>OX344801.1:19376983-24176983 GCA_947034925.1 Eudemis profundana
TACAGACGTTCTCACTACTTGAAAAAAAACTCGTATCTTAAAATGTCGTATAAAAAAACGTCAAAAGTTACACACAAACTTCAATAGGGAGTCAGTGCCAGATACGTGATTTTTTCAAAGTAATTACGATATTCAGTATTTCCTTGAAGAGATACAGTTTATTCTTACAATTAACTAGGGAATTCTCTACTAGAAGAGAGTTCCACTCTTTGTCTGTACATACGGAATGTAGAGTAATAGTGATGTTTTTGCCGTTTTCTTAAAGGCTTATACATATCTTCTTGGGGAAGGGGGCAAGTAATCATTTGTCATCACTTTAGCGCTTTTCCACATTTTTTAGGGTTTGCTTTTGACAATTGTCCCGTTTTTGACTTGAGGTGGGTTTGGTTTGAGATTACATATTGCGTTGAAGCAATAGTCGTATCATCTCTGTAGCTCCTGTGGTAGATAACTAAACTAACAATACTATAAAATATAAGTCTTAAATGTAGCTCGCTTTACTATATAATAGTAAATAGAGGACCAAATGGCTGGGTTCTGTTATCAGAGCTTATATTCGAAGTATAAAGGATACATTAACATGATGCCAACGAAGCAGCATTATTAAAATGCAGACTAGCAGAATTTCGCGAACGGCCCGCTATCTCCGGTGGAAATTCAATTGATTTCGAACTGCTACTGGAAATGACGCCATTTTCATTGTGCCTACTCTGTATTTTCGCACTAATTGCCAAGAATAGCCGCTGCCATTTGTCGATATTAGTAGAACTCAGTCTCGTAGTCGTATTGTGTAAGGCTTTCGCTTGTAGGCGGCTTTGTGAATAAAACCGTTAATATATGACATATGCATGTAATATATTTAATTATTATTTACCTATAACGCTAATACAAACACACAAAATATATGTGATATATTTTTATGTTATTATTTTTTATATATTATGTAATTTTTTATGACTGAGGTTGCGTTTAATCTGTAATGTTACATTTTCTAAATTACAATAAATTGGGATTGATTATATTTGGTACATAGTTCGGACTAATTGGCTATATTTCGGTTATGTATGATACAATTTACGTATTAATAGAAAATCGTTTTTTAGGGTTCCGTAGCCAAAATGGCTAAAAAGGAACCCTTATAGTTTCGTCATGTCCGTCCGTCCGTCCGTCCGTCCGTCCGTCCGTCCGTCCGTCCGTCCGTCCGTATGTCACAGGCATTTTACTCAAAAACTACAAGACCAATACTGATGAAATTTGGAATATAGATGTCTTGTAGATGCCGCAACTAAGTTTGGTAGTTAAATAATAAAAATAAAAAAATCTAGGGGGGGCACTCCATACATGTAACAGAAGTTAAAACATTTTTTTTTCACAAAATGTCAACGTGTGGTACATAGTTCGACAGCTTTTTTGAAAAAATTTTAAGGTTCTTAAGTAATGTTTTTGATTAAGTGAATACCTTTGGAAATAATCGCTCCGAAAGTTGTGAAAATTGTGTCCCCCCCCCTCTATCTTCTAAACCGTGTGTCCGAAAAATATAAAAAAAATTACAAAGATAACGGTCAAATTATACTTTCAACGAAAATTATTTTCAACAAGATCGGATTAACCGTTTTTGAGTTATTGCCGATAAACTGCGCTTCTCAACAAAAGGACGTAATTGCTATGAAGATACGCTCTTTTGTAGTTGTACTTTTTTTACATCGTATTTTTTACCTTATAGTTACGGCTATGGAACCCTACACTGAGCATGGTCCGACATGCTCTTGGCCAGTTTTGTTATGTTACAATAGGTAAGGTACATCAGTTATGATATATATAATTTACACGTCTCTATCAATGAAGAATATATGGGGCATTAAGTACATCAAAGTAGACAATTGGCACTTAAAATGGGAAACGCACTCCCAAATCCCAATAGCTGCTCACTTTTCGCTAGGCCTTTCCAATGGGAGCGCCACCGAGCAAGCGATCCTTAGGCAGATTCTTCAATTTGCCACCAGCCTTGTGCATATAATCGCTCCATTATTGCCTGGGGACGTCCTAAGCTTAGATAGAACTATAACTTGATACAAAGACCAAGAACACTGAAAAATCAAATGCGATCTGGAGTTGAAGCCGCGATCTGCATTTTTTATTATCTATTCTGTGCTGCGGTCAAACCGAGTCTCTATTTTCTGAGAGTTCAATTGGGTTCTGTGCGTTGATAAGCGCTACCGGGGCCTACCTGGACACACAAACACGGACTACATGAACTGCATGGACGCTTATACAGCCATTATAGTTCTAATTTAAGCTGGTATATGCTTTTATAGAGCATGTATGCTAACTATGTACAGATAAAAAACTGGATAAAGCCTCTTTTGTATGGGTGAGTGAAGTATACCATTTTTGAAATTTCTAATATAATGTGACGTGCGGTTGGCAAACTTGTCATTTACACGTTTCTTTTTTGTTTGATTAGCTTACAAGTTTGATTAATCCCGTCCACTTATAATTTTATTGGCATAGTGGTTATTAAGTTTCGAATTAAATACCATAATACGGTTTATTATGCTTTGGTAACCGTTTTAATGCAAACTGTGGGTACACTACTCCAAAAAGGGCCCAAAAGGGGATTTTCTTAAGTTTTTTATGTATAATGTGTAATGGTCTTAAGCGTCTCTTCCAGAACATTCCTAGTCAACAGCCATGCTCCTAGATAAGTAGGTCAGGCTAATCTAGCGTACCTGCACGCCGGGATAACGAAAGTGATAACCTCTCCGCTTATCATGTAATTCAATTTGGTTTCCGACTGCAACTCATATTTTCTAGGATTGGGCTCGTGCTCTCTGCGAATTCTGCTTTGCGATGCTACTGTAATTTTAAATTTCGTTTCGGAACTGTTTCGAAACGGAACAAATGTAGATTTCGAAAGTCAAGTATTCCTTTTGCCTTGTTTTCGAATTGGAACTCTGTCACAAAAGAGCGGAGTTTTGTCTCGGTTCAGTTTAATTATTCTGTATCAAGTTATTAGAATTGTTACACCAAAAATGTATATTAGGAGAGATTTTAGAACTCTCGTTTCCTAAGGACATGAGATTCCGCATGGAAATACCGTCTTGCTCACGATTATAGCTTAATGAGAATAATTTTTTTTTTTTTAATTAACCAGCTTGTTATTTGTCTTAACACATTCAGTGCCAAGCTCCCAAATTTTAATACAAAATGAACCCGATAGTCGGGTTCTTCTTAAAGTTTCCCGATTACGTCATACGTCACTTTGCGCAAATACATGTTAATTAAAACCAAAGCAAAGCAATATTTTTGGGCTTCATTACGCTTCAGCCCATTCCTTAAGAAGTTACAACTTCACAAACACTCACGCGGCTAATGTAGATTAAAGAAAAGAATATACTCATTACTGATATCACGACAGAAGCGATACTTATCCCTTGGGGGCAGAGTCGTCATTTGCAAGCTTAGACTATGGAGGTTTGCTATCGATTTCACCCTCAGCGCAATATATTCATAGTTAAACTACGTGGGTGTTACTTCAGCGGTCGTAGGTACTGGTACAGCCATCAGCCTGAGCAAAGTTAAATCACAAAGCATTTCTGGATAGATTTAATGTTTTTAGTTTATTTTTTTAGACCGAGATGCGAATGTGACTGTTAGTAAGACCGTAACTTATCTAATCAAGTACATACAAACAGCAACACAGTTAACTATACACTTCAAAAATGGGAAATACTGCAAGAAAGAGAATCACACTTGAAGGCGTCGTGTTATGCATGTGTGCGTGTGTTTATGAGTATAAATTGGCTATTATTAGTTTATTTCATCCCAACGTTCGTCTGAAAGCTAAATCATAATTTTGACAAATTCACCTGTCTTCTTGAAATAAAACCTTTATTTACAGTATGGAAAAAAAAACTTTGCTCGAACAACTACAATGACAAAGCTCAAAGGCACATTACACATACGCAAACGTTATTTGATTTGAAGTTGACATAATACAATAGTATATTACACAACTAGGATGGTAATATAAAGAAAGGCCGAGATCGCAGAAGTTTGCGGCCCGAGCTGAAAGCGAGGGACGTAAATATGCGATCGAGGGCTTTCTTTATTACCTCCCGTGTTGTGTACATCATTTTATGTCTACACTTGGCCAGAAAACGGCTTTTTCCGTACGCGCAGCGTGCGGAAAAAGTCACTTTATGGCCAGGTGTGGCATAAATATATATATCTCTTTCAATCGTTATAATTTTCTCTCTGCTCTGTCTTTAATGGGCAGTTAAGTGTGTTGCTGTTTGTACTATGGCAAAATTAAAATCCTGTCCATATTGAGGATAACTAAAAGTTAGTCTAAGAAATATATAAATACGTATAAGTAGGCACTGGGAAGTTTGCGTGAAAGAGCGAAATCAATAATAGTATAAGGAGATAATTATTATTTTCGTGCCACCAAGAGTTGTTTTAAAACATCTAAAGCAACAAATAAGTACTTTTGTGAATTATGCTCCACCTATTTATTACGGGTACCTACTATGTGTATTTATTCTATGGTTTTATCGATTGTAAAGAAAAAGTTGGGTAAGTATATAAATACAAAGTTTTATGACTTTTTTACACCAAGTGAAAAATGTCGAATGAGCAAACACATCAAAGTATGTACTTATATTTTTAAACTAGCTGTTGCCCGCGACTTCGTCCGCGTGAAATTCGAACCTCTGCACATGTAAAGTCTCTAGATCTATAAGTTTTTGTTCTGTCTTTCAAACGTTCAACCTCTATTTAATTCTTTAATTAGATGAATTTCGGAAAACGGTAATTATGGCATTTCTTGGTTCATTATAAAAAGTATATCTATGATGTCTTAGATCTCCTATTGTAAAAATCATATATTCCCGATACAAACTCTCAAACCCTATTTAAGCTTTTCGGGGATGAATTTCAGACGGTGAAAATACTCTTCTTTTAAAACAATGAAGAATTTAAACATGAAGTTTCAAACCTCTTACTTAAAAAGATCGTAGAGTCCCGATACCAACTTTCAACCCCCATTTAAATCCCTTGGAGGATGAATTTCGGAAAACGGTGAAAACACTTTTCTTTTATTCTAATGAAAAGTCTAAACATGATCGTTCAACCCTCTTACTTTAAACATCGCAGACTCTCCATACAAACATTCAACCCCCATTTTAACCCCTCAGGGGATGAATTTCAAAAAACGGTGAAACCACGTTTCTTTCATTCTAATGAAGAATCTAAGCATGAAGTTTCAAACCTCTTACTTAAAAAGATCGTAGAATCCCGATACAAAGTTTCAACCGCCATTTGAACCCCTCAGGGGATGAGTTTCAAAAAACGGTGAAACTATTTTTCTTTCATTCTAATAAAGAATCTAAGCATGAAGTTTCAAACCTCTTACTACTTTAAAAATCGCAGACTCTCCATACAAACTTTCAACCCCTATTTTAACCCCTCAGGGGATGAATTTCAAAAAACGGTGAAATCACTTTTCTTTTATTCTAATGAAGAATCTAAGCACGAAGTTTCAAACCTCTTACTTAAAAATTTCGAAAAATCCGTTCTTATCTCTCACCTACGTCATATGAACATTCTAATGTGAAAGTTTCAAGTTCTTTATATATATAGATATGTAGATAAAAAATAAGCAAATGTCATTGCTATGGTAAGTTTTTTTTTCATGCAATATAATAAACCTTACCTATTAAGCGTTAAAATAGGTATATCATCATCATCATCATTTCAGCCATAGGACGTCCACTGCTGGACATAGGCCTCCCTCATAGATTTCCACTTAAGTGAGTATCGGCAAGCGCAGCGTCGGACGTCCACCAACAAGATGGACAGATGATCTGGTTAAGGCTGCTGGCTCACGGTGGATGCAGGTTGCTTCCAACCGAATTAAGTGGAAATCTATGAGGTATATCGTTTTTCATAAATTTACAAATATTTGTCGACGTCATTGCTTAAATTAATAGTTTGTTTGTGAATACGCTACCAGCTTTGGTACCTACGTAAATGAGCGTTTTTCAGAAAAGTGTACAATTCAAATGCATTTTCTTTTCTTTAACTTCAATATTGTTTAAATACCGTCTATCTTTCCACTGGGTAAAGAAATAGTACATTACACAACTAGGGCACAGAATAAGTATTAGTACTACGACTAGGGTGGTAAAACAAAGAAAGGCCGAGATCGCAGATGTTTGCGGCCCGAGCTACAAAGCAGGGACGTAAATATGCGATCAAGTATTATGTCTACACTTGGCCAGAACCCGGTTTTTTCCGCACGCGTAGCGTGTGTGGCATAAATGTATTATTGATTTGACACTAACTTTCAGTTTCGTCACGGCCCTTAACTGCTCAAAACATACCTATACACTTTTTTGAATAACGCACAAATGCAAGCGAACACAACTATGTACTTTACCACAATTGGTGGAATGTTGCTTTTGGATTTTCAATTCTCCGTTACGAGTTTTCTACAATTGTAAATAAAACAGTATTATTGCACCAGTACCCAGTGGCTAATTACCTGACCATTTATTGTAATATCTCTGTTGCTATAATATCAAAACTGGACTTCACAAAGCAATACAGAAACAACTTAAGCTCTTATCTAAACAGGGGTTAATTAGTAAAACTACCCGCATAAGATGGCCTATTGTGTGTGCAAACTTCAAGTGCCGCCAAAATGAGATAAAACAGGTACGCGGGCGGGGCTTAACAAATGTTCCCAGCTTATGCTCAACTTGGCTTTCATTAATATAACACGTGAAGGAGCTAGCTAATAATAGCGTTATAAGGTGGTAATAACTCTACTACAAAATACTATCTATTACTATGTAGTAACACGAAGAGTAGTAACTACTAGGTAGGTACATGTAAGTAAAGTTATCCCCTATTACCTGTTGGTAATGCTTAGAAGTTAGTCATGAATCAAAGAGGATTGGTAATCGAGGGTAAAAAATAAATTAAGATGATTGATTATATTTTTAATTAGCGTTCAAAAATACACATAATCAAAGGAGTTCAGTTCAGAGTAAAAGTAATATATCAGAGGCGCCTCGGGGATTAATATTTGAATTAATCCACACATAAATCACACCGTCTTCCACCTCCCACTGTTAGAGTTATTTTGACTTTATGACCATTTTTTTGTCACATTCGTTTAATAATAAACATTTTCATGTGATTAATATCGTGTAACATTAATATCAATTTCGAGCTACAAATTGATGTCAAATTTAATTTAATTGTTCACGTTTGAATAGGAAAAATGTAAACAGGGATAGCGTCACGTGGAGAGACGCACCTCGACGGAATGAAACGATTATGCTACAATATGTCAAAAAAGCAAAAGTACGAAGGACTAGGGGCGGCGACCGCGGTTCGAAGGGAAAGGGGGAAGGGAAGCGTGGCCGTCAGTTTCTCGCCGAACGCCGCGACGCGAGCACGCTTCGATGCGACCCGGGCCCTGACGCGATGGCCTCGTCCACGAGTGGCAACATCGTGATCGAGTGGTTGCGATCGCTTCACTTGGGCCAGTACGCGGAAAGTTTTATAGACAATGGTTACGATGACTTAGAAATATGCAAGCAGGTCGGAGAACCAGATCTGGACGCCATCGGCGTCCTGAATCCAACCCATCGTCAGCGCTTGCTGCACTCCGTCAGAACTTTGAGAGAGGAGGGTGCAGCGGCTGTTTACTTCACTTTGGAGGAAGCGGCCGCCGCTCGGGATTCCTGCCGATGTGAGGAGGAAGCCAGGAAGGAGCAGGCCTCGGCCGTAGTGGAACCCGCGAAGTACGCCGACGAGTACGAGGAAGGAAAGGCAGAGTTGGTGAAGATTCCTCGCATACAGCTGAAGCGTTTGCTCCGCGAGCGGCTCGCACAGGACGGCATCCGCCTGAGCCTGCAGCCGTACTCAACCACGGTCAGTGTTCTGTAGATGCGGCAGTGCTTCTCGCGGTTTGTGAAAGTGCCGAATTAAACACACGTGTGTTCCTAGTGAGTGTTTTAAATATCGAATGAGGCCGTGTAGAGGCACTGCCAGCGTGCTATTTCTTTTGAATAAGTCTGTGTGTGGTACGGGCCGTCTTCGACCGCCCGGGGCGGATCGCTTCTCGGGACGTGTTGCCATAAAGTTTGTTGCGTGCGTGATTTCCCTCGAGATGAGGAGTTTGCGCGCCTTCCTGTCGTGAGAAGATTGTAATCGCGTGCCTCCCGGCTCTAAATTGGGTTTTACGATAAATCGCACAACCTGTTTTAGCTCCTCGAGGCGTTAATTAGCAGAACGACTTGTTCTCTCGCAAAATGAAGATCTCGGAGCGAAATAAACTGAAATGCAAATTAGTAGTCGTTTACGGTCCACGTTCCACTGAATACTTTATTATGAAATTAATCAATCTGTTTTAGTTGCCTTTGCATAAATGTTTGCATATTAATTCACCCTTCTACTTTTTTTATAACAAGATGTTAGACTACTTGTTCTAAGTAAGATACGGAAGAAAACAATGGATCTACTAGATGTACAAAAAATATTGCTAAATTTGCCTTAGCTTATTTTGAAACACTTAAAGCTTTTTTGGATTTGACTACCCTAAATGCATCAGAAGGTTACCGATGGTAACATAAATGTAACTTGTCATTGAAAAATTCTCATTCAGAAAACGCAGAATATGCTTAAACAAACGAAATTCTTACTGGTATCAAAGCACAAAAGAAGGCACGAAAGCTCTTGAGCTACAGGTATCATAAACATACGAAGTCCTTGTAGTAGGTACGTAGCATTTTATGTAAAAGTCGAACGAGGAGGCAAACTTTCTTCCAGCATTATACCTATTTTCGTCGAAAAAGCGTGAGTGAAGGTAGCAAAAGTTTATTACAAAGGTAGGAACAAGGCTGCTTTAAAGTATTTAGAAAAAAAAAGTGAATTGACATTTGACACCTGTCACGTCAGATGTTCACAATTATCAAGAGGAAACCAATTTAGATTCGATTCGATTAAATTATATTATCACAAATTTCTTTCCTATTTTTATATTGCCATCCTAAAACTAAACAAGACACTGGGTCGCCTGATGAAAAATGATGACCTTTACAAAGTTCAAGTTGCAGAGCTTATCTAATCGGAAATGACCCACCCACCGCAATTTCGCTTGATGGTAAGATTGGTAATGCATACAACATAATTATTTCAAATTAGATCTCTAAGACTACTAAAATAAGCCATAGAATTAATGAACATCTTTTAAAAGGACGACTTAAGTAATGATCGAAGAATCAAGGATATTAACGTCAACTGTACTTTTTAAATAAAATGACACAAACACGGTAAGCTAAATGAAACCGTTTAAAAATCTCCTATGAGTTTCAAGTAAACAAAACGAAGTACTTAAAGTCTTCCGAAGCAAAACGAAAGTTGTTCACGTAGAGAATAGTTCAAGTAATTAATAAGTATAATATCGAGGGAGCCGTCTGTTTCACATGGGCGGAAGCGTTGAGTTGATATTTTAATTGAGGTGTTATTAATTATTCGGCTGGGTAGTGATTAAGAGGGCGGAATATTAACGTCGAGGGCACGCCCTTATGCGTCGTTTAAATCGTACCCGGTGTTTGTCAGCATTTCGTGTGTGGAGTTATGAAACCGACTCACGTTATCGCAGAGTTATCACTAACACACCGAAAGGAATTTCACGTTATTCTTCTTGTTCACATTGTTCTTCACGAGCAAGTAATTAGAGTAATGTGCCTCTAGTGAAAACTGCAACTTTTTGCCATTCGTAGAATTCTTGTTAGCCAAACCAGCATTTCCAGCGCCTAACCTTCTGCGAATCGCTTTTTACTGCTCACGGGACTTCTTTGTTTCCAACCTCGTACACAATGCGCCATTTCTAATAATGTCGCTAACAAGCGGTTGGGGAAACGCTGCCCACAATGGACTGTACATTGTAATCTAGGGAACACATAATGTAGGAAAAACAACTTGAAGAAACTTGCAAAATACACGTACGAAATAGACACATTATCGCTTTAGTTACTTGAAAATAATCATGAAGCTAAAAGTAAAATTAATCACATCAATTGGGATTCCTGGGGCGTAACTGCATTATTCAAGATCACCCGCTCTCTTGAAACAAACGACTCCATCTTTAAACGATAAAAACTGAGCGATAAAGTCTCACGCTTCACTTTTTACCTTTGGGATTTGAATTTTCAATTAAACCCATACAATTACGTATTGGTACTGTGAAGCGATGAGCCTACCGTAATTACCTGCGGTGTTTTTTACCGGTTTTCGGTCCCCATGTTGAAACCTGTTCGGGCTCGAGTGCGCCAAGAATCCACATTGAACAGACGCACGTCGCCGTCGGCTCGAGGGTAAAAAATGCACCTAAGAAAGCCACCGGCATTACGAGTACAAACTCCCGACCGGGTATCGCTCCAACAAGAAGACTCCAGTAAATATTTGCCTGGTAAAGTTTGTGTACACTTTTAAGATCTGTTTATCAAGGACAAATTTCGCAAGCCTTTGCAGTCTTGATTATTTGAATAGAAGTCGAGCTATTTAACGGATTCTATTACAATAAATGCGGTGGCGTTGATACCATTAGCGTCCCCATTTGTATCAATTTCACCATTATTAATGGGCCGTGCTGTCGCTGTGCTGTTGGATTTTAAAGCTCACTATCAACTTGTAGCACATTGTGCCTCCCCCACGGCTACCTGGGAGAATCCTTTTCATCCGTTCACAGGCCGAACACCTTGGGCATAGATTTTTTGTCTACAGGCAATTTTGTAAAGCGATTACCGCCGGAACTGTGCACAAAGCACTGACATATCGCCGGGTATCGATATCGCCAGTTCCGACTAATAGGCCAATATTTATGTTTTGTTGGCCTCTATTGTGCGCGCAACATCCGTTTTTCTGACGAACGTGTTTGAAATGTAACAGATTCAGACGTGAAAATTTCAACATTTTGTTCTGAATATATTTCGTCCGTTCCGGTTAGTAGGTATTCGGAGAAATTCATAGTATCTATATGCGTTATAACGTTGTCTGATTTAATCTTCCTTTTACTAAGATACATGTTTGATAACCAGATACGTAATCTGAAATTAGACGGTGCGATGCCTTCTTATCAGTTCAACGTCACGCAGTCTGACAAACAGTATTGGAAAACCAATTGTGGAGGATGACTTTCTGATAAATTTAACAATCGCATCATAAATCTAAGGTCACGGTCATGGTGACTATAAAATAGATCAATCTCTCCCACACGTTGCCGTAACCGATCATTTGCGCGAGCCCATTATGATCCATTACTTCCTCTGTTGCTAATTTTATAGTGGGGTGTGCGGATGTAACGGCTTACGCGGACATTAACGCCCGTGGATGCGGCTTTAGTTCAATTTTCGATCTATTCATAGGACAATTCATTTCTATCCTCATTGTTGGAACAAAAAAAGTTAACGGCGATGGACAAATAAATTTAAGCTCGAATGACAAATTGATTGATTGCGAACAACATTCAATATGACGATGAATAATGTAGTGGATGTTTTCCTTATAAAAATAAGCAGACTCCTAGTTTTCCAACAGAATAAAAACGAAGAACGAACACTTGTATGGTAATGGAATTTTAGATTGTGGGCATAGTTTGTGTTTTCTTGAATTTAGATTCTATTTGTATTGAAAAATGTTTAAGGATCTTATTTGAAATCCTAAATATTAAAGTTCCATCAAGTATGCCATACAAAACCCGATATATATTAATATGTCGAACGCCATTCCGTTAAGTGGACACCGATGAAAAAAAGACACGCGTTTAGATAGTCACGAATTTAGTTTTATCGCCTTCATTCGTGAACTACATAAATAATATCTACTTAGCATAAGGTAGCAACAAACGGCTTCTTTTATGTCATGTCTGCTCACACCGATATCGATATGTAACGGCTTAAATGCCGCGCATATTTTACCAGTAAAAAACAGAACGCCATTAGAGGCAGTCTTAATCGCTAAGAAAAAAGTGGCCCGACTATCTTTATTCAATACGCTAAAACGCTTACCGCCGCTAGAAAAACTATATTTACTACGGCCCGGAATTACTTTATAAATGTAAATGCAGTGAAACACCATTAAAGGTTAATAGATGTAAACGAATTGATCCGAACTAGAGGCAGAGTCACAATTTATCTCCTTTGTTAAGTGCGTGGGCACTACTCGGTTGTTTACATAAAGAAAATTAAAATATGAAAGCGTCCGATTCTTGATCCCTAACTCCATCATAATCTTCATGTTACTCGAAACTGTTTGACACACGAATAACTGCTTTTGTTACGAAAACATAAATTTGAAATATTTATTACGTTATATCATTATGTACACTCAGTGTGTTATTCGTATTCAAAACATTTGATGTAAGTAATTTATTACGTTTCGAAAGCTAATTTGTATTCAATTTAACAACGTGCGTTGGTATACCTAGCTTCTAATGTTTGATTTAATAAAGTGTTTCCATACAATATTCTTGTTTACTCAGAAACGGGGCGCGATATTAACTTGGGCTTTTTCTACCTGTTCGGTTGCTTTGTAATGAAATGTGTGCGGAGTCACGCAGTTGGCCTAAGCTCCTTGGTCGCTTTGCGTTTTATGGGAGGCACGCATTGTAATTTTACTTGTGTAGTAAAAAGTAATTCCCCGACGAATAATAAATTTTATTGTTTTAGTTAGGCTTTCGTTCATAATGAATGGAATACGTCACTGATGGTATAATTTTGCTACAGTTTTTGCTCCTACTAATACTAATGTTTCCACAATTACCACTTTCCAATCTATTTTAATGTGTAAGAAGTTTTAGTAACATTTAGCTTTATTAGTATCAGCTAGTGCTACAACAATAGCAAATACGTCTTTGGTACGTGAAAAAAGTCTTTTGAATTTTTGAATCAAAATGATATTTACCTCGACTAAATCTAAATCATCTTTTGCGACATAAACAAACACCTTTAAATCATGCATAGCCTCGGAAAGTACACCGACATCAATATCCCAGGATGTTTCGATGGGCTTCGTCAGGTGCAGCTCCGAGTTTGCCCAGCATGTTTGCCTGTTTGCTCGCCACACAGCCGAGACCTAAAGTCGGCAAACTTCAGTAGATTTGCACTTGAGCTCCCTGGGAAGATTAGCATCCGTGATTGTAAGGTCAAGGAGTTCCTCTGAATTGGATTTTGGAAATTGGATTTCCGTTTATGCAAGCTGGACTGTCAGCTTGATTAATGTTGAACTAGATCTATGTAAATGCATTTATTGCAGTTGCTTCAATTTCCTAAATCCATTACCTTTGAAATTATCTTCGTTACTGTTTGTTTCAATAAATTGATCTTACACATATTAGTTATTTTTATTTTCACTGTATTTATTACAGTAAGTATATAGTAGTATCGCGTCTATAAATTAATAGTACACCAGAAATTAAAAAGTAATGCTATTTACTGGAACACAGTTAAAAGTTTATTAAAAGATGTATTACCAGTATACTGAAAATACATATTTTAGTTATTTATTTAAATTATATTGCATCTTAAAAAGAAAATAACTTATGTCCAAATAGCGAACTTATCGAAAAAATTACATAAAGAACAAAACGATGATTCCATGTGGCATAACAGATAACCATCGCTCTGATTTTAATGAATAATAGTCATATTTTAAAACCTACGAGAGTCGAATTTTAATAAATGTTTCATTTCGAGAATTCAATACTTTCTGAGAGCAATGCTATTAAAATTGAAATCACGGTGCAGTGATTTTTTGAAGAGATAAGTTTATTGGAAATATTTGTTTATTCATCCATTCATTTGAAAAGAGCCGAGCAATCCAGATGAACGGACTCAAGGCTGACTTATGGTTCCGCATCATGATGCAGAGATTAATTCGAAAGTGATTTAGATGAAGCCCTTTTGACAAATTATTTTATTCATTATTATTTATTTATTTAATTAGATTTTTCCATGTTACCTAGACCAGATCGAGGATATACCGGTTTCGAACCCAGAACAGTAATAAAGACTTGATCTTGTTTGATGTTGTTTTTTCTCACTTGCATTCTGGCTATCGCCACACCTAATTGGCACGTTTTGATGACAGAATCCTTATGTGTTTTTCTAAATATTCTACTTTTACTGTCTGATGGATAAAGTTAGGTACAATACAATACAATCATACTTTATTGCACATCAAAAGAAACATTACACACATTACATTGCAAACTTATTTATTTTTAAACAACAGGCGATCTTATCGCTAAAGAGCGATCTCTTCCAGACAACCTTTGGGTACCGGGAAGCAGCAAAAGCAAAACGGAAGCACTTTCTAATTATTTCCATTAGACTATTGTATGTTAAACAAGCGCTTTTAGTATTAATGTTTAAGCTAACATTAAACACGAATGTGTATAGGTACACGTGTCAGGCCTAGCACAAATTACAAAGCATAAACAGCTACCAATGTTATCGCTTCTGGGCAAGCCTGCATACATAATGTCTCTACTAATGGTCCCTGGATTTACTAAATGTGTAGGTGTTGGGCCATTCCAGGGCTCGAGTACGTCTTTGTTATTAGTTTATCGATGGCGTAGGCATCATCGATTGCTCTTCAGCTGAAATTGACAAGCGACTGATTGGAATAACAGTTCTTTGCGTCAATATTTGGTGTCACATCGATGTTGGCGACAAATGTTGGATTTAAGTGGAGTGAAGTGACTTTTCATTGAACTGCGAGGAAGCGAAATAAATGTACTCTTATACTTCAGTACAGTTCTTAAGAATGAACAAAACAATCACTACTGTTAAATACGTTCCTGTAAAAAAAAAATTTTTGAGACAAACTTGTATTGCTGACTGTACTTTTTTAGTTTAATGAACCCAAACACGGTGAATCTATCTTATGTGATTTAGATGATTCTATGGCTACCAGTGGCGTGGTGTGAAAGATATCCTTGGGCAAGCCGGTGCAGATTTGGCGTACATTTTCCTTAAGAGCTGTAGAAAAAGGTGTGAGCACACAATGCCTGATATTAGGCAAGCCGGTAGGAATCGAGTTCTTTGGACGCCACGCTACTGATGGCTACCATCCGGCTCCATCATCAGCTCAGCTCCATGTCATAATAATATTGTATTGTCATCTAATTTACATATTCTTGCAAAATTTCCCACTGGTTGACTAGTAGAGAATGCCTTAGGGCATTAAGTCCGCCACTTGTACTTTTTCGCATTGTGCAATAAAAATATATAAATAAATAATCTTCTAGAGAATTTTTTGAATTCGAGTAGTTATGGGGCCTAATCCTTTATGTTCATATTGTTATTTTATAGTAACATAATTAATTATCCATATCATACAATTTTAGAGTCGGGTTAGCCGCATTTAGAGGTAGCAATGTGCAGATAAATTAATTCTGGTTGCGCTAACTTTTGTTAATGAGCAGCAATGTACAATTATTTACCTGTTATATATAATTTATTAAATTGATTATCCATTTATAGGAATTCAAATTTCAAACAAGAAGAAGAAGGTATATTTATTTAGTTCGGTATTAAACAGATTAAACTAGAATCATTCAGGGTTAGCAATTCAGTCTATGTAGTATACAAGTGTCACGGGGTTGGTAGACCAACATTATATTGAATGTAACGTCGTTTTTCAGTGCCCAACGTGGCTACACAGATTACAGACTCTATCTTCATTATTCCACGTTTCATTCTGTTCTGTTTACAGAATATGACATTCCAAAAAAGTAGCAATCGAGCCACATCCATCCATCCAAATTCCACTTTGGATGAATCGCAAATTCGTGTTAAGTAATGATTATCTCCTTAAACGGAATCAAATTTGTTTACTAAAGTCCAGTGGCTTTCAAGTTTTTTCTGAGGATTTATTTATGAAAGCTTTCGAACAAATAACATAAGAGGCTTCCGAGAAAGTACATTTCAAAACAGGCGGTCCAAGTCCTTGTTTTAGCGTCTTAGGTGGCTTTCGGATGTATTTATGTTGGCTTGAAGGCTACACGTGTAAACTAAATTTACTTTAAGAATTGACAGCTAGATAAGGAGGAGTTCGTATTAAACGTTTTGATCTCTCCTTCGTTTTAAATGCGCAAATGTGCAAAGAGGCAAAACAGATAAAAATAGGGTACCTCATGATGAAAAAAATAATTAAATAGTCAAAATTTTATATCCATCTTACAGTGAAGTGGCGTAAAAAATATCCTTAGGCAAGCCGGTGTAGATTTCGCGAACATTTTCCTTAAGAGCTGTAGAATAAGGTGCTCAATGCCTGATATTAGGCAAGCCGGTAGGAATCGAGTTCTTTGGGCGCCACGCCACTGCTATCTTATGAACCACCGTAATTCACTGTATGGTTTTTATCATGGAATAAGTAACATTTCCTTTGATTTCCCGAATACTGCCCGTTATAAATGGTTTATTTAAATACACAAATACGTACTCAATTATTAAAATGTGGTAAATTGTAGTGAATAAGTAGTAAAGGTTTGATTATTTTAAAAGGCTATCCATGAATCTATGAATTCTAGCAGTTGCTCAAGTTTACCCATGTGCTCAAATTATGTCTAAGTGAATAACTAAAATAAAATCGCTTTTACTTGATAGAAGGATAAATATCGTAAGTAGGCAAGAAAATTACACAAACATTAGTATTTAGAGTTCTAATGGTCCGCTCGCAGTCAGACCACACACCACCGAGTACTAATACACGGTTACTCTTCGAGTCAATATTGGACAGGCGATTTGTAATTTCTAATTTACTCGAGTGTATGGTAGCTTGTAACAGAATGCGTTAAAACATAGTATGGAATGAGATATTGTTATTGAAATGACATATGGTTAGGTTAGATTAATAGGCAAGTAAAAACGGGTAATAAAATCAAGAAGTACTTTAGTTTATAAGAAGTGTGCATATTGCCAAATGGAAAATTTGTAAAATTAATCCATGATGATGATAATGATCGATGTTGTAAAGTTATCGATTTCATTTGTTAACAATGCCAAATTAACCTACCTAGGTACCAGTGGCGTGGCGTAAAGATATATCCTTGTTCAAGCCGGTGCAGATTTGGCATACATTTTCCATAAGAGCTGTAGAATAAGGTTCTCAAATGCCTGATATTAAGCAAGCCGGTAGGAATCGAGTTCTTTGGACGCCTCGCCACTACTAGGTACTGAAACTATAAATTGCCATTAGACAAAAATCGAAAGTGTGACTTATGACATAAAGACAAGAAAATCGTATTATTTTTTGTGTTGCACACCGACCCCTGCGGACCTTTGGCTTTTTTTGACCGACGAACTTTACATTACGACTAGTAAAATTAATTATTTTGACAAAAAAGTTTTTAAACCGTGCATCGCCGCGTCAGCGGAAATTGCCAGGAGTAGCATGAACATGCTCGGAATTTTTCATTTGCACACCGTTTCACACCTCCATGTTAGTTTAAATTTTACCTCCGCTGTTCAAACATTTTGGGCACATACAGTTTTGACTTTTGTCGTTACTAAGTATAGCCAATTATGCGCTTGGGCAAATGTTTCGTGGTAAATTCTTATTGACGTTTTTATCGTTAGTGTTATGCTTGAAGGTATAATTTGTGCTGTACAGGTACATGTTAGATGAATGAGTTTATAAAACGTTTTTTAAAATAATATCCCCTCTAAAACGTTGGTTTGCGGCATGGTCCCCATTTTGATGACGGCTAGATTATCTGTGTTTTATAGAATCATTTCCCGCTTACAGAACTTGGTCTCTCAGAGTTTTGGAGTGCTTTGGGGGCGTTTTTGACAATTTAATCAAATCGTACGCTAGGCTATCCATGCCATTAAATATTCAGAATTAAAACAACTATTTGGCTTAGCTTAAATCGGACTGCGAAAATATAACTAACTTAAATAAAAAAAATCGGCCAAGAGCGAGTCGGATTCGCACACGAAGGGTTCTGTACCACCGTCGAGCAAAAAGACGCCAAAAAACACGTTTATTCTATGGGGACCCCTTTTTATTTAAAAAAATATTTTGATTTTATTATTTGTTGTTATAGCGGCAATAGAAATACACATTTTGTGAAAGTTTTAAGTCTCTACTTCAAGAGATAGAGCTCGGTGACGCACGGACAGACGGACAGCGGAGGCTTAGTACCTAACCAACCCCTTGTACCTTGGCACCCTGTGGGTACGGAACCCTAATAAAATATGGAGATGACCGGAATATAATTATCATTGCAGATTTATACTAATTTATCATTAGCATTTTCTCAGCTAGAGAAATCTCCGAACCTAGTGAGTAGTGGACATTTTCTCGTCTCGGTTAACATGTTCATTCTTTTGTTTACTTTATACAGCCCACCCAGTGCGAAAATTATAGCCTGCTTACTTAAAGAGTTAATTAAATGCAAGACATAAACTGGCTCGTAGCCTGGCGGTTAAAAGAAATAAAATGGCTACGGATACCATTTACTTTAATAGCAAACCGTAATGTTTATTCACTAGTAAGATGCCTTTTGCACTGAAATGTTTTAGTTTACAACTTACAAGCAAATAAAGAAATGCATGTTATTTTTTCCTTCGAATTTAAAAATATGCGTAAATGAGCTTTACGAAACAGAGATTACTTTTTTACAAGACTTTATTTGACTTGTGATGTTTTTCAACCTTTTGCTGCTATCTGTTGTAACTAAAATGTGGTTAAGTTACATATTGTATTTAAGTTTGGTGACAACCAATGTGAACGAGTTGAACTCATGATGGAGCCGGGATGTAAGGACCAGAAATCCCTGATAACAAATGCTATTATCGTAGAATTTGGGTTGTACTCTTTCTGTCACTAGTTTGTATAAAAAAAATGTTTTTAAATCAATACATATTTTTATGACAGATTTTCGAGGTGTAAAATAAAAGTCATTTAGCCAATTAATTTTTTTTTTTTTTAATGTCATCCAATATATTTTATTTTTATATTAATTCCAAGAAATTTTTTTATATTAATTCCAAGAAAATAATTAATTGAAATCATTACCGCATGTAATACGCCGAAACATTTTACGTAATTACGTACTTATGCCAGTATCCTGAACGCGTCAGGAGCAAATTACGTTCCGCTCATAATGAGGGGTAATCGAAGGTTATTATTTTCATATTAACCCTCAATCGGTCCAACTCAACCACTGAACTGGATCAAATTTAATCTCCAAAAATCGGTAAATAATGATACCCTTCCAGAAACAATGGGTCAGACATGGTTCTACCAAACTTATTCATGCATATTTACATACAACTTATTTTCCCAATAACTTGGCGTGTTTTTTGGAAATACTAATTTGAATTTGCATGAGAATAGAATCAGAGATAACTCCTACGTGTAAAATTATAAATGCATAATCATAATAAATAGAGAGCTTCGTTGCACATCGTATAATAACTAACAACGCATGTCAAAGTGCTGTGGGCGCGTGCTATTGAACTCATATTAGTTTACTTAGTTATGTTATATTAAAGCCGTGTTATTAGATCCTAAAAACACCCAAACGATAAATGAACACCCATTTATTCCTAACTATATATGTATTACCAAGGATCTTAAAATAAATAGCCGGACGTAGCCTCGCTAACAGATAAATGAAGCAACTCTAGTGAGGCGGTCTCTTAATCCTGGTTGGTCAGGTCAATGTGTGCTACTACGCTTGTTGATGTGTGCGTGCGGCTCGTAACTACAAAGCGACTGGCTGTCTAGAGGTGCTTCAATTATCTGTCAGCGAGGCTACGTCCGGCTATTTATTTTAAGGCCTTTGTATATTACTATAAGATTATTCTTACAACTTCGTATGGTTTACTGGGTATGTATCGGGAATCTCGGGATCCGTGCATGTTTTCAGGAAGAAAAGGGTAAATTTTTTTCGTTGCACGAAATTAAGTAAATCTGGTCTTTATTACTTCGAGGCAGAAAGTCTCAATATAATCGTTTTTACATTTATACGCTGTTACCTAAGAATTGCGCTACCAAAGTTAATTTCCCGTCGTTTATCAAACGGTCAAGTTTAAGATTCCGAGACCTACCCGATTCACCTCCAGAGGTCAGGTCCTCAGTCGTTGTTATAGCCGTGAATGGACCGATAAACCGGCCAAGTTTAACAGCCGCGTGGGCAGACATACAGACATCTTTTTATGTTTATGTCCGTCAAGAAAGGCGCCTCGGCCCAACGGACCCAGCGGGAACCTAACCCAAGATTATCCAAATTTATTATACACCTGTAAATTGTGACCTTTTTTCTTTCCGTCTTTTGTTACAATTTGTTTATCGATCTGCCCGATTAGTCCGAAAAGGGAAATTTAAATATCGTGTCGGATTTCGTATAATTTCGAACACAGTCGAATGTAATTTGCGGTTGCTGATTAAGAGAACTGATTGTTCTATTTGATCGTTAGGAATTTTCATCGCACATAAATTATGTTTGTAGAATACTTTTACAATAAAAATATCGTCATACGACTATTTTCGTTTCATATTTCTCAGTACCCACTGCTCTCTCTCGACTCCATCCAACGCCGGGCGGTTCGGACTGACACCAAACTGACAGACGGACGGTTTAGAACGGGTGCGTAACGATGGCTATAAAAATTTTTGGTATAATATTAGTCGCAATAACGCTCATTTGATATAATTATTAAATCTTATAACAACACTTAATATATTTACATATGACATAATTATTATTTCTTATAATGATCATTTGATAGAATAACATTTAATATAGCATTCTTTAAGTATAATGCTTATTTCCTATAATGAACTTATGGTATAACGTTATTTTCATATAAAATACAATTGGCATAACCATTATTGAAATAATGTATCAAAAAGTAGGTTAGGTTAGGTTTGAACTGCGTCTCCCAACAAAAAAGAACTGCTATCAAAAAGTAGGTTAGGTTAGAACTGCGTCCCCCTACCAAAACGAATGGCTATCAAAAAGTAGGTTAGGTTAGGTTTGAACTGCGTCCCCCAACAAAAACGAACTGCTATCAAAAAGTAGGTTAGGTTAGTAAATTATAAGGGCACAGAAGAAAAAGGGGGGACGAGGGGGCGAAGCTCCCCACAAGGGGGGCTCGGGGGGCGAAGCCCCCCGCATTAAAAAAACTCAAACCATAAGTTCAATTAGGTTAGGTTAGGTTAGGGTTCGAACTGCGTCCCCCAACAAAAACGAACTTCTATCAAAAAGTAGGTTAGGTTAGGTTTGAACTTCGTCCCCCTACCTAAACGAACTGCTATCAAAAAGTAGGTTAGGTTAGAACTGCGTCCCCCTACCAAACCGAATGGCTATCAAAAAGTAAGTTAGGTTTGAACTGCGTCCCCCAACAAAAACGAACTGCTATCAAAAAGTAGGTTAGGTTAGTAAATTATAAGGGCACAGAAGAAAAAGGGGGGCTCGGGGGGCGAAGCCCCCCGCATTAAAAAAAACTCAAACCATAAGTTCAATTAGGTTAGGTTAGGGTTCGAACTGCGTCCCCCAACAAAAACGAACTGCTATCAAAAAGTAGGTTAGGTTTAGGTCACAGGCGTTACAATTTCAAATATATAAATGGTAATAAAGATTTATATACCTATTATACCTCTTGATTGTTATATATTATGATTTGTATATAAAATGAGCGTTATACCATATAATCGTTATAAGAAATAAGCGTTATACCGAACGTTAAATATACGAAATAAATGTATATATTTTAAAATTATACCAAACGTTTATTATACACAATGAGTGATTATACCCTTTGAAATTATATCAAATGTTGATATATCGATAGAAAATATATTAAATATTTTTATATCGATCATTACACACCCGTTTAGAACCACTTAGCGTTCGGAGGGGCTCTTACCTTACTCTTGAGCTGCCTGAGTGGATGTAGGCAGTTCCTCTGGTCGTGCGTCGATGGACGACGATGAGAACTTTCCATCAGCTGGTTAGTCCGCTCGTTTTCCACTAACAACATAAAAAAATGCCATTCCAACCTAATGGAAAATTAAACTGCAGTTAAAGCGAAAAGCAATGTGCAATGCATTTATAAACGATTCGCCTGCGAGGAAAAATTATATATGGAAGCAGGTCAAAGAGTCTACACAATAACAAAGGCTATTTTGGGGGTTATACACAAAAACAAGCACTTTATGAGGTCCCGATACGCTCCACTCGATCGGAGAATTCCAAATGCCGCCCGAATTGAAACTTTCGCTTAGTTTGCTTGAAATTGATTAGGGCGAAAATGGAATAAAGATTCCCCCATTTGAAGCTAACTTTTTGCCAAGTTAAATTCGTTGTCTTCAATTTATTTAATGAATTGAAACTCGAGTGTAGTTTTTGTCTTCGCACTTGGATAGAGTGCATAAACTTGGTAAACAGCTAGATTAGGGAGACAGCATTGAGTTTATTGTGCCAGAATAAAGGCGATAAAGAAGTTATTTTTATTTGTGTAAAGACATTCGCGATGTTATCTACGTGAGTCATTGGCCTGGATTGTTGAGTGACGCGCCCAATAAACGGACTGAGTCAGGACGGGAGAGAATATCGGCTTTTTACAGCTACTCCCGGAGGCTGGGACAGTAACGGGAACAATGCATTCCTACGTTGTTACGTTCGGTCAACAAAAAAGGCCCAGCGGAATAAACGTTTTTGTCGACAACCCCCGCTAAATTAAACAGGGAAGCCGATTTTTGTTATTTTTTTGCCAGTTTTTTTGTTTTAGCGCCGCAAAATCCCGGCGGTTAAAACACTGTCATGCGTAAAATTATCTTAACAATGCAACAGTATTTTCCTCGTTTTGATCACAATAGCTCGGAGCTAGCCCACAACGCAGGCGTGAAAAGATTCGCAACTGTATTTGCAATTGTTCCATGGCTCGTACAAGTAATTAGTTGTTTCTTTTGGATAGTATTAGCTCTTATTTTGTACTCTTGCCAGTAAGTCAGCTGCTAAAATTTCGGAGTGACCATTGACGTATATAAAGGACAGGGCTAACGAGCGCACAGACGGTTCCAACGCGTTGGTCCTAAAAATCAGTGTTAGGACCAACGCGGCAGTGGGACGCGCAGCGCACAGTGCAGCCGGACGTTATAAAAATGCTTAATTGCGTGATACAAGGCTCCATTTACTGTTACGGAGAATATAGACCCGGGTGGATTTTCGTCCGCGACATTTTGTATGCCACACATTTAGTTTGGCATACAAATGTCACGGCCGAAAATCGACCCACCCGAACTGTACAGATCGCTCTATCCTTACTTTTGAAATTATTGGAAGAGACTTATATTTAGCTTCATTCTACCAGAAACTATAATTAAAAAACTACGTGAAAGACAAGTTTTTTATCGTTAGCCCAGTCTATCTAAGTTCCCAAATATCCTTACGGGATGCAATCAGCGATAGAATCTAGAGATCGTTCACGCCTTTTAAGCTTCCATATGCTTTTCATGCTACAATCATTTCTATCGTTCATATTAAGTTGAAGCTAAGTAATGCATAAAAACATTGCAAGCATTTGTAAAATGTGCCCAGTTATTTCATTACTGCGAAAAGAAATAAAAAACAAAGAATCGTAGGGAACAAAGTAGAAATAGTTTGCGCGTCGCATGTCCGTAATCGCACCCGGTTGACTAAATATTTTGTCGCGTGCATGACAAAACAACTTCACCAGGCAAACTGAAATAAGTACAATCGATTTACATTTACAGAAACTAGGTGACATTCCTATAAATCTTGTAGTTGGAAGTTGGAAGACATAATTAGAGTTCTAGTTTTAAGAATTATTAGTCAAATTGAAACACTTAAAGCTCCGTTTCCAATATCAAACGGGACTTTGTTTTCCTCGTAGAAAACTACCAAAAATCTAATTCTACCAAAATTCTATTTTAGGTCAATTACAGAAAAATTTACCTTTTTTAGGGGAAAATCGTAACGAAACTGAGATTTTATTTTTTCTCAGTTTCGTTACGATTTTCCCCTATATTTAGTTTGGGCGTAACGAAACCGAGAAATTCAAAATTTATACGGAAAAGTTAGAACATTTTGCACTACTTTTTTTATTTCATAAATGAAAAGTGCTCATGATTCTGAGTAAAATGATGACACATCATGATCAGACAAAAAAAGTAAAAGGTACATTTTTTCTGCAATTGACCCAATTAAGAAAAAATATTATTGTTTTATTAATACTAATGTGGCGAATATTCATTTAATTTATGATTTTATAGAATTGATGTAATAAAAAGATTTCTTTTAGAATTCATTTTACTACCGTCGTTTTCTACGAGGAAAATAAATTCCCGTTTAATAACCGAGTTAGCTACGAAGAATAAATTCTTTCTCATAGAAAACCAAATAAAATAACGGTTTCCTACAAGAAAAATAAAATCCTACTTGACAACAGGGTTAGCTACATGGAATTATCTTTCTTTGTAGAATGCTAGTTATCAAACTTGGTTATCTACGGGAAACAAGTGGATGATCCTATGGCCATCCTTCGGCTCCATCATCAGGTCAACTCCATGGTACCATATTATTATATTTTCAAAGAAGATAAGTACCAAATTTTAACCAAATTCAATGTCAGGAAGTGGCACTAATTCAGCATGTAAGATTTACTCTAAATATACTAACAAGCATCTCAAGTAAACAAAAAGCTTTTAAAACAAAAACGTGTGATTTTTTTTTTAATATAATTTGATTAAATAAACAATATACAATCTAGATAATACACTAAAACAGGAAAAACAAGATACATTTTAAAATACCTAAAACTAAATTAAAATACCTAAAATAAAATAAAAATATCATAAAAAATACCTCCTCAAGCAGCTCCGCCTGCGGCATGGTACCCATTACGCTCTGGCAGCATTACCTCTCTGAATAGCCAGGGAATTCTTTGCGAGGGGTATGCGCCAGCTCTGGGATCTCCCGAGGCATGTACCAGCCGCGGCGACAGGACCCTCATGAAGGTTTTCATATCGGCTGACCAGGGTCCCGAAGTCTCCACCGCAAGCGCCGCAAACTCGTAGTCCTTTAGTAAGGCGGAGTATTTGCGGCGCTTTAGGGTTTGGTTTGGGCCTCTGTGAAAAATATATAGTTGTTATTAAAATCTAATACTATACTTAGCTCGGTTGTGTTAGTGTTGGTTGGCAATTGTGTTTAATTCATTGCTTTAACTGGGCAGACAGTGCTAAATAGGTAGTTATTCTGAACGCGATACACGTTGAAGTAGATAACAGCAAAATTCAGAACTTTCGTCAGCTATTATTAATCATGCCATTATATTATTTACAGTAAAAGAGCAATAAATACATTTCTGAAATTCATAAAGATCTTAAATACCTATTTCTCTGAAATCTCACAATATTAAAACTAAAGCGTGAAAATGAGTAACTATTTTATATTACCATATCAAAAACTTATCAATTATCATACAACTAAAAACAATAATTATCGGATAATTCTGTGGCTAATGAAATATATTTTACTTGAATTAATTACAATTTTAATGACGACAAACAACCGTCCCTCGCAAGTCCTAATATAAACGACCATTGCCTCACTTAAACATCCATTAGCTTTGCAATTTTATTACTATCCTACCTAATAGGACGGAGCGGCGAGCGAAATTGCCAGCGCAATATTCGTTTAGAAATCCCACTTATTCTAAGTGCGTTTAAACCATTAACCAAACAAACATTGGCTCGTCAATGCCCGCTCAATTACCGGGATTGTACTATGATGTCGGATAAACTGCCTTTAGTTGACCCTTGAGAGCGTAACGGGTCTTTGTGAGGACTGGCGCGCGGTGTTTTATGAAAAATTAACTAAAAATGGCCGTTTGAGGTTCGTACGAATGTGGGACTAAAAATTACTCAATTAGTTAACTGTGTTTCGGCTGTAATGCGAAGATTATTTTAAATATGTTTACTTTGATGGAATCCACTTCTAAATTTGAATTTTTAATTGAACTTTATCGCATATGAGCGTTTTCCAAAAAAAATACCGGGGTAGCTACTTTCTCAAAATATTGACTTGTGAGGTTTTTTTGGCTCAGAATCGTTAGTACTTTCGAACCTTATATACGTAAAAATGTCCCAATTTTTTTTTCCATTACGTCACCATTTTGCATAGTGTTTGTATGAACGTGACTTAGTGGAAGGAAAGACAAAAATCCCATACAAATTTTGGGACACTTTTTTTTACGTATAAGGTTCGAATGTACTAACGATTCTGAGCCAAAAAAACCTCAAAAGTCCATATTTTGAGAAAGTAGGTACCCCGGTATTTTTTTTGGAAAACGCTCATATAACTAAATTTGTTCTCAAACTGTATTCTTCATGTTATTATAATTGTTATATATATTAGTTCTGTTAATTAACCAACATCAAATAAATCGTAAATACCTTGGCAATTTGTCATCGCCAAATGAACATTTTAAGTAATATTCCGTTTCAATTTGCAACAAAATCTATGACTGCTCTTCAGAGAATATCGTGCGCGTGTCATATTACGCCCTTTATGTTGTTGCATTTGTAGCAAACGCCCCGATTAAGCTTATTATCGCCGCGGTCACGCGACGGACTCGGATACGTATGTTTCCATATTGTGGGTTCGGTTAGCATTCCTCGGTCCGTATGATCGTCTAGGGACGAACAATCTATCCGTGGCACACTTAATTGTTTGCGGACATGATTTTATCGGATAATTACACTGCCCCTGGATTGTTTGAACAGTAAATAGGACGCTTGATAACTTATACGGATCTACGTGTGTTTGATTTAACTGGATTTAATGGACTTTTTCGGGTACCGATTAATTCCAATTGTAGCAAAGGGATGACGTTGATTATGCGTAGTAAGTCTTGTCAAAACGATTTTTTTAAAGTTTTTCAACAAATGACCGTCTTTTTTGAAACGTGGAGCCAACCCTATTAGGAAGTCTATTTGACAAAGGTATTTCTAGTGACTTTTTATTTTAATACAGAATTTTGATAGGTCTTCATATTTATTTTCTTAAAACATTTAATATGTCATCCTTGACGTCGAATGTATAGCCAATGTTTATTTTTCTTAACGAATTTAAATAAATAATTATTGAATGACAATATTTAGGTAGTTACCCTTAGTTGATCACTCCATGAATTCATTAAAATAAAAACAATAAATATAAAGAATCTATGGATAAAGTAAGGGTATCTAGACAACATGCCCCTTATCGCTAATGAGCGAGCTTCCAGACAACATACCATCACACACGTTTCTTGTCTGCATCCATGTTCCTACCACACGCAAATTTACCTATAAATTACTCCAAGCGCTTCGGGTGTTTAACGAGCTCCATGCACGAACGCAGGTCACTTTAATGACATAATTAAAAATCCCCAGTCCAAGGTAAAGTTCCCCGTGGGATTTGGGGCTTATCCTTACAGTAAACCGGACAAGTTGCCCTGGCTTGCTAATCTCCTAAGCCAAGTAACGAGACGGGGCGATCGGCGAACTTACGTGGGAGGGTGTATGGATACAGGATTATTAATTAACTGGTACATACAAACATGGATATTTCGCTCGCTATTTCCTCTCAGTTTTTGAACAGTCAAAATTGGGTTTTCAATATTTGCTTACAAATCACACTGTAACGAATGTTGCTTATCAGGAATGAATTTTGCAAAATGGATTGAGTTCGAAATCAGACTAGCAAGTTGGTAATATCTATTTAGATGAGATGAAGTTTGACTGTTGTCGGTACACGTTTCACTATCATATATAATACCCCCTATAGCAACTTCTCAAAGTCAAACGCTTGTTCTGCAGGTTGGCTTCAATGACCCTTACAAGTTCGGGTTACTTATTCAATACAAGAAGTATGATGTCATAGGATCCGGTATCAATAAGGTATGAATCTACTCGCGCTTCGGAAAATATAACATCTTGTGAAAGGCGACGCAATAAACATAGCTGTTTTTCTCCTCTTATGAAAACATTATTTATAAATACAATGCCAATATAGTGTAGGTAGAGAAATCCTAAGTATTAAGTCCATTATTTGTGCAATCTGATTCTCCAGAGCTACAGAACTGGTGTTTTTACCCGACTGCGGCGAAGCCCAAAGGAGGGTTATGTGTTTGACCTGTATGTATGTATGTCCGTTCCTGTGTCCGCTCGTAACTACTTAACGGCACATCCGATTTTGATAAATGATACATCATTAGATTCGTCTTGATGGTGCGAGTGTCACTGGGTATAAAGTTCGTTAAAATAAACAAAATGGCGGATTTTATGCAGTTCAAAGTGCACCGCGGTCGGGTTTTTTTTAGTAAAAATGTGGTTATTAGTGGAGAAAGTCACCATAGGTCAAAAAATTGGCAAACTAATGTTTAAACTGTCGTTTTAGAAACTAGTTTACTACGTAGAGCCGCTTCGTACATCAGACTGTACGTACCAAAGTAACAAATAACTGTTACTTTTTTGCAAAACAAGAAATCAGATCAAAGTACATAAAAAAATTAATTAAGGTAAGTTTAATAAGATGGACGGCAGAGTTGAAGGCACTTGCTGGCTGCTCCGGTGGTCGAGGGGTGGAGTTCTTTCATGTAGTAATAATTTATTTTGACAAATTTGGGGTGGAAAAATTGACATAGAATAGTATTAAATTCAAAAATTAACCCTTTAGTTAGAGAAAGAGAAAGGAGTGAAAGTTAGCATGGCAAACTATTTATTTTTCAAGTAGGGGATAATATGTAAAACCCTAATTTAAAGTCGCGGGTAAAAGTGGTATAAGGGCTTTTTTATTTAAAGTGCGTTCTTAACTGACAGTTAGCAGGTCGTCACAGAACTGACGATTAGTGTCAAACTCCATACATTTCGTCACGGACTGACAGGTTAGACGGTACTTGAACATAGCTTAAGTTTCGCCTAGCCGTAAATTTTAAAATAAAAATGCCCATAATATAAAGTTTTCACAAGCGAATCTACCCGCTACCTCCCTCAGCTCGGACTACCTCCCAACACAAGCTAGGAAACTACCAGGTACCCATGGACGTGGAGTAATGAGTTTTGTTGTTGAACAGTTACTGCAGGATTAAGGGACACGTAGGTGCACTGACGGCCATTGCAAATATTAGCTCTGGGACAAAGCTTGCCTGAGGTGCACTAATAAATGTTTAGAATGTTAGCGCAATTGTAATTTCTACTTATTATTCTCTATAAATAAAGTCTAATATAATATAATAATATAATATAAAGTCACCTGTCCTAATCAACTGATTACGTAACTCGATCATATGAATTTTAAATAAAAATCTTTCTTGATGAAATTGAAAAAAAACTAATGGACATTTAAGTAGGTACTTTTCTTAAACATGAAATGAAATATTGACATTACCGGTGCGGCTAGACGAGAGGCCTTTAATGAAATTTCATACAACATTGCCGGCTTAGGCCTGCAAGTTTTTTTTTTTTATTTTCATTCCACATTTATTTGTGACACGGCGTTCAGCCATTAAAAAAAATCAATAAACGATGTTTGCTATATTTTGCAATTTAATTTATACGAAACATAACAAATAACCACAGTGCAAATAATACATTGATAACAGTTTCTAATAATTTTAAATTGCAAATTTAACCACACGAATACACATTTGAAATATTTCATCTAACTATTCGCGGTAAAAATGTGTACTGAAACAGTCTTTGGAAAGGAAATTGAAAATTTTTCATTCTGTATTTCTATTATTTATCTACTTTGCTTTTAGTGTATCTAGAAAATAAAGTTTGATTTTTTGGAGTGTTTTTAATTTGTTTCATTGCTTATTTGAGAAAAGCACCATACATACCTCGGCGTAAAAAGGGGCTGCCGGCCGAGTACATATACATAGGTGGGTGAGCGAAAGCGAGGCCAGATAGTTACGAGGCTTACTTCCCGGCCTCTGCAGTAATGTACTATTAATGTTTAAAGTAGGTACTAACAATAATTACGTACCGGTTTACTGCCATAATTAAATCACAGTATCTATTAACAGTAAACCGAGTTTATTATTCCCGTCAACAAGCGATAAAGGTGTGATTTACAGCGACTTAAGGCAGAATTATCGACAAATCGATCAAATCTCAGTTCCTTATAATCGGCTTAGAGAATTCACTAAGCCCCTTATCTGGCGGTACTGGAATACCTTCGGAGGTAATATTAATTGAGGCTCCGAATAAACTTGCGTTTTAAGAAATATACGGTCTCGTGTTAAAATGGTTTTGTTTAGTCGTATTTTGGGGCGACAGGAACGATTTTGGGTAGTAGGTGAGCCTGACTTGGCATTCAGATCATGCTCTAAAGCAGCGGTCGGCAACCTGCGGCCCGTGGGCCGATTGTGGCCCGTGAACCACTCGCGATATATTTAAAGGTCGATATATTTAGAATAGTGTAAATCACCAATTATTAACATAGTGCGGCCTGCGTCAATTTCGTTAGCTACTATGTGGCCCTTGGCTGCTAAAAGGTTGCCGACCGCTGCTCTAAAGCATGACTCGAATTATTGAGACTCGTTTATATTATAATTGTCCTGGAGGGTAACTTTCCCCATGAAAAAGAATATATTTTTCTGTTTTAGGTACGTTAAATGTGAATTGGACATAAAACAGGAAACATGTGAATGGAACATGAAATATGTGCTCACAATAATCTATTTTGTATGTAAAACTGTAAAATATTACGAGAATATCTATAATTATAGAGGTGTGCTAGTATAGGACCCTCAGGTCTAAAAAGAAACCGCAACTTCTTGGGTACCCTAGTTCTTTTTCCCTCTATTTATCGAAAAAAAACTAATGCGAAATAAACACATCAAACGCCGTATAAATTTATATTGACAATATATGTTTAAGCAAATATTCCGTTTCGGCTATATTCAATTATGCTGTCCTGTGATAAAGCACGCACACAATTAATTACAATTTACTCAAAATTTTACTGAAATAGGTACATATGTCTACATAAAGCCTAAGTTTAAAACATTATCTTTGAATATAATAAAATTGTTATGTAAGTACTTTATACTAAGAACTTTTGCATTTTTTAATTTTAATGCTGACTGTAGGCACTCTAAATTATTGCAATAACTTTCTACCAAGGCAACCACAGTGTCACAAGAGAAAATTACTGTACAAAGAATAAAAAGAATCCCCGCTTAATATGAAATACCGTTCTTACCTTCCTAGGACTTACCCGTGCAATGTATTTAAATTTTCGCAATAACTTAAATCTTATTTAGAGCCAGAACGTGCACTTTCCCACTAGGTTTTAAATTTAACTTGAATTATAATTAAGTTAAAACGCCTCGAACATATGCTAGCCAGGTGAAGTGTGTACACCTGCCGCATTATACTTGCGAAACTTAATATGGTGAGCTAATTTTATTTTGTTCTGTAAGAAACATGAGCCCCAATGAGGCCGCAGCAAAGGACAGATGAGCCACTTAGCGTTCACTCCATTGAGTTCCCACAAGGTTATGTTTTTATTTGAATTGAAAAGTAAAATTGCTTCGACGGTGTTTGAACCCGCCTCCAACCACTTCCCAGGGCTTTACCAACTGTGTCGAAGTAGGCACTTACCCAAACCATGACACTTTTCAACAACTCGCTTAATTTTACTACCCTTTTTATAGCACCATCTATCATTAAGTCAATTATCTCTCTCAACTGGACCATGCGACTTCCTGCGCAACAAATATGTATGGCATTCCTATGCAAAGGTACCACTTTGCCACCTTCAATAAGAATGTAACAGGTTACTGGTATAAAGATGCAAAATATTTTCCTTACTGATAAGTGGAGCTTAATAATGCAATTAATGAAGAAGGGTATGGAAGTTGTATTAACTATTAAAAAAGAGAAAGCATCGTATTTCGGACATATATACATACAAAGTACGATTTGTTAAAACTTATAATTGAGGGTAAAATAGAAGGGAAACAAGGCCGGGGCAGAAGAAGAACATCATAGACCAAGAATGTCAAGGACTGGTCGGAGGCTGAGAGCACGGAAAAACTAATTCGTATGACTAAAGATAGATCGACATATGGACAAATGGTCGCCGACCTCCGGGATGGAGATGGCACTTGAAGAAGAAGCGGCGATTGGTACCATTTGCTTGGGTACCTACATCACAAATATTGTTCTCGTGGTTGTACCTATTCTTACTGTTTAATACGGTGCTTACACTGTTTTAAATACTAAGAATAGGTACAACACACATGACGACTTCTCAGTCGACGAGTGACGAGTTCTGAGTGATGTGTCGCATGAGAAGTCGCCAGTTGTGCCGCATTTGATCCGTTGTCATAGAAGCGAGGCCAACGCATGGTCTAAAATTGTTAATTCTAATGTAATGTTTAGTCAAAAATTTATTTAGCTGTAACTTAATGGTTTGTTTTATTTGTTCGTATATTTGTACATATAACATTCCAGAGACTTTACAATGTCAGCGTCAGAAATTTTGAACCCATAAAGTTCTGCCAACACACAATAGGAGAAACAATAAACATAACAAGCGATAGAGTCTGTGCGGAAAGAGAATAGGATTTAGATTTGGGGTCGCTGTAATCCTTTTCTACCGTATTTGCCATACTGGTTAGGTTAGTTCCGTTTTTCGCCACGCCTATTCTCTTTCCGAACAGACTCTATAGCTCCGACTTAGAATACCAAACACCTAAGCATTAAGAAGTCCATAGTAAAGTAACCACGTGTTACACCAGGTTACTCGTATGTTCTAGAATAAATAAAAGAATTCCTCTCGGTGCATACGCGATGAGATCGATCATACGTTGAATGAGTTATGTGAAACTTGCTCAACAAAGTTATTTAAAGTTTGCCCCGAGTTATAAATTGCTGGATTCTGAAACGCTGCCAAACGGATAGTGTGCTTATTCGTTATAATTAAAGTTTGACAATTTTACTCAAGTTGCAAAGTAACAAATAATTCATAAAAATAAATTGAGATTTTGTCGCAAAGCTGCTTAGGCCTTGACAACATATCAAAGAATTCAGAGCTTAGCCTGTGGTTTAGCGAGGAATTCGAGGACACACTTTGTAGTCGGATCTTGTATCTGATAAAAACCTTTGACATATAAAAGATTATTATTTATATATTTACCCACATAAGTGGCAAAAACGTAAAGATTCTTTCCCTAGCCACGTACGCTCTTCGGTACTTTATAAAGTACAAAATCAAAATGAGAAGTCAACTTTTTTATGCGATCAAAGACGGTTCTAATTTCAAAAATACAGAAAGTGCTCGGCCTTACGAGGCCAGAGTACCTATACAGTTAAGTATATTCCAAATTGTCTTTAAGCAATCAATTAATCAATACAAATAACACATACATTGTCAATTTGTCACTTCCCCTCAACATCATGTATCAAACTGCACCAATATCATTAAAACCTGAAACAACATCATTAGAATCACGTGCCGTGGAAATCATTAACTTGGCGTTCCTTGTCACTTCGTTCAAATGACCGTCATTCATTTTGAACTACTCGAAACTAACTAGGGAAAAACTGCTATAGTAGTTGCGTCACGAATGCGAGTTTGTTGTTACGGACACACGTGTCCGGAGTTTGGTTAACAATTTCGAAGACTTACTGCAACTGTGCAAAGTTTACTAGTATTGTGATTAGGGAAACAAAACTCGTTTCCGTGCGATTTCGGTATAATACGTTTTTGTTTTGTTTAAGCTGATTTTAATCGAATAGGGATTGGAAAAATATATATTGTAATATAGTTCAATAAACATCTTATGAACTTATAGTAAGCATAAGTAGGGGGCCAACATTCAGTGTTTTATTTTCGTCATTGCCCTTTCAATAGATATTGTTCAAAAAGACAAAACAGTAGGGTGAGTCAAGTATATCAATGTTGACGCAATTTGTCCTTCCATTGTGGTTAATAATGGCCATCCAAAGACTTTCGAACCGCGCGGTCAAAACACTCGGAGAAGCACCCAGGTAATATGTTAGCGTTGTCACCATCACCAAGTCCCACCATACTCCATTAGAATGTTAAGCTTGAGACCATCATCAAGCTCCATACTCGCGATTAGCACGTTAAGTTTGAGGTTGGAGCTGCATTTTTATCAGAAGATCTGACTAATGCCAAAAAAGTCTACCACTTTTCAACTTTATTAAGTGGTATTAGAATTCAAGTGATAAACCACTTTCCTGGCTTACTGAACGGTAAATTGACTGATTAATTTAATGAAACCTAATTAACTAGGCCACGAATTGGGAGAGATGGTGAGACATGGTAAAGCGGGGAGCCGCATTTTTTTTTAGCAGCTGACAAACTCGCAACCCTTATGGGCATAGCGATTGTCGGGCCGGGTGGTCAGCCGTGCCGCAGTCCCCAACTCTACCTTATGTCGACCAGGGCTGTCTTACTCAACAAAGAAGATGAGGAATAAACTAGGCGTGTATTAGTAGTAATGTAACGGTTGCTTATAGTGCTACTAAATAAACGCACCTAATATAGGTTCCATATGATCCAGGTTCAGTTAGTTTCTACGTAATACGCACTCAGCTCGAACAGAAGAAGAAGCTCTGCGCGCCTGCTCCGAAGTTAGAAATTTGAAGTTTGTATCGTGCGATTCCTCATGTTCGCATGTAAAACAATATTTGAGTAGGCGGATCGGCGCGACATGAAGGTAGCTTGTTGGGGAGTACATACTGGTCATCCTTAACGCCTGTATGCCAGAAACGTAACCAAAAGAAAAGAAGGAAAACTTTCATTTTTACGCCGTCTAACGGATTCAATATCGGCGCTGCTTGAATGAGCCTGGGGTGGAAAATCGTTAATCATCCTTTTGTTGGATTTTTGTTACTACCTAACTCGTTGCTCGCTTGTTTGGGCTTCCATTTTTCCTTGTGAACGAAAGTACGGCTGTTTCAGTCTTTGACGAATTGTTTTCATACGGAAACAAGGGCAGTGCCATGCTTAAGACGTGTGTGGATGTTTTACAGAAATATTAGTCTTGTTACTAGTTTTAGCCAGATATTACTTTTAGGATTCGTAAACGAGGATGTTAGTAGATAGCTGTTTTTGAAGTAGAATACTTAGTCAGTTAGGATATTAACAGCAAGTTTTCGCATGTAAGAGATTTGTGTAAACATAATGTCTGTGTATAGACCTCTTTGCCAGTGTTCTACTCCCATTAAAGATCTTAAAAGAAGTCGGAGGATCTAGAAGCACGAAATTTGTCACAGAAATTCCTTTTGTGACGTACCTGCGTGCGTACTAAGAAATCATTATTGAAATTTCATCTCCGAAAATCGCGAGAATAAGATTGTTTTATTTTGTTGCGAAAATGGTGTAAATGCAATAAATATTCAGTACATTCATCGGAATTATGACCCGCAATCTAACTTCTACAGATAGATTGCGGGTCAAAATTCCGATGAATTAACGAATTAAATAAGATAAGACTAAAGTCATTATTTAGAGTCACTACTTAAGTGTTCCTATTCCTATTTCGATTTTAGCTTGCTTATCGCTGAGGTAAATAACTGCTATCTATTGGTTAGTAACGGGTACGTTATCATTGAAGGATTAATCAATATTTTATTAAGTAATCCTGTCCTTAGGATTTATCAGTTTCGTTGAAATATGTATTTGTTCAGGTTAAACATATTTCTATGAGTCAACTACTTACTACATGGAACTGTGGTTCAATCGCACTTAAAATTTGGTGTTTGTATTTTTTCCTTTTGCTGTAAGTAATTTATCTATTATTCAACTATCCCATATTTTTATACTACAACAGTGTTCTAGTATTCAACGAACGAATGGAATTTGATAAACAACGTTACTTTCTGGTTTGAAATCAAGTGACAGCACACACATTATGATGGCATTTCAATTAATGAATGTCTATTAACTTATTCACCTAACGGCAAACTATTATCATTCATCAAAGTATGTTTAAGATACATTAGACGCCTCCGGGCGAGTTTTTGTCTTGAATTTTTATACCAACCTTCTCCCGTTTCAACCCTTTAGTTTCCGAATTCTTATTGTACTTTTAAGTTTAATAAAAAAATGTTTTTTAAATTTCATCCCGCTGTCGCTACTGCTTCAGGCATATGTTGTCTACCAGAACCATAATCACGGAACTGTTGTATATATTACTGTATCGATCGACCCATCTGTTTGTAGTTTACAAAACCATTAATCCGGGTAAAAACACCTTTTCCTCGTAAAACAATCAATAGCAATTAGCTGGAAACGTTCCACGGCGGGTTCACCCTTCATTGTTGTCATACAAATCAGTGCTGCTGGGTAAATACTAGAGCGCTGCCGATACGGCCGCTTACAGAACACGTGGCAGTTTGAGTTATGAGATGAGAGCGGATTTTCTTTCAACCCCAATGTCTTAAAGCCAAATTTACCAAAATGATACTACGCGTCCTTGTCGCGCGGGCCGGCCCGATGAGATGTCGTGTCGTGTCACAATACGACGTAGTCTTGTTGGGAACTTTGTTTTAATTTAGGTTTTTTACACTGACCTAGTTTATGAATCAACAGCTTTCGACAACACGATGTCCCCTATCGTTGCATCGTGCCACGATACGATGTCATATCGTATATTTATGTTATACTGGGCTCGCTTAGCACAGATGGCAAAATGTGATAGCAAAGTACCGTACCGAGTTTAGAGGCCCGTAAAATCTTCATGTATCAAAATGTTGTACTAACTTGTGTACCTGAGTCTGTGCTACTGCTAAGTTTTATCATGACGAATGAAAATGTATTCTATGTCCTAATTAGACCGTATCAGTAAAAGTTGCATCAAGTATTGCACAAATGCCGTTCCTATTCGCTAATCCTAACAAACTTGCACCAAACCCCCGAAACGCAACTGTGTCAACACAGTCGAGATAACTCGAATACTCAATAAGGAATGTGTTTTCTTATCTCCCGGTTCGCGACCAATCGGGCCCTTTGAAGAACTTCGACCAACTTTTGTCACTACCGCTTTGAGCAAGAGTTACATGAACTCCATTTAAAGTTCCCAAAATGGCAATGACGAATTAGATTTCGCGGATTATTCTGTCAATCCAAGTTTCAGCTATCAGTCATTGAAGTAAAACGATTCGGAGATTTAAAGGAGAAAGGGTTACAATATTACTTTATTAAAGTTTTAAGTGTATTTATGAGAAAATATTACATTACAAATTCACTTGTGGGAAGAAAATCTTTAATACAAATAAGTAATAACTATCATTTGCCTAATAAAATGCCGTTACACTATAGGAAAAATACAATGTATGCAGAGAAAGGCACAAAATATTATTTTCATCACACTTGCTCGAAAATGGTGCATTACACGTAGGTTTTGCGGGCCGCAAATGAGCTATTACGCCCTAGGGCGTAATGGCTTTCTTTTTAAATTTGAAACGCTGGTTCTGTTTTACTCTTATTTGTCATGTTCAAAGGAAACTACCAACTTACTTTTTTAACTTGTATCACTGAAATATTTAATTAAAGAGAACTGTTATTGCAAATACATGTAAACACATATTTCTGTAACATTAATTAAATGTTTCAATAGTGTATTTCAGTATTTTGCAATTATAAAATCAACCGTTTTAGGTCTGTACCGCTATGGTTTCCGAACGTTTCGCATTGTCTATGGATATGTCACTAATGTCACTGTCAGTTTTACAATTTTATTTAGGTTAAGTAAGGTTAATTTTAATTAGATTTCCTCACAAGTGTGATGAAAAACATTGTGTGTGCCACGGGCGGTAAAGGAATTACAAACTCGTGTTATTAAAGCCCTCGGCTTCGCCTCGGCCTTGTAACAAACACTCGTTTGTAATTCCTTACCTACCGCCCTTGATACACAATGTACTATTTCATCACACTTGCTTGAATATGGTGGCATTACACGTAGGTTCTGCGGGCCTTAAATGCCCTATTACGCCCTAGGGCGTAATGGTTTTCTTTTTAAATTTGAAACGCTGGTTCTGTTTTACTCTTATTTGTCATGTTGAAAGGAAACGCCAACTTACTTTTTTAACTTTTATCACTCAAATATTTATCTAAAAATTGAACTGTGATTGCAAATACATGTAACCACATATTTCGGTAACATTAATTAAATGTTTAAATAATGTATTTCTTTATTTTGCAAATTTTGGACGACCGCTTTAGCTTAGTTGGTAGTGACTCTGCCTACGAAGCAGGAGGTCCAGGGTTCGAATCCTGGTAAGGGCATTTATTTGTGTGATGAGCACGAATATTTGTTCCTGAGTCATGGATGTTTTCTATGTATTTAAGTATTTGTATCTATTAAATATATCGTCGTCCTAGTATCCATAACACAAGCTTTATTGAGCTTACTATGGGGCTAGTTCGATTTGTGTAAGATTGTCCCCTAATATTTATTTATTTATTTAAATATAAAATCAACTAAAATGGCCGTTACCGCTATGGTTTCCGAACGTGACTTGACATTCGCATTGTCTATGGACATATGTCACTAATGTCACTGTCACTTTTAATATTTTCTTGTCATACTAGGACGATTAGTAAGGTTATATTATTAAGATTTCCTCACAAGTGTGATGCAAAACATTGTGTGTGCCACGGGCGGTAAAGGAATTACAAACTCGTGTTATTAAAGCCCTCGGTTTCACCTCGGGCTTATAACAAACACTCGTTTGTAATAAAAAAATGTATTAGTAACTTTATTATCAGTAGCATAGTTTAGATAACGACTTGCTATCAATTTATAACGTAAATTGGGCCTCTAGCTAGGGGCCATCATAAACCCACTTTACTATTACGATCTAAACAATCATAATATAACTAGCTTCCTTATGTTTTTTGCTTCAAACTAAGAAATATGTGACAGGTTTAAATCTCTAGTATTTATTTCTGGTATAATTGGTTATAGTATATTCAATTCCAGTCATTTATTTAAGCTTTAGACTGGCAAACAGGCAGACAGCTCATCTGATGGAAAATGGTCACCGTCGCCTATAGACAGCAACACAAGATGCATTGCCAATGCGTTGCCGGTCTCGAAGAAATTTTAAGTAACTTTTCTGTCTTATTTGTTACAAAATTAAGCATAACGATTGGCGATCTAACAGTTTTGCCAATGCATCCGGGTTGGTCGTTATAATTTTTATTTTTACTATAGTAGTATAACAAACTGCAGGTATAATAAAGTACTTGTAAGCTATAAAGCAGACAGTAAACTGTTATGTACCTATGTGTTAACGTACTACCGAAGTACCGACCACATAAAATTTCATGAACGATGATTCCCCTTAGCGACATTGTTTATCTGCAAAGATAAAAAGAAGATACGAAACGAAAGGTGGCTTGAAACTTAAGTTAAACAATCCGACATCCGACACTTCAATCGAATTTTGATCATTGTCGATAACACCCTTCTGGAGAAAGATATCTTTATTAGGCATTTGTCTCACCGCCGGCGAGTAAGCGAGTAAAATTGAGCCAGTAACAGTTAACTGCGGGCTGACAAGGTACAGTTGGTACAGTGTGATCGATCGACCTTTCCAGACCCGCAAAGCAATGTTTCTCGCCCAATTTTCGTCGCTTAGTCGCCCTCGGTGCTACAAGTGCCATAGCCTAGCAGCTCCAACATACTTTAAAAAAGAAATTGATATATTCAGACTAGCGTCAATTGTAATTTTGCAACAGTTGCTCTATTAAAAAAAACTGATGTTTTTTTCCACATTATAAATAAATACCTAAAGATACTAGTTACTAGAGGAAAATCCACCCATGAGATGAAGGAACTTTTGCTAACCACAAACCGACGACGAACAGTGGTACATGTTCATATTACGTCGGTGCGAAGTCACAAAGCACTATGTGTGTTTGAAGAGTAGGTAAACGTACATAGCGATTTGTGAATTCACACGATTTGCAGCAGCCTTTCGAACATTTTCTTTTGAAAAGTTCCCCTCTCATATCAATTTAAAGCTATCTCCAATAAAAGTATGGTAGCCTAGTACTAATTGCGTGTCGGGAAGGTCGATACACCTATCAGACGGCTCAAAGCCTCGCCGATGCATCCGGCTGTCCGACGGCACCATTATAATTTTTAATATGTGCTGTAAAAGTTAACCTATAATATATCTAGTCGATGTACACCGTAAGTACAAAGTAACTAACTACCGGTTAATAAGATTTTATCTGAAGATGCAGCTGATAAATTTATACTTGACGGTTGTATTTTACGAATAACTACATTGTCGTATTGTTAAGAAGTAATTTATGATAAACTTATGAATATTCCAGAAAAGTTTATCTTTGATGTATGTGCAACCGACTGTATCATTCGATGAGCCAAAAGGGATACTAGTAAATTTAAAAATGCTTAATAGTATATTACACAACTAGGGTGGTAATACAAAGAAAGGCCGAGATCGCAGATGTTTGCGGCCCGAGCTGCAAGCGAGGGACGTAAATATGCGAACGAGGGCTTTTTTTATTACCTCCCGTGTTGTGTACATAATTTTATGTCTACACTTGGCCAGAAAGCGGCTTTTTCCGTACGCGCAGCGTGCGGAAAAAGCCACTTTATGGCCAGGTGTGGCATAAAATATATATTTATTTCCAACGAACTGCGTCAGAATTTATACGCTTAATTAAATAAAAACTCGTTTTATAGAAGTGAAATACTGCGCGATATTGGGTTGATTCCGGTTTTATAAATAACGGCGAAAGTCCATACAAAGGGCCGCGGAACATCATACATACACGCGATTTGAAAATAAACACGCTACCTACAGAAGCGTGATTCCGCTTTAGCTGAAACAAAACTTAACTAAAACTTCGAATTAAAAAAAGGACATTATTTTCATTTATTTGATACTCCATCCTTATTCGCTTGGGAATTAATTGCTACTATTATAGGCGGCACCATATGCTGCAAAGGGTTTGTCCTGTCTTCACCTACGTTACTTAAGGAACTCTATATGTATTTCTAGACTTATAAGTGATACGTTGTATGTTGAGGTCTCCGTCTGGTTAAACTCTTATCAAATTGAGAAGTTGTCTCTAAAAAAATCCGTTGCATTTTTGCTAAAATATTACCAACGGAATACGTACCCATTGACACAGTATTACTTCTTAGACTAGATGAACACATATTTTCCACTAATGGCTAAACTTTGGTGTACGGCTGTACGAAGTTTGATAAGTCGTTAGACTTTAAAACACGCTGAAATATGGTGTCTGTACGGCCTAGTAGCTCATGCTTTATAGATATTTGTTTTGTAAAGTATCGAAGTTTTTTGTTGCGTGAAGTTAACTTTGGCATTCAGGTTAATATATTGGCATTCTCGTTCTTGAGGTGAAATCTTCACAGTCTTTTAAATCAAAAGTACTAATTTTAAGATTAAAATAATATGGGTAAAACGTTATTATTATTCGTGTTTATAATGTCTTCGCCCAGTTTAGTCCGTACATCTATATTAGAAGTTACATCGACATCGTTAACATTCTCTTCCAATTTTCTCGAGGTTAGCGCAGCACGTATATTCTTGTATTGATCCCTACCCTCCGTCCTGTCAGAGTTCACTCCCTTGACACTTATATCATCCTTCACACTATCCGATCGGACTTTTTTCATCCTTATATGGCCATTCTCATTTTACACCTCACCCATAGAAGGCGATTATGTAATATTTTTTCAGTTCAGTTTGAAAACACGACTTTCTTAACTGAATTTTCGAAAATAATTGTTTCATTGATAATTCATTGACGATAGAAACAAACTACGACTCATAAAAACTAATGTAACAAAACTATGCATTAAACAACATAACCATCATCTGTATTCCTGACAAGGCATCTCGGAGTCACCCGGGAGCTTTTGAATTGCAAAACGCTCGGACTATCGTAAGGAACTGCGTAAAAAGAGGCCGAGTAAGTCGAGTTGAATTCATAGATGTGTTGTCCAAAGATGCCGAGAAACGTATGCGAGACGGTGATAAGATCCCTGCGGGACCGGTGCGAGTTTCGTTGTATTTTTATGGTATGCTTTGCACTCGCATTCTACTTTTGGGCTGATAGTGCACATTTGCTAACACTAACGAGGTAGCTAGTCAAACCTGTGACAGGTATGCTTCTATTTTTAGGCATTTGCGAATCTTTAAATAAAATTTAGAAGAGGATTTCATACGGACATGCGGTTACAGCCCTTTTATATTTTCATTTACCTGTTCACATGCATTATCTATGTTTGGAAACTGAGTTTACAATACAATTTTGATTTGGTAGCGGTGAATCGGTTCTTATAAAGTGGAGACAATAATCAATTAGTCAATTAAATTTCATATATTTCTTTCTTATTGGTCTTCTCCTGAACATTCAGGCTTCAAGAGCATATTTATATACACCAGTAGTTAGTCGTTGCTTCGCTGAGTTGAGTGAATATAATAAGTTTTCTATAGTTCGATACTAGGAGCTCAACTCTCACCACGCTGTAAATTTAACAAGCAGGTGATAATGCCTCCGCCGTGCTCTATGGCACGAACTGGTGGTATAAACTTTACTCGCTCATTAGGATTCATTGAGTTCTAGGTAGTGGGTTAGTGACCCAATAAAAAAATCCTTTATATGACTTTCCGCTCTTATTACTCTCCACCCGGATGGCTAATTGTTTTGGTAAACTTTCCGTCTTCACAACCAAGTACTTATTTTAGTAGGAATGTAATAAATTATTTGTAACGTTTGGCGTTTATCTGTAGATCCAATGTTAATATGGCAGCAACCTCACGATATACATATTTCCCCTTTTCACAAAATACGGATAGTCGATCGAGCGTTCATTATTGGATTCGATAAAGGCTAATAAATCAAACAGCTATTACAAAGAAACTACGAAACAAACAAAAAAGCTCCATATTTTTTGAATTTTTTCATAAAATTCTCATGGTCTTGTCTAGGTCTTGCTACGAGCACATATAAATCATATATATATAATACGTAAGCATAAAAATATAAGTAACATAACATAACCCACGTTTAAATAACTTGTTCCTTAAAGGGATAAGTTCGCCTTTGTACATATACCTTTGTTTTGCAACCTTGACTGTACTTTGTCTTATTTTGTGCAGTAAAGTGTTTACATACATACAATGAAAAAATAACGCATCCAGAATTCCGCATAAATACCTCCATGTCCTCCCCATTCACCGAGCGACAATACCGAGTCCGATCTGTATACGATAGGTAGGCCGAAAAGATGAACTTAATGCCGATATTAGGATATCGCACGAATTCGAATAGTCTCCCTAGGAAAGTAGGAAGCGTTACTGATTCCCTAACACTCGTGGTGATTTTATTTGTTTTTATGGAGTAGTTGTTATTGGAATCTCTATTGTGAGCGTAAGCAAGGTCGTGAGATATTTTAGGCTGTTTAGAGAATAGGGTTCTTTTTAATAGTCCAAGAGATGTATATTAAAATTAGGAAGACAGTTAATTTTAGACATACATTCATGATAATTTGAGATATTTCATTGAATCAACTGTATCTACTTGACATAAAAGGTTACATATTTCCTGTAAAATTATATTTTGCAAACAACAGTTAGTTAGGATATATTATAGCAAATTAGACTGTTATTTGAAGTTGGTTGTTTGTTCAAGATTTGATAACATAATGGGTTAATTAAACGTTTCGTTAAGTGAAATTGTAGAAATTACACAATTTGAACAAGTGAAAGATAATGAGTAGTGCTCGTTACGAGTAAACGCGTGAATAATTCTCCTTTTTCCATACAAATGGCCGTTATATCTCTATGTCAATATTTTAATAGGTAACCGGAGACTTTGCACGGGCCATTTACAATGTTACTTCGGTATCACTAATTGCTTAATTTCGTTCGTTCGTATCGTACTGGCATTTCTTTTTTCATGAAATACATCATCTACTTTGTATTTTATTTTTCAATCTATGGTATGAAAAAGAAAACAAACTATCCCTTTACGTACGGGTGTCAACCAGAGTTGACGGTAAGGTGACATCGCTCCAGTACGGGTGTCAACTATAGTTGTTCGAAGGACTGGTGATATTCGGTATTTTTTTAAACAAAAGGAGACCATGAGTTTTGGTAATAGGGGTCATAATACGCAATGCGATTAGTAAAGATGCAAAGAAAAAATACTATAATATTTCGATAGATGGCTCTGAAATAATAGTATATTACACAACTAGGGTGGTAATATAAAGAAAGGCCGAGATCGCAGATGTTTGCGGCCCGAGCTGCAAGCGAGAAATATGCGATCGAGGGCTTTCTTTATTACCTCCCTTGTTGTGTACATAATTTTATGTCTACACTTGGCTAGAAAGCGGCTTTTTCCGTACGCGCAGTGTAGCTAAGCCACTTTATGGCCAGTTTTCCTAACTTGCACTGTTTTCTAGAAATTTGCGAAAATCATAACATAATTATACTTATTTGCTCCTAATAAACAAATCGACATACAGTTTTTCTTGAACTATTCGCGTATCTACTTATGAGTTTGTACGGAACCCTCGGTGCGCGAGTCCGACTCGCACTTGGCCGGTTTTTGATTTGTGCTATAGTACTAATTACTCAAATTTTTACCCATAAATCGATACCTCCTACGTATACTGAGCTAAGTGCAAAATCACGATTTTACAGGAGGGCTCTTCAAAGGTACAAAGTTCCATAACTAACTCATATGTTGAAATAATTTCATGAAATTTTCAATTATGCGAAATGAACACATTTTGCTTAAATCTACATATTTACTTTTTCGTAATTAATAGTAGTTTTTGAAAAACCGGCACTTAGCCTAGTATACGTGAAATTTACGAGTTCTAGTTTTTGATAAACTGAGCCAACTACCAGTTGATCCAGTATACGTCGTAAACTATAATTAGATAAATATGGCTATATTTTTATTATACTTGCCACTTATGTATGCCTTTTATGTGTGATGTACCATTAAATATCTAAACAAACTCAAATCTCGTGCTCAAATGGATTTTATCAGTTAGTTTTCGTCTGATTTGTCACTTGTACCAGTATACGCCTGAATCAATTTATTATGAACCAGTATACTGCTAAGCTTATTTTGTATGTTATGTCCACCAGTTTGGCAACACCGATGGTTGGTTAGTTGCCAGAGCGTCTCAGCAGAGGGTTGGCTTCTTGTTTTCTGGATGGCGGACTCGTCTCTTTGGACTTTCAGTATTAAATTCGTTATAAAATGAAGTGCTAACGGGACGTCAATTTGGCGGCCATCTGCAATTAAGCCGTCGCGTTTCATCCGCGTTTCGGTAAGTATTTTTTGATAAATTCTTTCCAATTGGACAAATTCCTCTTGTCGAGACATATTGCGTCATTCCGTCTCTGAATTGTTTCAGGGTTCTTCTTTTATTGTCATGAGAATGCGACGACATTCAACCGAGATGGACTCCTAAACTCATATTTACAACAGGCGTGAGTAATTAAGACAATTTAACTTTAAAATTCCATGCCACGTTGCTTTATTGTGTTGAGGTTAACACGAATCTTGTCTCTTGTTGGAGGCCATAAGGCGCCTGTTTGAATTACGTTTAACTACGCTTAATCACGTTTTGGGTCCGTTTTTACCAACTTTTGCGACCATTTTTGTGCGTGCGGCACCTTGTTTTACGTTTTGCCCGCTATATGCACTTGATGGCACTTTCTCTGTTTCTCTGTTCTCTCCTATGACTTTTTACATACCGTGTCACTCGGATTTGGTAACCCAGTTATAGCCATGCCCAATTAGGTCACAATTTATAGTGTTTTTCCCCTTAATTCTTAAAGGCATCATGCCTTAATGTCTAATAACTTTCTTTATGCCGCTTTGCCGGATACCTTTTCCCTGCTCTTACATTAACCCTTTGCGGTTGTTTAACCTTACAAGCTGCACGCTTTTCTAAATCTGTAACGGTGCATTGACTGACTCCACTCCGGACAACTACCACAACTGGGATCGTGGGAGCTGGAAGCCGCTGAGCGGCTTAAACCTGGATACAGTTGGCGTGGGACTGCATAATTAACAGGGGTAAACAACTTCTCCCAGGTCGGCGACACCCTTGTTATTATTTAAGTATATCATAGATATGCAGATAAACGTATCTTTGGTTAAATTCTAACTTATAAAACTTATTATAGTAGACTAATAAAAACCTCGCAACAGTTTTTCATGGTTTAATTGCAGGAAACTGTGGTGTGGTATGTGTGTGTAACTGAAAACCTCCATTATTATTAAAATGACCAAGACCTACAGTTCCCCTATCTGGCATTTTTGGCAGATGTCTGGCGCCGGAAATATTCTTTAGTTTTCTTTATTTTAATTATTGTTATTTAATTATTGATAGCTTGCTTTATTCTCAGTCCTGCTACAGTGGTTCTGGTTTTTTTCCTATTCTAACATTATATTAGTAAGAATTATCTATTCTATTATTACTTGGAACGTTGTTAGTTATTATAGATTACATTTGTCGAGCAAAGATATTACATTACACACTTGTAGTATATTAAATACTTTACAATTGGCAAAAACAGATTTCTTTCCCTCCGCTGCTTCATTTTGATGTATTTTGTGTGAAATTATTTTTAATTTAACATAATAACCAATCACGTAACAATATAATAACTAAATCATTATCAAAAGAGTCAATTTTTATACGTAGTAGGTAGAAAAGACGTATGCCGCATCGACTGTCGTTCGCGCATAGTGGACCAACTTCCGCCCGCAACGACGACGAGCGAGCATACTGAGCCAACTGTCACTTGCACCACGCCCGCGCCGACCTTCCCCGAAAAGTGTACCGCGTATAGTGGACCAAGCGACTTGGCTCAGTATACGACGTCCTAATTTAAAAAAAGGTGTTAGTTGGCTCACTATACGTCATTTTATTTCGAAAACTAGCAGTAATTTCTTCACGAAATTTTTATAGCATGTAGATATAAGTATTTTGATACCAAATATGCAAAAAAACGAAAATCGTAAAAAAGTGAGTTAGCTCAGTATACGTAGGAGGTATCGAAATAGTACGCTTGTAAACTAGGGTATCAATATATCGACAATGGCGTCGATAAGCACCCATCACTAGTTTTCATACGTGGTTTTAATAAACATTTTAAGTTATTGATATTTTTGCATTATTTCAATAATTGTCATCATTTAAGTGTTTAGTTGTGTTTAATATATTATAAATTAATGTTTTTAAGCTTACCGAATTCGCTAATAATAACTTAAAAAATCTTCAATTTCTTTGTGATAAATATTAAGCTTGGAATCAGAAATATTTGTGATTATTATTACACCAAGTGATTAGTTACTAATTATACATATAAAACTTAATGTGTGTGTGATATTTTAAGCACGTATCTGTAATACTTCAAAAGTTACAAGTAAGTGAAGTTTTGTCTAATCGCCAATACATGCCCTTATTGAGCAGTGACTGGGTGATCTAAGCTAAGACCCCGTGCGTGAAGGAAGGGCTATAAGCAGATAATGTAAATTAGTCATATCATAAATATCTTAATTTTACATACGACATACGATACAACATTGTATTGGTGTTTTTGTTGTGTATTTTTATTTCAAAAGCATTTGTGTGTTATTCATGAAACACACAAATGCTTTTGAAATAATGCTTTTGTCCATGGGCAGAGATCCGAAAAAAACTGCGAATCACCACAAGTTTCTATAAACACGCATGCTGTATTTAGTCTAAGTAGTAAAACATGAATTCATTACACCGTAAAAAAATGTAATATCCCGATAAAGAACGAAAACGTTTTGACGCGTCAAAAATATGTCACTATCCTAATCTAGCATCTGGCTAAACCAGAAGGCAGCACGCATGCTCAATACACATAACGTCAAAATATCTCTACATGTCACTAAAACTGATACGGTTCCCCTCTATTTGCAAACTATTAATTGTTACGGCCTTATGTATTCAGAATTAGGGTTCCAATTCCTTTGACACTTGATGCCGTCAGATACTGCTACTGCACAAGGTCTTTGTGATATCTTAGTACCTTATCCCTGTACGTTTAAGATTCGAAATTCTTTGACTTTTGTCTATTGGATAGTAGCACTATGCTTAGGGTTGCGACCCAAATTTGCCGCACACGTGCTGTTTATTGTGTCTATGATAATAACGTTGTGTTTTTGCTTTTTACAGGTAAGCATCCATTTCAATCATCATGTTAGTAAGTACAAGGATATTGTATTATTAAGATCGTATAAAAATCCGTAGCGGCATTTTTAAACAAATGCATCAGATGATTTGTATTTTGAATATATTATCTACATTTAATCTCATCTTCATTATTATTATTTAATATTTTGGTGTTTGTGTAAGTTGTACACTAATAAATTTTCTTACGCAAAGCGACTGGTAACAAACCACGAACGAACAAATTAAAAACACGAATAGTTAAACTTCTAAACACGGGTTAAATAAGTTCATACATTTAAACAAATAAGCAAACGTTTTAAACCGTTACGTCATCATCCAGACCCTTAACCTTTCCAGTCTCTAGTGTATTCAAAGAAAAGGTCACCATCTCTGCAGATACATCATTGTCTAAGAACATTAGGCAAATGCCAACAAAACTCGCCTTGTTATATTATTTTTTAACTTTATGTGACAGCTGAAGATCGTTATCGCGTCTTTTTTCTTTTTTATTTATTAATCATTAACTCCACTTGTATCGTCTTTCGGTCTGCTAAATAGTGCCATTTATTAATGTCCAGTTGTACAAAAATGCAATAAACAAAATTTACTTACCAATATAGTCACGTGTTGTTACTTGGCAAATCAGTAGGCGTATGATGCTACGCTATGTCGCGCGATAAATAAATGATATAACATCCGTCACGCTCTAACAAATATGTGTGTGAGAGAAGACGGATGTTTTATCATTTATTTATCGAGCGACATAGCGTAGCATCATAAGCCTACAGGATGTGACTACCAGTAGCGTGGCGTTCATGTAACTCGATTCCTACCGGCTTGCCTAATATCAGGCATTCGAGCACCTTATTCTTCAGCTCTTAAGGAAAATGTACGCCCAAACTGCACCGGCTTGCCCAAGCATATCTTTTACGCCACGCCACTGGTGACTACTATTATCCTAATGATACATAGCTAATGAACTCTGTGAATAGTGTTTAATACATTGTTATATAAACAAGAAAACAAAATACAGATTTCTTATAGGTTTTCCTGTAATCTATAGGTGCACGAATATTTTCCATATTTTTTCAAAATTCTAGGTACAATAGGTTCGGAGATAGGAGGGGGGGGGGGGGGTTTGAATGGGCAATTTTTGCTTAGTTTCTTAAATAACTTCAAAACTATTAATATAAAAAGTATGAAAATAAAATATATCAGATTCTCACAGTGAGCCATTTCATTTAATATGTCACACGAGTTTGCTAACTTTTTTTAAATTTTCTAGTTGACCCCTCAAAAGTGGCCCCCATGATTAAAATTCATATATTTTCGTGACACGTCCATGTTTGGGTCATTAACCTTAATATATGTACCTACCAAATTTCAACTCAATCGTGTGTCTCAACTCAAGTGTTTACATACATACATTATTGTTTTTTATACTCTAGTACAACAGTAAAAAAAGCTATAGCTTGTAACATATGTAGATGGCAATAAATGTGGAATTACACTAGACCTCTCTTTGCACGAACTAAAATAAATAAAAAAAAACGATAGCTAAGCGTAACTTTCCGATATCCTATTCGCTAATGGGGTAACAAAACTATTTTTAACTTCTTTCATTTCGAACATAGCTCCGGCATTCCCAGAATGCAGTCAAGGCCGTTTTATTCGGAAACTGGCGACACAGAGGAGATAAATAAGCACGCATGCGGGGATTCGTTAAATGGCGGCGGTCCCGTCACATTGTTTATTCAGACCATCGTCGGTGGGACGTAATCCGGATCGATCGCTCTGGAATTCGCTCTGATTAGGCTAGGAGGTTTAGGAACTAGATATGTGAATGGTAAAAATGGCCCTGCGAGTTGCGTCATTCTACTTTTACACCCCTCGTCACCTCCGTGGATGGAGTTTTTGCACCACAATTAGCTACCTTTGTTAACACCTCGGGGAAGCACTTGTATTTCGCTGGGACAGATCCTTGTCTTGCGTTTTGGGCTGGCTGAGAGCTCGTATAATAACCTCAATAATTAGAGCGACCAGTATGTGCATCCGAGGCACCCGCCACAAATGGAAGCCAGCAGCGAAGTTGTTTGGTTTCGATGATGGTGCCGCCCTTCCACACCACGACTGACAGACTGACTATCATTATCATAGTTTTTTTTGTATCCGATATTTATTTATTTAATTTCTACAACTTATTGTCGGTAAAAAAGAATCCTACAAAACCTCGCGAAAAGCGACTAAAAGTCTCCCATAGAGTAGTATTTTCGACAGAAAAATTACGGCGTAGCCTCCATATTGTTCAAATTGAGCTCAAAAGTTCCAAGCAAGGGTAGTTAGGTACCATGTACATATTTAAAAATTATAAATTTCATGTTTTAAATTTATAGAATCCAATGAAAAAGTTGGTAATTTTGACTTGCAATGAACGTGAGCAAATTCATAGTTTTGACAGCCCATTTTGGCACCTACCTCTTGGCCTACCCGGCCTTTGAGGTACCGTCACGTGGCCGTGTCTGCGAGATAAAGCGGGTAGTATTTATAGCCCCAAGACGAGGGTTACGTAGGTATTGGAGTCCCGTTAATAGGTTCTGTAATAAGGCTTAGGTTCGCTTTTTTACGGCTGACCAAATCAATAGAGCATTTGTTTTGGGAGTCAAATGAGTGGACACTGTTTGTAACCGAACTTATCAAACAGCCAGATAACAGTGGGGAATGGGGATATTGGAAGAGATCTCTCAACCTGATACGTTCACAATAACCTGTTGCATGAATAGAAGAAAAAATCGGTACATAGATAGGTATATGAAAATATTTTTTTAGTAAAATATTGTAAAGAAACATTATTAAACGTACTAAAACGAAATTAACGACCACACCTGACGATTAAAAATTTCGTTGCTTGTGTGTATTTTTTACATCAAATGTACTTGCTTTGGACTCCGATCATGCTTAATGGTGAGCATTGATGGAATGAGCGCACCCCGTTTCACTGATGACTTATCTATCCCTGCTAGTATACTTACAACAAGATTTCAGTTATAGTGCGAATCTTCCCAGGTGAATTTTTCGCTTCGACCCCTAATCTTTCAAACAAAGGCCATTGTATCCATTATGGCAGCTTATACCACTGACAGTTTCATAAGGGCTTGGCCAGAAATTATGTGATCAAATACGGCCTATTTTTGACCCCCCCGCCCCTCGCCCTTGGTGATATTTGGTGGTTGTAATTATGACGGTGATTGTATCATTCGTGATGTTTTTCTGACCCCATCCCTTCTGGCTTTAATATTAGAGGTTATTAGTAGGACATTTAAGTATGATTATTTCGCGCCTATCTGGTAATTGTACCAATGTTTGCTGAAATATACTGGAATTAACTGTACCTACACAAATGATTACTACAGTATGAAACTATTTCATTATTTAGTCTATGCAATGCAGCTTTTAAAGTTACTCATTAAAATCGGTTGGAAGTTATTAAGCTGGTAAATTGTTAACCAAAAGCACCCGCAACGAAACAAGGCTAATTTGAACCTGGATTTAAAATTACAATTGTTAATCAACGCAATTATTTTCGTAATCGATCATACATAATACTCACTAGCTCGGTCGCCAGTAATGAAGAGCTCTGCTGATCCGATTTTGTTTATCTAGCGTTACAGTTGCGTGGGTCTAATTAAATTGGCTTCATGCCTGTCATAGGGGTCGGTCATTGTTCTCTTTTTGTCCAAGTGTGAAAAGCATCCATCTCTGTCTCCCTTGAATTGCCCAACTCGTGTTTATAATAACTATGCAAATTGGACCATTTCAATTTTGCGCTTCGCCGGTACGGATATATTGTAGCTGTGTCTTTTTTGTTTGCGCAGCGTAGGCTCTTAACTTCGTTAGTGGTTGGCGATGTTAATAAAGGTAATAGGTTTTAATTGAAGAGAAGCGACACTTTCTAATTCTAAACTGTATTATGTATTGAATGTTTGGTCAGGTTCACAAAATTGTAACACATACCCACTTGCCCAGGTTATCAGAATATATAATATTTGTCCAATATGTAGGAACAAAAAAACCGGCCAAGTGCGAGTCGGACTCACATACGAAGGGTTCCGTACAATTTAATTTTCGTTGAATGTATTTATTAAGCGTTACCTTCCTGATTTTTTTTCATATTTTTTGGATTTACGGTTCAAAAGTTAAAGGGGGGGGGGACACAATTTACGCAACTTTCGGAGCGATTATTTCCGAAAGTATTCACTTAATCGAAAAAAAAGTACATAAAAGTCTTATAATGTTTTTAAAAGAACTATTTTTTTAGCTTCTGTTACATGTAAGGAGTGCCCCCCCTAGATTTTTATATTTTTATTATTTAACTACCAAACTTAGTAGCGGCATCTACAAGACATCTATATCCCAAATTTCATCAGTATACGTCTTGTAGTTTTTGAGTAAACTGCCTGTGACATACGGACGGACGGACGGACGGACATGACGAAACTATAAGGGTTCCTTTTTAGCCATTTTGGCTACGGAACCCTAAAAACATCGACCGTTTAAAGAAAAATCAATGCGTTTCGAAAAAACAATCAGATTAGCAAAGACATGTTCCAGAATAACTTTTCCATGTGAAGGGAGTTATTTTTAAATTTGAATGTTTTGTTTTTGCAAAGATTGAAGCTTCTGTATCCCTGTGTTTTTGGAAGCAATAGCCCAACTTGAAAACAATTTACACAATAAAAGTTTCATTATAATTACAAAATTAAAAAATACTAAATTAATCTCTACAATGTAAAGTTTGCAAAAGAGAAGAGCACGGAAAATGATGGAACGATTTTTAAAAACACCTTACCTTATACATAAATACATCTACTCACACTCGATACTCGTGTAACATTCCAATTAGTTCACAAGGCGTTGTATAAGCTCATGCTAACAAAGCTGTCGGGTTACTGGCAAAGCCGAGACCTGCCAATAAATCCCTGTCAATGGCAGCTTTCTATCATGTCAAGTGCGCAAACGCAACTAGGACCAAATACTCGAACGCTCGCTATAAATTTTCCCAACGTCCATTGTAATTATAAGCGTTCGTAAATTTAAATAGCTAAACATTAACAAGACATTGCAAAATAGCTAGCTTTAAATGCGAATGATTATCAGACTACCGATATGCACAATTGATGAAATGATCAAACAATAAAATAAGCAATAGAACAAATTGCCAAGTAAATAATACTTACTGAAGATAAATCGTAACGAATGGGTAAATATTGGCCCAGCGGGAACTTTGTAGCCTAAATACACAAGCAAATTTAATCATAGTGCTCGAACTTTCTAACTTTATCCGTTTTATCTCTTTCATAAGTCCCAAATCGTCTTTGATAATTTATATCTTTGCTATAGGACCTCAAGAGTCGATCATTTTTGCTGCGTAAAATTACTAGAGTTTGAAGTATTAGTATTACAATGTCTGAAGCCGTGCCTAAAGTTGAATTCGCCCGGTTATCGTGGCTTATCTCCTTAATTATTCTGGCTCAAGAAGCCCAGTTGAAAGCGATATTTATTGCACGACCGACAATAGTCGCAGTGCGTTTCTAACGGGTTCATTAAAATTTATTGTGAACTAAGACTATTGCAAATTGGAGTAAGTCGACTTCCGTCTTGTTTGCCTTAATGGGTCGGACGGGACTGCAGGTCTTTGGTTCGAAATGAAATGTCAAGTTATTATTTTCTTTATTTTTATTTGCATTGCGTTATTATATTCTTGCTGGAAATAAACAATGCGACAGATGTTTCGTCGCCCTAGTTACGTACCGTTACTTTCTTCATGTTTGCTTCGTTTTTAGGGCTCCGTAGCCAAAATGGCAAAAACGGAACCCTTATAGTTTCGTCATGTCCGTCCGTCCGTCCGTCTGTCCGTCAGTCCGTATGTCACAGGCATTTTACTCAAAAACTACATGATGGATATTGATGAAATTTTGAATATAGGTGTTTTGTATAAGCCGCTACTTAGTTTGGTAGTTAAATAACTAAAATAAATATTTTTAGGGGGGGCACTCCATACACGTTACTGAAGCTAAAAAAATTTTTTTAGCAAATATCACCGTGTGGTACATAGTTCGACAGCTCTTTAAAAAACACTATAAGGTTTCAAAGTAATGTTTTTGATTAACTGAATATATTTGGAAATAATTGCTCCGAAAGTTGTGTAAATTGTGTCCCCCCCCCTTGATCTTCTTAACCGTGCGTCCGAAAAATATGAAAACAATCACAAAGGTAACGCTTAATTAATACTTTCAAAGAAAATTATTTTTAACAACAAGATTGAATTAACCGTTTTTGAGTAATTGCCGCTAAACTGCGCTTCTCAACAAAAGGATGTAATTGCTATGAAGATATGCTCTTTTGTTGTTGTACTTTTTTACATCGTATTTTTATTGTTAGAAATTCAAAGAAATTAAATTGTTAATAACTTATTAAGTTTCTTATTAGAGCCTCCTTATTGTAAGAAGTTCGTGTGAAGTAAAAAGAGTTAAACACAAGTGACCAAGCCAACCACTCGTGCGCTTTTAAGATTAGGACTTTTAATCGCATCCTCTGTACGACCCTCCAAGACTGGTGGCAAGATAAAGTACCTCCACAAGGACTTACCTCTTCAGAACTCGGCCCCTTACTATTGTGAGGCGCATATTAAAGCAGTCCCGGCTTTTCTTGTGAACTCGCTTCTCGATTGAGCTCGCCGATTGTTTTGTACTAATTCTAGGCATGAGTTGTTTTGGCTTTTGCGCTTTGTAATCCGGAAACATTAATTACATAATTAACTTTTATTTTCTCACATATCTCATATATAGTACTTGTTTTAAAAATAAGATTAAGTGTAATAAGAAAATAAGACGAATTTCCTTTCACATCTTCAGTTAAATCACAGAAAGCCCAACTTGATTCACATTTTCCTTATCCTCTTTCTATGCTCAGTTTCTTATCTCTTTGTAATTCGCTTCACATACACCCTTCCTTCTTTTATTCGCTCGCTTCATTCGTTTGAGAAATATGTTGTCTATCAAAATAAACAAACTAGCTATTACTTTTCTGTAAACCGGTCCGATGTGAGCATATATCTAAGCTAGTTCAATAAATCATCTCGGTAGCAGAATGAGCAATCGAATATTCATGTATGTAACAAGAAGGAGTTATTAACCGAACATCTAAAGCCTCTTCGGGCGAGAACTTAATTATGTAAATGGCGATACAAGAGCCATTCTACGTAGGCAAATTCTATTCAATAGCGTGGAAACACATTTTAATAACAGCAACAACATTTGCATTGGCTGTGCTGAATATGCGGCTAGAATTCGTTAATTGGACTGAATGGATGGTAATGACGTTTCAGTATTCCACCTGCTATACTCTATCGACAATTGAGATAGACGAGATAATCTAATTAGTAGAATAACAGGAATTTAACAAGACTATTTCTAATGCGAAACACATAAAAGAAATGCAATTACGGCGTAATAACTGGGTAAGAAAATTCCGACAAAGCGCATGAAAATTGTCAGTGTCTTTAATTTGATAAAACGTAAAAACGACTAGCAAGTTTTTTAATTTGGTCGATTCAATTCTTGCGAATGTTTCATGCGAATTAGAACTACACCGTACCCGATAGCCACCTACAGCGTGCGGTTTTAAAAAACATTTTTTGTTCGACCACGTTTGAACAAAAAAAGCAATCTACGTGTATGAATACGGGCGGCGATGACCACAATACAACTGCCGTCAAATGGCCGTGTAGCACTCCTTTACTGCGGCCAAGTGGAGTTTATAGTTGAATAGTTCAAGTTTTTAGAGCTGCAAGCTAAAGTTGGTGGTGTAATACGAGATTTGCGCCCATGAAAGCCAGTGTCGCTGAGCTTCGTGTATTAGATTACCTACTCTTTGTGGTTTGTGGATACGTCACGAGCATTGTGGTTAGGGAGCTTCTCACGGTCACTACTACGTCTAATTCAAATTCCGACTATTGTTTCAACTAGACGGTGTTGGTAAGGTGTTTTATTCTCACCTCATGAATCACTAGCATTATTAAGTTGTTTATTGTTTAGAACATTGTTGACTTCTGTAAGTTTGGTATAGACAAGCTATGAGTTATTGGAGCAAAGTAAAATTAATCAAATTTTTATTACTTATGGAAAGCAAATAACTTGATAAAAGATCGATCTATCAAGTGACATTGAATGCTCTGCTAGACTTGAAACAAAACATCGTTCATCGGAGTGTGTGTCCTAAATTTAGTAAAAGCGCAGCCAACGAGCAGCAGTGTAGCGACTGTCTGCCATTGACCACCTTGCCGAAAAGCAAAAACTCGGTAACACAAGCTGTGAAGCCCAAGTTGCGAAGTAATTAATCGCGGCCGTCGTCGCGTCAGGGCGCATCAGTTGGTGCGGGCGGTCTCCTGGAAAATTGGACCTGGGCGAGTCGACCGCGAACTCGTGATCGTCTTTCGACAGCTTCGAATGAACGTTTTATGTTATGGATAGCGAACATGGTGGAAAGAAATTTGATGGGATTTATTTTGGTTCAAAGACGTTTTCAAAAGATTTTTCTTATAAAATTGTTGGAATTTAAATAAATAAAATAAATAAATATTAGGAGACAATCTTACACAAATCGAACTAGTCCCGACAATCTTATACAAATACTTAAATACATAGAATACATCCAAGACTCAGAAACAAATATCATGACACAAATAATATTTGCTCTTACCGGGATTCGAACCCACGACCGTCAATTTCGTAGGCAATTTCACTGTTGATTAGTCATCATATGTAGTTATTTACGTCTGCTCAGTGGAGCATAGTATTCATTTCAAGTAAATGTTCGCCAAAAACTGTCTTAAGATTATATACCCTTAGAAGTATTATAGTACGTGCAAAGTATTTAAAAATACCTTCTGAATGTAAAACGATGTTTGATACATTAATATCGTCCTTTATTTGCCTTATATCATCTTACTTTACACGTACATTCCGCACGTATAAATAACTTATCTTCCGTCGCGAAGATATCACCCAGAAACAACGTGACTCCATCACAATTTGTCAAAAAGTTACAGTATCCGTTCCGTCTTCGGGAAACGATAGATTCGATCAAAGCGAATTCATATGAGCTGTCAGAATTTGCCTATTCAGTCAAAGATAAGCCCCTTACCAAAGAGATTGAAGCAAAGCTCCTGCTACGCGACTTTCATCCTTACTCTTTTAATATTTTCTACGTCAGCTCCGAGATTTATCATATTAACGGTTCGTTCTATAATTTATACATCATTGTTGGTCGCAAATACTAAGAATTAAATAGGAATATATCTCTGTCGTTTTGTTATTCATATTACATTACTGTATCTTCCTTTTCCAGACGTTTTAAGCGTTGATTATTCAGCGCTATCGTAGCGTACCATCTGGTGAGCCTTGGTGTGCAATTTTGAGTTTTATTTTTAAAGGAATAAGTCAAGTTTTGGTGTGAGAAAGCGGTCCAGAAGAAGGTTATGTAGGAGACATTATTTTGTCACAATGGTGGGAGCCGCCCACTCGCTGGCTGCAGTCTTCGGTGATGCACTGCTTTAGGGAACGAATAAATTACAAAAGAGAACTTTCCCAAGAAATACACACACAGCCAAAGTTGGTTAGTTTAGGAGCCCCTCCGGAATAATTCGCCCAAACGGACCTAAAATAGCTTTTCTATCTTCCAACACGCTGCCTTTCGTTGTTTTGCTTGGAAATAAAGGAAACGGCCTTTATGCGAATTAGGTGCGTTTTCTGACATCCTACATCAACAGTTCTGCAAATTTAAAATAAGTAATTACATGTGAATAACAGCTTAAGGATTACACTCATCACTCTCTAGCTTTCTGATTTTTATATTGTTTGTGAATGATAATAAAAACAGTTAGCTCGTTATCAGAATAACATTTTATACTCATTTATGAATGCGGGTGCCTTAACAGGTAACCATCCAACAGAGTAGCGGTAGTAATAATTTTCAACCGCCAATGATCTAACTTTAGATTAGAGGATTATAAATTTAAATAATCACTTTAATCCTTTAATGTTACCTTTAGCAGATTTCTTAATTGAATAATTTGAATCCGATAACAAGTAGAGTGAGATTAATCCGTTTTACAATTAGTTATCTAATGGATAGGTTCATTTAAGCTTCTTTGTATTAAAATCGTAATCGTAAAATGTTTCTCAATTCCTGAACGGAGCCAGCGTTTCTAATAATTTAAACGTAAGTTACTAAAGAATTTTGGTGAATATCTGCCATACTGTTATTTCTCTCTCAAAACCCTTTCCTTATTTTATCCTCTATAGAGAATTGTGTATTCACTTCCTTTTCGATCTTTCGTCTTTTATTTGACTACTAACTCCTAAGACCAATCTGTAGCAAAATGAGATCTTGCAAAATATCTTACCTTGTAAAGTATGTAGTGAATTTTGTGCAGGTAGTTGATTTGCAGTCAAGCAAGATACAATTTTAATGTTTGTATTTACATCATTTGCCACTGTTATTAGCTACGGAAAGATTCTGTAAGTACCTACTTGGGTCATACAGGTTTCAGAAAATGGGCTCTTTCCTGTGGACAATACAATAGCTAATGGCGTGCCTACCCTTGGGTCCAGCAAGAACATTATACTCTTAAAGTCCTCGATTTTGGGGATGTTCACATGAAAGCGAACACTAACTTCATAATTGAAACCTGTGTAAATACATGTTTTTTTTCTATGTAATTTTGTTTTATTAATGTGCATCTATGTATTCATCTGAATCTTTATAATAAACTCAGTGGAATAGTCCACAGGTTCTAAGTAGTTAATTTAATCAACACTGGCAAACCCGACTCGACCAAGTTTCGTGAAATGAACGCGATACAGTGACTATAGATTAACTTAATGGTATAATGCAGACGCGTCAAACTTGGGTGCTTACCTAAGTTCTATCTCCAGGTCGGCTACGCTGCATTTACCTTTGAAATAGCGAGGACGTTTGTAGCTTTAGTTGACGTTATGAGATTGGGGCCGAGTCGAGTGGTAGGTACAATAGTAATTTTAGAACTTAAAATGGAAATCTGTAGTATCATTCTTTGGAACTGTTGTGGTTGAACTTCTCTTGAAACCTTTGCCTTAATGCATTGTTATAGTGAAATGAGTAGTAAAACGTTAAGCGCTCTGTTAAACTAAGTGCAGGTTGCAATTTAAAGCAATTCTGTTTAGAACAAAGCACTCCTAGTGCGGAATCTTTAAAAGGTATTTCCCTTGATCACGAGACTTAATTCGTTGTTGCAAACATATCAATTTGTACATGCATAACATTATCACATCATGTATGATATTTTACTTTCTTTCTCTAAATAAACCTTATTACTCGTATTTGCGACGAGAGCCTTCTTCTTTCGTCTTCGTTCTTCATTCTTTATGTACAACACGATCTAATTTAACTTGCATTTAACTTTATATTGGCAAAAGCGTTATACAAGTTACATTATAGTATAATTATCTCTATTTCCCAACTCTCATTACAGCGATATCCCAGTTGAGCTAATTTTGCACCTTGCACTTTAGGTGCAAACTTAGCTCAACCGAGCAATAGTTGCTTACCGCGTGTATGTATTCAATCTTAAACCTAGTAGATGGCGGAGCGGGCGCGCTGCCAGACGGCGTGTGTTCGGACGTGTGCACTGATTCATGGCTAGCGTTCAACCTCAGCCTGTTGACGGTTTGACGTTCCGATCGAGGTACTTTCTTCTTTTTCTGATTCAGTTCTATCTTTCTAGTTCTGATTGTATTTATTCAACTTAATCTACAGTTAAATCAGCAGCTATTTCTGATTTAGTTCCATCTTTACAGTTCTAGAATAACACCATGCTGTATTTAATTGTAACTGATCTTCAAATAAGCTCTTTGATAAATACTGACATGGTCTCCATTATCGGATCTCTGCACAGAAACATATTCACCATTTCAATTCAACTTCTGTATGTTTGTGGATGTATTGATGTGACTTTTTTGCAGTCTATTTGTAATATTAACTGAAATTGGAACATTGCAAGTTGTACATAGTTACAGGAAAAGGATGCAACCCAGAAAAAATCATCAGTGAAATGTCAATCTTTAGTAAGCAAATAAGATGTACAATTCTGAAATTGGTTCGTGTTGGTTAGATCATTTTCCTAAAACTACGTCCAGTTAATCTAAGCAGACTGCTTGTTACCGCTTCATGACTCCTATCAGTGTCATATTTTATGTTGGTTTTACGTGTAGCTTTAAAGCTATTTGGTTGTTGTTCATTGTCTAATCTAGTTTTATCTAGTCCTCAGTTACTTAGTTGCTATTCTCTGACTTGTGCACAAGTTATTTTTTTTATTGTAGCATTAACGACTGCCAACGAATTTTAAATATCGTCAGTACTTTAAAAAAGCACGTATCTGATACTGACTTCAGGTAAAAACGCAGTAAGTGTATATAAAGTTCGTATGTAACTTTTGACGTTTTTCTCTACGACGTTTTTAGATACTTTTTTCAAAGTAGTGACGATATTTTACTAGAAAAGAAAAATTATATGTATAGGGCAGAATTCGAACCTGCTTCTCCTACGGCTATCCGGGCCAACACAGGCGCGTTACCAACTACGCCACTGAAACGTTGCCTAAGTCATCCAATTTTTCAACCAGTCTCCTTCTTTGTGACGTCATCTACCATTGAGTCCTTACAACCCACATGCATGGCACTGTCGTCCCAATTCGTATTGAGAATTCACAGTAACGATGTGCTTCACCTAAACATGATTTTTTTATATAATTTTACAAATTTTGTCTTCTAATAAAATATTTAGTTATTCATAAGTTTGTGCCTGCTAGTCAAGTTCAACCTCTCGCGACGTTAGTCTGTCGTCACACTTCTACAAGTTATTATTTTGTTCTTATAATCTGCAGCTAGTCACGCATCGCATCTACGTACATATTCGATCTGTGCTGCAGACAACTGAGTCTAGGCTAGCATACGGCCTGCATGCTTGGACGTTTTCGTTGATTTACAACCACCATCCAACTCTAAGTGGATAACGTCTTGCGTTTGAGGTTTTAGATGACTAATGGTAAACTAATACTAAGTTGCATACGAAACTTCGATAGCCATCCAATACCATTATTTGCTACTAAAGCTTACTTTCGAGATAATATCGCAGATAAGTGTTTATCGGTTTAAAAATAATATGCTAAATAGTTCATATGTCTGAGAAAATTAGGAAATCCATAGAAGGAACCAAAATAGTGGCTAGAACTGATAGGCCGTAAAGGTTCTCGAATGGAGACTACGAACCGGAAGACGCAGCATCCCTCACAAGATGGTATGACGACCTGGCAAAAAGGGTGCGAACGTTCGTTATGGAGCTCTTCGAGGGAGACCTATGTTCAGTAGTGGACGTCTTACCCTCATGGAAGAGACGTCCACTGCTGAACAATAAATTATTTAAACATTTTTGAAAACAGTTTCAAAGCTTGTATTCTTATTAGATTTTAAATATGGGCTTCCACTACTGGGCACTTAATAGATTATAAACACTGTTTTTTAGAGATGACTTTCGCTCGCTTTGTTTTACTTTGTTCTTATTTAAATCATGCCCTGATTAGACCACGATTAGCCCTTGACACTCTTTATCGAATTTTTTACTCTTCACCAATTTTGCTATCTCATTCTAAATCGAATCGAAATACATCGGCATTTAAGCTGAAAGCTACATCATTTTCGTTTCCCCATAAACTTCAAACAACTCCAATTCAACCGTGTAAAATAAACACCTGTAATGTCAGCACAATTAACTTTAATGTTTGCTTGGGTTACGTTTGTAAAGGAGTATATTGCATCGAATGTTACCTGGTAATTGAGAGTTAGACCGTGCTTTGATATGTAAATGTGGGTGGACAAGCAACATGTGGTGCCACCCGCAACTCCTTCGACCGACAAATCGGTTTACACTTGCTTGAAGCGCTTAGTTTACGTAGGACTTACTACTTTGGAAACGTTGGATATTTTCCTTAGCTACGCCACGTCTGCGCGATTTTCGGTATTGCGATATTTGGGTTTTAGATGCAACAACATTATGCTTCTATGAATAAAACTTGAACTTTGAGAAGTAATTTAACGAATGAGTTAAAGCATGATATTTGTTCTTAACATTTACTGGTATTTTTGTTGTTTTATGATCACCATCATCTCGACCTTGAGAACTCCACTGCTGAACATAGGACTCTCCCAAAGACTTCCACAACAAATGTCTCACGCTTTTTGTTCCCATCGGCTTCCGGCGGTCTTAGATAGGTACCTAACAGTTAGTAAAAAAACATATTTCAAATAAATAACGCTGTGAAAATAACCAGTGAAACCAACTAAGGGTGCATAAAAATAGAGCAACGGACTTTTACCTACATTATCACATTTCTATTCCTTCGGTAGAAATAAAGGGTTCCTTTGAGAAATCAGCGAAATTGATGGTTACTATCCCCTTCTGTAGTTAAATGCAACATACTGAAAGTAAATACATAGTTATTCCTCGGAAAAGCAGTACTCCGCGTTTTTATTCTAAAAGAAACAGTTTGTACATGAATGGAAAACGTTATATTTTTTATGCCACACCTGGCCATAAAGTGACTTTTTCCGAACGCTGCGCGTACGTATGGCCAAGTGTAGACATAAAATGATGTACACAACACGGGAGGTAATAAAGAAAGCCCTCGATCGCATATTTACGTCCCTTGCTTTCAGCTCGGGCCGTAAACCTCTGCATCTCGGCCTTTCTTTGTATTACCACCCTAGTTATGTAATGTACTATTATTAGGTACCGTTTTAGTTATAGTTATAGCAGCGCTCTCGGGCATTTGCTCTAATTTGCAAATTGTAAAGTTACCTGACGGATACTACAACATCATGTACAAATATGCCCAGAAAGCAGTTTTCATTAAATAAATTCATTTTAATCATTATAATGCTTATCAGATTAAAATGAATTTATTTAATGAAAGTCACGGTTATTTACAACAGTCTAGGTATTTACGTGGTGTAAATAAAATACATTCGTTTGAACGCACGAATCATTAGTCAATCTAAACGCACGCAATCGACACATTACAACTTGTAATTAATCAAATAATACTCCTTGTTTCATTCTTTCTTCAAAACGAAACTTTAAGACGTCTATTTAAGTCTTGAATTTCACCAACTCACTGATTCTCAGTTTCACGGCTTACCCTTCAATCGGTGCACTTCAAATTTGACAGCTGGCGTTTGCTTTGACATTATTGGCAGGGTAATTCATTAGCTGTTACGGGGGTGCATTTACACCGGCCCTAAAATGGGGTGTAAAATTTTCCTCCATCAATTTTCTGGGTTAGGGTAAAATTTTGGCTTTCGTAAGCGTTACCGGAAAGTCCTCAAGTTGTGGAGGTTTTATGCCGTTTCAAAGGGTAAACTTTTTAATCTCATTAGATTAGTCATTTTTGTACGGAGTTTGGTTATAACGACGGACTTGTTTTCTAACGAAACGTATGCATCTCAAAAGAGATCATACCAAATTAGATTTTTATAACTAAAGGAATGTTTAATTATAGTTTGGTGTGATATTGTCGAATGTAAAACAGTATAAACAATCTAGAAGCGTATTCTGCAATAGGTTGCAGAGATATTTTTACCAGTCGGAAGTCATTTAGCCGTGTGTGGTAATAAGCAGCGTATCACGTGGTTGTTTTTACAATCAATGATATTAGTATAAAATACACTTAAAAACTCACATTAGCCTATATATGGCTAAGTATAACAACAAATTTATGACACTTTTTTATATTAGGGGACAATCTTACACAAATCGAACTAGCCCCATAGTAAGCTCAATAAGGCTGGTGTTATTGATACTAGACGACGATATATTTAATAGAAACAAATACTTAAATACATAGAAAAAACATCCATGACTCAGGAACAAATATTCGTGCTCATCACACAAATAAATGCCCTTACCGGAATTCGAACCCAGGACCTCCTGCTTCGTAGGCAGGGTCACTGCCAACTAAGCTAAAGCGGTCGTCAAAACTTAACACTTAACACTTTTAGACTGAAGTTCAATAAAAATGTAACCACCTGACGAAAGGTTTAGATTATAATTTATGCGTGTGAACTCTCTGTTCAGTGTGTACACTCAAAATTCTCTTAGTGCTCGCTACTTGAAAATATTACAAGTGGTTAAAGAAGTGCAACAAGCCAAACACTTTGTATTGCCACTTTCTACGCCGGCGAGATTGATGGTTTGTATCGATCATAAGTTAAAATAGAAATTCACATCGATCATGTAAAACGCTTTATTATTTTCTGAATAAATAATGCGAGACTCCATTTTGTTTATTTCTGACAGCAAAAATTGTGCTAATGATCATTTTAGTTACTCCATGGTCATAAATAGTGGTGCCGATGGTTTTCCTAAACATTCCGATGGCGTCAAGAATGGTCGGAATTTTCTGTTTGTGTATCGATATTAGAGTATTTTTTAGATATTTTCAGCAATGTGAATTTGCAGCTCTATGAAGTGCATACCTTTCATATGTGACGATCTCAGACAAATTTAATGTTTGCGCACTGATATAAAAAAAGTTATATCTTCATACGTATAATAAGTAGGCCCCTTCGTCACACTTTTGCCTAAGAACGACGCATAAGGAAAAACATGCAATACCGGGCCGTATACATGTAATGTTCAATTATAATATCACTAAATTTTAATTAAAAGTTACGAAACGGAACAATCATAATATCTTGCCACATATATGGTAAGATTGGTATTGGAGAAAGTTTGCCATTGGTTATTAGTGGTTGGTTTAACAGATGCCCATATTTGTTTAATAATTGTTCATGTTTGTTTAATAATCGTCCAAGTTGGTGTTTCTACCTTCCTTCAGAGGACGGACATTTCTGATATGATAATTTTATTTGGAGACTGGACGTTACGAAAACAGCCTTATCTATAAAATCGGTTTCTGACACGCAATAAACTCGTTTATAGTATTTTTCATTCATTGTACCTTTACATGCTTTTAAGGGTTCCGTACTGCAAAAGGAAAAAACGGTTTACTATTCGATCGCATAAATTTAAAAGGCATAATGCATCATTTCGCATAATTCATCATTTGGCATAATGCTTTTTTTTCTGATCCCGTAAACTTTTCAGGATTGTTATAACGCAAACTAACCTAACCTATTTAACAGGATGAGACCTTAAAGAGTCCTGAAAATTCTACAGTTTAAGAAAAAAATGCATTATGCCGAATGATGAATTATGCCAAATGATGCATTATGCCTTTTAAATTTATGCGATCCAATAGGTTCCCGGAAAAAACTTATATTAAGATCACTTTGTTGTCCGTCTGTCTGTCAAGACCCTTTATCTCGGGGACGCGTGGAGGTATCGAGTTGAAACTCAAATCATATACTCAGGTCTATGGTCCCTTGAAGCTGTAAAAAAATCAAACTTCTAAGTTCGTCGTAAAAAAAAGATGGCCTTTATGCCGCAAAAAACGTACCTACATTTCTCAAGGAAACTGAAATTTATAGGGTACTTTCCGTTGACCTAGAACTATGAAATTTGGCAAGTAATACCGTCTTATACTACGAGTATAGGGAAATATCTGAAAACTGTTCATTTGTTATTAAATCTTAAAAAATATAGTCTGTATTTAAATACTATATTCTTAAAGTTAAGTATTTGTACGGAACCTTTGGTGGGAGAGACCGACTCGCTCTTGTCCGGTTTTTTCTTTAAGAGAGTTTAGTTCTGTCCAAAAGGGATAAACGGCCTTCAGGTAACCAATATCTACAGATGTCAATGATAAATCCAGCTCAAAACGTTTCTTATTTCAAGCCTTCAATCAAGCCAGCTTGTGATATACTCCCATACACTTAACACGGGGCTTCAGAACGCAGACGTGTTTGCTTTAAAGCGCTATACAGTCCTCTCACTTTCGGCCCGCTAGGGCCCTACGCATTTCCGATTACACCTACCCCCTTCGCTTATTGTGTCACCCTCGCCTCGATTTTTCATACAAGTCCCATCCGCTCTTCAACACACTTGATTTGCAAAGCACGTACGAACCACCATTTAAGAATAAAGCTGGGCGTGCTAAAATCAACTTTGTGACGTCGTGATACGCGTCATTAGTGCCGCAGAATAATTTTGGTCATGTCTAGACGTTATCCGCGGCCTATTCTGTGTTGCTTGTAAAAAAGTTGTATGTACATAGAAATTCCTGCGTAAGTTCTGACCTTTTAGATAGGCTTGCGAATATTCTCCTGAAGATGTTTTGCTATACGAAGTTTCCTTGCCTTATTGGGAAAGTAAATCGAATGACGTTCGTGTTAGCTCGTTGTTAGCAAGAGGGAATATAAAATTTCGACTTCAAAGTCGTATTCGTGATGCATTTCAATACGTCAATTGGTTTAAAAATCTGCATCTACTTTGAATTTGTGAGTAGTTCTGAGTTTGCTTTAGCTATCTTTACTCCCTTTCATGATAAAAAGTATATCGAGTCTCTTGAATTTGTAAACTTTACGAAATGACGCTAGAAAATGAATTTAACGAAAGAAGAATCATTTGTATTCAAAATTCATGTTAGACAATTGCATATCAACTTTGTTTATACTTGGGTATATGTATTTGCAAATACTAACACTAAAACTGTATTGTAAAGGCTGCCTAGCAGAATTTGAAACTTTTGCTTTTGAACGAGAACCATGGATAGAGCATCCCCATCTTTCGCACATACTTGTTTGAAAAAATAAAACAAGTATGTACAGTCAGCTGCTGAGATAAGTATATACCCCATTGCCATACTACGAATATACATAACCGATACCTATATGCGACCATAAAAGCACGTTTCATATACAAAATAAAATTTCTGCATATCTCTTTCATTAGCGGCATCCGGTCATTAGAAAAATCAATGCTATTAAAAAGCTCCCACTATTAGGTCCGAACTGCGCCTGACCATTACGGCCGTCGACAGCACATTCTTAGTTTACGCGTTGTCATGGCAACGGTCCCAAGTTTTTGCCCTCTTTCAGTGCTAACCCCTTGTTCGCAACTTCGCGGTATCAAATTATATTGCCAGAAAGTTTTGGCAGATTTTGTATGAGTTGTTGACGTTCGGTAAAATATGTGTGAAAATTTATAGCAATTTATTATCCGCAAATTGCTTTTTGTGGATTAAAAGGATTGAGAATAATTAAAGTCGTTTTAGAAATTTAATTTAGAAACTGAAACAATGCTATGTACAATTTATAAATATTTGTACCGTAAATACGTCGTAATAAAAACTTCTACTAATAGTAGTGTGGTTTTTTTATTAAGGCACAAAATAAAACCTTACAAATAAGGTTGACAGACTTAAAGTCCTGTACATGAGCCCTAATTTAACACCTAATGCAGCACAAAATCCCAGCTAAAATCCATTTCCTAGACCGTTGCAAATTTAATTTTGCTTAATATTTCAATCCGTTTTCATAATTCACGGGAGAACATGAAATTAAACAATCTACCGTCGACCCCTGACTCGGCATAAAGTAAATAAATCTAAACTTACTAACAGTACACAGTGTAACAGTACACAGTGTAACAGTACGCATGCAAGAACTTTAATAACACGCCAACTTTGCACTCCAAGTCCTTTCTTGTAACACGAATCGGAACTTAAATAGCACAAACTGACACGAGACATTTCGAGTCTGGATTTACAATACTTTTAATTCTCCTGAGCCATCGATAATTGTCAATCAGTTTCAGTAACAGCCGATCGATTTATTAGATATCAAGTGCTCGAAGTGATTAATTCATGTTTAATTTACTTCAAACTAAGAGTGAGCTACGTACCAATATTAATTTGGCGTTTCATTTAGACAACACTAAAATTTATTCCTCTTTTGGTTTAAAACAATTATATTATACAAATATATGGCACGATATTATATATGTAGTTAGAACTGCGTAATATTGCGGCAACTGTACCTCGAGATAAGCCACACGGTGCTCATTACTCTGATAATAACTTTACAAATTGGTCTGACCTGTTTTTAACACTATTATAAGTTGCTCTGGATATAATGAGCCGAAGCAGGTAGGCTGTAGGATGATGTTTGCGTAAGTATGGTTTGTCCGAATTTTTAATGCGTATTATTTTTTCCAGCGTTTGTGAAAAAAATTATATTAGAAATGATTTACAGTTATTTAAATTTTTGCCGTTTCTAAAGTCAGTGGTATCATAAAGTAGCAATTTTTTTGGAAAATTATACATTTGGAGGAAAAAATATCGTGACCTATTAAGAACTCAAAAAATGTTTGTCTTTTTCTGCGTGTTTTCGTAATTTTATTTCGGGATTAGTCGGAGGAACTTTATTTTGTTGTAAAAAATATCACATTTTTAAATTGACTGTAGTTACTTACGTCTTGTCTTTTATGTTCAACAAAGCTTATTAAAAGTTAAAATATTAAAAACAAACTGCAGTGGAAAATACTGATAGCTAGGAAACTACAAGACTCATAAACGATATAAATGGAAGGCAACTGCAACGGTTCAGAAATCCTTATTAAATGGTGAAAACACAAGCAGCGGGAGACGCAATCAAGTGAGATCATTTATTCAGAGAACCACCCGCCAATACTGCTGTATCAGCTCTAAAACCAGCAATTTGCAATGTGCTGAAAATTCTTTTATGGAAACATAGTGTAAGCAAGGAAACATAATGCCATACCTATGTGTGTAGTAGTCTCATTTACTGATTATTCTTTATTTATTTATATGAGTACAGTTATCCTAGAGCCATTGACCTGACCAACCTGAGTGAAATATTTGTCAAATCGCTTCGTGATATCCCTTTTGTAGTCCGTTTCACGAAGCTACAAGTACAAGCTACAGTTTTATTAGTCTAACCTAGCAAAATTGATCAAATAGAACAACAACATTGGGGAGGTTGACCAATTATTCATTTAGACTTGTAAATTTGTAACTTGTAGCTGCGTGAAAGGGGCCGTTGATTATTTAAGCATGGGGTGTTTTGCTAACTATCTACATACATATAATGTTCGGCCTTATTCTGTTTTAATTTCGTGCTGGTAATAATTATTCACTGCGCAAATTATACTACTTAGTTATGGCTAATTAACGGAAGGCTATTTGTATATTAATAAATAAGAGCGCTCAGCTAAAGAAGATTAAAAAGTTAAGCCAGCTGCAGTTTTCCCGAAGGTAATGTTTTCGCCCATTAGCAGTACAAACACATTTATTTGTGCTAACTTTCTCCTTGGCTCCTAGCCGAAGATTTTTTGGCTCCATTTACCGCTCGCGCCTTAAAATAAACAAAATTCAAGTACTAGAGCTTTTTTGTTGTGGCGTAAAATATTAAGCCTATTTGGTGGCGAATTTGTTTTGATGGATGTTGTTATTTACAAGATGCTTGTGGCTTACTTTGTTGTCGCTTTCTGAATAATTATATTTTTTACTGTAAGTTACATTTTAATTGTGTTTTTCTCTCATTTTTCTGCCGATACTATTTCTCCCAATTCTTCTACTTCTGAAGTGACAATATGGACAGGGGGATAAAATTAGATTTGAGTGTTTTAATTACGTCGCTCTTAATCAAGGAAATATAAATAAACGCTTATAATATTACTTATTTCTAGTCTGAGTAAAGACCTCCCCCCTCCCTTTAATTTAAAGTCCTCCCTGTTTATTACTATTTCTGGTCAGTCCTTAATGAAGGCCTCCTTCTCATCTCGCCACCTTTTCCGTAGCCAGCCACGTTGTCGCCTCGAGTTGGGGGTGGGTTCCACTCAGTGGTTATCTGGATTCACAACTCATTTGGCATACGATATGCGTATCCGGTGCTGTCCCATTTCAGCTTTAAGGCTTTCCGTGCTACGTCCGTTATATTATGGTACTTCTATCTCTCTACCTATATCTTTACAGTTACTGACTTATAAACCAAATGTCTATAGGGCATTTCTCCAGAAATATGTCTGCGGTCACCTCATTCATCTGGCCCTTTTTCATACTAAATATATGGAGACAGATGAATGAGTCGCAGACATACTTCTGGAGAAATGCCCTATAGAGGGATATAATGTTTACGTCATTATGGCTACCGAGGTCAGCAGGTCACGATTGAAATGAAAGTTATGAATTACTTCTCGTTTCTTTGAACGTTGTAGTTGTCTTATAAGACAGTATAGTATAGTACAATGATAGCCCGTGAAAGCGCTAAATCGTATTCCACTTTATACTCTGTAGTGGTCAAACTTTGAGAAATAGATTTGGTGTAATTTTTGGTAATTAAATTGAGGAATATTGAGCAATATAACTTGTTTGAGGATCTTCGGGTCACTAAAATTAGTCTGAATTAATGCGTCGTCATAATTCATACATTTTTTGGTTTTGTAAGAAAGAATCATTTTCCACTTATTTTTCTCTGTTTATAAAATCAGCCAAAGTATCTATTATGTACGTTATCAATTTTTTCAACTTATTTAAATAATATTGTTTTAAGTATTATGAATGTAAAAGTTTTGCATACATCGACTAAACACACACGAGACATTTCCGATAACACGCTGTTAAACCATTACGTGCCCCTTTCTGTTCAGCACGAGAAAATGACAGGAAAGGACATCATCTGCTGACAGCTAATGTCCATCCATCACCGCGAATGGCTGCGACAGGGTCATTATTTATTTGGCAACATCATCATCATTACAGTCATGTAGCTGCATCCTTGTGAGACGCTGGGAGAGATTAAGTTAAGAGAGACAAGCGTACAAGAGTAAGGAAACCTTTGAATGAATGTATGATCTATTTCACTTCTGTTCGTATGAAGAAAATAAATATAATTACATAATAAACTGACAGTCATACACTTTGACGGGCTTCTGCGCAAACTACTAATCTCTCTTCTTCGTCGTTCTTTTCATTGCTAAAGGTTCTGATCAATTCGAATAAACTTTACTGAGGTTTGAAAGACTTTCAACTATTTTTGCAAGATAATCAAAAACTCCTTATAGTATCCACTGCTAGTATTCATTTTAGTATTCCAACGCCCAGTTACAAAGCAGCTAGAGTTTTTATCCACTGCTTTGGTATATTGAATAGGTCGGATGTATATTTCGTCGAGCGACAATGAAAACTCATTAAATCCACGGAACTAATCACAGAGATACCTAATAGACTTTTATAATTTTTTGAACTCGTTCGGTTTTCCTTAGATTTTTTTAAATTAAGTAATGGGTTTTGTTGCTTCTAGACAATTTTAGTTGTTACTTGCTAAAGCATGTGTAGGCATATATGTGTACTTCAGTCGCACGTCACTTTAAAACAGGCGATATTGGAATTGATCGCTGGTCACTAATCAAAAAACCAAGCTTCATAAATCATAATCTCCTTTGGCTTAATCCAAACCGTCAGGGTCCAATTACATGAAAACGCGTTGTTTGCTGCCCGCCATAATTTGACTGAGATCACCGTAATTTAGTATTCTTAATATTTCATTATAAGTAGCTTGCGTGACTCTGTCGTGTATTGGATGCACGTACTCAATGCGTTTATAATGGTGTAAGGGCATTGGATTAAAACCTAGGCTTTTAAAGAGATTAACGTCCGGAGCGGTGTTCGGTGACCTGGAAAATTTGGGATGAGTGCGAAATTAGATTGTTAATAATTAATTAGCAGGAGACGCTACGGTAGCCGAGTGGTTTGTAGTTGTACAATCCTTGCGCGTAATAATGAGTTTTTCGGAACTTATGCATGAAATTTTATATTTATTAGCTAATGGAGCTTATCCGGAAAGAAAAAGCATCGTGAGGAAATCTCCATACATTCGTGAAGAAATTCAACGGTGTAAGTAAATTCCTCAACCCGCACCAGGCTAGCGTGGCGATTACAGTCAATTCAGCCTCATTTTTGAGAGTAGGTTAGTGCCCAGTAGTGAGTAATCAAAATCATAATCTTTATTGGTAACAATAATTACAAGTCAATAGAGTGAGTTATTCAATTAAATAAATACAACATTAAATAATTAATTAATTATAACAATTAATTTTATATCCGTATAGGCTGATGATGATAAAGTAGCAGGAGAAAAAATGTTCAGGCGGTATGAACCGTTGAGTGTTGATAAATAATTATTCAATTATAGTGACGGGAGAAACAGCAAACAATTTTTTTTTGCTGGAAAACCTGTTGTAAGAAGTGGATATATATAATCACACAACCTTGAAGCGTGTGAAAACTTAAAGATTTGATTAATACAAATGCCAGGTACCATTTGTATCTAAAATATAATAAAAACGTATGTGCGTTAAAAAACAGTATTCGTCCCTTAGTTATTAAGTTATAAATAGAAAATGCATACGTGACAGAGTTTGTGACATCTTCATAAATGCAACCATAGATTATTCAGACACAGTATCCGGCCGACTTAACAATGAATTAGACGTCTATTTAATGAATTAAATTATGCAAATAAGCACGGAGCTGACGAAATTGTATACAATTATAAGCAAACAAGATTATTATCATAATTATAACGTGCTTCCAAACTACTTCGTCGCTTATTAATATGTAAAATATTAACATTACAATCGATGCATCTGCGATCGTTGTTAAACTTAAGATTAATTTTATTTTATGAAGATATAAAGGACAATGTAAAATTAAATGAATATGCAAGCGAGAATAGAAACTGTAGCAACGAAGATAATGGAATGGTAATAACGATGCTGGATAATTATGACTGATTTTTTTTCTGTATCAATGTTGAATATAATATCTATAATTGTATAGAGTTCAAGGCAAACTTCAGATAATCTGATTCTAATACTAAACTCCCTAGAGATGAAAGTGGGAGTGAGAGCAGAAAAGTAAATTATGAAAGTGCAGACGCACCCCGCGTGTCAGAGGGCACGTCATAATCCTTTAGCCAGCCAGATTAACATTTAAACAACTTTTATGTAAATCACTTCGGATCAAACCAGTTTCATTTTTTAAATCACCCGTTTGGAAAGACGGTTTTTTAATCTCTTCGCTTGAAAGTTTGTTAGAGCTCTGCCCGCGTTGATTTTCGACGTTTTCGATTCAGATTTATTCTGCCTCCGTGAATGCAGTAACTATGTCTAAGTTAGATACATTTTTACTGCCTTTCTCTATTGAAGCAGTATTCCACATTCTCTTGCTAGCATGAATAATAAAAGGTCTGCATCAGCGTTCCTTTCATTTTTGTTAGACATGGACAACAGAATCAAGGAAAATGGATGGCGAGATAAAAATCTCTATTTGATGAAAGTCTAATAAGCCAGTGGGTCGGGTAAATGGATTATTCCCTTTTCTCCTACATTGAAATAGGTTACGGCTGTTATTTATTGGCTTGTTTCACTGGAACTTTATAAGTATACAATCGTGCCATTACAATTTATAATAAATCATTATTGAAATAAAATCATTAGAAATGATTTGCGCGCCATTGAATTATGCGCCAGTAGGCATATTTCATAGTGATTTATTTAATTAAAACGATCCTATCGGCCATACAAAAAGCCTTTTCAAGAACAACAGTCCCCATAAAACCGTCACCATCACTCACACAAAAGTAGTTTAATTTACATACGCATGAAACACAACTAACGCCATACTTCATGCATATTCTAACCAATTAGCTTGCAATATACAATCCCGATCAATGAAAGGTCGTAAGTACTTATACGCCCATTATGGATCTGCGGCGTTTTTTGTCTGCTGGTTGTTTACGAACCACCCCTTTTGACTCCGCCTTTTTATTTACCTTCGCGGGAAGCCGGTATTAAATAATGGTATGAGGACAACTATTGTTTTTCCGATGTGATCGCGCCCTCTTTTATCGGCGTATGATTGTTAAAGCCCAATGAAATCGAGACAGATTTTAATTCATCAAATTGTATTGTATTTACGCCTGTTTTTATGAACCGCAAATTGTACGGTTGGGATTTTTTTCCAGAGCATATTCAGCTTCAATGTCACAGCAACATTAAGTCTTATGAAGACAAATTGCCGAAACGTCCTTTATCCTGACGCCATATTTTCTTTCGAGGCATCGATCGGCCCAAGAAAACCTCCTAAAAGCCGGCATCAAACTTTTTAGATTATTTAGAGGACTGTACACGATAACAACGAATTACTTGCGTGGGATACTTAAATGTTCATACGCCTTTTCGGACTGATGAGATACGCGTAGATCCGTCCCATGGGGTCATCAAAGTTCGTCCCTTTACGGACCTAAGTGCTTCAACTAATGACTCATTAACGCAGAATAGAAGCCTCAGAAACTACTTGTAATATTAAAGCTGTTTACTTTAGGGAATAGGGAATTCTCAGCGGTGAACAATAATGTATGTGGTTTTAAGAGGTAAGTACCTAGAGTATTGTAGTGTATGTAGTAATTACGGATATTAGTATTATACATACCAATGGAAACGAATTCAGCTAACGTCTAATTAAGTTTTCAATTAATTATAATTGAATAAGGCATTAAAACGAATGGTTAATGTTGCTCTTAACTTTATTTACTATTCTAGTAAACTAAAGTTAAATCCTTCACATTATTAAAGTCCTAAATATACACATGCAATTTCAGAAGTTGATTAACTTGCCTTGAGTCATCTGAAGACTAAATACGGAAGTTCTAGTGTGAAAACTACATCATTTTCCATTAATTAAAGTCGACTTTTTCAGTGCATTCTAATGAATTCAACCACCAACCAACGTAAAGTCTGTGCGGAAAGAGAATAGGCGTGGCGAAACGCTGGAACTAACCTAAGCAGTATGGCAAATACGATAGAAAAGCATTACAGCGCCCCCAAATCTAAATCCTATACTCTTTCCGCACAGAAACCTTTTTGGATTTTAGTTTTTATACTTCATATTTTCCTTAAACCCTTTGCCAACTAAAACATATTCACATAGCACAGAAAACTGCATTTTCTCTCAGACATTCCTACTCATACGTAGACGTCGCTTGATTGGATCGCGCCTTACGAAATAACACGTCACTCACATCCATAATAAATTCAATTTTCTTCTCGGAACCGTCGAAATGACGACCGGACAGGATTAACGTCGTATTCGCCTTTTGTTCGCCACAACGCGACGAGCGAGCGCGGCGAGTGTTTTTCCATCGCTTCTTTTTTGGTGGATTTTCCGCAGTTAAGCCCCGCAGTCGGCCATGGTGAAAAATCAAGCCGGGTGCTAATTCCAACAAAAGGACTCGTGTCTTTGAATTGAAAACGTTAGCGGATTGTAGTTTCGATTTGCAAACAGCTCAGCAGTTACTCGATCGAAATATAATAGTGTTACAACCTTACCTAACTTAGAATTACTCTTTCTTTACGTTGTAAGAGGAGTAGAAAGAGAAGGGTTAGGTATACGTTTGTACAGGTACTTACTAGGGTGACTCTTCAATCATACAAGGTTTTAATTAATTACCGATATTTATTTTGATTCGTTGTTACAAACACGAGCGCGGGACAAGACTGCCCTCCGGGCCCCGCGCGTACCCCCGCGCGGGACTCACATTCTGCTGACTACTATGAGAACCACGACAATACCGTGTTCCCACAGTACTCCCCCTCTTAAAAAAAAAATAAACTCAAAAACATAGATAAAAAAAAAAAAAATCAAACATACAGCGGTCTCTCTTGCGAGTCCTTGGTCTTATTTAATACACCACATCACTAATACACTGCCTGTGCAGTCGGCATTTGCTGCGGCTGCACATTGTTGACTCGAATAGCAGTCGGAGGCGGAAGCGATTCGACCGTCTTGCGTAGCCAGCTCCTCACATTTCGTTTGCATTTCGCGCGCAACACGTATAAAATTATGATCAATAGGACCAGACCGATTACTATGAGTCCTATTCCGACGTAATTAAGTTTAGTTTCAACTTGTCCAGACATTGATTGAACTTGGGCGATCGCGACGTTACTGTTTTGGGACTTATCTTCCTTACTCTGGCCCCAGCCCATTGTGTACAAAATACAAATACTGAAATTTTGCAATGATACTACACAAAAATATCTGCGGTGTTTCGGGTAATCTCTGAGTGTGAACTGGCTACGTGCTGTCGAACCCCGCTATAATATATGACACAAATTACTTATTCAACAGAATAAGACAATATACAATTTGCTTATTAACATTAAAATCTAATTTTAAACATTATATTTATCTCACGTAGACTAACTTAACTAGGTTGCAATCTAAGATTTCAAGCTACCGGCCGAAATTACTGACATCGCAACTCGGTTCGGCCGCAATGCATGATACTACTGCAGTAAAGCAACTTGATGCCGTGTTACATGCTACGGCTACATAGTATTTAGGTACGTTATTTTAAAGGAAATTTTACACATTATAGGACTGCCATAGTCGCTACAACGAATGAATAAGGAAAACTTTGCTCTTTATTTCAAAGAATGCTTAAGCTTTACTTACGACACATGAATAAACTTATCTAATACTTATTATTGATGACCTCGTCATGTACACATAAGTATTCGTAAGTGGTAGACTTGTATCCACCAACCTTCTTCCGCACTGGTAAGTGACCCAGCTACGGGCAAAAACTCCTTTATGTCATTGTATTACTGTTCTACTATTTGTCTGTGTCGATTAAAAATCTAACCGGTCTGTTTACAATCCTTCCGCTACGTGTGGTCCGAGTTAGCGGCGCAGGTACAGGCGATGGTGGCACAAGCGGCGGCGGCGGCGATCCCTGATCACTAGCATCCTGTGACGAACGTTTATTTTCTACCTGACTACGAGACTGAGTAGGTTCATTTTCCACGTCTGTATTCAGTAAAAACGCTGGTTTTAACCTATCGATGGATATGTACGATTGTCTACTTGGAAGTTGAACTAAAAATACTTTGTCTCCTCTTTCGATGACTTTGTAGGGTCCATCGTACGGTGGTTTTAACGCTTTGCGCACCGTATCGTCCCTGACAAAAACATGTGTACAAGTTAAAAGTTCCTCGTGTACGAAAATGGACCTATTTCTGTTTTCCCGTTTCGCCACAGGCTTAAAACTAGCGATACTGTCCTTGATCTTTTCTACCACGCTATAAGGGTCAATCGGGTCGATCTGCCGAGACGTGTCGTAAAACGCCCCTGGAAGGCGAAGTGTACGACCGAACGTCATTTCCGCTGCGCTTATGCCACTGTCGCTTCTACCTGCGGTACGCAAACCAAGCATTACGCTAGGCAAAAGATCTACCCAGGAGCTACCTACGCTGAGTTTTGCCATCAACGCGGCCTTGATCCCTCTATGAAGACGTTCTACCATCCCATTTGATTGGGGATGATACGCAGTGGTCCTGATCTTGTCCACCCCAAGCAACTTCATTAACTCTACGAATAACCTACTTTCAAACTGACGGCCTTGGTCGCTAGTTAACCTTATCGGACAACCATAGCGAGCAATCCAGCCCTCGAAAATAGTCTTAGCCACTATTTCGGCAGTTATCTCAGTTATCGGAAACGCTTCCGGCCATCTCGTATGCCTATCTATGATGGTTAGAAGGTACCTATATCCACCAGCAGTCGTGGGTAGCGGGCCCACGAGGTCGGCATGGATGTGCTGGAAGGCCCCTGCATCTGGAAAGGTTCCCAGTTCGGATACGGTATGACGGTTGACCTTCGCTTTCTGACATTGTATACACGATCTAGCCCAGTTGCCTATATCTTTGTTCATGCTGGGCCAAAAGTAACTTTTACTAACTAGCTTTCTAGTTACTCTAATGCCTGGATGACTTAATGAATGTATCCCGTCAAATACCTTACGCCGGAATGCGCTTGGTAAATAAGGTCGAGCTTCCCGTGTCGACATTTCGCAAACTATCGCTTTACCGCATGTAGGTACTGTTACTAGCTTGAGTTGCACTTTAGTCGACTTATCCATTTGTTTACTTTGCGACTGTAATACGTACTCGTCTTTATCTTGTGCGTCGGCTAATTCCGCGTAATCTAATAATGTAGGACAATAAATAGTCTCAACCCGAGAGAGCGTATCTGCAACGATATTGTCTTTTCCACTAATATGCTGAATATCCGTGGTAAATTCGCTAATAAAAAGAAGTTGCCGCGCACGCCTGGGACTCTCCTTATTGTCGTCGCCTACCTTACGATATACTGTACATAAGGGCTTATGATCGCTATATAACGTTAACTGACGTCCTTCAAACGATTTTCGGAACTGTCTTACCGATAGATACAGCGCCAAGAGTTCACGATCATAAGTTGAATATTTTGCCTGGGCTGCTGAGAGTTTTTTTGAATAGAAACCTAAGGGTTCCCATGAGTTATTTACCTTTTGTTGAAGTACGGCGCCGACCGCTGTGTCGCTAGCGTCACACATCAAGGCCAGGTGGGCATCGGGCTGCGGGTGCGCCAGCGTGGCAGCCTGTTGAAGACCTGCTTTACACTGTGCGAATGCTTCTTCAGCCTTTGCCGTCCATACGACCTTGGACTTGTCCCTCTTTTTAGAGTTGACCAAATACTTCTCTAGCTCTGCCTGTCGGTCTGCTGCGTCTGGGATGTGTCTCCTATAAAAATTCAACATCCCCAAAAACCTGCGTAGCCCCTCAACGGTTTCTGGTTTTGGATAGTTAACTATGGCGTTTACCTTGTCTTCGAGCGGCCGTACACCTGCCGTCGAAACATGATGCCCTAAAAACTCGATCGCGGTCTGCCCAAAACAACACTTACTTAGATTAATCGTTATACCGTACTGGGTGAATCTCTGAAACACCTGTGCTAGATGTTGCTCATGCTGCTCAAAGTTTTCGCTAGCTATGATGACGTCATCTAGATAATTAAACAAAAAATCTAACCCTGAGAGTACTGTGTTGCTCATGAAACGCTGAAAACTCTGGGCTCCATTGCGTAAACCAAAAACCATTCTGGAAAATTCCCAGAGCCCAAACGGTGTTATAATCGCGGTTTTCTCTATGTCTGCTGGTGCCACACTAATGCAATGGTACGCGCGATTGATGTCTAACTTCGTAAAAACCTTCTTTCCCGCCAGAATAAAAGTAAAATCTTGCAACCGAGGAATAGGATACCTATCGGGCTTTGTTATCGCATTGAGCATCCGGTAGTCTCCGCAAGGCCGTATGTCGCCGTTTTTCTTATTCACTACATGCAGCGGACTCGCCCACGCACTTTTTGACGGCCGACAAATCCCTAACTGATGCATCAACTCAAATTCCTTCTTCACTTTGAAATATCTGTCTGGGGGAAGTGGCCTTGCTCGCGCGAACACGGGCGGACCCGTTGTTTCTATATAGTGTAACACATTGTGCGGCGGAGTTTCCCTAAATGAAGCTGGTTTAGTAATTTCAGGGAACTCGGACAACAACTTGCGGAAAGGATGTGTGTCATTAACAGTGTAAATAGAAGGTTGGTTAATACTCACAACTTGAGCCGCGACCTTGAACTCGGTCGTCTTATCCACCAACTTACGTTCATTGAAATCCACTATCAGTCTATGATGGGCCAGAAAATCGGCTCCTAAAATAGGCTGTTTCACATCCGCTACAACAAACTCCCATCTAAAATGTCTACGTAGATTAAAATTTAAAACCAAGGTCTTTGTCCCGAACGTTTTAATTTCACTCCCGTTTGCGGCGTAAAGTCTATATTTCACACACTCGCGAATATAACGCCTGTTATTCACTGGTAATATAGATATATCCGCACCAGTATCTACGAGAAACTTTAATCCACTGTCCTTGTCCGTAACACATAAACGACGGCTAGGCGATGTAGTGCAAACCTCCGTCGTAGATTGCACCATCGCACTTAGTTTTCCGGGTTCGGTTTTTGCCACGCACACGGTTGACTACATTTATTGGCTTTCGAGCCGTAACGAAAATGATAATGACAAAGCCAGCCCGGGCTGTCCTTTCTACGACGCGAACGACCTTGTGATGCGCTCCTGCCTCGCGATGCCGACTTGTAGTTACCGCGTCCTTGACGCCCTCGACTCCGCGGCCTGGATCGTGACGTTTCCATGGCGGTTATCCTCGCGCCAATTTTGGCGATTTCCACCATTATTTGCGCTATGTCCTTGGATGTGGCTGGAGTTACAACGTCGTACGTACGTTGCGAGCACGTCGGCTGCGTGACCTCGGACACGTAGTTCGGTCGCGTTGCCTCCGCGACGTTGTCCGCGATTATCGCTAACTTGTCTAAGTCACTGGTTTCTGAGACTGCCAGGACTCCTCGTACCGTGGGTGGTAGCCTGCCCTGCCACAAAATTCGCAGTGTCTCATCGGGAAAATTTTCACGAGCCAGGTCCCTCATTTTGGTTAAAAGCTGGCTCGGCTTCATGTCGCCCAGTTCCATCTCTCCCATCAGCTTCTCTATCTGTCTGATCCGCGTATCTTCGAACATTGACAGTAGCTTGGCCTTGAGCGCGGCGAACTTACCCGACGCTGGCGGTCTCGATAAAAAATCGGTGAGCTGTACGATGACCTCCTTCGGCAGCTTAGCCACGACGAGATCGAAGCGTGCGTCATCTCCCAATCTTTGTGGTGCCAATATTGCTTCGATTCTGATAAACCATACCCGCGGCTGGTCCATCCAGAATTCCGGCAACCTTGACATCAGCGACACTGCCATGATGTCCGACTCAGGCCTCGCTGCCTGATCTAGCGCTGCTGGCTGCTGTGGCGGTTGCGGCTGCTGTGGCGGCTGTTGTTGATGCTGGCCCGGTTGTGGTTGGTTCACACTGTTCATTTTTCGCGATTAATTAAATCCCTGGATGACATGAAAGATCACGTCGGGGTCACCAATGTACAGGTACTTACTAGGGTGACTCTTCAATCATACAAGGTTTTAATTAATTACCGATATTTATTTTGATTCGTTGTTACAAACACGAGCGCGGGACAAGACTGCCCTCCGGGCCCCGCGCGTACCCCCGCGCGGGACTCACATTCTGCTGACTACTATGAGAACCACGACAATACCGTGTTCCCACACGTTCATTAGATCAAGTAGTCGGAGTAAAGAAAAAAAAATGTTTGACTTTACCGCATGGTTACTTTGTACGTATTACTTGAGGTTAGAAGTCTTGGAAAATTGTTATTGTTTTAAAATTTTGATCTTCGGAAAGCCATTATCCGCTCTAGAAATTTCGATGCACAGAATAAGTTTTCAACATAACTTTTAATGGGAATCATGGCCGCAATTTACAGTCTCGCACTAACCCGATCCGTGGGTAGTAACATGATTAAACCATTTTATTACAAATTAAATAAGCAATTCTTTTCTAAAGCTGCATAATCGGACATTGTTTCTGTATAGCCGGGCGCCTTCTCAGAAGCGCGTACAAGCACAGCAATGCCACTTCTTATTTTAAATCCCATATCTCCCTTAACCATTACATTCGAAAGTAAACTTTATTTCCCTTTTCTAAGGTCTCTATTGCAACGAGTAAGTACGTGAGATAAGAGGTCGATGCAGTAACAAGATTGCCAATTAAAGTGTGTTGGCACTTGTTTTGTTTTTCTCTGAATGCGAGGTAGCTCTAAGTTACAATCAAGTCGCGAGTGCGACCGTGTATTGGCATTTTATGGGTCCCTGGTGGGACGCATTTAACCACGTTACTTTTTTTGTTAGTACGTAAAATTAATAAAACACACATTAGGAGATAAGCTATTAAGCCATTACTGTCAGATTAATTTGAACTTCAAAACCTGTAATAAAAAGTTTGTCAGTCGTACACATCGATCGATTCCCTAAATTACAATAGTCGTAATAGGGTACTTGCCTGTAGTCAATACAAATTACTTCACGCTAGTCTTTTAATCTGCTTTCGAAAACTTGCAGAAATTAACTAAACGCCACCTGGGTATTTAGCGTTTTAAACGAATTTTTAAAGGTCAAAAATGATAAATAAGGGGATTATTTGATGTTTGAGTGAAATTAAGATATCTTACTTTTTTTATAGAAACTTCATATTAGCCGAGCATTTAGACACTTCTTAAAAAGTAACTGATTTGATCTGTTTGGAAAATAGTGTTGTGATTAGTTCCTTCGAACACCAGCCATAAACTTAAATTTGATTGGCAATAAGTACGTAATTGCTGCGATTGTGTGTTATGTATTTGTTCTTTCTATTCCTGATATTGTAAACTCCCACCATTTTGGTACTACATACACATAATCATAAACATACAAAACCAAATTCCTTTACAAAACCAACTTAAGATAGAATGACGAGATATGAAACAAAGTAAAGACGAGTATATAATCGTAGTCCCATCTGTGTCGTACAAGAGCACAAGCTAATATAATTTAATTTAATAATCCGATATCCATAGTGCATTCGGATATCGGGTTCCATAATAGCACTTCCATACACCTATATTTCATTACCGTCTCGCTCGACTGTAATAAAGGCCCTCGAGGATATAAACCACACGGTTACTTATTTGTTTTATTCGGAAACCAGTATTTATAAGAATAGACTTCAGCTACTGGCACGCACCGATAGGCAAGTACAGATAATTATGCAGCTTGAACACGAACTACTCTAAATTGAATGGCAAATAATTAAAATGGTACTCCGACTTGTTTTAAATGCCAGTCATTAAAAATGGAGTCACGTCTTTTTAAAGTTGAGTGAGTGATTTTCATAATCAAAATTCCATAGATATGTTATAGTAATAATTTTGTATTGTCACAGTAAATACCAGTGGCGTGGCGTTTCAGAAATCCTTGGGCAAGCTGGAGAAGCTTTGGCTTCAATTTTCTTTAAGAACACTAGAATTGAGTGCCTAATATTAGACCAGACGATGGGAATAGACTTCTATGGACGCCAGGCCACTGGTAAAGACATATCATTAAAGTAATTAATAGCTCAAATAAAAAATAATTTGATATAAATGGAAAACTTTCGGCAAAGGTACACTTAAACTAACTAAAAAAGGTACAATATTTTCACCATCTTTAAATAGAACTGAGAAATTAGGCGACTGTTTAGATGACAACAAATAAACCAAAATAAATGACCCTTTTTTTCTCCGACCTGATCATAAACATAAGACTTAAGGTAAATGTCATTGTGTTTGACACGCTAATGCCTAATAGTTGACACCCTGCTGCTTAGAGCAACACGGAACGAAGGCGCCATAAGGCATTTGTCCGGTACATACATTTCTGCCATATTTGGCGCGGGGGAAACGAGGTAACGCACACTTACACACGCGTACATGAAAAATCGCCCATCACTACGAAACTAACACGTAACAAATAGAACAACACATTGACCAATTTACAGATGAAGAAGATACATTGAAATAGTGTAATAACGTGTCGCACAACATTGATAAGTTTAGCAGAACACCATGGCTACGCGAGGTTGCTTGTTTGTCAACTAGTAAACAATCTTCAAATAATGTCAAATCATATTTTTGTAATTTTTATGTTTTAAAGGAAGTAAATAATGATAATGTGATTCTAAATACTTAAGATGTGAAAGGAAACACCATCTCTTTGTAGGTTCGACGTGATAGATCCTTTTTGCAGCGAATTACGGAACAATACGGCATATTCACGGAGTTCTCTTCAGGTGAGTTACTAGATTTAGTCTGACGACTAATCCAATTGCAACTAGTTTTATAGAACGAATATGATTACTGGCGCAAATTGCTACGCAGAGGGGAAATACTAAGTAAGGCTCTACGAAGTCCGCGTTCCTCTAAGCCCTGCTGTGTTGTCACCTCTATTGTTAATGACATTCAAGATGGCAAATACTGGTATAGTGTCGAGCATTCAGACGTCTACCTTATTACGCAGTCTTTGATTTTATACTCTTACACGCAAGATTTATTTTTCTCTCAAAGTTGTTTCGTTATCAAATTTGCCTCATAGACTTATTCTAAGCGCTTAGATATGCATTGTCAGGGCTTGTTGTTTATTTAAACAGTTTTCTTGTTACTTCGCACTTTCGCGGTTTGTGGTTCGCCGTTATGCTGTAAAGAGAACAACCTTAGAAATCGACGTAAGCATAAATTCGTGCGATGTTTACACTTTAATGTAATAAATAAGGTATGTTGTTTCAAACGATACACAATTATGTATCAATACGTGACTATACCGATGTATAAGCTGTAGGTCATCAAAACCGCAGTATGTGATGACCTCCAACGAACTTCCTAACCTTTTGCATTAGGTCTCTTTGCCTGAGTTACTTTTATTTGTTGAGACCGTCAAATTGTTCCACGATCTTCCGTACCAGTTGTCGAAGTGCTTAGCTGCTGGAAAACTGTTTCATTCTCGTTGTCATCACTGACTCTAATATTTCAAAGGCTAACCTTGGTTTCTTTTGCACTTTTCTTGTTGTACTCGTAGTTGTCTCCGGCATTCTTTCGAGAGACATCTACTTCAACTTACAGAGCCTAGCGAGCCTGACGAATATAATGGTCATTGAATAATTAACCAGCATCACGGCAATATTTGCCATAGCATCATTTCGTTTCGTCGTACATTTTCCCTACCTCTCTTCTTATAGGTTTAGTAAATACGTCTTAGGTAAAACCTACATTTTGTTCAAATGTAACCGTAATTCCTCTTTGTTTAACCTGTAATCCTGTTGTTTTATTATTGAGGTAATTCTCAAAGCAAGTAAGTAAACAGATTTACCTTCAACTCGTCTTGGAGATGGATCTTTTTCCTGGAAAGAAGGAAATAGTACATTGTGCACCGAGGGTAGTAAGAAGGGGATTACTGACGAGAGTCTATTAGAAGCCCGACGCCGTAGGCGGAGGGCTTTTAATGACTCGAGTTTGTAATCTTCTTACTGCCCGTGATACACACAATGTTTTTCATCACATTTGCGAGGAAAAATAAAATAAAACATAAAAATGAAATAAACTAAACGCACCCGCTAAGAGACAACTTCAACTGTCAACTTTTTCAATATAGTCTTGTAACACTTTGGACTATGAACAGTAGGCATTTTTTATATACAATGTCTAGCCTTTGCTAGTAACTTTCACTTAGATTTTTATCATACGTAAATAGCAGAATTCTGGTGGATACCTATTGAATAACATAGTAGTAATCATCCTTTCTCGATTTAATTCATAGTTGGAACTAGAATACATTCAAATACGTAATAAATTTACCTTTAATCTCAGCGCGGTACCGGCGTAGAAAAAACATTCCACACAGCCTTTGGCATACTTTTAGCTCATTGTGAACATCACTCATACGTGCAATTCCACTTATTTTCATTATTAAACACTATTAAACACTTTAATAAACTGATTTTGATCAAAATCAAGGAAATCCATTTGTTATTGACAAATTGTATTGACTGACATGTAACCTCTTACGTTTCGTTCCACTGCTTATGCATACCTGTCATAATACGCCACAGAATATTTTATTGAAGCAAAATAACTTTTAACTATTAAACCAAATATTTTAATTCTAAAGACTACTTCATAATTGCTATTCGATAGTATATCTGTTTCTTTTTGTCATAGTTCATGGAGTGAGTAATTCGTTGTTTAGAATTCTCTTTGGTCCAGTAACGAAACGTCGCGTCCTGCATTCAGAAGTTAGTCGATACCTGGTCACACCATAACATTAATTAAGACTAAATTAATGTTTTCTTTCTTTATAAAAGGTCAAAAAGCGTAGTTAAGTAATTTTGGAGTATGGTTCGTCTGCCTTAAGGGCTTATTCCTATTTAATTTTAAATTCGGTAAATTAAAATATTATTCTTTGAGAGCCGATGTTGCTGGGTGTAAAAATCTGTTTACACTCCAATCATATAAGGAATGTCCCATTAGATTCGTCTCGAAAGTTCGGCGATGAGGTGAACTCCAGGCCTTAAACTTTTGGAATCTCATTTTCGGCACCATGGGTGAGTTTGTTTAACAAAAACAAGTTACGTTGTGTCTCCAAACTATATCGCTAATGTGGATTTGATATTTGTTGCAGCCTCGGGCCATGATTTTGCTTTAATTTAGCCTCATACAACCATGGCGTAACGCCACTATCCTATTGATTTCTTTTGGTGAGTAACCACATTTGTATACCGTCGTCCTCTGTAATTCACGTACTTTTCTTGTTGCATTCTTGTCGTAATGCGTGATAATTTAATTTCCACAGCTGACCGTTCAACTTCCTATCTTTAAGAGATGTTGCCACGCATGCGGAGGTACCGACATCACTACGAAAAACCCAGTTAATTCTGGTAAGCTTTCTATCCTTTACTCAACCGTTTTAAACTACACTAAAGTTATTAAATTACCTTTAAATTCTATAACATAAATTCCAAGTCATTAATCAGGGAATATTTTGGTTACAGGGTTTTTTTTTAGTACGACAGTTTCTCAGATACGTCATTAGTTTCTTTCTTTTGGAATTCCTGCATCCGGAACATATTTCGGACGAGACCTTGATGTTCTTGTACAACTGTATCGCGAAGTACACTGTTTCTAACTCTGCGGTGAAGTCGACAGACAGCGGAACCTCGGCGAGTCAAGCCTGCCATGTTTGCCACCTTACCGCATGAGGAAGTGTTAAGTGCTACTACCGAACTGTATGTATTAACGAAATCAACCTAGTAAATTTAAGAACGTCATACACTAGTTACTGTTAATACTTATAATTTTACTCGGGAAGCTTCCAGGCCTACCCTTTCATGTAACGTAGAGCTCTAAAATCCTTTACACTAAACTGTCTACTTAAAACAATAAAAGGTGCGTCTATCACATCTGTATTCATCAACTGAGAAATAAAGTCAATTTAGTATAGTATTTTTTGTTTCATTTAGATATATCATTCGCTTGCGGAGAAAGTTGCTTGGCGCCCTTCAATTAAATATCAGTACCTTTCTCACTCCAAGGGTGGCCGAATATACTCACCTCTGAGGTTTGCTTTCCTAGCCGTGCAAGGTTCTCTCGAAGGAGTGGATTCCACTTTCTTTGGAAACACTCGGTCGTGGACCAATTTATTACAGTGGCGATGCCCAACGTTTGGCCTTGGAGAATGATATATCTAGATGCTAGTATAAATTTTAAACTTTAATTAAGGAACGGTCATGCAAATTCAATAGGTTAAGTTTATTTTTAAGAAGTGTTTATTAAAACTTACACTTTAATTCTTAAAAACTATTCAAAGCTTTAGGTTTGTAACCCTAAAACTATTTGATGATTTAGGCTTACAATCTTAAGACTTCTTAAAGCCTTGGGCACACACACATTAAAAAAAATTTTATACTTTAAGCTTTAGGTTTGTAAATTTAAAATTATTTAGGATTTTAAGCTTACAAACTTAAGACTTCTTAAAAGCCTTGAGCATATAAAACTATACACCACCTGACGTACAGTCATCTTAAAATAAACTAAAAACTATTTTTTTTAGCTAATAAACTAAATGAATGTTTGTTTATATTTCAACACATACTGACTCAAAGTGTTAATACATACACATATAAAACTACTTTTAGCTTTGGGTTTGTAAATTTAAAATTATTTAGGATTTTAAGCTTACAAACTTAAGACTTCTTAAAAGCCTTGAGCATATAAAACTATAAATACCTGGCGTACAGTCATCTTAAGATAAACTAAAGTATTTTTAGCTAATAAACTAAATAAATCTTGGTTTATATTTCAACACATAGTGATTTAAACTGTTAATACTTACTTCTGTTTACACATACTGTGTCATTTTATCACCGGACTTACAAAATACTTCTTTAAGGTAACCGTGCTTGTTCACCGATATTGTAAAGTGATTTGGAATTTAAAAATAACAATATTAATTTAACTTTTAAACATATTGACACACTTTGTTCATTAAACTGACTACACACTTGTTCTTTGAAAACACTTTTGGTTTTTTTCTTTCAACATGGACTTCGAAGAGGCTGGTTGTAAATTAACACACCTACACAAAGACGAAATAACTCATGAACTTTCGATAAGGAAACTTCCCATCAATCCTCTCTCTCGTCGTACTAGTCTGTGTGAGGCTCTCAAACAAACTTCAAAGCTGGTTCAAAAGGGTAGTTTACTGGTCCCGGAATTAGTACCAAGCGATGTTACCTCGGAGGTAGAGTTATGTCAACGTAAGGTTGCGGAACTCGAACAGAAGGCTGAGGATGATCTTTCAGATGCTGCAGCGGATCGGTTAAGCTCACGTTGTCGTTACCTTTTGTGCCGTCTTACTCGTCTTGGTGATAGATCTGAGGAAGTTTGTTCTCTTAAAGGTAGAATTGTAACCATGTTGACAAAAATTCAAGAAAATGTTTCTTCACCGTCTGGATCAGACGATGATCAAGACTCAGTTCAAACTGAAACTCGTGTTATTAAGAAAGTGATATACACACCGGAAAAGACTTTTAATATAAATTCTCTTAACTTAAAATTTAAAGGTGACACATGTGCCCGTACTTTTGTGGCACGTCTCGAAGAACTTCGTTTAGCTAGGAATCTTTCCGAAGCACAGATTTTGCGTGGTTTTCCCGAGATACTTGAAGGACCTGCTTTGTCGTGGTTCCGCGCTAATCGCTCTAAATTTACCTCGTATAAGGGAGTCGTAGCAGCTCTTAAGGACGACTTCGATATTCCTGATCTGGATCACCTCTTATTAAAGGAGATACGTTCTCGGACCCAGGCAAAATCTGAAACTATTGTGTTTTTCGTTTCTACGGTATTAGGGATGTTTGAACGTCTTAGTAAGGACATTCCTGAATCTGAAAAATTGGACATTCTTAGTAGGAACATTCGACCTGAATATTCAAGGGATCTTGCTCTGCAAGACATTACAACGATTGAACAATTGAAATCTCTTTGTAAACGCATTGAATTAGCTCAAGTCAAGGCAAAACAATTCTGTGAACCTGGTTCCTCGAGGTCTAGTGAGAAGTATACCGCTCAGACCCGTGACTATCACGAGCGTAATAAAAATCCATTTAGGACACAGGATAAACCTCCATCTCGACACTTTGTAGCTTCCGTAGCCCCGGTTACTACTAAAAAGTCATGTTTCCGTTGTGGCATGACAAACCATTCTACTGGTTTCTGTAAAACGTCCAGAGAGATTGTGTGTTTCAGGTGTGGTGAAAAAGGAGTACGCACCCCCGATTGTACTAAATGTTCCTCTGTTCCAAAAAACTAGATAGCCTTGTCTTTTCTAACAAAACATCTACTTTACCTTCTGCTCCCTTACAAGTAGAAAAGACAATTTATTTTAATCCTCCACGGGGAGATAATAGACTTTATATACTTCTAGACGTATTAGGCTTACAGGTTAAAGCTATGTTAGATAGTGGAGCTTGTTCCTCGTTTTTAGGAGCCAATAGCCACCTGGTTTTAGCTTCTGCTGGCATACCTATTAACAATCATAAAACTCCTGTTAGGATTCGTGTGGCTAACGGCCAACAGCTAGTATGTTCTGAATATATGACTGTACCAGTTCGTTATGACAATACCGTACAGCTTATACATTTCAATATTCAACCTGAAATTTCAACTCCAATTATCCTCGGATTAGACTTCTGGAAAACATTTAAATTAGTTCCTAATTTAATTTCAAACTCTACTACTGATAAAAACTTAGACAGTCTCTCGGCTGTTCCTTCTGAAAGTGGCTTACACAATTTAGAATCTTTAACGTCAAACCAACAGTCTGAATTAGAAAAGGTAAAATCACTCTTTGATCAAATAGATACTGAAAAAGTTGGTTTAGGCAAAACTCATCTAATTGAACATATTATAAATACTGGAGATGCCTCTCCCATTAAACAGAAATACTACCGTTTAAGTCCAGATAAGCAGATCGCTTTGGAAAAGGAAGTAGATCGCATGTTGCAAGCAGGCATCGTAGAACCTTCACACTCTCCCTGGAACTCACCTGTTGTGATGGTGGAAAAGCCTAACGGTGACATGAGACTATGCTTGGACAGCCGTAAAGTAAACTCGGTCTCCAAGGCAGATGCTTATCCTCTACCTTATGTAAACTATATTTTAGACAATTTACGTGAAGCTAAATACTTAACATCTCTTGATTTAAGCGCAGCTTATCATCAAATTCCACTCAGTACGGATTCTAAAGAGAAAACTAGTTTTACAGTACCTGGTAAAGGTCTTTTCCATTATAATCGAATGTGCTTCGGCTTAGTTGGTGCTAGTGCCACTATGCAACGTCTAATGGACAACCTTTTTACCGCAGAATTTGATAATAAGGTATTCTGTTATGTAGATGATATTATCATCTGTACTTCTGATTTTAGTAAACATTTACGTCTACTCAAAGCGGTTTTTGAAAAGCTTAAGGCTGCAAACCTTACTATTAACATGAAAAAATCTTTATTCTGTCGCAGCGAACTCAAATATCTCGGATACTTGGTAGACAGATACGGTCTGCGTACTGACCCTTCTAAGGTTGAAGTTATTCTAAATTTTCCTATTCCTGAAGATGCCAGAGGTATCAAGCGTTTTCTAGGAATGTGCGGTTGGTACAGACGATTTATAAATAACTTTTCTAAAATAGCACGACCTTTGTCTCGCTTAACGAGCAAGAAAGTAAAATTCGTATGGTCTGATGAAGCTGACGAATCTTTCAACTTACTCAAATCTGCCCTTATCTCGGCACCTATTCTGAAGTGTCCCAACTTTAAAGAACCCTTCTATATACATACAGACGCCTCTTCCTATGCCATCGGAGCAGTTCTAACTCAAAAGCATGATGGAGTCGACCACCCAATTGCCTATTGTAGCCGTACGCTTAATAAAGCGGAATCTAACTACGGAGCCACGGAGCGCGAACTTTTAAGTGTAATTTACGCCTTAGAACAGTACCGTGCGTATGTAGAGTGTAGGAAGTGCTATATTGTCACTGATCACGCGTCCTTGAAGTGGTTCGCTAACTTAAAAAATCCTACTGGTCGTCTGAACAGATGGGCCTGCAGATTGAGTCAATTTAGTTTTGAGATCATTCATCGAAAAGGGAAGGAACACATTATACCTGACTGTCTATCTCGTATCCAAATTAGTGCAATAGACGATGACTCTATTCAAGATCCTTGGTATTTGGACTTATATAAAAATGTTTCTGAGAAACCAACTCTCTATCCTAACTTTAAAATTGAAAATGATAAACTATTTCGTTACTCTAAGAACAAATATCGACTAACAGATCAATTCGACTGGAAGTTGGTACTACCTTATGAGGAGCGGAAGGATATTCTTTCCAAGTACCATGATGAGGTTGCTGCTGGTCATTTTGGCGTGGCCAAGACGCACTCTAAAATAGCTAGTTTCTATTACTGGCCAACTCTCTTTCAAGATGTCAAGGACTATGTAGATTCTTGTGAAATTTGTAAAACTTATAAACCAGTAAATCTAGCTCGACCTGGTTACATGGGTAATCCCAGACGTGTATCGTCACCAGGCGAAGCAATTTCTTGTGACATTCTCGGTCCATTCCCTCCTTCTTATTTGAGAAACCAATACCTCTTTGTGTGTACTGACTATTTCAGTAAGTATGTTACTTTATTTCCACTGCGCACGATAACTGCCAATGCGATAGTTAAGTGTATGGAAAAAGGAATCTTTCTTGTTCATGGAATACCTAAATATATTCATTGTGACAATGGAGTTCAATTCACTTCAAAAGCTTTCAGAGACCTTATTCTTAAATACAGTGTCCCTCACCTATTCTATAATCCTAGATATCACCCGCAAGTTTGTCAAACCGAGCGTGTAAACCGTGAATTGGTTCGTACCATAGCTTCGTACGTACGTTCCGATCACAGAACCTGGGATAAGTATGTAGCCGAAATCCAGTGTGCTCTCAATACAGCCACGCATGAAGGCACTAAGCATACCCCTTACTTTCTAACTCACGGTCGCGAAATGGTGCTGGATGGTTCTTTATATAATGATGACGGCCCTGTTGATCAGAAAGCTCTCGACCTAAGTAGTACTTTGAATTTCGTTGACAAACTTAAAGAGCTTAAAACTGTGTTTCAAAAGGTGCGTAACTCACTTCACGCTTCGCATGAACGTAATGCTAGGTATTATAACCTCAGGAAACGTCCTGTAGAATTAGAAGAAGGCCAATTTGTTTACAAGAAGTGTTTCCATTTGTCCAATGCTGCCAAACATTTCTCGGCAAAATTAGGACCTCGTTATGAAAAATGTGTTATACACAAAAAACTAGGACCACTGGTCTATACCTTAAAATCTTTAGGAGGTAAACTCTTAGGTAACTTCCACATAAAGGATATAGTCCGTCCAGGAGAAGCCGCTCCTGCCTAAGGATGTTTTGCGACTTTGCCGCTGTGTGACATATCGTCTCTTATCTTTTATCTGAATTGTGTTCAGTAGCGATCGGACTGTTCACTCTCATTCTTTTGTCCTAATAAAGACAAAATCCTTATTTATTTAATTCTTACATATTTGCTCCCCTCTAGCAATAAATTCTTTCACTTACATTTTTGTCCTAATGAAGACAAGATATTCAATTGGTTAATACCAAAATATCTGCTTTCGGGCGATACACTTTCCCATTAAACAAACCCTTTAAGTGAAAACTAGACAACTAGTCATAGTTAACACTACTGTAAAGGGAACCACACTGAAAGAAGGACTTGTAAAAAAAACCTTTTCTTCCAGTCAACCATATGTCTTCACACGAAGAATGGTAATTCAGTGTAGAGATCTAGTCTTGGAGAATTCGCTTGTTAAGCTAGCTTTTCTTCAGGCTACCTCGTCTGTAAATAGAAAGGCATGCTTTAATAAAGGAAAAGCACAATGCCATTTTTAGTAATAGCATGTTAGAATAAAACCTAAATATAGGAACTCAGTAGTTTTAGGGATCGATCCATTAGTTTTAAACGCCGGCATAGTTAGTAAACACCTAATGGGTAAAAACATAGATGATAAACTGCATAAATATTAAACTGAATATATAATATATACCATAGTTGTAAAAAAAAAAATAGTTCTAGAAGAGAATACTCTTAATTCACTCTTGCATGCTTTCCCTTAGTTATGATTAGCATTCGTTAATGCATCCATAGGTATAATAGTTTATAATATGGCTTTTCAATAGTCATTTCCTTATAGTTTACTGGTAGTCCTCTACCCACCTTATTCTACTTTATTTAAAACTCAAGTAATTTTGTTTTGGTAACTTTTTATCAAAAAAAAATTAAAAATTAAAATTTTTAATTTTTTTTAACCCAACTAAAGATGAACTGTAACACTTTGGACTATGAACAGTAGGCATTTTTTATATACAATGTCTAGCCTTTGCTAGTAACTTTCACTTAGATTTTTATCATACGTAAATAGCAGAATTCTGGTGGATACCTATTGAATAACATAGTAGTAATCATCCTTTCTCGATTTAATTCATAGTTGGAACTAGAATACATTCAAATACGTAATAAATTTACCTTTAATCTCAGCGCGGTACCGGCGTAGAAAAAACATTCCACACAGCCTTTGGCATACTTTTAGCTCATTGTGAACATCACTCATACGTGCAATTCCACTTATTTTCATTATTAAACACTATTAAACACTTTAATAAACTGATTTTGATCAAAATCAAGGAAATCCATTTGTTATTGACAAATTGTATTGACTGACATGTAACCTCTTACGTTTCGTTCCACTGCTTATGCATACCTGTCATAATACGCCACAGAATATTTTATTGAAGCAAAATAACTTTTAACTATTAAACCAAATATTTTAATTCTAAAGACTACTTCGTAATTGCTATTCGATAGTATATCTGTTTCTTTTTGTCATAGTTCATGGAGTGAGTAATTCGTTGTTTAGAATTCTCTTTGGTCCAGTAACGAAACGTCGCGTCCTGCATTCAGAAGTTAGTCGATACCTGGTCACACCATAACATTAATTAAGACTAAATTAATGTTTTCTTTCTTTATAAAAGGTCAAAAAGCGTAGTTAAGTAATTTTGGAGTATGGTTCGTCTGCCTTAAGGGCTTATTCCTATTTAATTTTAAATTCGGTAAATTAAAATATTATTCTTTGAGAGCCGATGTTGCTGGGTGTAAAAATCTGTTTACACTCCAATCATATAAGGAATGTCCCATTAGATTCGTCTCGAAAGTTCGGCGATGAGGTGAACTCCAGGCCTTAAACTTTTGGAATCTCATTTTCGGCACCATGGGTGAGTTTGTTTAACAAAAACAAGTTACGTTGTGTCTCCAAACTATATCGCTAATGTGGATTTGATATTTGTTGCAGCCTCGGGCCATGATTTTGCTTTAATTTAGCCTCATACAACCATGGCGTAACGCCACTATCCTATTGATTTCTTTTGGTGAGTAACCACATTTGTATACCGTCGTCCTCTGTAATTCACGTACTTTTCTTGTTGCATTCTTGTCGTAATGCGTGATAATTTAATTTCCACAGCTGACCGTTCAACTTCCTATCTTTAAGAGATGTTGCCACGCATGCGGAGGTACCGACATCACTACGAAAAACCCAGTTAATTCTGGTAAGCTTTCTATCCTTTACTCAACCGTTTTAAACTACACTAAAGTTATTAAATTACCTTTAAATTCTATAACATAAATTCCAAGTCATTAATCAGGGAATATTTTGGTTACAGGGTTTTTTTTTAGTACGACAGTTTCTCAGATACGTCATTAGTTTCTTTCTTTTGGAATTCCTGCATCCGGAACATATTTCGGACGAGACCTTGATGTTCTTGTACAACTGTATCGCGAAGTACACTGTTTCTAACTCTGCGGTGAAGTCGACAGACAGCGGAACCTCGGCGAGTCAAGCCTGCCATGTTTGCCACCTTACCGCATGAGGAAGTGTTAAGTGCTACTACCGAACTGTATGTATTAACGAAATCAACCTAGTAAATTTAAGAACGTCATACACTAGTTACTGTTAATACTTATAATTTTACTCGGGAAGCTTCCAGGCCTACCCTTTCATGTAACGTAGAGCTCTAAAATCCTTTACACTAAACTGTCTACTTAAAACAATAAAAGGTGCGTCTATCACATCTGTATTCATCAACTGAGAAATAAAGTCAATTTAGTATAGTATTTTTTGTTTCATTTAGATATATCATTCGCTTGCGGAGAAAGTTGCTTGGCGCCCTTCAATTAAATATCAGTACCTTTCTCACTCCAAGGGTGGCCGAATATACTCACCTCTGAGGTTTGCTTTCCTAGCCGTGCAAGGTTCTCTCGAAGGAGTGGATTCCACTTTCTTTGGAAACACTCGGTCGTGGACCAATTTATTACAGTCTTCCACAGATAATGCTAAGAACTGCGTTTAGTTTTTAAACTTGACAGGCAATGTCGCCAGATTGTACCGATTTTCAAAATAAAATTTTAAACTAAATTAATTTAATTGCATTAAAATAATCGCAAAAACTACGGAAATAATAGTAAAATATACCATATAAGTTTTATTTACACTAAAATTGGTTTTGTAGCCAAGTTTTGAAGATGTGAAATAGCCTTGGCTGATTCGAAACCTCCTTAGTCTGAAATGACGTACGACTTTTAAAACTAAACTCATAACCCCCGTGGGAGTTATAGATTTTCATACACTTTTTCCTCCCGTGGGAGTTATAGATTTTTGTAACCCACGGGGAGTAAATCGGCTCGAGCTGCGCTATAAGCGCGCGTGTTATAACACCCTTTACGAGCAAGTGTGATGAAAACTCAATAATGACAGTGCCTTCATTCAGTTACTGGAAAACTTAGAAAGGAAATATTTACGGAACTCGACTTTTGAAGTGAAATAAAAGTGGATTTAAAATTGAAACCTTGCTAAATTCAGAATGTAAGTTAATTATAACCTCTCGCTTTTATAAATATACTGTGTATTAATAGAGTAGAGATTGCCATATTACTCAAAGGTGCGCTCAAAATTTTGCGAATTATGTACCTTAGACCGAGGACCTTAAAATAAAATAAATGGCCGAACTTAGCTTCGCTAACAATAGCTGAAGCACCTCTAGTGAGCCGGTCACTTAACGCTGGTCAATGTGTCCGTACTGCTCGTAGTAGGCTACTACGCTTATTGATATGTGCGTGCAGCTCGTAAGCACAAAGTGACCGGCCCACTAGAGGTGCTTCAGTTATCTGTTAGCGAGGCTACATCCGGCTATTAATTTTAAGGGCCTTAGACACAGAAATTTGAAAAAAAAAAGTACACATCCCTAGCAGCAAATTAACTGTGAGGACGGAGGCCCAACAAATAGCCAATTCAAAATGCTACTAGAGATATTATTTAGGTATAATTGATTTTGTGTTGTAAGGAAGTATCAAATTTTCAAATTAATTTAAATTTATAGATTCATAAAGTAATTGTCATTGGAATATGTACCGATCGGATTGATAATTGGGCGTGTTATAACGGTGTTTGGAAACAGTGTTGGCATTAATCCAATACAAATGTAATTGGATTATCAATCCCATTACATTTGTAATGAATACATTTGTATTCCATTAACTCGTTAATTCCAATTACTTTAATTGGGATTAACGAGTTAATTGTTAATTGCAATTACTGTAATTGTTAATCCGTATTAACCATAGCTTCAATTACTTTGGTATGACGGTTATATCGAGGGTGCCTTTCAATGTTTTCTCTCTCCAGGTCTCCAGGGTCTGATGACGGAGCCGGAAGGTGGGCATGGGAACTCCGTAATAAAACGTCGCAACCCCATCGTGTTTGGGCTCATTTGTTTTGTCTTGACGAGTACTCTGAACCGAAATGATATCCAGGGTCTGATGATGGAGCCGGAAGGTGGCCATGGGAACTCCGTAATAAAACGTCGGAACCCCATCGTGTTTGGGCTCATTTGTTTTGTCTTGACGAGTACTCTGAACCGAAATGATATCCAGGGTCTGATGATGGAGCCGGGAGGTAGCTATGGGAACTCCGTAATAAAACGTCGGAACCCCATCGTGTTTGGGCTCATTTGTTTCGTCTTGACGAGTACTCTGAACCGAAATGATATCCAGGGTCTGATGATGGAGCCGGAAGGTGGCCATGGGAACTCCGTAATAAAACGTCGGAACCCCATCGTGTTTGGGCTCATTTGTTTCGTCTTGACGAGTTCTCTGAACCGAAATGATATCCAGGGTCTGATGATGGAGCCGGAAGGTGGCCATGGGAACTCCGTAATAAAACGTCGGAACCCCATCGTGTTTGGGCTCATTTGTTTTGTCTTGACGAGTACTCTGAACCGAAATGATATCCAGGGTCTGATGATGGAGCCGGGAGGTAGCTATGGGAACTCCGTAATAAAACGTCGGAACCCCATCGTGTTTGGGCTCATTTGTTTCGTCTTGACGAGTACTCTGAACCGAAATGATATCCAGGGTCTGATGATGGAGCCGGAAGGTGGCCATGGGAACTCCGTAATAAAACGTCGGAACCCCATCGTGTTTGGGCTCATTTGTTTCGTCTTGACGAGTTCTCTGAACCGAAATGATATCCAGGGTCTGATGATGGAGCCGGAAGGTGGCCATGGGAACTCCGTAATAATACGTCGGAAGCCCATCGTGTTTGGGCTCATTTGTTTTGTCTTGGCGAGTACTCTGAACCGAAATGATATCCAGGGTCTGATGATGGAGCCGGAAGGTGGCCATGGGAACTCCGTAATAAAACGTCGGAACCCCATCGTGTTTGGGGTCATTTGTTTTGTCTTGGCGAGTACTCTGAACCGAAATGATATCCAGGGTCTGATGATGGAGCCGGAAGGTGGCCATGGGAACTCCGTAATAATACGTCGGAAGCCCATCGTGTTTGGGCTCATTTGTTTTGTCTTGGCGAGTACTCTGAACCGAAATGATATCCAGGGTCTTATGATGGAGCCGGAAGGTGGCCATGGGAACTCCGTAATAAAACGTCGCAACCCCATCGTGTTTGGGCTCATTTGTTTCGTCTTGACGAGTTCTCTGAACCGAAATGATATCCAGGGTCTGATGATGGAGCCGGAAGGTGGCCATGGGAACTCCGTAATAAAACGTTGGAAGCCCATCGTGTTTGGGCTCATTTGTTTCGTCTTGACGAGTTCTCTGAACCGAAATGATATCCAGGGTCTGATGATGGAGCCGGAAGGTGGCCATGGGAACTCCGTAATAAAACGTCGGAAGCCCATCGTGTTTGGGCTCATTTGTTTTGTCTTGACGAGTACTCTGTACCGAAATGATATCCAGGGTCTGACGATGGAGCCGGAAGGTGGCCATGGGAACTTCGTAATAAAACGACGGAACCCCTTCGTGTTTGGGGTCATTTGTTTTGTCTTGACGAGAACTCTGAACCGAAATTATATCCAGGGTCTGATGATGGAGCCGGAAGGTGGCCATGGGAACTCCGTAATAAAACGTCGGAACCCCATCGTGTTTATTACGGAGTTCCCATGGGCACCTTCCGGCTCCATCATCAGACCCTGGATATCATTTCGGTTCAGAGTACTCGTCAAGACAAAACAAATGAGCCCAAACACGATGGGGTTCCGACGTTTTATTACGGAGTTCCCATGGCCACCTTCCGGCTCCATCATCAGACCCTGGATATCGTTTCGGTACAGAGTACTCGTCAAGACAAAACAAATGAGCCCAAACACGATGGGGTTCCGACGTTTTATTACGGAGTTCCCATGGCCACCTTCCGGCTCCATCATCAGACCCTGGATATCGTTTCGGTACAGAGTACTCGTCAAGACGAAACAAATGAGCCCAAACACGATGGCGTTCCGACGTTTTATTTCGAAGTTCCTATGGCCACCTTCCGGCTCCATCATCAGACCCTGGATATCATTTCGGTTCAGAGTACTCGCCAAGACAAAACAAATGAGCCCAAACACGATGGGGTTCCGACGTTTTATTACGGAGTTCCCATGGCCACCTTCCGGCTCCATCATCAGACCCTGGATATCGTTTCGGTACAGAGTACTCGTCAAGACAAAACAAATGAGGCCAAACACGATGGGGTTCCGACGTTTTATTACGGAGTTCCCATGGCCACCTTCCGGCTCCATCATCAGACCCTGGATATCATTTCGGTTCAGAGTACTCGTCAAGACAAAACAAATGAGCCCAAACACGATGGGGTTCCGACGTTTTATTACGGAGTTCCCATGGGCACCTTCCGGCTCCATCATCAGACTCTGGATATCATCTTAGTTCAGTGTACTCGTCAAGACGAAACAAATGAGCCCAAACACGATGGGGTTCCGACGTTTTATTACGAAGTTCCAATGGCCACCTTCCGGCTCCACCATCAGACCCTGGATATCATTTCGGTTCAGAGTACTCGTCAAGACGAAACAAATGAGCCCAAACACGATGGGGTTCCGACGTTTTATTACGGAGTTCCCACGGCCACCTTCCGGCTCCATTATCAGACCCTGGATATCATTTCAGTTCAGAGTACTCGTCAAGACGAAACAAATGAGCCCAAACACGATGGGGTTCCGACGTTTTATTACGGAGTTCCCATGGCCACCTCCCGGCTCCATCATCAGACCCTGATCATCATTTAAGACATATCTAAGTGGATGTGAGCTCTGCTGTTCCTATTTTTCAAAAAGATGTCTTGCCTACTTATGATGCGTAGCTAAATCAATTGTTAATCTCAATTAACGATTAACGATTAACAATTACGTAATGGTTAATTGCAATTAACCATTACTTTTCAGTAATCGTTAATGGTTAATTGCAATTAACAGATCAATCGTTAATCGTTAATTGTTAATTGGGATTACATTTTTGCCAACACTGTTTGGAAAGGATGCTGTAACTGTATCCGAATTGAGATAATGTGGGTGTTGTTTAAATATACTCTCATAACATCCAGGGTTCTTTATTTATAGGTATAAATATATTTTTATTTTGTGGTATCTACCCGTCTGCTCAGTAAAAGTTGCTTTAGTATGCCACTTATATCGATTTTTTGCTAATTATCCATAGCTCACTCGCTTTCGTTGACTAGGTATAGGCATCGTACTGGTGTCCCTGGCCTTCAGTAGTACTTAAAAAACATTACATAAAGTGAAACTAATAAATAAGCCTTTACAGTCTCCCTCTGATTTAGAAAATCAATTTCATTTGAAGTTTTCATTATTGGACGTCCGTCACATATGACAGGTTGACAGATTGGCTCGACAAACGGAGAGGGTTCTTTCATTTCATAAGGGATCCCTAAAAGCTGCGTGCGAGTGCACGTTCAATTTGCATGCGTAACATGGCCGTTACAAGCTGAATTATCTCGATTGCCGCCATATTTGTTTTATTTTCCGTCACGAGTTGACTTTGCGAATGTGAGTGTGGCTGTAATTTGTTTTTAATCTTTGATATGTGTGATTCAAAAGCCACTGTTAAGGTGACAGATGTGATCAAGAGATCATGTAAATATAATATAATAGATTCACCGTTGACATACGACTTGAGGTTTTTGAGGTGAGAGTAAATAGGATTCTGGGTACCTAAGCGTACTCCATCATAGATTTTGTCTCCCTTTTCCATCAGGTGAGAGCAAGGTCATACTCAAACCTATTAGGAATCATAAAAAATAATGTATGTAATGAACAAACGAAGCAAACATTCTGCTAATATTGTTAACTAGCTGTCCCGGCGAACTTCGCCCTGCCTCTGAATTTTTTAATTTTTGGATGTTTTAATAGTTATCTGGGGGCACGGCAGTGCCCCCGCCAAGTCGAGCAAAACAAAGGCACGGCCGTACCATCCTTTTCTCGAAGCCATTCAGGCCATTTTCAGCCTCCCGTAATTTTGTACTGGCTAAAGCTAGAACCCTGAAATTTCAGGGATATATAGGGCACAATAAGACTTATATATATTCTCAATATTATTCAATTTGAACGTGTAGTTTAAGAACTATTGCATGTCAAAGTTCCTTAGTTTTGTCACTGACTCACTGACTGACTGATGATCATCATAATTCTAAGGTACTTTTAGCAGACTCACGGACTCCCAATTTTAAACATAGCTAGTTTTTAGCCTATCAAGTCCTAAAAAACCTCCAACCCTCCAACCTCCTGCTGTGTGCAATGAAAATGCAATATTTCGTTCGTATTAAGTTTGTAATCCTATACAAATACATGCGATAACAAAGTTAGTTTTGCAGTTCAAATTGGAAAAAGAATTGATTGTAATGTAATAAATAAAGGAAGATCACTTACAAAAAGAAATGAGATCCCAAGTCTCGCAACGCAGTTCTTTTACAACAAAATAGTTTTGAGATGTAATGTTGAACCAAGTTAGTACCTGGGGGGGTGTCCACAGAATTCGATTCCCACCGACTTGCGTATTATTTAACCATGGAGGAACACATTTTATAAATCTAATAATAGCTTGTTGCCACTAGGTACGGTCGGCTGCAAAAGTGCATGGACATGTTTCAACCATAATACTATGGCAATACGTTCGACATCTGACCATGCACTTTTGCAGCCGACCGTACCTACCTATGTAATTTTAGTTTTTCAACAATATCTGTGTTTATTTTTTGTTATTGGCTGCATGATCTATATTTGCTGCTATCTTTTGTGGCAATCAATATTTTTTCTCCGGAACTATTTCAAGTTTCACCTTCTCTCCGGGAAAATAGTTACGAACTAGTACTAATTAGTAATTATTTCCAGAGATACTTACAGACTAGACATCCATTAAAAATGAGAAACGTCTCCAAGTTTAATGACCCGCATAATAACCTTAAAAGTAACCGGCGGTGTCCTTTGATACCTAGCCTACCCTTTCCTGGCAACATCTTGATATCGCTGACAATTCAATACGCTGCCTTCGGCTCTACAAATATACCGAGACAGCACGCAAGCTATCGCCGCGTGTTTTACCGAGTCGGTAAGGTCCTTTAGATGAATCAAATTTAATTAAGAAGGCCGTTAGTGTGTTTGGGTTATTCTCCGAACGTTTCCAACGGTTTGACTTCGGTGGGAATACTTTTTTCTGAATAGGAGGTGTGGAAAAGAACTTATGCCTTCACCTTATGACACTCAAATTAGAGGTATAATGGCTGTATACAGCTTGCGCGTTACAAGGGTAAGTTTTTCACACACAGTAATACACAACAGTGGCGTGGCGTCCATAGACCTCTATTCCCATCGGCTTGCCTAATATTAGCTAGTACAGCACTTAATTCTAGTGCTCCTGAAGAAAATTGAAGCCAAAGCTGCTCTGGCTTGCCCAAGGATTTCTTCAACGCCACGCCACTGATACACAATATATGGAAAGTTCAAGTTCAGTACTAGACAAATGAAAGGAAGGACGCAAAGACGACAGTCAGGAAGCCTTAGTAATACGGCAGCTCTTCTGTATGGAGCCATAAAAAGTTACAAGATAAAAAATACTAAAGTCTTCAACTACTGATTTTATCATAGTGCTTTTCTGTCCATGCATTCATCGTCATCGTTCGCTGATTCTATGATCAGCTTCTTCTGGAAGACCAGAGTCAACGTCTTCCAGAAGAAGTCATCTAGGACCAACGGGTGTGCTATCAGTTTCCACCTGATCTTATTTACAAAGTAAATAGACAATCTTGTCGGCGACAATTAAAAGCTAATACGTTTAAAGTTACATTAAATGTTGTCATTGGGCTATAGAAAACATTTATTGTAGGTAATATTAACTTAAAAACTTTCTATTTGACTCCATTTCTTCACTCTAAGAGTCTTTAATTCTTACAACAGATTGATCTGACAGAACTATTAAAATATTTCACAGGAAAGTAGAATGGAATGTAATCAAATATTGTTGAGATAACAATTCGAAGTTGACAGTCCATTTAGTTTACTACACGCAATGACTTAAATACAAGGACCCGGCCAGCGGGCGCGACTAATGGTATTCGTACCAGAGCGGCTTGCCTTAAAAATCAGTTAATCCTTTTAACTTCCTAACCATCGCATCGTATTTTTGCAACTATTGACCGCGTAACTAAGATTTATGGGCATTTTTATTTTAAAATGTACGGTTAGGTGAAACTTAAGCTATGTTCAAATACCGTCTAACCTGTCTGTCCGTAACGAAATGTATGGAGTTTGACACTAATCGTCAGTTCGGTAACGACCTGTCAACTGTCAGTTAAGAACGCACTTTAAATAAAAAAGCCCTTATACGAAAGTTGCATACCGTTGCATTTGGCTGATGTTGCGTGAGTTCTCAAACTGTTTTTTAGGGCCAGCGCACCATAAGTACCTTAGTGGCTGGGTCCTTATGTACATATATATGTCAATACCTACACGTTTATCTCAATACTTACTTACTTCGGTTTCATGAGGAGTTATCCGTTGATTTCCCCTTCTATGTTTATGCAAGCCATCAAATCGTAATAATTTATGATCGCCGAATTGAACAATTACCATTCCTCAATTCACTGGGACCGTTTTCATTCATTTTATCGTTTAATAATGATTGTAATAATAAATTTTATTACTGTACCGCAGTGCGTTATTAAATCATCAGAGCAGTAGCAATTGACCTTCTATTGGTATGTTGTTCAAATTGAATATATTTTTAAACCTTCCATATTAGGAAGACACCTACCCAGGGTGACCACTATTTACAACAATCAAAATTCCCTGACTTTTCCCGGTTTTCCAGGCGTTTTTTCTAGTTTTTCCCTGACTATAATCTTAAATGTAATAAGGATGAAATACCTATATAATTGGAATACTTTTTCAAGATTTGAACTACGAAGACTTCAACGTTTCGAGTATTATGGTACAAAAGCGACGAATAGGGTATTTGACAACAATCAAAATAAATTCATTAACTCTAACCAGCAAATTACGCTTCCAAAACAGCCCGGATAAAATCATTCAAACTTATTTTCGTGCCATCAACGATTTTACAATGACGAAAACTAAAAATAAGGCAACATGTTGAGCATGACGTCACAAGATAGTATTTCATACTAAACTGCATACTTTCGGAGCGTTTTGACACTTCATAAAAAGAAGCTGATTTGAACTGTCATCAAGTAGCCTATTGAGAAACCTATTTTTTTGAAGTCGGTTTAAAATTTTAGGTATAAGTGAAATAAAAATTAACTCGTTGAGTAATCATGTTTACTATACATTTCAAATAATACTTAATTACAAAATCTATTGTAACTTGGTAATCTGTCTTTCCAATAACGCAGCTTCTTTGGCAGCTCCTTCAAGAATTTTTTGGCTTCAAGTTATCTGACCAATTCTGTAGTTTTTCTTTTTTCTGCTCTATTTTTCTCTTCTGACCTTAAGTTTTCCTTTTTTTTATTTTGCTTTCCATGTACACGGAGTGAGCATTACGAGCCGCGTGGATCATTTTTTTTTTTTAATGTTTATTTTGTTTATACCGCCGTAGTAGGATATCGCGTCTTTGCGCAATTACAGACTCTTGCGAAAGATTTTCCACTTATATCTCCTTATTGATGGAAAAGCCACGCTCACTATAAGCGATTCCGTAGGATAACATCATAACCATTTTGATAAAAGTTTGCAAGTCTTTGTTTTTATTTTTTATCAAACCGAGCCAAAGGTCATCCAGTCGGTAACCATCCTTAATTGAAAATTAGTGGCCAAAAGTGATTCATATAAAAGTGGAGCAAGGGGTGCGTCGGATTGAAATAGTGTTAAAAATGGCTCCACTTGCACCGCCACCGATTGAAAAAAAGGCCAATTTAGCCTTTAATAGTTTGTCTTCCAATGCAGAATTTACTACCGTAAAGCTTGCGCTGTCGGGTGCTTTGTTTTCCTTTTTTATTCCCTGCACATATTTTTCAACATTCGGTATAATTTTAGTGGCGCGATCAACAACGCTAAAGTTCTCGACCCAACGTACCGCACAACATTTTAGCGGGAATGTACTGGAGTCTGAAAACCTCGTATAGTCTTCACGCCGCACGGGGCTATAGCAGAATAGATAGTAGGTATAGCGAACGCAAAAACGCTACAACGTTCCATCCCGAGGCTTTCATTGATTTTTTAAATGCATTATGGAGATTGTGAAGTCCACAACTCCCTATGTTAAGGAGAATTGGATCACCTGGTTCGCCCTCATTTTTCAGTTTGGACTTTAGGTCTTGTAAAAATTTCTTATTTATTATTTACGTATTTATTTATACAATATATTCGCAAATCATAGTCTCATTTTTTATTCCCTGACCTTCAATAAATTTCCCTGACAATTCCCTGACTTTTCCATGACTAGTGAAATTCCCTGACATTTCCCGGTTTTCCCGGTTTTCCAGAAAGTGGCCACCCTGCCTACCAGTGGCGTGGCGTAAAAGACATCCTTGGGCAAGCCGGTGCAGATTTGGCGTACATTTTCCTAAAGAGCTGTAGAATAAGGTGCTCCAATGCCTGATATTAGGCAAGCCGGTAGGAATCGAGTTCTTTGGACGCCATGCTACTGATACCTACGCACCGGGCATGTAAATTTTAGTGATGTAACGAATATTCGTATTCGCATTCGTATTCGCGATTATTCGCAAGATTTTCAATATTCGCATTCGCATTCGTATTCGCAAAAATCGATGCGAGTATATTGCGAATACTTTTGGTGCATTTTAGATCCTAAAATTCATGGAAAAGAAAAAAATACGGCCAAGTCCGTGTCGGATTTCGAAACTATCAATGAGTAATTAAAAACTCTGTTAGATAAGTACCGAAATATAATGAAAATAAGATATTTATTTTTAACCACCGGTTCCAATTTTTCCACCACATGCGTAATCATTATCTGTAGCTAACGAACTTACTTACGAACGTTAATTATTTTAACAAAAATTACTTATTTTATTGCAAGACTAAATTAAATTTAAGTTAATTGTAATTGAAAACTAAGTATTGAATATTCATAGAGTTTGACGTAATGCATTTTTGCTACCGCCACATTATCGAGATTCGACGAATATTCGTGTTGAGGTTTAGTTCTTTTTGTATGCTAGAGAAAGAAACGCCAACTCGAATCTTCGCACGAATCCTCGATAATGTGGCCGTAGAGTAATAGTACATTACATACCGAGGCCAGTAGAGTAAGAAATGCCTCAGATCTCATAGAATTTCTGTTCGACGGAGCCAGAAAGCGGCATCTTGAAATCGGCAAGGTGACGCTTGCCGGCCGGAAGGCAGAAAAATGATGATTTACACTTTGGTATTAAATTCAATTGTTAAATATTATGATTACTTTTGCATGCTTATCTTAGGGAAGAAACATTATTTATGCCACACCTGGCCAAGTGTAGACATAAAATGATGTACACAACATGGGAGGTAATAAAGAAAGCCCTCGATCGTATATTTACGTCCCTCGCTTGCAGCTCGGGCCGCAAACTTCTGCGATCTCGGCCTTTCTTTGTATTACCACCCTAGTTGTGTAATGTACTATTAAGTCACATCTGGCCATAAAGTGGCAATAACCGTTCGTTACGCGTGTGGAAAATCCCACTTCATGGCCTGGGAGAGTACAATTTGTACAAACGGAATAAAGAAAGTCTCAGATCGCATATTTATCACCCTTGCCTTCGGTTTGGGCGTCAAATACCTGCGATCTGAGAAATTCTTTGTTTTACCACCTAAAGTAATTAAACTATAAAACCTTGCACATATTTAATATTAGCCTATCTAAAACTGTACATAATGCAAATAAAGAATTCCATTTCTTTTCCTTGGGAATGGCATTTTTTGTTCCCTGATGATGATGGGTTGAACAATGATGGTATACCAGACCCGTAAAGGCATTTTTAGGCCACTTAATATTACGTTTACATCTATTTAAATCTAAATTTTATTCCATTTTGTTCCAGGTAAGAACGCGGATGCGGGCATTATACGACGTAATGTACGCTTTTATGCACAAGAGTCATCAGAGCCCGTCACTACCTTGGCTTCCTTTGATCCTAATACGACTATAATAGCACTGTAATGTGACTGGAATTCCGATGTAGTAGTAAAGTAGAGTTGCAAGTAGGACCCGCCGCATTCATTGCTATAGTACTTAATAAGGCGATAACGGTTGTATAACGTAATGGAGTATGGATAATCTGCGGTTTATTGCGATTTGGATCAAATTAGCGATCGTCAACTGGAGCTGATTGGATTGAGGGTCATTGAACTTTGCTAACACTGTCAATTCAGAAATAGTAGATTGTGTCACAAGGGAGCAAAATGATGTATTTACGGTGAGGGCGTATATTGAATCCTGAACGAAGCGAAGGATTGTACAATAGAATCCCGAGCGTAGCGAGGGATTCTAAAGTATAATCCGGAGCGTAGTGAGGGATTCAAGTGTTTACGCCCGAGGTGAAAATAATTTTGCTACCTTGTGACACATACTGCTTTTCACACCGACTATGAGGAAAATTCACATATGCTACCTACCAAAATAACGAAATATGTATATAGTTAATAATTATTAAAAAAGAAATATTAAATTTATAGTCTATTATTATTTTATGAAACGATTATAATTTTTTAAGGACGGGATGAAAATGCCACTTCCATATTATAATTACGGCCCTCGCCTGCGGCTCGGACCGCAAACACCTGTGATCTGGGCCATTCCTTATTATACCGCCCTCTGTGTGTAATATACTAATAAAGCTGTCTATGGTATGGCATATTCTAAGTGGATTCAAACTAAAAATACCCTGTAGTCCTTGAACAGAAAAGTACCACTTTGATCCCTCTTATGAGGGAGCAAAATACTTTTTTCTGAATAGGAGGTATGAAAAAGGAAATTGTTCTTACATTGTTCGATGATAAATCCAATATTCGAGTAATACTAATAAATTAATTTATTTCAAATACATACTCATAGAAATAGAAATTTGTTAGTTTACAATATTTATTCTTATCTCTAATGTTAGTAATAAGAGTTATATATAATACAGGCTGCAGGAAACAAAAATCCCACAGCAGTGTCTCAAGTATGGACAGTCGAACCTGTCCGTAATTGAGCGCAGGATGGGGTTGGGGTTGGCCTGCACCCGGCGCATCAGCGATGAGCACCTCTTGCGTATGGTCGCATAAAAGCAATCCATATGCGCCTCCGCGAATATCCCTGATGCGCTACAGAAGCGGGGCAGCCCCAGCAGCACCCGGAACGAGTTTTTATAACCAACCTGGAGGGCTCCATGGGTTATCTCCGTATAATAGAGTATGCAACAAAGAAAAGTTAAAAATAAATATAACATGGAAATGTAGGGACAAAACAATTCTATATTCACCAAAAATCTGATAGGTAATGGATGAATACAAAATACCTACTTATTTCTGCAGGTCATTTACAAAATTGGTTTCATTACGGTTAGCTTTGTTTTGTGTTTTCATATATTAGCTTTCCTAATTACCTAGGTCAGATTATTTTAAATACTAAGCCACACAAAAGTTACACCTTTTTACCTCTTTGCCCATATCATTTTTCGTGTTTGACACGAACTGTGCTGAAAGGACTCCGTTTCCTTTGAAGTCGGCCGCCGTGGCCGGTGGTCTCTATACTTATAATACGCATGTGGTTTCCGTCCCATTCATGCACCCATTACGAGATCATAGTGAGCAACCATTATGCTAAACTATTATGGAAAGCTTTATAGCATTATCGTTTCCAGTTTATTGATGACCATTTAAAAGTGAGGTTAAGAGGAAACAGGAGGGCAGTTTTTCCATACAAACGTAGTCCCCTGTTTCCTCCCTGGTTAATGCCAGTAGAGCAATAATTTTTTGTCCAAAAATCTATGGCTACTATTGATATGTTCCTATGTTTTCCTTTTTACGATAAATTGATTCTCAAAAGAGATATTAACCTTCAAAAACCTAAAAAAAAATGCCAGATTTTGCGCTGTGTTCACACAACCAGAAAACAAATTTGACTAGATTATTAAAAAAAAGGAAAACATAGGAACACGGCCAAAGCCTTTCTTTAATGTTTGATGAAAAAATTAGTTAAATAGGTTAAGTTTTGGGGAAGAAATCAGGGGACTACAAAACGTTGTTTTCATGAAATTTTAAAAGGTATTTTCGGTCCAAGCTGCAGTTGTCTCAATCGCGCTCTGCGGGGGAGAGGCGGGCAGTGCGGGACAGCGACACATTTTACAAATACCTAATTTTCAATTCTCTCGGCCTTACTGTTTCCTCTTAATGAGGTTAAAATATTTTGCTATTCATTTTGCATGTCATTAGATTTATTTTTTTAAAGCAATGCGTTTTACAGTTTCGAAAGTAGAAATAAAGTAATCAGGCTGCAGTACTCAAATGTTTTAAAATACATGCTGCAATCATAACCCTCCTTTGTGCTCCGCAAGTAGTCGCGTAATTCATTATCGTAGTTGGGAAAATATTACCAGTAACATTTTTCGTGGCCATCCAAACAATGCAAGTTTTATGGGTTTTAATTCAGAATCGAGGAACAAAATTGCTAATTTTAACCATCTAAGAGGTTTCTGAGGTCAAACACCTATTACATATATGTAATGTACAGGTATTTGAGTACCTAGTACAACCAAAACAGAAAATAACTTGCTGTGGTATGAAAAATCCATGCAAATCACAGCCTCCTATCCCGCTTCTGATAGGGCGACAATTTCGTTTTTATTTCCATAGATCGAAGACGCGCCTTAAGAGGATTTCGCGGCAGTGAGACGTTTACAAGAGCCCTAACAATGTTATTCTTCGTCTTGACAGGCTTACGGGCGCGGCGATCAATCATCGCTGAGTGTTGCGTCGGTTGCCAAATTATCGACTCGATATGGATGTCGATGAAAATTTTACTATCGATAATTACTAAGAGTGCAAGATATTTTTAAATTATATAACTGTATCTAAATGGTTAAATCATGAGTCAGTTATTAGGTTGATTGTATAAAACAAATCAACTCAGTAAATCTGCCGTCCGATATCTAAAACTGGACTACACAACATATACAACTCCATAGAGGTTAGTCTAGTTTTAGTGATAGGACGGCAGATATAACTGTATTTTTATTGAACTGTTGTTCTGAATTAATCAATTATAATCAAATAATGCCAACATTTATTGAAGTAGCCAGAATAATATATTAAATTGTAAATGTTTGCATTATTGCCAATTAATTAAATAGAACTATTTCGGTGAAAATTGCTAAAAATTTTATTGTTAAAGTGGTATACTTGACTTACATGAAGTTATTTGAATATCAATATCATCATTTATTCGATGAATCATGAAATTTAATAATAGAGTTAAATAATGAATGATGCCTGCTTCATTAATTATTGTTTAAATGAAAATTATTGATTTTTTTGTCTTTTAGTCGAATTTTTTGTCAATGCAAATGTAGGTATAACTGTTATCGTTAGAAGACATCAATTTAACACTAATTTGCTAATTGAAGAATATTACATTTTTACGACTTCACGTCTTAAGCCTTTATAAAGCCTTTATAGAGGTTACCCTTTATATAACATATATCCCACCACATTTTAAACTATACATTTTTGTGAAATGGTTTAAAATCGATTTTTTTCTGCATGCTTCGATACTGAATTAATTACTCTCTATTATAGAATCGATAAATACATAATTATTACCTCTTATTAAAAAAAACATGCTATAGTGCCTAGGTACAACTATTAGTATTGTACCTTTTTATAGCTGCTACCGATTAAACGTGTTTAATTAAATTTGTTTTTATTTATTCCCCCTTATTTATTTAACATTTTTAAAGTCCCACATTCACTTAAATATGTATGAAAATTTGACACCGTCATTCCACGTTGAACACTTACATTGCACTCCAATCACGCCGTTGAAGAATCTAATGCATGAATTATCCACATCCAAGATAATTACGAGATTACCATATCGTGTCGGATATCGCGGCATAAAGACATCACTATACTTAAGCCCCTTTTCCGAGGGTCTTTAATCGGGATAATACATGTGTCGCATCTTATTACCAATCTGAGTGTAGCAAGAGCAAACAGGTTACCCTCAGCCTACTCTGCCCTCCTACAATGCGAGTCAACATGATATCACTTACGGGACTCGCAATGTATATTTGTATTGACAAATTCTTTTTCATCTTTCTGTATCCGCTTACACAAAGGTTTTATTCGATATAGCATGTGAGATCATGGCACGTCACTATTTTGCCTTAAATCATAATGTCAATGTGTCAAAATTCCATTACCGCGAAATTGAACGTCAAGGATATTAATGCTTTCACTAAGTAATTAACTCTTGTATACGAGTAAATTAGATCCAAACTTTACATAAACTGTATTAGTGGATACTGAAAACTTTTTTTATTGCCCAGGGGCTTATATATTTCAAATAGAGAAGTCGTAGGCGAAGGCTAGACGTACAATACATACTTTGATCCATCAATATGGTAAATACTGATGGACCACATGATGTTCACGTAATCCATCAATATACTAGACTAGACAATCAATAAATATTACAATATTTGATAAATATCAGTAAATCACAGTATTTATTGTACGTCTAGCCTTCGCCGTAAAAGCGGAATTCACACATTTTGTTAGCAACAAAAAACAAATTACGCGGAAATAGCATTGCACCGCGAAGAAGTTTCCAAAGTTGCAAAATTTCTATAAGTACGGAAAGTTCTCAAATAATTAAATTTAGTAAACAACAATAGTAAACATATCAATATTTTAATTAGGCTTGTATCTAGACAAGCCTAGGTTATTAGATATTTCTACTGTCAGTCTAATCAATATGTGATATATAATATTATCACAAATACGTTTTTGAAAAACCCCACAGGAAACTTTCTAAATGGAAACTTGCTTTTATGGCACACCTGGCCATAAAGTGGCTTTTTCCGCACGCTGCGCGTACGGATAAAGCCGCTTTCTGGCCAAGTGTAGACATAAAATGATGTACACAACACGGGAGGTAATAAAGAAAGCCCTCGATCGCATATTTACGTCCCTCGCTTGCCTGGCCGTCCCTTGGCCTTTCTTTGTATTACCACCCTAGTTGTGTAATGTACTATTAATTCACGTGATAGATTCCGGAAACTTTCCAGAACTTTGCTGCATTTTTAAGAATGTTCTGCAACTTGTACACTGCTACGCCGAAACCTCTACACTCATCTTTTAGATATCATCCTACTTGTCAGCGTGCCATATAGTTAATGTACCAGTATATTGGTCTCTCATATATAATGTCGAATAATCAAATGAGTAGTTTAATAAAACTTGTTTACGCTGATGATATGTGTGGCTCAGCTTACTTATTCTGGTTATTTATTATGTAGTATAAAATTACGTTATGAATTTGGGGGGTGACTTAACTGACACCCCCCAAATCGATGTAGATACAAACAATCTTAATTATTTTAAGTAACAGCTACTTTTAGAAGGCGTAAACTAAACTGTTTTTAGAGAAAAAGGCGGTTTAATTAATCCATCTTAATGATTTCATTACAACGAGTGATAGTCGCGAAAACAAAAAACACTTTATATTACTAACAAAATATAATTACTTTATAAGGACTTAACGAAGTGGATCAGATATATTTCCACCGAGTATTGATGCCATAGATAGAGGATTGAATTGTGACACGGATACAAAAACAACAGGTTTCCGAGATAATATGAGATTCTAATAGGACTGCAGGTCTTAACTCCTTAATTTCGGTAATATGTGTGAAGAATGCGTTAATTGATACAATAAATTAATGCTTTCTAAGCCTGGCGGCGCGTTTTGTGATATCGTGTGAGATTAAAAGATTTATTAGTGCAGTAAAGTGTATTCTAATTGCCGTTTTATGACTAAATTATAAGCTTACTCCTTTCGTGACCGTCGTTTGAGTTTTTGATATAGTCATTAAAAGTTAGACGTTATAGATTAATGCGGGCGGCTAGTTTTCCGCTGATTCGTGAAATTATAATTTGCGTTTTTCTTGATTATTTTGCAAAATAAAGCCAGTCGCACACGGCATGGGAGACTGCACTTTGCAGTAGGTATGTCCACGAAGTCATGCATATTCCATTTATGCTAATCAAGCATGCTTAGTGATATATATGTATATACCTAGGTTTATGTGGCATCTGAGGAAATTAATTCCAAGAACCTGTGAATATATTAGTGTCTTACCAATTCTGCTCTCTATGAAACGTAAAAATGTCTATATAGAAATTAAGCTAAACTTATCTTATACCTAGTAAGTTTTCTACATAAAATATTATCCCGTCCACTAAATAGTAGCTTCAACGAAAATAATATTTTTGGAAAGGTTCTTGATTTTGATTCTATATAAAGCCAGGGATGAATTTTTCAAAAAATATAATTACCTAGCTTTTATTTTCAGTAACTGTCAGGGTTCCGTGCAAATTGTACAAGTCAAAATTTTTTTTAGCAACTTGTTTTTTTTAATTTTTTTATGTGTGATAGACAAGCATTTGACCCCGATCGCACCTGATGTTAAGTGACGATGAAGCCTAAGATGTAGCATGCTTGTCTAGAAGATGCCTATTCACTCTCAACTTGAAGCAACTATATAAATTGAGTAAGTTTCATTGAATCCAACCTTGAACTGATTTCACATTGCACCCATAAACGCGTTTATAACCTAATAAACATTCCAAATCGAAAAAGAAGGCCCGGAACAGAAAGCCGCATACCGATACACGGATAGCTGCATTACGATTTCATCGCTCCAACAATCATCCAAATCTTCGTTGAACAAGGTCCTATGTGACTTCAGGCTTTATACCATTCCCAGTGTAACAACGTTGTATCTGACCGTGGACTCTAGTTAGATACGTCTTTTAAAGGTGGTTTGATTTACGCTGGTGCGGACTTATCTCCGATAAAATCCGGGTCGTTCAGATATAAAGGAATAAATCACATGTCAGACGACCGCCTTACGTACGGTCGTGAATCTGCTTAAAGCTTGCAGGTCTATTATTGATGGTATATGTACCTACGTTGCGTTTTGCTATGTTTTATGGGATTATTCCCACCTGTTACCACCAAATTGATTTAGTGGTATATTTATAACAGCTGGGATTTTTTTTCCCACATGTTACCACTAAATGTATGGTTTTAGTGGTAACAGATGGGAAAAAAAATGCCAGCTGTTACCACTAAATCAATTTGGTGGTAACAGGTGGGAATAACCCGTTTTAATGGTTCGCGCATAGGAACGTCTTACGAGTCTATTGCTAATATATTGATACTATTTTAGTTATCTTTTATTAATTTTATTGTACTATATTTTCTATTCTGAGTACCTACTTAAACTATATAATCATTTACACATTTTACACAATCAATACCTCTATACCCATTCAGAGGTATTGATTCTGTACATGATAATAATAAACAATGTTAATTATCACCAATTATATTATTAATAAGTTAACACTTGGTTCCATTTGGCAGCACAATTGTTTTAATTATGTATTTGTCATTACCATAATTAATCGTTTTGAAAATATCAAGACGCCGTCATAAGAAGAAATGTCAGCGCGATGAAATCTTTTAATCCTTTCGTACTCCGCAGCTTAAAACATACTTAGTGCTCGCGACATGTATTTAGTCAGAAGCGCAAGCGGATCTTAAAATCCTTTTTCACACCTCCTATTCAGAAAAGAGTATTTTTCTCCCTCATAAGAGGGATCAAAGTGGTACTTTTCTGTTCAAGGACAACAGGGTATTTTTAGTTTGGACCCACTTAGAATATGCCATACCATAGACAGCTTTATTAGTATATTACACACAGAGGCGGTATAATGAGTGAGATCACTAGTGTTTACGGTCCGAGCCGCAGGCGAGGGCCATAAATATAACTTGGAAGTGGTATTTTCGTCCCGTTTGTAAAAAATAATAATCTTTTTATAAAATAATAATGGACTATAAATTTAACAATTTTTAACATTACATTTTAATAATAATGTGTAATTCTCTTTGATTAACTATATATTTCGTTATTGTAGGTTGGTAGGTAGCGTTTGTATTTGAATTTTCCTCATAGTCGGTGTGAAAAGCAGTATGTGTCACAAGGTAGCAAAATTATTTTCACCTCGGGCGTTAACACTTGAATCCCTCACTACGCTCCGGATTGTACTTTAGAATCCCTCGCTACGCTCGGGATTCTATTGTACAATCCTTCGCTTCGTTCAGGATTCAATATACGCCCTCGCCCTAAATACATCATTTTGCTCCCTTGTGACACAATCTACTATTAAACTCCAACGGCTTTGAGAAATACGAAATTTGAAGGCAACCCTAATTTCCCGGTAAAAACGATGCAGAAAAGAATATAAATTGTAGTTCTGCATTTACAGACAAATAGTCATGTCTGCAGTATGGCCAGCGCAACTCGGCCGGGACACATTTCTCACGCGACATAACGTGTACTTAACAGTCAAAACGCACGTAAGTACATTGCGCTGTGTTAAAATGCGCGTTCCAATTAGCTGTTACATTATAGTATAAAAGCAGCAATAGTATTTTTTCTTCCTACAAAAGCTACACCGCGCGCTTGAATGTGTGCGCGCCGTGTATGAACGCACTACAGTCAAAGAAATAAGAATGCGTAAGAATGCTCCAGTATCGATCGCACTCACGCAGACGTGCTATCGTGCTATCGCGCGTCTGTGTGAATACGAGTCGCGCGTTCCTAAACGGCTGAAGTTGGACCACTTGTTCGTCTTTATACTTTGGTTACATGCACACACAGGATATATCGCAGCGATCTTGTGTTATACAACCCTTAAATGTGTCATTATCATCTTATCACACTTGAAATTGGTGATCTGAGTTTGATTCAGTAACCGAGAACTTTATTGCGCTAAGCTACTAGGTACTGCAAAGATTGCAAGGCCTTCAAAGTGGCAAACGGACTGGTTCGCAAGGTGATTTCAATTTAGGGTAGTTGCCGTCCCAGCTATATACTTAAAGGGGAGAAATAATAGATACAGTTTAAGCTATTTTAACAATCACAATTGTTAAAATAGCTCAAACTGCACTCATTTAATCAAAATAGATTGTTCAAGAAAGAACGTTAATTTAAAAAATAATCTCTATATTTCGACTTCTGCTGCTACCCCCTATAGAGTACCTATCACAAATTATACATGTTTCGAAACGGAGCTGGTTTGGAACTAGGTTTAATTTACTTTTTGTTTTGAATGTGAATGTGAATTTCCTGTCATATCCAAATATGTACCTATATTTTTCAGCAATGTTTCAGTCCGAAAACTAGACAGTAAAATTTGCCTTTAGAAAATGTTTTCAACTGCGCTAATTGTATATATTTCTTTAAAATTGCTCATACGTTTGAAAAATAGCAATCCATTCATGAATATAACATTGCCGCAATGCGTATAATGTAGACCGCGTTCTTGGCAGATACGTAATTATACTAAACCGTGCGGGCGGTCCTTAAATGAGTACCTGCACCAAGGCTGCAATTGTAATATTGAATGCACATGACAGAGGTATATGGTCTGTATAGCCAACGTGGCTTGGTCACACTATAAAGCAGCTGGTAGCCTGATTAATTGTTGGATGAACGTCTTAAGGACACAGAAGTATAATTTTACAAGCATACGCTAAACTCTGTAGCAGTATATATAATATAATTATTTTTTATTATTTTATTATTATAGATATATTTATTTAAATGGTAAATACATAATAAAAGGTACATCGTCCCATAAAACTGTTTTCACAGTTTGACTGTGGGATCCGTGAGTCTATCTACAGAAATCAATTTAAATAATTAAATACTATCGAGGTAGTATTTTAACAGTGTTTTTTTAATTTATTTTTATTTTTCTCCGTCCTAATAGTCGCAGGTAAGGCGTTAAGTAAGTATGGTAAGCGCTTTTCGATGAGTCTGTCCCCATAGTAATTACTTACTTTGGGAACAGCATACTTACCTGAAGCTACAGACTTCGTGCCATGTTTATGGCTGATTTGAGATAAGTTACTCTCTTGATTGTCGTGTTGGTTCACTGACATTAAGTATTTGTGTCTTAGGGTTGCCAGAAGAATTTTACATACCTTAAATAACTTGTAATAATCATTTTTATATTTATTTTTAGTCTTATTGTTTACTAATAACTTGAGGAATCTAATCTGCAATTTTTCTATTTTCTCCAAATGTGTTTTAAAGGGGAGGCCATAGCAATCCAGAGAGTATACGCAATCCGATACATCAGTGCCAACGAAGTACGAAAACAGTTAAACACACTACCAGGTGTGTCTCACTCCGCGATTTTGTTTCGCGGTAATTATTATTATTCCTTGCCTAACGCATTAGGCAAGCCCAAGGCTGCGCCGACATCCGGCAGCGCCTGTGTGCGAAACCTATGAAGCCCAAAGGAGGGTTATGTCAAAATATAAAGACAACCAAGTAGTTCGTCTTCGCCGTTTAGGAGCGCGCGACACCGGAGTCGGCCTAAGGCACAGGGCTGCCGCTCGTCGGTTCTGTAAAATACCTACTTACTACGAATGTAACTTTTATTAGGTTGACCTCGATCAAACGAACTATCGTTCGAGGTCAACCTAGTAAAAGTTACTTATTTCAATATGAAATTATCTGATCGCACACATCTGATGTTAATCTTATTAAGTATAATAGTAATAGTTTAAATAAATTAGTATTGGTACGTGTACATGTAAGTAACGTAACGATATTTCGGCTCGTTTCATAAAACCACTCTCGTGTTTAAGGCATTTTATGTATCAATAGAATCAACTACTATTTAATTATTACACGTTTAAAAAAATTGTTAATTTTACTCTTCACTGTCAAACAAAATAATTATCTACCCTATTTAATTGGTATAGTTTGATCACAAAACTATCAAACATTCTATAAACGACTTAAAATATAACATTAATATAGGTACTAATAAAATACACACCTTTCGGGATCCTTAGGAATACGATTTTAAGCTAACATGGTCATTCACATAATAACTCCGTGATGATGGCGCTTGCAACGGTGCCGAAATATCGGGAACTCACAAAAACAAACATACATGGTAAATATCCCGTCGTTAATAGTAACTATTATCCTTAGGAATGTTGAAATATGATAATTCTGGATTTTGCGCACTATTCTTCAAACATCCGAACACACTGCAGTATATACGTCTTCTATACTTTGCTTCCTGCGCAGACATTTTGTACGTTCGACCGCTCGGCTCAGCCCTGACTAAGCCCGCGCCCACGACGCGGCAATGCTTGCCTGTAGTGCGTCCGTACACGGCGCGCAAACGGCACGCACACATGCGCGCTTCCGATGTACCTTTTATCGGAACAAAAACTACCGTCTACCGTGGTTATGTGTTTGACCGGTATGTATATATGTATGTATGTATGTTTGTTTGTATGTATGTATGTATATATATCAGTGGCGTGGCGTCAAATATATTCTTAGTAAAGCCGAAGCAGATTTGGATTACTTTTTTGTTCACTTCTGTACGAAGTCCTATTACTTATTCTGTCACACTACGAGGAACAGCGTCCAACGTCCGAGTAGCGTCAGGAGTATCTATGGCTGTCCAAGGAAAATCATAAACCATTTACGATAAAGACCGGCTTCAAACTGTAGTTCATAATTTCACTCTAACGATTCTCCACGCCATCTAGCAGACTAAACTCGACTAAATCGTGTATTTGTATGCGTGCCGTCGATCATGACTGGCAGCTACTTGAGCCTTACTTTTTTTATCGTAAATGACTTAAGCCCGTTTTTTCAGTCTTAAACTGCATTTGATAAAAATATATCGCATCGCATCACTGTCTCCGGTTTTTACGAAGTTATGATAATGAAATGAAGGAATGCCCGCTTACCTTTTATTATTGTGGGCCGTGGGTGGATATCCATTTATAGCGAAGTTAATCCCAACGTCAGAGCGGTCTGATGTCTGATCCGAGGATAGATGTGCGTTTTTAGATTAAGCAACGTTGGCTTAGTTAGGGTTGGGCGTTGGTGGTCTAAGGGGTGTATAAATAAGCTTGGGTGTGACAAAAATAGGCAATCTGTTAATGTGCTGTTTATTTCCTGATTATAGCTAATTTTAACATTATTATCAATCGATAGCTTAGATGAAAGAAAGAATAAAAGTATTAAGTGAAGTTTATGACAGATAAAGTAACTAGTTAATAGCAAATGTAAGAGGATTATCGACCAAAACACATACACCCGTTTTATGCGATAATTATCGTAATTCTAACATAAAAAAAACAAAGAATAGAAAAAAATAATGATTTCCGCACCGCGTTAGATTACCCAAAAACAGAGGTCATGTGAACAGAAGTTGTTAATGAAAAGGTAAAAAGTCAATTTTGTAATAATGTTGTTCTTCTTTCGGAACTGGGTTGGCGGGTCATTAGTGGCCCAACACTACCGATAAGATAGCCGCGCGCCGGCCCCTTTGCTCTTATCGACACGTCACAATATTTTATGTCCCTACACTATATAAGTAAAAAGTTAAGGTAATTATTAGTGTGGGAAGATAATCTTGAAATTAGCTCTATGTTTTTTTATGAAGAAGAGCTGCCTCTAGAGTTGCTAGGGGACGTTGTTTTATACTTTTAAGGAGAATTAAAGTTAATGGGCCTCTATTATGTCTGTAGGGTGACAGATGCTATTGTCTGACATGAAATTGGTCGTAATTTTGTTGCTGTTATGTTTAATGGGCTTTTAATATTGGTGTTACATTCACACGCCTTCTAAACGTATTCCTAGTAGGTATCCGTGATGGTTACTTTTACCTAGGTTACTTTTTCTTTTAAATTTATTACGTAATACAAATGTAATATAAATTATTTTATTCAAAGTCCTGTATCAAATAACGTCAGTTTTTTTTCTAGTTATGTAGTTAAATTTTGTTAAATATTATAAAAGTCTTATTCATAGAGACCGGATCTGAAGTAGCGATCTCAATATTAATATGGATATGACTAGTGCAATTTGTTAAATACATGTCATGTTGGTTATATAAGGTCTTAATTTTTCTGTGCATTGTGCAGAAAACTATTTCAAAAATTAACAAACAATGTTTTTATTTATTATCACCATAATTTTTGCCCAATATTTACAAAAGCTTCCAAAAAGGTTTTTACTTTTTTGTTCCGATAAGTTACATTATTTTTGTGTGTAGAAAAAATAATATATTATACCTTTCATATCCATATTAATGTTGAGATCGCTACTTCAAATCCGGTCTCTACTTATTAATTATATAAAACCGGCAACAAAGACTTTATTTTCCTATCATACACACTCGCAGATAAACTGCTACCCACTACCCGTATGATTTATATAAAGCACTATCATTCCAAAAAGTTTTTTTTTTTCAATGTTATTTCTATTACATAAAAATATCATAAAATCAAATCGGCAATAACGCCAGAATATGAACTTGGCCAATTCAAAATAAACTAAATCGGGAATGGAATCAACACCTGGGTCTCTAGCTATCATGCTATATCGGTAGCTATATTCTATCTCCCTCTCACATTTTCGCATGTGTAAGAAAGAGAAACAAGACGATCGAATAGTTCGTACGTAACGTTTTGGCGTTACCTTAAGTGGGATTACGTTCTATTTCCGATGGTAAATTGCATATCGATGTTCGCACAGGGTGATTTCACGCCCTTTGCGTTTGAAGTACATGACATGTGTGACAGCAACTATGCTTTGTGTGCAACGACCGATATATACTACGTGCTTTCATCGTCGCGACAGCTACACTACAGATTTCAGGGTATTATGTTCTTAGGCATGTATGTCTAAAAATAATTGTACATGTACAGTTTTTTTCGCGTTATACAATATATACGAGAAGATAGGAACTTATTTTAGGTTGAAATAAAATACGCCCATGCTGAAAATAATTTTGCTACCTTGTGACACATACTGCTTTTCACACTGACTATGAGGAAAATTCAAATACAAACGCTACCTACCAAAATAACGAAATATATAGTTAATCAAAGAGCATCACACATTTTTAATAAAATGAAATGTTAAATTGTTAAATTTATAGTCTCTTATTATTTTATAAAACGTTTATTATTTTTTACGGACGGGACGAATTTACCACTTCCATATTGTATTTATGGCCCTCGCCTGAGGCTCGGACCGCAAACACCTGTGATGTGGGCCATTCCTTGTTATACCGCCCTCTGTGTGCAATATACTAATAAAGCTGTCTATGGTGTGGCATATTCTAAGTAGGTTCAAACTAAAAATACCCTGTTGTCCTTGAACAGAAAAGTACCACTTCGATCCCTCTTATGAGGGAACAAAATACTTTTTTCTGAATAGGAGGTGTGAAAACATACAAATAGATCGCAGTGCACTCTAATAATCATAGCAAAGGTAAGTAGTGAAATATAAAATAGATCTCAGTGCAATGTCAAGAAAGATTGCCTTAGGCCGCCCATTCTTCGCAATCTCTTTGATGCCGCATTGATCCCGCTGAAACCACGCAGTTAATCACTATTCTAGTGGCCCAAATGCAAGCAATCTTTTATATTTTGCGTAACCTTTTAGTGGATTATTACTAGGGATCGGACGATCGAAAGCAAATGACATAAGGACAAATGTATCGACTGCCTAAAAAATGTAACATTGATTTCTACTCCAGTAGTCCTGTACCTTATGTCATTTGCATTCGATCGCCCGAGTCATATTTATTACGCAGAAATAATAAAGGATGATTATGAGACTGGAAAAGTAAACTACTGAAACTGCACGGGACTTTATTTCTTTTTAAATGATAATAGTTAAAGTGAAGGCGCTATTAAAATAAAAGTATTATAACTACATACTTCATTAGGCTCAAAATAGGGCAATGAGTATATTTTTATCTAATGAACAGGTGATTAAATCATGGAAATATTTGTTAGACGGTTCCTTGTCGAAAGGTCTGGAGAAAATACGCATGAGTTAAACAATTAACATTTTTAACAAAAATTGACGGAGCTGGCATAGTCAGTCTGACAAAAGCTCCTTAAAATAAACATAATAAAAAACAAACATTGGCTTTGAGGATCGCATCAGATGTTGCGGCCCGAGCTGCAAGCGAGGGACTTACTTAAATATGCGATTGAGGGCTTTCTTTATTACCTCCCGTGTTGTGTACATAATTTTATGTCTACACTGGGCCAGAATGTTATGCCAGGTTATGGCCAGGTGCAGCATAAAATAATAATCTAACCAGCCGATATCGCGTCCCTTGCACCACAAGTATGCGTACTCGCCAGAGGCACAACTATCCCTTTTGTTACACCACGACATCAAAGAGATCTCTGATACTTAGAATCGGGGTCGAATAATTGACGAAACCTCTGAAGCATTAATTACTTATATACTGTACTTACCTAATAATACTAGTAATGACATGTTTTGGAGAGAGTGAACCTTTTCGTGGAGTATTCTGTGAAGAAATAGGTACATGAAATGTCTCATATATCTAGTTTACGATTACGACTTCTATTAATGTCTAATGAAACCCCTTTTTTTTTCTATCAAAGATTTTTTACGTTCCACTCTTCTAAATTGTACTAGAAAATGACAAGAATACTGGATTCCTCAAACAGACACAATACATAAGCGTGTCCCGACATGCACTTTCAATTTTTTATTGCTCCTATACCTACCTCTCTTCAGTTTCTATATATAGACCGAAATTGAGCAGTGATGTCTCCGGGTTTAACGCATGATGGGTATCGTTTAAGCTGTACGTTTTGTGAGTCAGTCACTGTTAAAGTTATATTAAATCAACGGGAAACCGGACCGGTAGATCTAAAGCAAGGTGTTCTATCTATTGCGTTGCGGGTTATAAGGCGTGTTTGTGCACTTTCACGATTTGATCTTGTTCCGCCTTAAGGTGTGTATGAGTTGACATTTTGATCTGGCTATGTCATAGCACGAAAGTCACGAGGATAGGTGGACAAATCCGGACTAGCTAAGGTAGCCTTAAACTGCAAGATTGCGGCTGTTGGGATTAAACCACCCAACTAAATAATGTAGATTGTAGCATACAAAATATACATAAACCCTTACAGTTTACGTTAAAAACGTTTACTGAAAAGAACTGACTAATAGGATTTTGTATTTTTTTTAATTCACAGTTTGGATTGGTATTAAAATACTTGATGAAAATTAAAGAAAAACTAAAAACAGTGGTATAAGAATACAATTTTCATGCAAAAGAGATTTATGTAAGATCCCCCAAAGTTGATAGGCCATCTGAGCCAATTTCAGCATTATTACCTTGTAATTCTGTTATCAAAGTTGATGGGAGCGCATAACTGCATTAAGAATGCTATTTTGTTTAAATTAGAGTTGAAAATTACGAATAAACCACTTACTAATTGTTTTTGTTTCTTTACAGGTACGTAAAGCTGGTTTAAGCAAGTAAAATCGCAAACGGGAAAAAAGGTGAAAATTATCTCAAATAAAGAGATAGATAGGTAAGGAATGAGCACAGATTAAGTATTAGGACTACTTACAGAAGCCTCCCTCTCTCTTAACCAAAACTATCGTTCGGGTCCAACCACCGGACGGAACGCACCGCATCCGACCGTCTCTCTCTATCGCATAACGTGTAGTACTAACGCGTGCTCTTTCTGGTCGCTAGTTAAAGCCCCCTACAAGGCCACGCGGCAAAATCGCGGAGTGAGTCTCTCCGGTATGAGTAGAAACATTTTGTGTGAACAGCTGAAAAGAAGTTACATGCGATCTGAATCCTATGAGATTTGCGCTGTAAGTGATATATTATATCAAATAAATTACCGAAAAGGTATTCCATTATCTAGTAGGTATACAGAAAGACGTAATCTAAAAGTAGGTAATTCTACTTGTTTTCTCGCCGTACAAAAATTAGACATGTCAAAAGTTGCATAAAAGATGAAGTAATACTTGTACAAACTTTTCAAGTACACTAAGGAAGAGGCTGATAAAACGTAGCTACGACACATAAACTTAGGGTATAACTGCGTAGAAGTTCCAAGTCTCTTGGGGCTGGCAAACTGTCGGTCTAGCTTTAGTTTGCAGTAAGACTGCGAATGCGATGATAAAACTTATTTCGGTAAGTTACAAGATGATTATTTGTGATTCACATGGGGAAATTGTTTTGTGTGAACCGCCAGATTCCAAGACTGGGCTTGGGTCTCGGTGGCACAATTAGAAAGTCTTTTAGAGTGCAAAGATCCATTAGAGTTGCTGTTCGATTCCTGACCGAAATAAGTACCTTATCTACTCCTAAGAAGTCAAGTTATATGTATACTTATATATTAGATATTTATATTAAACATTATTGCAATTAAACATTCTTTTGTTGCGCAATATGTAATCAAATTCAAAATAAATCATGTAAACATACTAATTCAGCAAGGTTTTTATCAGTTAAAATATGAAGTAAAATACAGAAGAATGGTTTCAAAAATTAAGTAAGCTAATAAAAAAGCACTTCCCACAAAATAACCTTACGCAGGTATACAAAACTGTAGGTATTCATGAAAAATTTACGACCTATTAAACTTATTTACAAAGTAATTTATTCGCGAAAAAAATTCTAAACAATTTCACCAAAACGCCGGCCGCAAACAACGATGGGCTGAATTAATAAACACGCTGAACAAGGGTCCAACAGTTTTAATTAAAGTCCAGCGGAAATTCACAATTTCAATCGATGCCGAATCGATTTCACGTTCAATTGTGTCAAAGCGTTTCGATTAAATTAACCACCTGCTTAACGTGAATAACGATTAGAAAATCGTGCGTCCTATTCGATCGACCGGCAATACAGTTTGTGAGAAAGAGATGAAAGTCGAGAGAATTTCGATAAAATCAGAAGGAAACGGTGATGGAGCGAACATCCGGACCTATTGTGGGTGATTCCGTCCTTGAATGTCTTCACTAATTACGAAGCTACGAACAATTAGTGTGACAGCGAATGTCTTTTATTTTTATAATTGAAAGAGGAAGTTTTATCACGGTAAATGACAGCTGTATGTTGGTGAAACTTCTGAAAGTTGATCGTGCACAACGTTTGTCGTCGTTGTATTAAGTTCGTTAAATGCAAGTGCACTCTTTACAACCCTGTCCATTTTTCTGCTGTTTTCCTTAATATGCGTCAGCATTTTCTTGTTCCATTTTGTTTGTTGCGACTGTAATTAAAGCCACAGTCGCGCTAATAAATTTCCTAACAACAACTATTCCTGTTGCCATTGAAACCACATAACAGTCCCGCAATCAACAAATCCTGTCAAATTAATTCCAAGCACCGACCTCAAATGTGATTATAGTCCATTTGCGCAATGTTCATTGTGGGTGGCGCTATTTATTGGATTGTTTTTAAATGGTAATTTAACACAGATTACTTGCATTTACTACTTTACCTTTGTCTCTGGATATCGCTTATCGTTACGGCATTAAATTTTCTTACCGCTTTTAGGTACATTAAACAATACTAATACTACGCTAGGAACTATGTAAGTGTAGGTGTATATGTTATTGTTTGGACCGATAACCAATGGAGCGTAAATATTCTCAAATGGAGACCATGAACCGCAAGACCGTTTTTCGGCGCTCGACAAGGTGATCAGACAAATAAGTAAGTGATCGATGTGTAATGATGATTAGCAGTGAACGTAAATTATGATTATTAAGTGTGATTTAGGATACTGGCTTTTAGCAGTGAACATTTACAGCTTGTAAGGAGGCCTCGACTTACCATTTCTCAAAGCTTTTCTTTGTAATTTCAACGTATAACTTCAGTCTGGTTTAAGGATAACCAACTTAGTTGTTTATTTATGCTGCAAAAGTGTGTAAGCTATGAATACAGATTAAGAAAATCATTCATTCCTATAAAATCCGCTAACGCTTACAGTTTGTGCCATTCTTTCTCTAGGCACAGCGTAAATGACGCGAGGAAGGCAACTGAGAGCAATTTGGCAGGAATTCCTGCCAGTTTCAGGCAATAAGACTGGTTCCTAGCGAAAATTATTTGAATAAGGAACGTTAGAATCGATTTTTGAATCTGTTACGATTATTGTTCGTTTAATGTTATTGTTTTGCCAGTGAGAGAGGCCAGCGTTTACTTTTATATTTCTACAGTTGTGCTAATTAAATTAGCTCATCATTTGTGTACTACCATTTGCAGGTGAGATCAAAAGTTAAAGTTGATGATTTCAGTACAGTTGTCTATAAAAAGAGACAGATGTAGTTTATTTGAAATTTCGGTTTACGTTCAGGTGAATTTCGTTTGTGATTGAAGTAACGTTTTGTTTGGCGCAGTCGGTAGAATTCTACGCTCTCAGAGGAAATATGAGATGATTTCCAAAGAAATTTATTTTTCAAAGAAATTAATTTGACTTTGCTTTGTAAATGCAAAGCAAAGTTAAATTAATTTCTTTAAAAATGCATCATAAGTGTCGTCATTTGATGCGCGTACTTACCTATAACTAATAAATAAACTTATATCTTTTCGCTAACTTTCAATTGGATTAAAATTCGCTAAAACTTTAAAGAATATTTAATACGATACCTAATCATAATAAAAGCCATTATTTCAACAATATATCCTCATAAAAGTCCAAAGGTAGCAAAATGCCTACAGATGTAGACTCTGGAAACAACTTAAAGAGATTTGGCACGGCTTCCGCTGAGTTCGGATCGGCATTACAGTTCGGGCATTATTGAGCCGCGCCAAAACATTCGAGAACATTGTTCATCGCCGCTAGAGATGTAATGGAGTCATGTATATTTGATATTTGTTATTTTTTTACGTCACTATATTTTTTCGCAACTATAAAAACGCTGTATATTTTCAATCACTACATAAGTAAAACGAACCAATTCATAAAAACCAATCTAGCACATCTTCTAAAAATAAAAACCATACTACGTTTGTATGGAAAAACGACGCTATTGGCGACTCTAATTAAACTTTAAAATTAAATGAATTTTACTTAATTTTCATCCAAACTGGGTCAAATACATTTACTTGAATCATTAAACGTTACGGTCAGTCGTATGAGCAATATTCTATATGCAAATAATACTTATATACCTACAGACGGATATCGTTATTTGTACGAACGCTTCAGAAATAATTCATTGATGTACATATTAATTAACTTGATGAAACCAATGAAATAAAGCGTGTACTTATTCTCTGTTAATAATTTGTAACAAAACGCCGGTTGAAACGCAATAACGAAAATATTACATTTTTTAACTCTTTCGTTAAATTATTGTCCAATTGATATTTTTTGAAACTATAAAGGATTAACAAATATAGTAGTTAATAATTAACTTTATGCTACACCTGGCCATAAAGTGACTTTTTCCGCACGCTGCGCGTACGGAAAAAGCCGCTTACTGGCCCAGTGTAGACATAAAATGATGTACACAACACGGGAGGTAATAAAGAAAGCCCTCGATCGCATATTTATATTACCACCCCAGTTGTGTAATATACTATCATTATATAACTGTAGTCAACATTTATTTCCGCGTTCCAATTTTGCTTGTTTCATATCGTGATGATAAAATATTGATAAGGATGCAGCCTAGATGTCTGCCAAGTTCAACCTGCATATTGTAAAGGTTCTATCTCTCTCTTCACTAAACATTTAATGGACACTTGTCTTGCTCACCCGGCTTAATATTTAATGCTAAATGCGTCTAGCCGGTCCTGGCTATTTATTTTTATTTTTACTGCGAATACCTGGTAGCCTCTAGTGTTAACCGTTTCAAATAGGTCCTATGTTCATGTAGACCTTAAGTTATTTGCATCTTTTTGACTTACGGAATGTTGAAAGGGTGTATCTATAAATATTGATGGCTTTCTTAAGTCACTGCTATAACTTAGGACGTTTATTTATCTATTCATGTAATAGAATCGTGCAAAGTTTAGATTTGTTCGCGCATCACGCAAAAACTACCGAAACGATTTCCGAAATCGGAGATGGAAATTGGAGATTTCACCTCCGTGAAATAAATTGCGGCCGGGTGCACTAATTCACGAATATAACCAAGTAAAATGATCAGCCAGTATATAAAAAGAAAAATGGTACCTACTTCTTACATGAGCAAAACTTTACTACCCTAAACTAACCTAACATAACAAAGGATTGAAATTAGCCTATCAAATTAAATTAAACGAATGATTTTGTCTAACTTGAACTTTTTCATTTTATAAAATCCCTGACATGACATGAAACGTCAGCATGCATAGGGTTATTTTATTTATGCCACACCTGGCTATAAAGTGACTTTTTCCGCATGCTGCGCGTACGGATAAAGCCGCTTGCTGGCCAAGTGTAGACATAAAATGATGTACACAACACGGGAGGTAATAAAGAAAGCCCTCGATCGCATATTTATGTCCCTCGCTTGCTGCTCGGGCCGCAAACTTCTGCGATCTCGGCCTTTCTTTGTATTACCACCCTAGTTGTGTAATGTACTATTAGCTCTATCATCGGTAACGGTAAAAGTACCTGTGTTGTTACAAAATATCTATGCATAGGCGAGCCATAAATTAAAACACATGTTGTCTTGCCATTACGATCAATGTCCACTACCATTACCCATCGATACGAGATAACATGTTAAATTTCCCGTGTTATTACAAGCGCACCCTGTGTTTATGTCCTTTAATAACCAGTTGCAGTGCAACAGCAGTTGCCCGCAGTGTCCATTTTTAAATGAGTTTAAAATTTAAATTTAATCAAGTTTTTAACCACGAGCGCCGAATGATGCTCGAATTTTCGTTGTGATTGAAATTTTACCACTTGTCACATCGTGTTGAAAAAACAGTCTAATCGTGGTTACTTAAAGTAGGAATAGTCATAAAAATATTACGTTGCTAATCCGCCATTTGATAACTTGTTAGTCAATTAGTACTGGCCCGTTATAATAACATACGCAGCTGAAGTTATTTTTTTACAAGCTTTTATTTAATTTGCCGTTTTAGACTGTATGCATGTTTGTGTGGATAAAATCTTGGAAGCTAAATTAGAACCACTTCCTGAAGTTTGATTAGGCTCAATGCTTGCCTATTTTCGGTGACAAGGGTACCCTGGATTGGATGGATACCGTGCATAGATCAAATTAGGTCGGTCCGCTCGTCGCTTTGACTTTGAGGGACTACAACAGCCTAACCTGTTACAATTAGCTCTCGAATTAAATTGTATTAGGCACGAGATTGACAGCTAAAGGCTCTAAATTATTACGTTTTCTTCTGCCTAGCGATATCTCGGCCTACTACTAGGGTCCGCTTTCCGACTGAGTCTTCCGACTTTGCCTGGTCTTTGGCATCCTCTTTTGCCAGCGTTTCTTGGGCCTACCGCGAAATTATTACGCAAGTAACCTATAAAAACTACGTTTTAGTAAAACGTGTAGGCTTATGATGCTACGCTTTGTCACGCGATAAATAAATGATAAAGCATCCGTCACGTTCTAACAAATACTACGTGACAGTGACGGATGCTTTATCACTTATTTATCGCGTGACATAGCGTGGCATCATAAGCCTACTGGTCGTCAAAAAAAAGGTGGTCGAATATTTTGGAGTTAAACATTTGGCAGGGCGATTTTTACGCCATATTAACTAATAAATGCGGTTTCGATCTTATTACAACGAATTGATAAACGTGTTGCTTTTTTCTGGTTCATGACGATAAAGTTTATTATTTTATAGTACTAGTAATGCTTTTTTAGGGTTCCGTACCAAAATGATAAAAAAGGAACCCTTAAGGTGCGACTCTGTCTGTCTGTTCGTCTGTCACTGCAAGATATTTCAGAATCTGCTAACCCGAGCCTACTGGACAGTAAAAAAATCTTATACATTTTTTACTTTTTTTTTAAAGGAGACCGATATGGGATGTCGAAAATCAAAAGTAGAGCTATTATTATATCGAGTGGGACATCAAATGTTTTTTTATAAATTCGCAAAAATCGTAAGACAAACTTATTTGCTCCTACTGAACTAACCGCGACATATTATGTCGATGTATGGGGACAACATTTTTTCTAGAGCAAAGTTAAGTTTATCCCACCATACAGTTTATTTTGAATTATTCACGTATCTACTAACGAGTTTGTACGGACGGAACCCTCGGTGCGCGAGTCCGACTCGCACTTGACCGGTTTTTTACTATGCGTTGATAGTTCGAGTCTGTGCAGAAAGAGAATAGGTGTGGTTTTTTGCAAATACGGTACAAAGGCATTACAGCGCCCCCCCATTTAAATCCTCTTTCCGCACAGACTCTAACGATGTAAAACTACACCGTGTTTACTTTTCACACATTTTGTGAAGATTTATTTTTATTTCGTTGAAAAATAACGAACTTCAATAAATTGTTGCTTTTGTTGCTTACAAAAGCAGATTTCATCTCAAGACTTACGTTATTATGTTATTGAAGCATTTCATTTACTTTTATCTCCAAGGTTTATTTTACCCGCATTGAGTTCGCCTTATCTTTTAATCCTAATTGCTTTTTATTTAGACTTAATGCGTTTCGAGATAATTCCAAACTAAATACAGCCACTTGAAATTACCGCAATATTTCATGGTTCAAGTACTGGGAGCATAGACAAAATTAACTTTTTAAGGATGGCAACATCAAAGAAAATCGTAAAGAGATCCGGCATGAACTGTTTTCTACGAATTTGCAATTTATGGTACTGTATGGCGCTTAACTATTAAACTTTGCTGTTGGCGTTGAATTACAATGTACGTTTCATGTTCGGGGACATAAAGATAATATGAATATTTCTTAGAACGTATAGTACCAACATACATTTGTAATAAGATATTTGCATGACACTGCACTTGCATGGAGTAAGGAGTAAGGAAGTACTTGTTTAATAAAACATTATAAAATACGTACATACATTGTGCTCTGAAAAAAAAAGTTTATTCTATGGTCATGAGTGCTACAGAAACATGTTAAATTTTGCCTATGGTTTGCTTTGTTGTGCCTTCGACAGGCGTATACTATTTTACTTTAAGTCTAAATCTACTTAGTTAAGAATTGAAATGGCAAAAAGAAAAGATTTAGACGAATTCAAAACATTCGTTTTTTTGAAGACTGTTAAAAATTAAATTAATAATTACACCGATGCCAAGCGATGATGGATTTAAATTAATAGTATATATTACTGTTGAAATAATTGAAAGTCGGTGTCGTTAATTACGCAATTTTCTATGTATTAGACCACTTGTGCGGCCAGTAAGCTGTGCTACTAAAGTCGGTAAAAAACTTAGATTTGTACGATATATAAATATATGAAGTATCAAGAGATAGCTCACGTCTCTTTTGTCTTGAATCATTATTTAGTATGTGAATCTCTATAATCGCTGCACATGCTGCAATGCAAGTGACAAAGCAAATTGAATTATTAATGAAAGCTGAATCTAAACTAGACGTTATTTTACCTCGCGCTTTGAGTCACGAGCGTCTAGATTGCGAGACAAAGACTGTTTGTACCTTCTTCTTATGCATAGCAATTCCAGCACAGCGAGATTATGTTTGCTTTAAGATTAGCGAATTAAATTGTCGTAATCTGCGAAGGGAATTTAGGCGACAGACAAAATTGTGACCTGTGATGTCACAATTTGATTTGGAAACACTACAATTAATTACTCTGTAAAATAGTGGAAAGAGGGCTTCATACGTTCTGTACATTTTGTTACCATTTTTGAGCTATATCGATGATTCTGCAAGTTATCCAGAAGGGATCTTTTACAGATCTGATTCTAATAGGCATTTTTATTTTAAAATGTACAGTTAGGCGAACCTTAAGCTATGTTAAAATACCGTCAAACTGTCAGTTGGGGGTTTTTAACACATGTATTTAATGTTTATTCATACAAAAGTATTCATGCTAAAGCAAAACCTCGTAAATTTTCGTCGAAATCAACTATGCAAATCTCTAAAATTCTCAATTTATCATGCATCAAAACCAGTTCAAACTGGATCCGATCTAGACATGAAAACGTGCTCAACCAAATAGATTGAAACGTTCGGGTGTTCACTTTATTGCGGGGACTCCGTCTGAAGCGAGCCGTGAAACTGGAGCAAGTCTCGTGAACTGAGCGTTGCGAGTGTTGAGCATTAGGAAGATACTATTCAGCAATGCTCCCTGCTGAATAGTATCTTATATTCGGTTGCAATAATTAACATAAATATAGGTTACTACTTTTCTGCGACTTAACGTCTGTTAACGACGCACTCACGGATCTCGTGAGGTCCCGAAGTTAACAGTTGATACAGCTACGATAGCTCTTCAGGTTCATACACAGGAGGTTGTAAGGCTCCTGGAGTTTTAATTACTAAGGGATCGATTGGCTCAAAACAAAGGTTCAGATTTAACACTTATATTGTTTTTAAAACTGACTCTAATGGTTGCGTTTCCTACGGCCAATAGCAAGAAGAAACCACCAAACAAACTTGCCACGCTCCGATATTTACACAAACACTTAAATCTATTACACGGGATATAACACAGAAATAGTCACACAAAAATCAATCAGCGAATCAGTATCAAATAGTTAATAATGTTCATACTTCCCTATAAGCTATTTACACGCTAAACACTATTAAAGGAATACTTGTTCTTAGTTGGGCGGCTCGGGCCGCAACACGTAATAAAGAAATACTGTTTCACTGACTTTAAGTCCTACCTAGACTTCACTTAGGTCATAGGCTAGGGGATCTAGGTTCACTATGTTCGGATCGGATCACTACTGGTTCGGTTCTGTTTCTCACTATGAGTTTACAACTTGGGTTCACGACGCCAACTGGGCTCCGAATGAGCTCCCGGCGTATTTAAGCAAGTGATTGTTGCGCAACATTTGCAACATATTGCGTGATGGAAAATTCCGTTCAGAATGATACCATCCTACGCTGAATTCTCGTGGTCAGACCGAGAAATTATAGGGCATCGATACACAAAGTTGTTCGAAAACTTTCGCTCTTTGCCGTTTTACGTTATGGTAACGACTAACGTACTATATACTCGACTACACAATCCTCATGGTAATTATGGGCGTGCTATATGCATCGCCTCACAATCCTCATGGTAAGCTGGCTCTGACCGGTAGAAGCCTCGAGTGGGTGTGTCGAGAGTTCCTACCAAATCGTTCACTGGCCGCTCCTAGCACTAGTTGCCAGTGAAGTCTGGGTATACTCGATTTACACATTCGTTACGAGTCTTTATCTCAGCTCTAGATAGGGGGATCGGGTTCTAAGGTTTACACAAGTGCTAATGAGTCGTTACACTACACATATGGCCTCTTGTACGGGCAAAAACTCGTAAAATACTTAAATATTTCACTTACGTACTAACTAGACATGTGCGCCGATCAAAAAATTGTCGGCGGCGGCGTTTGGCCAAAAATCGGCGGCGGCGGCGTATTTTCGGCGTGAAATCGGCGTGATTGAAACATGATTTCACACAGCGAAAAACCGTAATTCAGGGACACAGTTATCTAAAATATCGCCGTACATCACCTTAAACTCTGATTTAATGTTATAAACCTATATTTTTACAAAAAAAATTGAAATAAAATGGTTAAAATTTGCGTTTTTTGCCTTTTTGGCACTAGTGATCATAACGTTACGATGCCAAAGCCATCTACTGAGGGAAAGTGACCCATGCTTCATCTTGGTTCTACATGGCACATCTTCGGCCTATTCGAGAGGTTTTAGGCCTTATCAGACATTATTTATTCGAGCTATATGGTATGGCATTACCACTTGGTTATTCGGAGCTACATCAATTAAATAGTGCTTATACGGATTTCCTCATTTCTACGGAGCAACTTAGGTTCACACACGTCATCACTGCCTGTATGAGAGAAGTTCACTGGCCAAACGCCTATAGTTACAGGATCTAAAGCGTCGCGAGGACGAACTTAAGTTTTTCCAACGTTACCCAAACAGACCAAAATTAGATTAAGTACCACAAAAAGGCTTGTTTTTTTCGATTTTTGGGACTTTACTGTCATCTTTCGAAAGCTTCCATGTAATTCCATATTCTCCATAAGAGCGCGTGACCAAGGTACCTCGAGGCCGAATCTCTAATACGGTTCTGTACTGGAAAAACATATAAGTAGCAGCAGACATAAGCAAACCACAGCTCTCAGTAGCTCTAACAAAAGTATAGTAAACTAGGTTAATAAACCAGCGAACAAAATGATTAAAAAGGGCAGAGCTCAAACTGGCTGGACTACCAGCTACAAATAACTTGCCATTCACTTTGATGGACACTTTAGTTCCTCTGTTGCCCAATATCTTCCTGAACTCAAATATTGCCAAATGCTTAGAAATGGGCCGAACTAAAAATAATAAAAAATATGCTCAACGACCCCTGTGTTTATAAGACGAAAGTTATGTCGAACTCCCTGATCCCAGTCGGTCTTGGGGCAGTTAACCTTGAAGTTGTCTAGGACGAGAACTACGAATACACATATGTAACTGAAACATACACTCCAGTTCTTCTCTCTCACCATGTCTCAATGTCTCAAGAATAGTTTTTGACTAGTGACGAGATATCCAGTAGACGTTTAGTCTTTCACCTTCATAAATAGGGTCTAGTCACTCAACGTTCCATAGAGAGAGCTATGCTTGGAGTTTACGTTACCAAATTAGTAAATCCGTTTCGTTCCGTTTCCAAAGAACCTACTTAGGTGACATAACTCTAGCAAGATGAGGTGGTAATGGACTGGGCATATAGCTCGAGCAACAATGACCGATGGGATGGAAAGGTTCCCAAAGGGAGACCACGAATCTGAAGGAAGATGGAGCGTGGGTTGGCCTCCACAAAATGATCTGAGGACATGTTTAAGTTCGTCGGCATTCGATCAAGAGATTTTAACTAGCCTCTGCCGTCTTTTGAAATCCTACGAGAGGATAATAAAAAAAAACGTTATCCAAAAATGGGATGAACCTAGATTTCAACAGAGTATATGCCATGAACTGCTAGAACAAAGTGTTAAATAAGGTTAGATTTGATATTTGGTACGAAAATCTGCTTTTGCAATTTTATCCACGCCGATTTCACGCCGATCAGAAATCGGCGGCGGCGGCGTGGCCAAAAAAGCCGGCGGCGGCGGCGCGCCGGCGCGGCGCACACCTCTAGTACTAACTATAAAACATGGTTCTAGGAAGTAGTCCTAGGGCTTATAGTTACTTACAAAACATGTTCAGGGTCTTAGTTAGACGATGTTCAGTTGGGTCGGGGTTCGGTGGGGCTATCGTCAACAACGTCTACTTAGCGCCTATTTTGCGTGATGTTGCTGGCGTGTCTTAGTAGCCCTAAAGTCGTTCGAAATGGAATTAATAGACCTTAATTTTTTACCCGACTGGTATGAAGTGCCACAGAATAGAAAAGACTGAGGCTGTCTTTTCTTTTGGGCAAGATCCTTTTTGGGTCGCTGAGCCACTGTAATGAGATTTTTTTTATACAGGGTGTTACGTAAATAATGGATAACCTGTAAACTGGTGATAGAAGGCGCTTAGGTAGGTTTCAAATAAATCTAATAAAGGTTTAGTGCAAGTGTCACCATTTTTGAGATATTTTGACTAATGTATTTTTTCTCAACACTGATACCCTCACCTACTTTTTTTGCTGTAACGCGCAATTTTTTTTTAATTTTCATTTATTATTTAATGTCAAAATCATCTTGAATAAATGTACTATTGTCGAACGAATTAATTGTGTGCACTCAATCAGTTTTGAGAAAAATTACATACTGCAGGCATTGTACTTATTTAAAAGGAAAAATAAACAATTTTCATTTACCTATGTGGTTTGCTGGTATATAGTTTCATATCTAAAGCTAATTTATTATTTTATAAATAATATCCAAATATTTAATTTAATAACTAGAAGTAAGATAAAACTACAAAAAAATATGTAAGTTTAGTAAGTAGTATTGTAAATGCCGCCGCAGTGGCCGTTTCGTAATTAGTAAAAGGTTTCTGAATAGAGTATCTTGTGTCGAATATTGACCTCGGTAGCCTCCACCATTTGACAGACTATAAAATACGTCCCAACATTATATAAGTATAAAATAAAAATGTCTACCATAAAATATACACAAGGCCTGGCGTGAAACAAAATACAGTCGATTAAATTTTAAACGCCATTTTATGTTTTCCCTTTAGCGTGAAATTATTATTATTTGACTTTACTCGTTTTTAGGGTTCCGTACCAAAATGGTAAAAAAGGAACCCTTATGGTGCGACTCTGTCTGTCTGTCTGTCCGTCTGTCACAGCCAGATATCTCAGGAACTACTGCTGCTATCGGTTTGAAATTTGGAATAGTGTTAAAAGTAGCTAACCCGAGCTTATTGGACATAAAAAAAATCTTGTACCTTTTTTACTTTTTTTTAAAGGGCTCCGTAATAGGATTTTGAAAATTGAAAGTAGGGCTAATATATCGAGTGGGGTATCAAATGAAAGAGCCTAATTTGTAGATTAAAATACCGTTTTTATTTTTTTTCTTAAATAAATAGTTTTTGATTTATGGCGAAAAAAGTTTAAAAAAATACCATTCCCCCCCTATTATCTCCGAAGTTACTGATCAGAAAAATGTGTCATAATTACTAATTATTAATGTCGTCCTAAATATTACAGGAAAAATATAACGGTTTTCCTCACTTGCACCGTTTTTGAGAAATTTGCAAAAATCATAATACATGCTTATTTGCTCCTACTAAACTAATCGCCATACAGTTTTTCTTGAACTATTCATGTATCTACTTATTAAGATTATTATTATTATTAGGAAGACCATTATATTTTCTCTTCCTAACTTGAATACTTTTTCAAAAATTTACAAAAATCTTAACATATTCTACCCTCCCTACGAGAGCCATCTAGCGGAGAGTAGCAAAACTAAGCGATGGTTTATATCAGATTACATAAAAAATGTCTATTAAATACAATGATCACTCATCAGGAATCGGGAAAAAAACAAAGTAACAATAATTATTAAAAACTCTATAATAGGAGTATGTTAGGAAATTTGACACTAGTAAATACCATAAAAATTAAATACCACTAGCGCCATCTAGGGACACAAATCTAAAATAAAGTGTGCTTCAAAACATGATTCCTTCATGAAAAATGATACATGAGAACTAACTTAGTTGACAAACAATTATTTAAATCAGCCAATAACAAAAAGTATCGTTTAAATTTAAATTACAAGTAAAATTTACGCGCTATTTTGTATCAATAGATGTCGCTGTAGCATACGCTGCATCGCGCTGTTAAGATTTTTCCTGGTTTAATAGGGCTAAAGTGGGTTTAAGGCAAGGTTGCTGTTAGTCGTTGGTCTACTTATGAGTTTATACGGAACCCTCGGTGCGCGAGTCCGACTCGCACTTGACCGGTTTTATTAGTAATGTAGTTTTTATTTATTGTTATAGCGTTAGATTCGAAAGCTTGTTTTATGTGGCTATTTTATTAAACAATAATCTCTATGTACGTTTTATGAAAGGCATACATAATGCTTAATGAACTTCATGTATCGGTAAAAAAGAAAAATAAATGTAACTAGGTTTTTATAAAATGTTACGGTTTTGTCTAGTAAAATAGTATATTTGATGAAGATGTAATTAATAGTGCGTACTTTTTTTTAAATCCGAGTGCCGTGATTGGTATACGTGTCGCTGCGCTGCTCTGAAAAGGTGAGGCTAGATCGAGACCTAACCGTGTCAACTTAAAAGAAGTTCAGCTATGTAAATTGAGAAATAAGTATTCGGCTGTGAGACATAATTATTAGATAAACTACGGCTTTTGTTGCTTTTCTCTTTTTAATCTTCGATTTCCTATTGATCATGATAAGCGACGATGATCCCTATCAGTGGCGTGGCGTTTTGGATTACTTTTTCTGCAGGAGTATTAAATACTCCGATCATATGCTTAAAAAAATAGGCAACCCGATGGGAATCGGGTTCGATGGACGCCACGCCACTGGTGCCTATTTACTTTCGACTGGAAATAAATTAAAGTTGTATTTGATGCCTTACTGTTTTAAAACTGTGTGCCGTGAAGGCCGCACAGAAGGTCACAAACGCTATTATTGAGAGCGAGACTAGTCCGAACTGAGCTGTAAGTAGCTGTGTCACGAGACGAGAGATTAGGTTAGGTAAATACTAATAAATAACTATTACGTTTGGAGACAATGGTAAGGCATCAAATACCTAAAACCCAACTAGGGTTTTAGGTATTTGATGCCTTACTGTTTTTAATCTGTGTGCTGTGAATGCCGCACTAGCCAGGGGTCACGAACGCCATTACTAAGGGTGAGGCTAGACCGGGCTGAGACCTAGCCGTGTCAAGTTCAGGGGGGTTAGGCTAGGTAAATACTGAGGTGAACAGTAAATGGCTGCAGGGTGAAATGTGGGTTCGGGGTATGTTACTTTAAGTGTAAGTAACTTAGTTGAGTTTATAAATATCGCAAATGCTAATATATCGTCGACCGTAAGTTTGGGGTAAGACACAAAAAAAGCAATGAACAATTGAAGTCAATAAAACCTAAGGTTAACGATATTTTTGATGATACAATGCTTTCGTCACTAAGCTGTTAAGAAATAGCATTCTAAAAAGAGGCGACTGATAGACACAGATAAGTAAGATATTTACATAAAGTAGGATATTTTTATAAAGTCATTCGGCAATTATAATTATGTTTAACCTCTTTCGAATAACACAAGTACATTAAGTAGGTACTAGTTTTTCAAAACGTATTCAATTCAACTGTGTTATTTTTTATAAAAAAAGTGAACCTGTAACAATTATTCTAGTTTCAATTTAGTACCCGATACATACAATGAGTTCGATCAAAATATTCATCCGTGTAGCCAACCCTTAAATATGCATGACTGTAATCGTAAATATCATAAGCCGTGCGTATATAAAGTACGCTGCGAGCGTAAATCTTCGGGCCGATCGTAAAACGCAACCACATTGTGCACGTCAAACTACAAAGCGGACGCAAAATGTCGTAAGTTACTTGGCGTACGTCAAACTACAACTTCGGAGAGGAATGTCGTAAGCGACATTTTGGACTGAATGATAAAATCGGCGAAGAATATACGTCAATATGACGTAAATACATATTTCGGTCATAAAATATGTATATGCCAATGTATATCAAACAAATTCGAAGAAAGAATCGCACGCCCTCATTAAATGACGAGTATATGGAAACATTTTGCAACACAACGGCCAATCAAATCATTTACTGAGATTAAAAACAAAACAATCGACAATTGCTTCATCATCGACGGCTACTTATTGATCCAGAAGCCATCAGCCCTACAGTGTTAACCTTAGTGATATAACTGACGTTCGTGAAAGCAGACGCACACAGTTTAGATTTGCCGCAAAAAGACTACAAATTATCAATTTTGACTATCGTATCGTTATCGGAAGACAACCTATTTTGTTTTGTAATCGAAATCATTCTTCCTACTCTATTTCTCGTCCCACTAAGCTCTGCAAGTATTTTTCGATTTGCAGCAATAAGTCGTACATGACGTCAAAATAATTCCTTTTATCCGACCCCGTTTAACCACAATCCCCGTCCTGACGTTCGTCGTACATGTATTTTTTTCTCTTACAACCTTTTGCACCAGACGTAAAAGTATTGATTGCATTCTGCTCAGAATGAGACCGCAGCGCCGCCTGGGTTTTCGATTTCAATTATTCAGATGCTACAGACATAATTTATTTTTAAACCCTCTGTCGGAAATTTAATTTTAATCTGCTTTAAAATGTACCGCGCATATGAAATATTGAAGTGCTTGTATTTGCGCAAGGACTGGCACTTAACAAATAAATATAATTTTAGTTGACGAATACTCGCACTATACACACATTAAAGCTTTTAAAAACGAAAAAACCGAAGCGTCAACAAACAAGTTTCAATAGACAAAATATATGCTATAGTGATCAAATACTTATGTTTAAAAAAATAAAGCAAAAATATGTTTACTTTTATGTAAAGGAAGCAAAGTTACGCCTTTCTTAGAAACTGCATGCATCTTGACATACATTTCATTTATTTGCAGTAGGTATATTAAGGTTACATTAGGTCTCATAAGATAATTATGATCTACCTACTTAACGATTCTCATTTCGTGCATCTTGTGAGTAACTTTTTCCAGCGTTCCTATAAAAGTCAGCATAATTAAATCGCGTCTTCAAAATTTTTATAATCACGCCACCAAAACCGACAAAAAACAGAATGGTGGGTAATTTCAACCGAAATAAGTAACGTTTGACATTTCGGGCTGAGCAGTTAAAACAGTAATTACGGGTCTAACGTTTCCCCGGGGTGTTCTACTAAAGCGTAATTTACGCCGGACGGAGGGTGCACAGAAAAAAAAACCAGTGACATCTACATGTCTCACGAATCCGACGACGCGACTCATTTCTGAGAAGACAAATTACGGAATCCGGCCGGAGAAAAAAGCAGCAATTAACCGTGGTATAAGAATAACCCCCTATTTCGGTAAACGATCATTTCGCTCGTTATTTTAGGTTGTTTACGCTTTTTGTCGACGTATGGCGGTGGAATTCGACAAATTTTTATAGCGCTTGTGTCACATCAAACGTTTTGCGCGAGTGGTAAGGAGTTATCTGATGGGGATATGTTTTGGACTTTATTTAGAACTTGACTTATAAAACTGTCACATTGGATTGCGTAATTTTCTTAGATATTGATATGAATTTTGCCTGTTGTACTAATTGTACCGACTGTAAATTGAATTGTGTGATATGAGTATAAACGATGACAATCTTATTTAGCTATTTCACACAAAAATATCGTTCGTCGGAGTTGTACCAGTTTTCATCGCCATTACAATTATAGCAATTCGTCTTTGTTTATATCACGACCGCATGTAACTTAATACGGAAAGAATTCCAAAATAAAGTAAACGATATACGAATACATCGTTAAAGTACGAAGCGTAAGCACCGGAGTGGCAATAACAAATACCATTGCGGCTAATATTAATGCGGCGGGAGCGCAAGGCATGCATTCGTTAAGGAGATAGTTCCCCCGTACATTGCTGGACCATCTTGAAGTAAAAAGGCGTATGTTAATACATATCATACATATTATATATTTTATAATATTATAAATAAATGAGTATGAGTATCGTCGACTGTAGATTCAATTGGTGTAAAGAACTTCCTTATCCCAATTGGATCTACGATCGGTGCTACTTATACTGAGTTGTTTTTGGGATCCAATGACATCGGAGTGCTTGCATCCTGTGGTGCCCGCCATACAAAATAAAAGTCAGTGTAATTTGAGTTTTTAAGTTTTTTTTTAATTTAATGCAAAACAAAACATGCGGCGCATGTTTAGACCTCTTGAAAACTTTTTTAACGCGTTTTTTTAATTAAATTCAGTTTTTTGTGATCCAGAAAATTGTATATTTAACACATTCAAATAATAAACATTTAATAAAGCGCAGACGTGCCTGTTTTGTTGCATTTGTGATATATTTACATGAATAAGCAAGTGCTTTTCACAGTATTTTCTGGGTTATGAGAATCTTAATTTTGAAAAACCAACGCTGTATTTCCTATTTAGCAATCATCAACTAGGAAATGAAAAACCGGATGCTATGTCATTGGTATGTTTTTTGCGAGAATGCCGGTTATTATTTCTTATTTGGAAATACACTTATCATTAATACCATAGTTTTCCTAAATTCAGCACTGCGAAACGATCCAAACTCCGTTTAAAATGCTATAAAGCATAAGCAAAGTTGTAGAATTTATTGCACGGCAACTGGTTGAAAAGTAAACCGTAAAACGAGAGGCAGTTCGCGCTTGTGATAAAATAATAAAGTGATAAAAAAATAAATCCCTGCACCATGCACATTTCAAGTGATGAAAGCTTTAAATTGCCTTTTTCATTTCGGCCATTACTGGGAATAATTCTTCGGAAACGCACTTTATTGGCACTTTGCAAAAAGGTTTCAACAAATGAATGACATGTCAATTTTAATATTTGATTTGTGTATTTGATCTATAGAATGAACAGGGTGCTTTTTCAATCACTTAATATTTTGCTTATGAATTAGATGTCCTACAGACTCCGGTTTAAAAATAAATTGCGCAGACGTTGGTGTCTGATCTTACCTTATGTAATCGACGAGTGGATCAGAGCGATCGCATAGTGTAGCTCGTATGGTGTGCTGTGCGAACACAAAAAGACATCAGGCTTGCAAGCATCTTTGTGACGCTATAAACTCAATATTTTAGTAAACAGTGACACCAAAAGAAACAATACTGGTGTTATTATTTTCATTGAAGAATTCTTAACTCTTTGCTACTCATTAAAAATCACCGTGTATACAAAACTTTAAAATATAAATTACATAATTAAACGGCTGTTCGTATTCCAGTATTAGTCACATAATATCCGTTATAAACCCAAGCAACATTATGAATTATTATCAAACCGCCCGGTTAGTAATCAAAGTCAGTGGAACCGTAAAGCGGCTTAGATAACCAATGTCAATTAATTATGAAGGCAAAATGCAGTGTAATATAATCAGTACTTTATCACTCCCGACAGAGCGGATCGTTTGTCACTTGTTTCGCCCACGGCGCTTCTTCTTGGGACATTCGTCACATCAAAAGATAACGAAACACGATTTCAACCTTATCACTTCGCCTTTAAAGAAGCTATTGCTTTAATAGCTGCTCATTAACTAATGTGGGGACAGCCAAGATGGCCTTATCTGGTTTCGTTTAGTGGAAAAAATGGGTCATCTGAACGTTAGGATCGAATCCTGCGATCGAGGATCTAATTAATGAGACAGACCTGAACTGATACCCAAGTAAACATTTATTTTAAGTGATCAAAATGGCAAGCGTGTAATTTGAGACGGTACAGCGCTTTAAAATACTACCGTTATTTTGCCGAGCTCATAAAGAACTTAATTTACGATTGAAAAGAAACAATTTTAAAACCGAATGCCGTAATTGCTTTTAGCCTTTATTAAAAGAAAGGTAAATAAAACAGGGACCTAATAAACACAAGATTTATATCCGCGGTATACAAATTCACTACAACTGTCTAAATCAAAAGTTTGTAAAGTATTACGGTTTATTCAAGACTGAACAGGATTGCTAAATACATTTAAAATTAAAGATTCGTGAATGAGAGATATTGCTTCCGTTTTGCATCAGCTTTGTAAATTATTTACTAAAACTGAACGCTTAAATGTTTCAACGCCTTGGAATATCCATTAGCACTTCAAGATAGAGACATCGAGGGATATTTTATTTAAACGAATTTTGCTTTAAATTAAGCTTCAAGTGCTGTTGCGTGTTGCGAAAGTTCAGAGTCCTCTGACATTTTCCCTTAGTTCCTTTTTGGGTCCCAAAATCAGGCAGATAATCTAAGATAATAAAGTCGTATCTTCATAACATTTCAAATGTCACAAACGCCCGTTTTGGACGTATGATTACAAGTACGTATCTCTGAGTGCGACGAGAATGCAGCGCATGCAGTCGGCTCCCACAATCGGCAACCGGCAAAGAAAAGAATTCAAACCTCTCTTTAAACAGTCTACCATTCAAATTAGCTAAATGCGTTGAGCACAAAGCCTCGCGATAAGCAGAAGGGGATCTGACAAGCAGAAAATAAAATTTCTCTTATAAACTTTTTTTCAATTCGGTTTCCTCACATAATATTAAAAAGAAATTTTCCAATTCTGTGCTTTATGTAAATATTTAAAAAAAAGATACGTACCTACTTAAAAAAAAAGGAAATAGAAACACTCTAACGTCATAGAAACTGGAGAGAAGCTGAAAGTGTCAGTTATGTTATTTTCTTTCATCATAAACATTTTCGTCCCTCAAAAAAAGAGTTGTTTCTCAAGTTCCGGCGCAGACAGTCAGTGACAAATCTCGAAATAGACAACAGATGTAGGTATCGTTTGCAACCATTCGTCGTCGCACAACATGCGCGCTCAACCGTTGACAGATTGGACGGTTTAAATATAGAACAACCATTCTTTATTCAGAATCCGAAAATGAATTATGGCCTGTCAATTTGGATTTACCTGACTATCCAGATTTAACACAAGAAAAAAAGAACTTGACTTTGAATTTGACTTAGGGTCGTAGCAATTCAATGTCAGTTTTATCGATGTGTTTTACTGGTGACAAAGTTTCGATGTCGACCGTAAAATATACGGCTGCGGATATTTACGAGCGTGTACGGTCGGCATCAGCGGGATGTGTAGCACGCGTCGGTTGTCCTTCCCACGTGCGATATTCAAATATTTTAGTTTATGCAGTGTGCTTTATGGGTAGCATCGTACGCCCGCGGACTTGCCGTATTGTTGTACGAAGGAACGCAAGGGACTAGTGTTAAAGTCTATTTTTACTCGTATTGCGAGCGAACCATTTATCCGGTGCACGGAAACATTGATGTCTGATGCAAACAATAACATAGATCTTCAATTTCTTGGAAAAGAAGAATTTGACGCTGCATTGTGGGTAGAAGTATACAGAGAGATTTACAGTTGTTGTAAAGAAATAAACAAAAGATTGATTAATCTTTATATTTGATTCGTTCTATTTTCAAGATCAGGATTCTCGAAGTGAAATAAGATTCAAGAGGTAACTACTTCAGTAAATCTTAGTATTATGTTGTTTGGTTAGTTTATCATTTTCAGTAATAATGATTCATCATATCGGTGACGAAGTGAAAGACGGTGCTCTTCATGTCTGTCATATTTTGAGTACGTTCTTTTCTTTCCCTTAAACCACACAGCATCAACTGCATCTTACTTCGCTGTTAACATCTTCGCTGAACGATCTAAATAAAACTATACTTTTACATCGTCTCATTTTACTAAGTAATGTTCAATACTTTTTCATTTTTTTTTACTATTATTTGCTTTACTAAAGATATTAAAATCATAGCCTTTATATCCAGCTGCTTTATAGCTGCACAAACATCCTGAAATGTCTCCTATCCAGTCCCATGAGTCACGCAACGCCATATTATCCTCCAGAATAAGATAGACGTATGTATCGTTTAAATGTATATTAAATCCGACCGATGGTTCCGACTCATTGTGTTATTTCACAACACTGTTATTACACGAGTGATACAATCACACGCCCACCTTCATATTAAAATACATGTGAATATTGTTCCTGCCTTCACTGTTTAGGGGAATAATTTATCATTGTCAATTCGTTGACTCGATCGTTTAAATTCACGTCGTGCTTTAAATTCATTTTGATCGGTTGGAATAGGTAAGGCTATTAAGCGGACACTTGATGTACATAAATTTGTGTTTATATTGTTTGTTCAGTCATGTTTGATATTGGAAATTAATGTGACTTCAATCGCCTGTCTAGAGATCCGTAATATCTTATATTGGTTTTCTCGTACACGATCGTAATCTAAGTTATAGGTACAGTAAATAACCGATATCAATAAATTATTCACTCACTGTAAATTGGTGCAATACTTCTGATATCTTATCTAATCGGTAAAACGCCTTTGCCTTTGGTCAATACCGTTGTAATTAATGGTTTAACATTCTCTATAATATAATTCGCTTCATTCTGAGGATAATTTATCCTTGCACCATTTCGTCCTTAGAGGCACGGTATACGGTAGTATTTCTCCGACCAAAAGGTACATCGGGAGCGCGCATGTGTGCGCGCCGTGTACGGACGCACCACAGGCAAGCATTTGCGACTGCGTGCGACTGCCACAGTATGGCGTTCACTCACACAGACGCGCGTCGTGCGTCTGTGTAAATACGTGTCGCGCGCTCGTAAACGGCCGAAGTCGTACTACTTGGTTGTCTTTATACTTTGCTAGAGGTAACTACTATCCAAACCTAACCTAACCTAACCTTTTTTTTTTTTTTTTTTTTTGACGGTGGGAAAATGCATTACGCATACCCCCCCTGGGCCTAGGGAGGCCCGATGTTGGTTGGGGGGGTTATGTGGGACTCACTCCTCTCGCGCACCCTCTGCTAATCAGAGGGGGGGAGGAGCATACCCACTAAAAACCCACCGGCGTTTCTCCGCATGCCGTTTGATGGGGGCACAGTGGGCTCGTGACATTTCTACCACTGGTGCCCCCCGGCTGCCCTGGCTTTAAGCCGCCAGGGCTCCCGCGACAAAGGAGGGAGGGATCGGAAACCGCCACGATCCCTCCCCCAGACGTGTGGAGTCCAACAGTGTGGGCCCCTCACCCACGACTCCACTAGGGGATGAGACGGGCGCCGAATTGCGCCCGCCTCCTCCCCCTCCGCCTGCGCCGGAGCTGGAGCGCCTGTCGCCTATCTTCGCGCTCCCGCTCCGCGGCCTCCTTCTGCGAAATGACTGATTCGCAGAAGGAGGCCACCGCCTCCCAGGACCTCTCGCTGTGTAGCATAGCAGCTACGATGCTATGCAGCGAGAGGTCACCCACACCGAGAACCGCGACCATGGTGCGGCGCTCCTCGGCCCAGTAATTACACTCTGCTAGAGTGTGCTGGGCCGTGTCGTCCTGAGCGCCGCACTCATGGCAGGCTGGACCGACTTCCCTCCCTATCCTGTGCAGGTAATGACCGAAGCAAAACCTAACCTAACCTAACTATTTCTAATTTTAGAAACAACATTAGAAATAACTACTGAGACCCATTTCATAAAATTTGTCAGCTTCACCCATCGCAACCTTTACACAATAGGTATTTAAAAGCTTCTTACTTTCATGAAACTTCCATTTTTGTATATACGATATTAATAGTACCCAGTATAGTAGAATTTCTATACTTAGCATCTAGTGAATAAGCTTATAATTCTAAAGTTCCATTTTGGCAGTTTGAATTGTCATCTTCTTTAGTTGTATTCTTATCTAAATCACTAATAATAATAAAATTCCCTAGCAAAACTGAACACGCTTTCTCAAAATCTATCCTCCATTTCCTTCGTAAATATTAAAGCACCGCGGGTAACGAAAGTTATTTTAAATATTAAATTTCCTCTCGTGGCGTAATCTCGCTCCTGAGAAAGTGTCCTCGCAATATCAAAGGAGCGTTACTCGCATAATACTGTATGGGGAGTATTATTTTATTACCGCCAGAATGCAGACACGCAACGTCTACGACATCGAAACTCAATATCCGTCTGATACATTTGTTAGATTCCACATTTCCTGCAGCACTTTGCCGTCTTCACGTCAGCTGTGTTTTCAATATCAATCGAATGTTTTATTAGTCTTTGATGTCGTTTAAGGTCCCGTCATAGTTATCATAAGTATAAATATGATATGAGAAGCTAGGAACTTCATAAAACTGTAAAATTAACTGACTATTAGATAAATAGCAAATATTCAACTGCAATCAGTGTAACTAGACAATAGTTCCAGTTACACTGCTGAAAAAAGTGAAAAAAGACTATTTTCCAAGATGTCTTATCTACTTTCCGTCAGTTAAATAAAGCTTGAAATGTTGAAAGTGGGTAATTCTATCTAACACGCTACTAGCAAAAAACCGGACAAGTGCGAGTTAGACTCGCGTGGAGAGGGTTCCGTACGTTCAAAGCAATATAAAACAATTATACTTTACTGCACAGACTTCTTATAGGTTTTCCTGTAATCTATAGGTGCATGACTTAAAATTATTAATATAAAAAAATTATATTTGAAATTATCACAGCGAGCTCGTTAATATAATATATCACACGATATAATTCACTAACTTTTTTTTTTAATTTTATAGTTGACCCCCCAAAAGTGGCCTCCGTGAATAAAAGTAACATGTCCGTGTTTGGGTCATAAGCCTTAATATATGTACCAAATTTCAACTCAGTCGGACCAGAACTTTCGGAGCAAAATGGCTGTGACAGACAGACAGACACACGAGTGATCCTAGAAGGGTTCCGTTTTTTCCTTTTGAGGTACGGAACCCTAAAAACTAACAGAACGAAGTCTGTCTCGTGTAGATATGTCTTAGAACTGATAATGGTCCGTTGTTAAAGCCATTTTTTAGTATTATGATATCCTTGAGGAACCTTGGCCAATTTTTTTTTATCCATTTGCTCTTTATGTCTGCACTTATTGTTGCGACATTTGCAAATGGCGATGCGTCCCGATTGGGTACGAAAATAACCGCCACTATATGCGTGTATTTCAGTGCAGAGTGCACTACAGAATAATCTTTCATCGAACATAAATCTCATGACGTGTTCCTAAACTAACCGCATTCATCAACTCATCCGCCAAGCGTGGCAATCAAGGCATTTCACCCAATTATAGTTTTTTTAGGGGAGGCCTATGATGGGAGCTGTTTGCGTCTGATGGTAAAGATTCTTAATAAGTATACGTTGTGCCTATTTAAAAAAATCTAGTAGAAGTTTCTGCCCCTAATTTTATGTTTGTAGACTCAATGGTATAGATAGACTACGGGCTGTGTGTTAAGAATTTCATTTAGCGGATTTTAGTTTCTGGCGCCAGAAATTTGAGCATAAAAGTTTAATCTTAAAATATATCAAGATAGAAACATTATCCAAAGAAGAATAGTGACAATGCTATGCCTAATCTTTTAAGTAGAAAGAAGAAACATAATAAGGATTTCGTCAACAATTTAATTTCACCGTCTTTGCAACACGGTTTTTCTGTTTTATTTACCTAAAAGTATGTTGACCATTTAGTATTTAAACTCTATGTTTACCTACTAGCCTTAAATATTGATTTAACTAAGACTCATTTTTTCGCCGCATTTTCTCTTGATGAACTAGAAAATATAAAACTTAGTTCTATATTTATCTACGACTTCTAGAATATTCAGTAAGCCTATCGCGTGAATGTAACACGATTTAAAAAGTTGTTAAAAATTTGACCCCGTTCGCCCAGTGTATCCTTTAATTGATAAAATTGGCGAAACTGGCTCAACGTACTTTTTAAATATTCCTCTTGTTCTTGATTATACACATCACATACTTATTGACTATTATGAAATGAAAACCACAGATTGCTTGTATAAATAAAAGTTAAGGTTGTTCAATGATTTAAAATAAAACTATTCAAATATTGCTATTTTCTCGACTATAATAATTTTATGGCGGAATTTAGCTGAAGAAATAATCAATTTAAAATTGTGAAGAAACATGATACATGGCACATCAAAAGGCGTCGTAGAACGCTTTATGTAGTGTTTAGAGGAAAAAAATACACATCGGAATATGAACGATAAATTCAGTACATAAAACAAGCTCAAGTAGACTACAAATGGACTTATTTTTACGTCCATCCCTTACCTACTCCCTGATTAGTTTAGTCTTTCCAGGAGCATCCTTGGGGAATGTCGAACGTACATCAATGTCTCTAGAACGTGGAACTTTTTTTCGATTGTAGTACTTACAACCGTCATCATTAAAAATAGACCATTTAGTTCTAGAACTTTTAATATATTTTCTCAATTTGTGAATGATAAAGAGTAAATTAATGTAATTAAATCATAGAAAGGCTGTGATTATACATTAAAGATTTTTTCAAAAAAGTAAGTAACTGGAGAAAGTTAAAACAGTTTTTGGAATTAAAATCTTCTATTTGTCGGTTTGTCTGTTTGTTTATGCGTACGCAAAAACTATTTGACTGATTTTCATGAAATGTTGTATTAAGGTAGCTTATGATGCCCGGCTTACATATGGAATACTTTTTACCCGACTAAGCCGGAGCAAAAAAGGGATATATAACTTATTTCCCGATGGCCGATCGGGCGCAAAGGTTCTTCAATGGAAACCACGCCGGAAGACGCAACGTAGGTCGCCCCCCACAAGATGGGCTGATGACCTCTGGTTAGGGTTTCTAGAAGTCGATGGAGGCAGTTGGCGTGCGACCATTGTGGAAGTCTTTGAGGGAGACCTATGTTCAGTAGTGAACGTCTCAAGGTTGAAATGTTGATGATAATACGGATGACGACTGGGTCAACACTATATAATTCTAATTAGTCCGTCAGTTAGATTATGGGAAAATATGGGACACGTATAATTTTTTGGTTTATCAAAATATTAAAAATCGACAAAGTTATAGATCATCAAACTTCTGGAGTGGGGGCTTGTGACGTCACTCCTAGGTGAAAATTGTACCAAGGAGTGACGTCACTCGAAACTTTTAAGCACTCTATCCTCGTCATTTTTTGTTTGTCAAAAAAAATAAAAAATACGTGTACAATATTTTGTAATATTCTAACTGACGGACTAAACAGTTTTTTTTAGTCGTCTAGCCCATTATAAACTTATTTTTTAAGTTATATTATGCGAGTCACAATTTTTTTTTTAATTTCTGTAAGTTTGTTTATTTGTAAAGCATGTAAATTTAATGATAGTTTAGTAGTTTATTTCTCGTTTCCCATTTTGTATTTTGACGTTTGGAGATCCTTTACACCTCCTAAACATGTTTTGACAACGGAGACCCCTTACATCTCCATTAATTTTAGTGTATGTCTCTCTATTTTCCATATTTCTTTTTAATTTATCTTGTTTTGACCCCTAGAGACCCTTTACATCTCTAAAAAAAATAGTTTTATGTTTATTGAAATGTATAGCTATTAGTTAAGCACTTATTTGATTAATTGTATTACTTATTGAAATTGCATTTTCACAATTATTGTAATGCTCAATGTTTATTTTAAAAGAGAAACTGGTGAGTTTCTTCCGGCGCTTCTTCTCACCAGAATGTAATTTGCCGAAGCGCCAAAAAAAAGAATCAGACATGTGAAAGAGCCCTTGAGGCCTACTTACAGAAATAAATTATTTCATTTCATTTCATTTCATTATTTCACCTCCGCCAACGAAGTCGCGAACGAACGGGACCTCTAGTTAAATAATAAAATAGGCACTCCAATAGCCTCGTAGCACCAACATAGATTGAGTAATGAAACTATTTCACCTGACGATCGTTAATCTGTTTTACATAAAGGAAAACCCAGTTAATAAATTCATGTTCTACAGCCCATTAGTTAGCATTAGTGGTCGAGTACTGGACTGGCTCGTCACTGGGTGTCGAGCGAGTCGGCGGCAAACATGAAGTAAAGGAGATTAATAGCTTATTTACTGACTTGAGATAGTATATTAATTGCATGAATACATTTTAACCTGATGATCTGGTTAAGGCTGCTGGCTCACGGTGGATGCAGGTTGCTTCCAACCGAATTAAGTGGAAATCTATGAGGGAGGCCTATGTCCAGCAGTGGACGTCCTATGGCTGAAATGATGATGATGATGATGATTTTAACCTGAGACATATACATATTTATTGCACCTGGTGGATGAAGATTAGCGAGGTGTCAGCTCTCAGCGCGTATATGATATATGCATGGAAATATAGTGATAAGTATATTACTAATTCATGTCAATTTATATTTTTACGTCACACCTGGCCATAAAGTGGCAATAACCGCCCGCTACGCGTGCGCAAGATCCCACTTCATGGCCTAAGGGGAAAGGTAAAATTTTGTACTCACCACGGGCGGTAATAAAGAAAGCCTCAGAACGCTTATTTATTGCCCTTGCTTTCGGCTCGGGCATGAAATACCTGCGATCTGAGACATTCTTTGTTTTACCGACCTGGTAAGTAATGTATGTACTATTGTTATCGTTTATTAATAGTGTAATGTCCCTGGTTTGTCACTACAATTCTGATTGGCTCGCCGATACGAGTACACATAGCACCAACCGCTCTCCGCCAACGACTGACAGCGACTGACTATATGTACTCGAGACAACTGTACACTACAAATAGATGAAACATTGTTTGACGCTTTCATACCTTTAAAGTTATTTGAATAATACTCACATTTGAAACTAAAGTCTAAGCTAGAGGGATATTCCCTGTCACGCATATGAGACTCTAATTCACAATAGCTACTACGCACCTGCAGGCTGATTCACAACTTCGCCGAAAATCTCATTCCTAATATAATTTGACTCGTGGACAGTTCACGTTACTAACGTTCAGTACTAGTTATAACAGTTCGTAATCTGAGACCATCATACAGCTGCGGTCGAAACGACATTTTGATTTTTGACCCCCATTACGAACTGGTATTACTAGTTCGCAGGTCAAATTATATTAGAAATGAGGTTGGCGGCTATGTTCTGATTAACCCTACAGCATTTCTAGCTAATTCTAACTAGCCTGAATGAGCTGAGTCTACCCGGACACCTGACGGGGGGCATAAATTCATCGCAGGAACTAAGTAGCTCTGTGTATTGTACGTTCATTTTACTGCACGAAGTTGCTTCGACAGCAGAAGCTAATGAATGGAAAGTTTATTAACTCTAAAATATAATAAGCTGCATTCTGAACCAGTTATCCCGTCTTAATAATTTTAGGGCGTCAATCGAGATATTCTAGTTTTAGACGTGGACGTGGCTTTGACTGATTAAGATGTAAATTGCGTAACGCTACGGTTCATTCTATTTTTTTCATCACACTTGCTCGAAAATGGTGTCATTACACGTAGGCTAGGGCGTAATGGTTTTCTTTTGAAATTTGAAATGCTGGTTCTGTTTTACTCTTATTTGTCATGTTCAAAGGAAACGCCAACTTACTTTTTTAACTTTTATCACTCAAATATTTATTTAAATATAACTGTTATTGCAAATACATGTAAACACATATTATTTCGGTAACATTAATTAAATGTTTAAATAATGTATTTCAGAATTTTGCAAATATAAAATCAACTAAAATGGCCGTTTTACTCTTTACCGCTATGGTTTCCGAACGTGACTTGACATTCGCATTGTCTATGGACATATATGTCACGAATGTCACTGTCTGTTTTAATATTTTCTTGTCATACTGGGGCGATTAGTAAGGTTATATTTTTAAGATTTCCTCACAAGTGTGATGAAAAACATCATGTGTGCCACGGGCGGTAAAGGAATTACAAACTCGTGTTATTAAAGCCCTCGGTTTCACCTCGGGCTTATAACAAACACTCCTTTGTAATTCTTTACTTACCGCCCTTGATACACAATGTACTATTCTATCATTGTCGCTAGTAGCCAACCATTCAGTCAACCCGTTCTTCTAATGGCAGTTGTTCTAGGCAGGTGACGGGACATAAATCTGCCCCATCGTGCATTTATTTTGCACAACAGGGCTATTTCGACGTCCTAAACTTATAGACTGCTGGTTATCATGTATATTATAGTACATTACACGACTAGGGTGGTAATACAAAGAAAGGCCGATATCGAAGAAGTTTGCGGCCCGAGCTGCAAGCAAGGGACGTAAATATGCGATCGAGGGCTTTCTTTATTACCTCCCGTGTTGTGTACACTTGGCCAGAAAGCGGCTTTTTCCGTACGCGCAGCGTGCGGAAAAAGCCACTTTATGGCCAGGTGTGGCACAATAGAAATTTAAGCTAAATCCAACTAGATTACAATTCGATGTAGTACAACACGGTATACCAATTCCTTACCTTACTTATCATTTATGTATGTTGACTAAACAGTCAGTAATCGCTGTTGTTGTTGTATTTTTATTAGTCTGCTGAGGGCTAATGATTTCATAATACAAGCCTATTTTTTTTCTATCGTTGTCTTTAGCGACAATAGCTACTAGTAGCTAACCATTGAGCCAGCCCGTTCTAACTAGCCCCATGAATGAGGCTGCGAGGCAGGTGACGGGACATAAATCCGCCGCCGGCACGCGGAACCGTCTCATTGTGCATTTGTTTTGCACATCGGGGCTATTTCGGTGGCGGTCGAAGCCAGTGAACGGGATCGGATAAGGAATCGCATTGCGGAGGAGTTTTGGTGTCTTCTGTTTTAATGTAAGCTGTTTTTAAGTATTTATTTATTTTTATGCGTGTAAAGATTTTGATAGTCTTCTACGAGAACTTTAATTTGCATAGTTTATTACTAGGTTAAGACTTTTTTGGAAAGCGGACCCCGAGCTTCGAAGATGTGTGACTGCGAATACAACGGGGTAAGCGCTAAGAGAGAGATTTCTTATAGTGAAATTATTAAAAAAAAAATCTAATCGAAAATCTCATCGAGTTGTACAAATTTTACTCGTTTTCTTTTCTGATTATTTCTTTTTTGTAAACATATATTATCGTTACATTATGCACATACTCATGACATGAACGTTAAATATAACCTTCAAAGATAAAATTGAAGTAGCTATATTTAGAGACATTACAACTTATTACTAGTTATTACTGATAAATAATTATTCAAAACCACCTAACTTAAATAGTTTCTTTGAACTTTTACATTTTCTTTTTGCGTGTCGCATCTATTGGAATAGAAAAGAATGAAACTAAGTACATAACTTTAAAAACAGAAAGGAAAAACTATTACCTACATATTTGAAAAAAGTATCAATAAAAGTTGCATTCGGACCAGTTATGGTTTAGATGAAAAAAGTTTTGTCTGAATAAAACTTTAGAAAACACAAATACAATTTCCAACTCCCGTTTTTCATTTTACCGAACACGCTGTTTCAAATTTTATTTTTACGTGCACGAAATGAATCTGATTTAATAATGTTTCAGGTTTCATTTTTCATGACTTTATTACATTACTAAAAAAATGTTATTTATGGAGAATTTTATCAAATATAAAAACATAGAATACATTGATATATTAAAAAAAAATCATAAACAGACGTCGACGATCATGTTTTTTCACTGAATTTTGCTTGGTACGCGGACACAAAGTTCCACTTTCTGGCGTAAAGACGTTAACTACCTATTATATAAAGTACAGGCGGCTGTAACTTATGTTTCAAGCTTAGTATCGTTTATTTTATGGTTAAATGTCCATAAAGTAATTTTTTTTACGGTGTTATACCTATACAATCCCATTTAATGTAGCTATTAAATACATCACCACTTGTTACCTGTCTACGAGCTCGGTGGGCTCACACCTTGGTGAGAATGGTACCTACTATTTTCACCAAGGTGAGACCAGATAATGAATGTCCTACGTAGTATTACAATCAACGATAGAAAAGGCGCCATACCATAGTACGCTGCATACTTTAGGCCGACTGTACATTACCGCTAAAGAACGTTAGTACAACTGGAAGTTAAACCCACATTCTGTATTCGATTATCCGATTCTAATGTGGGTTTTAAATAGCACATGGGCCATTGTATTCTTGCATTTCTTGTTGCGACGTCGCACCACGCTATTTTAGACTCGTGATCGCTTAATAGTATTTGCTATTCGGATAGAAGCTACTGCATAAAATCGATTTGGAAATGTTCTACTTGATTTTGCTAAGTTTACTTTAGTCTATTCGAAGAGAAAATAACTACTAAATATGTATTTTTTTGTTTAAAAATGAATTTTAAGGGCTTAGTATCCCGTGTACTTATTTAATTTTCATTCCTACGTTTTGAACTATCTTTAGCTTTTCTGGTTGCGGGGTACATGTCAATTTTCTTTAAAAAGGAAGCGGAAGAAAAATTCGTGAACTGATTTTGCAAACCGCATTTTCCCGAACCGGTTTTCAGACTTATTACCTATGTATAATTTTATAGGGTGATATTTTCAAAACTCTTGATATCTTCACAGCTTTAGGAACGGCTTCACGACATTCGGTTGACTGTGATAGGATGCCAGAAATATCATCTTTATAATGACTTATTACAAAGCTTATAACGATCACAATTTTTATTACTCCGTTAATTATATACCCAATTTAAAGTTTAACTACTGCATTAACGTTACTTTATTTATCGCCATAACGGTTAACTTTTAACTAACATACCGCAACGTAAACATGCGTGAATGATTTTATGTTACCCGCTAATGGTTTTACTTCCGGGTTAGTTAATGCTGCCTCACTACTAAAAAGACGTAAGTGTCATGAACACTCAAAGTAACGTCGCTTTAGCGTTCAAAGGTAGTATCTGTTTTTTTATGGTATATTTCCCGAAGAATACTGATGTATATGACTATGAGCGTAAAGTCACATATGATGTTTTATAAAATGCAAGTTGACGTTGCTCACTTCTACCTATAATAACGCCCTAAAGCCCTTGTAAATTTTACTAGTGACTGTAAAAGTTAATTTACTTGTTCCCGTAGACAAGTAAATCAATTTATAAATACGTGTATGCCTATGGAAGGCGTAATAAAACTTTCTCAGTAGAATAAGTCACGTTAAACTAGAACACTGTATTTTAATGACAGGGTCTAAGTTCATTTATTTACGATTTAAAATACTTGACATTGGCATGCGCGTAGAAGAAAGATTAAAGTATGTTGTCCACTTTAGCAGTCCCAGTAGGCTTATGATGCTAGGCTTTGTCGACCGATTAATTATTATCACTAAATAGTATAAAACTAAGTCGCTTTCTCTGTCCCTATGTATGCTTAAATCTTTAAAACTACGCAACGGATTTTGATGCGGTTTTTTTTAATAGATAGAGTGATTGAAGAGGAAGGTTTATATGTATTAGAAGGTTTATAATATAATAGAGAAACACCGTGCGAAGCCGGGGCGGGTCGCTAGTTAATGATAAAACATCATTCATTCTCACACTTACAATCTTCTCAGAACATGACGAAAGCTTTATCATTTATTTATCCATCGACAAAGCGTAGCATTATAAGCCTATAGAACCTCTATCGTGACTCTTTGTCGCGTTGTATCCCTATTAATGAGGGTTTCTAAAAATAGTAATTTCACCAGCTTGCAGCATGGTGGCAAAAGGTCTATGTGACAGTTGCCAATATTTCTTCGTGTCATTGGTGGTACAGTGCACAGCAGTAATTTTTCTTCCTACGAATACAAAAGGTACATCGCGCGGCTTGTACTTATGTGTGCGCGCCGTGAACGAACGCACTACAAGATTTTTAAGAATGCGTATGAATGCTGCAGTACTGTACCTTGAATAGGTATAGCGCCTTTCTAAACGGACGAAGATAAACTACTTGTCTGTCTTTCTTTATACTTTGTTGGTTTGACACCTGCCGTCAAAAAGACCATTCGAGACCGAGCTGCCAGCCAGTGGATTTACGTTGTCTAGAAAGTCTCATTCAATATAGCCGAAAGTTACATATCTGTCGCGCAACAAGCGAAGTCGAATTGAGCTAGTCCAGTAAGGAATCATCCATGAGACAGATAATTTAGGTTAAAGCTGCAGTAGATGTTCACTTGAAGAATGGACAAGGAAGGCTATAAGTCAATAACCCTCCTTTGGGCTTCGCCGCAGTCGGGTAAAAATGGCGACGTGTCGTAAAGCGTGCCACGAACCCCCTGAACGATCACAGCCTTTCTAACAAGAGTGATACCGGCGAAGAAAAGGTTTAAAGCGGGTATATATACTTATACATGACGGAGCGTGGATTTAAATAGTAGTTAAAATCCAATTTAAAATGGAAATCAATAATGGAAACATGTTGTAATTATTTAAGAGCGGGAAATTCAGTATCCCGAATGGAGTTTTTGTTGAACACTAAGACGCAGTGACAATGTCAACTAGAGGTTTTGACAGTTGTCAGCTAGAGACTGGCGGCGGCGCGTTCGGCCGACCCGCGTCAACCAAAATGTTTTGAATGAATGTTGTGGTGTTCGCGAACTAATCCATTGGCTCTTAGACTTGTTTAAAATCATAGTAATTTAGTGGCAAGTGTGTTCAAATGAACCTAAGTGATTAGTTGAAGCGACGATGTGTGTCCATTTTCGAGTATTTCCTTGATCTTCGCGCCCAAACAGCAACAATGACGAAACCGGTCGGCTAAGCTACCTGTTTACTTCGTCATACATATATTGTCTCGCATAATTTTATAAACCATAATACATTGCTTACATTGCACCATAATTATCGAATGTCATAATCATAATGCCTTTTCTCTCTGAAACTAGTAATTTTTCAGAATTATTATACCACAAACCTGCCCAAAGCAAACAACCAACACAGAAAATACTTTATGAATGTTGTTAATTATTACAAACAATAATTTATCACACATAAACTGATGACATTTCAAACTGATGCCAACCCATACCTATGAAAATAACATACCGTACAGATTAACTTATCGACATCAGTTTAGATATACCTAGGTATAGGGACGAGTTCCTTATCGTCCCGAGCAACCTTAATTAACGCGCCACCAGTTCAACGAACTCAAGTACAATGGGTATAATAGTACAGACGGACTAGGACTGTCACAGGCGTAACGACGCGCAATGGTGCGTACGGTGCATGTAATGGGCGGGGCCTTGTCAGGCATTTAGCACGGGGGTAAACCCGATAGATGCGCAAGAGTACTGAGATTTTTCTCAGTGTAGCAACTAGCAGACATGCGAGTGGTCTCGTAATGATATGAAGTAATATAAAAAGTAAATAAAGTAACTAAGCGAGGTTACCTGGCCGCATTAAGTTGTCCTTTTGTACCATAAGTTTTCTTTCATGTATGTATGTATGTTTCTGTGGCTGCTAGCAGTATCTTTTTGCGACTATAAAGACACAAGTGCTTTTATGGGAGTTTAAAATTAAATAAATAAATGCTTTTTTAGTCAAGAGGACGACAACAAGTCTAAAAATTGTGTAATTTTTTTTCTTTATTTGTGCACACTTCGTATGACGTCATACTCGTACCTACTTTTACATTCTCTCCCTAAATGGGGATATGATCATTTCGTCTAAATCGCAACTGGTACTAGCGGTAACAGGTCTAAAACGCAGCTAGTCTAAAACGCATCTCGTCTAAACTGCAACTGGTCTAAGTAGCTTACCAGTCTACGTCGCTATTGGTCTAAGCAGTAAGTGGTCTAAAACACAGCTGGCCTAAGAGCACGTGGTCTAAGTCTTAGCTGGTCTAAGTAGTAAGAGGTCTAAGTCACAACTGACCTAAGTAGTGTCTCGTCTAAAATGCAGTTGGTCTAAGTAGTCATTTGACTAAACATTTGCTGTTTTCTAAAAGCAGGAAGTAGTCATGAACTCGACTAACCCAAGTAGTAACTTATATTCGTCTAGTGACTGCAATACGTGGCCGTGGCCTAGAGAGAAAAAAAAATGTTTTTTGAGATTATTGTTAAAAAAATGAAATAAAAATGTTTTTTTTGAGATGTGGCCGTATTGCAGTCACTAGGCGATATGTCACGTTATCATAGCCCCCACATAGTTCGACTTCTGCTACGTCCAATAAGGATTGCAAGTTAGTCAGGCTTAAAAAAAAACCCGGCATCTGCAGTAATGTACATACTACTATTAACGGTCAGATACCTCACGTTAAGCGCCGTTGGATACAGACTTAGAACTCATGTTCTGAGTTTGTGTCCGTTGGCATTCAATGTGTTAAAAAAACCCGGTCTAAACCATTGGGTCTGTGGCACTCATTGGTAAAAGTGGTCATTTCGGGAAATGGTCTTGTGTAGAGCAGTCATTTATAGATGTGGTTATTTGTAGCTGTGGTCATTTCTGATTGTGGTCCTAAACCGACGAAAGGGTTTAGATTAAGAGCGTTTTAGACCAAATCAGCTTTAAACGAGGTGCGTCTTAGGCTAGATGTCTCATTAGACCAGTTGCATTTTAGATTAGGTGCGTATTAGACCAGTTGTGTTTTAGGCGAAATGCGTTATAGACCAGTTGCGAATTGTCTGCTAGGCTAGATGCTACTTAGACCAGTAGCGACGTAGACTGGTAGCTACTTAGAACAGTTGCAGTTTAGACGAGATGCGTTTTAGACTAGCTGCGTTTTAGACCTGTTACCGCTAGTACCAGTTGCGATTTAGACGAAATGATCATATCCCCCTAAATGAGCATTACAAACGAAGCAAAATATTTTTCATCTGGCTAAATTTGGAATTTCTTTAATCCAACAATGAGGTTGTCTTTTTGTCGCTTGTATTGTTGTGTTGTAGAACAGATTTCCAGCAATAAAGTTAGTAAGTTTATGCTTAGAATACTTTTAACCCGCGCGAACGAAGAAAATAGACATTCTAGTTTATTTTATGATTGCACTAGGGTGTGGACGCCATTGTGGCAGCAATGCCATATGTTTGTCGTAGACTTACTCGTAAGCCTCTTTACTACTGCTAGAGTACCTATTCAATTCTTACCTAACTTGAAGTAACGTTTAATAATAAAATTTTATCAGAGCCATCTTATAAAATGTTGTATTAAACATCATTGGTTTACAACTTTCACTCAGTTGCGTAGAAATTAGTTAACTAGAGCAAAACTTTTAGCCTTTTTTTGTTTTTTTTTTTTAACTAACTATACATATTTCTCCCAAGTCCTAAGTACAAAAATAATATCAAACACTAATAGTATTTTATTTGCCAAAAGTTGTTTTAACAACAAATAAAACTGTGCGACTCTTAAAAGTTGCTGCCTTATCAAATATAAGGAACCTATGTTCTCTCAACTGTCTTTTTAAAGTTTTGTGATGTTTTCTACTAAGACTGATTTCTTCAATGAAAATGTCTTGAAAACTTTTCATGGTTACAACTTACCGTTGGCAAAGTTACGACTTAACCGTTACACGCCTTTAGTCTGTCTGCAACTAAATGTTGCATGCAAAATTGTAAACAATCACCTGCCTATCGATAACCGTTACGACTTCCCTGACTTCCCAACGACAACCCATAAAGCTGAGGTGATAATAATTGTCCCCAACCACTACTTACACGTTTACGGCCTTCTTTGTAACGTGAGTGTGCCATCTACTTACAATAAAGCGTCTGGGACCTGTTTTATGACATTACCTTTATACTTGCATCTGTACATGATGAGAATAAATTGTTAAGTAGCCGATGCTTTAGTTAGTCGAGTAGACCAGTAAAAATGATCTCTGTTTCTTCACTTCTTTTTTTCACTCTTAACTCAGGAGTCTTGGTGGTCATTTCTGGTGTTGATGGCACACTTTACGACGCGTCGCGATTCTTCTCTCAGAGCTGATTTCCTAGTAAATAGAATATGTACATGGTATATACTGAAGAATATTCAAGGAGTAACAATGCTTTAGGAATCTGGCTTAGAATATCTGTATCAACTAGTTCAATATTTATACACTCGCGGACAATGAATCTCGGTTATTTTGTACGAACAATTATATAGAAAATGACCCGAATTCAGTGTCCGTGAGTGTATATTATGGTGCCTTTAGTCTTACTGAGGAACTCTTAGTACCACGAATTTACAAAAATATTCGTTCCAAAGTATCATAAAATCCATCACTGTCATAAAATCCAATCATGAAATAAATAATGAATACCTATCTAAGTTTAATTTTCATACTGCTTTTTTGTATTATAAAGCCATATCGCACAATATGATTACCTTGACCTTGACCTACCAGGAATACATAACTTTTAACAAGTGGTTATCCCATGATATTTTTACCTGGTAGGTATGTTAACCAATAGATAAATGAACACCTAGGGTTTACGAATATTTATTGGTAGGTTTCAGACTTGTAAAATTGCCTCTGTAGCCTTTTAGCGGAATAAATGTGTTGAATGTAGGATTCTACATCTAGAAAATAAGCGGAAAAGGAAGAACTGTTGCTCCGTTTGTCTTTAATAATATTTATCAAGTAGGTACCTAGTTTTATTGAAGAAAAAAAACCCGTCGAATGTCACGAAGAACCTTAAACACTAACCTTTAATGTCTTATACATGACCATAAATACCCAAACCGGTACTTTAATGTAATATTAAAATCATTATGTACATTAATCTTGATATAAGAATACGCGCTGTTGCTTTTTGCTGACATCCCCCTGGCTTGCTGTTAAATCTTATTAACATTTAAATTGCTACATAAAAGATACTTTCGCATACCTCTGGTGGCGCTGTCGAGAAACTGAATTATAAATATACCTGAAGCATAGTTTTCATAGTTTTTGTCCTTTAGAAGTTCTAAAAAGTAGTCACGTGTTAACGATACATGAGAAATATAAAGCACCAGAGCAGTGACGTTATTGCTTAAAAATATAAAAAAAGAACAAGATTTAGAAGATATTTAGAAATCATGATGAAGTGATTATGATAAATAAGAAATGAAAGACAGTAAACCCACCTTTTATAATGAACATGTTAATACTTCAGTATTATGTGTCAAAATACTCGTTTCCTTTTTGTAAGGGCATAACATGAAATTGGATCTCTATGATTCTACCGTGTTACTGTGCGTTTTAAGCCCTTATCAATTACTTTATATGTATAGGTACTTCGAAAAGTTTACATAATCTGCTTCAGAGTACAAAAGCGATATTTGATATTGTAGGTTGAATTATGTTTCAGTCGGTACATTAATTTACAATACAGGACAAGGGTAGCGCTTTAGTATACCTACACGGAATTCCTAGTTAGGTGTAAGGAATTATTTGATAAGCAACATGAGAATAATTGAGACGAGTTTATAAGTACCTACGTTAATGTTTGAAATTTCTGAGTTTGTAAAAAAATGAAATAAAAGTGAAACATACAACCAGTATTTATTTTTTTTCGTCATCTAAAACTAAAATAGCTGGTTAATAACATGTCGCTTTAGCGTAATTCTCAATATAGACGAGCTCTAACACGCAAAAACTGTAATTTTAGTTTCTAAGGTACGCACTAAAACTGCTATAAAAGATAACGATATACAGTTAAAAAAGCTAGTCAATTTGCACTTAACTAGTACTATTTATGATGTTAAATAGTTAAAGTGGACTGAAAACTCATTTACCCACCATTAATTCGTGAACAACTAACTACCGTAAGCAGATTTAAATGCACGGCAAAAGTTTAAATTTATGTACCGGACGCGGTCTTCAATTAAACTTGTTATAATGAAACTCAGGAAAAACGGAGTAAATTGCCATGGAAGCGAGACGCAAATAATTCCCAAGTTTTGCAATTTATACTCATTTTAAAGTAAAGTTCGATGGCGCAGACGGACGTTTCGGGCCCCATCGCCGCCTGAATCGATTATTTCACTGCTCTGACTTCCGTGGGACACTCGAAAATTGTCTTCCTTGTTTGTAATATAATTTGCTAACGGATGCTGAATTCGAAATACGAAACAGCTGTCAATCTCGAATGATATTGTCCAATTTGCGACAAGGTATGGTTAATTAAAAACGATTCGCAGGAATGGGCTGCTGAAGCGAGTCACATTTCACGGGTGTTTTTACATTTTCAATGTTCGGAGCAATTTTGGGTACGGTTTTGGCGTCCCGTAATATATTATTGGTTGACTTCGCAGTTACGAAACAGTTCTCTAGGCAGATACCGTTCAAACACTTCTATTTCAAAGCCATTTGAACTATTTAGATGAAATCGAACAGCGACATTGGGTTTTATTGTTTCGCTTGAATTGCCTTTCTTCTTCGGTTTGTTTTTCGTAAACATTCCAGCTGTCGTTGGCAGACCATCCAATGAACTCGTTTCTATTCGCTATACGACTGGACGTGGTCTAAATATACCATTAAAATTCAAGAGCAGCAACCGTGCTTTACTTCTGAGCATTATGGACTATTTATTGATGTTTTTATAGAGTGCCTGATTTGGAGATGATATTTTTAGGCGCAATTTGAAAATCATTGAAATAGTCGGTAGTTTTGAGCTGAGTTTGCTTCTAAGTCGAATATAATAATGAAGCATCAGAGATCCGGGAACCCTTCAATGAACAAAGTGTTAGCGAACTTCTTTCATTGAGTATTCACAAAGCAACTGCTCTCAGCTAAGCTTTCAATCAAACTGGATTTCCACCAAAACAATAAGCCCTTGCCGCATCAAATTGCGCGGAGTGAGTGCGAAGCGAGGTCCCGCGAGCACTTTCTCATGCAAAAGTCGAACCGTTACTTTAATTCTTAGCTCGAGCACTTGTCGGTTTTACGAGCGTGGAGCGATTTAATCCACTTAAAACGCAGAGCACAAACTCCAAGCCGACAAAGCTCTCAGCCGCTCTCATTTAAAAATGGAAATAAACCCCCGGCCATCTTTGACTCGATGCGCGGCCGCTGGTTGAATTCTAAGTGCGGTTCTCCATTGATGCATTTGCGATTCTATTTTCACTTGACGCAGACTCGGAGCCGAGAACAACGCGGATATAACAGTAACCGTGAACGTAATGATAATAAAACGATATGAGGTGAGACCCATATTTTTTTATGCACTTCAGCTGGCAGAGAATTCAATTGAATTAGTTTCATTGCTCAATTTGTGCTGGCTCAAAATAATCTTACAGCTAGTTACTCGATCCACGTCTCAATGCGTTCCATGAATTCTTTCCCTTGGTATGTATTTGATTCAAGTTTATAGGGTAATCGTCCAACTTTAAAAAAAAACCCCACAATTTAATCTTAACTATCGTCAAATCTTATTTCACCTTGACTGATTTGGCTCTCACCAAACTCATTATAACTACAGCGAAATCAAGATCGCCGGCCTAAATATTTTTAATATTTCTCAGCTTATTTACACAAGCATCTCAGATAAAGGCGCAAACCGAAATATTTCCACGGAAGCTATGTTTATCCGGGGACCGAGGAATTATTCGCCCGCGGTCCATGTCTTCGGTTTCCAAGTCTTAATGAAAGAGTTCGTTTGCGCTGAGATTATTTCGACTGTTTATTTTGTTTCTTTGCGGCTTTCCCTCGCGGTCAATTCGTTCGCTCGATTCATATTTGTTTTAATTTGTGTGTACCCGTGTGTAGCGTTTTCTTATTAGGCCGAGCGGGCGTGGTAATTGCCGTTTTAATTGAACAGGCGTAGGTGTTTAGTTTCACTGTATTTCACAGATTTAATATTATTAATTGCTTACATAAAAGTGTAGGTATCTCCCAATTTTATCCAGCCAATTAGAGCTGGACTGGATATTTTTCCATTTACAAAAAACATGATTTTGTTTTTACGTAAAACCGGGTTTTTTGTAAAACATTCGTGTATTTAGTTAGGCCGACGAGTTCATTATGAACAGTCAAACATTCTCAATTTTAAAATCCCGCCTATAATTCAGACCTTGATCCTTAATTGCCTCCCTTAACGTTTTGCCCCTTTTTTCGGGGGTTCCAGCGGAAATTGCGTGGAAGGAAGGAATTATTTCAGCCAAATAGGTCTCTAGGTATTGCTAATTACCGACTTTTAACAGTTTGTTAATTTCTTCGTGTCGGTAATATCTGCTTGAATGTCTGGGTTTTAAATCCATGCTCAACATTAAATCCATGTTAAACAAGTCGAAACTATGTTCAATGATTTATTAAACGTGAAATGAAAATGATGTACTTTCGGTTTCACAAGATTTAAATAGTTGTGTTTTATTCTCTTTTACATTTATATCGTGTATTTAAATAGAATAGTGGGTCATACAGATGTCTACTAGTAGTACGACTTAGTTTTTGCGTCTTTTCTTCGCACCAAAGGGTTGTAAAAACCCAGTTTTCTTGACACCATTTTTTGACGATTCTAATACACGTAAAAATGTGAAATTAAAATATAATAATCGGTTTTTTCTCTAAATTTAGCCTGCCAAATACAAAAAATAATATGGACTTGTAGCTTTTTCACAAAAAAACAAAAACAAGGCTATCAACGTTATATTGAGAATGGGAAAAAGTAGGGGTTACTTTGAAACCCCTACTTTTTTATTAATAATTTAAAGTTAACCCCCTAAAACTCCAGAAAAAAATATTAAAATCGGTTAAGTACTTTTTAAATCATAAAGTAACTACCGGTGTTGCCAATACTGAAAAAAGAATTACTAAAACCTTTTTCCAACTCGTTAAAACAAACACTTTTGTAGCGGATGGAAGTTTTTATCAAAGTCGACCCGCAAATCAATGTAACCCCGGTTTACGGTACCCAAAGGGTACCAACGAAACCCTATTTTGCTAAGCCTCCGCTGTCCGTCTGTTTGTCTGTCCTAAATCCGAAATAATAAAAACAAATACACATACATGAAACGTGTTTTGTGCGTTTTTTTCTCGACGGTGGTACGGAACCCTTCCTGTGCGAATCCGACTCGCATTTAGCCGGTTTTTTTTAGTATGCCTCAACCAATTTTGTATATGCTCAAATTTTCTTTTCTTTTCAGGACGGAGACCGAGGCTACCTAGAAGGCCTGGCATCTCGCTACGCAGACCTCTTCTCCACGCACTACGGTGACGTTCTTGACCACCTCGAGGAGCTCCGGCGCCATGAGTGGGAAGAGATGTCACCACGCATGAGGGTCCTGGGGGGCCCTGGGACTCCCCAGACCCCACCCCTGGCCAGCCCTGGGTCTCTCGCGCTGAACAATCTGACCACGTCACTGTCGCAGCCGATTTATGTACCAGGGAAATACTCGGTAAGTGTTAGACCCTTGCTATCCATCTATCTATTTATCGATAAGCTATTTACGTCCGCTGCTGGACGTGGGCCTGTCCCATAGATTGCCCCAAGAGCGCGTTTCTGTGTAGATCGATCCACCGACTCCCCGCAACTATAACGAGGTCGTCTGTCCCCCTGTGGAGGTGTCTGTGACTCTTCTTCATCTTAGTCGTGTACTCTTGGCAGAGTAGTCGTGGTCATGGGGGTTGTATCACGGCCTCTTTGACTGTCTCCCGCCATCTCTCCCACACCGTCGCATACCTATAGTACCTACCTTATAATGGGCATGTGCACTTAAATTAGTATCTTGGTTCATAATAGTCTGTACCTATATGTGATCACCATTGTACGCCTACAATTGCTCCCCAGCCGCTAAAGCTCTCGGGAAATATATAGCTTACCAAAATATTACCTAAATACACAATGCAACAGCTTTAAACCACGCTTTTTTACTATAACTCACCCTGTAACTAAATAAATACAAACATCCATTAGAGCCGATATCCCAATACCAGTTTTTAACTCTCCGACGTAAAATTTTACAACCGTTTTGCAAATATCAAGTACTTGCAGAAATAAATTATTTCATTTCATTTCATCACATTTTCCTAATCTTAAAAATTAGACAAATATCACCTAGTAAATTGATTTACGATTACTTCCATTCCTTCCATTGATGAAAGAATCGCTTACAATACTACTATAGGGTCCTAATTTAATAGTTGCAGATATTTTTACAGCTGATAGTACTCGGTCTCTGGAGTATATTAGAGCATGAAACATTATAGCTTTTACGATGTTTTTTTGGAGAAAAAGGAAAAACAAATTTGCTACGTAATAACACCCTGTTAATGTGATTACTAAATGAAAACTCATTGAACAGATTCTAGTAGCTCTTTTACGTACCACTTAACTGTAACTGGCCACTTCACGTCGATAAATCCCATCCTAATGACATTTGCAGTTTTCCCGCCGAACCGTTACGACATTTACGACAAACAATTGTTGACATGACAGATAGTATTATTGTGACATGTGATAATGCACATGATGATTTTTTTTAGACGAAATTATAATTAATTTTTTTGTTATGTAAATGAAATCAAAAAAGTTATATGAAAAGATTTCTTAATTTCTATTTAAAGTTAATTATTTTAATGTAAAGTATAATGTGTTAAAATATCTGCAACTAATAAATTAGGACCTCTCTTAAGATATCCAAAAAAAATATGTATAGTGCTAGTAAAATATTTCTATACCTAAAGCTATCGACCTCTATCTTTATCCTGTCAATTTATGGATCAAGTGCTTTTGTGGTTGCTAAGAACTTCTTGTTCTATTTATGGAAAGCTGAAGGATTCTAAAAATGAGTAGGAGTTGCCTAAATGAAAGATAATATTCCGAGTTAGTAGATTTTTTAAAGTTATTAATTGACAGGCATAACCTTAGCCAAGGACGCTATTATACTACAGGAATTTCGGGCTTTGTTGAGATAACTGTTCAAATTTTTAGTTTAATTATCCATTTTGAACAGAATAATATGTAATAAGCTTTGACCTTCAAAAAGTGTTCTGTATGAATTTATTTTAAATAAAATGTTTTGACTTTGACTTTAACTAAGGGCGAACATTACTATTCGCACGTGTACTTTATCTTTTATTCTGGTTCAAGATTCAGCTGCATCAATATCGTACCCTTGGTCAAATAACGACGCATCTGCAAAATGACAACTTTTCAGGATCTGTGTGTATCATAATGTAGTTTGTATGATTTGTATGACTTTTGAGCAATAAAAAAAACATTGGACGTAAAGTCACATGCGTCGTTATTTGACCAAGGGTACGATATATTGAATAGCATTAGCACAAGCGCAAGCATAGATTTTGCACATTAGTTGCAAGTTCAGAGTTCGAAATATAATAATGACTTACCTTTTTATATAGGTGTCAATGCTACCAATTGCAAAAAAAATTAGCTCGTATTTGATAGCTCTTGAACTGTTGGTTTGGTACCTCTTGACCTGATCTACCTCCAGTGTCACTGTGACACCCTGTATATGTCATATATCACTACACGCACTAGTTCATCCTTTACTCACTATCTGACTCATGCATCTAGCCCAGTACTTTATAGCATACCAAACTAGTTTTAAATTTAATTTACTGAAGAGTTTCCTAAACCAATTTCTCTCAATTTATTTGCTACATTTTACCTTACAGTTTAGTATCATTCCATTTCTAATTTTCTCTTCAGTTAAAACTCCTCACTAACTATTTCACCCATGCATCTAACCTAGTACTTTATAACATACCAATTTAGTCTTATGTTCAACAGCCGTCCAGCTGCCTGACCGACAAGGAGGAAGACGAGATCTACGGCTTCGGCTACGGAGTGTTCGGGAAGCAGATGCTGCAACGGCAACAACAGCAGAAACAGCTGTTGCTGGCGCAGCCGACGCAACCGCTCATACATAACCAACAGCATAACTATCAGAGGTAAGTTTTATAAGGTGTCTCCTTGTTTCGCCGACAAACGTTTCATCGAATGTTTCATTTCATCGAATTTTCATTTCGTCGACAATTTTTTTCTCCGAAACCTTTAACTTTTCAGGATTTTTGAAATAGTCATCCTGTAGGTTAGGTTAGGTTAGGTTAGGTTTGTTTTATATTAATTTCTAGAAAAATATGGTTTCAGAGAAAATTAACTTTCGATGAAATGATATGTCGATGAAACGTTTGTCGACAATTCAAGGGTAAACCGTTTTATAATCGAACCACCACAATCATAGGCTTTAAATAAGATAAATCAGTAGCTACCACTATGGTAAGTTGTAATATTCACCGATTATAATATAACCGACATAATTTCTGAAAAGTTGTTTTGGGTTAGTCTTTGAATTGTTTTGTATTAATAAACGTACTTTTGTTGGTCTGGGTTCTAGGTAACGTAAGTGTGTCCGTGTATCGTAAGTCAGTAACATAATAAAGTATTCATCATTATCAATATTTCACGGACAAATATAATACTGCACCTAACGTTTTCTTCAACGAACAGTCTATCAGCGTCCGGCTATGACCTGAACCATTATTAACTTTGGAAAGCCAAGTAAAGATCAGGTCCAGACTACAACAGTCCAAACTCCTTATTCGTTCATTAGCTTTTAATCACTTTTTCGCTTTTAATTCAATGACTGTATCAAGTCTGTGTCAAAATTTCTCTTGGTGTTATATATTATGAGTATCTTCAACTTGAAATATACAGTCATGTTGAATCCGTAATGAAATTAGCATAAACATGCCAAACCGAGCGATTTTTAGTGGATACAGTAACGATTAAATACAAGTTTGATACATTTACTATTTTAAAATGACAGTTGCCTAAAAGTATAACATGTAAAATAGAAATGTTTTAGTCAACTACAATAAATAAAACAGAAGTTGATAAAAATAAAAGCGGTCTAGCGATAAATATTATAATTTAACTGACAAGATGGCCATTTAAATCGGTTCTATAATCGTGCCAATAAAATAACAATACATTGAAAAGAAACAATGTGCGATACGATTCTATATAATGACTATGGAAATTCGCGGTCAGATTATATCCATTGGCAATTTAACGAGAATGCCATGGGGCTGGCTATAAATTATTTTGACTTTAACAGGTGTACTTGTTAGATAAGCTTTTACGCTGCATGTTTAAAGCCTAATCTAAATTGAAATCAGACATTCGATTGGCGACAGAAGCTCTGGACCCTGAATAGTTTAAGTTAACTCCAACAGTGATAAACGCGCGGTGGCTCGTTGTTAAATGGGTTTTACAGTTTTACGTATATTGCATAGATTTGTGTTTGCTTATTTACGTAATAGTTTAGGATACCAAATAATGCGTCAGCCATATTACTACAATAGACAAAGTCACCAATGTCTACAGACCACAAAGTTCAAAAATGTATCCACAGACCTTTTCTTCCACGGCGAAGTTCTTCAATAACATTTTGGACTACGAACCCTCACATCGATAGACATTATATTGAATGCTTTTGGCCAATTAAGTTTCTCGCTACGTGAGTATATAGGCAGACAGGCTGGTAGGCAATGAATTGAAGTAAATGTATTTTATTCATTCTAGAAAAATAGAGAACGTTTACATTTATTTCACTACTTATTCTGATGATTATGTTGCAAATCCAGTTAAACTGCGTAGTTATTTTGCGGTTGCAAAATAATTTAAAATAAACTAACCGCCATGTTACTGAGAAATGAACATTACAGCGCTGCGACAACATTATTGCTTTATTATTTATTACCAGAAGAGATGAGGGATTTAGCACCCAAAGAACCGAGGCGCTGGCGAATAGTGTCAGATTGCAGCTAAATTAATCGGATTTGTTGAATTTTCGTTGTCAGAAACGATTAATTGCTGAAACTTGCTTAGAAAACATGATATTTGTTCTCCTATTCTGTCCATAGAAATAGGTATATCGGAGATAGTACCTAGGGTTTGATATACCGGTATTTTTAATAGGGATAGTAATGGGATCCCGGTTTTATTGCCGATACTAAAAATATCAATATTGGAAGCCCTACTAGATACCAGATGGATTTGAGTCTGTTCATTACGTACAAGCTTTGTGTTTGACGATTTTACTTTAGCAATTACAAGAATGTAAGACATAACCCTAAAAAACGAAGTTCGCCGGGACAGCTAGTAAGTAATAAATACAAGATAACTGATTGGATTTGATCCTTATCTAACCTTACTTCTTACTAGCTTTTTTCTGCGGCTTCGCCTGCGTTATTCCTGTTATTCCAAGGGAACAACTCTTTACGGGGATAAAAAGTATTCTATGTTTCAATCCAGGACTTAGTCTTCTTACTAGGCAAATTTCATCTCAATCTATTCAGTTGTTACCCCGCTATTTAGTAACAAACATCCAATACCCCAAAATATAAAACCTGTAAATTTCTAGAAATCCAAATACACTCACGGACAATGAATTTGGGTCATTTTCTATATAATTGTTCATGGAAAATGACCCGAATTCATTGCCCGTGAGTGTACTTTCACAAACTTTCGCATTTATAATATTATTAGGATAGGATTTGTGGGAAAGGTCTGGGCTTCAGCATAGTTCTGAAACTGCTGTCGTCATCATCAGCATATAAATATGTCCCACTGCTGGGCACAGGCTCCCTCCCATAGATGAGAGTTACATTACAGTGCCATACATTTTCACCATTAGTGACTAAAGTTGATGACATCTCTTCTATTTCAATTCCGCTTCAAACAAATATTCAAGTCAAGAATAAACTGCAACCTAAAGCATTTTGCAACTGCGTGTTCCAATTGTTATCGCCCACAGAACGCAGCTCGTGGTAATCTCGAAAAGCCAGCCATTCCACGTAAACGCTGTATTCCTTTACTCGTTCGTACGCCATAAACTTGTTCGGACGGAAATCTACAACTGGCGATGTCACGACGACGCCTACGCCACCATGTCCAATGCTAATTAGATCTTCAGCTAGCCTAACTAATGAATTACCTCGTAAAATCAGCCATGGTAAACATAGATGTTTTCTTGTCGTAAAATTATTGTTTGTTTTATGTTTTCGGCGGCGGTGCATGTGGGTTGCATGATTTACTATCAATTCACAAAGTTTATGACGTGTTTTAATGACTTGAATATGGTAAAGTTTTAGGTTACTAAAATACCTAATAGTCAATTAAGTTTTTTAATGGCCAACCACTTGATTTATGTACTGGTAAATATATATTCATGTATGTTTATGATGCTGCCGATGAATAGGAATGTAGATATTAACTTCTGCTTCAGGGGAAAAGATATTCCAGAAACAAATTAACTTTCTTGAAGCGCCTCGAACATTCCGCAACTCGTATTCGAGTAAAATCCCGAAGAAACTCGACTAAAGTCTTTAAATAAAATTACCCTTAGCCTGCGTATAGCATATGGGCTCATCTCTGCGTAAAACTCGGTGCCCGACCAAATTCCAAAAACACTGTGCTCAGCAGTGTATTAACACAGAAATTACGATTCATGCAGAGGCAAACCTGCGAACCCGAGCGAAAGTAAACCAAGCGGCTGTGTCATTACAAGCGACTTGCGACTTTACGGCTCAAGTAAAGAGTGCTTTAATCGTATATCATTCGTAACGATTCGAGTTCTTCGGTTCTAGCTGGATGATAAGGGTACAGATTTACTGGAAAGCGTTAGATGGAAAACACTCCGGAGATTGTGAAGGGAACATCTGGCATCGCAAGCAACTTCCAAGTCCGTTTTGTTAACTTTATACGCTGATATATTTTCTTGAATGCGGCTTTCTTCAAATTATTTCAATCTTAATAATGACGCGTATGCGTTTAGGTACTCAAAAACACACAATAAACTTTATGGACACAATTGCGAAAAAAAGACGAAGTGTTTACGTTTTAAAGCAATAGATCAAATCGACGGTGGATAGGAGAAACTCTTTAAGCGACATTTTGTACACTTTACAGGAGGGCGTTTTAAAGTACAATTTTTTGAAAAACATCGTAGGTTTTTTTGTAGCCAATTTAGAAAGTTGACCTCTATGCACGTATAGTGTAAAATTGCAAGCTGTATTAAACAATAAAAACATCATTCTCAAGAACTTATGAATTTCAGAAATAAGTGTCGCTTAAGTGAAATGGTACGTATAATGTTACCGGAAGAAACATTTAATCGACGCCCTCTGTTTTCTAAAATTTTAAATCCATACAAGAAGAACGCCTTAAACGACATTCTATATGAATAGAAGATGGGAAGAAACACCCCTTAAGCGACAATTCCTTTAAATATGAGTGTTTTTAAAAACACTGATATTTAAAGCGCCTATGTTTATGAGTATTTATATAGTTAAGTGACACCGATTATTTTTAAATCAAATTTTGTGTCGCATAAAGTAATGTTTATTGAACTGATTAAATATTTTTAGGACTCTTTAAGCGACATCAAAGTCATCAGATCGCCATGTAACCCGACTCAAACGACGCAGAAAAAAAGCCGATTTCAACGATATATATAACTCAATTCCGCTCAAAATGTCGCTTTAAGGGTTTCTCTTTTCCACCGTCGAAATGAATTGAGATGATGGCTTTGCGTATTTAAGTAAATAGAAAGGCATCGTAGAAACTTAACTGAACAAAATAATGAAGCTCTTACGAAAAATATTATCAGTCTTACCTAAAATTTGCAGAGAATTCCCTCATTTAATATCGGTACAAAATGCTAACGAAATGCGTGAATTTAATTCATTAAGCCGCGGAATTGTATTCAGAACCGTCGAGTTAAATACTATGAATTTCGAGCCTTTGTACGTCTAATTTCGTTCGCTAACGTATGTAAAACCAGTTTCAAATTATACAACTCGTATTTCCAACAATTAACAAGAACTGCAGACGTGAAAAAGTATGTTCCCTTAAGTTATTAACATAATTCGGAAATTTGATTTGCATAATTATGATATTTAAAATAATGGAAAGAAAAGATTCGGGTTAATTTTCGGTTTTATTGGCTTGGACGGGTGATTATTTAAATGTGTAGCAACATCACTTTTTCAATTTGTTCTTAATAAATTAAGAGACGATAAAAAATCATAAAATACAGATGAACTTGATGATTGAAGTCATCCTAGAGGAGGAAGAAAAAGATAAAAAAAAATGTTCGTAAAGGTAAATATTGATAAGTTTGGACCAATTAAAAATAATAAAGAGCTGAGTCCCAATTTTGTGACAATTTATATTGAATTATTTTTTATTTTGGTTGTGAATTCTCTTGAAAGAAAGCAAGATTCATAAATTAAACAAAAGTTACGTACTTTAAAATACAAAATAATCATTTAAATGAAGGTCTTTCTGAAGCACCGATTTTAAATTAGCGACTCGGAAAATCCCAATGATCGCGTTCCCTGTGAAACACTAAATTATTTGTGTATCAACTGCTATCAATTAGGTAACACTACCACTCGTATTAGTCAGTGACTTGTCAATTCACGCGTCGTTCAGTGATTAGTGCTTGTTCCAGTCGCTCGAATCCAATAAATGTTAATGAATGCTATTTATGTAGGTGCAACGGCCCGCGACAGATTCAGTTTTAATTTTAATTGTTATACTCTTTAACTTGTTTTCTATTATTGGGTTATTTTTCAACTGTCTTTTGTGCTCAAGCACTAGTTATGTTATATCAGTTTTGTATAAAACGTCATTAATCTTTGCACAAAAATGTAATTTCCACTATCATCGAACAAATTTTGTACTGACATCGAAAATGTTCTAATTTTGAATATCTTTGAAAAGCTACCTGTACTTCCTTGATTTTAAATATTGTACACACTTGCTAATCTACTAGCTAGTTCATCCTTTTCTCCAGATTTTTCTTCAATAATACCTATCTGTTCTTCATACTCAAGAAACATTTGTTCATGCATGAATCAATTTGTGGTTTATGTCCATTTTCATTTCAATTATCCAAAGCAACATTAATAAACGCAGTATTTGCAATAGTCATTACTCAATTCGCACTGTCGCGAGGGAGTTACACTAACAAGACGATAGCGACGGGCAAGAAGCCGAGGTGTAAGTAACGGGCTGGGATAGCATCAGTGTTGTCGGTAATTGCAGTGTAATGTAACGCGGTTACTTCCATTTTGATTCACTGGTACAAGTTAAAGCTACTAGCGTTTATCATTTACTCTAAAACATCGATTAATCTGCATTCTGCAGTCTATAACAGTAATATCATAAAAAATCACGACGATTTTTAATTTTTCACATCAAATCCGATTAGATTCATCAGGTACGTATAGGTATAAACATCACTAAGTATATTGTATTTGGAAACTACTTCTTACTTGCACATTTTGTTTCAATTAGGTAACTGGACTGGACCATCTTTAGCGTTATTATTAAAATAATCTATTGATACTTCGAATTAATCTAAAATTTCATATTCACCTAGTTAAGTTCCATCTCTGACTATTCCTTCTTCTGTTTACAAAATAATGTTTCGCCCTTCGCTACAAACTCGCGCTCCGTCAAGTCATTTCGCTCCACAGGATTTATCTAAGTGCCTGCATAAACGCAATGGTTCGTTACGACTGTTACTCGCTATCGGACTGGCCCAGGACCGGTTACTTTGTTAGACTTAATCGATTTAAAAGTCTTATTAAACTTGCGGAATTGATGATATACGAGGTTTAGTTCTGATACGCTTATCAAATTATCGTTTTCCCGTTTTGGTAGGAATGTAAATTCATAATTTTTCGTCGACATCTTCCCGGTTTTAGACCGTATTCTATAATTATATCCTAATCAATATTTTCCTATTAATATTATAAATTTGAAAGTTTGTGGAGATATTTGTATTTAGATGTTTGGATGTTTGTTACTAAATACCGCGGTAACAAGTTAATGAATTGAGATAAAATTTGGTATATTTACAACTAGATTAAGTAACTTTATATTCCGACAAAAAGCTCCCTTAGAATAAAAACGGGAATGATGCAAGCGAAGCCGCAGATAGTTTCACATAATTGTGTTACTCAAAAATAGATTAATACAAATCATCTATAACGTCATGTTAGGTTGGAGTACTTACGGGTTGCTTTTACTCTTCTGATCTCGGTAAAGATATCTTAAATTACAACAAATAAATAGAAACATTTTTTAAAGGTACTTCAACTGACAGTATCACAGTAGGTACTCTGGATAAACAAGTTTTTATTACAAAATCAACGCTACAGGCGCTTTTATTACTTTTCAAACGAGTGCCTTTGATCCCGTAAATCCATTTTACTACCTCTCAGTTAGTATATAAAAAAATACAGTTCAAATTGTGTTTCGCTTTAAGAATGAACATCATTTTTGTATTAAAAAAGAGTTTTTGAGTTACCGTAAAACGGGGTGAGTAGGGACAAAATTGACACTGAAACCTCGATAACATTTTATTTTTACATATGCAAACTGAATTGTATACATAATAAATGTTCCGATCGTTTGTATTTTAGTTTTTTTTATGATTTTGGGTAGTTCCATTTCATAACGTTAACGATAAACACAAAATCCCTCCTCATCCCGTAGTCCCTCGTAGTTGGGGTGAGATGGGATTTCATACTAAGGTGAATTGGGCAAATTGTTGGATCGACACTTTTGAATTATGAATATTAACTATAGTTCCATTTGTAATAAGAATATATTATTTAGGTAGCAGTAGCCTTTAAAAACCACCTCAGCCCTCTGTCATCCCTACTCTCCCCATTCATAACCCAACTGCCCTCGCAATCCCTACTCACTCCATTTTACGGTATTTGAAGCATTATTAATTTTCTCTTGTTATCCTCTAACTTTGTTATTAACTTTATGCACTATGCTGCTAACACTATGTGCTATGCTGGCAACTTTTGTTGACATATGTGCTTGTATAATATAACGGGCGTATAATAATGTTAATAGGGTAAACAGACCACGAAATACCTATAAATCAATAATATCCAAAGCATGCAAGGATGCACAACTTTGGACGCAATGCCTATTGACTTTAGCATAATATCTGTGGGTTATCCATTTTTCTCATTAACTATAGTGCTAAAAGCTGGGAGCTTAACTTTCGTATCTCAGCTTTGTAAAACATGGCACAAACGTAAGACAAAGTAAGATTGAGTTTCGTACAGCGTAAATAAATTCTCGCTAGTCGCTACTCGCATCCTAAACAAACGAGATTTTCTCCTTGCGTACTATACGGTGCTACGTCTTGCAGTTGAACGAATGCTCCTGTCCATGTAGCGAATAAATATTTACTACATCTTCCAGATGAAGCGTAAAAATATTTAGTACATTGGAAAAAAATCAAAAACTACGACTTACGAGTGTTATACACGTGATTGTGAAAAATATGTTAATGACTGACCTAATCATGAAAATATGAAACTTTACTAACGAAATACTATGCCGAACGGTGGTTATTTTCCGACCTATTATTTCATTTTACTATTATTTTAGGTATGTATTCTTCATTCCGTCCGAATTTGTTTATGACGTCCCTATGCAAGTAATCAAATCATTTATTGAGTGACAGATAATCTAACTTCAATTCGCTTGCCTATCTATTATTAAAGGCATCAATCATTAGTCTCAATTCGAATAATTCGCGTCCCTGTCACAATCATCATTAGCGACGTTAATTACCGGTACCGATTATTTCCATTTTCCCCGAATTCCGCAAACCATTTTTGCCTATTTGGCAACCACTCATTTTCTACATTAATTAAATACTGAAGTTCGATTGAAAATTTATCGTTCGAAATAAATCTACAACTTTAGTGGGGCACATCTCTATTTTATTACTACTCTATTGAAAAGGAAATAAGGTGTATCTACAAATGATTGACAGAAATATGGGTAGTTAATATTTTTCTCTGTATGCATTGACTTGCTCAGGCTAGGCATTTTTACAATAATATAAATAAAATTGTAAAATATAAAATAACAAAATACAAACACTTTGTAAAAAAAACGACAACGGGGCAGGGCCTAACCTACCGGTGGTCACAAAGTGAGGAACCTCCTGAGTCCTGACGGTGCGCGCTGTATCCAGCAGTACAGTCTTTTGGTTCTGACCTTTGACCCCAACTATCTAATTATTATAATTGTTATATCACTCGACTACACAATGCAATACTGATAAAATATAGAATGCGTAATTCTCATGATTACTTTATGTCATTTATTTTATTAAGTAACAGTGTTTTAGTAAGTGTATCATGTTTAAGGTTCATTTCATTGTTTGTAATATTAATAGTGCTTGGAAAATGGATGAAATAGTTATACTATATTACGCGGCTGTAGATAATACAATCTGACAGGTATAACAAAACTCAGTAAAAAGTACACATCTCACACACTAACTTAAGTAAGTGTTTTAATGATTAAATTCACGTATAAGTTTTCTACATTGTCTTTTCTTTTTGTTACAGTTGTTTGAGCCCCCGATCAGCTTATTTCTACGAATTTCCACCGAGTGGTGAGTACTTTAAATTATGAGATGTTTTTTTTCGTGTACATTTTGAATGGTCCAGGAATTATTTTATTTTATTTGAAGTTCGCTTTCAGCGATTCTTAGTTACATAAATTAAAGTGAAAGCAACCGACGCTTCAGCTTAGAGGAAGTCCACTTATACCGCATGTTTGCATAAAAAAGAGCTTATTAACCATAAAACAGTCTCCTCCGCAGACAACTGCCTGGGCACTGCGAAGAAGAAAGTGACCACATTTTCCCGACTTCTGCGCGGGCTTAAGTCTCATAGAAAAGAAAAACATGGTTCCTGTTCTCCGAAACATGCTCACAGTCCACGGCAGATCCTACCACCGCAGCGGGTAAGTTTCGCGAACTGTAGATTTGTGTTCGAACTAGAGCCATTTTTCCGAAAGCATGGTATTAATCACACTAAGGAACAAATACATTTTTTTTTAAATATGGTAAATATAATCTAACATCGTTATAATGCTAAGTCCAAAGTAACTATAAGTAAAATGTATTTTATAAATGGCTCATTTGTTTTATAAATTTACTTACTTTGTATTTCTTTATCTAACGTTTCTTCAGTACCCGCCCCGCATCCTCCTGGCGCAAACATTATAGTTATAGTAAATACGGATTTTTCATTAAAATAGATAGCTTAGCTGAATCAAATAGCTAGGTTGCCGCAGAGGTAAGTAGGACCGTAGGTGTTCATTTGAGTTAGGTTAAGAAGGCGTCGTAGGTACTAGGTATCTATATAAAATTCCCTACGCCTTATGTAATACTGATAAACTTTACAGGATAATATTGGTTACTAATCCGATTTATAATACTCGTATTTAATCATGAAACTAGGTTGCATGTATTCGTACAACTTCTGACACTGTCTAAGTGGTATACAAATTATTCTGAACATATAACGGAAGGCAAGGCGCCGCCCAATACAAGTCTAGAACTTAGTTTGGGGCTAGGTCGATTTAATTAAAATTTTCGTGATAATATTTATCTTTGTCTTCTAACCAAATATTCTGAATTATATCTAGTGGCAAATTTAGATACAAATTGTAAAAATATTAATAGCTAGCAGATATAGGTACGCCGCAAAAGTATAGGCCTAGGAAGATCTTGCAAAGGAATTTTATGTTTCAGAAAAAGTTAAACCTTAGAACAAAACATTAGCCTTCCTCAGCTAATTGTATGCACGCGAATCCTTTTGGACATTTTTATAAAAAAAAACAGCAAAAACGACACAGATGTCGACATGCATTATCCATTTTCCACCTGAGCCCGCACTTACCCGCAACCTGAAATAAAAACGTGAATTTAGACACTCATTAACAGCCGGCCTCCAGACATGTACGTCTTTCCCCCTATTTTCACGTAGTATGTACCCCCATCCATTGTGTGTATCCGGCGACGCCGGTCGCCCTTTGACATGTACTGCCAGCAATTAGTATGACGAAGGCTCGTCCGGAACAGGCCTCCAAAACGAGAGGATAAAGTTTTGGGGCAAAGCGTTTAGTCATCAGCATTCAAGGTTATAACTCATACAATACAATAAAATAATACTTTATCGTACACCAAAAAAATACAATTCAAACTTATTTAAAAACAATAGTGTACTTATATACAAGTACTATTTGTTGCACACCTCAATAGATATAGAATATGTAAACAACAAAGAGTACATTTGATAAATGACTACACGTTTTCCAATGGGTGTACCCATACCTTCCATTAGTTTTCTATTTTAATATGTTGTCGTACTCGTACGTAACAAAATTTTTCATTCATAAAATCTAAGACTAACAATTTAGATAAGTATGTATTTGTGTTCAAAGGGTACAGTCGCCATCAGATATATCTGAGCTGTCAGTGTACTCATAAATATCTGAACACGGCTCTATTTTCATAGCATTAGAGCCGTGTTCAGATATTTATGAGTACACTGACAGCTCAGATATATCTGATGGCGACTGTACATGGGAGCACGGGTAATTGGGAGTCATCAATAAGAACACAAAGTGGTACCTTCCGCCTGGAAACGTCACATTTAATGACAATTAGTAAAGGAAATATAATAGTGATATTCCACTCACACTGTGTTAATAAATAGGTATAATATAACACAATTTAGTAAAATTGTGTTTGGTAATTTAGTAAAATTGTGTTACAACTATGTATTTTTAACACAGTGTGAGTGAGAATATCTATTAAAACAGAAAATTACAGTGAGACTCAAACGTATTGAACGTAATATACAACGTGAGTGATCCGTTTTTAATTAAATAGGTAAATTACAATTAAGTAGGTTACAATTTAATTTAATAATCAGAGTGAGTATTGCGAAATGATAGGACATCATCATAAACACTTGAATATCACAGTTGAATGTTTACGAAATTATAGGATATCATTAGGAACTACAGGGTACGTTGTCTATGGGCTCACACCGGAGTACCCCGCGCCGACTCACAGCTCGTGTGAATGTAATGCGTGCTTAAATAATGCACGCCAGTGTATTTTTTTGTCGCGGCAAATATGAGCGATTGCGATGAAGTTGCTCTAAAAATGTAGTTTTAATCGTGAAATATAGCCGTTGAACTTTGTTTTTTCAGTTTATGCAAATTAACGGAGTAAATGTGACAATAGAGATGAATGATGCATTGGACAAGGGCATACTTGTCTATTATTCAAAAGTTAGTTTTATTTCTGATATTAACGTGAGTTTCAAAAGTACATAATGCTTGAAGTTTGTCTTTTGGTGCTCTTAAATTTTTTTTTGTAAACTATACATTTATTAGTAAATTTATAATGGGTCTAAATGTATAAAGTTGTTTGATATAAGTTCGAAACTCATAAGTTCTAAATTCATAACGGTCATAATATATAATGGGCTTTGGAACAAAAGTAACATAGGAATATAGGTTAATTATAGCGTAACCTCCAAGCCTTTAAGTTTATACATATTTAACTATTTTTAGCAAATATACATTTTACCAAGATTCATTATTTCATTATGTTGAACATTGCTCTAAAAATATTACAATAAACATATATTTAACTACTTCTAAATATAAAATAATTCCGCCAGATCTCTACCTGGCGGTAGGGTGCCCAGAAGGCTGGCAGCATTGCCACGCTGAATGGCAATGCTGATCCTTTGTGCTAGGAAGGAGCCAGCCCTCTGGTCACCCGATACTTCGCGGAGCCTGCTTGCTATTTGTTTAAACAGCGCCATCGCACTGGGTCCCCATGGCCCCAGCGTTTCAACCCCAAACGGCTCAAATATGCAGCCACTGCCTATGGCTGCATATTTGCGCCGTTTGAGGCATTCTGCTGAGTCTGCAGCAGCGCCGGCCCTAGTTTCTGTTTGTGGAAGATGGGACGTGGCAAGTGTGTCCACGCAAGTGGCATCCCAGACTAGGGGTCGTCCCATCTTCCACGGCATTAGGGTCATACCGTCGGGCCTTTTCCCGTCGGCGCGGTTAAGGCCGACTGGTTCTAACACTGCCGGCGCCCCCGCGGTTGCTAAGGCCCGACGGATGATATCATTCAGGCCGGCATGGCGGGGGATGCGTCCCGCACTTCTGCTACAGGACAGGCCATGATGACCGAGGCGGTCTACCTGGGCGCTGCAGGAGCACTGATGGGGGGAGACACACTCTGCTCCCAAGCGTATAGAGGTTGCAAGCCGGAACGTATGATTATCTAAAAGTGTGCCAATATTTTTGGAGGGTATTGCATGGAGCCAGGCGCCCGACTCCCATTTCGCAACCGCAAGGAGACGCGCGCGCTCTGCGGGGCTGGTGGACGTGTTGTAAAGGTTGTCCCGCACCAGCTCGCAGAGCGGCTCATCCCATCGCCGCTGCGATCGGGGAGTCGTGGGCAGATCGAGGTTCGGACATGCTTGTTTCCATGCATCCTGGGCCTCTGTTAGGTAGGGTACATGTAAGCTGTCTTGTGGAACTTTTAGAATTTTGGATATGAGGGCTAGGGTGCTGTGGACTGACGATAAGAAAGCAGGTAGTGCGATTTGGGAAATTTGGCGTATGCCCAGGCCTCCATGCCGGATTGGCAGAGAGGCCTGGGTCCAGGATCGGTCAGAGAGGCGGATGTTAAAAACGTTGGTAATGGTGTTTTGTATGATATCATCCAGACTTTTGAGCAGGTGGACATATTTCCAAAAATGGCTACAGCGTAGGGAGTAGGTGAATTTTGGTGTAAATAGACAGTGACGGATGATTACGTATGCCACGTGATGGTTAATTTCGAGGAGGCGTTCTGAAACCAGGTTAAAATTTTGAATTTTGTTATTGACGAATTTAGGAAATGCTTCATCCAGTATAGGAGAGCCTAGGAGGTGAAGTGTACTATTATTTACAGTTTTAATATCGGGTGCGATGTGACGGAATTTGGAGGTTATGAAATTCTCATCTAACCGAGGATCTGCTATGAAGATTTCGCACTTCGACGTATTTAGCTCTAGGCCAATGGACCGGAATTTGTCAGAAAGAACACGGAGATCTTCGAAAACTTCGTTCACTTCACCGCCCAGGGTTCCATCGTCTAAATACCACGCATTAAATTTTGAATTTAGTTGTTTTATAATGGGATGTATGGCCAGACTGAAGAGTGCCGGTCCGAGGGGATCGCCTTGTTGGCAGCCAACAGCTGACAATATGGGGTGGTTCCGGTATAAAAGGTCGGACGGTGAGCTGTAGCACTGCCAGATGAAGTTGTAGAGAAGTGGAACGTGTTCTTTTACTTCAGTAAGAAGGGTTCCTCTATCCACTGAATTAAAAGCATTTTTGACGTCCACCTTCACTACAACTTCACCTGTTCGCCCTATTAGAAAGGAACGGAGAGAGTGTACAGTTGCTTCACAGCCTCCTTTGGAGCCGAACCCCATTTGAATGGGTTGAAATTTCTCACACAGGAGCTGCGCGGAGCAGTTGCAGCATATTTTGGCAACCAGGCGGCGGTAGGTGGAGCCTACGGCTATTGGCCTTACGCCCCCATCTTTTTTGGTTAGAGCGCAGAGGTTGGCTCCATATAGAGTGCTGGTTATGCTATGGTCTATTTTTCCTGCCAGCATCAGATTGCATAGGTCTGTCAAACTGGAAAGCAGTGATTCGCCAGCCGTTCCAGAGGTACTGCCAAGGAGGTCTTTCAGATGTTGCGGCGACAATCCGTCTAGGCCACCGGCTGAACCGCTCTGGAAGGACCCGATGGCCCGGCGAACGTCGTCGGCAGATACTTGAAGGAATGGCTGTGAAGCATCAGGGGGTTGAGGGAGGTTTGCATTGGCTGAAGGGAGCGGGTGCTTAGATTGGAGAGCTGCCAGGGTTTCCGGTGTATAGGGAGCAATTGCATCAGTCGAAAAAAGAAGCCTGGCAGCTCCTTTAATGTCACCTTCCTCCACTTTAGCCTCAGCGCGGTGGTGAATCGATGATTTATGGCCGAAGATGGGGCTATGGAATTGTCTGAAGTCATGAGGATTAGCACAGTTTTGTTTGATTCTATTTGTTAAAGACAACCCGAGTTGCTGACGCTCTTTAATGTGCAAGATTCTGTAAGGGAAAGTCAGCAGCTGCTGCCAGGCTTGTTCTGAGTTGTCAGTTACAACTCGGCGGATGTCTTCACTGAGTTTCTGGGCCACTGAAACACGGGCACCCCTGGGGATGCGTTTGATGACGTGGATGGAATTTTTTAGGGTGCTGATAGTGACCGAAAAGGATGGATCTAGCGCTGGCGGTAGTGCATGAGGTGGTACAGGGAGCGGTTGGCTGCCAAGTTGGTCGGTGACGCTGGAGGCGTTTGGATTGTGGATCCGGCTGAGGTGAATGTTTAGGCCTCTTTGACCTTTAAAGTATTTAGCCTGAGGGCAGAGTGGACATTGTATGGGTTCGGTGTTATCGGTGGTGCTCCGCGAAGTGCTCTCCGGAGCAGACATGTACTTAAAAAATCCTAACACTAAGAATATTAAAATAAAGGATACAAAAAGCATGCACATTCACATAATTGTCACATTATCCAGAGGAGTGTGTTTCGCTTGGAGAATCACATTATCATTAATGGCTCGAAGCTCGTTGCACTCGTGTTGGGAACTCGATAAATCAAAAATATTCAAAAGCTTGAAATGCTTGAAATGTTTGTTTTGTATTGGTTTTCAATCTTGACGTTGGTGTCAGCCTTGACGGTTGACGCCGCGGGCCGTCGGCACTGCAGAGGCGCGGCGTGCGGAGCGCCCTTGGTTATGGTTTGGTAGAAGTATTCATATATGCGGGTTTAACCCGTAATTTTCTTATCATATGGGTTTTCCAGTGGCTGGGTTATTTAGTAACGGACAGAATCAACTATATCTTGGCAAATTTTCGTAGTTTTATAAATATTTTATTATCAGAACTATTTTGACATTCTAACTTCGAACCAATTTTATGTTTCGGACAATATGTTTAAATTAGAACTATGAATGAATTAATTTTATTTCAGACCTTGAGTCCATGTGTGTTAGTACTTACCTACTTACAAACAAAACTTAAACAACTAACGTCAGTATTTCAATGGATTACTATGTCAATTCATTACATTAATACATAATTAATTCATTTTATTTATAATATACAATACATCATTATATCTCTTATCTTTATTAAGTCGAATAACATTAATTATAAAAGAAATAGTATATCATACCATTTTATGGTGTTCAGTCAAGGGCAAACATAAATATCCAAAGAAATTTCCAAAATATGTATACAAAAAACGTTACTGCCATAATAATAAGACCCGTATACATATTTTTAAAACTTTGTAGTGTATACATATTAGTGCCCTTGATTGTTCCAATAAAAATGAATCATCGCAAATCGTAAACTTTTTTTTATTCTCTTTGATTATTGTTAACTTAGAAAGAAAGAAAGAAAGAATTCAACATAAAAACACGATACAAAATAAAAAGCAAAAACCCGAGCCCATAACAATTTGCCACAAAAAACCTTCACATCGACAATTCTTCACAAAAACGCCCCTAATCAAAGCTGGACAGTGCCAATGCCAATGGCCAAAAAAACCTGACAGGGCTAATCCTAAGTGCAACTTGTGCGATAAGGCTTAAGCCCCCGCCCTAATGGCCCGCCCCTTGTACAAACTACCATAACTCAACCTTGCCTTGGCTCAACCGACTTAGCTTTGGCAGGCGTCATTTCTCAAAAGGCATGCGGTGACGTAGCTCGAGATTAATAAATATAACGCGGACGTGGAAAAATGTAGCACTTAATTCGGACGAGATGAGTTGCGTGACTTAGAATTGCTTCGCTTGTTCCTTTACGTTTGCTGAATACGTTAAAGTAGAACCGTGTTAGAAGAGTGAGCCCGTTGAAATGTCAAATATCTTGTCTAGGTTAAAAATATTTATATATAACTTCACATTTTTGTATAGATAAACAGTCTCTGCGACTAAGCTTCAGTCATACTAATATAAATGAACTATGAAAAGAAAATACATTACCAATTTCATGAAAATCGTTATACCCAGCCATTTTCGAAAAACTGGTAACAAATAGTAGAATTGCTCATCTAAAGTTAAAGGGAAGTATGATAATTAATGATTGAAACAATATTAATATACCGGGTGTTGCCTGTAACAGGAGCAAATAATTAAAACGTAGATTGTGCTCATCAAACAATAAAACTTTCGTTCAACAACTTGTAAAAATTATGTAATCTTTTTCATACAAATTAAATAGTATTTTAAATGTTTTTCAATGTATGTTAACATCAGTCTAATTGATGTCGCTTGTCACGCTACAAACATAATTAAAATCGCAATACATTGCGGCTTCAAATAAACTTTAAAGTGTACCAAAAACCAAAACATAAGTTATTTTTAAATGTCGCTGAACAAATGTTACCACCTTACAACCTTAGTTTTCATTATTTGTTCCTAGTACAGGGAACACGTTGTATTCAGTGTTTTCCATAGCTTTCATCAATTTTAAAATCCAAGGCTATTTTATAAATTAAATAATTTCACTTTATTCAAATTGCTATACATAAACCCAAATTTCGTCGTCATGTATTTCGTGAACATCAGTATAAATTCGATGAAACGATGTGATATGTTTATATTTACGTTGTATTGACTTACCTCAACGATTTAATTTACCTAGAACCACCACCAGAACGTTAATTATAGTTACTTTCGAAGTCTTGTTTTATGGTCTAAATCAACGGTCGGCAACCGCTTAGCAGCCAAGGGCCATATAGTAGCTTAGGAATTGACGCGGGCCGTATTTTGTTAATAATTTGTGATTTTATAGTATTCGGAATAAAACGACGGCAAAACAGACCGGAATATAGGGCTGCAAGTGAGCGGTTCAAGGGCCGAATGCGGCCCGCGGGCCGCAGGTTGCCGACCGCTGGTCTAAATCATAAATCAAGTAGATACTCTAACTGCAATATTACCCGGCTGAATTTCCATGTAACTGATATATTTTCTATAATTAAAGCTAAAGCTCCCATTTCAATTAGCTAGTTAACCAACGTAATGTTTATGAGGCCGAGTAGATAATAACCGACACGACCACATTATGGAAGCTAAATTATATTACAACGCGTAAACGTTTTATGACTATTCCTTTATAATTAAATCATTTATGTTGATTATTCAGCACAAAAATAATAATACTGCTTGCGTTAGAACAATTAAGATCATAAATAAAGATATTGTGAAATCATTTATGATGCGCAAAGTTTTCCCAAGGTAATGATACAATGTAATGTTACAACATGCACGATACCGCATCCGCCCTTGCACATGCTAAAGAAAAAAAGGAATTAGATAGAGAAGCAGAATAAGTCTATAAAATGAAAGGTGTTTGTAACTAGAGCATGCAATATTATCGGTTTTATTTGTATGGATAATACCTGTTTTTCGGTATTGTCCCGGTTTGTTTCGGTATTGTATGATACAGTATCTCTCACGCACACATTAACAAGTATGAGAGTGTTAACTTTATGCTAGCAAAGAGTCTTAAAGACATTTCTAACTCACGCGACTGCAGCACCGATGACTTTATTCACAGTATTCGAATACTAAGTAACAGAGAAATATTTACAACTTAAACAGCTCTAAACTAGGTTAAACAGCATTTTGATAGTCGAAATAAAACAATGACTTAACAATTTTATTACACTTTTACTGCTACGACGAAACTATTGGAGTTATACTTCACTGCAATGTTGGCACCTTGCCGTAGCGTATCCTTACGGACATTATTGCACCACTACTATACATTATGTTACTGCTGACTCCGAATATCGGCAATAAAATGTTATTGCCAGCTATGCTAGCTTTCGGTAGGTTTTGGTAGCATTATGTCGCTCGTAAATATTTACATGTATCGATAAGATTAGGTTGCATGTTGCATTATTAGATAATGTTGGAACTGTTTTGTAGAAGTTTAGAAATACGATTGTACATTGTGTTGGACGTTGATGCATGGTTTTGGAATAATCAAAAGATAGAGTGTAACAAACCAACTAAACCTTAATTTAACTTATTTCTTAGCACTGAATGTGTTTGCTTATTTAACTAAACATATTTTCTCGTACCATTTATTCTAGAACAGGTCTCGAAGTTTTTGCGAAACTATTTTCGCAGCTCATTCATCATGTTGTTACAGTGTATTCTCGCTAACCACGTTTTCAACTTAGATTATGTTTTTAAGGCATTAAGTCACGTAAAACCTCTAGAGAGTCTAGGTCTTACTTCGGAAATAGTTTTACTTTTATTTCTTCTTTGTGGAACTTTGATGACTACATAACTAACTATACATGTTTTCGTTTTTCGTGGGTATATAATAGCATAGAATAATGTTTTTATCGATCCATGTTACATTAATTATACATATATATTTTATACATTCATTATTTCAATTGTCTGTTGTTTTTATCAATGTAATAAAAATACAGACCATTATTTTAATAATAAATAGAACAGTCCTGAAAAATGTAAACCGATAAAAACGTTTTACAAAAAAAATGTTGATGTCAATTTGTGAAGCGATACTAATTGAAATGCAGAAGGCACGCGAAATAACAATTATGGAATGAAAGATCATGATGATAAAGCTGATAGTTAACTAAACGCTTTTTATTTGACAAACGAGTAAAAAGGTTTTTTGACGACAAAACAAACAATGTACACGTTATTGAATTTGCTTTAAAATACGACAAGTCTTTGATGCTACTTCAATTATCGTGAATGATCAAAGCCTAAATTGGTTTGATTACAAATTATTTGCCGAAGCATTTTGTTGCTCGGCTAGATCACAATTTAAGCATCTCTCAAGTCTGTTTGTTCTTGTTACCAATCGCAATATCAATTCTAGTCCCTCGATACTGGACAAATTGATGGGTAAGGTGATCGGAATGAAATTCTATTACCATTTGAATATCGACTTTTTTTTATCATCACTACATAGTATAAAACAAAGTCGCTTTCTCTGTCCCTATGTCCCTATGTCCCTGTGTATAATCTTTAAAACTACGCAACGGATTTTGATGCAGTTTTTTAAATATATAGAGTGATTGAAGAGAAAGGTTTATATGTATAATACATGCATAATATAATAGAGAAACACCGTGCGAAGCCGGGGCGGGTCGCTAGTTAATTATACGTCTTTGTGAATGTGTTGATAAATATATATTTTTGAAATTAATAACTTTACTCAATTTCTTTGGGGATTGTATAAAGTGATAAAATAAATAACAACAAAAATAAATTATCCTAAACTAAAATAATTGTTCTAAACTAAAACTTTTGTGTTAAATAACTAATTCAGATTTAGTTAAATCACATTGCTGAACGGTCATATATTTTTATTTATAATTTGAACTATTTTTATTTATGAATTATGCGTATATAAATGTTTAAATAACTCTTGAATACTACTTGACGTGAAGGAAATTGGCATCGAACACCAAAATATAAGAAATAGTCGTATCGACAGTAGCAACTTGCAATTTCCGCGTACAAAAGAGCACCGTTAGGAAAAATGAAATTTTTAAATTTAAGAGTGTGTGATTTTGATAAGGGGGCAATAAATCCAGAAAGGTTCGAATTTAGGTACCGTAGGGTTGTCGCATTATAGGCCTATTGTCGGCTATTCGCATTATTCCCTTATCAAACGCGAAGTTAATGGGCGAGCTTTGTGCCCTGTATGATAAATTGATTCGTCCATACACAGCCTCATTGTGATGTAGATATTCTTAGCTGTTCCACGCTTAAGTGTAGATGATAAATGGAATGGAATGTCTATTCGACTGTATTTGGTTCTAGTTTCTAGTGCTACGCCTAAACGATGAAAGTGCGTTTAGCCGAACATACTTTTTTCTGTATTCTTGGTTTTGTATTTTTTAGTTTCCTGAATCGTAGGTCATAATCATCTACTGATATAAATGATACAAATGAACACCTGTCTAGTTTATCATTGAGCCTACCCCACTCTGTAAATTCACTGAACCTACTGATTTTTATAGCTTTCAATGAGTACTTATAAAATGACCTAAGGCAAAATTAAGAAGCCTATTTGACAGCACCCTGACGTATGACAGTTTTTTTGTAACCGTCTAAGTTAATGGTTTTGACGCTTTATTAAAAAAAAAACAGTGTATAATCCTGCAATATTATGCCATATCCTGAGAGATAACGTGGCTTTTGTTCCTAAAATAGTAGCGGAAAAATTCCTTTCTAGAGAATTTACATTTTGCAAACTGTGTTCAAATCGAGGAAACGATTTTGAACGAGTATTAAAAAGTCGATATATCGACTTGACCAAACGTCACAGCTCTAGTTTGGAACCGAGCATACGAGTATGCTAATGATCGTTTAGTTATATCGCATTGTTTATCTGTTTGTCGATGACTGTGGACGAGGACGTGTTATTGTAATGATTATATTCGTGATCAAAAAATCGGTCATATTAATGATAAGATAGTAGTGATGATGAGAACTGATCAAAGGCGGTGTTAAATTAATTTGAAGTTAGGTATTAGTCACTACCTATTAAGAAATAGATAAAGTAATTGAATGATGGTGCTTCAAAAGTAAGGGAGCTTATAAGTAAGTCACAAATAGTACATTGTGTATCAAGGGCGGTAAGTAAGGAATTACAAACGAGTGTTTGTTACAAGCCCGAGGCGAAGCCAAGGGCTTTAACAACACGAGTTTGTAATTCCTTTACCGCCCGTGGCACACACAATGTTTTTCATCACACTTGTGAGGAAATCTGATTAAAATAACCTTACTTAACCTAAATAAAATTGTAAAACTGACAGTGACATTAGTGACATTATCCATAGACAATGCGACTTCACGTCACGTTCGGAAACCATAGCGGTAAAGACTTAAAATGGTTGATTTTATTTTTGCAAAATACTGAAATGCATTATTTAAACATTTAATTAATGTTACAGAAATATGTGTTTACATGTATTTGCAATAACAGTTCTCTTTAAATAAATATTTCAGTAATAAAAGTTAAAAAAGTACGTTGGCGTTTCCTTTGAACATGACAAATAAGAGTAAAACAGAACCAGCGTTTCAAATTTAAAAAGAAAACCATTACGCCCTAGGGCGTAATAGGTCATTTACGGCCCGCAAAACCTACGTGTAATGACACCATTTTCGAGCAAGTGTGATGAAAAAGACACTTACGAAAACATTTTTTTATATAAATGATATTGTAATTTAACTGAATAAAGCTAAGGAAAGGCAAAGTCATAGTATGTAGACATAGGTAGCTATCCAAAAAATCCGGGACGCGTACCGAGACTTCATTACATAATTTATAAATGTAAAAGCTCTCTCGATAAGGTTTTCGGTCAATGTAATTTATCATACGAGCGGAACGACCGTGATTTGTAAAAAAGTTTCATCCTCTCAAGAAAGTTCCCAGTGTATTAGAGGATGCTGTTTAAGAAAAATGACTAGTCAAGGACGTGATAAATGATCATTTTCATAGTCTTCTTCAGTTTTAATGTTGATTTTATTATGAAGCTATTTTCTTTCCCCATTTTCATTAACCTTAATACCACAGTAACAATTTTCTGTCTGTAACGAAGAATAATTCCTTAAACTCCATTTTTGAAATATCTTTAGATAATATATTTGATATTTGCTATTTGATTTACAGTTTATGTTAACAATGTAGCTAGTAATATAGGTACGCATAAAATATGATAAATTGTTGATACCTTTAAACTACTTTCTTTGTATTCCTGAGAAATTACTGCAATATTTTGAGAATAATTGAAATTTACAGTTAATAATATAAACTAATTCAGTTTATCATTTAAATATAAATTAAGCTAGTAATTATGGCCAAAATAGTAGAAATTTTGTGCATTGCAAACGTAATCGAAAATGCTGCATCTAATCATTATTATGTTAAACAAATACTATTGTGTTTATGTTCTAGGCAAATCATTAGAATTAAGAAAACTTAAAGTTAAATATAAGCCTTTGTTTTGATATGCCACATAATAATTAGACTCGGTGCATTACCTATGCTTGTTTCAGCATTTAAACTGTTCCCTCAGGTTGACACCCCAGACAGCGTGCTGCAAAGTGGCTTGGGCCTCGGTCCGGGGCCAGACACGGCCCTGAGGTCCATGGTAGACCCCCGGGATTATGACCGCCTCCGCTTCTTTCAAATGAGTGCCGCCCAACCCAACACCTTTGAAGAGACTATCCATAGGGTGAGCTCATTAGCTTTTCCTACTTACAGATTTTGACAGACAAAGAGTAAAAGTTTTTATTTGACATTGTGAGTCATTTGTGTTGATACATATCTAAATCGTCTCAGTCTAAGCTAAGTAGCAATTGAATTTGTGACTCTTTAAAGAAGGAATAAACTTTAAATGGACAAATTCGACGATTTTGATACTATATCGACACAATTAATTGTATGATTTGATATCTTATAAAACATCCATCCTTTTTTCACATTTAAAATGAATATGAAGGGTAGTTATTATAAATATCAAGATAAAAATTTAAAAAAATACTTTGTCTGTTAAAATTCTGAAGGTGGAAAACAGCTGTAGTCCGTTATCCTCTGAGTGGCAAATAATTTATGTGTAGTAGTTTACCTATTATAATATTCTTGCTATTTTCATATACCTCCTAACTTACCTATCCTCTTGCTAAACAAATCATTTAGAATACAAATATGTGTTTAGGTATATAATTATAAAGTCTAGATTTTTATCTTCAGTATTTTTATTCTAGTTTCAATTAGACAGATAATCTATATACGTTTAAGTATAGCACTATGCGTTTCTAACTTTTCGTATTTTATTTATGTCAATATATTTATGTAATATAGAATATTCAATAGTGTATTATTATTTGCCAACAGAGACTTAACAGACTCTTTCAAAATTCAAAATTATGAACAATGCATTTTTGGATACATTTTTATTCGGCATGCCCAAAGAATTGGAGGTGGATCAAATGAATTTAATTTTGGCTGAATCAATCATTATCTCGAATTGTCACATGGATTTCATTAAAATATATAAAACAATTATTAAAGTAGACAGAACTTGATAATTTATAGTACACTTAAAACGATTAGCAAGTTGTATTTAATTTTCATCCATTAAGTCTGGTTCCTCTACTTTGTGATTGTTCTATATAGATAATACAATTGGAGTTTCATCACAAAACAAAATTACAAAGCTTCTCACAATGATTTTGTTTATGCACGCCGTCGTTTTGCAGTGTTGTGTTTAAAATAGCTGCACCTTTACTTTAATCATAATAGAGCATGAGTGCATGTTATGGCGTTATATTTTATGAATTATGTCATAAATATTACATTTTAGGTATAAAAAGAGAAATTATTATTTGTAATTGACTAACTAATTGTTAAGCCCATTGTTTGTTAATTTATGATGCATCTTGATACAATTTTGATTTTGTATATTATGTGTAATTTACTGTATGTATAGTGTAATATACAACATAACTATAATGATCCTTACTATACCTTTTTGATATGAGTGTCATATCCTAATCAATATAATGTGTAATGTGTATATAACTACTTTTGCAGAAATGTGACTACATACGTATACAAATAGACATCATACTCATTAATATGGACCAAGTAACCAAATATAGCTTTTATCCATGACTAGCTCTCAACGTAACGTATATAAATATTTTTTTATGTAACAGAAGTCATTTTCGAAGTTAATGAGCTTTCTCCTTTGTTACAGTTAAAAGTTCAGGAAGCAATGAAGAAAAAAGACAAGTTAGCGAGAGAACAGGAAGAGGTAATTTCCTTTATAGTTTCAGTACCTAATTAATTTCATAGTACTTAAGTAGCATAGTTCCTATTTTCTACTCCTATTAATAAATTTAAATATTTCGATAAACATTTCTAATTGTGTAACTTTAAAAAGAAATCAACCCCACAAACATAGTAATTATTAATGGCAGTGTATGCCAAGTGTCTCTCAGCAACATATTCCGTACTGTTTGCACTAGCATTACAAGGAAACGCCTTTACTATCCCATATTATCACACACACATCCAAAACATAATCTGATGTGAGAGTCGCAGTAACATGTAATCTTCGAGTGTCTCGAACATTCAACGCGCGAACCGAACCATGAGCTAATCGTGCCCTAATCTCAAGCTAAGCCTATTAGAGGCACTTGTATCGCTTCCCTACGAAACTTCGGAAGCCCTTGCTCAGAACATTTAGAACTCTCGTAAAACTATGGGACCCTGGTACTTTGGAATATCGAACATTGAAATTTTACTGCCGCAATAAACTGTTGCCGCATGAATTTTGGGTACATGGTACGACGATTGGTATGATGTTGGTTATTAATTTTTTTATTGGACTGGAAGTCGGTATCTCCATACGAATTGAGTTGTACACGATTGGTTATCGATTCGGCTTTGTTTTGTTCACATTTTCATGTCATTTTTCGTTAAGTATTTATCTTCAGTCATAGTGTTAATTTATATGTACCACGTACTTGTACTTTATAAGAATTCAGATCCATTTATTGTATAAAGTTCTGATTCTTTTGAATATTGTCCTCTATTTTCGAACTTATTGAATAGGACAATTTGTAAAGGCACTTTGGAAACTTTTTCGTCATTTATCACCTTTAAGCCTCGTAATACATGACTTTCAGTTTTACTAAAGTCACTCGGTAAATTCTTGAATTATGGCGTAAGAAAGCTATTTTCTTTTTATAAGCTCCTTAATGTCTGATGTCTAAGTTGATAACTTTTCAAATGGCGTGAAGAAATTACTGGAATTTCTTTTGTATTGATAATGTAATTGTTTGTTACAGATTCTAAGGGATATTAGACATGGTCTTATGAACATGGGCCGCGATGGTGTTAGAGGACCTTTTGGAGGTACGTTTATACTTTGTTATCAGTTTGGTTTATAACTTATTATATTAAAAAATGGTTTATTTATCCTGTCTTAAAATAATATTTAGATATAATAATCACGCGGAGACTTACAAATGTGTCCGTTTAAGAGAAATAATTTAAACTTTCTTTTTCTTGTTTCATTTCTCTGTTTCATAACATATCGTATTACAGTTTACCTACTATATTTTACAGTTATAAATCAGACATTACAGAATTATTGAAATACAATAGATACGAGGGTGAATCAAAAAGTAATTAGAACAAGTATGAAAAAATAGACATATGGAAATTTTAGTATTTTTATTATTAAATTAAGTCTATTTTAGACTTAGTCAGACATAAAATATTAATCCATTGTTTATTTTTACTTCCCATTTTAAATTAAATCTTATAGCTGTCTAAATATGGGGTCCAAAATCTCTTCATATCATCTAGATCTCAAATTCATTGATAAAGGCGTGCATGTTTTTAAAGATCAAAGAATGAATTCCAATACATATAGTTTGGGCTTAAAATACTACAAGTAACTTATTACTTTGAGTTCACCAGCTCGAATAGCACCCATGGCAATTTAAAGGCTTGAACCCGTCAGAAGCATTCAAAAGTAGCAGAATTTTTGATAATTTTTCTTTCTACATTTTTTAACGTAAAGGAATTCAAACTACCAAATACCATGTTTGTATACTCTTCGCTAGTAGTTATATATTTTTCTTTGAACTGTATATTCGCGAAATTTTGCGTTAATTTCTGAACATTATGAACATGGCTGAAAACACCACCTTATTTTTTAAAGTTAACGTATGGCTTTAAAAAAACCCTATTTAAGGATTTTTATTATTTCTCTAGGTCACAGTGATAAGGCTAAATTTAATTTGTAGTAACAATTTTTTCGCTATCCACATCAGAACTTAGCCCACAATGCTTCAAACATTCACTAAAATATGCTTTCATTTTACTAATATCGTAACCTCTTTGATAGCGTTCTCTTTGTTTAGCTGTCACAGAAAAATAAATGAACGTGGACAAGTTTTTACTTATTTATTTTCATAATAATAAGGGGCACTGCATGGCCTCTATTCAGAAAATATAATTAGGACACAGGAGCATATCCATTCTAATTACTTTTTGATTCACCCTCGTACTTTTAGTTTATATTCTTGTATAGGTATCATAATTTTTTATTTCAATATGTATCTATTTTGCTAGCTACAAATCACTACGAATTAAATTATTCTGGACATTGTTTTATTATATAACGTAATTAATATTGTAATTTTTAATTTAAAATTTTTGCATGTCGCTTGCACGGTGTCATTTATACATTGTTTAATTAAGTTTATGTCTATGATCTCTACGAAACGCTTTTTTATAAATTTCAAACATTATCTCTTTAATATATTTTACAGTGTGCTTTTGTTGTGCATCGACCATCGATCATTTTTGTCACATTCCTATTTGATGGAATAAAACATTAATAAACATCATGTTTCAATTTACAAAACAAAATGCCAAATAAAAGGCGAACAAATGGCGTCGAACGCCCCGTATCGGCGATTGTTAAGCTCACCTTCATCCATCAGACATTTAATTTGCGTTAAAATAAAATTTTAAATGCATGTCGTTTTAAAAATATTTTGCATAAAACCACGCACGGCTTCCCGATGTTCGTTCACAGCTTTAAGAGCAGTGTTGTCAGTGATACCGCCACTTTGAGCCACCTACGGATGGTAATTTTACGGTAAATTTTTTCGCAAGTTATGTTCGCACGTTTTTTTATTTGCGCTGTTGAAGTCTGCTACGCTGAAATAGTCTAATAACAAGCTCGTTTCCAGACGACACGTACATGTATGACGACGAGGCGAGAGGTCTCTCCGGACGTGGGCACTGGTATGACGAGCCGCCGTATGAGAGCGATCCCGAAGACTTTCTCATGGGCGGAGGAGCTCCGGCAGCCTCGTTTCAAAATGGCCGCGTGTGCTTCACTCTAAATCTCCGTAATGAACCGAGAGGTGAAGGCGTGATATCTCTTAGAAGCGCCGGCGACATAAGCCTAGCGAGAGCCCCTCGACGGGGATTAATAATTCCGCAGAGCGGACCCTACCCGACAACCGTGATCCCGTTACGAACAGCAAGGGACCGCGAGAGTGGGGATTACGCGGCGTCGGACATACAGTCTATAGGCTCGAGGCTGTCTGGAATATCCCTGGACTCCACTAGGTCAGAGAGGGATTCGAGAAGAGGCTACAGGCAAATGTCAGGCTATCGGATAGGCGATCCACTGTCGCCCGCCTCATCGGATTACGAAGATCAAGAAAGCGAAACTGATTCCCAACACATAGCAACCGTGCACCAGGTATAATACGACTGCCTTTTTCCGCGCTTGACTGACGTAAATTGATTTATTCGAGATGAATTGGCAATTAAAAGAGTAATAAATTAGCTGAAAAATCGCATATCGCTTTTGACTTGCAAGCCCTTCTTCCAAATAATATTTTTTCCATTCTTTCAGTCGGCCGAAGAGTGTGAGGGGGTGTCCAACCTTGCAGGAAAGGTGCGAGGTCTTAGACAAGATGTACAGAGAAAAATTTCAAGATTAAGACAAGAAACCGGACCGGAAGGCACCGACCGAAGGACGAGCGCCGACCAAGCGTTCCCTTGTTCTAATAGTTCGTTTGAAAGTCTTCCCAGCGGATCTGGCAGTAGTGAGTGGATTTATTGAGTTTTTTGTTTGTGTTAATATAAATATTTTTTGTAAATAAGTTTGTCTTTCCTTTCTTTGTACCAATAACCCCCCATGTATTACTTACAGATGGTCTTGTAAATAGATAGTTAAGTCTTAGTACCCCGCATAGTTGTTACTAATCGCACTCACATGTCTTCCTTGAAATAATAAAGTTGTCCTACCTATTCACAGTCTTACAAAGATGTACCTACAGGTATTTCTATTTTCTATGTCGTGGTAATAAAACGATCGTAAAACTGAAATGCCTAAGTCTAAACTGTTTATGTCCAGGCACACAAGCATTGGTACGAGCCGGTAGTAATCACTCATCTCTCTCGGCAGAAGAAAATATAGAATTAAGTCCGGCCGGGCGGAGCTTACTTGCGCCGCAAATGCTGTGTCGGGCGCGGGCGCTCGTCGATTTCGTGCCCAATATTTACGACAAAGATGCTTTGAGATACAAGGTAAGATAGTATGCAAATTTCCAAGCCAATTAAGTACAGTATACTGCTCGGCAACTTTCATAAACTCGAATCGTTATTTGTTGACAGAAAGGAGACATCATCGAAGTGATCAACATGAATGCATCTGGAATCTGGCGCGGCGTTTTAAACAACAAAGTTGGAAACTTTAAATTCGCACACGTTGAAGTATTATCTGACAGAGACACGATGCGATCGAGGTCATCTAAATGGTGCAAAAGCCGGGAGAGGCTTTGGGAGACGCGACCAAGAACGGTAGAAGAACTGCTGAGGAGGATAGACTTACCGGAGTACACAGTGGCCTTTGCGAGAAATGGATATGAAGACATAGAACTCTTTAAAGAAATTGAACCATCCGATCTCGATTACCTAGGAATAATGACCCCTGAGCACCGCACTCGCATACTTGCTGCTGTACAACTGCTGCACCAACTCGAATGTAAGTTCACTTATTTTGGGAAAATTTTGATAAATCTATGTGGTTAAATGTCATTTAGTGATAAAGGATTATTTTTGTTTGTCTTAGGTAGCGAAGGTGATTGTGAAGGAGAGGGCGGTGGCTCCAGTTCCGAAGGCGGTGATTCGCCGTTCGGTCGTCGACAGTTTCCTCGGGACTCAGGCTGTTACGAAGCCGGCGTCGGAGTTGGTGGAGTAAGAGTTCGAACATCTCCCCTAGTCCACAGATCAGATGAACCGTCACACCGGCCACCAGAGCCGGCCCCGCAGGCCAAGCGTTCCGTCCGTCGCCGACAACCCGATGACGCTGAATGCGACAGAATCGAATGCTACCCTGGAACGAATGCGGAACGAATCGCAAACCGCAGCGTCGGTTTACCCGGAGGCGGCCGAGATGATACCTGCGAATCGGATCACAGGCTTAACGTGGTTAAATTCGTGGCAGGCGGGGAGCCTTGTGCGTCAGAGAAAAGCAGTGATTCGGGTGTGAGTAGTTCTTCGTTGAGTTCGGCGCATCCTCATCGTCCCTGAGCGAGGCCCGCCGCGCCCGCGCTCGCCTAGGCACTGGCGCGGGCGCGAGCGCAGGCCGCGCTGCCGCCCGCACCCCCAAGCCCCGCCGGAGAAGCAGAACCTTCCGCACCACAAACGGAATAAGGCATCGACGGTCTGCCGCGCGACTTCACAAGTGCATCAGTACTTTTCACGTACCTTCCACCTTATTAAAGCTGTACGCGCCGGTTACCGTGCATTGGAAGAAGACAATGAGAAGGGTCTATCGAGCATGCTCGCTAGGGGGCAGTGGGGGTTACCGTGGACGTTTTAGGTATTTCGTTTAATAACAAGGCCATTTCCACAAGCTGGCCGAGTAAACGATTGGCCGTGTAGGACGGCTGCAAAGAGCTTTGAAGTATGTAAAACACGGACAGACTTTGAATCATGGCATTTAAAGATTTAGAGGTGTTTGTTCCAAAATAAGACTGATGGTTCTGTCTGGTCAGCTTTAAAGACTTCTCCAATTTTATTGTGTATGGGTGTAACGCCTATCGTAATATTTGGTGTTATGTTCAACGTTGGAACTAAAAGCAATTTCTCTGGCACTAAATATTATTAATGATATATTATTTTAATAATGTTGAAGGTATACATTTTATACTTTATTGATGGAACAGTTGGGAAGAAAGCATGGGTAATAGACGTGATTATATTGAATCGATTTTTTTGAAAATAGTTATATTCCTTTATTTCTAGTGATATAAAATTGATGAGTTTTGCGGTTACTAGCGGAAATGATTGTGGCTTAGTCTTTGAAATCTTGTTATTGTGACTTTGAATCGTCTAATTATGACATTTTTTTGAAGATTTTGTTTTGAAATATCTTGTATTAATATTATCATTCCTTTACTAAAGTTATAAGCATATCATGATCGACGCCAATCTTATTTTAAGTTGCTTTTAAGCGTTATTTGCGTGAACTCTGTTCAAAAATCACATTGAATATTCTTTATGACAATACAATACGATAAATCATTATAAATGATTTATATTAAAATACTGTCTCCCCGCTTATACCAATGTATTTTTGAACAGATTGTAATATATCGATGAATTATAATTTGTAGAGAAGGCAATAAGCCAGTTAGTTGACTGGGGCGTTGTAAGCGCAACATTTCGATAGCAATAATTGTAAATAACGATAGTAGATAGGCTAATTATTGTATGTTGAGACTTTTTGTAATTTTTTAAGAGAGCTTTATGCGGGTGGCCGCATGTACAGAATAGTTGTAGGTGTCATTGTGTGAAATTTTGAATTTCGCCCAAATCTTCCGACTCATGTTTTTGTCATTCGTCGTATTTTATTGCCTTCACACTTGCGACTGGCCTGCCTCGTAAAATGACAAGTGTAGTTTTACTGCTGGCTGAAAATCCGAGTTGTTTTAGAAGTCCCGCAGAAGTTCGATCCATAAAAGTGAAACTGAAGCTAGTCCAATTGATGCGAGCTTCGAATCGTTTCCGTTCGTGTATTTATTTGTTAGCCTTTTTCATCATTTCCGTCGATTTGCCAGCCTATTGGAATATTTTAAATGAACTGTGGCCAGCCAGCCGCCGTGCAAAGCATCTAATTAGTGAACACTCCCGACTGCCAGCGGTGTTCCTTTTTTGTAAATTTTGTAAAAATCTCCTTAAAATGCACTTTTTGACTACAATTGTGAACTAGTCCGAACTATTAAGTGTATATAGATAAATGTTTGTTACTTGTATATTATAGATAGAATATATTTCTTTGGCAATTATTGTATATTCAATAATTCATTCTTTATTGAAACTTAAATGTTATAAAGTAATTTATTTATAATCGAATTACGTTTCAAATGCTCAGGTAGACAATGTGGATGTCCATTCGTTGGATACTAGGACTTGTTTTAAGACTTGTGATTACTGATACTTAAGCTGTACATTACATCTTCATTTCGTTTGTGTTAGCCATATACTACTGTAATAGTACTTTTTTGTAGCCATATTTATATTTTTTTAATACAGACCTTATGATGTATGTTTACAAATCTGTTTACAAACATGGATTCTAAATTAATAAATCCGAAAATTAACATACGCCTTCTTATTTTAAAACCCTGGTTAAGACCGTTAATTTTTTTTTTAATTATGATGGATAGATATAGATATAGTGCGACTACGTTAAGTATGCAGAGATTGAAAAAAGGTTTTATTTAAAAAAATATCTATGGTAACATCACAAGCTAGAGGATTAATTAGCCTTGATACTTGGTAAATATCTTTCGGTTTAATAAGTACATAATGTGTCTACATACCTACTGACATAAATATTGAGGACAGTCTTGCACACATCGATCTAGTCCCTAAGTCAAACTAACCACTGCTCGTATATAAATACAATACTTAAATACACACAAGAAACCGCTAATTTTGGTTGATAGTAGATCGATTTGCACAAGACTGACCCAGATATTAATTTCCGTAGGTATATAGACACATATTATAATAAACGGACGAAATATTGCCCATTTAGCGTAGTCGCAGTCTAACCCAGTTATCAGTTTCAGCGAACCGGTAGTACCTAAACTCTGATATACATAGGTGCATTTGTACTATGGTTTAATTGAAGAATTTTGACTTTGAGCAAACTGCGAAATACCTTTTTTCACAAATAATTGGGATGTTCACTAATGTTGAATTATACAACATAATATAGTCATATGGACTGGAAAATACTAAATTATCATAACACAAAAGAAATAAACAAAAAATGTAAAAAAAATATAAAGTTATGAGACCACAAAGTTAAAAAAAAACGATATTTTTTCTATCGTCTTAAAGAAAATTAAAGTCAATTTCGGAATGCTTAAATAACACTGAAAAAATAAATGTATGACAACTATGTGCTTAAACGCACTTTTTCGTGCTCAAAATGGCAAAATGCTATTTTTTTCATACAGACTTAGTACAGCGACGGAACGGATGACGTCATAAGTTCCTACCGTTTTGTATAAAGCGTTTTCAATGCTCAGTGCGATCTGCTACTTTTGATTACAATTTGTGGCTGTTATACTTATACAAATGTATTACAAATGTATTGTGTTTATAGATAATGTAATTTGACGTCATAAAGTGGTTGTAAAATCCTATTATGAAAATAAACAATTTGAATTTGAAAATTTGAATTAGGTGTCATATAGATAGATAAAAAAAATCGAGTCTACAGGCGAATTAGAATTATTGAGTATCGCTTGTCTTTCAATGTCACAATTCAATCTTCCTAACTCTGTTTACCCTTATCTAATCTATTTTAATAAAATTTTAGCACCTGTAAAATACCGTTCGGCTTATTCAATCGTACTTGTCTAATAAAGCAATTGTCAAACGAGTCCAGCCGTAAATTAATTTGATAGGTACTTGAAAGTGTCAAACCGTTGCACAAATATTACAACCACCACTGCTATTGAATGCACTGAGGTAGTATTTAGCTAGTTTAAGAGTGTTTATTCCGAGCGAGTCAATATTTTAGCATCTAGTCGAGCAGTTAATATTTTTCTTCATTATTTTGCGAAATTTGATTGAAAGTTAAAGATGCTCCATCCAAAATGTATGTCTTTATGTGTATGTATGTGTTTACCATGTAGATGTTTTCAATGTCAAAAATTCCAAGTTTACAGTACAAATATAATGTAATGCACGCCGGAAAAACACATTACAAAAGGAACATAACATAGTTAGAACAATTTATTCCGTAAAAACAGCTAAAATATTTGCGTTTTGCATGCTTTAACTCTTTTTACAATAAAGATCGTAAGTTCGACGTTGAGCATGAAGAAAGTTTTTATATCTATACCTTTGTATACCTTTGTACATCTTTAAATATATCTAATTTCGCAAAATAATGGAAAAAAAATACAAAGAACGCGACATTGCTAATTCTCTCAGAATAAACTCTCTTAAATGAATTTTACCAAGATTACGCAAGCACATTATATTTGCCAGTCAGTTAGTAATGATTAAGCATTCAATCAGGGAACGGGCGATAGTTAGTCAGTGCTATCGCAGTAAGATTAACCAACAATGTATCGATCGGAATGCGCCCAGACAGCTCGGGGAATTGATATACCGGCGGTTACTGCCGTGTTCGTTGCATGGATGGATTATTTTCAACCGGATCGGTAAGTGCATTTTATTAGAAATTATTTATACCCTTTTGCTGAATGGTTTCTTTATTTTTGCGGTTTTGTTAGACAATAATATATAAAATAGGAGTCTCAATACTGTCCTAGTAGTAGCCATCTTAAACGTTAAATCATTAGCTACCTATAAGAGTTGATCAGGTGATGAGGGTGTCAACTTTCAGGTATTAGCATGTCAAACACTAGGACGTTTAACATATTTGTTGCTAAAGTTTATGATGCATTTTGAAACGAGACAGAAATTACTACTGTAAATAAATATATATAAAACTTACTAAAACAGCGAGTAAACCTCATAATTAGTTTCCATCAGGTCATTCACTGGCTTTTGAAAGAGCTGATAAACAACTCATACGGCATCAAATTATGTAAATTTGACTTTTGAATCAATCAAATATACCAAACCACATTAAAAAAAAAACCTATGTTAACCATGTATAATTATGTCAATAACAAAATAGAACTACCAGTTTTCACACTTGCGTTTTACCGGTCAATTACTTGCCCTCGTGCAAATTCAAACAAATTAAAAAACAGTCTTCGCGCAACCTCCACAATTATCCCGTCGATGAGTTACGTGCTCACACACCGCTTAATCACGCCGCTCCAACCATTTTTCAGTGCAAAGATAAATCTTAGACACATTCCCTATGGAATGTGCGTGTATTCTGCAGGACTCTTTGAAATATTTTCTATTAGCTCCCTTTGAAGTTGGGTAATGAGTTTTGTTGCTGTAATTTGATTATGGACGGGAACATAAATAACTGCGTGAATAATTTGATCGTCTCTTTTTGCAATAACGTTGGCTTTCTTTTGAGTTATTTTATACTAGAGGATGCTTGCAACTCCGTTCGCGGAAACGAAATAAGTTGAATCTCCCTTTTTTGCTTGGGCATAGTGTGTTAAAAAGTATCCTATGGGTTTACCGGGTCATAATCTACGTGTAGTACACACGTCGTGTACACGAAATTTAATGAAAATGAGTCCGGTAGTTTTTACGTGATGCGCGCACAAACAAACAAGCAGACCAAAAATTTCTAAAACTATCTATTAGGTAATGTCTTATTGCTTATTTTCAATATTTCCCAGTTATATTTTTATTAATCATTAATTAAGAAATACAGTCTTGACCATTTTATTATATGTATAGATAAGTTTAATGAAACTTAGAAACTTTATTACAACAATAATACACACAACAATAACATATTTTTTAAGTTTAATTAGATATTGACTTTGCAAAAATATCGAAATAGCTTAAATATTTGCTTTAAATAACTACTTAGTGTATTTATCTTTATTCAGGATTTTCGGAATTATGTGAAGTATTTTTCTGGTACCTGTTTTAAGTTCTCGTGTTAATTTTTTAATACAATAAAAATAAATATATAATTAGACCAGTTTTCTCCACGGAATCACTCCTAAAGGCTAAATATAGATATTGTTCCTATTTAAAAAAAAATATTTCTTACTTATGTGCAAATGTTAGTTATCCTACAATGCATTCAGGGGATGACTTGTATTACAAATTTCTTTCCAAATTTTTAGCTTAAGTTATATCAAAAGCCAATGGTTTTTAATTAACTAAAAGCAGGAACCGTTACCGAATAAAATGGCTACTTTACTGCCCTCTGTCGCAATGCATGCCCGTTGTTGCCTTGTTGATCCTAAATGTCCTATATGCATAATACATTTACGCACACTTACGTCCTTACTCACAGTAGAATAAAGCGATTTGCGTTCGTATAAGCATTACGATTCTAAGTGTACATACGTTCTTTTAGAACGGTTAAGTGGCGCGATGCGGGTGTCCGTTGTTTACCTGCCGGTGTCCTAATTAACTTTTTATTTTCATACCGACCGCCCTGCTCGTCGGCTTACGTTGTGTCTTAGTATAGGGAACGTGCACGAACTATAGGTGGCAGCACTAAACGACAAAAGAGACACGGGCGGACAATAAAGAAAACTATCGCCCCTGTCAAATCAAGCTGTCAATGTCAATAATAATATGTAAGTGTCAATGTATATTAAGTCGTAGCTACACTGACGTTAATCGTTCTTCAATGCGATAAATTAACGTTATTAACGGCGTTTTCGTCAATGTGACCCCAGCATGAGAGGGTATATGATTTAGATTGGCGGCACCAGTTGGCAGCACCTTCATCGTGCACGTTCCCTATCGACTCGAATCTTCCAAAATGAAGGAATCTAAAAACTTTGAATTGATATTAAGAGTTTTCATATCAAAAAATGGTGGATGTTTATAATGACTCAGGTGAAATAAGTTTATCAATTCACTGGATGTATGTTGCTCAGCCGGACTAAGACGAAAGGCGAAAAGTTTATGCAGGTTAACTTCTAAGCATATTGTATATCTAATAACTTCTATTTACATGTGGAAGACAATCATGAATACCTTTAAGAATAAGAGGCGTGCTTTACATAACCAAAACCATGACCTTTTCGTTTTGTAGAATGTTTGGTGACGTTCTATATTCGTCACACATTCTTTATTAAGACTATTCTTTATACATAAAGAATGTGTGACGAATATAGAATGAGAAGAAATACGAATTGAACGAAAAACGAATGGGACGAATCACGCTGATACCTAAAAAAAATCTATTCTTTTTCTAATTGGGAACTCCCAAGGGATGAAATGTTCACTACGAAAGTTACTTAATATAGGAAATTTATTTTTAGTGGTACTTAAAATCAGTCGCTATGATATTTTCTTCATAACATCTCTCTATTTTACTTGACCAAAACGGGGCAGTGCGATGTATGTGACAACTATATTGACAGCGATCCGCACTGCAAAGCACATGCTTTCCGATTAGTCAGATGTCCCATAATGTTCGCAACGCCGTAAAACAATGCATAAAGCGCCCATTTCACCCGGTTTATACATAAGGTCACATGTGCATGGGTTCGAGGGGAGTTACGTCGTTTTAGATTTGTGTGGTTGCAAGCCAGAACACACCGACCGTAAAGAGAGATGTGCAGCATTTGCCAAATTGACTTTGCGTTGCGGCTAGCTGGTTTATGATTTTAGGTACGCTATATTTTAGCACAGTTTACACGGTATAACGATTTGTTAAGGATTTATATGAGGTACGGTTGAGATAGTTAATCTTGGGCACGTAAAGATTGTAAATGTCAATGGGAATGCCATTGGGAGTATAAAAGTAAACTCGATGTTGTGAGAACAACACGGTTACAGACTGAAGCCAATAACTATTCCGTATTATAACAATTGTATAAATTCGTGGTTTATACGATTTTACTCGTAAGCTAACATGGTCATTCACATAATAACTACTATTGACAACGGGATATTTATTACGGGATATTTTTTTATTTGTTCGGTAGTTAGTGCGCGAGGTGATACTGTAAGTGTTGTGTGTCGTGAACGTGATCGAGTTCCAAGTGAGAATGCGGACGGTAGTAGTAGTAGTATTGTGAACAACGCGCGGAAGAAGCGAACCCGAAAGAGGGTAGATCGCTATGGTGTGTGGGTAGACTACAACTAAAAACTCGCAGCACGTCAGTTACTCCGTGATGATGGCGCTTGCAACAGTGCCAACATATCGGGAACTCAATAAAACAAACATACATGGTAAATATCCCGTTGTCAATAGTAGTTATTATTTCATGGTTTATTTTACCTCTACGTTTCGAACATGAGTCAAATCGTTTATTTTTATAATATTTTGCACCATCATCATCATCGGATTATCTTAGTCCATTGCTGAACAGGCCTCTCCAATTGAACTTCAGTCAGGCAGTATGAACCGCAGCCAAATTCATCCACTCCTGCCAACTTTCTCAGACCGTCAATTCCCCTAGTCTGAGAGCATCCACGACATTATGTTTGCCAATCCGCGGTCATCACTGACAATCACGTCGTTTTACTGCGTATATTTCTGATTATTTATATATTTCTATTTTTAAATGTTGCCCTTTGTTAGTAGTCTGAGTTTTGAAGATAATTTATTATTAAAAACCGCCGATACTGCTCTGGGTAACAACTAACTGTTCTCAAAAGCTATGGAGGAGGTTGCAAAATTTGAAACTCTATAGCCAAAAGCATTTATGTGCGAGGTTAAAGGTTTCAATGCGAGAAATGAGCAGTTTAAGTCACATTAAATAATATATTCTATGAACAGTAAGGAAACCAAACCCACAAATTACGTCAAAACATAAGCAATTCTGAATAAAATACGCTATGAATATCGTCGGCGACCACAAATTTATTCTCGCTTTCCCACAGTCGCGTTTATAACCGGAAAGTGAGGAAGATACCGCGTTTTACGACGCAGCCCGCACCTAATGTGTTGGAGATAGCTAAGTAATAATTAGTCGTAAACTCTGTTAAGTTCAATACACATGTAAATATACTTATGTAAGTATGCACTCTTGCATACTCTTGCATACTTTGCATCACTGTTTGAGAGTGAAACATGTACACTGGGTATAATTATCATTGTTGATGTAAAGTCAGCGTCAAATAGGCTGTAGCATCTAAAGTGCCATCTATGTATATCGTAACACCTCTTTGTGGCTCTAGTAATAAAGTAGTGTTACGATATATATGGCGCTTTGGATGCTACAGTCTATTTGACGCTGACTGTACCTGTATGTTGCTTATTGCCTGAAATGACGAATTCAGACGAAATTGTTCTCATGTAATTTTAATTAGAATGGCGTATTTTTAATTTGTTAATTTCCTGACAAATTTAACGTAGGGCTCTTCAGGACAAAAGGACTCTTCAGGTTGTTATGTTAATGAACCGGCAAAATACAACTTAAGCCTTTGCTTACCTTCAGGTGCCACCGAGGTCAATCGCTGGTTAGTTAATTAATAAACAAAAAGTATAGTTTGTTGTTATTAAAACATTTTCACTATTGGTATATACATAAAATGTACTTAAAAATCTAGAGACTATTTAATGCGCGTTATAAAACAAATAAGATGAATAAATGTATAAAAGCGTTGAAGAAAAAACCGTTCCTATGTCCCAGCATTGCATAACTGCAGTATCCACAATCTCGCAGGTGGTCTAAGGTAAATATGAATGCACTAACCGCAAAGAAAAACAGTAAAAATGCTTGAAGCTGGAACGTTCTTAGTACCTTCTTACTTCGGTTGGCGAATGCTATAATTCTACGCACCCGGCACTTTTATAATCAATGTACCTACACCAGTAAATAGTTGGTTCGGATTAACCGGTCGATTTATCTATTTACCGGTAGAACCGCCGGTATGACTTAATCCCGTATAATTGACGTAGGTCGTAAACCACAGGCTGGACCGTGTTTAATGTTGAATTGAATGCTTTGATATATGTTAGCATTAATAATTTCATTTTATAAGCACGTACTGATGCAATACCTGTTTGCATTTTTCTCTGGCTTCATTTGGAAGCGTTCATTTAAACTTACATAATTTTGAAATTCATCATCATAAATTTAAGAGACTTGCTCTTGTCGGTGGAGTAATCGCCATTCCGTTCTCTTTTCTGCCTTGTCAACTTGAGCTCATGTTACGATGTCATATTGATTTTCTCTTTAGCTTGATCCTTAAACGCAGGCCTCGGTCTTCCTCTGCCTCTTCTTCCTTCTATTTTACCTTCAATTATTGTTCTTATATAGTTTTCAAGTCGTTTAAGGTGTCCTAACATATTTCCTCTTCTATTCTCAATTCTATTCAGTAACATTTTGAAGTTAACTATCGTAAAATCTTCAGTGCTGTAATTATTTAGGTATTTAATTTCTTACATAATAGTAATTAAAGTTGAGGGCATAGCTTTCACAAATTAATAGTAATATAATTAGGAAGCACGCATAGAATTCATAGTTCATAAGTATCGATTTAATATAGGTAGTCGTCGTATTAGTAGGTCCGTGGTAGGTAGGTTTTACTATAAATTAAATAAATTTATCAATCACGATCATTCGATTAGCGTCACGACTCAATCTAAATAGTCTTCGATTGCTGTAATTTTATATAGAAGCCGTCAAATTTCAACCAGTTCAGATGCTAAGTGCGTGACTATATGCCGTTGTCGAAATGCAATTGGGAAATGAATTGACGGGTCAATTGGAATCCACTTAATTTTGTACACTGTTGATTTAAACGCTGGTTCCAGGTGGATTACTCAACACCAACACAGAATCTGATTTTAATTATTGAATCATTTCTGCCAAATACTTAACTAAAACTTAAGGAAAGAATCGTGACAATGGCCAAGAATTTTTCTGAGTTACTAAGCTGTTTAGAAATTGATCGTGCCTGGACACCGTGAATGGTAAAATCCTCGTCTTTTCTTGATCCCTTCCCGTGATCAATTGGTCATATTATTTAGGTTCCTGGGGTACTTTGAGCCGTCTTCCCCGTATGCTAGAGCTGAGAGCTTATTTTTACCTAAGTAGGTAGTCAGGATAGTGTAACAGCTTAAGCGCATATAATCGGCCGAAAGTATAAACGGCACATCGTCGTCGAAAGCGGGACATAGTAAAAAACGTATATAATCAGAAGTTTTGCAATATTTATCTTTTTATTTGAGTTTTAAGTTACCTACTTGTCTGTGCCACCCACCCGCGCTTCTTCAGCGAGGACGCTGCACGCACGGCGGTCGAGTTATCTCCGAAAAGCGGGACTGAGCCTGTCTCGCGCGGGACATTTAATTTTGATTTAAAAATCGGGACGTCCCGCCAAAATCGGGACGTCTGGCAACGCTGGATGAGACGCAGGTGGGGCGAACCCGAATTGCATTACATCACTGTTCTTAATAGTAACTCAAGATACAATTTCAAGATAAAGTGTGACAGCGCGTTCTTGTCATTTGCGACCATGTTGCTTGATATTGGTGGCCAATTGTGTGTCTCTAAACTATGATAGCGTCTTCGCCTGCGAAAGGTCATGATCCTCTTTACTTTGCTGAGCCATTTAAAGGACCACAGTTTCTGACCACCCTGTGGTAAAGTCGTGTGCGCCCTCTCAGGTGGTCTACACACCGTATTAACCACGCTCCGTTAATCGACGTTTACTTGGATAAGTCACGAGAAACCCGCAATTTCGCGGGTACGCAAAATTACCACACGAATTTTACGGTTCTACTCACGATTTTAGGCGTAAACGGATTTCATGTGCCGAATCTTTGGCAACGAAATTTTGTCATGTGTTGAACTTCAAATTCGGTAAGTATTTTTGTATATTTCAATAATTAGGTAGTACCTAGACTGTTTATGTTTGTGATACTTAATGTATTTTTAAATAAGCCGCAGAGAAGGGATAATGTTTTATTACATTTATTTGCAATATATTATAAGTTACCTTAATTCCTAATACCTTAGGTCTTATAAAATAATTATGATCTACCTACTCAATGTAAACCTTTAACTATTTGTAATTTTAAAAACGTTGGTGTTGAGTTTTATCTTACGTACATATTTCAAATATAAGTATACATAGATGTTAGGGTTAAGATTTTTAAGTTGCCAAGTGAGATCTGCAGCTCTCGATCTGTGTTATGTTAACTAATACTCTTATGCACTTTTTTTGAAGAACGGTCGCTAGCACGTCGGCTGTTACCCCACAAAATAATGCCATGACCCATGACTCAGCCAGGCGTTTGCTTAGGTATAATAAGCAGTAGTTGGTGTTTATGATAGTTTTACTGACATATTTTCTGCTAACTAAATTTGTGTCAGTTTTTCACACGTATGAGCTTATCGTCGCTCGGTCTACAGAAGTCACTACGTGTTTTTTTTTAGTTTCTTGGTTATTTACGCCAATTTAAACCTTATATTAATTATACCTATGCTCCAGCGCCGTTATGCCCAATAATTTGAAGTCCTTGCAGACTTGTGTTGGCTTCATTCAAAAACATCTCGTAGCTTGATTTTGTCGGATTAAAAAAGGCCTTATTTTTCCCATTTGTTCCTTTTTAGCTTTTCGATCTGTGCGACACGTATATCCCAAACGGAACCGCATCATAAATTCATCGGTTTAAAAATGAAAGCCTTCCTGCAACCGTATTCCAAATTTGACGAGAGAGTGAGCATTTGGCATTTGAAAAAAGTATGCATGTATTTTCCTTTTCACCCATTACTCTAAAGCTGATAAGCCTTTTTGTTTTCCGCCATCCACCTTTTATTTTTATTCCTTTTAACCGTAACAACTGAAAATACCTTTCGATTCTGACCAAGATTGTATAAATAAGTGAGATTAGGGAATTCTGTGTAATGTACAAACGTAACTTAATTTTTATAGATAAATATAACGAAATTTAAAACTAAATGTTATCAAATGGAAATTACGTGATAGTGCTCTCAGTTTATTTGACATTTTTGATTAAGTGCTTTTAAAAAAATATAGCAAAGTGCAACGGAAAAGGCTATGCTCGAAAATGATGATCTTTGCAAAAAACCAAAGTAACAGACGTAGCTCGCGGGCGGGATTGCCCGTTAAAGTGGCAGTGGGCAGGCCATATATATAGCCCCGGCGAACGGATAACTGTTGGGGCAGTGAAGTCCTGGATAGAGGTGTGCCGTTCTCGAAAATTCCCGAGAACAGAGAAATCAACTGAGAACGTTCTCGGAAACGTTCTCCTAGTCGGAAATTACCGAGAAAGTATCCAAAAATTAACTTTTTTTTTCTTCTATTCTCCTTCTAGTGGGTTTTAGAAGCATTTATTACGCAATGAATAATTGATCATTAATATCCGAATTTTAGCTTTTAAAACTAATTTGTTATCAAGATGTAAGTAAGTATACGTAAATATAATAACCTTATAACAAGTGAAGTTTCAAAACTTGTAAATTGTTTGCCGCAGAGAAACGTTCTCGAGGACGATTGAAATTTCTCGGGAAATTCTCTGGAAAGGAATTCTTGAGAATGAGAACGTTCTCACCGGCACATCGCTAGTCCTAGAGTGGCGACCACGCATAAGTAAAAGTAGGGTGGGACGGCCTTAGACTCGGTGGACAGATGCCCGCGTGAAGGTAGCGGGGAACCAATGGATGCGGTCTGCTAAAAACCGCACTTTGTGTCGATCTATAGGGGAGGCCTATGTCCAGCAGCAGAATTGGCATTGGCTGATAGATAGAAAAAAACCGATTAGCGGACGTCGATTAGGTGTGAGCCATCGTCGCAGACGCCGACCGAGATTGATGTATTCAACTGGCACTGGCAAAACATTCTTCAACACATAAGCAAAGGAATAAAAAAGTGAGAAGACATCTATAGCCAACAGTAAATAAGACCCACATTATAGGTATCTTCGAGCGAGAAATAAAACACTTTTTAAAGAAAAACAATACGGACAACCTTCCACAAAATAAATCTAAACACATCAGTAACATTTCAAACAAACCAAAAACCACTTTAATTGCTCGCAATTTAACAGAAAAGGCGTAATCCCTCGCTTTCGAACTAGCCCCGACATGTACCAAACGTTAACAATGGATATTTCTTTTTTACTACGTCCCTGTCGAGTTGTGAAAAAATACAAACAATAAAAGACGGACAGAGGATGCGAGAAACGCTTTGCCGCCCTCGCCATAAAATTAAATGGGAAAAAGGGCTTTTTTACAAACGCTTGCTACGTGCAACTTTCGAGCGGGTCACTACAGATCTGCTCGCTTAAAGTTATGAAAAATCGCATAAGTTAAACCTCCTCTCGAGATAACCCCGGCTTATTGCTTTTTTGTGACGTTACGTGCTCTGCCAAGAGTTTTTGTTCAGTGGAAATTAATGCTTTAAGATCTTAAGTTGTACTGGAAGGTTAAGGAATTGAAGAATAGTTAGTGGAGGTTGCAACGTTAATGAACTTCTGAGTCTTAATGAAATATTGCGCAAGGAATAAGGTTGCTGGGAAAAAGATGCGAGGCTTCTCACAAGCGTAAAGTAGTACTAGTAGCAATAATGGGTTAAGCTAGAGTTGAAATGATGATTGATGTGAATATGAAGCTCATCCTCATTCTAATTATACAATCCTACTACTGCCTAGCCTCAATCCCCGAATACCCCCTCTTCCCTCCCCGCATGTCAGAATTTTTTATTTTATTATTTTTCTGTTTAAAGACTTTCCTATGATTTTTAAATTTCCGATCATTAACTTGATACATGGACGATGTTATGCAATATCAAATTAAATACATAGGATTTCCATAGCACTAAATTTGATATTAATAAATATGTGTCACACACTAGCAAAATTATTTTCATCTTTGGCGGTAACACTAGGATCCCTCGCTTTGCTCAGGATACAATCTCGCCGTAAATACATAATTTTGCTTCCTTGTGCCACAATCTGCAATTTCGTTAACGACGAGATCTGTAGTGGAGTTATAATTCTGCGGGTCTAGTGAAAAGGGATACCAGTCGCAAATAACCTTAAGTCATACAATAGAGTTATGACCTTTTGTTCCTGGTATAAATGTGACTTGCACCCCTTTTCACTAGACCTACAGAATTATACCGGCACAGAAATACAAAGATGGTGATTTGATCTTAGCCTTAACCACGATCAACACAATTTCTCTTTGATCTTGAAACTATTGCCAAGACACATCCTGCGGCAATGCGGATGCCACTGTTAGACCTGTTGGGCTACGTCACTACTGGGGATCAAAGACACTGTTGACCAAATTAACCATTGTATTTATTTCTAAACGTATACCAATAGTGAGTGAGATGATTTGGTCATTGGCGTAATTTAAGGATCGATCACTTCGAAGCTTGACGCTGCGTATAATACGCTGTGACGCGTTGTTAGCGTCACTTTTTGTACACACATTTGATGGCGTAAACGCACCATCAGCGCTTTTGAGCAGCTGTGTGGTCACCCCTTAATATGACAAATGATAAACATGACGTGTAAACAAAATTTTCAACATCTTGGAAACTTGGTATGCCATTGCCAATTTGAAGTTATATCAGAAGTTACTATATGATGTCGTTTGACTAAATAAGTAAATTTAAATATTTTAAAGATAAAATATATGGTTACCTGAATATGAATTAAATACGTTTCTATGAATAGAAACATAATTACGTTTCTGCGTAGAACAGTCTAACAGGCACAAAGAAAAACAAATGTCTACATTAGTAATCACACATGCCACTTCAAAAGGATCGTAGCAGGCAGGAAACGAACAATTCGCAACCACACCGCATCGTATCAATACGTTTTGTTGGGATCGATGACAGCTCGAGACATCTCATCAGGGTTTACATCTCCAAATCGATTTACACTCAATAATACTGAGGCCCGATTGCTGAGGGACTCGATCGTACCGCGTAGGGTTACCAACGAACACAATACACTATTTTAGGAAAATTAAAAATAACGATATAGGATATTAGGTTAGGTTTTAAATAACTTTTCAATCTGAATTGTAGCCCATAATTTTATAATCCGTTAAAATAATAATTAAAAAAAAAGATTAATGTCAGTAACCCCTTATACCATATTTCATGCATACACGTCATAGTATTTGAGACGCTAAATCCCTTATAGTTGACACTCTGCTTTCATCTATTTTGCTAATGACTTAACATTCAAGATGGCACTTACTGGGACAGTGTCACAAAATAAGTACGTACAGAAGTCTCCCTCTCTAACAAAACTGTCGTTCGGGTCCGACCATCGGACGGAACGCACCGGATCCGACCGTCTCTCGCATAACGCGCGCTAACGCCTGCTCTTTCTGGTCGCCGGCTAAGGCCCCCCTGCGGCGAAATCGCGGAGTGAGCCACTCCTGACAATGTCAAGCGCGTCAAGTGGACGTCTATCTACCGACATCGTTGATGATGATAACATAGGGGTGTCCCTTATTAAGCATAATTTAAAAGACCTATTATAAAAACGCATAACAGTTTAGGCATACGATGATCGAGTACACGCTTAAATGGCATAATAGTAAAAACGCATACAAGTTAATTGGTATACCGATTGATTTGGATACCTGATATACCTGAAATTAGCATAATATTGATAGGTATACCGAACACCAAAAATTATGCGTTCGGTATAAAATGAGGGTTTTTGAAAAATAATTTCAAGTTTATATCCGTTGTTCACAGAATGCCAACCTTCTGAGTTTTTTTTTTGCTACTAGATAAAAAATGCTGACTGAACCGAACTGCTACCAGAAAAGTAGGCTAGGTTAGGTTTGAACTGCGACTTTTACAGAAACGAATTGCTTCCAGAAAAGAAGGTTAGGTTTGAACTGTGACCCCAACGAAAACGAGCTGCTACGAGAAATGTAGGTTAGGTTAGAGCTGCAACCGAAACAGAAAAGAAAAACCCAACGTCCGGTTAGGCGCATTAAAATTATACTTTTTAATATTTATGAAAAATAATGTTATAGGTACATAGTCAATGTCATGCGTATGAATAGTATGCGAATTAAAATATACATTTTAATATTATGCGAATATACAACTATGCTTAATAACGATATGCGTTGTCAAAATAGGAAGTTTTACTGTATGCGTTTTAATATATACCCCTTACGAGTATCAATCTTTATTACATGGTTTTTCAAAGCAGCTTTTTTGCTAACGTAGGTAAGTTTGTTTGTAATATGACCATAAAACCGTTTCACGAATATTGGAACTGAATTTATTCAACAGGTTGATAAGGGTCTAGCTCAGGCGGCTGTCAACTTGAGCACTTCTTTTACAATCTCATTGCCTGTAGATGACAATAGGTGAAAAGTTTTCGTGATACCATTGATCTGAACGACCTCACTTGAGATGAAATTGCTCAAGCACGAAAATAAAAATATCTTACGCCAAAGATTTTTTTCCGTAAAAAATTATTTGGCCATTCTTTATTTTTTATTGCATAAAGACGTCTAAGTCATTATCTGAATTAAATTAGGTATCGACAACATAATAGGCAGCATAAAATACATTGAACAACTCATTCGATTAAGGTGTTTATTGTAATGGTAGAAAAAAAAGCCACATACATACACACATACTTACAAACATGGAGCCCAAAACATTACACCTCTTTCTATGGATAGTCAAGTAAACATGTACCCTAAAAACATAACACTCCTTTTTTGGGCGCGTAAAAAGGTTTAACTTTGCATCAGTAATAAATAATAATAACCTTATTTACTTAGTGTCAAACATTTTTAGACTTTATGCTTATTTTGTCCTCAGATCAGTAAACAGTGCCACATCTAACCAGGCTAGCCCAACTAACCGCGACTTAGCCAGTCGCGTGATAGAGCAACCTAACCTACCACATTGCATTCGCACAATATTGAAATAACAGGGATGGGCAGTATTTATTGCGCTATATCATTTTTCGACTAAAAATGAACAATTATAATACCTACGTTGCAGCCCTGTAGCGGATATTATCCACTCCACGGCTAATTGTTCCCGCTTAGTTATCGAACGACTGTCAACGTGTTCACTGCTGTCCCTGAAACTAGTTATACGTCATTGGACAATTTTATTGCGAAATATATTCGTTTTACGTGGTCCGTTTATTGCGATGGACAAAGGTAGGTTAAGCTTGCAATAACTTTTATTAAGTTTAGTTATAAAATAAATAAATAAATATTAGGGGACAATCTTACACAAATCGAACTAGCCCCATAGTAAGCTCAATAAGGCTTGTGTTATGGATACTAGACGACGATATATTTAATAGATACAAATACTTAAATACATAGAAAACATCCATGACTCAGGAACAAATATTCGTGCTCATCACACAAATACATGCCCTTACCAGGATTCCAACCCAGGACCTCCAGCTTCGTAGGCAGGGTCACTACCAACTAAGCTAAAGCGGTCGTCAAGCGGTGGTTAGTTATTTATTTATTATTAATATATTATAGACACAATTATATGGTAAAAAGAAGAGAAATCTAGTGCACCAGGATATGTATTCTAATTTCTACATCCGTCTTCGCATCCAAATCTTCCTATCCTTCTTTTCGTTCCCCTAATTCTAATAGAGACCGCTCTGATGATTGATATTTGTATTTTGACTTTGATCCAGTTTATTATTTGTGAGTGTTGCTTGGACCTTTTTTCACATAGCTTAAGAGATGTTTTTTTTTATGAAGGATTCATATTCAGTTCCGACAACGCCATCACAAGAGACCACAAGGGGAGTAAATGAGGCTCTAAGATCTTCTGCAGCCAGATCGTATTTGCGATGTTTTTCACGAGCGTGTATTTGGGCAATTGTGGGCCATGTGAGTAGACCATACGATGTATTATTAATTGCTTACATTTTTAGTCGCAAATTGAAATGTTCGTCACTTTAAAACCTTAACTCATTGACATAGAGTCGGAAAGTGAAGAACCTTTCATTCCAAGACCGTATATTATAGTGTTGAGTATTACAAAGTGTCAGGAGCATACAATATGGGAAGTGTACACACTGATAGGGCGTAACGTTTTAATATAGCGTCCGTATTTCCTAACGAATATAACTTGGGACTCTTCAGGACTCGAGTAAATAGGCTTCTACTACCGCCGGTAGTAGATGCCTATTTACTCGAGCTTGAGCTACAGTTCAAATAAATGTACGAGTAAAAAACGGGGTAGGATTGTTTGTCGTTGTAAATCGTTGAAGGTATTTTTGCTTCCAGATTTATCTACAAGACTATAAAATAATCACACCACACTAATATTATAAATGTGAAAGTTTGTGAAGATGTTTGGATGTTTGTTACTAAATAACGGGGTATCAACTGAATGGATAGATTGGGATGAAATTTAGCATGCAAGTAGACCAAGTCCTGGATTGAAACATAGGATACTTTACATCCCGGTAAAGAGTTCCCTTGGGACAATTACAGGAACAACGCTTTTACCGCACGCTACGCGTACGGAAAAAGCCGCTTTCTGGCCAAGTGTAGACATAAAATGAGAGAAGGGAATAGGAGGTAATAAAGAAAACCCTCGATCGTATATTTACGTCCCTCGCTTGCAGCTCAGGCCGCAAATATCTGCGATCTCGGATATTCTTTGTTTTACCACTCTAGTTGTGTAATGTACTGTGAGGGTCTAGCCGGTGGCGTATTGAAAGATAAAGGCACTTGATGATTTTGAATTAGATTTATTCCGAGATATTACATGATGTTATTATGGCGGCGCTCAGATGAGAACTAAATCAATCTTTAATACACAAACATTACGTTAGACTGACATATAGGTATTTGAATCTTTAAATAATTTTTATAAACATACAGTAGATACGGCCAGTCTCTACAGTACTATTATCTGCTTATAAAGTATGTGCAGTGCCTTTGTCTGTAAATAATTTCTGTAACGCCTTATTATTCTTACTTACTGTGCACTTTTTACTTCCTAAATTCAGCTGAACAGAAGTCTTGATTCGTAACAAAAAAGTGGGCAACCATTTGTGAGTCCACTTTGGGTAAGTTAGAACTATCGGCCTTGCTGTACTGTTTTTCCATATTTGTCGATCTGGATTATTAAAGGAATGAACGTATAGGAAGAAGAATATTGAAAACATAACCCTAACTGACAATTTTGACAGCGGCTGCCTATAGTGCTGTGACGTAATTAGCAACATGGCGTCGTTCGATCATTTGGCTCACAGACAAATAAACGCTAAACTTATTAAAATAATATTATTTTGTAACGAGTTACTTATGTTTTACAAGCTACATTTGACAATACGTTTTATAATTATTAATTACTTGTGTCAAGTACCCTATTCCTAATGCCTTAACATACAAGATGTCAACTACCGGAATAGTAGCAAGCACTACAGTCTACCTTTACTTCCATTTTAAGGCGCCGTATTTCCTGCAGTATTTAGCTAGCTGGCCTGTTAGCAACCCTGAGGCGGATATTAACCACTCTACAGCTAATTGTCCTAGTTCAATTATCGAACAACTGTCGACTTGTTCAGCGGCTGTCTTTGAAACTAGATTAACGGGTATTTGATTGTTTTAGTGGACCCGCACCATCCAGCCTTCACTTTTTACTAAGGATGTCTGAAAAACCAGCCAAGTGCATGTCGGATTCGCACACGAAGGATTCCGTACCATCGTCGAGCAAAAACACCAAAAAAGTTTTGTATTTTTTAATCTAATTGGTTTTATTATTTGTTATTATAGCGGCAATAGAAATATTTGTACATATTCTGTGAACATTTCGAGTCTTTCGAATTTCCGTTGTCAGGCTTTGGGTATGGAACCCTAAAAAGGAATGCGGCTAAATTAGTCAATATCGATTTTCAATTAGTCCTATATCGTTTCGTCATTGGTTAGAGCTTAAAAATAATCGAAAGGGTAATTCATCGACAGAGAGTAACGTAAGTTATCAATTTTTTGCATACTTTTTTATTGATGGTGCAAATTCAGGTGTCGATATATTAAGGATGAAAGTTATACTAATCTAGATTAAAAATAATATTTAAATTTACGCCATAAATAAATAAACACGTGATGAAATGGTAACTTCTGTTACATTTTAATGGAATTGCCCGAAAATAGAAGTGCTTAGGGAAATCAGTCACTTTCCATAGGTTCAAAAGGGCATAAGTCTCGCGAAGACTTACGACCTTTGCTTTCAAGACTTATTCCCAACTTTACACGTGGCACTGATGTACCTACTAAACTATTGATAAAAGTAATCCACTAGAGTTCACATAAGCAATTCCAAATTTTATTTTATTTGTGCTTAGAGTTGGCATAATTCATTTGGAGTTACTAGAAAAATATTATTCGGGCTAAGAATAAGGATAAGCGGCTATATAGTTTAACTATACGTTAGTTTTGTTGGAGTTGAATTAATAATGTGTAGGTATGCACACTTGCACAGCCGGTGTTTGCGATAATTATTTAAGAAATCAGATATTCCTAAAAAAACGAAATTCGCAAAAGCTCTACCAGTTCTTTTGACCCCAGCCGACCTTACAAAGAAAGATCGGCCACGCGTCGGCATACGCAACGATCACAAACTCACAAAACGTGCGTCGTACGTCAAACGCAAGATACTTAAATGCACATCGATATTACGAGCGCTCTACTGAATCCCCATCCAATCACGATAAATCTGACGTATAGTCTTGTTACTTAAGGAATTGTACCCCTTAAAACCACAGTGTCACAAGCGCCTTTGGCCCACATACTAACATGGGACATTATTCCAGTAAATGTAATACAGATACCGAGCGATGAATGCGAGCAACGCAAAAGCAACATCCCAAATGAACTGTTGTTGAATAATTGATGTTCCAGTCGGTTCTCGAGACGATTGTCTCATTTCCACACAGAATAGTAATTGAGGGAGATTTGTAAGTAGATAGATGATTCTTCTGATGTCGTATCGTGATGTCACAGTTTTGTAGACAATGCTAAAGATCTATAAAAAACTACTTACTGTGTTACCTGCAATAATATCTGCGTTCAAAAGTATACGTAACGAAGCAAAATGCGGACTTTATAGAAATAACATCAATTGAATACGAAGCCATATATGGCTTCTTCAAAACACATCAAACTACGGAATAGGGTATATCTTTTTTTACAAAATTTGATAATTATAATCTTAATTAGGTACCTATATGACTAGTAATAGTAAAGTATAACATAGCGTTAAAGTAATTTTTTCGTCTTTATGACCCTTAATTTATCACTGAAACGAAATGATTTTTATCAAGCACATTATTCATTATAGTCGGGCATAATCATTCATGGATAATATTGTAAAATGCACGAAATGTGTTGTTTTAAAAATATATTCCGTTTTATTTATACTTTGAAAATTGTATTTATATAGATTTCTAAATAAATAAAAATACATTTCATACTTTAAAATATCATGAACATTAGATGCCACTTTTCGCTTCGTATGCGGTAAAGGATTAAAATATGACTATGACGGGGCTAAGAATGTTCTAGTGAGAGATATATTGAAAGTGTTGTTTTGGACAGATATTATTTAAAAATGATTATTAAAACATTTTTAAATGTTTTCTAAATATAGTTTGCGTTATAATATGGGCTCTTTTACTAACAATTTATATTGCTGCTATTGTTTTTTGTATCTTAAGTTAAAATCTTTACATTAAGGAACATAATAGAACGTAACCATAATACTGGTAACAGAGCAGCGCCTTTATCCTACTTAGGAAGACAATCGCGAGGTATTGTCATACCATTTTCAGCATGAAGTATAATAGGTACGTTCATAAATAAATACAGCTAACTTTTCGCAAAATCGCATAGATCGATGGAAGATGGATACTCAATATCGAGATTTTTAGAAATACCCTGGATGGGTCGTTTTCAAAAAAAGATGTCCGTAGTAAGGACTTAGTTAAATAAAATGTTAATCTTGTTGCTTTGTGTATCGAAAGTTAACCATATAAATTATACTTATGACAACTTTCGTTACACAAAGGAACAACATTAACGTATTGAATTCGACCCGGATATAAACTTTTTGCCCTCGTTGTTTTTGCATGTGTCTACATAGGTACATTATGGTTAATGAAGCTTTTTAAATAGTAATTCCACCAGCTAGCAGTACGGTGGTGAAAGGTCTATTTGACAGTAGATGTCAAAATCTTTTTTTTATGTTATAAGTGGCAAACGAGCAGACGAGCTGCCTAATGGAAAGCAGTCAACGTCGCCCATGGATATCTGCAACACCAGGGGTGTTACCTATACGTTGCCGATCTTTGAGAGCCCTGTTTACTCGTTTCTTGAAGTACCCCATGTCATAGCGCGCTAGGAACACCTCAGGTGGGAGTTCATTCCACATCCTGCCAGTTCTTGGCAAAAAAGAGCGTGATGCCAGCTTTGGGATGCCAAGCATCTAAAAAGTGTGGATGAATCTTGTTATTCAAATTCAAATTCAAAATAATTTATTTGTCCAACATAGGTAATAAAGATGTTACAAATAATTACTTAGTGTCACTATGTGGTACCTTGCGGCATACAAATTTTAGTTATGAGTGTCAAAAAGACTTTTCGTGTAATGCTGCCAGCTGCTGGGATTCTTTTTTCCAGAAACCCTCATTGTTTTTGAGCACCCAGAGAACTTGAGATTCAGTTTTTATGTTAGTATAGGTAATTAAGGAATTGGCAAATATTTACGGAATCCTTGGCTCCAGCAAGAGAAGGTAACAAAATCAACCACACCGTGAAAGAATATCTTACTAAAAGAAGAACACGAGATCAAGCAAATTGTTTTCGCCACCAGACGCCGCCACTGTACTTGAAGGTGTGGTGGAGCGACAGAGCCTGACAGATAGTAATGGAGCCATATATTCACAAATGTGCCATGCGACCCTTTGTCGCGCGATAAATACTATCTATCCCTTTTCATTCAATATAATGCAAACGTGTTTTGTCGCGCAATAAACAAAGTCACGGTCGGTTGTGCTAGTCCCACCGATGACCTGATATTTTTGCCATCATTTGATTTTTGTAACTTTTTCAATTATAGCGGTTTGAAAGTTAGTCATCGGGACCAGTTACTATGGTAACTATTTCTTTAAAATTGAATAAAATATATATATCCATTTGTAGTAATCAAGTAGTAAGTTATAATTCATTGCGAGCTCTACATTTCACATTGAAGTCTCAAAAAAGTCACTAGGACTGTTCTTTATTATTACCCTTCATTTAGAGTTTGTCCCATCTCTATCGATACTTATTCTTTGCGAAACACAGCCTCTTTGTGACTTGGCTCTCCAAGTTCGCTAATTGGATCAAGATCCCTTGTTTAAGAAAAACCTACTGTTGAGTTATCTACTACATAAAGTTTACTTTGCATTTAGCTCTAATTAAATTTTCCTGATTGGAGAATTTCTTTGGGGGCATTAAATTGTTTGCGAATCTGACATTATTGTGATTGTATTATCTTAAACGATGTCTATTGAAACAATAAATAGCTAATATTATTCATATGCAATGATTTGTATTGGCCATTTTTTTAACCTCATATATACAGGCAAATAACTTCTGACTTACTTGAATCTAGTTTTAAAATTGTTAGTGGTTGAGTTCAAATACTAAAAGCAGTAAGGAAATTCAAGAGACGTGACTGTTTGGATGAGAATTGAAATGGGAATTTCAAAAAGTACTTAGGTATAAAGATGACCACACGAATAATGCTTATTATTCCTTTAAATTAAAATAAAATAAAATAGCATGTTCAGGTAAACTGGTCATCTTACCTTATCGTCATATCCATCCAGTGTACCCGTCAAAATGAGTAAAAATGTATTTTCATTGTAAATAATTGTATAATAATTTTATTTTTCCATTCTATATTTATTTCCGTTACTTGCGTTACTTGCGTTACAGCGTCAATTAATAGACGCTGCAAGTAACAATTGAATCTTGTATATATACAATAACAATTGTTACGAATCTAATTACCCAATCTCAAACAATTCCCCTTACTATCGATCACGATTCTATATTCATTCTGTGTAATTTCTATTTTATTTACACTGTTGAATAGATACGTTAGTGGTTACAGAGCGGGTACAAACATTGTTGAAGTTATTCAAAATGTATAAGTAGTTGCAACTTTTTTATCGTCCTCGTATTTTACCGACACTTAACTTTGGAAGCAATTTCAACTTATGCACTTTGAACTTTTTGCCACATTTCTTATAATGACATTTTTAATGTCGTACGATATGCAGGAATCGAACAAAAAAGTCTTAAGCTAAATAGAAAAATGAGAAAATAATGTCCTTTGTCGATTAAGGGTGTGAAATAAAAATCTGTAAATACACATGTACGTATACGTGAGTGATTACGGCAGGCGAACGCCCTTATTAGCGATGGAAGGCTTCATTTCTTTGTTATGCTATTGATTTCTTTTCATTTTGCCTTCTCATATCAAAGTGCAGGTCATTCAACTCTGCTGTTGCTACTGATATGGTAGGGAGTGAACTACATATTACGAGCTAAGAATTATTGAACTATTTAAAAAATGCGCCTTTTCTGTGGATAATACCTATGATGTCCACACTAGGAAAGACTCAAACACTAACCTTTACAAAAACATCTGCATGACCCTTTTATGGTATTTTGGCTTTTCTAGTTCGATCTACGGTGTTAGCCTTTTTTTCCAATTTTATCTCGCAAAAATAAAATACACTTGGTCATCCTAATCATAATTCTATTTTTCCGTCACCTTAGCTGGGCAAAAGCCACCATAAACCTCATATAATTTATCCAAACCCTTGATTAGTTCACAATCACAGTCATGTTAACGGTGCTAAATCATTATTTCGATCACGAATACTTAAACAAATCAAATCGGTCAATAATAATAATAAACACACGTATTAAAATATGCCTTTGGTAAAATCACAATACTCCAAACTTTATTGATACAAAATCCAGTTTTGTACATGGTAATATGATTTAAATTTAAACGAAAAGTGGTAGTGTGAAATAGGCCGATGTCCGATTTCAAAATCGTGGGTTTGTAATAATATTTCATTAGTAGTTCCCGATTAACACCGTTGATTTAGGCTTATTAAGATTATGAACTATTATGACTAGTTCACGGATCAAATTATATTAGGGACGAGATTGGCGGTGAAGTTGTGTTGTGAACTAACTTACAGAATCGCGGTTAAGGATTACGATTATTCCTTAATCACGAAACCGACTATAATATAATTTTTTCCGAAAGTTACTGTTTTATTTCCCATAATTGTTTCAACCTAGAGGCGACTGCTGAACATAGGTCTCCCCCAAGGACTTCTTTAACGAAAAATGATACTCGTTTTGCCTCCATCGGCATAAGGCGGCTTGAACCATATCCGGGATATCTTTAAGCATCTATGCTTAATAGTATTTTAAATTGAACGGCGGTTCAATACGAGTGATGAATTTAAAGAGCATGTGAAACAATATTCGAAGCAATTTAAGATAGATTGGCATATAGCTAAGCGTAATTACTTAAGCCAGAAAATACGAAATAGTTCTGATATTATTAAAACAACCTGGAAAGTAATTAATGTGGAGACTGGTCGATCGAAGCACACATTAAACGATCTTAAACTAAAAATTGATGGCAAAATTGTAGATTCCAATTTAGAAGTAGCAACAGAATTTGAAAAGTTTTTTACCGAGATACCAGTATCCACAACTAAGCATTTAAATTCATCACCTTCAGCTGCCGTTACACTGTTAAAAGATAACGCCCCAGAATGTAGTAAAGACTTTCATTTTTAACATGTTAGTACCTCAGATGTAGTAAAGGCGTTTAAATCAATTAATGTCAAATCAACTAATGACCTTTGGGGAGTCTCTGTCCATGCTGTTAAATCCCTAATAGAAATCATAGCGCCTGACTTGGTAGTCGTGTTTAATAACTGTGTTGATTGTGGTGAGTTTCCTGATCTAATGAAATATAGTTAAGTAACACCTTTATTCAAATCAGGTAGCACTACTGACCCCACTAACTTTAGACCAATATCTGTGCTACCAACTTTTAGTAAAATTTTTGAGAAATTAGTTTTGTCCCAATTAATGAAACATTTTAATACGAATAACTTAATGCATAATAAACAATTTGGTTTTACCCGGGGTCGCTCGACAACCGACGCTGGTGTCGAGCTAATTAAACATATTTTCGATGCCTGGGAGGAGTCATGTGATGCTTTAGGTATCTTCTGTGATTTATCCAAGGCATTTGATTGCGTTTGTCATGAAACATTGATCGGGAAGCTGCACTACTATGGAGTTAGAGAATCTGCACTGAATTTATTTAAGTCGTACTTACAAGGTAGAATACAAAGGGTTGACGTGAATGGACAGCACTCACCGGGGTCACTGGTCTCGATGGGTGTACCACAGGGTTCAATATTGGGACCATTCCTGTTCCTTATTTACATAAATGACTTGCCATACCTCGTAAAGACCCACCATGATATAGTATTGTTTGCAGACGACACCTCACTTATCTTCAAAGTTAAGCGACAGCAGCAAGCTTACAACGATGTAAACAATGCTATCTCTAAAGTAGTAAATTGGTTCAATGTTAACAATTTACTCTTAAATGAAAGAAAGACTAAATGTATTAACTTTATCACGCGTAACGTAAATCGCGAGCAAGCAAGTGTCACTGTTAAGGATGAGGAATTGGAACTAGTTGATAGTACAGTTTTTCTAGGTATAACATTGGATCATAAACTCCAGTGGGGTCCCCATATTGCTAATATCTCGAATAGACTTAGTTCTGCAGCTTTTGCAGTCAACAAGATCCGACAATTAACAGACATCAAAACAGCTCGATTAGTATATTTTAGTTACTTCCACAGTATTATGTCGTATGGTATTCTACTGTGGGGCAGTGCTAGTGCTTCAGAGCTTAATACTATATTTGTTCTGCAGAAGAGGGCTATTCGAGCGATATATAAGATGAACTATCGAGACTCACTTAGAGATAAGTTTAAGGACATTAATGTAATGACATTGCATTGTCAATACATCTATGAGAATATTATGTATGTACATAAGAATATCATGAATTTTAAGAAGAACTGTGACATACATAATATTAATACTAGGAATAAACATAAGCTCGCAGTGCCCACCACTCGGCTCCATAAAATAAAAACATCATTCATGGGTAATTGTGTAAGGTTTTATAATAAGCTGCCAAGGAATATAACTGAATTATCTATTAACAAATTCAAGAATTGTGTAAAGCGTAAACTCATGGCTAAGGCTTATTACAGCACACAAGACTACATGAATGATGAAACACCGTGGGATTAACTGCGACTGCAAATAGATATATTTTAAAACAATGTTTGATTAGTTGTCTTTTTCTGTTTTTGTACTTGCCAATTGTTTTGACACTTAGAGACCATTTACATCTCTAAGAAAAAATGTTTTTTTTTTTTAGTTATATCATGTGAGTCACAGATTTTTTCACATTTCTGTAAGATATTTAGTAAATAAGTATTCTCAATTTGTATTTTGACGTTTGGAGATCCTTTACACCTCCAAAACATAATATTTTGACAACGGAGACTCTTTACATCTCCATTAATTTTAGTATTGATTTATTTTCTATTTTTTATTTGTCTTGTTTGGACGTATAGAGAGACCCTTTACATCTCTATAAATGTAGTTTTTAAGTTAATGTAAGGTATTAATGAAATCTCATGTATATCAAAGGATGAAAAGAGAAACTGGTGAGTTTCTTCCGGCGCTTCTTCTCACCAGAAGGTCATTACCCGAAGCGCCAAAAGAAAAGAAAAGAAGACAAAATAATGTAAGACATGTAAAAGAGCCCTTGAGGGCCTACTTACAGAAATAAATTATTTTATTTTTATTTTATTTTAATTGCATTAAATTAAATATAACTATTTAATAGATACCATAGATAGACGTTTGAAATGGCCATTTAGGCTACGCTATTTAATAATTAATTGATTTAAGACAAAACTTGATGTTTCTTTGATATGCATTTTATTAATTTTTTGACCCCCGACGCAAAAAGGGGGGAGTTATAAGTTTGACGCCAATGTCTGTTTGTCTGTCTATCTGTCTGTCAGTGTGTCTGTCTGTGGCATCGTAGCTCTCGAACGGATGGACCGATTTGGATGCAGTTTTTCTTCGTAACAGCAGGTTTCCTTTCGGGTGTTCCTAGCTATGCTTGGTAAAACTCGATCAAGCAATTTGAAAAATATCGGGTCTTTTCCACAATGATGTAAGGCATTTTCGGCATGAAATGGAATTTTAGTACAAAAATAACATTTAAAAAGTATGAAATGCAACTAAAATTAAAAATTTAAAAACCTACTACTACCTCCTGCCACTATCCACTATCCTAGTTTCCTACTATTTCATGTAGTACTAAACAGAAGGTCAGACAGCAACTTATCGTGAAACATAAAAGGCCAATGGATAGGTAGCTACATATATATTTTTTACTTTTAAGGGTTATTTTTCATTATATAAGAAATGTTGTTCAATCAAACTAAATTGCCGAAATTCGAGCTAAAATCGCATTTTTTGCTCTTGTATTTACTAAACTCAATAAAACCAAGTACTTATTTATTAACCTCAACTCTTTGAAGCTTATTACACCACTATCATCAGTTCAATCAGTTGATTCAAGTTATCAATACATTTGTCATAGTCTCCATTCAAAACGAGGTCCTTAAAATAAAAAGCCGGACGTACTCTCGCTAACAGATAACGGCTAGTCGCCGGTCGCTTTGTACTTATGACACGCACACATCAACAAGCGTAGTAATCTATTACGAGTAGCACGCACACATTGACTTGACCAACCAGCGCTAAGCGACCGGCTCACTAGTGTTAGCGAGGCTACGTCGAGCAATTATTTTAAGGTTCCTGATAGAAAATATTACGTACATTTTGTAACGCTTCTCTTGGAAAGAATTGTTTAGAAACAAATATCCAACAACTTTTTGAAACTAAAAGTTAAAAAGTTTTCCATTATGTCTATACAACTTCATAACTTTCAGTTTCAATAAATAAAACAAAATAAACTCTCAAGGTTTTTGACGTGAAGCTCTGAAACTGAAAAAAAAGCATAAATATGAACAAAAGTATCAAAATATACAGATCTGTATACAGAGCAGCTAATTATGCAAGTGGAAATGCCGATAGTTCTGATTAACTCCACCGGGATCCGACTAATCAGCTGCCAAAATAAGCCCGATAATGATGCAATCTCCCTTTGTAATCAGAATTTATAGAAAATATAGGTATCGATAAACAAGATGCAATGGGGGTGTTTAAAAATAATTTCACCAGTTGGCAGCACGGTCTATTTGACAGTAGATGTCAAAATCTACTGTCAAAATCTATCTAGAAGTACTACTATAACCATGGATGTATAAAATAGAAGGATACCGCGCGGTCTAAGACGCGGGTGAAGCCAAGCAATGGCCGCCGAAGTGAGCATGTGTGCGTTGACGGCCCAATGGCAGCCGACCGGCCCATTATGCTGGTTGATGTGTGCGTGCGTGCCATTGGGCCGTCAACGCACACATGCTCACTTCGGCGGCCATTGCTTGGCTTCACCCGCGTCTTAGACCGCGCGGTATCCTTCTATTTTATACATCCATGACTATAACGGCCATTCTCACGAAGTATGACTGCGTCTAATTACCGCGTCACCATACATTTAGTATAAAAATAGCGTCGCGGTAATTAGGTGACCGCAGACATACTTCGTGAGAATGGCCGTTAAATTGTATTATGTGTATGAAATGAACAGCATCGACTAAATTTGTATGCCGCAAGGTACCACATAGTGACACTAAATAATTATTATAATATCTTTACTACCTATGTTAGACAAATAAACTATTTTAACTTTGACTCTTTGACCCAATAATTATGCAATCTCCCTTTGTAATCAGCACATTTTCTATAGAAAATATAGGTATCGATAACAAGATGCAATCAGGCTATTTAAAAATAATTTCATCAACTAGCAGCACGGTCTATTTGACAGGAGATGTCAAAATCTTGTGATGTGATTCGTGGATTGAGATTTGACTGCAAGTGTTGGCACTTTGTTGGCCAAAATAAGCCCGATCATTATGCAATCTCTTTTTGTGATCACCTCATTTCCTATTGAAAATATAGATGATAAATACCTAGATATCGTGCTGCTTCACCAGCAGGTGAAGTTATTATTTCTAGACACCTTCACACGTAGTTTTTTAACTAATCTATTAAAATAATAGAATAAACATTAGCCAGAAATTGTCTCTGCCAAGCAATTGTCAAATATAAGGGCCAGTTGGTCTTGTAATGTATCTTTGTGATCGTGAATGGTCAGTGTTTATTCGTTTTTTTTGTAGTATCGTAATGAAAAATGATTTTCTTGTATACGCGTATGTAAGTAAGTGTACGGAAGAGAGTAGCCATACTTAGTAATATGGCGACTCTCTTCCCTTCTTCTTTTTTCTTCGTCATAAACATAGTTGTCTATGTATGTGTGTGTGCTATGGTTACCCTCTTTTGTGTTGGTCTAAGCGTAAAGAAAAAATGATTAGACATTTTTCATGACACAATGGTGTACATTCAGGCCACCATGGAACGGAAATTTGATGGCAAGAGAAAGAGTGCGAGGTCTCATATCTTCCAACAGCGCCGTAAATCGTGCTAAATCCAGACTATCAAACTACTTCTATAATTTATATCTCATGAATATATGATTGTTTTATTCAATTATTATATTTTATAAGCTGTCTTCATGTTATTATTGAAACCACCCACGCACCACACGACAGCCATTCCTGGTAATACAACGCCCATACTAATTATCATTAAACGCATTCGATGCGTTACCTTTATTGTCGATTCGTGACTTTAAATCGAAAATGTAATGGATTATTAGTTTCGATATGGATTTTGAGCGGCATTGATACTATGAATTTGTGTCTGCACTACTTTATTCCAAATTATTAAGGCAGACAACGATTTCAAAAAATGTTTTATTTCTTCTGTTTTTGAAGTCGATTTAAATTTTTTTAAATTAGTTTTTCATTCATTCATTATTTTATTTTAATACACCTTTTTTGTGACTAACAAAATTTTACGATCGGTTCAGTAATATTTGAAAAATATAATAGTGAGTTAATTGTGTATCATTAGCTCGCTATTTCAAATATTACTGAACCGATTGTAAAATTTTGTTCAAATTTTTAGGGTTCCGTACCAAAATGGTAAAAAAGGAACCCTTATGGTGCGGTGCGACTCTGTCTGTCTGTCCGTCTGTCACAGCAAGATATCTCAGGAACTACTGCAGCTATCGATTTCAAATTTGGAATAGTGTTAAAAGTAGCTAACCCGAGCCTATTGGACATAAAAAAAATTGTACGTTTATTACTTTTTTTTTTATTTGGTGCTCCGTTTTTTTCCTCTTTTACACAACTAGTATGATTGCGACAGTCTTTTGTTTTGCTGTGAATTTACGGAGTTATGTAAGAGCACGGAAAAATAAAACTATGTTGATAGAACGTCATACCATATTGAAGTTCATTTCATATACATAGGCAACAATATCGTTATTTAGGCAGGTGACTCACATAAAGGACATAAGCTATGTTCTTCCTTTTATCATAATCATCATCTTCAGCCTATATACGTCCCAGTGCTGGGCACAGGCCTCTTATACATGAGAGTGAATGGACTGTAGTCCCCACGCTAACCCACTGCAGATTGGGGACTTCACATACACCTTTGAATTTCTTCGCGGATGTATGCAGGTTTCCTCACGATGTATGCAGGGTTCCTTCACCGAACAGGTAAGGTAAATATCTAATCATGTTTCTTACACAAGTTCCGAAAAACTCGTTGGCACGCTGCGAGCCAGGATTCGAAGCAAGGAGAATTCGGAACCGGTATTTTGCAAAAACCCCGAAAGAACCCAATATTTTGAATTATTTTATGCTTTTTATGAAGGGTTCAATTATGTATTTAAGTAATGACTTCGTGTTATTAGATTGTCCGATTAAAAAATTAAATAATAAACCGAACAACGGAAATATACCGGTATTTTTGTATGGAGACAATACCGGTATACGAGAGTGATTCGAAGTATTCGAACCCACGATCTCTGCTTGAAAGGCACATTTCCGAAGCACTCGGCTACCATAGCTTTAGCCTTTTATTGTACCACGGGCAAAATTCTATAACCACTAAAATTACTTGGCAAGTGGATTTTTTACAGTAGAGCATTAACTTTGTCTACGTAAATATACACGTTATAATAAAACTATTTGTATATTTGAGACTTGTAATAATGAGCAAAAAAATGTTACTAACTTCTGATTGGGCTAAAATTTAAACCTTGAAAGGGTTGCGAAATAAATATTTCAAGTTGAAAACGAAATTATTAAAATAGCTTAAATTTTTCTCAGGCTTTCAACAGCAATTAAACTTTCTTTGGCCGTTATTAAAATTCCAAGTTTCGACTGGCAGCCATTGTCTTCGCACTATTCCAAGATTAAATTAATTGAAAACAAGTAGACATGTTTTTACGCACATTCGAATATTTAATTTAGTCAGATTTCAAAAGTAATTAATGCCCTAATAATACAAAATATTTTAACTAATTGTGTTAAGTTGCGCATCGTACAATTTTGATGGGAATTTCAATATTTTCTGTTTATTTTCCTCATTTTATTTTAACATTAAATTACGCCCCTTCATTGGGCATGTTCTTTAAAAATAATCTGTTATAATTCCCGCTAAACCATAACAAAATATTTATTAGTTTTAGTGGTTCGTTGTATATTTCGTTCTTTTTTATTATTTTATGTTACACGCGGTAGCTGGTACGTGGTGGGAGTGACACCGCCTACGAAGCTAGAGGTCCCGGGTTCAAATCCTGGTTAGGGCAAATATTTGTGTGATGAGCACGAGTATTTATTCTTCAGTCTCGGATGTTTTCTATCTAAATACATATTTATCTGTATAAGTATGTATATCATCGTCTAGTATCCATAATACATGCATTGCTAGTTTGGGACTAGGTCGATTTGTGTAAGATTGTCCCCACAATATTTATATTTATTCCGTTTTTCACAAGCTAGCTATTTTCGTATTGCCCAGGTTTTGAACTAACTGCCATACGTTGTCACGTCAAAATATAAGTGTAAATAGCATGCTCTTACAGCGTAATGAGCAGGGAAGTGCGGTTTCTTGTACCGCGATAGAGGCGTGCGTGCCCGCTCGTGGGGACGTGTTGTTGTATTTGTATTAAGATAAAATATATGTCATAAGTAAGGAAAACAACACATTTATTTAGTGCTCAAAAACAATCTTTTTGATTTTCTTTCCTTTAAAATTTTCTGTCATTGATTTCAAGTTTACATCATTTGTTAATTTGTCACATGTCATAATGCGTTTTTTCGTAATGGTTTATTTTAAAATGTATAGTTAAATATAATGTAAATCCGTAATTGGCCACTGTTAAGCAAAAATGTATATGCCTAAATTATTCGTAACTTGTGCTGTGGATTTTTTATAACAATAAAAAAAAAAAATTAGAAATAAAATATACCGTCGAATTCTTTTAGAAGTTGGTTAAAATGTAAACAAGAAACGGCGTTAAAACGGTATACTGTAAACTATTTACTTATTTTTTTTATCAAATTGTGGTTTGATGTCGCAGTACACTGCCTAAAATCTAACTTAACCTAATTAATTGAGCCTCATCTGGACTGAAAAGGAAATATTCCAAATTCCAAACCGAACCAAAAACGAGAGCGCAACCAGAAAGAAGTTATTTCTCTTTGTACAGGCAGAGCGGTCAGGGACATCATGGAGGATTAGGGACTGGTTGTTGCGCGCCTGAGATTGTGAGACATCCTTATAAGTAAGTCTTACAATCTCGTCCAATTCGCAACACTTATTTTACATTAATCCAATGTGTTCAGTATGATTATAGCTTTGGTATACGTCGAATGGATACCTACGCACTTAGATAGGTAGGTATTTTTACCAAGGTGTGCACCGGCAGCGGTCCTGTAACGTATCGGTCGGCTTACCTTGCTGACTGATTTATTGCATGCGTATAATTTCGCATATAGAGCCATCTTTTGGATGCTAACACTAACCAGTGTTAGTATCCAATAGATGGTGCTGTTATTAATAGCCGCACCGGCAAACATACGTCATATGATTAAACTGCAACTTAAAACGAATAAATCTTCAAATTTTAAGAAATAACTGCCGTCTTAAATATAGGCGGCATATAAGAAAATTCTTAATCAGATGATTTTAGGTCTTGAACAAAATTACCATTTTTTACCCAAAACATAATCCAGCTTCATAGTTAGAATCAAGACCCTTTGGGGTGGCAACGACTTAACAACGCGGTTTTACATTTCGTCAATTTCTGAATGAAAAAGTGAATACCTTATGCCGAGGATATAATAGAGCCCTATGTGCATAGATATATAGGTATTTTTACCAAGGTGTGCACACAGCGGTCCGTAACGTATCGGCCGGCTTACCTCACTGACTGATTTATTACATGCGTAAATCTCCGATTTACACGACATTCTGTACGGGTGAGATCCAGACGGTATCGTGCGTAATATCGTGTTTACACGGAATTGTTCCATAATTGGCTTGTTATGTGAGAAAGCAAACAACTATTGTAATGTAGACTCATAGACGAGCTATATATATAGCAGTGAAATGAATCCGTGCTTACATAATTGTTCATCTTCAACAGCCTAATACATCTCACTGTTGGGAACATACCTACTCTCATAGATGTGTGTTACATATTATTTTGTCCTTATATTTTTTTATAAGTAGGTAGGTAATAGCTAAATTGAGCTACCCCTGTACATCTCTGTAGATCAGGGTTTCTTAAACTGTGGTCCATGAACCCCTTAGGGGTCCGTGATACGAGAGCCGGGGGTCCGTGGCTATGCATACAACACAAACTTTCATGTGTTTTGATTTTCCTTGTTTTTCTTTTTCTCTGATTATATTCGGAAAGGTTTTCGAAATAACCTAAGGGGTCCGTGACCAAAAAAAGATTACGAAACTCTGCTGTAGGTGCTTGATATTATTGCTGCACGAAAAATAAATACAGTCCACTTTTCTGTCATGGTATTTCAGTGTGATTTTAAAGACGTTTGACATCAAAATAATTTATCAGGATTCTGTCACCGTCGGTAAGGTCGGTGCCAGCCTTGTACCACGTTTATCCCAAATACATATTAATACTGGCACCAACTTCAAAAAAAACTTTTATTTTCCTCTTGTTTAAAGTCGGTTTAAGTTTTAAAAGTACTTTTTTATTTAATCCTTTTCTTAATTTCAGTAGTACATGAATTACGCTGTCTAGCCAACGACACGTTTTCTTAGGGACTGATGCACCATCTATCCCAAAAACGACTGAACCGATTTTGATGAAACTTGCATAGTTCCCTAAGTTAGACTATACCTAGTTAAATTAAAAAGATTTTTTTGCAATCTGCCTTATAGTTTTTGAGATATGCGCGGACAAACATACATACATACATACATAACACTTAGGAAATTTGGCATACGTGCTTAGCAGCTTGTATAGACTAACATATATAAAAACTGTGCAATTCTGATAATATTACATACATACGGATCGAATTGATAACCTGGTTTTTTTAGAATTCGTTTAAAACCGGGACGTAATCACAGTACGGAAAGAGTTTTCTAAAAATAACTGACAACTTGAAAACCGAAAAACATCAGGTCAACAAATTACAACATTTATTCTCGACTTATGAAAACTTGTCCTTAAGACCTTGACCTTCCTATAACCTGGACCTTTATCCGGAGATCGCCGATCAATCTTCTTGTGGGTTCAGTTTTTTTTTTCGTGGAAAAAAAGTGATTAACAGGGTAAATTAGTTTTCATTCTCGACCTCTGCTGAGCCGCGGCAGCTTAGTATTTAGTTATTAGGGTCAGTTAGGTCCTTCTTTCGGATATAACCAGTGGTATGTTACGTGAAGCGATTTTGAGTGTTCAAGATCAATTTGAGTTAAACAATAGTGACGATACTTTTTGAATCTAAATGGTTTAAATGGTTTAATATAAAGTAGTCTCAGGTAGTTCTGTAATAGAACCAAAAACATTGCATGGCACTGTTGGCTTCAAGTCTAAATAGCAATTAACTACGACTTTTCATACGGGACTCTATTATTAAGCCTTCGATATCTGGGTCGTTTTCAAAAAACTATGTCCGTAATTACAGCTTCATTGCTGGGCACAGGTCTGCTCTCATAGATTCACTCTCATCTATGACATAGGGCTTAATTCACAAGGTATATATTAAATTACAGAGTATCATGATGTGGTGTGTTATCAAATTTTAAACAATATACAAAGTAGTTGAAATTAAATATACTAAAAACTAAAACTAAATTAAAATTAAATAAGCTAAAACTAAAATAAATCTAAAAACGGCCCCTGCGGCATGGTGCCGATGATGCTGGCAGCATTTCCTAACTGTATTGTAAGGCTGATGCGTTGAGCGAGGAAGCTGCCAGCTCTTCGGTCCCTCGTGGTTTCTCTGAGTCTATTCGATATCTCCTTGAAGAGACTCAGATCGCCAGGGCGCCACGGACCAAGGGTCTCGACGCCAAAAGGAACAAAATTATATTCTGCGCCGAGACCATTGTACTGTACTTTCCCACCTTTGCGGTTTCTGCCGCCTCTGCTGCTGCTGCCGCCCTTATTGAGGTTCGGTGGAGATGTGACGGGGACAGTGTGTCTACGCAGGGCTTAATTTAAGAAAATATTAATCTTGTTCCTTTATGTAATGAAAGTTAACCGTATAAATCGTAAGGTAACCTTTGTTACACAAAGGAACAAGATTAACATTTTGTTTAATTAAGCCCCTAATTACGGGCATATTTTCTTGAAAATGACCCATGTTTCTGTCCTTTCGTTGTTGCCACAGGGTTGTATATATTGAACCGTAATTCGTAACAATTGAAATCTTCACAAAGTTTGTATAGCTATATATGGTCGCTTTTGGCACAGAATGATCGTATGGGGGCCGGACTCCTACTCCACCGATGTCTTACTTTTTGATATTTCCATTGGCTTTCTATGTCCTTTGGCGTTTAGGCGCGCTTAGTCAATGAAGGTTAACAAATTTAAAAGTGAAGTTACCCAGCACCTAAATATATTTAGAATTTTGGAAAATCAACAACATTTTTAACGTTTGTACAAAAAAGTTTCTATAGTGGCAGCCATTTTCTCAGTAGCTCCTCCCTTGTGGTAAAAAAACTAGTACTTAGTCCTTTATTAGTACATTACACAACTAGGATGATAATACAAGGAAAGGCCGAAATCGCAAATGTTTGCGGCCCGAGCTGCAAGCGAGGGACGTAAATATGCGATCGAGGGCTTTATTTATTAGTACCTCCCGTGTTGTGTACATCATTTTATGTCTACGGTTGGCCAGAAAGCGCTTTATGGCCAGGTGTAGCATAAAGTATGTTATGTGTTCAATCGAAATTTAAAAAGAAAATCATTGCAAGTAGGAATGCCAACTCAGTTGGTCTCAAACATTAACCACATTACACGGCTGTAGCGGCACATTACCACACAAAACATTCCGTACATGTAAATAAATAACACAGTCCGTTTTTACATTAACGCTACGTGTACGCGAGGGTGCCGGTCGTCACATTGTTTATTCAGTTCAGACCTTTCGGCTTAATCCTTATCGACCAGTCTATGCCGCAGTCTAAATGGAACAGTAAACTTTGTTTTTCTAATTTTTACTTTATTTTTCTAATTTTTCGTGTTTTTTTATCTAGCCGGGCATATTATTGATTATGATTCTATCAGTGTTAAATAGATATGATAGGTAATCTATAAATTGCGTCTTTTATTATAGATACTGTAGAGACGCTGGCCGTCCGAGAACTCGATGCAAACCGGGTTGCCTAATATCAGGCAGAGCACGTTATTTTACAGCTCTTCAGGAAAATGTACACTAAATCTGTATCAGCTTGCCCAAGGATATCTTTTACGCCACGCCACTGGTACAATACAATACAATACAATACAATCATACTTTATTGCACACCAAAAGAAAATTACATTGCAAACTTATATAAAAATAGTGGTAAACAATAGGCGGTACCTAAGTAAAAACACATTTAATTTTTGTCAATTTTATTCTTTGTCATTTTTATAGATTCAGTACAATGTAACAGTTTTTTCTACCGATATAATTTACTTTATCTTAATTATATTCTCTAAATTCGATTCTAACCAAATAAAGTAAATGATTTAGTGTTTGACGCGCTAATATCCAATAGTTGACACCAAAGACCTTAAAAGAAAATGTAATATAGAACTTTCAAGCCAAATTTCAGCCCAACAAAAATGTCATGTTTAAAATTAAGCAGCAGTGTACAAACTCACCAGTAATTTCATGATACGCAAGTTGTTTAACAAATGCAATTCGCAGATATCAAAACTTGTGTAGTGCACAAAGCTTCAAACTTCGAACATCTAACTCGCACGTTCCCCGTATCACTCCAAGTCAAAACTTGTTTGCTTTACTGTTCTTTTATCGCTGTCTCTGCGGTACTTCACGGATGTGTGTTCACTTTGCCTCTGTGGGTGTGACTTTGTGTAAGTAGTCAATAGTCATAGTCGTTTTGTTTGATTGCTCTGATAGATTTGTGAATGATTTCCAGTCTGGCTATCGGTCAGTTACGATCTCTGAAAACGACTGGTTTCGAAGAATTGTTTTTAAATCGATTTTTAAGTTGGGTGTTTTATTGATTTTAAAGAGTAGTTTTATTGTTTGAAAAATAAGGCTAATATTATTATTATTGCAGTCAAGTGAGTTAAGCTAAGCGTGTCTAATCAGTTTTAGAATATGAGCCCAGATTTCATCACAGCTATGTATATTTAGGTAAAGCCGCCCACGTTTAAGTAAAGCTCTTGGCAAACCAATATTACTTCTAAATAACGTTAAACATGCAAACAAGCTAAATAATTACCCATAAATTAAAATATAGAAAACAATTTATTTCATACAATCGAATCGTCACTCAGTTGCTTATTCAATCATCGAGGTGCATCTGATTATGGACACAAAGCCAACCAACACCCTGACCCACCAGTTATTCCTGACCTCCCCTGCTTCCTAAATCTATGCAGATTAGTTCCACGGGGGCACACTGAAAGGACCGTTGAAGACCAAGTTAGATTAGTCATGTTCACCTGAATTTCTACGTACTTGATGTAAGGGAGTATGTTTGACTGGAATCATTAGTTGGCGTGGTTGTATAGATGAATAGATTTTTTACATTGGGTCAGTAGTATCCAATTATGTCGATGAGGACTCTTAATCACGTATGTGGGTTCAGTTCACGTATAAGTTTCATTCATTTTGTGATGAGTATTATATTAGCATGGCTTATTTGAATGGTGCTAGGGTGTGCTCAATTCACGTAACTACGATTTTAATAAAACAGGTTTATTTAGCTCTGCTTGACCTCGTATACTTATTTGATTCAAATGTAGCGAAAGCGGCGATGTGGGATGAAATACACTGTAACTAACTTCTGTATTCTTCTTCATTGCACAATAAATTAGTTCTTATTGACTAAAATCACATTTGATAGCGCATGTAGAAAATATTAGCTTAAAAAACTAATTATATTTATAAATACGCTGGTACTAAATAATAATAGTACTATAGTATTTTGTTTTAATTATTTACGAATAAATAAAACTAAACCCTATATTGAAACTAAAAGTTAAACTAAAACTTGTATTTATTCTGCCTTACCTATCTAAAACTTAATATCATATGAGGTAAAGAATATCATTGATTCATGTCTCATATCTCCATTGTAAGGCTGGGTTCTGTATGATTTTTCTCATATTCATTCCAGCCATTGCATAATGAAGCAACCGTGCAATCAGGCCGGTACAAAAAGCTAGTGATTGTTGCGGTTTCTGTATCCGTCTCAGACTCTTCTAACGAGCGCCTCTACTATGTAATGATCTTTTTCGGAGTTTTTCTTCAATTTACGCTTGTGAATATTAGTTTGTTTGTTTGAAATCTTGCCAGTCAAGTCACAGACTTTGCATGCCTGAATGAATATTTTGGTTTAGTCTTTTTCAGTGTGTTTATACTGCGCCTAGCATGCTTGGTAGTTGTGCGTAAGGATTCATTTTGATTCAAAAAGAGCGAAACTATTTTTAAATAGTTATCAATGTGTTGTTCTTTAAGGTCCATTTTTAGGGTTCCGTACCTCAAAAGGAAAAAACAGAACCCTTATAGGATCACTCGTGTGTCTGTCTGTCTGTCACAGCCAATTTGTTCCGAAAGTACTGAACCGATTGAGTTGCAAGTTGGTACATATATTAGGGTAAATGACCCAAACACGGACGTGTCACGGATATATATAAATTTGAATCATGGGGGTCACTTTTGGGGGATCAACTAGAAAATAAAAAAAAAGTTAGCACACTATATCGTGTGACACATTAAATAAAAGGGCTCACTGTAAGAATCTCAAATATATATTTTTTATATTAATTTTTCTGAAGTTATTTAAGAAAATAGGCAAAAATTGACCATTCCCCTCCCTTATCTCCGAAACTATTAGACCTAGAATTTTGAAAAAAATATGGAAATAACTCATGTACCTATATATTACAGGGAAACCTATAAGAAGTCTGTGCAGTAAAGTATAATTGTGGTATATTGTTTTGAACGTACGGAACCCTGTCCACGCGAGTCTAACTCGCACTTTTCCGGTTTTGTTGTTAATCTTTATCACGTTTAGTCTGCAAAATGTCCATTATGGACACTTGAAAGTGGTGCATTTTGACTAATCAAAAGGAGTGAGGCACAATTTATGGTCTAATGAATACACAGTTTCTCACGCAACGCTCTCAGTTGAAGCAAAATGCATCACGATTGCATGTCGTGTTGTACCATCAGACCCGTTCCCATTGCTACCGCCGCACGATTCGTAGATGTTCCTTGTCATTGTACTATGACAGCCAAAGGCAGTTCATACACGGGAAAGCGTGATTTACTCGTCCGAGTGGACGTAGTGCCTAAGGTGAAACTCGCTTGCAATGCAACTTGCATAGTAGACTTCCGACTAGTTTGAGGCAAAAATACTAGAGCGTTGGTGAATCGTGCATGATTTGTGTTGTGCGAGTCTACAAAGTACCTGAGGCATGACTCGGTTGCCTGAATATCTAGTCTGGGTTTAACCCTGGACCATTATGAACTTCGTTTAGCTACTGCAAATTTATATACTTCGTCATTTAAGAAGCTAACATCATCATCCTATTAAGGTTGTTTTTGGTTCTTGCTCTCGTGACGTGAAAGCGGTATACAATGGTGTAACGTTAAGTGTTTAAATTTATTCACATTAGACAGGTTTTTCAACGTTTTACTTTTTCATAAGATAGACATCTATCTTGCATATCATCACAACATTGTGATAATATACAATTTATGAAATTTAACTAAAAGTTCAAAATGCAATATACATTTCGCGCGGGATTCGAACACACGACTGACACGGTTATCTGTGAATTCAAGTTTTGTGTTATCTTCATATTATGTATGTAGGGCTGGGATTTATAAGTATACCTATAGAATATATTTTCGTGACTACGATTTCATTTGACACTTCCAGTGCTCCTAGGATCGACTTACATTTGCATTTGAGGAGCGAGCTGTCATCGGCTCGGTTTATGCAGGACTGACCCATGTTTACAATAACTATGCAAATTATCCCGATACCTACCCTATCGGCCCAACGGGGTAAATTGAATTTGTAACTCTGATTAAAACCCTCTTTTGAAATGCCGATTCTGTCAAACAGCCGTTGACGGGTTATTAATTATTTTTTTTTTCATTTTCATCCCGTGTGCGCGGGGATTTCAGCATATTGTTTTCCAAAATTGCGCGCATAGAATATTAATTTCACGGCCGTGTTTTAAATATGGAAAACAATATCCTTAACACCTAGGTAACCGCAATATACCGCGCATTCATGTGGCACAAATCGCAATTTTTGAAAAAATCATAGACAATGTAATGTATAAGCTTATAAAAAGTCTACTTTTATTATCACTTAGAACAGCAATATAAAGTAAGTATACCGATTTCCAAGGTAATATTAATATGAAAAGCATTATTCATGTTCGCATATCAAAAACGCGCGACTGTTCGTTATGAAAGTTTTTAGAGGAGACCTATGTTCAGCAGCGGACGTCTCAAGGTTCAAATGATAATTTTTCATGTACAGTTTGCGGCGGCAAAGTATGCTTGGATCAACGTTACCATAACAATAGTAGCGTCTTCGTTCAAAAAATTACAAATATAATAATTTTATTTCTAAACGGTTTCAGAGTGACTTTTTTCATTTAGTTGTGTGCATATATACAATATAAATATTACGATGCCAGCGCACCCCGCACGGCTTATACCGATACCATCGGCCACGCGCCACCCTCGGTTAGCAGCCGCTACACACTGGCGTTACGAGCAGCTAATAATAGCAGTTCGAATATGGCTACAAATTAGAAAATATAACCAGAGGATTAATTCTCGTAGTGAGACAACGTAAATTCTACGCTGTAATCTTCTTGATCGGTATCTTTAATTCTGTAGGTAGGAAAACTACGCTGTAATAGTACTTTTCAATGTAACACTTGTTTGCACATTGTAGCTATGCCGAAACATTTAATAGTGAATAATTTTTAACGCGGTAAACCTGTTAAAACTATTTGAATACCCTATTCGTTGCTAGCAAAATTAACATCAAGTGCAAAATATAGCAAAAAACTAGCGCAAGCTTCTTGAATAGGGAATATGCATGAATTTTTTTTAACAGATTTCTTAACAAGATATGAAAATACCGTAAAAAAGATGACATAAAGTCAAAATAAAATTAAAATGGACCGAAAAATACGGAAGGGTTAAAGATTTTAAAGCACTAATCAAGTAATCAGACAGCGATTAAACAGAGAGATCCGATATGGACTATGACGTCATAGTCACGGCCACCATACAATCTCCATACTATATTCTGTTTTGCGAGAAAGAGATAGAGACAAATCTTTGTTGTCTTATATCTTGGTTATTTTTATAGTTATTCGAAAAATATTTTTTTCCTACTGTTTCTTATATGAATTAGCTTTTATTAAGGTAAATAAAAAGTATCATGCATATTCCTTATTGCGCTTGAGTGACATGGCCGTAGTACATACAACACGATGCAAGAACTGAGCGCGAGCTATGTTTCACTTGGAGAAGGGGCTTATTAGCATGTCATATAAAATTTTGATTATTTTATGTCTAAAGTTGGCTTATTTAATTTCAACTTATTTACCCTATTTTATAAAAAAAGTGCAAAAGAGACTGATGATCTCCACTGGGGCCCAAACATTATCGAAATGGTTTTTTTTGTTACCAGACTCAAGAAATAAAATTACCGCGATTTTATTTCTGAAATGCGCTACAAAGTGACCTCTTCACTAGAAATATTAGTATGGGCATTTTAAGAGCTGTGTGTTATAGGGTAAGCTGGAGAAACAAACTGACAGTGTGTCACGGGAGTATTATACACATTCCTATGCGATTATACTAATGCCATTTTGATTAAAATGCACTGCGTTTTTCCTTTTACAATATTGAATTTTACGCTTGACTAAGTTTTAAATCCTTTAACACCAGAAAACAAATGGAGTTTCCAAATTGATGGGACCGAATGACGTGAATTTCTGGTCATATTAGAACCATAGTTGTTATATGAGTGAGTAAGTATTCATTTTAATATCGTACTTTTTAATCTGTTTTGGATAAAGCATTGCATATTTAATATAAATACTGATCCTGATTTCATCACATATCCGATAACTGAAATTGAAAATAAACGAGTATAGGTGTAAATTTATCTTTAGTTTAAAATACACAACAATCGTGTTGACGATAGCCCCACCGAACCCCGACCCAACTGAACATCGTCTAACTAAGACCCTGAACATGTTTTGTAAGTAGCTATAAGCCCTAGGACTACTTCCTAGAACCATGTTTTATAGTTAGTACGTAAGTGAAATATTTAAGTATTTTACGAGTTTTTGCCCGTACAAGAGGCCATATGTGTAGTGTAACGACTCATTAGCACTTGTGTAAACCTTAGAACCCGATCCCCCTATCTAGAGCTGAGATAAAGACTCGTAACGAATGTGTAAATCGAGTGTACCCAGACTTCACTGGCAACTAGTGCTAGGAGCGGCCAGTGAACGATTTGGTAGGAGATCTCGACACACCCACTCGAGGCTTCTACCGGTCAGAGCCAGCTTACCATGAGGATTGTGAGGCGATGCATATAGCACGCTCATAATTACCATCAGGATTGTGTAGTCGAGTATATAGTACGTTAGTCGTTACCATAACGTTAAACGGCAAAGAGCGAAAGTTTTCGAACAACTTTGTGTATCGATGCCCTATAATTTCTCGGTCTGACCACGAGAATTCAGCGTAGGATGGTATCATTCTGAACGGAATTTTCCATCACGCAATATGTTGTAAGTATTGCGCAACAATCGCTTGCTTAAATACGCCGGGAGCTCATTCGGAAGCCAGTTGGCGTCGTGAACCCAAGTAGTAAACTCATAGTGAAAAACAGAACCGAACCAGTAGTGATCCGATCCGAACATAGTGAACCTAGAACCTAGATCCCTAGCCTATGACCTAAGTGAAGTCTAGGTAGGACTTAAAGTCAGTGAAACAGTATTTCTTTATTACGTGTTGCGGCCCGAGCCGCCCAACTAAGAACAAGTATTCTTTTAATAGTGTTTAGCGTGTAAATAGCTTATAGGGAAGTATGAACATTATTAACTATTTGATACTGATTCGCTGATTGATTTTTGTGTGACTATTTCTGTGTTATATTCCGTGTAATAGATTTAAGTGTTGTGTTTAAAAGATGGTTAAGCCAGCGTCGGGTTTGTTAGTGTCATTCTTCCCGCGTGGTAGAACCCTAGGAAGGGCACACTAGAGCCAGTGATTTAAAACAATATAAGTGTTAAATCTGAACCTTTGTTTTGAGCCAATCGATCCCTTAGTAATTAAAACTCCAGGAGCCTTACAACCTCCTGTGTATGAACCTGAAGAGCTATCGTAGCTGTACCAAGCTGTTAACTTCGGGACCTCACGAGATCCGTGAGTGCGTCGTTAACAGTTTTTGGTCCTTCGAGCCGAGGATATAGAATCAGTGAGTGAACATCATCAGACCCTGAGTTGGTCTTCAGATCCTTGAACCTGGGAAAGCCCGGAATACGAACCCCTGATCCATTTCACGTCTAGACGTGAAGTTCCGGGATTTTTAAAATCATTATTTACGACTTTATCGAATTGTTTCTGTTTTTCCAAATTTTTTGTGAGAGCTCTAACTTAGTCAATTCTCGTGATAATCACGAAATTCGACCTGAACCTGAACCGCGTACTCTAGGAGTACTGCTAGTGTAAATTGTAGATTTTTCCCGAATATTTTTGCGCAACGACGCAATTTATTTTTGGAATTTCCAAGTGCTCCAAATCGGTCAAATATTGTGCGAATCACAAATTTCGACCAGAACCCGAACCCTGAACCTGTGGAGCACCGATCCTGTGACTTTTATAATTTTTGGAATTATTTAAGTTTTAAATATTTTACGCCGCGACGTAATTTCAATTAAAAATTCATTTGGCTCAAAACTCAACCAAAATCAACGAAATTTAAAACATAGTTTGCAAACCAGTAAAAAGTAACGTAGAGCCACTCGTGACCAGCAAACTTGAACAACAAGCATCCGATCCAGTTGTTGCAAGTCGAACGCCAGGCACGAACGAACCTGTATAGATAGAACCTGACCGATCAGCTGTTTCTGTCTCGCGATTAGATTGTTCGCGTAACAATATCGCGTGTGCATCATGGTGCTGACTAGGAGCCAGTCAGACCCCCAGGAGGCGGACGCCCGCCGCCGCCAACTGCAAGCGCAGTCAGGCGAGCAGAGCGGGGCGCCCCTCCGCAATCCCCGGCTGCAAATGCAGTCAGAGCCGAGGGACTCACCGGAGTCACCTCCAACCGACACCACCGAGCAGCGGGAAGAGCTGGAAGAGCTACTTCGCCGCAACGAAGAGCGTCGCGCTAAGCGCCACGCCGAGGAGCGCGCCGAGGCGGAGCACGCTGCGCGCGCAGCAGCGACGCATGCGCAGGCCGTGCGTGCGCAGGCCGCGCATGCGCAGGCCGCGCATGAACGAACCAACAATCAACAGCTTGCAGAGCCAGGAAACCGTGAGCTGTCGAACCCTTATTTATTCTCAAGTGATCAACCTATCCCGCGTGTGAACCCGAACTTAGAAATGCGTGCGCGTGTGCCGGAGCGAGTCGTTTTCGCAGATCAAGTGCCATCGACGTCGCGGGCACCGCCGACGATCCGATCCCAATGTAGCAGTAATACAGAACTACGTAAACGCGAGGCGCAGCTACTGGCCGACCAGGAACTGGCCGCGTTACATAGGCGCGAGATAGAATTAGAAAAAGAGTTAGTGCAGAAACGTTTAGCAGTAACTATGGAGCGCATCGATGCCGAGGGATCCCGCGACGGTGACTACCGTGCCGGGGGCTCGATGGCCGCTTCCGTCCACCGGGTGGACCAGTGGTTGAACGATGTCAACCACCCGAACAATAGCCGTTGTATGCGATCCACGTCGCCGCCGCCGCCGGCGTTGCGCCGTCCGGTACAGTCGACGCCGATCCGCGACCGCTCTACGAGCCGAACCAGGAGCCAGGGTATCGAGCGTCTTGCCGAGACACTAGAGTCCATGATGCGCCCTCCTCCACGTCAAGTCTACGAGCTTCCTGCGTACGCCGGTGAAATTAGTGAATGGCAGACATTTCTCACCGCGTACCAGCAATCGTCGTCGCGTTATAAATTTTCGGCGTACGAAAATGTTGCACGCTTGCGACAATGCTTGAAAGGGGAGGCTAGGCAATGTGTGCAACACATGCTAGCCTCATCCGCGAACCCTGATTTAATCGTACGAATTTTAAAGAAGAATTTCGGTCGTACCGATTTATTAATTGATCGCGCATTAGAAGATTTGAAGAGGCTTCCGTCGGTAGGGCCAAGTGCGACGGATTTAAATTTTTTTGCGATCAAAGTTATTAATATAGCTTCAACGTTAATGGACTTAGATAACAAGAGTTATGGAGCGAATCCACTTCTGATTAGAGAAATTACGGAAAGGTTAAGCCCGCATCTACGATCGCGATGGTGCGCGTACGCTAGAGCAAACGGTTCGCGGCGCGATAGCGAGTTGATGCTGATGGCCGAATTTCTTATGGACGAGAGCGATCAAGAGCTTGAGTTCTCGCATGCACGTGCGCCGCCGAGGCGTAACGTGATTTCAGAGGATGTCCGACGATCCCGTGCGGGGCCGCGGCCGCCGCCCGCGCCGCCGGCCCGCACCGGCGCTCGGCCACAACCGACCCGCGTGCAGACATATGCGACGGAACGAGTCAGCGTGTGTTTGTGCTGCGGCGGGTCGCACCGCACTCCAGAGTGCAAGAAGGTTTGCGCGATGAACATCGCCGCCCGTTGGTCATGGGCCAAGGGCAACAAGATTTGTTTCAAATGTTTTGATAGCAAGCATAGGAGGGACGAGTGCCGAGCGAAGGGCTGCGGCGTTAACGGCTGCCCCCACGCCCATCATCGTCTTCTCCACGATCCCCCGCATGAACCAAGATACGAACCACGACCTGACCCACACTATGAACCACGTAATGAACCACGGTTTGAACCACGATCCCCTCCTGTCATGTCTCGGCGTGAGCCCGTGAGCGGGCCCCGCGGGCCACGGCGGGAACCCGTCGTCTACCACCGTACGCCCGTTGACGGGGCGCATGGTGGGCGACGCGAGCCTGTGTCGCCGCAGCGGGGGCCCTCGGATAGGGCACGCTGGGCGGACCACGAACCTGTCTCTCATCTGCGTGCGCCCGCGAGTGGGACGCGCTGGGCGGATGAGGAACCCGCTCCTCCCCGGCGTGTGCCCGCAAACGGGGCGCGCGGGTACGAGCACGAACCTGAAACTCGCCGGACGGAGCCGCCGCGTTCGCCGGCCGGAGCCCGCGAGTTTACTTCGAACATAGCTAGCATAGGTACCTCCCGTACGTCGGTGTTGCTGCGTGTGGTACCCATCGTCATCAAGGGGCCGAGGGGTGAGGCTGAGACATACGCCCTTCTGGATTCAGGATCAACAATAAGCCTTATAGGTGCCGTCGGACCTGCCACGGACCTATGCATCCAAGGCGTGGGAGATATGGAGACCACGCAGCGAAGCCGGAAGGTACAAGTCGCGTTAAAGGGACGCGACGAAGAGTCGATACATTCCGTCATTTTTAGAACCGTTCATCAACTGGGACTACGTGAACAACGAATGAACATGAACGAGATGCTGCGCTACGAGCACCTCGCCGACCTGCAAGAAGCCTGCTACGACGTCGCGACGCCGCGGGTATTGTTGGGGGTCGACCAGTGGCACCTGATGATGCCACTGGAGGCACGGACTGGCCGCAATAACGAGCCTGCCGCTATCCGTTGCCAACTAGGATGGGCGATATTCGGTATTGCGCCTCGCCTAGTACGAACCAATGATCAAGTAAGGGCATATCATTGCCATGAACCCGACCTCGAGTCACACCAATTATTAACGCAGCATTGCGATGCCGCCGCGATTTCATCGCAGAAGAACCCGAACGTTCATGTCTCGCGCGCCAAGCAAATGTGCGCGCGCGGCATTTGTGCTGCGCACTGTCGGTGCGCCGCTTCCGCGGCGATACTGACACCGGCCGCGACATTTTTGCCGCGCGGTCGGTGCGCCGCTTCCGCGGCGATACTGACACCATGGCGGGGCGCAAACCGAACCGACCCCCCAGACATTTATAAAATGACGTCAATGATATTTGGCGCAGCAAGTTCTCCTGTTTTGGCACACAGTGTGCGGAATAGGAACGCCGTAGATATCCCTACCCGATCCGATCCCAAACGAACCGTGGACATTAATAGTGTGTGGTTTAATGGTCCCCAATTTTTATATGAACATCCGAACGAACGGCCAGCCGAACCCGAGCCGCCGACGGGGCCGCCGCCCGAATTGAAGGCGACGTGTCACGCGTCGACGGGGTTCGTCTTGCCGTTGCCGGACATTCATCGCTTCTCGAACTATGATCGACTGATTGGAGCAACTGCGCGTGTGCTTGGGTTCGTCGAAGTCATGAAGACTAGATCCCGTGTACCCCTCTTGTTGAAACATATACTGTCCGCCGAACATCTCTATTTCCAGTGGTCACAGAGAAGAACCTTCCCAGAAGAGCTACGCAGCCTGTCACGGGGGGAGCCCGTGCCCCGTGGAAGCCGTCTCTACGAACTGGACCCGGTGCTGAGCGAGGATGGCGTCATCCAGATGCGCGGCCGCATCGACGCCTCGCCAGCCCCCATCAACAAGAGGCCAGCCATCCTGGACGGGCGCTGCCCGTTCGTGCGGCTACTGATCCTGCGTGCGCACAAGCGCGCACACCACCAAGGAGGCGCCTGGGAGCGCATGGTCCGCTCAATAAAAGAAGCCCTGAAGACCACACTGAAGACGCGAGCGCCCAAGGAAGAGGTGCTTGCGACTCTCCTTGCCGAGGCCGAGTACACTGTAAATGCTCGGCCCCTCACCCACGTCTCCGTCAGCCACCATGACGAGGAGGCGTTGACTCCGAACCACTTCCTGCTGGGAGGCCCCGCGAAGGTCCCACTCACTGGCCTTTGCGAGGAGGCCGACCGCAGGGCCTGGCGCGCCAGCCAGGCGCTCGCTGACCGCTTCTGGACCCGCTGGGTCCGAGAATACCTGCCGACGCTCGCGCCGCGCCGCTCCTCTGCGCTGGGCGAGCGTCCACTCACGGTCGGCGACTACGTCATAGTCGTAGACCCGAACCTGCCACGCAACGTGTGGCCCCGGGGAATCGTCGAGGCCGTCTTCCCCGGCCCTGACGGCAGCGTCCGAAGTGCTGACGTCCGCACCGTCGGCGGCATGTTCCGGCGCCCCGTCTCCAAGCTGGCTATCGTTTCCCTACACCCTGCCGCGACGCAGCAGCGGGGGGAGGATGTTGACGATAGCCCCACCGAACCCCGACCCAACTGAACATCGTCTAACTAAGACCCTGAACATGTTTTGTAAGTAGCTATAAGCCCTAGGACTACTTCCTAGAACCATGTTTTATAGTTAGTACGTAAGTGAAATATTTAAGTATTTTACGAGTTTTTGCCCGTACAAGAGGCCATATGTGTAGTGTAACGACTCATTAGCACTTGTGTAAACCTTAGAACCCGATCCCCCTATCTAGAGCTGAGATAAAGACTCGTAACGAATGTGTAAATCGAGTGTACCCAGACTTCACTGGCAACTAGTGCTAGGAGCGGCCAGTGAACGATTTGGTAGGAGATCTCGACACACCCACTCGAGGCTTCTACCGGTCAGAGCCAGCTTACCATGAGGATTGTGAGGCGATGCATATAGCACGCTCATAATTACCATGAGGATTGTGTAGTCGAGTATATAGTACGTTAGTCGTTACCATAACGTAAAACGGCAAAGAGCGAAAGTTTTCGAACAACTTTGTGTATCGATGCCCTATAATTTCTCGGTCTGACCACGAGAATTCAGCGTAGGATGGTATCATTCTGAACGGAATTTTCCATCACGCAATATGTTGTAAGTATTGCGCAACAATCGCTTGCTTAAATACGCCGGGAGCTCATTCGGAAGCCAGTTGGCGTCGTGAACCCAAGTAGTAAACTCATAGTGAAAAACAGAACCGAACCAGTAGTGATCCGATCCGAACATAGTGAACCTAGAACCTAGATCCCTAGCCTATGACCTAAGTGAAGTCTAGGTAGGACTTAAAGTCAGTGAAACAGTATTTCTTTATTACGTGTTGCGGCCCGAGCCGCCCAACTAAGAACAAGTATTCTTTTAATAGTGTTTAGCGTGTAAATAGCTTATAGGGAAGTATGAACATTATTAACTATTTGATACTGATTCGCTGATTGATTTTTGTGTGACTATTTCTGTGTTATATTCCGTGTAATAGATTTAAGTGTTGTGTTTAAAAGATGGTTAAGCCAGCGTCGGGTTTGTTAGTGTCATTCTTCCCGCGTGGTAGAACCCTAGGAAGGGCACACTAGAGCCAGTGATTTAAAACAATATAAGTGTTAAATCTGAACCTTTGTTTTGAGCCAATCGATCCCTTAGTAATTAAAACTCCAGGAGCCTTACAACCTCCTGTGTATGAACCTGAAGAGCTATCGTAGCTGTATAATCTGTTAACTTCGGGACCTCACGAGATCCGTGAGTGCGTCGTTAACAAATCGAATAGAGTGGAGCATTTTCCAAACTTCACATATATTTATGTTTACTTTTAAATTTTAGAAAAATAAAAATGATAACCTTTTATTCCGCAAGGGCTTTTCTTCCATTCTGATTATCACTCAATTTATGTTGTTATCTATCACCAAATTGAAAATTCAATCTGTAGAATCAATAAATAATAATGCATTAGGTACGTAATACCTACATAATTAAAAACTTACTAAAAACATTAGCTCTAGGCGCAAAGACCTTTAAACGCGAATCTATTTTACTTTTAGCCAATACAATCTTAGATTACCCTTTTGAACAAGTCCAACCATCAACACTTCCAATAAAAGCCGTGGTTTCGTGTGTGAGCGCTTAATATTTACAGTGACTGACAGGCCGGCTGCGATACTATCGCGGCACTCGCTCGGAACAGAATAATGACTGTGACAACTTGAAGCGCCTTGAGAATACACCCACCAGCCCAACATGACCCACCCTGCCCCTCTCTTCAAACCTCAACCAAGGAGCACGAGGAACGGATAAGAAAAAGAAAAGGGGTCTTCATATTCTGGACGTAATTCCCGTAGAGAAATTATAATAAATTTGATGCAGTAGAGCGTGCGAATGTTTGTTTTGTCAAACGTTAAAATTATTTGTGTTATCTGATGAGTTATTCATGTTTAATTCTGTGTGAAATCGTTAAGCCGCATATCGATGTTTGGGTTCAAGTACTGTCGGAGTTTTATTTATCTGCTCGGTTTCAACGTTTACGATTGAGTTTGAAGGTACGGCTTTAACTTTATTACTCTGACTATAGCTATTAACTCTCGATATTTGAATTGATTGAACGTCCTCAGTATGGTTCCTGAAACACACAGTAACCATTATTTTAGTAATATTCTACACGAGTAGATAGTAAAGTTCACTAAGTCTCTTGACACTAAGCGTTTATTTTATTATGTTCCGAGTCATCTGGGCTTCGGTCGCGGTACAGTTTCGAGCTTTTAAATAATCCCTACGAATGCTCGACTGCAGTGGATTCTTCGGGCGTTCAAATTTATGCGTCGCCTTAAGCACTGCATCTTAAGTTTTTGGGGCCACTAAGGTAACTGTGGGTTAAGATTGTAACTGCTTCTAATTTGCTAAACTACGCTAGCTACTTCCACAGTCAGCTTCTACCTTTTAGTTTAAATGAATTTTGGTCTTGGACGACACACCTATTATATAAAATCATAAACACCTTCTAATATCCCAGGTATCCTGTGGGCTTACTACCCTGGTACATTAACGCCTAAGGGGACTAAGCAAGTGCCATGAGACATTATTCAAGTTATGTACTGACGTCATACTGCTGGAAATTTCCTTCTTTTCTTTTCCTTCATTTTGAAATAACACCCTAATATTTTTTAAATTTTCGAAATGGTTTGGAGTTTTAGAGCAATAAAGTTGACACGGCAGTTATTTTATTTTACGCTTCAATGCCTTGATAACTGTACACAGCCCTTCTAGAAATCATAATCCGTTGACGTTTTTTTATTCGAATAAGTAACAGTCGCAAAAGTAATTGCGTAATTATTTACATTCGAAATATATCTATCGGGCCTATATTTCAATTATAATGATTACTTTGTCGTAATTAGCATACCTACTTTATTTGGTTAACACCATGCTGCAAAATAACAGTACCGTCACAGGATATCTAATCCCTTTACTTAAGCTGTTAGAAGCGCATTTAATGGCCACATCATAATTCTCCCTTCCGTGGGCGTCTACCATTGTGACTATAATGTCGCCTTCCAAAAACTCTTAATTTACATTTGCACACGCAAATTCGGTCCTTTCACCCACGCTCTTAAGAGTTATAATGGCTTGCATTTGTAACTGCGCATTCGAGATAGCACCGCGTAATCAACGTGAGAGTCTGGGAAAGGAAACGTATTAAATATGAATGGATGTGTTGAAGGGATAAGATAAACAATAATCGTAAACATAACGACTTATTGCGTAACACTGACAATGTGAAGTTTACTCTATTGTTAACTAGGGGATTCATAACTAACGATTAGTTATTGTTATCGATCACTTATATTTTATGGGTCACTTTTACCTACATAATTAACTTATTTAAATTTTTTTCGTCCCTGAAAATGTGGCCAAATGAGTCGTTTTCAAAAAAAAATACAAATTATCTAGTTAATCTAACTTTCTCTTATATAGATGGTGGTCCTTTACCTTACTCCTTTGTGTAACGAAGTTACCCATATAAAATGTATGGGTAAGTTCGTTAGATAGGTTTATCTAATACTCCTTCTGCCACCAGAGCGGTGCCACTAAAAAAGCACTGTTCTTAAAAAAAAATACAATTATAAATAAAAACACGGATAGTTAACGGACAAATAATTTTGCGAAATTTGACTAAACTAATTTTGTCAGCCAAACGATAGAGGGACTCAGCAATTCCCTTTCTTTATGGAATATAGGTATCTACTCGTATCCTATAGCTCCTTTAGAACAAATTAAAATTAAAAATATATATATTATACCTACGCAAGATAGACTGTTCCACTATTCTGGTTACCTAATGTTTTTAGGCCTTATTCATGGGGATTGACGAATAAAAAATACAGAACTGTGACTAGTAGGGGGCTCAATTTAATAAGTGGTTTTCCTAGATTAAAGCAACTTGAAACCACACAGTCATATTCTATGCGGACCACTACTCACAAACAAAGCTCCTTCACAAGCGGCCATCTTGAATTTAGCATTAAGATTTACTAGGAGTAAAACATGAATAACAAAACGAATCCAAGGACATCTGCTCTTGTACAGAAAAGCGGGGAAAGAGCAAAATTTAATATTAAATTAAGGTGTTACCATACCCTGAAATCGAGAAACGTAGGTGAAAATAAATCCTTGTGATATATGAGACAGGTTCGGGGATTCGGGAGCGTTGACAGAATTTTTGAGGTAACATTTTTATGTTTTCGCCGCTTCTGTTGGGGGTTTATTTATTTATTTAATTTTGCGTCACTTGGGACGGAAGCGCCACTTGTCTTAATCCTAAATCTTCTTTCCCTCCTTTTGTTGGAATAATGCGTGAAATAAAAAGGTTGACGAAGTCGGGGTTTTGTAAGTTATAAGGTTTGTTGTGGTTTGACTTGTATCGTACTGCGGTAGTCGTTATCAAAATAAAACATAAAACGTGACTATACTAAGTATATCAATATCTGGAGTAATGTGTTGTATTACTTAGAAATTAGGTTCTTAACTACGATTTCTTTCATTTTATGTCTTTGTAAATGCTTGTTAACATACCTAATATCCGAGAAATTTAATGTATGTAGTTAGTACTTCACTGACATTATGTATTCTTTTCTTTTACTTATATGGCCGTTGCGTTTTATAAGTATCGTTATTTTGCTTTCACAATATAGTAATAAGTTTTATTATTGAGGTTAGTATGTAAATACGTAGATTAATTAGGAGGGCTTAATTCAAAGGTTTAAGTGTTAATATGTACACGATATATCACAAGTTACGAAAAACGCATAAAACAACGATGTAACGCATATAATGGAAGTACTCCCAGACGCCCGCAAAATGTCAAGGGCTATCAGAATTGAAATGCGAATTACAGGCCAACACAATTGCAACTGCGTCGGTATCATGAATAAAGCATATCACACATGGTTCAATTTTCCGCCGCTGCACCCCACTAATACGCTCTGACTGTATGCTTTCCAATTTTGCTGCAGTGTTTGTGAAAGAGTGGAGCGGTTTTGAAATGTTCTAGAACGAATCTGATTTAAAACGGTTAAAAAGTTACAAACATTTTCTGTTGTGGTAGTCTCATAACTTTTTGAGTGATAGTTAAGAGCGTGAGAATCCACACGTTTTTGATACAAATTAAAACTGACTGCGTCATGTTAGTTATTTGTATGTATGAGTCGTTTGTTAGTTATGGGCAACATTCGTATTAAACTAATTTAATAATGTTATAATTTTACAATCGCGTAAATTTTACATACCGATATTTTAAATCCGCTTTGCCCCGTGGAAATCGCATTAAAGTCACAAAGAATGATGTAGTTCTGACTTTTTGGTATGCTGTAAGCACCAGTTAAGGTAGTGTGAATCCAAATGTTGAGCTCCGAAAAAGTTGTGCTCGCTGAGCATCACGAAAAAAACGACGCAATTTTTGAACTATTTGAAGTTTTGCTTTAACTAAGATGCATTTTTTGACAAAAAAATGGATGGCACAAATTAACTACATTAAATTTGTCCTTTGACGTTTTTCGGGTTCCGTAGCCAAAATGGCAAAAACGGAACCCTTATAGTTTCGTCATGTCCGTCCGTCCGTCTGTCCGTATGTCACAGGCATTTTACTCAAAAACTACACGATGGATATTGATGAAATTTGGAATATACGTATCTTGTATGAGTCGCTACTTAGCTTGGTAGTTAAATAACTAAAATAAATATTTTTAGGGGGCCACCCCATACATGTTACAGAAGCTAAAAAAATTTTTTTTTTTTAGAAAGTATGAACGTGTGGTACATAGTTCGACAGCTCTTTCAAAAACAGTTTAAGGTTTTTAAGTAATGTTTTTGAAAAAGTGTATACCTATGGAAATAATCGCTCCGAAAGTTGTAAAAATTGTCCCCCCCCCCTCTATCTTCTAAACCGTATGTCCGAAAAATATAAAAAAAATTACAATGATAACGCTTAATTAATACTTTCAACAAAAATTATTTTCAACAAGATCGGATTAACCGTTTTTGAGTTATTGCTGATAAACTGCACTTCTCAACAAAAAGGTCGTAATTGCTATGAAGATACGCTCTTTTGTTGTTGTACTTTTTTACATCGTATTTTTTATCTTATGGTTATGGCTATGGAACCCTAGACTGAGCATGGTCCGACATGCTCTTGGCCAGTTTTTTAAGTCTTTTTCGTAGTTAGGTTTTAATTTTTAACCATATTTTCATTTGTAGCGCATTTCCTTGTAGTAACGGTTACGGAACCCTACACTAAGCATGCTCCGACATGCTCTTGGCCAGTTATTTTTTTCTCCGGCTGTACGTTTTTATGTGATCAGCAATTGAAAAAACGTTAAATTAGTAAATATTTTAAAGGGTCGCTTTCTATAACATCAGGTATTTCGCTAAACTCCCCTGACCGGTTTAATTAAACTTTCCACCCTGTATATTTATAAAACACTGTGTGGGCTTAGTTTTATTATCAGCGAATATTTTTCTATGGCGTCTCCTGTGGTTGAAAATAAAGAAGTATACCTATGAAATATGTACAATTCTTGTGGATTTTTTGCTTATTTATTTTTTGTATGAAGATGTAGAGAGTTAGATGTAGAAACGAAATGGTCATCTTTTATTGGTCTGCCAATGTCCTTATACAATTGTCTTGTCTACCCGCGCGAAGTTTCTTGATGGTTTTTAATGTAGAAACGCTCAAGACTATTCAAGAAATAACTGGGCCGAGAATCAGCTCTGTATCAAAAAGCTTGAAAGAGCGCCCCTGTTTTTTTTAATTCAATCAAATTCAAATTCCTAATTCTCTGTCGGTAACTATCATACCTACAGTAAAAATAAATAGATCCAAATTTATAGCAAATTTAATGCAATTAATTTGTGCAAAACAAATTGTTGCAAATTTGGACCCACACTACCCTATCTGGTCCATATTACAATATATCAAGAATCATAAGTAGATATCGATACCTATAGACTCAAAGGGCGTAAACGCCATTAGAACCTACGGCGTTTACGCCCTTTGAGTCTATAGGTATCGATATATCATGCTTTGCGATTTTACCATTTTAACGCGTCGATTTCCACGGGCCTATCTATCTACAGCATTCGATTCGTGGTCCCGGGATACCTTTTATAAATTTGAAATAAAGCCCTCAGAATAAGGTCACACTAATTTCTATTTTGTGAGATTTAAATTTACAAACCAAATTATCGCCATGCTGAAAGGACCACTCGACCGCCCACATTATGCATCTCATCCAACCCGACCAACCCGGAGTATACGTAAATTAAAAAATATTATCGTAAAATCTCAGTTTATACGAAATCACAAACCAGGTTTAGTGGAACGCCCAGGTATTTTTAATGACAGAGTCGAAAATAAATTTCCTGGCACCGTGTGTGGGTTTAACGTTGGAAAAACAGACGGAGTTTACTGCACAGGTGAGCAGAGGCATATTTAGAAGTTTAGAAATGAGTTTGAAGTATGTTTTTGGGAGCAAATTGCTGTAGCTAAAGATATTCTAAAACGAAATCTGTTAGTTATTTTCCTTTTGAAATCTGAATAAAATTGCTTACAGCTTTTGTTAGCAAGATAAATGTAAGATTAATTTGTTGATTGTGAAATTCTTTTAAGTGTCTACATAATTTTTTACCTTAAATCCCGTACCCAGAAACTTTCCTTTTTATATTTATCCTTACTTAAGACCCAATTTTATGTACTTACGTCACGTAACTACCTCTACTTAGGAGTTTAAAAGGCATCCTTTAACTCTAAGTCTCAATTAAAAAGATTCCAAATAGCTCGGGCAAAAATCTCAAAGACATTTCTTGAAACATCTCGACCGAAAAGTCCACTTCGGCTGGCCAGATGTTACAGTACAGAACTAATTGAGTTTTCATCCCCCAACGTTAGATGCGAATTGCTTTTTTGCTTCATAATCTTTCGAAAATGATTGCGTTGCGAAATTATTGTTCAGAGACAGGGTGATTTACGTCGCTTGATTAGGTTCTCCGAATCCAATAAATAAGTCAGTATTTACTTGGGTTTGGTTACTTATAAACTGAACAGGGCACTCGCACATAAACTAGCATAAATATATGCATAGACAAAAATTTCCAAAATAGCAAAATAAAAAAAAACGTCATAGATAATTTCAGATTTTTCTTTAACAAATTCTGCACTTGTATTACAATTTGTTTGACAATATCCTTCATATTGCTAATTTAGACTGATTGCATTTATGAAGTAGTTTTCAAAAGACATTATTTGTAAAGTAGTAATTTTCCTTTAAATACGTCTCCTCCTTTATTCCAACGGGGGTGTAATGTCAATGTCATGTTATTATGCCGTGCATCACAAAAACTCAACAGAAAATACCTATTCCTTAAAAATCTGCTTGTGGGAATATATTTTAAAATGCATAATAATCAAAAAAATTCAATATTGATAAAAACGTTTACATGACATTAAAGTATTTATTAGGGGTTATTAGGTATTCACGAAACTAAGGCTAACAATTAAAGATACACACACACACACACATTTGGCAGTCGCAGTAGCAATATATAGCAGAAACAGTTCTGCTAACCCTAAATTTTTGCTAACGAACAGCACTGGACAGCAATTAAATTAAAATTTAAAGAAATTTCAATTTCAAACCTGGCTGAAAATTTTCTACCTCTTCAGGGTCACTATGGAAGTATTAGAAAGAGCCATCTCTTTCTCACACTATTTTTTAGATACTCTGTTTGGTATATAAAGAGTAACATTCAGAATATGCATTCCAATCCAAACATCATTTCGACTACTGTCAAAAAGAACGATCGCCGAATATATTTTGAATTTACCAAGAAGTTGTACTAATTGCAAGTTTACAAGCAATCCTAATGTACTTTCTATAGCTACCATTCGATGTAATCAAACCATCTAATAGCTGTTTTAAAACCGATTTACTACTGTCATCCCGAATAGTCATATCCAATATCCATTAATTTGCAATAGCTTTGAACCCTGCGACTTTGTCAATAAGACTCGGCGTCAGCATGTAGCACCCATTACCGAGTACGAGTCGCAAAACTATTCGAATTAATTAAATTTAATTGTGTAGAAACGCGAGCGGACTGAGCTTGTCTCGTAAATGTGAGAATAAATTATGGTGCGCACTGTACCTCCATTAAAGTCTGGGAACTGAAAATATTTCGCATTCGATCTACACGTTTATTGGGGATAGTTCTATATTGTAATCGTAAAGTTTGTACAGGCATGATATTTCATTGATGATAATAAATTTAAGCTAATCCAATCAAAAACGAATATTATTCCGGTCAAACCGGGACGTTTGTTTCCATTCCCGCCTTGACTTGTAGTGTATGTGCAAAATTTCTCAATGTTCTAAGCCTTTGTATCAATATTCGTAATAAACTTGTATCCCGAAAAAATAGAATAGTAAATATTCAAGATATTTACTAGAACTTATTCTATTCATCATGGACATAAAAATAAAGGTTGTTACATCCACAAAATAAGCTACTATCTACCCTTCTTTTTGTGCTAAAGTATTTAAAGGGTAAGCTCTTGTCACCGATGACGTGTAAGAAAACATTAATATACTTAAATCTACTAAAGGATGCCTGCGACTTCGTCCAAAAAAAAACAAATAACCCTCAGTTTTGCTCTGCCGTAGCCGGTTAAAAAGGTCCTTTAATCGCTTGTTGATGAGATAGCATAGCTAGCTATGCCAAAAATAGCTCAAAAAAAGTCAACAACATTTTAGCTCAAAGTGGCATAAAATATCGTCCATTTCTTTTTTACAATATTAGAGGAACGAATACACCAACCACACCCAAAATATCTTAAAAATGTCTGGATTATAATTGGTCGGAAATACTGACGCCGGCGGGAAAGCTCACATCTTGGCGACTCACACAATGAATGAAGATGCGTCGAGCCGAGCTCTTTGTAAAACGCAACGCGGCAATTGCTTTAATCTATTAGACGTACTTAATAGCCTGTAGTACCGTCGCGTCTAGGACAAGCTGCACAAAAACTAACTGTTAAATATCAAGTAATTAATACGTTCTTTATATTTAATAGTTTCATGTGTTGTTTGTCCTAGAGGATATTTAGGCAAAGATAGGCACCCCACGCGAAGTTACGGGTCGCGACGGTAAAGCTAGAAGTTAAGTAAAGATCAGTGTGACTCTCGTACACTGCATTCTAATATTTCCAGTGGTTTATTGTATGCGTTCGCATATTTTTCGTTTTTAATTAGGTAATCGCAACGGAAGAGAATGGATATCTACTAAAATGTTAAAGGTTTTCATTTTCACTAACGCAGTATATTACTAAAACTTTTACGGTTATCATATTCATTCCATTTTCAAAACTTTAAGGACCACTTAGTAGATTTCCATTTTCATCAAGAGATTTTCGCCAAGACATGCTTGAGTGCATACGTGCGCTATTGCCCTAATTATGGATTTATCAGTAATCAGATTATTTATTGCTTTTATAGGGGTACCTACATCGGGTACAAGAACATAACATTTCTAATAGTTCAGCTGGTTTCATTTGAGCTACCTATATAGTCTTAGCCTATCGATCAATTTCCACGTTCACTTGCATCTATTTCTATGATTTCACCAAAGGGCTTTCACTAAAACTCGCCCGATGACAAACAAACTAATCCGGGGGGAGCGGTGCTTAATGCTCAGTAATCCGTCTCGCCTGGCCAACTGCTTAAGTTTTATTTCACTATTACTTATGTGGGGGTTGGGGTGGTAATGAATTAGGTGGTCGAGCTTCCAACTTACTGTACAATATTTGAATATTGATTACAGTTTCCGTTATTTGAGTAAACTACGGTTGAATGGAAAATGATTTCATAGTGACATATACATACAGGATGATTCGGGAGACGTGAGCAGGACTAACCCTACGGATTCAGTAAATGTTAGGGGAGACCGGGTAAGGTTGTCTCGCGGGTTGGTTGTCACAGCGGCCATAAAATAATACTAAACGAAGGAATAAGTGCATCGATTGGTGAATTACGGAAGGACGTACAGCTCTTGCGATCTTTTAGCACCGATCGATGTACTTAATGTTTCGTTTAATATTATTTTATGGCCACTGTGACAACCAACCCGCGAGACAACCATACCCGGTCTCCCCTAATGGATGGTCCACAATCGTATTTAAGTGAAACACTATCTCTATAATCATGGTCACTCTACAGCAACTAATTAATAAAGATAAAACCTCTTTGACTGTTATTTTAGCACTTTGATTATGAAGAAAATAAATTGTCATTGCCATTTTGGCAATGTCAACGTTTACAGACATTCACAGGTAAAGTGAAGAGTAGAGTATAGAGTAATTGGCGGAAACAATAACCTAATTCACACTAAATACTGGTACGAAATAGTAAGTTATAATTTACTGAGTAGGTACGTAGGGTTGTTCACTATGTTCACGTCTCCTGAATCATCCTGTATTTCCATAAAAAGACAAAAAGAACCGTGTCAAAGAACTAAATTTAAGGGCATTTCTCCAGAAATATGTCTGCGACTCATTCATCTGTCTCCATAAATTTAGTATGAAAAAGGGCCAGATGAATGAGGTGACCGCAGACATATTTCTGGAGAAATGCCCTTAAACTACTTATCATAATTGCCAATTATTTTACCATCCCCACCCTATATGTTAATATTGAATTAGTTGCTTAAGCTTTATCCATATTTTACTGAAACAAGAAAGAGAAGAAAAAAGAGACGGAGAAAGAGAGAGAGAAGATCAAAGAAATCTTTAGTTTAAATAATCTATAGTTTTTAGTTTAGAACCCTTTACACGTCGATGTTAGTTCCACTACGCTCGTTATATTTAAATACCTATGTAGTTGTAGTCATATCGTTTAGTACTAACTACTCAAGTCACCGTGTATATTTTTACGATCAAAAGTAAATTCAGAGTTCACGTTAATGGCTCCAGGTACTAATTTACGACTCACAAATAGGATCAAAGTTTTGCTCTTAAACAATTTATGGGCAAATATTTCGCGTTTACGTAACTTTCTTACTAACCTTTTTTCGGAGCAAGTGAGTTATGGGTAATACGAAAATATGAGCCAGGAAATCATTAACGACTCAGCGCCGTATATCTTTGCGAGGATGTTAGGTAATTTTTTATCGGAAAGACTTTTTTTAGCTATTTAGGTCTCAGGTCGAATAAAATAATAAAGGTATTAGTTCGAACTAAAACAAATAAGACAGAAAAGAAAAACAAAATAAATGCAACTAATTGTCAGAAAATCCTCTGTTAACCCTTATTTCAGCTATTGACTATTCTTTATAACCTAATCAATAAATAAAATAATTTAAGAACAACAATTCAAGACCGATGAAAACAAATTGTAGCAAATATACAAATAAAAAAATGAATCTCTTTAAAAACTGCTAAAATACAAAAATATCCACAAAAAATCAAGTGACATTCTAAAAACTTAAAAACACAGATTCCGTCCAATTTGATAACGGACTTTTTGCATTTAAAAAACAAAACAACGCATTTTGGCTGTAACGAACTGACATTCGAAGTTCAAAAACAATCATGCGTTCCATTTTTAAATTCATATTGCATTTGAATCGCCCCGGCTCGGTGTGACGGCCAGTGACAGCCCGACGCGATAAATCCGCGATGACACGCGCGCTTCCGTGGTCGGCTTGTGATTAAAAATAATAGTTTCTGAAATTTCAGAGCTCTGTGCGAAAACTATATATACTAGGCTTCGAAGACCCAGTTTACTTAGCGGAAAAAGAGAATAGAATGTGAAATCATATAGGTAATTGTTGTGTGTTTAAAAAAGTATGTTAGCATGTAAATCCAAATTAGTACATTACACAACTAGGGTGGTAATACAAAGAAAGGCCGAGATCGCAGATGTTTGCGGCCCGAGTTGCAAGCGAGGGCCGTAAATATGCGATCGAGGGCTTTATTTATTACCTTCCGTGTTGTGTACATCATGTTATGTCTACACTTGGTGTCACGGCTTTTTCCGTACGCGCAGCGTGCGGAAAAAGCCACTTTATGGCCAGGTGTGGCATAAACATATTTTTTTGTCTTTTTTGCTGGATTCGATTTTGAGTAATAGTTAGAACTTTACTATACATGCAAACACTAAGTAATACTCAAGCACTTTTTTTGTTAACAAAAAAAGTTACTCGTGTGACGCGTGGTTGAGTCGCTGGGCCGGAAATCCAGAGGTACCAGGTTCGATTCCCAGTCAGGATACAGGTGAGTGCCATTTAATTTTTTTGCGTACTTTGATTTCTTGTATCTATATACAGTGCGTTACCAGCAAGCAGGCTTTTTTTAAAGTAGGGTAAAGTAACGTTGTTTCTTAACCTAACCATGACCTTCATTTAATTCATCGACTAAAATTCCGATTTCATAAATTTTCTAACAAAATTTTAATTGCAAGCAATGTACAGCAAAGTACTAAATTGACAATTAGATGTAAATGCCAGCCCTTCATTCTATGTTTACCTATAACGAAGACATCAAGATAAATGCCTGCATCTACCTATTTCAACAATTAGAGATACCAGGATTGCTACACTTAAGAAAACTACGGAAAAACAACACTAATAAAACAAAACTTAAAAAGCAATACGAGTACTAGACATTTGGACCTGTTTGAAGTGATCGAGAATCCTTCTTCAAGTTGTACGTGCACAATTCCGTTTATAGGCCTTTCAGACTAACCAGATAGGACCATGCATTCTCTGGACCTCGCTGGACAGCCATTGTTTTCAAACGAAGATTATGTGGATGCCGCTGATTTCGAAACCACTCTCGATAAAGTCTCAAGGCTTGAGGAACATTTCCACGTGTCGCACAAATCATGTCAGATAATTCACTTGTGTCTTTAGCCATTTTAACGCAAAAAATATCAGTTTTGCAAATAAATGTTTGTTTTGTAATTTGACAAGCCAATGTCAATACTTTTGTAATTGTCATGTCAAATTTTAGAAAAAACTCTTTAAGCTGTGTAAAAAACTCCATACATAAACGTAATGATAAGGACGGCATTAATTGTGGGATTGTTTTTCTCAACTTTTCACCTCCGTACCACGACATGCCTTCTACCAAGTGCATCAGCGATATGAATAACGATAATTACGTAGTACACCTACTACATTTAAAGTGCGGATTTAGGAAATTGAATTGTGCAGTTAATTCGCATAATTAGGATTTGCTAATACTTGCAAACGATTGCTAATGAAGCATATTATTATCAGTTTTAATAAAAGCCCGCATACCGGTAACACACTGTATGTAAAAAAAGGAGGATTAAATGTAGGCAATTTATAAAACACTTATTTAACCGCCTTAACAAAATACTCCAGTCTGTTTCAAAATCTCTGTTAGTCTGTCCTACGCGAGCAGTTTGAAATCACCTTTCATTTCTATAACCCGCCAATTTCTGCAAACGAGCTGTGAAAGCATGCTAGCCACGTCGCGTCTGCCGCGTCTACAGCAGCCATATATAACTACCCTTACTTGTTTCGCAACCTTAGCTAGGGGTATATATTTGTACGGGATGAAAAATGTTTGCTCACTTTAGTTTCTTTTTTTTTACTTAAATCCGGCACTATAGAACGTGTCACTACTCTCTACGGTAAAATAAAACAAACTGCTTTTAGTTTCACCACAGAACTCAAAAAACCCGTCTTTTTCATTTTATTTGATTACAGAGAATCAAATTGGTGAGATATAATTTAAGTAAGAATACCTAACGTGGATGTTGTTACGACAAATTTTACCATTTATTTTAAAAAAGCTTAAATACAATACATATATCTACTCAGCTATAAGACTTGTGCTTGAAAGACCCTGTTGCTCGAATGTCAATTTAATTTGAGCAAAATAGTGACAGCAGTCACTGTTATTCTTTACAAACCCAAAAAATGGTCAGCCAGAGTTCCTTTATTTGGTGATTTTGCAATTGGATATCAAACTGTTTAATAATAAACCCTCATAGTTACAATATCAAAAAAAAGCTGATAAGAATTCCACGAAGAACATTTTTAATAAAACAAGGGTTTGAGTGCAATATAACTTTCATAAGGCGCTTGCAAGACGTTCCAAAAGACCATTCGAGAAAGTTCTCAATAAAATACAGTTTTTAACTTGGTAATTCCTATGTAAAGTTAGCAACAAGGCAGACTGCACTTGATTACTACGTGCAAGTTCATTGCTTATTTTCTTTGTAGTTTAACATTTTCTCTGCGTGTGCGAGGTGCTTTAACTTTGTCTTTTGTACGTGTACCGTCTGTAAAATTTAAATTATTTGCTTTGTAAACTAAATTGTTCGTGAATTTCGTCGAGAAGTTTTTAACGCGTTAGGATTAAGTTATTCTGAATAAGTTGCCAGTAAATATTGAAGTCAATGGTAACAGAAGGAGTCACACTGCAATATTATTTTAATTGTTATGTTATGAAATAAAATAGAAAGTTGCCAGAGAGTAACGAGTAATAAATAAACTATGTAAAAGTACGACAGGGAGATTTTGTCAAAAAGCCTTTAGTTTTTGATTAGAAAAGTATGAAACAATTTATGATTTAATTTTACCGTTAGTGGTACCCGTAAACATAAACAAACACGTTTCGCATGATAATGATCTAGCGTATAATTAATATGAAAAAAAAAACGAAAAACATCAAAAACATAGTTTTATGATGTTGTTCTGCGTCGATAACAAGATAAGACGTTAATATATGATTTAACATTGAATTGAACATCACTACCAGCGCAACACTAGACCGTGCCATTGTTCAAAAGCGTTCCAAATTTGAAATCCGCTTTGAAATTTCGAGGGCAGATCTCGGGGATCAGAGAAAAGCCCGGCGATATATAACCGTTAGTGAAGTCATCAGAAGGGCAGCCTTCGCTCAAGGAGCGTTGCTGCCATGTGAACCCACTATCAATCTTGTTGGCCGCACGCATAGCGTAGCTGCTTTTAAATGGAGTTAACTTCTTTGTGATTTTTTAACCCCGTTTAAATGGTACGTAATGGTGTTTACAAACACGTTTATTCTGTTTTATTTTGTTGCGTTAAGCGGTTTTTAAAGGTGTATAAGAACTTTTAAGCCGTGAGCATTAAGATGCAAGAAAAAATAAATTATAATACCTCTAAAACTAAAATACACACAAATAAAAACAATAGTAAAAATAAACTTTTCATCCCACTTGCTCGAAAATGGTATTGTTACACGTAGGTTCTGCGGGCATAGGGCGTAACGGTTTTTTTTTTAGGGTTCCGTACCAAAATGGTAAAAAAGGAACCCTTATGGTGCGACTCTGTCTGTCTGTCTGTCCGTCTGTCACAGCAAGATATCTCAGGATCTACTGATGCTATCGGCTTGAAATTTGGAATAGTTTTAAAAATTGCTTACTCGAGCCTATTGGATAGAAAAAAAATCTTATACCTTTTTACTTTTTTTTAAAGGGGTCCGAAATGGGATGTGGAAAAATAAAAGTAGAGCTATTATATCGAGTGGGATATCAAATGAAAGGACTTAATTTGTAGATTCCAAAACCATTTTTATTTTTTTTCTTAATTGTTACTTTTTGATTTATGACCAAAAACGTTCAAAAAAATACCATTCCCCCCCTATTATCTTCGAAGTTACTGAACAGAAAAATCTGTGATAATTACCAATTATTACTATCATTCTAAATATTGCAGGAAAAATAAAACGGTTTTCCTAAATTGCATGGTTTTTTAGAAATTTTCAAAAATCGTACACATTTTTATTTGCTCCTACTAAGCTAACCGCCATACAATTTTTCTTGAACTATTCACGTATCTACTTACGAGTTTGTACAGAACCCTCGATGCGCGAGTCCGGCTCGCACTTGACTGGTTTTCTTTTATATGAATACACTGGTTCTGTTTTACTCTTATTTGTCGTGTTCAAAGGAAACGCCAACTTACTTTTTTAACTTTTATCACTGAAATATTTATTTAAAGAGAACTGGTTATTGCAAATACCTACATATAGGTAAACCCATATTTCGGTAACATTAATTAAATGTTTAAATAGTGTATTTCAGTATTTTGCAAATATAAAATCAACTAAAATGGCCGTTTTAGGTCTTTATCGCTATGGATTCCAAACGTGACTTGAATATTTACCCCCTATCGTTTATTAGGTCTACATCTGTTCCAGAACCGTAAAACCATAATTCTATGGTCCAAGGTACACAACTATGGCACGGATTCGTTCAAGGTATAATACTCGTATGATGAATGTTCAATTATTGCTCCAAATTTATAGAACTAAAACCACATTTGGCATAGATCTACGTAACAACACATCCATTAGATTGGACTATATGAGTATAGTTATGAGTTTCGACCACTGTTAAATGGTTTACGGTAGCTATCTTCCGGAAAACAAGACGTAATTATTTTGGCACACCTTTCCGAATGCCCGGAGAACATGTGCAGACAGTCCTGTTTTAGTTCAACGGTTCTATTTTATTTATGCATTCATACCACCCCTAAGCGTATGTCTTATAATCTACGTCCCTACTGTAACCGGCGCCGGCGTTTCAAGTTCAGAGCCCATTTTAAATTCATATTCCTAATATTACGAAATTATTATTTTCGATCTGCCTTGTTTGGTTCGCAGCTTTTCTATTACTCTACAGGGTGGATTTTAAATCGTGAATCGTAACCACGTTTACCGGTAAAGCTACTTAAGACTAATACAGAGCACTAGTGTTAATTACAATTAAAGACCCGCTTAATTAATTATGATCAAAACGGTGGAGGCGCTTTTATACCATTAATCGTAATAAAACTGAATTATTTTATGAGTAAATACGATTTAAATAGGTACTTATGTTGACAATGTCGACGATGTTGACATTATTGACAATACGTGCCAAAATTCTATCCAGCCAACTTCAATATTAGGAGGTTGGATATCTAATGTTGACATTTTCATGACAAGTACGAAACATGAATGTAGGGTGACCACGAGATTTTAAAAATTAGGATTGATCAAATTAAAAGTGGACAAAATAAAAACGTACTTAATTTAGGTTTAAAACCATTGTAAGTTATTGTTAACTATGTATAGACTACAAAAAAAATATTACGATTCACGATTTAAAATTCACCCTGTAAACTGTGTTCCTGCAGGGCAAAGGTCTCATTTTTTACCTTCCACTTCTCAGTTTAATTAAATAAAATTTTGCATTTCGAGTTTTACTAAACAAACCTTTAAAGAGGTTTGATGAAAATCCAACGGCTCTAAAATACACCTGTACCTATAGCACAAGTGGTCGCGACTTCGTTTGTCGTACGGCACTGCATTACCTGTCACTATCACACTATATTGAGTGGAATGAGATAGGTACTATTTGTCGCGCGACAAAGAGTCACGCATCATAGTTGTGCTAGAAGTACTTAATGTGGGAACATGGTCAAAAAGAAAAATCTTATAATGATGATGATGATGACGACGCAAAGAACTATCTCTGAAAACCTTGCGTTAAAAATTTATGTTGTGGAAAAAAGAGGAAAATTATCGCTATCCGCTACCGCTCTCCTTCACTCGTCGTGTCTTTGTCTCCGTCTAGACGCGTAATCCATTATTACGGCAGGAAGCGGGGACGGCGCGATTCTTTTATACGCGTTACTTAGCATATTTACGCAACTGATAAATTGTTATCCTTTTTCTTCGCTCGTGATAGAACTGTTGCGTTTTTCTTTGCGATAAAAATAGTGAGAGTTTAAACGGCTGCAAGTTTTGTTTTGGGTTAAAATTGTTATGGGCTTTGAATGTTTTTGTAATGTCGCATGAACGCTGAGATACTTCCTTCTTTCGTATGAATGTGTGAGTATGTGTTTGTATTACATATACATATATAATGTATATCACAAACAACATTGAAGGGCCATCAATTAAATGAAAAACATGCATTCCGTAACAAACTATTATTTTGGTAGTGTTACAACGTACAAATTAAAGTACGAGTATAACGCGTTATTCTGATTAAACTTGACTACTTTTCCTGAATCATGTACATGTCTATACCGACATTTAACATTGTTCGAAATGATTTTAAGCCTGTGCAATGTGATTTTTTACGATCAACATTAGCTTATGTTATGTTGAAAGTGCGATATGAAACCTACAGTTCGTATGAATAGTTTTCTTTGATTTTTCTTCTTAAAGTTGGCCATTAACTTTTTCATTATACAACACATTATGCAGTTTCCAACGCTTAAATATCTTGTAGCAACCTTTTAGGACGAGCGCGTACCTACTATCTGAATACAAAAGATATTATACCCAAGGAAAGAAAACCTAATAGACATCGGACATTCCGTCCCGTGAAAAATATCCATTAAGGAAATTTATCATTCCTCGCAATAAATTACTGGTCCCCTCTTTTAAAACTCCCGCGCTCCAAACGGAAAGCTGTATTTAAGCAAACTATATTACTTTATAACGACCAATTCACTCGACAATAATTCAAATAATGTATGATAATTCGATCAGGTGATAGCACTAAAAGGGCTCTGCCCTTCCCTCTGGCTGTTATTAGGCAGGCAGAGGTCCTAGCATGTCCATAGTGACCTATAAAACGGCATCTCTCTCCCTTTTCAATTAATATAGCTTGAAAGGGAAGGGAGACATTCTCCCTCATAAATGCATCATGTTAGCACGGTTCTGATGGTTGCTTTAGCAAAACAACTCGGGATATTACGCTATAAAAAGCATTGAAATAGGACCCCATACGGCACCCCTTCGATTATTTTTAAATTTTCCATTGTGAGTCGTTTTGATCGGAAACAATGAAGGCATGTTCAGTTGTTAGTGGTACCAATTATTGGGAAGGAGGGATGTGATTGTGTGCTTTGAAGTGGTTTTTAATAATAATAAAGAGGAATTTGTTTTTCCTTTTGAAAATATAGGTGCCTATTTGTCACCCCTCCGTAATTTTGTTGGAATATCTCGATCGGAATGTAATCAATATTTTCGGTTTTATATTCGACGTGTGCACAATACAATAAAGACAATGTAGGCACTATGCAAAACAAATATATCTCAAAACACTTACAATACACAGCCTAAACCAGACATCTCTATGGGTAAAAACGAACAAACTCTTAGAGAAATGAGCTCGCAGTCACGTATTTAGCCTCATACACATGACACTTACAATACAACTAATAACACCGAGTGGCTCCCCCTACCGTTTACTTAGTTCTTCTGAAATTGAAACATATTGCGCCACAACTATTTGTTATTCAGAAAGGGCACATTCTACGAATGCTTTGTTTACGTAAAGTATTTTATTATGAAAAATTATGTTAAAATGGTAATTTATAACCGTTCACGTGTTGCTGGCATGTGTTTTTGTTTTAACACTTTTGAATTTAGAGCGATGTGTCAAGGAGATTATAATCAAAGTGTGAGTGTAATACTAATTTAATGGCAGGAGTTATTTTTCTTTTCCAGTACTTACTGTCAAATGTTTTAATTTTTCACTTAGTTTGTTAGTTTTGACATAAACTTGTTAATTATTTCCTTATGTAGGTTTACCATTAAATGTTTTTTTACCTGAACTACATGCATCTAACTAGTCATTTGGTTTGTTTGTTTTGTCTAAAATAATTAGATAGCAATTATGAAGGTACAATTTATAGTAAAGTTTTTATGAAGGTTAGATTATCTAGAAAAGATCACTCTTTAGCGATAAGAGCACCTATTGTTTACCATTGTTTTTATTTAAGTTTGCACTGTAATGTTATTTTGGTGTGCAATAAAGTAATTATAATTGTATTTATATTGATGCTTGAACAACTAACCGAGCACTTGTTTTCTTTTTTTTTGTGTTAAAATATTAGCAGAGGTGCAACAAGGGATTATACAGCAGTCTCTCGTTGCAAGTACAGCATTAGATAAATATGTAACTAAGTGTGTATGAAATGGCAGCACGACTCTTTATTGTGCGACAAATACGTACCACATTAGAGTGTTCCAGAAAGCAAATCTCCATACAAACTTTGAAGCCAAGTCATCATCAAGCCATCATTACAGAGAGCTGAAATTGTATATACTAGTATATTTGAATAGTTAAAAAATATTTGAGAGGTATGCATTACAAAATAATTAAAAAAAAATTGTTGTATGGCCAAGATTTTTTTTTTAAATTCTTGTAATGCATACCCCCTAAAAACTTTGGAACTACTAAAATATTATAGTATACAAAATTTCAGCTCTCTGTCATGATGGGAACCCGTGCCAAAGTATAAAGACAACCAAGTAGTACGACTTCGGCCGTTTAGGAGCGCGCGACACGTATTTACACAGACGCACAACGTGCGTCTGTGTGAGTGAACGCCATACTGTGGCAGTCGCGCGCAGTCGCAAATGCTTGCCTGTAGTGCGTCCGTACACGCGCACACATGCGCGCTCCCGATGTACCTTTTGTTCGGAGAAAAACTACCGTATACCGTGCCCGTGCCGTTGGCTTCAAAGTTTGTATGGAGTTTGTAAGTAGCACATACTTGTCCTTTTCCATTCAATATAATGCGAATGTGACAAGTTATGCTTTATATCACGCGACAAGCAAACTCGCAACCAGTTGTGCTTGATCGGCTGATATAATCTACTCAAGTAAAATGGCATATGCAATCTTTTTACTGATGAAAAAATTAAATTCGCTCTTTGTAGATAAGTAATGTACTTTCCTTTAGTACCTTTTTGAGAGTTCTGCACGGGACAAAATTTTCGTCTTCGACTAAGCCAGTGACAACGCGTTAAGATTTCAATCGGCATCACACGCGCTTTAATGAACTGCGTGCATCTCACCTCGGAGGGTAATTATTGAGTCCGGACACGTCTCGAGAGGGAGGACAGAGTCACCCTCCACGCCGGGCCACTAAAATGTACTTTTATATTTGACTAAGATTTTTTTGTGATACCTGAGTTCACAGAAATAAATCGAGATAAAAGGAAATATTTCGTCGATTTGTAGGAGAATCAAGCGTGTAACGTTTTTCGCTTGGCGTTTGACGCCTAAAGTGTACCTAATTTAGTGATGGAAAACATAAATTTTCCATTTCATTTGGTGGTTATTGATCAATAATACTGAAATTGAAGTTGACGGCGTTCAAAGTAGGTCATCGTCACTCAGTGGCGTAGCGAGGGTGGTGCAGGCAGGGCACGTGCCCTGGGCGCCCATAAGGAGGGGGGGGGGGGGCACAAAAACGAAATTTACTATCTTGGTGAAATAAAAAATAAGTCTTAAGTTTCTAAAATGCAAGCCTGCAGGAATGCACATGTCACTGAGAAACAAAGGGGCACAGTTTGGTTGGACGCGTGTCCTAGTCCTGGGCGCCGTTTTGCGTCGTTACGCCTCACGTTTCTGTGTATCATCAAAGTCAAAGCGATGAGCGGACCGACATATCTTGACCCTCGATTACTAACTGTTAATTACGTGAACTAGTTCACGGGTTAAAATAGACCCAAAATTGACGGCTATGTTGTGAATACCCTACTGATGACTAATCAAGAAGCAAGCAGCATTTTACCGCCCCCCAGCCCCGCTACAATTAACCATAAGTATTAATACTGTTTCCCCTAGGTTTCCGCGCTATTTCTCCTGCTTATTGCTAGGGGTGTCACCGTGCTATTTTTATTGGCACCGATTGTATGTCGCATTGTGTACTTTGCGACACTTTCCCTTTATGAGTGTTATGGTTTACTGCGCCCCATGTTTCTGGTACAAATTGTCTTGGCCGAAGGTTTTGCCCCTTTATTACGTCACTAAAACTGGGAATACTCTACTCATGATAGAAAAGGACGTAACTTGTGACCTTTTTCCTGTTAAATAACGCTATTTTGTTCGAGGGTGTTTTGCAGTATATTTTGAAAATATAAACCGGGGTTCAAGGGGGCAATGAAAGGAAAGCAATAGCTATTGTGGTGGAATATAAACTTCCCAGCCGCCGTGTGCGTACGCACTTTTACGTCGAAGCTGCTGTTTAATTTCCCCATTCTCATTTTATAGTATGAAATATACAGAGCAACATGAAAGTTAAATTAAGAAAGCTGTAATAATTCCCTACCCTACTACCTAAATACTACTCTCGCTACTCTACATCTTCTATCCCGCCCAAGAAGTCCGCCTTAGAAAATCTGCCCTACTGAAATTACATGACGATGAATTTTGTAGCTGAAACTATACTACTGAAATTTAGTACTGAATGAAAATCTAAAGAATCTGAAACTACTGGTAATTTTCTCTGACTCTAGTGTAGGTACTGAAGGCTGTTAATACTGAACTATTCCTATAATACTTATTACTGGATGGTTGATGTGCTATACCTACATTAATAATCTAAACTTGTCTTTGGCCATGGCGTGATCGTTCTAGTATTGGTAGGACCCTTCGTTGTGATGTAGATAACCCAGAACTCTTTTCGATAAGACAGGGACTCCGCAGGAATATTTGACTTGATTGAAGGAAATGTAAGTATGGTAGATATAAAATATATGAGTTAACTTTTTATTATCTTATGTAAGAAAGGCGTAATGTTAATAAGAGATGATATCATGTTAGAGTTCTATATTCTAGACTATATAGAAGGTTCTAGAGAGGCGGGAAGGCAGTCATGAGTCATTCTATACAAAATTGTCTGTCAATCGAAGTAGTCTTTTGTATGATTATAGTCGTTGATATTATAGTATAAAAAAGGTATTAGGGTTGTGGCAAGGGTGACGCTCCTATCCCCGCTATCACCAGTAGCTCCGGCCAAAGACGATGAGCCCCCTCCACAAAAATGCCTGGAGGCATATAACATTTATGGGAAATTTTTGTATCGGCTCAGATGCCAATATTACTGAGAGGACAGCAAGTAGGGAGGTTATAACGTAGTGTTATAACTAAGGTGCTGTATCTATAGCATATGTCAGTCCCAGCTCCCCACATGCAGGACAACATAAGCTAAGATACAGGCTTATTTATAGACTGATTCTGCTCTAATACCTGGCAAGAAGAATTGTGAAAGATGGATTATTTTATGGAATTTGCTCAATCTTCACAATTCATGAAACTACCAACGTTTTGTAAGGTAGGGCTTTGCGAATGGTAAAAAACGTCGCAAAATAACCATCCACCGGTCAGTTAACCTACCATTACAGTCACTGTATGTAGAGGGTCTAGTCATAGTATTCAGTCTAGTAGTCTTGTCAAAGGCAGGATGTCAGTAACCCTATAACGGTCAAGTATCTTGGCCTAGCTATACTAATACGTCAGTCAGTCAACCCTATTTCATAATATGATAAAGAACAAATCAAAAGTAAGCAGTCAATAAAGCCTAAATCATAATGTGATATGTATTAAGTGTGACTTTAATGTCTTAAAAGTCGGTATGTGGGAACCTAGGATTAAACCAGTGTACCTAAATCCCTACTCGAATAGCTACCAAGGGTCCTCCCAGAGCTGGTTCTTATTGACGAATAAGAGTGGTGTATCAAGTGTTCAAACTTGTTATGTAATTGAGAATAAACTCTCCCTAAGCCAATTATAATACAGCTCCCAAAGCACTCACGCTAAAGAGTTCAAAATCACATACTCAACAGACACCGGTCGTAACCTGCATGACTCCCACTAACATTTGCGGGGATATGGACCTTGACCTCCCCGGGATTGCATAATAATGTGACGATATAAGAAATGGTAATATTACAACTCAACTCTGGTCGGTATGATCCTTAGGACTAAGCTCCCCCTATAAGATACCCATGGATCACTAATAGCAAAGGGCCAAACAAATCGCGAACTAAGCTCGAATATAAATAGGGTCAACTACGTTTTGGATCTTCTCGCCGAAGCGAGGCTCAACTCTGAAAAGAGGCCAGGCGATCCGCCGCTAGTCAAATGAGTACCGCGCCGCCGATGAAGACTCAGCTACGATACTGGGTTCCTTACAGTCCCACTGCCATTAGGGGGAGATACAGTAGACACTCACGTCAGCCTGAGTTACCCATGGGTCCACAAACGGCGGGACTATACCAGGATGAGCTATATAAACTACGGACCAACACTATTGACAATTACCTCCACTATCAGTAACCCCTAAGGAACTGCAACCTTGCCGACAGGACTCCTGCCTGCATGAGTACAATTCTGAAACCTATCCCCAGAACTACTAGCCTATCTCGTAAGTACAGTCAGTCCGGAGGCAGAGACCGCTCCCCTGTCACATTACGGCAATATGGCAGACAAACCGTCTCCCCCCGATTACCACGGCACCTACCTAATATCATATAGTAATGATATATCTATTGCTAACTATACACCCCCTATCCACCTATTAAATTGACCTCATTTCCCCCCCCTTTAAGATCAATTTACTACCTACTCGGTTCCCAAAAGAATGCTTGAAGTTGTCTATAAGTAATAAATAAATTTATGACTATCAGCTGCTAACTTACCCTATACTAAATTAATGTGCAAGTATGTGTGACTGAGTGTGTAAAGTTTATGTAAACATGAATAAACATCGGGTAATAATTGCCTGAACACGGGTTTATCATCATAAAATGTAAAAGCATCCACTCATAGAAATGCAATAAGTGACAAAACCAACCCAATATATTACATGCAAGTATCCGACAATAGATTCGTCTCATCACATTCACAACACATAAATGCATAATAATTAAAATAAATAAATCCCGGTGAAACCAACAAAAGGTCTCGGTGTTTTGAATATGTTCCAATTCGTACTCTTAAAGATTCGTAAATAAAACTTCCTAGGAAGTAAGTTGCATACATAACTCAGTATAGTAAAGATTGAGGGTATGATTGCACACGCAAATACGCAGCAGAAAATATGTATGTTCAGATAAATGAACACTTATAAAATTCATGAGAAACCGCACATTCACACCACAATACGATAACGTACCACCTGGCTTAAATCCAACCGTACCTGTATGTAACTTATAAACTCATTATTCATAAACAAATAGTAGTTTACGCATCAATTAAACGCAAGCTTACAACTATGTAATACCGTGAGGTAAAACGTAAAACCCGACTTAATTCTATTCATACGTGTACGAAACTCATAAACTCATAATTCATAAAACAAAATTATAGTTCAACGCAATGGTCGAGGTATTCCGTACGAATTTGAGGGTAGGCGCCCAATCGCATACACTTAATGACGAATTAACACACATCCGTGTGTTCGCACAAATATTTAAGTATCACACATTATTCATAAACCAAATTTATAGTTTAACGCAAATGTCGAAATATTCCGCACTAAACAAAATATCCAAGTAACACACAAGAAAGAAAAGTCAACTAAAATAAAACCCTTGCAAAAATGTACATTATTACAAAAAGCACTTCAAATTTGCCTGCCTATGCTCGTTCAAAAAAATATGCTAACAATTTCGCTTGACGTCTCAACCGAAATTGTTGCTATCTTTGACTCAAAATGCATTTAATATGATACTAACTTTAGTAAACTTTAGACAATTCTAGGACCAAACAGGCCTATGACTTTCAGATTCATATACAACCTCCCAAAACAAAGCAACCCTCACACGAATAGCCCTACCAGTGATAAAATAAAACACTTACCCCTCGATGTCTTCAAACCTCTACGAACAGGAACCGGGTCTTGCCCCAGGACGACGCGCCCGCCGCCGACCCGCACGGCCGCCGATAGTCACGATTCCCTCCGCTGCAAGGACAGGAACACGCCACCGCCGTGGTCTGCACGTTCACCGCCAGCCAGCCCACCGTGGCGCCGTTGCTCGTTTGTCTTTGTTATCTTCAATCTAGGACCAGGTGCACGCCGTCGAGCACGCAGCGGACGGCTTCCTCCCCGTGCCCGCTGTCCCGCCGTTGACAATTGACGATTCCCTCCGCTGTAACGTGGATTTAAGTTTCATATTATGGTTCAAACTATGATCGCAGGATTCTTCCCGACTGTCGGCCTAAATTAAACGTAGGTTTCCCCTAAATTTTGACTAGAACTCCTTGTATGCAAGACAGAACTTCTGAAAATGGACATAAATCTTTCCTATTTAAAACATAACCCTTTTGTAGGTAGGCCTGGACTAACTTAACGAACATAGGACCTGTTGACTGAAATGTGACTAAACTATGACTAAAATCTGCCTAAAATCTGACTAAAAATGGGCATGGCTCCCGCGTAGGCCCAGCCTGGACTAATTAATGGATGTAGGCCTTCCCCAATTTGGTCATAAACCCTCGACTAAGATGTGACTAAAATGTGCCTAAAACCTGACTTAATTTGGGCATAGCTTCCGCGTCGGCAAGCCGCAAATGAGAATAATTGAAGAAGTCCCTAACTCTGGCTAAAAATGGCGATAACCCCCCCGTCGGCAAGCCGCAGAAGAGAATAATTGAAGAAGTCCCAAATTCTGGCTGAAAATGGGCAGGGCTCCGCCGTCGGCAAGCCGCAGATGAGAATAAATGAAGAGATCCCTAATCTGACTAATAACATAATCTCGAAAGATTTTCGCAAAGGTTCAGTTATTTCCTAACACTAGACATAGCCTGTACCGGCCTGTACAGCTTTCGCAGAGATCTAGTATCGGCGACTAAATGTTGGCAGCCTCCAGGGCTGGTTTGACGACGTAGACTATTGATGGCAGCTCGCGAGAGCTGAGGTTGGTTTCAGTGTCGCCGAGGCGAGACTGAACGCTGAAATACTGGTTACATCGGGTTTTATAGACGTTTCTCCCGGTTTTTCGTATGTACATGATTTTCAACCTTATGTCCATCCTTCGATATCTCAGTCTCATTATGCACGATTCTTCATCAGGGTAAATTTCACACATTCATAGTTCCGGGACATCCTCTGATTGGAAGAAGCAAGATCACGCCACTTTCTCATTTGGCTGAATATCGCCCTTATGGCTAAAGACATACTGCCTATTTCTTTGTTTGATTTGAGGAATTTTATTTCGAGGGTAGTCCATATATCCGCCTGTTTCGTAAGTGGTGTTCCCAATTATTCAAACATAAATTCCCGATTATCTCCCATTTATGCTAAAATACCTGTTGCCCTGGCGTATAATAACACATAAACAAATTATCCTTTTAATGTCCTTTTCTAATTACTAGAAAGCTTAATTATAGTCTACCTATTTTATTATCTAATCATACAATTATTCTCCAATCCAATTTGCTCCTCCAGTAGTTGGCAACATTTTTCGATAATCCAACAGTCCAAAAGTACTGCACACATATGCATATCATTGGGACGCTTTGTGATTGGTCCATAAAAAGGCGCCAATATTTTACGGTTTGCCCAAAATCAACCTTATGTCTAAGAGCAAAAGGTCTATTCCTGAGGAATCTTATCTACGGGTACTTTCGATTACTTATCTTTGCCATAGACAATCAGTTCTGTATTAACTAAGTTTTCCCATTCGAACCCGCAAATAATATTATTAATTTAGCTATCACAAATCACTTTCATAAACTCACCAATAATTTTCTCTTAATTTTCTAATCTATATAATATAATTAATCTAAATTAAAACATTATCTTAATTCCGATAATTTTCCCTAAACCATAACTTACGCGATTGTATTTGTGACATCACTTCAAATACATTCGGTCAGTTTCGATATCATTCCTTGTTTACGTTCACGTGGCGAAGAAAATTAATTAAGTATTGGAATAATCTGCAACTGTCCTATGTTATATTTATAAGTGCCATGGTTGTAAATATACCCTACCTTGAGTGCTTTCGTCACCAACGTCCATGGATAATTATACTAGGTAAGATTGCAAATCTTCCATATCTTTTCCTAATATAATGTTTATCCAAACGCCTAACGTAATTGTTTGAGCAATGTTAGGATTTTATCCATTACTCTGCATTTCTTAGGAGCTTCAGTTCGGTTGGTTGAACTGGTAAACCTTACAATTTTTCCAGCTCTGAAACCCGTAACTGAAGATTGCAACTGAAGTTTCAAATTCTGAATGAACTGTAAATTATTTTTTAATATGTTGACGAGGCTACGTTCCGTCACAGCCGGCCCCAACTATTATGCGCAGTGGTCGCCTTCGGCTCTAACGTAGAATAATAGTTCCTCTTAAATAAATAAAATCTTAACTTATAATAATAGTTAAACAGCAAAGCCTTGTCCGGTTGAAGAAACCCATTTAACCAAATGCAATCTTCACTGTCTCATCACTATCATACACCACATAACATACATCACATAGACATTCATCCCATATCAAAACCCGGGTGTCCCCTCCCCCCTTTTATTCTCTAACAGCTAGCCACACACTCTTCCTTACTCACCATCTCATTAATAAAGTTCACACCATCTATCTTTCATCGGGCCCTTATTACTTTTATTTCATACAACCAAACAAGGTATTACCAGTAAAACTAAAAAAAAAATTAAAAATGATTCATAAATTTTTTTCCAGCACAGACTGTCCTTAGCCTGAAATAAAAAAATATATCTATCATACCTTTGTATGTTATGATATACCTTAAAAGATACATAATACCGGTTCCTCTCTCTAGACTTTAAAACTATAATGATAGAGTTATAATGCCACCACCACTCATGATAAAAGTAAAACTTTTTTCCAAATTGGAACCTTTAATTTTAATTCCATAGTTATGATTATTAACCCCTATATTTGCAATATTCAGAGTCATCCTGTATACCAATAAATATATAATATATAATGTCTACATTGTAAAATGGAAATTAATAAATACCCTTTTAAAACCCCTATTAATCCCTCAAGGTTTAACATGGATTACTTCTTCTTTAACTTATCTTAAAATAGTACATATCCGTTTACTTTGTTCCATTTCATGGCATAGCATCAAATTAATTAAGCAAGTATGTAGGTCATAAAATGCAGCGAAATTCAAAAGATAATAAACTTCCAAAAATTATACTATGAAATAATCATAAAAGTATAGGCATGACCTTGATTTGAATAACTTATAAATGACTAGCAGTCTAAAATATGGAAAATAATCATTGGTAGTTATTGAGTTAATAATATCATAAATACCCTAATCATTTTTTTTTCTTCCAGGAAAAATGTCCTTTCAACTAATGCCGATGCAACAAAATAAATACAGGCAACCATTTCCTTAGTAGCTAACGATTAATGTCCTATTTTTGTTTTCGTTTTGTAACAGTTTAACTACCCTTATACGGAAAGAGAAAAATGAAGCGCCCTTAAGAATTAATGATGATAATGATGGGTGAAACTTCCCTACTATAATGTTCTAATAGGTAACATCAAAGCGGACTTCATTACGACTGAACCCTAAAACTACATTAATAATTTTAATAACAAACAAGTAGGGCCCTGAGCTACCCTAGGCCAACAAGACCAGTTGATACCTCCACTAGGTACTAACTTCGATTGGCTAACTAGTTATTCTCCTAAGGCTTCTTTAATATGGCTCCGTACTAACCTGAGCTACTGAAATTAATTTGCACTCACATGAAATCGCCAGTTGAGATTTGATATAGAACAAAATTACTTAAACCTTATTTACGAATTCCAAGTTAAACAAACGATAATGAGATCTATCTTGATGTTGCCGCCATTTACAAATTAACGGGTTACCTAAGATAGCCCTAGTACCCGTTACTGGACGGAGCGAGTTGTATTAGTTTTTAACGATAATTCGTCTAGCCTACTATAGATATCTATGTGATTGCGTACATTGTTGTGGGTGTTTGAGATAAATACTCGAACGCTGCTAGCTGCTACCTGCGATAATAAATTAAGAACTTCATCAAGATATCCCATGATGGTATATATCTTTCTTATTCATATCTATTGATCTTCATTAAAGGAGCTCCTACAGGTGTAAATGTGGGTTTGACCTATGAACGAGATGACATTATTTTAAATCCACCTGTCATACTTGAAGGCAAAATTCACTTCTAACAGCCTACTTTGTACTCATACCCTGTATGCTTCTATATTTGTGACTAAGCAAAAGACTAGCCTAAATTATAGGAAGAGAAAGTAAAATTTAAATGTCCTCGGATGTTTGTAATTTTGAACCACCTCTACTCTCATAATTATTGACCGGAGAAAGAAAGTTTATATAACAAAACATGCTTATTTTATTATGTCCTATAAGATTCTTCAACAAAAATGTAGGGTTATATAGACATCAAAATTTACCCTCAAAAATTTTCTAAGTCTCAAATTCATATAAATTTCATAACGTTTGAACCCCAATATCTCATTAAATACTAATCTGAGGGAATAAGTTTATGTAATATAACATGCTTATTTTATCATGTTTTATAAGATTTAGTGACAATAGTAGAGGGTTATACTACATAAAAAAAAAAATCCAAAAATTTTCTAAGTTTAAAATTTGCTCAGGCTCGCTCGGTCTTTGAATTTCAATATCTCGGTAAATATTGATTTTAGGGAAAAGTGGTCCGTATAAAAGATGTTTATTTTAGTTACCTCTATGCGATGTCATCATATGTAGACTAAAAATGTTATAATGACACAAACACTTATAGGTACTGTATTTATTGATATTCCGGAATGTTTCGCAGAGGAAACTTAAACACATGAAGGATTCCTCGACAAAATTAGTGTGTAAATTTACTATTTTAATTGTAAACCGTTTATCTGGATGGTAAAATGTTTATATCAACTAGATCTGATATTAATTGTCAACTATTGTCAAATCTCTTTTCAATCATTATAACATTCATTCTTGATAAGGCCGCATCTTTTATTGAATGTATCCTATGGACGCGATGTTTCTACCTAATTTTCAACAGTCTATTTATCAGAATGTATGATTATGACAAAATTATACTAACCTTTAGGGTGTTATATTTTCGAGTCGGATCGGATTGTTATTACTAACTTCATATTCACGAAAATGAACTCATCACTCTGGTTCTCACTTTTCAACTTGAACACCCTCCTAACACAAACTATAATCACCATTAATTTTACTGATAAAACTTTTATGTTTCTTTGCAAACACGATTCAACCAACATAATATTTTTTTTTTTTTTTTTTTTTTTCGGTTACATCTGACAATGACAATGACAATTATCTTTCAGTGTTGCTTGCGTCATTTAAATTTAGCCAAACAGACTGTGTTGCACTACTTTGAATACTTAACACCGTTCTATAAAATTATTCTAATAGTATCTAGTCCATATTAATTAATTACTATCTCAATGGTTTCGCAAGTAAATTCTGCCAACAAACCGTCTCAAAATATGTCAAATTCCGATTAATTCGTTAATCTCATCATAAGTATAACTGGTAACTCATAAAATTGTTCTGTCATTTTGACATGTGAAAATGTTACTACCAAAATATCCTATTCAGCTCAAACTAAATTACATTGGCAACTCCGGCTAAACTCTAGGTACGTTCAGAAACACTTCTTCTATACAATCATAAGGTGTCAAATGGTGGACTCTGTGAGTACAATTTATAGTTTCTTATTAATTCAAAGTTGGTCAACCTGGCAGAATGTCAAATTCAATCATGATGCTAAACTTATTGGCCACGACTGACACCCGATTTGGTCGGTTATTAATTTTCCCTTAATCTCAGCTTATAAATTTTTACCGTAATATATGGCAACACTTAGGGTCCCAATTTTTTCAAATATGGTAACTATTAATATTCACAGACAATCAAAATATATTTTGTCAATGGCTAGAGGGATCCCACATGCCCCGATCTGATATCGGTTCCAACCTCCGATACGATACTGACTAGATAGAATGTACGAGTTGTATCCGACTTCCTAATCTGATATTGGATATAATGTGAAATATTCCTATTGCTTTGATTAATTCGGAAAATCCTTAAAATATTTAAACGTTTCAACCACGCGACTTGACAATCTCTATTGTCCGACGATTATTTGTTATAAGGAAACAACAAATCGTGACAACTTTGATAATACTTATCTCGGGACTGTTTTTCGGTTTCATAAAAAAAAGTCAAATCCAGTCATTGATTTTGAACATTTTTTCTGAGTAGTAATGATAAAAATAAAACGACGTAAAAAAAAACGCTGAATATGGATTTTTAGTGCCATAATTTTGTAATTGTAATTCGTTTTTAACCTGTCATAAATGTTAAAATCTAAAACGTGAAATATATATATTTAATTGGCAATTCAAAGAATAACAAGATCATAGAAACGTAAAATGACTTAAAATTTATCCTAAACTGATACAATTAAACTACGTATAAGACTAACCTAAACCTCGATAGTTCTAATCTATCTAAAAGTAATGAATCTAAAATGATTTGCATTCAAAAGACCTTTACGATAATACGTGATCGTAATTATTTTCATTTTCTCAAGTTGGATAAAAAGCCATAAAGTATGCAAAATTCCATGCGTTCAAGTGTGTAAACACCTTTACGTTTATTCTCTATGGTAATGGATTAATCCGACCAAATTTGATAGGATAATACTAGTGTTAAAGTCCACCATCTATGTGTGATATTTAATTTTGTCGGCTTACTCAACCGCGGTTCCATAGTTCCATTTGACATCTCTAGTAGTCGGCTGTCTGTTAGCTCTTTTGAAAATGTTCATAATATTCCACAAGAAGAATATAACTAACTTTTTACCAATGGATTCGTGGTATATTATAGTAATTAGTGGATGAATTGACTATGACGTATAAAAGAGTAAGTATGTGTGTAATGCCTATCTTCTATATTTGTACATGAAACTACACCAGCAGACTGACTTTGTAATCATCGTTAAAATCTTTCACAGGAAGCAAAGGACATATCTTAAGAGAACTTACAATGAAGGGATAATTTAGTAAACTACTTCTAGTATGCAAATAGTATATGTGATACAAGTAAGTTAATGTTGGACATATAATATAATGGAAACGCCAAAGGATTCTATAGCACCGAAATTCTAAGTAAGTTTTATAATACTACCTTTGTTAGGCCACATTTAAATGTTGCTACCAGTGATATAATATATTTCCTACTGAGTTTAACGTGTAATTTTGTATCTTTACAGGTTTTCAACGTTACCAGACTTTTTGTGACTCTTTAAAAAGTAATACTCATAACGTTGCTTATTATATATTATGTCGATTTAATAATCGGAACATGAGTAAATGGAATCTAAACAAAATAAATGGTTAAAAAGCCAAGCCAGATGTCGGACCCGGTTTATTGAATAGCATGATTGTAAGTATTATTTCTCCTGTCTGCTAATCCTAATTCAGTCTATAAGTATAATAATGCCTATGCATTATTCCACCAATTGACTGGATAAAATGACCACTGCCTAACACACACCCTATCTGGTCTTAACTTGGTTATAATTTATCTACGGAGAGTCGAGCAATGGGCAAATGCGCTAACGGTCGTCCATACTGCCTATATGTGTAGAATGGTTGTTATAATGGGAGATAGTGGTGATGGTTAATATCTTGTTATGCAAGAGCTTATTGCTATAAACTATCATTTATGGTTCGGAGACAGCGATCATTGTTAGTATTATAAGTAAGGAACCATAATAACATACTATAAGGTGTCAGAACTTTCTCTTTTCTGTTTCCTAGTTTTAACCCGTGCCACAGTCTACCTATGTAACGTTCCCTATTTTTTTTTTTTTTGTTGTTTAACTATTTTTACCAAATTTAATTTTAAACTTTTCAGGCGGCCCCCGGACCCTCTAACTGTTGAACTCGAGAACCACTTCCCGGACTCATTGAAATTTCCTACTACTGTCAACTACCAAATGAAACCTCACGGACAAATCATAGTACTATCAATTAGAACCTTTCAGTATTGCAACTAATATCCAATACTAATTAATTTTTTTTTTAATTTTATATTTCTTGGTCGAAAAGAGAAACTGGTGAGTTTCTTCCGGCGCTTCTTCTTACCAGAAGGTCAATTACCCGAGGCGCCAAAGAAAAGAATTAGAGATAAGACATGTAAAAGAGCCCCCGAGGACCCACTTACAGAAATAAATGTTTTATTTTTTTTTTTCTCTTGATTTTTATGAGTCATATCCGGTACTATACTACATGCGTCACAACTTAGTGTTTAGTAAGTAAGCTACACTTAAAAGAATCATAGTCGTAAGACCCTACTAGAATGTTTATTTTTTTAAGCAATTTGATCTGGACAACTACGTTTATAAATAAGTTCCTTCTCAATAGTCTACCCGTCATTTGTGTAACTTGCAGCTGCTAAAATACTTTGGTGTAATTGTTGATTCAATTTTATTGAGGTTTGGTTAAACTATCCTAAATCCACTGGTTGGTTCCTTAAAATAAAGTTTAGTTGTAAAGCAGGTCTGCGCTAAAGATGTAATTTGTTCCATAGAAGTTACTAGCTAATAAAATGTTTATATTCTTGAAGTAATGTCTTGAAATAATGGCTATTTAATTTTTGATTGTCTCATGACTTTGTCCTAATTGTCTAGATGTAGAATTCAAACAATAAATCTCAATGTTTTAACCGCAATTATCTAAGCAAATATTCTATTAATAATAAAGTATCATGTTGTTGGTTTCCCTTTTATTTTCTAGAAATATCCGTATAAAAAAAAACAATTTTACTTTTGACTACATAACTTTCCTTTACTATAGGGACCTAGAAGCAATATCAATGGTCTATACGAATGGAAAAGGCAACTTAGCAGGCCTGAATAATCATAAACCATCTACAATTGTCAATTCCAAATACAGTAAGTCGTGGTCATACCAATACAAGTCATATTATTGACACTTTATATCAATGTGACCTTAATATAACAATGTACAAGATTTGGATTGGCGGTGTATTCGCCGTGCACGCTCCCTACTGCTTGGCTGTTAAATAATTTGATCTGACAATTTTAACTAAACAGGTCTTGGGGATAACCTATCTAATATAGGAGAATTAATTTGTGACGAAAATGGCACATGAGCGCCCACAAAATTGCTTGAAGTACGATGACATAACTCAAACAATTTTCAACCCTTCATCTGCCTAATACATAATTTTCACTTTTGACCTAAACCTTTCTATTACTATAACCTGTCACCTTACCTAGGGATGTACTGACTGCAATTTTAGTAATGTCACTTCATATTCAAAAATGTAATATCACGATTTTACTAGGCTCCGATTTAAATAAAATTTTGCGTTCTGTATGCTGTTTGTAATTTTTTTTTTTTTGTCATAAAGGTAAGTATTGTATTATAAAATTACTACTGGACAATTAAAGCTATCAATAATTTACTTATGTTTTATGAAAGTAGCTATAGTTATGTCATAAAGGAAGGATGCACAAGAAATACTATTACGTTAAGAAATTCCCGTAATATAATTAATCGACTACCTATATGTTCCTGTAAGGTGGACATAATTACGGCTAACCTAATATTTCATCATTACGAACTTTCTCAACATAAATGCCCTAATAGTGCCAAATATATCTTTATAATTATGTGTCACGAATGGAATAAATACAATCTATTTTTGTACCGCACGAGATATAGTTTGTTACTCAAACTAAGCTTATATTTCTCGCTACTGAACGACGTGTAATGCCATCACGCGGCCGGATGACATTCTAATAGGGTACTTGCCTGTAGTCAATAATGTACTGTAATCAACAAGTAATTTATTACTTCACGCTAACCTTGAAATCTGCTTTCGAAAATTTGCAAAAATCAACTAAAATTCACCTATTTAACGTTTTATACGATTTTTAAAAGACCAAAAAGCTATAAATGAGGAGATTATTTGATGTTTGAGCACAATGACGTCATTATGCTTTTTCTCATAGAAACTTCATACTATCCGAGCGTTTTGATAATTCATAAAAAATGACTGATTTGATCTGTCAGGAAAGTACCCTATTGTGATGACACTGACATGACGTTTCTCATCACTATCGCTATCAAAGTCATTCATTGCTACAGCGATGTTTTCTTAGAACGACAAACCCTCCTAATTTATGACAACGCGTCGGGAGTGTTAAATTCGTCACAAGTGCCATAACCTATCTTCCTTGTTGCCTGACTATTGTGTAGTAAAAATACATAACGCTACCTAGGTTTTTCTCAAGTGTGATAAATAAAGACCGGGCATGTATCCTAACAGGTTACCGGTATCAATTTGTAAATGCTAAACAATGAATCATATAATACAAAGCAAATATAACCTAGTGAGTGTATAAAAAAAAAATGTTAAAATTTTAAGCATATTGGAGTGTGAAAATGTACACCAATGAACTGTTTTGTGAGTTAATTATGTTAGTGTACAAACAGCAAGCTTTACATTACTGCAAACCATGATAATATTTTTTGGAAACATAACCTATGAAAGTGGTTTCTTTAATTATGAAAACATGTCCTTTAATTTGAAAAATAGTTTGAAATCTGGCTTTCAACTATCATTGTACACGAAGAGTTGCAGTGCCCGGTTGGAATCACCAAGCAAACCCAAACTTTTCTAATGATTAAGTGATGTCGGTGACCGTCGGCCCCGGCCTCCCCCTCCTTCATAAAGCAAAGATAAGTGCTACAAAGTCCTTGGGAGCCTATTTGTAGATTTTATTATCTACTAATCATAATTAGCCCAGCTTAATGATGAGTCTACTACAACATAACTACATCTCAGAATACAATTCAATTAGAAATCATAATTTGTCTTCTGAGAGTCTCCGGAGAAAATTTCCAAACATGAATTTTTCGTTCTACAGTGATGAATATTGATAAAACAAGGTTGGTATAGTCCCTAATTGATAATTTAATTGCACGTTTCTGCTTTATTATTTATATTCATATTAATTTCTCAATTTCTTACTTGAGTCATAAAGCAAATAATTATTGTTGGTATTTTTGAGAAATGATTTTCTGATTATTTCCTAACTATAAACTATTGTCATGGTTTAAGGTAACCACCTGTTTAGTAAGATAAACTGTAAATTTTTAAAAATAATTCTGTGGTTTTAATTGAAAATGAAATTAATAAAAAATAAATTATTCTATTGTTTCAGATTAACAGTGGAGTGAAAAGATAATACATGATAATGAAGTATTGGCAAAAGGATAATAATGTTGTTTCTGCTTGGTAATAAACAGTTATGCAGTTATTTTAATAGAAGTGATACCTGCCCTGTGCTCATGACTAAATTTTGGTTTAATTATTAATGAAGACTTTGAAATACACATAATTTAATCAATAAATCCCTGCGGCCCCCCGTCTTTCTATCCATTAACGACAACAAATTGTAACCCATTGTTGGGTTACTACAAACAAGCTTATGATAATAAATGTAACTTTTCTGATTAAACTAGCTTTTAACTAATCCTGGTCACGGCACCAAATTGTAATAATTCCCTACCCTACTACCTAAATACTACTCTCGCTACTCTACATCTTCTATCCCGCCCAAGAAGTCCGCCTTAGAAAATCTGCCCTACTGAAATTACATGACGATGAATTTTGTAGCTGAAACTATACTACTGAAATTTAGTACTGAATGAAAATCTAAAGAATCTGAAACTACTGGTAATTTTCTCTGACTCTAGTGTAGGTACTGAAGGCTGTTAATACTGAACTATTCCTATAATACTTATTACTGGATGGTTGATGTGCTATACCTACATTAATAATCTAAACTTGTCTTTGGCCATGGCGTGATCGTTCTAGTATTGGTAGGACCCTTCGTTGTGATGTAGATAACCCAGAACTCTTTTCGATAAGACAGGGACTCCGCAGGAATATTTGACTTGATTGAAGGAAATGTAAGTATGGTAGATATAAAATATATGAGTTAACTTTTTATTATCTTATGTAAGAAAGGCGTAATGTTAATAAGAGATGATATCATGTTAGAGTTCTATATTCTAGACTATATAGAAGGTTCTAGAGAGGCGGGAAGGCAGTCATGAGTCATTCTATACAAAATTGTCTGTCAATCGAAGTAGTCTTTTGTATGATTATAGTCGTTGATATTATAGTATAAAAAAGGTATTAGGGTTGTGGCAAGGGTGACGCTCCTATCCCCGCTATCACCAGTAGCTCCGGCCAAAGACGATGAGCCCCCTCCACAAAAATGCCTGGAGGCATATAACATTTATGGGAAATTTTTGTATCGGCTCAGATGCCAATATTACTGAGAGGACAGCAAGTAGGGAGGTTATAACGTAGTGTTATAACTAAGGTGCTGTATCTATAGCATATGTCAGTCCCAGCTCCCCACATGCAGGACAACATAAGCTAAGATACAGGCTTATTTATAGACTGATTCTGCTCTAATACCTGGCAAGAAGAATTGTGAAAGATGGATTATTTTATGGAATTTGCTCAATCTTCACAATTCATGAAACTACCAACGTTTTGTAAGGTAGGGCTTTGCGAATGGTAAAAAACGTCGCAAAATAACCATCCACCGGTCAGTTAACCTACCATTACAGTCACTGTATGTAGAGGGTCTAGTCATAGTATTCAGTCTAGTAGTCTTGTCAAAGGCAGGATGTCAGTAACCCTATAACGGTCAAGTATCTTGGCCTAGCTATACTAATACGTCAGTCAGTCAACCCTATTTCATAATATGATAAAGAACAAATCAAAAGTAAGCAGTCAATAAAGCCTAAATCATAATGTGATATGTATTAAGTGTGACTTTAATGTCTTAAAAGTCGGTATGTGGGAACCTAGGATTAAACCAGTGTACCTAAATCCCTACTCGAATAGCTACCAAGGGTCCTCCCAGAGCTGGTTCTTATTGACGAATAAGAGTGGTGTATCAAGTGTTCAAACTTGTTATGTAATTGAGAATAAACTCTCCCTAAGCCAATTATAATACAGCTCCCAAAGCACTCACGCTAAAGAGTTCAAAATCACATACTCAACAGACACCGGTCGTAACCTGCATGACTCCCACTAACATTTGCGGGGATATGGACCTTGACCTCCCCGGGATTGCATAATAATGTGACGATATAAGAAATGGTAATATTACAACTCAACTCTGGTCGGTATGATCCTTAGGACTAAGCTCCCCCTATAAGATACCCATGGATCACTAATAGCAAAGGGCCAAACAAATCGCGAACTAAGCTCGAATATAAATAGGGTCAACTACGTTTTGGATCTTCTCGCCGAAGCGAGGCTCAACTCTGAAAAGAGGCCAGGCGATCCGCCGCTAGTCAAATGAGTACCGCGCCGCCGATGAAGACTCAGCTACGATACTGGGTTCCTTACAGTCCCACTGCCATTAGGGGGAGATACAGTAGACACTCACGTCAGCCTGAGTTACCCATGGGTCCACAAACGGCGGGACTATACCAGGATGAGCTATATAAACTACGGACCAACACTATTGACAATTACCTCCACTATCAGTAACCCCTAAGGAACTGCAACCTTGCCGACAGGACTCCTGCCTGCATGAGTACAATTCTGAAACCTATCCCCAGAACTACTAGCCTATCTCGTAAGTACAGTCAGTCCGGAGGCAGAGACCGCTCCCCTGTCACATTACGGCAATATGGCAGACAAACCGTCTCCCCCCGATTACCACGGCACCTACCTAATATCATATAGTAATGATATATCTATTGCTAACTATACACCCCCTATCCACCTATTAAATTGACCTCATTTCCCCCCCCTTTAAGATCAATTTACTACCTACTCGGTTCCCAAAAGAATGCTTGAAGTTGTCTATAAGTAATAAATAAATTTATGACTATCAGCTGCTAACTTACCCTATACTAAATTAATGTGCAAGTATGTGTGACTGAGTGTGTAAAGTTTATGTAAACATGAATAAACATCGGGTAATAATTGCCTGAACACGGGTTTATCATCATAAAATGTAAAAGCATCCACTCATAGAAATGCAATAAGTGACAAAACCAACCCAATATATTACATGCAAGTATCCGACAATAGATTCGTCTCATCACATTCACAACACATAAATGCATAGGGGCAAGTGCTGTACGTGTGGACGGTTTTACCTGTGGACACTACTCATACAGAGAAAACGAATAACCATAGTCAAATACCAATCACTTATTTGAAAAGTATTTTTTTCATATGGCAACACTAGCTAATCGCCATCTTTACTGATTACAGAAACTGTGTGTTTTGAGGCTGCCGAAAGTTTTTGTGACAAAAAGTAATTTTTTACCTTCTTTTAAAGCATGTTTTATGTAAAATCTCTAAATGTTGCGGGTGTCTTTGCAATGGCATATTAATTTATATGGTGTAAACGTTATTTCTACAAGATTTCGTTAATCGTAGGTAGCATTTATAGTGACCGGTATGAATTCAAAATAAAAACCGCCGAAATTGTACCTGTGGATACCTCCGTGAATGTACCTGTGGACTGTCCATAGGTACAGTTATACTGAATGTTCCTGTGGACAGTAAAATTAATATACAATATTTTTGTTTGTTTTAGTGCCTCGTAGTAAAGCTGGGAAAAATAGAGACAAGATATGCCTAGACACTCTGACTGCAGCTGTTTGGGAAGTAGAAAATGGAAGTTCAGTAAGGAAAGCCGCAGAGAAGTTTAAAATCCCAAAATCGACAATCTTTAAAAACATAAAATTAAATCACTGTCAAAATATTGGTGAAGAAGGCTTAGAACTCCTAAAAAATGATGTCAGGAGGATATTTAGCAATACTGAGGAGCAACAGATATATGATTACTTAAAAAAGCAGCATTACTACACACAGCATATTCTTCTGCTGACAATGGAGGCATTTTAAAATCCCATAATTATACTTGAGATTTTGCTAAGAATATTAGATTTCAAGAAGAAAAAAAGTAACTGTGATATGCAGAGCAACATATAATTACATGTTGTTTAATTGTATGTTGTTAATTACGTTATTCTAGAAGTTTATTCTGTTTAAAAGTATGTTGTTGATTAATGTCCGTAGGTACGTTACCGTCCATAGGTACGTTTTTGGAGTCCATAGGTACAGACAGTAGATGTACCTATGGACAAAATGAGTGTTTTTTTTAAAATGCTTCTATCCGCCATCTGCGGATAGCTAGCGTAGAAAACATATGTGGACTTTGAAGATTGTTTAATTGTGATTAAAACAAAATAAAGAATTCATTTATAATACGCGTAGTTTTTGTCTAACAACTGATTAAAAGTCAAATTCTGGAAAGTGTCCACAGGTTGAGCACTTGCCCCTAATAATTAAAATAAATAAATCCCGGTGAAACCAACAAAAGGTCTCGGTGTTTTGAATATGTTCCAATTCGTACTCTTAAAGATTCGTAAATAAAACTTCCTAGGAAGTAAGTTGCATACATAACTCAGTATAGTAAAGATTGAGGGTATGATTGCACACGCAAATACGCAGCAGAAAATATGTATGTTCAGATAAATGAACACTTATAAAATTCATGAGAAACCGCACATTCACACCACAATACGATAACGTACCACCTGGCTTAAATCCAACCGTACCTGTATGTAACTTATAAACTCATTATTCATAAACAAATAGTAGTTTACGCATCAATTAAACGCAAGCTTACAACTATGTAATACCGTGAGGTAAAACGTAAAACCCGACTTAATTCTATTCATACGTGTACGAAACTCATAAACTCATAATTCATAAAACAAAATTATAGTTCAACGCAATGGTCGAGGTATTCCGTACGAATTTGAGGGTAGGCGCCCAATCGCATACACTTAATGACGAATTAACACACATCCGTGTGTTCGCACAAATATTTAAGTATCACACATTATTCATAAACCAAATTTATAGTTTAACGCAAATGTCGAAATATTCCGCACTAAACAAAATATCCAAGTAACACACAAGAAAGAAAAGTCAACTAAAATAAAACCCTTGCAAAAATGTACATTATTACAAAAAGCACTTCAAATTTGCCTGCCTATGCTCGTTCAAAAAAATATGCTAACAATTTCGCTTGACGTCTCAACCGAAATTGTTGCTATCTTTGACTCAAAATGCATTTAATATGATACTAACTTTAGTAAACTTTAGACAATTCTAGGACCAAACAGGCCTATGACTTTCAGATTCATATACAACCTCCCAAAACAAAGCAACCCTCACACGAATAGCCCTACCAGTGATAAAATAAAACACTTACCCCTCGATGTCTTCAAACCTCTACGAACAGGAACCGGGTCTTGCCCCAGGACGACGCGTCCGCCGCCGACCCGCACGGCCGCCGATAGTCACGATTCCCTCCGCTGCAAGGACAGGAACACGCCACCGCCGTGGTCTGCACGTTCACCGCCAGCCAGCCCACCGTGGCGCCGTTGCTCGTTTGTCTTTGTTATCTTCAATCTAGGACCAGGTGCACGCCGTCGAGCACGCAGCGGACGGCTTCCTCCCCGTGCCCGCTGTCCCGCCGTTGACAATTGACGATTCCCTCCGCTGTAACGTGGATTTAAGTTTCATATTATGGTTCAAACTATGATCGCAGGATTCTTCCCGACTGTCGGCCTAAATTAAACGTAGGTTTCCCCTAAATTTTGACTAGAACTCCTTGTATGCAAGACAGAACTTCTGAAAATGGACATAAATCTTTCCTATTTAAAACATAACCCTTTTGTAGGTAGGCCTGGACTAACTTAACGAACATAGGACCTGTTGACTGAAATGTGACTAAACTATGACTAAAATCTGCCTAAAATCTGACTAAAAATGGGCATGGCTCCCGCGTAGGCCCAGCCTGGACTAATTAATGGATGTAGGCCTTCCCCAATTTGGTCATAAACCCTCGACTAAGATGTGACTAAAATGTGCCTAAAACCTGACTTAATTTGGGCATAGCTTCCGCGTCGGCAAGCCGCAAATGAGAATAATTGAAGAAGTCCCTAACTCTGGCTAAAAATGGCGATAACCCCCCCGTCGGCAAGCCGCAGAAGAGAATAATTGAAGAAGTCCCAAATTCTGGCTGAAAATGGGCAGGGCTCCGCCGTCGGCAAGCCGCAGATGAGAATAAATGAAGAGATCCCTAATCTGACTAATAACATAATCTCGAAAGATTTTCGCAAAGGTTCAGTTATTTCCTAACACTAGACATAGCCTGTACCGGCCTGTACAGCTTTCGCAGAGATCTAGTATCGGCGACTAAATGTTGGCAGCCTCCAGGGCTGGTTTGACGACGTAGACTATTGATGGCAGCTCGCGAGAGCTGAGGTTGGTTTCAGTGTCGCCGAGGCGAGACTGAACGCTGAAATACTGGTTACATCGGGTTTTATAGACGTTTCTCCCGGTTTTTCGTATGTACATGATTTTCAACCTTATGTCCATCCTTCGATATCTCAGTCTCATTATGCACGATTCTTCATCAGGGTAAATTTCACACATTCATAGTTCCGGGACATCCTCTGATTGGAAGAAGCAAGATCACGCCACTTTCTCATTTGGCTGAATATCGCCCTTATGGCTAAAGACATACTGCCTATTTCTTTGTTTGATTTGAGGAATTTTATTTCGAGGGTAGTCCATATATCCGCCTGTTTCGTAAGTGGTGTTCCCAATTATTCAAACATAAATTCCCGATTATCTCCCATTTATGCTAAAATACCTGTTGCCCTGGCGTATAATAACACATAAACAAATTATCCTTTTAATGTCCTTTTCTAATTACTAGAAAGCTTAATTATAGTCTACCTATTTTATTATCTAATCATACAATTATTCTCCAATCCAATTTGCTCCTCCAGTAGTTGGCAACATTTTTCGATAATCCAACAGTCCAAAAGTACTGCACACATATGCATATCATTGGGACGCTTTGTGATTGGTCCATAAAAAGGCGCCAATATTTTACGGTTTGCCCAAAATCAACCTTATGTCTAAGAGCAAAAGGTCTATTCCTGAGGAATCTTATCTACGGGTACTTTCGATTACTTATCTTTGCCATAGACAATCAGTTCTGTATTAACTAAGTTTTCCCATTCGAACCCGCAAATAATATTATTAATTTAGCTATCACAAATCACTTTCATAAACTCACCAATAATTTTCTCTTAATTTTCTAATCTATATAATATAATTAATCTAAATTAAAACATTATCTTAATTCCGATAATTTTCCCTAAACCATAACTTACGCGATTGTATTTGTGACATCACTTCAAATACATTCGGTCAGTTTCGATATCATTCCTTGTTTACGTTCACGTGGCGAAGAAAATTAATTAAGTATTGGAATAATCTGCAACTGTCCTATGTTATATTTATAAGTGCCATGGTTGTAAATATACCCTACCTTGAGTGCTTTCGTCACCAACGTCCATGGATAATTATACTAGGTAAGATTGCAAATCTTCCATATCTTTTCCTAATATAATGTTTATCCAAACGCCTAACGTAATTGTTTGAGCAATGTTAGGATTTTATCCATTACTCTGCATTTCTTAGGAGCTTCAGTTCGGTTGGTTGAACTGGTAAACCTTACAATTTTTCCAGCTCTGAAACCCGTAACTGAAGATTGCAACTGAAGTTTCAAATTCTGAATGAACTGTAAATTATTTTTTAATATGTTGACGAGGCTACGTTCCGTCACAAAGCCTTATACTATTTCTCGCAAATGCAACCTGATGTTTTCTTCCCTCCTACACATACAACTTACATATAAGTTTTCGTTCTTCCCTGTCAGGAAAGTAAGATTTTCTGACGGTGTCGAAATCTCAAAATACGTATCTATAGCTAATAGTATTTGCGACTCTGATAACCGGCGGGTTCTCGACTCGAGTTATCGTCAGGCAATACATACTTAGACCTCCTCACTTACATCGCTTGGTCAACTATGTTTACATAGCTTTGCGATGCTTTTCCATGAGACAGGTGCTAGCTGGTGGCATTTGACCTGTAAAAGCGCCCTTGAGGACCATTGGCAAAATAAATTAGTTGAATCGAATAAAGCATATATTGTAGGTGTTGGCAAGTCCAACAATAATACACTTACTTATATAGAAAATGACTCGAATTCATTGTCCTATGAGTGTATAATTTTCTAATGTTGGCATTATGATTAGTCAGATTATGACTTTCTATTTAGGTTTAATATGGTCTAGTATGGCATGTTTTTCCTATGAAAATATGTAATCTCTTCTTGTACTAACCACAGTCGCGAATACACGGTGTTCTACAAACCAAGGCTTTTCACTGCTGCTGCCTTCTGTTCATATCCAGAACTAGTGCTACAAACCCATACAGCCTACGAAACACTAGGTACTTTTGATACATATTCAAATAACAGTAGGTGCCTACAATAGAGCTTGGCAAACTATCCTTACCTGCTCACGCTTATTTAACCACTTTTTTATTAATTTTCCCAAAAATATTATACGAATATTTTTGGGAAAATTAATAAAAAAGTCGTATAGTGGTAATATTATACGAATAAATGTAAGGTACATTTATTCGTATAATATCTTTGGGAAAATTAATAAAAAAGGGGTTAAATAAGCGTGAGCAGGACCTTGTGTATAATAAAAGTACAATATTCTGATAACCCTCCAAAGATTTTTAAACGTATAGACAATCCTTCACACATTGTTAAGAAACCGGTGATTGTCTTCAGAGTTCCCCTTTCGCTAACATTCTTCGCCGTTCCCCAACTGGCGGGGCAGCCGCCGATCCTCTTAATTGCACTTTACCGGCACCTATAATTCAGTCTACTAACTACTTAGTGGTACAAACACGTAATGAATCAAGAGGGACGTAATTTCGTGTTGTGTCTCACTAGGTTTTTTTTGTAATATATTTATATAAAAAAATAGTCCTTATCTAAGGTGTCCGAATGGTTGTTCATTCTCTTTACAAACATTCGGACACCTTAGATAATTTTTACTTGTTTTAGCTGTGATGTTTTAGCTGTAAAAGTCTTATTAACTAGTAGTACTAGTATGTATCGTATCGTAAGTGTGATGTAAGTATGTAGATTTTTTAAATTATAGTTAAGCGTTTCTATTTCGGAGGGAGCAATACACGGAAATGGAAATAAGAAGATGAAGTGACATAGCTGAACTCATTAAAAAACAGTATATTATAAACAGGGTGGAGATAAATGGGCATACAGGAGGGCGATGTTAATTTTTGGTATACTTTTATTCTCATCAGTATGTTGGTGAATAATATATGGTCTCCTATAGAGATACATTTATTATTTGCGATCAGTGAAAAACAAAATTGTTTGAAGCGAGCGGCGGCTTTTTTTTCGGGGCTTGCCATTAAACCTGTAAAAAACGTAGCTATTACGAGAAACGTACCACGATTTATTTAAGGATCCAGATACGCAAAACAACCTCATGTCACCAAACTTTTAAAACTCCGACCAAATTTCTCCAATACAATGAATTTATGGGTGACCCTTTGGAGTTGCGAACTGCCATTAAGCCTGCTCGACCCGAAAAACAAATCGGGGACATACGATACGTACGTGTCCTCTAATTTTCCCACTAGTCCTCTATCGTATCTCTAACACCCATCTCGGATGTTAAATCGTATCTTAGTGTTCCATCTACAGAGAAGTTAATAGCTCATATTAAACGCATATCTAGTGTTACAATAGCCACAATAAAGGCGACAAAGTCGTAAGTCCACTCGAGTCACGAGCTACTTTGGACTTTGTGGTCGGCTAATAAAGGAGCGGTTTATTGCGAAAAGGTCGCATTCTCGAACTGCCTGAGGCCAGTTAGGCCATTTGCTTAGCAAATTTAGTTCGCAAGCATTGGCTTGATTAAGCCTTAGATAGTATTGTTCTAAGATAATTATTGTATTTGGAATGCCATATTGTTTTGTCTGATTTATTTTGTTGTTTTAATGATGTGCTTATAACTTACTTGGTAAGATGATATCTTTGATAATGTGTTATTATATGTTGAATGTACGTCCTTTTCGTTTTTAAAATATAATATTCAATCTACACTTGTTGAAAAGCGGCTCAAACACGGACATTATCTTTTCAAATCACTAATTTAGTGTTATATGGCAATTTTGAGTGACTTCATGATTTAGGCGCAAGATTAAGAAAATTATTATGTAGGTTCAATTCTAAAAATATTTAACGATTTCGAATGTTATTCCACAGACATAAATTCCTTAATGTTTATTATTAGACGTAACTGTACCAGTATGTATCTACTTTAAGATCCCGAAACAGGACATGTACTCCAAAACGCATTGTTCAAAAGTCATATCCAGGGTCTCGCTCACTCAAATGTTCTATGTATAAAGAGAGAGCGATAGAAACGGCACGAGACAATCTTCGAACGAACACTGAGGGGGACATATGGCTAGAAATCACTTAAGATCACCAGCCAATATTGAATGAGGCCCCAAGCAGTGACATGTGAAGTTACGGAAAGCGTGGAAAAGGGGCTTACCCTTTAAATAGAAACGCCCTGACAAATGACGCTTCGCATCTGATATACCGGTCCGCGGATATATATATCGCGGGATATCGACACCATTGACGAATGGTTATGGAACGGATTTACCCCAAATATTTAAAATTTGGAAAGAGAAATATGATGGCTTGATTTACAATTGGCCGTCATTTGAGTTCGAGGGAAGATGAGTAGTTAGAGTTAATAAAGAATAAAGTACAGCTTGAATAATTAACCGCAGACAGTGGATTGAAATTTAAAACACTTATTTTTTAGAAGGCGTTGCCAAGAAAGCACTAAGAAAGGATTTTCAAATCAACCCCTTTATTTAATTTCTTTTAGTTTTATTCTTGTTTTTTTCTGCTGCTGGCAATTTGAATGATATGGCCTAAGGCCGGGAAAGAACAAACTGAAACCAGAGCTGTGAGGATGCAGAGATGCTGTCAGTTGCTTTCCATATTTTTGATAGTCCCACTGCTAGGCAAGGGTTTCCCCCCTGAGTTCCAACCACTCCGGACCCGAGTAAACTTCGGCCAGCCGCTTATCTGGGGTCACTGTAGTGCCCCCGCCAAGTCGAGCAAAACAAAGGCACGGCCGTACCATCCTTTTCTCGAAACCATTCGGGCCATTTCTAGCCTCCCGTAATTTTGTGCTGGTTAAAGTGTGACAGTGACAAGTCATACTCTATCGCGCGACAAGAAATATCGCCGGTAGTTGTGCTAGCTCGGCCTGGCATCTTCGACGCGGCCTCACGCCATCGCCGCGTAATATTGCTATAGAAAATGGTCGAAAGACGATGGAAAACATAACGGAGAAACCTGAATTGAGGCAACTTAATGTATAACCAGGATTCTGTTTGCCTGGCCCTGTTGATGATTACAGAGGTCAGATGTTTCACGAAATCTGGGCCGAGAATGATGACGATGGTTGCATAGAACCTTGCACTTACTTGGCTGATTTCTGTACGAAGTCATTATTAATACACTTTTATAATATTATCAATGACGTGACTTATACAGTGAACACGATGGGGGTGAACGCTTCAACAGGAGTTAAAAAAAAAAACAATTTTAACAACCTCCTTTCCAATACAATGTTTTATGGGTCCATCAAATTAAATACATAGGTACATACGCATAATCGAAATAGACTCGTGAGTGTATGCCCATGTATTTTCATTTTTTACGACACATCAAAAGAAAGTGAAACCGAGTAATTTTATGATAATGGAGGGGAATGAAGGGGCGCGGGCCAAGTAACGAACACTTTTATGGAGTCCCGTGATGAGAGTGTTTTATGGTTGGCAACATTTAAACTCTGATGGGAGGTAAAAGTTGACTTATTAGGACCGTTATCGTGTAACACAAAAGAATAGCATACTCATCATGGTTTAACTACAGTTTCTTGTCTAATTTGATATTCCTACGTTAAGTAATCCTACAAAAACTAACTTGTGTCAATCCCATGTAGTCCCATTTCTATTGAAATTCAACAAAAAGGAGGAACATAAAGACTGCGCAGAAGTAAAAATGCTCGAGACAACAATTTGTACAGCTAAGCTGCTTTAGTTGTTATTGATTGAGGACGCAAACTTATTGTATAATTTAATAATACACATGGAAATCTAAAAAAAATCGCTCAACATAATTGGTTACACGGTATGCAAGTTGACCCAATCCATCGTTATTAAACCAACGAAGCTCCTGGTATACAATCAATTTACAACTTTCAACAAGCAGTAATTCATCAAACGTCCTAAAAGAATAATGGTTTATGTGGACGTGATACTAGCAGAACATGTGGCGTTTTTCTCCCAAGCCTCCCAAGTATCCATATTCACCGATTCAGGTCAACATCTCGGCCCAGTTTATTTAAAAATTTAATAAGTTTCATGCAAATCAGATGGGTGCCTCAAGAGTTAATATTGCCCTGATCAGAGCTGATCGAATTGAAAAGATCCGATGTGAAGTGAGGTCAGCTTGACGGGGGTAAGGAACCCTACTTACCGCTTTGACGGGACCTGACAAACCGCATTGGATATTAAAAACGTCATTATGATTGGAATCGTCGGTGGCTTGTCTCATCGGGGATTCATGAGTTTGCATTTTTATTGGGAGAAATGTGTTATGCTGTTCTGGGGTATATTTTTGACGTACGCCTGCCGAAGGCGAGTTACATAATTATATCATACGAGTGTTTTAAGGCTTACTCATATATTGTTGCATACATTACTTTATCTTTTCACACATTATAAATCCTCAATTATGTGTTCGGGAACCGGGTAGAATGCCCGCCATTGCATCGCCATGGCCGACTAGACTTCAAACCATTACCATCTAGAACTAGATTTTCATAACAGCATCGTTTTCGGTGTTATTATAATTATAATAACTATAATTATAAATATAATTAAATCACAGATAACATATTGATGTTACATTCCTGGTTACAATAATGGTGATCATTATAATACGGTTTGGGTATAGATAAACACAGTAATTAGTTAACGTTAAAACACGATAGGAATATTAGTCGCATTTACAATATTAGATCGCAATAATATAGGTACATTGAGAAATTCCATTTAATGTTCAAAGTTCAGTGACCGCTAGTTTCCAGTAATAGCTGTAATGAAATTGACCTCTCGTAAAATTTTAACTGCTAGCAATATACACCGGCAAAAGACGAAACCTATCCCAACAGACTTATAAAAGTAAACGACCTCTTGTTTCTGTAGAAATAATTTCACTAATGCTCTAAAATTATGTACTAATTTGAACCAGGATACAGCTACTCAGCAGTCACGTGTTGTATTTATTATTCAGAATTTGGCTGATAATTTTAGACAACAGCCTTGCTCAGAAAAATATCTACCTACCTACATACATAGTACCTAGGAATCCTAGGATAAAACAAAAGCATGCTACTTATAAATGTAGTGCGGATTGCCTGAAACTCATTAATCGAACCAATTACGACCAATACCAATTTTTGACGACCGCTTTAGCTTAGTTGGTAGTGACCCTGCCTGCGAAGCAAAACGTCCTGGGTTCGAATCCCGGTAAGGGCATTTATTTGTGTGATGAGCACGAATATTTGTTCCTGAGTCATGGATGTTTTCTATGTATTTAAGTATTTGTATCTATTAAATATATCGTCGTCTAATATCCATCACACAAGCCTTATTGAGCTTACTATGGGGCTAGTTCGATTTGTGAAAGATTGTCCCCTAATATTTATTTATTTATTTAATTAAGCGTATAATAATGCTGAATGTTATTAAAAATTGACATATTTAACTAGGTGACAAATGATCACAAAAAGGGACTGTGCCCCTCTCCGAAGGAGAGTAAGGAAACTTAGATTTCCCAAAGTGGTCAAAATTGACCAAACGGGACACAGACCATCCAAAAAAAAATCACAAAAAGGGTTTAAATATCCACCATTACGGTGATTCGATTTGGTCGGTTCCTATTATAAAAAAGGGTCACCATTCGCTTCCCTGACATCAATCATGATTGAAATAGCTTGATAAATGTTGCCCGTGTAAAACAACATGAGAAGTATAAATAAACAGAATTACTATGCAATTGGCCATTTAAGGTCTACGTTATGTATTAGCATCAATTTAAACCAAACGTTTTTGGCTAAATCTCCATTTTATTTAATAGTTTATGCCACACCTGGCCATGAAGTGGCTTTTACCGCACGCTACGCGTACGGAAAGAAGCCGCTTTCTGGCCTAGTGTAGACATAAAATGATGTACACAACATGGGAAATATTAAAGAAAGCACTCGATCGCATATTTACGTCCCTCGCTTGCAGCTCGGGCCGCAAACATCAGCAATCTCGGCATTTATTTGTTTTACCACCCTAGTTGTGTAATGTACTATTTAGTGGTGTTGTGGAAGCAAATGAATACCCCCTTTTTGTTTGTATAGAAAATGTACCCACTCGAATCACCTTGACAAATTGAAATAGATGAGAAACTCAAACAAAACTGACTCGAAATAAAAATAAAAGAAAAAAAATCGAAATCAAATATCGAATTCAGTAATAGACTGATCGTCGGGCCCTGATTCCATAGCGAGGCAGTAACGAGGCAGTCGATTGATCTCGCTGCGACAGATACGTTTGATAAGCTTTATCCATCCTTGGACGATACCATCAGCAATTCAATTAACCTAATGATGTCTGGCTCGCTCTAACTGAGGGACGCATCTATTTTTTAAAACAGAACACTGACGTTCGCAATTTGAATTTTTTAATCCGAAATACCGTTATTTTTTACTTTTTATTTCTAAGCGATTTACTGCCTCTTTGCCTTGATGGGGTTTAACCTTTTTATGTCGCTTAATTATTTTTCTCATTGTTTCCTGAATGAGAAGTGATGACTTTTTTAAGGGTTAGTAAGATAAGGTTTAATAATTTTTCAGTTTTTTTATTTCAAGTTTAACGACTTGCTGCGTTTACGAGGGTACCTATACCTATGCAATTTATTATGGATGGTATACCTAAGTAAGGTTGTTTACAATTCACCCTTCAGCCATCTAATCATCATCATCATCATCATATCAGCCGAAAGACGTCCACTGCTGGACATAGGCCTTCACCACTGTCGGCATTGTGCTGCATACTGGCGACCACGTACTGGAAGATGAAGCGTTGGCAGGCCTGACAAGGTGGACCGACGATCTAGTAAAAATCGCGGGAAACTAAGCTACGACTAAAGTAAGCATTAATAGCAATTCGCTGGACCAAAATCAGAAGTCGTGTACCATAGGTTTTTTGAACTCCCTAAGGGACTGAAAATAAACAAAATGTTGATAATCATAAGAGTGTTATTTGACAATAGTACATTAATTACTACAGAGGCCGGGAAGTGAAGGGTTTCAGGCCGAGTATATATATGTCGGATATCCTCGTGAGATGACAGACTGTCAGGTCAGGATGGGTTAGCTGCAGAATCCTGGCCGTTGAGGTATGTTGGTTAAAGAAGTGGATTCATGTCAGATCAAATCATTTATTCGTCTGATTCTTTTGGCCGCTTCGGTAATGACATTCTGGTGAGAAGAAGGGCCGAAGAAACTCACCAGGTTCTCTTTTCAATCATCAGGCATTACAATAGTTGTTACAATATTATGGCGTAGATACTCAAGAGAGCAAATAGACAATTACGTTACACAATATGATTCTTTTCACTATTAATCGACAGAATTACAATTATCAAGTAGCAACTTTAACTACTGGCAGATGAACTGACAGAATCGTAAGACAAGTGTTGTCGCCACGACAGTCAGAAAGAGAATCGACACTCTTGTCCCACGAGCCCGCCCACGTGCAACGCAACCGGTCGTTACGTCACACGGCGTTCGCGCCATTTTAAATCTACTTAGTACTACAGTAGTCAATTGACGATCTTAGATTTCTTGAATTATCGCTGCTGTCCCCGACATATAGATAATATAGTTACGAGGCTGAAAACCCTATTTCACACCGAGGTATAATTGTTTAAGGTGTCCGAATGTTTGTTCATTCTCTTTACGAACAGGTGTCCGAACACCTTAGATAATGATTATAGTTACTATATGTACAGTGCTTTTTTCAAATATGCAATGACTCTCCAAAAAATCAAACTTTATTTTCTAGAGACACTAAAATAAAGTAGACAAATAATAAGAATTACAGAATGAATTTTTTTAAATTTCCTTTCCAAAAACTGTTTCAGTATATATTTTTACCGCGAATATTTAGATGAAATATTTTAATGTGTATTGTTGTAGTATAGTTTGTAATTTAATATTATTAGAAATTGTTTATAATGTGTTATTTGTTATGTTCGTGGTGATTTTATATAAATAAAACTGCAAAATATAACAAACATCGATTATTGTTTTTTTAATGACTGAACGCCGTGGTGCCGTGTCCCAAATAAATGTGGAATGGAAATAAAAAAAAAAAACACAATGCAGGCCTAGGCCGGTAATGTTGTATGAAATTCCATTAAATGCCAAGTGTCAAGCCGCACCGGAATCGAGGTACTTTGCGGCCTATTATAAGGCACGTAATGTCAACATTTCATTGCATGTTTGAGAAAAGAAAGTTGAATAGTTAAGCACCTCTTCGTGCCATAAAGCTAGTCATCCGTAAAACGGTGGTACGGCTAAAGGTGACGATTACGGTAGATTTATTATATCGACGGAAGTTAAACAAGCTGTTATTTACATTTATCAACGTTGTTTTGCTCTCACTTAACCAGTCAACAGCAAACTGTGAAGTTTCCAACCGTTTGTTATCTCCGGCCAAACATTGACTTAGATCTAATCGCTATAAAATTCTAGTACAGTTATCCGTTCGGTACTCGGATGCGGCGCGGAAAACAAATTGACGTAGCTTTCTTGAGCGCACCGTCGGTAATAAGGAATTTTAGATAAATATTGTTCGGAAAACATTGAGATAATCGTATTTTCAGTTAGAAAAGTTCTCGAGTCTTTGGCTTAGATTGCTGATGTGGTAGTGATCGATCGGCGTAATTCGATTACCATGTTATTTGGACGAACCATGAAAAAATATATTTTGAAGACAGATTAAGTATACATAAGTCATCAGAACGTCTGTGTATTAATTATTTTTTTTCTATGGTATACTAGCCAAAATTGTGTTCCCTTGTTAATTGAAACGGATTAATAAACCAGACTAAGGTTCATAAACAAGTAGTAAGGTTCATATAATTTTTTAAGCACGTGGGAAATATTACATTGTGTATCTAGGGCGGTACCGCCCGTGGCACACACAATGTTTTTCATCACACTTGCTTTAAAATGGTGTCATTACACGTAGGTTCTGCGGGCCGTAAATGACCTATTACGCCGTAGGGCGTAATGGTTTTCTTTTTAAATTTGAAACGCTGGTTATTATGAATTTTCTCAATATTCTGGGCTACTTATTGCAAAAAAATCTAATTTCTTACTCAAATTACCCCTGCGTTACAAAAAAATCATTTATTTAATTCCTAGCTTACATATTGCAATAAATAGTATCATTTGGGTGAGCATATGCAATTCCGAATTTGGAATAATATGTTGTTAGGAAATTATCCTTACGAGTAAGAAATTATGCGTTAAAATGTACAAGGGACGTTTTCATCGCATCAAAAAGAATGTTGGCCCACGTAGTATCAAAATCTGTGATTATGTTTATGAGGTACCTACATTAAGTAGTTACGAGTATAAATTAATAAATACCTGCTTCCAGCAGTATCGCCGCTTTATTCATTTTCCCACGATTTTGCAAAAGATTACCCATTGAGAAGAACTACGCGAAGATGTGACGTCAAGTGCCGTTACTGACCACACTTTTAATTAATCACCATCAGCCTATGTGCGTCCCACTGTTGGGCACATGCCTATCTATAATCAGATGTTATCCCCACGCTCGTCCAGTGCGGGTTGGTTTCACATGAACCTTTGAACTTCCTACCGGATGTATGTAAGTTTCCTCACATTGTTTTTTTTACTGGACTTTAATAGGAAATAACTATCTAATTAAATAAATTTCGTACATTCAAATTCGGAAACACTTATTGGTAAGATTCACGTGTCAGTATTCGAACCCTTGAACTCCGCTTCAAAGACGGATGTCAGAACCGCTCTGCTACTATAACTGTGATTTATCGAACTTTTAATGAACGATCATTGTTAATTGATTAAAGTTTACGATCCTATCTGTCCGTGTGTCTCGCACGGTAGTGCAGCCCGAGGGCCGGCATAAAGCGCGCAATTTGCACAAACTTTATAATTTGACTTTGTTTTATAGGTCGTAATAGACAGTGGGGCGCGGGCTCCATTATTGCTCCGATCCGTTAAATTTTACGCCACTACCCCAATCAATGGAGTTTCTTCATTCAATAATAGTACTAAGTTATACATTTGCGGAATGATCTAGATCTCTTCTTAAAGGGCTGAGTTTTTCGAAATTATGCTTGAAATGTGCTTTGATATTTACCATTATCTTTCCCGTGAAGAAAAAAAACATCGTGAGGAAAATATCCACGCTAACGCTAATTCTAATGTGCTTGCGTATATCCGTGAAGAAATTCAAAGGCTTCTGTGATGCCCCCGCACTGGTGCAGCATGGAAATACAGGACTGTATTTCAGTCTCTATGAGAGTGGGCCTGTGCCTTCCTTTAGCAATGGGACGTATAGGAGAGCTGATGATGATGTGCACTTGTTGGGTCTATTAACTTAATTGAAACTGCACTGCGTATTAATTAGATATTTTATTCCAAATTTAGAGATGCGAGACACGTTTTGACTCATTGAAGGCGGAGACGGAAGAGAGTTACCTATTAAGAAATTTAAATTATACTAAAAAAATAATGTTGCCAAAACAGTAATCCCCAACTCGCAGAGGACAACATGGAGAACACCTATCCTCATTTCTAAGAGTAGGCATGTTCTCAGTAGGATGATGTCGTCTACATAATTTATTGATCTAGAAACGTAGACCAAAAGCATCAACTTTTGTTGACTGGTGTAAACCTAAAAGTATCTTATCGTGTTTGCCCCAGTCGAATGGCCATAATGTTTAATTGCTGCGTTTGTATTCGGTGTTGATGGCTCCAGTACTTAACAGTTTAGTTTACAGTACCTACCGAAGATATTTCTTTGAAGTATAAAAAATGACATAATTTTTATTTTATTTTATTAATTTAAGGTATCTCCGGCACGGCAACAAGGCAGTGTATGAGGCTGGCACAGGACCGAGAAGAGTGGCATAATCAAGAAGAGGCCTATATCCAGGGCGTAGATAAAGGCTAAATAAATAGAAACATAACTAGAAGGTGATTCGAGTTGCCAGGGTTTCTATGCAAACGAAAAGATGGTTAATAACTTTTATGCCACACCTGGCCATAAAGTGGCTTTTTCCGCACGCTGCGCGTACGGAAAAAGCCGCTTTCTGGCCAAGTGTTAACATAAAATGATGTACACAACACGGGAGGTAATAAAGAAAGCCCTCGATCGCATATTTACGTCCCTCGCTTGCAGCTCGGGCTGCAAACTTCTGCGATCTCAGCCTTTCTTTGTATTACCACCCTAGTTGTGTAATGTACTATAACCACATAACTTTTGGTTGAAATGTATTTTGTTTTAGCTTAATACATTTTGTCTAAGTAAAATAATGAGTGATTTGCCCCGAAAAGCCAATATCATGTACATTTTGATTTTTGAGTATCTAATTGAAAGTTTAGTTTTGAATAATGCTAATAGACGGCACAAATGCATCAATGGCCAATTGAAATAATTTAATGTATTTGTCTTTTTTGTAAGAGTTTTGCACAGTGAAGAGCTATGAAACAAAACAAATATCTACCAAGTTTGATGTCTCTAAAATGAAACGTTAACGCAACTAGAATCACCTTAAATATGAAAAATATCATTAATTTTAATGATGCCTGTCATATAAATAGATACCTAGACTATGTCCATAAAAGACTACCACGCCAAACCTCTCTCCAACAAAATCTATTGATTTTGTTAGCCGCATTCTCCCCCGCTTTCCCCATTAGATGCATCTCCCGTGTAAAACAAGGCTGCGTCATTAGTCCTGCCAGATAACCTCTGTCCCTCGCGAACGTGATAATATCATCATCGGCAACTTACCTTTAGAACTTCCCATATCGTGTCGCTGTCTCTTAAATCAGAACTTTATTTCTATGCGATAAAGTCGGTTTTATATTTGCGATGGTAAGATACGAGGTTTGGGAAGCGATCGCCGCTGGCTACCTTTTCTACTAAGTACTTTGTAGGGTCTGACTACTAGTGTGGTAAGGAAGTAGTTTTATTCTTGTTAGAGTTTTGAAGCACGATAGTTACAATGTTGTATGCATTGTGGTGGTGATTCTTCAAAACTCTTAACTAAACATTTACTTTATGTTTATTTTTCCCACGTATGGCCTTTTTATTGTTTAGCACTCGCCGTAGCCTAAAAACGATTGCAAGGCCAGGAGCATTACGTACAAATCTCAAATTACCAATGCTTGTATAGAACTCATGGAGCTTTGTTGAAAGATATAAGTTAAAGCTGAAGAAAGTACCTTAGACTACATCACATGATACATTTTGCAGTCATTATACGAAATTACGAGTACGAAACCGCAGTTAAAACATTTATGCCACACCTGGCCATAAAGTGGCTTTTACCGCACGCTACGCGTAAAAAGCCGCTTTCTGGCCAAGTGTAAACATAAAATTATGTACACAACCAGGGTAGTAAAAGTACTATAACCACATTCCATCCTGCTAATACTAGTATTATAAAAATGAAAGTTTGTGCAGAAGTTTAAAAGCTTGGATATTTGAATGCTTAAAATGTTTGTTACTAAATAACATGGTAGGTAACAATAGAAAGGATTGGGATGATATCTATCATACAAGGAGACCTTAGTCCTTGATTGAAACATATTTTATGATATCTACAAGTGGGTAAGGAGTTACGATTATAGATACAAATACTAAATACATATAAAAAATCCGGCATTGACTACAGTAGGCTAGGTTTAGTTTATCTATGTATTTGGTATATAGTAAAGATAAAGATGGTGGTGTATCCACATTAAAATTCTAAAAAAAGAAACAGTAAGTTGTCTTGGGATAATCACGAGAATAACGTGATTAGAGCAATTCAAGAAATAACCAACTATAAAACAACGTACGACGTACGATAATAAAGTAGAAGTGCCATAATTTAAAGCCTACTAAACCAACTCCCCTAAAATGCCTGAAGCACATAAACATTCCTTTCGCATCTCTTGTTTGCATGTCAAGTAATAAAATCTCCCCATTAGCCTTTTACAATCTTTTAAACTTATGGATTACTTGCAACAAGTTAAATTAGAGAGTTACATCTATGGATGGCCTCGTACATCATTGTAAAATTGTTGGAAAGGAGAAAAAAGTAATTATAACATCACATTACATAAACTGCAGTGCCGCTTGACCATTTTCGACTGTCCGTATGTATTTCCTTATCGAACGAGAGATAAAGCATTCGAACCTATGTATTTACTGATTTTTTATGCATAGTAATTTAATGTGGAAACAACATCATTTTTCATTGCGATAATTGATACAATGATCGAATGCATTGAAAAAGTCTAGTAACGCTGTTACAAATACATCGAAATTTGCATCGTGATTAGTGGCCGAGTTAACACTTTGTTTCGGTAAGACAGAGACACATTTGACGTTCCCGTAATAAACCATTTCTTCCGTAAAAACCTTTTAACCACATCTTAAGTATCCCTCTGAAATACAGCCTACAAGTTGGATAAAATTTATGTTGGGCAGATACGACACGAAAAATCCCTGCTATTTTATGTCCCTTCCTGACCCCTGGCCAGCCTGACGGCAATGTCACCACACCCTCTGACATGTAGGCACAGTCTAAACACCATACAGCCGGTTGACGAACACGTTTAGACCGAGCAATTGTGGGGACCGCGGGACGGGACGCGAATGGGGCAAGTCTAAAATATATTTGGTAATTTGGGATATACCTTAAGAGCAAGTGCACTCAGAGTCAAAACAGTTATTCTGTAAATAAGCCACAGAGGCACTTTTATTAGTACAGATCTACTGGTGCTTCCAATAATGGACCTAAAGAAAAGAAGCACGGCTAGAAATTCTTCGGTTAGTATTCTTTAAACGAAATATTACATATATGTAGGTATACTTACAAAAAACTAAGTCACAGAATTACAAGTGTTGATATTGCGATGAATTACCTGAAATTATGACCACGACCACTGTCAAGAGTGATACAGACGACGAAGAAGACACAAATGTAAAACTGCGGTTCAGAAAGTCGCATAACTTCACTTGCTATCATCTGATTGTATGACTGTAGGCCAACTGTAGGTTTTTGAACTGTGACGTAGGTACACTGACACATCGGTACAACGTATTCTAGTCACACTTGCATCTCAAGGGACTAGGGGAGTCTGTTAAAGCGAATATTGGAAGAATAATCCCGTTCTGTCATGCCCCTAGTTATTAGTTCGTAAGCGCTATTTATTGAGCTGTAAATTCAGGTTAAGCTCATTTAATACTTACACAGTTGACCACGAAGCTAGTAAATAAGATTGTTAGGGGTTAAATTTATTCCTAGAGAAAGTTCACAAGCTACTAACTTAACATTTTAAGTTCATAAGAAACGTCTAAGTAAAATTGAATATTCAAGCGCCCTATAGCGAACAACGTTTTGATCGAGTAAGTAATCAAGAATTAATGATCTTAAAACGAAAATGTGATCCTAATTTTGAATACCACGATCGTTAAGAACTCCAAATGAATTGTATCGATCATAAAAATATTCATGAGCCTTATGCATCTTAAATAAATCAGAGCAATGGAGGCGTAAAAGAATATCAGTTAACTCTTTAATGTTTACCGATTGTTTTCATCGTGATGTGAAATATTGCCATTCCATTCAATGGCGACCAGCTTAATTAGATCTATAATGTTGCCGCTGAAGTTCCCGCGGGCGATTGTATTCAGCAAATAAAGGGAAGGGAAATGGGTCTCATTATGCTGGACGTTCACTACATTAGTAGCTGATACTAACATTCATAATCGTGCCGCTTCATTAGAGAAGGCTCGGAGCGTTTTAAATGTAATCACATGTGTACATGTACCCACGCAAGCTGCAATGCTAGCACTTTGCTTACCACGTTATTAACAACCGTATGTCTATTGGCATAAGTATTAGAATAGCGTGGTGTTGCATCATAGATGAGAATAACGTCTTGGTATTACGTACTGGGAAATTAGCTTCTAAATTCACCTTTGCTAGTTCATCGATAAGTCGTAAATGGGATTGGAAATTGATTTTATTTGTGCGCCCACTGTAACTAGGTACGAAGGCACTCAATATAATTTAGGTTCTGAAATATTAAAGCAATTTAGCCAATCAACTTCGAACAATAGCAATGTTGTGATTGAAATACTTGAAAGTTATGAAACGACAGAGTAGGTAATATAATTATTTTTCATCACACTTGCTCGAAAATGGTGTCATTACACGTAGGTTATGCGGGCCGTAAATGACCTATTACGCCCTAGGGCGTAATGGTTTTCTTTTTAAATTTGAAACGCTGGTTCTGTTTTACTCTAATTTGTGATTTTCAAAGGAAACGCCAACTTACTTTTTTAACTTTTATTACTGAAATATTTATTTAAAGAGAATTGTTATTGTAAATACATGTAAACACATATTTCTGTAACATTAATTAAATGTTTAAATATAGTATTTCAGTATTTTGCAAATATAAAATAAACCATTTTTAGTCTTTACCGCTATGGTTTCCGAACGTGACTTGAAGTTCGCATTCTCTATGGAATATGTCACTAATGTCACTGTCAGTTTTACAATTTTATTTAGGTTAAGTAAGGTTATTTTAATCAGATTTCCTCACAAGTGTGATGAAAAACATTGTGTGTGCCACGGGCGGTAAAGGAATTACAAACTCGTGTTATTAAAGCCCTCGGCTTCGCCTCGGCCTTGTAACAAACACTCGTTTGTAATTCTTTACTTACCGCCCTTGATACACAATGTACTATTTTACTTTTAGGTATTGGAATTACGGTTTTTGTTGTACTGTATGTCGAATATGCTTGCAATTTAGCAACACCTACGTAGCTAGTAAAAAACGTTTATTTTGACTGCTTGTAAAAAAATAATTTATGATTACTACTATGAATTAATGGATTTCATTTCAATTCATTCATTTGTTCTTAATGATAACCTACATAGCAGTGGCGTGGCGTCAAATATATTCCTAGTGAAGCTGAGCAGATTTAGATTTATATTACTTTTTCTTCAGGAGTAGTCCGGTCATATGCTTTAAAATAGGTAAGCCGGTGGGAATCAGGTTCTATGGACGCCACGCCACTGCTACATAGGTATATAATACACTAATCCAGGCGCATAATTGTTACGGAGGGATGGGTGATACACAGTTTTTAGTATAAGTTAGTGTTAGCAACTTTCCTGTGACATCACGAAAATTAAGGGCTTATAAAAGTCTTACTTTCTTACTGGACAGTTGTAGGCATGTACAGTCAAGGAATTTAATTTCCAACCCAACTAAGGTCCAATATCGTATAGCATACTGTCATCATAAGAGCTAGCCAGAGTACGACGTTACTTTGACATATCGCTCCTTGAAAATCATAACGTCACTATCCAAAAAATGACGTTTTTGAGTTAACAACGCCATCTAACTCACGTGATTGTAAGGAACGCCATACAAAGACACCTATGGCTCTAGCTCTATTTAAAACGGCAGGGGGCGCTAGTGTCATTACGGCGAATAGTGGAAATTGACGCACGCCTTTTTGGAACAGTGTCACTATCATTAGAAATACAGTGAAATTCAGTGGATTTTGTGAAGAAGGTTGTCATTTTCTGCTTAATGACGGTATTCTGTGATATTAAATGGAAAGTACTAACATTTTTCAATGGAATACAGTATTTATTCGTAATACGTCAGTTCGAACTTTTAATGTAGTTATCAATATCAAGATTAATTTAAAGCAATAGTGTAATTTTCGCTTTAATGACACTTGTCCTCTTGCAATTTTTAATGTTATACTTTGTGTTAAGACTGTTAAAATGACAGTATATCAATAATGACCGTTTTATTTTGAATTTCGAGTCTTGATGCAGGCTAATAATAAAGATGTACTGTATTTTTAGTGCGTTAAATGACATTGTGGTTTTAATAACTAAAATGATTTTTAGCATTATTAATCGTCATTTTCGATGTAGTGTCAATTTTGCCACCTCATATTACTATAAATTCACTCGTTTTGTCAATTGAAAAATGCTGTTTTATGTTTAAAGCCGTTATAACTGCTAGAAGCTGCTTCCAACATTACTAGTGTTTGATAATTTTGTGACTTCTTGTTTAATGTCACGGTGTGTAATGAATAAAATTATTAACTGTTTTTGAGACTGATAGTCATTTGCGTTAATAAATGTCATTTAACAAGTTTTCTTTAAGAGTTTATATACAAAAACATGGATTTTTCTTCCAAATAACCAGATATAGTGTCATTGTTCCTTAAACTAAATTAAATTTTAGGAAACGACAGGCTTGAAAAGTGACATTAAGCAAAAATTAATGGAAAAGTGACATTATTATTTTCTTTAAATTCAATTATCAGATAAATAAAACATAAAAGACAGAATCTACTCTTATCGGTAAAAAGCATAGTCACGTATTTAACAAAACACAGTATAAAGATGATACTTTTATTACAAATAAAGTAGTTTTAGACGTTTTAATATTTCGGAAACTTTCAAGCCCCGTACCCAAAAATCGTGTTTTTCGTTTAATGACGTTATGATTTTCAAGGAGCGATATCACACGCATTGTTTTGTGTCAGTAACTAGGTAACAGATTAACAACGTTGACATGGTGAACTGAAATTTGGAACGTCAATGCACTACCAAAAAAAGACGACAACCGTGGAATCGAAATTCGAAGAAAGTCCATCTTTCTCGCTCTTGCAATATTCGAATGAAAGGAACGCAGATAACGAAATTTAGATTATCGACGTTCTCAATAGACTTTCCGGAGTCTGGATTCGGAATTATTTTAAAATTTTCTCGATTGACACTGACACCAACTGACACGTATTCGTAATTAAACATTCGTAATTAGATGAGCAAATGACTTCGCAAAGAGGTTATTACTGACATAGAAATTTCGACCTTAATGCATCGTGAATGCTTAACAACATTTCAATGAAACGGGTGGGAAATTAAATTCCTTGACTGTACACATGCCATCATGTAGTACTACTAGGCCTTACAGATAAAAACATTATGATAATTATGTACCCACACCGTTAACTATTGTATTGTCCACAGGAATGGAATAAATTTTCTGAAACGTATACGACCCGGATATTTCTACAACAGCATCATTAAAACACTCATAACAATTTCTAAAACAATCAACGCTGCGATCACAAAACGCAGAGCTGTACGAAGTTTTATACATATACTCGTAATGCATTTTCCTTGGACGGTAGCTCTGTATTCCGCTTTATACTTTTAAACCGCTAAAATATTGTTTCTGGCGGTAGCGATACGGCGAGTCAGCGTTGCGCGTCATAGGAACCTGCATGTTACAAGAAATCAGAAATAATGGAAGACACATCTTTAAATAAATAAATAAATATCGCGGAACAATCTTACACAAATCCAACTAGTCTCAAACTTACTACATGACGATATACATACATATACATAAATACATACTTAAATAGATAGAAAACTCAGGAACCAATACTTGTGCCCATCACACAAATATTTGCCTTTACCAGGATTTGAACCCAGGACCTCTAGCTTCGTAGGCGGTGGCACTCCCACTGAGCTAAACGTGTCGTCTCCTAAAATTAAACAATTGTAACTCTTTTATATTATACATGTGTACGACCTATTCACTCTTCTCTATGAGGCAAGGCCTGTACCCAGCAGTGGGACATTATATCGACTGATGATGATTATGACAATTGATTGATGACAATTGTACACTTATTTTTCACAAGCATTATAAATAAAATAATTTATTTCTGTAAGTAGGCCCTCAAGGGCTCTTTTACATGTCTTTCTTACATTATTTTATCTTCTTTTTTCTCCTTTCACATATGTATACAGGCTGTCCCTAGCCTCTGGATAATCCTGAAAGGTACATGTTGATTAGGGTATTTCTAACTAATATACAAAGTATACAAGTAGAGCAGAACTTACGGAGAAAACAACGAATTACTATTTTTGCTTTTAAACATTCTGTATGGCCCATGGTAATCGATACTCCTTGCAACCTCATAGAACTGCATGATAAATTTTTCTATTGTAAAGTATAATTTTCTATTAAAATATTGACACTTATTTGGTGTGACAATGACATGATCTATGATGAATATTCCGAAAAAATAATTTGTTTATATTTTTCAAACAGGAAAACGATTATTCTGCTAAGGATTACGTAAACATGATTTTAATTTACGGAGAGTGTCACCGGAATGCCAACATTGCGTTAAGGACTTACGGAGAAAACAGGAGATGTTAGTCCAATAAATGTCGTCATTACGTATGTATGATACAGTATGATACTTTTTTGTTGATTTTTTATTTAAATATTGTTAGAAACTTTTGCTCGAGTTGGCGGGGGCACTGCCCTGCCCCCAAATTTATCTAAGCTCCTAACTTAAAAATATGCTTATTAGGGCATTCCTGAGAAGTAATTCTACGGGGGATTTCAGGGTATGTCCAAAGGCTAAGATCACGCTGTATGCACGAAAATCATATATGTATGTTCTTGCAATCAGGTAAAAGGTGAATACAAATGCAATGTATTTAGACGCAGGGCGTCTTCATAAAATAAATAATAATTATGATCAGGAATTGCTATGTTGGACAGTGTGCCAGAGAAAGTAAAATTTGTGATAGTTTTTTGTACTAGCCAGTTTAAAACTAAAAATACGAAGGATTAGCAAAATACTCATCTAGTTCAGTTATTTTCTAGTTGAACTTTGTGTAGTAATAAAATTAATTATCTAGTGATCATCTCAAATTCGCAATGTTCCAGAATTAGGCATTTTGCAACGCCCACCACGTTTTCAATATAATAAAGCCCCTTGTGGGCGTAAAGTGGGGACGTGACAAACCTCTTAATTTTACTTTTAGAAAATAAACAAATACAGAGAGTAATAAATAACCGAATAATTGCATAAGTTCTAATGAGATTACCTTTACCCGTTTTGGGGTCTCGTCGGTAACGTTTTGCTCGTGCACGTTTTAGTGACATGACGAATAATCTCTTGTAAGTATAGGGCGTGTAGAATAAATCTTAATAGCTTTTTAGTGTTCCGTTGCCAAAATGGCAAAAACGGAACCCTTATAGTTTCGTCATGTCCGTCCGTCCGTATGTCACAGGCATTTTACTCAAAAACTACACAACAAATAACAACAAATTTGGAATATAGGTGTCTTGTATGAGCCGCTACTTAGTTTGGTTGAAATTTCACCCCTTTTAATATGTACAGATTATCGAAAACCACCCTGTATATTAAAATACATCAGATCGGAGCGGGACAGTTCCTTGTCAGTTAGATCCGTCTGGGCATTCTGTAAAAAAAATGTTTATTTTATTTTGCATACAAAAGTAATACATTTAAAAATCCTCTCTTCCAGCATAACTCAGGGCCACGTGACTTTATTCCCGCTGTATAATCCTCCGCCCTATATCGGACTAGCCAATATCTAGTTAGTGCTGCTAAACCAGCGTTTGCTCACAATCCTCGATATTGAGATAGCCGCCCGCTTCAGTGCAGCCGTCGTTACTGGGATTCCATTTTTTAGAAATGTGACTTTTTAATCGCGAGACTTTTGAATGGGGTGAAGCAAATAGGTACTGGAAATATGGGTTTTTAACGGTTTTCCTCTGACAAGTTTCCATTAAAATTTTAACTTCATTCATCTATACCTCTACGGCATTTATTCATATTAAAAGTATACCGTCAATCTGCCGACTGCCAACTGCTGCTGTAGTCAAGCCAGTTGTTTGCAATGCTTGTCCAACCAATTTCTACCCGATTTATTAAAATTTGTCATATCCCTTCAGGTGGCAAAGACCGGGAGCCGGAAACCACGGAAAGTGGCAGTGATCCGTGAGCCGAACCTGACTTAACAAGCCGTTGAGTGGCACGGTGGTGAATGCCGTCCTTGTTTAGTGGACGAATGCATCTTGCATCTCCGAGTATATTATAGGTATATTTTCATTGTTTATTGTTTTTTTTTATCATTAATCGCACATTACAAACTTACATTACTTGAATCTGCTTCATTATTCTCTTATTAACCTCTCAAATATCGCATTAATTAATCACCTCAGGACAGAACATGACACTGCGTACAAGCGACATGAACTAAGTTCATAATTGTATTCGGAGTTCGGACGTCGCGTGATGGATTATCCCGTGGCTGAACTGAATTGGGTCACCGTAACACCGTTGTTTACGGTTCGGGTTACGTTTGGACACGTTGGTTGCGGTCTTATGTAATTGGTGACCTTTTTCCTTCATTATTGGTGCAAATGGTAATAATACTCTAAGAGACACATAATAATGTCTTAGTATTATTTTATTGTAACTGATTTTATTAAAGTGTGTATGTTTCCAAAAGACGTGTTGAAATAAAAGCACAATGTAATTTCACCGTCTATTGTTTTTTTTGTTTCTGTGAGTTGGCAACACTGCCCTTCACTTGTATACTGTCCATTAAAAGGTGTTGGAATAAAACTAATTTCACGTAATCATACTGCATTATTTATTTTATTTCATCAGGTTGTGGGCCCAGGCACATATCCGCGTAATAATAAAATAAATAATACAGGAAGTTGACAGGAAGTTACTGTTGTAAAGAACAATATCCGCGTTTCGTTTGCGACTTGACAAAAAAAGTGAGGTTAAGTTTGCATGGCAGCGTGGAGATAGAAAAATTATACTTTTTCGACGTACGGAAAAAGGCAGGATAGCGAAAAATGGAGGTCAACCTGAATAATAATAACGGCTTGATGAAGCTGGAAGGAGCTACCAACTGGAACATCTGGAAGTTCCAGACTACAGTTTTGCTACGAGGTCAAGGCTGGTTGGATATTGTCGAAGGAAAAGCTTTGAAACCCGAAGATCCCACTAAACAAGCTGCTTGGGAGAGTAAAGACGCGAAGGCACAGACACTAATAGTCACGAGAATGACTGAAAATGTAATGCTACACATTATCTCGTGTTCTACTTCAGCGGAAATGTGGAGAAAGCTGCAAAGTCTTTATGAGCAGAAAACAGAAACAAACATCCATATAATTCAGCAGCGCTTCTTTCAGTACAAATTTGAAACAGGCACTGAAATGTCTACATTTTTGTCAAAGATCCAGGAATTACAAAATCAACTTAAGCAGTTGGGAGAAGAAGTGTCTGAAAAATTCGTGATAACTAAAGTGTTAATGTCATTGCCGGACGAGTACACACATTTTGTATCGGCCTGGGAGTCAGCCCCAGACGATAAACAAACAATGGACAATTTAGTTGCAAGATTACTAGTAGAAGAAGAAAGAGTGAAAGAAAAAAATGCACAACCATCAACTTCAGGCTCAACTGCATTTGTTGTTAAAGACAAAAAGAACATAAAGTGTTTTAAATGTAATAAAATGGGACATTTTCTAAGTGAGTGTAAAAGTAACAATAACTATAAAAGTGAAGGACAGAATAACAAGTGTTTTTATTGTGGCAAGAGTGGACATAACAAGTCACAGTGCTGGTTTAAAAAGAATAAAGAGCATAAGAAAAGTAACGCATTTGTAGTGTCAAACTCATTAAAAGACTATAGTCAATCTCAGTGGCTGGTGGACACGGGGGCGAGCGAGCATATGTGCTGTGATCTGTGATCGTGAATTGTTTACATCATTTACAGAGGCTAAACAAGAATCTGTTATTGTCGGTAACGGTGCGGCAATAAGTGTTCACGGTTATGGACAGATGGCGGTAGAGGTGTATGACGGGAGTGAATGGGTTCAAACAACCATAGACAAAGTTCTATTTGTTCCGGAATTGAAAACAAACCTATTCTCCGTAAACTGTGCGTCGGACAAAGGATATGTCATGTTGACAGATAACAACTCGTGTAAATTCTATAAAAACAATAAAGTTTGTGCCGTTGCAAAACGAGTTGGAAGCTCATACTACATGGAATTACGCTATAAAATCAAAGTGGCTAATGTGGCTAAGACAGTTAAAAATACAATGCAAGAGTGGCATGAAAGATTAGCGCATCAAAACTTTGAATATGTAAGAAAAGTACTGTTGAAAAATAACATCGACGTGGAACAAATTCCGGTTCCAAAATGCGAGAGTTGTTTAAAAGGAAAAATACATCGGTTGCCTTTTGGGAACAGCGAAACTGTTACTACGAAAACATGTGAATTAATTCATGCCGATACATGCGGCCCGATGGAGGTTACGTCAGTCGGCGGGTCAAAGTACTTTGTTATACTGAAAGATGACTTTTCCAACTATAGATCTGTATATTTTGTCAAAAATAAGTTCGAAATAAAGAATTGTATTGAAGACTTCTTTAACAAGGCTGAAAATATGACGCAAAATAAAATAAAAGTGTTCAGAACTGATAACGGCCTTGAATTTATAAATAAGGAGGTCAAGGAAATGATTACTCGACGCGGCATAATACATCAAACAAGCGTTCCTTACAGCCCGGAACAAAATGGGAAGGCAGAACGGGAGAATCGAACGTTAGTTGAAGCCGCGAGAACAATGCTGAATTCATGTAAGGATCTGCCAAAGAAATTGTGGTGTGAGGCTATCAACACGGCTGTATTTGTGTTGAATAGAACTGGAAAAAGTAAAGACGGTGACAAATCGCCATATGAGGTGTGGTGTGGAAAAGACTTTGACATTCATCAGTTAAAATCCTTTGGAACTCCTGTATATGCACACATTCCTAAGGAAAAGAGGAAGAAGTGGGACTGCAAAGGAGAAAGAGGCGTAATGGTTGGGTACGGAGAAACTGTTAAAGGGTACAGAATATACTTCTCACACAGAAATGATGTAGAGTTAAAACGAGATATAGTTTTCTTGGAGAAGGAGCCGAACCTTAGTGATGTGGAAATTAAATTGAACGATACAGAAGGAAATGATGACAAAACTAATGAGTTGCATAAAGAATCAGAAATTACATCAGAGGATCTCGATGAATCTATGGTGACGACCAGTATGTCAGAAGATTCTGGAACTGAATATCACCCAAGTGAAGAAAGTGACAGCTCATTAGAGTCAGTTATTGAGGTTAATCAAAGAGAACCCAGCAAGTGGGTAAGGAAACCTCCTGTTTACTACAACTGTCAATATGCATGTGCTGAACAAAGTGAACCAGTCTCTTATGGAGAGGCCATGAAGAGAAGCGACAGCAGCAAATGGAAGGAGGCAATCGACAGAGAAATGCGAACACTGGAAGAGAATAATACCTGGGAAATATGTGATGTACCAGAAAATGAAAAAGTCGTGAGTAGTAAGTGGGTATTCAAAATTAAGAGGGGTGATTAAGACTTTCCTCAATACAAAGCTAGATTGGTGGCGAGAGGGTTTGAACAGGATGATATTTTAGACTTAAATGATTGTTATGCTCCCGTTGCAAAATTATCAACTGTTCGGCTCTTTGTGGTAATCGCTACTAAACTTAACCTACCTATAACGCAAATGGACGTAACGGGGGCATTTCTCTATGGAAATATCAGTGAAAATGTTTATGTTAGCTTGCCAGAGGGAGCTTATTCAGGTAATAGTAAAATTGTAAAACTGAATAAATCCCTTTATGGTCTCAAAAATTCGCCAAAATGTTGGAATATTAAATTTAATGCTGTTATGCTTAAAGAAGGCTTTGTTAGATCGAATTGTGATTCTTGTCTCTATACAAAGTGCACTGATAATGATCAAACATATTTGTTATTATATGTTGATGATGTCTTGATCTTTGGAACCAATAATGATGTAGTAAAGCAAGTAAAAAATGTATTAAATCAGGAATTCAAAATGAAAAACTTAGGATTTGTAACTGATTACTTAGGCATAACCATAAAACAAAATTTAGACACAGGAGTCACTGAACTGAGCCAAAGACAGTATTTAGAGAATGTCCTTAAAAGATTCAAAATGGACAATTGTAAGCCCATGTCTACACCAATAGATCAAAATATTAATTTAAAACTGTTTCAAAACAACGAAAGTACAGTAGACAAAAACATTGAGAAATTATCTAGACAAATTATAGGATGCCTGATGTATGCTGTATCTGGCACTAGGCCTGACCTATGCTTTGCTGTCTCATTACTAAGTAGATATCAAAAATGTGCAAATGATGTGCTGTTAAGCGCTTTGAAAAGAGTCTTGCGTTATGTTAAACATACTCTAGATTATAAGTTAGTTTATAAATGTACAGATAACGTTTTGGAGGGGTACTGTGATGCAGACTGGGGAGGCGATCTTAGCGATAGAAGATCAACTACAGGCTACTTGTTCAAATTCTCTAATTGTTTAATTTCCTGGAGTTCCAAGAAACAAGTGTCTGTAAGTTTATCCTCTACAGAGTCTGAATATATTGCCATTAGTATGGCAGCCAGCGAAGCTTGCTGGCTCATTAATTTGTTAAGTGACTTTAGGATAAATAATGTATGTCCTGTACATATTTATTGTGATAATCAGTCAGCTATATCTGTTGCCTGCACTGATACTGTCAAAAGATTAAAACATGTTGACATCCGTTATCACTTTATAAAGGAGTTAATTAAAAATAATAAGATGTGTTTAAAATACATTAAAACGAGTGATCAACCTGCAGATATGCTTACAAAGTCTTTAAATAGAGAATTGATAACTCGTTTCTTAGGAAAATGTGAAATGGGTAATATAGAAAAGGTGTAAGACTTTACTAAAGTGTATGATGTAAGATTTATGTTGTTTATTAGTTTACTTTGGTGTAATTACATTGAGTGGGGGTGTTGAAATAAAAGCACAATGTAATTTCACCGTCTATTGTTTTTTTTGTTTCTGTGAGTTGGCAACACTGCCCTTCACTTGTATACTGTCCATTAAAAGGTGTTGGAATAAAACTAATTTCACGTAATCATACTGCATTATTTATTTTATTTCATCAAGACGTTTTGTCTCAATTCAATCATATTGCTTATGGAGTAGTGGAGGTGCTGGGCTGAAAATTCGGAGGTACAGTCGAGTTCATCATTATCTGAGCAAAGATTGGACCAAAAACATCTGAACAAGACCCTATTGTCAGAAGCATAAAAAACTAGATCAGATATTTTTGATCCGTTCTTTGCTCAGATAATGATGAACTCGTCTGTACTAGGTCCAATTCCCAGTGTGGATTACGCTGAGCGCAACCTCTTGCGTCCATAGCAAATCTCTTGTATCCATATTGATTAACGTAAAATGTAGTGTACCTATCCGCATTAAAAATAAATAAAGTAAAACGTTTCCTCCACTTATTACGATATTTGTTAATTTAATTAACGCTGTTACTATGCTGTGTCAATTCTCCCTTTTGATAAATATTTGTAAGAGATTTATAATTATGTATATTATTATTGCCATTAAATATCAGCAATCTAAAACTAATCCGTTCCTTAAAAAGTAAATGTATTGAGCTTTTAAGTTTCTGTTGCTTGCTTTGCTTTTATGTTGTACTTCAGGCGAAAAATACGGAATTTTAAATGAATATGTCATAAAACTCCACCAACGTAATGAACACATTGTTAAGCATTTATAATGTAGTTATTTAATATAACAGAATAAACGCAGTATGCGTCAAATGAAGACAATTTAATATTAAAACATGGAAAATGAATGGAAAGCAGCACAATGTCGTCAACTTCTATATTGTGGAAATAATATGACGTCCCCTACTGTCGTTTTTGATAGCATTGAAAATAGGATCATGAAAATTAGTTTTGTTTTTTATTAGGGTCCGTACCCATAAGGTGCCAACAGAACCCTATTACTAAGCCTCCGACGTCCGTCTGTCCGTCTATTCATCTGTCCGTCTGTCATAGGGCGAAAAAGTTGAGTTCACAAAATGTCATGATAGCTACTATAGCTTGGCAACTTCGTTGGTGACACTCACGTGTGTGCTTTTTGTTCTGTGCAGCCGTAACTACTTACACAAGTTACCGCCAACACGAACGGGGGCCTCCGGAGGCTGCCTCCGTCGGTCACCGTTCGTGTTGGCGGTAACTTGTGTAAGTAGTTACGGAGGCACAGAACAAAAATCACACAGGTGAGTGTCACCAACGAAGTTGCCAAGCTATAAGGAAAGTGCTGACTTCAATAGGGTATTTGACAATGATCAAAATAAATTAATACCATCAAATTGTGTTTCCAAAATTACTTGGAAAGAATCCAGCCACACTCATGTTCGTGCTATTAACGATTTTACAATTACAAAAACTAAAAATAAGACAGCACGTTGAGCAGCGACACCACAAGCAAGTATTTTATAATAAATCGAACTGATTTGATCTGTCATCAAATTTGTGCATTCGAGATAGAAATGTGAACCAATAGTATCAGCTAAGCACCTAATACAGGGATTGTTAGCATTCCCATCCCGGCCTGTTTTAATGCTTTATTCAGCGAACTACCTGCAACTAGAACATTCCCCTCTTTATGAGAATACTAAAAAATGCTTGAGGCGTTTTAATGTAGCTTTCTGTATCATATGACGTACAAAGTGGAGGTATTCTGCCGTACCGTACAGCTAAAACTGCTTTGATTATTATGCTTCACAAAGTGATCCTAAATACACAAATAAGTCATTCTTAAGTGTGTGTTAAACACACATGTCTATAAATAAATCGGTAATTTTTAATGCAAAGATCCATAAACCGCACTTTTTCACAGCATAAAAGCACTGAATAAGGCATGCCATACGCGCACCACGGTGTCAACACTTTTACATAATTATCTTTGAATCGTGGATTAAACCTACCAATTTCACATGCAAACTTTTTTATAAAATAAGAAAATAATAATAAAACCTTTAATGTATACAAGCAAATCACTACTTAAAATTTCTCGTTATTTATATGGTGCACGCCACAGCCTCAACACTGACAACCTGAACAGCGAGTCACTGGACAGCCCTCACTGAATGCACTTATCTGTACAAATTACACGTTAATGTTTGCACCAAAACAACTCGTTTAAGAATGAATCACTGTTAAGTATTCCCAGTAATTTATAACGCAAAGCTCCATTCACGACACTTTTCCGCGCACAAAGGCGCTGATAAGGCATGCCGCACACGCGCCACAGCCTCAATACTTTGACCACTTAATTCAATGAGCGAGTCACTGGACAGCCCGCACAGGATTCGCTTATCTATACAAATGACACATTCATGTTTTCACGAAAACAACACGTATAAAAATGAATCACTCTTAAGTATTCCCAGTAATTTGTAAAGCAAAGCTCCATTCACGGCGCTTTTCCGCGCACAAAGGCGCTGATAAGGCATGCCGCACACGCGCCGCAGCCTCAACACTTTGACCACTTAATTCAATGAGCGAGTCACTGGACAGCCCGCACTGGATTCACTTACGTGGATTATCTAACGTTTGGGATACAAATGCGGTTGCTCTCGGATTGGCTATAGTGATTTGGATAAAAGGAAGAATAAGAAGGAATTTGGAGCAACCGCAGTGATATGTGCACTTTTTGTTTTCTTGTTTTCAAATTTCATAAGTACCTTATATTTAGAGTTTCGTAACCGTTGAGACGATTAAACTGTTTGTGATTTATTTCTTACAGTATTTTTTAATCAGTGAAGTTCTCCTAGGAAGTTTGTTGAAGAGTGATCGTATGGTGTGCCTACTGAATATATTTTTTTGCTTACTTCAATTTTAATTTTTAACAAAGTTTATATTGTACCATTCCACCTGATTTACCATAATTACATCTTGAGCGTTGGTGGAATTGTAAGGTACCTATTTGAAAACTTGAGAAAGAAGTTAATATTAAATACTTCAATTATGATGACTAATGCGAATACAGAACTGGCAAGGTTGATGGCAAACGACCCAGAGGCCACAGTCCAACTAGATGGGCAGATCAAGTCCGTAACACTCTGGACACCCAGCTACATGTCGCACTACACGATGCCAAGAATAGGCGCAGATCGCTAGACATCGTTAGAGAAAACCTGATTCCACGGGGACTTCACGACCCTCAGCAATGAGGAATACGACGCGAGGAGGAATGCGAATACAAAGGATATTTTTGCGCATATAAATGTTTGTTATCTTTTTTATAGCCTGCACTATTTTTTAGAGTAGTCGTAGTTTTAGTCGGTGTTTTTGTGATATTCATTATACTATACACATAAAGGAAACCCAAAGTAAAACAATGGCAGTAAACAACGAAAACTTATTAAAATAAACAGCATCAAAACCCGCGGTTGCGAGTTGCAACTTTCCACAACTGAAAATTTCGCCTTGCTAACCGAAAGAAATTGCTAGAAAAGCAAAATTGAAACTTGGAGTCGTTCGATATATTTCACTTTGTGGATCGGTTTTACAAAATGGCTCTGGTGGCGGGTTGCCGTTTAATATTATTTAGTTTCTGCGAGCGGGGTCAGAAGGCGAAATGATTTCCTACCACAGAGCTGCCGTTTTAAAGGAACTAGTGGAATATCTAAAACGAAATCTTATAATATCACAACGTTATTCGACAAGTAAACGGTGATGAGCATAGTCCTGCCATCAGAACAGAACGTAACTAAGAGTGGTTACAACCACCAAAAATAATTATTTATTTTTATTGAACGCGGGATTTCCTGGGATTAATAAGAATACATAGTGTACATATATTACATATATTCACACTGGGGTTAAATTATTAATGAAATACAAGATATATTGAGAACTCAAAAATCGACTTCATACAAAATTTCTGCATTAGACAATTGTATTTCATTAATAATCTAACCCCGAGCGTGAATTTCTATGGATAATGTATTATTATTAAACCAGGGAAATCCCGGGTTCAATAAAAAGAATTAATTATTTTTGGTGGTTGTAACCACTCTTAGTTACGCCTTACAGCGCAGTTTAGGTAAATAGGCACTACCTATTCCGAGCTCTGTCCATAATATATCGTAGACGTCTTTGAGCCTATAACAATAAAAACGTGTTATAATATATTCGACGCTGCACAGACCAATTATTACACGAAATCTTACAGTCACAACATTTTAACATTTCTTGCAAGAAATCTGTGTACCTACTTTAGTTACACGGAAACACACTTACACACTTACAGCGTATTCAAGGTCGTGCCTATACTTCGTTATAATATCTATGAAATGATATAGACATTGCATGTGGCTTGTCACCTATATTTATACCATGTTTCAATTTTCACTAGAAAACTCGTACGGAGATTGGGAGAATCATTTTAAAACCGGAAAATATGAGTCGTGCAATCTTTAAAACGCAATAAGTAGGGCTTCTAATCCCAGGATACGGAGATCCCTGTATTGGCCAATACAAAAAATCTTAGTAAAATTAGTGATCTTAGTACAATTATGAACATGACGGGAGTGACTCTCTCCTTGATTTCGCCGCGCGGCTACCTAATAGTATCAAATTACCGTTCCCTTCCCTTCAGAGAGGCTTAGAGCCTTATCAATCACACTTGCGATTTGCGAGCGAGCTGCGGGCGAGTTAGAAGCAAAGTTCCATACAAATGACGCTCGCGGCGAAGTTGCCGCGACTGGTTTTGTATGGAAACTCACCCGACCAGAAAGAGCCCGCGTTATGCGATAGAGAGAGACGATCGAATGCGGTGCGTTCCATCCGGTGGTCGGACCGAACGTCAGTTTTGTTAGAAAGAGTAACTTCTTGACGTAGTACTACTACTTGCCTATGATATCCTAAAAGCAAAGAAACGGCCAAAAATGTCCATTAGAATTTTTCTAATATAAAATTACACTGGGTATGATTGATTAAAACTTTGATTTAAACTTTCCCAGACTAACATCAAATAGCCCTTATAATTGAAACCAATCTAAAACTACTCTTTCAAATATTGCATACGAAATATTGTCACAAAGTTTGAAAAATGGGACATAAATTCAAGTCACAATCATGTCACACAAGCTGCGGCAGCTTTACGCCATCAATTTCACGATAAAAAATGGTTGTTAAAATTAACACATATTTTTTTTCAAATAAATAAAATAACCATCGTTAAGGTCCGAAACATGCAAGCCGAGGGTATAAAACTTTTAGTATTGACGATAAATTCAATCGGTTCTGCGATAAATTATCAAAACATAAAGTGTGCCTGTCTTACTGAGGTCGGTTGGTGTGATGTCTCTTAAAACTTAAAATAAAAAGTAAAAAAAATCCCCGACTAAAAAATCTCCGACCTTGTCATTTCAAATTATAATATCTCGTGAACGGCTAAACTGAAATTTTAATAAAAAATGTCTAAGAACTATCGCTAAAAAACCTACATTTGCTTTTTATTTAAATTTGCTGTATTAAAAATGAAGTAACTTCTTGATTTCGCACAATCTCGCTATTAATTTATTTTTCTACTCCTGTACTGTTATTTGTCTTTTACTTGGTCACGAACACTAATATAAGAACATACATAATATGAGTTCAGAGAAGTCTATACTCTATTCCCCATACCAGCACTAGTGTCGTTATAGTCGCAAAACGATACTGGTAGCAGCCACAGACTTCTAAATCAAGGTTAACTTAGGTCAAGGATTTGGCGCTCAATTCTAACTTTACGATAAAAATGCACAACTACCAACTTAAACGCAATTAAATTCCTACGATTTTTAAGAAAAACAAAACTTTCTGAACTAAATTCATTGATGCCAACATAAAAAAAGTATTTTTTCTACTCCTGTACTGTTATCTGTCTTTTACTTGGTCACGAACACTAATATAAGAACATACATAATATGAGTTCAGAGAAGTCTATACTCTATTCCCCATAACAGCACTAGTGTCGTTATAGCCACTTTACGTTATTGCTAGCAACCACAGACTTCTAAATCTAGGTTAAACTGAGGTCAAGGATTAAGCGCTCAATTTTAACTTTACGGTAAAAATGCACAACTACCAACTTAACAAACAATTAAAATCCTACGGCTTTTAAGAAAAACAAAACTTTCTGAACTAAATTCATTGATGCCAACATAAAAACAAAAGTATTTTTAATATATTCACTGCGTGTCAACTTCATTTAAAAAATAAAAAGTTTACCATAGACACATACTGACAGTCATACGTCATATTTGCCTTCTTTGCAGGTTATGCCTTGTTTGTATTTTATAATTTTAAAACCTGTCGTAGAAAAAGTATTGTATGCAACGTTGTATAATTAAGTCAAAAAACGCTCATTGCGTCTCTATTTGCGATACTCGCCGCATTCGCGGCTCGTATCGCAACTCACGCAATTCGCATTTTTTGAACCTTCTTATACAACTGTTGCATAAAATACTATTTTAATATCGTCACTGCGTTTGCAAGAGTTTACCATAGACACATACTGTCAGTCATATGTCATATTTGACTTATTTGCGTGCTATGTTTAATTCTGTATTTTATATTTTAAAACCTAGTCGTAGAAAAAGTATTGTATGCAACGTTGTATAATTAAGTTAAAAAACGCTCATGGCGTCTCTATTTGCGATACTCACCGCCGCGGCGGCGGCTCGTATCGCAACTCGCGCCATTCGCATTTTTTGAGCCTACTTATACAACTGTTGCATAAAATACCATAATATGTTATTACAATCAAGTAAAATTGATTGTTAACGGCGAAAACGTACATTGAATCCTTTAACAGAATTCTGAGCTTAGTAAAACATTTATTATTTTTTATAGCTTAGTGAAGAAACCTGAGCGTATCGAGGGATTCAAGTGGTAAATACGATGATGTAAATATTTTTTTTACTATTTTAAAATATTTTAATTATATAGATAGTTCATGATTCTTTTATCGCATACTTCACTTAGTTCTGAATTCGATGTACTATGCCCTCGCCCAACTACATACCTTGGCATATCATTATGTTAACATTTTAAATTGTCTGTATTGTAATACAACTATTGACCGAACGAGAGAAGCGTCTCCGTTTCAGCTTGGGCAAAAATGCTTTCGCATGTCTGGTTTTTTCTCTACAGGTCGCATTTCTTAACCGACTCCCGTGAAATTTCGTGAACAGATTCCATATTTACATTTTTTTGTCGATTTAGTTTTTCGATTTTTTTTTCATAATAGCGGAGCCATGGAGGTTGACAGCCTCGCGAGGTCTAGAGCTCACAGAGCCACTACTTGGTTCTATTTCATTTTAGGTAATTTTTATTTCTCGTGACACAACCTACCATTCTTTATAACTGTTACCGTTCTCCGCCATGACCGCGCAACACTATCCGTCTTTCGCATTCGACGGCGCGATAAATTCTCCTAAATCTAATAAAGAGCAGTGATTTGTGCACTCCGGGTTCGAGTCCGGACCGAATTGGGTTACACTGGCATTACACATGTCAGTCAGGTCGTTCGGGCCGCCATATATGGTGGATGGATGTGATCACGGCGTTTAATTAATTTTATGGTGATTATGTTAATTTATGTTGAGCCGAGTAGAGTCGAGTAGAGTCTCAATGATACTAATACTACGACAATAACAGCTTAACCATATACTAATTTAAGCATCATAAAGTCTGTATTAGCTTTTATACGCCTTATACAGCTTGTTACATATAATAAAGCATTGTTATAATGTAGGTAGCACATTAGAACAATGCTTTTATATATATATAACAAGGTGAACAAGATGCCCGGCCAACCTCTTAGTTATTGTCACTGTTTGGGCGCGAATATAACGGAATACTCGGAAACTAACAACCATGTCGACTTCCCCTAATCACTTAGGTTTATTTGAATACACATGCAACTGAATTACTGTGATTGAAAACAAGTTTAAGAGCCAACGGTTAAGTTCGCGAACAGTCCAAACATTCACGCTGAACGCCACCAGTTCATTTTGCTGTCAACTGTCAAACATTTCCAGCTTTTAGTGCGTCTAATGACAGCTGATTTTCCCGCTCTTACATCATTGAAACATATTTTTATTGTTGTTTGTATCATTTTAAGTTGCATTTTAACTACCAATTTATCCACGCTCCATTATATAACGAGGATGCCTGAAAACATTACCTTCGGTTTTTGGTGGTGATGGTATAATCCAATGTCCGCACCATGTAGATTACTGGTGTATTGCACTTGATGTGTTTCTTAAAACGATCTAAATATCGCGTTGATAATAAACTACGACCGTTACATGATAAATTCGCAGAGATTAGCACATTTCCTTACGTTTCCCAAAGAAGAATGACATTCCATCTTTTAACTTCAAATTTCCTCCTTTTAATCTACAACGGCCTGCATTTCATAACCAGCTTCAAAAAGGACTAGTACTAGATGGTAAGTAAATATACATTAATAAAATCGTTGCAAGACTATGTTTGTACGCGCATTACGCAAAAACTAACGTACTGATAAGATTATGACCTCTATTAACACAAGGATACTTGTTACCCGACTACAGCGAACCAAAAGAAATACATATTTAGCTTATTTCACCTCCGCGAACTAAGTTGCGGGCATGCTCTAGTAAAACATAATTTCATGAATACCACTTGGTATCAGAAATAATAGTAGTGACCTGTGTATAAACGGGTAGACCCACAATTTATGTATATAATTATCTTAAAGCAAGATTACTGCTAGTTTGTCTTAGTTCCACGCTAACTACAACTGTTCTGCTTATCTCTCCCTCTGTCGGACTCTCTTGGATATATTAATGGAAATTTATCTCCGACGAGGAAAATTCTCTTGGACGGGATTATTTATTTTATATTTTCAATCATCTGTTATGAGAATTATGAGAAGAAGTATTACCATAATATGTCACCCTATAAAGCAGTGAATCAATTCCGTTAATACGTCCGAAAACGACTCACTAACACGTATGCGTACTTACTTACTGCACTGACTCAACGACCCAAAGTGGGTCTTGGCCACCATAGAAGGTCTCCTTATGCCATTCCGGCCGTTGAAGCTGAGTAAGACCTTCCTCATCCTGGTTCCTCCTACTGTAGGTACCTATGCTGCCCGACTGGATAGACCCGTGCTGCACTCAAAATCTCGAAATCTCTCGAGGTGAGGGAAAATGTGTTCCAAAGGGCTTGGTTGAGATACTATTTCTAGGTTATTTTTTACTGATTAGATTAGATTCATTTATTTCTTATTGGAAATTACATAGTGTTTTATATATTAAAACTAAAATGAATTCACACAAAAACTGTGTTATAAAATGCACTTAATTAGAAATTGGTTTAGTCTCCGTCCTACCATGTATCTACAAAGATTTACTGAAGTACACGTACCAAGTAGTATAATACCACTAAACAATTGTTGTAGTTAGCTGGAAGATGACTAATAGAAAATGTCTTAAGACCCGTGCTCCATCATTTGAAAAAATGAAACCACTAGATTTCATTTTGGAATGTTATTAATTTTTCTGTGTACATTGTTTCCCTGTATCTATATTAGTAACATAAAAATGTGGTGTAATTTACCAGCATTAAAAAAACTAATAAAGAAACATCATGTTTCTTTTATACACGATGGCATCTAATTGGTAATCAGGTACCAGTTTTTCTAACTCCGTAATTGATAGCGGTCACGTTGATGTCGTAATTAGTTACATCTAAACATTTTTTTTTCTGTGATAATTTTTATTTCGAAATCATTTTTATCCTAAATTCCTTGTCACCCTACTAATCTGTATCTGTGAGCTTACAACCTCCTTAAAAAATTAATGACAATTATAATTTATGAGTAATAACTTGTCACTGTCATGTATGTAAACCAAGTCATAGAAGTCGCAAATATTGAATGAGAAAAGTAAATTAGTAATTAAAAAAACATTCCTCGACCATGTTTGTGCTCAAAATATCGAGCGTTACAATATTGTAGGTACGTTTATCAATACAAACCAAACAGCTGAAGATGAACTCAAGAATTATTCCACGAAATTCATCCAAACGTACATTTTCTCACGCACAGTTTGATAAACCGCATGAACTAAAACCTCAGTGACTTCGGACAGTTTACAGTGCCAAACCACGCTCAAGCACCCGGCCGGCCTCGACGTCGTCCTGACGATCTGGATCGACGCATTTTAAGATACTTTGCTCGAGATCCTCGTAGGAGCAATAGGCAAGCAGCAAGAAGGTTTCACGTGAGTCAGTCCTTCGTGTGGCGGCTACTTAAATCGTCGGAATCGCATTCTTTTCATTTTCGGCCATTTTATCAATTTTAATTCGTTATCTATCACGCCCTAACTACTCATACTCGTAGAAAAGTTTATTTACTTAAGATCTGTCAAATTTTCCGCGAAAACGATGGTACTTGACGTATCATGATCACGTGATTTTACTTCAATAATTAATGTAGGTGACCATGTATCCAGTGGTTATTAGTTTAAATTATGTTTTAACCTTTAATTAATTAAACAGTGAGGTATTTGTGTGAGACCTCGCCTATTAAGTTTGATTTTAGCTAGATATTAATATTTGTCTACTCCTGATTACCGATTAGAATCCACCGTGTATAGTAAAAGAATTAAGTTAAATATAAGCCTGTAAAAAAATCACCTTCCATCGATGTGATTAGAAATAATTCTCACTAGGGTAGGAAATCGTATTAGTGTATAATATACTTGGCAGTCTACACAAATTCTAGCCGACATACTTTGTTAAAACTTTTTCTCCAACTTAGCTTCTTACAAAGAAATACGGGCGGCTAAGTAATTTAATTCATCAGTAAATTCTGATACAACTTTCCACTAAAATGGCACCCGCGAGACAAAAACTTAGCAAGGTTTAACATAACTTGGCTAGAGTAACTTTCCAACTTGGAACTTACCGCTAAACTGCGTATAGCAGAGTAAAAATGATAAATGGCGTGATGTCTTAGCAATTACTACGAATGGCTATAAATTCTGAACTAATCAGAGCCACATAAAGTTAGCATCAAAGTAAATTAAGGACGAGTACCTCTAACATTACTGTGACGCGTCTCTCTTTGCCACGGGACAAATTCTTTTTATCTCCTTTTAACCGACTTCTAAAAGGACAGGTTTTTTTTGTATGGTTGCTAAGCGAATACTCGAAGACGGGCGGACCGACTTAAAATATTTTTCTGTTTGAAAGGGTACACTTTTCAGTTGCTCCTATTACAACTATCTGGGATCTTGAAGAAATCAAGGGAACTCTTCGAATATTATTGGAACAGATAGAGTAATTTGGGTATTTTACAAGCTTTTATTTAACTTCCAATATTTTATGTAACTATGTTTGTTCGGGCGGAATCTTGCAACTCGATTTTGATGCAAATATCTTAGCTGAATTTTCTTATGAAATATGTAAATTATTATGACATGCAATATTATTATGACATGGAGCTGATCTGATCATGGAGCCGGCTGGTAGCCATTAGGATCATCTAAATTACATAAGATAAATTTACGGTGTTTGGGTTAACTTGATTAGTTGTGACGTGCAGTTTACGATTATACAATAAATAAAAGTTTGTCTCAAAAAATGATTGTGATTGTTATTACGGTACAATCAAACAAGATATAATTATTCTTCTCGTGCCACCTGATGAGGTCGTTAGAACGCACTGTCGTTTGCTTCTTGAATCTTCATATAGGTACATTGGCAAAATGATCATGACGTACAATCTCGAGATGAAAATACAGTTTTGTTGTATCTATTTCTTTTATTTTGGCAATTCAAGGTGGAAATAACACGAAAGAGATCTTCCGAATTGCATCCCTTTACCAATCTCAGCCCCATCAACATTTTTGTGTGGTTCCGAACAGAAAACGATGTGAAGTTTTAAAAAGCAGTTCATCAATACCAATTCCAATTTTAAGAAATATGTTAAAAAAACCGGTAGGTACACTTGGAATGGACGAAAAGTAAATGTTACATCACAGTATAATTATGCCTTTCATGTAAAAAATAAAACTGCAGTTGGCCGATCTATAAAACCGAGGAATCATTTCAAAAATTTCACGATCGAAAAATGATTAGAAATCATTAAAAACCCCTGCACCAAGTTAATGATTCAGTTAAAACCAATGGTTTATCCTAGAAAAACCTTAGGACGTTTTATAGCCATCTTTCATATACTGTGCAATAAAGTTAAATCAAATGAGTCGTTCAATACCTACAATCATGATCATCAGTCAGTATTTTGAGCATTGAATTCACTCTGATCAAGGCAGGTTACTCCCACGGCAAACTCAAGTATTTATTAACCCAAACCGACCTATTTACGATTCCGACTATTATTCGCTCACAGGAAAATGCTATCGAATGCGATTTCATTACAATAAATCTCTGTGCGAGAGTTATAAAGTTTTCCGTCCAACAAACTAAGATAATGTACCTCTGTCAGGCCATTCTTTACGCTTCGGTTAATTTTGCAATCAAAATTCAACCGTAAATTTGAATAGTTAGAGTATAAAATTAATTGTAGCCCTTTTTACTTGTCGGCTGGTGAAGTATTTGATAAATACAGTCAGATAAGTTTGGTAATTGGAGCGATATTTAAGAGCAAAATGATAATTTCGGTCTAATTTTAATATCGTGTAATTAATCAAGTTCAATTGAATAGGGAGATTGTATAGAATTGATAAAGTTAATTCACTTAGTGAGTGATTAATATAGTTACTAAACTAAACTATGAATAGAACTAAAGTAGGTGCCGATGAGTTCGATCGCTTGTAAGTAATGAAAGTTGTGATTTGTAAGCAGTATTATCAAGGTTTTCTTCACTTTATGCAGTTTAATTAGAGATGCTCATATTTTGGGTATCTTATTTACAAATAATAATACATTACTTTTCTAGGGCGGTAAAACAAAGAATGTCTCAGATCGCAGGTATTTAACGCGCGAGCCGAAGGCAAGGGCGATAAATATGCGACCTGAGGCTTTCTTTATTAACGCCCGTGGTAAGTACAACATCTTACGTCTCCCCAGGCCATCAAGTGGGATTTTCCGCACGCGTAGCGGGCGGTTATTTCTACTTTATGGCCAGGTGTGACGTAAATATTGTTTCCTTTTACTAGTGAATACATTACAGTCAAGATATTACACAGTCTGAGTTAGTCATGGATAATAACGTCGTGAAATTTTACCTACTTTTTTGCTAGCCTATTGTAGTGTCCCACTGCTGAGCTAACTCCTCCCCCCTTGATTTCTAGCAGTCCCGGTTCCGAGAAAACTCTGCCGACGACACGGTAGGCCGCGACGAAAATGATTCCAATGGAATCAATGATTATGATTATGAAAATGACGGGACGACTTGAACGTATTTACTAACTGACATTGACGACTAACTGAAAATATAATTTTTAAATTTAAATATCTCAGTATTTTTATTTCTTTTTCATAATTATGTTCACGCTTAAAATAGTACATTACATAACTAGGGTGGTAAAACAAAGAAAGGCCGAGATCGCAGATGTTTGCGGCCCGAGCTGGAAGCGAGGGTCGTAAATATGCGATCGAGGGCTTTCTTTATTACCTCCCGTGTTGTGTACATCATTTTATGTCTACACTAGCGACCCGCCCCGGCTTCGCACGGGTGCAATGCTGATACTAAATGCATGTATTATACATATAAACCTTCCTCTTAAATCACTCTATCTATTAAAAAAACCGCATCAAAATCCGTTGCGTAGTTTTAAAGATTTAAGCATACATAGGGATATAGGGAATAGGGACAGAGAAAGCGACTTTGTTTTATACTATGTAGTGAAAAGGCCAGAAAGCGGATTTTGCCGAACGCGTAGCGTGCGGAAAAAGCCACTTTATGGCCAGGTGTGGTAATAAATATGTTAAAGATATATCACGATATATTATAAAGAAAGAACATCTCTCTTGGTCTGAACCTACGATCCTGCGCTAAGCCACAGATTTATGAGCACTGCACCGACAATGACTTTTATCCAAACTGACTATAATAATGGGATTTCTATTGAAATATGAACTATGGAGATAATATTTAAATCACTTACTGCGATAACTTTATATTATTATATTAGTGGAAGGTTCTCGCTACTTCGTTAGTGAATCCTCCGGGAGATGGCGTTGTTCACGTGCTATAGGAATCGTACATGGCACAGTCAAGATTTTTCTTGGAATCATGAGCCCGAGTTCATAATGTTATTAATAATTCTATTAGGCGCTGACATACGTTTGTAAGGATAGTCCTAAAATGGGCTCTGTTGCAGATACTATATGACAATGTTTAGCAAGCGTCTGTGAACGATAATTGGGCCAAAATTATTTTTATAGGCATCAAAGTGCTTACAAAAACGTCCATATAAATGTTTAACTCATAATTTCATAACTGTTAGGTTAATTTCCGAAAAACATTATTCTCTAATTCAGAATTGCATACGCTCACCCGAATGATCCCCTTTATCGAAATATGTAGGCTAAGAATATAATAAAACATTTTTTTGATAACGCAGTATACTGTATATAAAACCTATATCGCCTTAAATATAGGGAATACTGTATACACTATATTTAAGGCGATCTGGTGACACAGTCACCTACCACTGCATTTCCAGTCACTGTAAGCAATTTGAGTATGAAATATAAATAAATAAATAAATATTAGGGGACAATCTTACACAAATCGAACTAGTCCCATAGTAAGCTCAATAAGGCTTGTGTTATGGATACTAGACGACGATATATTTAATAGATACATACATACAAATACTTAAATACATAGAAAACATCCATGACTCAGGAACAAATATTCGTGGTCATCACACAAATAAATGCCCTTACCGGGATTCGAACCCAGGACCTCTTGCTTCATAGGCAGGGTCACTACCAACTAAGCTAAAGCGGTCGTCAAATGAGACTTTTTTGTGATAAAAACCCAGAATATTAAGGAACGCGAGTCGGCTAGTCACAGGCTATTAAAAACGATATATTTGACACTTGGACAGTCAGTTATTAACTACTGTATTATTGCGTGGGGCGGAGCAACCTCCACTATCCTCTTAAAACTGGAAAGAGCACAAAGGGCAGTATTGAAGGTAACCTTGAGGAAACCAATCCGATACCCCACGAAAGAATTGTACAGAGACGCCCAGGTACTCAGTGCCTGGAAGCTTTATATCATATTGTTGCATGTCCATAAATCAATCTTAAACTTACCTGATTACAGCATTTTACTTAAAAGCAGAATTTTCAAAATATCTATCACCACTGTTAACACCTCGTTTGCTCGTCGTTTTCAGAGTTTTTTATACCCCCGAATTTACAACAGTTTAGTCAGAAAATACAAATTTGAAGAACACGGCGTCATGGAAACTAAACGCCTTTGTTCATAATTTGAGACTTTACGATTCTGAATATAACGACTTTTACATACAAAGTAGCCAGGGAGGCTCGCGGGCCGCAAGTGAGCGGTTCGCGCGGGCCGCGGTTTGCCGACCGCTGTTCTATCATATCAAAACGTTGAAAATGAGATTTACCAAAACATGGGTTAATTATTTTAGTAAAATAAAGCCATAGCTATAAAATGAAACTGATTATCCAAACTAATTAAAATACAACATGCTTAATTGAATTAAATTGTAAAACAAAACAGCTCATTATCTTGCGTACTTTGTTTTAATACTAGCCGTATCAGATTGTTCAATTGTAAAACCTTTAAAAACAATAAAGCCGTCGATAAATACTTGTTCCGTTTAAAAACTTATTGATACCGTAAGGAAGATTCATACTCGGCGTATTTATAGTATCGTAAAAACCTTTTTACGACTCGGTATAATCCGCACATAAAATTATAACGACGGATCGAAGCCACCGAAATAATAAATCGGGGCATAACGTAAATATTGTGTTTTCTATCATATTTTCTTAGTTTCACCTATAAATAGTCTCCTACACTGAATAGGTACAAAGATAGAATACGGCCACTCTCAAAAAAAATTAGTTCATCGTTTTAAGATAGTGATATTATAATTATGTAATGTATTTTTCATCACACTTGCTCGAAAATGGTGTCATTAAACGTAGGTTCTGCGGGCCGTAAATTACCTATTACGCCCTAGGGCGTAAGTATTCCTTTTTAAATTTGAAACGCTAATTCTGTTTTACTCTTATTTGTCATGTTCAAAGGAAATGCCAGCTTACTTTTTTAACTTTTATCACTGAAATATTTATTTAAAGAGAACTGTTATTGCAAATACAAACATGTAAACATTTCGGTAACATTAATTAAATGTTTAAATAGTGTATTTCAGTATTTTGCAAATATAAAATCAACTAAAATTTTAGGATCTGACAAACTCGCAACCCTTATGGGCATAGCGATTGTCGGACCGGGTGGTAGGCCGTGGCGTTCCCTGGGGTCGAACCAGGTCGCTAGCCGGACCACCCCGAGGGGTCGAACTGGGATTCCTATAATATGTACGCGAACGATAACAAGACTTACAAAAGTAGGTACGCAAGTTCTTCAACTCCAACTCTTTGAACATACTTATATGTGGCTTTCCATGGCTAAAGGGACCTTATAGCAGGTCTTGAGTTAAGCACAGATCCTAAATCTGCGTTAAATAAGCTATCTAATACAAAAAAACCATGACCCTAAGTCCCATACTTTTTTTTTTAAAAAACATCAAACCCGCACATGCTAAAATTGCACTTTTGAGAAATCGTCAAAAGAAGTTTGAAACTAATTTTAAGTATGTTCCCGTTGGAAGTTATGGAGATGATGATTGATTATGTATCTCAAGGTGTTTTTCTTTGGAAATCAGTAATGGTTTTTTTAATGTGACTTCCAGGTCGTGAAAAATCAGCCTTTGATTAGAGCAAGTCGCTTATGAGAAAAAAATTAAAAAAAAAAAAAATTCGGCCTGTTTTTTAAAATATTGTAATCTAAACCATTGTATATAGTTAGAGATATTTGACTGTACATTTTGGGATAGAAATAAAATCACATTGTCAACGAAATATTTTTATTTTAATTAAAATGTAATTTTTATTATATTTTTCATCATTCCTATAATATTTACAATTTTCGTATAATGAGTTCTAAATTATATTTAATCAGTCTACACAAGTATCTCAAAAGTGTCATTATTATTCTACAAGTCGTATTTTTTTATTTATAAACGATTGAAGTTACGTAAAAATCACAAATTTATTCCCATACATTTGAGAAAAGGGACCTTATGACCAGCCATAAGCAAAAATTATTGATAATTACAGTATGGCACGATATTTACATTATTTATTGACTAATCTTGTATTAAAACAGAAAACTGAAGAAAAAAGTTTTAGAAATTTACTGATCAATTAAGAGTTATTCTCACAATTATAACGTTAATGGTGAATAATTCACTCCATGGTGTTATGATGATGTGTTTTGTATAGACTACTTTTCTATAAAACCAAAAATTACCGAGTTTTATAAAAAAAAATCATAATGGTAGGATAGGATTCGCCAAAAAAAATTCAGTCAAAAATTATAGAGACCGCCAAAAAATGTCTTTTTTTGTAAGTTTTTCAAAAAAATTCATTTGCCAAAAAGTGTTTTTTTTTTATTTTTGAATAAAACAAGGTTTTTCTAAAATGCTCAAAAAGTTTTGCGATTCGCCTAAAACACGTTTTCATGTTTTAAAAACAAATGTTTTTTTCTAAAAAGGTTTAAAGAGAAACATGACAAAATGGTAAAAAATTATAGACACCGCCAAAAAAATGTCTTTTTTCGTAAGTTTTTGAAGAAAAAAAATTAAAAAACTTTTTCTTAAATGGTCAAAAATGACAGGCGTTCGCCAGTTTTTTTTATTTTTTTTAAATTTTTGAAAAAATAAGGTTTTTCTAAAAATGGTCAAAAAGTTTTACGATTCGCCAAAAACACTTTTTTATCGGTTTTAAAAAAAATTTTTCAAAAAAAATAAAAAAAACGACACAAAACAAATGTATTTTTTATTTTTATTTTATTTTTTCAATTCCGAATCTGTTGCCCCCAATCCCTTTCCTTCCAAATTTTCAGCTTTCTAGGATCATTTTTAAAAATTTTTGCTTACCATTATGCAGGCTGCATGCTTGTTTGCAGTGTTGGCGAAAATGTAATCCCAATTAACAATTAACGATTGATCTGTTAATTGCAATTAACAATTAATGAAAAGTAATTGTTAATTGCAATTAACGATTACGTAATTGTTAATCGTTAATTGAGATTAACAATTGATTTAGCTACGCATCATAAGTAGGCAAGACATCTTTTCGAAAAATAGGAACAGCAGAGCTCACATCCACTTCTATGTGTCTTAAGGTGGATTTAGACCAAACGAGCGAATGCATTAGATGATGATCAGGGTCTGATGATGGAGCCGAAAGGTATCTATGGGAACTACGTAAAAAAACGACGCAACCCCATCGTGTTTGGGCTCAGTTGTTTCATCTTGACAAGTACTCTGAACCGAAATGATATCCAGGGTCTGATGATGGAGCCGGAATGTGGCCATGGGAACTTCGTAATAAAATGTCGGAACCCCATCGTGTTTGGGCTCATTTGTTTCGTCTTGACGAGTACTTTGAACCGAAATGATATCCAGGGTCTGATGGTGGAGCCGGAAGGTGGCAATGGGAACTCCGTAATAAAACGTCGGACGGAACCCCATCGTGTTTGGGCTCATTTGTTTTGTCTTGACAAGTACTCTGAGACTAAATACGATAGGGTTCCGACATTTTATTACGAAGTTCCTATGGCCACCTTCTGGCTTCATCATCAGACTGGATATCATCTCGGTTCAGAGTACTCGTCAAGTCGAAACAAATGAGCCCAAACACGATGGGGTTCCGACGTTTTATTATGAAGTTCCTATGGCCACCTACCAGCTCCATCATCAGACCCTAGATATAATCTCGGCTCAGAGTACTCGTCGAGGCGAAACAAATGAGCCCAAACACGATGGGGTTGCGTCGTTTTTTTACGTAGTTCCCATAGATACCTTTTGACTCGATCATCAGACCCTGGACATCATTTCCGCTCAGAGTACTTGTCAAGACGAAACAACTGAGCCCAAACACGATGGCGTTCCGACGTTTTATTACGAAGTTCCTATGGCCACCTTCCGGCTTCATCATCAGACCCTGGATATCATCTCAGTTCAGAGTACTCGTCAAGACGAAACAACTGAGCCCAAACAGAATCACGTTCCGACGTTTTATTACGAAGTTCGCATGGCCACCTGCTGGCTCCAACATCAGACCCTGGATATCATCTCAGTTCAGAGTACTCGTCAAGACGAAACAACTGAGCCCAAACAGAATCACGTTCCGACGTTTTATTACGAAGTTCGCATGGCCATCTGCTGGCTCCATCATCAGACCCTGGATATCATCTCGGTTCAGAGTACTTGTCAAGGCGAAACGAATGAGCCCAAACACGATGGGGTTGCGTCGTTTTTTTACGTAGTTCCCATAGATACCTTTCGGCTCCATCATCAGACCCTGGACATCATGTCCGCTCAGAGTACTCGTCAAGACGAAACAACTGAGCCCAAACACGATGGCGTTCCGACGTTTTATTACGAAGTTCCTATGGCCACCTTCCGGCTTCATCATCAGACCCTGGATATCATCTCAGTTCAAAGTACTCGACAAGACGAAACAAATGAGCCCAAACACCACCGTCGTGTCGTGGTATAAAAAAGAAATAAGTTTTATCAACAGCTTTATTATTTTTGTATGTGATCTGCCATAAGGTCCCTTTTCTACTAAACTTTGAACCCAATTTTTATACAGAAAAAATTAACGTACAGCAGTGAAACCAAGCTACAAATACACGTCTATTCCTATATTTTACAATTTTGCATAAAAGAAAAAAATGATTATTTTGAAGGATTTCACTAAAACGTCCATATCTCCGTAACTAGAAACCGTCATAAGGTCCCTTTTCTTATGGAAAGCCACATATAATGTTTTTATTGCTCGGAAAAACTAATGAGGGTTACAAGTTTTTTATGCCACCAGGGCAAGACCAATGCACTTTTTAATAAAGCAAGAAACTTTGTCCGTTGTTTCACAAGGTTACTTGATATATTTTTAATGTGACATCCATCAATTAAGCGACACCTGGTCAGTAAAAGTTTTGGCCTTTTTTGAAACGGAACGGAGTCAAGCAGAACCCAAACCTACGTCGTACTTTGAGCCGTTCGAACGTAGAAATCCCCAAATCTCTTTAAATCCAAATCAATATTGGAAGCATAATTTTTAGTAGAATTACACCAGAATCACCTAATATCGCGTGTACGGTATTTGCGGAACGTGGTTCCCGTTCGTTCTGGGGCATTATGGTATTAAGCCTTATTACGTGGGTGATTCTCATCGAACTTGCATTGTCGACGTCACGAGCCCATTCGTCATAGTTGACGTAATTGTGTTCTCGTCGGAGAATGGCGCATCTGCCTTTAGGCTAATGGATTGCATTAGTGTACAGGTTTTATGTATTTTGTTGGTTTATTGATGCAATTAAGTTCGGTGTAGTTCGTTAGTTTGAGAAAGAATTGGATTAGTGTTTTAGGTCGTTGTATAAAAATTAGTGCGATGCGATGCTTTTTAGTGTTCACTTCAACATAGCCAAAATATTTTAATTTTGCTGTAATTAAGTCTTTGATTTAGTTTTATACATTACATCGTCTCGCAGAATTAAAGTTTTATATTCCTTAATTGAGAAATGATTAATTCTAAAAAAAACTTCCACCCCGCTTTTCGCCCACTATATTCCCAGGGTCTCAAACTATCTCCGTACCAAATTTCATCTCAGTTCAAACGTTAAAAGGTAACAGATAGACAGATGTCACACAGAATAACCTACTTTTATAATATTAGCTTGAATTTGGATGGATGAATAGGTAACGTAAGTATTTCGAGAACATTTTAAAGCTACTGTTACTTACTACCTGTTCACTGTTGATCTTTAATTCAAGTTGCATTTGCTTTCAACGCCATGTGCACAGAGCAGCATTTTGTCTTTATATTTCGGTTGAATTACTAACAAGTTGACAGTAAAAATAACAAAAACGGTTTATGTGAGGTTGGGAGTGAATAAAAATTCAAGCGAATCGGTTAGTTGGAGACAGCGATCGCGTGCAGCTCGTAAAATTGTGTGAGATGCCAAAATAAACAAGTCGAAGAAAGTGCAGCGAAGTGCAACGAGGGTCATGGGAATAAAGTTCACAGGAGTACATCAGCGAACCCAGTTCTTTTACAAGCCTTCTGACCGAGTGCGCGAAGCGTCTGTTTCAGCATGTTTCAGCTTGGACAAATTCAATTCATATTTAATTAAAAAACGATCACTCACGTTGTACAAAAGACGAGACGGCCATTCTCACGAAGTATGACTGCGTCTAATTACCGCGTCTCCATACATTAAGTTTGAAAACAGCGTCGCGGTAATTAGGTGACCGCAGACATACTTCGTGAGAATGGCCGTAGACATCCACTCGACAAAACAAATGCTCCCGAAACATGTCGAGTGGATGTCTCGTCTTTTGTACAACGTGAGTGATCCGTTTTTAATTCAATATGTTTGAGTCTCACGGTAGTTTTCTGAGTTAAATTCATAGTTGGTTTCTTACATTAAGACTTATCACTAGGTTAGTACTACTGCTACACTACTTAAATTAATAAGCTCTACAAAAAAAACTTTTTTTTGTTGCCCTGGATATCATCGCAAATTTTTACGTTTTCAAGTGCCCAGATTACGAATATCAATACCTTTAGACTCAAAGGGCGTAAACGCCGCAGGTTCTGATGGCGTTTACGCCCTTTGAGTCTAAAGGTATCGATATATTCATGAAAGTTCTCAATGTGCTTGTATTTTCATGATTTTTGCATTTCTTATATTTTGAACAATTATCGGCTTATTAAAAATGAAAATAAAGATTTAAAAAAAAACCAGAGCAAATCTTACAAAATCATTGATAGTTTCATGAATTGTGCGCTAATAGACCCAAAATTACTTTCATATCTAGGGCAACAAAACCACTGTAGACCAGATAATCTATGCACCACATTACATAGAGTTTATTTATTTAAACTTTATTGAACAATAATAAAAAAGTACAATAGGCGGACTTAATGCCTTAAGGCATTCTCTACCAGTCAACCATCGGGTAAAACAGAGACTTTAGTTAGAGAGTTTAGTTTATTCCTTGCCTTGAAATGCTTTCGTAGGCTGTGTAGGGATATTCGACTGTCTCTACAGGTCGCATTCCTCAACTGATTCTCGTGAAATTTTGTAAGCAGCTTCGATAAATATATAGAATTTTGTTTTTGGCCGATTCAGTTGTTGGAAATTTGTCAAAATGGCGAAGCCATGGGGGTTGACAAACTCGCGAGGACTACAACTCTCTGAGCCACTAGTCTTCAGTTTCCTTACCCCGGTGTCTGTTATCAAATCTGGCAAATTAAAATTGACCCACATTCCGATTTTCGATTGAGCTGAAACTTGGCACGCATATGTAAATCGGATGACAATGTGATATTGCTGATAAAATGTTATATTATGAATATCACTAGGTACCGTGATTTTCAGATTTGAATGTATGGATACTTCATTGGTGTGAAAATATTGATTTAACGACCAAACTCTATGAAAAATATATTAAACAGGCATAGGTAAGATGGCACGGCATGGTTCCAGTCTGGCCCAGGCCAAAATGTTTCATTGTGTTTAATTATTGTAAATATCAATAACTTAATAAAATGTAATAGTTTATTATTGTACAATAGATTATTTCCGATCAAAAAACTAAAATACCGCACTGACTGAACTTAAAATTCCAGTTACAATCAAACCAACCAAAACTTACAATTAATATTTTTGCTAAAGATACCCGTATCGTTATCAAAAATAAAACTGAATTAATATGCCGTATTCCTCCAAATTAAAAAAAATATACTTTCGACACTGCAAATATCATCTGGCTTCTGATTACTTGCAAAGTGAAATCGTGACCCGTGTCACGATCGCATAAAGTAATTTCGTTATTTGTTTTTTCCCGTTTTCATCGGCTGAGCCAAAGTTATCGTCAGCAAAGCGGCGTTTATTTAATTATATAAACTGCAGTTTAAAAAAGGATACCTCACACGAAGTTCAAGAAAGCCGTAAATTCGTTGTAAACGGGATGGGTGAATTCGCCGTCCAATCTCACGCAACGTTCCCTTTTAATACCTTTAAACGACGACAAATTTACTGTTACAGATTTTCATTCGAACACTCAAATTGGCGTTACTTCCACGGCCTTATTCGGGCAGTTTATATTTTAGATAGACTTTCATAATTTTGATACTAATTCTTATTCCATACTTGCCTACTCACTGTTACATCACTAGTTAACCGTAGTGCTGTTGCTGCTTCTGTTGCTAAAAGTCTATTAATGCTTGTAGTGCGAGGGAGGACAACGGATAAGTATAAAGACAAACAAGTCACTCTTTGTCACTCTTCGGCCGTTCAGCAGCGCGCGATACCTATTCGAGGCGCAGATGGAGCGATTCTTACTGGAGTATTACTACGCATTCGTAAAACTTTGCTTGTGGTGCGTTCTTTTACGGCGCGCACACATACACGCCGCGCGATGTACCCTTTGTTGGCAGAAAAATTACTGCTATTATACCTACTGTGACAACGGTGACTAGTAATTTCATTTCATAAAAAGTAACGAATATAGCAAAGCGGTACCAAAATATAAATCAGTAGCATTAGTAAATTGTTTGTAGAATTGAATTGGAATAGAAATCTTTGTTACTTACTCGTAAATGCCAAGAGATACCTAATTCAGTTAAGAAGGCCGAAATGTCAGACTTGCTTTGGTAGTTTCGTTAGATGTACAGATACCATTTAAATTAATAATTTACACTTGTGGCACTTTTTATGACAGTTTTATTAAGGTAGGTATAAGGATTTCTTTAAGCTTTCTATACTTACAGACACCGTGTATTAATACATTAGTATCGAGTTTCGTTGTTAAAAAAATATAGGTATACAATAATTATTGTTATGATGTTATTGAGAATAATGATGTTCATAATTCTTTATGTTTCAATTCGATGGTTATTTATATTTCTCATTACATGGATTCAGTAAATCAGATACAATTTTAAATGAACAATTTGATTTGTTTTATTAACATATTGGACAACCCGCCTGCCAATCATGGCGATTACGGAATATTCCGGCCAGTAGAGTAAATGCACAATTTCAACCGTTAAACTCGTATTTAATCGAATTTTACCTGTGGACTTATAATAATAAAAAAAAAAAACAAATAAATAAAGTCGTTTCTAGTCGCTTCGATTTCGACAGACCACTACAGCACCTCCCGCACCTCCGATTACATACTGTTATAAATGGCTTACAGATCAATTGGGTATTTGACAACTTTTTTCTGTGATATATTATTACAGAAAGATTTCGCTTTAAATATTAGTGTAAAAACGACTCCAATATCATAAAAACTCACCGAGCTACAACAATGTTAAAATCACATTTTTAAACTTTCCCAAAACCCTTCATACTAAAGCTGTCTGTCGTGTGACGTCACACGCTAGCTCTTTGTACGAGGAATTAAAAACATACATTTATGGGTTATTTGAATGGTATTAATAGTTTTTAATATTTTCATACTTATAAAATAGACTTTCCCACCCAACTTACGAACTCAAAACTGTAACAAATTTCCTTATTTTGCTAAATTTAACAGGACCTTATATATATTTTTCGATGTCCAGTTACTGTCAACATCCCACTATTATTATTCCAATCCAATAGTATTAGGTACGAGATTGATGTTGAGATTGTGAATTACCCTACAGAAAAACAATAAGCCAACTTTCTTTGTATAGGTAAAGCCTTTGTCCAGCAGTGGATGTTTTTTGGCTGATGATGATGATGGTAAACATACCTATTAAAGGATAGCCCTGTTTCTATATTAATACTCCACACGTTGACACATTTGTATCTTTGCTGAAACGCTTGTATCAGACGAAACCCTGAAAACAAATCAAAGAACGCATTAAGTGCCTTTTTGATACAAAGAGTTCGGTATCTTATTCAAGTAGGGCTTCTTAATTAAGGTCAACACTTTATTCAGTTAAAATTAACGAATTATAAATATTATACAGCTTCTGAGAAATTATGAAGAGCCGCTTCGACGAAGTCTTTCAAATTATTTGATGAGTGATTTCCTTTTATTTGCTCGAATCATGACTTGATGAGACGTCACCTCTTCTGATTAATTATGTATGCTATCGTGTGCAAACGAACGACAGTGTATGTTTCTCAAAAGTAGTTCCACTTTATTTTCTTTTCTTACGGGTCTATAGATATAAAGGTTAACTTTTCTATAGATCCAGATTAAATAAGCATTTGGCTATTACTAGCCCCGATGCATGAGGTCTCGTCTAGTCAGATAATATAATGTATAGGACGCCACTTTATGGTTTGAACAATAGTTTTTAAAGATCCATTTTCTCAACAATAAAGGTCTCATGGAAACTTTATCATACAATCAAAATAAACTACATTAATGATTACTATCATTGGTTCTATTACTCTGTTGTTTGAGCTAAACAGGTAATGAGCATTAAAAAAAAAGTGATAGTTGCTACGTACTAGACGAGCTTTTATGGGCTACTAAGTAATTTATGAATGAGTATTGAGTAATGATGATAATATGGTCAATAATGGCGCAAGTTTCTTTTCTAATCGCAAAATTAACTATTTACAGATACACGGAAACTTTAATACGTCTGACTTCGTTAACGTGTGTATTAAACTTTGATTCAGGGATCCAGATTATGCCTTTGGATGAGAGGGTTGAGTCAGCATTACAATCGTTTATAAGTCTGAAAATGGCTATGTTTTAAACAAACTTCAGTCAATAATACGATAGGCGCACGCTATTTAAAAAATCTTTTCTGGTTCCTCAAGAGCAAGATTAACAAATCACTAGTTCTTTTAATATGCAGCGCTACCGACAGAACAATATTGACATTCCCACAGCTCAGCTTAGGGTCTTTGCATACCGCGTGTTTTACTAGCAGACGGCAACATGCATATATGCCAGCAGGATTCAAACAAAATTTAACCACAACAGCCACACAATTGGCCGCTACTTCGCTAGTGGCATAACAAAAAGATGTACGGTAAGTGGTGCTAGAGGTACAGGTAAGATTTTGCACTATGTTACAAAACCGACACTGCATTCGTGCAGATACAGCGATAAGACTGAATTTCGAACGCGCTTTTGATTGATAGAAACCAAGGGCCATTAAAACAAAAGGACTGTCATTCTCCATACAAAAAGCTGTTCCCCGAATTTACAACGCCATCTCCATAAGCTTAGTAAAAGAATTATATTATTTACAATTATTCTATTTTGCAAATGTGACACAGTATTTAAATGTTAGAATTTATTTATTATTAGCTGTTTACGAACTAATTGTTACTATACTATGTTTCTTTGTTCAATTATAAAATCGTTAAATGTTTTGTTTTTTTAGCGCCACCTAGTTTTTGCCCGGAAATCCCCTAGTGGCCGGGTTACAAACCAAAGTATGGAGAATGACAGTCCTCCTGTTTTAATGGTCCTTGATAGAAACGCTAAATTTTTATTAAGTGCATACATCGCCGTACTACCTGATTCTCCTTGGCTATCCTAAGTAGTAAACAAGTCTCTACCCTCAAAATGCAAATTGGTTTGGTTATGGAAAACTACTCTTTCGTCACGAATAAAGCAGGTCAAGATATTACTTTGATTATACATTTGCCAATTTGTGATATGTATAGGTACTTTATTCATATTAGGCCAGCAGAATCGGACTATAAACGCGCGTTCGTCGGCTTCATGCCTGCACTTATAAAATATGTAGTGTATAAAGACCCTTAATAGTGATAGCGGTGTGTTTTGACATGTAATTCACGGTGTCTGTGTGTCCGGTCGTTAGCGCTTGTATTGTGAGTCTCGCTCAATTAGGGTCACGTTGTTTTTGGTTAATGTGATTTTTTGTTCACGGCAATAATAGTATGAGAAAATTGAACTGTTTTTAACAGTATATTTTGTGTAGACTTGGTAAATTTCCAGTACGCATTGACACAAATATAAACAACATACTATTCTACAATGTGTAGTGGCCTACGACATTACAGATGATTAAATTGTTATTTATATTTGTAATAGTTATTTAACGTACAAAATCAAGTTACTGAAAAGCATACATCATTATCGCATTAACCATTATCTAAGAAATGATAGTCTTGTACCTAATTTTGAATATTTATTGTAAAGTTAACAACTCTTCGAAAACTGATCTAGTTTATTAATTAATATTTTTGCCTTTTCTATGTTTTCGTTTATATGATACAATATATCGTGGTAGGGTAATCTTTATCAACTTTTGGCGTTACTTCAGTGTTCGATTAGGAGCAGAGCAAACGTAGACTTTGTAATCGTAGCAACTGGTCGCAGCACAGGCAGACCAAGCTGCTAGAAAAGCCTAAAAAACAGTATTCAAAGTTATCATCTCTCATGAACATGCTTACTCGTGGTAGCAATATGGCATCATACTATGGGGTATATTTTGCTCTGAATTTAACGACGGACCTGACACCTCGCCATTGCACTGAGGTAATTTGTGCAAAGGCACGTCCCGATCTGTAAAGCCAACGTACCAATTCAGTGAGTCTAGCGAAAAGGGGTATAAGTCGCATTTAACCTAAGTGCAAAAGAGCTCAAGTCTTACTATAGAGTTGTGGTCTTTTGTACCTAGTTTATGTAACATGCTTCCCTTTTCACTATGGCCAAAGAATTGTTTACATGTATTTTGAACGAATAGTCGCATAAATAAAATGTGTCACACTCATTTACCATCGATTTCGATGTAATTTAAAATAGCCTTCGACACGAGTGTCAGTTTAATGTATGGCTGGATAGACACGCCCGTATGCTGTCATTAGGTCAATATTGGCATTTCGAACCAGTGACAATGTGACGCGACGAAATGACACCCGCATAGAGAGTCGGTATTGATCTATTGTGCTGTCGCTTTTTGACTTGTTTAAAATCAATGGTTATTGTTAAGCCGTTAGGATGATTAAATTGTAAATATTTTTTTTTGTTTCATCCCATTAGCACCTTTTAAAATGGGCATGTGGAGTTATGCTGAATTTCACAGCATAATGTTGTTATCAGTGGCGTGGCTTAAAAGATATCCTTGGGCAAGCCGGTGCAGATTTAGCGTACATTTTCCTTAAGAGCTGTAGAATAAGTCAAGTCTTGTGGCTCCGATTTCCCTACTTTTCAAGCGGTCTTTCTCTGAGTGTTCTGTACCATCACTATGGAAATCGGCATTCATAACACCGGTCCATAAAAAAGGGCCTAAAACTGAAATAGTCAACTACAGGCCAATTTCTAAATTATGCATATTAGCTAAAGTGCAGGAAAAAATTGTTTACAACCAAGTGTATGGGGCTCTAAAACACTCCTTCAGTCCTAACCAGCACGGTTTCCTCAAACAACGATCCACAGTATCCAATCTTGTACTCCTTAACGATTATGTCACTGAAGCAATGGACACTGGCTTCCAAGTTGACGTAATTTACACAGATTACAGCAAAGCATTCGACAGGATTGATCATGACTTGCTAATATTCAAGTTATATGACATAGGGATCAATGGTGACTTATTAAGATGGTTTTCATCATACATAGAAAATAGATCTCAAGCGGTGGTCATTAACAATTATATGTCCAGTTGGGTGACGGTACCGAGTGGAGTCCCCCAAGGATCTTTGCTCGGGCCATTGCTATTTAATATATTTGTTAACGACATCAATAAATGTTTTATTCACTCTAGACTCCTTTGCTTTGCGGACGACATGAAAATCTTTGGGAAGTTAAAAACAAACCAAGACTCACTTTTTATCCAGTCTGACTTAACCCGGCTCGATGATTACTGCCGAATTAATAAGCTTAACTTAAATCCTTCGAAATGTTTCTCAATTACCTTTTCACGTCAACGTAATCCAATTCATACTACTTACTTACTCAAAGGCCAACCACTAAATAAAGTTCCTTTCATGAAAGACCTAGGTGTAACTCATGACTCCAAACTTCTTTTTGATATCCATGTAAATAATATTATAGGTAGTGCCTCGAAAGCCTTAGGTTTTATAATGCGTAACTCCGCTCACTTTACTCAAGCTAAAACAATGAAAGTCCTTTATTGTTCATTAGTCAGGAGTAAGCTCGAATATGCCTCCCAAATTTGGAATCCCTGCTATAATATTTATATCGACAGGATTGAACGTATCCAAAAAAAGTTCCTAAAATTTTTGTGCTACAAAATAAAAACTCCCTATAACTCCATTAACTACTTAAACATCTGCAAAAAACATCATTTAATTCCGTTATACAAACGCCGTGAGATAGCTGATATCATCTACCTTCTTAATATTACTAGCGGTAATATTGACTGTCCCGAACTGCTTCAGAAACTACTATTTAATACACCCAATCGGTCTACACGATATTTTCCTCCACTCTTCGTAAAAGGAGTAACATCCAAATATAGGAAAAATAGTTTTTTGATTCGCGCCAGCCGTAGTCTAAATAGTGTGTCAAAGGAGATAAATATTGACGTTTTTAATTGCGTTATTCCTCTTGTGAGGCGTAATCTAGCGAGTGAATGGTTTCAATTGTAGGTATCAAGCGACCGCGTGTGGCCGCGTGTTCTTAGTATTAGATTAAATTAGTTTATAATGAGTATTATTTTGTTAACCATATATCTTGAATCTACTTCTTAATTTGTATTAAGTATGTGCGTTTGCAAAATTTTGTGCGTGCTATTTAACTTAGTGTTAAATTATAGGTATGTTGTCACCATAAGTGAGTTCCTATAATTGGCTCTCTATTACTACTTTAATTGTTGTTTAGTTTTTAAGGCTGTTGGTTCTCCATGAACAAATAAAATAAAAAAATAAAAATAAAAATAAGGTGCTCAAATGCCTGATATTATAGGCAAGCCGGAAAGTTCTTTGGATGCCACGCTACTGGTATTTATATGGATTGGAAAATACTAAATTACCATAACACAGAAAAAATAAACGGGAAATATTTATGTGATAAAGTTATGAGATCCCAGAATTTTATAATTTTTTTGATATTTTTTTCATTGTCTTTAAGAAAAGAAAAAGAAAAGAATAAATGTTGAGTTTGGAATGCTTAATAACCAAGGTTCGGAAACTCGGGAGCTATTATACCTAAACTTTGGGCTCAGTGCATACGCCGCGTCGATGTTGACTAGTATACTACACATACATACATACTACACATACGTCAACATCGACGCGGCGTAGGCACTGAGCCCAAAGTTTAGGTATAATAGCTCCCGAGTTTCCGAATCTTGTTAATAACACTGAATAAATAAATGTACGGTAACGTTTTCATGCTCAAAGTGAATTAATATTTTTTTCATACAAACTTAGTACAGTGAGGACACATGAAGTCGTCACAGAATGCTACCGTTTTGTATGGTGCGTTTTAACGCTTCGTACGGCCGGCTACTTACTACTACTTGGGTCAGTTATGTTTTTGGTAAAATCTTTAATGTACAATGTTGTCTTCATACATTTTTATTATTATGCAGAAATTTACATAATAGCCTGGAGGATCTGCCTGCAACAGATTGCTTTGCCGTAGTCTTGCTACGATTTTATTATATGTAGGTATAAAATAGATGTAGTGGTACGAATATGGAATAGCGCTTTGTCCCAGTCCTGGATCAAATGATTCCTGCACAAAAGTATGAAAATGAACGGCTCCATCAATCATTTCCAAACAAAATTAAACGTCACACGCGCGATGCCCTGCCGGACGCCGGTAGTTAAAGAGTACGCGAGGGTCAGAGAGAACGCAAGATTTTCTACCAACTTCCAAAAATAAGGTAACTATTAGTTCTATTTTAAGTGCAGCTTGTTGAAAAGTACATAATATGTGCGAAGCAGATTTCGATAGGTTTTCTTTTTGCTTTCGTTTTTGTCAAGTCATAGGTAGGTATAATATCGTTTACCTACCTAGCAACTGATAATAAAATAGTAACGTAACAAGTTGATATAAGATCAAGGAAAAGAAAAACACTAAACAATATTTTACTGGCCAAAAATTACTAATAGGAACTGACACGCTTAATGGTGACTTAGGCTATGTTCAGTGCGACGTCCAACGCGTACATCCGCATTGATGCATCATGTCAATATACCGCGTTCAGTGCGTCGCGGATATAAAAACTAACGTCCGCTCGTCCACATTGAACCTGACCGTAGAAAATCTTGAACTTCTTTTTATTTGAAACAGTGTTTTAACAGTAATTCTTTTTTACTCCACGTTTTACATTTTTTCTTTGAAACAAGTACGTCAGGTAGTTAATAATAGTATGATTAGTTTATCTCCTGGCATAAATACTTTCATATTGCTTCTTAAAACACTGATCAGAAAATAGAAAATATACTTAGAAAGCTCTTTCTTGCAGCCTCTGTTCTCTGAATACCTGTGGGCAGCCAGCAAGCGACGCACTCATTAATACTACATTTGTCTCGGCAAGAGACAGAATTCCTTCCTCATTCACTGTTATTAATATTGTATCAGCGTAATTATTTTCATCCTTCGGATCGAATGTGACACGGTTATAATTGCTTTCATTATTATTAGTTAGTTACGACCGTGTCAGGATGAAATTAGTTTCGAGATAATTAGGTGAAATTTATTGCAAGTGTTACGCGTATTTCTTGGGATTTGATTGCATTAAAGTTTAGGGGTTACATTTTCCTTCAAAATATTATGTATGCAATAATAAATTGTGTTATTTATGGCTCGAGGCTAAAAAGTTGACTCGATTTGACTACATTTATATTAGAGTACAGTAGTCAACACAGAGATCAGGCCCAAAATAAAAGTGGCTGTCGTCAAAAAAAGAATAATGCATATCTATATAGATACAAGAAATCAAAGTATATAGAAAAATTAAATGGCACTCACCTGTGTCCAGACCGGGAATCGATCGCTCGATCGTCGTAGCTCTAAAGGTGCGCATTGGGGTGAGATACCTGTGTAATACAGGTTCTCATAGATGGCGTTTAGGTTAATATCCTATTAAACCAGAATGATACAGAAGTCAATGTAGATGGCAGGATTGAGGGCGCTTACTGGATGCTCCGGTGGACGAGTGTTTAGGTCGCTGGGCCGGAAATCCAGAGGTACGGGATTCGATTCCCGGTCTGGCCACAGGTGAGTGCCATTTAATATTTCTATGTACTTTGATTTCTTGTATCTATATATGTAACATAACATGTGGTGTAATTACCCGCATTAAAAACCAATGAAGAGACAAAAAATGATTCTTTCATGTAAAGAATAATACAGCTAAAGTGGAGAGCAGGAGATTTCGCGAGGTTGAAGAACGGGAGGTGGACTAAGGATGTTACTAAATGGTGCCCAAGGCCGTCGAAACAAAATGCGGCAAGACCAAAGGCTCGATAGTCAGACGACGTTTCTCGCACAGGCAAGTAAGCAATGGATGAGGGTGGCACAGGACCGAAGCGAGTGGCGTAATGAGGAAAAGGATTGAGCAGTGGATGGATACAGGCTTAATAGATAAAGCGTTGTCAATCTCATGGTTTCGCAATGTCAGTACGTGTTTCCCCACTGTAACTCAAAAACGACCGCAGATTTGAATTCTAAAATGTCATTTAAATTTTATTACATCGTTATTGTAGTTAAATTGGTTTGACGAGCTTAAAATACATGAAAAATCTGTGAGTTTAATTGGATAGCATTCACTTGTAACGTAAAAACAGTGGTTTACTCGTAAAATATTATTATTTAGCGGTAAAAAGTGTACGCTTTCAGTTTCAAGCGCTCATTCTCATTTTAAAACGGTAAGGACTCTTAACTACAGCCATGAAGTGTGAAAATACAATAAAACTCTAGAATAAAAGCTGAAAAAGGTACAAAAATTGAGAAAATTAACTTTTGGTTTTTTTAAACTCATCCCATCTCATCCCACGAATATTATAAATGTGAAATTAGTGAACATGTTTCAAAGTTTACATGTTTGGATTTTGGATTTTTTACTAACTAACGCAGTAACAACTGAATTAATTGAGCTGAAATTTGGCATGCAACTAGGTCAAGTTTTAGATTGATACATAGGACTTTACATCCCGGTAAAGAACTCCCTTGGGTTAATAAGGGGAATGCCGCAGGCGAACTCGTGTGTTAATGTTAGTTATCTATGAACAGTCTCTTTTAGTGGCGCTGCCCTGTACGTCTAGCATAACCGGCCGCGACTTCGTATCTCGAGCGACAGAGTATCACCTGTCACTGTCACACGATATTGAGTGGAAAGAAATAGGTAGTATTTGTCATGTCACAGTTGTGCTAGAGGTACTGGTAGCACAAAAATGTCTTTTGACTGTCATTTCATCCTGATACCTGTAGTGGTTTAGTCTTATGACGTTTAGGTTTATTTATGTAAGATTACACACTACAAATACGGCGGTTGGATGCGAAGAACTGAGGACCGGGTATAGTGGTGCAAATGGGGAAGACCTATGTCCACCAGTGGACGACTACGGGCTGATGATCATGATGAATACTCACCTCGAAAAGTAAACACTCTTAATATTTACACCAGTAAAATAACCATAAATACACTCGTAAATTACCTTTACCATTAAAAAACAAGAATAAATTCACGATAGGACAAAGTAAAACAAATGATACGGCCAAAGCAAACGTGTTAATACACGGGGAGAATATAAATACGGGGCTTAAGCCGATAATGGTTGAATATAAAATAATACAGGTTAAAATTATAACAGCCCATAACTGGGCTTAACGGAATGGCGTTGACATACTGTTATGCCGGGCTGAAATATACGTTGAAGGGTTATTCGAGTAGAAAAATGGAAATAACTGTGAGCGCTATAAAATTTATCTAATAGTTGTTACTAGAGTTTTACGCAACCGCGAAAAATGGTACCTGTGTTTTGTTTACGCGTATCTTGTAATATTTTTACCCGACTGCGGCGAAGCCCAAAGGAGGGTAATGTGTTTGGGCTGTATGTATGTATGTATGTCCGTTCCTGTGTCCGCTCGTAACTACTCAACGGCACAATCGATTTTGATACATCATTGGATTCGTCTTGATGGCGCGAGTGTCACTGGGTATGAAGTTTGTTAAAATAAACAAAATGGCGGATTTTATGCACTCTTAAAGTGCACCGCAGTTTTTTTTAGTAAAAATATTTTATTACTTTGTATTGTACAAACGACTAGATAGATTTCTGAATTAAGGTGTAATTAGTTTTATCTCGATAACCGAGACAAAACTAATGACCCCAAGATAGATAACGTAAAAAAAATTGTATCAATATTTTGCAGTAGAGTGTTTTGTTTTCAAATAATTGGTTGAATCAGGCGTTACTTTGCGGAAATCTTTGCGGATAATTACAACAAAGATATTGCTTTAGCTTGGCAACTTCGTTGGTGACACTCACATGTGTGCTTTTTGTGATGTGCAGCCGTAACTACTTACACAAGATAGCGCCAACACGAACGGCGACCGACGGAGGCTGCCTCCGTCGGTCGCCGTCGTCCCGTCGGCTGCACATAACAAAAAGCACACATGTGCGTGTCACCAACGAAGTTGCCAAGCTATAATCCGCGATATGATAACGTGTTCATTAATGCTAGCTCGTTATAATTACTTGTGTATTTTTTCAAGCATTCACAAAAAAAACATGCAAATAAATTTAACAACCCACCACCAAAAATACTAAACTCGACACGTGTTTCGCCTCTCTACGAGGCATCCTCAGGAGAACCCGGAAACGTTGACAGTCCGGCGTCTGTTGATGGAGTTGGGGTCCGATGGATGTTTGCATGCATCCAATAATGCATCAAGTCGTTTTGTTTCATCACGATTAAAAAAACCCTTCGAAAAAACCGCGTGTGTAGCACGTATAACTCCGATAACAGACGTTCCTATAATCTGGGCTTTCGAGAAGAGCTATTGTTTCGTCATCTACCGGTTGTTCTTTGTGTTATTTTGGTTTACAGCTTTGATCAAAATTGTTTTAATAATTTAATTAATGTAATCCAAACTAATATGCGACAGTAACTCTGTCTGTCTGTCTTTTCACGCTTAAACCACCGAACCGATGTAAATTAAATTTTGTATGAAGATAGTTTGAGACTCTGAAAAGCACATGGGTAGTTTTTATCCTGAAGGTCTCCTGGGGTTAAAAAGGGGGTGGATGTTTGTACGGGAAATCAAACATTACTCCTCTATAAAGAATATGAAAATACACAGACGAAATTACGAGCAAAAGCAAGTATTAAATAAACACAAGGTGGCAACCAATATCATGTAACAAAACTAGCGTTGTTCACACCAGAATAACCCGCGCGTTGTGTCAGTTTCAGCATTTTTGTCCGCATAATCTGAAACGGTTGGGAAGCAATTATAAGGGTGATTTATGTATGTTATTTTACATTATTGTTCTCGTTTACCTACAGAATTTGTAATATTTCTGGCAGATTACAACACTTGACGAACTGGCACGATCCAAATGTAAGTTGTATTTTTATAGATTTTAAAATAAGAAACTGTCGCCAAATAAAAATTACGTTTTGGTATACTAGTAGAATAGATACTTTGGTACATTTAAAATCTGTATATTCTTATGTACAGTATTACTTACTAAAACTAAATTAAGTACTAAAACTTCACAACTCGTATGAGGATACACTACATACAAATTTCAAAGAATCTTGAAATTCAATTCAACCATATTCCAGTGATAGTTGTACTTACTTCATACAAGAATAAATATGCAATAATGTTAAAGTAAGTAGGTACCTATTATAATACAAATATGCTAATTGTAGGTACTAAAATGAAATAGTTATTAAACACGTTTTATGTTTAGTAGGCACTCAACCGCATATAAAACCAGAATGATAGCTATTCATTGAACCCCACAAATGCTTGGCACTACGCGAGGTCATTTTATTAAAAGTTAAATCATAAATTAGAACCTATTTTCGAAACAGCAATAATTTCGCCCCTCTCACTGCCGATTGGCACCACTTATCCACATCAGCAATTAGATCAATCAGCTTTATTTATTGATAAATACCCCAATCCCCCAAAAATCACCATTTAGAATCAATTCGGCAAACATCGCGGCGCCATCAAAAGTGATCGCGATGAAATATAGGTGAGGCGCGCGCGAGCAGCAAATGAGAATAAATAAATCAGCTTATAGCCAAAGAGTAAATTCCATTACGATTCTAAAGGGGACGATATAAAGTTTATACCTATACTCGTATGTGGCGCAACTCACAGAGAATGAAATGCAACTCCAAAAGATGATGGTAAACTATACAGAAAGGTCACAAGTGTCATTTAGCATAGGTGTCGACACAATTTATGTCAATTCAATAAACGTAATAGTTGTCAGCCATTGAATAGTATGGTAAACCGTTTTGTACTGTTCGAGACTTGTAGCCGGTTAGAATCCTTTTTAAATATCTTCCTAATTACAGACGTTTGCTTCTTTTACTTTCGTGGTCCATATTAATTAAGCTTGATCGATAAATTAAATGATTTAATACAAAAAAAAATAACCGACTTCAAACGAAGTGTTAGTGGAGGAGGTACCGTTTCAAATGATATCAATTTCAAATCCGAATCAGCGACCATACATAAACAAGCTATGATTCCGACAAACTGCGAACCTCTCTCTTTTTTTGATATTGGTTAAAATCTACATGAACTGGTTAATAAGTATGGATAAAGGTAAAACGGTTACAAGCCTAGGCTAGCGCAACTTGCCGCGACTTCGTTTGTCGCGCAATAGAGACTTGTCACTTTCGCACAAAATTTAATGGAAAGGGATGGGTAGTATTTTTAGCGTGACAGAGTCCCTTATCACAGTTGTAGGTACTGGTACAGACTACAGATGCAGTGAACATTTTTTTTCTATCGTATTTAATCCAATAAAACCGTATTTATCGTTTTCTCTCAATTAGTGTGTCGGAGCTAATTGAGGGAAAATTATAAATACGAATTTTAACGAACTACGATGACAAAAATTTATTCACAATGTGTACTGTCTGTAGTTCCTCATCTTTGATAGCGCGCATGCGCCGCGGGGTGGGACGCGCTCGTGATTTACGCCGCGCGCGCACAAATTAACCGGCCCATGTACGGAGGGGGCTCCTGTCAACGCCACGCGCTTTTATTTGAATAAGGAATACGATTTTTAATTCGTCTGGTTAATTTCAGATGCCAAAAGTAGTAAGACTAAACAAAAGTTGTTGAAAACTTAAATATGGTAAGCGAATAAAAATATGGTGGAATTTTTGCAAATAAAATAAACGGGCAGATAAGAATCTAGAATAATATTGATTTTCCTAAACACATTTTGCGTAAATATTGCCAAATTATCATTTCGGAGAAACATAACTATCGAGTTTACTTTTCCTTAGGCATAATTTAATTTATGCCACACCTGTACCTCTAGCACAACCGTGACACGCGAGTCTTTGTCGCGTGATAAATGCTACCTATCTCTTTCCACTCAATATCGTGTGACAGTGACAGGTGATGCTCTGTCGCGCGAGAAACGAAGTCGCGCCCAGTTATGCTAGACGTACTGGCCATAAAGTGGCTTTTTCTGCACGCTGCGCGTACGGAAAAAGCCGCTCTCTGGCCAAGTGTAGACATAAAATAATGTACACAACACGGGAGGTAATAAAGAAAGCCCTCGATCGCATATTTACGTCCCTCGCTTGCAGCTCGGGCCGCAAACTTCTGCGATCTTGGCCTTTCTTTGTGTTACCACCCTAGTTGTGTAATGTACTATTTCAACACATTTGCTCGTAAAGGGTGTTATAACACGCAGGCATATAGAGCAGCTAGAGCCAATTTACCTCCCGTGGGAGTTATAAAATCTATAACTATAAAAAGCAAATTGGTATGAAAACGTATAACTCCCGAGGGAGTTGTGAGCTTAATTTTAAAATATAGAACCCACTTGTACTAAGGAGGTATCACAACAGCCAAGGCTTGTTTCCTATCTTCAAAAGTTGGCTACAAAACCAATTTTACTGTATATAAAACTCATACGGTATATTTTACTATTATTTCAGAGAATTTTGCAATTATTTTAGTAAATTCCATTTTGAAAATCGGTAGGTACAATCTGGCAGTATGGCCAGTCAAGTTTGAAAATTAAACGCAGTTCTTAACATTATTTGTGGAAGACAACATTGAAAAAGTTGACATTTGAAGTTGCCTTTTAGCGGGTGCGATCCTTTATTTGATTATTATGCTCGCAAATGTGATGCAAAACATTGTGTGTATCACGGGTAGTAAGGAGATTACAAACTCAAGTCATTAAAAAGCACTCTGCTTTCAGCGTCAGGCTTCTACTATACTCTCGTTAGTAATCCCCTTCTTACTGGTATACACTTGCTTGCCAGAATTTCATTTGCCATAATTTCATTTGCCATACTATTCAACTGCCATAATGTTGTTTCCCATAATTTCATATGTCATACTCATTGTTTACTATATTAATCATATGCCCGAATCTTTGTTTCCCATAAAATCATTTTCAATAATTTCATATGCCAGAATCTTTGTGTCCCATAAAATCATTTTCAATAATATCATATGCCAGAATCTATGTTTCCCATAAAATCAATACATTAAGCAAAAAAGTAGGTTAGGTTAGGTTTGAACTGCGTCCCCCAACAAAAACGAACTGCTGTCAGAAAAGTAGGTTAGGTTAGGTTTGAACTGCGTCCCCCAACAAAAACGAACTGCTGTCAGAAAAGTAGGTTAGGTTAGGTTTGAACTGCGTCCCCCAACAAAAATGAACTGCTGACAGAAAAGTAGGTTAGGTTAGGTTTGAACTGCGTCCCCCAACAAAAACGAACTGCTGTCAGAAAAGTAGGTTAGGTTTGAACTGCGTCCCCCAACAAAACCGAACCGCTGTCTGAAATGTACGTAAGGTTAAATGAAACATTATACGAATATTAGTTACAAAAAATAAATGTAGTAGCATACCCACCAACGTATTAAAACAACGAAATAATTTTCGGGCGCTTGCAGAAATGTAATAAGCAAATGCATATCCAGAACAGATTTGAAAATACTATTTAGCATGGATTTTAAATATTCTTTTAACTTAATAATATGGATAACAATACGTATGGCATTCGTAAGATTATGGCATTTAATATTCGGGTAAACAATAATATTGCACTTAATAATATGGATAACAATACGTATGGCAATCGTATCCTTATGGCATTTAATATTCGGGTAAACAAGAGTATGCCAAATAACTATTATGGTAAACGAAACATTCGGGCAAATGAAATTCGGGCAAGTGCAATTCGGGCAAATGAATTGTATGGCATATGTACTTCGGGCAAACATTAGACAACCCTTCTTACTACCCTTAATGCACAATGTACTATTTTCTGCTAGTAAATAAGTAAGTTAAGGTAAGAACTGCAACCTCAACAGAAACGAACCTGTGCCAAATACTACTTTTCAGTAGAGTATGGCGAAAGAAAAGATGCGAAACACAATTTTTGGGGAATCAATCATCTCTACTTATCTTATCTATATCTACAGGTATAACAAAATGACTATTAGGCGGAATGAATTTTGCCAAGACAGCTAGTTTCTTATAAAACTCTAAATAAAGGCAAACGAAACCGGCGGAGAAGTATATAAGTACTTTAGTCTTTTATAGGCACAGATACAAAACCCAGTAAATAGGTACATAAAGCATACACTTATCCTCTCTGCTATTTTATTTTACGACACACAAGACAGGAAGACGTGTAAAACATTTCCCTGTGTAAGGAGCCGGTAGCAACGCGTCAACAAACACATCTGTTGACATTGAAACACCGCCATATTGGATTTGGGACGTGAGGAAATGCGGTGAAATATTTTATTTGTAGATAAACGTAGGTAAAAGATGTACGAAGTTTTATGTACGAATAAGTAATGTAGGGTGAAGTCAAATTGCCTTAGTGTCGTGCATGTGCTAGACACAAACTTTTGGATACCTACTCACCCCGAGTGGATCGGACTGGGTGGGTGCTGGGGGCGCCTGTGGTCGAAACAGGTCACCTTGTCCCGGTCCACCACGATAGGGTCGGACTAGGTGGCCTGAACGCCTGGAGTCGAACCAGGTGGTTTGGCCAGGGCCACCTTGACTTTTCGCTGATTGCTCAAAGTGAGCAGCAGGAAAGGATGAAGCGGATCATCCTGTCCTTATATGAACGTGTGTATCGAGCTAATGGGAGTTTTAGTTGCCGGTTCGCTAAAACCTAGCCCAGCTAAGAAGACTCCGGCAAGAAACTTAGCTGAGCCCGAGCAAGGTCGGAGTGAATATAACGCAGCGTTATGTGCACGCGTTCTTATTGGCTGTTACACTACATGTGGATGTCGCTTCGGTCGCGGCCATCTTGTGCTGACCATGCAGATGTCTGGCTCTCACATACCAAAACAGGAGTATACCCGGACTATAACGATTCATTTCAAAATAATGAAAATTTGCTATTACTGCCACATACTACTACTTTTTCAAGTTTGTGGCCATGAGTCTATCAGCCGATTACAGTAATTTTCTAAAGCTTTACTGTTGTCCAATTATTGTGATTCCAGGGTACAAAGTGCCTAATTTTTGCCTGGGTCTACAAAAACAAAACCAATCACACAAATTACAGAACGTGCAGACTACACAAGCCATTTAACATAATGATGTAAAGCTTTCAGGCAATGGTATAGTCACGTCTAAAAATATGTACACATTTTGTAACTAGCTGCTAGTGTACCTATAGATAGATAATAGATAAGTTACAAAATGCTCTGCCGTCCTAATTCATAAGGACGCATCTCAGTTTTATAGGTTTTGAGAAACAAGCCATTTTAGTTGTGGAAATGGCATGATTTTGGAGTGTACTAAATTGTCTTAAGACTTTTAGGAAAATTTCAGGAACAAAGATTTCTTTTTGGAAATAATGACGCATTGAGATATCTTGCCACGCCATCTACCATAATCCAGGCTCCAGGGACCAACTCAAATATACACAATACATTTCATCCAAATCGGTCCAATCGTTTAGGAGGAGTTAGGTGACAAACACACGTACAGAAGATTTATTTATTTATTTGTTTATTCAAGTACAACCACATCGTATATATTACATTTGTATAGGTATATAAAGATATAGGTATTAAATCGTAGAAACACTGTGTTCGTACACTATTTTTTTTTTCAAAGAAGTAACCAATTAGTTGTAAATAGATTTTGAAAGTTTTGTCTGTTTATCTATTTTTCTATTAGTTTGTTCACGAATCACATAGCGTAAAAACTACTGGGCCGATTTTCATAAATTTAGTACCGTAAAATGGAGTGAGTAGGGATTGCGAGGGCAGTTGGGTTATGAATGGGGAGAGTAGGGATGACAGAAGGGTGAGGCGGTTTTTAAAGGCTACTGCTACCTAAATAATATATTCTTATTACAAATGGAGCTATAGTAATATTCATAATCCAAAAGTGTCGATCCAACTACGAGGGACTACGGGGTGAGGAGGGATTTGGTGTTTACCGTTAAAGTTATGAAATGGAACTACCCAAAATCATAAACAAATTAAAATACAAACGACCAGAACATTTATTATATATACAATTCAGTTTGCATACTTATGTAAAAAATAAAATGCTATTGAGGTTTGGATGTCAATTTTGTCTCTACTCACCCCGTTTTACGGTATACAGGTAGATTATGACACCTGTTGACACATATGCTACTTTTTATCTGCCTAAGCTGAAGCAAAAAGAGTCATTCAACTTATTTCACCTCTGCGAACGAGGTCGCGAGTGGGTCAACGACCTAGAGTCTAAATAAGATCATCGTTTAAGTACATATTTTAGACTTGAACGAGCATCGTAGCCGCTTGTCAATCTTTACTTACATCTTCTTCGCTTTTTATTACTCTCTGCTGGGGTGTAGGGCTCGAATCAACTTTCTTCATTCGTTTCGTTATTTGGCAAGTTGTGATACATCCTCCCATGTCATCCCTACCGCCAAACATATCAGTGTCTTCATAGCAGTACGAGTAAACTATTGCTAGAAGTTTATTGGCAATTACATATAAGTGGTATATTTTTCCTGAGAACGACAAATGTCATCGACCATAGGTTCAATTGTGGAACAGGTAAATCAATGACTCTTACTTCAATTGATCTTAAGATCGATGATATTGATGACCATAAGTTCAATTAAAATAAGAGACAGGTGAAACAATGTCCTTTATCCCAATATATACTTGTAAGTACACTATAAACCTCCCCTGACTCCATACCGAAGCGCCTATCAAATATTTCATAGCAACGCACAGCAAGGACATCTGGTGAGACAAGCGGGCAGAATTCAATTATATGGAACGATAACATCTTGAGACGAGTCGCATTAAGACAAACAGACGGCAATAACGCCAGTCTCTTTGCATTTACATCCATGATATGAAGTTTTTTGAAAGAAACGAGAAATCTGAGCTGAAAGATATTAGCTACCGTATACTTGACTGAAAAGACAGGCACTTTTCTTGGTACATTTTCATTTACGTTACGATTATATTTGTTTTTCAATGTCGACATCGATGTTCATATAACTTTGAAAGCTTTTATGCATGAGTCTAGCTAGAGCATACCTCGGATCCACACGTGGATTAATTTCAATGCGGCTTTTTAAAATGTTTTTAATTGGTTATCAAGTGGATGAATTGATTAAAAAAATCGAAGTTGGTTATCATTTATTATATTACATATATTTGAACTTTCTCATTTGCTTATTTACAGCTATCGTGAGTTTACTGCGAACCACTATCGAATGAGCTAGCGAACTAGCAACTACTTATAAAGTACTTAGTTTAAAAAAATACTTATTTACTTATACATATAATCTTATTTTTAATTGGTTATGTAAATGTTATGTTTCTGATTAATACATTGCGTTTTATAAGCATTTTTAAGTTCGATTTTTTCATACAGGACCAGTGGAAGGTAAAAGAAAAAAATGTTATTAAAATTTATTTAAGTATATATAAAAGTATTATCAAAAAAGGGTAAAACAATACAAATACCAAAGAAAACTAAAAATAATAATTGAAAGGCATTCCAGCAACCGTTTGGTCGTAGAAAACAACTGCAGCAAAGCGCCTGTAAAATGTTTACGGTTAGAATAAAGATAACGACTACAGAAACCATTGCTAGTCTAGTATTCCACGTGAAGTGCCTCGTACCTAAGTATGCACAGTAACAGTTTATTATTTAACGACTATACACTTTGTTTAGACATATGTGTCATTAAAATAAAAGATGGTTCAAAACAATAAAAACGATTTGAGAGGGACTGCGCCGTGCGCGTCTGCCAAATGCATCTGGAAATATGAATCAAATTAAGCACTGGATGGATCTAGGTAACAAGAGTGAGAGAGACAAGCATATAGGCTAAAGAAAAAGTTATAATGGTATTTACAAAAACTTAGGTGACGGTCAATATGGCCGAATATACGTCTCGTCGTATGCGGCTATTATATGAGTATCGTCATCATCGTCATCATCAGATGAAAATCTCCCACAGCTGGACATATACCTCCCTCGAAGAAAGCTACCGTGACCGGTCCAGAGCTACCTTTATCCAGCGGATGCCACCAATAAGTTAACAATGTATACGTTCAGTCCATATAAATAAAAGCGAAAATCTCAAAATGATAAGAGTGAGCCACCATTCCCTTAGATGACCCAATAGATCTGCGACATCTAAAACATTATATATAACTTAACATTTCATACACTTACGATGTTTCGGCTACTTGATGTATTTGGGTAATCTTCCAACTGCTCAACTCCAGAAAGGCGTATTTGCATTAAATCGTGCATGCACTTATGATGTTAACGACACGACGACGTTGGGGTAATCGTTCGTGAGTCATCGATAAACGAACCGATTTAAGTTCGCTCCCCGTGGAGCGGTGAAACTTTAAATTGCTACGAAGGAATTTTACTTTGAAGGACTCTGGAGTGTCAGCGATGTCATTGATAGTTATAGTTTACTGGCGTCGTGTTGCTGACTTGGTTTGACTTTGGGATTGAAGCTTTTGTGAAAACTATTACCATTTATTTCGAATCTAACCGAAGTTTGCCAATAAAAGTTTTCTATGAGTCTACATGTATTTTTTGACAAGCTCTTTTTGTGGAATTTTCGGTGACATTCATGCATTATCGTCTGATCTGATCCAAAGGCGTGCAACAAGTGTCAAGATAAGTAGTAAAACTGCCATCGTGTCATACAATTATTATAATAGTTTCTTATGTAATTTGAATATCACTAGAACTTAAGTAAATACCTACACTCGAGAACAAAATATTTCAGGTCATCTATCATAAATAAGTACTGATACAATCAATATACTGCAAGAGTTACAATTATCATACAAGAAGTACAGTCATACGAGATAAAATATAATATGTACAAAGTAACTGTTCTCTATCAATATAAAACTCTGTTTGTATTTTATGTGAGAGAATAAAGACTGATTAAAAAAACAAACGACAAAATGTAAAACTGACTGTACGAGTAGGTAATCAACTGGCAGGGAATAAAACTTTTATTAAAACATTATTCACACGCGCGTCTCGAATGACAGAAAACAAAACTTTTTATGCCACACCTGGCCATAAAATGGCTTTTTCCGCACGCTGCGCGTACTGAAATAGCCGCTTTCTGGCCAAGTGTAGACATAAAATGATGTACACAACACGGGAGGTAATAAAGAAAGCCCTCGATCGCATATTTACGTCCCTCGCTTGCAGCTCGGGCCGCAAACTTCTGCGATCTCGGCCTTTCTTTGTATTACCACCCTAGTTGTGTAATGTACTATTATGAATACCTAGTCCAGGATATTCAGAAAAAAATGGCAACAATTTTTTAGTGTTTCTGATACCATTGATTTTTTGGGTATTTTAGATTATGTTTGTTGTGTAAATGATGGATATATACCTACTGGGTATAAACTGAATTAATTTTTCCTTAAAATTTTACATAACAATATAAAACATTTAACTCGTTTCTTCATAGTGGTCAGTATCAGTAGAGTTAACCGCCTATTTATAAGCTTTTTCTTAAATACAAAAATAAAGAAAATTTAAAATTTAAAAAAAAAAGTAAGCCCGAATAACCCGAAAAATTTTAACCACGTACTATTCCTGAAGGTATTACAAGTAAATAACGTTGTATCAACATAGGTCGAATTTTGTCATTTTACATTAATAGTCTTATGGAACAAAATAAATCAGTAAATTGAGCCCCTCCTTATAATCATGTCCTTACTTGAGGAAAAGGTATTAAAAAGGAAGAAAAAGCTAAAATGGAAACAAAGGGTAAATTTTTTGAAATCGTAGTCGCTTACCTTCAAATACTGCGAAGGTTACATATAACTTTTTTACTCTTAATAGTTGTTAGAATCTATAGTTAAAGTTTTTCGGGTTACTCGGGCCCAAGGTGTATAATTATATTAAAAAAAACGACTAAAATGAAAACTACTTATAACTAACCCTAAGTAAAAAGAATTACCTTAAGTAATCAAGAACACTATCTGTTTTACAAACTTTTCTTACCCCAATACAAACTTTTAGCGGTTGAACTTTGAAAAATATTTTAAGTGCTCCTCTTCGTCTTAAAAAATATATAATTTACATGTCATCCATATCTGCAGTGATTTAGGCTGTACATTATATATCTGTTCCAAAGACACGGAACTGTTTTTTATATTATATTTATAATATAGATATTAGATTTCCATTTAATGCGACTTTTTTCTTCAGTTAACTGCACTACAAAACAGACTTTACAGCTATCCTCACTTCCAGCGTCTGTCGATGCAATATCGTCGATCCGCATTTGTCTATGAATTACAAGGGAGGAACGCGCCAAAACTGTACACATCGCAGGGGCGTAATACTCTCAATTCGCAAAAGGATTTATGCTTGGATCTAAAATTTGGGACACACGGACGAACTTGATTTCAAGCAGGATAAAAAAATGCATATTTCGTAACGCAAATGACGTATTTGCATATTTTGCCTCATGGTTTAACCACCCGTAGACTGTGGTTTAACTCTGAGAGCTCTTTTTATGCTTTCGGTGTCATCTTCTACTTGAGGTTGGCAATTATCCTCTTAATTTATATTTTATCGACGCCGCAGAGTTGAAAGTCAACTATGAAGGTCGTAAGAAAACAGGGCAGTGAGAGATTTGAAAACTTCTATAGCGCGATGTCGAACATGTCAGAATGGACATGACAGGAGAGTGGCCAAAGGGCTATGTCATTTTCATAATATATAATAGTCTTCGCAACTCGACGGATGAAATGCGCCTATATTGAATTTTATAATAGGTAATCAATATAAATTGATGAGTGCTAAACACCAAATTATGTACCCGAAACTGCTTGGAATTAACCCAGCTATAACCGTGCCATCAATGACGGTTAACTGATAAAAGATAAAAATAAGAAACCAATTTGAGCATGTGGAGCAGTGACGGCACAATTTTTTCTTGGAAACTGTGTTTTAGATCACTGCATAAAAGAAAGGTGACATCAAATAGCTCATTTTGCGTGTATGCGGATGCAGGCCGCGATGGCAGAACTCACTTAAAATAAGTAGCGGCTCATACAAGGCACCTATATTCCAAATTTCATTAATATCCATCGTGTAGTTTTTGAGTAAAATGCATGTGACATACGGACAGACGGACGGACGGACATGACGAAACTATAAGGGTTCCGTTTTTGCCATTTTGGCTACAGAACCCTAAAAAGCGTGATTTGCGCGTGCCGGTCTTAATGCCGCTGTGTCCCAAACCCCCGATACGCCTGGCAGTAAGCCACCGGGCTCGTTTATATATCATCGTGTTTTGACGCGCCCGCGCACGGCGGTGAAGGCACGGACGGTGGAATGGAAGACGCTGGCAATGGTTGTGGTCGTCATTTCTTAATGTTTCGTTCGTTTTCTATTCTCATATGGGAGTAAAGTATTTTTCAATTGTTTATTCTTTGGGTATTATTATGGTCTGAATAAACACTTACGCTAACCTGGAGGTCAGTAAACTATAGAATTTAAGCTTAATTTTTTAATTAGTTTATCCATCCACTAATAGATAAACCATTTATATCAATACAGTATGTATGTATGTATGTGTGTAAACTCTTTATAGCACATAAAATCATACAGAAACACACAGTTATCATACAGTTATGAGGAGAGATGGGTAAGATAGATGATTACCCTTACATCAAAACAACTTTGAATGGAAGGGCAGCAGAATGACACAAAGTAAACCGCGTATCGAAGTTTCATGACAAAGACACTTTCTGAAGACAGAATGCAAGTAGTACGTAAAGGTTCAAAGTCTTCGTACGTCTCAGTACTTTCTTAATAAAGGAACAGAAACGGCCAACTATTATAATTATACATGTCATGTCATGTCATGTCAAAGCAAAAATTGAATTGTCATAGCCACATGATATCCTCGTAAGCAGATGAAACTTTTACCAAATACACATCCACAATTTCACCAAAATCTCAGGTGTGAGATAAACATGTCCATGAAGCCGTATCGCTCGTCTATAAATACGAGATACAACCGGACGCGGACCGGACGCGGCCGGCGCTTTCAGTTTATGTTCCACGCGTTCCGGCAGTTAGACCGTACCGTCCGGTCATTTCCATACGGTTGCCTCTTTTATTCGAGGCACCCTGTGGGAGTGTAAGCGAGCTTTAAATTTATTTGCGGTGGCCGTTGTTTGCCGCTAATGTGCTTAGTTGCGAACAGGACGCCTCTAATTCTGTTATTCACAGGAAATTGATAGACTAAAGGAATGAGTTTTTCTGTAGCACTGTAGAGGTCGAAAAACGAGCAAGGTGAAACCATACATCAATTTTACATAAGGGTTAATAATGTTTCACCAAACTAGTAATTTCTGAACCATTTAATGAATGGAATGGAACTAAATATGTACCGTTGGAGATGTCCCCATAACTTCATAAAATGCCGAATAAGAATACAAAAAGTTACCTGTAACAATTCTTGAGTTTTTCCATCTTATATGTATACCTCATAGTCATAACTGCTATAAAAAACTTTCCTCCTAAAACTGCACTTAATTAAAAACTTAACTACCACGGAGCCCCAAAGCACTTTTACCAACAATAACACGATAATATGAAACATAACTAACAAATAACGTGTCCAACATATTTGAGCTCCCTGTTGTATAGTTGAACCATATAAATCAGATCTGCTGAACTCTGGTCGGTCTGTATAATGTACAGAGGAATGCACTTTCGCCTTCATTACCCTCCTGGGTACTTCGCAGTACACAGTTTGAAAATAACTACAATAATTCTTGTAACTTTATTATAATAAAAAATCACTTTGTATCGTCTGACGCTCTTAGGTACATTTCATCGCCATTTTATACTTCTTGTTTTGACCTAATTATGTCATATTTATTTGCGTTTTCATGTTAGAAATATTGGTCTAACTCTGCTCTTAGCTATGTACACGACTTACAGGTCGGTTGTCAATGTAGACCACAAAAATATCGAAATAGAGGAAATAGTTCGTCGATTTTATGGGAATCAAGCGTGTAACGTTTTTCGCTTGGCGTTTGACGCCAAAAGTGTAATTTAGTGATAGAAAACATAAATTTACCATTTCATCAGTCTTTGAACAATGAATTATATGTACCATTCTTATCAGATTTTCAAATCCGATAATAATATTGACAGCAACTCAAGTTAACGGCGTGCAAAATAGGTCGTTGCCACTTTGTTTTAGCAAGCGCAGTACATGCTCTTTTTACTTCCACCTCGATATCTTTCTGTGATGCAGACGCTCAATGTCTTAGTGAGTGTTCGTAGTTACTTTATCCAAGGTAACGTAATATTTACAAAATTCTAGACCAGAATATTTTCCAAAATAAAACTTATAATACAAAAAAAAAACATTCGAATAAAGAAACTTTAAAGTTTAGTACGCACTTCATCATCATCACTATCACTACATAGTATAAAACAAAGTCGCTTTCTCTGTCCCTATGTATGCTTAAATCTTTAAAACTACGCAACGGATTTTGATGAGGTTTTTTTTTAATAGATAGAGTGATTGAAGAGGAAGGTTTATTTGTATAATACATGCATAATATAATAGAGAAAACACCGTGCGAAGCCGGGGCGGGTCGCTAGTCAAACATAAATATAATATAGCGGTGACCGAACCCAACGTATAATTCGTAGATTTCCAGGTCAGAATTTGATACAGTAACTATAAAATTTTCCTATAAACTCTTTCCTTACTGTTTTCACTCCGAGTGCTACAGGGTGGTGTTCGTAATTAACATGGCAACTTTCCCGGTCGCAGGTGAGACCGGCATTCTCGTGGTTACTTGACTTTCTTTTACAGCTTAGATGGTCTCATTAAACTCCACTTCATTTTCTATACTTACTGGGAATTTGAACAATGCAATTTTTCACTGCTGTAAGTACTGCGCTTGAGCCCCTTTAATATGACTGCTTTTTTCAGTTTGCCGTGTTAAAACGAACACTGAAAGGATATAGTCAAAAGTTGTAATATTAGTGATTCTTTATGTTACCTGTCTCTTGCTTATTACCCGTAAGAGGGATCACTTTTATCCATTTTTAGGGTTCCGTACCTCAAACGGAAAAAACTGAACCCTTATAAGATCACTTTGTTATCCGTCTGCAGAGATGGGCATTATTCGAATAATGTTTTATTTGAATGATCATTCGAATAAAAAATATTTCACGATATTTTTATTCGCGGATGATTTATCCGCGAATAGATCATTCCACGACTTTTCAAATAGCGGATGATTTATTCGTTATTTTATTCGAATAAATCCAAGAAAAATATTGAAGGTACAACACGAATAATGACTTGTTTTTAATGTACTTATATTGGTTCTAACATATAATGTGTTCCTAAAGGCTCAGGCTTCCTAAAGGCAGTTTAAAAATTTAAAGTATGGTAAGGCAAAACAACATACAAGTATAGGGAAAAAGCTGAAAATTATACATTTTTAATTAAATAAAAAAAATAGATTTACTAAGGGAATCAAAATTTATAGGGTACTTTAATATATGTACCTACAAATTTGTACGGAACCCTCGGTGGGTGAGTCCGACTCGCACTTGTCCGGTTTTATCAAGTTACAACGAAACAAACTCGCTGTGATTTTATAATATGGACGGGATATGGGCCAAAAAGCAATCTAGGCTACTTTTAAACTAGAATCCGCACAGCTTCAGGACAAAATTAAATAAAGTCCTGTGTAAATCTGCTCAATAAAATTAAGTGTGAAAAGTATCAACGTGACGTGTTAAGTACAAACCGAAAGACAAATCCTTCGGGGACAAAGGACGCGCTTAGTTTATTATGTCCTAACTCAGAAAATGTTCATTCCGATTTCAGTCATAGTCTAATAGATATAGGGTTGAAAACAAAAAAGAGTGTTTTGAAGTCGGTCACTTTGAAAACAACATGAACATGAAAGGATTACAAGAGAATACTCCAAACAAATGTCTTCAATAATCAAACCACATTAGCTTAGAAGATTTAAGACATGTTTTGTCCAAATAAGTTTACCTACGTGAAAAGCTCTTAGGGCTAAAGATGCTATATGTTCAGGAAAATACTTTTCATCACACTTGCTCGAAAATGGTGTCATTACACGTAGGTTCTGCGGGCCGTAAATGGCCTATTACGCCCTAGGGCGTAATGGTTTTCTTTTTAAATTGGAAACGCTGGTTCTGTTTTACTCTTATTTGTCATGTTCAAAGGAAACGCCAACTTACTTTTTTAACTTTTATCACTGAAATATTTATTTAAAGATAACTGTTATTGCAAATACATGTAAGCACATATTTCGGTAACATTAATTAAATGTTTAAATAATGTATTTCTTTATTTTGTAAATATAAGATCAACTAAAATGGCCGCTACCGCTATGGTTTCCGAACGTGACTTGACGTTCGCATTGTCTATGGACATATGTGACAAATGTCACTGTCTGTTTTAATATTTTCTTGTCATACTGGGTCGAAAAGTAAGGTTATTTTATTAAGATTTCCTCACAAGTGTGATGAAAAACATTGTGTGTGCCACGGGCGGTAAAGGAATTACAAACTCGTGTTATTAAAGCCCTCGGTTTCACCTCGGGCTTATAACAAACACTCGTTTGTAATTCCTTACTTACCGCCCTAGATACACAATGTACTATTAAGTACCTAAGTAATTTTACAATACAATACAAAATAGTACATTACACAACTAGGGTGGTAATACAAAGAAAGCCCGAGATCGCAGATGTTTGCGACCCGAGCTGCAAGCGAGGGGGACGCCAGAAAGCGGCTTTTTCCGTACGCGCAGCGTGCGGAAAAAGCCACTTTATGGCCAGGTGTGGCATAATAGTACATTACACAACTAGAGTGGTAATACAAAGAAAGGCTGAGATTGCAGAAGTTTGCGGCCCGAGCTGCAAGCGAGGGACGTAGGTAGATATGCGATCGAAGGCTTTCTTAAGTACCTCCCGTGTTGTGTACATTATTTTATGTCTACACTTGGCCAGAAAGCGGCTTTTTCCGTACGCGCAGCGTGCGGAAAAAGCCACTTTATGGCCAGGTGTGGCATAAATACTTTATTGTACATCATAAAAGTAAGACATTAAAAAGCGTGGATAACACGATTAACAATTTAAAAAGGGATTAAAATTTATTTATTTACTTATTACTTTCTTCAGAAAACTAATGAATTATTAACATATTTATGAGTTTTCGAGTGGCCACGATGCACTAGAGACGCAGTGTGGGTGGGCCCGCCACAAGGAGGATTGATGCCTGGAGAATGTGAGGAGTGATCGCTGGAGTCTACTGGAAGCACGGGCGTCGCAGTGGACGTCTTTCAGTCGATAATGGCGATGATGATCATTACTATGCTTACTAAAATTGGCATTAGAATGTGCTTAAACTGTATAGTTACTGTTGCTGTAAAATCTTTTTAAACTTTGAAAGCAGAATCTAGTTATTTAACTAGAAATACTAAAAAATGTACACACACTTCCTCCTCGGGTAAAAAAAACTATTGGTATAATAAATTAATCCTTAGCTTACATTTAAATGTTAAATTTCCAATATATGCACCTCCTTACGTTTATCTAAGCGGTATCACTAGTAAAATAAAACAAAGTCAAAAACATTGCCTTCGACTGATACTGAAACGTGTTTACAGCGGATCTCCTGAATAAGAGCGTAAGTATAACAATGCTCGGTGGGACTCTTATTCAATTTGACTGAAGAGACAAACTGTTCGGTTTGAAAGGCATTGTGTACCTTCTTCACCTCGGCTGCCGTTTTTAGGGTATCGTGGATAGCTTTTGTTAAAATATATTGAATTCTAAAGCGACTTTACAAACAGTTCTAAAATCAGTTATATTTTTATTGTATTTTTAATGTCTATTTCCTCAGAACACTGTCATTTATAAACTGATTCGAAAATATCTTTAAAGACGGAGGAGGTTTTAGTTCGTTGGAACCTTTTTTAGGGTTTCGTACCTCAAAAGGATAAAACCGAACCCTTATAGGATCACTTTTTGGTCTGCCTATCTGCCCGCCCGTCCGTCCGTTTGTCTGTCAAGACCCTTTATCTCGGGAACGCGTGGAGGTATTGAGTTGAAATTAAAACCATATTAAGTCTAAAGTCCCCTGAAGCTGTGAAAATATCAAACTTCTAAGTCAACGTAAAAACAGGTACGGCCGTTTATGCTGCAAAAAACGTAGAGGTATGTTTCGAAACTCTCAAGGGGATCAAAATTTATCGGGTACTTTCCGTTGACCTATGAAATTTGTTAAGTAATACCGTCTTATGGGTCATTATCAAAATAAGATGTCCGTAGATAGAGCTTAATTAAACAAAATGTTGTATTTTTCCCTTTGTGCGACGAAAGTTAACCATATAAATTGTAGGTAACTTTCGTTACACAAAGGAAAAAGAGGTCGGTTTTTTTTTGTAATTAAATCATTAAAAAAATAGTCTTTACTATGGTAATCAAAAAGTTATAGGGTACTTTAATGTTAATTTTACCTACAAATTTGTAGGTATTTGTACGGACGTGTCCGATTCGCACTTGTCCGATTTTTTAATGTACTAGGTAAACCGACTGGAACAATTCGGAAAATTGTGGTTTTGTGGGTGGTTCGATTGCCTCCACGTCAGGTGTTGTTTTGCGCAGACAAAATCTATGATGCTGTAAAATAAGACACTTTTCAACTAAATTTGGTGTCCACAACGTAAATTATTAACTCTCTTTTTGTTTGTCCGGAGAACAAGGCGACATGAATCACCTTATCAAGCCTTTATTTAATTAGTCTGTAATTTAGTCGGATTCTACAGTTTAGATCAATTACCTATCAATAGCGCATAATGATAAACGTTCAATGAAAGTTAACAGAACGTGCGCATGTAATATTCAAATAGGTACATTAAATACAATCAGCCCAAGAACATAAGTACAAACAGCAACACAGTTAACTATACACTTCAAAAATGGGAAATACTGCAAGAAAGAGAATCACACTTGAAGGCGTCGTGCTATGCATGTGTGCGTGTGTCTATGAGTATAAATTGGCTATTATTCAAAAGAGTTTTGAAACAATAATTTTTCTTTTATGGCTGATCCAACGTCATTATTGACATTAATGCCATATTATTGAATTCGTGGAAAAGAATGAATAATATATATAAACTACATTATATTTGTGCATCATATCAAAAATATGAAGCACCAATAAAAGCATTAGCAATATTAATTAGTTTATTTCATCCCAACGTTCGTCTGAAAGCTAAATCATAATTTTGACAAATTCACCTGTCTTGTTGAAATAAAACCTTTATTTACAGTATGGAAAAAAAAACTTTACCCAAACAACTACAATGACAAAGCTCAAAAGCACATTACACATACGCAAACGTTATTTGATTTGAAGTTGACATAATACAAATATATATATCTCTTTCAATCGTTATCATTTTCTCTCTGCTCTGTCTTTAATGGGCAGTTAAGTGTGTTGCTGTTTGTATTTAAATTGAGCAAAGTGAACGTTCCCGCCGAAACCCTTCTTAAGGTGGTTGCGTTCCCATACAAAAGTTGGTGCACCTTCACGGGCTAACGGCAGGGTATATTAAGAAACTAATTTGACAAATATCAATTCAATTAATTTACGTTTTATTTTGGGCAAATGCATAAAAAATGGTATATTTTCACGCTAAATACCATATTTCACCGATGAAAAACTTGGATATTCTATCACTGTGTGCGAATCACCTACAGGTGGGTAACACAACTCACGCAAACACAGGCAAATGGTGTATGGGCGTGTGTATGACTTATCTATTAATATTTCAAAAGGGATCTTAATTTACGCACCTTTTCAGTGTGCATCCGTAGCCGAGTGGTCTGAAGCCTTCACTTATGGATACGTTTGGTTGTGGGTTCTAATCCCGAAATAATTTTATTTTTTCTTTTTTTTTCGTTTTTATCGAATACTACACGCTGTAATTAATTTTGTAATTTAGCCTGTTTATGCCAAATTACTAAATATTTTGACTAAATTTATATTCTGAAATATATATGTACCTACTAAATATTGTTTTGTTTTACTTCTTAAATCAGGATACTTAAATAAAGAGAAATAATAATAATACGGAGGTAAATTTTACAAAAACAATCTAAGCAATCCTTATTAGGGTAAAAAATTAAATTTGAACCCGGGACCTCTAGCTTAGTAGGCGGTGTCACTCCCGCTAAGCCAAAAGTGTCGTTGATCGTTAGGCATTCATAGATGTCTGACTAACGGTGACAGATGGCAACGTCGCATGTCACGGTGGCAACGCAACGTTGCAACTCTGGGCAATTTTTTGATTCGCGCAAACTAAAATACGAGAGTCTAGTAGTCAGGGACGTTCAAATACTTTTCGAGAAAATTTATATTGTACCATCACCTTATAACTTTACCCATCTTATTGTTTCCTAATAAATACAAGTGATGTGAAAACACAAATCTACTATACGAGTACAAAATTAATATTTGACATTCCATATTTAGGATTCCACAAAATGAAGAAGGTTTCGGAACATTACGCTGTCAACAATAATGCTGTCATTCGTTTTGTTTCTAAATTTTCCAATTGGTGAAGGGAAGATGCATTTATCGTAGAGAGGATGCCAGAATTGATTTGTTCTTTAAAAAATATGTTTTAGGTACCTGAAATCGTGACGCGAATCGTAGAACAAAATACTAAGTTCCTAGACCTGAGATGCACACATACATATAAAAGGTAGTCAGTTAATTTAATATTAGACTGAATTACTAGTGTTTTGCAATGCTAGTTTTATTGACTTATAGTAACATGGTACTTTATTTATTACTGTCGGGCCTTTCTATTTGACCATGTGTACAATACATAAGGCCCGAAAGAATTACTTTTAGAATAATGCATCATCGACTTGAACGTTTACTTATATTGATAAGTATTCTACTGTAATTGTAATTGTGTGATATAGGATGTTATGAATGACTCATACCTTATATTACTTGTGCACTGCTTCGCCTTATTTCTGTGTCCAGTACTACGGTGCAATGCTCTCAAATATCTGCTATGTTCATCTGCTATCGCTACCTGTTAAATTAATAACAGTATGATTCCTCCTGCATGGAATCCCAAGTGCCTTAAGTTTACGTTGATAAGATACATGAAATTCATTTATATTAGAATCATTAAGTTAGAAGTTTCAGTATAAAAGACATTATTGTATTGCCACCATAAAGTGATCAGTATATCATTGAAGGTGTATGTATGGCCTTGGCTAAGCGCTATGGCGCTACGATGGGCGCAAACGCCGTTCGCCCATCGCCCTCACTCGGTCCGAAGACACGCAACGAGGTCGCCCTAATCCTCCGGAGGATGCATGTACTAACTACATGCACTGATCACTGCTCTATAAGTTGGCGGCCATTTCTCTACCGTATCGTCATACGTGGACATGCCTTCTAATCTCCCAAGTGAGACTAGTTCACCAACGACTCATATTAGTCAGAGCTACACAAATACAACATTCCAATGGTCCGCTCAATACAACAATAAGAACACATTAATATTAATAAGAAATCGTAAACTCAAAGACACTTAGCTTTCATTCCGGCCTCGCCTCGTAATGTCACTTTCAGCACAGTAAATGTGTAGCACTTACACTGATTCTAACAGTTTCTATTTACTTAAGTTCAGGATTGGCAACAACTTTTACCAGTTACAAACAAATGACATTCGAGACCGCCGCTTTGAAACATAAGGTTTTAGTCTATGACAGGAGACGGAAATATTCATACAAACTTACCAAAGAGTTCTTAATGTTGCTATATACATTATTTACAATTCGCGGCAGAGTCGCGACACTCCCGCCGGGAAACTTAGTGTAAGATGATCATTAAATTGCGCGTCCATTCCCTTATCTTTTCAAGGGCTCGAACAGCAGCAACTCGTCTATTTTTAACCTCTTCAGATTGTCCTTCCAAGCTTGTGTTAGAATCAACTCTCAGATCATTTTCAATATTATCAGTGCTCTCAATAATCTCTCTTTCTGGTTCTTCTTGTCCTTTATCTGCAACATGTGAAGTAACATCATCTGTCATTTCTATATCATCATTCCTTTCAGTTTCTTCTTCAGCTAAAACTTCCTTATGCGCTTCGGCTGATCCTTCCATTATAACATCTGGTATTGCTTCTGGTGTTTCAGGTACTTCATTAGGTAACTTTCTTATATCTTCTCTAGAATCTTGAGCTATTGGATTCTTGTGTCCTTTCTTATCATCGTCTACTTCTAGAGGATATAAATGAGCGATGGAACGGGTAAATACCGCATTTCCAACTTTTACTTGAGCTACCCTAACTAGGTCATCTGAACCTTTTACCAAAGATATTATTTTACCAACTTTCCAGCCTTCACGGTTCTTATTATCTCCTTTTATTTGCACTATTTGGCCCTCTTTTGGTACTAGGTCTGAAGTCACACGTGGTTGTTTGTGCGAGTGACTATATCTCTCACGAAGACTTGGTAAGTAACGATTGCAAAACATCTCTTTGAACTCCTCTAGGATAATACGAGCTTTTCTCCAACCTTTCACTAAATTGGTTTTTGTCGATGTGCCTTGTAATATTTCGTCCGTATTTGCAGTTTCCAGAGTAACACATCTGCCTGATTGAAGAAAATCAGACGGTGTCAAAATATGTTCCAGATCTGTATCTACGCAAGTTAAAGGTCTGGTGTTCAATACTGCTTCTATTTCCTTAATAATGGTTGAGAGCTGACTATCTTTTAAAAGATGTTTTTGAAGTGTTCTTCTCATGCAGTGTTTTACCAGTCCTACGAGTCTTTCGTAAAATCCTCCGAACCACGGTGCAAGTTCGGGTATGAATCGCCATTTTATTTTATTTTCGATACAGTATGTATTGGAAACTATGTCAGCTATCAATTTGAAATGTAAGGCGTTATCAGACGTAATAAGAGCTGGTACTCCCCTTGTCGCAATCATTCGCCTTAGGGCGAGTAAACCTTCTTCAGCTGACAGATCTTCAACTACTTCTAGGTGTATGGCTCTGACCGCTAAACAAGTGAATAAGCATATCCATCTTTTGCTTGTTCCTTTTTCGGTTTTAACTAGCACCGGACCTAGGTAGTCAATTCCTGTGAAAGTATAAGGTTTACTATAGTTTACTCTCTCGTGTGGCAGTGCAGGTGTAGATGGTAGTCTATATGGTCCACCGCCATGTTTCACACAACGTGGACATTTCTTCAAGATCTTTCTAACTTGACGTTTGCCTTGTGGTATCCAATAAGTCTGACGAATTAAACTCAGTGTATGACTGACACCAACATGGTAGTTCTTTTCATGTGTGTTCGTGATGATCTTATTAGTAAAATCACAGTCTTTAGGTATGATTACGGGATACCTTTTGTCAAACGACCATTCAGCATATTGAAGTCTACCTTTACATCGTAGAATTCCATCTACGTCTTTAAATAATCCTAAATTACGACTGAGACTGGTTACTTTACCATTTAGTTCTTCTTTAAAGTATTCTGCCTGTACTTTCTTGACTTCATTTAATGTATTGTCTTCTGCTTTTGATTCTATATGTATATCTGTTTTTGTGGCGTCTTCAATTATATCATTTGTCCCGTTACAATTAGTTTCAGATCCATGTACATCTTGAAGTTTTTCATTCGGCTCTAGCTCCACTACCTCTGAATCCGAAGGTTGATTGTCAGAATCATCAGTTTTCGACAGACCCTCCCCCGCCAAAAGAGATTGGGTCTCTGTCATGTTAAACTGACAGGGCCACGTATCGGTATTTTCTATAAGAAACTGTGGTCCCACAAGCCATTTATCCTTTTCTTCTTTTGACGAAGAAGGTCTTGTTCCCACGTCCGCTGGATTAAATACTGATGGTACGTATCTGATCTCGAACGACTGATTTCTCTTTATCTCTTCGACTCTCCTTGTTATAAACGGTGGTAAGAGTTTATCAGTCTTGCACCATTCTATTACAATTTGACTATCAGTCCATAATATCTGTTTTGATATTTTATGTGGCAGGAATCTAAGCACATATTTCATCAGTCTGCTTCCTATCAACACCCCTAGTAACTCGAGGCGTGGTATCGTAAGATTTTCTCTGTCTTTTATTGGAACTAGACGAGACTTTCCCATAACGAAAGATTTATTTGTCCCACTGACGAGAAATATTGAAGCCGCGTATGCTTTCTGGGAAGCATCGGTAAAGCAATGCAATTGATATTCATTTTTCTCTTCAATTTGCATATAACATCTATTAACATATATCTCATGGATATCATTGAGCTCCTTGCAGATGTCATCCCATTTGTCAGCTAATTCCATTGATAGAGGTGAATCCCACTTTGCTTTGTCTTTCCACAGATCTTGCAAGAAGAGTTTCGCTGACAGTACATGTGGCACGGCATAGCCACAAGGATCATAAACTGAAGCGATTACCTTTAAAACACCCCTCTTTGTATTAGCGCCTTTTGCTATCTTTGTTCTCAAGTGAAGTGTATCCTTCTCTAAATGCCAATTCAAACCCAATATTTTGACTATTTCATCTGGGCAAGCATCAGGAATCCGTTGCATGAATGCTTTAGAGTTAGAGCTCCATTGTCTCAAATTCATCGAGATTTGTTGAAATGTCTCTTTGGCGTTTCGATACAAATCCAAGGCTTCTTTGAAAGTATTACTTCCTGTAACAAGGTTGTCTACATATATGTCCTTTGCTAGTTCTTGGACTCTTTCGTTTTCAGCTTTCGCTAAATGATGTTTCACTGTAGCATTTAACATAAACGGACTTGAAATTATCCCAAATGGAACACGCGTGAATCTGAGGTGAACAAGATTGTTTTCTGTTGCTGGTTCGTTAATATCTTTAACCCATAGGAATCTTGTTACATCCCTGTCTGATTCTTGAAGACCTATTTGCAGGAACGCCTTTTCGACATCAGCCGTCAATCCAAAAGTATAACATCTAAATTTAATAATCAATCCAGTTAAATCTTCCAATAAGATTGGTCCACGATACAGGTGTTCATTTAAACTCTTATTATCTTGAACTTTAGCTGAGGCGTCATAAACGATACGCAAAGGTTTTCCTGGAACAGAAACTCCATGATGAGGTATGTAGTGTATAGGATGACTGTCGTCCTTTTCTTTTCCCTTTGGTACTTCCTCTATGACTCCTTTGTCCAATTGATCCTTTAATGTCTGATCATATGACATAAGAGTATCTGTATCCAGCCTTTTGAGTAAGTTTACTAGACGTCCGAACGCTAATCCGAAGTTAGATGGTAATTCTGATAAATGATCATTCCATGGCCAACTGACATAATATCTATTGTCTTTAAACTCTGTGGTTTCGTTGAAGTGCTTGATAGCTTCTTCATCTCTATTAATTTTCGGAGAATCGGTTATTCCTATTGACTCTAAGTCCCACAATTGTTTTACATTACCATTATCCAATGGTAGATCTGGTTGATTTAGTCCGATTTCACATGAAGACTGAAAATATGTAAGAACTGACATCAGATCGACTGGCTTGTTAGGTATTCTACCAGAGAGTATCCATCCGAATTCTGATTGAACCAAGTATAAGTCCTCTTGTATACATATCTTCTTTGTTGACATGATTGTATAATAATAGTCATTTCCAAGAAGAATGTCGATTCGGTCTCCTAAAGAACCATCATCAGCCAATCGGTATCTATTTTTAATCTTCCAGTGAAGTAACTCCTCTTCTGGATATGGCACCCCTTGAGATATTGTAGGTACAGTGTTGACAAATATCGTTTTAACAGTTTTATGTCCTGTTACCATGCCAAGTTTAACCAGTGGACTCTGTATCTCCTTAGGACTCTGTGATCCAAACGTAAATATCACCAGATTGTTTTGTTCTTCCGTTTGGAGATTCAATTCTCTTGCCATCCTTTGTGTAATATAACTGCGTTGACTTCCACTGTCTAATAGAATACGACACGTTTGTGTAATGCCGCCATGTCCATGTACTTTGACTACTGCCGTTTGTAACGCAGTAGAGCCTTTACTGTTTGTCTGTGTATGCATTACAGTGCTAGTAGAACTCTTTTCTTTAGTACTAGTAGAATTCTTCGCCACGGTACAGCTAGAATCTTCTTTCCTTTTCTGGTTTCGTGTATTCTTAGGACATAACGCACTGTTGTGGAAACCGTGTTTCCCACAGTAAAAACATTTTCTCTTTAGTAGGCAATTGCGAGCCATGTGTCCCATTCTAAAACAGTTATAACATTTATTTTTTAACTTTACTCTCTTTTCGTAGATACTTTTGTCACAGTCCTGGTTGAGGTGATTTTCTCCACAAAATACACAAGAAAGTTTCTGTCTCTTTTCATTTCTTTCTTTCTTGATAGGTTCAAACTTTCTTTTCCTATTCCCTTGATCTGAATTCCAATTATTTGTTTTTGGCTTCAAGTGATTCCATTGTTTTTTGTGATGCTTCACGTCATTAGAATTATTATTCTTCCAATATTCTCCTTTAGAAGTGTTACGTTGTGAACTGTCTTTTACATGTAGCGTTTCCACCGTATATTGTGAAGCATCATTTGTAGTATTTTGCTTTGTTATCCTCCTTGATTCTTCTTTAGTTGAGACGATCAGTGACAGTTGACGTAATATCTCCTCAAGAGATTCCGACCCTTCGGAACTAAGCCTTATTTTTACTTCGTAAATTAAATCGCTTGGAAATTTTTCCATGATCAGGAGTCTCATTTGATTGGAGTTAGTATCCTCTCCCATTGACTGTAGTACTCTTAAGTGTCGTTCAATTTCATCCAAAGTTACTCGGCAGTCCTCCATTTTCTCCGCTTGCTTGACTGCATTTAGGGCTCTGTGATGAGCGTATATCACTTCGTTTTCCTTGCCATATCTTGCTTTTAATGTATTAACCGCAATTTCATAGTTTCTGTTTGTTGTGTCGAATCCATCGATCAGTCTTGCCGCATCTCCTTTGAGCGAACTTTTGAGATATAGCAACTTGTCGACATCATTCAACTTTCTTCTATTTATGTTGGATTGAAATTGGTCCCAGAATTGGTGCCACTGGAGCAAATCTCCCGAAAAATCTGGCAAACTCAAATCAGGTAGTTTGCTATAAGCCGATGAGTCGCTATCCTTTGCCGCAGTTGTTGGTTGCTCGGTTTTAATTTTCAGTCTTGTTTCCAATTCTGCTAAGACTTCTTCTCCTTGTAATTGATGGGTAGTGAAGGTAGATATCTCATCAGGATCAGGATGTTTGCAGATATTAAAATAATTATAAAGTTCCGTGGTAAAGCGCGACAGGACAGATTTCAGTTTTGCTGAGAGAACTTTAGCTGTTTCCAAGTTGTCATTGTTTATGATGTTACAAATATTGTGAGCTTGATCTGATAAACACTTAACTTCTTCTATAAATTTGGACAATCGGCTTAACATTATATCTTCCATTGTTGATAATTCTGAAATATTTATTCACTACATATTCATATGCAAATATAAATCAAACATATATCCCCTTTGACATACATAACAAGTCACATTTATTATTAAATAGTGACAATTCAGACTATTGATATCCGCAGAAAAAAAAAATTAAATTTTAATTTTTTAAGTAACTGTGAACTTTAATTCATACATGAATGTATGTATATGTGAACTGCTATATACCCATAGTCATTATTAAACATGAATGGAGTTTTCAAACATCCACTTGAATTGCAGAAAAATATTTTCACCGAGTACTCGCAGGGAAAATTCTTTTATATTATTTTATTTTACAAATAGCATCACCTAATTATTTTGCAGAAAATATATCTAGACGTATGCAGCCAGAAATATCCATCAACCACCACTTATCACTTATCGATTCAAACTTTATTACAGAAAACAAAATTTGACTTGCATGTCCGCAGCCCTTCAGGAAAAATAATACCGAAAGTTCCACCAAATTTCTATATTCCTGTGTAGGTCAGCATAATTAAAGTACACCAGTCGCATAGCATTGGTATAAGACATCAGTGCAGAACATAGGCCTTCCCCAGGAACAGCGCTCATAGCTGTCAAGCGCGGTCCGCATGTACTATAACACTACCGCAGCGTTTGTCATGTCTTTATTTCACATGGAAGGTATACGCACATAATTATGTCATGGGTATAACTTGATATTTATCAAATGTAAGTGGCAGTGGTCAGGCATATACTCCTACATATATAAATGGCTCTTTATAAAATTATACAATATGGCTGGTAACAATTATGTTAATTTTTTGTTTGGAACGTTGAAAGTATCTTAATTGCAAAGAAATATAAAGAAGTAATCTCTAAAACATACCTTAGGTACAAATAGATGGTTCGAAAGTGATCTAGGCGACGCGTCGTGAAACAATTCGTAGAACAAGTATCCTTGTCGTCACAGCGTTCTCACGATTATACGTTTTACCTATAAGTAAATAATATTTGGATATATTATGTACGTCGTAATATTTCATCACACGTACATCTTGATGATTTTAAATGAGATACGCCATTAATTCAATTGTAATTGTCGAAAAGAATTATAATTTGCAAAAAAAATATGGCGTCGTCGTATGGACATCGTTAATATAAGTGACAAAACATTTCACATAAGATTCGTACAAGATTTTTAAAATTCGCTACTTTGAAACAACAAAGTTACCTACCGACGTATGGTTGTTTATATTATGACACAAATTACGTTATTACTCGACTAAGTTATTGAAAACAAACAACAATAAAATGACAGAAAAGTTATTGACGTTCAATTGTTTCTTCAAGTGTGAACTTGTACGTAAAAGTTATTTTCACTACTAAAATGTATGTCCAATGAAAAATTTGCTATTTTGCAATAAACATGAACAATTCACTTAATTCGTATTTGTATGACACTCACCTGAAAGTAATGAAACACTTTCAAACGATTTGAACCAGCTTCGATCACTTAGAACACTTTTAATTACATAAAATCACTTTTACACAGTTCGCTCCAAACCAAAACAACACAATGTTCCGTCCGCCATTACTGATTTGAAAACTTACTTACGGCCTGTTATTATGCCTATTTGCTTACTCTTAATTTTAATACGTAACGTACACGTATTAAAAATAGTCTTAAAATTAATAATACTGTTTAGAACAATAACCAAATCTATTCTTTCCTTGTTTCGTAACATGTGTTACGATTCGTACAACTTAAAATACGAAAACTGCTTCATATATCGCCATTTTACTTGGTCATTTCCGGTAACCAAGCATCCACCAATGAGAATCGTTCTAGTTGGTTCCATGGCTATTCGTCTGCCATTTCCCGTGAAATCAATTTCTTTTACAAACAATCTTATAATATGTACCATGTCGCGTACAATAATTATATGTAATTAATATAATAAACATATTTACAAATTTTTACCAGCATGTACTTTTTGATTCTAAACAGATAATAGTAAAAGTACGTAAATAATTTACATTAGTACCGCAACTGGACAACAGATGTCGCTACGAGTCACATCCATCACACCAATATTTTCAATTTCTAAAGAAATTATATTTTCAATGCATTATTATGTTTCCACAGAAATATCAGAAACATCCCAGCACAGCTTCACCATGTCGGGCCTTTCTATTTGACCATGTGTACAATACATAAGGCCCGAAAGAATTACTTTTAGAATAATGCATCATCGACTTGAACGTTTACTTATATTGATAAGTATTCTACTGTAATTGTAATTGTGTGATATAGGATGTTATGAATGACTCATACCTTATATTACTTGTGCACTGCTTCGCCTTATTTCTGTGTCCAGTACTACGGTGCAATGCTCTCAAATATCTGCTATGTTCATCTGCTATCGCTACCTGTTAAATTAATAACAGTATGATTCCTCCTGCATGGAATCCCAAGTGCCTTAAGTTTACGTTGATAAGATACATGAAATTCATTTATATTAGAATCATTAAGTTAGAAGTTTCAGTATAAAAGACATTATTGTATTGCCACCATAAAGTGATCAGTATATCATTGAAGGTGTATGTATGGCCTTGGCTAAGCGCTATGGCGCTACGATGGGCGCAAACGCCGTTCGCCCATCGCCCTCACTCGGTCCGAAGACACGCAACGAGGTCGCCCTAATCCTCCGGAGGATGCATGTACTAACTACATGCACTGATCACTGCTCTATAAGTTGGCGGCCATTTCTCTACCGTATCGTCATACGTGGACATGCCTTCTAATCTCCCAAGTGAGACTAGTTCACCAACGACTCATATTAGTCAGAGCTACACAAATACAACATTCCAATGGTCCGCTCAATACAACAATAAGAACACATTAATATTAATAAGAAATCGTAAACTCAAAGACACTTAGCTTTCATTCCGGCCTCGCCTCGTAATGTCACTTTCAGCACAGTAAATGTGTAGCACTTACACTGATTCTAACAGTTTCTATTTACTTAAGTTCAGGATTGGCAACAACTTTTACCAGTTACAAACAAATGACATTCGAGACCGCCGCTTTGAAACATAAGGTTTTAGTCTATGACAGGAGACGGAAATATTCATACAAACTTACCAAAGAGTTCTTAATGTTGCTATATACATTATTTACAATTCGCGGCAGAGTCGCGACAATTACAGAACGACTGACAGAGTCAACTCGCATCAATCTCTGTATTCGAGAAATTTGGCGTCCCTTGACAAACTTCAAGTAATGTGCTCAATGCCAGTTTACTTGTAAGCCTAGAAAATCATGTTTGGCGGCGTATGTTGCAAATTCCTTGGACCGCACGCCGCACCAACGTGTCCATTCTCAAGGAGCTCGGAATAACAACAAGGCTGTCGACTATCTGCTCCCAGCGGATACTAAACTACTTCGGACATGTTGCTCGCAGGAACCCAGACAACTTGGAGAAGCTGATGGTAGTTGGGCAGGTAGACTTAAAAAGACCACGCGGTCGATCACCTACCCGTTGGTCAGACCTAATCAAGAAGCTCACTGGCCTGCCAATACCTAAAGCCATGAAGACCGCCGAGGACAGAGACGCTTGGAAAAGCTTGGTGCAGCAAATTTCAAACTAGACACGACCTTCAGCAATGAAGACGACGACTAAATCTAGAAAATCAAGAGTTCTCTCAATAACACATTGAGTGAGTCTGAGTCTGCCTGTCCAATGTTTATACAACTTATAATATGTTATTGGTCCGTAAACTTACGGCCCTAAGAATCTGTAAAATATGGAGATCGGCTTCGCCAAATTTGAGAATAAATATATTATGAATAAAACTATTTTACTCAGTTATACGTCTTATTCCATTCAATATATTCCCATACAAAAAAGAGCTGTACATTTATCGTGAAATAAACGGTTGCGTTTGTTTCACAAATTTATTATATTACCCAGTGGGTAATAAAAATTGAGTAATACCCATGTGGGTATGAAACTAGGTGGTAATTACAAAGTTATTTTTTGACCTATCAAAAAAAATGTGGGGTAGACAAGGGGGAAAATCGGCGTTCGTTTGTTCGATGGTAACTCGAGAATATTGTTGCTCGAGTACCTACACTTTTCTTTATTTTACCTTCGAATTTGCATGACTATTACCCGAGTTTCTGCTTATACGGGTTTACACAATAGCCGGAGCGCCGGAGCACAATAGGCGAACTTACAAGTTAGAATCTCTGTCAATAGATGTCACTTTTATCAATGATTTTGCTTTAGTGTGCGTGTATATTTACCTGTCAAAGTACTACTCGAGTTTCATACACATTCCTGCGCTTGGTAAGCACGTACATAAATTATTATGAATTAGAAATCATCGAAAGAGACTCAAAATATTGGGCTAATTGATTCTCATGCTGGTAAAATAAGCAGATATCATAATTATAGTCTTGAACATTTGGTCACGTGACCAAGACAGCGCCATCTCTGAGCAATTCTGCCCCGGGTCACCGTGCGATACGCCCTTAACTAAACCATAACGGAACCCGTTACTTAAACAATGTGGCTCAAACTTTTTTTATTCCACTCCTCCTGAACAATAGTTTCATTCAATCCGCTTTTCGACATTAAACATGCAAGGCACGCTCCGCCGCCTCTCTGCAACCAAGTTTTCTGTCGCCCGCTCTGTAGAACGCCAGCGGTAGCGGTTTGCGAATTTCACTCTTCGCCCATTTGTTTTGCCGAAAGTTTTTGTGCATGCACGGAATTGTGATGCGTTTTTACACGTATATGAAGATCATAACTATTATTGACTAGCATTTTACCAGCCTTCAACTGCGTTATTAATTCAAGGGAAAACCCCATCGGGATATAGAGGTTCCTATGTTTCAATCAAGGACTTGGTCGCATCATCTTAATCTATTGAATTGTTACCATATTATTTAGTAACAAACATGTACAAATGTAATGTACAAATGTACAAACCTCCAAACATCTAAACATTTTCACAAAGTGCTACAGTGTATAGTAGGATAAGATAGGACAGTAAAATGTAATATAAGTAAGAATTATGCAAGGTGTCCGACTGTTCCTAAAGAGAATGAACAAACATTCGGACACCTCAGACAATTCTTACTATACACTTTTTTACTTTTATTATAACTGATCTAAAAGTCAAATTTTGTGTCGCCTGCTCTGTAGAACGCCAGCGGTAGCGGTTTGCGAATTTCACTCTTCGCGCATTTGTTTTGCCGAAAGTTTTTTGCGCATGCACGGAATTTTATGCGTTTTATAGGAGAATCATATTATTGATATACTACAGAAATTATAAACATTTCATTTTTATTATAAGCAACACTGATCTGCCACCAAGTTTTCTGACGGCCGCCCTGTAGAACGCCACTGGTAGGTAGAGGTTTGGCGATTTAGCAAATTTTTGTGCATGTATTTATGATGATTTTGGCAATCACTTGAATAAAGATAATAATATCTGTGCAAGCACGGGTTTTTCGGAGGTTGTACAGACAGACGCGTTGGTGTCATTGCCGTCTCTCTGTCTACGACTGATATGGGAAAAGCATTTTTAAATGGTATTTACAGAATCATTACAGGAATTTGACCCAAAATGTAAGTAAAATTTAGTAATGCTCCCATATCACAAAAGTTTCCTTACAATAATTCCTTGTTTTGTTCCTTATCCGAAATATCGTGATTAAATTAGCCCATTACGTCACTCTTATCAATTAATCACCGCAGTTAATTCTATAAAAGAGCGAATGTGATCGTTTATCGGCTCCTGGGTCATTTGTCAACCACCCCAAGCAACGGTCACACCACTTAGATATAGAATTAATTTCATTATTCCGTTGTGCATTACGTTTTTGGTTCCTTTAGTTACTTAAACGCAGTTTTTGGCAATTTATGATGGCTAATTAAAATGTTAATCACTGTTTTCTCGCTGTCATTAATTCGTCATTCGGTACAAACCATAGACGAAAGACTGATGACCAGTAACCGGTCCTACGCTGCCTGCATCCAGCGGACTCGTCTTCACGGGGTATTCTAAATACCAGTAAACATTTCCCGTCTGTAATATAGATATAATTATGTGGATCTATTCTGATACAATATTTACAGCCAATCTTTTTACAGTGAAATAGTGCATACAAACTGTAATCAACATGGCACACGCTGTCAGCAATGTTTATCGAATTGTAGCCGTCATGGGCGACATCGTCGGTCTACTGTTTCTGAATTTGGGTCATGATTATTGTAACAAAACATAATTTTATCGCGATTTACATTGACATTTTGGGCGTGTTGTAAGTCCATGGTGAGGGACTGAAGAGGCAGGTAAAATAACTTTTTCTAGGCTCGTGATTTTTTAATATACTGTTTTTTTACCACCAAAAACCTTATAATAGCCACTATTAGGGGTTTAATGGTGACAATGAAAAAACGAAGTTATGTTTAATATGAAAATGAAAATAGTTGCGTTTACAAAATAATTCATTCGAAAAGTTTCATATCTACGCATAAAAACCTTAGGGACCCCTAACCCCCGTCCTGTTTCCATTAGTTAAAAATTTGAATATTCTTTATTTGCCTGTACATTGATAAATATTTTGAAACTGAAACAGACATCTATGTTTTACGGATACACAAAACCTATTCGTATAGGATTCAAAATTCATAACGCTGAAGCATTCGGATTTAACGCTCCAGTCCATCTAACGCACGTGCATAAACATTAACCGTAAAATATACTTAATGTCATCGAAATAAGGTCGCCAATCGTCTGACAATGTTGGGCTGCGGTGTTGATTACATATTTGATGTTACGCTACTCGTATTTCAGCTGGAATTCAAAAGTGCTCGTCTATTTTTTTTAATTCATTGCACGGGAATTGTAGAATTTGGTAGAAAGAAATAATCAAACCAACAGTATTTTTCATTTTACAATTAAGTATAAACTTTTAGGCCTCAGTAAAAAATAATGCATGAGACAAAAAAAGTATGGTCGGAAATACAGTCCGACCTGAACTACACTACATACCCGTAATGGTTAAATGGCCAAGCAAAAAAATCACAAATAAAAATATTGGATCATATTTCACGCGAAGATATTTCAAGTTTCATATTAATGTCAAAATATTTCCACTAGCCGCTCTAGATTCTCAAAAGGCAATTTCGGAGTAACATTTTTAGCTGACAGTCTTTAAAATTTTCAGTGTAAAATAATTTTATTCATAGGTATTTCGTAGTATTTGATTCCGGCGAATGTCGAGACAGGTGTCGTTTTGGACTCCGTTCGACACGGTTTCTGTTTTAGTTCTTTATGCGAACGATATCCGATAACGCTTTACTTTTTAAAATGTATTCAGTTACTTGGAATCCTAAAATTGGAACAATAATTGACTTATTGATCTCTGAATGGTTGGATACAAAGTTACAATAAGTAGCTTGTTTATTTATAGCTAGGTTTTGAACCATCTCCGTGTTGTGTGAATATTATCTATTTATTAAGGGTGCGTAGCAAAATTTCGAAAATTAAAATTCCTACGTACGAAATTTCTAAAAACAAGACTTGGTAAATCAAAGTTTCTTACGTGTGAAACTCTTAAAAACGTATGTTCTGCTATCAGCTAACATACGTTTTATATGGCTAATCTACAAACCTGTAATATATGAAAATTCTAACAGCGTTTCTCATAAGTTCCGTTGACTTCAAATTGAAAAAAATTATTTGCCTAGTTTCTAAAACGTTTAAAATGGCTGATGTACAAAATTGATAGTTTTATTTTATTATATTCCAAATCACATTTATTGTCATTTTTATTTCACAGCTAGAAAAAAACCTGTTGGTTTAACTTACTTTTTCACAATACTAAGTGGTAAACAAGCAAACAGCACACCAAATAGAACAAACTATTGACGCAAATGCCTATTTGGAAAAAAAATTGTGTGCATTAGAAATTTCTGTTTTTTTTAATATTTATTTTCGAACTATTGTCATTTAGATTTTGGAAGTTTTGGTTTTAGAAATTTTGTAGTACGTAGGAATTTTCGTAAGCATTGTTGGCGTTGGACAATCAACTTGGATTACTAAAACATTGGGTAGAACAATGAATTTAGTTACCTTACACGTATATATTGTACTTAAGTAAAAATCATTAACGCATGAATCATCACGTGAGAATGTATGTGCCTGTTTGTTTTTATTGTGTGTTGCAGTATCTTCGATATATCGATCACAGTAATTATTCAAAACTTAGGCCCGTCTCAGCTGCGTGCGGGTGAGGTCTACTAGTATTGGTTCTTTCATACAAACATTTTCTTGACAGTTGTCCAACTAAAATGAAAATATATACCTATGTCACGTAGTATGTAGGATTGCATGTCTCCCGGCCATTTGTTATATTGAGCCCAATATACCACCATTTCAATCAAAAAGGACGTAAATCACACGGGATTCTATACGACATATGTTCTTTTTATTAAGATATACGCAACGTGGGCTAGTCCACGGATCAATTACGTCTTGGTCACGCATATTATGAAACAACGAAAATTAAAAAAAGTTCATTTGGTTATTTACACTTTTAGCAATGTAAAAGATTAGAGCCTCCTTTTAAAAAATTTTTTTATGCTTGTGTCAAGACATCGCTCTTCTAAAACAAGTAAACACTCATTGTAGAAAACCATACTAACTTAAATATATTTATTTATTCATATATTATAGTTACATTTTTACAATTTAAATTAAAGCTAAAATGTAATTATCTACAAATAGCTTTAGAAAGGTTGTGCATGTGTGTTTGTGTATTTTGCTTGAGTATGTAGGTGCCGCGGTAACGGTATACATTATTATAGTATACTTTACAAATATGGTGTCTTAATTCAAATTATATTACACTCGACAGCAGAAATTATTATGTTTTATTTTTAATTGTTAATATTAACTAAAGAATGCCCGCTTTTGCCTCGGTTTAGTCGGGTAAAAAAGGACCCATATTTTAGTAACTATGATAATCGAGTAGTTTGGACATAACTTTCTAGAGGAGGCTGTAAGTTCGAATGCGTATCAGCTGAGGGATGCACACTGTATTATGTAGACTGATGATGATGACTTTAACCAGGGTTATAATCTAGCTGAACACCAAATTTCATGGTCCGTCAATTTTTGCGTAGTCTGGCAGTAGTTGCCCGCAGTTACATCACAATTCACACTCCAACTGTAGCTAATTCATAACGTCGGTGTTAATCTAGTTGCTAATATAATTTCCCGTGAACCTGCTGTGATCCGTCACACGAAGCGACGAGCGAACCGATATATTTTGACTCCCAATTACAAACTGGTACCACTCGTTCACACTCGTCATTCATCATCTTTTCAACCTTGAAAAATTCACTGCTGAAAATAGGTCTTCTCCAAAGAGTTCCACAACGAACAGTTGCACGCTTTTTGTCTCTTTCATCTTGTTGGGGCCGACCCACGCTGCGTCTATCGGTTCGAGGCCTCTATTCGAGAACCTTTGGCCCCGACGGCCATGCCCCGCCCATTGCCGCTTTTACTTTCTAACTCTGGTTACTATGTTGGTTACGGATTTACTCATTTCTGATTCGAGTTCACAGTAGTTTAGACAAATTGAAGGGATGTTTACAAAATCAACAAAAGTGTCTGAACTGGTTGATACCTAGTTATGTTCGGAAGCGCGTGAGGACGTTTGAAGGCAAAACTCAAATTAATTATATAAGTGAACAGCTTGATGTTTAAACTGCAACTCCGATTCTAGTAACTTTAAAACTATATGAAACAGTGATGGGCTCGATTCTCGCTACCGGCCACCTGCGCGTAGGCGCGCTTGCCATAACATCCCGGTAGCAATCTCAGCAGTCATGCATTTAATGTAACTGACCGGGAACCGGCATGCATAACCTTTCACTATAAATATTTCTCAATAAGTATCAAGCAGCTTAGACACTTATGTTGTGTTGATGGGTTATTCTTCAGAAATATGTCTGCGACTTATTCCTCTGTCTCCATACGTTTAGTATGAAAAAGGGCCAGGGAATTAAGGTGACCGCAGACATATTTCTGAAGAATAACCCTAATAAACATTCCTTCAATTATGTTTGACGAGAGCGCCGGCAAAATTCCGAATACCCAACAAGGCTGGATTAGCCAACTAGGCTTCTCGCCGGCGATTATGCCGCGGCACGCGTGTCGGGAACTATGGGCCCACTCTATTTGCGGAGCCACGGACTTCATGGTTATGATCCCGGTTTCAAAATGCACTGCATCCGCATCCGCAGCGAGGACTGACGAAAACTTTAGATAGATAGATAGATTCATGTATTTCTTATTGAAAATTACATAGTGTTTTATTATCTAAAACTAAAATAAATTCACTAAAAGATTGTCAAAATAAAAAATAAAAAGAGAATAATTAATTACATAATAAATTACAAACACATGTCCATCGAACCAATTACTATCACAATCTAAAAAATAAATATATGTTGTATATGGTCTAGGCCAACCTAGGTAATATACAAAGCCAAAACAAAGAATTAATTATAATATGATTATACAGAGTATAGCGATTTAGTTAAAAAAGTTCTTTAAGTCGGCGGCCAAATATATCATCCGAGGTCTCGTTTTTGAGGTTGTGCAAATATCGGTATTGCTCGCCGTCAAACGTTTCGTTACCAAAAAAATATTTTGATAACATGAAACACATCGTGAATGTTTCATTTCTCAAAAAACACAATTAACCTAACCTTTGCAGGCATTAGGTCTTTCAAAAATCATTAAAAATATACAGTTTTAGAGGCAAAAGTGATAGACGAAATGAAAATTTGAAGAAATGAAACATTTGATGTAACGTTTTTTAACAAAAAGGGTAGGCATCCGAAACTATTAGTGGATTAAATGTTTTAACATTTAATGTTTGGTCGTACAGGTACCCAGTATACCTACCTACTTATGTTGTATATTTTATTGCTTTCTTGTAAATACTCAGTTAAAATAATCGAGATTTAACAATTCCTGCAACATTACAGAATGCTATTATTTTTGCCGCTGCTTAGAAAGTTTTAAAGTATTTTATTTTTTTACCCGACTGCGGCGAAGCCCAAAGGAGGGTTATGTGTTTGACTTGTTGTTGTTCCTATGTCCGCTCGTAACTATTCAACGGCACAACCGATTTTGATAAATGATACATCGTTAGATTCGTCTTGATGGCGCGAGTGTCACTGGGTGAGTGTATGAAGTTCTTAAAATAAACAAAATGGCGGATTTTATGCACTTTTAAAGTGCACCGCGGTCGGTTTTTTTTAGTAAAAATATTTAGTTATTAACTTTCTGTCTATATATTTTTTGTGAATTGTACGATTTACAAAGGCTCATGTTAATGTATCGTTAAGTACAATTTCTTAGCTATTGCTTTATAGAGTTGCTGGTAGTCTTAAAGGGATCAGGTTCAGGCGGTATTCCCGGACCGATACGACTTTCAAACCTTCAAGAAAACAGCGTACTCCCACCTGAAAGGCGGGCAACACACCTATGACTCCTCTGGTCGTGCAGGTGTCTATGGGCGGCGGTAATCGCTTACCATTCAGGCGATTCGTCTGCTCGTTTGTCCCCTATGACATAAAAAAAATTGCTGACATATAAATGACATCTTTACAAAAGTATCTTCCGAATACATATAAATATGTATTATTACAAACCTTATTGCTTCAAAACGAACCAACGAACCTTTTCACAACCCCCAAGCAATGCTTATTACGACAAAAGGCTGGAATTGGACAGCATAACAAAGACATTAAGTCAAAGAACGCCGACATTATGTCCTCAATGATTCGACCCGACTGTTATGTCGTCCGGTCTCAACGCGGCCGCGAATGTTTTTTTTTACAGAACGTTTCCTTCCCGGCTCTACCCTGTAATTGCCCATTTCGGTGACTTGAATGAAGTATTTGCATGTTTAGATTTAGTGTTCGATTTAGGGGGAGCGCTGTCGTTTTTTGGATAAATTGCTCAAGGGAGTAAATGTAGGAATGGAAAAGGCTTTCCGATATTTCAAATTGGGATCCTATTTTGCCATAATAGAGTTTCGTAACAAAGTAACTAATGTTTTATTTTTGTGTGAGGAATCGTAAATCAGACACGATGGTAAAGAGCTGGTAATAGCTGTCAATAAAGAGCATGAAGGAAACCGAAATGCTGAAAATCCCATTAAATAAAACTGACTATCAGAATCGGGAGGCAATCCGAAAAAACTCATCGCAAACGCTGTTATTCAAACGAAGCTGGCTAAATGGGCATTAAAAGTGATAAAATATCTATTTAGCTTTTCGCAGCGGACGTTTTCCCCGTTCTCGGGAAATGTGCTTCCTTCCCATCAACGTTCGGCGACGGCGTAATTGCGCTTTATGTTTCTGAGATAAAGCGTGATAAGTTTTTTTTTGCTTTATCGCGCAATTACTGATTTCGGAAGCGCGGGTTGATTGTTTTTAGGGTTTTGTACCAAATTAAAAAAAAGCCTTTATAAAATACAGCAGGGTCCGGATACAACAATCTTCAATAGACTAGTGCTTTCGGTAGTACTAAACGGACTTCGTACTTTATATTCCATCATCCGATTCATGGAGATGGTGGAATAGGCCATTGTGTAAATGCGGTAAGTACACAAAAGATTCAATTGAGTTGAAGTGAATCCGTAAGGATCCCTATTACCAAGATAAGATAAGATAGCATAAGTTGTTATTTACGCCGCTAAAAACGATTGGACATTATAAATGGATTCTACTGTTATATTCCAAATACGAATAATATTTACAGTGAAAATATACACAAAAGATTCTTAGAAAAGTAAATTCATAAAAACATGCTAATAATAAACAAGCTTCTATCTGGGTTAGGTAGGTACTAAAGACATACTCATACTCACAGCATATTTAAAGTAATTGTTTGATAAATATATATCAATCTTTTTTCTCCTTTTTCTTAGTCATCTTAGTGATGAAGTAGTTCCAACTTTTTACAGCTAAGAAATGAATGCAGTATAATTAAAATACTAAGGTTCAAAGAACTCACTCCAACTACTGAACTGTATTTAATAAAAATTGTTAATTCAATTAAATTGATTACTCGTGCCACCGAAACCGAAATAAGTGTAGTAATTAAAATAAAACAACCACTCCAATTGCGTCAAACCGATCCAACCAAAAACCCGTATACAATTAATCACAGAATGGGGTTTAAATGAAAAATTCTCCACTGTATCCGACGCGCGCATTAAACGTCCGACTCGACCACGGCTGTCTATCAAAAAGCAGTTTTGTGGCGCGCCCACGTGGCGCGGATTCGCCGCCATGGAAAACCACATACGGGGACAAATGGGTTTTCATTTTGTTGACGTTTCTTGAAAATTCTCTCTAGTTTTGTTCTTGAAATTTGCCTCAACTTCAGTGCTCGCTGGAAGCTGAATCTGATTTGCCTCTCAAAGATATATGGTGTACCACTGGCAAATAATGAAGGGGAAATGCCAATTCAAAAAGTAACTATAGTAAATCGTCGTCTAGTATCCATAACACAAGCCTTATTGAGCTTACTATGGGGCTAGTTCGATTTGTGTAAGATTTTCCCCTAATATTTATTATTATTATGTCTTTCCCGTACACGGGACAATGGTGTCCCGGCCCTTTGGGAGTCGTGCGCGGAGCCGAAGCCAACGCGTAGAGACCCTTTCGACAATTTAATGAAAGGCAACGTGTACACCCAGCGGATGCTGTCCCTGCCCGTGTCATGGGACGCACGCAGAGACAGCCCCCGCCAGATGCAAGGACTATTGTTGATTGATGGAATCTAACTCTACTGGGTTATGGTGGTGGAATTATGGACTAGATACTGGGCTATGGATTGAGACATGACGGCGTCTGTCAGGAAAAGTGTCTCATGGCTTTAGCGGCACTGACAGACCGTGACTTGCCCTCCGCTGATGGGCCCCTGTTAAATAGCGAAATTATGAGCAATGGCCCAGGGGCAACACCGCTGCCGAGGGCTGCAGGGTGTCGAGAGGTGTGCTGCGCTTTCTCCGAGGGTACTCGCGGCGTTATGCCCTTTAACACTTCCACGCCTGGAGCATATAGCTCTCGCGACTCCAGGTCCTTTCTCTAAATCCCATGACCCTCCCTAAGGACCCCCCGGAGCACTCGGGTACGTGGGGTCGCTACTCCCCAACAGCTCGCCACAAGCTGCCCTGCGGATTATTATTATTATTATTAATAAATGACACATACATTGGGACATAGGATTAGAAAACTTATTCTGAACTTTTGACGAAACCTGCGTTGTGTTTTAAGAATTTTTATTGTCTTTTTTGAAATGTCTTATGTTTGCATTAGGTTTATACGGAATAAACCAAACATAACAAAAAAAATGCTTTGGATAACATAATAGATTCCATGTTGGTTGGCAATTTGGCATGCCATGCTAAGGCACTTTAAATATATAATGTACACTATATACCTGTTTTTTTACGTTTTAATTTGACTTTTAAAGCGAATCCTCCATTGCAGTATGTATAAAACCACGCTCCTGCCGCGCCGGCTCAAACATGTTAAGCCAATTTGGCATGCCTTTTTAACCTTACTGTGAATATTTAACGTTTTGGTATTAAGCCGAAAAACACAGAGGTTAGCGCGCTTGGATATCAAATGTTTAAATGTTGTTATTTACTTAATGATCAGCCTAAAAGACATCCAGTGCTGGACATAGCTCTTATCTTAAATATATACTTACCTACTAGTTACTTTTTTAGGGTTTCGTACCTTAAAAGGAAACGGGGAAAAAACGGAACCCTTATAGGGTTCTGTTGACCTAGAACTGAAATTTGGCAGGTAATACTGTCTTATACACAAATATAGAGAAAAATCTGAAAACTATACATTTGTATTCAAATCATAAAATAATAATAAAGTATTGTTTAAAATATTATTAGTGGGCGAGTCCGACTCGCACTTGTCCGGATTTTTTTATAATTTAATATCGGATATAATTTAATAGCACATGTCAGTCGTCCCATTTTCTTTTTACTTTCTGCTATAATATGGGATTCACCTTTTCAAACTGTCCAAAATATTGTCGTCAACGTGTACCTACCCTGCAAAAAATTATAATCCGCTCAGGTGATGACGACGTCCAAAAAATCAGGCATTTATTACTTTTTTCTCATGCTTCTTATTTTATTTCCAAATAACTTGCACGCACAGGTGCTTGTATCATTTGTGGTGCCTAAATACCCATTATTGTCACTTCAATTATAGTTCGATAATTTAATCATAACGTAATTAAATTATAATGAAACTTCTAGCAACACTTTATACTGCCTATACCAGAAGGACGTATGTCACGCGATTTCCTGTTCAATATACATCCTTTTATGTCTACATAATGGAATAACGGGCATGCAGAATGCACTCCCAACTGTTCCAAATCGCTCGCGGCGCAAAACTTCCCGCGTGTGAATTATTATGCAAATTTTATTAATTACACATAGTTCTAGCTCGACAGTTAGTTGTTAATGCATTCTTTAAGCACCACTCTACGTTTAAACTGATCTAGCTTTTAAGATGAATAGGTGTATGTAAATGCATTTTTCCGCTTTTCTAACCGAAGTTTATAGTAAGAGCTACCTTAACTATTGAGCTTAATTACGCGATTTGACGCCATGTTGTGGATGTAGGTTAGGTACGTCTTTCGAATCGAATTTCCACGATTCAACGTCAGATTGTGTATTTATGGTTTGGTCTTAATGTGTAATTCCTAAGTATTTAAGAGTCGGTTGGATCGTTGTTGGTGCTCTTGATCATTGTGTTATGAGAGAATATACTCGTACGCATAGTATCAGTAATTTTTCTTCCTATAAAAGGTACATCACGCGCATATATCGCAGACCGTAGGCTGAATTAGCGTAAGGGACATTGTTTTGTCTGTCCCTTACCGTAATTCAGCCTACGGTCGACGATATGTTGCGCGCCGTGAATAAATAAAATATTTCGGTACAATCTTACACAAATCGACGTAGTCCCAAACTAAGCAAGGCTTGTGTTATGGATACTAGGCGACGATGTAATTATATACTTATATAGATAAATAAATACTTATTGAATTTGTGTACTGTTTTTAATTCAATATGTTTGAGTCTCACGGTAGTTTTATAAGTAAAATAAATACTTAAATAAATAAAAAATATCCACGGCTCTGGAACAAATACTCGTGCTCACACAAAATATTTGCCCTCACCAGGAATTGAACCCGAGACTCTAGCTTCGTAGGCGGTCCCAGTCCCACTAAGCTGAGCGTGTCGTCTAAATGCATGTTCCAGTATGGATCGTACGGCCTGCGCCTAGACCTTGAATACGTATCGTGCGCTCCTAAACGGCAGAAGTTTGACTACTTGTCTGTCTTTACACTTTTACTTGCCAGTAGGTATATAAACATTTATCTTCTTATCACATTTATTTATTTATTATTTATTTATTTATTAATACATGTTAACATGACATTACAGTAAAAAAACCAATGCGTCATGAAACGTAGAAATAAAATATCTATTTAGGCGACGAAACGGCGTGGCCCCGTTGCATCGTCGTCTCCGGTGTAGGATTCGGCAGGTTGTCCCGGAACCGTCGAAACACGACACCCTTCAGCCAGGAGTCAGCACTTATATCATATCATCTATCATCTTCTCTTAATAATTAACTTAAATGCTAAGACAATACCACTGCTATTTCTTTCTCATGTACTCTCTCCTCTTTCATGTCTCGGTTATCATTTGTATTACACGGTTTTATGCTTTTCTCTGACAAATAAATATGTTAATTAAATAAATTTTCCAATGAAAAGTAAATTTTCCATTCCCGTGACATGGAAAATGTCTTGACATACGAACCGAATAAATGCAAATATCGGATTATTCGTTTACCATATCATTACTCGGGCGAATGATCCAATTATCGTCCGTACTCAATTAAAACTATATTGACCGTAACTAGTTATTTGCGAACAATTATGAGCAATTCCACCGTGTTTTTTTAAGTGCTCATTAATTATAGATTACGGTTAATTGCCTCTTACAATACCCAGGGTTTTGATATGAGGCCTTTTAACAGAGTACTCGTGATTCTGAAAGCTTTCATCATCACAACCCTGGAGACGTCCACTGCTGTAAATCTCCACTAAAGACTTTCACGACTGACGGCCAGACGCTTTTTACCTCCATCGGCTCCCGGCGACAGTAATGAGGTGGTCAGACTATCCTATGTGAGGCCGATCTGTTTTTGGTCTCTGAATGGTTTGCCACAATTCAATGATAGACACCTGTTTGACGACAGAAGAGTGTGTTTGTAAAAACGTGATCAAGACCATTCAGGTGATAGCTGAACGCTACGCGTGCGGAAAATCCCACTTCCTGGCTTGGGGGATACGTAAAATGTTGTCCTTACCATGGGAGGTAAGTAATGTACTATAATTGACAACAACATTTTATTCGTAACATGTTGTGTTGTTGGGCAAGTAATAATAAAAAAAACTTGAATAAAGAAGAATTTAGAATCTCATGAGATTAGTCTTCCAGAAAAATACCATCATGATCGACTCTGTGCACCCCGTTTCCAATGGACCGGTGACCTTCACGAGACAGCCAGTCTACGAGTACCTCACAGGGCCTTCCGAAGGTCTAGACCCTGTAAAGTACTTTTGCTTTAGTAATACCGACATGACTTGACTAGAAGCCGCGCCGATACTTCATCCGTGTGAATTTGCCGCATTACTTTTTCATAAAAAAAATCATCTCCACTTCAACTCTTTGGGGATTGAATTTCAAAAAGTCCTTCCTTAGTGCATTTATGTCCCCTACAGAATATTTCTTTCAAATTTCAACCCGCTATTTGCAGTGGTTTAAGCTGTATATAGTCTGTCTGTACCCAAGAGGCGTAGCAGGGGTGGTGCAGGCAGAGCCCTGGGCGGGCGCCAACAGCTGTCTTATTTGTACAGAAGGAGACTTTTAAAAACCCACTTAAGATCAAAGGTTGTCACAAGGAACTGCAAGGATTTCAAGCCAACAAAACACTTCTGACCTCTTCATCTCTAATCAGGATTAATGGCATATATTTACCAAGCACGGATTACCGAAGCCTCTAAGAGCATGAACGGTGTAGGTTGTTTATGATATCCATTCATTATATAGGACGGTCCATCAATAGAGAGAGATGGATAGATACGATGCGTTTTGTCCCGGGATTGAGATAAACGAGCGGAATAGTGTTGGATCAAATTCAATTTGTGACTCGCAAATTGAAGAGGGCTGGTACGTGCGTACGCGAATTTATATCAACTGACTTGTCCATTTTCGATGAACCTAAAGCTGACAACATGAATAGAAGGTGTTCGTTTTTTCAAGCGATGAAAACAAGCAATCAAAGTTAAATAATAAGACACATTTGGATTTTGATACACAAATATTCGGAGGGTGCGCGGATTACCTAAGAGCTACGCTTGGCGAAAGTATCCTGGTCATCAAGGGAGCCCCAAATAACATGCATAGGTACTTGGCAGAAAAGAGAAGAAAAAGCACAGTAAGGTTATTCATTCGTGAAAGTCCATGAAGGTAATGAACAACTTGCAAATGGTAGGTATATACCTAGGTACTTTTAATTTTAATCAAGCAAAGTAACAAACACACTAATTTTTAAGTACAGACAAATATAAAATCTACAACAGTAAAATAATATAGAAAAACAAACTTTTTCAAAGGTAAAATTGCTCTGAAAGCACCATTTGCCGATTTAAATTCAAAAGAAAATGCACTCCATTTATCAATTTGCTGTCCCAAACCTGTTTAGACGAATGTAAATTTTATTGGCTTGTACCCCAAATACAGGATGTTATAGTAAAAACGCCATAACGCGAACCCCTGACATTTGCGACGAACGGTAATGTTTTGAGTATGTTTCCATTGTACTACGTTGTTTAAAGGGTAAAATTGACTAAATTGAGTGACGAATAAAATCAAATTAAACCCTTTTATTAGAGAAAAATTACGAAAATATCGAGTTTTAAGTCACACCCATCACTAACGTTAAATAATACAAATTAATAAACAGAGTATGGTAAAATATAGTAAAAAGAGGAGAAATCTAGTGCTCCAGGATGGGTATTCCGCAGCCATCTTCGCATCCAAATCTTCCTATCTTTCTTCTCGTTCCCCTGATTCTAATAGAGACCGCTCTGATGATTGATATTTGTATTTTGACTTTGATCCAGTTTATTATTTGCGAGTGTGGCTTGGACCATTTTTCACATAGCTTAAGACATGTTTTTTTTATGAAGGATTCATATTCAGTTCCGACAACGCCATCACAAGAGACCACAAGGGGAGTAAATGAAGCTCTAAGATCTTCTGCAGCCAGATCGTATTTGCGATGTTTTTCACGAGCGTGTATTTGGGCAATTGTGGGCCATGTGAGTAGACCATACGATGCGGCGTCGGCATTTACAATGCGAATGTCAAAGAACGCCTTCCTCGCTGGCTCCCACACGCTTTCCAATAGTAAGTCGCTTATTAGCCCTGGTTGATCTAAGGTTGCGGCTCGCATTATTGGCTCAGTAGTAGCCGAACCCCATGCTGGTTCCGCCCAGTTTTTGATATCGTCTCTGTGTTGGTCGTGGCCTCTTTTTACGAGACCTCCTTTCTTGCAATTAAGTGCATGGTTGAGGTTGAAATTATTTTCGCCGCAACCATCGCAGTTTAGTGGCAGGCCAGAAGGTTCATGTCCGTATCTGATCGCAAGGCCGTCGCGAAACTGCGTAGCTGTTAGGTCGGTATCATCAGCTTTGGTCGGTAGTATTGTTAGCCACTGTGAAGATTTTTTGTTAATCGCCCTTTGGATGCATTTTTTTGTTTTTATTGTCAGTTTATCGATGATTGATTCTAGTTCATGTTGTTCATTATTTTCTCGTTTTTTTCTTTCTTCCTTTAGAGTTTCATATACATGATTTTGATGGTCTTCTATGTTGATTTCTTCGCCGGATCGAATCGCATCTATTAGTATTTTGTTTGCATTTAATGATATTGCATGTGAGGTTTTAGCTTGCTTTGTGGGATCATTAATTGCGAGGCCACCCAGCCTCACTGGAAGTGCAAAGAGTTCGTGTTCTATGGATGTTACTTCTCTGCCCAGTATAGAGGGCGTTAAATGAGTCTTGATTGCGTTCTTTAGGTCGTTGTAGTTTTCATCTGTTCCGGTGGTCACTCTTTGTAGGTATTGCCACTCGCATTGTAGTGATTTAGTGAATGCGGTATGTACAGCTTGAGGATATTTTTCCGAGGCTTTTGTGATCTTAAGGATGCAGTCAGTCCAATTTTTTGTTTTTTGTCGTATATAGTCGATTTTGTCGTTTGTGTCACCAATAAAACTTCCCAAAAATCGTTGTGATTTTACAATTTTTATTCCTAATTTGTCGAATTTTTGTTTGGCAATTTCTGCGAGGCCTTCTTTGACTATTAGATAGCTCTTTGTTGGCTCAGGGTAATAGCCGTATCTGGGCCCTTCTTTCATTAGCAGGTTGAACCATTCTAGTATTTCATCGAATTTGCCTAAGCATGCAGAGTCATCTGCATACCAGTTCTGAATGTATTTATTCTTGTTTTTACAGGTTTTTATTAGTGGTAATATTCCAATCGCGTACATTTGCATTGCCAGTGGGTCTCCTTGTGTCGTTCCTTCTTTACTTAATATGTACTTACTGGTGTCTCTAAATGATACGACTGCGTGTCCTCTATAGGTGTTAAATAGGAATCTCGAGCATCTGGGCCATAAAAGTCTGGCATTCCATAGTGCCAACGGACGGTTGAGGGCATTAAAGGCATTGGTGGCGTCGACGAGGAGTATACCTTCGGTGTTGTCTTCGTGGAAGCTTTCTGACATTGCGTGTGCTGCACCTTCTATACCGGCTTTTATTCCGTTACAAAGTTGATTTGCTCCACATGCTTCTTGTACATCAGTGCCTGTCGTCAAAGCCATGGCTTTTGCTATGATACGTTGAAGTACTTCCCCTATACCAATCGGGCGGACACCAGGACATTTGTCAAGGGCGATGCCTCTTCTAGCTAGCAGTGCTCTTATTGCGTCCCATTCTACTATTTCGTTTGCTAGTTTTCTTGTTAAGGCTGCTATTGATTCTCTTAATTTGAAGCTGTGTGGGCCAAATCGTAAAAGCATCGTTTTCCATTGATCAGCATCGGTGCCGCTTGGGCCTGCACCCCCAGAGATGCTTCTTGCTACTTTTTCAATATGACTGGATGTTATGTCAACATCGACAAGGTTTGGAAGTTGTGTTGTTTGGTCGAAATCTGCTATAATTGGTGTTGCTTGGTTTGGGTGTTTTTCTTCCAGGATCTGAAATACAGTTTTGTCTCCTATTTTGTCATCAGGCTTTAATATTCCGCCACCGTTTCGTTCTGTGATAAATCTGTTGGCTTGTCTTATTTTTCCTTGTAGCATCAGTCTGTTAAACACGCGTGCCATATGATCACAATCTTGTTGATTTTTATAGCGGCTAACCTTTTTGTTGCATCTCTCTGCTTCCTGTATTAATTCGTCGAATTGACTTTTTTGCCACATTTCCAGTCTTCTGTTTATTAGACGTCTGATGTCTGGGCCTTTAGTTATTAAGCTATCCCTTTGGAGAATTGTGCTGCAGTAGAAGAATATTCGTTCAGAGAATCCATTCGTCGGTAGTTCATTAACTAGTTTATTGATTTCGTCTGCCAGGAGGTCAATAAAATGACGACCAACGTTTCCTTGTGGAAGGTTGTATTGTTTTCCCGTCAATTTTATGCTTTTCTTCCAGCGGAGTCTCCATGAAGAGTCTTGGCCGCCTTCGTTGTTTATCATTTTTGCTCCAAAACAAAAATTGACATAACAATATTGTAATTTTGAAATATTAGTACGTACTATAACTGTATATAATTTACCACTAATGAGTGCAAAAAAAATCTCTATTTTTTTTACCGTGAAGTACTATGTAAACCTAGGGTAGAAAGATTCCGAAAAAAGAAAAGAAATGAGTTTTATTCAAAACGTAAATATTTATTACGTATAAGAATAATAAAATAACTTGAAATTTTCAAAACATAGACAGTATTTAAGCATCGCATTTCAATACAGAATATTATTGAAACGAAAAAGCCACAATACAGGCAATTATTTACCAACTGCACAGGTACTGAAACACTTAAAACATTAAGAATGATGACTGTTGGTTTATGTATAATCAACAAATACAAACGTGTTATTAACGCTTGCCAAAAATACAGTTCACATTTTCAGCAAACACGGCACGATATCGTATTAATGTCGTTGTATCTGCTCGGTATTAAACTCTATAGCGAATAGCGTCAGTCCCAGGCAGCGCATTGAAATTGAATTTTCAGAACCCTCGTGATATCGTCCGTGAGGACTGTTTAGAATAGGAACAATTGTTCATGGTAAATAAAAAAGTTAGGTTTACTTGAATACGTGAGATGTAAATGCCACACGAGGGGAGGTTGGCATCTTGTCGTTAAGCTATTTGCTATACAGATAGTTGTATGAAAACAACAGCATATTAATAGCCGCTACACCACAGTATATAATATCAGTAATTTTTCTTCCTGCAAACGTTACATTGCGCACCTGTTTGCAACAGCAACGTTTTAAGAATGCGTAAGAAATTAAAAATGCTCCAGTACGGATAGCACTATCTACGCCTCGACCTTGAACACTTATCGCGCGATCCTAAACGGCCGAAGTTTGACTACTTGTTTGTATATAATTTTAGGTACGCTTAATGTAATTTCGAAAAGATTTGCAGGGAAAACTGGAAGAGAAAATAACCTCCTTGACAAAGGACTGACTTTACAAATTGAACAGCTTGTCAAAGGTGTCATCAGGCGTCAACTTGTGTCAAACGTGTTTCTTTCCCCTTAATGTTCACCAGAACTGTCAATCTTTCGTTGTTTTGTTACGTTCTGGCTTAATTTAAATTTATAAAAATAATCAGCATGAATGTTAGATCTCCCAACAATAATCAACCAGACTCTATTTTACAGCAGTTAAATTTAAAAAGCTTACACTTGCTTTAAACAATGTCAAATCACCTCAAATAACATATAAAAGAGAACTCCATAGCTCAAACAGGATCAAAAATTCCTTAACACCTCACCTGCAAGCGTGCAGATGAAAAGAGGTAAGAGTGAAATTTATAAAAGATATTATTATAGGACTTGAGCTGATAAACGGGCTTCCTCAAGCGGTATTAACACGCTGATATATTACACAATTTTCTTTACGAGCGCAGCGGATTTGCAACAACGCGTCGTTTAGAACAGCACTCGTGTGTTAATCAGTGTGTGGCGTGAAATGTGGACGATAATGTTTGTTTACCTTGCTTGCATTTTACCTAAACGTTTTATCACTGACTTACTTTGGTAACGTTTTACTTTTACCTTACGATCACGACCCAACCAGCAAAATAGTCGTATAAGCAAAGCTTTTTACAGCTAAAGATCGAGAAATGGTCGTAAAAAGGAGTCAAAGATGCCAAATCGTCGTATAAAAGAACTATACTCAACTCTTTAGCATTTTCGCATTTTGGGCGTAAAACTATGTCGACTAAACGTTTACTCGACATATTTACAGCGCGTTTACTCAACTATTGTATAAAGGTGCCAAATTTCACTTTTATACCACTGTAAGTTCTAAATTAGCTGTATAAAAGCTTCTAATTTTCTAATTAGCTGCTGAAGAAGTCTTTATAGCACCGTCATACGACATGTTTCCGTGGAAGCATTATAATGGTAAAAAAGCTGCTTATATGACCAAATAGCATCTCAGTTACTTTTAAAGCACTAAGTGCTATATAAAAGATATTGATTTACTATTACAGCACCTGCCGAGAGAAAGCTCTAAAAGTGACTGTTATAGCACCTAAAGCAATTCAAATGATCTTTTAAAGCCATTATGCAGCAAAATGTGGCATAAATGATATTGTAAATCTTTTACAGCACCAAACCGTCTATAATGGCGTCTGCATAGTAATATAAATGTAATATATTTTCTATTTTTCAACTAAAAGTCGAGTAAAGATCGTAAGACGGCAAACGTACTTCTATAATGGCGGAACAATTCTTTTTGATATTTTAATTATATAAATAATTTATTAATACCTCGAAAATGAGGAGGCCCATTAAAATTATAACTAGAAATATGAGGAAGTTAACCGAAAAATAAAATTTCGCATTGAAATTTAGTATGTTACATGTACATGAATAATAGCTAACACCGAAGACATATTATTTGAAAGAACATGGCTACCATTCTATATTTGTTAAGTAGGAAATATTTTCTTGTTTTCTGACACAAATAACACACATTTATTAAAGCTGCAAATACTTCCAACACTGAGTGCTATAAAGCTCGCCAAGTTGCGATCAATCGACTAAACAGCTGAGTGAATGCAACAAAGTAGCTGTCACAGCACTATTAAGTCGAGTAAAAGCAATTTCGTTGCTTTCAACCGACATATTAGTCGCCTAATGGTGAAATTATTGCTATTATAGCATTAATGATGCTGTATGGCGCTTTGTCTCGACCTTTATAGCATCATTTGGCTATTAACTCGACTATTTTACGACAATTATAGCACTTTAAGCTGAGTAATTTGTGCCCAAATCGCGTCGAGTAAACGTTTACAGATCTATTACTCGACAGTTTGAAGACTCTTTTCTCAGCTTTAGGTGAAAATAAGAACGTGCTCTCGACTTTCATACGACGTAGTTTTGCTGCTTGGGGACTTACCTTAGAGATGTTTTACATTAAGACGACTTATCTAAATTTTGTTTTACCTTACGATTATTTTACCTAAGTAACGTTTTACCTTAAGATGTCAACTCACTTAAAAGCTCGCCAAGATATTGGTCTGCGGATACTGTCGTGATCTTCTATTTCTCCTATGTATATTTCAGAGCTTGGTTTACTCCGACGCGCATTTCTTAATTCATTAATTTCAGGATGCTTAAAGTAATCGTGTGTGAATAAAACTCGAACGTTTATTACTGTGAGATCAATTGTTTATTCATTATTTTCTATTATATTTTGGATCTAAAGTAAGCAATTCCAAATAAACCCTCAAGAACTTCTTTTTATAACATTCTTATATATCAAATTATAACTTACAAGGCTAGTGATAATATAATCAGTGGAGCATGTGCTATGATTTAGATAACATAATATTTTGCTCGTCAATCCATAAGTGTGTGACCTGAGCTCGGTGGTTAAAGACCTTCCAGTTAGTACGACTGTACTCTGGGTATCTATATATTGTTTAGTTTATAATAACATGAACGTTTTGGCGAGACATACTAAATTTATGACCTTTATTCTAATATAAAAACATTCTTAATTACAATATGTGCTTCTAAATTATAAAATTTCTACAAAATACTGCACCAGTTTTCGTTTGCGGTTTTTATTTGCGTACTGCAACAGCAAGATCTTCCAAGGTACACCATATCACTCCGACTAAACCGGTCCATATTTTTACTAAGATATGTTCGAATCAAATCTGCCACTTCAGCTGGCACGGAATTGTTTCCATTGACGTTTTGGTCATTTTCTGCTACTTTTAGAATTGACTGCGCGACGTCATCGTCGGGGTTTTCATTAATGTATAATCTGGAACAAAACAACATAATTCCTTATGTCTGTCAGTCTTTTCAAGGGGTTACGGAAGTTAGATGACATTGGGACCTGCCAAATCTGGCATCATTGCTAGAACCAAGAAAACAGGATAGATAGAGAATGATAACACAGGTTAAGATGACGAATCGGAAATTTTGGTGGCAGGGATTTCGATTTTTCTCAGGAATCATAAAACATATGAAAGTAACACTTGATAACCTGATTATTGGGATCATCTACTCCATTTTTTGAGACGCAGAAACACGATTTGCTAACTTTTGTAACAGACTTTTGTATGTCAAAGATACCTCTTTCAAAAGCGGAATTTGCACTGTACAGGCAAAGCAGACCTATTTAAGCCCCTAAATTCTCTGAGTAACATAGTTTTAACCTATACTTTAATATCTGAGACCAGATTCTTGAAAATTAATTGTAGTTTGTAATTGAAACGAAAAAAACCGTTTCTACGTATACGACCTTTTCATATAAGCTAGCACAAGCGCGTATTTGTATGAAATCAGTCTCCCCTCAGTCCGCCGACGGCCGTTGCCAACGACAGGTCTGTGACAGTTGACTGGCCGCGCCGTAAACAAAACCTGTGAGAAATCTTATTTAATAATGGGAAAAAAGCGTGTTGGTTTTTCCAAAAGGAAAAGGAAAGCACTATTACTTGAAAAATGTAACTATATGACTAAGAGAAAGTAAGTAATCGTCATATTTATACCACAAATAAGTCTAGTTTACGCTGCGGGAAAATGACAACAAATGTTGACATTGGAACAGCGGCGTCGTCGAGACTTTCAATTGTACAATTAAATATTATTTTGGTGTACGTAAATAGAAACATTTGTAATATACCCATTGTATTAAATTAAAATAAGGAAAACTATAATAGTGTAAATATACAGGATGGCTCATAAGTCGGTTTTTCTTGAATGCATTAGTGAGTAGCCAATACTTAGTAGGTAATGTATAATACATATCACTCTCTAGTATATTAAATCAATGTTTGCCTCATAAAACCTCAACAGTTTAACCACGTCTGTGATGGATTCGTAAAACAATTATGAGAACTATCCGCTTACAAAATGTAAATATGTACGAAGGGTATACTACTGATACATAGCGAGAGGTCTTAAAACACGATAGCAACATAACCATTATAAGATCACACGAGTATTTAAGGCTTAATTATGTAAAGTTGCATACATCTACTATCTACACATGTTATTATAAACACTCAAAGGCCAACTAGATTGTCATTATATCTAGTATCGATAAAGATGTTTTAATAACTTTTTAAACATTTTTTAACACTGGCACAGACAACGCACTGACCTTAGGTACATATATGGCTAATGGTGGTCATTTTATACTGTTTCCAAACGCATGACAGAGGTTTTTTGACATGGACGTAGATTGAAATATAAATACTCGTATGTCGCAATTTCATTCTGCAAGTCCGATATTTCGTCATCTGTGGGCATTTTGATGGGTAAATCGCCAGTGGGTTCCCCGAGATGATAAAAACAGTCAAATTAGTCCAATACACGATTTAATTAGGTTAGACAATATTACAGGTCGATTGTCCTTAATAAATCTCTAACACTAGGTAATTAGTCCAATTATCAAATCAATCACTCGTCAACACGCATGTGCGTCCGCGCACGACAAGGGCTCGCCCAATCTCTGCCTCCCGGTCTTTCCTCCCGCAACCCGCGCCCCGAAGTACTTGAGAGTGCTTCTACGAATTCCCGACAAATATGTAAAAATGTAAATATATTGTAAATTTAAAATGTAAAAATTGTTCAATATATTTCCCGTAAAAACACCATGCTCGAATTAATTTTTGTTTGTGCTATAATTTGCAGTAGTACCTATCTATACATTACCAGTTCTTAACCAAAGATTAGCATTATTGGAATAATCTTTTGTCCTAATAATTATCCGAGTACAAAAGATTATTCGGATAATTATCAGGACTTATAATTATTCGACTAAACAATAACACGATATTTTTATTGCTGAATTATTTATTCGTGAATAGCATATCCGCGAATGAATCCTTCGACCACTTTTCAAATGATTAATTATTTATTCTTTACTAGCATTTACCCGCGTTGTTCCCGTTATAGTGCCAAGGGAACTAATTACCGGCATAGATCCTATGTTTCAATCCAGTACTTGATCTACTTACATGCCAAATTTCAGATCAATCCATTCAGTTGTTACCCCGTATTTAGTAACAGACATCCAAACATCTTCACAAATTTTCACATTTATAATATTAGTAGGATTGTATTCGGAAAATCCACGAAAATTATTTAAAGTTTTTTGATTATTCCATTCAAATAAATAACACAAATAATATTTAGAATTACTCGTTTTTACGGTACATATATTTATCAATTTCACTTTACTTTTTCCCATACAAACAGTACAGAAAACAAGGTAGTGTTTTATTGATTTGAGTACCTAGATCTGTAGAATACATTATCATTACTAAGTTTTGTGTATCGATTTAACAAATAAAAAATTTAAAAATATAGGAAGCGACTCCATTTATTTTCTGTTCACTTTTGACATAAACAATGTAGGCACTTTTCGATAGGTAATATTAATGTAAAGTTTTCAATGTGCGTTTTCAAATTTGACATATAGGGTTATGGAATTGAGTTCTTTTTAGAATGACAGTTTTTATAGACACAGGTTATAAGTGAGCGTTATTAGCATCGATTATAATGTAACTTGAAATGTAATTTTTGCGACTGATTGTGTGTGATATACGGTATACCGCGTAAAAATATAGGGGGGTGAGCGGGTTGCGGGGCGCAAATGCTCCGAAAACGGATTCATTGTTTAGCGATGCGTCACCTTAACAAAAAGGTAACTTTTTTGTTGCCCTATTTTTTATGTTAGTGTTTACTTGAGAATACACAAATTCAGAAGTCAATCATAGGTAATCAGCTGATCAGCCCTATTTTTCGTTGGTGAACCGATACTAAATGTAATTTTTCAATGGACTGTAGTAGTAAGATAATAGCGAATTTTTGAAAAACTAGAGTTTATCTTAAAAAACTGTTTACAGATTACCAATCATCTTTAAAATAATATTTATATCAAAGGCAACAAAATACCTGTTGAACAGTGCATGATGATAAGAATACAATGTATCGCTTCACCCTTCAGTTAGATTAACAGCAAACCGTTAGGTTTAGTGTGTGAAACCCTCAGTAATAATATCACGAGTTATACTTACCTGCACTCTTATCCAAATGAAACATAATAAATAATTAATTTACTAACCTTAAAGTCTTTTTCAGATACTCGAAGTACTCGTTGCATGCGCATGTGTTTGTATCAGCTAACTTTTCCGGGTTAGCATCTAATGTGGACTTCTTTATGGCTTCTGCGCACTCAATATTACGACAAACACTATCGTTTTCATCAGTTCCTTCATACTTCCTCAAATACAGGAGTCTTGTTAAACAAGTAGTCACTACTGGCATTTGTTTCGTCATTTTGTGTTGTTTTTCTATGGCTACATTCCTTCTTACAGCTCGACAAATTGTTTCAAAATCATCAACGTGACCGAACAAGTCAATCTGGTGACAGAGCGCTTGGATGAACCAGGTTCCTTCTGTTGCCCTGAAACAGTACGAAACATATTAAAAAATATTCGTCTGTCACATCAGCTGAAAAGCGTCCTCTGCGAAACATAGGCCTCTACGAACGATCATCACCAAGACCGGTCATGTGCTGCGCGCCTCCAGTGGCCTCCATCAATCTACACTAGGTCACCAATTCACCTCACGCGAAGTAGGCTTGTGTGGAACATGTACAGTCGAGTTCATTTACATCTACACATATAAGAGAACAAAAATTTCTGAACACGCTCTTTTGCTCCTGACAATAGGATCGTGTTCAGATATTTTTGTTCCTGTATGTGTATTAATGTAAATGAACTTGATTGTACTAACTACCTACTAAATATAATGAAGTCCGCTCACTGTACTAGAACGTACTATACCGTTTTGTTTCTGCTCTTTAGTACGTTTAGTACATTAACTGATCAAATCCAGTCAACCGCCGAACCGACATCCGACATGTAACAGATCTGAATGAATGAGTAAGGAAAATGGAATGCAACAGCACAGCGCGAAGAACGAAACGGGAACATCGCTTAGATAGAAACAGTAGGGTCTAGTACAGTGTCTGAACAAAATGAACTAAAAGACCGAACTAGTATATTTGCACAATTGTACTACTTCGGAGCGATCCGTTCAACGAACAAGCGCGCACAAGCCTAACGCGAAGTCTACTTATACATATATGTATAAAAAAATATCCGCGTGGCACAGATATATATTTATAGGCACTCTTTAATATGCGAATGGTGTTTTAAATGATCTGTAATAATTTATGATTTTGAAATGTATACTATGGTTATACATTACCTAACCGATGCCCTCCCGATGTAGCTACTATGAAAAATCAGTCTATCAGCCTCTGTGGGGAGTGTGTAGGGCTCATCAAAATCAAACTCGATTTTTTCCTCAGACTTCGGGGTTTGAGAGCTTACAGCATTAGCTGGTTCATCACCTCGACAGGCCTGAAAAATTGTTTACAACAATTAAATAAAACACTAAATGACACGAAACAGACAAAATATTTATGGTGCTCACTTCAATTTCCAATTTAAGCCGTTAAGGATATCTAATCAAACAATGTGTATAGGAAAGTATTTGAAAGAGTAATTAAGAAGAATTATTAAAGTATTGCACAGTTTTCATACAGGATGCCTCTAACATTACAATGGGACTTTAAATGAAAGGGTCGTTTCTACTCCTAAATCTGAGCTACTTTCGTTTTGCAACTTTTTAAAAACACGCCCAATACAAATTTTATTTCGTATGAAAAAAAAATGGAAAAAAATATGTTTTTATAAACATAGGAAAAGTGAGATTTCACTGCTTTCAGAATTGAACTTTGAAGATGAATTAACCATCTTAATTTAAGTTATTTGAAGAATACGAGTCCATTTATTGTACTTTCGGCCGAGAATTAGACATACGTAGTGCGGTGTCACGCCTACTGTGAGGAAATAATAATATCATACCAAACATTAAATAATTCAAAAGTCAATTTTGTTTTTTCGGCATTATAGGTATAATGTGGACAATTCTTCAATACCGAATAGCAAACACCTATTTATTATTATATCTATACAAATACTATAAACTCTGTTAAATTAGAAAATAACACAATATTAGAAACTAATAAATTATTCCGCCATTTTTCTGATGATATTTGACATTCAAGAATATTCGAGCACAATAATGAAACGCAGATACCAACGAAAGTGACACTTTTTTTTACACTTTTTTTAATTTTGCCAATTACTAGCGCCGAGCGCAACAGTAGCTGCATGGATTATTGTCGATGTCGCGTGACGTGCTACTGCGCAGCTCGCGATCTGATTGGTCTATTATAATGTCGCCAAGGCATACGGTGTGCTCTGATTGGTCAAATTGCTGTTGTAAACTGACCAACAATGTTATTTCTGTCGTGTCTGATTACATTGTTGGCTTGTCTCATATACTGTCCAAGAACTCACCGTTTTGCGGCCTGAATTCTTACCATCTATTGATAGCTTACCGAGCAGTGGTGTGAAAAAGAACTTGTAGAGAGAAAAAACTAGAATCAAAAACAATTAAAACTGTTACCTGTATAAGAATAATGACAGGCTTGCCCAGTATAGTGGTGTTCTTTTTGACATCGAAGCAGTCCATAAACTCGTGCTCGCTGTAGCGTATATCGTAAGCTCGCAGCCACCCGTTTTTCGCACCATGTGTCATAATCACGGCGCAAATGCATCCGTATTGACTGAAGTCTTTTGAACAAACTGAAAAAAAAAAATTTTATTGTTAGTATAATAAATATTAAAAAATAAAAAAAAATGCAAGCGTTCACTATAATATTTAAAGAGTACGGTCGGCCTCAAAAGTAGCTGAACACATTTGTATCGTGGCGTAGTACTAAATTGTCCAGCTACTTTTGAGGCCGACTGTACCCTCGATTTCGTCAAGACGTCATCATCGGACTTTTTATTATTTCATCTGTTAGCAATAGTAAAAATACACTTCCTGTATACATTTCAAGTCTCTATCTATTTCGGTTCAATAAATACAGCCTTGTGCCTAACCGACACAAACACGTTTGTTGTATAGGGACCCCCTTTGTTTTCAGTTTATTTTGTTTTTATTATTTGTTGTTATATTTAGTGGCAACAGAAATACACATTCTGTGCAAATTTCAAGTCTCTGCCAATTACGGTTCAAAAGTTACAGCCCCGTGACAGACGGACAGACAGCGGAGGCTTAGTAATAGGGTTGGGGTGGCACCCGTTGCGTTGGGTACGAACATGTAATAATAAATTGTAAGCCAAGAGTTGAAAGCTTGATTGCTTCCTTTTGATTCCTGTGGTTGATTTCTAAAACTAACTCGTAGATATCGTCTATGTGTTATTCATAGATACTTACATTCTTTTAGCTTTTGTATCAATATCGTTTTACGCAAATCCAAATGCGATTCCACTATAAAACCGAATTTAGAAAACGTCGTTTTCAGGGCTTCTTCATCTTTCATTGTGTAATTTCTCACCTTATCACTTCCCAAAAATGTTTCATGGTTAAATACAATCATGGCGTTTTTCTCATATTTCTCCATTTCGTATGTGTCAGCGCCTTTTTTGAGAATACTTTGTTTAACATCATCGTTTGGATCTAGTAGAGGAGTCTGAGTTTCAAGGTTTACGTTTTCTACCGAAGGCGCCCGCTGCAGTCCATGCCCAATGGCTTTATTCTCATATCCTGGTTGCTCCGGGCTTTCTAGTCTATTTCTGACCTTAACAGCTTCTCCAACCCAATCGACAGGCGGTGTTGTGCTCGATTCTGCTTCACTGTCGGTTTCCGTTGTCGATTCATAGTCCATGACATCGAATTCTATTCCTGCAAAAACGTACATTTTAAAATATAAATGCCTCATTTTTTAAATTTTATTAATTATTAATATATTTTTGCCGTTGTTAATTTATTCTTCCTATTATTGCATTTGAAATTATCCTATTTATTGTTATTTGAAATTATTATGAATGTATTAATTAATTAATTTGACATAATCCACTGCAATACTAACATTAGTTATCTAAGTTTTGCTTGTAAATACTAACACGTATGGACTCAAGGTCTGAAATAAATTTATTCATTCATTCAAAAAGAGCGATTCAAATTGACTCTCTTAATTGTCTTTAACACTAAAATCCTTTGTTCTACTTATCCTGAAATGACTAACAACTTATTTTTGACATTATTTAATACCATTGTATTTTGATTCAAAATACTATGTATTAGTTTACTTCTATTCGTTTTCCGGTTTCGCTGAACTACATTTAAGTGGTGTTGATAACTTATCAAAAACTCGCAAGCGCGTTTTTGTTTATGCACGAGTTTGCAATAAATAAAATAGTTCTCAATTAATGAATTTTAGGTTATGGCAATGGCATAAGCGGTGTTAGGTTCTTTTACAAGTCTTTTACGTCTTAATTTTAATTATAATATTTTTGTCGAATGTTTTTCTGTATCATAATTTACTATATTTAGCATACCTAACCATACATACATAACCTCACCTAATCTAACGTTATTTCGTTAAAGTACCTATGTTCATATCGAACAATAACCTATATCATACATTTGATTTAAGTTACTTACCGTGAGTTTCCTTTTTATCGTACAAATTCCGCACCGACATGTTTTTCAAATCACCAACGTTTTATGTGTGGGAGTGTTTTAAAGAAAGTGATGCACCGTAAAAATCAGCAACTATATATACCACATACTTTAATATAAATTGATTTTAACGAAGCTCAAATGCACGATTAAGCACTGACGTCCGACCGTTGATCGCGTCACCACAGCAATGCATGACTACATTTAAAATATCTGACTAATATCTAATACTCCACTGCACGGTGGTCCCTGTCCCTGACTATGTCTGCATGCACAAACATAGATAATTAAAAAAAAGGTTCTTGATTTCCAGGTGGTTGACGTTTTAATGATGGAGTCAAAGGGTAACCAATTGAAGATCTAATAACGAAAGATAAAACTATTGAACTTTTTTTACGTTGCTCTAGGCCGAAAGTGGCATTTTCCACCCGCTCCGCAAGAAGAAAATAGCACTTCCTGGAGAAGAGAAGACATAAAATTGTAGGCACACCACGGGCGGTAAATTAGTTAAGTTAAGCCCCAGATCGCATACAAACATCTGCGATCTGGGCTATTCCTAATTATTCTACCCTAGGTGTGTAATTTACTATTTAACTTATTCACTCGTTACCAAAGAATACCGAGAGAAAATATAGAATATGAGTTCAAACCAAAATATTATACAACGTTACGTGCATCATCATAACATGCATACTAAGACTATCGTTATTAGAAATATTTTTAGCAGTTTATTGCAATTATGAAAATCTCCATATTTTTGTTATGAAATTTCTTTTTAGGCAAATTATTTTATATTTTAACTGTGAACACAGATAGTAAAACTTATAATACTTGATACATTGATATCATATATATATATATACTTGATTAATTCTTTATTAAGACTATTCTTTATTTTTTATACATAAAGAATGTGTGACGAATATAGAATGAGACGAAATACGAATTGAACGAAAAACGAATGGGACGAATTACGCTGATACCGATTAGTTTTCATGCTTCATACTGTACGTAAAGTTGCGCCATTTGTTTATACGTACGTATAGTTCGTACCGGATAACAATAGACTCTAGAGGGACACAGAAGAAGAGATTCGAAACATTTACTGAAAGTTTCACTTCTTCTTCGCGATGGTCGAGTGATCGCACGCGCACGCAGAGCAAACTCCTCTTCCACTGCCCCGCAGAATCACTCATATTGAATGTTACAAATAACTATTCACCAAATACTTAGGAATGACAAACTATAACACTACAGTTAAAAAAACATACAAATTCTTTATAACTATTTGATAGTACAATGTAATAATGACAGCTCTGAGCTGTCTCATAAATTGAGTGTTGCTTATCTCTGGCTCTTTGGTTATTTTATAAGGATACTTTTTTATTTTCAGCCAACCAAAAAGTATGGACATCATCAATATTTTATTTTTGAGTATCTACTTTAGAAATGTCATTTATTGAATGTCAACCTAAAACCGGCACTATAAAGAACCTTTTTTTTCTTCTGTCTATTCCTATACGAAACAGACTGTACTTACTTACATGCATTCATATATTTAATTTTATACTCCTCTAAGTTCATACTACTTTACTATAAGGTAAGTTTGTACAATCAAGGGCAAAGATAAATATCCACACAAAGTTCCAAAATATGTATAAATAAACCTTACTGCCATAATAATAAAACCTGTGTATATTACATACTATTATTTTTGGAACTTTGTGGTGTATAAATTGGTGCCCTTGACTGTACTGAGCTGCTGATACAATAATAAATAACAAATAAAATTTCAAAATAATATCGAAAGATTAATTTTTCATATTTAAGCAAAAATGCATTTTCTTTTTGAAAATTATTTTAATTATTGAATAAGTATTACTATTCAATAATAAAAAGCACCACTGTGCGCTGCTCAAAAAGCGTATTTTATCTTTAATCTCAAGGTCACAGGCGCCATTCGCAGAATGTAGTCCGCGATGCCGATGTGGATGGTGACGTTTTTGTCGATGCACTGACCGGTTTTTAGAGATTTTAATATTAATCGGTAGGCACGTTAAATACCAGTGACGCAACTCAAAAATCAGCAAAGTCGGAATTGCGCACCAAGGGTTCCGTACCACCACACGACAATACATACAGGGTGAAATCCTAATAGAAACTATTTACTGTGACCCATTATAGGTATGTGATCAGAAAGCTCTAACATATTACACGTTTAGCTCAGTGGGAGTGCCACCATCTCCGAAGCTAGAGGTACCGGGTTCAAATCCTGGTAAAAGCAAATATTTGTGTGATGAGCACGAGTATTTGTTCCTTAGTCATGGATGTTTTCTATCTATTTAAGTATGTATTTATCTATATAACCTATGTATATCGTCGTCTATCCCATTGCTTAGTTTGGGATTAGCTGGATTTGTGTAAGATTGTCCCCCGATATTTATTTGTTTTTTAGGGTCCTGCTATTAAATCGTTCTAGCTAACTAATGTCGATGTCGCCCTTAAGACTTTATGCATCTGGTAATGTACATGAATAGGTGTTCTAAAAATATATTTTTTGCACTGTCACGTCATTGTCTTCAATTTCTCTTCCACTGACAACAGACCTATGGGCCGAGGTCATCACCTAAGTACCTATCTGATTTATTGGTACTTATTTTTCTTTTCGTCATTATGATAGGTTTTGTTGGTACAGTCAGCATCAAATACTCGTATAATATCTAAAGCCCCGTATATATTGCACGCAACACGTCTTTATTACTATACGTACAAATGTGTGATGATATATATGGCGCTTTGGACGTTACTTCACAGGTAATTCTCATAATACTATTAAATTAAGAATTTCGTATTTGTTTACAGTCACAAATAGATGAAGATCCCATATTGCCAGTTTAGAGTTATAATGCTAATTATTTAACAGTTTTCGATGAAATGAAAAATTATTGTTATTATAGGGAGTTAGAGTTGACATCATTTATTCTTCAAATTCGTATAAAATCGTTATCTACTCGTACAACTTTATTCCTTTCTAAAACATGTGCTTGTACTGCGTAGATACATATCAAAATCGCTTAATTCTTCGGAATTGGTAACGTCGGTTTGAAGTATATTTATTTCTGAAAATACACAAAAGCTTAATAGGCTAGATGACTAAAAAAACTGCTTAGTCCGTCTGTTACATTATAAAAAAATATTGTACACGTATTTTTTGTTTTGTTTGACAAACAAAAACTGACGAGGATAGAGTGCTTAGAAGTTTCGAGTGACGTCACTCTTGGTACAAATTGTACTCAAGAGTGACGTCACAAGCCCCCACTCCAAAAGTTTGATGATCTATAACTTTGTCGATTTTTAATATTTTGATAAACCAAAAAATACGTGTCCCATATTTTTCCATAATCTAACTGACGGACTAAATAGAATTACATATTTTTAACCCAGTCATCATCCCTATTGACATGTTGCAACTTGTATTTAAATCGATGGGTATAGTTTATTGTACGATTATACTTATCGCAAATTTATAATCATAGATAATAAATATAGCACGCATAAGTGATACGGATTCGTGGAAAGTCGATGGTTGATATCTCGTGTTGATAAAATGTATTATAGTGGCATCGATGATGTCATGGCTTCCATAAATGGCGCTATAACTGCAGTAAGTACGACGTCAGTAGATTTCGATGAGTGTACCAGGAAATTGTATTGGATTTAAATTTCTTAATGTCTTAAATATTCTTAGCCTCCTGCCTGCAACCCTACTTATACCTAGGCTGTACCTATTCAAATTGTACTCCCATGAATAATAGTGAGTCTTGAGGTTTTGTGAAAGTTTCAGTAAAGTGAGGATATGTTGAACACAAAAAACATAATTATATAGTCACATTAGTTAAAAAACACTTGCTAACTCCATTTATCTATAGATCATTATAATAAATTCGATTTTTCACGATAGGTTAGCATTTGACTTGCAATTGGCAAGTGAAGATGAAGTCGATGATGATGCGTGCCTAGATAGTGCTTATTGAGTTCAATCCGACGATCCATATTTCATGTTTGTTCGCGCATCGCGCAAAAACTACAGGACCGATTTCCATGAAATTTGGTTTACAGGCGATGGGGTGGACATTCACTGGTGGCAGTGTTTTTATTTTGTTAAATGATGTGCCGTCGAGGCTGCACCAAGGGGTGAGTTGATAGTGTTAAGTACCGTGCGCAGCAAATCGACTGTATAATGGGGAATATGCATGATATTTTTTATTTACTTTAATAAAAGCTCATTCATACAAGAAACAGTAGGAAAAAAATATTTTTCGAATAACTATAAAAATAATCAAGATATAAGACAACAAAGATTTATCTCTATCTCTTTCTAACAAAACAGAATATAGTATGGAGATTGTATGCCGGCCGTGTACTATGACGTCATAGTCCATATCGGATCTCTCTGTCTAATCGCTGTCTGATTAGTGCTTTAAAATGTTTATATCTTCCGTATTTCTCGTTCGATTTTAATTTTATTTTGATTTTATGTCATCTTTTTTACGGTATTTCCGGATCCCGGTTAACACAGGATATTTTATTCGACTTATCACACCTCCGCGAACTAAGTTGCGGGCAATTCCACTGGTTAAAAAATAAAGATATAATTGTTGTCTGTCCTGTTATGTTAGAAAGTTAGCATTTATGCCTTATAGTTACTCTTGAGTTAGCACTAATGTCAGTTGAATTAAAGTAGAAAACAATCTTGTAAAAAATATTTCCCATTATTGTTAATGTTGACAGTGATGAAGGCAGTGCAGAGATATCTTCAGTGGAAACAGAATTAATTCAATAAGGTTGCAGGTAAACCCATAAGAAAACTCCCCATACATCACTCAAATTGCAACCTCGGTTGCGCGATGCACGAAGAACAAAAGAATAAAAATATCAAAAACACATGATAGCGTCACGTACCGTCTTAATACAACAGACAATCAAGAAATGAAACATCGTACAGGGAATAAAAACTGAAAAGATCCCGTAACGACCAAGGACGGGCTCAACAAATCGTGGGTCATCACTCAAAGTTATTATTGCCAGGGGCCGGACCCTGAGATAACTCGGCTTTTCATTTTGTGCAGAGATGATAACGTTGTTTGTTCAATTTGTTATAAATCGATGTAGCACTAGCGCTATTAGCTTCGAAAAGTGTTGCTATTTTGATAGAGTTATCTTCTTTATTCCCTATATTTTGTTCTATTGAATTTGTTGTTTTATTAAAGGTCAAACGACTATCATTATTTTTCCACCCTTTGTGGTAATCCAATCATGTTATAAAGTAATACCAATAACGTCAATAATCAAGTGTAATGAAACAATACAATGCATCACTATAAATTAATAAAAAAAACATTAAATAATAAAACCCGGCTAAAAAAACTGTGAAAAGTAAAAAATTATATGTAACTACCTATCTATTGGCCTTTTAGGTGTAAAGATAAGTTGCAGTCGAGGGATCTTCTGTTTTAGTTCTGCACGTAGGTCCCCCGACAGCAACTTATCTAAAAACATAAAAGGTTAATAAATAGATAGGCAGATATTATTTTTTACTTTTTAGAGTTTTTGTTTAGTCAGGGGCTTTTTAAATTTTTTATTTAAGTTTTAATTCAAGCTCATTAAACGTTATTTTTGCACTAAAATTCCATTTTATGCCGAAAATGCCTGACATCATTTTGGAAAAGAGCTGATACTCTTCAACCGAACATAGCTAAGAACTCTTGGAAGGAAACCTGTTTCAATTAAAAAAACCGCATCGAAATCGGTCCATCCATTCCTGAGCTACCATGCCACAGACAGACAGACAGACAGACACACTGACAGACAGCCATTGGAGTCAAACTTATAACACCCCTCTTTTTGCGTTGGAGGTTAAAAAAATGTTCCACAACCTACTTGGAAAAAAAAGTTACGACTTAAAGTGCACCCAGTATACATTGAATAACAGTTATTCCAACGTTTAGTGACGAACGCTCTCATTGTTCGAACTCCGACTTCCCAAATGGTAAACTTTTTAAAACAATTTGTCTAATGGAGAGGAAATCTGTCTCTGCCTAAAGTTATATCAAAGGAAAAGTTTACATCAAAAGGGACATTTTTCAGAGGCCCTCGCCCAATGCGTTCATGTTAATCTCGGAATCGGGCATTAATTATTTTTCGTCGTTATAAAGTATTTCATTAAAATGCTTTGACGTTACATTGCTTTGCTTTGATGAGTTGTGTGATTACATGCCTTTTCTAACCAATTTTTGGAACTGACTTGGAATAGTAAAGTTGAATTTCTTTTCTACGTTATCCCCACAAAATAGCTGTTTTACCCTTAGGATAAAATTACAGTACAGAACATTTATAGGTTCCTCCTTTTTTCCATTAATGGGTCCTCCTTGGCATAACTATCTTGCACGAATGTATAGTTTTTCCAAAATTTTTATTTCTCTTAATTTTTCCAAAAACATTTCGGAAAATCTTTAACGACACTTAGAATATAATAGGTTTCTTTAATAATTATTCTGAAAGGTCAATGACGTAAAATAACAGAGTATTTGAAGGGTCCAGGGAAAGAACATGTCTAGTCACTTCTTTTTGAAAATGAGATTTTAATCTCAAAATGCAGAGCTCGCAATAAACTATAACTTACCACTTGATTACAGGTGAATATCTTAAAATAATATATATATTTTTCACTTTTAAAGAGATGGTTGCTATAGTAGTTGTTCCCGATGGCTAACTTTCAAACCGCTATAACTCAAAAAGTCACTTAGGTGACTAGACAATGTTCTTTCCGTGTACCCTTCATTTAGACTAGCAAAGTAGGTATTCGAATAAATAAAATTGTGCTTAAACCAGGAGAACCAAAATTTAACTCTTATTTTAATAGTATGAGCAAACTACCAGTAAAAACATTCATAGTTGAACATAAAAATGCTGTATAAAATATTCAAAACTGTTTGATCAACCGCGTGGTATCGTGGTGGTTTTTATAAAAGTATTTTTACTGTTTTGACATAAATTTTAAACACACTTTACAGTCGTTATAACGTGAATTTACGGTAAGTGTGTGTCGTAAACATGTGTCAGGCTTACGCGGCACTCAAATAAACATGGCCGATGCTGTGACGGATGCTTCTGCATATTTGCCTTTTGTCTTTTGATAATCATTAACTATTCAAAGTCAACGGTCTATATTTTTCATCTAAACTCGAAACTGGAATTCAAGACCAAAAAAACTACGACAGATACGTCACTGTCAAATATGTCAAAGTCACATATGTCATTGTCAAATAAAGTTTTCAGGTTTCGCCAACCTTTTTGTTATATGCTTCTTTGTACATATTGGCTGTTACAATTAATTAATTAGTATTTTCTCAAAAAAGGTATTTTCAAACTTTATTTTCAATTCAACTAACATTGACAAAATTTTATTGTAAAGAACTTAAACACGATAAGGGTGCGTTGTTCAACTACAGAGTAATTAATTCGCTAGCGACTGACAGACATAAGAAAACACGCTAATCACGCTATAAACAAAATGGCGTCACTTTGCGTTCCGTTCCAAACAATGCAATTTTTTTTTTTTGCACAAAAATAGTTAATTTATGTGACTTTTATAGCTACAATTGAAGCGCAAACTAGTCAATTTTGTGTATTTTATATAACATATTACAACGAAATGAATATATATAAAAAAAATTAAAAATAAACGGCATAAAATTTAAGAAAACACACCAAGCCGGTCAAAGGAACGCGAAGTATCAGTTTTGCATCTGAAAGGACAGTTTGTCCAACCTAAAAATGACGCAAAATTTGCAATAGCGTGTGATTTTCCCATTTTTGGTACGTAATCTCAAGAACCGTTCGTTTCCGCGACCTGAAAATTCACAAATCGCTTTATTTTCATGAGAACTATCTACATAAAAAATATGAACCTCGAAATCGATGGTCCACAATGGAAAGTTTATCCCAAATATACGGTGTCATGGCGGCCATAACAACCATAAAGCACGCTACACACCATTATTCTGCAATTAGTTAAATGTATGCAAAAATAGGTTATTAATTACTTATATGTAGTTAAAATTCTTGTACCAAATGTTATTAACACCTGAAGTGATACAAGCACAATACCAGCTTTGCAACCAAAAGTTGCGGATGATTAAGTTTTTATTAAGGCCTCTTGTATTTATGTAAAAATAAGTAAATAAAATTACTTCTTTAAATTATGGAATTAAAATTACCAATAAATAAATTATCTCAGCGTGTGTTTTTAGAAAAAAGGGATATACTATTGTACGAACATTTTATTGCAGTGGCAACATTGTCGTAGTTTTTTTGGTCTTGAATTCCAGTTTAGAGTTTAGTGGATCCGCTTCGTGGAGGTAAAATAAGTTAAATATCTCTTTGTCATAATTTCAAAAGCTTCGAGAAAAGAGCGTACAACCTGAAAGGTAGTGTAACATGTCAGATATGTACTTACTTATATCTGAAATGTCTCTCCTATGTAAACATAATTATTTTATTATTTTAAATAGTTTAATTCATTTTGTATGTCGGGGATAGTATTTCACATCGCTAAAAAAATGTAAACACAGCGTAGGCTAATAAATTATTAGAAGACAAACAAAATAATTATTTTGCAATCGAGTAACTTAAATAACTTTCAAATTTAAACCTTATTTCTAATCGGCTAAGAGAATTATACTTATGCACATGTTTGTAAACCATACTGTAAAGCTCTCTTGGTCAAGTGGCAACGCTAACAAAATATAGGGTCGAAAGGTAATAAGTAACGCGGGTTTGACCATATGTTGAACATTATGTCTTTATAAGAAAGAGGGTGCAAAGTTGATTAAAATTAAGTCATATTTGGGAGGTGACGCTAAAATATTGATGGTTTGATTCTATAAAACTGTTTGGAACCCAGAAATCGGGGCATTCATTTTGTTACGGGCTTGGAGTAAGGTTCTCTAGTTAGACGTTACGCTGTGACGTATTGTTTGCTAGCTTAGGTTCTGCTAGAGGTCTAGATCGCTAGTATGACCTGAGTTGGGGAATAATGCATTACATCTAGTTTTGGGCCTTATAGTATTTAATTCAGTTTAGTGAGGGGTTTTCTTAAATTATAGTGAGCGTTTTATAGTGTTTGTAAAAGTGTAATTCTTTTAATTTTGTAATAAAATAGTAGTGTAGTTTACTTTATTTATTGAGTGTATTCTTTGCTGGTGTGGATTGTGCTGGTGTTTTATAATACTAGTATGGTTTATATTGGTGGATAATATATTTTAATAAATAATGTGGGGTTAGCAGTTATAGTTTATTTTTAAAATCACAGTTGTGGGTTTAAGATTTTTGTTTAGTGTTCAATTGGGGTAGTGTAGTTTACTTTAGTTGTGGAGTGCTTTGTTCTCCGACATGGTTAGTGCTATTATTTGTGAAGTAATGGTATTGGCTGTGATGGTGAATGGTGCATTTTAATAGCTAGAGTGGGGTTCCGCATTCATTTATTAGTGGGGTTTTGTAGTTTTAATATTTCTTTTAGTTGTTTGTTTTGTGTTAGAGGGGTTTTGCAATTTTAGTATTTTATTAGTTTAATAATAGCTTGTGGGGTTAGTTTTCTTTGAGGACCTAATCCAAGTTTCAACCAGAGTCGGGTTGGATTTCTAGAACTCAAGGCAGGTCACCTCGCGGTGTTAACTGACAGACTTTTGTTTCTAGAAAGCGTATTTAGTTCGGCGGTCGGCGTTTTTCTGTCTGTTTGGAGTGACGGCAGGGTTTGTTTATATTCAAGCACAAACCTTTAGCTCCCTGGACATTTGTCGGTTTGGGTAGCTACACCAGGCTATTCAAAGTGACCATTGTCTTGACCTAGTGCATCTATATATTTATATATTCACTTTTATTTTGGCTATGTCCTCGCTGTCCCAATCCCTATCGCGAGACATAGCTACGCACACAAGGAATAGGTGTTAGGACTAAGGGATTCCTTACCCGACTTATGTAGCTTTAGCTTAGGAGTTTTCCATTGCACTATCGGAAAACATCGCGAGTAATTTAAATGTGAGACCCGGGTCTCTAGTTTGCATTATCGATTAGAGTAGTTGGTTAGTATAGCTGATAGGACTAGGTTACTTTGGTTAGTGAGGTTGAGTGGTATAGTAAGTGTACTGCTTTACTTCAAGGTAGTTAGTTTGATTTGTTTCATATTTAGGTAGGTAATAGTTACTGAAGATGAGTGGTATGAGTAAGTGTACTGCTTTTCTTCAAAGCGTTTTAGTCAGATTTGTTTTATATTTTGATAGGTAATGATTAGTGAAGAGTAGTATGAGTAAGTGTACTGCTTTTCTTGTTAGTTATTGGTACTGAAGTAGGATAGTGTATTGATTTTATAGTAGGTGAAGTAGGTTTGGTAGGAATACTGACTGAATGACTTTCTAGACATTAATTCTGACTGAATTACCTACTTGACAAGATTACTGACTGAATGACTTACTAGACAAGATTACTGACTGAATGACCTACTAGACATACTTACATATTAAAGTAACTTCCCGACCCACGGTGGATACTTGGCGTTTCTTTCCATCATATTATCCGGGTCGAATATCCGAAACGTTGGTAGATTCAGACAATTGTGGACTAGACTAAAAATAGCTATTCACAATTAACGAAATGAAAATATTTGTATTAGCTTTCTCTTTTGTGAGCTTTATACAATAATATTCTGTTGTCTTGGTTCAAAAGAAACCACTCAAATTGTCGATTGACAGTGACCTTATTGGACAGGCTTGATCAAAGCAAAGCACGATCTTTGGTATATTTGGTATAGCAAGGCGAATCCAAAATACCTATCACCTAAGTCTGGACGATATTGTTTCATTGTTATTCCGTATAATTTGGCTAGAAGACCCTAGCGTGGAATAAAAGGAACTGAGAGAACTGGAATGTTATTTTATACAGCTATTAGTATTTTGATATTTGTGAGGTATTCATATACCTGATATTAAATGTAAAGATATCCCTTTGCAAATATGTCCTCTCATGATTCCAGCAATAGCGTTGCAAGGCTATATTAAGACTGATGACCAAAAGAATAAAAAAAAAGAAGAAAGTTCCTTCCGAACTATGGGGAGGGAGATACCCAGCCAGGTGACGAAATCTACTGTGTACCGCGGGGCGGAGCGTGCACTTTAACCCCAAAAACAAAAACTTTTGGTATATAAAACATAATATTTCACTTTCACCTTTTATGAAGTCGGTTAGTAAGATTCCAATTAGAAAACTTTAAACTTAGCTGTAGGTTATCTTGTCTGTCTTAATTACTGATATTATAGGCGTAGTGATATATTTTAGATGTTAGTTTATTTTAGTATAAGTTTAGAAAGACAAATAATTCCATCCTATTATGTGAAAAGAACTTAAGGTTACTAGTTCCGGACATAACGTGGGTTCCTTTGAGATCACTAGACGATTACTTGGCCAAATCAACGATCCAAACAAAGCAAAATTTATGTTAGGTTACCAATAGTCTTATTAGAATTTTACCTAGGTCTTTGTTAGGTCATAGTTAGGTTTAGGTGTGCTAAAGTTAGGTAGGCATTAGAAATTTGATTATGAATAGTATTTGTAGATTAGTAAAGTATCAGGTCAGATTAGAGGAGTAGGTAGGATGAGTAGTTTAAGATATAGGTAGGTTTAGTATTAGCATTTTAGATCAGCTTTAGGTTAGGTTAAGTTAGGTAGGATACAGTGCAGTAGGCAATGCACTTGTGACTCCTTTCGTATTGCAGGTGTCTACGGGCGGCGGTAAACGCTTACCATTAGCCGATTCGTCTGCTCCTTCGCCCTCTATGTATGACATAAAAAAAAACTCTTTATTTACGTTGTATTTAAACACTCATTTTTAAACACTACCTAGTTTACTAAATTTATATTTAAATATATATATTGAGTAATTCAACGTTAAGTTTTGAAAGATGCTATAGCTTGGCAACTTCGTTGGTGACACTCCCATGTGTGCTTTTTGTTATGTGCAGCCGTAACTACTTACACAAGTTACCGTCAATACGAACGGCGATCGACGGAGGCTGCCAAGCTAAAGTAGATGGTGCTCACACATTAATGGCCGACCGCATGTATTCGTGGTTTTTGGGACTTCTCGTTTTGCGCAGAGAATGGAATGTTAACACCTATTTCGTATTAATGGATCAACCTAATATTAGGGTAATTCCGGGGGGGGGGGGGGGGGCTATACGGAAGAGATGGCCAATGGAAACAAGATTAACTGGTAATAAACAAATGGATTAAACAAACAAACAATGATAACATGTTTAAACGAAGCTAACTAAACAGAAAGTATTGCCCTTTTGTCTTTTATTCGTTAATCTTTTTACCATTGGCCATCTCTCCCGTATGGCCCCTGAATCAGGGCTCGAAACCGGTATTTTGCAAAAACCCCGAAATAGCCCAATATTTTGAATTATTTTATGCTTTTTATGTAGAGCTCAGTAATGTATTAAAGTTATGATTTCGTATTATTAGATTGTCTGGTTAAAAAACGAAATAATAAACCAAAGAACGGAAAGAATACCGGTATTTTTGTATGGAGCAAATACCGGTTTCCGAGCCCTGCCCTGAATTACCCTACTTTGTTTGTTAGGTACAGACAAACGGAAAACGCAGCAACAAAGAATCGGCTTAATGTCCTGTATTGTAATACAATGTCGGGAATCACCGCAAATGCCTTCAAACCAGACGTCCGTCATTAAGTTATAACAGACGCGGCAATAAATTCCGACCATAATCTAACAAACTAAGAGAAAGTGCACGTAAAATGGGGCATTTAAAATTTATCGTCGGGAATTATTACCACTTTTGGAACGGGAGCCGACAAACTAATGTTGCAAGCAACTTACCTCCGGGAGAAAGAAATAATGAGCTTTAAAACGTGCCTTTGCTGTGAGATTTTATTTGCAAATGGTATTTCCCAAAGTCTGTTCAAATATGTCTTACCCGGGTTGAAAGTAACTAGGGTCTTTTACCTATCAATTAATGTCCACTATCACTTCGATTTCGTCATCGTTTGCCCCTTCAGTTACATACTTACTTTAATACTTAGGTTAATTGGCGGTCAGTTTATAATAAAAGTTCTACAATGTATTTTTTCTATCTGGATATACAGTAAGAAAAAAAATTAAAATAGGTTTGAAAATAATTTTAGATTAGTGTTATTTGTATTAAAGTTCTCCATGCAATACAATAAAATGTGTTAACTTTTTATTTTTAAAAGATCCTTCAAATAAATTATAAAAATATACCAACAAAAAGACAAAGTACCTTTCATACAATAAAATTCAAAGATTCTGGCACACCGCCACTTGCTTTTATTTTAGAAAAACGATTCCAAATTTGAAATCAAAAGCGTCTCGCACTTCATTCGGTCGGACAAATAAAGTTGGTTCGGAAAGTTAGTGCAAAAGTCTCACGTTCTATGGCTCCCACTTGGGATCCGCAGGCAGCGGCAGCCAGATAAGTGAATTGTAGAGAGCGCTCCATACGTGACGGTCGGTTGAGGTACACTGGCGTTTTGTGACGTTAAAAATGTCCACTAATAATTAGCCAAAATATCGGAATATTAGGTCACTTACGGAAAAATCATGACTTACCACCGATCATTCAAATGATATTCGCATCTAAGAACTCTAACAGCAAAAATACTGTATTTTGTATTCTGCGTGTGTGTTCCCAGTAAATAACAATATATTTTTCCGACCAGCGCAAATAGATAAGGCATATAGTGGGTGTGCTCGCTCTATCATTACTTACCTCAGAAATGAAAGTCAAGAATATACTGGATATAAAAGTAAATAATAATCAGGAAAAGATTAGCTCAATTCCTTCAAATAGAACCGCTATAGCGGATAGCTTGAACCGCTTCAACCGACCCTGGTCTGAGTGCTTAGTGTCATTATTACCTTAGAGTTAGGTATTTTGGCTCGAAATCACTGCTAGTTTAATCATTGGTACACAGGGATACAATATACAGAACGTTTAATAAGGCACTCTCTTCCTCGCTTTGCGAACGTTCCTCTAAATTTATGCACCTATATTTTGGAAATTAAAGAATACTTTCAGCTTTTAAATACGCAAGTGTGAAGGGCTGACATGCAGGAGTCTGGAGAACTGTTTCTTCAAGGTTCAGTCTTGACTGAGTAGTACGTTATCCCAAACTTGGCAGACTAACTTAACCGACACATATTTTATTAGCAGGACGTTCTAGTTGATTTTTTAATTTACAACTTCAACTTCTTGTAACAATATGAACGAGAAAGAAAGTACTGACTGATTCTGTAGTTCACTCAATAATAAAGTAAAACTTAATAAATGTGTCATGAAGTGGAGGAAATGAAGTTTTGTACTGTAATAAAAACAAATATCTATGCCTATATATAGTTTCTTTTGGCGAAGTTTTTTTAATAATTATTTATTTATTGAACAGAGATTAACACGATGTCATATATCGGTAAGTAAAGATATAACTCTTTACATGAAAGAAACATTTTTTGTCTCTTCATTGGTTTGCCGTGGACGAGTGGTTTAGTCTCTGTACCGCTGTATCGCTGCTACCGGGTTCGATTCCCGGTCAGGACACAGGTGAGTGCCATTTATTTTTCTGTGTACTTTGATTTCTTGTATCTATATATGAAAGATATAACTCGTTAGTTAGTACTCACTCCTGCCATGGATCTGTCCATGGCAGGAGTGAATAGAGTGTTCAACAGTAACATACAAGTTTTCTGCTACATTAGGGATTACTTACTACTCATACCCGTCTTCTCAATTGAATACTGCTGACTGTTATTTTGTTGTTCTAATGCCTTAGCCGTAACTATTTAGTTCGTAGTTTTTTTTTCTTACCCGGTTAGGTATGTGAGATTATCTTAAAAATGCATGTCACACTTGTCGAGTGAAACATCCGGTACAAAATATTAACGTACTCTGGTTTTAATGAAGTTACTCCCAAATAATCTTCGCTCTAGTAGTCTCTATTGACGCTATCCGAACAAAATTTCCGGCATGCATTTTACGGTCAGGAAATTCATAACCACCAATCGCCGAAAACTCCAAATCAGAATAAAGTCGGAAGCTAAAATTTTACGCCCGCAAACTTTTGGTGCCATTCAATCCTAACGACGAATCGGCAGTTTCGGAATCCCGTTTACCGGCAATCCAAAATCGATTTAATCACAGGAATCATGCAAAGTTCCTAACAAAGTTTGCGCAAACTTTGGGATTGGAACAAATTGGAGCAACGTGGCCGGCGGCGAGGTATTAATGGTGGATTTATGACGGCGTCTCCTAGTTTGGCCCGAAGAGTTTATTTGTGACGCATCACACACAGTCGACAACTATTGCGGTGTTTGAGGTACGTGTTAGCTGTAAACTTTTGTTAGTAGTTTAGTTTTGCGCACCGTTACGAAAGAGGATACGTAGATTAGATCGGGATAAAGTGCCTTCGAATTGTAACATCATTATCACAATAAGAATATTGCTTTTTATGTGGAGTAGGCACCATTTCGCTCGGTCTTTGTCAAATATTTGTGGTCCAAAATGATCTCTAGTCCACCGTTCCGTATTTTGCAAATAACTGAACACAATCGCAACCGTAACACGATCGCAGGTCCAACCCCATATGGAATACTGCTGTCATCTCTGGGCTGGGGCACCTGCATGCCAGCTTGGCCCTCTTAACTAGGTTCAGAGACGCGCTGTGCGAAAAATCGATGATCCCATACTCACAAGCGGTATTGGACCCTTAAGTCTAAAGAAAGACTTCGCCTCCTTATGTGTGTTCCACCGCTTGTATAATGGGCTGTGTTCTGAGGAATTGTTTCACATGCTGCTTATGACCAGTTTCTACCACCGCACCAAAACAGTTGCGCACCACGGAACCAAAATAGTTACGTACCGTGCAGTTCCAAAGAAATTTCCTACCGCGCACTATCCGAATGTGGAATGAGCTCCCTGCTGCGGTTTTCCCGGAGGGCTACATACAGTATGGAGTTCCTCAAGAGGGGAGTGAGTAGGTTTTTAAAGAGTCTGCAACACGCGCGTATTGTCCCCGGTGTTGCAAGCGCCCATAGGCTGCGGTGACTGCTTACCATCAGGCAGGCCGCATGCTAGTTTGCCACCCTAGTTGTATAAAAAATAACTTAGTTTAGCCGACCTAAGTCTATCGTTTGCGTGAGACTGTTAGATAGCGTTGTGTTGTTTAAAGTAAGGCCGTGGTCTGCAAAGAGGCGTCGTACGCTGCGTCGAGGGTCTACATACCTTGGTCTCAGGTTCACACCGTAGCGTCCAGAAATGTAGACCCTTGACGCAGCGTACGACGCCTCTTTGCAGACCACGGCTTAACATACGTAACTTTTGATCCGAGTGTCTAAAATCTACATTTATATAGGTATCATTTTTAAATGAAATTGGTTTTCTTGACGTAACTTTTTCCAAATTTATTACTTCACTTAAATTACAATACTTCCAATCTCAGCAATTCCAGTAGTACTAATCCCAGAAACAAAAGGATACATCAATTGACAATATTTCAAATTTTCTACTCCTTCATTTTATGAGCTGGATAGAAAATAGGTGGAATTTTAAGCTACCCGTATTTTTTCTTTTTCGTTTTAACTCAATTTTTCAATTAAAAATAGCAGTTTGAAAAGTAGCTCATTCTAAAAGGGCGTATGTAGAAAATGACGTCACTTTCCCAACTAGAATCCAGAGCGACAATTACGATTTAAAAAAACTAGAATCCAGAGCGACAATTACGATTAAAAAAATAACTGTCAGGCGTTACAGCGTTGTCAACATAGGAAGTTCGGGAAGACAACGATGCTTTTGCTCCTCTTATTTGGGCTGGATTATATTTATCACTTGCCGATGTGTACTCCATCATCATAATTTCAACACGCGGCAGATTCGTGCTATCAGCCTGAGAAAAACCTTCTGTTGTCTTCATTATATGAAAAAAATCGGTGTCCGGTAAAAGAATGCCAAGTTAATAATGTTTGAATGCGTTATCGGAGTCCAGTGGGAAAGTGCCAAGTCTTTTAAGGTCTTCGAAAACGTGCAAATGAACCAACGGTAAGAAAATTAAACTTCTAAAGCCGCTAAGCAGTTGTAACAATTTTCAAAACAAATAAACGTCAGACGGCAAGTATGTCAGAAAATGACAACCGGATACCATACACTTTTTAATCGTTTCAGCACTAAGGTCTCTCTCGATAATGCAGGGAAAATGACGTCACACTTCCGGTTCACACTAATTGACGATTTTTTCCAAAATGAATGGGAAAAAAAATCCAAAAAATTTTTTTTGAGCATTAAATACAGTTTTACCCAAATGGTTTTCGAATTAAGATCTTTTGAAAATATGAAATGTTGTCAATTGTTTGCATTAAGTCACCTGATGGATTTGCGGATCAAACTGAAAGATTTATCGAACTAACTTTAATGGCTTCCAATCTAATAGTACTTTGTTCTAATTCAAACTTAGCCTTTCGATCAAAATTTGGAGGTTTCCATTGTAATGATTTATGACCTCATAAAGTTTCACCCCACCCTTCATGCCGTGTACGCGATTACTTTACTATAGTAGTTATAATATTTTACATTACGACTTTGTCAAAATACCGAATCAATGAATTTATCATTATTTAATGATAATACAGTTATTATGTAAGTTTAGTTATTGTATTAATTAAGTCAGCTGTTTACATTCTGTACAGCTAAAGTAACTTTCGTATTCATATAGAACAATATAAACTTTAAATGAAGCGTTAAAATTTGAGTTTTTTATAATGCTTGAACGCACACCGCTAAGAGTATTATCATACTAATGCTCACATTTGTCGCAATAATTCTCTTTTGCAGCACAATCATGTGCAAATCTTGTTAAAACTCTCATAAGAGCCGCGAATCAGGCTCCACGGTACGGCGCACCTAGCACATTGTGATTAAAATTTAGACCGATGCTAGTTTGCGCAGCGTTCCTTTATGTGTTAAACGTCATCTCTTTCATTAGCCAAGGCTTATTCCTGCAGGCGTTTCGAGCGTATTTTCATTAAAATGGAGATAGAATAATAAAGTAGCTTTAAGTTTATGAAACGAGGACAGAATGTTCGTGGCAGACACCGTGTCTGGATTAAAATTATTAGTTTTGTGTGTGCTGTGAACATTTAACCAGCATCTGTTCTGTGAACGGGGTAAATGCTCGCGTAGTACCTAATGAAGATAAATTATTGAGAGAATTATGCTGTACAAATGACTAAAATATTAAGCAGTATTAAGACTAATAAATCAATTTACGAAATTTTGCGTTGTTTGCGATGTTTATACCAAACATTATCATACCCACCTGTGATGTGTTTTTTAGTAAATGAATCTATTGCACATTGATACAAAATTAATAATAAGTTCCTGTCAAATAATGTTTTTTTGAGACAAGCTTTTATTGCCGACTGTACTTTTTTTTATAGCCGCAAACTGCACGTCACAACTAATCAAATGAACCCAAACACGGTGATCTTATGTAATCTAGATGATCCTATGGCTGCCAACCGGCTCCATCATCAGGTCGTAATAATATTGCATTGTCATCTGATTTAAGACATCTGCTTTAAAATTGAGTTGCAAGATTCCACCCGACAGACATAGTTACACACATACTTACATACATACATTGCGGGTTAAATAAAAGCTTGTATTGTAATATCTGATTATAAACGAACCCATTTGACAACAAATGCACCAGTTACTATTGCAAATGCCCAAATCTTTTTATGTATGCCCATTATAATTCGAAGAGTTTCCTTGATTTCTTCAAAATCCCATCATCAGATCCTGATCTAATTGCAATGACGCGAACTAGAAGGTTCAAATAAAAAAGAAATTTTCTAAATCTGTCCAGTCGTCTTCGAGTAACCGCGTATGCGTGTTATACAAAATAACCACATTTTTACTAAAAAATACCCGACCACGGTGCACTTTAAAAGTGCATAAAATCCGCCATTTTGTTTATTTTAACGAACTTCATACCCATTGACACTCGTACCATTAAGACGAATCTAATGATGTATCATTTATCAAAATCGGTTCAGCTGTTGAGTAGTTACGAGCGGACATAGGAACGGTCATACATACATACATACTTACATACATACATACAGGTCAAACATTTTGGGCTTCGCCGCAGTCGGGTAAAAAGTTACCCGAGCAAACCCGAGTCTGCTGGATGCGGGCGGGGCGGCGCGAACGGGTAATGGTGAGTCACTATTGGTGACGCTTTTTTGGGGAAGCCTAATCCAGAAGTGGACGTTTTCCAACTTATGATGGATTGTGTCACTATTATAATAAGGGCTCGTCCAGAAATCATGTGATCGTCTATCAGGGTCTATCAGGGGGTCAGAAAAACTCACAAATGATACAATAACCGTCTCAATTACTATCACCAAATATCACCAAGGCGAGAGGGAAGAGGGTCAAAATTAAGCCAAATTTGATCATATGATTTCTGGACGGGCCCTAAACAGCCCCAAAATTTGAAACCAACATACGATAAATGTTTTCAGTTACATATTACTCACCATTACCACCGTTCCTATAACAGCATATTCATATAATTGTTGTGTGATCCGCACTGCATACTATCGGAGCATTTTGACACTACATAAAAAGAAACTGAATGATCTGACATTAAATAGCCTCTTGCCATACTATCGCTGCTTCATACTGCAGATTTCTACCCCAAACGAGTCCTGTGTCCCGACATCACGTCTCGGAGCTCACGTACCGTCGCCAAACTACAATCTAGACAAATACTCGTAAACAAAGTACGTTATTCCGTTAGCTTATTTGCCACACGTCCCCACCTGGCCCGGTTAATTGCCGGGACGCTAAACGGATTTAAGTTCGGATCCGGTTAGTTACCGTTTAACGAATTCAGTCTCCGTTAGTTAGAGCCACGTGCCTTTGTTCTAGGGATGTTGAAGTTTTTTTGTTGCGCGTTGTTTTGGGTGGTGTAACGAATTTAAGTCTAAATGTTGATGTGGTTTCTCTATCAAAAGATAAATTAATCAGTTACATACTTGGTTTTAACTACAGAAGCAGATTCCACTGTATTTGAAATATTACTATACCTTATCACAGCTACGCTACCCATGATACGATGGCCAGGTGGTTCGGACATACTACACCTTTCAAACGGAGATCGTGGGTTCGAAAAACTCATCTCGTACGGATGATATTTTTGGAACTTTGTACATAATATGATCTGATATTAACCATTAGATTTTCGGTGAAGGAAAAACATCGTGAGAAAACGTGCATACCTACATCCGCAAATTTAAAGGTTCTCAACTCGCACTCTCGTCTATAAGAGCAGGCCTGTGCTCAGCAGCGGGACATACCTGGGCTGTCGATAATCTTATTACAAAATCATTGATTTAAATGTACCTATACTTCTTCGCCATCGTACAAGGGTTAGCAATGTTAATCTAATACACCACTTATGTAACATTTTGTAACCACATTGTTACTAAGAAATGTTACATAACTGATTTGTGAGTTAACAATACTAAATGACGATGAAGTCTAAAGACGACGAGAGATAAACATTTTTTGTAACTAAAAAGAGAAATTAGCGCAACGGAATTACCCCCTAGTCTTCAGAAAATAGAAATTTCTAAGTCATATGCCGTGCCTGCTATATTACAAACTAGCATTTTCCCGCGGCTTCGTCCGCGTTTTTCCCGTTACTCCCCCAAGGCAACTCTTTACCGGGATATAGTAGAGTCCCGATACAAACTTTCAACCCCATTTAAACCCTTTAGAGGAGTAATTTCGACAAACGGTGAAACCACTTTTCATTTATTTTAATGAAGAGTCTAAACATAAAGTTTCAAACCTCTTACTTCGAAAATCGTAGACTCTCCATACAAATTTTGAACCCCTTAGGGGGTGAATTTTGAAAAATCCTTTCTTAGAGCGCCCCTAGACCTCATAAGGAACCTACGTGCCAAATTTGGAATTTGTAGGACCAGCGGTTTGGGCTGTGCGTTGATATGTCAGTCAGTCAGTTTCTTCTTTATATTTAGAAGAAGATGTGAGAAGCATTCAAACTTTAGTATGAAACTGATGTTTCTATCCAAATAGTAACATATTTTATCTGAAATCTGCTTATAAACCTAAATTTTGTACGTGTATTGTATTATTTATTGTCTACGTAACACGTGAACGGGAAAGCTCTCATGCCGTGACATTTGCCTGGTCCGCCACTCGACTTAGCAAACATTTTAACATCAGTAGGGCTATTCTCCATAAATATGGCTGCGACTCATTCATCTGTCTCCATACATTTAGTATGAAAAAGGGCCAGATGAATGAGGTGACCACAGATATTTTGCTGAAGAAATGCCCAGTAATATTCCTAGTCATATATTTAGTTTTAAAAATGGTCACCTAACGCTTCTAGAAATCTGTCTAATAAGGTTACTGATGTTTAAATTGTTTCTATTTAATTTCGTGATTTTTAGATACATATTTTCTGTTCTTTAGACGTTTACCATTTGTAGACAAACATGACTGTGTGACATTACAACTAGTTGTAATGTCACACAGTCATACTACCATTACATATAACTAGGTATGATTTTTATTTTCACATATTTCATTAATTAAACAACTTGGAACATAATATAAATAGTAATAGTTTATTTGAAACATAATTCACTTTGTTAATTTAACATAAGCATAATAAATGCACCCTTGACTTATTATTCACTTTAATTAGGTATCAACTCTCAAAAAATACTTAAGTGTAATATATATACGTTTTGTTATAAAAATGCCTTCGGAAGAATACCTAGGAAGTATCAAGGAATATGATTTCAGTTGGTTAATCAACATTGGCGATATCATCATCAGACGTAACATTCAATTCACCAGAGCTGTGCAAAGTAACGGAGTGGTGTGCGAGCAACAAATCCACCAATCAACGTGCCTATTCTCACTCAGTGCGGCTCGGCCTTGGTTCATTTACACCCTTACTTCAGTCTGGAAGGATGAAAGTAGCTCTTTTTTATTTATTTCCTCTCACTCAGACTTATTCTACCGTTTATAAACAGAAGACTATGGTGCCATGCAGCTTCCGGCGACACCGAGTAGAATGCAAGTCAATAAACCCGGGTCGCACGGCGCTGCGACGTATTTTATACGACACTTTACTTTGTTCTAATACTTGAAGCGGGAATCCATTTATAACCTTCATGGTTTTCCTTAAAAATGTCACGCGATCGATGTCCTATATCTGTTCATACTTTGGAGAACGGAAAATTGTAACTCTGACGATAGGTAATTTTACTATTTATATATTTACAAAACAATACATATCGATCAGTTTCTCCTAGTATTTCATTTTAGTACTTACATATACATTTCGTACATTGGCTGTTTATCTTTTTCTAGTTTCTCTTTATAATGTTATATTTTAGCTTCTATCCACTAGAATTTGACTAATATCTGCTAACATCTCTTTAATACTAGCAATATCAGATGTTAATTGATTTATCTTTTCATTCTGTCTCTGTATAGTTTCATGCAGGCAAAACATATTGTCAGCTTTTTCTTGATCGCTATGATCTGTACCAGATTTTTTGCCTACAATAGCTTCATACAGAACATCTAGTTTATTAATAGAAGTCTTTTTTATACGAGCTTCCTTTGCGCGTTCATCTTTCTTTCTTGCAATTTCTAAGATAGCCCTATAAAGTGCCGAGGGAAGAATCTGAGGGTACATTTCAACAGATGCGGCGCATTCAACAAACCATGTCCTATTTGCTTTAATTGAATTGTACATTTTTTTGTGATATGTTTTACCGCCATATTTATTTTTAAACATTCTGGCTAGTGGTCCTGAGTTCACCAAAACGTCTAAAGAGCTAAGTAGATCAACTTGTTTCTCAAGTCTGCTTATATTGCCTGCAATAGTCAGATTTTTGGTATCGCTAACGGCGACCGCTATCATAAAGTTTACTAAAACTATCGCAACAAATATTACAAATACCAAAAATAACAACCGCACGATTGTTCTTGAGTGTTTTAGTTGTTTGTGGTGTTCTTTGCTAAATAAGTCTTCATAATCAAACTCGGAAGACATCATTATCAAAGTTTTTACGATTGCAGAAATCGGCCCATCGAAAGGGGGCTCAGATTGAAACTGAATCATAAAGCAAAAGGCGAATGCTACTACTAAACATGTTGAAGTGATGAAAACCTGGAAAAAATAAGTTTTGTTATATAATGAAGGGACCTTCCCTATAGCTTCAGATACTAGGGAGAAAACTAAGTGTATCAAATTCTATTTTGAGATTGTGAAAATGGTCCAGTAAGTAAGATCGTGATACACATAATAAGAAGACAAGTTCTCAAAAACTCACCTTGAACATATTGATGGCAACTTTTCCAAACATGAGGACATAATATCCCCACCCAGGGAACCGGGATAGCAAAAACATCGCTTGAAGCCAAACCAGCAGCAGCGAAGCGCAGGCGACGTGACGCTGCCAGGCTATAATCTCCACAAAATGCACAGTGAGCGGCAAAGTGGCTGCCAGGGCTAGCCCGGTCAGTTTTACCCATGACTCCAGACATACAAAGTAGCGGAGCCGTCTCAAGTAAATGTAAAATGATTCCTGAAAAGTAGATTACTATTATTATGCATAAATTTCATATAAGTAGTAGCACAGATTTTAAGCTGCTAACGAGCACGCGGACTACTATAGAATCCTCCGGCTGCACCAGCGAGGGCGAGGGACACAAACGCACAGCCCCTCACGCGACCAATCACAACGCGGTTAGGTGAAATTGAAACCTTGTGTCGTTTCTTTATTCGGGCATCGTGCATCGGGTACCATACAGAGAAAACAATAAATCGAAATTGTATTTCACTATTTCTATGAGTGCATCACTTTCCAGGCAGGGCTCGGAACCGGTATTTTGCAAAAACCCCGAAATAGCCCAATATTTTGAATTATTGTATGTTTTTTATGTAGGGCTCAATAATGTATTTAAGTAATGACTTCGTATTGTTCGGTTAAAAAATGAAATAATAAATGAAAAAAAAACGGAATAAATACCGGTATTTTTGTATGGAGAAAATACCGGTTTCCGAGCCCTGTTTCCAGGTCTACAATTTGGCACAAACATTTTTATATGTTATTTTTAGGGCTTAAGTATTGCGTCTTTAGGTATTGTGGTGTACACTTCATTAATTCATAAGGGGGGCATTCCACGAAAACGTCTACTTTGTCGGGTACGTGACGGCTATGGCAGCTACCTTAAAAACAAATAGAAAGTCCTAAATGACATCATCAATTCAGAAACAAAGTTATAAAATATTGACATACCAAAAATATACTTCCTAACTTTGTTAGAAGTATGAAAAAAATGGCGTCACGTGCCCGACATTCTGGTGGAATGCCCCGATAGTACAATAGTGATATCTCAAACTTCAAACAATTATAGATTTTAAGCATGCGACATTATCCTTACCTGCAACACCAACAAAATGAGTGTAGTGTATATCACGGCCAGCAATAGATAGTACCATTGGTCGAACATTTCGAACCATGGCAATTCTCCTGATTTTTTCGTTCGATTTGACAACTTAGTCATATTGGTGTTTGTACAATTATCTATTGTGATATTCGTTTTATTATCTTTACAATAAAAGACATTAACTACAAAAATATTAAACGAGACAAGGAATATTGCATATACGGTTATCAAGACATAAAACACTGGTAACAGCTGTTTCCACTTCAGGTACAACAAGCTTTCAATGAAAGGATGCAAAAGTACTTTTCTCAAGCCACAAGTCACAAACTCCTCTATTGCTTTTATTTGTCTTGAATCATTGTTTCTTGAAAGAACTTCATAATTTACACATACAACAGTTGTGCCCATAGGATATAATCCTTTAGTGCAAACAAATTCATCAAATACTAAGTCAAAAAAGTTTAAAGCATCATGAAATTTAGATGCAATTATTTGTAGAGCAGAGTTTCCATCATTATCTTTAGCTGACAACACGGCGCCGTTTCGCAATAGTAGCGCAGATATAGCTCTGTTGGTAGTTTTAGCTGCTAAATGTAAAGGTGTATTTCCAAGCTCGTCGACTTCATTTGCGTTAGCACCCATTTCAAGTAGAATCTCAGCTGTTTCAATGCTAAAATACTTTGCAGCAAGATGCAATGCTGTCGAACCCCCTAATATTTCCTCATTTTCCTTATGGGTAGCGACAGTTTTTAACTCTATGTTATTGAATTTGTTCAAAAGCAGTTTCACTGATTCTGGTTGATTGCAATACGCAGCTTTATGTAAAGGTGCGAAACCATAGTCACTAAAAGTGCTTGATCCGTTTGAGTTATCTAGTAAATACTTAAGAATTACAGGTTTGCGCACGGCTATATGTAGAGCGGACTCATTTCGTTTTGATACTTTATCCACAGACGCTCCTTTCTTTAAAAGAATTTCCACTGCTTCTAGGTTACCATTCATAATAGCTGTGTACAGAGGTGTTTGGCCTCTTTTGTTAAGACAATCTACTGCATTATTTTGTTCAGCAACTTGTAACATTTTCTTAAGCATTGTTATATCCCCACTTTTAGTGGCTAACTGTATTGGTGTTTGCATGAACTGAAAGCGAAGGAATCTCATTAATTAAAAAAACATTTTAATTATAATTGAATTTAGGTAACGTAGCATTAAAATACATACAGCACTTATAACGTCTTCGTATGAAACCTGCTGGTATCTCTGGCGAGTGTGGGACAGTAAAGGCCTACTGGCGTCACACAAAGCTGTAACGTCAGCGCCTGCTGCCAGTGCGGCATCCACACCAGGCAACCAGCGATGCAAGACAGCCACGTGCAGAACTGATAAACCGCCTGCATCTCTGACGTTTGCACTACCTCTGTATTGCAATAACACCTGCAGAATAGGATCCTGGTCAATATATTAGTAATAATACGAGGCAATAACTGGTATATCACAATTACAGGTAAATAATATTACAATAATCTTTAGGCCAAAGTTGAAGGTTTCAATCCTTTCTAACACACAAAAATCTACTTCCGATCGCCCTAAATGTATTCAAATTCACAGAGAATGAAATGAAATTAAATCATTGATTTCTGCAAGTAAGCCTCCAAAGGCTTTTTCACATGTCTGATTCTTTTGGCGCTTTGGAAAATGATATTCTGGTTAGAAGAAGCGCCGGAAGAAACTCACCAGTTTCTCTTTTCAAAAACATTGAGCATTACAATAATTGTGAAAATATTACATGTAATTTCATTAATACATTGCATCAAACAAATATTTTACTAATATAAATTTAATCAACATAAAACTAAATTTTTTAGATGTAAATGGTCTCTAGGCGTCAAAACAAGATAAATTAAAAAGAATAGTAGAAAATAAAGAGACATATACTAAAATTAATAGAGATGTAAGGGGTCTCCGTTGTCAACATGTTTTGGAGGTGTAAAGGATCTCCTAACGTCAAAATACAAAAATTTATACTATAAGGCCATCACTAATAAAAATCCCACTCAATTCTTATAGCGTTCTCGAGTCAGGTTTTACGAATGAAAACAATGGTGATCTGAGGTCGGCATCAGAGCTGAGTGCGGTTTATGCCACGGCTTGTAACTTTTACTTACTTCTAATGGTTTTGTTAATCTTTGGAGTATACATAGATGCAGCGGCGTCAATCCTGCGTGGTCAAGGGCTGCGGGTGAGACTCCAGCGGCTAAGAGACGCTCAATATTCAATAAATCTTGTGCAGCTATAGCTTCGTGCAATTGAGTGTCAAATCGGTCGCGAAGCCTGTAATTGATCAAATAAACATGCTAGAAATCGTTGTGAACTCGTTCCAGGAATAATTAACATATTAGGTATAGTATGTATAGATGTATGTGTCACAACCTTTCTATCTTTACGGTCTTTAAATTTTTTATCAAATGCTTGGAAAGTGACAAATAAGTGTAAACTGGTTTTCATCCTTACTAACCTGCGTATTTCATCAGTAACGGTTTCAGTACACGTGTTGAAGCGTGGTCGAGGTAAAGATCCGGTGTCAAAGTAATTTTTTTGGGACTTGTAAATTTCTGCCGCATCGCTAGTGCTCCTTTGCAAAGCTAAATTATCGTCTCTTAGGGAACCTGGCGATGATGAGGGCCCTTTTACATGTGACCTGAAAAGAAGATATGACAACATTAGGTCTAAATTTCCTAGCACTTACTTATCCCCGGTTCAAAATTAGGCTGGTCTATATGTCAGACCTTGGAGTCTTAGAGACTATGCAAACAAAAATTTGAATCATTTGTCTATATAACAAAAATCACTGCAATGTCTATTCTAAGCAACATGGCCATTTTTATGTCCTTTTAAGTTGTTGTATAGCCTATAACGTCTGGAAGAGATCGCTTTTTAGCGATAAGACCGCATGTTGTCTACCTTTTAAGTTGTTTTAATTATGTAATGTACCTTTGTAATGTGTTTTTCTGGTGTGCAATAAAGAATATTTGTATTGTATTGTGTCATAGGAAAAATGCCAAGAATCAGCAAAACTACTGTGGGCTTACCGAACGCTGTAATGTGGTGATAAGAGGCGGCCTCGGAGGTACTTCCCCAGTGGCAAAAGCGGTAAAGAGTCCCCCTCACTTGTACTGGAGAGACACGTCTCTGAATCAGCTTCTGTGCAACATTAATAATAGGCTTATATCAATTAATATTTGTGTTATCTGATGAGTACCAAAAGTCGTTCCTGCTACAAGTACATTGCCGCTTGACAATAAAGGTTGGGTATTGGTTGCATTTTTAACCTGAAACCTATAGTTCTTATTGACAAGCGACAGTTTGATGTTATTTTCCTAGAAACTAGTACACAAATAAAGTTGTTAAGGTTGTAGTAATAATTGAGAGCTGGGGGCAAAATGCGAGCAGAGAGTACAACGGTGACTAGTCTCTACTTTTTCGTAGGTACTTATACCATTCCCGTACCTCGCATATACCCCGTTTCTCAATAAAGTTAACCTGTTACCAATATTGTTCATTTATTAGACTACTTCTTAATATATCTGTACTTCTTATTCTCCCGGCAATTTAATTGCTGTTATTAAATCCTACGAAACAATAACACTAGCAACATAAAAACACCTACAAGTATATTCTATGAAGAACGCTTTGAGAATGAGGATATCATTATCAACGCAACAATAAAAAATTAGAGTTTGAGAAAAGGTTTAATTTTCCAAACCCACGGAAAATCAATATACAATTAATTATGTTATTCGCAGGGTTTGAGTTTAACTCTTTTTTTGCACGACTACTCTAAAAAGGAGTACTGTCTATAATGTTGCAAAAATAAATACTCACCTGGTAACGTAGAAGCCATTTCCCCCAATTCTTAGCACTTTGGAACGCACAAATACACGTATTTAATTAACACACAAACATATTTTTAATATGTCTTCCCAGTTTGGAATGTATGTAGATTATAATAACGCATATTATTCGTTTTTTGTTCTAACACCAGTTACACTACTCATAAATATACAATGCTAAAGTAAATTAAGTCATATTTGTGCGACTACAAAGTTGATTTCACTTTTAAGGTAAATTGGTGTAGTAACTCGAGGATAAATTAATTATTTCTGTCAAGGAAAAGTCTCACTAACTATCACACACTAACCAACTTCAAACCGGTAATTAGAACATAGATATTATAGAGCAAATTGCTGTTTTTTTTGCAATATAACTGTATATCACAGTAACAAAATAATGGCACAGTCACAACACTACAAAACTTAAATTTACGTGTACACAAACATAGCACAAAACTTGTGGCACAGCACAACCAGTTACGGTTGTGACAAACTACGCACTGTCATAATAACATATCACAGTGAATAAGCTACTATGAGTCCAAGAGATGCCGTGACACAAGACGGCAGGGGTTATTAACCACAATAATGGCCTTAAAGTGGTTTCTGGTAACTAATCCGCTTATTTTAAGCAATTCTAACGAAGGTTACGATTTGATCATGATATTTCATGAAACACCGAATTGGGATCATAATATACTCGATGTCCTATATTGATAATGCTTGGCCTACAATACATGCCTTTGCTATGGACACTATACTTTAAATTAATAAGATGACACGGTTAGCTATGTAGTAGGTAATTTCCTGTGAGGGAAGATATTTGGGTGATCAACACTGATATTTAAATCCAAGTCATGGGTTCTTCATTTTAAAAAGTATGAATTTGAAGTACTCATAGAACAAGTCAGCTTCGTTTGGAACTACAGGCGTACTTTTTAAAAGGCAGCCGAAGAATGTGTAAATTGCGGGCATGAGGTGTAGCATAGCTTGATCATGGATTCCCTGCTAGTGCTTGATGACATGATGACTTAGTTAGGTACTATTGACTCTAAAGTAAGTCGTACACCTTATAGGTGATTTGTGTTAGTGTATCTACAAATTTTCTCAAATAGTTTTATTTAGTTTGACCCCATTTGTTTCTCATCGTACGTCAGCACAAATACTTTTACTAAATCGATCCTTGGGAAACATTGCCCACTCATTGAATTTATGTGACAATACCTAATGATAATCGGATTGTTCGAGGGTCCGATAATAGAGCCAGAAACCAATGGAACACCAAATGATCAGAGATAAAACTGTAGCACTTAATTTTTTAAAGCTATTTACTTGTTTATTATATGTTTCAAGACATTGCAGTGTGTAATCTAGCGCGGATAAACCAATAAATACGAGTACCAATCTATAAATTAACGGAAGGAAAGAATCAACGTATCATCTAAGCGTTGGTATTGAATAACTCACGCTTTTGTTGTCAGTGGTTGTGGGATTTGTAATGTGTTATTTGACTGAATAAATGTGTAAGGACAAAGTATAGGTAAGGTACACAACATATTTGTAAGGAATCACGTAATTATTCTAAGCCCTAGTCGTACTTAGTCATAGACGAGTTACAGACCGAGCCGAGCTAGACACAGGTATTATTACAATAGTTACACTCATTGTTTAACATACCTACTAGCGATCCTGCATAAATACCGCTACCTCATATAAAAACCTTTAGTTTTATTTGGACTTAGTAAGTGGCTAATAATAAGTCAAAAAACGTAATGTTCAACAATGTTGGCCTTTGCTAGGTTTTAATTTGGGGCAGCTGGATAAAAATTCTTTAGTCAGGAAGTCATAGAAAGCGTACCAATGCAACTTTAGGGACTTTTGTATTATCAATCCAATTACAAATCCACAACTAAGTACACCTATTAGATTCTGACAAAAGCAACAGGAGTAAGAACACAGAAATTAAAAGAGCTATGGATGACCGTGAACATGGGACTCCTCATTGTAAAATAAGACGAGTTAACTCGTAAGTAAGTATGTCTTTCTCGTGATACCTCATAATGTCGTCCGAACAGCAATTTACGTCATAAGATATGTGGCCATTATGTGAAAATATGTTACCAAAATAAAACGCCGTTTTTATTTACATGTTTCCAAAAGAAACGTTAGGAAACTTATGCAATTAAATGAACAAATGAGTGGTTGAGGCGTGGGCGGGGCCATGGACGGCACTAAACCTAAGTTAGCGACATCCTCGTCCCCGCAGTCACCGCACTACCACCAGAAGCGGCCAGCGCAAGCGAACACCGTTAAACTCTGATAATGTTATGTAAGCGATTCGATGGTGGTGACAAATAATCCGTGCGCGGTTTTCGCTCACTACTTAAAATAGTATCTTAGCTAAAAGTTTTTATTAATTAAATAAGCAAAATAATAAATGAATACAACATAATAAATAATGTATGCCACACCTGGCCATAAAGTGGCTTTTCCGTACTTACGGTGCGTACGTGGTTTCCTGTGCGTACGGAAAAAGCCGCTTTCTGGCCAAGTGTAGACATAAAATGGTGTACACAACACGGGAGGTAATAAAGAAAGCCCTCGATCGCATATTTACGTCCCTGGCGTGCAGCTCGGGCCGAAAACTTCTGCGATCTCGGCCTTTCTTTGTATTACCACCCTAGTTGTGTAATGCACTATACCAACGCTTGCCAGTAATTTACTTGACACCTAATTCATTATACATGATATCTTCTCAACTTATTGAAGCTCTTAAACAATGGCAACATTATCGTGACACCGCACTGTGGCAGCGGCCTATACAAGAGTCCGGACATTTGAGTCATAATCAAAGTATGATTTAGGGGTTAAAAGTTACATAATATGAAAGTTCAATAATTGGTTCACTGGAATCAAGCGATATTTTTTCAAAATTTGGACTCACTGCGATGTAAGAGACCTTTAAACTTGCTCGATTCACAACTGGGTAAAAATTGTGTGTCTGTTATAGTCATTATCTCAGATGAATGGCTCAGTATCAAGCCATTGTATTTATTTTTTCTTAAAGAAGGTATACTACAGAATTAGTTTTCATAGTTTTGAATGTAATTAATCAATTCCTAAGTCTTATACTCATCTCTTCTTAAACGCATGCATTGAAATGACTATACTTTGAGTTTTGATTAAGTTCTAGAGCTGACTTTAAGTCGGCACCGGAATAATTATTAAGTTCGCGGATAAAACAAAATGTTTTGCAAAATATTGGCTTAGCCTAACCGAGCTCTTTCGAAAAAATCGATTTTTTTGACATAAAACCAATACGCCTGGAAATAATTTCAAAGCAATAAATCGCACCACGAGTAATTTGTAGACACAATTCTGAGAAAAAACTGTAAGTAAATATGGTAACAGATATATAACTTAAGCTATATTTTTTGGACATGTTAAAAAAAACAATGTCAATGGATTGTAATGACTGTTTTGGTGAAAATGCATCGAGCTAAGACTTTGTCGAATACTTACATCTATCCACCTCCGAAAGCCATAGAAGATTTCAGCAAATGTCTTGTGTCCTATTTAAATAATGTAATATGAATAGGAAAGGACGCTACTCGTATGTATCATCCATTTAAAAAATGTTTCTTTTACAGTTATTAATAGGTACTAAAATCGTACGTACAACGTACGTCGTACATACGTAGAAAATACACCCAAGAAACAGGTTACTTGTACGTAACATTCTATAGGTGGTACTACATACCCGTTACAGTGCACAAAATTTTAATGGGCATAATTAGTCATAATTTTATTTTACGAATTGGTCACCTGTCAGAAGATGCACAGGAAGCGAGCTACAAAATTTTTCGTAACGTTAGACTACACCATACCCGTAAAAGCAGTCGAGTTGCGTCAAATACGATGATTTTGTTATCAGATCCCGTAATATCAACCAATATTGTAAGAAAAAAAAATCTTTAAACTTGATGCGAAAATATTGATTGATGAAATGGAAAATGTTGAAGTTTTTTATACCGATTAAATATTAAAAGACAAGTGCAATATTTTTTATTAATTTTACAGCATATGAAAATTGACAATGCATTGTTCATTTATTTTATTTATTTGTTTAATGGCCGCCCCGTGATGTGTGAGTGCGCCAGCATAAATAAAATAGCAATCAACTTAAAAGTAACATTGCTTGAGGCGTTACATTTGGTGTAGATAAAAATCACGATATATCCATATATTTTTTAACAATAATTAGTTTATTTTTTCCAACACCTCATAAACATTGCGTAATTTCGATGTTATTGATTTAACGAATTTTTTATTTTTATTTTTTTTTGTATGCAGAAAATGTGTTACCATTTATATTTTAAGCAACAAATCACAAGGACAATGGTTTTTTAAATATCCGTTAAAAATATCAAAGCTATACGGCTTGTAGTTTTGAAATTATAGCAAAAATACTAAGCGCCAAAACGCATGTCACGCCGTTTGTATAGGCCGCTGCCACTGTGCACCGTACGGTCTCGTCTTGGAAGAACATACTTCGTCTTAATGTGCCATGAAATCCCTTAACACAGCAGCAACTCAATCAACACAGACAAGAACAACAACAAGCAGCACTTACAAGCAGGTACTCAATCGGATCATGATTCCTGAAAACAGTTGTGCGTGGCACGTAAGCGTGAGTGTGATGTCATGTTAGCAAGCACAGCGAAGACATTACTCAATGCAGACACCTAATGACACCAAGGAGGCATCCAATGAGTGAGAAGCGATGTATAATTTACATTTAATGAAGGAAGTAAGTACCGTCTCAAGGCAATACGTTGAGGGAATTTGCATTTTTATGAAATTTTTTACGGTGCCGCCGGTCGGGAGTTCTAATATTTTCTGGTGGAATATCTCTCTCTAGGTATGCTTGTTGAGTTTTCTTGAACTCTATTTAAAAAAAAATAGTTTAAAGCTATTGTCTATCTATGAGAATGTAACATCAAGCTCATTAAGTATAGATAATTTGAATGAAAATTGTATTTAAAGTGCTTGAATACTATTGTGCATTTGAGGTTTTTTTAACCTATGCGCGGTTTACTGTGGCATGATACTTTAAGGAGTCATATTAACATATAGTTTTACTCTGCTGTACAAACGTATTTTATATTTCTTGCCGAACAATAGGCAGGGCTTTCCGTCAATTTCGGGTTCACTAAGAATATAATTTCGTTTAAAAGTTAACTGAAAGAGATCTTTACAAGGTCAAACACTGTTAACATATTTGTGCCGTCGACTGTACATAACTAATCGAATTTAACTTCGCATAAGTTTAAGACTAAGATAGTGCCTAGAAGTAATCTTCAGTAGTAAATAGAGAGACATGGCAATGATGGAAAGTTTAAAGTAGACCAACAATAAACCGGAAGCGATAACAGCCGTGTATCTGTATAACATCTAAACAAGAGGTTAAAGGCAGATGGCTGTCGTAGCCCGCTGAGATGGTCTAACCTGTTCCCTTCATTACTAGACACTTAGTTACATTTACATGATTTACATCATGCTCTTCATAAAGCAAAAAACAGATTTGTGCACGCACTGTCATTACCGTGGTTTTAATTACTCTTTCTAATCATTCGAAATAACCTTAATGCCATTATGAGTTTACTCATCACAATGATAAGAAGAATTCATGATAACGTAGTTATTTCGAACGAATAAAAAAGTGTTAAGTTGTTGTGTAAGTAAAATTCACGAAAGTGGTGGTGTGCACAAAAATGAGAATAATGGTTCAAGTGACGCATGCCTGTCGAACGCAACGGTGTAATCATATTCCTCGTAGGATTGACTTCAACCATATTGACTTGAATACGGCATCGATCTTGTTCGACTAAATATCATTCCAGAATCTCAAAAACATGAATTTTCAGTTATTAACCTGCCCTCCGGACTGTAACAGAACCTGTACATGACAAGTGACTGGGTCGAGGGTTCCACCCAATTATTTCTATTGTCATTGGAAATGTCAAATCGTTTGGTTTCATGTCTGATTGGGCGAGGGAGAGTGACCGAGTAGCGTATTGTAGCTGGGTTCTGTAGCTCAAAAAGTCACGAGTAGTCCAATACTCTTCAGTTATTCTAGTTAGTTAGCATGTTTATACTCTTGAAACGCACCTCTTTTGCCGAAATCGAATTGAAATTTAATTGTTATTAATAAAATATCCCTTAATATTTTATTAGAAGAGGAAAACCAGAAAAGCGTAAAAGAATAAAAGACTGGTTGAGAAATTGGATGACTTGGGTATTGCTTCGGTGGCATAATTGGTAGTGCGCCTGTGTTGGCCTGGAGAGATGTCGGGGACGCAGGTTCAAATCTTGCCAGAGGCACATAATTTTTATTTTTCTCTTCGAGTAAAATATTTAGAATTCGTTGGAAATCGTTAATGCGTTAGACAGACGTTAATGTTATAATAAAAAAAAAAACATAATATAAAGTAACCTTAAGTCAAAAATCACGTACTTCTAGTATTGACTTTACATCTCATCCATATGAGAAAATATTTGTATTTAACAAAAAAAGGTGTATATTGAGGGTAACTTCATCAGTTCAACCAATTATACTTTGTATAATTATGACAGGGAACAGTTATGCCATAGTACAATTTATGCCAAAAAATATATGAGCATCATCTTTATACTAAGTGTTATGACAATCGATATTATGACAATAGTTGTTATGCAACCAGACGGGCACCCACTACATTTATACCTTGAGTCAGCTGCGCGAGCTTTGAGGCTTTGTCGAAGGAAAAATAAATGACAAAACACCCGTCACGTCCTGACGAGTATGTAACTGTGATCCTTTATCATTTATTTATCGCTCGACAAAACCTAGAGCATCATAAGTTAAGCTTGCAGAAATTGAGTACTGTGACGTAATTAGTCGTCTCAGGCCTTGACTGCATTTTACTCGTATATACCTGAAATACGGCTTGACAGGTTAAACTTCTGCAAAGCAGTGACAATGCTCTACCAAATATACATCTAAAAATACTTAGGTATTAATTATCCCTTCCATGCATTGACATTGTATCTAATTGTAAAGTATCTAGTAATTAATGGGCTATAAGTAATCCAGCAACAACTAGGTGCACAAGTTGGATATAAAGGTACTAATTTTCGCGTAAATAGCTGTAACTTTAATATTTTAAAGTGAATAGGTAATTTCAATAAGCAAAACAAAGTATTATATTGCATTAGTGTAACGTAAAGTTTCCTCGAAAAAAATATTTTCAATACATAGATACAGGAAATCAAAGTACACAGAAAAACTAAATGGCACTCGCCTGTGTACAGACCGAGAAAAAAATCCGACCGAGAAAATATTTTCTAATTATATTTATTATAGCGAACCGCCCCGGCTTCGCACGGGTGCAATGCTGATACTAAATGCATGTATTATACATATAAACCTTCCTCTTGAATCACTCTATCTATTAAAAAAACCGCATCAAAATCCGTTGCATAGTTTTAAAGATCTAAGCATATATAGGGACAGACAGAGGGAAGATACTTAGTTTTATACTAGGTGATTGTGTTGTCGTGTATATTGTTTCTTGGTAAATGTTATATTAAGTAATGAACCAACTAAAAAGAATTTAAAAATCATCGCTGATCTCTAAAACACTTCTGTGACAGGTCTGTTTTCATTTCACAGAATTGAGCGCTTGTTATTGGGACACTCGTTCAACACTTTATTTTTCAAAGGTGACACTAAAAAATTATTTTCGAGATTGTTATGCAAGCAAAAATCTGGCACCATTATTAAACATAGACACCAACAAAGTAAATATTAAAACAACACGTTAAGTGGCAACCAATAATATTCGATACATTTTGGTAAAGGTGTGTACACACAAAGAATTTGGTAGAGTGGGGTTAGAATGTGCATTCTTTCGTTTGGTCTAAACCCACCTTAATAAGGCCCCAGACTCGGTGCACATACAGGTATTTGCAAATTCAAGGTGGACAAAATTATTTTTGTGTCTAACTGGAATCTAAGTAGATTATAGTACATTACACAACTAGGGTGGTAAAACAAAGAAAGGCCGAGATCGCAGATGTTTGCGGCCTGAGCTGCAAGCAGTAAAAAAAACCGCATCAATTAAAATAATTTGTAGCAAACTGATCATCTTATTTAAACAATTGTAATCAGTGTTGCCAAAACATGCATTTTAGCACGTTTTTCCGTGCCTAATCACCGCAGTTTGATGTATCTTCTATGGTATCATGTGGTGCCTCAAAAAGCACGGTTTAGCATGTTTTTTCGCTGCGCATGTTAATAGCACACACAGAAAACCGTGTATATAACACCAAACTGCACGAACAGCAATACAAGCTGACGTCTTTTCAAAAGTCGACAAAGTACTCGTTTTATTTCCACAACATCGGCTATTTACCCCATTAGAATTGAAATTATCCGACTCACCGTCCAACTGCTTATCATATTTTATCCCTTTTTATCACTTCCGGTGGCACGAGTAAGACTGTAGTATTCTTTTTTCAATGACAAAGCTTCGCCAGTTGAATAACAAAGCGGTGAATCTCACTTTTGGGCTTTTCCTCTTGGTGCTTGGTGTATTTTTTACTTATAATTTAAGTCTATTGTTACGGACCATTGAGACAATAGGAAAACTGTGACATCAGATCCACTAGTCATAAGCTTTGGCTTTGAATGAAATAAGGACAAACTAACACACTGACATTCACATAATATGAGTAAGAATTGATACCAAAATTAACTAATATACGAAAATTTATTTTTCAACATCATCAGTCCATACTAGTATATTCTTCGCACTGCTGTGCATAGTGCTACTCTCACAGATGAGAGTGAACGTCTGTAGTCCCCATGCTGGCCCAATGAGCATAAGGGATTTCACATACACATTCGAATTTCGTAGTTACGTAGATTTCCTCAGGAAGTTTTCCTTCACCGAAAAGTTAATGGTACGTATCAAACCATCAGGATTCGAACTCTAGACCACTGCTTGAAGGGCGCATGAACGAACAAAACTTAATTTTTCATTGAAAAGAGAAAGCCATTAAACCCTTAAGATGGACGATGGCATCCTGCTCGGTTAAGTGGGCTCGTATCACATACTTTAACGATTGATTAGATGTCACTTCAAAATAAAATAACATGGAATCTTAAGGGAAGGAGGCTGTACCCAGTGATAGGACACCAAGCTTCTAAAAAAATATTTTAAACATTTTGAAAAACAGTACAATTTGTTCTTCAATCCAAAGTTAACTAAGCCGGCTCAACCTATGGGTTGCAAGTGGAGCCAACGTCACTTTTTTCAAGTGCCCGGGGTCGTTTCGCTTATCGATCTCGTATCGCATACGCGGATTGAATCGCAATAAGGCTTGTATGAATTCACGATGCCTTCTTTGGAGTCTAACATTTTAGATTTTGTATGAAAATATTCTAAAAGTATACTAATTACAAGGTATTCATTAGCAGATGTGAAAGAACGCCATGATCCATGCCGTCTGTATCCAGTGAAGTCTGGCAATCTTCACCACATCATTTGTCTACCTTGAGGGATGTTTTCCCATGCCACGACTCGTGGTGCGTGCGCGCTACTCAAGAACTCGGGGGCCTTTCCGAACGTCGGTTCAATACCTCTGTGAGTTGTAGACCTCACGGGTCTGTCAAGCCCCTTGGCCCCGCCATTTTGAAAAATTTCCAAAATCTGAATCGACAAAAAAATCTGTATAATTATCCAAGCTGCTCACAAAATCTCATGAGAATGTTGAGAAATGCGACCTATAAAAGGGAACAGCTAGATATATGCCGGACAGGCATATGAAAGCATGTTTGGCCAAGCTGGAACGGAAATGCTTTGCTCGCTCAGTCAACAAGCCATGTGCTCTGTCCATCCATTAGGATCTCTATTTTGCATTTCTTTGAGCTATGTTGATTACTTACGGTTTTTATATTAAATCTCTTCAGCCCTGATTCGATCTCGCAGGGAAACTCCGTGTGATGTGACGTCATATTTTGTAAGGTAGGACATAATTTTATATTAGCTACTTATTTGCTCATTATTTAACTAGGAAAATATAAATCATAATAATAAAATGGAATTCACCGCTCAGGGATAAACTGAATTAAAATTATGTCACATCTGGAATTTTTGCACCTCTTAGAACAATTAATAGGTAATACCCAAAGATAAAATAGAGAAATAAATGACAAGACCTATTTTTCTCGGATTTTTTCACATAATACTCAACATAAATCAAGCTTGTGACGTAGAGCTGTTCGGATAACGTCATTAACTATCACGATAAGCACATACTATGACTGTAATGAAAGTAAAGAAGATTCTACCAGCAATATCCGCCTTGAAGTTAAAGTTTGGGCGAATCGTCGACCGATTGCGTTCACTTCCTCTGCATTGCCATTTCTATATCCTATTTAAAATCAAATTTCCACTTCAGCCCCCGTCCATATTCCTCATTCATACATTTTCCAGTTTATCCACATCCCACTTTGCCTGCATTCCCGATTCATCCACTGTTACAAACCTGGGATCTTGAGGAACACTGTATGGAGCTTGGGACTTGCAACAAATTCGATGTTTGCTGTACAAGGAGGACACTACCTAAATAACTACAATTTCAAAAACTATTTTAACTTCGAAAATGATAATGTCATCAATATGGGAATGTGTGTGAATCGACAATGTGGACGAACCGGGCATGTGAAACAGGAACGACGAAATGGGAATGTGGAAAAAGAAAAACCCAAACACCGGCAACGTGTATGATCTTAAAAGAGTTTTTCTACATTCAACTATCTTTAGACCCAGTTAGATTTCAAATACCCTTTAAAGACAACACTAATGGAATGAGGCGCAAATCAGGCATCAAAGAGGCAAGTCAACCACGCTCCAATTGAGCTAAGTAGGGCTGGGATATTTAGCACAATTATCGGTGGGGTAATTCACAAATTTGCAGTAAATCTCGTTCATAATATAATGTGACCCTTTGACGGACCACGGTAGCCTGACTTTCAATACATTACTTCGAGAAGCGATTAAATGATACGCAAAGGTCGGTAATGTATGGGCAACTCCTTTGGTTTTGCAGATATCCGTGGATGACTGCTTTCCGTCAGGTTGTCACTTATTACATATTACTTTTACACTTTTCATGTATTAACGTCATATTGTTGTATACTTGTAATATGATTGAAAAGAGAAACTGGCGAGTTTCTTCCGGCGCTTCTTCTCACCATAAGGTGAAGAGAAAAGAATAGAATCAGACATGTAAAAGAGCCCTTGAGGGCCTACTTGCAAAAATAAATTATTTTTATTTTTTTATACTAGTTGCTCTGTGAGCTGTAGACTTCGCGAGTCACTCAACTTTCATGGCTTCGCCTTTAAAAAAATCCAAATACTAAATCGACAAAATAATTTTATTTAACTATACATAATAATTATCGAATCTGTTCACAAAATTTCACACGTATCGGTTGAGAAATGCGACCTGTAGAGTCAGACGAACAGTCGGACATCCTGACATCTGTCAGGTATATCTATACGAAATCATTTTAGTTCTATCTGAAACGGATAAACAAACAAACTGTTATTATTAGTTCACGAGTCAAAATTATATATTATTTTTATTTTATTTATTTTAGGGATAAAAAACAACTATACAATTTATGTTACACTGAGACTTTAAAGTACCTAAACATGAATTGGGTGAATCAACTTTTTTTTGTTTTATGCTAAGATTGCCCTTTCTCCTTATTTGTTCACCTTTTGCATGTTTTAACATAATTTAAATGGAACAAGATCTTACATTAAGGTAAAAATAAAACTCGTTTTTAATAAATAAACAGGGTGACCCAGCGGACGAACCCTTATTTTCATACAAAAGTGAGGGACACCTATGTCCCCTGGGTCACTGGTTATAAACAAGTTGTAATAAAAAATATTTACATTACGTAGCTTTAATATCTGTCTTTTAAATGAGCATATACTTTATTCAAAAAATATCCGAATAAAGATGTCCTTTCAATTTTAGTCGGAGAAGGTAAAATTTTGTTGACAAAGAAAAGTGGATTCACCCATGTACAAAATGTATAGCCGATAACAATATCCACGGGTCACTTTAAACAATTCACGGTTGCTAAAAAGGCGCTGATGTGGAATAAAGATGAATGATAAAATTAATTAGGTATCGTATTTAAACTATGGCTTTGATGCATTGATGGTCAAGTTGTGAATCACCCCACAGTTCACGGGGGATAAGCTCTGACAAGCTTAGTAATCTGATCAAGGACTGTAGTCATCTACTAAATATTGGTTCAGTAATATTCCATGACACTCCCTGATATTCTTGTAAAGTTTTAGTTTATTCTGCTACTTTCGTCACCTATGCGCCTAAATTGACAACATTTTCATTTTAAGAACACTTTAAAATGTATTATACGATTCGAACGCATTTAGTCTCCTGAACACTACACTATTTTTATAATTTTTTTATATCGCTTAATATAAAAAATACAAATGAATAAAAAATATGTTCTCATTTTACCAGTTCTACGGCACAATAGATGAAATGCCAGTGCCTTTTGCCACAGAAAAAATAAGCTGTCATAATTTTGAATTTGACATTGTCAATGCATACTGTGAGATCGCTTACTTTTTTTCGATCGCGATAAGACTAAAGTAATGGTTTATTTTACCGTAGAACTGTAGTTGCGCCCTTTTAGAATAAGTAAATATTAATATATTAATTATAAATTAATTACAAATGCTGGTGAAACAAATAAACTATCAGCGTATTGGTCTTTTCAAACCAAATACAGTGAACCAAAAAAATGAAAGGTTGTCAATTGTTATTTGACGTACCTAGCACATCGTTGAAATAACGAAATTAAAAAATAATAATAACCCACTTCAAATGTCAATTATTTTAACAAATGCAAGAATAGGGTGATTCTCCTCCAACATTCTCCTGAAATAAGAAGATTCCGCCACAGAAGAATGGCATGTTTGGTTAATTTGTAAAGCTTGGCTGGTATTACATAATAACCATAAATGGCATTCTAAAGAGGCGGGAACTTCTGAATATTCGCCAATACATGTGCACAGGGTAATCAATCAAAAGGACGCATCTCAAAAACAAAATCAAATTTCGTTTTTTTGCATACTTGTATAGAAAATATATCAATTCAATCATATGACATTTCCAAAAAAAATCTTAGTTCATAAAATTTTCCTAAAAGTCATTATGAAAATTTAGCACACCTCCAAAATCATGCCATTTCCACAACAAAAATTGCTTGTTTCTCAAAACCTACAATACTGAAACCCGCCTTTTTAAATAAGGCCGGTAGTATAGATGTTCCCATAACATTTGAAGAGCTCCCTCGATTTTACCATTAGATCCTGACCACCACCGGCGCAATACGGGCTATTGCCACATGCTTGAATCCGTGACCACAAACGCTGCGCTGTCAAGAGTTTACAAGACGTATATATGTATCAGTATGTATAGTCGCTCTCTGAGCTTAAGACCTCGCGAGTGTGTCAACCGCTCCGCCATGTTGAAAAATTTTCAACAACAGAATCGACGATGAATTCTATACAATTATACTCAGAAAATTTGACGAAAATCGCTTGAGAAATGCGACCTGTAGAGGAGAACAGCCGGACAGACCCATTTCTACCCAAGCTGAAACGGATAGCTACGCGCTTTCTCGGCCAAAAAGTATAACATCAAAGTCAAAGTTCTTCAACTTAGGCATATTAAAATGCACCTATGCATATCAAGATTTACCACCGCGGAATGTCAAAATTTACCAACATACACGGTTTACCCGATTAAAATGTTTTATTAAAATCAATCTACATAATTATATTACGTATGCTTGACACTACCTGTCAGTAGTGTGGCGTCCAAAGAACTCGATTCCTAACGGCTTGCCTAATATCAGGCATTTGAGCACCTTACTCTACAGCTCTTAAGGAAAATGTACGCCAAATCTGCACCGGCTTGCCCAAGGATATCTTTCACGCCTCACGCCACACCACTGCAGGTAGCAGTGGATTGTATTGATGTAACTATTGTAGGTAGTAGGGATGTTACGAAGTTTCGGTTTCGGTTCGGATATACCGAAACTTTCGGTTGATTTCACACCTTCGGTTTCGTTTCGGTTCCGATTAATTTCAAGCGAAGGTTATACCGAAACTCGAAGCCCAGCGGCCGCATTACTTTATCGAAGTTGACGCAAATACGGCCATGTGCGGTCTTGCGTTCGCTATATCATACTTAGTAAGTAAGTATTACTTACGTCACAGCAGTATTGTTTATGCTTACGAGTAAAATATTGTTACTAAAAATATGAAAGAAGAATGACCTGTATTCTATGACTGTATTTTTTCGAATTGATATAACGATAGCATTGTTTTATTTTATTATCTGACCCGGTCTTAACATATGTTCTCATTTGTCTACACAACACTTCACCTTCACCTCCGGTTTCGGTTTCGGTTCCGGTTTCGGTTCCGATTTCGGTTTCGTTAAAACAAATTTAAAATCTCCGGTTTCGTTTCGGTTCGGATAAAACCACCTTCGTAACATCCCTAGTAGGTAGGTACCTACAATAGTTACATCAATACAATCCACTGTAACCGCAAATGACCGCAGTAGGTCATGAAGCAACATGTCAACACGCCGACACATGATCCATTTATCAGCATCACGTGTGACGTCGACGTGACGTCACCGATCGCCTAATGATACGCGGCATTTGATTATAGGCTTAGCTGTGCGTGTTATGCGACCGGTCAGCTTGAAAATTGACATAAACTCGGTGAGATAATCCCTTGCTAGTATGGGGAAATGCGTTTGTCATTATTTTATGCAACAACAAAACAATGTGTGCGTGTGGATTGAGTGAGCACCCTTCTGAAATTAAAAAAAACATCCTGTTCATTTAGTAAAAGTTCTAAAACAATTGTAAAACTAAATCTCTGTATTTGTAAAAAGATAAATCAAAAGATATAACCTTTAACGTGTGCTCACTCAGTTCTCACAAACTACCAACGAAATCAGGGAATGTATTCATTTAACATATAATATTTATATACGATTTTTTAGTAAAACCTGTGCTAACTTACCTTTATAATTTGTAGATCACCTATTAACGTATTTAAGATTTTACAAATAATTTCTTATGCTCACTCAATCCGCACACTTTCGAAAACCCGATTTCTGATGAAAAAACTGAAGATTTAAACTGCTATATATGTGTATAGTTCAGTAAAACTAATCTGGGAATTTGTAAAATACAAAACGAACCACTAACGTGGCAGGTTTTTGGATAATAAATGTTTGTGAATGCTCACTCAGTCCACACGTTACAAGTAAGTTAAAAATGTAAATATCTCAATATTTGTAGTATTACATAAACTATAAATTACTTCAGCTTTTAGTAAAAATTTTTACTAAATATCCACCATCTAATATTTTATATTCGTTGTCTGTTTTTAAAGATATTCAATTGCAATTTTTCTAATGTAAGTAGATCGATTAGGTTGACCACGCTTTATTATATTATGGTCATATCCATGAATTAAATTTTAAAGTAAACAATTGTTTTGATTAGGTTAGTATATACTTATTACAATTAAGAGTTACCTGATACATACTGTAAAAGATTTAATCCGAGATCAAAAAATAAAAATAAAACATCTTTCAATGTCAAAGTGACGTACCAGGGGTAGTAACCTTTTTGATCTCATATATTTTTTAAACGAACTGTATTTTGGATATGACCATAATATAATGAAGTGTGGTCAATCTAATCGATCTACTTACATTAGAAAAATTGCAATTGAATATCTTTAAAAACAGACAACGAATATAAAATATTAGATGGTGGATATTTAGTAAAAAATTTTACTAAAAGTTGAAGTAATTTATAGTTTATATAATACTACAAATATTGAGATATTTACATTTTTAACTTACTTGAAACGTGTGGACTGAGTGAGCATTCACAAACATTTATTATCCAAAAACCTGCCACGTTAGTGGTTCGTTTTGTATGTTACAAATTCCCACATTAATTTTACTAAACTATACACATATATAGCCGTTTAAATCTTTAGTTTTTTCATCCGAAATCGGGTTTTCGAAAGTGTGCGGATTGAGTGAGCATAAGAAATTATTTGTAAAATCTTAAATACGTTACTAGGTGATCTACAAATTATAAAGGTAAGTGAGCATAGGTTTTACTAAAGATTCGTATATAAATATTATATGTTAAATGAATACATTCCCTGATTTCGTTGGTAGTTTGTGAGAACTGAGTGAGCACACGTTAAAGGTTATATCTTTTGATTTATCTTTTTACAAATACAGAGATTTAGTTTTACAATTGTTTTAGAACTTTTACTAAATGAACAGGATGTTTTTTTTTATTTCAGAAGGGTGCTCACTCAATCCACACGCACACGAAAACAATTGGGTATGTTGCTGGCACAACAAATAAGTTATCTTTTATGAACTGTCAAAAGGCAAAGAGTAGATAATGCAAAAGACTCTCGAGCAAATATTTCGGGTAGAGACCCGACTCAGTTCACTACAATACGTGTTAGTGACCCAAAATATTTGCTCTCCAGCTTGTTTTCAGTGACCAACTCGTCTCCTTAGAGTTTCGTTTTAATTCTTGGTCTCTCAAAAAACGATAAATTAAGATTAATTGAAACGTTTTCAGACAAAGTCCACTCATTTTGTCTGAAAACGTCTCTGCTGCTTCTCGATCCTATAAAATATTTTAAATGTGAAAGTTTGGCATACAAGTAGATCAAGTCCTGGATTGAAACATACACGGCTTTTAACCCACTAAGGAGTTCCCTAGGAATAGTAATTGATTGCATTCCATATCAGTAGTATTTTGCAAGGAATCTACCAGAAAACGACACAACTATTCTTGAAACTAGGACAGTTTTAACCGCTCATAAAAATCGGCCTTCGAATGAACTGAGGATAGCTCATAAATAATAGACCTACTGCTCAATTTATTTATGACCCAGATGGGTCTACACCACAGGTCTACATAATGTAATTCACATTACCCCAAAGTACGCCCCGCCATTCATGAAGAAGCAATTTAACTTGAGGACATAAAACCTGTCCCAGTAAAGAATTCACTGTGACCTTCAGACCTCGATAAAAATTTACTTTAATGAGAGCACGTAGACGGCCTGAGTGTTCTTAGATAAATTGTAATAAAATTTAGCGAGAATAATTTAATGAAAGTTGCGAAGTAAGGCTTGAATATAATTTCCATGACTGCTTGAATATAATTTTCATGGATTGCGTTTCCAATTTTACGAATTCGAATAATGACTGGATGATTTATAAGTGTAAATGTTAAATAAATCTTTAATTTTAGAGCTATGTCGGTGGAGTATCGTCAGTTCTTTCTATCCTGCACCAATTTCTTAACCTTTATACAAAGTATTTCTTTCTTGTTCTTCCCCAGAACTTGGCATTCTTTTACATTTATATTTGTGATGGCATATCATTATTTTTTGCCAAGGTGTCAGGGGGACACCCCTTTCACTCTTTCCCTCCCTACTTTCACGTTACATTTATAATAAGAAAAAGCTATTTTATAAGTAATATATACCTATCAGCGGCGTGGCGTACAAGATATCCTTGGGCAAGCCGGTGCAAATTTGGCGTACATTTTCCTTAAGAGCTGATATTAGGCAAGCCGGTAGGAATCGAGTTCTTTGGACGCCACGCTACTGATACCTATACGATTTCAAAAGGCGGCACTTCCTCCTAATTAATAGTTCAGCAGTGATTTCTTATTATTTTTACTGTAAAATTTACAGTCAAGATTCACATTTTCAGTCTTGTTCCTTTACAATATACACTAGCTGCAAAATGTAAAATTTCAACTTTCTAAGTCACCTGGAAGTTTAGTACTCAAATATTTTGAAGAGTGAGTCAGTCATAGGTAAAAATTTTCGAACGTCAATACTCGTATCTCGTGAACGGTAAGAGGTTCTTTATTAAAATTCAGGATTCGATAATTAGACGATGGTCGCCTTTTATTACTTTGCGAAATTGGCTGATACACAGCACACAGCAGTGGCTGTGTGTCTAGAGTTTATGTTTCGTAGTCACACGAATTTTTTGCACTAATAAAAATGTGCTAGTGCTTTGACGTAATCGATTGCTAGCGCGCGATGCAGGGTTTACGTTCGAAAGGAGGAGTCCAAACCTCAAGCCCCGAGCCCTGACCTCACCAAATTTGCACGTATACTAATGTACATTTTAAAATGATAAGTTGTTTGTTGTTTACGTCAAAGACTTCATTTTAGCCCCTATAATCTTGTATTTAATGTATCCGATAATGATGATGAATAATTATAGATAGAGTAAACATTTTCAAATTTATACCTATCAAAATTATTGAAAAAGGAAGCCTATTGCAAAAATGGGCAGATGATTTTTTTCTGATGTTGGTTTGTTTGCACTTTGTTTGTTATTTTTTCTGCTAAACGTAATTCTCTCACTTTTCACATTTCAAATAATTTCTAAAACTCTTAACCTGCTTGTGTCACCTTTGTATATTTAACCTGAAGGTCAGACATGAAATATGTTTATAGATAAGCCCTAAATCAACATTAAATACCGAGTAATTAGTAGAACAACCTGTCCGCCATGTTGTCTGCAGATTTTAGATTCAGTCAGCGGTGATTTATCAATATTAACTACTAAGGTATGCCATAATTTTGGAAACTGATACGGGACATTTCAGTACCTACATCTAATAAATAAATACTGAAGAAGCGGGTAGACTGTCTCCTCCACGCGGGTACTATATTATGTAAGGATTGTAAGGGTATAGTACCCGATTGTAAGGGTAATAGTACCCGCGTGTTCCTACACACAAAATGACCGCGAATATACAGAATGATTCGGGAGACGTCAGAGAAACGGATTCAGTAAATATTAATGGATGGTTCATTATCGTATTTAAGTGAAACACCATAAAGTAGGTACAAAGTTTAATCCTCTACAATTGTACTCAACCTACTACAACTAATAAATAAAAATAAAATCTCTTTAACTGTTACGACAGCACTTTGATTACGAAGAAAGTAGTTTTATTGTCATTTTGGCAATATCAAAGTTTACAAACATTCACAAAACGTAAAATGACGTTGTATTGGTACTTGACGGAAGTAATCTAACTGTAGAATTATCATTAATATCGTAAATAATTTAAAACTTTTGGTTTTCAACACCAAAAAATTAACGTTATTCTCACTAATAATGGTGTGAAACAGTAGCTTATAATTTAGTGAATCCGTAGGGTTGATCCTGCTTACGTCTCCAGAACCAACTTCTATTTCACGTGCGATACAACATGGAACAACCAATGAGATCGCGTACATTTGCGCTGCGTCGCAGATGCACGTTACTATTGGCTATTACGATCTGTATCATGCGCGAGATATGTCGCGACGGATTTGTGCTAGCTGTTATGGTGTGCATATGTATTTTAACAAATACAGGACAATATGAGACAAAGGTGGGACAGCTAGGAATACGAGATACTGTTCTCAAATACGATAACAGTCTCGTATATACGAGACGTATGGTAACCCTACTACAGGTATATTTATTAAGATTTAAATTTGTTTGCAAACCTTTCTGAGCTAGCAGGCGTTTTAAGAAACCTTTGATGATAAGCCGTTTATTTTATTTTCAAGGATCCTAACCAAATATGTTTAAAAATAATTTCGCTGAGCGTTCACTAGCTCAATTCAATTTATTTTGTACAAGTTGGAAGGTCAATAACATAAACATGATTAATGCGCTCTATATACTAGTATTACATTACGAGTACGTCGGAAGTTTGGGAAAAGGATATAGTGATGTTGCGTTCATGGTTATATTGTTGCCCAAAAGTGAACAGTTCGCTTTTGGGCAAAAAAATAACCATGAATACAACATTGATGACGAGCCTTAATGGCACATAGCTACGTGGATTTTCACACATGGCCGGCCTAGGCCAGAAACCAAATCCACCGTCAGGAACGTGAATATATCATATTTTACTAAAAAAAACACCTTCAAAGGGCTCAAACTTTGAAGGGTGTTTTTTTTTTTAGGAAAATATGAGTTTCAGCCGATTTAACAAAACACGTGCCTATTATTTTTTTATGTTCTCAAACATAATATCAAGCCAGTAATTAACTAGCAACTTGCTAGAAATTTTTTTCTGTCGAATTGGGAGGGTTTACTCACTTTTCAGTACTTTGAAGGACAATTTCTCCTAAAAAGTTGAACTTGGGCAGGTAAAAAAAAATAGGCGTGTCTACTATTTTAGACTAGGTACTCTATAACATATATGGAAATGAATCAAATCGGAGTCGGACAGTTGGGTACCCTTCCTTGTTTGTTAGTCGTGCACTCTTAGCAGAGTGCTCGTGGTCATGTCTCGGTCGAGTCTTGCACCACCGCTTCTCTCGTGATGTACCTTGTAGCTTTATGTTTGGCGGAGTGAGAGTTTGCATATACACATGAATTGTGTCACAGATTTGATGAGGTTAGTCCATCGTGCCCGCGCCCACTACATTCTTTCATTAGGTACATTTCTTCGACACTACATTGACGTAAAAACAACCCGTTTTTCTCTTATGACTTAAACAGCCTTATCACAGCCATTTTCGCGAAACCCGTACTTTAAACCCGCAAGCATTACGTTATCTCCCACAGAAACTTATTAACTTTAAGCATCGGCGCAACGAGAAATTACTATCGGAAATTTAGTTGTACCCGCAAAATATAGTATTTGCATACTCAGAAACTTGGTCGGAAGCTTATCTTGTACACGTTGCACAGAAAACTTGTTACTTGGCTGAATAAAACCCATTTGCTCAGATAAGTGTGTTAATACGGCATACTGCAATACGCGTTTTCATAAGGGAATTATGAATTTCGTGATAAATTTAAACTAATCGAGCTAATAGAGGTAGTTAATTCATTCATTAACTTTTTTATTAATGAACTGTAAGGTGACTGAGGTCTTCGCTGTCTAGCGGTCCCTAATATTATTTGACCCATAAATAATAGTAAGTAATTTGAGGTCACGCTGCTGTGGTCCTTGAAAGTCGAAAAGACTAGTATACCGACATATTTTTTCCTACTGTTTTCATGGATCAAATTGTATTAAAACGAATTTGACGGTGAAGTTTGGTATTACTCTACTATAGGGTTTAATTAAGTACTCGGTGACTTTAGTGTTTGGTAACTTTGGCTTACCAATTTCACCTTGACCACTCTGAATAGCGGTAATGATCTTATTTGTGGTCGTGATAATTTAAAACTCTCGGCACGAAAGTCTAGCGGACCGTTATTGCGCAGAAGTAAAAAGAAATAAATACCTAGTTAGTTAGGTATGAATTGAGAACCGCCCTTTTTTGTAAGTCGGTTAAAGGTTAAGCACACATAACAGCTCGGCACCGCAACGGAGGCGGCTCAGCTCAAGTCGCTCAGTATTATTTGTAAGAAACTCCACACGGTAACGCACTATGTTAAGTAAGGTATCGTAAAGTCCGTAAGCGGTACTGTATCCATGCGCAGATCCCTCCCCTTTTTTGTCCACCGCTAGACTTTCATGAAGCGAGCTGTAGTATTCGTACTTTTATATATTATTATGATAATAAATAGGTAGTTATATCAGTTGATTTGTATGAATAGACAGCGACGACAAATACAGAGGTTGTGGCTGGAAGTTCAACCTCGTGGTTAGCATGTGGTTAACCGTATATTGATTTACGACATTACTAGGTCTATTCTATAAATTAAGGTAGGTAATGTAATATTCGTTTTGTATATCTCTTCGTTTGTTAAGCTAGTTTACCTTACAATATGTCAATAAACTTGCATTTAAACTAACGATACGTATAACAAAAGAAATTTAAAAATCGTGTTTCAGTAGTCTTTTCTGTAATATTAAGCGTTCGAACCGTCACATCAATTTGTATTTCAAATACAAAAAAAAATAATGAGGCAGGCCAATTGACAAATATTTAACAGAAATTGTTTTGTACGTGAAAAAAGCTGATAATTTTTCAATTATGTGTTTAACAACTCTCTTGTACCAAAACTTTAATCTATCATAATAATATTCCTCAATATATTCACTACTAGAGCAAATTGGGCCACTTGGCTTCCGTAGTATTACTAGCCCAAAGCTTATCTGGCGACCCGACCACGGCGGGCAAGTGAACACGCTCGGAGGACTTTGTGGCTGCTCACTTAGTGTTGGCTTATCTACACTAGCTTCTATTACATCTATGGCGCTTCAGTTACTTGGAGTGTTCATAGATTTAGGTTAGGTTGAGTCCACCTCTAAGTTTAGTTTTTATTTGAAGTTTATTTTATCCAAGACAAAAAAAAATAGCGTACATTTTGCGTCCACTATATTATAAAACAGTTTGCTGTAGTTTGTTTGCAGCTGGGAGAAGCACTTAACCCTATTTAGAAAATGACCGAATTACCGAAATTATGTAAATATTTTATGCCTTAATTTAATAACTTTATACAAACTTATAACAACATTCTTTTTAAGATCCGTGAATCAATTTAGATATATCGATTGATTAAGTTTAAATATTCCCTTAAAATGGAATAAAGCGCTTGAAATAATTCTAATTGGAAAGATGTTTAATAAACCGTAAAGAGATAATTGAGAGTAAAGATCCATACCGGGTCTTACCGATATTAAATTTAATATCAATATCACGCCCCGCGGAACCCTCGCGACGACTAATTACTGACGGTTAAATTCCCAATTTACTGGTTAATTTTAATTTAAATTCAAGTTATTGAGGATAACTTCACTGCTATTTTATACGCTGGTATTTTAATTAACTTTTGTTTTGAGGCGTTTTACTTATTTTAAAATTTACCTCACAGATTTGTAGAATTCATTCAACATTTGGTTATTTAGAATAATGCTAATTTTATTTAGTCACCATATAAAACTTATGAAAAAGTAGAGGGAATTTTAACACTAACATTTTGTTTGGTAGTAAAAAAACTGTAGATTACTATAGCTTGGCAACTTCGTTGGTGACACTCACCTGTGCGCTTTTTGTTATGTGCAGCCGTAACTACTTACACAAGTTACCGCCAACATGAACTCTAGGCTCTCTGCCTCCGGAGGCAGTCTCCGTCGGTCACCGTTCGTGTAAGCGGTAACTTGTGTAAGTAGTTATGGCTACACAGAGCAAAAAGCACACAGGTGAGTGTCATCAACGAAGTTGCCAAGCTATAACTACTGATTGATTTTGAATACTGGCGGTAAAATAAAAGATGTCACGCAGCTTGTGGCTGAAAAACAGTAGGCGAGGCTCATTAAATATGCAATATCGCCGCTATACTTACTCAACCACGTATCTACTCCAATAGTTTCATAGGAAAATCGCACTTTTCTACTCGTAACACAGGTGCTTTTTCTATCAAACTATTCGAGTAGATACGTGGTTGAGTAAGTATACCGACGATATGGAGCTTTAATTATTACATTTCATAGCGAGTATAACATTATAATTTTACGCTTTCCCCTGACGGGAAACTGCGATTGTTATACCACCTTGTATCGGACAGAAAAGGATTACTTACAGGTTGAGGTAATGTAATTTTTTTTTCAAGTTTGTCTTTATTTTTATTTCGTGATTCAAATACAATAAAAACAACACTATTCAAAACTCATTTTGCTATACAATTTTGATTCCACAAAATAAAGCCGAGTAGGTACAGCAATGTTTGAAAATGTAATTTTTACCGGCCTGTTTGTCGTAGCCCGCCTGCAAACCTTGTTTGTACGAAGCGCAAACACGACAATATTGTCTTAGGCCTCATAAATAATAACACAATAATTAGACTAAGCCGGCCTCGGACTGGATTCAGGAGAAATACGGCTGTTGGAAATATATGAAATGCCAAGAAGGGATTGGAATGAAAAAGTTGCTATCAACATCAATATTGTATCACCATGTGGACAACAAAAATACAATTGACAATAATAGTACATTGCAAACCTAGGGTGGTAAAACAAAAAAGGGTCGAGATCACAGACGTTTGCGGCCCGAGCTGCAAGCGAGGGACGTAAATATGAGATCGAGGATTGCTGTGTTGTATACATCATTTTATATCGACACTTGGCCAAAAAGCGGCTTTTTCCATACGCGTAGCTTCCGGTAAAAGCCACTTTATGGCCAGGTGTGGCATAAATAATATTATGGCTACATTTAGAAAACTGAAACTGGTAAACTGGTGGACATCAGTATCTGTAATTAATTTAATTGCTTTGACATTCAATCTAATTCACCAAAAACAAATTCAAAATGTTCTATGTATTATAAAATAACTGGCCAAGAGCATGTCGGACCATGCTCAGTGTAGGGTTCCATAGCCGTAACTATAAGGTAAAAAATACGATGTAAAATAAATAAATAAATATTAGGGGGCAATCTTACACAAATCGAACTAGCCCCATAGTAAGCTCAATAAGGCTTGTGTTATGGATACTAGACGACGATATATTCAATAGATACAAATACACATACATATACATAGAAAACATCCATGACTCAGGAACAAATACTCGTGCTCATCACACAAATAAATGCCCTTACCGGGATTCGAACCCAGGACCTCCTGCTTCGTAGGCAGGGTCACTACCAACTAAGCTAAAGCGGTCGTCAAACAACAACAAAAAAAGTACAACAACAAAAGAGCGTATCTTCATAGCAATTACGTCCTTTTGTTGAGAAGCGCAGTTTATCGGCAATAACTCAAAAACGGTACATTCGATCTTGTTGAAAATAATTTTCGTTGAAAGTACTAATTAAGCGTTACCTTCGTGATTTTTTTCATATTTTTCGGACGCACGGTTTAGAAAATAGAGGGGGAGGGGACACAATTTACACAACTTTCGGAGCGATTATTTCCAAATACATTCACTTAATCAAAAACATTACTTAGAAACCTTCTAGTGTTTTTTAAATAGCTGTCGAACTATGTACCATACGTTGATATATGCTGAAAAAAAAAATTCTGTCTTTAACATGTATGGAGTGCCCCCCTAAAAATATTTATTTTAATTATTTATATACCAAACTAAGTAGCGGCTCATAAAAGACACCTATATTCCAAATTTCATCAATATCCATCATGTAGTTTTTCAGTAAAATGCCTGTGACATACGGACAGACAGACAGACGGACGGACATGACGAAACTATAAGGGTTCCGTTTTTGCCATTTTGGCTACGGAACCCTAAAAACACAAATATTATTAATTAGGTATGATGATATATATTGTTTTGTGGCTGATTTTGGTCACACGACAAGTTTTTATTACCTACATTACTAAACTTCTACGTAGTTCTGTTCTTTAATCCGTTTTAGTCAAATTATACCCAACTATTTAACCAAGCAAATCGGTCTTTTCCCAAAACAACTCATCAATGCGTAGATTCCTTATCCCCATTGCCACATTTCATGCAATTAATTGTCACCACGTAACGATTCATTAAAGTTTAATGAGAGTAACGCAACACTCCATTAATGGTTGGAATTCATTGGCAGCCTCCTTGCTGTCCCGGCGAGGGAAGCGCGGGGTCGTGTATCGCTGTAAATTGCCTACAATAAAACTGAACGTCTTCGTTTGATTTTTGCTGGAAGAGCCGTAAACGCGTTGTGTGTACATACTTATTCCGTACTGGCTTTTGCCCGAAAAATCGTCTTCGTAGACTCATAAATCGCCTTAAGGGATGTTTGCTATTAGATTCCCTTAGGCGTAGTATTTATAAGCGTGAACAAAAAGGTAATTAACAGACAGAGATAGTTATTTTTGTATTTATAATGCTATATTAAATATGAACCTATACGTCCACTGAGCTTTAGGAATATCTTTACTATTAGATAATTATAAACTCAACTCTTCACAACACGGGGTCATGATTTCAAGAAAAATGTTATCACTACAATATATGATTTCCTTGGCAAGTGATTTGCGCCATCTCTAAGATGGCGCAGACGTAGTTTCGGTAGGGTGTCTAATGTTTTATAGAAATAAAAATACGCATTTCAGTCCTTTATTGATTAGATAAGAAACGGTTGCCGTTCAGTTTTGATTTAGGTTCTAACGCACATTGTATTTATTGCTCACAGGTACGGTTTATGCGATCGATTACACAAACGCAATACCTATGCGTTGATTCTACATAAAATGGGTTCAACACAACTGCAGTTTACTACATTCGTGATTCCACACAGCCGCCCTTTTAACGCAATCGGGATTCAACCTACATCTTTTTCCAAATCTCTTTCACACTGTGAATTTTTTTATGCCACTTCTATGTTTGGTTCTTTTCTTGCACACACAGTATAATAATAACGTCTACTGGAAAGTAGGAAATAGTTTAGAAACATAGGTTTTTCCTATGAGAATTATTATTTTGACGAATGTAACCTAAACTTACAAATCTAAACGAACAGTTTCAACGACTTTTACAAAAACGATCAGTTACTCTTGAGGAGTAACAACGTATTCAATGTCTGTGGAATATGTCGCTTCCAGTGATCATGTTACGACGTAATAGCCTACGCTGAATAAGCAAGAGGGAAATAAGGCAGGGGGGTCAATGGAATTAATGTTTACGTTTAATTGTGTCCCTAACTGGGACAGACCCTCCCGATGTGACGCGAGTTACAATGAAAAATAATATAAGCGTTATTTAAGGGAGGATATTTAGAAAAGGGCATAGGCAAGTTGAATAAAAGTTATAATTACATTTAACGATAATGACGATATCCCTTTTTGAGTATCAAAGAATTGATTTTGATTCTTTGTTACTCAAAAAGGGATATAAGTATTTTTGACGACCGCTTTAGCTTAGTTGGTAAAGACCCTGCCTACGAAGCAGGAGGTCCTGGGTTCGAATCCCGGTAAGGGCATTTATTTGTGTTATGAGCACGAATATTTGTTCCTGAGTCATGGATGTTTTATATGTATTTAAGTATTTGTATCTATTAAATATATCGTCGTCTATTATCCATAACACAAGCCTTATTGAGCTTACTATGGGGCTAGTTCGATTTGTGTAAGATTATTCCCTAATATATATTTATTATTTATTTATTTATTAAGTATTTTAATAGTAGTGCAGCTAAAATACTAGGATTGAATGAGATTCTTTCTCAGTAAATTGTATTTGTAGACAAAAGTTCAGTAATTACACTTCGAGTTATTTTTATGTGGTACAAGATAAATCACAGGCAACGAAAACTTCGAATTATATAAATTTATTTAAAATAATTCGTATTTTTGGGGTATTTTTTAATCACCTATAGCAAGCATAGAAATCTAAAGATGAAATGAAAAAACAAAAAAGACTACGTTTCACGTGTTAGATTTCAACGCTTAGGATAGCTGTTTCTGTCTCTTACACTAGTAATAAATCGAATAAGTTATTATAACAAAAGCGAAAAACTATGTTCTTACTTTTTTTTTTCTACAATATAGAATTTTAACATTGTTTCTTATATTCATTGTCAATATGCATCTACAGCATCAAACACAATTTCATACACAGTAGACATTACTGTAATTGCTTCGTTTCAAAGACTCAGTCCAATTACGATTTAACGAAATTCCAACAGCCAAAACGTCTTCGAATCTCAAAAACAATTCCATTTGTATTTCTATACCACGGTAATTATTAAATGTATAAGTTTCAAAACTTGAGAGCACCCAGAAAGCTAAACAACGATAAGTAACTTTAACTTGAAAATCTGAATATAAATGCTAATGCTTAATTCCGTCTGATCCATACTTTCAATTCCGCGGCTTCTTTGGAGAGATTATTATAATTTCATCCGAATCCTTTCAGGCAAAGTTACGGTCTCACCACTTGCATGAATAAATATTTAAGTACGATTGAAGTTTAATATCTTTCTTAAGGAAGTAGCGATTTTGGCCGATTCCTCTTCATAATTGTGCTTTTTTGTTTTTTTTCAAAAGATAGCAAAATAACCCGTTCCAATATTTTTCTTTGCGTTTTATCAAGATACTGACGCGTTATCAATTTAATCGTAGATACCACATAGATATTATCTCCGTTATCGATATTGTTCAATAGGCAACAATAAATCGCTTTAATTGGAGAGTTTTTGTGTTAATTTGTTTTTTTTTTATTCTTATTCTTTTTCGACCAACTTTGGTTACTTTTGGCTATATTTCTACATAGTAGGTATTTCCTTTTAATTTTCACTCGTTGCTCTGCGATCTAAAACCCTTTTTAAGCAAAAAGTCCAGTCCAGACAGCTTTCTATACACCGATTTATTTTGAAAGGCATAACACCTAAAAAAGACTTTTTTTACTAGATAAGACTTCAATAATAGCATCATTATTCACATAATCTTTTAAAATACGGGCCCTTTTTTAAATCCTTTATTCGGCGTATATAACCTTCACTTGACAAATAGTTCTCTCGCTGAGACAAGGCAGCGATAACGTTTTAAGAGACGCAGAGTAATACTCTGTATGTGATCGAGAAGTGTATGAGAAAAAAAATAAATGAACCGAGTGTCACCTAAAGGAGATTCGAAAAGCTCGTTATTCTGATAAATTACTTCGCTCAGTCGTTCGCTTTGCTATTTTCTGCCCCTCTCGCTGTGTGGAGCTAAATTGATATATCTTTTTTTTTCTTCAAAATTGAACGCTATTTTCTGGTCATTGGGATAAAGAGTGGATTTCTGTGCAATGAGGTTCTAAAAATTTGCAAAGGATATCAAGTTTGCATTCCATGCTAATGCTATTATCAGCTATGTATTTTGAAGGAAAAGGTTTTCTTTTTGTTTGAGCCCCCTTCGTTTGTATGGAGAACTGGATGACTCGAGCATGTTTACACAAGTAAAAATACGGAAACAATGTAATTTAAACATGTTTAAAAATTCAAACCATCACTGCATACCGACATTTCGGGTAAGACAGCATAAAAGGTACCCACATGATTAAAGGTCTCACAAGGAGCCGTGCATTGAAGTAAATATGGCGGCTCGTTAAAATTGTTAAAATACCGTGAAATATCCCGGGACGTCGGACTCGCGAGGGACCCGCTCCAGATTCTCTAACGATGAGCTTTATCAGTCTCTTATATTTTTAATACTTATCTTATGGGACATGTTGCGGTTGGGCGGGTCTGGAGTGGAATTGAACTAATTTGGAACTCGCCCTAGCTTGGGGTAGTTTAGTAGCTTAAAAGAAATTCCTTCAAAGTCTCCTCTTTTTTAATGATATTCTATCTACTTGCAGCCAGCTCATTATTGTTATTATATACTAAGATAGGTACTAATTCATTTATTCAGTGCAATTAGCAATCTCTTATATTTTTAATACTTATCTCATAGGATATGTTGCGGCTGCATTGGAATTAAACTATGTAATTTGGAACTTGCTCTAGCTTGGGGTTGTTTTATAGTGTTTATGCGTGCCACACCTGGCCATAAAGTGGCTTTTACCGCACGCTACGCGTACCTACGGAAAAAGTCACTTTCTGGCCAAGTGGTGACATAAAATTATGTACACAACACGGGAGGTAATAAAAAAGCCCTCGACCGCATATTGGCGTCCCTCGCTTGCAGCTTGGGCCGCAAACATCTGCGTTATCGGCCTTTCTTTGTTTTACTACCCTAGTTGTGTAATGTACTAAAAGGAAATTGCATATGCATAACACCGCACTTACCGTCGACGATTGTGTTACGCGAGAGTATGGGTTTTAGCAAACTATACTTTTTAAACTGTGACGCTATTCAAGATCCCCGTAGGTACACTCGCGGACTTTAATTGTTGAGCCATTTAGGGTTCACCTTACAATAGTCGTGTCATAAATTGTGTATTACACGACCAAATTAGACTGAACCCTAAATGGCTTAACAATTAAAGTCCGTGACCGTACCTTAACTATTCGAGCTTCATTGTTAAACCAATCCTGTAACGTTACCTAACTTTCAGGACTTGCATAACACCGCACTTACTGTCGACGATTGTGTTACGCGAGAGTATGGGTTTTAGCAAACTATAATTAGGGTTCCGTACCAAAATGGTAAAAAAGGAACCCTTATGGTGCGACTCTGTCTGTCTGTCTGTCTGTCTGTCTGTCTGTCTGTCTGTCTGTCTGTCTGTCTGTCCGTCTGTCACAGCCAGATATCTCAGGAACTACTGCTGCTATCGGTTTGAAATTTGGAATAGTGTTAAAAGTCGCTAACCCGAGCTTATTGGACATAAAAAAAATCTTGTACCTTTTTTACTTTTTTTTTAAAGGGCTCCGTAATGGGATTTTCAAAATTGAAAGTAGGGCTTATATATCGAGTGGGGTATCAAATGAAAGAGCTTAATTTGTAGATTAAAATGCCATTTTTATTTTATTTTTTAAATAAATAGTTTTTGATTTATGGCGAAAAAAGTTTAAGAAAATACCATTCCCCCCCTATTATCTCCGAAGTTACTGATCAGAAAAATGTGTCATAATTACCAATTATTAATGTCGTCCTAAATATTACAGGAAAAATATAACGGTTTTCCTCACTTGCACCGTTTTTGAGAAATTTGCAAAAATCATAACACATACTTATTTGCTCCTACTAAACTAATCGCCATACAGTTTTTCTTGAACTATTCATGTATCTACTTATTAGGATTATTATTATTATTAGGAAGACCGTTATATTTTCTCTTCCTAACTTGAATACTTTTTAAAAATTTACAAAAATCTTAACATATTAGTTCTACCCTCCCTACGAGAGCCATCTAGCGGAGAGTAGCAAAACTAAGCGATGATTTATTTCAGATTATATAAAAAATGTCTATTAAATACAATGATCACTCATCAGGCATCGGGAAAAAAACATAAAGTAACAATAATTATTAAAAACTCTATAATAGGAGTATAAAAATGAAATACCACTAGCGCCATCTAGGGACACAAATCTAAAATAAGGTAGCTTGTGGCTAAAAATGATACATGAGAACTAACTTAGTTGACAAACAATTATTTCAATCAGCCAATAACAAAAAGTAACGTTTAAGGGTGGATTTCAGAGCGTTTCAACCGCCGTCATCACCAATCCCGATATTATGATGACATCTTTTTAAAAATTACATAATTTTTGATCAAAACGTGAAAATAGTAGGTACTATTTTCTGATTTTATCAAAAGAATGGGATACATTCTTAAAGTGAATCGTCGAAATTTCGGGATTGGTGATGACGGCATTTGAAACGCTGTGAAATCCACCCTTAAATTTAAATTACAAGTAAAATTTACGCGCTATTTAGTATCAATAGATGTCGCTGTAGCATACGCTGCATCGCGCTGTTAAGATTTTTCCAGGTTGAATAGAGCTAAAGCGGGTTTAAGGCAGGGTTGCTGTTAGTCGTAAGGTTATAGGTTAGGTTATAGGTTTACGCGGGCTTGTTTTCCGCAACTCGACGACAAACATGCGCCTATTTTGCGTGATGGGTTGATGGCACTACTCTTGCCAACCCAACTCTACCAGAAAGCCTAGCAGACCCTTGACGTTGCCGACGACTTCTGGGAGTGACCTCGGTGTTCCGAGGTAGTGTGCCCGGTACTTGGCCACCCCCGGGCATTCGAGAATGACGTGGGCGGCTGTTTCCTCCTCCTCCATGCAGGCTCTGCACAGAGGGCTGTCAGTAACACCTAGAGTGAACAAGTGTTTGTTTAGTAGGGCATGTCCAGTGATAGCTCCAGTTAGAAGACGGAGCTGTGGCCTCTTTAGCTGGCGTAGCTTCCGCGACAATCCGGGGTTGATTGTCGGGAGGGCCTCTCTGGCTTGCCTGCAAGTACCCAAGTTAGACCAGTAATGTTGCTGTTCTACCTTCGTGTTATTCCGCAGTGTGCTGCGCAGCCACGCGAACGGTAGAGGTACTATTGGTTCCGGTCCCTCGACCACCATTTCCGAGCCTCCTCTCGCCAGTTCGTCTGCCGCGTCGTTGCCACGCGAGTTGCTGTGTCCTTTGATCCACTGTAGGGTTATGTCGTTGTGGTTACATACCTCTGACAGGGCTCGATGACACTCGTATATGAGCCCTGAGGTTGCAGTGTAGCTCTGCAGGGCTTGTAGAACTGACCGGCTATCAGAGAGTATGCGGATGGGGAATTCCGTTACTTTCCTTGAGGCGATTGCATGTGCCGCCATTATGATGCCCATACATTCTGCCTGGAAGACTGTGTTGTGGGCTCCTAATGGCGTCGAGATGTGTATGTTGAGGTCCTCTGAAAATACTCCAGAGCCAGTGCCTGACCTTGTTTTGGATCCATCAGTGAAGATTCTCAGCTCCCTAGGGTTGAGACCTTCTCCGGGGTCCTCGTGGAGTTGTATTTTGTACTTTTTGTCGAAGACGTATTGCTTGGGTATCCTATCAGTCGCCGCTTCGATAAGTGGCTCCTTACTTACCGCCTCGTAGAGGATTTCGGTATGCGGTACCCTCGCTGGTCTCCAGAGGTTTAGTTTCTTTAAACGTATCGCCGTGGTTGCGGCCTCCTGTTTTACAAAGAGGTGCAGCGGCGGTAGGCCTAGTATTGCTTCCAGGGCTGCTGTGGGTGTCGTCCTCATGCATCCCGTGGTCGCCATACAGGCCAACCTCTGGAGTCGTTGTAGTTTGGCCTCGACGGTGGATAGTTTGGTACGTGGCCACCATACTACCGCGCCGTAGCTTATCATTGGTCGGATGACTGCCTGGTAAAGCCATAGAGTGATCTTGGGGTTGAGGCCCCAAGTTTTACCTACCATTCTACGACATTGCCAGAAAGCGACTGTAGCTTTGTCCAGTTTGTTGTTCAGATGGTTGCTCCAATTTAACTTGTTGTCTAGTATTACCCCTAGATACTTAACTTCAGTGGATAATTGGAGCTCTGTATTAAACAATTTTGGGAGGCGGTAGTTGCCCAGATTGCGTTTGTTGGTGAACATTACTAGTTCCGTCTTCTTAGGATTGACAGTAAGTTCATTGTTGTTGCACCAGCGTTCCACGATCACCAGTGCGGAGCGGGTGACGTCGCATACCGTACCTGCGTTGTTGCCGCTCGTCATTATCACTATGTCATCGGCGTAACCTACCGTGTAGTAGTGATTGTTGTTTAGTGTAGCGATCAAGTCGTTTACCACCAAGTTCCATAGGAGAGGCGATAGGACGCCTCCTTGGGGGCAACCCTTGGCCACTAAAGCTTGTTGTACCTCGCCTGTTTGGAGTCTGATGACTCTTTTACTGAGCATGTTGTTTATCCATTCGACCATGACTGCATTGGCTCCATGTCTTACCAGTGCCGCTGCTATGCTGGTGAATTTGGTCTTGTCGAAGGCCCCTTCGATATCTATGAAGGTGCCTAGGCACATACCTTTGTCTCTGATCGCCTCCTCCAGCTTGCAGACTACTGCGTGGAGTGCCGATTCTGTTGATTTGCCCTGGCTGTACGCATGCTGCTGAGGGTGTAGTGGTATTCTTATGAGCGCCTTCTCCCTCAGATCCCTGTCGCAAATCCTTTCCAGTGTTTTCAGTAGAAAAGAGGTCAAGCTGATAGGCCTGAAGGATTTAGGATCTGAGTAGTCACTTTTACCTGGTTTGGGTATGAAGATTACCTTGACTTCTCTCCATTGCATCGGCACATACCTATGTACTAGGCACGCTACCATGATGGTCGTGAGTATCTGGATGAATTTCTCACCGCCCCACTTAAGTAGGGCTGGGAAGATTCCATCCAGTCCCGGAGATTTGTAGGAGTCAAAGCTGTTTATGGCCCACTGTATTTTTTGTGGACTGATTACCTCGTGTGTCTGTTGCCACTCCTCCTCCGTCGGAGTGGTCACCTCGTCCGTCCAGCTCACTGACCGTAGTAACTGGCAGTCTGGGAAGTGCGTTTGCACTAGTGTACATTCCGCCTCCTCTGGTGAGCTGGTGAAGGTGTTGTCTGGCTTGCGTAGGGATCCCAGGGTGGCCGTTGCCTGGTTAGATAACACTTTCCTTACCCTGTTAGCCTGTACGCATGTTTCGATGTTGGAGCAGAAGTTGCGCCATGAGCTCGTACTTCTGTACCTGAGTCTTTTTTTGTACCTGGACTTGGTCTCTTTGTAGTTGTCCCAGTCCTGGTCCGTACCTGTGTTCATAGCTCTGTTGAGCTGTTGTCTCATCTTTTTCCTGAGTCTCTCTAATTCCGGCCCCCACCAGTCGGCTTTGTTGCCTCGGCTGCCTGTGGGAGTAGATAGAGGACATGTCTCTTGGTAGCAGTCCATGATGGTGCTCGTAAGGCTGCTTACCTGCCGTTCTATCTCTGCAGCACCCTCTAGTCTGGTGGGAACCTCTGCCTGCGACAGGGCTTGGCCTAGTCGCTTCGCATATTCGGAGCGATCCGTTCTGCGCGGGTTCCTCCTAGGGGTGGCTTCGAGTGTTTTTACCTGAAGGTCGAATCGAATCCATCTGTGATCTGAACATGACACCTCTTTTGAGACCTGCCAGTTTGAGATGTTGTTCGTCGCCTCCTCAGTTGCTAGTGTCAGGTCAATGATTGTCCTGCTTCGTCTGTTAACGAATGTTGGTTCTGATCCAGTATTGAGTATATTAAGATCTGTCGTGAATAGGTATTCAACTAGTTGCTTACCTCTGTCGTTGTTTGTCCTCATGCCCCAGAGGGTGTGATGGGCGTTCGAGTCGGTGGCCACGATGAGTTCGAGCCCCGCCTCTTCGCAGTAGTTCACCAGCCTCGTCATGTCATGCGGCGGTGGGACGTCCGCCTCTGGCATATACACCGAGGCTACGACCACCTCCTGCAGGCTGGTGTGTTGCGCTCCGTGCACTTTTATAGCACACAGATCTCTAGAACAGAAGCTTGTTAAGGGCTGCGCATGTATATTTCTAGTGACGTAAATGCAGGCCCGGGGGTTATCCGGGCCCGTGTTTACTATGAGCTTACCTCCTATGTTGCGGAGTCCGCACACAGTGCCTTTCCTGACCCACGGCTCCTGGATCAGTACTACGGCGGTGTCGTTGACCTCCAGCCATTTCCGCACCTGAGCCGTCGCGGTTTCGCTGTGGTGGAGGTTGGCTTGGAGGACTTTACAACTCGGAGAAGGGGATGCCGCCATCGGAGTCATCCTCTCCCACCGACAGTCCGTCCTCTGCCTCCTCGCCAATGGCCAGCTTGCCCAGCTCCGCCGTGCACTCCTCGCCGCTTTCCGTGAGGTCTTGGAGGAGTTCCTCCTCGTCCTTCTCGGAAGCGGGGTCGGCTGGTACTGGGACTGGGGACCCGGGCACTACAATCACCTCTTCCTCTGTAGGCTCGGTCTCCGTAGCTTCGTCCATCGGCTCGGTTTTAGTGGCGTCGTTGGAGACAGTGCTGCCGGGCGGTGGTTGTTCTACATACCTGCCCCGTGGCCCCTGGAACTTGGCGTACACCGAACCCAGCATAAAGCCGAGTCGGCGTTCGTGGTCCACGAGCGGCTGCACCACCGTCTCCGGTATGCTAACGACAGCAAACGTCTCCGTCTCCTGTCGCTCGACTTTATGGAGTGCCCAGCGGTCGATCTCGGCCCACCGGTTCTGGTACCGGAGAATCCGCGCGACCGCGCGGAAGTCCTCCCAGTGCCCGGGGAACAAGATGCCGCAGCGCACCCTGCGTGGTACCTCGCTCTGCCGCTTCACGACGACCTGCTCCCCCGTGGAGAGGGTGATGGTCGCCACGCTGCGCTTGAGCCATGTTAATGTGGCCTGGTCCTCGCACCACAGCCTCAGGACTCCGTTCGCTGTGATTGGTCTCCCTCGGAACAGTGGCCCGAAGGATTGGCTGCTGCTGGGCTGCGATGCCTCCTGCATGAGCAGGGCTTGCAGCTGTTGTTGGACCTCGTTGGACAGCTGCTGAGTGAGGTTCCCTGTAGTCGCCGTGGTAACAGCAACCAGCAGGTCTGCCTTGACAGCGTCCGCATAGGCTGTCGTTTGTGGACCACCCGTTGAGTCGAACCTCTGCCTCTTGGGGTCGCCTCTTGGAGAGATGGTCTCATCCAGGCGAGGCCGTTTGGCAGAGGGTCTGGTCCTACCTTCTGCTCCTGTCCCTGTAGACGGGGCACGACCTGCTACTGGTTGCCCAGCGGCTGTCTGCACCACCGTCTTTTTGGGAGCACCTACCTGTTGTGGAGGCGCAAGGTTGGTCTACTTATTAGTTTATACGGAACCCTCGGTGCGCGAGTCCGACTCGCACTTGACCGGTTTTTTTTTAAACTGTGACGCTATTCAAGATCCCCTTAGGTACCTTAACTATTCGAGCTTCATTGTTAAACCAATCCTGTAACGTGAAGGGTTCCATGACAGCACCGACAAAGGAAGAAAGGTACCAAGCAAAGTACATACGTGTTCGGAATACACACGTCCGCACGTTTTACAATTTGTTACATCGCTTAAATTGTAATAAAGCTCCAGAGTAACACCTACATTTGACTGAAATTTCCGTATAACCTTCAAACGAAACCAGTCAAAACTCAACCCTGCATCTATACCTTAAGGCCCAAAGTCGAGTAGTGAATCCTGGTCGCTTGTAACGTTTTGTATTAGTCCATCTTCATGTGAGGCTTACAGAAAGAGGTGTATAGCGAATCCCGGATGGATACTGTTCGTATTCTATTTACTTTAACAGATGCCCTCATTATTCCTTAAGCATTTCGTACGAAGTACGAATGAAATAGACGAATTTGCGACAAACCTTTAAAGGTGAAGGGCTTGCTTTTATTTATTTGTTGTAGACTTGTTTAAAAAACAATGCTTAATTAGCAAGTTTAGGTAAAGAGTCCTCTTAGGCATTGACAATGAAGTATGAACATGATTTTTGTAATTATAAGTAGTAGTTAACACTCTGCTTTTACCTCTATTGGTAAGATGGCAATTACTGGGACGGTGTCAATCACTCGGACGTATACCTTATGTTTAACAAATGGGGCACTTTTACATGATCACTGCAGTATAGGTACCTACTTACTGAAAATCATTAAACATACCCATATCTTGTCGCACGTATTATACACGCAAAAGTTTATAATTTTGCACAGAAATAAAACACTTATGAGGCTGAAAAGTGAAAATGATGATGTGGGTGAGGTAGGCTGTTAAGTTTTATTTTAGAATAAATCCACGACTATAAGCAAAATTTTGTACGTAGGTACCTACTTTGTCACGCGGCGCGGGCATATAATAGTACGTACATTACTGCAGAGGCAGGGAAGTGAAGGGTTGCCGGCCGAGTACATATAGTATAGCTGACCGAGCGAAGCGAGGCCAGATAGTTACGAGGCCGGCAACCCCATTTCCCGCCGAGGTATGTATAGTGCTTTTCTCAAATATGCAATGAAATAAATAAACTTACTAATATCCTTTTATAACAGAAACTTTCTATCAGAAACTGACGTTAGTGATATTATATCCATAGATAATGCAAATATCACGTCACGTTCGGAAACCATATAAAACCAAAAGCTGTTTCAGTTTACATTTTTACCGCGAATATTTAGATGAAATATTTTAAATGTGTATTCTTGTGGTTTAGTTTGCAATTTATAATAATTGGAAATTGTTTATAATGTGCTATTTGTTATGTTCATGTCAATTTTAAATAAATAAAACTGCAAAATATAGCAAAAATCGTTTTTTGTTTTTTTAATGGCTGAATGCCGTGATGCTGTGGCCCAAATAAATGTGTAATGGAAATTAAAAAAAAATGTAAGTATTAAATTCCATTACGTGTCAAGTGTCAAACCGCACCGGAAACGAGGTACTTTGCGGCCTATTTTTAGGCACGTAATGTCAACATTTCATGCCATGTTTGAGAAAAAATACTTTACTATAGCTAGGTACTTGAAAAATACGGTTTTACTAAATCAAATCGAAGTCCAGAAAATCTTAATAATTTAAAATCACGCTTAAAATTACCGACCGTTAACGAAATAATATTATTTTACCTCCCAACTCTTAGACATAAAACGTTACAAAATAGCAAACTTAAAATTGAAATACAAAATAAAGGGTCAGACCAGTTTTACGCCAATGGCTTCATTAAAGAAACCACTTCCATTAGCAACATAGTCATCGCAATTATAGATATACTATACCACGATAAATACAGTCACATTTTATAAACAGAAAGTTCACTTAGGGACCATTCATTAATTACGTAAGGACGATGTTGACCATTTTTGTCCCCCCCCCCTACCCCCATGTAAGGGTACATAAGATTTCTTGGACTCCCCCTCCCCTCTCACGTAAGATTTACCCTGGTTTTAGAAATTGCATAAAAGTATAGATAGTTTCGCTCACATCGCTCTATGTTAAAAATCGGACATTTTGACATAAAATCTTACGTAACAATTGCATATGTACCTAAGTAAACCTTGCCACACTGCGCATTTCTGTATTTCCATGTTTAGTTTCTTGCTATAGTACAAATATCATAAAATACTTTGTGTAATAGGTCAAAATATTTTTAAGTAGACAACGATACTACGAACCATCTTGTATAGTTGTTCTGTGAGCCAGTCCTTGGCATCTAAGGAAATAAACGCTCAACGGAACGGCGTCTGCGTTTAATAGTCCGAGACTGGGTGCTTTTAATTACGTATACATCACTATGTCTATCGGTTCGGCGGCAGAATGAACGCTCTGTATTCATAACGTACTTTGTACATCTACCAAATGGTAGTGAATGTATTTGTTCCGATGTTTTTGACATATTATTTATAAGCTATTATAACATTCATAACATTCTACAAAGTTCCGGTCCTGATTTGTGTTTTTTTAAGTCAAAATTCTGTCTTAAATGTCAAATCAATCAGAAACACTAAATTAATTTCAAAATTACCAACAGATCCATTAATCTCAAACTCATAAGTGTTTTTTACAAATAAAGCCTAAAAACCAACCTTAACGCTTTTCTGCTTTCAAGTAGTACTTAAATTGTCCATTTAAGAGCTAGCCATAAATATACAGACATAGGAGGCAATCATAATCGTAAGAATATAACTCAATCACAAAGAGGCAATCATAATCGTAAGAATATAACTCACCCTCGATTGTTTGGTCACTCCGGTCATGCCTACTGGCAAAATAAAAGATAGACAAGTTTAGTAGTCAAACTTCGGCCGCTTAGGAGCGCGCGATACGTATTCAAGGTCGAGGCGCAGACAGTGCGATTCGTACTGGGGCATTCATACGCATTCGTAAAACTCTGCTAGTCGTGCGTTCGTTCACGGCGCGTACCCATACAAGCCGCGTGATACAATACAATACAATCATACTTTATTGCACACCAAAAGATACCTAAGGATAAGATAAGATAAGATGTACCTTTAGTAGGAATAAAAATTACTGCTATTTTACTGTGCTGATGGTAAGCATCAATGAAGCGAGCGCACCCGGTAGATGTCCCACGTTTAAACGCAAAACCTTGCATTTAAACATCAGATAAAATAATCCACTTAGCAAACTAAGGACAGAGGTAATTTACTGCAAGTCTCAGCTGTACGATAAAGGCCAGGATGGCAAACTAGCCCGCGGGGCCCTGGATTGATGACCCCGCCCCCAGGTGATCCCGGATAAATTGCTACAAAAACATTCTCACTACGTGCGCTTTTTGCTTTATGACTGGCTGTTTCGGCCGTATTATCAGAAGGCGCGGGCTCGTTCCAACCCGACCACGAGTATTTAAGAAGCACACCTCCAAAACTTCTGTTCTATGACTGAAAACCGGCTAATTTTTATAGAATTCTATAGCAGTTAGCCGGGTTTTAGTCTTAGGATAGCAGAAAGGTGACACAAGAATTGGCATATTTTCATAGAAAAGATAGTTTATTAGTCGAACGGGGTTGTGTTGTCTACAATTATCGAGTCGTAGTACCATCAAAATATCGCGAATATATATTGCGCGAGCTGCACGAGGGACACTTGGGTGTCGTAAAAATGAAAAGCATCGCGCGCAATTACGTTTACTGGCCGGGGCTGGACGCCGAACTCGAGGCGCTGTGCCGCGCGTGCGAGGCGTGCCGCCAGCAGCGCGCCGCGCCGCCGCACGCGCCGCTCACCGCCTGGGAGTTCCCACTACGACCATGGGTACGTCTCCACGCAGATTTTGCTGAATATAATGCTAAGCATTATTTAATAATAGTAGACGCACACAGTAAATGGATCGAGTCATTTCAGTTAAATAGCACATCGGCCAGGTTTGTCATGGCAAAATTCAGGGAAGTATTTGCGAGATTCGGATTGCCCTTACAGGTCGTGACCGATAACGGGCCTCCGTTTTCATCTCGCGAATTAGAAGCGTATTTTAACAGAAATGGTATAATTCACAACTTGACTAGTCCGTATAGGCCGAAAGGTAACGGGGCCGCAGAAAATGCTGTCAAGATTGTTAAGCATTGTATTAAAAAGGCCTGTTACGAAGGCGCGGATGTCGAACGGGCAATAAGTAAGATGCTCTTTCAGTATCGGAACTGTCCGCATGCTACTACCGGCGTGGAACCGGCAGTGAGTCTGTTAGGGCGACGGCTCCGGAGCAGGCTGGACGCGCTGCTGCCGGGGCTGGACGCGGCACCGGACGTGGCGGCGCGCGTGCACGCGCGGCAGGCCCAGCAGGAGCACCGCGCGGGCGGCCAGCCGCGCCACGCCAGTCCGGGGGACCGCGTTCTGGTACGAAATTATTCCAAAAACAAGGATAAGTGGATCGAGGGAGTTATAAAGGAGAGAATTGGACCGGCGTCGTTTAACGTTACTGTCAGGGTACCTGTGTGCCAAGATCCCGCCCACGCCGTACGCGCTGCTGTCCACACTGAGGACCAGCGGCAAGTTCGGGTTATAGTGCGCTAAAACATTATCTCCAGTCAATATTTTTTTAATTGCTAAAAATGCCTTATTACATTCTGAACTCCAATTCCACGATATATTTTTTTTTAATAATACGTGTAAAGGTTGTAAAACTGTAGCTAATTTAGGAACAAACCTGCCATAATAGTTTACAAGCCCTAAGAAGGCCCTGAGTTGCTGCACGTCTTGTGGATGAGGGGCATCCAATAATGCTTTCACCTTCCCCTCATCTGGGTGAAGGCCGTTTTTATCTATAATGTGCCCCAAATAGCACACTCTTGGCTTAAAAAATTCACACTTGGCTAATTTGATTCTAAGCCCAACTGCTTGCAATCTACGGAAAACTTCACGCAAGTTCCTAATGTGATCGTCCGTCGCCATTCCCGAAACACAAATATCGTCGAAGAACGCAACTGTGTTAGGAATGCCTCTGACCACTTCCTCAATTAGTTTTTGAAATTTTTCTGGTATGCAACTCAATCCGTAAGGGGTACGAATGTACTCAAAATTACCTACGTGCGTACTGATTGTGGTGCATGCCCTGGAACTCTCTTCTAGAAGTACCTGCTCATAAGCATGGGCCAAGTCTATTTTTGAAAAAAATTGACCTCCACTCAGAGTAGCGTAAAGTTCCTCAATTCGAGGTAATGGATATGGTTCGCGTTTTAAAATAGGATTAATAGTAATTTTGTAGTCCCCGCATATTCGTATGTTCCCGCACTTTTTAATGACCGGTACAATGGGGGTGCCATACTCCGAGTGCTCAACTTTCCTGAGTGTCCCCTCATTCACAAGACGTTCCAATTCTTTCTCGACGGGTTCGCGTAAGGCTAAAGGTAAACTACGTGCTTTATGAAAGATCGGCTCGTGGTCCTTAAGTTTTAACACAAATTTTTCCGAACAAGTTCCTAAGCCTGGCGCGAACACGTCAGAAAAATCTTTTTCTAAGTTTTTTACAATACTCTCGGCAGTATCGGCTGTATCCGATGATTTTAAATGATGGAGCTTAATATGAATATCTTTTAACTGCAACGCGCGCAACCACGCACGGCCGAGCAGCGGCGGGCCGCCGCCGGGGATCACATACAGTGGCAGTTCGCGCGAATTAAGATGGAGAGACTGGATTTGTGATTAAAAATAATTTATTTAATCGGACAGAGTAACGTCTAAGATAATAACTAGTACAATATTAACTTAATTCTAATTCTTAATTGCTATTTATAATAAAGTATTGAAAAGTAAGCATTGACGTCATGACCTAGTTAGGGGTAGTGCTGACAAATGATAATCGTAGTGGTTGCTCCACCTTAACTCCTCCCCCCTCAAGAGAGAAATTACCTGAAGTCGACGTAGTAGGATTCAAGGAATTTCGTCCTATACAATTTGTATAAGGTTTAAATTTATATAATATAAAAACAATGATTAAGGTAATGAAAACATATAGTAAAATGGTCCAGACACTGATATTTTTCACCACGTAAATGAAGTCATCCGAGCTGCTTTCACTCACGCTGAACTTGGCACTGTTGATAACGTCCCTGATGTCACTGAAGTCCACGTTTTGTAAGTCTAGTCGTCTTTCCTCTTCTCTAATGGGCTGTCGTAGTTCTGGTAGTGGTACGAACGGTACTTGCAGGTTATTCATTGAGGTATTTGCAGGTGTTGGAATGAATACATCTCCTATTTCTGTTTTACAGTGTTTCTTCGGTTGTAGAAAGAAGGTTCCTTGTATGGTGTGTTTGTTTACCTCTTCGTAGCAGTGTTCTGTTAATATTAACTTATTTTCGGTATATATCAACCAGTAGTTTTCAGTTATCTTTTGGATTTTCTCCTTTTCTATGTTTATTGCGTTTTGGTGACACTTGGTGTAGTTCTCTTTCAGCATCATAATTTGTTCTATGCAGGTCTCCGTGGCGTATGGTACGATGTCATCACTCGAACACAGGAACTTGTTGTCCTCGATCTCTTCACACGGGTTTACTACGGGCCTGTATTTCGACCTGTTCACCACTAGGTAGGGATGTTGAGGGAAGATTGTGGTGGTTTTTAGGGTTTTATGATTATAGATAGGGATAGGGACTACTTTGTAATATGTATACGTACTTGATTCTATCAATGGAACTTCTAGTACAAAAACTAATTTATTATTAACTATATAAGATTTAAGAATAATGTTACGTTCTATTTTAATTAAGTTTATTCTATCTACTGGGTAAATTAAATGAGCATGTTTCTCTATTTCTAAAAGAATGTGAATAAGTTCTGTTGAATTTATTATAGACTGATGTAAAACGTGCAGTTTGCTGAAGGCTATTGCTGTCTCAGTTTCTTGGATAAAATCGTAGATAGTGTGAAAGTTATTAGAAATTTGAAACAAGTTATTTATGAGTGACAGAATGATGTCTCTTTTGGATTCTCTTTCTAAAAATGACTCTAATTCAATAGTTTTATTACTTAAAAATTTTATGTTTGAATTTGTAATTTCCGAAAGATTTGCAAATTTATCTAGGCTATTCACCATCAAAGATACTTTTCGTTCTACTGAATGTTCTGCATTTTTAAGTTGCCTTATCTCAATATCATAGCGTATTGCGTCTGCTTCATCTAAATTTCCCGAAATTGACTTAATTAGTGAGCCTAAAGGACTAAATAATGCTCGTTTAGATCTATAAAAAGGTAAAATCTGATTTATCCTCTCTCTAATTCTAGATTCAAATGATTCTATTTGTCTACACAAATTACCTAATTGATTTTCATATTCTATGTCATTTGAAATTGTTATGTTTAACTTACTATACTGTTGAAAATTAGCATCTACTTGATTTATTAGTAATTCTAAGTCTAATGTCTTAAAAATAGTCCATGAATTAATCCTCATCACTGCTGTACCCAGTTTGATCGGTGCTATTCCCGGATTTGTTTCCAGGCTTTGAAGTTCCAGGCTGTGGGTCGAGCCGATCAGTGTCAGGAGTACGATCCTTAACCTGTGGAGGACGTTTAATATTCTTAATAGCTACTTTAGTTTTTCTTTGTTTTAATTGGACTGGGATAATATTTCTACTTGGATCGCCTACTACCTTAGCCTTTTCAAAGCGGGGTAAGTCTTTTGCCTTTCTAGTCCTGGTATTTTTCATGAAGATGTCGTCACCCTCTTTGATTTTAGGTGGTTCTTCGCCTCCTCTCTTTTCCCTAACTTTAACTTTATCCTTATGAAGTTTTTCTGCCACGTATTCGTATAAAACCTTTAACCTTTTTCTATGGTCCTGTAATAGTTTTTGCATGAGATTTCGTTCCCTATCGATATCAAAGACATTATTCGAATCTGTGTTGCCAAAGACCATTTCGAAAGGTGTAAAACTAGTAGCCGAATGAATGGAGTTGTTATATGCCATAATTGCGTAGGTCATTACAGAAGCTGCATCTGAATCATTTCTCTCGTATTTAGCCAGACGATAGATTTCGATAATCGTCGAGTGAAATCGTTCAACAACTGCCATTGAGCTGGGACTATTTGGAGTACCTATGTGTAGTTCAATTTTATACAACTTTAGCAGTTCTTTTATTAGTTCGTTGTTAAATTCGGTACCTGAATCGCAATTAATTTTCTTGACAAGTCCATACATACTGAAATATTTGATAAGAGCTTGTACTACTTCCGGTGTACTACGATTTGGTATACTAATAGCTTGGCCTAATTTACTAAACGCATCGACTATTGTAAGATAGTATTTGCTATCGATGTAAAGTAAATCCATGAAAGCTTCTTGAAACGGTGAGCTTTGAGTTTGTGTTAGTTGTATATGGGGTTTTATTGGTTTCCTTTCATACTTCATTCTTTTACACTGTTCACACGTATTTATAATGGCGGTCACGGTGTCTTTCATATTTGGCCACCAGTAGTGACGCTTTAACTTTATTAACGTTTCGTTTATTCCCCTGTGGCACGTTTTTCCTTCATGATACTTTAAGATAAACTCTCGTTGATCGCCCTCTGAATCTGTCAGATTAACTATGCGTTCTGTACATTCTGTTAATTTTAAAGTTCCCTTCTTGTAGAGTGTTGTTATTACTGTTGAAAAAGTTTTTCTAAATTCAGGGTTCTCAAAGTAAATAAAATACTTGTGCTTCGTATCTACATATTCTTTAAGAAATTCTTTTACTAAGTTTTCATTATTTATGGGCATAAAAACTTCTATGATACGTTGCTTTTTGTTAGATTTATCATTTACGTGTATTTTATCTTTAAACCATGTATGAACCAAGATTTGTTTTGGCTTGCTGTCAATTGCTTCTTTTAAAATTGGTATACCCTCATGTTCTCTATTTGAAATGGAATTGGCTGTGGCGTTATCATCTGAGTCTGAGATTTCTATCAGTTCGGATGACTTCTCGTTTTCGGAGTCTGAAAGTTCTACCACCTCCAGTTGCGGTGAACGATTTTTTTTTATATTTTCGTCTAATAGCTCTAACTCTTTCCTAACCTCCGCTACGCGATCTTCGTTTTCATCGATATTCGCTAGTATGGAATCTAAATCATCATCTATGGCATTAATTCTAACTCTAGAAAGGGCGTCAGCATTCGTGTTTTGTTGTCCTTTCTTATACTTTATCTCGAAATCGTATTCTTCTAGTCTTAATCGCCAACGTGTAAGCTTACTATTTGGCTCTTTCAGTGAGTACAGCCATGCTAATGGTCTGTGGTCTGTATAGATGGTAAACTTTTTACCGTAGAGGTATGGCCTAAAGTACTTTACCGCCCAAATCACGGCCAACAGTTCTTTCTCTATTGTACTGTACCTACTCTCGGTATCACTTAGAGTTCTACTAGCATAGGCTACAGGTTTATCTGACCCGATTGGTCCTTGTGATAGTACTGCACCTATTGCAAAGTTGGATGCGTCGGTGGTCAACACAAATGGTTTATCGAAGTCGGGAAACTGAAGAAGTGGTGCGTTGGTTAGCAGCTTCTTACATGTTTCAAAACTATTAACATATTCTTCATCTAAAACTATCTGTTTTCCCTTTTTAAGACAAGCGGTAAGGGGTCTCGTAATCTTTGCGAAATCTTTAATGAACTTTCTGTAATATCCTATAAGCCCTAGGAAGCTTTTGATCTCTGTTGCTGTCTGAGGAATTGGATATTTTAACACAGCATTTATTTTGTCATTATTTGGCTTAAGGCCATCGTTGGTTATTGTGTGCCCTAAGTAAAGGACTTCTTTTCTTAGGAAATGAGACTTGTCCAACTGAATTTTAAGATTCGTTTGACGAAATCTCTCAAAAACGGCCTTTAATTTTTCTACGTGCTCTGGTAAGCTTTTTGAGAAAATTATTACGTCATCTAAGTATACAAGACAGTGTATTCCCTGTAACCCTCTGAGCACGTTGTCCATTGCTCTTTGAAAGGTCGCCGGGGCTGTTTTTAAACCAAAAGGCATACGATGGAATTCGAAATGACCAAATGGGGTGCTGAAAGCTGTCTTAGGTTTATCATCTGCTTCTACTTCTATCTGATGGTACCCACTCGCGAGATCGAGCGTAGTGAAGTACATACTCTTACCCAACATATCAAAAAGGTCATTAATATTTGGCAAAGGGTATTTATCATCAGTAGTTATATCGTTTAGTCGCCTGTAGTCCACGACCATTCTCCATTTTTGTTCCCCCGAAGCATCCAACTTTTTTGGTACGAGGTGAACTGGAGCACTCCACGGTGAGTGTGATTCCTGAATAATATTATCACGTAACATCTTACTAATTTGTTTCTTAATTTCCTGAGTTTGGATATGCGGTAACCTATGAGCTTTTAAATTAATGGGGTCTTCATTCTTAGTTCTAATCTTATGCTTAACTTGATTATTAAAAGACAATGGAATATTCTCGCAATAGAATATATCCTTATATTCCCTACATAAATTGCCTATTGTCATTCTTTCTTCCTCATTCATATGGTCTAATCTAAGTTTACTCAAGTTATTTTCTAACAATTCTTCCAAATCTTGTTCAGTTTCTGGTTGGTTCGAATTATTTGAATTTACGTTAAGTGTTTGTTGGTAAAATAACTCTACACGGAATGGAGACGTCACTGTTATCTTTTGGTGTAAGTCAGTTGTATTTTGAATTACAGTTGTAGCGTAGCCGTTGGTGCATTTCACTATAGCGGCTGGCATTCTTACTCCGTTAGCAAACTGAGTAAAATTTAAAATTCCTTCTCCATGTAACAAGTTAACTGGTAACTTAACTCTGACCTCAGTTCGAGGAGGTAGGTTATACGTCTCTCTCATAGGTGGCGTATATATAATTGGAATTGATGTATTATCTGTGAATAGAGTTTGAGACTTCATATCAATATTTGCGTCTAATTGTTTCAACAAATCACTACCTATTAGACCATCATATCTTTCATCCACGGAATAAATATAGAACTTATGCTTTTCGTTGGTGTTAAAAATTTTGGGTAATTTAATGTAAACTATCTCGTTGTGCTTACTTGCGGCATGTGTACTAACCACTTCAAAGGGTTCTACTTGTTTTGAATTTGCGTAATATTTGTTAGCGACTTTTGGGCTAAGAAATGACCGTGTGCTGCCCGTATCTATCATAAAAACGGCATCTAGTTCCGGTATACGAATATGTGGCAAATTCAAACGCTTATTGTAGTTTAACTTTATTTTCTCTCTATGATCGAGGCTTCGACATAAAAATTTTCTACTGGTTCGCAATACGAGACAGAATTTTGACCGTCATAGCTTTGCGGATCGTAATTATTTTCCGTGTAATTAACACGCTTTGAATTAATTGTTCGCATTGTGACATCGGTATTCGAACCCGATGCTACAGGCTGTTGTGCGTCATAGCCCGTACGGTACCTATTGTCCGTACCGGATTGCTGACGATGCGTCTGCGCTGGCGCCGGCAGTGGCGGTGACCTATTTACGCGAGGCACGTGTTGCGTATTACTGTCGCTAAATCTATTATTAGAATATGAAGTTTGTTGTCGATTATTTCTATATTGGAATGAATTACTTTGTCCGTTTGAAATATTCTGCGACGGGCTAGATGTATTATTAGGCGTGAATGGACTTACCGGACCAAATGTCCTATTAAGTGCAGGTGTAATTGATTGCCTTTGCGTATTGTCGAATCTTGGAGGGTTATTAAAATTCTGGTTTCGGTTTAAATTCATTCTCGGATTCTTAGCGTCATATATAGTTTGAAAGTTTTGTTCTTCCATCACGATTTTTAAAGCATCCTCCAAAATTGTGACATTTCGCAAACGCACTAGCCTAACTAAATAAGCTGGCAAATTATAAAGAAAAACATTCAGAGAACTGTTATTATAGATATGGTGTTTAGCTGCTCGTAAATTTGCGTCTTCAATTGTTTCACTTATTTTCGAAAACAAACTACTCCTTAACTGTTGAACTCTGTGACAAAAATCCAAGTAACTTTCATTTCTATTACGTTTTAATGATTCTAGTTCCATTGCTAAACATTCTTCGGACCTAGGGTCGCCGAAGTGTTGGCTTAAGAGCTGTTTCAGCTCTACCCATGTGTGTATGGTGTCTCTTTCTCCTATTAAATTCGCGGCGTTCCCAGAGAGTCTACTGGTTACGATATGAAGTAAATACTCGTTTTGTGCGACTCCCCCCCTGAAGGATTGCAGGACATATTCACATTTCTTAAGGAATAATGGCAGTGTTCTTGGTTCTCCATCGAACACTGGGATTACTTTAATTATTTCCGGAGGTACTCTGACAATATTCTCCATTATTATTGCAAAGTGAGAGAGAGAGTACAGAGAAAAAAAAAATGCCCCAAAATTAACTAATATTTCGTTACTTACTTATTGCTACACGTTATTCGAAAAGAATTTTATTTTCAAATAATGTTACTATTTATACTATACAGTTAAGGCAAGGTCTAATCCGTAAAGGTACGTATAAATATTACTGATAGGTAACGGAAGTAAGTGAGGGAATGGTGAAAAGGTGTACTCACAGTCCCGCAGCTTCCATGTCCTTCCGGAATATTGCTGATCTTGAAAAATACTCGTCCTTGGGTCCAGTCCGGGTCTATCGCTGCTCGGCTGCTCAGCTTCACAGGAATTTTACTCGGCTTCCACTTAATAAATTTATTTGTTCGAAATTCCCGTTTAAACGTAGAAACGTACGTTGACCGGCACGGTACAGTTGCGATATTTTATCGGCTTTCTGAACGTGTCAGGATACGACGGGAATCCTGTCCTCAGCGCCAATTAAGATGGAGAGACTGGATTTGTGATTAAAAATAATTTATTTAATCGGACAGAGTAACGTCTAAGATAATAACTAGTACAATATTAACTTAATTCTAATTCTTAATTGCTATTTATAATAAAGTATTGAAAAGTAAGCATTGACGTCATGACCTAGTTAGGGGTAGTGCTGACAAATGATAATCGTAGTGGTTGCTCCACCTTAACTCGCGCCTCGTGCGGCCCGGCCGGCGCCGCCGCCGCCGCGCGCTCGGCATCGTAGCGCGCCGATACATTGATAACGCCGAGAGGCTTAATGCTATCGCCAGTATACGATCGCAATTTTAAATTACACTCAAGAATGTCATAATTCTTAAAATACTTTTTGTAGAAGTCTTCATTTATAGCCGAAATTTTGCTACCGGTGTCGACTTCGAACTCGATCGGTACATCTTGCACAACGAGCTTAACGACGTACGGCTTGTCACTAGACCCGTCAACGTACATATTAAATAAATCACTGACCTCGCTTTCAGAGTCCGTGTCCATAAAAAAATGATTTCTCCTGCGTACCTTCGACGATCCGCTACCACTTTTACACATGACCTTGAGATGGCCTCTCGCCCCGCACTCGTCACAATTGAAATGCTTGTATCTACATCTATCAGCCGCGTGCTGCTTCCCGCACCGCCAGCACGGGCGCCCGCTCGAGCTGCGCGGCGCGGCCGCCTGCGCCGCCGCCGCGCTCGGCGCGCCCGCGCCGATCCGATGCACCTGGGCCGCGCCGACGAGCTCCGCGCCGCTCGCGCTCGCGCTCGCCGCGCCGGCCGCCGCGCTGCTGGCCTCGGCGTGCCGGTCCGCCGCCTCGAGAGCCAGCGCCAGCTCCACCGCCCGCTTATACGTTAACTTCTGCTCGGCGAACAGACGACTGCGCATCTCGTCACTCGCGAGTCCCGACACGAATTGGTCTCGTAGATTCTCCTCGAGCCTGTCTCCGAAATTGCAGGTGCTCGCGAGATGCTTCAAATGCTGTAAATAAGAGCTGAGCTCTTCGCCAGGTCGCTGCCGCCGCTGTCGGTAGACGTGACGTTCCGCGATATCCGAACGCCTGGGTTCGAGGTGGTTACTAACGATGGTCACGAGTTCGTTGAACGATTTACTTTCAGGAGTATTGGGCGCACAAAGGTCACACATGAGATCGTACGTCGGCTCACCCACTACAGTTATTAACGTAGCTACGTGCAACTCTGCCTTGATCTCGTTCAATGCTGCCTTGATCTCGCCATGAACTGCTTTACGCGATTTACGTACATAGTCCATTTTCGCGAACATAAATCGAAACTTTCTATTCTACCGTACGGCATGATGTATATACAACGCGTATTACAATAGAAACTCGCGTATTTTACGTTAAAACCACTTAATTTCACTAATTCGTCGCCAGTTACGTATTGAAAGACAAACGGCTGCGCCGGAGAGGGCGGCGATGGGGGCGCGCACGCGCCGATCTAACAACGCGCCCCAAGCACGTGCGCCCGCGCTGCTCAACAAGGTGGTGCTGGAGCAAGATGCCGACCTGTTTGCTGACAGCTGGCATGTGCTACTCACTAAAATAAGTTTAATGTGCAACTGTTACTTTTAAGAATTGTTATGTAATAATTACGGTAGATAGTTTATGTCAATCTAGCATTTTAGGCGCTTGGTGAAAAACTGTAAGCCTGTTATGTATTTTTATAAATAAATAAATAAATAAATAAATAAATAAAACTGATACACTACAGTGACACTCTGGTTGGTCCTTTTGACTTTACTGTGACTTTGACTTTTAATGGACTAGGTGGAAATGAAATTATATTTAATTAACAAATACAGTTTTCGTAATCAATTGGATTAGATATACTGCGCTTAGGTAAGCGCAGTATAGCCCCCATAGGTATGCGGGCTCGGTGGACACATCACCTCATGAAGGTGGCGGGGAGCCGATGGATGCGGTCTGCTCAGAACCTCACTTTGTGTATCTATGGGGGCGGCCTATGTCCAGCAGTGGACGTCCGTGGCTGATAGATATTATACTGATTATTGTCTTTCAAAGTTTTTCAGTGACCATGTATAACACTTGCGTTTAGGTAACAAAATTCCAAGGCGATTCGTCGATCATTGGAAGTAGGACATGGCGTTGCACTGTTTCATTGCAAAAACGAAATAAAAAAATATAAGAGTAAAACACTTTTTGTTAAAGGTTCATATCTTATCAAATCGCCAACGCACGTCGCGTATCTATTATAGTTTTCGACGAAAACCTTAAATCGCATTTTACGGACGAATGGGGAAGGTTCCTAAGGGCGGAGGACTTGGTTATCTCAACTAGGGTGAGTATTGATTGCCTGAGAGATGCTGCGTTCCGACACTCGTCGTGTGATCTTGGGTAGAATTTTTTAAATTCAGATTGACGGGTCACAGAATATTTGGCCTCATCCGATGTGAGAGAAGAGAAATGTGCCTTTTTGTGTTATGCCCATTTGCCCATGTTATTTTCATTGAGGTACTACGGTATGTGTGGAGTATACATAAAGTGGTGCCTTATACTTATATATAGGCAACCTTTACAATAGTTTTATTCGTTTCAATTAATTTAAGAGATCGTACATTACTTTTAAATTATTTTATTAGGTATATTGTCTTCGGTTTCCGCGATTATCACTCATTGTAATAAAACAACTTTAACGGATTAAATCGCGTATATTACTTCATTTTTATGTCTCGACGTTTCGTAACCCTAATCGTAACGCTGAAACGCTGTTTTTAACCGACTTCCAAAAGAAGGACGGTTCTCAATTCGTCTGTATGTTTTTTTTTTGTGTGTTTGTTCACCGATTACTTGAAGACGGCTGGACCAATTTGGAAAATTTCTTTTTTGTTTGAAAGGGTAGACTTCCGAGGTGGACCCATTGCAACCAAATCAGGATCTGATGATGGGATCTTGGAGAAATCGAGGGAATTCTTCAAATATCATAGGCACACATATAACGATTTTGGTATTTTTCTTACTTTCTCGTGCATTTCTTACTAGAAATAAGTTTCCAGTCTTAACCGACTTCAAAACAAAGAGCAATTTTTATGTTGGTTTGTTCTTCGGTTACTTGAAAACGTCTAGACCGATTTGGATTTTTTTTTCTTTTAACTAAATAGACTTAAGTCTATTTGGTTAAAACAATATTTTTCCAGCGCCACTAAAAATTTAAAAATAAAGTAAATTTTTAAAACAAAAAATAAAAACCGACTTTTAAAAACTTAAACTAAAAACCAAAAAATAATATGAGCTCAACACAGCCAGCTTTGTATGGCAGGCACCAACTTCAAAAATAACAGGTTAAAAACTATAAATATCTGTATATGTATATATGAATCGTTGATTATCCATTTTTTTGGGGTAATTAACATATTATTTTCTGGTTTTTAGTATATGTTACAAAAAAAATTTGATTGTACAACTAGTTCACTAAGCGTTCCCAAAGTATTTTTATAACGTGGTCAATAAAAACGCCTGTTCATTTTTAACATTATTTTTATTTAATTGTCATCTGCTGACGTCACCCTTAATATAAAAAAAACAAATGACTCGTTACTGCATTAAACTGCTGAAACCTGGTGATTGTAGGTCAACGGTAGACGTGGGCAAGCATGCGAGTAATATTACATTACTTAACTTAAATGCAGCATCAAGAAAAGAAAATTCGAGCTTATTAGCTAAATAGCACATGTACACTATAGGTATATATTATGTTATATTATATTAACATACATTGTAAAATCGTCTTCATATATTGTAAAATAACTGCACTGTTTATGCTTTATTTGCTAGTCATGTCGTGTCTACTGTTTTAGAGTGTATAAAAAGTGTTTTAAGTAAGCTATCCATTCGTTATTACAGTTAATTTGTATCATCCAGCTTATAGATCTTTTTATTAAAAAAGAGAAAATATATTAAGCCTCAAACGTCCCACTGTTGAGCAAAGGCCCCTTCTTTTCCAATATTTCCACATCTTCTTGCACATATAACATAACAACTGTAATGTTACATGTTTTTATGATTCAATAAATAATAATAATAATAATAGCCCTAACCACTGTAGCTTGGGCCCCGCCCCGCTGCCGGCGGCACCCTAGGTTAGGTTTTTAGGGTTCCGTACCAAAATGGTAAAAATGGAACCCTTATGGTGCGACTCTGTCTGTCTGTCTGTCTGTCTGTCTGTCTGTCCGTCTGTCACAGCCAGATATCTCAGGAACTACTGATGCTATCGATTTGAAATTTGGAATAGTGTTAAAAGTAGCTAACCCGAGCCTATTGGTCATAAAAAATATCTTGTACCTTTTTTACTTTTTTTTTAAAAGACTCCGTAATAGGACTTTGAAAATTGAAAGTAGGGCTATTATATTGAGTGGGGTATCAAATGAAAGGGCTTAATTTGTAGATTAAAACAGCATTTTTATTTTTTTTCTTAAATAAGTAGTTTTTGATTTATACATTTTTATGTACCATTCCCCCCCTATTATCTCCGAAGTTACTGATCAGAAAAATGTGTCAAAATTACTTATTATAAATATCAACCTGAATATTACAGGAAAAATAGAACGGTCTTGCTAACTTTAATACCTTTTTAGAAATTTACAAAACTTGAAATCCCTAGCGGCGAGTAGCAAAACTAAGCGATGGCATGTTTCACGTTAGGGGATTTCCAGGCAAAACTAGATGGCGCTAAAACACTAAACATTTAACGATGTTATAATTAAACAAAGAAACATAGTATAGTAACAATTAGTTCGTAAACAGCTAATATTAAATAAATTTAAATACATTTAAATACTGTGTCACGTTTGCAAAGTTAAATAATTGTAAATAATATTATAATTATTTTACCAAGCTTATACATAGATGGCGTTGTAAATTCGGGGAACAGCTTTTTGTATGGAGAATGACAGTCCTCTTGATTTAATGGTCCTTGCTATAAATAGAATCATTACACGTCAGGTTCTCAATATTAGAGGGAAAATATAACTGTTTTCCTAACTTGCACTGTTTTTTAGAAATTTGCAAAAATCATAACATATACTTATTTGCTTCTACTAAACAAATCGACATACAGTTTTTCTTGAACTATTCGCGTATCTACTTATGAGTTTGTACGGAACCCTCGGTGCGCGAGTCCGACTCGCACTTGACCGGTTTTTTTATAATGTGTTTATATTTTGTAATTTCATTTTGTATGTTACTTTTTATATATATATATTGTAAAAACCCTAACCTAAGTGAATAAAGATATACAGAGAAATAATAATATACTTAACCATTTAAAAATCAAACTTAAAATAAGTAGGCAGCTTAATGACTTAGTATTTTTTCAATAAACCTTCAGCGTTTTGGCACTTAATAAATAAAACTGATGTCTCGCAGGCTTTATTTCAATATCACTGTGCTATAAAATGTACATTGCAGGAGTTATTTGCTAGCGATATAAATTATAGCGATGATTTTACTAAGTACAATGAACGTTCTTGGAAATGTAATGTGATGTGACAGTAATGTATGCGTCTCTATTCAACATTCGCAACAATGGCCATGCATCAGTGTCCATGGCAGCTGATCGCAACGCAACGAGGAGATATAAGCAACAATAAAAACAGCGCTCCATAGTAATTTACAATCTGATTTTCTACCTTCCAGTTCAAGAAGGAATTAGACGTAGGCAATGTCTCTTTGTTTTTATGAAGTGCACGTCACTGGGGTCCAACAAGGAAAGGCTTTCAGAGCCCATAACTTAGTGGTGTTAACAGGAAAGACGCGAGCACTAAACTCATACTACAAAAATCGACTTGCGGTGATTTTTTTTACTGTGTAAAGCCTACCGCCACATAGACCGACTGTTGTGATAAGTAGCTCAAAGAGCATTGTTCAAGCACAAAAAAAAACTCTTTAACCCACGTACTGCCTACTGTTAGCAGCTGTAGCATTTTAATCGGCTCATACGTTCATTATTTTTTCAGCCGCTGTCACTCACAGTTAAAAGTTAACATGGAAATAGGAAATTTAAACTGCCTCAAAAATGCCAGTTCAAATATGACTGTTAATAAAATGGGTTGTCAGTGCATTTTTACTGCAAATAATAGAAATGGCAGACATTTTAAAAAATGTAATCGCCTGATAACTGAACTACATTTAATATTCACAGGAAACATACCGTTTCGTTGGAGAATTTTAAAATATTCTATATCCTAATTTCCTATTAAAACAGAAAAGATACGGAAGTCAAGGTAGATAGCAGAATTGAGGGCGTTTTCTGAGTGTACGGTGGACGAATGGTTGAGTCACTGGGCCGGAAATCCGGAGGTACCGGGTTCGATTCTCGGTCTGTACACAGGCGAGTGCCATTTAGTTTTTCTGTGTACTTTGATTTCCTGTTTCTATATATGTAACATAAAAAGTGTGGTGTAAATTGCCCACATTAAAACCAATGAAGAGACAAAAATGTTTCCTTCATAATATATAAATTTTTAATTTTTTTTTAAATTTAAAGGAATAAATTCTTTTATGTAATATTTGCCGCTTTTAGTAACTTCGTTGCAGAACGTCGTTGTTAATATTATACTCAATGTATGTTTTGATGTTTGGTATTGATTTATCATAAACTTAAATTGAATGTAAATGAGTCTGTCATTTCCACTGCAATCAACACTTATTCCGCTATATTCAACGCTCTACAACTATATTTGTTTCACAATAAGAAACCTGTAATTGGAGCATTCCACGAAATCGTCTACTTTGTCCCGCACCAGACCACTATGGTAGCTACCTTAAAGATATATAGAAAGTCCTAAAGTACATTATCAATTTAGAAACCAAGTTAGAAAATATTGACATGCCAAAAATTTGCTTCCTAACTTTGTTAGAAGTATGAAAAAAATGGCGTCTTGTGCGGGACATTCTGGTGGAATGCTCTGTCATCTACACTATTTATGTTTATTAATGGCAACAATAAAGCCGGTTCGTTTCTGAATTTTGCACGTATAAATAAAGTAAGATGATATGTAAGATAGTTCAATAAAGTAAGATGACACAGTTTAATTCAGCTCCATATTGACTACGATAAATCTAACGTGCAGCCACGATCCCATAAACAATAGAAACGGAATAAATAAAATTTCATTGCGACTTAGAGAGCTAAACAATAAAAGTTATCCTATAAAACACCGTTTACTGCCCAATGTCTGTCCTGCACAGTCTCTTCATACAATATTTATGCGGTATACGGCAAGGCACTCTCGGGGTTGTGGATCAAGTAAAAAGCGATCCTCTTTTATAATTACAAGCTTTTATTTCGTTTACTCTATACCGTGTCTGTATGTCTGTCTATCTGTAATCAAATTTTGCAAGTTAATTTAATACACTTCCCGATTACAGTTTGAGCTGAAATTTTGCGTATACATAATTGTGTAAATCGGATGACAATGCAATATTATTATAACGTATTTGACACAGTGATCTGATAATGGAACTGGAAGTTTAGCTGTACAGGATCATCTAAATTACATAAGATAAACCCAACAAATCATACAATCTCACAATTCGAGTAGGTATGGTAGATCTGAGTATGTTCAACCGAAAACTCTCTTGTTATTCCTGACAAAGAAGGACATGGTTTAAGACGTTAATTTTACAAATAAGTGAATACCTATGTATTGAAATCAGCACATATGTACCTATTTGCAACTTTTTCGTGAAAAGAAAATCGCCAAAATTGAATCGTATATACAATTCTAAAATATGTGCTGCAGCTACAACAAAAAAAGACTAATCTAATCAATCGTAGACTAAAAAAATTCAATCGTAAAACACTAGTCTACTAGTAATTTTGAAACTCGCCGTCGAATTCGTTCAATTTGACCCGTGAACTGTTCGTATAACCAGAGTATAAAGACAGACAAGTAGTCAAACTCCGGCAATTTAGGATGGCGCGATACCCCCTTCTTTCCCACCGTCCACCTCCCGAGACCACCTGGGTGAACCGTTGAAAATTTTTTTTTACTACCGTTCACCTTTGATCACCTGGGTGTACCATGGAAAATTTTTCATTTCCACCGTACACCTTGTTATCAATACGGCGTACCTACCTATTATCAAAACTTCAGATTTCAAGTTTATCTATAGACATAATTTCAATATGGCATTGACAACTATTCCGGTTACTTATGGTTCTTATTTATGTATATACATAAACATGGCAAAATTAATTAAATAAATTTCAGAGGTGGACGGTCACCAATATAAATTATACGATATAATTGAGGGTGAACGGTAGTAAAAAAATGTTTTCAACGGTTCACCGAGGTAGTCTCGGAAGGTGGACGGTGGGAAAGAAGGGACATATTCAAGGTCGAGGCGCAGACAGTGCAATCCATACTGGCGCATTCTTACGCATCTCGTAAAACTTTGCTTGTAGTGCGTTCGTTCACAGCTTGGACACATACAAGTTGCGCGATGTCCCTTTTGTAGGAAGAAAAATTACTGCGTGCAAAGCGGGTGGAGGGGGTAGCCTAAACGATCACAGCGCTCGCTACGGCTAAAATTGACATTTTTGTCGCTGACTTTTCTCACTGAAAACAACAATTTTAATATTATTGGCAATAATGTTACTGACTACCAAACTGATTGTCCAAAATTGTGTAATATAGTAAAATAACACAAGATTTCATTAATATTTTTCACAATATTTACTTACTTCTTGTTTGACAGCGGTGACAATATTGTCCATAATGGCCGCCTATCACGTGGCGCTGTCGTCGCGCTCGGTCCCAATACAGTGCTATAATAGTTCGTATTCATGTTGTTGTGGCTCGTCAAATTCGAAGTGACAATCTTATTCACAGGTCAAATGATATAGGAATGAGAAATTGACGACAAACTTGTGATTTAAAATACAGTGCTTTTAAGCTTAAACGGCATTCGGGTGATTCGCTCGTGGCTTGGGACAACTTTTTTCAAGGGTCTGTTCCTATTTCTCGTCTCTTATATTATTTATAAGATTTCGGAACAGTACCTGCGGTATAATTATTTATTGGACACTTTTTTCCTTTCAGTAGGCAGAAATTTTAATGGGCTACATTAACGCTAGGTATCTTTTGAAGATAATTGTAATATATATTTTTATTTATCTGTAAGGTTGCTCGTATTTTGATACTTATTTATCTACTATGTAGTATCCATATAATTAAATCGGAGAAAGTCTGTGATTGTGCATTAAAGATTTTTTAATTTTCCAAATATTTGAGGATTGACAAAAAAAATACTATGAAATAAATCTAATGTAAATAAATAGTTTTTGTAATTTTTGTCAGTTTGTCGTTTTGCCTGTTTATCGTTTTTTTCTGCTTATTTGTTTGTTCGCGCATCACGTAAAAGTACCGATTTTCATGAAATTTGGTATATAGGTGGATTATACCCAGATTACGACATATGATACTTTTTATCTGCCTAAGCCGAAGCAAAAAGATACATTTATTTAACTTATTACACCTCCGCGAACGAGCAAGCGTTTCGAGCGGGTGCTAGTATATTATTTACAACAAATAAGTTTGTTACATACACTTAATTCATATAATTTAAAACAAAATATAAAAAAATATAAAAAAGTACTTTTAATATATAAGAATTAATTCTCCGTATATCTTTAAGTCAGGTCTTTTACAATATACATGAAAAGTAAAATACAAAATGCAAATACAAAATATAAACACATTACAAAAAACCTAACCTAGGGTGCCGCCGGCAGCGGGCCGGGACCCAAACTACCGGTGGTTCGGGCTGCAGAGAGAACCCCCTGACAATGCGCGCCGTGTCCAGAAGTACCGCCTGTCCACGAAAAAAAGTGGTCGGTGTTATAACGACAAATAAGAAAAAAAGTTAACAAAAACAACTTAATAGGCTATTTACATGAACGTTTTATTAGTGTTCTTCAAAATTAATTATTAACCCCCTGTTCAACAAATTAAGACTGTTAAATGCCCTGACTTTGCTTCGGACTCCTTCCATCAATCTCTGTACATCTCTTTCGGTCACCTTTTTAGAAGTCGTATCCCACATTCTTTTGAAATGTTGCTCATTTGTAGCAATTTTACCACTATTCTTCAATTTTCTTTTCATTATTGCCCAGAAACGCTCTACAGGCCGGAGTTCTGGGCAGATTGGTGGATTTGCCAATTTCGGTACAAAAGAGATATTATTTTCAGAATACCATTCTAAAACAGATTTAGCATAATGTGACGTCGCTAAATCAGGCCAGAATATGACAGGCTCCGTGTGGTTTCTTATAAACGGCAATAAGCGTTTTTTCAAACACTCTTTCGTGTAAATGGCTTGGCTAATGGTGCCCGTAGTAACAAATGATTTGCTTTTTTGACCACATGTACAGATGGCTTGCCACACCAGGAATTTTTTTGCAAATTTATCAAGCTTTTTTGTTGTAAAATTTTTAACGACATTCCTCTTTGGTTTGCCACATAAAACTGTAAACCTGGTAATTGTTTAAAGTCCGTTTTTACGTATGTTTCGTCGTCCATCAAAATGTAACCAAAATTCGTCAAATATTTTGTATACAATTTTCGAGCCCGGGTTTTGCATACTTTATCTTTTGTAGCATCGCGATTAGGAACAGTAGATGCCTTGTATGATCGTAAGCCTGCACTCTGCTTGATTTTTTGGACATACGATTTCGATACCTTACATTTCCTGACAACGTCCCGTACAGAAAGGGTTGGATTCTTCTTATAGTGCTCGATTACTTTTTTTGCCTATGTTTTATCAACAATGCTGCGTTTTCTACCCGAACCACCTTTTCTCGGAACAGACAATCTCGACTGATAAAATTAGCCAATACCTTTTGCACGGTTGATTTTGGAATTTCTAATAATTTGGCTAACTTTCCTTGCGATATACCGATATTTTGATTGTGTGTACACAATTTTTTTTCGTATATCCTGTTGGCTAGACGATATTTTATAAATGTTACGAATTTATAAATTCAAAACAGCCCCAAAAGAAAGCTTAATCTTCCCGCCATCTAACAATCAAAGTGACAAATGTCAGTTATTTTTTTGTAATTTTTTTTTTTAATTAAATGTTGACCACTTTTTTTTGTGGACAAACCTTATATTATTTACAACAAATAAGTTTGTTACATACACTTAATTCATATAATTTAAAACAAAATATAAAAAAATATAAAAAAGTACTTTTAATATATAAGAATTAATTCTCCGTATATCTTTAAGTCAGGTCTTTTACAATATACATGAAAAGTAAAATACAAAATGCAAATACAAAATATAAACACATTACAAAAAACCTAACCTAGGGTGCCGCCGGCAGCGGGCCGGGACCCAAACTACCGGTGGTTCGGGCTGCAGAGAGAACCCCCTGACAATGCGCGCCGTGTCCAGAAGTACCGCCTTCTGTATCTGACCCTTGATCCAACCATCTAGCGAGTCTCTTGAGATGGTAATCGAGACTCTTCGCTATAAGCCCGTTCGCCGAAACGACTATCATCGAATCAACAGGATTAATTATTATTATATTATTTAGGCTCATATTCTAGATACAGACAGAGACCAGAAATTTATATGTGTTTCATACGTTTCTTTTAACAGAAATCCTACTTAAGAACTATACGAAGCGCTATTTTAGTTAACTCTATAAAATATTTCTTATGGCGTATTTGTAAATAACATAACAACTTAGGTGACCCATAGATAGATACTCCATCAATTGTTTTACCTACCGTTTAACACTACCTACATACCAAAACATCTTAATACATATAACAAAACGAAAGCTAAGAATTCCAGACGAAATTATTCCATGTACAGTGCACAAACATACATTTCACGAAATTTATGAGTATTAACAGAAGGAGACGCAGATGTTCTCAGTCTTAATTACAAAATCTTAGCTAATACTTCTCGGGCAAGAAACTGTTTTATCTCGGGCTACCCTTTGTTTTGCTCTAAACTCGGCGAAACAATAAACAAATAAAACAGTAATGGATAAGCCAAATTGGCAACAATTGTCTTTGAGAAATCTTTAATTGGATTTTCACTTTTTTGGGCCCTTTACGAGTAAATTTACGATGTTTTAATAAGGACTAAAGTTATAGCCGAATGCGTTCAATGTGAATTGGTTTATAATGTAAGTAGCAGGTGCTACTGGGGCCAATGCAACTATGAAACTTATTATCCACCACATTTGAGAAACCAAAAGTTACAAAAAATATTTTTAATATTTTAGATTCTTACCGAGCTCATACTCCATGTAATAGTAGAATTGTAAGTATTTATCTTAATACAACCACGTTTTTCGTCCATCTCTTAATTACAAGCATATACGTACTATAAGTTATGTACCTACGTACAGTCAGCGTCAAATAGTCTGTAATGTCCCATGCGCCATATATATAGTAACGGGAACCTATTGGATCGCATAAATTTAAAAGGCATAATGCATCATTTGGCATAATTCACCATTCGGCATAATGCATTTTTTTCTTAAACTGTAGAATTTTCAGGACTCTTTAAGGCCTCATCCTGTTAAATAGGTTAGGTTAGGTTAGGTTTGCGTTATAATAATCCTGAAAAGTTTACGGGATCAGAAAAAAAAGCATTATGCCAAATGATGAATTATGCGGAATGATGCATTATGCCTTTTAAATTTATGCGATCCAATAGTAAACCTATCGTAACACGTCTTTATTACTATAGGCACAAAGACGCTTTATGATATATATGGCGCTTTGATTGCTACAAACTATATGACACTGACTCTACCATAAACCTGAGGTAGAGTACTGTCCGACATTCTGAGATCACTATCGCTCTGCCAAAAGTGCAACAAATAACACGAAGAGGACAGAACTATACTTACGGAAAAGTTCGAAAAACATTAAAACGTATTTTGTTTTCAAACAATTCCAAATCAACAACAAGTCTACAGGATTGGAATTAAATGCCAAGAAAACTAGTAAACCGCAACAAGCCACCGCCACGTCCTGAGAATCTGAATGAATGTCTCATAACTGCTCGAAGCAACTACAGCTAAAACCTTACCAAGCGTGCATACAGATATGACTCCCATGCAGGTAACTATTGAATGTTTTACTATTCTTGTAAGAATGCAAATTTTACTATTTTTCTAGCTAGATAGGAACATAGCCGCCCAAAGGTGCACTTCCATACCGTCGGGTACCTATTACCAAGTTCCATTGCCGAATAATGTTGAGAATAAACGCTTTCAAAGCGACCTTTTCCCAACTTTCAGCCCACTTACTCGGGACAAATTTAGGCTGTATTTGAATAGTGCTGAGGCTTGCTCTCGTTGAATCCGAGATGCGAATGTCTCGTTATTGGGATGCTTAGAAAAACGACTAAAACAGGGCAGTATCCGTAGCTACAAATGTTCGATTCTAATTATTTTGTGATATATTTGGCTATCTTACTCATATGACAGAGTTATCTAAGTGTGAATCCTTAATACTCAAAGATACTGTGCTCAAAAAACAATTTATTTTCTTCAATTGAGCGCATTTGAGTTAACACGAGGCACTATTTATACAAATATATTTAATAGATAAGTAATAATTAATGCCATGTATTTTAAATGGAATTAAATATTTTTTATTTATTTATGTACGACACTAGTTGCTAATATTACCAGACATCTAAATAGCTCCATCTATCGGATCATTCGTGGCAAAATTTAGTTGATAAAAGCCGTGAAATAAACGACCTATACATAGGTACTCGTACATAGGAGTACACACATGTCTTCGCGTATATATGCCAATGTGTGTGCAAATTTCTGGAATCAAACTCGCGATCATGCAAATCCGTATGCATGTTCTCGTTAAAATCGGCACTTTTTGATAACTAGCACAGTGAAAAATACATCGTGAGGAAACCTGCATACCGCGAAGAAAATCAAAGATGTGTATGTGAAGTCCCCAATCCTTACTGGGCCAGCGTGCGGACTCCCCATTCACTCTCATTTATGAAAGTAGGCATGTGCCCAGCAGTGGAACGTACTTATAAATAGGCTAATGAACGATGATGGCGAAGGTCTATGCATGTGTGAGGGACCAGAGTAAGCGGTGAACTTTATCCAACACCAAACGTACTCGTGTTTACTTAGGCCTGGCTGTCGGTTAAATTATTCCAAAATTTGTGTAATGCTAACATATTTTATGGCTTGTCTACAGACGCACTCTTATTTTTATCTTTTTTGTACGGTTTCGCGTTAGCTTTTGGAGGCTATTATAATTTTATGAAAGTGTTGACGGGTTGAGTTATTATGTTTTTTGTGTGGAGATAAGAGTTATATTTCAACAGTAGGTATGTACGCATTTTGCCGCTCAAACTGAGTTAAATTTATTTTACATTATGCAAGCCGTAGGGAAACCTTTTAATTAGGACCCATATATTATTTAACCGTAGCCTGAAAGAATGATTTTTCTTTGTTCTCGGAATTGGGACAGTTGATAGTAAATTTCTTACTATCACTAACTTCAGAAGGCGTATGATGCTACACTTTGTCGCACGATAAATAAATGATAAAGCATCTGTCACGTTCTGACAAATAGTGAGTGAGAGTTACGGATGCTTTATCATTTATTTATCGCGAGACAAAGCGTAGCATCATAAGCCTACAGGTTAATATTACGGAACATCATCATCCCACAAATAATTTCTACAATTGGGCAAAGGTATTCCCCAAAAAACGTCTCATAACCGGTCGGTGAGTGTACCTAATGGAGAAGCCTTCCCACTATGCAAGAGGCGTCTTTTAATTTTTTTGTAATTTACATTTATACCGTTTAATGTTCCATCTTTTTCTTCTTTTTTACCTTCCCTCTCTTCTTCTATTTTTACTCTCTCTCTCTAAAAAAAATTAAAAAAAATTAACAGAATCCCATTGAATTAACGAAAACGGTAAATATAACACTTGTCTCATAAACAATGGCCGAAACGAAAGCCATTCGTTGAAAGTTTTAAAACAAAAGGCCATAGTGTAGTGAGTCTATTTTTATCTTTTCTCTCTAAATTCAGTGAATTTGCGAAAATGTCGCGGCGGAAAGCATTGTTACCGTAATTTCAGGCAGTTTCCTGTTAGCCACATGGCAATTACACTGGCTCTTTGTCTTTTACATTTGAGCTCAAGAATAATTAAGACCAACATCTATATGGCTTAATCTCTATTCTTTAAGCTAAGTTGTTTTATCTTATTCTGCGCTTTTATTCTGTTAATCATTATTTAAGAGAAACTCAATATTTAGGTAAAAATAATTTGTGTGGTATTGCAGAGAATGCACAGACAAAATATACATAAACAAAGCCATTATTGCCGACATAACATTGCTACATATTTTAATAGATTAAGAAAAATACACATGTTAGTGTGTTTTCATTTTTATTTTTATTTTGTTTTCATTTTTACGCTGCGCGTACGGAAAAAGCCGCTTTCTGGCCAAGTGTAGACATAAAATGATGTACACCACACGGGAGGTAATAAAGAAAGCCCTCGATCGCATATTTACGTCCCTCGATTGCAGCTCGGGCCGCAAACTTCTGCGATCTCGGCCTATCTTTGTATTACCACCTTAGTTGTGTAATGTACTATTATGTTTGTTTATTACATGACATCTATGGGAATTCATAAAATGTATACCTACCCAAAATGTTTTTAAACAAAATGACTCTCGTTAAGATAGATCTCGTTAGACTGTCTTTTGTCAAAGATACCAATCCAGAATGTTTTGGATTTACCGCCATTTTTCGTCACTACCATCTCCTTCTCAACATATACTGTGTCCGTAGACCTGATTACAAAGGAGCTTATGATAGTACGCGTTGTTGCTCGATAGATAAAAGATAACGCACTCGTCACGTTGGAACAAGTATGTAAGAGCGAGAAAGATTTATCTTTTATTTACTAAACCTACTGTCATGGCCCCAAAGGGCTGCCTGCTGCAGAGGGTTGTTTATTACTTACACTATAACATTTACGTATTCTTATTTCTAGAACTACAAAGTCCCACAAATAAATGGTTTGGTTGTGAAATTACCAGCTTAGGTATTTAGATACCAAATGATAATAATAAATGATTAATACATATATATTGGATAAATGATAAATAAATACGAAAATAAAGATATACTGGAATGATAAATAATAAATAATATTTATTGTATTATTTAAATAAAAATAATAAATGATAAAAAAAATAATAATGTTTAGGAATTAAAGTATTGTAGCAATAAAAAGTTTTTTTTTTAACTTTTTAAATCGTTTCTTATTTGGCTCCTGATTAAATAAGATTAGATTAGATTTCTTTATTTCATAATATAAGAGTTACAACATAAATTATACTATGTAAATTTACACGAATCTTATACTATGTACGGCAAAAAATATAAAAAAAGAAAAACAAAAAATGCGCACAATAAAAAGATACAATGTCAAAAATCAAAATAAAATCGCATGGTACCATGACTTAGGTCCTTATCACACTGGCGATTTGCGAGCGAGTTGCGAGCGTATTTTCATACAGATTTCGGTCGCGGCGACGAGCTCGCTGCGACAAGTTTTGGATGAAAACACGCTCGCAAATCGCGAGTGTGATAAGGCACTTAGTTTTACCGGTAAACTAATAGAGCACATCTCACTACCGCCCTTGCTGACTACTCTGTATACAACCGTATACATATCTACGACCGCGGCTGTACATGACTAACCAAAACAAAACCTGCGCACGGAATATGCTGTACCCGTGCGGAACACATCGTTCTGCGTTTACCGAGCTTACCTACTGAAATTCGTGAGAATTCTGTACCAGGTTAGTTCACTGCGGAATGTCTAAATTCGCCTATGTTTTTGCTTTGTTCCCGGTAAATTAGAACGAAACTATGTTTAGTACCGGGCTCTGCTTCGGTGGATACTGTTCGTGGGAATAGTAGTTGATTTTAAATGTTCGATACTGTTGCCTCCGACTAGATCGTAGCCATGTATGAGTTCAGTTCCAACCTTAACAATGATGCACAAATGCATTTACTTTAAGTTATCTTTTTATTTCAAACTTACTCTCTCAAAATTAGAAAAGGTCAAGAAAATTTCCAACAACTTCGAAGAGGCTCAATTGCAGAAAAAGTTTACCTGTTACTTTTTTTGTCTGATCATTTTACTCAGAATCATGAGCATTTTTCACCGTCGCACCAACGCGCTGGAACTCTTCCTCTGTTGCGTTTGCCCTACACAGATCCAAGAATAATCTGTTTCTCTGGCGCATGCCTGGTGAACGCATTATGTGGCCAAAAAAATTGGGAGTCGTCAGTTGGCAGATATCTGAGACTAGTTTTGATATGCCGAGTTCCTAAAACGACGAGACGTTCATAATATTGCAATAAAACAAATACAAAGAATTGGGAAAACGTTCTTGGGCGATAATAAGGTACGAAAAATGCCTGTCACTCAGGATTTTCCAAGATTTATTCTATCTTTCAGTGTCATATCAACATTCAACCAGTCGACTAAACATTTTGAATAACGCAGTCGGAAGAAGTCGGATAGTTAGCAACTCGGCATCGATAGTTTGCTCAATCAATCGCAACTTGCACAAGATCGTGTACCCTCCCAGAAACTTCCACCAACTTATCGCGAGCCGAATGTGAAAATGTTATAATTGAACTAGCTTTACGTTTGGAGTTCCGTAATTTTGGGAAGCATTGATTGAAAATCCAATGCGAAAGTTTACCAACTGTGCGAGATTAAAAATCAAACAATGGAGTAATTAGTGCAAGCCAGATTGAACAAAGAGTTGGTGATTGCGCATTGTAAGCACATTTCATGTGATTAACTATACTTTCTGATGATCATACAATTTGTATGACTGTATAAATCGAGATAGAAGGGAAGAGTGTATGTACCTCACGTGGTACCAAAACGGCCAGGGACCTTCTTTGCTTGCCGTCAACATTATTACCAGATTTAAAAAAAAAACTATTGTTCAAATACCGCCAAATGAAATGGAAAATTTATATTTTCTAACACTAAATTACACTCTTGACGTCAAACGTCTACCGCAAAATCTTACACGCTTTGGCCCCGTATAAATCGACGAACTATCCTTCTATTTGTATATATTTCTGTGATAAATACGTTTGCGTAACGTAATAAATTCGTAACATTTATAGAATTAGAAGCAAAACTAATAATGTTTAAAATATGTCAAGTGGCCACTACGTAACAAGAAGGCTAGGCATGACGATATATGGATATATAGCCGTTGTTGGGTCCAATGTGCCTCTTCGCTGGGTGGACGATATTAGACGACATGGCACGGAGAACGTGATTTTGGTTATAACTGGTCACATATTTTTTTTACCAACTTTTAACTTTAAGTATAGGGGAGACCGGGTATGGTTGTCTCACGGGTTGGTTGTCACAGCAGCCATTAAATAATACGAAAGGAAGGAATAATTGCATCGCTCGGTGTTAAAATCGCAAGAGCTTCACCTCCTTCCCTACTTCACCAGTCGATGCACTTATTCCTTCGTTTCTATTATTTAATGGCTGCTGTGACAACCAACCCGTGAGACAACCATACCCGGTCTCCCCTAATAAAATATCAATCCGAGAAATAAACAAAGATCTAACTGAACCTAATACTTAATGAGAAAGAAACATATCTTAACGTCGTTTAAAAATACCTCGTGTAAACCGTTACTCACCTTTGTCGCCCAACCCATTTAGGAGTCCAAACGCACGCCCACTCCGGTCACCTATCTAAGAGACCATAAAATTCCTTCCCCGTTACCGAAGCAGGAGTCATCATAAATATGTATAGTGTGAATCAAGCATGCGTCGCGTATAAAACGACGCCGAAAATGCGATCTCGCGGGAGGAGCTGTCGTACCCGGCTATAGGCTTACTGGAAGTTACTTATTACATAGGTAGGTATCAATACTACTAACAGTACTACCTAAATGTAGGGTTGTACAGTTACTGTACGTACATCCCTACGTTTAGGTAACTCTACTTTGCTAAGGTTATCAGGAAGAGATCGCTTATTATCGATAACATCAACTATTGTTTACCAAAAGTTATTTTGAGTCACTGAGCCAGAGAAATTCGACATTGTGGGCCATTTGTCTTTAAGATATTAGCTTCTTATGTTATTCGGTTTTGATGCGCTACGTGCATAAAAACTACCTAACGAGAAGAATTCATCATCCTTAGAGACCAGCCTCGAGCTCGTTTGACATCTGAGGACCCAACTACTACTGATAGTAGTTTGAGGCGTGTTTTGAGGCTTTCATTTGCTGCGATTGTAACGCAAAAATGAATCAAAGACGAGGGAGAGAGAAAAAATACTATCAGTGAAAGAAATCTACCAAAAACTATGTCCGTCATTAGGTTATTCAAAAATATTGCACGCGTATTTTTTCTTTTGTTACACCAAACCAACAAAAAATGACGAGGATACAGTGCTCAGAAGTTTCGAGTGATGTCACTCCTTGGTACAATTTTCACCTAGGAGTGACGTCACAAGCCCCCACGCCGGAAGTTTCATGATCTATACCTTTGTCGATAATTCGATAAACCAAAAAATACGTGACCCATATTTTTCTATAATCTAACTGACGGACTAAATAGAATGATATATTTTTAACCCATTCGTCATCCCTATTGTAACGATCTATGTGACTAGGTAGGTTTTCTCGTCTGAAGAGAATCTATAAAATTGTATAGCTTGATAAGTTTACCTCAATAGAACTGAGTAATAAGTTCTACTTAATACCGATATCGTTGAACTTACCTCTTCCATAGCTCTATACCTCTTGGCACCGCCGACTCGCACCCGGTTTATTTGCCCCTATTTGCATAGAAACGTTTTTGTGGGCGTCCTTGTTTGTATAGTGGATAGGTGGAGAAAGCTTTCGTGCCTCGTGAAAACTTGCGAGTGTGTCGCCTCCGACAGATTTGTTTGAATTGAATGTAGTGCCGTTTTTTATTCTAGTGCCATTTTGAACTCGGATGTAGGTGAATCGTTATAGGAATGAAGACAACTCTTTATTCAAATAACCATTGCGTAGCGTGCGTATAATTCAACGTCTTTTTACAGAGTAGGTACCGTTGGAAAACTTGGAAGGAAAAAATATATTGACTTTTCTTACAAAATGTTGTGGAGCGTTAACAACAGCTGAATATTGTTCTATCCGTGTATTCTACTTAACATTAGATTAAAACTTGTGGAGAACTAGAATCGCCATTTTCTAGTTGCAAAACATGCACGGTCAAATTTAATACTAAATAGTTATACCGCTGACAAAATGTAAGTATTATAAAGGATCTTATAAAAGTTTGTTTTTCACGTGTCACAACTTCAAAACGTTGTACAATAATATCAAAAGAATTTTAAATTCTACAAATCATTGAACCGTTTCTTAAACCTTGTTCCAATTTAATTTAATTCCGCGCAAGCCCGAAATCCTGTACAAGGATTCTAGAAGCATTCTAATTACTGGAGCATTGTCCTGCTCAAAAACGTCGGTTGGACGCTCCTTTATCCCTGCATTTGTACCGTAATCCTTGGAAATTAATTACCGGCCTCCTAAGGTGCGCAGTACGTAAATTACGCGCCCTTCTCGGCTTAGGGCGACATTTAACTGAAGTTATTGAAATTAGGACAGGGATAGGTTGTTTTGCAGGTGCGCAAATAAGGTCAAGGTAAACACTGGGATAAACTAAAAATATTGAAACAACGTTGGACGTGATCATATTTTTTATTATGAAGGCAGACAATGTTATAAAGATAGGCTATAGTCATCTAACGGATCTAATTTAATGTAAGTAATTAGATATAAAAGACATAAAAATAGGTACTAGACCCTTTATCTTCTTTAATGGGGAACAGTTAAACATTAACAAGGAATAATTTTCTTACTAAAGTTTTTTTATTACATATTTTTAAGTGTATAAATCTTAAACATGGTTTGATTATAGTGTAAGTTATACAAAGTAAACAAAGGTAATAATAAAAAAGTAGGTACCTAACCTATTTACAACGCCTAAGGCCAATACTATACCTATTGGCTAAGAACTTTATCGTTAGTAAAAACTACTTACTATGCATCAAAAATGCTGTATATATAAATCATTTCAAATAAAATTATTGTAGAAATGTTTAGGTGCCTAGAACAAATATTAGCTTCTTAATTGGTACCTACCAGTGGCTTGGCGTAAAAGATACCCTTGGGCAAGCCGGTGCCGATTTGGCCTACATTTTCCTTGAGAGCTGTAGAATAAGGTGCTCAAATGCCTGATATTAGGCAAGTGGGTAGGAATCAAGTTCTTTGGACGACACGCCACTGGTACCTACCGTATTCAATACGGCGTTCCAAGCATCCTTTATAACCTCCATTGTAGTTTAAAACAATTGCAAACTAAGTAAGTCTCAACCGCACCTAGGGAGAAAACCGAACATTGCCGCACTAGTATGTTAAAGAAGCCCTTTGGTTAAACTTTTTAATAATTCAAGCGATTTGGTGTAATTTTGCTCGGATACCGCATGCGAGTGTAGTCTTACGTGCTCTGTGTTGGTACTGCCGATAAGTGTGGCGCATTCGGTACTGTTGCCTCGGAAATGTTGGAATATACTGCGCGATTCTAGGTAAGCATTCTATATTGTCGACTTCATTGTGGCTTACCAACAGGTGAGGTTAAAGTCAAATGCTTGCCTATTATGATAAAAATGTATTTGAGGTTAGGTAAAAGTGCCTTTAAATATAGGTATTTTTAATGACTAAAACTGGGATGTTGGTATTTGCTATAGACAGTTGTATACTGGTAATTAGAAGCTTATTGATACTGGTATTAGATGATGGCTAGTTATCGTCATTTAGATTTTAAAAAAATAATAATACCTTAAAGAGTTAGAGCCCTTTTGAAGCCAGTTCATAAGCCAATACGGGACCACAACAAGGTCTTCCCTACGAACAGGAGAATTTTGAGCTTGTTGAAGACGAGGTGCTTAGCCGTCTTAGATGTTATTAAAGATAAAGAAATTGTTAAGATTCTTCTCGTTATGATTCTACCTGTGGTAGGAGGTTGGAAATAAATATAAGTATGAATATTTTAGGTATAAAAAAGAAGGCTTGAAAAGGAAGGCCTGGCCTAGACAAACGTTATGCGATCAGATCAAAGACGTTTTAAAAAAAAGGGCAATTCAAAAGCACTCTACACCGACGAGCATGCCTGAAAAGATTAATGAATGTTAATGTAGCGAAAGATAGCAAGTGGAATGACGTAGTCTCTGCCTACCCCGTCGGGAAAAAATAATATTTGTTTAAAATTTGCCATACGTCCGACCGCATAAATTAACAAATGGGTTCATATTTAAGGTATTATAGCAATTCATTAAAAGATTTATTTAGTTTGTAGGAAGAGAAAACCATAAAATCGTCTAAAATAAAGACTATCTATATACTATAAAGGGTAATATCAGGTGTCGTCAACCCGAACGCTTCAAAAGTAGATCCCCAACGGTGCGCGATACCTGCCGAGCTCCTTACAAGCTTCCGCCGAAGAGGGTGTGGTCAGGGCGCCCTAACTTACCTTGAAAACCAATTTGTTAAATATTTAGCATCCCTCGGCGTAAGAGGCTTTGAGGCTTCAGGCAAATACAGAGGTATTTTATAGGAAAATTAGCTGTTGTAATGGATAGTGTCTCTTGGGACAGCAGTCGATGTCTAGAAGGACGTAACTTCTGCTCTTTGTTATAATACGATAGTTAGAACCTTTGTAAAGGGACGACTTAATTTTCTCCTGAGATTTGTGTGAACTAACACTTTGGTGTTTGGTTTTGATTCAAGATTGCGAAAAGTGATGACAAAGAAGTTCGTGAAATAAAAAAAAAACCAACTATCCGGAATTAAGTTTTGAGACGATTTTTTGACTTGATAAAAACAGAAAAAAAATTGATTCGGGTGTTATTTTTCGGAGAAACCGGATATTGAAATATGATCTAAAGGTAATACATATATTTAAGTATGATCTAAAGGGCCTACAGTCGAAGAAAAGTCTACTACTTAAACGATCGTTTAAGAAAATTAAGACTCGCACGATGTCAACAGTTGCTATGGAGACACGATCCCAAAAAGATTTTGTTTACCAACGAAAAAATCTTCACCGTCGAGGAAAAGTTTCATCAACTATATAAAGCGATTCGTGCCTCTATTGACGAATGACCCACACACGATTGAAGGCCTTCTTTGAGTTTAGTAATAAGATAAGAGAGCTCACTTCATTACAAGAGAAATATTAAAAAAAAAGTGCCTACTTTTGTTTATAACGACAAAGAACCGCACTTCACCTGCCTATGACAAAAAAGCGAAACATTCACAAAAAAGTTAATTAATTAGGTAGGTACGCGAATTCACGAAAGTCGCGAACGGGGCGAGTCGCAAACGAGATAATGCCAGGCACGTAGAATCGTGATTAAATCATTGCTTTATAATGTTTTCTTTTATCTCAGAGTCATTTTTGATGAGCCTGAGTTTGGTTTGCGCTCTATTTTTGTTGGCATTGTTCTCGTGAGGGGTACTTTGCCAGCACTCTTTTCGATGCACACATTGCTACATACTAACAATGTTATTATTTTCTCAGTCAGAGTCACTTATTAAACAGATAAAATAAATATTAGAGAGATATTATAGCTTTGCGTGTTTAGGAAGCATTTGGCCTTAAAATAAATTAAGGTAAATCCACAGAATAAGTATTAGTACTACATACAGAACTCGCACTGTCTTACAAAGCTTACGTTCGGATTACAAAAATGCGCCGAATTCTACCGTCTCGCTCTAACTCATAAAGTGAGCTCTTTCTGGTCGCCACGCCCACGCTAGGGTTGTCGACAAAAATAAAATTCTTATTACATTCATTAAAATTCATGGTAAATTACAGGTAGTTACGGCGTTAATAATGGCATCTGATTTTATACAGAGTCAAAATAATATAGTACCTATTTCGAGTTTCGAGTAGGTTAGGTATTGTGTTCCGTGGTGCACAACAAAAGTGTTTTTATTATTATTTACTTATAGGTTCAACCCAGTGCTTTCAACACGTAATGTACTATTATGCCATGTACTATGTAATGTACTAGAATGTTTTGCTGCGCTCTGCAAGAATTCCTACTGTGGCATATAATATTACCTAGTTATATTAATTTTATTCTCAATTTATAAATACACAAGTTTTATCTTTGGTAATCAAAAAAGACATCAAAACCCACACGTTACTCAAAAATAGAGAAAATTTTGACAAAAAATCGCAGTAGGTACTGTGTCTACATTAATTAATTTGCATAATAAGTTCAACGTACAGTTTCATTGAATTTACGTCTAAAGTCAACCGAATATAATTTTAATGACGTGCCCGGCGCGGTACTTACCGCTTAAGTTGGGGTTAATTAATACGACACAGTATTTAACGAATACGAATGCGCTCGGGGCGGAATTTTATTAAATTTACCATACATTTGGTAGTCTGACAAAAATCACGATAAGGGAGAGAGTAATAGCTAGATGTGGCTTGGATACGATTTTCTAGAATTCTTAGAGCAAAGGGGGAATGTCATTTTTTGCGGGAGAAGAGAGGGGCGGGGTCTGCGTTACGTATGTACAAAAAAACATTTTAAGACCATCTGATGGTCATGTTATTTGGCGATTGTTTTACAGAGGGAAATGTCTTGCTAGGGCTACTCCCTGCAAAACCCGTGTTGCTCTAAGAGTTTATCACAACCCCTATGCTGCTATCACTAGCCTTGGTACGCATTTTCATTAGCTTACAGGTAACACGAATGTCCCATTTACGTCATAATTTGTCCCTTCTTCTTCGTCGGACCCTCATGGCTAAGGATCAAGACCAAACGCAATCTCTTCCGTGCAGTCCGATTTTTCGCCTTTGAACCGCCTGATAAGAGACCGCACTTGATCGCGCTTGATATTTAATAGAGCAATATAAGCCGTTGTAATAATGATCAATCGTGTTATAACTGGCAGACTTTTATGTTTTCGTTTTTTAGAATTTAATTAGCGGTTGCTGTAATGTTAACATTGGAGTGGTTTATGATCTATTAGAGACATTTAAATTTAGCCTACCGAACTTATTGACACACCTGTAGATTACTCCCAAACCGAATGCGGTAAGTTCCTTTGACTCTTTCATAAATTTTGACCGTGACTATGTCAAAAGCTGAATCTTAACCAAACCATGCAATGAGTTTTAAGAAAGCATTGGTGCGGATTACAAATAACATAATAATCCATCATTTCGCTAAATAAAGTAAAGGTCCCTCTCATTTCTGACTTACTGACACTATTCATGTGTCAGTAGTAAATTTTTCTCAAATATGCAATGAAATGATGACATTACGTACCTTAAAATAGGCCGCAAAGTACCTCGTTTCCGGTGCGGCTTGACACTTGGCATTTAATGGAATTTGATACAATATTTCCATTCTACATTTATTTGTGACACAGCATCACGGCGTTTAGCTATTAAAAAACACTAAACGATGTTTGCTATATTTTGCAATTTTATTTATATAAAATCGACATTAACATAAAAAATAACATATTATACATAGAGATGGGCCGACTGCGGATTTTGCCGACTAATCGGTTCTTAATTTGCCGATTAATCGGCCGACTAGTCGGCATTGCCGATCATAGTTATTAGCTATGTTCGGGTACAATCGGAAACTGTAACTCTATTTACCAAGTGTGATGTGCCACAAAAGTTTAATTATTAAAATTAAAATATTACATGTTACTTAATTATAACACCTTTAAAAAGCTTAATTATAGCTTGGCAACTTCGTTGGTGACACTCACATATGTGCTTTTGTTATGTGCAGCCGTAACTACTCACACAAGTTACCGCCAACACGAACGGGGGCCTCCGGAGGCTGCTTCCGTCGGCCGTCGTTCGTGTTGGCGGTAACTTGTGTGAGTAGTTACAGCCGCACATAACAAAGAGCACACATGTGAGTGTCACCAACGAAGTTGCCAAGCTATAGGTTGTTTTTTTTTTATTTGAGTAAAGTACGTAAAAATAATTAAGAAAAATATGGTTTAATTTCTTCTGTGTCCTATATTCTCCGCTAGGCAATAGTGCCGAATATTCGGCAATTTTTGCCGACTAGTCACCGACTAATCGGCCGACTACAAATGATGCCGAATAGTCGGCGTTCCCGACTAGTCGGCGTCTAGTCGGTAGTCGGCCCATCTCTAATTATAAACAATTTTCAATAATTTTAAATTGCACACGTAACTACAAGAATACACATTTCAAATATTTCATGTAAATATTCGCGGTAAAAATGTATACTGAAACAGTTTTTGGAAAGGAAATTGAAAATGTTTCATTCTGTAATTATATTTATTGTCTACTTTATTTTAGTATCTCTAGAATTTCATTGCATATTTGAGAAAAGTTCTATACATACTTCGGCGTGAAATGGGGTTGCCAGCCTCGTAACTGTCTATATGTACTCGGCCAGCAACCCCTCACTTCCCGGCCTCTGTAGTAGGGTCAATTGCAGAAAAAATGTACCTTTTACTTTTTTTGTCTGATCATGGTGTGTCTTATACCATTTTACTCAGAATCACGAGCACTTTACATTTATGAAATAAAAAAAGTATTGCAAAATGTGCCAACTTTTCCGTATAAATTTTGAATTACTCAGTTTCGTTACGCCGAAACTAAATATAGGGGAAAATCGTAACGAAACTGAGAAAAAATAAAGTGTCAGTTTCGTTACGATTTTCCCCAATAAAAATCAAGTATTTCCAGTTTGTCTACATCCTCGCACGCGACGAATATGCAAGGGGGGGGGTGTAGGCAGTCTCGAGGGCCGTCTGCCGTAAAGTATCGCTTAATGACGTGTAACGAGCGTGGTCTCATGCCTGCATGGCGCAGCGGATAAAAGGATCTGTCGCGAGCTGTCTTAATGAATCGATGTTTTCTAACTCTTTGGACATTTCACAGCAACGTTCTGAATGTAGATAGATGCTTTTTAACTCTTCATTTGACGGTTGAAAGTGTCGGTTTAACGCTTGTTTAACCTTATCCAAATGATTTAAAAGCTTTAATTGGTAAGGAAAACTGATAAAAAGGACTGTCACGAGTTGTGCCACTGAATGGATAATTTCAGATTCCTTGGACATTTCACAGCAACATTCCGAGAGTAGAAAGATGCTAAACGTTTTTCATTTAGCACTTTAAATAGTTTTCTTTTTGTTTTGATAAAGTTTAACACAAGCTTAATAAAAGCTTCAACTGGTAAGGTATACTAATAAAAAAAGATTAGTCATAATGTCCTAATCAATCAATGCTTCCTAACTTTGTGGATATTTTACGACTACGTGAATGCTTCCTATTTCTTCATTTAACTAAAAATGTAGCATGTCTACACAAGTTATAACTTATGGCAGGTTCAATCTCTTGAGATTTGACTCTTGTCCCATCATTAGCTTTTAATAAGTTGATGTTTTTTGAAAGTGGAAAGGTGCTTTCGAGCTCTTGACTCTACATTTCATGACTAAAAAGGCGGGTTTAAAGCCAAACCATATATTTTTGAGCATAATAATATAATGTTTTCTGACTCTATAATATTTACAGAAACGAATCAAACATCAATATTTTCTTAACAAGGATATACGACATACGACATTACGTCATAAACCGATACATCGACTGCTGCTGCAGGGTCATGTAATGGATAAATTTAAATGAATAAGTAGAATGCTTTCGATACTTTCAATAGTAAACGCGTAATAAATGAATATATAATTCAATTTAATTAACACGTGGCTATAGGGAGCATAGCTTCAACAAATCCCTATTTCTGAGTCGCAAAGAACCAATAATTTCAAATTTGCTGATAGTACCCAAGTTAGCTTCTGTATTCTACCGACTAAGACTTAATTTGCATCACTCAGATAACGCTCGGTTTGGATTGTCAATCGTTGCTTAACTCGCAATCTGGCATCGACCAATGCGATAGCTCTAACTAGGCCATCCATTAGCTCTATAAGCTGACGCCTTGCCAACACAGTCATCTTCGACACTAAAATTTAATCTAATGGAGTAGATACTACTTCAGTGTAAATTAGGTATATTGGACTTGTATTTCTCGCTTAAGTCCGGATTTCTGAAATGGAAGACATTTATTCCAGGTTAATTATAAAATCACAGGGAGCATTGTATAAGCCAAATACCATCACCATGAATTGATAGCATCCTAGTGACACGATTCTTATTTAGCTTACGTAAAAAGTACAATATAGTTTGATTAATAGCTTAATTTGAAGATCCTCCGGATCCGGATTCATTGGAGATCCTTAAACGTTTACGCACTTAATATTATCTGAAGTGCTTAATAGGACCTTCCTTGGTAGGCGAGACAAATTTATTTGCGTCTGTCATGTCCCCTCGGAGGAAATGACTTATTTCGCCCAAACCCGCGGCTTGCATTCAAATTAGGGTTGTCACTGCATAGCATTTCAAAGCAGATAGATATTGTCCGCTTGCTCAAAGACGGCGCAAGTCTCGTGCCTGTTTGAAGGTGCAAAATGTGTATAGACGTACGTGTTCGTGTTTTGTATGAATAAGTTTTGCAGATAATACTCGGTTTATAACAAACTGACACATATATCTATTTTTAGACAAAATATTCTAAAACCACATACTTAACTAGTTTTGTTCAATAGATTGCATAAATTTCAAGTATATTAATTATTTTCACCCCACTTTATAAAAATGCTCATATTTATGGGTTTACTTATGAACTAACTATTTTTTACACTTCAATGTACATAAACTTTATATTAGGGAATGCAACCCGGGTATCCAAAAACCCGGGTACCCGGGTAACCGACTTTATTTAGAGTCGGGTAAAACCGGGTATTTTGACTCAGAAGCGGGGTTAAAAAACCTAGTACTAGTTACTGCAACAATATATAAACTTTATATACTGTTGCAGTAACTTATACTATCTGAGTTTCCAAATACACAAGGCGTATTCAAACAATACCTACACTTAATGAAATAGACTAAAGCTAAGCCTTCTTATTACAGAACTCCGTTAATGAAACTCAGGTATCTCAGCGAATAATAGTGCTATTGTTTCTGTAACTAATAGTGGAATAATGAAACTGTCTGCCGCTTTCTGGCCAAGTGTAGACATAAAATGATGTACACAACACGGGAGCTAATAAAGAAAGCCCTCGATCGTATATTTACGTCCCTCGCTTGCAGCTCGGGCCGCAAACATCTGCGATCACGGGCTTTCTTTGTATTAACACCCTAGTTGCTTAATGTACTATACCTAGTCTTTTATTGATTTTTCGGCCAAATGGGTCGGGTTTTGTTTAATTTTAACCAAGTTTATCAACAAATATCAGGAACTATTTATGAAGACTAATTGTCTCATTACAATTAACACCGCAGACGAAGTCGCGGGCATAAGCTAGTATTTTCATATATTTGTAACGTATGTACGCTTGATTATTTAAATAAAATACATTTTTAAGTTGAGTTTTGCTTAGGATAGATGCAATAAAAAATAAATAGCTACCTCATTAAACTCATCTAATACGTCCGTATACGAATACGAGACGTATTTATTTAAATAAAATTAATACGATTTCATAGCTTTACCAACCTCTACCATCTTTGACTAAGCGCTTACCCTCAGCTATACAACCAAGAACCAAACAAACGCAAACTAAGCCCCCTAATACAGTAGCAAGTTTAGTGAAACTCAGCGTCTTAACAACTACTGGCGCCACAGAGCACTGTCACTGTAATCCCTAAATTAATATGAATCTCTAATTTGAGCGCACAGCACACGTGTTGCGAGCTCACAACTTTCCAGACAACGCCAAATTGGATAAACATGTGCGCGGCACGGGGCCTTAAATTTGCACACGGCACGCTAACTGACGCCTTGCGTTGAATACAGCGCTCATTTTTTTAGTTTTCAATATATGAGCGAACGATTATTACTGTTTGCTTTAAAATACAAACTTAAGAAAGTTTTAATTTGTGTCTGTCTTGGTTTGTCATTAAAATAGCTAGGTACTTTTATATTGTTTTATTTAATGAAACGTAAATGCCAAAATATTTAGAAGAAGTACTTACTAGGGTTTTTTATAGTAGGTCAAAATACAATCATAAACATTGCAGTAATTGCTATCTTCAATAGTCCTTAACAATAGAGATGACAGCAGGGCTATGGGCACTAGGACCTTTACTTTAATTTTTAAGAATAAGATAGTCGCTTACCTTCAAGTGCTACTGAGGCCGCAGGTCAGTTAAATAATAAGATTTTTTTTTACTTTTTTTAACCATAAACAGTCAAGCACGGGGACCAATAGGGTAGGAGAAAAAACTTTACTTAACAGCGGATCTTCACAAAAAAACGTTCACCGTGTAAAAACGGTAAAATATTTGTGAACAAAACGTAGCATCCGCGTCCGAAGTATTTCCCTGTACGTTCTGAATCCCTACAGCTGGCGTCCTTAAATGAACATAATAGGTTATGATAATGACAAAGGTTGCGCGTTACGCGGATGACGCTCAAGTTTCCTAGCGATTGTGCAAATTATACTTATATTACCCTAAGTATTCGAGACAAGGACATACGTATAACTTTTGTCACATGTTTGTTTTGCAAATGCTGGCGTTTTAGCGAAATTATGTTGATATTACGCGGTCTACTCTATTTTGTTGTATAAAATATTAAATTTAAATTTGGATGTGGTCTTTGTGTCACGAGTTATATTTATATTGTATTTCAAAATGACACTTCAACCATAATTGATTGTACCCTAAAACATTTTAAGAAGAAAAATCGCATTTTGTACATTTTTACCAAGGAGCAGGCAGGCCTTAAAACTTTCAGACAAAATGACATTTGGACCATAACTCATTCTGTCATTAATCCATTTCGATAGCAGTACATTTAGACAGTCGCAGTTTGTACATTTTGGCAATAGAGTATCCTGTCATGAAAACGTCCAGACCAAATAAAATTTAGACCATAATGCATTCCCTCTAAGAAACATTTTGACCAAAAGGATTTTTGACCATGGTGTACTTTTATTCTGTTCTTAAAACTTTCAGACAAATGACCTGATGGCACAAACATTTTGTACATTTTGACAATATTCCATTTTAAACTTTTATGCATTTTAACAATTGTACCAACATTTATCTGTTAGGTACCAATCTGTGCCAGTCTCATCAATAACTTTCCTGTCGCTTTCCGGATATCATCTGACCAGTGAATTGGTTGGTCTGCCCACTGATATTTGGCCTAAGTTTAGGTACTAAGTACCTTTGACCATTTGCCCTCGTTCCGTCTTGTTAAGTGTCCTGTCTATCTCCACTTTATAGGTAACTTATTAGTTACCTTCACACCTACATCTGTAACTATAGCTTCTGCCTTGTTTTGATATTCGGTAATCGAGAAGTGTGATACCTTACATGGCTCGCTCCAGAGCTCTTTGTGCATCTTTTATTTGGTTCATAAGTATTTGCTTTTGTGAGCGTTCGTGTTTCTGAGCCGTATGTAAGAACGGGGAGTTAACTTCGGTACTTTTTATTATTTATTAACTCTCTAATCTAGTCGTATAATCGGAGTCATTCATATAAATACTAAATATGTAATACGTAATGAAAAGTACGAAATTGCAGAACAATAAAACTTTTAAATGATTTTATGAAACACTAGCTTTTTGCTTAACTTTAAGACACCTTAACAGTTTCTCGCAACAAAAACTCTAGCGCAATAGATTTAATCAGTTTCTGCGAGTGCAATAAATTCAAGTTTAAACTAAGATGAATCGCATTAAGGAGCTGAGTGAAAAATTCGCTAATTTCAAAGTAACGCTGAGCTCGAGACTTAGAGAGAATAAACCTAACGTTAAGTTGACACATGCGCGTTTTTATTTCCGCATATATATTGGTTAGCCGAGACTAATGATCTCAACACTTATTGTAATTGAGGTACCTACCTACGTACAATTATGTTGTGATTTAATATTTCTACATCTCATCTAGTCAGCAGCCAGCCAGTAAAATTACAGAATTAATTTCAAAGTTATCTACAAATTATAGCAACTGCTATACGATGAATTTGGGCTTTTAAGACAATGTTCGATTCAATTCAAACCCATAGTAATCTTTTGAATTACATTAAGCTTTATATTTCGGTCATCTTTCATCATCGTGATAATTTTAACCCGGAGACACAAAATAATACACTTCTACTATAGGTACCTCGAATTCAACGAATAACTATTTTATGTAGCTAAATGTTAAATGTGTATGTAATAACAACAGAAACCAGTAATACTTATTACTACATTTAAAGTAGTTGTCAATGAGAAGTAACATTGTTGTTCTCTCTAAACCTGAAGGCACGGACTGCAGACAGAGCAATTCATTTTCATTATCCGGCAGCCTTTCTCATAACACGGTAGACTCGCCGTGGATACGGCAGGATACCTATATAATACATTTTTAAATATGTAAGACTTCATATTGAAAGTCTAACATTGAAAAGTTTGCTGTTATTCGTGATTTATTCGCCACATATGCTGTATACAAAGCAGGGTGGTAAAACAAGGGATATTCTAGATTGAAGGTGCTTCGAGCAGTAGGCAATGGCCATAAATTTGCGATTCAGGGCTTTCTGGACTACCAACCGTGGTATATACATCATTTTACGCTTCCCCGTATCCAGTAAATATAATTTTCTCTCCGCGTAGCGTGTAGGAAGTGTTATTTACAGCCTGAGATGACGTAAATTTAATGACACATAAGCAATTCTCAAAATCCTCCATGCGCACTAAGAGCCACGCAAATCGTGACCCCATATCTCTAAACAGGGCCAATAAACTAAAGGCCATGGTAAGCCCGGCGTAAAATCAGGCCTCCCTTGAAATACGGCACAGCAGTTGAGCAATGTGACTTATTATTAAACCCTAGGCCTGGTTGAGCCATAAATCCGTTCGGAACGGGGCAAGAAGCCTATCCGGCTAATTAAGGTGGCCAGGACAGCGAACGCCGTGTAAGCCAGTCGTAAACTACTAAATTGAGCGGTGTTATATTCAATTTAAAATCTTTCTTCGCGGCCAAAATTTCAATTATTTAAATAGGTGCTCGTGCTACGCTCGAAAATAAAGAGTTTTATTACATGTACAATCAACACCATAAATATACGGACGAAGTGACAGAATTTTCTAAAATGACAATTATGCCAGGGGCGTAAGAGTGTGCGGATAGTTTTGTCGCCTTGGTAACGTATATATTTATGATGTTGACTGTACAATAGGCTTGTGAACTGGATTTTGTTTCTGATGTAAATCGATTCTACTTATTTGAAAGGTACAAATATATATAAAGTAGCCAACCGTACCATGCGTTGAAAGAATCCCATACAAAACGGATGCGTTCACGTCATCCTGTGTCCTCCTTGAACTAAGTCTCTATGAAAAAAATAGCAATTTGTCATTTTGAGCATGAAAACGCGTTTAAGCACATAGTTTCGATACATTTATATGTTCAGTGTTATTTAAGCATTCCGGAATTAGCTTTTATTTTTCTTAAAGACAATAAAAATTAAACGAAATTTTCAAAAACTTTGTGGTCTATTAGCTTTAATATATTTTTTTGTGTTATGATAGTTTAGTATTTTACAATCCATATAACTATATTACGTTGTAAAATTCAGCATTACCCACATCCCCATTATCTGAAATGCCGCAAATACCTGAATAACTAAAGGGGTGAGAACAGCGAAAACTATGTAATCCACTCGTAAACTAAAACTTAGCAGCGAGCGATACTTTTAGAATCTAGCCGCATTGCACCTTGCTGTAAGGAATATCGTAACTTTTAAATAATTGCAAGTTTTGCCTTTTATTTAAGAATTAATTATACAAAATATGCTATACCGCTAACCGGAGTTACTTGAATATGCAGGGGCGACTTTGAAAAAGCAGTTTTTCTTTTATTTAATCGATTTTTACTGTGCTACACTTAATTGACGAAATACTTTGGTTGATATTGCAGCTGATAATCAAATTGCAACAAGCTAATGAAGTATATATAAAGACCATGTTAAAACCATATTCAATCTATCAAAGTAGCGCCATGTTTTCCTAGTCATCCGGTTTTACAGTAATTTGAACGATGCAATAAACTGTTCCTTTTGAAAGTCAGAAAAGCAAAGTGTAGTGTAGTGTTGTATGTAAGCCAGTCGTAAACTTTAATTTTCAGTAGCGTTATTTTGTACTTAGCCTCTTTGTGTTGCATCTGAAGTTCAAATAAATGTGGCCCGTTAATATAATTCCCAGTTTCGAAAATGTTTTAGCTGTCTTAATCGACATTTTGACAATTTTGCAATAACCTGTTCTTGCCCTCCAAATTACGACCTAACACAGTGACCGCTAGGGCAAAGTTTCACCGAACCGAAACACTAGCCTTCACATCAATTACCTGCACAAAAGCTAGCCTTTGCCACATTCCCTTAAACAAAAGGGTTTGTTTGGATACTAAATTATAGGCCGTTGTGTCCTTTTGTACGTGAAAAGTGTAGGTCTTGCAGTGAAACTACAGTCAAGGTAATTACCACTATGATGTATCGTTACAGGCTTTGCTCCTTATGTCGATGATTGATGATTCAGCGTTGAGATTAAAAACACGATTAAATTTACCGTGTTGCTGTTTTGCTTTGAAAAATGAGCTAGATTGTTAATTATGTTATTTAGTGAAACAGCAGGTATATCACAATGAGGTTTGTTTCAACATGTATTATTACTAGAGACCGGATTTGAAGTAGCGATCTCAATATTAATATAGATATGACTAGTGCGATTTGTTAAATACATGTCATGTTGGTTATATAAGGTCTTAAATTTTACCGTGCATTGTGCAGAAGAAATATTAAAGAAGAACTTAAAGAAATAAACTATTTCAAAAATTAATAAACGATGTTTTTATTTATTATTACCATAATTTTTGCCCAATATTTACAAAAGCTTCCAAAAAGGTTTTTAGGGCCGATAGAGACGGACTGCAACCCAACTGCAACTCCCTACGATTTGTATGGGAACTGCATCACAACTGCACGCCGACGCAACCCAACTGCAACTCCCTACGATTTGTATGGGAACTGCATGACAACTGCATGCCGACGCGCCGTCGGCGTGCAGTTGTGATGCAGTTATGATAAGGTCTTAAATTTTACCGTGCATTGTGCAGAAGAAATATTAAAAAAGAAGAACTTAAAAAAATAAACTATTTCAAAAATTAATATGTGATGCAGTTCCCATACAAATCGTAGGGAGTTGCAGTTGGGTTGCAGTCCGTCTGTATCGGCCCTTACTTTTTTGTTCCGATAAGTTACATTATTTTTGTGTGTAGAAAAAATAATAAATTATACCAGTCATATCCATATTAATATTGAGATCGCTACTTCAAATCCGGTCTCTAATTATTACATTTTGACGCAGTAAAAATTAGGTCGCTGGATTTTTCCTTACAAAAACAGACTTATAGTTACAATACTTGATCTTCATCTTAGATATTTAGCCACGTTTATGATGGTTTGAATCGATTAGATCTCCATACGAACAAAAATAGGTTTATGATTAACAATCAAATTTTACATCGTTAAATTGGATTGTTTCATTTTATAGCATAATACATTTTTTCACGTGAGGAATCCAAAAAAAAATCTCAATTTTATTTATGACTATTTGGGTTAGTCACGAGTACAACTCTGAACGACTGTCACATGGCAAGCGATCACCTACCAATAGACAAAGATTTGAATCAATAGACTGACAGGGAAACTGACGAAACTGGATCCGTTTTCACAATATTTACTTTGCCGCTAACAAAAAAACCCGTCGAACAAAACCTTCGCCTACGGGTGTCCGTTTTTGAAAGAACTCTAAAAAAGTCGACAACAATTGTAGTTTCAATACAACCTTTTGTGAATTCCACCGGTGTACGTTTGACAGATCAATTCATACGAATAGTGGCAGCTTTTTGACATGCAAAAGGAAATGTAGCAGGTATTTGTCGCGAACACACGAAGGCCCGAATGGGCCGTGTTAAGCTGTTTTACATGGAATGGGCCACTTGAATTTGAGTGTCCGCTGATGGTTTACTAAAACGTTAGTATATTATAAATAAACTACATGGCAAGACTAGTCACAAAACTACTCCCAGGTCGTTTGAGATATGCATCTCTATCGTAAAATTTTATGAAATGTTACCGTAACGTGCCGTAACTTGTATGGACTCTCCACCATGCTATTGAAGTAAACAGATGGAGCTGGAGCAGTTATTGCATAAAAGAAATTGGATATACATGTCGATCGTGCTTCAGCGTACTGTAATTGAATTTTTATAATAAATTGAAACAAATTAGTAATAAAACAACTTAAACGGATTAAATCGCGTATATTAACTACATTTTAAGTCCCGACGTTTCGTAACCCTTTTCAGCGTTCGTGGTCGCGGGTCTACCGGCGTGGTCGTGGGGGGGGTAATCTACTACGGGTCTACCCGCGACCACGAACGCTGAAAAGGGTTACGAAACGTTGGGACTTAAAATGTACGTTTAAGTTGTTTTATTACTATGAGTGATAATCGCGGAAACCGAAGACAATATTGTGAAACAAATTTAGTAATCCTAGTAATGATGACGTTTTGTTTTGTTTTTAATTTTAGAGTGCCTATGCATACAGCCGTTGGAAATTATAGTGGATTAGATTCCCGTCTGCGGCATGTAATTTTGCAATGTCTGCCTAGAACAATAATGCATATAAAAGTATACAATAGAAATAAGTTTATTAATGCTAGTCCCAAGTAAAGAAATTCATACCTACCCACTATAGCACATTATTTTAAAAATCTCCTCTAACGGCACGCATTAAATCGTCATCAAAACAATGGGGCGCCATTTATCTAAGATTTTATCGGCCATGTGTAGGAGGCTTTATATGTATGAATACTGCATGAGCCACTGCCCCTCGGGACGCGTCTCGTGGATAAACGCCCGTTTTAAAAAGTAAAACGCGGATTTTTAGAAGAGATAGGTTCTTGTGGCGTAAATAATGCAGGGTTAATGCTGCGTTCGTGAATATTAAGGCGGCGAGCGTACTGTCGACCCATGCAAATGTTGAGCATGTCTAAAAACGACTCATTATAAAATTTACATTTCCGATTTCAATTAATTGTTTTATCATGTTTGGCTATTATCATGTTACCTCGTAACTCTTCGCGCTTTATAAAGTACCCGCTCAAAATGAGTTTTTAACTTTTATTGAATGCAAGATTTCTGTTAGTTCTAATGTAAAATGTTAATAACACAAGGGGCTTAATGACTAATGAGAGTAAAGTACCTGTATTGATTTCACGCCGATATAATATCCATGTACCTACTCCATTGCGAATACTTGCGTGAGTACTCCATTCTTAATATTATGTTTTTTGCCCCAAATGTAAAAAAAACGAAAGTAAGTAACATTTTGCTTGACGAGTTGGTAAAGCTAGATAGTTTTGCTAACGCTGATTTTTCACAGGACATAGTTTATTGTAAACAAAAAATAACATCAATATGTTCATGCTCCAGATATGCCATTTATGGATCGTATTTTGTGTAGCTCATCGATTCACCACAGAGACGGAATTACCGGCACGTCCAGAAGGCCTAAGCCTAGGCTCGATGGTAATCGGGATATTTTTGACAGTGTGTCTTACAAAACATACAATAAATGATTTTGAAATTGCCAATAGCCAATTGAAAAAATCCCGGATCGCATTAACTAACAAAGATCAAAATCAAGAACCTGGAACATTGAGAAACCATAAAGGAATTCATACATAGTTTAATTCCCAAAAGCATCAAACAATATACTTAACTAAAACAACAGACATTTTAAAATTGCAATGCACCGCGCTTAGGTAAATATTATTATGACAGTAATACATTTTCTACGTAGCTAATGCACAGTTTAAAGATCTACAGTCGGCAGACGCCAATACAATCGAAGAACATTACCCACCTTATATATCACATTCAGTACCAGTATCCAGTATCGCTACGTGCGCTACGAGTATGCCGTAGGCCGTAGCACACTAATAGCCGTAAGTAGCGAAAATCCTTCGTAGACGTTGAACCCGACTGTCGGCTCTGTGGCACTGAAGTGTTATAATATCCACTCATATCCAGTTGGCTGACATCTTCTATACCGGGTGTTGCTCATCAAACAATAAAACTTTCGTTCAACAACTTTTAAAAATTGTGTTCTTTCGATTTTATCTTTTTCATACAAATTAAATAGTATTTTCAATGTACGTTAACATCAATCTAATTGACGTCGCTTGTCACGATACAAACATAATTAACATCGCAATACATTGCGGCTTCAAATAAACTTTAAAGTGTACTAAAAGCCAAAACTTTTTTTGTTAAATTTCGCCGAACAAAATGTTGTTCAGTCTGAGGAGTACAACCTTAGTTTTAATTATTTGTTCCTAGTACAGGCAAAAAGTTGTATACATTAAATAAAGTCGTGTCAGTTACACCATTTATAACTTGAAGAACGGATGGGCCGATTTTTACGATCTCTAATTTTTTAATCATTCTGAGGCGGAACGAAATTTTCCGCACAGCTAGTATTGATTAAATCTTGTCATGCTACCTAGTAGTTTGTATTTTCAAAGCATTTTATTCCATATCTATGCAGCCTTTCACAGATTAAAAATCAAATTCCGCTGATACTCCGCTTGATAACTCGCTTCCTTTTCGTTTCGCTCTTGGCAGAGCGGTCGTGATCATCATGAGGGAGGGTTGGGGGCTATTGTTGACCGTCTTACGATATCTTGCCATCTCGTCCGATTCGTGGCACTTCTGAAACATTCATTCATACAATGGATTACCCAAAGTAGATTTTATTTGGTCAGTCCATCGCATGGGCGACCTGCCTGCTTCGTAACTGCACTTCTTAAAAGCTATCAAAATTTGAAACTCTAGTTACCAAAAGTACGCGGTTATCACAGCAAGAGTGCTGTGACATACGCTCTGTATGTGCCGATTGCTATGTATGACGATGTATGTAGGGTTTCTAATCCCAGGATTTTTGTATGGCCAAGACCGGTATTCGGCCATCCTCACGAAGTATGTCTGCGGTCACCTAATTACCGCGACGCTGTTTTCACACTAAATGTATGGAGACGCGGTAATTAGACGCAGTCATACTTCGTGAGAATGGCCGTATTGAAAGTCAGGATTGAAAGCCCTAGATGTATGTAACTTTAGGTTCGCTTTACCTGCGTTTCTCTCAGCCTCCACCGATTGCTCTGTCTTACATCTCCGTTGGCCGACTGTATGTTCCGTTGACTGTACCTAATGTCAGCGAACGAATTTCATTTGCCCGGGGGCTATTTTGTGTACTCTGTGGCGCCCTCTTCATTACAGTTTGATTTAAGAAAACATCTGTCCCAGACGTGTTTGTTCTGTGGTAGCTAAAATATTATAATGTGAACTTATCTCTTCAAACATTATTGTAAAATGTATTTTAAACTTTACATGTATTATTGCTGGTGTTTTTGTTTTTTTGCAGTAAAATAACATAGGGAATATGTAACAGGAGACTTTTCTATTAAATGCAAAGTGTAGTTTAACTATTCTGATCGTTCATCCTGCAACTTTTTATTATTTCCTTTTACCCTTTTTTTCCACCCGTGTAGCAAACGTATTTAGCATGTCTTTCGAAAAATTAGATTTGTTTCGAAAAAAAAATGACTCATTTGGTGATCTATATATATATCACGTCACTCCTTAGGTGGGAGGGGGGTCTACGCAAACGTCACAGCCTATGTTTAAAAGATGGAAAAGGTTACGAAAAAGTAGAACGCAGGCGGAGGGGAGGCGAGTCTAAAAAAAATGGTTCTAATTAATAAGTTAGTGCACAGATCTATAAAATCGAAATTTCAGTGGCAAAATAATTGTAATTAATACAAGTGTAAACTAGGATATTGATATGTGGATGACCGCTAGTCCCTCTATGAAAAAAATCAAGTCGATCTGATAGGTAGGCACAAGTTTCAAGTGCGGGGAGAGGGCAACTCACCCCCGTTACTTCCAGCATACGCTCTCTAAAGTCACTGGTGGCCAGCAAACCTGCTTGCAGGATCGTAAGCCCACCACTTGGTCAGTATTCCTATCCAAAAGCTCTTAGAGCATATAGGTCAAATCAGGTTCTAAAAAAACCGGCCAATTAAATCGTTCTAACGCCTATTGATTCTTAACCAATTATCTCTGTTTATCAAAATTTATAGTTTCATGCTCTTAAAATCGAAAATAAACATTGTTCTAAAATTTCATATAGAGAAATAATAGTGTAGTCTTTAAATTTTTTGAATTATTTATAAAATTGTGAGATCAATCGCTTAAGACGTCGGTCCTTTATAAATAAACCATAAGCCAGACGGAGTTGATTTTAGAAAAATATCAAAATTTCTTCGGCTACCTAAGTTAAAAGTAGTGTAAAGTATATTTTTCATTAAAAACAAGCTTCGTTCTGCGAAGGTACCTATATAAAATTAATTAATAAAAAAAACTATCAAGTATCTTAAAGGTGCAGTTCCTAGCAAAACGGCGATACTTGACGCGGTGTCAGTATCACCGTGTTCGTACACGCCGTCATGTAAGTACTTACATAGAACCTTGTACAGTCGCCATCAGATATATATGAGCTGTCAGTGTACTCATAAATATCTGAACACGGCTCTAATGCTATGAAAATAGAGCCGTGTTCAGATATTTATGAGTACACTGACAGCTCAGCGACTGTACTATCGCTCTGTCGCGGTCGATACTAACGGGGCGTTAGTGACGTCTTTGCGCTTTGCTCGGAACTGCACCTTAAGCGATAAAGCTATTCATGCTGGAAAAATCTTTTAATGTAGTAAAAAATGCACTCATAATCAGTAGGATAATTTCGGGGTAGCTGGGCTATACAAAGGAGAGATGTTTGATGGAAATAATGCATGGAAAAGTTGATTAGGTTTTGCTAAGTACTTGTAAGTTCGTAGCGCGTAAAGGTGGTTTTCCACCGGCAGGACGAGACGAGACGAGGATTGAATTGAAATTTGTATCAAGAGAGGATTGAAAACTTCATACAAATTTCAATTCAATCCTTGTCTCGTGTCGTCTCGCCCTGCCGGTGGAAAACCACCTTAATACGTTTGAGTTAAGATACGGCCATTATTTTGACGAAAATGAATTATAAGTAATCAATGAGCCCTTTGGCACTTCTACCCCAGATTTATTTATTTTTTTTATGGAAAGGTTTTTTTTTTATTTAATTAGCTATAGCAACATACTTGTTGGAATAGCTAATGATGAAAGATCAAACTGTATTACCTATATTTTTACATTATTTACTCTTGTATTAGTTAATAATAATTTCGTAACTTAGGAAAAACTTTAGAAACCACATCAATGCCTAATAGTCGTGTTTTTTTACCAGATTTATGAGTTCTTAATAGTTTGTTAACTTTCTTCAACTACCCCGCAAATACTTAGTCCTAAACTTGAAAATTGTTAATAAGTTAGGGCCATACGTTCAGGGTCTTATTTGATGTTCTTCATAAGTAAATCCCTTTTATCTAGCGAACTTCACCCAATTTATTTTGTTCACTGAACATTAACAATTTCAAATTTAACTTCCAGATGTTACAAAGGAATTTTGTTAAAATATTTTACTTATCTACTGTTTTGAGCGGTAATTTGTATTTAATATTGAAGAGTTAAAGGAACAGTTAACCCTTTGTTGATACTTTAAAAGATAATGACGGACATTGACAAAGAACATTAGAATAATACAGATTTATCGTAGGGCCTTATATGCCATAGAGTGTTCACTTTATTTGGATAGTTACATATATTATTTGTATGAATTTTTTATTCGTTTCAATTTTCTCTTGCTTAAATGCAAAAATATTGGAAAACCTTTAACGTAAGTCATTTAGATGGGCTCCTTTTATAATCATTCTAAAAAGTCAATGGTATCTGTAAACTATTATGCAAAAAGCGTATTAGGACGATAAAAATGATTATGAGAACAATTGAAAGCATGTTTACAAAAACAGCATAACTGCACGGGATGTGATTTTACAGAAGATCAATAAAAGTAAATAGCTCTTGAAGTAGGTATTATTAGCAATCTTATTTTATTTAAATCATAAAAATAGCTTTGTCATTTATGCACTTTTTGTAAAAAAAATGTTACTTATGTTGTTTTCGTAAAAAAAAAACAATAGCTTTCATAGAAATTATTTTTTTACATTTTGATTGATCCAGATTTGACTGGCAAATATAGTTATTTGTAATGGTAATTTAATTCTCTAGTTTATATAAATTTTACATTCCATTATCTTTATCTTCACCAGCCTTATTTTAAAGATACAAGAAGTGAATTTTGGATAATTGGGATCATCATAGGACAATATCTTTTTCTGCAATTGTAGCGCCTTCGAGGCCTAACAGAATGAGACCAATAAATTGCATTCGCAAAAAATGACAGTTATGTTGTTTTTGTAAACATCCCTTCAATTACTCGGGTACTATATTGATATGTCATGTCACGATGGTACTTCTAAAGCGTAGTAAGATTAAAAAAAATAATAAGTAATTAATAATAACTGTAAAATAATATACTGTAGTTCAAAGTTACACCAAAAATCACAAGTGACTGCTATTCTGCAAAGTAAAAATAAAACTTGAGAAAAACATCAGTACCTCTGTCACGCACGCATACATCACACACACCATCCACCATCAATCCACTAACGCCATCTACTTTAAAACACGAACTACTGCAACTGCAGTAAGTTATGAACGACAATTCTATCTCAGTTCTTCAGAGCCGGCAAGTTGGATAGTTGTATGTTTGAGCTTGCCTGCAATCCAAAGAAACAAGAACAAACATCTATAACTTTTTATTTAATTTTACTGTATTATTCTTGTTCATAGAAATTCAAAACTTTCCTTTGATTTATTTTTATTCTTACCAGCAAAAAGAAGTTAGTATTTAATTTAGCGCAAACCTTTCGTACTGGAATTTAAAATTTCCCTTTTTGTTAATTTTCACCTAGTTGGCATAAAAAGTAAAAATGATTGCTAAACAAGTTAACGATAAATTATTGCTTTAAAAATAATAATCTTATTTTAACTAAGGTGAATCAGTTTTATAATACGCAGTTAGAATGATTTAAAAATTACTGTAAGGTGCGTAGTTAATAATGATATTATTAGCATTATGATATTGTCTTAATCTATTTAATTTTATGCGTCATGCATCCGACTTAAGATGTAAAACCGTAAGTAAAAAAAAACGGTTACTGATGGTGCTCTAAAATTATTGAAGTTAGAGAAGTATTTTTTCCGTAAATCATAAAATAAGTCTAAACGTACTATATGTAAGGTAAGTTCCATACTGCCATGCTAGTTACTATGAGCTTCCATAGTAAAAAGTCGCCTTTTAGACAAGGACGGCAGTATAAGTTTCCTTTCGCAAAATCCTTCAGTTAAAGGTTTGAAAAAAATCAACGTTTCTTCCTCAAACGGCTCAAATATTAGGTTTTAATTATGATATAACTTAGAGCAACACGGAAAGGAGGCGACATAAGGCACTTTTCCGGTACACAAATTTCTGCCATATTTGGTGAGGGGGGAACGAGGTAACGCACACTTGCGCACACATGCGTACATGAAAAATCGTCTATCACTACGAAACTAACACTTAACAAATAGAACAACACATTGACCAACTCACATTCACAAAGATACATTTTACGTTGAATTAGTGTAATGATGTGACGCACAATATTGATAAGTTTAGCAGAACACCATGGCAATGCGAGGTTGCTTGTTTGTCAACTAGTAAACATACTTCTAATAATGTCAATCAGATTTTTGTATTTATAAGTTTTAAAGGAAGTAAATAATGATAAAGTGATTCTAAATACTTTAAATATTCATTCATTTATTTATTTATTAATTGCTTACATGTACATTTTATGTAAGGTATTGCAAGATGTTAGGAGCATACAGTGTGGAGAGTGTACATGATACCCTGATGGGCATTACAATTCAATCTTATACTAAATTATAATTTCAATGTTTATAAATAAATAAGGGAGCACATTCAAAGTCATAAATAATTAATTAATTGTCTGGACTCTAATTTCAAAAATAACATTAGTAAATTTATTTGAATGATAATTATTACAGTAGGTGTTTACGCCACGTAACTTAATTCGTTACCCGTAACGCCATCTAGCGGTCAACATTAGAAGTAACTTTACTTTAGGCACACAACCAAGAACCTTTATACTCCCCTTCCCTCTCCCACGCATGACGCGCCGCCTGTGTTAGAAGAAGACGATTGGGTGTCCGGAACAAATCTACGCGAACGGAAGGAAATGATTTTAATGTCCGTTCGGAGCTTTACAACCGCGCTGCGCTCGAGTTCGCTCCGCATATATTCTGTGAATAATTATAATTTTAAGACTTATCTTGTGCTGAACTTTGTTACTTTATTAACCTGAAGGTGATTTGTGCTATAGTGTAGAATTAAGCAGTGCTCGGACGATCGCAACCAGACTAAAGCTGTTTTCGTCGCCGTCAGCCATCTTAAGTGAATGAAGAACTTTATCCCTGGCCAGGGAATCTGACTTCGGCGGTACCCAGAAGCTATCCAGGTATGGTGCTTTATCATGCGTTCCTTCCTTCCTCCCTGTGTATTCCGACATTCGTAATCCTCGCCCGCTCACGCTTTGACAAATTACGCAAGGTCCTTCGATCGGTTTAATTTTAGTCTTCATTTTGCAACCTCAAAAATCATCGTTTTACGCGCGCAACCATTTTATGGTCCGGATCGAACCGGATTTTGAACCACGCCAAGTGCCTAATGCGGTAATGCCTATCTTAATAATAAGTTAATTATAATCGTGGTTACCTAAGTAATACATAGTAAAATAGGTAATCCATTTCTACTCCCGCCCGCGTGTTTATTTCGAATATAAAGCTGCGCTGCGCTTACCTACTTATATTCGTAGGTATTCTATTCCTCCCGCATTATAGTAGCAATCGCACGATTGTATCGTGTCGCTTTTACCTAACTATTAGTAAGTTAGGTATTCTATCTCGCATCCGTTCGCATCGTAACTCAATCGCACCGCGCGTACCTACTACGACATATAAGTAGGTAGGTATTCTATTCCGCTCCGCTTTAATTCACAAATTTAGTATTACAATAGGTGTATAGTATAGGTACTTATTTTCGGTCAACTCACGCTACTTATACCTAAGTATTTCATTAGTTAAATCAGTGTTTGTAATTTGTAATCAATCGCGTACGTACATCGATCTACATAGAAATAGGTACATTACATAGAAAGTTAATTGTGTATAAGTATTTTGAACAGCTGACCAAGTTATATTTATTATTTTGACAATTTGCTTGTAATTGTTAGAACCTGCTTAGATTATTTCGTGCATTTCGTTAGATTAATTCGTGTGATGTGTGAATGAGTATCATTTCAATCGTTGTATTTAGTGCTTAAGTGAAAAATCTCTCCAGTTCGCGCCTATAAATATCTATAGGTATATCGTTTATGTTCTGTCTTCGCGTTCATAGGTAGGTTCTAATAACTAACGCACCGCTTTGTTATTGTTAGGTTAAGTAATAGTTTAGTTCATCGCTTCGTGTGTAAGTTTAAATACCTATAAGTGGGAAGTTTATCATCTTTGCGTTTGGCGCGTTAGGTACGTTTTATTTCGTACGTGTTTGCTTGTCGTCGAATTGTTTATAAGGTAATATTGTAAGGTAATTATTACGCGTAACGTAGTAAGTGTAGACTTATATTTTATTTAAATAATAAAGTGAGCCGCAATAATTTCGTCCGCAATTAAAACTCGTGCTAAATCTAAAATGGCTGAACAAAAATTGAAAAATATGGAATCGAGACGCGTCGCGTTTTTCGAACGACTGCAAGGAATTTTAGCCCTGTCTCAGCAACTAGATAATGAAACTAATGTTGAAAAGTTTCTTGCGAATATTGAAACCTTAGACTCTATCAGGGATAATTATTTGATAATCATCGAAAAAATAAACGAGTTGCAAATGACTATCAGGCCGGACGCTCAGCCTAGTTTTAGCGCTTGGTTAGAGTTCGAAGATATTTACTGCCGAATAAAGAGACAACACTCTAAGCTGACTGCTCCGCGTGAGGTGAAACCTGACATTAGTTACTTTAAACACGCATTTGACATTAAACCGGCCGGTCCTAAATTACCAGCGTTACAAATACCAGATTTTAATGGAGATGCACGTGCTTGGCCATTGTTTTACGCTAGTTTTAAAACAACAATCCACGAAAATGATAGCCTCAGTGACACTGAAAAACTTTATTACCTGATAGGTAAACTAACTGGCAAAGCGCAATCAGTTTGCGCTGGCTTAACCCCTTGCGCGGAAAATTATGCCATAATATTTAAAACTTTAGTCTGCAAATACGACGACAAACGATTGCAAAGCACTGCTTATTTGGATCAATTTCTAAATTTGAAACCTATAAATGCGATCACCTCCGAAAGTTTGGATACTTTTGTCGATAATCTTTCGTCCTCAGTCGCGGCGCTTAAAGGGTTAAAATTGACTGACCTTTGTGATTTTATTTTACTCCATCTTGCATCGAAAAAGTTTGACGCGGATACAATTCGCGCTTTTGAAATGGATAGTCGAGGTACCGAAATACCTACCTTTGATGATTTGATCACCTTCTTACGCGGCCAGGTTAAAATATTACAGCGGACCTCTAGTACTAAACCTTCACAAGCCTACAAAAAATCCTCTGAATACGTTGATTCTGCTAGGGGTGTAAAGAACACTGTCGCATATTTTAATGTGGCAAATGAAGGTCCGCCCGCAACCTCGCAGCACGTTACGCCCGCGCCACGACCCGGTAATAGCAATATCAGCGCCGATACTTGTTCGCTATGTAATGCGCCTACACAACATGAACAACTATATAGATGCCCGGGCTTTCAAAAACTGACACCTCACGACAGGTATAACTATGTGAAAACATATAACTATTGTCTTAACTGCTTAAGTCACAAACACAAACTTAATGCTTGTAATTCTAATAGCTCGTGCCGCAAATGTAACAACAAACATCACTCGATGTTACATTTTGATAACAGTGTGTCAGCCCCTGCGCTGACGAAGGACACATTTTATGGTCAGTGGTCACCCCCTAACCCTCCAAGTGAATTAATGCCTAGTTTCAACCCCGGTTTCGTTCAACCTCCGCAGGCATGGACAACTTCACAATGTTATATGAATCCCGGGTATCCTACCCCAGCGTCGTTCCATTCTACGCCGCCATTGAGCTGGACTGCTCCGCCGATGTCTACCCGCACAAGCGCGGACGCTTCTATTCCCGAGCCGTCGAATCTCACGCCGCAGCCGCAGCCAGCTACTAGCGCTCACATGCAGTTTTCAGTAAATAATTGCAGCAATACTACGTCTAGTAATTTGCCTACTACTGTGTTATTAGCAACAGCGCGTGTGATAGTTTATGATTCTCAGGGTCAAGAGTGTTTAGTACGCTGCTTGTTGGATAGCGCATCACAAAGTAATTTCATATCACGCGAGTGCTGTGATCGATTGGGTTTAAATACCTATCAGAGAAACATCACGGTTAGAGGAATCGCGGGGTCGAGTAAGGTAGTAAACTCGCTGGTGAATGTGAAATTCTTCTCTCGATTCGATCGAAACATTAATTACGAACTTGATACGTTAGTTGTTGATAAGGTGACAGATCGTTTACCTAACGTGGAGGTAGATAGGTCGATGCTTACATACTTTGATTCGCTTCGGCTAGCTGACGATACTTACTCTGTGACAGGTGACATCGATATGCTGATAGGTGCGTCGTTGTTCCCGCACTTGTTACTTGGTGATAGGGTTCAAGGTCCCAGTCAATCACCCTGCGCTTTAAACACCGTTCTTGGGTACGTAATTATAGGCAATGCTCCCGCGAACATCAATATAACCTCATCGATCTCATGCTGTTGCCTTGTGCAGCCCTGCGTAGATAAAATGGTGCAAAAATTTTGGGAATTAGAGGAGGTTGACATCCCTCACATTCAGAGCCCTAACGATCGTGCATGTGAGGAAATATTTAAGAATACGACTACTCGTGACCCATCGAACGGACGCTATACGGTAACTTTGCCTTTCAAGGATGATCCTTCACTTTTAGGCGATTCCTACGCATGCGCTGAGAAACGGTTCCTCTGTCTTGAACGTAAAATGAAGGCAGTGCCTGAATTTAAACGAGCTTACGATGACGTAATCAAGGATTATCTCGCTAAGGATTACATTACACCGACGCTTCCCGAAACCGCTGAAACTGCAACACAGTCTTCATATATTATACCGCATCACGGAGTACTTCGCGAGGATAAATCGACTACCAAATTACGCGTAGTCCTAGATGCTAGCGCTAAAACCAGTACATCCGTTTCTCTAAATGATATTCTTCATGGTGGTGAAAACCTTCAAGGGAACTTGTTCGAGATTATATTGAATTTTCGCCTATTTAAAATAGCATTGTGCGCTGATATACGTCAAATGTTCCTTTGTATAGGCGTGCAAGAACAAGATCGTCGGTTCCAACGTATTTTGTATAGATTCGATCCAGCTGATCCCCTCACTATCTTCGAGTTCAAACGCGTTTGTTTTGGACTCAAGTCAAGTCCATTTCACGCATTGCGAACTATTCGCCAGTTAATCGAGGATGAAGGGTATCAATTTCCACTCGCAAAGGTAGCCCTCGAAAATGCGCTATATATGGATGACTATGTTTATAGTGTAGAATCAGAAATCGAAGGTATAGAAACAGCTAAGGAGGTCATTGCTCTATTGAAAATGGGACAGTTCGATTTGGTTAAATGGAATAGTAATTCTGCGAATGTTTTAGATACTATACCACATTCGCATCGATTAGCAGCGGTAATAGAATTTGACAAGGGAGAAAATCAAAAGGTCTTAGGCCTTTCTTGGTCTCCTGTGGCCGACACGTTCTCATTAGATGTTTCACAACCAGTGGAAAAATGCACCAAGCGCTCAATCCTTTCATGTGTAGCCCGATTATGGGACTTGATGGGTTTCATAGGACCAGTGATTTTATTCGCGAAGCTTCTGATAAGAGATCTCTGGCTCATAAAATGCGACTGGGATGATGAGCCACCGGACACTATCGTAAAGCTTTGGAAAACTTTTCGCAATGAACTTCACTTGTTGAATCAATTGGAAATACCGCGTCATGTTGGTGTAGTCGCGAATAGTGTCGTTACTATCGTAGGATTTGGGGATGCTAGTGAACGCGGCTATGGAGCAGTAGTGTATGTTCATGTAAATACTAATGGTGTTATCTATACACACATTTTGTGCTCAAAATCTCGCGTTTCGCCGACTAAAACGGTCTCTCTAGCTCGTCTTGATGTATGTGCTGCGCTTATTCTAGCCAAACTTATACGCGTTGTGATGGATACACGGGGCACTCGCATTAATACCGATAACGTCTACGCATTTTCGGATTCCACTGTAACTTTATGCTGGATACATTCGTCACCCCCCCGATGGGGTACGTTTGTAGCAAATCGCGTAGCCAAAATACAATCCTCACTTTCAGCCGATCGGTTTTATCACGTCTCTGGCGCTGAAAACCCAGCGGACTGTCTCTCGCGTGGCTTAACGCCCTCGCAGATTATGGATCATCCTCTCTGGTTTCAAGGACCTTTCTGGATGCAGCGGGATCCTGCCGATTGGCCTGTAACATCATTTGACCCGTCGATTATATCTAAACCGCCTGAAGAGAAGACGCATGCATTGGTTTCCACCACATTAATTGAATTGCCGCTATTAATCGCTCTAGCTGATCGCATGTCGTCTTGGTCGAAGCTGTTACGATGCGTAGTCTATATCTATCGATTTGGACGAGTACTCCCTCGAAGGAAATACGTTTCTGCTTCAGATCTTGATTTTGCGGAGGCCAAGATCATCCGTGCATTGCAACAACATCATTTTGCGAAAGAGTTCGTAAATTTACAGTCAGGCAAGATATGCTCACGAGCATTTCAGCGCTTAAAACCGTTTCTCCAAGACGGCATTATTAGAGTTGGAGGTAGGCTTGAAGCTGAATTATCAGCAGAAACATCCGATCATATTACCAAGGAAGGGCCACATAGTCAATCTCATAGTGGATTACTTTCATAAGATGTATTCTCATGCTGGATCAGATGAGTTGTTTTCCGTGCTACGCCAATGCTATTGGATTTTTGCTGCCAGAAATATTGTCCGCAGTAGGATATTTCTATGCTTACGGTGCTTTCGCTTGCGTCCGAAATCGGATTGTCCAGAGATGTCAGATCATAAGGCTTGTCGGGTAGTGCGTTCTGCCAAAGCGTTTACCCACACCGGGGCAGATTTTGCTGGACCTTTAAAGGTTACGCCCAGTCAAGGTAGGGGCATCCGATCTCAAAAGGCTTATGTCTGTATCTTTGTTTGCATGACTACCCGTGCCATCCATATTGAGTTGGCATCTGATTTGAGTACGAACTGCTTTTTATCCGCACTTAAAAGGTTTCTAGCTCGACGCGGTCCTGTGGCACGGCTGTATTCCGATAATGGGACAAATTTTGTTGGAGCGAAAAGATACCTTAACGAGTTGCATGTTCTTTTGAACTCCAAACACTTCAGCACCGATTTTGCTCGTGTTCTCGCTGATAATCGTATAGATTGGCACATGAATCCTCCAGCTGCGCCTCATTTTGGGGGTAATTGGGAGGCCAATATTAAAAGCCTAAAAACACACCTTTTCCGCTTAATAGGTGATCAAATTTTATCCATAGAAGAGATGAATACGGTACTCACTCAAGTAGAGGCTGTGATGAACTCCAGACCTCTTTGTAGGACGTTATCGTCTGACCCAGCCGAGCCTCTAGCTTTAACGCCTGCATATTTCTTGACTTTGACCCCCCTAAAGTACTTGCCAGCTCGTGAGATCGAAGATGATAGACTCAGCCTTTTATCGCGTCATGCACTTTTAGATAAATTGGTTCAGTCATTTTGGAATCGTTGGCACCGCGAATATCTGAGTACGTTGCAAACACAAGTGAAATGGAACACTCCGACAGTTCCTATAACGGTGGGAACAGTCGTTATTGTTCGAACGGAGAATGCGCCTCCGCTTCATTGGCCACTTGGGTGTAATCGATGAGGTTCTCCCGGCTAAGGACGGTGTCGTAAGAGTTGCGAAAGTCAGAACCGTATCTGGATCGTTCTTGCGTCCAGTAGTTCGTCTTTGTCCCTTACCTAATCAATAATGACATTACTTTACCGTCTTACTGTATTATAGTTTATAGCTAATTTCAATTTGATTGTTTGCTTGTATATAGTCCATTTGTTCGATTTTTCTCTTTGAAGGACTCCCTTCAAGTGGGGCGGTAATGTTTACGCCACGTAACTTAATTCGTTACCCGTAACGCCATCTAGCGGTCAACATTAGAAGTAACTTTACTTTAGGCACACAACCAAGAACCTTTATACTCCCCTTCCCTCTCCCACGCATGACGCGCCGCCTGTGTTAGAAGAAGACGATTGGGTGTCCGGAACAAATCTACGCGAACGGAAGGAAATGATTTTAATGTCCGTTCGGAGCTTTACAACCGCGCTGCGCTCGAGTTCGCTCCGCATATATTCTGTGAATAATTATAATTTTAAGACTTATCTTGTGCTGAACTTTGTTACTTTATTAACCTGAAGGTGATTTGTGCTATAGTGTAGAATTAAGCAGTGCTCGGACGATCGCAACCAGACTAAAGCTGTTTTCGTCGCCGTCAGCCATCTTAAGTGAATGAAGAACTTTATCCCTGGCCAGGGAATCTGACTTCGGCGGTACCCAGAAGCTATCCAGGTATGGTGCTTTATCATGCGTTCCTTCCTTCCTCCCTGTGTATTCCGACATTCGTAATCCTCGCCCGCTCACGCTTTGACAAATTACGCAAGGTCCTTCGATCGGTTTAATTTTAGTCTTCATTTTGCAACCTCAAAAATCATCGTTTTACGCGCGCAACCATTTTATGGTCCGGATCGAACCGGATTTTGAACCACGCCAAGTGCCTAATGCGGTAATGCCTATCTTAATAATAAGTTAATTATAATCGTGGTTACCTAAGTAATACATAGTAAAATAGGTAATCCATTTCTACTCCCGCCCGCGTGTTTATTTCGAATATAAAGCTGCGCTGCGCTTACCTACTTATATTCGTAGGTATTCTATTCCTCCCGCATTATAGTAGCAATCGCACGATTGTATCGTGTCGCTTTTACCTAACTATTAGTAAGTTAGGTATTCTATCTCGCATCCGTTCGCATCGTAACTCAATCGCACCGCGCGTACCTACTACGACATATAAGTAGGTAGGTATTCTATTCCGCTCCGCTTTAATTCACAAATTTAGTATTACAATAGGTGTATAGTATAGGTACTTATTTTCGGTCAACTCACGCTACTTATACCTAAGTATTTCATTAGTTAAATCAGTGTTTGTAATTTGTAATCAATCGCGTACGTACATCGATCTACATAGAAATAGGTACATTACATAGAAAGTTAATTGTGTATAAGTATTTTGAACAGCTGACCAAGTTATATTTATTATTTTGACAATTTGCTTGTAATTGTTAGAACCTGCTTAGATTATTTCGTGCATTTCGTTAGATTAATTCGTGTGATGTGTGAATGAGTATCATTTCAATCGTTGTATTTAGTGCTTAAGTGAAAAATCTCTCCAGTTCGCGCCTATAAATATCTATAGGTATATCGTTTATGTTCTGTCTTCGCGTTCATAGGTAGTGTGAGCGACGCAATTAGTTTTAGAATAGTTTTAATCTTAATGCATATTTGTTAAAGGCAAGGGACGCGCGAGGAGAGCGGGGTCGCGGGGCGGTCGGGCCACAACGGTATCTTACCGTCCGGCAGCACATTTAAGTTAGTCGATGTACGTTTTTGCACTCGCCGCACGTTCCTCTGCCTCCCAAAATTGTTTGAATACCTACCTGTTACCAAAAATATAAGTTTGTCGCGAAGTTGGCTTTTTTCTACGTGAAGAGAACCCCGACCCTCTACAAAGTGGTCCTTCGAACCGGATCTCATGTTTTTCACGCCACCGCCGTCGAAAACAATGGTCAATACGCGAAACACTGTAAGGAAAGAGCAGGAGAGGAAGAAAGCGGAGGCCGAAACCGAAGCTACTCAACCCGAGCCGCCTACTAGTGGGATGCAAAATGTTGAAGCGAAAGGGAATCCTGACAAGACGATGTTGTTAGAGGGCAGGAGCGTAAAGTCTGAAATACCGATGCCCATTAATCACAATGTCAACTCGCCAACCCGCCGTAAATTGACCTTGTCTAGAAAATCTTCAACATCATCTATTGAGGCGCGGAGAAAGAAGCTGGAGTTGGAAGCGGCAGAGGCAAAAGCACGAATAGAAATGCAGCTCATCGATAAACGCTTAGAAGCGGACCTAGCGGAATTAAATGAAGAATACAGTCCACAACAGTCGGAGACAGATAATCAAAGTGAAGTTGCAAAGTGGGTAGAACGCAGTCGAGTTGAGTTGGAGACACAGCAAGCCACTAATCAAGTGCCACCCTCGGGCTTGCCGTGCCCGCCGGCTGATGTCAACGCCGGCACTGATGGTCCAATTCACCAGTTAGCCTGTGTACTTAAGGATATGATGACTACTTCCATGTGCAACAACAACAACAGTACAAATCTGCTCAGCCGCATCAGCACACCTAGGGAACTTCCAGTCTTTGCTGGGGACTTAATGGATTGGTTACCGTTCAAAATGGCCTATGAAGAATCGTCCCGTGTGTGTAAATTCAGTGATTCGGAGAACCTGTGGCGTCTACGAAGGTGTCTTCGAGGCGCAGCCAAAGATGCTGTCCAATCGTTGCTCATCACGGCTACCTCTCCTGAAATACTAATGTCTACCCTGGAACTGCAGTTCGGGAACCCAGATGGAATCTTGTCCCGTATTAAACAAGAAATAAAAAAAATGAACGCAGTGTCTTCAGAATATCACAAAGACATTGTTGTGTTTTCAAATAAAATAAGAAATTACGTCGCCGCCGTCAATGCACTCGGCCGCAAAAACCACCTGGAAGATACGAGTCTAATCACAGTTGTGTTATCTAAGCTGCCTACCATCCTTTTGTCTAAATGGGCCGACTTCAGATACTCGCACAACACCGCAAGTACTTCGACTAGACTCGATCAACTGTCGGAATTCTTACATGAAGAAGCCGTTAAAATATCACAGTGCAGTGTTACGTTAATAAACGCGCCAAAGGACATGTATAGGCGTAAATATACGGACAATAGTGCAAATAATCATTCACAAACAATATTAGTACAAAGTGGCCAGAGTTATGCCAAGTGTCGTTATTGTCATGGACCTAATCACAACTTAAGTGAGTGTAAAAAGTTTAAAAAATCGCTAAGAAAAGATCGCTGGAGTTATGTAAAACGGTTCGGACTTTGTTACAAGTGCCTATTACGTCATCAGGACAGAAAAATGTGCCCCGCACCTGTATGTGACGTTGATAATTGCGGGCAGGCGCATCACCGCTTGTTACATTTCGTGCCTAGTGAAAACCAAAGCGAGAACAATAACAGTACCGTGCAAGTGACAGAGATCGAGTCTGACTCTAATTCTCAAGTTGTGGCTCACATGAACATGTCTTCGTCTAAGGTTTTACTAAAAGTAGTGCCGATAAACATTCATGGACCCCGTGGCGTAATTAGTTGTAGTGCACTTCTCGATGACGCTTCGACAATAACAGTGATAAGTGCAGATCTCGCGAGGCGCGCGGGGGTGCGCGGGCGTCGGGAGTGCATGCGTGTGCGTGGCGCATGGGACAATACTGAACTAGTGTGCGAAACTCACCTGATGGACTTAACCTTATCTAACAAAGACGGTCAGCGGTTTACGATTAGCGCGCGAAGTGTTAACGAACTAAACTTACCTAATCAAAACATGAACTTGGTGAACTGTGATAAATTTACGCATTTACAAAAACTTAAAAATGAACTTTGCTGTGAACAATTAAAACCGGAAATATTAATAGGGCAAGACAACTGCCACCTATTGTTACCTTCGGAAGTTGTCGTTGGCACTCCTGAGGAGCCCTGTGCTAGCAGATGTCCTTTGGGGTGGGCCGTTTTCGGAAGAGTTCCGGCGAGTATGACGTCACACAATGAAGCGCTTCACTCAACTCTCTTCATAATGGATAATGACGTCCGTAATGACGTCGCTGATAACAATCGACTACTGCGCGAGTTGCAGGAAGATGTACGTCGGTCATTCACATTCGACTCTTTGGGCGTTGCTGGGAAACCGCGCGAGAACCAGAACGACGTACGAGCTCTAGAACACCTGGATCGAACTTCTACTCTTGTTGATGGCAGATGGTACGTCGGGCTACCCTGGAAGGATGAAAACTGTATAATGCCCGACTCATTTCCTCACGCATTGTCGCGACTTAAATCGGTTGAACGAAAGATGGAGAAAAGTGACGCGTACAGAGAGAGATATAACGAGCGTATGCAGCATTTATTCGATAACGATTACGCACAGGAGTTAACTAACACTGACGTCACTAGCAGAACATGGTACCTCCCCCATTTTGGGGTTGATAATCCTAATAAAAAACGTTTGAGGCTGGTATTTGATTGTGCCGCAAAAAATAATGGACTGTCGTTAAATGATTACCTACTTACGGGTCCCAATCAACTAAATTCCCTGTTCGGAATAATGTTGCGGTTCCGAGAGCATAAAATAGGACTGACCAGTGACATCAAAGATATGTACTTAAGGGTTAAAATCAGAGAAGAAGACCAGAATGCATTCAGATTTTTATACCGAAGTGACCCTAAGGGCCCTGTGAAACCATATGTCATGACGTCATTGTTATTTGGCGCCAATTGTTCGCCTTTCATTGCCCAGTATATAAAAAACAAAAACGCTCAGCGTTTCGAGTCGACGATGCTACCTGCGTGCGAGGCTATATACCACCAACACTACGTCGACGATTACATAGACAGTATTCCAGATGAAAAAACCGCTATTCAATTGATAAGCGATATAAGTATGATTCATCAACAAGGCGGATTTCATTTACGTAACTGGACTTCTAATAGTAAACAAGTTCTTCAATCCATGCCAAAAGAAACTCTCGGCGAGGCGGCAGTAAGGTTCAATTTCGGAGAACAATATGAAAGCGAAAGAACTCTGGGGTTAATCTGGTTTCCATATGAAGATGCACTGGGATTCGACGTGTCTTTTAAGAAAATTCCTGCAAATATAATCGAGGGAACACAACGGCCAACAAAACGGGACATGTTACGAGTAGTTATGTCCATATTTGACGTCTACGGATTTTTGTCTCCATTCACGATTAATGGAAAAATTATATTACAAGAATGCTGGCAACAAAACATAGACTGGGACGATCAAATACCTAACGACATATACGACAAGTGGTGCAACTGGATAAGTTGTTTAAAATCATTACGCAACATACGGCTACCTAGATATTACTACAACGCAGCAACTACGGGAGTAATAGGAGCGAACGCGCTGGACTCGAACCCGGCCGCCGCCGCGGCTACCGCCACTGAGTCGCCGGAGCAAGATAAGCCGCGCGCGCCGATACAGTCGCTTACTCCGCAGCTGCCGAGCGTCGCCCGCTATACGAACCTACAATTACATATATTTTGTGACAGCTCGGCTAAGGCAATGTGCGCCGTCGCATACTGGCGCTGGGAGGATAACGCACAAGTATACAAAGCGTTTGTGGCGAGTAAATGCCGCGTTGCACCAAATAAAACAACGTCTATTCCACGGCTTGAATTAAATTCGGCAGTTTTAGCGGCTAGACTATCTGAAACTATAATAAAGGAACATAAAATAAAAGCGGAGAGAAAAATATTCTGGAGCGATTCAAGTACAGTATTACACTGGATAAGAAATAAATCTCGCACTTACAAACCGTACATAGCTAACCGCTTAGGCGAAATTGATGAGCTTACCTGCAGTGATGAATGGCGATATGTCCCCACGCAGTTGAATATCGCAGATGTGGGCACGCGAGAGGCATATGACGCGTCTATTTTACAAAGTCAATGGCTTCACGGACCGGACTTCTTATCGAGTGACGAGCGCACCTGGCCGACGGATCTCCCGCAACCTGAAATAAATGAAAATGAATTAGAGTGCATTACTGTCGTACAATCTATTAACGATACGAGTAACTTACCTGTGCCAGATGCTACACGTTTTTCATCCTGGCTGCGCTTGCTTCGAAGTACTCGTGCTGTACTGAGATTTATTAATAAATGCCGAAGAATCACCGATGATGTAAATGACAACACAATGGAGGAAGCCGAGCGCCTATTGTTAAAACAATCACAGGCAAATGCCTTTGCTGACGAAATTAATAACCTAAAAAAAGGGAAATATATACAAAAGAGTAGCAAACTACTTACCTTATCGCCATATCTCGACGAGCACGGAGTCCTGCGGGCGGGGGGCCGGATAGACGACGTCACTGGTGTGTCCCCTGAAACTAAAAGACCTGCAATTTTAGATGGCCGAGACTACATTACTAGATTACTTGTCAAATCTTACCATGTCAGCGCCGCTCACGAGAACCAGGAAACTGTGGTGAATAATCTAAAACAAAAATATTGGATTATTAAACTTAGACCTACTGTAAAGCATGTTGCAGCAAGATGTATGCTGTGCAAAATAAAAAGGTGTAAACCTGAAATTCCAAGAATGGGAAACTTACCTGAAGCAAGGATGGCGCACCACCAGAGACCCTTTACCTTCACCGGGATAGATCTGTTTGGTCCATATGAAGTCACTATAGGAAGAAGAAGGGAAAAGAGGTACGGAGTCATATTTACATGCTTGACTGTAAGGGCTGTACATTTAGAAACCGTTGCTTCTCTAACTACGGACGCCCTCATCATGGCTCTACGTCGCATGGCAGCGAGGAGGGGATGGCCCAAGCATATTTTTTTAGACAACGGCACAAACCTTCGGGGAGCTGACACTGAGCTGAAAAGAGCCATTCAGGAGCTCGACCAGGAGACGCTACGGAGCACCGCCATAAATGGAGGCACTAGGTGGACCTTCATTCCTGCCGCGAGCCCACACTGGGCTGGCGCTTGGGAACGGTTAATCCGTACAATTAAGGGCTCGCTGAAAGTTATTTTAAGAGAGAGAGCACCTAGAGAAGAGACATTCAACACCTTACTTGCGGAAGTTGAGAATATCGTCAACAGCCGACCCCTAGGCCATGTTTCAGTTGAAGCCGGAAGTAAAGAAACGTTGACACCTAACCATTTTCTCTTACTCTCGTCGTCCAATCTACCTCAGATGGGCGTTTTCGATGATTCTGAGTTTTATCTTCGAAAACAGTGGAGGATCGCGCAGAGACTCGCCGATTCATATTGGAAGCGATGGGTGAGAGAAATCCTGCCCGATATGATACCACGAAAAAAGTGGAACTTGGAACAAAGGCCCTTGCAAGTGGGAGACCTGGTTTTTGTCGTGGATCCTGATGGGCCCAGAAACGTTTGGCCGCGAGGCATAATAGAACAAACGTTGCCCGGCAAAGATGGACGGACCCGCATGATTAAGATCAGGACGAAAACTGGTCTTCTTACCCGATCCGCCGCACGCGTCGCTCGCTTACCGATCGGCGATGAGTGCTGCTAGCGCAGCACTAGGGTGGGGCATGTGAGCGACGCAATTAGTTTTAGAATAGTTTTAATCTTAATGCATATTTGTTAAAGGCAAGGGACGCGCGAGGAGAGCGGGGTCGCGGGGCGGTCGGGCCACAACGGTATCTTACCGTCCGGCAGCACATTTAAGTTAGTCGATGTACGTTTTTGCACTCGCCGCACGTTCCTCTGCCTCCCAAAATTGTTTGAATACCTACCTGTTACCAAAAATATAAGTTTGTCGCGAAGTTGGCTTTTTTCTACGTGAAGAGAACCCCGACCCTCTACAGGTAGGTTCTAATAACTAACGCACCGCTTTGTTATTGTTAGGTTAAGTAATAGTTTAGTTCATCGCTTCGTGTGTAAGTTTAAATACCTATAAGTGGGAAGTTTATCATCTTTGCGTTTGGCGCGTTAGGTACGTTTTATTTCGTACGTGTTTGCTTGTCGTCGAATTGTTTATAAGGTAATATTGTAAGGTAATTATTACGCGTAACGTAGTAAGTGTAGACTTATATTTTATTTAAATAATAAAGTGAGCCGCAATAATTTCGTCCGCAATTAAAACTCGTGCTAAATCTAAAATGGCTGAACAAAAATTGAAAAATATGGAATCGAGACGCGTCGCGTTTTTCGAACGACTGCAAGGAATTTTAGCCCTGTCTCAGCAACTAGATAATGAAACTAATGTTGAAAAGTTTCTTGCGAATATTGAAACCTTAGACTCTATCAGGGATAATTATTTGATAATCATCGAAAAAATAAACGAGTTGCAAATGACTATCAGGCCGGACGCTCAGCCTAGTTTTAGCGCTTGGTTAGAGTTCGAAGATATTTACTGCCGAATAAAGAGACAACACTCTAAGCTGACTGCTCCGCGTGAGGTGAAACCTGACATTAGTTACTTTAAACACGCATTTGACATTAAACCGGCCGGTCCTAAATTACCAGCGTTACAAATACCAGATTTTAATGGAGATGCACGTGCTTGGCCATTGTTTTACGCTAGTTTTAAAACAACAATCCACGAAAATGATAGCCTCAGTGACACTGAAAAACTTTATTACCTGATAGGTAAACTAACTGGCAAAGCGCAATCAGTTTGCGCTGGCTTAACCCCTTGCGCGGAAAATTATGCCATAATATTTAAAACTTTAGTCTGCAAATACGACGACAAACGATTGCAAAGCACTGCTTATTTGGATCAATTTCTAAATTTGAAACCTATAAATGCGATCACCTCCGAAAGTTTGGATACTTTTGTCGATAATCTTTCGTCCTCAGTCGCGGCGCTTAAAGGGTTAAAATTGACTGACCTTTGTGATTTTATTTTACTCCATCTTGCATCGAAAAAGTTTGACGCGGATACAATTCGCGCTTTTGAAATGGATAGTCGAGGTACCGAAATACCTACCTTTGATGATTTGATCACCTTCTTACGCGGCCAGGTTAAAATATTACAGCGGACCTCTAGTACTAAACCTTCACAAGCCTACAAAAAATCCTCTGAATACGTTGATTCTGCTAGGGGTGTAAAGAACACTGTCGCATATTTTAATGTGGCAAATGAAGGTCCGCCCGCAACCTCGCAGCACGTTACGCCCGCGCCACGACCCGGTAATAGCAATATCAGCGCCGATACTTGTTCGCTATGTAATGCGCCTACACAACATGAACAACTATATAGATGCCCGGGCTTTCAAAAACTGACACCTCACGACAGGTATAACTATGTGAAAACATATAACTATTGTCTTAACTGCTTAAGTCACAAACACAAACTTAATGCTTGTAATTCTAATAGCTCGTGCCGCAAATGTAACAACAAACATCACTCGATGTTACATTTTGATAACAGTGTGTCAGCCCCTGCGCTGACGAAGGACACATTTTATGGTCAGTGGTCACCCCCTAACCCTCCAAGTGAATTAATGCCTAGTTTCAACCCCGGTTTCGTTCAACCTCCGCAGGCATGGACAACTTCACAATGTTATATGAATCCCGGGTATCCTACCCCAGCGTCGTTCCATTCTACGCCGCCATTGAGCTGGACTGCTCCGCCGATGTCTACCCGCACAAGCGCGGACGCTTCTATTCCCGAGCCGTCGAATCTCACGCCGCAGCCGCAGCCAGCTACTAGCGCTCACATGCAGTTTTCAGTAAATAATTGCAGCAATACTACGTCTAGTAATTTGCCTACTACTGTGTTATTAGCAACAGCGCGTGTGATAGTTTATGATTCTCAGGGTCAAGAGTGTTTAGTACGCTGCTTGTTGGATAGCGCATCACAAAGTAATTTCATATCACGCGAGTGCTGTGATCGATTGGGTTTAAATACCTATCAGAGAAACATCACGGTTAGAGGAATCGCGGGGTCGAGTAAGGTAGTAAACTCGCTGGTGAATGTGAAATTCTTCTCTCGATTCGATCGAAACATTAATTACGAACTTGATACGTTAGTTGTTGATAAGGTGACAGATCGTTTACCTAACGTGGAGGTAGATAGGTCGATGCTTACATACTTTGATTCGCTTCGGCTAGCTGACGATACTTACTCTGTGACAGGTGACATCGATATGCTGATAGGTGCGTCGTTGTTCCCGCACTTGTTACTTGGTGATAGGGTTCAAGGTCCCAGTCAATCACCCTGCGCTTTAAACACCGTTCTTGGGTACGTAATTATAGGCAATGCTCCCGCGAACATCAATATAACCTCATCGATCTCATGCTGTTGCCTTGTGCAGCCCTGCGTAGATAAAATGGTGCAAAAATTTTGGGAATTAGAGGAGGTTGACATCCCTCACATTCAGAGCCCTAACGATCGTGCATGTGAGGAAATATTTAAGAATACGACTACTCGTGACCCATCGAACGGACGCTATACGGTAACTTTGCCTTTCAAGGATGATCCTTCACTTTTAGGCGATTCCTACGCATGCGCTGAGAAACGGTTCCTCTGTCTTGAACGTAAAATGAAGGCAGTGCCTGAATTTAAACGAGCTTACGATGACGTAATCAAGGATTATCTCGCTAAGGATTACATTACACCGACGCTTCCCGAAACCGCTGAAACTGCAACACAGTCTTCATATATTATACCGCATCACGGAGTACTTCGCGAGGATAAATCGACTACCAAATTACGCGTAGTCCTAGATGCTAGCGCTAAAACCAGTACATCCGTTTCTCTAAATGATATTCTTCATGGTGGTGAAAACCTTCAAGGGAACTTGTTCGAGATTATATTGAATTTTCGCCTATTTAAAATAGCATTGTGCGCTGATATACGTCAAATGTTCCTTTGTATAGGCGTGCAAGAACAAGATCGTCGGTTCCAACGTATTTTGTATAGATTCGATCCAGCTGATCCCCTCACTATCTTCGAGTTCAAACGCGTTTGTTTTGGACTCAAGTCAAGTCCATTTCACGCATTGCGAACTATTCGCCAGTTAATCGAGGATGAAGGGTATCAATTTCCACTCGCAAAGGTAGCCCTCGAAAATGCGCTATATATGGATGACTATGTTTATAGTGTAGAATCAGAAATCGAAGGTATAGAAACAGCTAAGGAGGTCATTGCTCTATTGAAAATGGGACAGTTCGATTTGGTTAAATGGAATAGTAATTCTGCGAATGTTTTAGATACTATACCACATTCGCATCGATTAGCAGCGGTAATAGAATTTGACAAGGGAGAAAATCAAAAGGTCTTAGGCCTTTCTTGGTCTCCTGTGGCCGACACGTTCTCATTAGATGTTTCACAACCAGTGGAAAAATGCACCAAGCGCTCAATCCTTTCATGTGTAGCCCGATTATGGGACTTGATGGGTTTCATAGGACCAGTGATTTTATTCGCGAAGCTTCTGATAAGAGATCTCTGGCTCATAAAATGCGACTGGGATGATGAGCCACCGGACACTATCGTAAAGCTTTGGAAAACTTTTCGCAATGAACTTCACTTGTTGAATCAATTGGAAATACCGCGTCATGTTGGTGTAGTCGCGAATAGTGTCGTTACTATCGTAGGATTTGGGGATGCTAGTGAACGCGGCTATGGAGCAGTAGTGTATGTTCATGTAAATACTAATGGTGTTATCTATACACACATTTTGTGCTCAAAATCTCGCGTTTCGCCGACTAAAACGGTCTCTCTAGCTCGTCTTGATGTATGTGCTGCGCTTATTCTAGCCAAACTTATACGCGTTGTGATGGATACACGGGGCACTCGCATTAATACCGATAACGTCTACGCATTTTCGGATTCCACTGTAACTTTATGCTGGATACATTCGTCACCCCCCCGATGGGGTACGTTTGTAGCAAATCGCGTAGCCAAAATACAATCCTCACTTTCAGCCGATCGGTTTTATCACGTCTCTGGCGCTGAAAACCCAGCGGACTGTCTCTCGCGTGGCTTAACGCCCTCGCAGATTATGGATCATCCTCTCTGGTTTCAAGGACCTTTCTGGATGCAGCGGGATCCTGCCGATTGGCCTGTAACATCATTTGACCCGTCGATTATATCTAAACCGCCTGAAGAGAAGACGCATGCATTGGTTTCCACCACATTAATTGAATTGCCGCTATTAATCGCTCTAGCTGATCGCATGTCGTCTTGGTCGAAGCTGTTACGATGCGTAGTCTATATCTATCGATTTGGACGAGTACTCCCTCGAAGGAAATACGTTTCTGCTTCAGATCTTGATTTTGCGGAGGCCAAGATCATCCGTGCATTGCAACAACATCATTTTGCGAAAGAGTTCGTAAATTTACAGTCAGGCAAGATATGCTCACGAGCATTTCAGCGCTTAAAACCGTTTCTCCAAGACGGCATTATTAGAGTTGGAGGTAGGCTTGAAGCTGAATTATCAGCAGAAACATCCGATCATATTACCAAGGAAGGGCCACATAGTCAATCTCATAGTGGATTACTTTCATAAGATGTATTCTCATGCTGGATCAGATGAGTTGTTTTCCGTGCTACGCCAATGCTATTGGATTTTTGCTGCCAGAAATATTGTCCGCAGTAGGATATTTCTATGCTTACGGTGCTTTCGCTTGCGTCCGAAATCGGATTGTCCAGAGATGTCAGATCATAAGGCTTGTCGGGTAGTGCGTTCTGCCAAAGCGTTTACCCACACCGGGGCAGATTTTGCTGGACCTTTAAAGGTTACGCCCAGTCAAGGTAGGGGCATCCGATCTCAAAAGGCTTATGTCTGTATCTTTGTTTGCATGACTACCCGTGCCATCCATATTGAGTTGGCATCTGATTTGAGTACGAACTGCTTTTTATCCGCACTTAAAAGGTTTCTAGCTCGACGCGGTCCTGTGGCACGGCTGTATTCCGATAATGGGACAAATTTTGTTGGAGCGAAAAGATACCTTAACGAGTTGCATGTTCTTTTGAACTCCAAACACTTCAGCACCGATTTTGCTCGTGTTCTCGCTGATAATCGTATAGATTGGCACATGAATCCTCCAGCTGCGCCTCATTTTGGGGGTAATTGGGAGGCCAATATTAAAAGCCTAAAAACACACCTTTTCCGCTTAATAGGTGATCAAATTTTATCCATAGAAGAGATGAATACGGTACTCACTCAAGTAGAGGCTGTGATGAACTCCAGACCTCTTTGTAGGACGTTATCGTCTGACCCAGCCGAGCCTCTAGCTTTAACGCCTGCATATTTCTTGACTTTGACCCCCCTAAAGTACTTGCCAGCTCGTGAGATCGAAGATGATAGACTCAGCCTTTTATCGCGTCATGCACTTTTAGATAAATTGGTTCAGTCATTTTGGAATCGTTGGCACCGCGAATATCTGAGTACGTTGCAAACACAAGTGAAATGGAACACTCCGACAGTTCCTATAACGGTGGGAACAGTCGTTATTGTTCGAACGGAGAATGCGCCTCCGCTTCATTGGCCACTTGGGTGTAATCGATGAGGTTCTCCCGGCTAAGGACGGTGTCGTAAGAGTTGCGAAAGTCAGAACCGTATCTGGATCGTTCTTGCGTCCAGTAGTTCGTCTTTGTCCCTTACCTAATCAATAATGACATTACTTTACCGTCTTACTGTATTATAGTTTATAGCTAATTTCAATTTGATTGTTTGCTTGTATATAGTCCATTTGTTCGATTTTTCTCTTTGAAGGACTCCCTTCAAGTGGGGCGGTAATGTTTACGCCACGTAACTTAATTCGTTACCCGTAACGCCATCTAGCGGTCAACATTAGAAGTAACTTTACTTTAGGCACACAACCAAGAACCTTTATACTCCCCTTCCCTCTCCCACGCATGACGCGCCGCCTGTGTTAGAAGAAGACGATTGGGTGTCCGGAACAAATCTACGCGAACGGAAGGAAATGATTTTAATGTCCGTTCGGAGCTTTACAACCGCGCTGCGCTCGAGTTCGCTCCGCATATATTCTGTGAATAATTATAATTTTAAGACTTATCTTGTGCTGAACTTTGTTACTTTATTAACCTGAAGGTGATTTGTGCTATAGTGTAGAATTAAGCAGTGCTCGGACGATCGCAACCAGACTAAAGCTGTTTTCGTCGCCGTCAGCCATCTTAAGTGAATGAAGAACTTTATCCCTGGCCAGGGAATCTGACTTCGGCGGTACCCAGAAGCTATCCAGGTATGGTGCTTTATCATGCGTTCCTTCCTTCCTCCCTGTGTATTCCGACATTCGTAATCCTCGCCCGCTCACGCTTTGACAAATTACGCAAGGTCCTTCGATCGGTTTAATTTTAGTCTTCATTTTGCAACCTCAAAAATCATCGTTTTACGCGCGCAACCATTTTATGGTCCGGATCGAACCGGATTTTGAACCACGCCAAGTGCCTAATGCGGTAATGCCTATCTTAATAATAAGTTAATTATAATCGTGGTTACCTAAGTAATACATAGTAAAATAGGTAATCCATTTCTACTCCCGCCCGCGTGTTTATTTCGAATATAAAGCTGCGCTGCGCTTACCTACTTATATTCGTAGGTATTCTATTCCTCCCGCATTATAGTAGCAATCGCACGATTGTATCGTGTCGCTTTTACCTAACTATTAGTAAGTTAGGTATTCTATCTCGCATCCGTTCGCATCGTAACTCAATCGCACCGCGCGTACCTACTACGACATATAAGTAGGTAGGTATTCTATTCCGCTCCGCTTTAATTCACAAATTTAGTATTACAATAGGTGTATAGTATAGGTACTTATTTTCGGTCAACTCACGCTACTTATACCTAAGTATTTCATTAGTTAAATCAGTGTTTGTAATTTGTAATCAATCGCGTACGTACATCGATCTACATAGAAATAGGTACATTACATAGAAAGTTAATTGTGTATAAGTATTTTGAACAGCTGACCAAGTTATATTTATTATTTTGACAATTTGCTTGTAATTGTTAGAACCTGCTTAGATTATTTCGTGCATTTCGTTAGATTAATTCGTGTGATGTGTGAATGAGTATCATTTCAATCGTTGTATTTAGTGCTTAAGTGAAAAATCTCTCCAGTTCGCGCCTATAAATATCTATAGGTATATCGTTTATGTTCTGTCTTCGCGTTCATAGGTAGGTTCTAATAACTAACGCACCGCTTTGTTATTGTTAGGTTAAGTAATAGTTTAGTTCATCGCTTCGTGTGTAAGTTTAAATACCTATAAGTGGGAAGTTTATCATCTTTGCGTTTGGCGCGTTAGGTACGTTTTATTTCGTACGTGTTTGCTTGTCGTCGAATTGTTTATAAGGTAATATTGTAAGGTAATTATTACGCGTAACGTAGTAAGTGTAGACTTATATTTTATTTAAATAATAAAGTGAGCCGCAATAATTTCGTCCGCAATTAAAACTCGTGCTAAATCTAAAATGGCTGAACAAAAATTGAAAAATATGGAATCGAGACGCGTCGCGTTTTTCGAACGACTGCAAGGAATTTTAGCCCTGTCTCAGCAACTAGATAATGAAACTAATGTTGAAAAGTTTCTTGCGAATATTGAAACCTTAGACTCTATCAGGGATAATTATTTGATAATCATCGAAAAAATAAACGAGTTGCAAATGACTATCAGGCCGGACGCTCAGCCTAGTTTTAGCGCTTGGTTAGAGTTCGAAGATATTTACTGCCGAATAAAGAGACAACACTCTAAGCTGACTGCTCCGCGTGAGGTGAAACCTGACATTAGTTACTTTAAACACGCATTTGACATTAAACCGGCCGGTCCTAAATTACCAGCGTTACAAATACCAGATTTTAATGGAGATGCACGTGCTTGGCCATTGTTTTACGCTAGTTTTAAAACAACAATCCACGAAAATGATAGCCTCAGTGACACTGAAAAACTTTATTACCTGATAGGTAAACTAACTGGCAAAGCGCAATCAGTTTGCGCTGGCTTAACCCCTTGCGCGGAAAATTATGCCATAATATTTAAAACTTTAGTCTGCAAATACGACGACAAACGATTGCAAAGCACTGCTTATTTGGATCAATTTCTAAATTTGAAACCTATAAATGCGATCACCTCCGAAAGTTTGGATACTTTTGTCGATAATCTTTCGTCCTCAGTCGCGGCGCTTAAAGGGTTAAAATTGACTGACCTTTGTGATTTTATTTTACTCCATCTTGCATCGAAAAAGTTTGACGCGGATACAATTCGCGCTTTTGAAATGGATAGTCGAGGTACCGAAATACCTACCTTTGATGATTTGATCACCTTCTTACGCGGCCAGGTTAAAATATTACAGCGGACCTCTAGTACTAAACCTTCACAAGCCTACAAAAAATCCTCTGAATACGTTGATTCTGCTAGGGGTGTAAAGAACACTGTCGCATATTTTAATGTGGCAAATGAAGGTCCGCCCGCAACCTCGCAGCACGTTACGCCCGCGCCACGACCCGGTAATAGCAATATCAGCGCCGATACTTGTTCGCTATGTAATGCGCCTACACAACATGAACAACTATATAGATGCCCGGGCTTTCAAAAACTGACACCTCACGACAGGTATAACTATGTGAAAACATATAACTATTGTCTTAACTGCTTAAGTCACAAACACAAACTTAATGCTTGTAATTCTAATAGCTCGTGCCGCAAATGTAACAACAAACATCACTCGATGTTACATTTTGATAACAGTGTGTCAGCCCCTGCGCTGACGAAGGACACATTTTATGGTCAGTGGTCACCCCCTAACCCTCCAAGTGAATTAATGCCTAGTTTCAACCCCGGTTTCGTTCAACCTCCGCAGGCATGGACAACTTCACAATGTTATATGAATCCCGGGTATCCTACCCCAGCGTCGTTCCATTCTACGCCGCCATTGAGCTGGACTGCTCCGCCGATGTCTACCCGCACAAGCGCGGACGCTTCTATTCCCGAGCCGTCGAATCTCACGCCGCAGCCGCAGCCAGCTACTAGCGCTCACATGCAGTTTTCAGTAAATAATTGCAGCAATACTACGTCTAGTAATTTGCCTACTACTGTGTTATTAGCAACAGCGCGTGTGATAGTTTATGATTCTCAGGGTCAAGAGTGTTTAGTACGCTGCTTGTTGGATAGCGCATCACAAAGTAATTTCATATCACGCGAGTGCTGTGATCGATTGGGTTTAAATACCTATCAGAGAAACATCACGGTTAGAGGAATCGCGGGGTCGAGTAAGGTAGTAAACTCGCTGGTGAATGTGAAATTCTTCTCTCGATTCGATCGAAACATTAATTACGAACTTGATACGTTAGTTGTTGATAAGGTGACAGATCGTTTACCTAACGTGGAGGTAGATAGGTCGATGCTTACATACTTTGATTCGCTTCGGCTAGCTGACGATACTTACTCTGTGACAGGTGACATCGATATGCTGATAGGTGCGTCGTTGTTCCCGCACTTGTTACTTGGTGATAGGGTTCAAGGTCCCAGTCAATCACCCTGCGCTTTAAACACCGTTCTTGGGTACGTAATTATAGGCAATGCTCCCGCGAACATCAATATAACCTCATCGATCTCATGCTGTTGCCTTGTGCAGCCCTGCGTAGATAAAATGGTGCAAAAATTTTGGGAATTAGAGGAGGTTGACATCCCTCACATTCAGAGCCCTAACGATCGTGCATGTGAGGAAATATTTAAGAATACGACTACTCGTGACCCATCGAACGGACGCTATACGGTAACTTTGCCTTTCAAGGATGATCCTTCACTTTTAGGCGATTCCTACGCATGCGCTGAGAAACGGTTCCTCTGTCTTGAACGTAAAATGAAGGCAGTGCCTGAATTTAAACGAGCTTACGATGACGTAATCAAGGATTATCTCGCTAAGGATTACATTACACCGACGCTTCCCGAAACCGCTGAAACTGCAACACAGTCTTCATATATTATACCGCATCACGGAGTACTTCGCGAGGATAAATCGACTACCAAATTACGCGTAGTCCTAGATGCTAGCGCTAAAACCAGTACATCCGTTTCTCTAAATGATATTCTTCATGGTGGTGAAAACCTTCAAGGGAACTTGTTCGAGATTATATTGAATTTTCGCCTATTTAAAATAGCATTGTGCGCTGATATACGTCAAATGTTCCTTTGTATAGGCGTGCAAGAACAAGATCGTCGGTTCCAACGTATTTTGTATAGATTCGATCCAGCTGATCCCCTCACTATCTTCGAGTTCAAACGCGTTTGTTTTGGACTCAAGTCAAGTCCATTTCACGCATTGCGAACTATTCGCCAGTTAATCGAGGATGAAGGGTATCAATTTCCACTCGCAAAGGTAGCCCTCGAAAATGCGCTATATATGGATGACTATGTTTATAGTGTAGAATCAGAAATCGAAGGTATAGAAACAGCTAAGGAGGTCATTGCTCTATTGAAAATGGGACAGTTCGATTTGGTTAAATGGAATAGTAATTCTGCGAATGTTTTAGATACTATACCACATTCGCATCGATTAGCAGCGGTAATAGAATTTGACAAGGGAGAAAATCAAAAGGTCTTAGGCCTTTCTTGGTCTCCTGTGGCCGACACGTTCTCATTAGATGTTTCACAACCAGTGGAAAAATGCACCAAGCGCTCAATCCTTTCATGTGTAGCCCGATTATGGGACTTGATGGGTTTCATAGGACCAGTGATTTTATTCGCGAAGCTTCTGATAAGAGATCTCTGGCTCATAAAATGCGACTGGGATGATGAGCCACCGGACACTATCGTAAAGCTTTGGAAAACTTTTCGCAATGAACTTCACTTGTTGAATCAATTGGAAATACCGCGTCATGTTGGTGTAGTCGCGAATAGTGTCGTTACTATCGTAGGATTTGGGGATGCTAGTGAACGCGGCTATGGAGCAGTAGTGTATGTTCATGTAAATACTAATGGTGTTATCTATACACACATTTTGTGCTCAAAATCTCGCGTTTCGCCGACTAAAACGGTCTCTCTAGCTCGTCTTGATGTATGTGCTGCGCTTATTCTAGCCAAACTTATACGCGTTGTGATGGATACACGGGGCACTCGCATTAATACCGATAACGTCTACGCATTTTCGGATTCCACTGTAACTTTATGCTGGATACATTCGTCACCCCCCCGATGGGGTACGTTTGTAGCAAATCGCGTAGCCAAAATACAATCCTCACTTTCAGCCGATCGGTTTTATCACGTCTCTGGCGCTGAAAACCCAGCGGACTGTCTCTCGCGTGGCTTAACGCCCTCGCAGATTATGGATCATCCTCTCTGGTTTCAAGGACCTTTCTGGATGCAGCGGGATCCTGCCGATTGGCCTGTAACATCATTTGACCCGTCGATTATATCTAAACCGCCTGAAGAGAAGACGCATGCATTGGTTTCCACCACATTAATTGAATTGCCGCTATTAATCGCTCTAGCTGATCGCATGTCGTCTTGGTCGAAGCTGTTACGATGCGTAGTCTATATCTATCGATTTGGACGAGTACTCCCTCGAAGGAAATACGTTTCTGCTTCAGATCTTGATTTTGCGGAGGCCAAGATCATCCGTGCATTGCAACAACATCATTTTGCGAAAGAGTTCGTAAATTTACAGTCAGGCAAGATATGCTCACGAGCATTTCAGCGCTTAAAACCGTTTCTCCAAGACGGCATTATTAGAGTTGGAGGTAGGCTTGAAGCTGAATTATCAGCAGAAACATCCGATCATATTACCAAGGAAGGGCCACATAGTCAATCTCATAGTGGATTACTTTCATAAGATGTATTCTCATGCTGGATCAGATGAGTTGTTTTCCGTGCTACGCCAATGCTATTGGATTTTTGCTGCCAGAAATATTGTCCGCAGTAGGATATTTCTATGCTTACGGTGCTTTCGCTTGCGTCCGAAATCGGATTGTCCAGAGATGTCAGATCATAAGGCTTGTCGGGTAGTGCGTTCTGCCAAAGCGTTTACCCACACCGGGGCAGATTTTGCTGGACCTTTAAAGGTTACGCCCAGTCAAGGTAGGGGCATCCGATCTCAAAAGGCTTATGTCTGTATCTTTGTTTGCATGACTACCCGTGCCATCCATATTGAGTTGGCATCTGATTTGAGTACGAACTGCTTTTTATCCGCACTTAAAAGGTTTCTAGCTCGACGCGGTCCTGTGGCACGGCTGTATTCCGATAATGGGACAAATTTTGTTGGAGCGAAAAGATACCTTAACGAGTTGCATGTTCTTTTGAACTCCAAACACTTCAGCACCGATTTTGCTCGTGTTCTCGCTGATAATCGTATAGATTGGCACATGAATCCTCCAGCTGCGCCTCATTTTGGGGGTAATTGGGAGGCCAATATTAAAAGCCTAAAAACACACCTTTTCCGCTTAATAGGTGATCAAATTTTATCCATAGAAGAGATGAATACGGTACTCACTCAAGTAGAGGCTGTGATGAACTCCAGACCTCTTTGTAGGACGTTATCGTCTGACCCAGCCGAGCCTCTAGCTTTAACGCCTGCATATTTCTTGACTTTGACCCCCCTAAAGTACTTGCCAGCTCGTGAGATCGAAGATGATAGACTCAGCCTTTTATCGCGTCATGCACTTTTAGATAAATTGGTTCAGTCATTTTGGAATCGTTGGCACCGCGAATATCTGAGTACGTTGCAAACACAAGTGAAATGGAACACTCCGACAGTTCCTATAACGGTGGGAACAGTCGTTATTGTTCGAACGGAGAATGCGCCTCCGCTTCATTGGCCACTTGGGTGTAATCGATGAGGTTCTCCCGGCTAAGGACGGTGTCGTAAGAGTTGCGAAAGTCAGAACCGTATCTGGATCGTTCTTGCGTCCAGTAGTTCGTCTTTGTCCCTTACCTAATCAATAATGACATTACTTTACCGTCTTACTGTATTATAGTTTATAGCTAATTTCAATTTGATTGTTTGCTTGTATATAGTCCATTTGTTCGATTTTTCTCTTTGAAGGACTCCCTTCAAGTGGGGCGGTAATGTTTACGCCACGTAACTTAATTCGTTACCCGTAACGCCATCTAGCGGTCAACATTAGAAGTAACTTTACTTTAGGCACACAACCAAGAACCTTTATACTCCCCTTCCCTCTCCCACGCATGACGCGCCGCCTGTGTTAGAAGAAGACGATTGGGTGTCCGGAACAAATCTACGCGAACGGAAGGAAATGATTTTAATGTCCGTTCGGAGCTTTACAACCGCGCTGCGCTCGAGTTCGCTCCGCATATATTCTGTGAATAATTATAATTTTAAGACTTATCTTGTGCTGAACTTTGTTACTTTATTAACCTGAAGGTGATTTGTGCTATAGTGTAGAATTAAGCAGTGCTCGGACGATCGCAACCAGACTAAAGCTGTTTTCGTCGCCGTCAGCCATCTTAAGTGAATGAAGAACTTTATCCCTGGCCAGGGAATCTGACTTCGGCGGTACCCAGAAGCTATCCAGGTATGGTGCTTTATCATGCGTTCCTTCCTTCCTCCCTGTGTATTCCGACATTCGTAATCCTCGCCCGCTCACGCTTTGACAAATTACGCAAGGTCCTTCGATCGGTTTAATTTTAGTCTTCATTTTGCAACCTCAAAAATCATCGTTTTACGCGCGCAACCAGTAGGTTCACCACAGACCTGGTTCTAAAATTATTAAAATATATTTTATCAAATTGTTATTGCCACGGATTCAGTATAAATAAAACATGTCAAGATAATTAATTAAGGTACATACAATTAGGCCAATACGATACGATAATAAGGTAGGTAGGTACAATTTCCATCGTTGATTAAAAAATAAATAAATTAATATATCATTCATCAAATAATCATTTCAAATTGTCTTCAAAAAAATCTTTAATGCTGTAATAACACCTGTCAACTAGTAGATTTACAAGTTTTCTCTTAAAAATGTTGTCCTTTACCTCGGTTGTTATATTTTTTGGCAGTTTGTTAAAGATTTTGGTTGCCCTAAAATAAGGTCCGTCTTTGTACATAGCTAATTTGGATGTTGGTACTGTTAGCAAGTGATTTGATCTCGAACCGCTCCTGACATTTTCCCGCTTCTGGAATAAATTTATGTGCTTCCGAACAAAGATCGCTGTCTCTAAGATGTATATGGAGGGTAGTGTTAAGAGTTTGTATTGAGCGAAAAATGGACGGCAGCTTTCCCGTTTGTGTATGTTTGCAAGGATACGAACACATCGTTTTTGCATCACGAAAGCGTCATGTGCATCAGTGCTTGCGCCCCAAAGCATCACACCATAACGTAGCCATGAATAAGCATACGCATAGTAAACGGAAAGGGCACATTTAAAATCTGTGTTTCTTTTTACAGCGCTTAAAGCATAGGTGAATTTTACTAGTTTGGTTACTACAATCTTTACGTGGGCCTTCCAATTTATATGCGAGTCTATTGTTAGGCCCAAAAGTGTAAACTCGCTAACCTCTTCAATCGTTGTATCGTTTATGTTCAACGAGATGTTTAATGGTTTCTTTTGGAATGGCTTAAACTGAATGGTTTTCGTTTTTTTATAGTTTATTTCGAGATTGTGATCAGTAAGCCATTTTGAAACGCTGTTAAGAATATCGGTCAAACGTGCATTACGTGCATTACAAATATGAAAAGAAACACCATATCTTTGTCCGTTTGACGTGTTATATCTCCTTTGGCAGCGAAATACGGAATAATTCGGCATATTCACGGAGCTCTCTTCAAGTGAGTTACTAGATTTAGTCTGACGACTAGTCCAATTACAACTAGTTTTATAGAACGAATATGATCACTGGTACAAATTGCTTGGCACAGGGGAAATACTGAGCAAGTCCACTCCCCACAAAGTCCGCGTTGCTCTAAGTGATATAACAACTATTTGTCTTGAAACGCATTTTAATCATATCAGACATAATAAATAGAAAAAGAAAAGCAAATTTATTTAATACCTAAGTACGAACATACGAAATTAAAGAGCATTACCTACCTATCCCTCCTTCCCCCCTATTTATTTGTATTTATATATGTATATGTAGGTTTATATATCTATTTATTTATGCTTGCCCCTGCGGCTACTTTTGTGTCAATTCCGCTACCCAAAGGTTGTCTGGAAGAGATCGCTCTTTAGCGATAAGGCCGCCTGTTGTCTACCTTTTTAAATTGTTTTAATTATGTAAGTACCTCTTGTAATCTGTTTTTCTGGTGTGCAATAAAGTATATTTGTATTGTAATATACGTATCTAGCTTGCTGGGTTTAACTAGCACCGATAAAATCTCAAGCAAAATTTTAATTTTGCTTTCCACGCGCTTCCATCGCGGTACAAGCATTAGCGAAAGTACACGCTTCAGGCACCAGACACCCTTTTAATCTTAGAAGTGTATTGCGGCGTAATTTAGATCCTATCCGAGGGGCCCATTGAATCTAAGGCAAGCTAAAGGGTCACAAGTGTCGAAAAACGTGAAAAAAGATAAAGATTCTAAGTCTGAGAGAACCACTTGAACGTCTGTTTGCGCGCCTCGAAATTGGCTTTCAAAGTGATTTTTACCCGTGTTCTATAGCAGAAAGATTAAAATAAACCCCTCCGCTAAGAAAATGTGAAAGGCTTAGAAGCGATTGTGGTGATCTTGTGGCCTCATAAATATAAGCTGAAGCTGGGGCATTCTATTGTTCAGACGTAGGTCTTAACAATTTTATCTTTGTTCTAGAGTTTAAACTATGGCAGTCAATTCGTTCAATTTAAACTTTAAAGCAACTCAGCATACTTATTTTCTATTTTACTTGAAGTTTTAACACATAATTTAAGGTTTTCGTTTTAGTAGATTGTCGATAAATTTTGTTTTTTAGAATTCCGTAGCCAAAATGGCAAAAACGGAATCCTTATAGTTTCGTCATGTCGTGATTACGTGAATATATTTGGAAATAATCGCTCCGAAAATTGTGTGAATTGTGTCCCCTCCCCTCTATCTTCTAAACAGTGTGTCCGAAAAATATGAAAAAAATCAAGATGGTAACGCTTAATTAATACTTTCAACGAAAATTATTTTCAACAGGATCGGTAAACTGCGCGTCTCAACAAAAGGACGTATTTGCTATGAAGATACGCTCTTTTGTTGTTGTACTTTTTTTACATCGTATTTTTTACCTTATAGTTACGGCTATGGAACCCTACACTGAGCATGGTCCGACATACTCTTGGCCAGTTATTATAATGTTGTGTTCAAAACTGTACGCAAATTTCGAATACTCTTTTTAGGGTTCCGTAGCCAAAATGGCTAAAAAGGAACCCTTATAGTTTCGTCATGTCCGTCCGTCCGTATGTCACAGGCATTTTACTCAAAAACTACAAGACCTATACTGATGAAATTTGGAATATAGATGTCTTGTAGATGCCGCAACTAAGTTTGGTAGTTAAATAATAAAAATAAAAAAATCTAGGGGGGCACTCCATACATGTAACAGAAGCTAATAATTTTTTTTTTCACAAAATGTCAACGTGTGGTACATAGTTCGACAGCTGGTTTGAAAACATTTTAAGGTTAAAGTAGTGATTTTGATTAAGTGAATACCTTTGGAAATAATCGCTCCGAAAGTTGTGAAAATTTTGTCCCCCCCCCCCCCTCTATCTTCTAAACCGTGTGTCCGAAAAACATAAAAAAAATTACAAAGATAACGCTTAATTAAAACTTTCAACGAAAATTATTTTCAACAAGATCGGATTAACCGTTTTTGAGTTATTGCCGATTATTCTCAACAAAAGGACGTAATTGCTGTGAAGATACGCTCTTTTGTAGTTGTACTTTTTTTACATCGTATTTTTTACCTTATAGTTACGGCTATGGAACCCTACACTGAGCATGGTCCGACATGCTCTTGGCCAGTTATTTTTCTGTTTGAGGACTATTTGTGTTTATCTGTCTGTGACTTCAAACATTTTTAAGGCTCGTGCTGATATTAATGCGTTTTTTTTAACCACGGTTTTTTGTTGTATTTTTAGTTAATATCCAATGAAGCCAAGGGCCAGAGAAGTGGAATTGCAATTCAACGAGGGAACGTAGCCAGCCTTATGGGCACCCTCCCGCAGGGCGTCGACCTAGGCGAGCCCATATATTATAATTAGGTTAGGTTAATATTAGGTTAGTAGTTAGGATTTTATACTGTTGTTGTTATTTATTATTGTCAATGAAATATAAATACACATTCCATGAAGATCAGATCAACCAATTCAAAATTGTCAGGAATTTTATAAACATTTAATGTATACCTAAATCTTATTCTAGTCTCCGTAGCAACACGACATGAATGTTTATGTCATTATGTCTAATACGCGAGTAATGTATTAGTTTCCGCTCTTGCAAGCATACATGAAGAGATAATGGGATTTTCATAATCTAAACTGCCAATTTTCCCAGGTTCTGAACCACCTAATACTGTAGGTATCCATTTATGTACTGTACTGTAATGCAGGAATTAGCCGTCAATTTAGTCCCTAATATAATTTGACCCATGAACTAGTAACAACATGTCTTAATGAGAGGTCAAAATGTGTTGGTTCGGTTGTTGCTTCCACTTTGCGACCTTCGATTACAAACTGTTAATACTATTACGGATCTTCCTTGCCAGAGACGAGACCAACGGCGGATTTTCGAGTTACACTCCCGACCTTATTAATAAATGTTACGTCTACGAGCGACGTCTTCATAAAGAAAGTAGAGAGTAATAAAGTAGTTTGTAAGTAGGGCACCGAAGTTTTCGTATAAGTTAACATATAAGTCATCGCAGACAACGTTAACAAGAATTCGTTAGTAACTAATCATTAGGGCTGTTTTAGGTGAAGTAAGATGTTGAGAGTGTAGTAAAATTCTTGTAACGCAAAAAGTTATAATAAGCCTGTGTGTAAGCCCTCTAGCACAATTACACCACCAGGGGGCATATATAGGCGATGGGCCACAGTGTGTAGTGAATGTTTAAGATTCTGTGAGGTGATGGATGCTAGGTGCTCATCTGTTCCTATGTAATTTTTCTTTATTTGTTACTATGATTATTGTTTGTGTGTAGACGTATCTTTAATTGTTAGTCTAAGTTTCGTGACGCATTGGGTTCACTGTAATGTCATGTAAACATTTTTATCAATAAAATAAAAATAAAAATAAAATAGTGACGATAAAATACTACTTATTCCTTTTCATTTATAAGTATATTTAAACGCCCTAGTGCTCGACATGCTAATGCCTAATAGTCGACACCCTGCTGTCACCTCTATTGTTAATGATTTAACATTCAAGATGGCGACTACTGAGACAGTGTCGAGCACTCGGACGTCTACCTTACCAGATTTAAGGCACAGACGTTTCTCCACCAACCACACCAACGACGGCCTGGCAAACCATACGAAACATTTTAAGTAACAGAGCATACTTAGTCGCAAGAAAAGTGATGTCCTTAAACAATGAAGCGATTAGTGTCCGACTGAAACTAGTTTTCAGGGCCAAAACCGAATTTCGGCTTTGATCTCAGTTTCGGCCGAAACCAGAACCGAAACTGAACCTTCCATATAAGGGCATGTTTTCGTGGGAAGAAAAAATTACAGTCAGTCTTCATTTTTAAATAACACATTAATCATTTAGTATTTACAGTAATTAATAATTAGAACTTCTTATTTAAAATAACTTATCTGTGATTTTGAAATAAATACTGTCCGATTTCGGCGACACCCCTCAAATTCAGTTTCGGTTTCAGTCGTAATTTCAGCCGGCTGGCAGCCGAAACCCGTTTTTTTGCCGAAACAAGGCCGAAACCGAAATTTCGGCCGGGCTCTAGAAGCGACGAATTAAAGTGTGTCATGAGTATTTAAAATAGTAAAATTGTACGAGTCAAAGACTGGAATCTAACACGTTTCCTTAATATCAACCTGTCCGTAGCATTACCTGAAAACACATCACTACGCCTTGTTTACTGTCGCAAATAAATAAAAAATGGTAGCAGACTCGTCAATTCCCAGACAAACGACCGAGTGACGCTGTTACGGATCAAATTCAATTTGGGAGGTGAGTATTGAAGAGGGTCCATCGGTGGGACGGGACAGGACGGGACGTGTCGAATGCACGGGCGGGATAATACGGCGCGCGTTATTAATGTGTTGATGCGGGGATTGAAGTGCTGTACTACTGCTTTTGAAGTGCTGAAGTAATTTTGAAATGTGTGACACGCTAAGAAAAAGTATTCAGTGTGAGAAAAATGCTTGGATTGAAGTCCTGTGCTACTACTTTTGTAGATAGATGTACATACATCATGATAGAACACATGTTCTAAATAGCCTTTGTACACAACCGTGCACAAGTAATGCGAGTTGATAAGTCAACTGTATTCATTGCATTGCCAAATAATACATGTTGAATAGAAATCGAATAAGGCGTTAAAACTTGTTACTTCAATTTAAACATTAGGCCTTCATATTTGTGATAAGGCTGTAAGTCTTTTGAATTGTTCTTGTGTCAATAAATTCAAAATTGCATTAGTCACGCGGGGTGAACGTTTCAGTTGAATCGTAAAATCTAATTCACAATAAAATAACACTATCGTAATTTATTCATCTCTTTTGTTGACCAAAAAAGGATACACTGAATTTGAAAAACGAGAATGTCATCAATCATGTAGTGTTTGCCCTTGCACAGATGTAGGTACACAAATGTTGTCTTTCTGTTTCCCTTTAATACTTTCGTTACAATGGATATTATTTCTTCTAACTCTGTCTAACCACGTTTCGATCGTTTTGCCATCCATGGAATGAAAATGAAATAAAAATAACCTAATGATATCAAATAACCTGTGAATTAAGGCTTGTGTCCACTAGATACAGTCGGACAACGAAAATGTACTTTACTATAATAAACTTCAAATTGAATACAGTAAAGTTAATTCGAATCAATTTCGTCAATAGGGAATATGCATTATTTTTGTTTATCGTATTTCTTAACACAATATGAAATGCCATAAAAAAGATGATCTAGCCTAGAGTAAAATTAAAATTGACCGAGAAATACCGAAGATATAAGCATCTTAAACTACTAATTAGATAGCGATTAGACGGAGAGATCCAATATGAACGACATAGTACACGACACGACACCCATATAAACTCCATACTGTAATTGTACTGTATGGAGTTTATATGGGCTTACCTATTGGCTTGGCCTTGACTGGCTATTTCTACTTTGACACTCGGCAATTCTCGACAGTCATCGGGAGAGATCGGAAATGCAAATGCCACGAGATACATTGCTGCATATTCATAATATCATATCGTGCACTTAACAGTCTAAAGCAGTAATGTAGATCACCTGCCTCAATTACGTTTTTTTTTACAGTAGACCTATAAATAACACAGAAGTGGCTTGATTTAATTATTACATCGCATTACTTAAGACACAAATATTAAATTAGTACAAGGGAATTTACTTCTTAAACGCGTTATTATAGCCATGTTAGCGTTATAGGTTATTATTAACAGTGTTCAGATCTGGCTGGGGTGCAATTTGGGGTATATGACTTCAAACGTAATACGGAACTATGGATGTTCCTCAGGATTCCGGAAATTAATATATGGATGCATATAGTAAAAAAATATCTACAATAATATCCAATTTCAAACTCCCGAGGAACATCCATGTTTCTGTATAACGTTTGAAGTCATGTACCCCAAATTGTACCCGAGATCAAATATCTGATTATTAATTAGGTGTATTAAATATTTTAATTCTTATGTGAGTACATTCTAGGGCTTATATACTCTATGTGAAAACTCGAACTTTACGATTAAAACCGAGACGTCCCGAGTATCAAAGTGGAAATAATCGTACTGTACTATATCCTGTTTTGGTAGAAAGAGATAGAGACAAATCTTTGATATTAGGTATTTATTATTTTTAGTATATGTTATTTTGATTGTTATTCTAAAAATAATTTTTCCAACTGTTACTTATATGAACGAGCTTCAGAGTCATGCATGTTCCCTATTGTAAAATGACAAGGTTGTCAACCTTTTTAGTAACCGATTGTACGCCGAGCCAAATCGAATCGACTCGCAATAATTTGACTCATATTCATGAACATTACATTTGAAACTGCGTCTATTAACGACGGGCCGCGGTGTGGTGTACCAACGCGCATCGTTCATTACGCGAATATCAAAATAGTCCTCGACAACAGCTGAAGTTGCTAATTTAACCAGTGATTTAACAACACATTTAATAATTATTCTAGCACATTTTCAACCCTTTGTGTTTCAAATGTTATATTTAGCTATTAACACATTTTAGCACAAATGCGAAATTTTGGAAATTATGGAGTAAATGGGACAAGGTCTAGAAGGAAGAAGAACACATTTTAGCACACTTCTTAGGGTTCCGTACCTCAAAAGGAAATAACGGAACCCTTATAAGATCACTTTGTTGTCCGCATATCTGTCTATCCGTCTGTCAAGACCCTTTATCTCGGGAACGCGTGGAGGCATCGAGTTGATAATAAAATCATGTACTCAAGTCTATACTCCCTTGAAGCTGTGAAAAAATCTAACTTCTAAGTTAACGTGAAAAACATATACGGCCATTTATGCCACCTAAAAACGAAAATTTCGACACTCTCAAGGGAACCAAAATTCATAGGGTACTTTCCATTGACCTAGAACTATTAAATTTGGTAAGTATAACCGTCTTATACTAGAGGTATAGGGAAAAATCTGAAAACTATACCTACATTTTTATTGAATCATAAAAAAATTACTTTAATAAGGGAATCAAAATTTATAGGGTACTTTATTGTTGACGATAGCCCCACCGAACCCCGACCCGACTGAACATCGTCTAACTAAGACCCTGAACATGTTTTGTAAGTAGCTATAAGCCCTAGGACTACTTCCTAGAACCATGTTTTATAGTTAGTACATAAGTGAAATATTTAAGTATTTTACGAGTTTTTGCCCGTACAAGAGGCCATATGTGTAGTGTAACGACTCATTAGCACTTGTGTAAACCTTAGAACCCGATCCCCCTATCTAGAACTGAGATAAAGACTCGTAACGAATGTGTAAATCGAGTGTACCCAGACTTCACTGGCAACTAGTGCTAGGAGCGGCCAGTGAACGATTTGGTAGGAGATCTCGACACACCCACTCGAGGCTTCTACCGGTCAGAGCCAGCTTACCATGAGGATTGTGAGGCGATGCATATAGCACGCCCATAATTACCATGAGGATTGTGTAGTCGAGTATATAGTACGTTAGTCGTTACCATAACGTAAAACGGCAAAGAGCGAAAGTTTTCGAACAACTTTGTGTATCAATGCCCTATAATTTCTCGGTCTGACCACGAGAATTCAGCGTAGGATGGTATCATTCTGAACGGAATTTTCCATCACGCAATATGTTGTAAGTATTGCGCAACAATCGCTTGCTTAAATACGCCGGGAGCTCATTCGGAGACCAGTTGGCGTCGTGAACCCAAGTTGTAAACTCATAGTGAGAAACAGAACCGAACCAGTAGTGATCCGATCCGAACATAGTGAACAAGTATCTAGATCCCCTAGCCTATGACCTAAGTGAAGTCTAGGTAGGACTTAAAGTCAGTGAAACAGTATTTCTTTATTACGTGTTGCGGCCCGAGCCGCCCAACTAAGAACAAGTATTCCTTTAATAGTGTTTAGCGTGTAAATAGCTTATAGGGAAGTATGAACATTATTAACTATTTGATACTGATTCGCTGATTGATTTTTGTGTGACTATTTCTGTGTTATATCCCGTGTAATAGATTTAAGTGTTGTGTTTAAAAGATGGTTAAGCCAGCGTCGGGTTTGTTAGTGTCATTCTTCCCGCGTGGTAGAACCCTAGGAAGGGCACACTAGAGTCAGTGATTTTAAAACAATATAAGTGTTAAATCTGAACCTTTGTTTTGAGCCAATCGATCCCTTAGTAATTAAAACTCCAGGAGCCTTACAACCTCCTGTGTATGAACCTGAAGAGCTATCGTAGCTGTATCAACTGTTAACTTCGGGACCTCACGAGATCCGTGAGTGCGTCGTTAACAGTTTTTGGTCCTTCGAGCCGAGGATATAGAATCAGTGAGTGAACATCATCAGACCCTGAGTTGGTTTTCAAATCCTTGAACCTGGGAAAGCCCGGAATACGAACCCCTGATCCATTTCACGTATAGACGTGAAGTTCCGGGATTTTTAAAATCATTATTTACGATTTTATCGAATTGTTTCTGTTTTTCCAAATTTTTTGTGAGTGCTCTAACTTAGTCAATTCTCGTGATAATCACGAAATTCGACCTGAACCTGAACCGCGTACTCTAGGAGTACTGCTAGTGTAAATTGTAGATTTTTCCCGAATATTTTTGCGCAACGACGCAATTTATTTTTGGAATTTCCAAGTGCTCCAAAGCGGTCAAATATTGTGCGAATCACAAATTTCGACCAGAACCCGAACCCTGAACCTGTGGAGCACCGATCCTGTGACTTTTATAATTTTTGGAATTATTTAATTTTTAAATATTTTACGCCGCGACGTAATTTCAATTAAAAATTCATTTGGCTCAAAACTCAACCAAAATCAACCAAATTTAAAACATAGTTTGCAAAGTGAGTAAAAGTAACGTAGAGCCACTCGTGACCAGCAAACTTGAACAACAAGCATCCGATCCAGTTGTTGCAAGTCGAACGCTAGGCACGAACGAACCTGTATAGATAGAACCTGACCGATCAGCTGTTTCTGTCTCGCGTGTAGATTGTTCGCGTAACAATATCGCGTGTGAACCATGGTGCTGACTAGGAGCCAGTCAGACCCCCAGGAGGCGGACGCCCGCCGCCGCCAGCTGCAAGCGCAGTCAGGCGAGCAGAGCGGGGCGCCCCTCCGCAATCCCCGGCTGCAAATGCAGTCAGAGCCGAGGGACTCACCGGAGTCACCTCCAACCGACACCACCGAGCAGCGGGAAGAGCTGGAAGAGCTACTTCGCCGCAACGAAGAGCGTCGCGCTAAGCGCCACGCCGAGGAGCGCGCCGAGGCGGAGCACGCTGCGCGCGCAGCAGCGACGCATGCGCAGGCCGTGCGTGCGCAGGCCGCGCATGCGCAGGCCGCGCATGAACGAACCACCAATCAACAGCTTGCAGAGCCAGGAAACCGTGAGCTGTCGAACCCTTATTTATTCTCAAGTGATCAACCTATCCCGCGTGTGAACCCGAACTTAGAAATGCGTGCGCGTGTGCCGGAGCGAGTCGTTTTCGCAGATCAAGGGCCATCGACGTCGCGGGCACCGCCAACGATCCGATCCCAATGTAGCAGTAATACAGAACTACGTAAACGCGAGGCGCAGCTACTGGCCGACCAGGAACTGGCCGCGTTACGTAGGCGCGAGATAGATTTAGAGAAAGAATTAGTACATAAACGCTTAGCAGTAACTATGGAGCGCATCGATGCCGAGGGATCCCGCGACGGTGACTACCGTGCCGGGGGCTCGATGGCCGCTTCCGTCCACCGGGTGGACCAGTGGTTGAACGATGTCAACCACCCGAACAATAGCCGTCGTCTGCGATCCACGTCGCCGCCGCCGCCGGCGTTGCGCCGTCCGGTACAGTCGACGCCGATCCGCGACCGCTCTACGAGCCGAACCAGGAGCCAGGGTATCGAGCGTCTTGCCGAGACTTTAGAGTCCATGATGCGCCCTCCTCCACGTCAAGTCTATGAGCTTCCTGCGTACGCCGGTGAAATTAGTGAATGGCAGACATTTCTCACCGCGTACCAGCAATCGTCGTCGCGTTATAAATTCTCGGCGTACGAAAATGTTGCACGCTTGCGACAATGTTTGAAAGGGGAGGCTAGGCAATGTGTGCAACACATGCTAGCCTCATCCGCGAACCCTGATCTTATCGTACGAATTTTGAAAAAGAATTTCGGTCGTACCGATTTGTTAATTGATCGCGCATTAGAAGATTTGAAGAGGCTTCCGTCGGTAGGGCCAAGTGCGACGGATTTAAATTCTTTTGCGATCAAAGTTATTAATATAGCTTCAACGTTAGTGGACTTAGATAACAAGAGTTATGGAGCGAATCCACTTTTGATCCGAGAAATTACGGAAAGGTTAAGCCCGCATCTACGATCGCGATGGTGCGCGTACGCTAGAGCTAACGGTTCGCGGCGCGATAGCGAGTTGATGCTGATGGCCGAATTTCTCATGGACGAGAGCGATCAAGAGCTTGAGTTCTCGCATGCACGTGCGCCGCCGAGGCGTAACGTGATTTCAGAGGATGTCCGACGATCCCGTGCGGGGCCGCGGCCGCCGCCCGCGCCGCCGGCCCGCACCGGCGCTCGGACACAACCGACCCGCGTGCAGACATATGCGACGGAACGAGTCAGCGTGTGTTTGTGCTGCGGCGGGTCGCACCGCACTCCAGAGTGCAAGAAGGTTTGCGCGATGAACATCGCCGCCCGTTGGTCATGGGCCAAGGGCAACAAGATTTGTTTCAAATGTTTAGACAGTAAACATAGGAGGGACGAGTGCCGAGCGAAGGGCTGCGGCGTTAACGGCTGCCCCCACGCCCATCATCGTCTTCTCCACGATCCCCCGCATGAACCAAGATACGAACCACGACCTAACCCACACTATGAACCACGTAATGAACCACGGTTTGAACCACGATCCCCTCCTGTCATGTCTCGGCGTGAGCCCGTGAGCGGGCCCCGCGGGCCACGGCGGGAACCCGTCGTCTACCACCGTACGCCCGTTGACGGGGCGCGTGGTGGGCGACTCGAGCCTGTGTCGCCGCAGCGGGGGCCCTCGGATAGGGCACGCTGGGCGGACCACGAACCAGTCTCTCATCTGCGTGCGCCCGTGAGTGGGACGCGCTGGGCGGATGAGGAACCCGCTCCTCCCCGGCGTGTGCCCGCAAACGGGGCGCGCGGGTACGAGCACGAACCTGAAACTCGCCGGACGGAGCCGCCGCGTTCGCCGGCCGGAGCCCGCGCGTTTACTTCGAACATAGCTAGCATAGGTACCTCCCGTACGTCGGTGTTGCTGCGTGTGGTACCCATCGTCATCAAGGGGCCGAGGGGTGAGGCTGAGACATACGCCCTTCTGGATTCAGGATCAACAATAAGCCTTATTGATGCCGATCTAGCGAACGACGTAGGTGCCGTCGGACCTGCCACGGACCTATGCATCCAAGGCGTGGGAGATATGGAGACCACGCAGCGAAGCCGGAAGGTACAAGTCGCGTTAAAGGGACGCGACGAAGAGTCGATACATTCCGTCATTTTTAGAACCGTTCATCAATTGGGACTGCGTGAACAACGTATGAACATGAACGAGATGCTGCGCTACAAGCACCTCGCCGACCTGCAAGAAGCCTGCTACGACGTCGCGACGCCGCGGGTATTGTTGGGGGTCGACCAGTGGCACCTGATGATGCCACTGGAGGCACGGACTGGCCGCAATAACGAGCCTGCCGCTATCCGTTGCCAACTAGGATGGGCGATATTCGGTATTGCGCCCCGCCTAGTACGAACCGATGATCATGTAAGGGCATATCATTGCCACGAACCAGACCTCGAATTGCATCAGTTATTGAAACAGCACTTCGATGTCGACGCTTTAGGTATTAAGCACGTGAACAAGGTGAACCCGGCAGAGCAACGAGCAATCGACGTCTTCAATGCAACGGTCCGTAGGGTAAACGGACCAAAGTATGAGGTCGGTCAATTGTGGCGGGAAAATAACCCGCAACTGCCGCCAAGTTTCGGCATGGCGTTCAATCGGCTGCGCGGCATCGAACGTAAGATGGACCGCGACCCCGACTTCGCCGCCGAGTATACTGCGCAAATAGATAATTTAGTGCAGAAAAAATATGCGGAGAAAATTTCAAGTAGTGAAAATAGTAACGTAGCATGGTATTTGCCGCACTTCGCAGTGAAGAACCCAAATAAGTATAAAAGTCGTCTTATTTTCGATGCCGCGGCGTGTGCGTCGCAGCGGAACCCAAACGTTCGTGTATTGAAGGGACCTGACTTGAACGCGACGTTATAGGGAAGGCGCGAGCGCGGCATTTGTGCTGCGCACGGTCGGTGCGCCGCCCGCGCGGCGATACTGACACCGGTCGCGGCATTTGTGCTGCGCACTGTCGACGCGCCGCCTCGATGCTCTTCAGTGAGTGTCGAGGTGGGTCGACATTTTCACATAGAACAATTTAGAGTGCGCGTAATGTTTTTATGGCGGGGCGCAAACCGAACCGACCCCCCAGACATCTACAAAATGACGTCAATGATATTTGGCGTAGCAAGTTCTCCTGTTTTGGCACACAGTGTGCGGAATAGGAACGCCGTAGATATCCCTACCCGATCCGATCCCAAACGAACCGTGGACATTGATAGTGTGTGGTTCAATGGTCCCCAATTTTTATATGAACATCCGAATGAATGGCCAGCCGAACCCGAGCCGCCGACGGGGCCGCCGCCCGAATTGAAGGCGACGTGTCACGCGTCGACGGAGTTCGTCTCGCCGTTGCCGGACATTCATCGCTTCTCGAACTATGATCGACTGATTGGAGCAACTGCGCGTGTGCTTCTGTTCGTCGAAGTCATGAAGACTAGATCCCGTGTACCCCTCTTGTTGAAACATATACTGTCCGCCGAACATCTCTATTTCCAGTGGTCACAGAGAAGAACCTTCCCAGAAGAGCTACGCAGCCTGTCACGGGGGGAGCCCGTGCCCCGTGGAAGCCGTCTCTACGAACTGGACCCGGTGCTGAGCGAGGATGGCGTCATCCAGATGCGCGGCCGCATCGACGCCTCGCCAGCCCCCATCAACAAGAGGCCAGCCATCCTGGACGGGCGCTGCCCGTTCGTGCGGCTACTGATCCTGCGTGCGCACAAGCGCGCACCGAACCAAGGAGGCGCCTGGGAGCGCATGGTGCGGTCCATAAAAGAAGCCCTGAAGACCACACTGAAGACGCGAGCGCCCAAGGAAGAGGTGCTTGCGACTCTCCTTGCCGAGGCCGAGTATACAGTCAATGCTCGGCCCCTCACCCACGTCTCCGTCAGCCACCATGACGAGGAGGCGTTGACACCGAACCACTTCCTGCTGGGAGGCCCCGCGAAGGTCCCACTCACTGGCCTTTGCGAGGAGGCCGACCGCAGGGCCTGGCGCGCCAGCCAGGCGCTCGCTGACCGCTTCTGGACCCGCTGGCTCCGAGAATACCTGCCGACGCTCGCGCCGCGCCGCTCCTCTGCGCTGGGCGAGCGTCCACTCACGGTCGGCGACTATGTCATAGTCGTAGACCCGAACCTGCCACGCAACGTGTGGCCCCGGGGAATCGTCGAGGCCGTCTTCCCCGGCCCTGACGGCAGCGTCCGAAGTGCTGACGTCCGCACCGTCGGCGGCATGTTCCGGCGCCCCGTCTCCAAGCTGGCTATCGTCTCCCTACACCCTGAGGCTGCCGCGACGCAGCAGCGGGGGGAGGATGTTGACGATAGCCCCACCGAACCCCGACCCGACTGAACATCGTCTAACTAAGACCCTGAACATGTTTTGTAAGTAGCTATAAGCCCTAGGACTACTTCCTAGAACCATGTTTTATAGTTAGTACATAAGTGAAATATTTAAGTATTTTACGAGTTTTTGCCCGTACAAGAGGCCATATGTGTAGTGTAACGACTCATTAGCACTTGTGTAAACCTTAGAACCCGATCCCCCTATCTAGAACTGAGATAAAGACTCGTAACGAATGTGTAAATCGAGTGTACCCAGACTTCACTGGCAACTAGTGCTAGGAGCGGCCAGTGAACGATTTGGTAGGAGATCTCGACACACCCACTCGAGGCTTCTACCGGTCAGAGCCAGCTTACCATGAGGATTGTGAGGCGATGCATATAGCACGCCCATAATTACCATGAGGATTGTGTAGTCGAGTATATAGTACGTTAGTCGTTACCATAACGTAAAACGGCAAAGAGCGAAAGTTTTCGAACAACTTTGTGTATCAATGCCCTATAATTTCTCGGTCTGACCACGAGAATTCAGCGTAGGATGGTATCATTCTGAACGGAATTTTCCATCACGCAATATGTTGTAAGTATTGCGCAACAATCGCTTGCTTAAATACGCCGGGAGCTCATTCGGAGACCAGTTGGCGTCGTGAACCCAAGTTGTAAACTCATAGTGAGAAACAGAACCGAACCAGTAGTGATCCGATCCGAACATAGTGAACAAGTATCTAGATCCCCTAGCCTATGACCTAAGTGAAGTCTAGGTAGGACTTAAAGTCAGTGAAACAGTATTTCTTTATTACGTGTTGCGGCCCGAGCCGCCCAACTAAGAACAAGTATTCCTTTAATAGTGTTTAGCGTGTAAATAGCTTATAGGGAAGTATGAACATTATTAACTATTTGATACTGATTCGCTGATTGATTTTTGTGTGACTATTTCTGTGTTATATCCCGTGTAATAGATTTAAGTGTTGTGTTTAAAAGATGGTTAAGCCAGCGTCGGGTTTGTTAGTGTCATTCTTCCCGCGTGGTAGAACCCTAGGAAGGGCACACTAGAGTCAGTGATTTTAAAACAATATAAGTGTTAAATCTGAACCTTTGTTTTGAGCCAATCGATCCCTTAGTAATTAAAACTCCAGGAGCCTTACAACCTCCTGTGTATGAACCTGAAGAGCTATCGTAGCTGTATCAACTGTTAACTTCGGGACCTCACGAGATCCGTGAGTGCGTCGTTAACATTTATTATTATGTACCTACAAATTTATACGGAACCCTCGGTGGGAGAGTCCGACCCGCACTTGTCCGGTTTTTTATTTTTTATTCTAAGGATATTTAATAAAAGTACAAATTATTTTCAGTTGTAGCTTGGCAACTTCGTTGGTGACACTCACGTGTGTGCTTTTTAACCGACTTCCAAAAGAAGGACGGTTCTCTATTCGTCTGTATGTTTATTTTTTTTTTGTATGTTTGTTACGCGATTACTCGAAGACGGCTGGACCGATTTGGAAAATTCTTTTTTTGTTTGAAAGGGTATACTGCCGAAGTGGTCCCATTGCAACCAAATCAGGATCTGATGATGGGATCTTGGAGAAACCGAGGGAACTCTTCAAATACTACAGGCACACATAAAGTGATTTCGGTATTTTTCGTAGTTTCTCGTCCATTTCTTACCAGCAATTTTTTTTTGTGTTAACCGTCTTCAAAAAAGAACAAATGTTTATGTAGGTTTCTTCCCCGATTCCTTAAAAACGGCTGGGCCAATTTGGAAAATAATTTTTTTGTTTGAAAGGGTATACTTCCGAGGTGATTCCATTGCAACCAAATCAGGATCTGATGATGGGATCTTGGAGAAATTGAGGGAACTCTTCAAATATTAGAGGCACACATATAGCGATTTTGGTATTTTTCTTAGTTTCTCGTGCATTTCTTATTATTTAGAAATAAGTTTCCAGTCTTAACTGACTTCAAAACAAAGATCAATTTTTAAGTAGGTTTGTTCCCCGATTACTTAAAAACGGCTAGACCGATTAGGAATTTTTTTCTTTTAACTAAATAGACGTAAGTCTATTTGGTTAAAACAATAATTTTACAGCGCCACTAAAAATTTAAAAATAAAGTAAATTTTTAAAACAAAAAATAAAAACCGACTTCCAAAAACTTAAACCAAAAAGCAGAAAATAATATGTTAATTACCCGAAAGAAATGGATAATCAACTATTCATATATACATATACAGATATTTATAGTTTTTAACCTGTTTTTTTTTAAGTCGGTGCCAGCTAAGGATAAGGAGCTCAGCATAGCCAGCTTTGCGTGGCAGGCACCGACTTCAAAAAACAGGTTAAAACTATAAATATCTGTATATGTATATATGAATAGTTGATTATCCATTTCTTTCGGGTAATTAACATATTATTTTCTGCTTTTTAGTTTAAGTTTTTGGAAGTCGGTTTTTATTTTTTGTTTTAAAAATATATTGTTATATCCAGCCGTAACTACGTACACAAGTTGCCGCCAACATGAACAGCGACCGACGGAGGCTGCCTGCGGAGGTCACCGTTCGAGTTGGCGGTAACATGTGTAAGTAGTTACGGCTGCACATAACAAAAGCACACACGTGAGTGTCACTAACGAAGTTGCCAAGCTATAGTTTCCGCTCTTGGAAGTATGTTGGAACATTCAGTCTTTCACACGAGCCTGTATATAGAATTTGCACATATTTATGCACTTATGTTACTTACCTATCTAAGATATTAGGGAGAGATCGAGATGGTTGTCACAGAGATTGGTTGTCTCGGCGGCTGTAAAAGACTGCTAAACGAAGGAATAAGTGTCCACCGCTACTGAGGTGGTGCAATAGTATGTATGCCTACGTAAGTAAGTAGCTATAGTAATGTTGTATGTGTATGAATGATGTGTGAAGTTGTTTTAGTCTTAATACAGCCTTTAACAAGTACAAACGTATTTACTTTCCTGACCCCCCACACCTCATGGCGACCGTGATAGTCGGCGCAAGTGTGGCGTCGGGTGTCGGGCGACGAAATATGCTGACGGGACAGTGACAGTGTGCTTCTTTATAATTTATTACGACTTGGACGTTATCACCTTGAAATGGACATGTGCTCGGGACCTTTGTGCAGTGACGGCAGTGTGTTACGAGAACTTGAGCGACGACTTACGCTCGTGACTTACTCGCTTGTGATAGTTGCCGGACTTCTATTCATTACCATATTTTTGTACTGTTTGTGGGTCAAATATGGGGCCGAAACCATCAAAAATCGAGGATAAGGAGATTATAATTGCCCAGACGGCCGGAGCCGGGAGAAATACTGAAAGCGACCAGCAAATACAGGGCATGGCATTAAATAATATCCTTGTGGGTGTTCTTCTCGCCGGTATGGGAGTTGTCGTCTTATATATAATATATAAAAAATATAGAAAGGGCCAGCAGGAGTGGTTGAAGAAGTCAATTAACGCCGAGTTTATTCGCCGCATGCAGCAGCGTATGTCGGGCCGCAGGCCTGCCACAACGCTTGATGACGAGCAGGTATAAGCAGAACGGTATATTGGGTGCTTTGGTGTTAATGTGAAGTGAAAACAAAGTGAGTGTAATGGTGAAGAATAAGGGGTATGGAATTAGCGTTAAGTGATGTATACGATAAATTAGAGAAATTAAGAGTAGAGTTAAGAAAATTAGGAAATGTCAGAAGACAACAGGAAATAGGACAGTCTAAAATAAATAGTGCAACGCTAATCTATGAGGAATATAGACAATTTATTAAAAGTATTAATTTTGACGATTAAAAGGAGGAATATTCATTGTTGTTGTGTGACCGAATAGACGAGGTTTATAATAAAATATTGAACTATAAAAAACCAACGAAAATGGCGAAAAATTTTGAAATAAAAGTAGCTAGTAGCTTAATTCCAATTATAGATGATAGTGAGGAAACAGTGGAAAGGATGATAGCGGGTATTGAAATGGTGGATAGTATGATAGAAGGGACTGATCAAAAGAATTTGCTGATTTCTTACGTACTGAAAACGAGGTTAAATAAAATCGCGCAATTGAAACTTAAATCAAAATATGAATCGGTGACCGAGCTAATTGCCGACATCAAAAAATATATGTTACCTAAGAAATCTGCAAATTCCTTGCTAATCCAACTGAATAGTGCATCCCAGAGAGATATGACTATTAATCAATATGGAGAAAAAATCGAAGAACTTTTTATTGGTCTCACAATAGCGCAAGCGGACGGAAACGCTAGTGCGCGAGAAATTTTGCGACCAATAAATGAGTCCTTGGCGATAAAAAAATTTGCAGATGGTTTGAGAAACCGTCGCCTTAGCACGATCCTAGCAGCTCGACAGTACACGGAGCTGAAAGAAGCCATCAGAGCCGCGGAAGATGAGGAGCTAGCGCAGCCACAGCGTGACCCGGTGGTCATGAATATGAGGGGCTCGGCCGGCAGACGAGGTTTCCACCGACCTCCACACTACGGCTGGCGAGCACCAAGCTTCCAACACCGACCCAGAGGGCCGAGTGGGTACCGCAACAGCTGGGTACCAAGTTATCCCAGATATCCAGGTACTGTGCCTAATAATAACTTTTATAGAGGCCGTAATCAACGAGGTAACTCTAGAGCTTTCCGTGGGAATCAAAGATCTGCCTCTTTGACTCCAGCAGGCAGAGGACGTCGAGGTAACATATATACATATACGCAGGATCCACAGACCACCCACGATGCGCCTAGTGACTCGACAGGCGAGCCAACACAGCAGATCCAGTTTTTTCGGCCATAAGATTTTAACGTGTGATGGACTAGACTATGTTATTTTTACAATACAGGGACAGCCTACCACTTTTATATTAGATACAGGAGCAAGTTTATCCGTTTTACATAACCAAAAAATTCCCATAGGAACTACGTTACATGAGAGTACTACGATAATTCAAGGCGTGGGAGGTGAGATAGTTAGCAACAACATAGCCGATATAATATTGCAACATGGTAACCAGATATCATGCAGTCATAGGTTTCATATATTAAACAACATGCCGTGTTATGCAGACGGAATAATCGGACTTGATTTCTTAAGAACTTATGATGCAATTATTAACTTACAGTCGAATCAGCTTATTCTACACGTGGGACAGGAAAGTTGTGTGGTACAAATACATAGAAGTAGCGATAGCGATTCTCATTTAACATTACCGGCTAGAAGCGAATCTTTACATTTAATAAAAATTAAATCTGTTTTTACTTCGGGACAAGATTACGTGTTAAGTTCGGAAAATTTAGCGGAAAATATATTTTTAGCGGGAGGTATAGTTAATGTCAAGCAAGGAAGAATACCAGTTAGAATACTTAACACAGACGATAAGGAAATAAAATTGCCTATGTTTGAACCTAAGTTGGATAATTTGAATAACTACAGAGTTTGTGCATTCCAAAAGTCGCAAAATGATTTAGTCAGAGTTAAAAAATTATTGTCATCATTGAATTTAAATCACTTAAATGAAGTTGATCGAAAGCGTATAGAATCCATTTGCGCCAAATACGCTGATATTTTTTATTTGGACGGTGACTTGTTAGGTACAACAAACATCATGCAGCAACGCATCAGCGTAAAACCGAACACGAAACCAACATATATTAAACCATATAGGCTACCAGAGTCCATGAAGACAGAGGTAAACAACCAAGTCAAAAAGATGTTAAAAGAGGATATTATTGAAGAAACTAACAGTGATTGGAATAGTCCAGTACTATTAGTTCCGAAACGATCTCAGGATAGTACAAAAAAATGGAGGCTAGTAATAGATTATCGAAAAGTAAACAGCGTAATTCAAGATGATAAATTTCCACTCCCAAATATAGTAGAGATACTTGATTCACTTTCCGGAGCTATTTATTTTAGTCATTTAGACTTACAACAATCTTACTATCAGACGGAGTTAGAAAAAGATAGTAGAAAAGTAACCGCATTCTCCACTGCCATGGGACAGTTCCAAATGAAAAGGCTTCCCATGGGACTTAAAATTAGTCCAAGCGCATTTTCTCGTGTCATGTCCATAGCCATGTCAGGTTTAGCTTTTGAAAAATGTTTTGTTTATATGGACGATTTAGTAGTTTTCGGGAGAAACATGGAAAGTCATAATAAAAACTTAATAGATGTATTTGAGAGATTAAGGAAAGTCAATTTAAAAGTAAATCCGCAGAAATGTGATTTCCTAAAAAAACAACTTCTGTATTTAGGACATGTAGTATCGGCAGAGGGAGTTCTTCCAGATCCAGAGAAAACTAGAGTTCTCAGAAATTATCCAGAACCAACAAATGCCGACGAGACACGTCGATTTGTTGCGTTTTGTAACTATTACAGGAAATTTATACCATCATTTGCTCAGATTACTTTACCATTAAACAGACTTTGTAGAAAAAATGTTACTTTTGAATGGACTAAAGAATGTAGAGACTCATTTAACACGCTTAAAGAAAAATTGATTTCCCCGCCAATTTTGCAATATCCAGATTTTTCAAAAGAAAATGAATTTATTCTTCAGACTGACGCATCAGGTAAAACAATTGGCTCAGTTTTATGTAATAAAGATAGGAGACCCATCGCGTACGCAAGCAGACCGTTAAATAAAGCAGAATTAAATTACCCGATCATTCAAAAAGAACTACTCGCAATTGTATGGAGTGTTAAATACTTTAGACCATATTTATTTGGAAGACAATTTACCATTCTGACAGACCACAAACCGTTATTATATTTATTCAGCATGAAAGACCCCTCTAGTCGACTAATAAAATTCCGATTACAACTAGAAGAATATGATTACAAAGTAGAATATATTACAGGCAAGTCAAATGTCGTAGCAGACGCATTAAGTAGGATTATAACATCAGAAGAGTTAAAACAAATAAATGAAAAAATATTAGTAATGACAAGAGCACAGAGTAGAAAAGCGTTACAGAGTAGTGACTCAACTACGAGTATAGGTAGTCAGGGAATTACCAAGGATCACAATATATCTCACGATTTGAGGCCTGATCAACCGAAAATTTCGGAAATATTGCGAAAACCTAGTAATTCCGTAGAAATGGCATTTATAGAGGAAAACGAATTAAATAAATTGAGAAAAGATAAATATATAACTAAGGAAAGAGAATGTTTTATATACGTAGAAAGAAAATTAATGCTTTACATTAATCTTAACTATATGTCCAAATTTACGCGAGCCGTGTTTGCGAATATGTTAAGCAATTTTTGTAAAGATATAAATATAGAAGAGTTATGCTTAGTAAAGTCAAATAATAACGCGTTATTCATAAAGACATTATTAGAAGAAATAAAAAATAATGAATCATGGACCGGTCCACGGATAAATATAATAGGAAATGTTAAAAGAATAAGCGAAAACGATGAGAAAACTATAATATTGAATGATTACCATATACTACCAACCAGCGGCCACGCGGGTGTGCGTAGGATGGTAAATAACATAAAGAGTAAATATTATTGGCCTGGTTTAGAGAAGGATGTGAGAAATTTTGTAAGTAAATGTAGTAAGTGCCAAGTGGCAAAGTACTCTAGAAATATAATACAACCAATGGCTATCACTACGACGGCATCATCAGCGTTCGAGAAAATTTTTCTCGACGTCGTGGGGCCAGTTGACACCGATATAGAAGGTAATAAGTACATCCTAACATTGCAATGTGAGCTTACAAAATATATTGAAGCGTATCCATTGCAACGTAAGGATGCAATTAGCATAGCAAGAGCATTAGTAAATAATTTTATATTAAGGTACGGAATCCCTGGGACGATAGCAACGGATAGAGGCGCTGAATTTGTTTCGTCTACTATGGATGAGGTATGTAAGCTATTAAAAATAAGTAAGATTCATTCAACCGCTTATCATCATCAGTCCATAGGTTCTTTAGAAAATATGCATAAACATCTTGCAGCATACATTAGAATCCAGTGTGACGGTCACCCCGACACATGGAGTCATTGGATACCATTTTGGTGCTTTACATATAATACTACAGTTAACACAGCAACAAAATATTCACCATTTGAGTTGGTTTTTGGAAAAAAATGTAATATCCCTAGTAATTTGACAAACACTGTTGAACCGTTGTATTGTGATGATAATTACGCATTAGAGTTAAAATATAGGTTACAATTAGCGCATAAAGATGCTAAAGAAAATTTGTTAAGAACTAAAGAGATAAGAAAACATTTTTATGATAAATCATCAAACTCAGTGACTTATAAAAAGGATGATTTGGTGTTAGTTAAAAATGAAACTGGAAAGAAATTTGAAAATATTTTTAAAGGTCCTTATACTGTCATAGAGGATGATGGCGTAAATGTTAAGCTAAGCATAGATGGTAAGATCGATCTTATCCACAAAAATAGAACTAAGTTATTTGTAAGATAAAAAAAAAATTATAAAACTTACAAAAATAAAACAAAAAAAAAAGTTTTCTATAGAATAATTTTTATTAATAATTGTGTAACACCGGTAAAAACAATGTCAATACAGTAATTTCATACATGAAACGTAGTAAATTGAGTTCTTCTTCTTCAATTTTATTGCCAGTGAAAGTATTATATACTATAAAGACAATTGATGTATAACTACTAAACAATTTATACCAGTAACACTATGTATAACAAAAAAAAAAAAAAAATTGTAAACATATTTTTTTTTTTAAAAGTACCCCCCAGGTGAGGTGGTGCAATAGTATGTATGCCTACGTAAGTAAGTAGCTATAGTAATGTTGTATGTGTATGAATGATGTGTGAAGTTGTTTTAGTCTTAATACAGCCTTTAACAAGTACAAACGTATTTACTTTCCTGACCCCCCACACCTCACTACACTTATTCCTTCGTTTAGCAGTTAATAATCTCAGTGTTAATAATCACAAGACCTCCTTTCGTACTTCACCACACGATGCATTATTCCTTCGTTTATTATTCTTTAATAGCCGCTGAGACAACCAACCTCTGTGACAACGATACCCCGTCATCCTTAACTTACTGCTTACATATTTTAGGCCTTGTGAAGATGCAACGCTGAAATTTCAGCTTGCTAGCCTTCACCCGATTCTGACAGGAACAATGTATACAAACGAAGCCACTGTTAACTGACCCCCTACGGACTTTAACACGTTGCAATAAAGTCGACATTCGTTTACAAATGTACAGTTCACAGTGAGTTCGATTGTACACAAATATCCTTTTCGAGTCATATGCCCCATTACAATCCCTCGTATTTATAGGCAAAGTGGAAGCCACCGAACGTTGGCCGGAATAGACAAGACTGGCAGGATGGTATAAATACTGATGGCTCGATATTGAAGCCTGGGCTTTTTATAGGTTGAGTGTTTAATCCCAATAAAGATTCGCTAAATTTAAACAAGCATTTTCAATGAAATTCATAAATGTAAAATCAGTCATCGTTGCGTGGCGCTCAGAAAGTAATAAGATTAAATTACTCGTAAAGGGCAGCTACGTAGTTACACAAGTACTATGAATAAATATCTGTAACTAAGATACCATCACATCTATTCTTCTTCTTCTCAGTATATCTGTGTCAACTGCCGGATATATAATATGCCTCTTGCATGAATTTCCAATTAGTTCTTCAAGACACCTACGAACCAAAATAAGCCGTAATCAGTCATTAATTGTGTGATGACGGCGTCGTAATCAATTTTATAATAGGTATTCATTAATTAGACTACGTCTACTTGTAGTTAGAGAGAATTGGCCGTGCAGTCTATTTACAGAAAAAGTAAAAAAATAATAAATTTCCATAAGAAACAAAAATAAAATAATGTTAAGTTAAACCTATTAACATATTTTTAATAAAATTTTGGTGACAGGCTCAATTAAATTAATTAATCTTATTTAGTTAATAATTGAAATAAACTTTGCCTGTTGAGCGCTTATAACGATTTTGAAAAAATAAAATAAGGTGCATTGGGGTTAATATTAACCCGCGCAAGGTATATTTACTGTAACATGCTAACACTGGACAGGTACACGCCAATAGTGTTTCGTCTTATTGCACACCTTAAAAATCGTGCATGTTTTTCAAGAAATTCCTAATTTTCAAAAGTACCCCACAAGGTGCAAAAATATTTAAAGAGATGTTTTGAGTAAAATACCGTCATATTACTTTTTTATAAAATTTATCCTATCCTTAAATAAAGCAGCACTTCAAGTTTTTTTTTTAATACCAACAATTTCAAACACGAATAATTTTAGTAAAAACACGAACTTAGTGTTCACGATAGCAGCTCTAATTGTACAAACTAAACGGAATAGCCATGAAGTTCAAGTTAGCTCTATAAAGGAATTACCAAGTTCCGACTGTCATTATTGAGCCCCTTGTTTTCCATATACATTTAATTTTACTAGCAACTGCTAATTTCTATTAGGTAATACTGGACTTAGACAAAAGACCAACGTTCTGTTTATACATATTATTTAATCGTTGAACACAAATTTAAACAGACAGATAAACAATAAAGTAAATGAGACACAGGTCCAATTTTGGAAGTATGTGATCACTAAATCCTTTTGTTTTGATTAAATTTGATCAGGGTCTACACCACTTTTCATCCTTTAAGGTAATTCGGTTCGCCCGGTTCTTCATGTAAACAAAAAGCGGGTTAACAATTGAATAAAATAACAATTTTAAAGGTGAACATAAATAGTTTTTACTCAATGCAGAAATATTTTGAGACTTAGTTAATTGTTTAACTAAGACTATATCAAATTGACGTTGTATAGCTCTTAATGAATACTAACTTAATAATAATTAATCTCAATGACAATTCCTATTATTACAATGTTACATAATGTGATTGACAGGATATACGAGTATTATGAATAATTTAACGTGATTAGATTATAAAAAAAATAACATTTGCATGCCGAATTGTATGGCGAGATATGCGTACCTTATTGTTAAATTCTCTTTCTCCCGGAAGAGATCTCTTACAGGGATAAGTTTGCCGTTGTACATAACCATTGATCTCTGTATGATTTTATGTGCAATACAGTGTTTACATACATACATGCTTTAATGACATCGATTTCAGTTGATAGACCTAAGAGTACAAACTAACACTAGCTGTTAAGAGAACTGTAAGTTAGTAGGGCATTTCTCCAGAAATATGTCTGCGACTCATCCATACATTTAGTATGAAAAAGGGCCAGATGAATGAGGTGACCGCAGACATATTTCTGGAGAAATGCCCAGTAAGTGGTTATATTTTATTTGTAGTTTACGTTTTGAAATAAATGATTGCGTTTTTATTCATTAAACGAGATCTTTGGGCAACAAATGATATCGACAATATCTGATACTATTCGTATAGTACAATTTCGATTTTATCAATCCTATTTTCTAAACAAAAATTGCCAATCAATACAAAAATTGCTACATTTTACAGCGCATCGCTACAAATCGGGAAGAAAACTTATCTCGCTCCTTTCAATCGTAAACCCGCGCTTTTGATTGTGTACTTATATTTGAACCCTACTCGGGAACTGGGGGATAAAGTATTGATTGGCCGGTTCACGGTTCTCTATTAAACTTTGACAATAAAAGGAGATAACCTGTAAACTCTTGCGATGGTTTTGCCACAGTTTAAATAGAAACAGTCGGCGGACATTTTTAATTCTTAAATTGGTCGTGTTACTATTTTGCTGCGCGGCGCGCGACTGATGAACTCTTCGTCAAACTCATGGTGTTTAAAATACTGCAGACCAAAAATATAAAATAATAATAATAGATAGTAGAAACTGTAACTATAAGCCCGGCCAAGTGCGAGTTGTCTCCATACATGAAGGGTTCCGTACCACTTCGAGAAAAAAGGCCAAAAAACACGTTTCTTGTATTGGAACCCCATTTAATTTTTATTATTTGTTGTTACAGAAATACACATTCTGTGAATATACGAGGGCTGCTACTTATGTATTCGGAATCCGGGATTTCAACCTTTTTCAACGCTATATCTAACCTCCACGGTAAAATTTCAACTTTTCTTTAATACTGGCCGCTGTTTTTTTCTCATCGGTCGTTGCTCCACAAAATATTGAAACTGTGCGAAAACTCATAATGCATGATCGTCATGTTACGTATCGCGGGATAGAGGCGACTCTGGGTATTTGTATGACGAGCATTAATAAAACATCCACATTTAGCCGTAAAAAAAGTATGTACGAAATATTGTTAGACATTTACCATTAGCTTTTCGGTGAAGGAAAAACATCGTGAGGAGATCTGCATACATCCACGAAGAAATTCAAAGGTGAAGTTCCCAATTCGCAGTGGGCTGTAGTCCTCACCACGCAAGCCCACTGCGAATTGAGAATTGCATTCACTCTCATCTATGAGACCTGGCCTGTGCACAGCAGTGACACATACATAGGCTGATGATGATGATGAAGAGTACAAGGCGCGATAAGAGTGAGCCCAAGTTTCATACATAGCCGCACTTAGTAACTCGAGATATATGACTTTTACAGCATACGTGACAGCTCAGTTATAGGCTGTGTATGTTACGCGATACAATGAGCGCTGGCCAGCTGTATTTTTTAAACTGTGGTTTTGGGTTCAAGATGTTTGATGCCGTACCTGATTTTATACACGTTTTGCATTCGTTTCAGTTCGGTTTTTAAGGTTAAGCCAAAAAAAGCCCCGTTGTCTACCTGTCGGTTTTGACTTTTTGAGTATGCGGTCACTATGATAAGAAATAATATCGATACCTTTAGACTCAAAGGGCGTAAACGCCATTAGAACCTGCGGCGTTTACGCCCTTTGAGTCTAAAGGTATCGATATAATGTGGAGATCCATAGCGTGCAAATGCTCTTGAATCATACACCAAACAGGTAGTCTTGATATACTAACATGTTAAAACATATCAGTGCAAAATTTTAACAAATTGGCTGAAAAATGAGGTAATTTCCAACACCCACAATATGATGACGCAGAATGACGCAAATGACAGTTTATCTGGTGCTGTAACAAGCCTCGAACGCAAAGTTTCGCCGAGCAACGCACGCTCCGCAGTAATTTATTTGGCACTTTGCCACGGAGTGCAGAAAGTGACGGAGAAACCCGGAAAAAACCAATGTGGGCTAATTTTCGGGCTCGTTTAAGAAGTGGCATGTATTCGAGAATCCGTAGAGGTGATTGTTACATTTCATACAAAGGTCATTGGGCGTTTTTGACCCGCTTTCCGTAATTTCGCGTACAGAGACCAATAGAAGAATAATAGAGAAGAATAGAGTTTTAAAATAGAGAATTTAATCTCACTTTTCTAAATATGTATTTTCTTTTTATGTATCAACCGGCAGAAAAAAGTTATTCAACAGTATGTGTACGATGTAGAGATAGTTCTGACTTAATTATTGCAAAAATGCTATAATGATAAGAAATGACTTTATTTTTTTCTCAATTTTCCCATGGTTTATAAGAATGCGACTCATACCACTGAGTAGCAGATACATTTACCTACATACCTAGCCCAATATCGTTGGTGTACGCCGTGGGTCATATGTCCGAACAAAATGCCCAATGACCTTTAATTTTAAATACCTATCTATTTGGGATAAAAAGACGTTATATACGCAGCTTACCGAACGCTGCCCAGCCGAATTGGATTCGACGATTAACCTCTTTACCTATAAATATCTGTACTTATAACAATTTTAAAGCACAACATATTTACTTTCATTACAATGCAGTCATTTTATATCATTCATAGAAACTCACGTGACGTGATTTGCAGTATTACTTAATTAAAAATTCATTACATGGTTAACAGTTTAATACAAGAGTGTATTCCAAGTACACTAATTTTCGTTTTCGTACAAACTCAGGTACTGGGGAAAGAGGAAGCACAAAATGGAAATGACTTTATATGCGAAAAGCAATTAGTTCATAATGCTCCTCTCATGCATGATAACATTTACTAACAGACTAGTGAATACTGTGAATTAGTGAGCGTTATGTACAATAAACATTGTATATAAATGATGAAATGTCGGCCACAACCACTCTGTCAAGAGTGATAACGACTAAGAAGAAGATAAATAAATGATACTCCGTCACGGTGCCACAATATACATTAACTAGACAGACGGATAGTTTTAAATTTACCTATCTAACGTGCAACAAGCGTTACCTTCACATATCTACAGCATACATTTAACAAAGGTAATGTGCCACTCCAATATTTTCCCTACTCTCCTCGCCCCCCCTCTTTGTGATGAAAGCGACGAATGGAAACGGGCCCTGGCAACTTGCGATAAAGATATTACAGCAGTGTGTGCTTAGACATGTTTTATTGCGACCGCTATGACGAGTTCAACCCGGCTCGTAAAAATGTTTAGGCTTTGTTTTGATTATCAATGAAGGGTGGTGGCGATATGGGAATAGGGTATTTGACAACAATCAAAATAAATTCATTAACTGTAACCAGCAAATTACGCTTCCAAAACAGCCCGGATAAAATCATTGAAACTTATTTTCGTGCCATCAACGATTTTACAATGACGAAAACTAAAAATAAGGCACCATGTTGAGCATGACGTCACAAGCACGTCACAAGATAGTATTTCATACTAAACTGCATACTTTCGGAGCGTTTTGACACTTCATAAAAAGAAGCTGATTTGAACTGTCATCAAGTAGCCTATTATATGAGGCGAATATTATTATACACTCTCTTCTATGAGAGTAGATCTATTCCCAGCGGAGAAACGTATTTATTTATATAGATAGTTTTTTCTATTGCACAAAAGAACATTTTTGGTACAAAATGCGGACTTAATGTCATGAGGCATTCTCTATCAGTTGTATCTTTATCATTTGTGAGCGTGCAACTAACGTCCTAAAATTGTACCTACATAAAATACAACTGATGATGATGATGACGACGAATATTATGAGGGGGATATTCAAGCATAAATAAGTCTCTTAAGGCACTATAGGCATATCTGTTGTATCGACAATGTTTGCTATGCTTGTAGCAACCAAAGTACAGGAGTCGTTATTTTACTATGACTTTGCATCAAGGTTCATAGCTTTATTCATACACTCGCGGACGATGAATTCGGGTCAGTGAAATACCGCCATATTTTCTAAAATACTCCAGGGTTGTAAAATTATTGAATCCCGTTTTGATCTTTAATTCATTTTAGATATTATCTGCAAAAATTTCAGGTTTAGACCGAACTCGTAAAAACCCATGAAAAATAATGACGTTACCGGAGTGAGATCTCGCAAAATTCACCATTTTTGGATAATAATACTTTTATAATGGATTAGCGGATATTGCTAATACAGCCAGGTATTGAAGAACTTATGTAAATGAAACAAGTGTCAGATATTGAAAAATACCTATTTCTATTATTTAAATAAGGGCGACCCGCATTCTTTGACCACGAATGTAGTTTCTCTTAGACATTTTCAAGAGGTAGAGATTCGAAGCTAGCAATTTCAGATTCGTATTTCATGACATTTTTGTGTCATAATCATATAAAACATTTCATGATAAGTTTTGAATACCGGTCGCAAAATAAAATATAAGTAAATTAGTTCATATTTTTCAGAATCTCCAAGTATTTAATGCCCAAAAGCTTTTAAGTAAAATCTGCATACGAAACTGCAGAGTGCTTTACAAACCAAAGAAACTTACCCAAAGGTCGAACATATAACCCTTTCTCAGCTTAAAAGCGTAGACGCTCTAAACCCGAAAAAATCTTAATGATTGCGAAGAGAAAAAAGTGGATCTTAGAAGGAATGAGCTTCGCGTCTTTCCAAGTTATAAAAGGTAAAGAAAGAGCTTGCAGTTAGTGAATGGGTATTCAGTGTCGGAGAATTCAGACCACTGCGAATGCATAGCCGATGTGGGGCAGCTAGCTCACGTAACGCGGCTTGCTAAGGTAACTAAGACTAGGTATACTAACTAACCAAGTGTCAATAGACATTGATGTAACGTATTGAATGTATTAGCGAGCCCACCGCTCGCTAATACATTCAATACGTTCGTGGAGTATGATGGAAACAGGTTTTTTTTTAATTTATTACATTACCTTAACGACGGCAACAAAGCCATTATAGTATTTTATGCAACAGTTGTATAAGAAGGTTCAAAAAATGCGAATTGCGTGAGTTGCGATACGAGCCGCGAATGCGGCGAGTATCGCAAATAGAGACGCAATGAGCGTTTTTTGACTTAATTATACAACGTTGCATACAATACTTTTTCTACGACTAGGTTAAAATATTAAATACATGGACGTCACGCGTGTCTCGTCCGGTCTCTCCGAGTGTGTACAGCCGGCATGACAGTTGTGTCTATGGTAAACTTTTTTTTGAAATGGCTGGTGACACGATGTGACGATAATTAAAATACTTTTTTTTTATGTTGGCATCAATTAATTTAATTCGGAAAGTTTTGTTTTTCTTATGAATCGTAGGAATTTAATTGTTTGTTAAGTTGGTAGTTGTGAATTTTTATCGTGAAGTTAGAATTGAGCGCTTAATCCTTGACCTAAGTTTAACCTAGATTTAGAAGTCTGTGGATGCTAGCAATAACGTAAAGTGACTATAACGACACTAGTGCTGTTATGGGGAATAGAGTATAGACTTCTCTGAACTCATATTATGTATGTTCTTATATTAGTGTTCGTGACCAAGTAAAAGACAGATAACAGTACAGGAGTAGAAAAATATTATAGTAAGCAACCAAATAACAGTCCAGTCAGTTCGTGTTTGGCGATCCGGTATTGTGTGTTGTTCCGTTACTAATTGTCATTGTTTTCATTAAAAAATCGCTGTATAACTTTTAAAAAACGTTTTTCCATCATTCTTCACGTACATACAGTCCACCGCTTGCTAATAAAAGGTCTACCCACTAACATACATTTCGCCTACTACAATTAAGCGGGCCTGGTGGGGTTATGCGATACGATGTGACATTGTCACTTAAAGTAAAAATATAACGCCGGGTGAGAATACGATTGTGCCATCCACTCGATTTGTATGGAAATGGCTGGATATGGCACAAACGTATTCTCACCCGGCGATAATCCATTTTTTTCGTTTTCGTAATAGACCATGATGTAAATTAGTCCCCAAAATTTACTACTTACCTACCCGCAAAATGTCATCGGTAACATCATTTCTCAAAAAACGTCAACTGCTGGGCGTAGAGGCCCCTAAAACAACTATAATTTACCATGTGCTCGTCCAAGAGTTGGCATTCACAAAGTCACGCTAGTCTACTTTGCACATGACTAAACATCAAACTTTTAGTCCTTTTTCAAACCAAATCTCTTCAAATTTCCCGTACCTATGTAATATTTGTCATCAATCTGTCGCGGTCTACTGCTGGTCATCAAATATATTCAGTTTGAGCGGAAGAAATCTTTGATCAAATGATAATTCAGTCAAACATTACAAATAATTTTAGACTACGATGGGTTTACTGAGATCGTATTCAGCTAAAGTCGTAGGATTTCTTACGCCTCATTGGCTAAGACTTTTTTCATTTAAAGTATCTGTCCCAATCGGCTGTTTCCAGACCACTGCAGCCGTACTTTCAGCACTTTACGAATGCAAGTCCCTTTGAAGGAGTCCGTGGTTTTTTCGACAATCAGTGTTAAGGTGGGAATTACTTTGGCAAAGCAGGAGAGGCCGTGTCATTGAGCGGTGGAATTAAATTGTGGAGGCATTATTATTTTTTGTGTAAAATTTACAAAAGGAATCCTTCTACAAAGCGCTTTGAATGTCTCGCTTGCGGTTTAAAATATGTGAAACAGGTTATAGGAATTTAAATTACTTGTGTGTTTTATAAAGGCAACGTAAAAAAAAGATCAGTAAATCTTGGTTGGTCAGTTAAGTAATTTACAAGCAAATTTAGCTACTTACACCCTCCCTCTACCTCTATAAGTATGGACATTCACTCACAAACTATGAATCTTGTAAATACATTTGACGTAATAAACGCTAGTATAATTTACTAAGCGTTTATCGAACTTCAAACTACAATTACTTATAACGAAAGTTTTAACTGTGTTGAGACCCGACCTTTTGTGGGGCGCTTGAGGAATTTTCAAGATCAAAAGCCGCTTCCAAGTGGTTGCTTGAAATTTACATTACACTTGTTTAAAGGATGAATTTGTAACAAATAGCTTCTTTCATCTATGGAGAAATTTCGACTTAATTTCTTTGAGGTGGGCCTTCGGAAAAGCCGAGTGAAAAGGGTTTTTGCACGAGTACTTAAAAAATATAAAAAGCTGCTAGAGACTTTCCTGAAACGTACTTAATTATTATAATAGCTACTATATTACTATATAGATATTTAAGTTAATGTAATGTATTAATGAAATCTCATGTATATTAAAGGATGAAAAGAGAAACTGGTGAGTTTCTTCCGGCGCTTCTTCTCACCAGAAGGTCACCCACAGCGCCAAAAGAGAAGAAAAGAAGACAAAATAATGTAAGACATGTGAAAGAGCCCTTGAGGGCCTACTTACAGAAATAAACTATTTTATTTTATTTTTTATTTTTATTTTATCAAAGTATTTCATTAATTTTAAGTTCGCCATTCAGCGAGGCAACGCAGCCAGCCTTATGGGCACCCTGCCCGCAGGAGGCGACATAGGGGACATCTGTAAATATAATTTTAGGTCCCAATTGGTTAAGTTAGGTTTATTTAGTTGGTAAGCTGTTAATAATGTGTTTTTTTTATGTTTTAAGTAGTTTGTATTTTACTTAAAATGTTGGTAAGTTGTACGTTTCTTTGCAAACCGTTTTTCAACAACTAGTTGTTATCTGATTCAGCTGAAATGAGGCTGAAGTTCGGTGATACAGCAATAAAGTCGAATTTGAGCTAGTATGTAATTTTTTATCGGGATGATCTACGTTCCATTAAAAAGCTTTTTTAAATAATTATTTTTAGTAGATTCGTTGTTCTTAAATTGGTTTTATAACCGAATACACTACACAATGCTATTTGTTAGCAAAGAAAATGACACATTTTGACACAAAATCTCATTCATTATGATTTAGTTGTTATTTATTATGGCCAATGCAATGCATGTTAGCTATTTGGTATACATAATAATATATGCTTGTAGCTTCTAATAAATTAACTAAACTGGATTGAATTGAGAAAAGTGGTAATTTAATAGGTGTAGTATATTATACTTGTTTATTATCTGACTCGTTAATACAGATCTCAATCTTATAATATTGATTCATGGATAAAATCAAGAATAGTACTGGCGCTATCTAGACGATGTCATAGGTAGGTATTAATTACATTTTGTCTTTCTTGCATCTTGTAATATAATTTAGTTCCACATTTCCGTTCCATGTCGTTTTAATGAACACCGGAGCTAATATGATACAGGAAACTTATATTAGTCACTTATTACCAGTTCATTCCCGTTAATTCCCGGGCAGAGTTCCTACATCCTCACCAAGACGCGCACGTTTCAGTTTCACAAATCTAATTTTTCCCCCTGGAGAATTCCTTTTTGAGAGCTATCGGGCGCGGTACGGTATTGCCAATTCCACTGAATGTTCTATCCGGAACAAACTTTTTGTTCTTATATTTGAAACCGTGTGTATTGTATGTGACATCGCGATTTCAAATCTTCTGAGGATTTTGTGATATTTATATTTTGTGAATTTCAGCTGCTGTCCGTTTGTTATCGGAATTCGAGGATAAGCTCACACGTTTATTTAGGTAATTTGTATGGTTACAACTTTTGCTACCTGAAATACATATGCTTTGCTACTGTTATTATTTTTTGCTATGTTATCTTACTCTCACCTAAAAGTCGCATATACAGGTCGCTACGCACAGAGAAAATCGTACTCTAATAATAATCATACCAGGGAAGACTTAAAATTATACACACCAGGGGTGGTAGGTTATAAGGCACTTCTCCCACCGGCAGTTGACGACTTGTCACCTTTCGAAGTAATAATGCTATTGCGACAAGTTTTGGCTTTTTGCTCTAACGCCGCCGGATGAACTATACCTATAGACAGACTCACGGATCCCACAGTCAAACTGTGGAAACAGTTTTGTGGGACAATGTACCGATACTAATGTTTTTGACATTTGAATGTTTTTATCATCATCATCATCGGCCCGTATTAGTCCACTGCTGGACATAGGCCTCTCCCATGTAACGCATCCAGCCTCTGCCAGCCACCTTGCGAAGATCGTCACTTCACGTGGTCTGAGGGCGCTCCACACTACGTTTGCCGATCCGTGATCTCCACTCTAGAAGACGCTTGCTCCAGCGATTGTGGGTTCTGTGGCAGATATGGCCAGCACACTGCCACTTCAGCTTGCTAATCTGTTGAGCTATGTGGACGACTATAGTTCTCTGTCAGATCACATCATTGCGGATACGATCCTTCAGAGATACTCCCAATATGTCCCTTTCCGTAGCTCGCTGAGTGACCTTAAATTTGCGTACCAGTACCGTGAGCGACCACGTTTCGGCTCTGTATGTCAAGACTGGTAGGACGCACTGATCGAAGACTCTAGTCTTCAGACATTGCGGAATCGACGACGAGAAGACTTGACGTAATTTCCCATACGCTGCCCAGCCCAGCTGTATTCTTCTATTGACCAAGGTTATGTTCAACGACTTTGTTCTACCGAAACCGATTTCAGTGCAGAACGCCCTTCTCGAAGCTGTTCAAGAGTACGTTTACCTCGAGCAAGCTCTGCAGTTAGGTAAAAACTTCGAAAAAGAATTCAATAGAAGAATAAATATATAAATACTAAAAATAAAATAGTAATATAGGCTGACAATCCATTATTGGGGACAATCTAGTAGTTCATTAACTGTGTTTTGTTTAATTATTTATAGACATTTAAACTGTACGATAAACTGACGATCCCTTATTGGGGACAATATGGTATTTAATTCATTGTATTTTACTTAATTTATGTTTGGACGTTGAATTGTATTTAATTTGATTGTTATTAATTATAATTATATTTGTTTGGAAGATCATAATACGAATTCATATAAATGGACATCATGTCATCATGTCATATTGTATTAGAAAATAGATAAATCTATCTATCTAACAGTTCACTACGAACTGACGGGGCACAGTGTGGTCGATCGACTCTTCCAGATCCGCAATGTAATGCTACTCCCCAATTTTACTTGTTTACTCGTCAGCGGTGGGACAAGTGCCTAAAAAAAGTCTGAAACCGTAGATCTATGCCCTTTACCTACTGCTATTTCCAATTCGCTTATTAGTGTTCTTGATTATTTTCGCGTCCTATACATATATTTTCTTGTAAACAATTTTTTTTAAAGGAAAAATATAATTTTTTCTTTGCTTTAATTGCCATATTTTACTAAACTTATATAGGTGTACTATAGCGTTCGTATGAGCAAAGAGAGGAGGGCGCAAAAACTCGATTTTCCCTCTTTGTAACAAGGAAAACGAGCGAATCAATTTAACTCGCAGCATACCATCCTAGCTGCGCTCCGATCTTCAACGTCTAACGTTCATTATGACGTATTTAACCTGATTTACTTACTTCACTACTATAGAAACTAACTAATAAAAAGAGCGGATTTACTATTCCACGTGCACGTGTGTCAACAGTATTTTCGTAGGAACTCTCATGGGTATCTCTCACAATTGTTAATTAAATATAGAAAACAAAATGCTAGTTGCTAGGGCACTTGTAACAAGTCAATTTACTTAAAAACTAATTAAAAAATTAAGCTAAAGAAAAAATTATGTCATATCAGGAACTCAAGATCTGTAAAATCAACTAATCTTCAGTTGCTAGTATCCGGAATGATTTATTTGTAGAAAAATATGAATAATAAAACAATAACACGAACTAAACCTACCTATCCTACCTACACATTTTTAATAATTATCTACAAGGACCTTAAAATAAATAACCGGACGGAGCCTCGCTAATTAAGAACTGAAGCATGTCTAATAAGCCGGCTACCTACGTGTGAGTGCTGCCCGCAATACGAAATACGGAACCCTAAAAACTAGTTGATGTCTGCGTGCGGCTCGTAAGTACAAGCAGCCGGATTATTAAAAATGGCTTCAGTTCTCTGTTGGCGAGGATCCGTCCGACTGCTTATCTAAATTAGAATTAGATCCCGGCCCGAAACACCGGCATACTAGGCATTTCTGGACCAGGTGTTTCGGGCCGGGATCACGTAGGTAGCCGGCTTATTAGACATGCTTCAGTTCTTTATTAGCGAGGCTCCGTCCGGCTATTTAGTTTAAGGTTCTTGCTTATCTAAATTAGAAACACCTGGTCCAAAAGTGCCAAGTATGCCAGCCGCATTGCTCCGCTGTATGGCCAAAGATATTTGTTGGACCAGATAAGAACCGGACCGGAGGTCACAGCCCCTATCTCTCAGTCGACGCCCTATGTCTATTGCTAGAGTGAATAAGTTGCTAACTTGCTACTGAACTGGTGTTACTGAACCAAACAACACTGCCACTGTTAAGGCCCTTTATGAAAACAATTGTGGAACAAAATCTACAATCCAACACATTTTTATTACTTTACAATTGTACTGTCAAGTACAAAATAATTTACCGACCTATTTTATACTGGAATACATTTCGAAAACAACATTCATTAGGTATTTTTTAGTAAAATAATAATACAAATATGCCAAAAAAACTCCTAACAATATCTTAAATACTTACATCAACAAACAGCAGAGCCTAAACTCATAAGCGAGGTTTTTTCGCCGTCCCAATCGCATTGAGCATCGTTAATGCAAACTAAGCCCAGAAGATTCCGCCCTGATTAAAAAGGACCGTCGCAAGTGTTGTGAAAATTGGATCCAGAAACAGGGTAGACCCAACAAATCGTTATATGATTCCGGACCGCCATTCCGCTTGTTCTTGTTAATCCAAACATGTTTGCACTTGTTGGAAGGTTGAGGATTCGTCATCGATTTAGAAGGTATAGTTTGGATTTTTTCGCCTTTTACATAGGGAATCTTTTAGGAAGAGGCCAAGGATAATCTATATGAACCGAATAAAAGAGGAAAATAGCTGCCATACCGTAAAAGGATGTCAAGAATGTGGTTTTGGATAGGGCAAGATGGAAAATCTGTAAGTTTCATCGGCATCTACTACAACATAAACTCTTTCTACAAAAAGAAAGCGGCTCGGAATGTAAGCAAAGTAAGTAAGTTATGTGCTGAATGCAGTATTATAGACCAGTCGTATATATTTTATCTCAATAGAAGCATATTATAATAGGCTATTTTACAACTTTTTTCTGTGGTGTGTTATAGAAAGACGTCACACGCTTATACTTTGTATGGGGAAATCAAAAATTTGCCTTGCAGCTATGTTAAAACTTGCGTTTATCCTAACAGGTTTTATAACAAAGTTGCCATAAATTTTATGGGTTATTCAATGGAACTAATAGTTTTTAATATTTTCATACTTTTAAGATGGACTTTCCCACGCAACTTTGAAGGCTCCTAAAACAAGTTACACTTTAGGTATTGAACTGAAAACTTCAACATATTTCCTTATTTTGCTTATTTTAACAGGATCTTAATTATTTTGACAAATTTCGGGTACAGTAAAATAGCCTATTAGAAATGGGTACTTATTGAACTTTTCAATCCAAAAACACCAAAAGTGCTCTAAGGCCTTAGGAGGTTAAGATACATAGCAAGAATCATTATATACCGTAATCATAGAGGTGACAACGAATTTGCAACCTTTTCGTCTAAAAGATGCATCGAAGAGTCTTCTCTTCAACCAGTGGGCTAAAAACTAGTTTTTTTTTTCACTTGGGGATATTTAAATAAAAGAACGCGACTTCTATGGTAGATTAAGTAAAATGAAATTCAATCGCTTTGTTTGCATAAAATTCTTACCTATTTAACTTAAATATCTGTTTGTATTCCCTCTTCTCCGTAGAGAGTTTAACTTGGAAACTCTTGGATTACAACATTACCGTTATTTGCGGTGTTTTAGTTAAAGTTTAAAAAGTGATTGCGATATTCAGTTTGAAAATGTAAACGAGCACGTTGTGGCGTGTTCCTAACTACAACCATGCGAGCTGTCGAGGCACACAGGGTCCAGAAAATGGTTAATCGCCTTTAAGGTGATTCAAGTTGGTCGGTTGTCCATACAAAAAAGAGGGTCATTGTTGGCTTCCATACAGTATGTGTAGCTTGATTCATTTTATTTCAGAGATTTTTCAACAGCCAAAAGTATATAATTTTAGCATTAAAACGTTTAGTTCCAGGTTTTTTGGGACTCACGTCATTTCGCGAAGACAAAATATCGTTACCCCTAGTTCACACTTGTACTAATTACGAGAAATAAAGTTTTGTAATTGGCACGTTAGTGCATAAATCATAAAGTTGCAATTACATTGGCAAAAAATGTGTAATTAGTATTAGTGTGAACTAGGCCATCGACATATCAAGCTATAAAATACACGCATTTTAAACAGGATTGATGCTGTGGAAACAAACAATGACCTTTTTTATGTTTGAATGGAATCGACCGACTCGAATCACCCTAACAAGCCACTTAGAAAGTTTCGTTACTTGCGGTTAATTTCACACGCTCTTCTTCGACTGGTATTTACCATGTGGTGAGTTTTATAAGGATTAAGTGTAATTGCACCATTTATTTTTTTATATATTTTTACAAAATAACAGTAATTAAGGGCAGATTGCTGCATACCGGTTGTTGCCTATAACAGGAGCAAATAATTAAAACGTAGGTTCCACTCATCAAACAATAAAACTTTCGTTTAACAACTTTTATAAAATAATGTATTCTTTAGATTTTATCTTTTTCATACAAATTAAATAGTATTTTCAATATACGTTAACATCAGTCTAATTGACGTCACTTGTCTCGCTACAAACATAAAAAACATCGCAATACATTGCGGTTTCAAATAAACTTTAAAGTGTACTAAAAATTATAACATAAGTTATTTTTAAATGTCGCTGTACAAATGTGGTTCAGTTTGAGGAGTACAATCTACGTTTTAATTATTTTCTCCTAGTACAGCCAACACCTGGTATTACTTTACAATACCACGCATGTTTTACAAATTTGAACAGTGCCAATTATTGTGTACTAGCATTTTCCCACGGCTTCACCCGCGTTGTTCCCGTTATTGTCCCAAAGGAACTCTTTACCGGGATATAAAGTATCCTATGTTTCAATCCAGGACTTGGTCTACTTGCATGCCAAATTTCAGCTTGATCCATCCAGTTGTTACCCCGTTATAAGGTAACAAACATCCAAACATCTTCACAAACTTTCGCATTTATAATATTAGTGGGATAACAGTGACGTGGTGTTCTAAAGTTGATTGCCACCGTTTTATGGCATTTGAGCACTTTGTCTTACACCTCTTGAAGAAAAAGTAAGTAACTTCATAAGATAAGGACAAGCAAATAATGATAGCGATATGGATATGCATCGTATGACTATTTCAACCTGGAGACGGTTACTATTGAATGACACAATGAGGAAGTGCAAGTTTTATGTATGCACCGGCTCCCGCAACCAGGGCTCGGAACCGGTATTTTGCAAAAACCCCGAAATATCCCAATATTTTTAATTATTTTATGCTCTTTATGTAGAGCTCAGTATAGTATTTTATGCAACAGTTGTATAAGTGGGTTCAAAAAATGCGAATTGCGTGAGTTGCGATACGAGCCGCGAACGCGGCGAGTATCGCAAATAGAGACGCAATGAGCGTTTTTTGACTTAATTATACAACGTTGCATACAATACTTTTTCTACGGCTAGGTTTTAAATTATAAAATACAAAATTAATCATAACCTGGAAACAAGGCAAATATGACGTTTGACTGACAGTATGTGTCTATGGTAAACTTTTTTTTTTATTAAAAATATACTTAAATTAAAAATACTTTTTTTTATGTTGGCATCAATGAATTTAGTTCGGAAAATTTTGTTTTTTTAAAAACCGTAGGAATTTAATTGTTTGTTAAGTTGGTAGTTGTGCATTTTTACCGTAAAGTTAAAATTGAGCGCTTAATCCTTGACCTAAGTTTAACCTAGATTTAGAAGTCTGTGGCTGCTAGCAATAACGTAAAGTGACTATAACGACACTAGTGCTGTTATGGGGAATAGAGTATAGACTTCTCTGAACTCATATTATGTATGTTCTTATATTAGTGTTCGTGACCAAGTAAAAGACAGATAACAGTACAGGAGTAGAAAAATGTATTTAAGTCATGATTTCGTATTATTAGATTGTCTGGTCAAAAAACGAAATAATAAACCAAAGAACGATAAGAACAGAAAGAATACCGGTATTTTTGTATGGAGCAAATACCGGTTTCCGAGCCCTGCCCGCAACCTTAGATAGGTCGTCAGCTCACTGTTAGAAATTTATGAACTATTTTATTTTTGCTCTCGATACCCCTCAGCTCAATCGCTGATACGACAGGCGGTGTAAGAACGAAAGCCGTACAGTTTCCTTTTTATCTCCCTTATGCTAATCGAAAACTTCGCTCTTGTGGCGCGTAGTTTCCGAAAACATGTACATTGCGCGGCACTATTGTATTTGCAGTCTAAAAAGAGAACAGTGACTTTATAAATGATACGTATAAATTTCTTAGTAAGTAGTAGTATTAAGTACGTCAAAAAGCGGTAATATGAAGGTATCATTGCTTAAGCGCCGTTCCCTATTGCTTTTGGGCTACACTTTGACAATTACCTCAGATTTGTCTGCTGGTACTGACCTGCAGACCCCTTGCGTCAGGGAAACTTGACTGAACATGTTTACAAATTAAGTTACCTCAGTGTATCTAACGATGTTGTCCTTCGACGTACAAGCGTTCGTTACAAAAACGAGTATCGTACATAAGTTACAAAAACTCTTTTAGAAGTACATTGGTGGCTGCTGAGATTCTAACCCGAGACCTTATGCTCTCGAGACGTGATCTCAAGCCACCTCGTATCAATAGAAAATATTTGCGACCTATGCTATGACCGCTTCTTTTGTCCGCTTCTTTTCTATATGCGTCCAACTGCTGGGTACAGGCCTACTCTCAGATGAAATTGAATGGGCTGTGTCCCCACGCAGGCCCAGTACGGGTTGAATTGAAGTTGAAGTTGAATGTTTGTTGTTCAGTTTTTCATTATGATTCTTCTGACACGCAACATGAATTCGCCTTAAAATCTTCACTCCTGCTAAGAATATACTTTTACTGTTTAATCTATTTGCTAAACCGTCGAAAACGTAGTAAAAGCAACACTAAAAGGAGATGAAAGCATTCCTCGCTCGAGATTTCTGGGATTGCAATCAGAGTCCGTCTTGCACAACGAGCAACAGTGTATGCTTAACAAAACTGTTGGCGCATTTTACTGTGTTGCTGAAATTAAGAGGGTAGGTACAGCTCGTGGCTGTTGTGGAGGTCCGTATACAAACTTGTTAAATAAGAAAGAAGATCAGAAAATATCAAGGGTAGTGTTGTTTTGCAGGGAACTGCCTAAGAATTAAGATACAGTATGTGTTTAGTAAATAAATTAAAAATAAGCCACCCTACGAGTATAATAAGTAATAACATTATCTTCAAACATCCTCAGAGTATTTTTGTAAAAGAAAATAGATCAAGATTGTATTTTTATCATATTGTCTTCAGTTTCCGAATTTTTGGATCGATTCTTGGGTTTTTATGGTTAGTTTTTGGATTTACTCCGTTTAAATTGTTTTGTTACATTTTGCATTTAATTGTTGCTGAATGTGGAATTTGTAAATGTAGGTTTACAGGTCTACGCGGGCTAGTTTTTCGCAACTCTACGACAATGTGCTTATTTCGCTTGTGTCATGATTTTCGTTATTTAATTTATATTTTTGCGTAATTTTGATTTTAATTTATGGCAACACCGGTATCGTGCGCTCTTCCGGTTTACCGACAGGTAAGAAAATGAGGGTATAAAACCAAAAGCTCGCTAGGAATAAGGCTGTTCATCGTGAATTACTCGCAGTGTTCAGATCTAATAGTTTACGTTAAAGTGTACATTAAAGTGGTGATTTTAACTATTGGTTTATAATATAATTCTACATAGACAAGTGTTGCAGTTTCATTTTACTTCAGAAAGCGGGAGTGAACCAAATACGGATCATATTTAGTTGACAAGGTATGTATTATCAAAACTCACTTTACCGTTTCCTTGTATAAGTACGATTACTTATATATTATATTAACGCCCACGTTAACTTGGCTATTTAGCAACTTAGTTACACGTTAAGTATCCGACTCAAGACATTAGTATAGTTATTCCCTTATTTTGCTCATTTTAAACTGGATCTTATATAACTTTTTCAAATTCCGGTATCGGGCAAGTACCTAATTCTAATTTTCTTCATCGATCTGCGCATGTATTGTTCCTTGACGGCCGTTTGGTCAGAGATACTCTCCGATGACGGGCTATCTTCTTTCGATATATGCGTGATGATGAAGTGTACACGGCCGTAACTATTCTGCGGTGGCACCATTTACTTACTGTATATAGTAATGATTTATATTACGCACGTGTTGTTTTTTTTTGGACGGCTGTTTGGTTGGAGCTACTCTCTGATAACATACTGTTTTCTTATGATACATGCGCGACGATGGTGAGTAGAGGGCCGAAGCTACTGCATAGTGTTACCCTTTACTTATTGTATTTACTAAACTATTTAGGTAACGCATATATTGTGTTTGAATGGCCACATGGTCAGAGGTACTCTATGATAACGTGCTGTCTCTTTTTATTTAATACATGGGTATGGTGAAGGGTGCACTGTTCGGGAGCAGCCTTTGTTTATTTTATTTACTAATGATTTCTTGCCTATGATAACGATGTGATTGGCCTAGTTGGTAGTGACTTTCCTTACAAAACTTAACGGGCCCAGGTTCGAATCCTGGTATGGATAAAATGTTTGTGTGATCAATATGTATATTCACTTTTGATTCTTGGATGGTTTTATGTATATTTCTTTAAATAGGTATGTATATCGTTGTCTAGTACCCATAACACAAACCTGATCGGGCTTAATTTGGGTCTAGGTCAATTTGTGAAAGAATGCTCTTTAATATTTATTATTTATCAATATTTATGATAATGGAGCGGAATGTACTATAGTTTTTCCTTATAAATGGGGTGTAGTACACTTTTGATATGCACATAATTATTTATGTGGGTATTAGTTTAGTTTAGTTTAGTGGGTGAAGTTTGTGAGTTCACTGGATTGTTGAGTGGGTATGTGTCCTACTGGTTACCGAGTGGACCGCAAATCTTCACCGGATTTTTGTTATTGGGAGAGTTTACTCTCCGGATTGAGCGGGCTGAGCCTGCTGGATTTTGTTTTGGGTGAAACGATTGTTCACCGGATAATTAATGAAACACCTTTCGATCATTTATAATCATTTGACACGGTTTATTGGATAACAATATTGTGGTAATTTATACTAGGAGTAGGTACTTGATAACAATTGAATATGATACTTTCAAGGAATTAATTGCCATTACAGGCAGTGTTGACACTATGGCGAATGATGGAGATGGCGGCACGCCACCTGGTACACCTCCTAAACGGAAGCGGGGCAGAAAGAGAGCTAGGCGAAGAAGTCCATCCTCCTCGTCGACATCTTCTCAAGAAAGTGTGCCGCGTAAACATCGGAAGACATCTAGCAGGTTGTCTACAAAAAAAGTATTGAAACTGTTGCTGAACTGGAAAGGAGAAAACAGTAAGCATTCCTCTTTAAATACCAACAATATGAACAATGTAGTTCCACAATACGATCCATCGAATAGGTCTCAAACTATCGATTGCTGGCTGCGTAAGGTTAACGAATGCGCAGTCATATATGGCTGGGATGAGAAGCAGACCATCCATTTCTCGCTTCAAAAACTGACTGGTTTAGCAAAAAGGTGGTTTGAGGCCTTGCCGACAGTTGTATATAGCTGGGAGCAATGGCAGATAAAACTGAAAAAGGCATTTCCAAGCGAAGAAAATTACGGTCGCCTGTTAGAGGAAATGTTAAATCGTACGTCCCGTTGTGATGAATCTCTACGGGACTATTTTTACGATAAATTGAATTTACTAACACGTTGTGAGATTCAAGGGAAAAAGGCGGTTGACTGTATTGTATATGGTTTAACTGACAAATCTATTCGGAACGGAGCTCAGGCGCTTAACTGTAACGAACCTGAGGATTTGCTTCATTTTCTGGGGTCACAAAAACCTCAGCCATTTGTAGCAAATAAATCACGCGATCGTAATGTGCAAAAAGATAATACAACTGTTGTAACCAGTAATACTTCAACTTCCAAGTCTGGATCGATTGTTTGTTATAATTGTCGGTCTAAGGGTCACCCGTACCATAAATGCACTAGGCCTATAGTGAAATGTAAACGGTGTAACAGAATAGGACATGACAGCGACTTGTGTAAATTAGATCCATTGCCTAATTCTACACGGACTGACAATGACAGCCTTGAAAAGAAAACATTAAAAATTGACGTAACCACTAACACTAATGACAAGTTCTTCAAGGCCGTTACGGTCAATGATCACGACTTCGTAGGTTACATAGACTTCGGTAGTGAGTGTACCCTCATGCGTAAGACTGACGCGGACCAACTGAAACTGACAGAGGATTTACAAAATGTTCCTATTGTGAAGGGGTTTGGCCTATCAACCGTGGTTCCCCTATATAAATCACAGGTTAATATGAAAGTAGATGAGGTTGATGCCACGATTGAGATCCTCGTTGTAGCCGACGAATTTATGCAGACCCCCTTGATTGTTGGTCAGAATTTCACTGAACTTCCATTTGTCACGGTACTTAAGAATAACCAGAAACTAATGTTCTACAAAAGCCCCAGCGAGAACCCTTTTCCCAGTGATAACAATAGTTTCAAGTTGTTACTGACTGCTTCGGTGGAGGTTTCAAAAATTTCCACGATTCCTGTACATGTAGAGTCGAACTATTCGGGCGACATACTTATTGAAGGTTATACCTCGATGGAACCTGGTAACGAGTATAGTCTTCTTCAAGGAGCTTACCATCTCGAAGATGGTAAAGGTGAAGTAGTAATTTCCAATTTGTCGCGAAATGTTATTAAACTTCAATTAAATACAGTCATAGCCAGACCAATCCCTTTTTCTGAACAAAAAACTTTACAAGTAAACCGAATTGTCAAGGACGCTACAACGCTGGAACCACTGGTTAAGTCTGACATCAACGTAGGATCAGAACTCGACGAAACCCAGACTGACAGACTTTTCTCACTGTTACAAGACTATCGCGATTGCTTTGCTGCCAGCCTGAGTGAGATCGGTTGTGCTACTAATGGCGAGATGAAAATTGAGTTGACAGATAATAAACCAATCGTCTATCGGCCGTATCGCCTATCTCACTCGGAACGTCAAAAGGTTCGGGAGATGATCGATGACTTGTTACAGAACGATATTATTCAGGAGGCGAATTCTGATTATGCCAGTCCTATTTTAATGGTCAAAAAGAAAAACGGTGAGCAGCGACTTTGTGTTGACTTTAGGGCCCTGAACAATAAGACCGTTAAAGATCGCTTCCCGTTACCTATCATAGATGACCAGATATCTAACCTTAGCGGCAATAAATTCTTTACAACCCTAGACCTAGCCTCTGGCTATTACCAGGTCCCTATGGCTGATGACAGCCGACATCTTACCGGTTTCGTCACGCCAGATGGGCACTATGAATTCAAGAGAATGCCCTTTGGCCTGGCCAATGCACCGGCTGTTTTCCAGAGACTAATCAATAAGATTTTGGGAAACAGACGGTTTGAATATGCATTGGCCTACCTTGATGATGTGCTCATACCATCAAAAAGTGCAGAAGAGATGTTTCAACGCCTGAAAGATATCCTTGAACTTTTTAGACAAAACGGTCTTACACTTAAGTTAGCTAAGTGCAGGTTCTTCGATTCTAAAGTCAATTATCTAGGCTATGAAGTTTCCTCTGACGGCATTCAACCTGGTGAAGCCAAAATTTCAGCCGTTAAAGAGTTTCCTATGCCTCGCAGCGTACATGAGGTGCGACAGTTCTTAGGGCTCACAGGCTATTTTCGAAAATTTATTAAAGGCTACGGAGAAATTGCCCGTCCTTTAACGAATTTGCTAAAAAAAGATGCCACGTGGCAATGGTCAGATAAAGAAGAACAAGCATTTAATTGTTTAAAGGAAATGCTCATTAGACGTCCAGTTCTAGCACTTTACGATCCCAAGCTAGAAACCGAGTTACATACCGACGCCAGTTCCCAGGGCATAGGAGGAATACTGATGCAATGGCAAAGTGATTCGCGTGTTTTAAAACCTGTTGCTTATTTTAGCCGTCAGACTACACAGGAGGAGAGACATTTGCACTCCTATGAACTGGAGACACTGGCGGTGGTATGTTCCTTAAAAAAATTTAGGGTCTACCTCCTCGGTATCCATTTCAAAATATACACAGATTGCGCAGCACTCAGAACCACGTTAACGAAAAGGGATCTTATTCCGCGTATAGCCAGGTGGTGGTTACAAGTAAGTGAGTACACTTTCGAGATAGAGTATCGCCCCGGGGTTCAAATGTCACATGCAGATGCGTTGAGTCGCAATACTACGCTGCTAGCGGAATCTGAAGACAATCCTGCAGTCAATATGTACAATATCACGAAAGAGAATTGGCTTCTATCTCTACAAGTAGCTGACCCTGACGTTTCTCGTATTTTTAGAATACTCCGACCTGATGAGGATGAGCAATGCAAGGACGTTCGCAAAAACTTTGTAGTAAAAAATCACGCTGTATATAGGAAAGTAGATGATCGGCTACTGCTTGTTGTCCCTCGCAGTGCTAGGTGGCAGATCTGTCGCGCTAACCACGACGACATCGGCCACCTAGGTTTTAGTAAAACTCTTGAAAGGATACAGGACACTTACTGGTTTCCCCAACTACGAAAATTTGTAAAAAAGTACGTTGCAGCTTGTTTGGAATGTGCGTACAATAAAGACTCTGCACCGAAACAAAAATCTGGGTTCTTGTTTCCCATAGAAAAGGTTCCAATACCATTCCATACTGTTCACATGGACCATCTTGGACCTTTTGTGAAGAGTAAGGATGGCAACACTCACATACTTACCGTAGTCGACTCCTTCACCAAATATGTTTTTGTTAGGCCAGTCAGAGATCTCAAAACTAAAACCACAATTAAAACTCTAAACAAAATATTTTGTGATTTTGGAGTTCCTGCTAGGATTGTCTCGGATCGTGGTACCTCTTTTACGTCAGCTGCCTTCAAATCCTTCTGTGACGAACACGGTATCAAACATGTTTTAAACGCAGTCGCTTGTCCCAGAGCGAATGGTCAAGCCGAAAGGTTTAACCAGACCATCTTGAACTCCTTAGCGGCGCAGAATGCCTTTGGCCATGAACGTGACTGGGACAAGTGTCTGGGTAAAATTCAGTGGGGAATCAACAACACCATAAATGCTTCTACGCAGAAATCCGCGGCAGAGGCATTGTTCGGTCTAAAAATGCGTGACATTTTGTCAAATAAACTCGATACTCCAAGTAATGAAAATAATCTAAATCTAGGTGAAGTAAGACAAAATGTTCACGCTAATTTAGAAAGGGCACAAAGAAAAATGAAACTTAGGCATGACAAGGATCGAATTGCGGCCGCTAGTTACAACGTTGGTGACTTGGTTAAAATTACCCGTAACAATTTCGATAACAACGGTAAAAGTACAAAACTTCTATCGAAATTCACGGGGCCGTATAAAATTACAGAAGTCCTGGGTCACGACAGATATAGAGTAGGAGACGTTCCTGGTTTTAACAAAAGGGGCAAACCTTACTCTACTGTGGTCGCAGCAGATAGGATTAGACCATGGATACATATTAAAAGTCTCGAGTTGTACAATAGCGATGACAGTAGCAATGACAGTGACAGTGACATTGAATCTTAAACTTTACTTATCAAAAGACTGTTCATGCGTAGTTTATGAATTGTGTGATTGAATAATTATACTAAGTGTAGTATTTTAGAATAAGCTATTATTTAAGATAAATAGTGGCAAATTATTAGATTTGTATAATAACACCAAGTTTATTATTTTAAAATAAACAATTATTCAAGATGAAAAAGGTAATAAATTATTAATTGTGCTAAAAAAAAAACAAAATAATTGTTAGTATATCTAATATTTGCTATTTATGTTTAATGCTGGGTTAATCAAGTTTTCACTAAGCAACAGGTAACCACATGCCGAGTGTCATGATTTATAATTGCTGATAAATTTAATGAAATGTATTTTTAAGTACCTAATTATTGGTGTCATTGTTATCAATGTAACATACTAAATATATTGATGAAATTATGTATAGTCGTGCGTCGGGAGACAGCACGATGCCGGATGGCCGAGTGTCATGATTTTCGTTATTTAATTTATATTTTTGCGTAATTTTGATTTTAATTTATGGCAACACCGGTATCGTGCGCTCTTCCGGTTTACCGACAGGTAAGAAAATGAGGGTATAAAACCAAAAGCTCGCTAGGAATAAGGCTGTTCATCGTGAATTACTCGCAGTGTTCAGATCTAATAGTTTACGTTAAAGTGTACATTAAAGTGGTGATTTTAACTATTGGTTTATAATATAATTCTACATAGACAAGTGTTGCAGTTTCATTTTACTTGATGTAAGGTGCATTGAGGTAAATCCGAAGATGGGGTTATTCCGAAAATTAAGAATATCTCATAATCCTCGCAATATTTTATTGCAACACGATATAGATAAAAAACTTACTAAAGGAGTTGTTGCGTGTAGTAGTGTACCGAATTAATTTGTAGCTTATATGTCCTTTTTCTAAAATGAAACGTCAAACTGTCGTCATTTTGTTAAGTTTTTTACCTATAACATTGTACTAGACAGCAATGGCGTGGCGTAAAAGATATTCTTGGGCAAGCCGGTGCAGATTTGGCGTACATTCTCCTGAAGAGCTGTAGAATAAGGTGCTCAAATACCTGATATTAGGTAAGCCGGTAGGAATCGAGTTCTTTGGACGCCACGCTACTGCTAGATAGGCCAATAATAGTGCTTCGACTAGTTGAACTCCTGAAGAAACTTCCATGGTTTAGTAGCAATTGCTAATTTTTAGGGTTACGTACCAAAATGGTAAAAAAGGAACCCTTATGGTGCGACTCTGTCTGTCTGTTCGTCTGTCACAGCAAGATATCTCAGGATCTACTGATGCTATCGACTTGCAACTTGGAATAGTGTTAAAAGTCGCTTACTCGAGCCTATTGGATAGAAAAAAAATCTTATACCTTTATTACTTTTTTTTTTAAAGACGTCCGAAATGGGATGTGGAAAAACAAAAGTAGAGCTATTATATCGAGTGGGTTATCAAATGAAAGGGCTTAATTTGTAGATTCCAAAACCATTTTAATTTTTTTTTTAATTTCGTACTTTTTGATTTATGGTCAAAAACGTTAAAAAAAATACCGAATAAGAAATAATAATAAGAAAAATACTTAATTATTATCTTCGAAGTTACTGAACAGAAAAATCTGTAATAATTACCAATTATTAATATCATCCTATATATTACAGGAAAAATAAAACGGTTTTCCTAAATTGCATCGTTTTTTAAAAAATCAAAAATCGTACACATACTTATTTGCTCCTACCCAGCTAACCGCCATACAGTTTTTCTTGACCCATTCACGTATCTACTTAGAAGTTTGTACGGAACCCTCGGTGCGCGAGTCCGACTCGCACTTGACCGGTTTTTAAAATTAACCCTCGTCCGATATTACCCCAACGCTCCTTACCTAGATATAGGCAACTAACTATTTGTTAAAAAGCCAAAAGATTCAATGAAATCACTGAAATGTGTAAGTGGGTGGATTTCACAGCGTTTCAAACGCCGTCATCACCAATCCCGAAATTTCGACCATTCACTTTAAGAATGTATCCCATTATTTTGATAAAATCCGAAAATAGTACCCACTATTTTCATGTTTTGATCAAAAAATATGTAATTTTTAAAAAGATGTCATCATAGTATCGGAATTGGTGATGACGGCGGTTGAAACGCTGTGAAATCCACCCAAGTGCTTTCTAATCATTTTGAGCCTTCATTGTAAATTCAATATCTGACAGTAGCTTAACTTAATAGTAACCAAAAGAATTAGTAATTCCAACATTTTTAATCTAGTCAAGCCTTAATCCGGTTATTCAGCTACAAAATCCTGTTAACGACTTCGTATGTATACCTAACCACAAGCAAGTTATCCCACAGTGCGAGAGCCAAAATTCTCACGATAGGAAATGAGCGGGAGGCTGCGAGTCGTCGGCTTATCTGATATCCACCTTTACCTTTATAGCAAAACCACGAACATTTTGCGGCTCCAAAACCCCTTATTCTATTGACAGACGGGCAGTAATCTCTTGATTCAAAACCCGTATATTTTGGTTGCGATGTACATAAATTGACGAAAATTAAGTTAGTGTACGATAAGAATAAACTGTGCATATTTTACTTTTTAGGTCGAGTGATTTAGGTTAAGGTGGACATATTTATTTTAATAATAACCAAATCAGGCGACCATTAATTATGCACCAAATTTGAAGAGTTTAGGTACCTATCTTAAGTTCGTGACACAGAAAGTTTTTGTTTAAATTAACATAGATTGCCGCAAAGTAACGCCTGATTCAATCTTTTTTTTATAAATTAATTTTACTAGTAACAGTAGCCCTCTTCCCGCATCACACCTCGGCCCTCAATTAAGTTGGACATCTATAGATGCACAGTGAAAATAAAAATATCAAGCTGAAACGATATATCCTCTCCGCTTACCCTAAATCAGGCCGAATTTGTGGTTCGTTATTCATAGTTATACAATGAGCTATATCGTATGTCTGTATGGAGCCTTTTTTGCTGAATCTCCCACTAATCCATCCCACCTTTCCTCAAAAACTTATTTTTTATCTCGAATGCCCGTGCCAGCCTTTGTTCAAGTGAAGCACAATTTTTCCTTAATCATATAGGATTTCAGTTTGGCACTTCTTTCTTATCTGACGGAAAAGGTTCTTCAACGAAATCTCGTCAGGTAAAAGTATTACTCGACGTTAAAAGAGCTAACGCCATACGGAAGACGACCCAAAAAAATATGGTCCATAATTTAATCTGGCTAAAGGGTGGGTATCTATTTTCCGGGCGCACGCCTACAAAAAGGCACGACCCTTATTGAAAGGGAGGTCTGTATTATTCACACATTATATTTTCACGACAATGGAACTAGTGAGTTTTATCATTTCTAAACTAACCCTCGTAAATGGACACGTGCGTTGGACCCTTAACTTTCTCCTATTCGTTTGTCAATGCGCACCTTGTTTCGATTTTCAATTATGTTGTGAAAGGGCGTGTTTAAAGAAATGTAAGTAAACAACTTGCTGCAACTGAATGTGCCTAAACAGATATTTGAAAGAGTTAGTGATAACAAACTCAAAATCTGTAAATAGGGCACTGAGGCACTTCTACAAATTTGAATCTCCTAGCGCTTCAGTAAATATGATAGTTGAAGAAAAAAGTACACAATAAATAACTAAAATATATAAACAAGAATAAAACGTACGGACACATGAAATTACTTACTTAAAAAAGCCAGATTCAAATGTCACATTCAATATTAATTCGAGTAGAACTGAATTCATGTTCTCATAACTCCGAGTATATTTTCAGGTACAAACATAAATTAAATTTTAAAACACATCTGAACAGAATCCCAAAGAATCTATTAGGATAAAACGTTTCTTATTTCCACGGCGGGAAGTTTTATGGTTTGTAAAATATTGAGGACATAAATAAAGCAGCCGTCGTGTATAACAGCACGCCGTGTACCTACTGTCGTATTTTATCTCGGATTCTCTTTCTCGAGAAGAATGGATATAAAATTAATAAATCAAATGCTAGTGGCTTAAGTGGTGACGGCTGTTAAACGTATTCGCCTCGGGAAAATGTGTGGGAACAAACAAAAATATATGTTTTTCTCGGAATATAACAGTGGGTGTTTGCGTTATTTCTGTGTTATTAGAAAAGGAAAAGATTCTGTTTGCGGTTTCACCTAGTTTAGACGGCTAGCTTCTAGAATAAATAGGGTAGTTTTCCACTTCATTTTTACCATTTAATACAATTTCAATGGTGACTTACGTTACGAACACAATTTTAGAATTATGAAATTTCAGACAAGTAGGTACTTCATATACAGGGTGTGGCCTGTAATACCTTCGTATAACGTATACCTACAACGTAATAAGGATGCCTGAGACTTAATCCTAAATATTGTATGGGAAATATATAAATCAAGCGCACGTTCAGTAGGGAGATAACATCTTATAACTTATATGCGCTTTTTGGTGCCTGTGGAATAACAAGTGAAAAAATAGGCTTAGTATAGTCGTACATACATGATATAATTATTTTCTCCCTGGTAAGTAATAGTCTCTAGAACCAGAATAATACTGCCAATTGATTATTTTTCAAGGTCCTGTAAATCCATCCATTTGGAAACAAAAAATAAGAATAGGAAAGGGAGAGGAATATTAAAACTGAAAAAGAAATCGCTCCTTCCTAATCCAGTAACTAGTAGATGTAACATAATATACATAATTTATTTCAGTAATCACTCCGGTAAGCAGAATTTCACCAAGAATCTGTAGCACCCAATCGGATTTAGGTCAGATACCGGGTTCAGATAAATATTTGACCCATTTCCGAGATTAATCCCAAGCAAAACTATTCGCAATTTATATCTGTATTCACTGCAGATAATATACTACGTATTTCTTGTATAATAGCGCATTCGTATAAAGGCATGTTCGTCGCAAATGGACCGTCCTAAGAAAACACAGAAGGGACCGCGGCGAATCCAGATTTCGTTTTTGCGACTGTGATTTGTCCGCACTACGACTCAGTTACTTGCGAACACTTGATATTTCATTCGGTTGGATAATACGAGGGTTTTTTGGGTCAAGAGGTGGCATTTAGGGGTTTTAGCACTAATAAATTTGGTGGGAAATATTGGACGGTAATCGGTTGGTATTGGTTTTCTTTGGCATTATTTTACAGTTTCTTGGAATAATTGCTATCAACCTAAGAAAATAAAGATTGCGCCCAACCATTTACCGCTAGCATAAGACGACGGACACGTCATATCTTGCACACGGCGCAACATGTAACAAACAACCAATGAGAATTAATGTACATCTGTAAATATGCTGTTACATGCTGTGTTTATGTCGCAGCCAAGGACCTTAAAATAAATAGCCGGACGGAGCGTCGCTAACAAAGAACTGAAGCATCAATAGTCCGCCGGCTAACTTAACGCTGGTTGGTCAGGTCAAGGTGTGCGCGCTGCGGGTAGTAGGAAAAAACAAGTTGATGTGTGCGTGCGGGCTCGTAAGTACAAGCAGCCGGCCGACTAAATAAGCCCGAGGTGAAACCGAGGGCTTTAATAACACGAGTTTGTAATTCCTTTACCGCCCGTGGCACACACAATGTTTTTCATCACACTTGTGAGGAAATCTTAATAAAATAACCTTACTTTACGACGCAGTATGACAAGAAAATATTAAAACAGACAGTGACATTTGTCACATATGTCCATAGACAATGCGAACGTCAAGTCACGTTCGGAAACCATAGCGGTAACGGCCATTTAAATTGATTTTATATTTGCAAAATAAAGAAATACATTATTTAAACATTTAATTAATGTTACCGAAATATGTGTTTATATGTATTTGCAATTACGGTTATCTTTAAATAAATATTTCACTGATAAAAGTTTAAAAAAGTAAGTTGGCGTTTCCTTTGAACATGACAAATAAGAGTAAAATAGAACCAGCGTTTCAAATTCAAAAAGAAAACCATTACGCCCTAGGGCGTAATAAGCCATTTACGGCCCGCATAACCTACGTGTAATGACACCATTTTCGAGCAAGTGTGATGAAAAATCTATTTACTTACCAACAGAATAATATGATTAAAGAAGGAGAATAGAAATCAAAAGTGATATACAGAATTTTTACTGCATATCACTTTTGATTTCTTCGTTTAATCAATGTCTAATGATATGGCACCTTGAGTATCAATAAATTGATTAATATTATAGCTACGAATTTGCAGATATTCGAAGTGGCCTTTCAGCGCGTTTATGTTTATAAATATTATATTTATACAAATACTACTTAAGTTACTTTCTTTAATAACCGATTTATTTTGTAAGGCAGTAGGTACTTCAATGTTTTAAGTCAGTTTTACAACTGTAAAATCTCTTCTTTGTAACTTTCAGCTACGGGTTCACACGCAACAATTCGCAATAGATTTACATTGAAAGCGGTAACTTAATCGCTGCTGCGCCGCAAACACGTCGGTGTAAAACGGTTTTATGTTACCGCAGCCCGCCTGTTGTTGATTACATATAAACTATTGTATGTGCTGAATTAAGGAAATGCAGGAAACACAGAGAAAATAAGGAAAATATATCGACTACCCTGCATAAACTTGAGGAGTTGAGTTGTGATCGTTAATGTTTTTTTTTTCATATAAAATATTTTTGATCTTTTTATTGCTGACTGTACTTTTTTTGTATAATCACCAACTGTATATCAAAACCAAGAAAATTAACCCAAACAAGGCCGGTTTAAAGATCAATTTCATATAATTTAGAATATCCTATGACCACCTTCCTTCTCCACAATAATCAGATCAGCTGTATGGTACCAATACTACATTGTCGTTTATAATGGGTCAACGTATAAAAAATCGGCCAAGTGCGAGTCGGATTCGCACATAAAGGGTTCTGTACCACCGTCAAGCAAAAAGACACCGAAAAACGCGTTTATTGTAGGGGGCCCCTTTTTATTTTAATCTTTATTTAGTTTTAGTATTTTTTGTCATAGTGGCAATAGAAATACACATTCTGTGAGCATAATTATTAAGTACCTATTACCATTATTAAAATCAAGCAAAAAGACGGGAAAAAACACGTTTCTTGTTCACCCCTTCAATTCCTGATTTAATTTGCTTTCTATTATTATTTGATCTTTTAGCGACAAGAAAAATACACATTCTATGAAAATTTCAAGTATCTATCTATTACGGCTCAAAATATACAGTCCTGTGACTGATCGACAGCACGTTTCTTGTACGGGGACCTCCTTTTTTTTCATTTTATTTTGTTTTTATTATTTTTTGTTATAGCAGCAATAGAAATATATATATTCTGTGAAAATTTCAAGTCTCAACTTACTACGGTTCAAAAACTAGAGCCCTGAGACTCACGGACAGACGGATAGACAGCGGAGGCTTAGTAATAGGGTTCCGTTGGCACCCTTTGGGTACGCAACCCTAACAAGTATCTAGGAAATTAAAAAATGAAGTGATTTAATCATCTTATAATATTTAACCTAAATAATCATATTGTTTAATTGTATTTATAAGTTACTATAAGTATCAGTAGTAATTATAAAGTAACCTATGTTTCGATCCAGGACTTGGTCTAGTGTGTGCCAAATTTTATTTCAATCCATTAAATTGTTACTGAGGAGGATTTAATCAATATCTGGATCCCGGAAAGGAAAATTCATTAAATTCTTGTAAAGATAGCCTGCCATCTAATAGAGATTTGCATTAAAATTATTTACAGTAAAGAAGGTATTTTTATCTTACTAACGCTGATAAACCTACAGAAAAAACAATATTTATCTCAATTTTAATAAAATTTAATTGCAATGTCCGCAGAAAATTGATTTAAAATAAACCTTTTCCGCAACCGTTTCATCATATTTTAATAATGATCTTATGATATCGTCCGTAATTTCCTTGAGATGGCTTTTTAAATTTCGTGCTGGTATTTTCTTAATTCCCCGCCAATTTGCCCGTCACGGCTCTCTAACGATTATGACGGCGTCTTCATTGCCCATTCTTATTTGGGTACTCTTACAGTGCCACCATAATCATTCGAATTCGGAATCGAACCCAAGACCTTACCTCTATGTTGCCGGTAAAACCACATTGCCATGTTTTGATATTTTCTGGCTTGATCTGGAAGAAAGCCAACATATAAGACTCAAGCATGCAGCTCAATTGGTAGAAAATAGAAACGACATCCGTATCGTGCTACCGCCAATTAAAAAAACAGATGCATTGCAGCCCCAAAGACCTCAAACGCCTCTATGAATCTTAACTCTGATTAGGGTCATTTTGTCAAACTTGACAACTTGGGAAACTTGTCGTGACGTGTCTTGTACGTGCATCTCTAGTAGTTCTAGAAAGTCCGCTCGCTGTTAACTTCATCACAATTCCTGAACATGTATACTCCTACATATGTACATATTATGTACGTGTATGTATTATGTACGAACTTATTAAGTTGATTTCCTACGAGGTTTCCAGGGTTTCGATTTCATACACCTGCAAAACTCCATTCCTTTTACTCTTCGAACTTCTCTCCTCTCTCTCTCTAGCCCTAGAATCGTCCTCGGAGACAACGCACACCCACCGCTACATTTTATTGCATCAATTGGCGGATACGAGATCGTAAACTTAATTAACTGCAAACGAAACACCTCCAAATAAAATGGATTAGGAGCTGTTAAACCGTGAGATGATTGCCGTTTCATTATGTGATAAAACTTCATAATAGTTAAACTAGGTAACGGCCGCCAATTCACTGGTTTAGGACGATCGTTAACTCGTCAGAGTGCACGCTCGTCTTGACTTAATTCATCAAGATTATCAGCCAGACGTCTTTGCTACGTTTGGTTAGTACCTTTTTTCAGCAGTCCTAACTTCAATACAGTTCTTCGTATCCATGCCCTGTAAAGCTTTATCTATTGACTAGAATAATTTAATGAACAAATGTAACCTTTAACGTGTGCTCACTCAGTTCTCACAAATACCAACGAAATCAGGGAATGTATTCATTTAACATATAATATTTATATACGAATTTTTAGTAAAACCTGTGCTAACTTACCTTAATAATTTGTAGATCACCTAGACCATAATATAGTGAAGTGTGGTCAATCTAATCGATCTACTTACATTAGAAAAATTGCAATTGAATATCTTTAAAAACAGACAACGAATATAAAATATTAGATGGTGGATATTTAGTAAAATTTTTTACTAAAAGCTGAAGTAATTTATAGTTTATGTAATACTACAAATATTGAGATATTTACATTTTTAACTAACTTGTAACGTGTGGACTGAGTGAGCATTAACAAACATTTATTATCCAAAAACCTGCCACGTTAGTGGTTCGTTTTGTATTTTACAAATTCCCACATTAATTTTACTAAACTATACACATATATAGCAGTTTAAATCTTCAGTTTTTTCATCAGAAATCGGGTTTTGGAAAGTGTGCGGATTGAGTGAGCATAAGAAATTATTTGTAAAATCTTAAATACGTTACTAGGTGATCTACAAATTATAAAGGTAAGTTAGCACAGGTTTTACTAAAAATTCGTATATAAATATTATATGTTAAATGAATACATTCCCTGATTTCGTTGGTATTTGTGAGAACTGAGTGAGCACACGTTAAAGGTTATAGCTTTTGATTTATCTTTTTACAAATATAGAGATTTAGTTTTACAATTGTTTTAGAAATTTTACTAAATGAACAGGATGTTTTTTTTTATTTCAGAAGGGTGCTCACTCAATCCACACGCACACATAAATAGATAGATATAGTTTATCTAATACGCAGTTTTTGTTATAATAAATAGTTAGTCAAAATATTTTCTCGGTATGGGTTTACTTTTTTTGGGAAAGCTTTACGATCACTATTGATTATTGTGGTGTTTTCACATTAAGCTATTAAGCATCAAAATATTTTCAGTAAATAAATATTTTTTTTACTGAAAACAAGGTTTTCATGTCTTTTTTTTTATTGTAATGCACAAATACATACCTAATACTTAGGTGAAGTATCACTGACACCAGTCTTACTTCCGCTGTCTCTTGCGCTGTAAAATTTGCTTGTTAAAATATATAGGTAGCTAACTATCAGAAGCGTGGCGTCCAAAGAATTCGATTCCTACCGGCTTGCCTAATATCATACATTTGAGCACCTTATTCTACTGCTCTTAAGGAAAATGTACCTACGCCAAATCTGCACCGGCTTGCCCAAGGATATCCTTTACGCCACGCCACTGCTACATATGAAATATTCGTCGAATGACTTAGTTAAAATTTTGATACAAAGATGAAACTCAAGCAAAAACACTGCTGTCCAAGCCGGAACCGAACCAGCATCTATATTTTACTGCAATAGGTTCTTACAACTAGAGACTTTACGGAAGTATGCTGTTGTTACATTTAATTGGAATATGCCATGTTCCTAAAACAATGGGTTATTTACTCTAGTAATACGATTCAACAAAAGGCACGTCTCAGTAGGTAACCCGTCGGTCGCGCAATACGTTGGCGAGTCATTTACATTTTTATGGAAACGCTTTACGACTGTACAGTCCTTTCGCTTTTCATTTGAGGTGACTATTTATTTTTGGAGTATACTTATACGTAGAAAAAGTTTAGTGAGTGTAGCTACAGTTTGTATTTTTACATGATTGACTTTTTGAGAACTTAGGGTGTAATGTTATACACCTATGCGTTATTAAATAACACATAGGTGGTTTATTTTTAAATAATATGATATTATCTCAATAACAACATGAAACTCTGCCTCACCGAGTCATTGGATGCGGTCTGCACAGGACCGCGCTCTGTAGCGATATATGAGGGAGACCTATATCCAACAGTAGATGTTGTTGGCTGATAGATAAGTAGATAGATAACAACATGATCTCCAAATATTACCATATTGACCTTACTAAGACATACCGTAGCAAGTGACAATGGTATCTATACCTATATTTTGGCCCGCGCTGAAACTGTGTTTGATCGACCAATTTGCCGAAGGCTCGAACAAAAAATGATCTAACGAAGCCTGCCGATTAGTCTTCGTTACCGTGAAAACGTAAAATAATACTTAGATATCTCAGAGACGAAAATAGTTTCAGATTTGATATCGCCCTTGCTTCCTGCGATTGTATGCAAGAATATTTTATACTATAATCAATGTTTGGTAACAAAATCTATATTGTTAGGTGCAGCCAGAAAAAAAAAGTATACTGCTGATGACATCACATCCGACTACGTCATGTCCGTCTACGAGCAACACCTACCTACCGATGTTATATAAGAGACCGCCAGCTGTCATTCGTTCTCTTTTGGCATTGGCTGTGGTGGTAACAGGTCGCGTGCGAGTGTGCTATATTTTGATTGACATGTATCCATGTACCTGGTATTAAAATGTTATTTTGTTGCGTGTTTACTTAAATATAATCATTTTACCTTCCGATTTCCTAATAATATGTTATACTAGACTACTGTTTATATTGAAGCAAACATTTTAAATTTAAATGTCGCGTTTAGGACTCGTACTCATATTTTGTACAATTCGGCATCGGTCTCGGTGGTAGTGGTGGAAATGTGTCTGTTCAATTATATTCCACTATCGAATAAAATGGTTCAATCGTTCATGCAATTTTCGTATATATATTAAATTTTATAAAATTCCAAAGAGTCGTGGAAGATCTTCAACTCGATGGGCCGATGCCGTAAAGGAAGCCTGTCAAGAAACTCTACAGGCGTCTATCGGGAAGGTGGAAAACCGTGTATAAAGCAACGGCCCCATGTGGTCACAAATCTCAGTTATGAGCAGAGATCAGACAAATTTGCGTCATCGCTCCTAAAAAATGTGGACATGACTCCAAAATATAATCAAATAATTAATTTCTTACCTAAGATTTAATTTTGATAGTCAAAAAATACACAGGTTTGTTACAATGTAGGTACATTTATGAAAGAAAATAATCAGTATATACGAGCGATGACGCAAATTTGTCCGATCTCAAGATTTCATAATTGGGTGGTTTTAAACTGAAAGTTGTTTCAATAATTCTTATATTCCCGGTTGCTGGCGTAATCTCATTTTCGCAAGATGGCCGAAAGCAAGACGCTCAGGACGAGCTAAGCGTGATTTATGCTAGGCTCGGCCGGCCCATGTCGAGCCCGATTCCGAGAGTTTTCACATTAATATTCATTACGAAACCCCAACTTGTTCGTTTATTTAATTTTATCATAAATAAAACACGTAGTTTGCACGTTACCTGTGAAGTTCGATACAGTGCTGATGAAGGTTTTTAAAATAAAATGACATCTAAGTAGGTATCAAAATCTTCGTGTCCAAGTCTACGCATTTTCCGTTTCATACACATTAAAATTTTTATTTTTAGAAATTCTAATTTTTACGTTTCAACTAAATGGGTGTACAAAATACAACGTTTTTAAGAATTGGGTGGATTATCGTCCGCGACATTTGTATGCCAAACTAAATATATGGCATACAAATTTGTATGGCTAAAATCCACCCAATTGACGTTTTTCAACCTGTCCTAGCAACGTATCAATTAGGTTAAATTACACAATGTCAATTTACATGAGCTTTATTCGATGATGAAAATAATAATTAAAATATAATATAATCGCAACAAAAAATATACCATTTATGTGTAGCATTTGTCAATGTTTCTGTCAATTGTGGGACTTTGGGACTTTTCAATCAATTGTGTTTATATAAAGACTAGCTGTCCCGGTAAACTTCGTTACGCCTCAGAATTTTTAATTTTTTAGGTGTTTTAATAGTTATTCTGTTATTCGGGGCAGAGATAAACCCAAAAAATCAAAAATCATAAAAATCGGTCCACCCGTTCTCGAGTTATTTTATAAATAGTGTAACTAACCCGACTTTGTTTTATGTATATAGATAGATATAGATGTAGACATTCTACTAACATTTAGCTATTTAAAAGAGTTAAAAAAGGCTACATGGATAGCTTAAACTAGTAAATTTGCATATTCAAAGAAATTCCAAATAGATTTGCTCTTACAATGTCTTACCAAAGCGTATTTAAAGCTTAACCTTTACATAGACAAGAGTTTAACAAGAAAACATTACATTGTTAGCTCGTGAAAGAAGTAATCTAAGCGATGGCACAAAAGCCGCATCGCGGCCGAGCGAATCGTCTACGAAAATGTAAAACGTGGAAAAACACGACGGGGAAAGGAGCGCAGGAGTACTGTGACCACGCGGTTATCAATTTAAAAGTTACAGGATTTAGGAATCATTTTACTAGATTCAAGCAATGTTAATGGATAGGGCACATTGCTCAATGAGAAATGCTCATACAACCAACGACCGCTGCGGCGGACGAGTTCTTAAGTCTTAAGGCTACCCCAGACCGGAAGACGCAGCGAAGATAGGCCCCACAGGTTGACTAATGACTTGGCGAAGACAGCCGCTGGATGGTGGGCGGCAGAGGATCGGTCATGTTGGCGTTTCTTTAGGAAGTATTTTGATTGATGATGATGATTCAGCAGGCTAAAAGGTGTCGACTGTCCAAGTTTCGGCCTGGTCACCATACTTAAAACTAGACGTCTGGTTTTATCTTTTTTCTTTGCGCCATGAGTTATTTAGTTCTGCCCAAGCTCTTTTAGTTAAATTTATACTTTATCATTTCTATTTTCTATTTAACAGTCCTTTAGCACCATGAGATTATAAAAATATAAACGACACAGCTAAATAGGTCAAACGAGGGAAAGTCAAAATCGCAGTTCAACGAGGGAAAATCAAATAATAAAATTGAGATACAAAGAAACGTTATCAATTTTATTGTTTCTTTTTTCGATATTTTTTTCTTTTCTTTGACATTAAAATTTAAGTAACATTTCATGGTTAATAATGATAATTTTTTAACGGATTACTTACATTTAACCATATCAAAAATACTTTTCTATGATTCAAGTACGTACGCTTTAAACCTTATTTCTTACGTACCTACCTCAAAACAAAGCCCCACAGCGCCCGCATTACAAGCCGTGAGAATTTAGCCGGGACCGTCCGTCCTAAGCCGATCGTGTGGTCGCCGCGACTTGCGGCTAGAATGAATAGCGGGTGTCCTAGAACCACGGTCCAGATGGTTAACGTTTTATGCACCGTCCTTATTTCACTTCCCGTTTGGGAGTTTTCGCACAACGCTGAACACCATTGACATTTTAGAAAGGTGTAGTCTACATTGATAGTGCTTTTGTGTATGGACACAATAATCTCTTAAAATTCTAAGTTATGGATGCTGTTTTTTATTTCTATAAATCTAGCTTGCGTTTTAAGATTATGAAACATGTAGAAATATAACTACTTCGTTACTGCTTAATAAGTGGGTACCTAGTGTTTCTCAATTGAATCGGTTAATTCTAAAACAACATCAACACATGGACACGAATACAGACTTTGGTCTTTTTTAAATGAACCGATTCAATAAAACTTTGAACAAGTAAATGAAATGCGAGATTTATAAATACTATATTTACAGTTCAGTATTGCAGAGTTAGGTGTACTGTAATATTGTACAATGCAGTATAGTGGATACGTGATAGTCCATAAGGACTGACCGTTTTAGAGATGCAGAGCTCTCTCGAAGATTCCATTATATAGTGAAAAATGCGATGAAAGACGATGATGGTGGACAAGGTAAAGATAAAATTTAATTAAAGGATATCCAATGTTTGGAGGTATGAATGTATGGAGGTTAAGATATTTGAATGCTTGTAACAAAATAGGTAACGCGGTAACAACAACACCTAGATTAAAACATACGATACTTTAGGCAGTTACATCCCTTAGGATAGCAATGGATAAAATGCAGGAAAAGCCGCGGCTCAAGTTGAAAAATAAAGCACTTACTGTAATGTAACCATCAGTTGTATTGAAATAGCAACCGCATCTTGGTCAATAAAACGTGCAATTCCAAGCCAAATCGATGCCCCATTACCGTTGCAACTCGGCTACAAAAACAAATGCAACAAACAACGTAATTAGAACTGCAAGTTCCGAACGTCTCGTTGTCATTAGGGCAGTACTCGGAAAGTATCGACTCTGCACTCAGAGCATTTCGGTCATTAGTAGTTAATGAATATTTTAGCTAACGACTCCCACCCTGTTATTGGCTGAATTATGTCTACCTTTTCCACGTTCAAATACCATTTCTCGTTAATTGCTGTCTGACTTCAGCTCACTAATTGCTTAAGTTCTGGGATCTCCTGGCTCTTCAGTAAAGTGGTCGGCTACTATTAAAGTAAAAATTTCTTAAGAGTGTTCTGGAGTTCTGGCTGTTCATAATTTTCAGACATTGCACGGCTGAATTTGCGAAGTCGAAAAGTTTCAAGTGGGAATAGACAGATTTGCGTGAAACATAGTTGTTTTAAACATTTCTTTGGCAAGTTTTAGCTAAAGACGACCATTTTAATTCATTTTTCCTCCTTGCATTGGTTTCTTCATTACCGAGAGGCGTGGTCATTCTGTAGGAGCTTGCGATATTTTAAAATGATCTGCGAGTTTAAGAAACACTTTCGAAGAAAGCACTTTAAAATTAATCTAAAAGTAAAGTAACCTCAAAATGAAAAAATAAATAACTGACTTTAAATGAACCTATTTTGATAAGAAATGCAGGAGTGACTATGAACAATACCCAAAACGCTATATGAGTGCCTATAATATTTGAAGAGATCCCTCGATTTCTCCAAGATTCCATTATCAGATCTTGATATGGTTGCAATGAGACTAAGTACCTCGAAGATGTACCCTTTTAAATAAAAATAGAATTTTCCAAATTTGTCAAGCCATCTTCGAATAATCGCGTAACACACGTATAAATTGAACGGTCCTTCTTTTGTGGAAGTTAATAACGGACATCAAAATCATCAAATAAAGTTATTCGATAAGAAATGCACGAGACACTATTATGAAAAATTTTACTAAGAAAACCACCGTGAGACTCAAACATATTGGAAAAAAAAAACGGATCAACCGAGTAAGGCAATGCTGCTCCCAAAACATGTCTCGTCTTTTGTATAACGTGAGTGATCCGTTTTATTTCACTATGAAAAATACCCAAATCGCTATATCCTCCTTCGACCCACGTTTACTATCTATAGGACTATTTAATTCGAAATGAGTTTTGAACTTTTATAGAATGAAAGAAGGTTCCAATTTCAAAAACACAAAAAGTGAGAGTCATATTGTCATATTCGGCTTGTTTGCGAGCTATGTTTAATTTTGTATTTTATATTTTAAAACCTAGTCTTAGAAAAAGTATTGTATGCACCGTTGTATAATTAAGTCGAAAAACGCTCATGGCGTCTTTATTTGCGATACTCGCCGCCGCGGTGGCTCGTATCGCAACTCGCGCCATTCGCATTTTTGAGCCTACTTAATACAACTGTTGCATAAAATACTATAGTACAAGTTTATTTAATACATTCAATTTGATTTAATGCACGTTCTAATTTCTTGGAACATAAAACCCTAAGAAACTGTTAATTTTGTTTTGGTTGGGAAAAAACTGTAAAAACTTATGATTTTAACTATAATTTTAAATTTCCGAAAATCACTCCTATTTTCATTATTTGGCAGCTGGTAGAAGTAAAAATAAAATCTAGGTTTACCTAGATTTTATTTTTCCCTAATTACACATAAAATTACGCACATTTTAGTGCTATTGCATTGCGATATTCAGAAAATGCCGAAAAACGGCCCACCCTAATGTGTGCCTATCATATTTTGAAGAATTTCCTTCCCGAAGATCCCGTCATCAGATCCTGATTTGGTTGCAATTGGCCATTGGAGATGTAAATCTCAAAGGGGGGGTATCCCCCTTTTAAACAAAAATAAATCTAAATCGGTTCAGCCGCCTTTGAGTAATCGCGTAGCAAACACACAAAAAAATAACGAAAAAACATACAGACGAACTGTCCTTCTTTTGAAAGTCGGTTAAAAATAAGATTTAAGGATGTAAAACACACCAAAAATAATTAAGCTATCATCATTACTTAACCTAAGGAACTAACTAACTAGTCTAGGTTTTAGTTAGACATTTCGGGAGTCTTTACAAAATCAGCAACATACTATTTACATCTCCAATCTATCTCGGCTACGCATAGAAAATTTGACCCCACTCAGAACAGAATTGAGTTGCTTTTACAAAGAGATCTATTAGTAAGATACGAGGTTGGGGTAAGTACTTAGTGTCGCCTGAGCGAGCTTACGTTCTGAAAGGACGACATTAAAGTTTCCAGTTGTAGCGGTTTCAACCAACGTCAGGCCATTTTCATTTAACTAACGTTTTAATGACTCATTTTCGTAATTATTCGAATTGAAAGACTTGCCGTCGTTTAATAGTTCTCTTTGCTTAAGCAGTAAAAGTTTACAGTAGAGGTTACATGCCTATGCTTATATTTATATTTAAACAACATTTTTTGGGTTTAAGTTGTCTGCTGGTATTCAAATATCACTGTATTTTGACATTTTAATCTCAAAGTGACATTTCCATCGTCACACTATGTACTTACTCATTTTTACCAGTGGCTTTGTCTGCGTTTAGTGTGTGTAAGGTAAGATAAGTACTATTTATTATCAATCTAATACCATAATTGTGTACACCTTTTTTTCCGAGGTTTCGGCATATTTGCATGTGCCCTGGTTGTGGTTGGCTAAAAATATTTAAATATATGTGTAAACCGCGATATCTCAAAATCATAAATATCTAACTAAACATTCAAACACCTTCACAAACTTTCTTTATCAGTTTCAAAATAAACGTGAAGTGTAATTGCAATTAAAGGATGAGTATCATCTGAATCGAAGGCCGTATTGCGAATTTGTTTTTAATATCCCCGTCAAAAGTACTTACTTGTTCTTAAACATGAAAATATTTTTAATGTCTTCCTTTCGTCCTGCCTTCCTCCGTAGATTCATTTGATCCCTTTAAAGTATCGCAAAAGAGTACGAAACGTATAATTTGGAGCGGTCATCCCGGGTTGTGCTTAGTCTACAATTTAATTTTATCCGGCCCGGGTATAGCCGGGTATAACCGGGTATGCTCGGGTACTCATGGGTCGCAACATGCCATGAGCTTCTTATAAACTCGTTTCAATCCCTCCGGTTCTTTAACTTGATTTTGCGAAGAATGGAAGAGGACTGTTTATTTCTATTTTAATTAATGATGCAAAATTAAAAATAACCGACTTCTGTTCCACCAAAATATGCAAGAGTTATTTACATATAATACCGGAGTCCCTATAATAATTTGAAGGGATCTCTAGATTTTTCCAAAATTCTAACATCAGATCCTGACCTGATTACAATGGGATTAACTTGAAGGTACCTAGGTTCAGAAATAATATCTAAAACTATCTGCAATTGACCTTAGACTGATGATGTTTTGCTTATATAGGTACTCTATAGGTATGCAATCTTCACTAAAAGTAACTAAAGTAGGTAACAAGCTTCGATAACAAAACTTATACCCGTATTATAAGATTTATAAGCGCATCAGTGTACTTATTTATTTAGATTGTTCATACACAGCAATGCAGTTTCCATAATATATCTACGTGATTTTTATGGAGATAATGAGATAAGTATGTATGGGCCGAACAATGACATAGGCTATGGTTTTTTAGTCAGTAGAAAAACCTAGCCCCAAATAAGATTGTTAATAAATATCTAAATACGAAATACCTTTTACTACCGTAAAAGCGAAATCACTGTATGTTGCCCAGTCAGTACCATCAATGAACATATTCACGTGTACTTATGGTGGTTTTCATCATTGTTTCAACCTGGAGACGTCCACTGATGAACAAGTAGTCTTCCCCAAAGCCTTCCACAGCGAGCGTAACACACTTTTTGTCTCTATCGAATTTCGGTGACCTTAACCAGATTATCAGACATTTTTATAACTAGTAATTATTTTAAAATAAAAAGCCTTTTCCAAAGAATTCTAGCTTTAGCTTAAGGCGTTTTGCAGTGCTGGACATTAAATAAGATTTCTGTTATACGTTGAATCAGCGTTCGGTGCCTTGAAACTATTCCCAGGACTTGTTAAGATCCTTATATCGAAAAATGTTATAACATTTTACATTAGGTTTGTAGGTTTTAGAGGTATTTTATTTGTGAAGTGGGTTTCTGGAGTAAAAGTTCCTACTACACTTATATTTTCATATATAGAAACAGTTCAAAGATCAATGGTTATGTACAAAGGCGAACTTATCCCTGTAAGGGATCTCTTCCAGCAAAATAGCAGCAAGATATAAATATATCTAGATTTGTCTGAAATGAAATTTAAGATATTTTTTTTCTTCTTTCATTATCTGTGACCTCCACTGCTTTTCACTCCTCTTTTTTTTCACTCGGACCCATCGCTTTCATACTTCAACCATTCATATAGGTAAATGAAACGAATGATAGGAAGCAATACCTACAGGTATAATCAAACAGTATATATTGTACAAGTAAGTAATTGGGTAATCAAATCTAATGACAACATTCTCGCTCGAAGTTCAGTAAACAAGTCCGCGCTTGCCTTTTCCTACACGCCTTCACGCCAAGAGAAACCAACCATCACCACTACCACCACTCTTTTTTTTTAAATCTGACAAACTCGCTATCCTTATGGGCATAGCGATTGTCGGACCGGGTGGTCGGCCGTGGCGTTCCCTGGGGTCGAACCAGGTCGCTAGCCGGCTGGCACCCCCGATGGCCTTAGGTTACGTAGTGGTAGGTATGCAGTTTCATGCATTTCTCCGGGTGAAAAAAAAAGGTTCCTAGCCGGACCACCCAGACTACCGCCACTCGGATGTGACGTCAGCCATACCATCCCAGGGCGACAACAATAATTCCCTACGGAATGCATCTAGATCGTCCCGCCACGAAATTTCCTTTTTGGCCTGCCTCTGTACCTCTAGCACAAGTAGCACAACTGTGACACGCGACTCTTTGTCGCGCGATAAATACTACCTATCCCTTTTCATTTCATACAGTGCAAAAGTGACAGATCATGTTCCGTCGCGCGATAAACGAAGTCCCGGCCAATTGTGCTAACCCAATTGCTTCTGTCACAGTATAATTGCAGTAATTTTTAGGGTTCCGTACCAAAATGGTAAAAAAGGAACCCTTATGGTGCGACTCTGTCTGTCTGTCTGTCTGTCTGTCTGTCTGTCCGTCTGTCACAGCAAGATATCTCAGGATCCACTGATGCTATCGACTTGAAATTTGGAATAGTGTTAAGAACCGCTAACCCGAGCTTATAGGATGTAAAAAAAATCTTGTAACTTTTTTACTTTTTTTTTAAAGGGGTCCGTAATGAGACTTTGCAAATTGAAAGTAGTGCTATTATATTGAATGAGGTATCAAATGAAAGGGCTTAATTTGTAGATTAAAACAGTATTTTTGTATTTTTTTTTTAAATAAGTAGTTTTTGATTTATGGCGAAAAACGTTAAAAAAATACCGTTCCCCCCCCCCTATTATCTTCGAAGTTACTGAACAGAAAAATCTGTAATAATTACCAATTATTAATGTCATCCTATATATTACAGGAAAAATATAACGGTTTTCCTAACTTGCACTGTTTTTGAGAAATTTTCAAAAATCATATAGTTTTTCTTGAACTATTCATATACCCTCGGTGCGCGAGTCCGACTCGCACTTGGCCGGTTTTTCTTCCTATAAAAGGTACATCGCGCGCTTGAATGTGTGCGCGCCGTGTACGAACGCACTACAAGCAAAGTTTTAAGAATGCGTAAGAATGCTCCAGTATGACTACTCACACAGACGTGCTATCGCGCGGCGGGGTGTCGCGCGCTCCTAAATGGCCGAAAAAATTTAATTGAAATCTGTATGATCCATAAAATGAACTGAAATATTCGGTTCAACATTTCATCCTTCGGAAAAAACTCATGGTTGAGTTTTAACGACCGTGGTATCCTTTTGGTATCTTTCGCCTAAAGATAAAAACTAAAACCTGTGTTTTAAACACCACTGCCCGTGGTCTGCGGTTTGTAAAGAATTTCAGTATGCATTGAAAAGGTTACAGGCACGCCCGAGTGAAAGGTAGCGTCGAATGTGCTCAGTGAAATGTGAGCATACGATACCTCTTCCTAAAGGTACATTACCTATAGGAGGTTTTTATTAAAGAGCGGGTTTCTTTACTTTCTTGCAATCACTTTTTTGCAACCGACTACGACATACTCGTAAATGCATGATACAATATTGCTTTTCACGGGTATGCTAGGTATATCTATAAAACAAAACAGACGGAATATTATTTAGACGGAAATAGGCTACTTGACAGGTTTCTGAAAAGTCAATCCGATTGTTTAATGATGTCTATTGAGCACTCAGAAAGTGGTAATTTTTAATTCTTTTGTTTATTTTTTCCGAGAAAAGCAAATAAAAATGCACTTTTAAAATTAGCCGCCAAAACGGTTTCTCGGACAATATGGCGTCTATGACGACACATGATAGTAAACCGACAAATGTCAACGAGGATCGCATAACGTTCTACCTTTAAAAATAAGATTGACAGGATGCTGTCGATGCTGTTTACTATGGTGTGACGTCATCGGCCAATCCAAACCGTTTTCGATAAAATGGCGACAGATAAAAAATAATCAATTTTCATCCGAGTTTTATAAATAAATTATCCATTTATTTTTAGTAATATTGACGTAAATTGGTTTTAATACTTATAATTAATACATATATCCATAATTCTTCCATTATTTTTCACACTGTCAAGTAGCCTATTATATATTTAAAATATTAAATTATTTGATATTTTTTTATGGCTGAAAATGTTTTATATTTTCAATACTGATTGCGAAGTCGTTTATTACTCGTTAGTATTTCCATAAAAGAGTATACTTATATAAAAAAATCGTACAAGTGCGAGTCGGACTCGCCCACCGAGGGTTCCGTACAAATTTGTAGGTACATATATTAAAGGTACCCTATAAATTTCGATTCCCTTAGTAAAGTATATTTTTTTAAATGATTTAATTAAAACTATGGTTTTCAGATTTTTTCCTATATTTGTAGTATGAGTATGAGACGGTATTACTTGCCAAATTTAATAGTTCTAGGTCAACGAAAAATAAATACCCTTTGAATTTTGGTTTCCTTGAGAGTGCCGAAATTTACGTTTTTTGCGCATAAACGGCCGTATCTTTTTTTCACGTTATCTTAGAAGTTTGATTTTTTCACAGCTTCAAAGGACAATAAACTTGAGTTCCTATAAAGGGTATTGACAGACGGACAGACAGACAGACAAACAGGCAGACAGACGGGCAAAAAGTGATCTTATAAGGGTTCCGTTTTTCCTTGTGAGGTACGAAACCCTACAAACACACACACATTAAAATATAGATAATTATCTATCTGTTTGAGAGTTATGATTCAATACACAGACATAGTTTCAAACTCATAACACCCCTCTTTTCGCGTCGGGGGTTAATAAAATGGAATTGAACAATAAAAGTAAAAAGTATAGGTGTAATATTCGAATATGGAACGTCGTCACTTGGGAAATTATTGAATGTAATATGCAATCTTTACTCGCCGAATTTGGAAGGAAAGTTTTTCCGATTGAGCAAAAATGTTCACAATATTTTTCTACTATTCTTTTTTATTCCGATCACCTATCTTATACATTTAGATTACATTGGGATTGACAATGTTGACAATTATATAAAAAAAAATACTTGGCCCAATTTGACAATACTACTATTTACCATTACAGGGTTCAGGCACAGAATAAGTAATAGTACTACCAAGGACCATTAAAATAAGAGGATTGTCATTCTCCATACTTTGGATTGTAACCCGTTCGCTAGGGGTTTTCCGGGCAAAAACTAGATGGCGCTAAAAAACTAAACATTTAACGATGTTTTAATTGCACAAAGAAACATAGTACAGCAACAATTAGTTCGTAAACAGCTAATAATAAATAAATTCTAACATTTAAATACTGTGTCACGTTTACAAAGTTGAATAATTGTAAGTAATATAATTATTTTACCAAGCTTATACATAGATGGCGTTGTAAATTCGGGGAACAGCTTTTTGTATGGAGAATGACAGTCCTCTTGTGTTAATTAATGGTCCTTGGTACTACGTACAGAAGTTTCTCTTTCTAACAAAACTGACGTTCGGATCCGACCACCGGATGGAACGCTCCGCATACGACCGTGTCTCTCTATCGCATAACGCGTGCTCTTTCTGATCACTGGCTAAGCCGGTCCGGGGGCATTTCTCCAGAAATATATCTGCGGTCACCTCATTCATCTGGCCCTTTTTCATACTAAATGTATGGAGACAGATGAATGAGTCGCAGATATATTTCTGGAGAAATGCCCCCGGAAGGGTAATATTTGGCACGAGTAGCCGCGCGGCGAAATCGCGGAGTGAGCCACTCCTGGTTCAGGTTCCTACGTCCATTCCTGTCCTTCGTAAGATCAGCTCAATGGTGCCATAACATAAATTTTTAGCAGATTTTCTTTTTTAGGATACCAGCAGATTGTTGAAAAACGGTTTACTAATTTAATTTTGTAACGAATAACTCACTTTCCTACATAATGATTTTTTGTTTTCTTTTCACAATAGGGAATGAGGATGGTCTTTGAGAGAAGTCGTAGAGAAAAACAAGTTATTCTTTATTTTGCCAATACTTTACAATGAAATTTTTATTCGAGCGACACAACACCGCCGTATAATAGCTACTTCCAAGGAAAGGTACCCAACTTGCTCGATTTTTTTTTCTGTAGAAGTTGGAGGGTTTAGTTACTTTTCAGTACTTTGGAGGTCAGTTTGTCCCAATAAGTTGAGATTGGGCAGCTAAAAAAAAAATACATGTCTATTATTTTAGACTACTTACTCTCTAACATACCGCCGGGTGAGAATACGTTTGTGCCATATCCAGCCATTGCCATACAAATCGACTGGATATGGCAGAAACGTATTCTCACCCGGCGATATATCAAAATAAATCAGATCGGAGCCGAACAGTCCGGTACCTTTCCTTGTAGCTACTTAATACTTGTATTACTTTAAACAATCCTGCACCAACTAAAAATCTCTGTTTTACCCAATGGTTGACTGGTAGAGAATGCCTTAAGGCATTAAGTCCATGTACTTTTTTAGTATTGTGCAATAAAGTTTAAATAAATAAATAAATCCCTCCTACTCGTTACATTTACCGGTTTTCGTGCCTGACGGCAGTCTGTAATGCATATTGTACAGACAAACACCCAAGTGCAACATTTTCCTCCTTCCCAATACAACGTTAAGGTGCTGCCACAGGTTTAAACATACAGTTGGTCAGCGCTTATATCAATCGTGTGACACAGCTGCCTATGACATAACACGATGTCACAGTATGATAGCAGTAATGTTTCGTCCTACAAAAGGTACATCGCGCGGTTTGTATGTGTGCGCGCCATGATCTAACGCACTACAGGGCATTTCTCCAGAAATGTCTGCGCCTCATTCATCTGTCTCCATACATTTAGTATGAAAAAGGGCCAGATGAATGAGGTGACCGCAGCCATTACTGGAGAAATGCCCTACAGCCAAATTTTTACAAATGCGTAAGGCTGCGGCTCCGTTGAGGCGGAGACGAGCGAAGCGGAGAGGACACGTACCCAACCACATGTACAACCAATCACATTAGTTGAAATCCACATCTCGTCAATGCCAATGGAAATAGCGCACACTAATGTGATTGGTCGATCCCTACACGTCTCCTCTCCGCCTCAGTGGAGCCGCAGCCTAACAATGCTACAGTACGAATCGCACAATCTGCCCCTCCACCTTGAATAGGTATCGCGCGCTCCTAAACGACCGAAGAGTGACTACTTGTCCAGGGCCGCGCCGCCCCTGTGTGCGAAGTGTGCAGCGCACACAGGCGCTAAGGCAGGCAATAGGGGTGCCGGAAGACGAAACACGACGACAATAAAGAGGTGCCGGGGGTCAGCGCGGCCCTGTACTTGTCTGTCTTTATACTGCGGCAATGTTACGCATATGTTCTTAAAGTAGGTCCCGAATTGTTAAGCACGGAAATGTTGCTATTCTGGCTCATCTCATCTAGCGATAGGCCCGAATGTAGTAGGACACATCATAGATAAGAAAGGAGATTTTTTTATTCGGATCTATGTATTTACTGCAAATACTTTTCTTTGTAACTTGATTTATTAAACTTATTTAACGTGACCTACTGTAGCTAAAGACGGATTCCCCACACGATTTCTCTACGTCTATACGTTTTGTCCGACTGTAAGAGTATCTTACTTAGCTGTGGCCTTACTGTGCCGTCCACTGTATGCGCATTATACTGTGGCGCTACTCTGCCGCCGACTGTACTTTGAGACACAAAGCATATCGCAACTTGTTACAAGGATTCTCCACATTCGGATGCGCTCATCCCAAATTCAGCGACTATTCTTGCACGCTATGATTCAAATATGACGTTTACGGGATTGTGTTAAAGTGGAAACAAAATTGAGCCAAATGTCGGGAAATGTTTTGAAAATATTTTTGCTGGATTGTAAATGTTACTTGATTTAGTTTTGATTTTATGAAATAATATTTTTTCTTTCATTTAAACGGCTTTAATAATTTTATCTTACCTTGATTCATATTCTTCATTCATCATATCTTGATTCCATACCACCCTAAAAAGACGTTAGATGCACCAACTAAGATGATATTATTAACTGTTTATCGTTATTCAATTAACGAGTTCTGATTTGATTCAACAAACATATATTGTATATGGTAACTAATTAAAGATGATCGAATCATACAAAGAAGATAATAATGATAGAAACAAGGAATATATTGTTAGAATTTGCAGAATTCTAGATTATTGTTTTAATCACAAAGAACTTGCTGTTTTAATTAACAAGCTTTCGTTGACATGTTCATTATTATGTTTGTTTTATTTAATTAACGACAACTAAGAGAAAATTTCTCTTAATTGACTTTAATTTTTTAGAGTGAAGAGATGAATCATTTGTTTATCAGTAGAACAAGAATGTGGGAAAAAATGGCATACACTCTAACAATATATTAATTCTTACATTATAATTATACGACATCCATATTAATAGGTATTTAAAACGAGGATAATTTATTTAGGCTTAACATTTTGTATTAGTAACCGTTGTTCATAACTTTTCGTCCACCTAGGTTACCTGCAACAAAAATATTATGTTAACCGTTTTCTTCAGTTATCAATAGAGACCGGATCTGATGTAGCGATCTCAATATTAATATGGATATGACTAGTGCAATTCGTTAAATACATGATTGATTATATAAGGTCTTAATTTTTACTGTGCGTTGTGAAGAAGAAATATTAAAGAAGAAGTTACGATAAGTTACATTGTTTTTGTGTGTAGAAAAAATAATAAACTATACCAGTCATATCCATATTAATATTGAGATCGCTACATCAGATCCGGTCTCTAGTTATGAACCTTTTTTTATAATATTGTGTTCATAACTATACGCAAATTTCGAATACTCAAAAATTGGAATTCTCAGAATACTACCGCGTTTTTTCAGCTCCGTCCCTAATGTCACGAGAAATAAGACTAAAACAGGCATATTAAGATGAGAGGTGCCTTTGAAGGATCGTGCCGAGCCGAAAAGAGTGGCACATGATGGCACTACAGTACAGCCTTGCATTGTTCGTGCTGCATTTGATATGGATGCACAATAAAAGTGGATGTTTACCTCGTTTCAAAGCTACATCTACATTATGTACGATATGCTGTGGTCGACGTTTTTCTTTTTTTGGTGACTTGAAAGGAGTCATGATACAAACCGTCGTCATGGTGCAAAATTGCACATCTTTTTTTTAAGTTTCTTATCTATTTTTACTCCTTTTAGGGTTCCGTACCAAAATGGTAAAAAAGGAACCCTTATGGTGCGACTCTGTCTGTCTGTCCGTCTGTGACAGCTCTTGCTTGCTTGCTATCTAAGGATCTACTGATGCTATCGACTTAAAATTTGGAATAGTGTTAAAAACCGCTAACCCGAGCCTATTGGACAGAAAAAATGTATTTACCTTTTTACTTTTTTTTTAAAAGGGACCGAAATGGGATGTCGAAAATCAAAAGTAGAGCTATTATATCGAGTGGGGTATCAAATGAAATGGTGTGTAAATTCCAAAACCATTTTAATTTTTTTTCTTAAACATGCAGTGTTTGATTTAAGACAAAAAACGTTAGCAAAATTACCATCCCCCCCCCCCACACACTATTATCTCCGAAGTTACTGAACAGAAAAATTCTGTAATAATTACCGATTATTAATATCATTCTATAATATTACAGGAAAAATAAAACGGTTTTCCTAACTTGCAGCGTTTTTTAGAAATTCGCAAAAATCGTAAGACAAAGTTATTTACTTCTACTGAACTAACCGCGACATATGTCGAGTCTGACTCGCACTTGACCGGTTTTTTATGATAATAAAATCGCCTATCCAAGCTATGCACTAACGAATATACTTTCAATAGTGTATACCAAAACAATTTCCACGAATCGCAAAAACCTTCTCGCTATCAAAACACAAAAGCCAAAATAGATATCGCAAACAGCGGAATTTCCCAATGGTACCCATTTCTACCTTTTTCATTGTTTCTTTAAACTGTTTCAATAAAAATGCAAATTGACTGTCAATGTGTTGTCCGCGAATTGCTGGAGTTTATATTGGGAAGTAGTTTTAACCCGCTGCCTAGTTTATTCTGTGAATAAAATGTACTTGTTGTTGTTCGTATTTTTCACTATTTTACTTCTCGCCTTTTGTTTTTTATTCTAGAATGCGGTATTTAAAATAAGTCATAAATTTTGTGTAAAAATATTATTCTGACTTTGTTGGCTTTTCGGAAAAATTCAAACTAGCTATTTTATGCATGGCTAAGACTTGTTTTCATAATCATTAACAAGTGAACCCGCTCGCAATTTCGTCAAACACAGTCTTTCTACGATTTTACTATATGTAATAGATGTAGATAGATAAATAGATTTATTGAAAACATGTTGAAGAAGTAACCCGCCGTGGATTTTCACACACGTTAGGTTTACATGAACAAAATGGCTTCCGCCAATGACTATCGAATGACACGACACGTCTGACAACAACCTTCCCGTTGCGCGGTCGGGAGTGAACTCGATGACCGAAAAGAACGATTATAATTACATTAGAGTGAACGAGTGTATGAAATTTAATGTGACAATTATATTAATACACCGTTTGGCCGAGAGTGGCGCTAGGCGTCATGAATGTAAAACCTGATTAAAAATTATCAACCCTATGTTAAGGTACATTATACCGTGCCATTTTCACTATATAGGTGAGGTAAGACGAACACCGGGACAAGACGGACACTTGTATGGAATTTTTATACTGTCCGTCTTACCCCGGACAAAATAAACTTTGTTTGTAATTTGACCCGAATGAAGGGTCGTTCCACGGTAAGAGGTACCGCGAGTCACGATTTTATTGCGTGTTGAATCATCATAATGCTAATTTAAGTGTTAATTTATCTCTAAAGAAGTTTTACTTATCATCCCTAGATATATTATATTGACACTTAAGTATCCTTAATAAACCGGATAAGTGCGAGTCGGACTCGCCCACCGAGGGTTCCGTACAAATACTTTAAATAAAGACTATTTTTTTATGATTTAATTACAAATGTATAGTTTACAGATTTTTCCCTATAATTGTAGTATAAAAGATGGCAACACTTGCCAAATTTCATAGTTCTAGGTCAACGGAAAGTACCCTATAAATTTTGACTCCCTTGAGAGTGTCAAAATAAACGTTTTTTTGTGGCATAAATGGTCAATTTTTTTTTTGTCTTATGCTTAAAAGTTTGATTTTATCACAGCTTCAAGAGACAGTACACCTGAGTATATGGTTTTATTTTCAACTCTATATTTCAACGCGTTCCGGAGATAAAGGCTTTTGACAGAAAGACGGAGAAGAAAGCGATCCTATGAGGGCTCCGTTTTTTTTTCTTTTGAGGTACGGAACCCTAAAAACACGCCATGGAATCGTGACTCGCGTTACTTTTACGTGGAATGACCCTGAAGACACAGTGTGACAGTGAGTAATCGGAGGTCGCGCTTCTTTGATACGAGTACGTACGTTAAAGTCGAGGTCAAGCTCAAGGTCAAGGTCAAGACCGACATAGTTTGACCCTTGATTACGGCCTTATTACTAGTACACGGGTCAATTTGTATTAGGAACGGTATTGTCGGCAAAGCTATAAATTACCCCACGGCAACCACGGTTGCTAGTTATCACATTATTTGCCCACAAACCCCAATTAGCTAAACATTTGTTCAACAACCAACGTAATAGATTCAGTAAATACAGATACAATATTAATCAAGTTACCGTACACACTCAAATCACTTCTGAACAAACAACGAAAACAAATACTATGATAATTTCTAAGACATTTTGGTCGGCTTCGGTTATCCAATTATGCAAAACGGGGTAAACACACTAACAATAATTAGTTTGACAGTTGGCATGTTTGTGTCTAACTTAGTTATAGGCTATGTTGCATAGTTACAGTTAAATTATATCCAAACGTAGGCTAGTTACGATGACTTTCAACCGCAGTCTATTAAGCTGTAGTTTCCAAGGTGTACCTCTTCTAAAGTATTTTTCTGGTGTGTAATAAAGTATCCCATCAAAAACATTACATGTAAAAAGATGCAAGTCTCGCAACGCAGTTCTCCTACAACAAAAAAGATTTGAGATGTAAAGTTAAACCAAGTCAGTACCGGGGGGGTATCAACAGAACTCGATTTCGACCGACTTGCCTATTATTAGATAGCCTTTTTTGTTGTAGGAGAACTGCGTTGCGAGACTTGCATCTTTTTACATGTAATGTTTTTGATGGGATCTCATTTCTTTTTGTAAGTGGTCTTCCTTTAATTATTACAATCCAATCCTTTTCAATTTGAACTGCAAATAATACTAACTTTGTAATCGCATGTATTTGTATAGGATTACAAACTTATGTGTGCAGTTGTGACTGAAATTACAACATATTTAGGTTTTTAAGGACTTAATAGGCTAAAAACTAACTATGTTTAAAATTTGGAGATTGTAGGTCTGCTAGAAGTAACTTAGAATTATGATGATCATCAGTCAGTCAGTGAGTCAGTGAATGAATCAGTGACAAAACTAAGGAACTTTGACATGCAATAGTTCTTAAACCACACGTTCAAATTGAATGATATTGAGAATATATATAAGTCTTATTGTGCCCTATATATCCCTGAAATTTCAGGGTTCTAGCTTTAGCCAGTACAATATTACGGCAGGCAGGAAATGGCCTGAATGGCTTCGAGAAAAGGATGGTACGGCCGTGCCTTTGTTTTGCTTTGCTCGACTTGGCGGGGGCACTGCCGTGCCCCCAGATATCTCGGCGTCAGGGGGGTAAGAGTCGTCAGGTTGTCCATCAAATTGCCAATAATCTGCAGTCGAGTGTAGTTTTCCATTGGTGGGAGCTCAATAGTCATCATCATTCGCTTGCCCTTTTCCCATTCATTTGGGGTCGGCGCAGCATGTCATCTTCTTCCATACCTCTCGTTTACATCCTTCTTAGCCATATCATCTCTCACACAATCCATCCACCTCTTTCTTGGTCTACCTCTTCTTCCAGAACCTTCGACATTCATACCTAACACTCGTCTTGTCACATGAATGACTTTCATCTCTCCGCATCACATGCCCATACCACGCTAGGCGATGTCCTCGTAACTTTTCTACGATTGGCGCTACTTTCAGACTTCCTCTTATATATTCATTCCTGATTCTATCCATTCTCGTCACACCACACATCCATCTTAACATTCTCATCTCAGCCACATGTAATCTCGTTTAATCCGTCCTCTTTGCGGCCCAACGTTCAGATCCATACATGACGACAGGTCTTATAAGGTTTTTATAAATTTTGCCCTTAAGCCGAAAGGGCATCCGGGGGTCACATATTATCCCGTGACCGTCTGTGGCCATTTCATCCATCCTGCGCTAATCCGGTTTTTTACATCACGATCAATGCCGCCGTCTTTCTGCATAAGCGAACCGAGGTACCTAAAGTTGGAGCAGACTGGCAAAGAACCTTCACTGACTGCAAAAGATTAACCATGACACAACTAAGTCAATTTTGAATAAATGTAATTGTATCACAACCAAACACACTCAAGTATAGACAAACTTGACATTCCTTCGTTGGGAGAACTCCAACACTGCGACATATATTTGTATTGTATTAGGTGTATAAAGTAGCTAAAGTAACTTAAGGTTAAGGTTGGTTTTATAACTGAAGAGTATTTTTTTAATTATTGATAACGATAGTTACGCGTTATAACGTAAATACTTGAAAATAATTGCTAGTGGAACATATTATTGTTATCACATATATAGATACAAGAAATCAAAGTACACAAAAAAATTAAATGGCACTCACCTATGGTCCAGACTGGGAATCGAACCCGATACCTTCGGATCCAGCGATACCGGGTTCGATACTAATAAACTATAAACGAATAATTAAAAAGTAATACGAAACAGCATGTTTCTTTCACACCGTGTTGCCTGTACTAGAAGCAAATAATTAAAACGTAGATTGTACTCCTCAAACTGAACAACATTTGTTCAACGACATTTAAAAATAACTTATGTTTTAATTTTTAGTACACTTTAAAGTTTATTTGAAACCGGAATGTATTGCGATGTTTCTTGATGTTTGTAGCGTGATAAGCTATATATTTAATTTCTATGAAAAAGATAAAATATTTAAAAGTTGTTGAACGAAAGTTTTATTGTCTGGTGAGTAGAATCTACGTTTTAATTATTTGCTCTTGTTACAGGCAACATGCTACAGTTTTCATAAATACTCGCATGTCAGCAACACACAGCCTAAGCTGACGTTTGGGAAAAGTTCTCGCTATACTAATTTGGCTCCGCCAAGACGCGGCCGTGCCAAACGCACGCCAGCCCCAGACACCCGGTAATTGCATCGTATTATTCTAATGTGTGTTTCTATTTGTGTTGATCTAGATTTGACCTAGTAACTTTAATTCAAACAATCTTTGGTCGATCTTGGCTTCAGGGCGACTGGCATCTTGACCCTTCCCTGTAACCCGACAGTGAAACCAGACCGCCTTTTTTCATCCTATCTTTTTTTCTTAGCCAATTTGTGTATCCAGCAGCTAGAAAAAGACTTCTCTCTCATTTACTACTTTTCCTTATGTTAAATAAAGTCTCGGCGATGCCTTGCGAATGAATCCATTTTTTTTTCACCATTCCATACTGTATAATGAGAAAACTAGCTGGCAGAACTGACGTTTGAGAAAAGTTCTCGCTATAATAATTTGGCTGCACCAAGACGCGGCCGTGCCAAACGCACGCCAGCCCCAGTCACCCGGTAATTGCATCGCATTATCCTAATGTGTGTTTCTATTTGTGTTGATCTAGATTTTGACCTGGTTTAAAGCGACTGTAGGGTCAGATGTCAGTCGCTCTGTAACCCTGCTAGACTTGACCACCTTGTCACCATCCTTTCGTTTTCCTCTTAACCTAATTGTGTTTCCTGCTACAAGGCATCCATTTTCATTTTCTCATCATCTTTCTGTTGCCCAGTCACCCGGTAATTGCATCGCATTATGCTAATGTATGTATGTATTTGTGATAATCTACTATTTGACCTAGTAACTGAAAGGTGAATAGATTAAATCATCATCACCGTAGCACAGGTAACCTAATAATTACAAACAAATTCGAGACACTTTGAATACCGAAGCGGTAACGAAAGTTACGCGATTAAATTATTTGTCATTAGTCAAAGATGCACCATACGTAACATGGACGCCCTTGTTTTGCTGACCTTAGTGCATTTTTTTGTTTCTGTTGAGATACGCTCATGACTGGTCAACACAATTATTAGGTTACCACGAAGCAAATGCCATTTGAGCTCCGTAAGCCATGGTTACCGAATTACACATTCAGTTATCTCAATGTGCAGGTTGCTTCAGTATATATATTTCCGTCACCACACGACTGTTGGTTAGGTACTACAGCAGTAATGTACATAAGCGAGATAAATTCTGTTTTGTAATATACAAAATTTATTTCCTTGCGTTTGAAGTTTACACTTTTGTATTTAGGATTATGAAGTTACCTTCTTATATAGGATGTAATCGTTAAATGTTTACAGGCGATCATTCCATTAATATAAAAGATATCAAAAGTACCCAATGAGAAAAATCACATCAATATCAGGATCCAAAATTTAAACGCACCGATTGTTTCCGCTTGATGTAATTTTACTCATTGGATAACGTACTTTCGATGTCATTAAAAAGTTTATGGATATCTGTTATATTTACGAAATAGTTGCATGTAAACAGTTAACGATTACACCCTGTATACTGGGTGTAACTGTTTTAATCGGCCATGTAATTAAGGCACACATTCCAGCTCACTACAGTCTCATTACTACCGATTCCTTTCCTGAAAAAAGCTAAAAAGCCCTCAGCCGCGCGACGTCGAGGCCTCTCAAAAATTCATCGCCGTCTGCGAGCCCGCCTTCAATGGCCGCGAGGCCGGTAATCTGCTTAATAAGTAATCTCGCCTTATTGCTGTGTTGATAACATGTCATGTGGGTAGTTTATTGTATATATTCTAGACATATTCTTATACAAGGTGAATTTTTTGTGGTTGTTTTCCGTTTAAGGGCATGTTCAGCATCGTGTTTTGATTAGGAAAAAGTGGAAGAATTTTTTTTTAGCGCGAAAAAAATAGTACATTACACAACTAGGGTGGTAATAAAAAGAAAGGCCGAGATCGCAGAAGTTTGCGGCCCGAGCTGCAAGCGAGATAAAGATAAAGATAAAGATAAAGATAAATTTATTTTGTTAAACATAGGTACATTACAGAGATGGAAGGATAAGTGGTATGTCTCACTATGCTTTACCCGCAGGTGTACAAAATTGGCATGAATGGTGTTGTAGGTACCTACATACGGTGGTTCCAACACAATACATTATGAATTTACTAAGGGTTGAAAAAATTACATAAGAAGTTATTCAATTAAATACCACAATCACATTTATATTACATTAATTATATCTATTTTTAATGTCAAGTTATTTTACATACTCTAATTATTCTTATTATTATATAAACATGTCATAGAAGATCTGATTAATACTAGTGATAAATAGAATCCGTCTCACTGCTTGATAATTGTATCATTCAGATAGTCTTTGACTGAATAGTAGCATTTACTTAATAATAGTTCTGTAAGTTTACGTTTAAACATAGGCATTTCTAAACATTTAATGTCACTGGGTAGTTTATTATAAATTATAGGTGCCATAGCGATAAATTTTTTCCTAAAAGTAGCTGTTTTGTTAACTTGTGTGTGTAAATTATGTTGGTATTGCATCCTGATGGGCCTTATTCGATGCTGGCTGAATTTTTTGAATCGATGTGGGTTGGATTTAACAAACATTGATATTTCTAAAATATAAAGTGATGGTAAAGTTAATATTTTTAAAGATTTAAAAGTAGGAACGCAGCTTTCCCTTGCATTCATGCCACACATAGCACGAATGCACCGTTTTTGGGATCGAAATACCATTTCCTTATCAGTACCGTTCCCCCAGAAAGTAATACCGTATCTAAGTTTAGATGCTACGAGCCCATGGTAAGCAGTCAACAAAGCTTCGCGATTTACAACCCTAGATAAGATGCGAAGAGCATAGGCTGACTTATTAATAATGTTACACATTTGTTTGCTTTGAGTCTTCCAATTTAAGTTACTATCAATATTGATACCTAAGAATTTTGTATCCTCAACTTCCGTTATTTGTGTTCCATTATAGTGTATGTTCATTTTATTAGAGTTACACTTATGAAGGAAATGCATTATGTATGTTTTATCCAGGTTTACTTTTAGATTGTTCTTATTCAACCATGATATTATTTCGTTTAAAACTACATTAATGTCATTTTCGTATGTGGTCATGTCAGTATCGTGACGCTGAATGATAGCTGTGCTATCATCTGCGAATAAGACCATTGGATGGTGAACCTCATTTGGCAGGTCGTTTATGTATACTAAAAATAGGAGTGGTCCAAGTACACTGCCTTGTGGTACACCATATTTCATTTCTCTTTCGCAAGATATGTATGTCTGTTCACGTTTACTTTTTAGGCAGATTCTTGATATTTCCGTAAATTGCTTTCGTTTACTCAAGTAAGATTGGATTAGGTTAAGGACATTTCCCCTTATCCCGTAGGCGTAGAGCTTGTGCAATAGTATTTTATGGTCCACATAATCGAAAGCTTTTGTCATATCGGTGTATATAGCACATACAGGTGTTTTATTATCGATACTCTGAGCTATAACTTGAAGTAGATCAGCTATTGCCATATTTATACTTTTATTCTTCCTGAAACCTTTTTGCTCGTCACATAGTATGTTGTATTTATCGAAGAAATTGTACAAACGCGTGTAAATGGCCTTTTCAAATACTTTAGAAAATATGGGAATGAGAGCGATAGGTCTATAATTTTTCATATTTTCTTTGTCATCTTTTTTGAAAAGGGGCTTTATAATAGTACGCTTTAAACTTTCCGGGTAGATACCAGTGTTTAAAGATAGGTTGATTATGTAAGCCAGAGGACTAGCTATAACGGCACGTACAAATTTAATAACTTTTGTGGTAATGTTATCATATCCAAAGCTTTCTGTGTTCTTGAGATTTGTGATATGTTTTTCAATTTCAACTGAAGATGTTGGATAGAGGAACAATGAGTTTGGGTTCATTTGAATTTTGTCTGAATATGCCGTACTGTTTGACGACGTATTTATGTGGTCTATGTAATAATTATTAAAAGCGTCAGCGATATCTTTTGGGTTTGTAAGCAGTTTATCTTGCTCTGTTTTTATTTTAAGTATAGGTTCTTTGTGGTATATCATATTTGTGCTATTGATAATTTGCCACGTAGCTTTAGTTTTATTTTCGGCAGTATTAATTTTATAGTTATTTTGAGCTTTTTGAGTAAGTTGTATGATCTTTTTATATATTTTAGAATATTGATTTAATTTAGCTTTGTTTTCTGATGTTGGTGCTGTTCTATACCGCCAAAGTAGATGACGCTGGTTTTTGCTACATTTTTTTATTCCTCTTGATAGCCAATTTACTTTTCTAATTGCCTTTACACGAGTTGTAATATGTGGAAAGCACAAATCGTACAGCATAATGAAGATTTCAAGAAAAGCATCATAAGCTGTGTTTGGGTCTTCTGCTTTGTAAATATCGGAGAAGGAGAGACTTTCCAAGTGCGACTTAAATTTGTCTAGATTCTCCTTACTATAGTCTCGTTTTGTTTTGTTCCAGGAGTTAATTACGCAAGTTTTTTTAACTGGAACTATCAATACTTGAGCGGTGTGGTCCGATAGTCCGAAATCAAATATTTCGGCCTTACAGCCTTTGTTTATATTGTGTGCAAAATTATCTATACATGTTTGACTTGCAGGTCTGGTAGCAGTTTTAATTTCTAATTTAAGATTGTAGCTTAAAAGGAAGTTTTTAAATTCTTTTGCTAATGTATTATGTTTTAACATATCGATGTTGAAGTCTCCATTTATAATTAACTTTTTGTGTGGTAGCCTGCTAATCTTTTTTAAGATAGTATCTAGTTTTTCATAGAACGTATCGATATGTTGCGCATTGGGGGGTCTATATATACACACAATAATGACTTGTAAATGTATTAATTCTATTGCACAACATTCAATGATTCCAGACACAGAACATCGTGTAATTTCGGGAAGCTCTACATAATTATGGATGTTTTTTACTAATATACAAGCACCACCTCGTTTTATGTTTTGTCTGGAGTAGATGCTAGCGATCTTAAAGTTAGGAATAGAGATTAGATTTTCATACCCTGCCATTACAAAATGCTCCGTAATACATAATACGTCCACATTAATTTCTTTCAATTTAAGGTCATTTATTTTAACAGTTAAGAGATCAGTTTTGTTTAGAAGTCCCGCAATATTCTGGTGCATCACATAAATATGTTTATTGACGAAAAAACTCTAATTCAGTCTGTGTGCTTGTTTCAGTCTTTTTTGTTTCAGAAGGGAAGTGGCTGACCCTAGTTTCCTTAGGCTGTTCTATATCATATTGGACCATTTCCTCAATTGGAAGGCAGTTTTGATCAATTATGAATGAAATCGTCTTACTGATTCCCTTAAAAATTTGTTTGATGCCTCTATTGTTGATGACTCCCAACACTCTATGAAACATTTTGTCGTCAAATGTCAGCTCCATGTTTGAATCTACCAGGTAAGAGTACTCATATATCAGGTTATCCAGATAGAGTAGATTATTGAAAGTTTCAACCCTCGAATTAAACATTGTACCTATATTCATACATTTATAGGTCGGTAAACATATAATAAAATTAGTATGTTGAAGTGTTGATAGCCTCTCTCTTATTATATTTACTAAATTACAATAATTTTTAGTTTCCATGAAATCATCATCACCAATCAAGATAATACAGTAGTCAGATTTCGTGAAATGTTTTGTCTTTAAATCAATATCATGAAAAAGTTGTGTAATTCCTGCATTCGGGGCTAAATAGTGGCATATCTGAAAATTGTCAGTAAATGTACTTAGCGCTATGTGAAGAACTTTATTTCTTTTGTTGCTACTTATGATGCATATTTTGTCGGTAAGTTTCTCGTTTTTATCTTGGGTTAAGCTTGAGGGTAAAGTCTGTGCTGTTTGTTTTCTTCCTGTAGAGACGGGCTTTGAACCGGAAGACCCGGCATTTTTTGTCAACTCTATATTCGTAGAGCGTTGTAATTTTTGTGTAAGTATCTCTATTTGTTTTACCAGATCCTCGATCTCGTTGGCTGCATCTTTTAATTGCTGTTCCAGGAGCATTATTTGTCGCTGCAAACAAAGTATATTTGCATTTTCCTCTAGATTTTCGGATGGAAAGGTTGCTACTGTTGAGATGGGGGCAGATGAAGATGGTACCGAGATAGGTGTTGAAGATCCAACAGGAAGCATCAGTGAGTATCTTTTCTGAGCTTTTGTATTTTTACATTTTATCCTCTCTGTTGTTGATGAGTAACATAGAGATTGTAGAGTTTTTTTTTCTAGATTTAGTTTTTGTATTTGACTTTTCAGATCGTTATTTTCTAGGATTACATTTTCTAATTCATTTTGAGTAGTATCCAATGCCAATGTAAGTTGGTTAATGGTTTCTTTCATTTCTTGCATAATATTGGATTCATAATATGTCCCATCAGCACTTTTTGATAGTAGGGTTGATCGTAATAGAGTAGGCGAAGAAAGTCGGTCGTCAAAACTATTTTCACTGAGTAAACTCGAATGGTGAGCGGTCATAGTAGGAGAGTTTTGCGTATTATTTTGTGGTGTATTAGCCAGTGTCGTCTGAAGATTTTCTAGATTGTGATTTGGGCTTGATCTCCCCACTCCAGTTTGTTTTGGTGGATTATTGTCCTTTGGTGGTAGTGGTCTTTTTCTTAAATTGATCTTTGTTTGTCTGGCTGGTGTTGTGACGGCGGTTTGGATGTCAGGACATAATTTACATTTCCATTTTTTCCTTGATTCCGCGCTTTTTAAGTTATGCAGTTTCTCTGAAACGCCGGCGCAGTCGAACTCGTAATGATGTTTACATATTATGCATGTTATTGTATTCTTTTTATCAATTGGGGCTTTGCACTTAAAACATATAACTGGTGCCGCCACCTTCCGGCCCTTGGCGGTAGCTTTATTAGCTGCACCATGCTATTTGCTATTTAGGTCACCAATAGATGTCGTTAGTGAAGCTTGAATATCGATAATGCTCGAATGTAATTATGAAATGCGGCAACACTGGTAGTATTGTTATGTTGTACTCCTGTGTAGTTGTAAGTGCTGTCAGTTAAGTGTCCAATCAGCTGTTCAATGGACTGTTGTTATTTATGAAATCAAGTATCGTTGGCGTTTGAATACAACTTTAAAGGTGAAAATTGAAGTTTAACGGTTAGATTATATTCTCACCAGAGTGATATTTTGTCCAGTGTCCTCTTCAATTTGCTGTTTTCAACTTAAATCTTGCCGTAAGTTTTGTAGGTTAGTTTCTTTATACCACTCAAAGATGATTTCAACTAGATTCACTATTTTTTTAGAATTAAAATGTAGTAGGTCTCTGTAAATAGTACTTTCATTGGCTAGGGTTGCCAGTCGAGAGACGTAAATATGCAATCGAGGGCTTTCTTTATTACCTTCCGTGTTGTGTACATCATTTTATGTCTACACTTGGCCAGAAAGCGGCTTTTTCCGTAAGCGCAGCGTGCGGAAAAAGCCACTTTATGGCCAGGTGTGGCATAAAAATATTTTCTATGGAGTATGGAGCAGGTCGTTCAAATTAGCCGACCCTCCATACAAAAGACATTTTTTTTACGTCAGAATTTTTTTTTCTTCTTTATCCTAATCAGAACACGATACTGAACATGCCCTTAAACGGAAAACAACCACTAAAATTTCACCGTGTATAATAAAGAGTAAAATAAAAGATGTACTTTAAATTTTGAATATCTGTATTCCTTTGGCTTTATTTTTATTTTGTTGTTTAATTTGATTTTTACCCGACTGCGGCGAAGCCCAAAGTAGGGTTATGTGTTTGACCTGTATGTATTTATGTATGTATGTCCGTTCCTATGTCCGCTCGTAACTACTCAACGGCACCACCGATTTTGATAAATGATACATAATTAGATTCGTCTTGATGGCACGAGTGTCACTGGGTATGAAGTTCGTTAAAATAAACAGTGGCGGATTTTATCTACTTTGAAGGTTTTTTTAGGTTGTACGTTGTTTTGCCTAACAACTTTTTGCCTATTTTCGTTTTGCCTAATTTCATTTTGACTAATATTGTTTTGCATAATTATTCATTTTGCCTAATTTTTATTTGAGTGAAACTCGTTTTGTATAATCCTTATTTTACCTAAATTTATTTCGTCTAATATTGTTTTGTCTAATTTTTAGTTAGTATAATCTATATTTGTATAATGTTTGTTTAACATAATTATTTTTTGTCTAACATACATTTTGCATAATTTTGTTTGTTCTATACTTATTTCGTATAATGTTTCATTTAACCTAACCTAACCTACTTTTCTGACAGCAGTTCGGTTTTGTTAGGGGACGCAGTTCAAACCTAACCTAACCTACTTTTCTCACAGCAGTTCGGTTTTGTTAGGGGACGCAGTTCAAACCTAACCTAACCTACTTTTCTGACAGCAGTTCGGTTTTGTTGGGGGACGCAGTTCGAACCCTAACCTAACCTAACCTAATTGAACTTATGGTTTGAGTTTTTTTTAATGCGGGGGGCTTCGCCCCCCGAGCCCCCCTTTTAGTTCTACTCCCTAATAATTTACCCAAGCAGAGAGGCTTTATGGGCTGCTGTAAAAATATTATTTATGGTTTTGTATAATATTATTAGTGTTAGACGCAGTTCAAACCTAACCTACTTTTCTGACAGCAGTTCGTTTTTGTTGGGGGACGCAGTTCAAACCTAACCTAACCTACTTTTCTGACAGCAGTTCGTTTTTATTGGGGGACGCAGTTCAAACCTAACCTAACCTACTTTTCTGACAACAGTTCGGTTTTGTTGGGGGACGCAGTTCAAACCTAACCTACTTTTCTGACAGCAGTTCGTTTTTGTTGGGGAACGCAGTTCTAACCTAACCTAACCTACATTTTTGCTAAATGTAACCTTTGTATTGAGTTTTTCTTTCAGCCTATGTAAGTTTTTTGTTAAAGTCATTTCCCCCAACGGCCCCTTTGTTATAAACCAACCAAATTCAGCGGGAGCCCTAGATTCGGATTTTCGCAAGCTAATATCGTATACATAATATTCCATCATTGAAAAGTTTACATTTTACAATCCGTCATTTATCTTGGTAATTATCAAATTTAGAGAAAAATTACCCATACAAAACACGCTTATTTTAGACAAAAAAAATTAGTTAAAATGATATTCGGCTATATAATGATTAGTTAAAATAAGAATCGACAAAGTGAGTTTTAGATAAAATAATATTCGACAAAACAAGAGTTATGCAAATGATAATTTAGGTAAAACGAGTTTCGACAAAACAATAATTATGAAAAATGAATTTATACATATTGACTTTAGACAAAAAATTCATTATAGTAAAAGTTGTTAGACAAACTGAAATTAGACAAAAAAATTTTAGACAAGTCAAGGGAATACCGGTTTTTTTAGTAAAAACATTTTTTTAATTTGCTATGTTTTTTTTGTATAAACTCTCCACCGCCCTTCTTATTTCTTTTTTACTGTGCCCTACAGAGTATCATATTGTAAACCGTATCGTACCTATCGTATTGTGTACTGTGTTAAATATATGTAACTATAATAACCCGCAGTGTGATATGCAAAAAATTATTTGAATCTGGATCTCAATAACTAATAAAATATGTGAGACGACTTGTGGACGTGTGTTCATTATTTATAAAGTTTAGTTATATTTATTAGCACAAAAACTAGTGAGCTGTAGACCTCGCGAGTCTGACACCCCCCCATGACAACGCCATTAAAAGAGAAAAAAAAAAACAAAAAAAAATAATATTGTCTTCGGTTTCCGCGATTATCACTCATAGTAATAAAACAACTTAAACCCCCTAACTAACTGTCTACCCGAGACCACGAACGCTGAAAAGGGTTACGAAACGTTGGGACTTAAAATGTAGTAATATACGCGATTTAATCCGTTTAAGTTGTTTTATTACTATAAAAAAAAATATATAATTATCAAACCTACTCACAAAATCTCACAAGGATCGGTTGAAACATGCGACCTCTAGAGGAGAACAGCCACACGTAAGCATTTTAACCCAAGCGGAAACGGAGACTAGACGCGATCGCTCTTCGACCTCGCTCAGTCATTCGGTCGCAATTATTCACATGACCGCGAGGCCGGTGATCTGCTGAATAAGGAATCTTGACTTATTATAAAAATAACACGTCAAATAGGTAGTGACAGAAAATTGTTAAAAGTAAATGTAAAAAATATTTTAAAATCAAAATTTAATTCATCACAACAATAAATTATGCAAGGCCACCGTCAACGATCGCCAAGCGGGTAGTTAAAATTTACATTACAATAAATATGTCGATGTAAACAACTTTTCAGCACCCTATTAATATATAAAACCTGCGAGACGAGTAGTTTTCTTAAAAAGTGATATCATCTCTCGTACCTCGTATTTTTTTTTTATATAATAATGGCTTTCACTCCTTGCTGGTTTAGTCACAGAACAGAGTGGGTTTAGTAAAGGGTATTTTGCCCATGTCGATGTGTAGACATTTCACACGAGAGGCGAGTGTTCGATGAAAATAAATTTAGATTTCGTACCTCGTATGTTACCTCGCACTCGTAACATCTCTGAAGGATAGTGTATTGCATTTTTTCCGCTACCGTAATTTTTAATCAAATTTCTCTCGCGGTAGAGTAATGACTAAAACAAAACGACTAAAACCCCACAATAACTCACACGCCGAAATTCATAATTTCTCATTCCCAAAAATATCCAGCATCCAACTGCACTTGAAATTGAAATTCTAAAGCGAGTACTCCACTATGATGAACGAACGGTATGACGCGCCGCGAAAACATTAAAAGATTAAAAATTTGTTACGTAAATGAGTTTTTCCTTTTTTATACGACACGCCAGTTTTTCAAGCGAAATATGCTCAGTCTCACACGGGCCTCTCAAAAATTCAACGACGCGTTTGCAGCCCTATTCGAATGAGTTTAGGAGATTTCATAATTAGTTCTATTCAGAGATTTTATGTTCGTTAGTAAATTGAGTTTATGTTTCGGTCGGATGGACAGACTTTCTTGCTTAGTACAGTAATAAGATTTCAATGCATGTTTATCACAACAGTGGCCGACTACAATTTTTTTTTTATTTTATTAATAAGTTTTGGGATAATAGCAGAAGCTGAATAGTGGGCCACCTTAACACAATTGTTTACAAATCAAATCATTTAACGAAGTTAAATTGATTGGCGCCAGTCGTGACAAACACCTCCTTTACAAAATTTGGGGCTTATGCACGTATATCAGAATAATGTTTAAGCAATGAAGCGTAACTGAGGCAAACATGCAACACTGAAAGGGCGTTACTATATTTCCATGCTGCACGGTAACTCTTTAGGGAGTTCCTAAAAAAATGGTACTCATAGTTTTTGCCGCCCGTATCCAAGGTAACCTGGAGATACTGTTTTATGTCATAAAGTGTTGAAAGCGTTTTCAACGTAGTCCTTCTTTTAATTTTCGCCCCGTTCTGTTAAAAGTTTCATTTGCATTTTTAGGGTTCCGTACCTCAAAAGGAAAAAACGGAACCCTTATAGGATCACTCGTGTGTCTATCTGTCTGTCTGTCACAGCCAATTTGCTCGAAAAGTACTGGTTCGATGGAGTTGAAATTTAGTACATATATTAAGGTTAAAGAAGTATACGAACATGTCACGAAAATAATGAATTTTAATCATGGGGGCCACTTTTGGGGGGTCAACCGGAAAATAAAAAAAAGTTAGCGTACTATATCGTGTGACAAATTAAATGAAAGGGCTCACTGTGAGAATTCCAAATATATTTTTTTATAATTCTTATATCAATAGTTTTAAAGTCATTAAAGAAAATAGGCAAAAATTTACCTTCTCTAATTCGCACTTGTCCGGTTTTTTTTTATTTCCTGTATTTTAGATGCATAGGTAGTTTCCAAATTATTAAATTTGTTTATATAGGCATTTATATACCTATTTACAAAAAAAATCTTTAATTTTTAGTCATCAATTCATCATCTAGTGAAGATAAAATTAAATAGATACTACTTAAAAGCTTGTAAAATGTGACCTTAATCAGGTGACGATAAGCAGGTAACAAACCAGATATAAAAAAAATAGCTTATAGTTTCATGCAGACCAGGTTTTCTTTTTCATTTGGTAGTTAAATTTTATTTGTATCTTAATTTGTTTGTTATGTAAATAAATAAAACAAACAAAATTTACCACAAATTAAAAATATCATGGTTACGACTGCACATGCAGTCGATATATAGCCATGTACCAGAATACCGCCCAGGATTTCGGGAGGCCGCCAGCCAAGTCTCCAGACAGTATCTGATGAATATTTTACTTCATTATAACAGCCTCCGCTGCTGTGCAAGATTTAGAGCGATGACGAGCTGAGGGGATCTAGGCAAACAGCTGTACAGAATGAAGCCGCTGTTTTTTGGTAAGCTCTGGTTTTTTGAAATGTCGTTGTAAATTTTAAAACGTTTTTGTAAACTCCTATGTTTTTAAAATAGTTATTTCCTGAGCACATAAAATATTATTTTTTACTTTTATTTCATTATTACAAACTCCGTTGCGATGACGAGCTGGGGGAGCTGTTTTTTAAGTAAGCTGTGTTTGTTGAAATATTTTTATAAATTATGACGCATTTTTGGACCTATTACTCATCTGTTTTAACTTCGGTCTGAACACCCCGGTATAATTATTAAATAAAAGCAATGACAAGCTGAGGGTCCCCTCAAATTCTTCTTGTCTAAATAGGTACTTCTTCTTTGGTTCCGAAGCAAACAAATGTACGGATTAAAGCGGCTGTTTATTGTTTTTTGAAATTTCGTTTTAAATTATATAGTTTTTTGAAGACGCTTGTATTTTATTTTAGTTATTGTTTTTATCTAACTTTCCTACATTTTTACAGCCTTCGCTGTATAAGATTTAGAACGATGACCAGCTAAGGGGGCCGCGGCAAACAGCTGTATAGAGTAAAGCCGCTGTTTTTAGTAAGTTTTGTTTTTTTTACATATATGTATTTATAAAATACTAGTTTTTGTTTGCGACTTCAAAATATGTCTTTATTTTATACATATAACTTCATCAATAGATCTAGATCTGAACAATCAATCAGGACGATGAGAGCGACGCAGGATGGATATCTATGTCTAGGAATATAATTCTTATCACTGGTCGCTTGATAGTCAAACAAGATTTTTAAGAGCCGTCTAGCTGTTTCATCACTTGACAGCCTTATAGTTATCCCAATCGAACGCGACCCATGTTTTATCTAAGCAGTTTCCAAACAATCCAAAACCATTTTGTTGCGACGATATACGACATTATAAATATACAGACACAGAGACCGTGGATATTCATGCTCGACTGGAAAATCTCGAAGGTTTTTTCCGGCACACTTTTCCTGATGTCAATGTATCGAACTCCGTTATTGTGATAGAGCATAGACGGGCACCCTTTCTCGTTCCTGCACTAAAAGCCTGCGCCGTGCAAGTCAGTGGTGGATAGCGGCATAACGTTATCGAGATCTAATTTTTGTTTACAAACCTTTTTTTTTGCTTTGATGCGTAATTTCGGCCACAGACGTCCACTGCTAGACATATGCCGGGGAGGCATATGTTTAGTAGTGGACGTCCGTGAACTAAAAGCCTGCGCTGTGCAAGTCAGTGATGGATAGCAGCATAGCGTTATCAGGATCTAATTTTTGTTTACAAATCTTTTTTTTTTGCTTTAATTGGCTTTTAAGTACCCTGGGGCCATCCTACGCTGCGCTTATCTGTGCGTGCGTTACTTCAGTCAAGCCTAATGTTGTTTTTGTTAACGGTGTTGAAATGCGTTACGCATGCCTCCCGGGTCTTACCAGTGCCCTTTCCCAGGCCCTTAAAAGGGCCTTTCGGGGATGTTATGTAGGACTCACCCCTCAGAAGGAAGAGGCATACCCACTAAAACTACACCGGAGCCTCTGCCAAGTCAAGCCTAATGGTAAGCAAAGCAAAAGTTCACAATAGATATGCATTAGATTCCTAAAAGTTAGTGAAAAGTTGCATTTCTACGTAGACCAAAATAGAACATTACACAACTAGGGTGGTAAAACAAAGAAAGGTGAGATCACAGACATTTGCGGCCTGAGCTGCAAGCGAGGGACGTAAAAATATGCGATCGAGGGCTTTTTTTATTACCTCCCGTGTTGTGTACATCATTTTATGTCTACACTTGTTCAGAAAGCGGCTTTTTCCGTACGCATAGCGTACGGTAAAAGCCACGTTATGGCCTGGTGTGGCATACATTTTTATAATAGTTGTGATGTTTTTGGCACAAAGGGCTCGTTTCGCCGGTTGTAAAAAAATACGAATTCTAACTCTTCTCTTCCAGCTTTACTCGGTTACTATTGACAACTGAAAATTTGGTATGTTTAGTATTTATCCAATGAAGTGGCTCCAAATGCAATTTTCCATTGATCGACATTGGATCGTTACTGTACCTAAAATCGTCTTATTCAATGTCACTTATTTTATTTCGTACCTTGGCTAGAGTAACCGACCCTTAGAAAACGCCCTACTGACCAAAATGAGTACTGAAACAATACAATACAATATTCTTTATTGTGCACCAAAACATTACACAAAACTTAAATCTGAAACAGCATAAATGGTAAACAACAGGCGGTCTTATCGCTAATAAGCGATCTCTTCCAGGCAATCTTAGGGTAGTAGAGAGGGCGCAAAATAAAATCAGATGTGAGTAGGTAGTGCACAAGGAAATGAAAACAGATTATTATCAAAAACAGGACAAATACATGCAAATAAATACACACACACACACATATATATATATATATATATATATATATATATATATATATACATATAAACAAACAATAAATAAATGCATTCATTGAAATAAACGACACCAACAAATCGACTTAACTTTAAGGGAGTGATAGGTAGTGCTGCTTGAGTAGAGTCTTGAAAATGAGAAGGGACATTAGTGCACTCCATTTTATTTTTTAAAGTGTATGCAGTATAACGAAAACCCCCAAAAGCCCGACTCTCGAAGCCGACAGCAGACTCTTCAAGACGGAGACGGAGGCAAGTAAATTTCATTTAGCCCGGGAAGTGCCGGTCGCTCGACGCAAACTCCACTTAATTACGCACATAAATTCCGAGTGCTCCACACGGTACCCGCATTTTAACTCATAAAATATCATTTATTAGATGTATTGGAAAGCTTATAATGAGCGAAGGAAAATAAACGACTGAAATATTGGCAAGTTTTAGGTCGCGGGGGAATAGAGTGCGCGATTCAGGGTTATTTATGAAATTTTATGAACGCACGTACTTTAATGTTATTTAAGAAAGTTTTAGAAATTTAAACGCTTGACAGCTTAGTTACATTACATAGCTAGGGGCAAGTGCTGTACGTGTGGACGGTTTTACCTGTGGACACTACTCATACAGAGAAAACGAATAACCATAGTCAAATACCAATCACTTATTTGAAAAGTATTTTTTTCATATGGCAACACTAGCTAATCGCCATCTTTACTGATTACAGAAACTGTGTGTTTTGAGGCTGCCGAAAGTTTTTGTGACAAAAAGTAATTTTTTACCTTCTTTTAAAGCATGTTTTATGTAAAATCTCTAAATGTTGCGGGTGTCTTTGCAATGGCATATTAATTTATATGATGTAAACGTTATTTCTACAAGATTTCGTTAATCGTAGGTAGCATTTATAGTGACCGGTATGAATTCAAAATAAAAACCGCCGAAATTGTACCTGTGGATACCTCCGTGAATGTACCTGTGGACTGTCCATAGGTACAGTTATACTGAATGTTCCTGTGGACAGTAAAATTAATATACAATATTTTTGTTTGTTTTAGTGCCTCGTAGTAAAGCTGGGAAAAATAGAGACAAGATATGCCTAGACACTCTGACTGCAGCTGTTTGGGAAGTAGAAAATGGAAGTTCAGTAAGGAAAGCCGCAGAGAAGTTTAAAATCCCAAAATCGACAATCTTTAAAAACATAAAATTAAATCACTGTCAAAATATTGGTGAAGAAGGCTTAGAACTCCTAAAAAATGATGTCAGGAGGATATTTAGCGATACTGAGGAGCAACAGATATATGATTACTTAAAAAAGCAGCATTACTACACACAGCATATTCTTCTGCTGACAATGGAGGCATTTTAAAATCCCATAATTATACTTGAGATTTTGCTAAGAATATTAGATTTCAAGAAGAAAAAAAGTAACTGTGATATGCAGAGCAACATATAATTACATGTTGTTTAATTGTATGTTGTTAATTACGTTATTCTAGAAGTTTATTCTGTTTAAAAGTATGTTGTTGATTAATGTCCGTAGGTACGTTACCGTCCATAGGTACGTTTTTGGAGTCCATAGGTACAGACAGTAGATGTACCTATGGACAAAATGAGTGTTTTTTTTAAAATGCTTCTATCCGCCATCTGCGGATAGCTAGCGTAGAAAACATATGTGGACTTTGAAGATTGTTTAATTGTGATTAAAACAAAATAAAGAATTCATTTATAATACGCGTAGTTTTTGTCTAACAACTGATTAAAAGTCAAATTCTGGAAAGTGTCCACAGGTTGAGCACTTGCCCCTAATGGTTAATTCGTTTTAGCTTATGCATTATGCGCGGAATTCCAAGTAGTGGCTATGTAAAAGGTAATTTATAGAAGCTATCAAACAAAGCTGAACAGACATCAAAATAACATCGTTCTGTAATTTTTTGTATCTTTAAAAAGTACGCAATTACAGTCGAATTCATCATCAAGATTGGACCAAAAACATCTGAACATGACCCTATTGTCAGAAGCATAAGAACTAGATCAGATATTTTTGATCCGTTCTTTGCTCAGATAATGATGAACTCTACTGAGTAGATCGTAGTACGGATTTACTACTTAACTATCATTATGAAATATTGCAAAATATTACACCATTTTGTGAACCAATATAATTATATTTCCAAAATTGCCTTGCACAATTATGCTTCTTAAATCATCTATGACGTCTAAAAACAAAGTCATAATTACCGATATTTATTTATACCAAACAACATTCTGTATAAATAAGATGCAAATAAATTTCGTTTCTATTATAAGCTACTTTTGATTGGGATCGACACATTTGATAGATAATATGTTAAGTGGCACTACCAAGACAGATCGCCATTGACACAACTCACCAAATGGATAGTTTTATGCAGCTCGCATGGAAATTCTATCGGTGGCTGACAGACAACGCACAGAGTTATTGGATCCGGTTGGGCATAGGACCATTGATTGAGGGCCAGGGAATGCGAGAGATGGCTCATCATTCATCATCATCATTAAATTTTAAGCTATAAACGTCCACTTCTGAATATTGGTCTCATCCATAGGCTTCCATAATGAACAACTGCACGCCTTCTGCCTCCATCGACCCTTAACCAGGTCATCGAGCTCGAAGAACCGATGGCGATGATGGCTGATGGGGTGTAAAAGTGGGATGGGTAGTAGACATCCTGCCCATCCCATTGCCATTTCAATTTGCTAAGTCTAGTAGCCATGTCGGTTGCCTTAGTTCTACGGTGGCTTGTTGGGCTTTTTTGAACCTCACTGGCTCATTAAGTAAGTTGTACACCTACAGATCCAGAAGAATGTATAATTTTTTGTGATATTTCAGTTAGCTGTAACCCTCTAAATATATTGATAAATATTTGTATGAACATGGACAGAATTATGTAATAAATGATAAGTATTCTATTCTATTCTTCTAAGAGATTGTCCACAAATACTTCCCTTTACACGCGTCAATGAGAATAGGCCTGTGCCCAGCAGTGGGACGTATATAGACTGATGATGATGATGGCAGGCATCGTTCTGAAAAACTTATTAGTGCGAGCCAGGATTTGAACCCACGACCTTCGTTGGAAAAACGCTTGTCTGAACCACTCGGCTAACATAGTTCTTCGATGTATAATAAGAGAAGAAAGTTTCCAATTTCGAAAATTCCTTATAGGAAATATTGGGAAATTACCAAGAGTTTTCCAAATTGAAACTTTCGCAATTTTTGAAACTTTCCAGCACATCAGTAGCTCAATGACACTAACCAAGCTCAAGAATCAGTATGTATGGGCACGGGGCGCGTCGGCCTCGTACTCAGCCAAGTCTTAGAGTAATTAATTTCACATTGCTCCGTATAAACACAAACAAGGGTTGTAATGAGCTGGAGCGTGTTTGTTTACTGTATAAGATATTAAAATTGGGCTTCGAACGGTTTTATTTATATCTAGCAGTAAACATCGGGCGTTTGGTTAAACAAAATATAAGGTATGTTTAGGAAGTAATTAATGAATTTAAAGCATCGTGACCTTCGTTAAAGTTTATGATGTAAGTATTTTCAAATTAAACGGCGTACAATTTAATAGCAATCCGGGGTATGCGTGATTTGCGGAATGAGTTACGACAAAGCTAAAGCAAAGTATACCTACAATTAGTTATTCCGACAAAAGGTACATCGCGCCGGTTGCGTGTGTGTGCGCCGTGTACAGATATTTATGAGTACACTGACAGCTCAGATATATCTGATGGCGACTGTACGAACGCACTTCAAGCAAAGTTTTAGGCAATAGGTGAGTTGGGGTCGAACCGTCGCCGCGGTCGCTCCCACGAAATGTATCATAAAAGTGTTTACTGCAGTACGTTCGGATCGCAAAAATCGACGGACAGCAGCCGCCTTTGCTTGCGACTTTGGCTCAAATCTCTGTCACTACAGATGGGTAACTACCCGGGTAAATACCCAAAGCTGGGTATTTACCAGTATACACCAGTACCAGGACCAGTATACACGTTAACAATACATTTCGCGGGTGTGAACGATCGCGGCGCGCGGCGACGGTTCGATCCCAACTAGCGCATTGCTACGCATTCCTAAAACTTTGCTTGAAGTGCGTTCACTCGTACACGGCGCACACACACGCAAGCCGCGCGATGTACCTTTTGGCGGAATAAATATTACTGCTGCTATACTATGCTTGAGCTTTGTCGTACCTCATTACGCAAATCACGCATACCCCGGCTTCCTATTACGTTATTTTTTGCTGTTACGTCAATTGCAACAAAAAATAACGTAATAAGAAACCGGGGTATGCGTAGTGAGTGGGGTATCCTTATAGAGTATTCAGAATAGTACATTACACAACTAGGGTGGTAATACAAATAAAGGCCGAGATCGCAGAAGTTTGCGGTCCGAGCTGCAAGCGAGGGACGTAAATATGCGATCGAGGGCTTTCTTTATTACCTCCCGTGTTGTGTACATCATTTTATGTCTACACTTGGCCAGAAAGCGGTTTTTTCCGTACGGCAAGCGTGCGGAAAAAGCCACTTTTTGGCCAGGTGTGGCATAAAACATATTATGTTACTGAACGTGTATACTAAAAGGCTCTTAATTCCTGCTACTTTTTAGCCTATACCAAATTATCAAAAGAGTTAAAGTTCCCGAAAATAATATTCGTGGACACGCAGTGGAGCACGTTAAAATATCTATCAGCTACGGACGTCCACTGCTGTAATAGGCCTCCCCCATAAATCGCCACAAATAGTGGTTCTGACAGACCGTATCCGCCGGCTATCCGCTACCTTCACGAGGTCACCTGTCCACCGAGTCTTCCCATGCTGCGCTTACCTAGAGTGATCGCCACTCCAGGACTTTACTCTCGGTTATCCGTCCTCCAGCCTATATGGCCTGCCACTTCAACCGTGCAATCCTGCGAGCTATTACCTACCGTTACTTTAAAAATATCTGACATGACCTATTCTTTTTTTTGCGCTTCGCTTTGACCTTCTGGTGAGAAGAAGCGCCGGAAGAAATTAACCAGTTTCTCTTTTTATATATTACATACAACAACAATTATGACATTATTAATAGGAATAGAATAATATCATATATTTCGCATGCCCACTTTAACCATAACTATTGCCATTAATTAACTGAACCTACTCAAGAGAACAGGTGTTTATGACACTTACTACAAGCCTTTAGGATCGTGCCACTTGCCGCATTAAGTTTGACAGCCGAGCGGTGAAGAGAGGGCCTCTTCACAGCTCTTTATAAAACTTGACGCCGATTCCCACTCGAGCTTGGACGTCGCTGCCCGTGACACGAAATGAAAAGCAATGATTCTATCGTCATTTATTAATTCAACGACAGTTTATATGAATAAATTTTTAATTGATAAATGACAAAAATGAGACAGAAGTAAAGTTCTCGATTGTCCTATAAAATAGAGTAGATAGTTCAGTAGGTATTCGGATGTTAATTATCATCATCATTATTTAGGCAATTAGGTTTTACTCACTCTCACTCTGCACTCGGCCATTCGTATGTTACTTACAGTACTATCTTGCTGCCTTTAGTTAATATTTTCGACAAGTCTGTATTTTTTTGATATAAATTATTTCCTGATTTTTTCTCCAGGGCTCATTCGCTAACCTAAACTAATTTTGGTTCAAACTTTGCGTAAAAAACAAAATCTCTCAAGCGCAGTCGCGATATAACCGTGACTCAGATACGTACTTAATGCGAGATACATTAGGTACCTAATTAATGTAAATCATGGTTCCAACGGCGCCGTTTTACCACCATCCAGTGCTAAACGTGACCAGCATTGCACCATTCAATATTAAATTATGCTGATTCATTTACTAAGGAGCCATCAGCACGTCTGCTAAGTGCTTCATTGAAGCTGCAGAATGTGTTAATGTGATGAAATTAAGTGCTACTTTTTTATTAAATTGTGTTCCTGCTGCACGGGACTTTTTAATGGCTTATATCTCCCGTTTCAACTCTTTGAGCGTAGAACATTAAAAAATCGTTTTGTAGTGCAGCTCTACGTCCTTTAAAGAACATAATGTTTCAAATTTGTCTATCAAAGTTACAAGTGATTAGTATCACATTAATAACGGAACTTATTTATTACATAAAGGAACATAATAATCAAGCCAAACAGCACATTATTTACAAACTATACAGGGTGGGAGGGACTATACCGACATACTTTAGCCATGAATTCCTGGTGGTGTAACGAGTAAAAAATGTTATATCAACATGGGTCGAATATTGTCATTTTACATTAATAGTCTTATGAAACAAAATAAATCAGTAAATTAAGCCCCTCGTTATAAACATGTCCTTACTGGCTGAAAAGTTATCAAAAAGAAAAAAAAACCTAAAATGGAAAAGAAAGGTCAATTTTTTGGCCTCGTAGTCGCTTACCATCAAATACTGCGAAGGTTAATTCCTGTTTAGTTAAAGGATTTTAAAAAAATAGTAAAGGTATCTTAGTCACATTTATTAGGGCTTGTTACACACTTGGGATTTTTCATTTACAAAATAATGAATATCTCGGAAAGTAAGCGTTTTTCGACTATACATCACATAACATTTTTTACTCCTAATAGTTGTTAGAATCTATAGTTAAAGTTTGTCGGTATAGTCCCTCCCACGCTGTATACCTATTTTAAACTGAAATAAAACCGGGAATCCAAAATTTCACTAAAATATGCTTACAGTACGTAAAACCTCCTGACCTCTCTAAAAACATGAGCCTCATAAAACCGTCTCATTCCCTCATCACAAGGACGTGGGCATCTTTTGCTTTGAGCAGACACAACAGGACGTCGAAAAAAAAGGTATTTCTATGCAAATGCAAGCAAGTCTCTGCAAGGAAAGTCGAGTGTTCTCAGGGCATTTTTTCTTTTTCATTTTATGCCCTCGACGTTTTTGACTCGCACTCTCAACTTTGCATATATCGTCCAGGATTGCTGTATAAAATTCCGTATTCAAAAAGAGCTTGTTAGCTCACAAGCCATCCTTGGGATTTTTTCGCTGCGATGCTGTTTTCAGCTTGGCTTCGTGTAGTTTGCAAACAACTCTAGGAGCTAGTGTGGTTTTATACATGAAGTATGCTAGTCAAGATAGCTTATTGTGCAGTAGAACATAGATCTAGTATTTCGTTCCATGTCATATAAAATATACCTGAACGTAAACTTTTGAAACTGGAATAATTCAAGGTTGAGGTCAAATTCTTTCCATTGCGAATAGAAAAAATAATTTAGGCCTGAATCATATTTTTCGGTTTATGTCCTTTGTTAACATTTTATTTGCCATCAAGTCAAAACGGGCCAAAGAACTTCAGTATTTTTAGCAGCTACACAGCTTTTTTTTAAATGAAGAAAGGTTTGATTGTTTATAAGTTTTGAATTAAATTCACGTAGAGAAATAAAATATTAAAATTGCACAAAATAAAATGGGGTTAAATATGGTTACAATATAGACGTTAATGAAGTGATGTCAATTGAAACCAACATGTTTTTTCAATATCTAACTATGTTGAAATATATATATTTTTTAAAAGTATTCCAATATAAACGAAAGCCGACAAAGTTTCAAGAGCATTAAAAAATCTCCAGCGCAGATTTAGTTATGCCGTAATTAGAAAACAGTGGAGGGCGCAATTAAAGCGATACTTAAGGAGTTACGATCGCCTGAAAGCCATGACAAAGCCTTTAAACAAAAGCTGAAATTTATGCAAAAGTTTATGCCCTGTTAGAGAAAAACAAAGGGTGTAAAAAGTGTTAAAGTCGTGTTTTGTGTTAAGGCTACGTTTGTTTACGGCTGGACGTAAACTTCGCGACTTGGTAACCTTGTTTATGGTTACAGGTTACGGCAATTAGATGGAGCTGTGAGCTCAGTGGTGTTGACTGTGCAGTTAAGTCCGTTCGCTTAATAAATACGTATTTTATTTTCTTGGGCATCTCGTATTGACTTTCCAAAAAATATTTCTGAATGTGACGTAATCGTAGGTACAGTAAAGGAAGACGCTAGAAAATCTGCGCATGGAGGAAACTGAACCACGATTCCGTTGATTTGGTTTCCTTATAATCATGAAGGCTCAACGTATTTTTGAAATCGAAATATTCATTTGAGACCACATTATGTATAACATCGTTTTTTAGTCACAGCTTACTTTATGTCCCATTAAATTCTTCATTATAGCGTACTCCAAAGAAAACACCTTTAAAAGTGAACGCAGATGCGGGATATGGAGGCGGTTCATGCAGTAAAAGTTTCTTTAAATTTACCAAAATTATAATAACAAACTGAAAAATATTGTAGTCAGTTGTTGTCACCACTAGGTCGCTCGCTAGGTCTACATTGTTATATAGCGAATGCGGATATGGCTACAGGTGCGGATGCAGGTAAGTTTGCAGATTCCCAAATAAATCCCTGTTGTACCACAAACCCCAAACCCGTTCAACTCACTTCTACAGCACACAGTGAATACAGTTGAATGCAAATTGGTGAGGTCCAGCGAAATCCAGCGATCACGTACGAATCTGCAATTGAATTAGGCCAAGAAGCCTGCATGATTGCGTAGGCTGGCCTCGTATGCCAGTTTACCACTGCCGATGACATGATCTTCGAACGCATCGTCCGTGCTATTGTCATTTGAAAATCTATTGGCCGGGCGCCAAAGACGGACAATGTCTTGTACTGAAAATCTGTAAGAAATATTGGGTAGCTAATATAAAAAAACCGGGCAAGAGCGAGTCGGACTCGCCCACTGAGGGTTCCGTACATATACTTAAATTTAAAATATAGTCTTTAAATAAAGACTATATATTTTATGATTTAATTATAAATGCATAGTTTTGAGATTGTTCCCTATATTTTTAGAATAAGACGGTATTACTTGTTTTTCATAAGTTTCATAGTTCAAGGTCAACGTAAAAAATCCTATAAATGTTGGTTTCCTTGAGAGTCGAAATGTGCGTTTTTTTGCGGCATAAATGGCCATATCTTTTTTATACGTTAACTTAGAAGTTTGATTTCTGTACAGCTTCAAGGGACTATAAATTTGAGTATATGGTTTTAGTTTCAACTCGATACCTCCACGCGTTCCCGAGATAAAGGGTCTTGACAGGCGGACAGACAGACAGACAGACGGACAACAAAGTGATCTTATCGGGGTTCCGTTTTTCCTTTTTAGGTACGGAACCCTAAAAAGGGTAATTTTTTGTCTAATTTATAGAATTCCTTATTCAAATTTCCGAAGTTGTAATGAGCTAATTTTATAGGTAATCAACATAGCATTATGGACGCTATTTTCTATTTATTACGACGTCACGTTATTAGCACAAGTGACTGAAATTCTATCTGAAAATATTGGTAATTCATGCTGAAGCTTTTTTTATCCGTCTAGTTAAAGTGACACTAAAAAGAAAGTTACTATTTTTGCAGAGTATGTAAGTAAATCTATACACGATGATTTTTAATCGGTGATCAGGTACCAATTTTTCTAACTCATAAATTGATGGCGGTCACGTTGATGTCGTAATTAGTTATATCTAAACAATTATTTTTTCTATGATAATTCTTATTTTGAAATCAGTTTTATCCTTAATTCCTTGTCACCCTACTAATCTGAATCTGTGAGCTTACAACCTCTTTAAAAATTAATGGCAATGATAATTTATGAGTAATAACTTGTCAATATCGTGTATGTAAACAAAGTCATAGAAGTCGCGAATATTGAATGAGAAAAGTAAATCAGTTATAATAAACATGCCTCGGCCATATCTAGGTGTGCTCAAGTAACGCTCGATGCGTTACAATATTGTAGATACGTTTATCAATACAAACCAAACAGCTCAAGATGAACTCAAGAATTATTCCACGAAATTCATCCAAATCTAGCTGTACTCAAGTAACGCTCGATGCGTTACAATATTGTAGATACGTTTATCAATACAAACCAAACAGCTCAAGATGAACTCAAGAATTATTCCACGAAATTCATCCAATCGTACCAATTCCCACGCACAGTTTGATAAACCGCATGAACTAAAACCTCCGTGACTTCAGACAGTTCACAGTGCCAAACCACGCTCAAGCACCCGGCTGACCTCGACGTCGTCCTGGCGATCTGGATCGACGCATTTTAAGATACTTTGCTCGGGATCCTCGAAGGAGCACTAGGCAAGCAGCGAGATGGTTTCATTTGAGTCTGTCCTTTGTGTGGCGGCTACTTAAATCGTTGGAATTGGATCCTTTTCATTATCGGCCATTTTATCAATTTTAACTCGTTATCTATCACGCCCTAACAATTCACACTCGTAGAAAAGTTTATTTACTTAAGATCTGTCAAATTTTCCGCCAACGCGATGGCATTTGACGTATCGTGATCACCTGATTTTTCTTCAATAATTAATGTAGGTGACCATGTATTCAGTGGTTATTAGTTTAAATTATATTTTAACCTTTAATTAATTAAACAGTGAGGTATTTGCGTGAGACCTCGCCTATCAAGTTTGATTTTTAGTTAGGTATTAATATTTGTCTATTCCTGATCACCGATTAAAAATCACCGTGTATACATAAAACAAAGTCGGGTTAGTTACACCTCGAGAACGGGTGGACCGATTTTTATTATATTTGATTTTTTGGGTTCGTTTCTGCCCCGAATAACGGAGTAAGTATTAAAATATCAAAAAATTAAAAAAATTGAGGCGGAACAAAGTTCGCCGGGACAGCTAGTAATTAATAAAATAAACACCGTTTCAACAGCCATGATAAATTTTGTCGAAATCGTAATTAACATGCTTAATTTCCATTTTAATACACCGTTACATTGTAAAATATTCAATAGAGTACTGTTACTACAGTCGATTGCCCTCAGCATAATATAACAACTATCTCCGACCCCTATCATATCGGGAACAATTCGCCCTTTGTTCCTAACACCAACATTCCCCATTATAACAGTTTCAATACAAGCCGAGGCCTTAAGATATGGGACGTTCAATTATTAGCGGCCAAGGCTGAGTGGCGTGATTGATTTATCGAAGGTTCGAGTGCTGTTATGTCGACAATCGTTGGTTTAATTATGAAATGAAATGAAATAATTTATTTCTGCAAGTAGGCCTCAAGGGCTCTTTCACACGTCTGATTATTTCTTTTGGCGTTTCGGCAAATGACATTCTGGTGAGATGAAGCGCCGGAAGAAACTCACCAGTTTCTCTTTTCAAAAAAACATTGAGCATTACAATAATTGTGAAAATGTAATTTCAATAATACAATGCATCAAACAAGTGCTTAACTAATATACATTTCAATAAACGTAAAACTAATTTTTTTAGAGATGTCAAAACAAGATAAATTTAAAAGAAAAATGGAAAATAAAAAGACATACACTAAAATAATGGAGATGTAAAGGGTCTCCGTTTTCAAAACATGTTTTGGAGGTGTAAAGGATCTCCAAACGACAAAATACAAAATGGGAAACGAGAAATAAACTACTAAACTATCATTAAATTTACATGCTTTACAAGAAACAAACTTACAGAAAAGTAAAAACTCTGTGAGTCACATAATGTAACTTAAAACTAAAATTAAAACATTTTTTCTTAGAGATGTACTCTAAACGTCGTTTTTGGCCATGTAACAATGGCCATGTATAAAAGAAACTTCATTATCAAAATGTTCTACAATAACTGGCAGTTGCCACAACTGAATTACCAAATTGTTAAATACCCAGATTAAAACGAAATAAAAGACAAATATTTTTTGTGTGTTTGATGGAGAGACCCTCTCAATATAGACCTATATTGTCTCCCATGGTTTTTAAAAGTCATACTGTATAAGTTAGTCATAATTATCGACAGTCATACAACCTATTTTCTACGAAACCGCTAAGTTTTCAGTTGTCATAAAACAAACCTAATCTAACCTATTGTTTTCTATATGCGTTTTAAAATATTGACGTTTAAGACAAATACTGTATGACTTTTGAAAATTATAACTATCAATACAGTATGACTTATAACTTTAGTGGAAACAAGGGGATCCCGTCCCTCTCCTAGAAACAGGGCTCGGTACCGGTATTTTGCAAAAACTCCGAAATAGCCCAATATTTTGAATGATTTTATGCTTTTTATGTAGGGTTCAATAGTGTATTTAAGTAATGACTTCGTATTATTATATATTGTATACCTATAACCTCACATAGTTTCAACAATAAGATAACGATTGAAACGCTAAATGTTTTATTGAAAGCGAAAATTTAAAAATTATTTGCGTCGGGCAGGATTCGAACCTGCATCTCCAACAGTTTTCCGGACTAACACAGGCGCACTGCCAATTGTGCCAATGAAGCGCTTACTCAAGCCATCAAATTGTGTATCTTTTCTTCCGCCCAATGCTTACAATTTTTAAATTTTCGCGTTCAATAAAGCTTTCCGTCTCAAAAATTCTATATCTCAGTTTAACACGGAACTTTGAGTGAGTAGTTTGTTTTTTACTGGTACGCGCGCTGTATCATGTAGAAGCACCATAATCAGGTCTTTGTTCGGTCTGACAAAGCCGAGACGTCCGCCCTCGGCTCGACTTTGGCAAGAGGTCTTCGTCAGCAGACGGCGCGGAGTGTACACTGTGCGTGTATTAACATGCGTGCGTGATTAATTGTTGCGATAATTAATGTAAGAATTTTGGTTTGAAGGTTGAAAGAATGTAAGTCTAAGTGGCGAGGCACAAATACCTAGTGTTGATTCGCTAATGGCCTATAGTTGACATCCTGCTGTCACCTCTATTGCTAATGACATGACATTCAAGATGGCAACTACAACAGTGTCAAGCACTGAAAGCACTCAGACGTATACCTTACAACCTTTTACAATTTAAGGATGTTTACAAAACAACATAACTGACTAGACTGGTGGATACTTATAGAGAAACATTTATAATGACAGTAGGTAACCAGTTTAGTCAGTTATGTGGTTTTTGTACACAGCCCTTCAATTATGATGCATAGGTTATATAAAGTCGAAAGTGACCTGCATGTTTCTTGCTACTGTTAAAATAATTTTCCATCGCGGTATGCTTGGTTTCACCATCATCATCATGGTGGCCTTTTGGTAATCCACTCTTAGATGTAGGCCCCTTCCCTTTTCTTCCATTCCTGGCGATCTTGCGCCCGATTTCCCTTCTTGTCCTCCGTGTCGTCGAATGTCGCCCATACAGCGCTGCGGTGGTTGTGTTTAGGTACTAGACTCATGTTCATAAACCGTTGAATTGTTTATGCATAGTCATCAGAAAACGCCAAATACAATCTGAATTATTTTACGCAATTCAAAATATTTTGAAATCACTCTTAAGTGTATCCTATTTCTAAGTGTAATGAAGAAAGTCCATGAACAAGCTTTAAAACTACTTGCCGTAAGGCCATAAGGTTCTAGTTCTTTATTGATGGCTCAATTTGCCTTCATCCAAAATCCATCACTTGGAATCGTTTAAAATTTACGAGGGCGTAAAGAATTGATATTACTTTGATGCCGTTGATGACTCACCATGATATTCTCAAACGAATTACTGTTCTCTTCTCAAGTTATTACCACCCCTAAAGCTACGCGGGGCTGGGTAAAGCGGAGAGAAATGGGCCGTAAGGTGACCAATCACAATATTTCCACTGACTCGGAGTTGAGATTTCGAGCACCGCGATTGGTCAACGCACCGTCCGTTGCTCTCCGCTCCGCCCAGCTCCTCATCAGTAGAAACGCACTCTAAATCTCATTACCGCCCTTTTTTAAGCTAATATAATTTCCATGCTCTTCTAAAGCTAATTGCCGTAGTATTTTTCTTGTTTTTATACCCTTTGTATAATTATACGTATTGGATATAAAATGAAAGTAATAACTCTGTAATAGGCTACTTGACAGGTTTCTGCAAAGTCAATCCGACTGTTTAATGATGTCTATTGAGCACTCAGAAAGTTGTAATTTTTAATTCTTTTGTGTATTTTTTCCGAAAAAAGCAAAAAAAATGCACTTTTAAAATTAACCGCCAAAACGGTTTCTCGGACAATATGGCGTCTATGACGACACATGATGCTAAACCGACAAATATCAACAAGGATCGCATAACGTTCTACCTTTAAAAATAGGATTGACAGATGCTGTCGATGCTGTTTACTATGGTGTGACGTCATCGGCCAATCCAAACCGTTTTTGATAAAATGGCGACAGATAAAAAATAATCAATTTTCATCCGAGTTTTATAAATAAATTATCCATTTATTTTTAGTAATATTGACGTAAATTTGTTTTAATACTTATAATTAATACATATATCCATAATTCTTCCATTATTTTTCACACTGTCAAGTAGCCTATTAGGTTGCCTTAGATGCCATTTCAAATTAATAACCGTATCGTTAGAATGGTCATATTCCATGTGTCCAGATTTATTTTTAACTGGGAATTAGATTAAGTTTTTTTTTAATTAAGTTAAATTAAAATTGGGGACAATCTTACACAAATCGAATTAGTTCCATAATAAGCTCAATAAGGCTTGTGTTATGGATACTAGACGACAGGGCGACTTCAAATTGGTAATACAAAACACTTGATTATGGCTCAGTTGATGCCATGTAGTGTAACACATTAACCCCTATGTTAAAATTTGCTGTATTTAATTATTGCTAATTTTCTAACAAAACAAATAATTAAAGTCCTAAAGTGTGGTTACACTCCATTAAATACCTAAGTGTCATACCTGTCACTCGTATTTTCTTTGACAACTGACAATTACTAATCAAAACACGTTTTCTTCATAAATATTGCGGCATGTGACGGATAACCAAAGAGGAAAGTGTTCATTTGAAAATCTTTAAACCTCTTTGTTTATTATTATGGTAGGATAACCATGTTGAGCCAACAAAAATGGGATAAATTAATAATTAAAAAAAACATACTACTGATTATTTTAAAAGTATGAGACTTAATTGAGGGGCTAAGTTTAGGGGATATGTATGTAAAACATTCATTTTGTATTACCAATTCGAAGTCACCCTGTATTTAATAAATACAAATACTTAAATACATAGAAAACATCCAAGACTCAGAAACAAATATCATCACACAAATAATATTTGCTCTTACCGGGATTCGAACCCAGGACCGTCAGCTTCGTAGGCAGAGTCACTAACCACTAGGTTAAACCGATCGTCGTTAAGCATTTTATATTTCAAATAAACAGCCATTACTTTCTGTAAACTAAAATAAAACATTCCACCGTAACACGAACGTAAGTGGTCACAGTACGAACGCGCACCGCGCTATCCCCGGCCGCTTAAGGGCCGTCTACACGATGTAGGGCCCTCGACCTTCCCCAATATAAAGGGAGGTCTGTTTTAACTTCATCTCGACTACACTCGCCTTTATTGATTGTTTCCTGTCTCGATAATTAGTCGTTGAGCTGAAAATCTGAAGGTTCCACGAAAATGTTATTTATTTATATCTATTATTACAATAAAAATCAGTCGAAAGCTATAATTAGCCTATAAGACAGGGGTTCTCAATCTTTTTCAGCCCGTGGTGCACTTACAAGTTTAGTACTTCGTCACGGCGCCCTACCCTATAGTTTGTTTTTTTTAGATGTGGAAATTTGGTAAACAAAGTTGACATCTGTCAACTTGAGGTTTTTTATAATTTTGTGGCAACATTGTGTAATTAATTTCATTAGATAGTGAATATTTGATTTTTATGTACGTTTGCAATTTACATAATTGACAAATGAAAAAAAAACTAATTTCTTTATTTTACTTACATTATTCTAAAAGCAAAAATCAGATTAATTTTTTGCCTATTATTGTAATCATTTGTAGAAATGTTGCACAATAAAATACCCAAAGAGGCAGAGGTTTTGAAGCTATGGTCAGGTTTTTAAACGTCGTTATTGTTATGATCAGTTTTTCAACACAGTAGCGAATAAAAAGTAATATACATCTTTAGAACTTCTGTTTTTGTATTTATTTTGTGATTTTTCAAAGTAAAAAGTGTGTTTGTGTAATAAGCTGCGTTCCGCGTATAAAAATAATGAAATTAGAGCCACTTTATGAGCACGCATGTCGAAAATCTTTTTTAAGTATACATTATATTACTATACCTTGGCTTGGCCTACTAAGTGAGTACTTTAGGCTTATAACTAATGAATTAATATCGGACAAAGAAAACGACATAATAAATATCATGTACTTTTAAATTGTTAACTAGCGATGTTACGAGTTGATTTTATTCCAACTCGGATAACTCGAGTTGACTCGCCCGTCAACTCGAATCGGGATTCGAGTTGACTCGACTCGCATCAACCGGATGGGATCCGCTTCGCGGCAGCAGCCAAACGGATCGGCGAGTCGAGTCGAGTTCAGCATATTCGTAACAAAATGAACATTCGTCGAGTTGACGAATCGGTGACTCGCGTGCACTCGCATAACTCGCATTCGTTATCCAGTCCGTGTCAATTCTAGCTAGAGTTAGGTATGGGAGTTGATTCGAGTTGCGAATGAACTTGATTCGAATCAACTCGCTTAGAGTCTGATTCGAGTTATTCGAATCAGACAACTCGACTCGCCCATCGCTATTGTTAACTGATAATTACATGTTGTAGACCACTGATTCTCTTGTTTACCAAATTTCCACATCGAAAAAAAACGGAGTATAGTTCGCTCAAAATAGGTATTGTTGCTTTATAGGCACCCACCCGCAAATATTTGTGTTTTAGATAATGATAGTGGATTGACTCACGGCGCCCCTCTTTACTTTCGACGGCGCACCAGGGCGCCGCGACGCACATTTTGGGAACCCCTGCTATAAGATTTTCAATGTGTTTGTACTTTTAGATTCCCTAAAATATAGTGGGTAGTTTCGATATTGTAGTGAACGCTTGTCAGTAATTTAATTACGTATTAAAAATGTAAAACTAAAATTCTATAGTGTTAAAACCATCACAATATTTACAGTAATATTTGAAATGAGTGCACAAGTGTTATCAAACAATTTAAATGTCTCAATACATCAATATTAAAACAAAAATAATAACCGTCCAGGACGCAGACAAACTATAAACAAATTGATTACATACACCTAAAACAAGTAAATGATCACCCAAGTGTAATCAGAAGAAGGCGAGCGATGAGAACAATGAACAAGTAAGCTGTTTAAAACTAATTTTACCAAATTTTACCTTTATGAAAAGCACAAAGAGCGCCCACTCAGAGGATATGCTTCATGGCCTAGTATAGTAGCGCCATCTATCAGTTGTTCGCCCAAACAACGACGCTAAGAGTACACATATCGGAACTATTGACTTATTTGTTTTGTATTATTTTGTCAAGTATAATTGCCCAAGTACAATCAGAAGAAGGCGAGCTATCAGAATAATGAACAAGTAAGCTGTTTAGAACTAATTTTACCTATGTGAAAAGTACAAAGAGAGCCCACTCAACGAATATATTTCACGGCCTAGTATAGTAGCGCCATCTATCAGTTGTTCTCCCAAACAAGACGCTAAGAGCAATCATATGTCGGAACTATTGACCTATTTGTTATTTACGATTTAATTATGTTGGTTTGGTATTATTTTATTTGGTATATTTTAACGATTGTCTCTTTATATAAGAAATAAAAAAGAGAACTGAGAACAAACATATAATTAGCCTATATATAAAATGGCTCCTACAACACGCAAAACAGCTTCAAATGATGCTAAAATAACCATGTTAAATACTGAACTGTCAAAGGCACGAGAATTAAATTTAAAACTATTGAAAGAACATGACGAATGTGCTGAAGAATTTGAAAAAATGGTTAAACAAATAACGAAGTTAAAAAATGACCTAGCACTTCAAGAAATTGAACTCTATGACGTAGAAGCACAACGGGACGCATTAATAAAAGAAATTATGGCATATCGAGATGATCAAGACGAATTAGAGAAAGCCTTAGGATTAATAAAAGTTCATGAGAAAAATGCAGAGTTATTCGAAAAATTACAAGCTGAACAACAAATTAAATTAGAGCACATGAATACAGAGTATGAGCAAGACATGGAAAAGTTAAAGGAGAAGATTCTTGAGCTACAAAATGAATTAATAAATAAGAATATGAACAAAAGACTTACCAAAGAGAAATGTAAAAGTAATGATGTAAATGTCGATAAAAGGAAAAAGACGCTAGAATGCAAGACAACGAACAATATTATAAGAGAGCAAGAAAAAAATGATAAAACCCAACGGAGAATAACACATAACAAGAACTCAGGAAACAAAAATCAGAAAACAGAGAAAAGGAAAGCAGAATCAGAAAATCAGAGAAAAGGAAAAGAACAGGCAAAACAGAAGACGACAGCTCAACAGCAAAACTCGGAAAAGGCGCAACAGAGACCAGAACTGGATAACAACCTAACTACTCAAAAGAATATTGTAACTGATGAGTCGAGTAATCAAACGACCAAGGTACCACAAGAACCTGGAACAAGTAACCATAAAAATCAGTCCGTAGAAAATCAGAGAAAAAGAAAAGAACAGGCAAAACAGAAGACGACAGCTCAACAGCAAAACTCGAAAAAGGCGCAACAGAGACCTGAACTGGATAGCAACCTAATTACTCAAAAGAATATTGTAACTGATGAGTCGAGTAATCAAACGACCAAGGTACCACAAGAACCTGGAACAAGTAACCATGAAAATCAGTCCGTAGACCAGAAGAGTTCTGAATTGTTAAGCAACGGAAAACTGAAAAAAGATATAACTTCCAGTAAAAGTAATAAGGCCTCTAAACAAATGCTCATATTATGTGACGAAATGGGAAAAGGACTTGCAGATACCATATATAGGACTTCCAGCGTCCACAAAACAGTTATGGCAATATGCAAGCCGAGAGCACACCTTCAAGAAATTCTACGCAACGCACAGACTGAACTGATAAAACTGGATGAGGGCGATGATGTTATTCTTATAGTAACAAATAAAGAGAAATATAGCATACAATTATTGAAAGAATTTATAAACCTATGTAAAATGAAATGCCTGAAATTGCAAATAAGTAATATTGCAAACAAGCAAAGCGAGCGCGCTGCCGAGCTGAACAATCAGTTAGTAAACCTGGTAAATAGAACCCCAGGTGTTTCACTTATCCACATAAACCAGGCTTTGTTGAAATCAAGTGGTATTGCAAGAAAAAGAATTAAGGTGCGCTTATCAAAATTGATTCTAAATAATTCGAGATTAAACTATATGTATAAAACCAGTAATATCATACAACTTACAAACTCAAATTCAGAAAATCAGCCTTTTTTATCACAAGTCAATCCAATAATAGACCAGCGCCAGAAAATCACTTCAAAATAATTCACCAAAATGTAAGATGCATCAGGAATAAGTTATTATTATTACAAACAATTACATCAAAGGAGAAGCCACAAATACTTGTTTTAACCGAGACATGGCTAACGCCTAGTGAAGTAAAAAATATTAAAATCCAAGGTTACGTTCACAGCGCTAACTACACTCGACAGAAACGTGTACATGGTGGCGTGTCAATTTTTGTCCAAGACCAGCTGAAATTTAAAGTTTGCAGCAAACTTCAAAGCCTAACAAAAGAATTTCACTGTGAGTTAGCCGCGATAGAAACAACCGTAAATAATGTTAAGACAATAATTATTGCAGTGTATCGCAGTAATAACGGAAATTTCAATATATTCCTTGAAACAATAAAACAAGTATTTGAACTGTTAAGCAGAGACTGTAAAGATATAAATATAATATTAACAGGCGATTGGAATGTGGATTTCTTAGTTAAAACTAGTCGTAAAAGGGCGTTGATAGATATTATGTCACCAGCAAACATAAGAAATATTGTAAATTTCGCTACACGCATTGAAGGAAAAAGCAAGACTTCGCTAGATTTTGTAGCAACCAATATATCAGATGACAATATACACGCTGAACCTTTGGTCGCAGGGGTATCAGACCATGATGCTCAAATGGTTAAAATTGTGGATGAAGCCAAGACAAAACAAAAACCTACCATCAAAAAATGCAGGAAATATACGTATGCCAATATAGATAATCTAAGCAAGGCAATGCTTTCATATGACTGGCCAGAACTCATGAATCAGAACTATGATGTTCCGTTCAAACTATTTTTCAACAGATATATAATTAATATGGATATACATATTCCAAACAAAATAAGGAAATCAAAGCCAATTTCTGATACACCTTGGATAGATAACCAAATAATAAAACTTCAAGAAGACATCAAGGATTTATATCATTTTAAACGTCAATATCCTGAATTAGATTTAGACCTACACATTAAAGAAAAAATTAAGAACAGAAACGAATATCTGATAACATCAAAACAGAGATACATAGAGAATAGGCTACAAAACACGGCAAATCCAAAGAAAGAAATATGGCAGGTGATTAAAGAGGAAAGTAACAAAATAAACAGTAAACAACAATGGGTTTTGGAGGATATAACAACAAAGGAGCCAATTCTATCTAACGAACTGCCTAACTATATTAACTCATATTTTATACAGATAGGCAAGAATATAATTAAAAATAAATCCATCGACCTCTCTGAAGCTTTGAAACATTTAACAAGACTGCCGACAACTACAAATTTATGCAGGTTCCATCCTATTTCCAAAGAAACTCTAAAAACAACCATGAAAACAAAATTATCAAAGTCTAAAACAAAGGACATATATGACATAACGGGTCACCTCTTAAACCACCTCGCCCTAACGGATGAATTGGTTCATTTGCTAACCTATGTAATAAACACTATTTATGAATCAGGATGTTATCCCATCGAACTAAAGAAAACACGGGTCTGTCCTCTGTATAAAGGCATTGGAGAGAAAAGTTCTGTCAACAACTACAGACCCATAACAATTGTCCCCACAATTTCAAAAATAGTGGAGTCCTTATTATCTAGTGCCTTAATGAGTCACATGGAGAGAAACAATCTTCTAACAGACTCTCAATATGCTTACAGAAAGGGAAGATCTACTACGACAGCTACGCTAGATCTTATGAACGAAGTTATTGAAACACTAGATAAACAACATAAAGTCGCTGCCATATTTTTAGATCTATCAAAAGCGTTCGATAGCATCGACCATGATCTACTAATACAAAAAATAAAAAAATATGGCGTGGTAGGACTAGAGGTGCAGCTTTTGGAGTCCTTTTTGAGTAATAGGGAGCAGATAGTGGAAGTCGTCATAGACGAACGGAAGGAAAGATCTAAACCCTTAATAGTACCGAAGATAGGTGTGCCTCAAGGGTCAGCGCTGGGCAACACTCTATTTTTAATGTTTATGAATGACCTTCCACAGCTTGAGATAGACGGAAAATTCATAATATATGCCGACGACACCACGATAATTGTTAAGGGTAAAACGGCACAAATAATTACAGACAAAATTAAAACAATAATGTGGACTGTACAAAAATGGTTTACTTCCAATGGCCTCACTCTGAACTCCAACAAGACAAATGTGGTATATTTCAATGGAAAGACATCTATCAGTGAAGCAGTTCAAATAGACTTACTGGATGGCAGTTGCCTAAAGAGCTCCAATGCAGTCAAAATGTTGGGTTTCAATATTGATCCTGCCATGACATGGAAAACCCACATAGACTCTGTTTGTGACAAGATGGCAACCGGTATCTACGCCCTAAAACAGCTACGCCTACTCATTTCCCAAGAATGTCTCATACAGGCCTATTATGCTTACGTGCACTCAATTATGTCGTACGGTATCGTATTGTGGGGCAACGCTTCGGATCACGAAAGAGTACTGAAGATGCAAAAGAGGGCTATAAGGGTAATAATGAAAGCCGGTTACAGAGACTCGTGCCGGGAATTTTTCAAATCACTAAAAATTATGACTGCAGTGGCTTTATACATATTCGAGACCATTATGTTTGTTCGAAAAAATATTCATAATTACCTAAAGAAGGGATCTTCGATACGACCAAGCCGTTATCCAAATGACCTGTGCATGAGTCCTCACAAACTTGCCATGTCCAAAAAGATGCCTGGAGTCATCGGTAGAAGACTGTTTAATAAACTTCCTAACTCCATTAAAGAAGAGCAAAGACTATCTGTGTTTCGTGTGAAAGTGAAAAACCTTCTTTTGAGCAAAACTTTGTATAGTATTAGTGAATTTTTAGAGAAATAATTACATTAATAAGTTTTATCAAAGCATTACATTATAAAATATTACTGTAAAACTTCATGACTAGTCACGCCTGTAGTGGTATATATTGTGTGCATATGGATGTACATAACAATGTATTACATCTTGTGTGATGAATAAAGAATTATCTTATTATCTTATCTTATCTAATATTAGGAAAAAATATAAAACTGTATTCAAATAGCTCAGCAACTTCTAGTAAACTAAAAAACCACAACAACCTCTATGATGAATGAAATCACAGGAAATTGGCAACAAAGGCTCAGCAAATGCAAATTCAAACTAGTAGGAAAAGCCTTAAAGAATTAAGTCCGCCGTGTAAACTTTTTACTTTGTCATACTTACCCTTTTTTGTTTATATGAAAACCCGAGCGCCTTGAACCACCTTAACTTCTCTAGCTTCGTCTCAAGCCAAGAAAGCGAACATTGTGCATTTGACGTGTGAATCTCATCTTACCTAACTCCTAGCTACACCATGCATAAGACGCATAAACGTTATACTTGTAAGCATACAAAACACTCTAATTTATAGTTCAGAACTCCATTTCAACGGTTGTCGCCCGACAGTTACGTTTGAGCAAAACTAACTTAAAATAATATACATTAGGAAGTTGCGGGGTCGCAGTTGCCTGTACTGCTCAGGGCAACTACTACTAGCTACTAGCACTTAGTGCATTATTGACCGATCGAGCGCAAAGGGCGAGTGAAGCGTCACCGTTTCAGTTTGGACAAAAATACTTTCATATGTCCGACTGTTCTCCTCTATAGGTCGCATTTCTCAACCTATTTTAGTGAAATTTTGTGAGCAGGTTCTATAGTAAAATTATATAGATTTTTTCTGGATTCAGGTTTTGAATATTTCAAAATAGCGGAACCATGAAAGTTGACGAATCCGCGAAGTCCACAGCTCATAGAGCCACTAGTCATAAGGTAGGATAAAATATTTTTCAAGGGTCTACAGGGCTATTCTTCAAAAATATGTCTGCGACTCATTCATCTGTCTCTATACATTTAGTATGAAAAAGGGTCAGATGAATGAGGTGACCCCAGACATATTTCTGAAGAATAGCCCTACACTACATTATCGGTTGGTATGGGCAATTGAGTTTTAATTTAACTTGCAATGTTCGTATTGTATGTTTCAAAATGCTTAAACCCTTTTCCAACCACTCGCTGCCATTGGACTCAATTGAAATTTGGTATACATATGTAAGTTTGGTGACATTGCAATATTTGGTACCACTGAGCTCATCTGTTGGTGAAGCTGATAGTCGAATTTGGGTAAATTATGTCATCGTGTTTTCAATTAAATCTTGTTTTTGGACATTTTGATTGTAAAATGTACGGTTAGGCAAAACTTACGCTATGCTTAAATTCCGTCTAACAGTCAGTCGGTGACGAAACATATGGATTTTGACACTAATTTTCAGTTTTGTGACGACCTGTTAACTGTCAGTTAAGAGGACACTTTAATTAAGAAAACCCTTTTAGTTTTGACATGACTGCCCAAAGAAAGGAGTGTAGTGATTTCAGGGCCTATGTATGTATGTGAGTTTCTTTTTATTTAGTTTCATATGTCCCGGCGTCTGTCGGTCTATAATGAAATCTTGCAAGTAAATCTTGACCCACTTCCCGGTTTTCGGTTAAGTTGACATTTTGTATGTATTCGCTGGGTGCGAAGTATAAGGTGGGGGAACCACGAAACGATGGCAGCACGCGTCATGGCCAAAAAATGAACTTTCGGCAGACCAGCTGTCACTTTTCACTAGCGAAATTTACGTTTTTAGTTGGCGGCGTGGTGCCTTGCAGCAAAAGCCACAAAACACAAAAAAAAAGTCCGCCGTATTTATAACCGCTAGTTGGCGCTGTCATCGCGCACCCAGCGAATAATGTAAATTCGTTAGCAATACAATATTACGGCCATTCTCACGAAGTATGGCTGCGTCTAATTACCGCGTCTCCATACATTAAGTATGAAAACAGCGTCGCGGTAATTAGGTGACCGCAGACATACTTCGTGAGAATGGCCGATTACTATGACATGGAGCTGATTTGATGATAGAGCCGCAAGAGATATAACATAAACCCACCATGTTTGGGCTCGTTTGATAGGATTTGGCATGCAGTTTGTAATTTTACATAAAGTCGACAATAAAAGTTTCTAAAAAATGTATTTTTTTAAAGAAACTTATACTTATTTTATCGTATCTCAGTCTAACAATTAATCTCGTTTGTGGTTTTATATAAGGCACAGTCGCAATAAAAAAATATTTTTACAGTATTTTTTATGATGGAGACTTGTATTTTTATCGGAGTTACTTATACTGGCACTTTATTTCCTGTATCCTACTTCAACAATTAATCTAACACTTTCATAATTCGTAAGGTACGTAGTCACGTTCACCTTTCCGCCGGCTGTACGCCGGTCACGCAGGCGAGTCATAACTCACGGGGCCCTAGGGCGCCATTGCTTTAATTACTATCTATGATAGAACACATCTCTCCCTATACAATAATGTAAACATTAATAAGTAGGTGCTAAGTACTGTTGAAATCCAGCAGAGGGCAAATGAGACTATGGAATAAAGTGTACTTATTTATTAAGAAAATTTTAACCCTCTGGGCTAGCCAAGGCAGGCAGACTGACGTTAAATAATTGTTAATAATAGTTTTCTTTTTTGTGATTAAGTATTTGTTTTTATAGGACTAATTTGTATAAATGTATTAAGGTCCTTTCTTGTGGTTCAATAAATTAAAAAAGTAAGTACATATCGTTTTTAGATACGAATCGTGCATTATTAATGATATTTCGAAATTGTCATAAACGTTTAAAATAACCAAAGGACAAAGGACTTTAAAGTTAACGAAAAGTTGAAGCTAACGTCAAAGTTTAAAATTAACCTGTGGGCTACAAAAGATATCCAGGGCAAAAATGAACGATTTATAAATTTCTATAACAACCTGCCTCAGAGCTGACTTTACGGAACCGGGCACCTTGAAATAGAAAAGTCCTGAGTTGTAAATCGTGATGCTGCTACCCTACAGTACCCCAGTTTAAAATTACCACCCACAAAAAATCCGAAGAATTCCAGTTCAGAAGAAGCTCTCAGTGTATTTTTTTGGCATGTGGCTCAATTCCCTGAGGGTACGGTTGCGGTGACGTCTTCTAATATTACCATTTAAACAAGTTTTATGTAAATGACACCCAGCCCGCGGGAGCTTATATTCGTACAAAATTTTAAGACGTAAGCTGGTACCTCGGCGTTTTACTTTGCTACTTTTAAAGATACGTATCTCTAACAAAGTAAAAGTTGGGTTTTTTTAAGTAGGTAACTCGGGCTGTCCGCGAGTACTGCTTATTTTAACCTGTTTGAGTTCGTTTGAAGTTTAGTGATCAACTGTTCAGTAATTTTCAATAGAGTAGAAGCTACGTTTTTTTCTGGAGTTGACAATGGCTCTGCTTAATGGTGTCGATAGAATTATGATGAATATATTTTATTCTAAAATGGACTGTTTATGAAAAATATTGTATTCCGTTCAATCAGTGGGATATTAACCTGCGTTTTGTCATCATCATAATTCTGAAGCATTTTTGCCGTTTTCATTTTTTATTTCACTCGGTCTAGTGAAATCATGGCTGTGTTCTAGAAAGGGTTGTTGAATAAAAGTTTCTCGTTCGCTCGGAATACTTGTCATAATCATAATCAAAGAAACTGTTTCCACGTCCCGCGGTTCCAATACAAACCCGCAACGAAACTTCGCGCGTAAAACAAAAACTTTCACACAAATAGCGAAAAAGTTTAACTGTTCTGCAGTAAATCGGGAATTTTCATTGTTCCCGTATATATCTTTGTCAAAAAGAACACATCGGATATAAGTAATGAAGTGTGGTTCGACTTTAATTTTTCTACTGTGCCTCTCTCTTTTGGAGGAGTACCCAAAGTGGCCAATTTTTGACCGAACGGGACACAAACATTAAAAAAAAAACTTCTACTATTCTAAAGGCAGTATCTTACTCGTAGATTTTAGTATTCGGTAGACCTATTTCGTATAGGTGTCTTCGTGATATAGAAGAATCGTAATGGAATTTTGAATCGGATCTGGTGAATGTTAAGTAATTCTGCATATTTGTCGATGCATATCAAAATTGTCTATGTTCCCCAATTTGGTATGCCGATTTGGGGTTCAAGTATTTATTTCGTCATCATTATCATCATCAGCCTCCTCAATAGATTTCAACATGGGCCGGATAGAAGCGACCCGCATCCATCGAGTCCCCGCAACCCTAACCAGGTCATCCGACCACCTTGCAAGTGGCCGTCCCACGCTGCGTTTTCTTTTCTGAACAATCCAAATTACTTTACAATTAATTTATAATGCATTTTATATTGTGTAATAAATAAATCTTAAATCTAACTCACAGTAACCACTTTTGCATTGTCATAGGCCACATTTGAGTATAACAACAGTAAAACACAGTAACAGTATTTTCTGTAGAAACAAAGACGTATACGGATCCATCGGGTTTTCGTTGACCCCATGACACGAATACTGTTTGTAGGGTTTTGCCCTAAAAAAATCTAAACCGTAAAAAATTAAAGCCACGCTCAAAGCAATTTGCGATAACGATCAAAATCCAGCATCAACACTCAAGGCGATAACGACATGCAAACAGTGGCGTTGCCAATCGCCGTGTAATCCGTATTTATCCTAGGCAGAGCAGCTGGCTTCCTTTATTTATGCCGCGGCTCACTGTCTTGTAAGTGCTTCTCTAGATCTGCTTGATCTGGTTAAGGAGCGACCACATAGAAGCTTACTCGTATCGTGGCATATATGTTGGGACGCGTTGTTTGGATCGTGTTTTTATTTAAAATTTGAAGCGTGAACGCACCGTCAGCTTACTTTAAGCTTAGCTCTCAAGTCAAGGCAAAAATATACAGTTGTATTGGGTGATATGTCATAAACTGTCATACCCAGTAAATGCGCTATAAAAAAATTGTTTATTTCATGTAACATTGACACATATTGACACATTATGTTAGTATGCTGTCATCGAGGTCCTGGAAGCTATGTCCCGACGGACGGCGTCATATGCAGCTCAGGATCACCCCGCCGGCGTCTTACCCCTTGCCCCGATTCCCCACTTATTTGACCAATATAGTAGATTTGGCAGCTTATCTCTCTACTCACATCTCTACTCTACTCCCATCATATAGTCATGGCTCTACTGCCATCTGAGTCAAAATATAAAGACGAACAAGTAGTCCAACTTCGGCCGTTTAGGAGCGCGCGACACGGATCCACACAAACACGCATTAGCACGTCTGTGTGAGTGCGATCATACTGGAGCATACTTACGCAGTCTTAAAACTTTGCTTGTAGTGTGTTCGTACACGGCGCGCACACATTCAAGCACGCGATGTACCTTTTGTAGAAAGAAAAATTACTGCTATTATACTGTGTCTGAGCTGGCTAAAAACTGGATTGTTTCATGGTTATTGCTGAGCGTCATCTCTGTCTTCAACAACTTCAACCAGTTTTTACCCGACTGCGGCTAAGCCCAAAGGAGGGTTATGTGTTTGACCTGTATGTATGTATGTCCGTTCCTGTGTCCGCTCATAACTACTCAACGGCACATCCGATTTTGATAAATGATACATCATTAGATTCGGTTTGATGGTGCGAGTGTCACTGGGTATGAAGTTCGTTAAAATAAACAAAATGGCGGATTGTATGCAGTTTCAAAGTGCACCGCGGTCGGGTTTTTTTTTGATAAAAATGTGGTTATATTACGTACGGTTCTTTTAGGTACAGATACTTTTGATCCAGATTCGATATTCATAATAATTACTATGCCTGAATTGAACAACTTTGACTTTGACTCACGACAACAGACAAGATCACACCCGCAGCCAGAAGCTTAGCTAATAAAATTCAATAGATAATGGATCGTCCCGCATTTTAACTGCGTACTTTCGTAACCTCCTATCTCCTTTAAACTGATTTTCAAATTGAACCTTACACTCTTTGAAATAAGGTTTCTTTTATGATTAGTCCATTTAGTGGAAGAGGTTAAGACGGTGATTGGGTGGGTTTCTCGGTCGCAGTCGGGGCAACTTTCTCATTTAAATAGTTTGCACGGAACCCAGATAGGGAGACCTCTGGGTCAATAAATCACTTGAGATCGCGGGCAGTCTAAGACGTTTAAAAAGTTTACCCGCCCCGCTGCAAGTCTATCTTGTCTTTTGTTAAATGGGATTGTGTTTTTACTTTTTGCCGCGAATTTTCATTTAGCGTGAAGCTGAGATAATGCAACGCGGAATAAGTCTTGGTGTTCTATTTATGAATATAGTTTTTTTTTCTATTAGTTATGGGTATAATCATAATAAGTTTCTGTCAAAAAATATTTTTTTAAACAAGCTTTTATTGCCGACTGTACTTTTTTGTACGAGTATAATCACAAACTGCACGTTACAACCAACTAATCAAATGAACCCAAACATGGTGAATTTATCGTATGTAATTTAGATGATACTATGACTACCATCCGGCTCCATCATAAGATCAGCTCCATATCATAATAATATTGAGTTATCAGCTGATTTACTTTCAAAACAGAAAAAAGTTACATCACCGTATTCTATTTCAATTACAGATTATTTGATAAAATATGAATAAAACAATAACAAAAACAGTTACACATCACGGGCAATTAATTTGTGTTGATTTGTGTTAGGCGCGTCAATGAAACTAGACGGTCCGGTATTAACTGGCGTTTATTGCATACGTACGGTGCATTATACATAACAATTTGTATGTAGGCATGTTGGTTTCTATACTTCAAGTCAAGTGAACTGAATAAATTTTGCACGTTACATTTTAAAATTAGGTACCAAACATTACAAAAAAATTAGTAGGGTCATTCCACGACGATTAGTAACGTAAGTTACCAATTTCTCGCGTGTTTCTTCATTGATGGTGCATATTTATTTTGGTGGTGTATATTTAACTCGATTAAAATTAATACTTAACGCCATAAATAAATAAACACGCGGTGAAATGGTAGCTTCCGTTACATTTTCATGGAATTGCCCAGTTCATCATTAATTAGTAAGTCGGCAATACATTGTTGGATCCATTTCACGTTTATAGATTTTTTTTCATAAATTTCGTGTTTCCCTTTGAAATCGGTCTGAGCCACTCGATATAAGCAGCTGGCCGAGCCACTGTCTTTCCTTATTGGTTGCGGTGCAATTAGAGGTGGCGTCGGATCGGGCCAACTAAATGATTCTACAGATCGCTAGTACGTACACGATAGTGGAGAAAATTATAACGGAAATTGTTAGTATTGTTGCAACAGTTTATTATTAACTAGCGACCCGCCCCGGCTTCGCACGGTGTTTCACTATTATATTATGCATGTATTATACATATAAACCTTTCTCTTCAACCACTCTATCTATTAAAAAAACCGCATCAAAATCCGTTGCGTAGTTTTAAAGATTTAAGCATACATAGGGACATAGGGACAGAGAAAGCGACTTTGTTTTATACTATGTAGTGATTTCGTAATAAACTTACCATTCACTTGCCCAAGGAAGTGAGAAGTAGTTCGCGCTGTTAATATTTTTGTTCTAAACAGTTGAATTTGCAATTTTATAATGTAATACATAGTTGTCATTTAATTACCGTTCCAGCGTTCAAATCTTTGCAGCATTCTCAGTGGAAGGGCAGACTAAGATAGAAATACATTTACAGTGGCGCTTGCGCATAGTAGGTACCTAAAATATCCATTGTTACAAAACTTACACGTTTTCATATTACAAGATTTTTTACCATAGGATGAAGTTAAAAATGATACTAGCAAGCACTAGGAATTCACGCTCGTCCTCCAATGATCAAAATTTTCCTATTTTGCGAATGAGCTGCAAAAAAACTGCAAAGATCTATAGGCAACTTACACAACAGTAAAAAACAAATTTGCGAAACAGTCCTTCTGTATTTCCCCTTATTTTGCCTTTTTGTTGTTAAAACTGCCTCACTATTCCAAGTAAAAACGTCATAACTGCTTATAAAGTTCAACTGTAGTTAGTACATGTTTCCCTTGGGTTGGTGGTGTTGGCGCAATCGATTCCGACTCGGGACATCGAGTGTTATTGAGGTGTTTCTTTATCCCGTAATGGCGTCCGCTAATCGGGACTCACTTGGACCTTACTTTGGACAAAGCTTCGGACTTTTGTTCGAGATTTTTCATTTAGCCGATCAGGCTTTTTGTATGGACTTTTTCAATTTTACGTAATCTATTCGATTTTGACATGTAAGTATTCATACCTGAAGTAACCGATCACTGCTCTGATAATCAATGAGTATACTAAGTTTGAGTGTGGAAGACGGAGCGTGGGATCAACGGGGTCACCCTTTACCTCATGTCCAAACTGCACTCAACTTGTTCGTCTACCGTATCTATATAAATACCCAGTAAGTTCTTACATACATTAATTGATGTGATTTTATATGAAAGAAATATGATGTTTCTTTGTTAATTTTTAATGCGGGTAAATTACACACATTTTTATGTTCCATATATAGATACATTAAATCAAAGTACATAGAAAAATTAAATGGTGCTCACCTATGGTCCAGACTAGGACTCAAACCCGGTACCTCTGGGTTTCCGGCCCAGCGTCTATACCATTCGCCACCGGAGCACCCAGCAAGTGCCTTAAATCTTACCATCTACTTTGACTTTTGTATCATTCTGGTTTAATAGTTCCCGGTTCCGAGTCCTGGTCTGGACCATAGGTGAGTGGCATTTAATTTTTCTATGTACTTGAATTCTCGTATCTATATGTATATGAAGCCATTTTGTTTTATTTGATGAAAGTGAATCATTTTCGTAATTGGTTAATACATAGAGTTTACACGAGTTTAACACTTTTCACTTAGTGTTTTATTAAAAGATTTGCAACATGGAACTGATTAGTGTTCAAAGTATGGCACTAAACTACAAGCAAACCCGCAGAAGCTAATTGAAGTGGATTATGTTACTATAAAATATCCCTTACAAATGATCTAACTGAGCCTTATCATCATTTAATAAAGTTAAACGTACCAAATTCTGTATTTAAATGCTTAAAGCCGACCTACATTTTAATCTACAGAACTTAGTACACACAGTGTTGGCTCCATAACCACATTAAGCCCCTTGGCACTAAAATCTCAACTGCCGAGTTGCCTAATGCCTAGTAGGTAATCAAACTAAGCCGTAGACGCTGAACAGTGCTACGATAACGCCTACGAAGCTACGCTACGAAGCTACAGCGCTCCGAAGCTACGACAACTGAATTCATTGCTACGGTAACTCGTAGCTGGCTCTATTGTGTACTCTCATTGATAAAATTAACCTACTTTCTTGAGTTGCGGAAGAAGACAAAGTGAAATAAAAACTCGTTTTCACGAGCTGACCTGGCTCTAAAGGAAATGTATTGCGTCTTTTGTACTTGTTTTATAAAGGTTGCATTTAGTTTGATTTAGCTTTGACTGAAACTTAGTACGGTGTAGGTAGCTCATAATAAAACTGATGTTATAACCACAAAATAAAAGATGATAGAAGAATAATAATGTTCTCAACTAAATGATGATAGCACAGGAGCGTCATTATTGGAACTGGAATTTTGATTTGGGATCTCTCCCAAATCAAAATTCCAGTGTTTCCTATGTTTGAAGGCAAAGGACATTATGGTTGTTGTGTGTCGTTGAAAGGTAAGTAAACCAGTGTCTAAGTGACAAAGAATTTGCAAATATTTTCCCCTTTCGAGAATCGAACCCAGGACCTTGAGCTTTCTAAACAACCCCCACTAAGACAACTAAGGAAGTTATGAGTTTGGTTTGAAGTAGTTCTACTAATCTTCAGGGCATCAGAACACTGCCGTATAGCAATGATTAATGTAATCACAATCAATCGGCTCCCTGGAGAGTGTGATTATTAACCAGGGCTTAATTTACGTACAGCTAACGTAATGTGCATATTAATAGGTCATGCACTTACATGATTAGCTTTTCGTTATAACATTATTCTAGTAAACAACAGTGCCGTGGCGTAAAAGATATCTCTGGGCAAGCCGGTGCAGAATTGGCGTAAATTTTAGAACATGAATTTGACGAATTTTATTACACAATTTCTACAATAGTAAGAACTTAAGTCAATGGTTAAATTCAATTCAAATCGCTCATCCCCGGAACGTCTTGGATGCATATTAAAATAACCAGTCCGGTAGCCAGCGAACTGGCTTTAAAATTACTAGAAGTGTTTCGGATTCTGTACGACTTTTTCTAAAAAAATGATCTTACTATTTGCTTGTTGACCGAGCGAGGGAAGCGAGTGAGTCAAGGAAAGAGGAGCGGAGAGGAGAGTTAAGGAGGGAACGAAGTCGATAAGGAGCGCGTGTCGGTGTTCTAAATATGTTTATAGATACGTTAATTAGTCCGATAATACCTCGAGAACGCTCAAGCCTCCTACCAAATTTTGGAAGTAAAAACGGTACGTTATTGCAGTAACGAGGTAACTCATCGCTGCGAACAACTAGTATCATAGTAAAACAAATGGCTGATAATGATAAGGCCACCTACTTCTAGAGTGGCCAATCACGGATTAAAAGATGCAGCATGGGAAAGCCTCTCACAAGGTGGATTGCTTATCTGGTGAAGATCACTGTTTTTTTATTAAAGCCTGACTAACCGTGGCGTTCTCTGGGGTCGAACCAGGTCGCTAGTCGGACCACCCCGAGTGCATCGGACTGGGTGGGTGCCGGAGGCGCCTGGGGCCTGGGGTATCAGGTCACCTTGTTCCGGTCCACCACGATAGGGTCGGACTAGGTGGGGGCCTGAACGCCTGGAGTCGAACCAGGAAGATCACTGGTGTCCGCTGGATGTGCGGTGCAGAGCCACTCGAGCCAGTCATGTTGATGTTCTTTGGGGCAGTCGTATGTCCAACAGTGGACGTTTTCTGCCGAAGATGATATGGAAGGGTTGTATTCCATTATAAGGGCATCATGCCATATAGCTAGTCAATGTAATTCAGCAGGCTACCGGAGAAGGTTTAATCTGTATTATAAATTAAAAATGCAATAAATAAAGACTAACTGGGATATTTCCTGCAGCGTTTCTCCTCTTCGGACGTCATATTTTCAGCCAGTAGATAAAGGCGCGTGTGAGCCATTTGCTGAATAATATTTTGAATTTCGAATCTTCCTCTGACGAGCACATATTTGGCTTGAGAGGGCAAACCTGACACATACACCACGCAAAGAAAAAGCCTATTCCCATGAAATAGATGTGAACTAATAAGAGCCCAATTTTTACGCTACTATCAGCACGATCCCAACAATCAGGACCTACGCGGTTTACGATTCCAAACCCTTCGATCATATGCAAGCAATCTGCACTAAAACCGGCAGCCGTCTTATTATAGACCAAACTACTACTTCGGAATACTCTTTCGGTCTGATACTGCGTACAAACTGAATACTAATGTTAAAAAAAATGCACATACCAATTGATTTTTTTTATATTGTTTATGTGTGACCTTATCAAACTAGAACTAATTCAAATGTATCATAAGGTATTAAAAAAATACATATCACGATATTGTTAATTAATCCCTGTTATTTATACGTCATAATATGTGTAAAATGTGGTTATAAATAGGAAGATTACTAAATCCATACGCAAGCAATATTCTGACATCTAACATTACGATAATTTTAATAAAGTCTGTAAAAATTGAATTAACGGATTGATAAAAATAGCAAACTAGACTACATTTATAAAACACACGCGGTCTTCTAGTCTATCACAGAGCTACAATATCCAATCTCGTGAAAACTTGCTTACACTACACTTACACTGTTGTGTTAGCCTCTTCAAATACCGTTTACATCAGTGTGGCATATCGCCTTGCATAGCCAATGAGACGAGACCCACCGGGCTTAGTAAAATCTCTTCTTCGTCTTAATAGAAACTAGTTGTGGCGTTTATATTTGCATTTGGAATCTTTGGTTTGTAATTGAGTTTTATGCGTGTATCCATTGTGATGCTTATTTAATAATAGGTACCTGTTCTAGAGAATAATCTTCTTCTTCAACGTTCCGACGATTGCGACCACATATTGCCATATGTATCGCGTTCTGCATGCTGCCGCCAAAGAAATTCTTTATGGAGTCAGACCATTTTGCTCGTTCTCTTTCCTGACCTGACTGCTCACGGTATGCCTCCCATTTACTTGCGTGTATGCAAAGTGGGTATACTACCGGCCACTTGACTGTGGATCACCAGACGGGAAGTAGAGAATAAAAAATAATAATAAATAATTACAAAAAAAGCGGCAGACTATAGCATCTTAACAACCTCGTCATTTCAACCCGGAAATGTTCACTGCTGAATTTAGGTAACTTCTTAACCACAACGAATGGTCGCATGCTTTTAGCCTTCCATGACTTCCAGAGATCTTAAATTCTATAATAAAACATTATTCTATTGCTCATTGAGCATTATGAGGAAGTCAGTGTTCCCTGAATAGAAAAAATAGTGAGAGACATCAGATGTTCCACGGATCATCAAGATGGACGCTGGAATAATAAGGCTGCGTTTCCACCAGAGCGATGCGAGGTAGCGGAACGGTGTGCGAGGAAAAAAGCCCTCACTCCGCTATCTCGCATGGTGGTAACGCAGCCTAAAACAGAGGTAGGTATAAAGTCCGATTCCCACTGTGTAGAAGTGTTGGTGCGCCCGGTTTAATGTTACTTTGTATTTTGATATTCGTACCTATGTCACTATAAATACTTAACCACAACTAACGAGCCCGTACTGTGGTCATACAGAAACTAACTCCAACACGCTAACTTTTCGTATAGCGACAGCGACTTTGCTACTAGCTCAAAGTTACTGACTTCAGTAAATAAAGTACTAAAATTATAAGGTCCTGAATTATGCATATTTAATAGTTTATAATTATAACTCATGTATTAAAGACGACGCCTAAGTTTGACAAGTTCCAAAACCAAAAAAAGCTAAAGCAAGGTATTTTCGCTCCTTATGAAGGCTAAGCGACTATATACATATTAAATAATGCCTGCAACTTCGTTTGCGGACGTGAAAGAAGCCAAATATCCTATTTTTGCTTAGCCGTAGTCGATTAAAAAGTACAATTAGTGTACCTGGGCATTTCTCCAGAAATATGTCTGCGGTCACCTCATTCATCTGGCCCTTTTTCATACTAAATGTATGGAGACAGATGAATGAGTCGCAGACATATTTCTGGAGAAATGCCCACCTACGTGTTACCGGGGACTTAATCTACCTGTGCCTGTGTACCAAATTTCATGAAAATCGGTCTGGCAATTTTGCGTGACGCAGTCTTGTTACGATTTTATTGTATGTAGGTATTGATATATTGATGTCCAAATAGATATGGCCATGAAGAAGGCGGAAAATATATAATTGGAGCGTGTATTAAACACCAGACAGCAAGAGGCATCGCTATGCCATCATCCGGTAGACATTCGCGACTGGACATAAGGACTCCTTCAAAGAACGCCATCGTGACCCGAACTCGCATCCAGCGGACTCCAGTGACATTCATCAGAACATCTGTCCACCTTTTTGGAGGCCCATGCTGCAGAACATATTAAATACAAAATGGATCATTCATGATGTTTAAGAGTTGACCCACGTTGAGCATACCAGTGTTCGATGAGCCACATTCACCAGTGCTCATGTTTAAACATGAGCACTGGTGAATGTGGCTCATCGAACACAGTTGGAGTCTTACGGTAATTTTCTATGTAAATAGCATTATAGAGCTTTTAAAGTATTTTATGCCACACCTGGCCATAAAGTGGCTTTTTCCGCACGCTGCGCGTACGGAAAAAGCCGCTTTCTGGCCAAGTGTAGACATAAAATGATGTACACAACACGGGAGGTAATATAGAAAGCCCTCGCTTGCAGCTCGGGCCGCAAACTTCTGCGATCTCGGCCTTTCTTTGTGTTACCACCCTAGTTGTGTAATGTTCTATAAACAGAACTATCGTCAAGGTTTCTGACAAAGAAACAATTCCATTTTGCACCAACCAGCGGTAATTATCTCACAAGCTCATTTTTCATACACCTATTTGAACTCGGCAAAGAGTATTAAATTCTCTTTGATAATAAACAGAATACAAATAAAAGGGCAAAGTTTCATACGTGTAATTAATTAAACATGCCCGCATGTCTGGATGTAGCGTGTTTGCATGTTTGCGTCGCTTTGATTGCGGATTTGCACTGTAATGTTTGCACTCTTTGTGAGATCTTCTTTGCCGCGTTAACGACTTGGACTGTAATTACAAATAACCATGAACGATTACGAGTAGGCTGTGGAATATATACAGGACTGTTACTGGAAGCGACAGTTTGGAGACTACTGTTGTGCCCATCATAATCATTTGAACTTTGCGACCACTGCTGAACAAGTCTCCCTCAAACACTTCCACAGCAAACAGTCGCACGCTTTTTGTCTCCATCGACGTGAAAAATGTTAGTCCGAATTTCGTTTCGGCAAAAACTATTCGACAAATATCGTTTCAATTTTTTTTCGTTTGTCCGAATATTCATTTAGTAATTATTACGATTCGGTTTTTTAATCATTCGACAAATTATGGTTTGCCCTAAATCTCATTTCACCGTAATATCAGTTATCCGAAGTAACGTTTCGGTTTATTAACCATTCGACTTTTTTCGATTGACTTTGATTTCATTTGTCCGATATTGTAACGATTCGATTTTTAACTATTCAATTTTTCTAATTGTTGGGGACGCAGTTCAAACCTAACCTAACCTACTTTTCTGGTAGCAGTTCGTTTTTGTTGGGGAACGCAGTTGAAACCAAACCTAACCTACTTTTCTGGTAGCAGTTTGTTTTTGTTGGGGACGCAGTTCTAACCTAACCTAACCTACTGTTCTGGTAGCAGTTCGTTTTTGTTGGGGGACGCAGTTCAAACCTAACCTACTTTTTTACCTAGTTGAACCTTTGTTTTGAGTTTTTCTTTCTTACGGGGGGCTTCGCCCCCCGCGCCCCCCTTGTGGGAGGCTCCCCTCCCCCGTCCCCCCTTTGTTCTTCTGCCTATGCAAGTTTCCTGTTAAAGTCACTTCCCCAAACGGTGACTTTTTTATGAACCAACCTAACTTACTACTAATTCTATAAAAAACTAATAATAGCTAATTTTCTTATCTAAAATAACATTTATTTTAGATTTAGGGAAACGTACCACTGCCGAAAAATAACTTGGGATATCGTTAAAAGTATAAGGTAAACTGAAAATATGTCTAAACGCATCCAGTGCGAAAAGTATCATTGGGTAAATGAAAAATGGGCAACGAAACAAAATACGTAACAATTCATAGGGCAAGTGAATGAGATGGGAAACGTTTTTCGGACAAACGAAACTTTTACTAAACGTGAAATGGTGAACAGGAAAAAATACGGAACCTGTCCTCGGACAAACGATAATAATTCGAATAGTTTTTGGCCAAATGAAATTCGGTGAATGGTTTTTAGTGTTTGCGATAGGTTACCGTTTTGACGATCATAATATGAAATCATGTAATTGACATGAGTAATTTAAATTGTATTTTTATTTTACCTAGCCTATTGGTGTGACCCACTGCTGCATTTTATATTGTGAAATAAATAAATCTATCTATCTATGAATAGCAATCAATAACTGCTAAACTACTTACCACTTCAAGTAACACTATCTCTGTTAATAATAAGACAAAGGGTTGGGATGAAAGATTACTGACCCCTTGGTGCCCCCGAATATGATTAGCGAGAACTATGTTCCCTTTGAGGTGCAATCAAAGAGTTGGGGGACTGAATAATGTCTAGCGGGAGCTTAGCTACCTGTCTAAACACGATTACGTCGTAAGGAATGCGATAGTTTTGCGACGTAATAGACCAAGAAACGAAGTGACTAAAATCATAATTACATCATCATCGTTTCAATCTTGAGACGTCTACTGCTAAATGGGTGTATTTTTAAAAACGTAATTTCGCTGTCATGACATATTGGCGAATACTGAGAAGATTCTGCCTTATTAGAATTGGACTTTTGGTTACAATGTAGAATCAGTCAAGTTCTAACAAGTAACCAACGAATGCCAGTCCAGTGAGGAGGAATCTTTTTAATATTGGTGGCCAGAGAAATTACGCCAGCAAAAATACACCCAAATATATTCAATCATACTCACCTCAAAATCAAACAACAAGTCTCCCGTAAAGACTTCGTACCCTTGGTCAAATAACGACGACGCATGTGACTTTACGTCAATAGTTTTTTTATTGCTCAAAAGTCATACAAATCATACTAACTACATTATACACACAGATCCTGAAATGTTGTCATTTTGCAGATGCGTCGTTATTTGACGTCGTTTTTCCAAATCGGACGGTCAGACGCGTTTTGCCTCCATCGACTTCCGGTGACCTTAACCAGGTCGTTAGACCATCTTCTGTGGGGCCCACTGACCCACGCTGCATCCTCCGGTTCATAGTCTCCATTCGAGAACCTTTACACGGCACTGCCGTTTATCTTACTCTGAATGATAATATAGATAATATGTTAGTTACTGCATTTTATTTTAGTTATAATAATATTTTAGTTATTAGTAGTATTTGTTAATTTAGTGATTATTTTATAAAAGATAAAAGTGCAACATTACAGTATAATCCTTTAAGTCATTACAGTTCTGTTGAATCATGCAGTCGGAACAAATCAGCGTTACAACCATAAGGTTGTAGGTTATTTATTTATTTATATGTAGTTGTCCAGTTTTCTTTTCTTTTCCTCTTTGATTATAATCTGTCTTTCATATCGTGCAATACTTACCTAGGTATACACACTTCTGCTTTTTATTTTGTGCCAACTCTACTACCTAAGGTTGTCTGGAAGAAATTACTTATTAGCGATAAGACCGCATTTTTAACATTTAAATTTTTATGGTCTTTTGTTTTGGTACAGTGCACAATAAAGAATATACTATTGTTTGTTTATTTATACGAAAATACCTTGAGCAAGGCACCAGTTGCTCTTGTACAGCTCTGATTTACCAGCACTTCGGAAAATATGATCTAGGTACAGCGAAAAAAACGTTGCATAAACTCGCTAGTTTCTCTTTTACAAATATTAAGCATTATGCGACATTTACATGAAATTTCGTACATTGTACAGTCGAGTTCATTTACATCTACACACTTACGAGAACAAAAATATCTGAACACGACCCTATTGTCAGGAGCACAAAAGCGTGTTCAGATATTTTTGTTCTCTTATATGTGTAGATTTAAATGAACTCGACTGTACTAATAAAACAATAACGAGGGAGCTGAATAAAATATTATGAAAATTCACCTTTCTCTGTAAGCTACGATCTGATGTGGTCATTCGAATTTCAAAATTTGATTGACCTCAACAGCTCTTTAACCAGATTTCGGAAGAAGGAAAGAAGAAAGTCGTGAGGCCAGTATTCGCGGTGAACTGCTGTTTTAATAAGGGCACAGATTAGAACTACGTGCAGAAGTTTCTCTTTCTAACAAAACCGACGCTCCGGTCTGAATACCTGACGGAACGCATCAAATCCGACCGTCTCTCTGTATCGCATAACGCGTGCTCTTTCTGGTCGCTGGCTAAGCCCTTCCGGAGGGGTAAAATTTGGTACTAGAGGCCGCGCGCTCATTACTTATGGCCACATACAGTGGGCACCGTTAGCGTGGCGTCCAAAGTACTCGATTCCTACCGGCTTGCCTAATATTAGTCATTTGAGCACCTTAATGAAAATGTACACCAAATCTGCACCGGCTTGCCCAAGGATATCTTTTACGCACGCCACGGTGGGCACTATCTAAATCTCCTCGGTCGTCTGACTGTATGTATTTAGTTTGTATCACTACTTTGTTAACATACAATAGTGCATTGTATAGAGGTCGACGCCACAGACGTATATTGAAGTAGACATCGCAAAGCAACCTACCTTGCGTGTCATTTTTGCTTAGGTAATCTCAGCAATCTATCGGAGTTGTGTCATACTAAACCCAGATTGTTTACGACTAATACCAATATTTATTATCATATCCATCGTTTTGAAAATGGAAATACTGTTTGTTTAACGTTAAGCCGAATTAATTTGTATTTGGATCATTATTGGAGCGTTTCACCCGGGACACGTTTTTGTCGAAGTTCCCTGATGGCGGCCGGCCGTGTACTACAAATTTTATTTTGGAATTTAATTAAAATCTGCAGAAACTGCGACAAAAATGTGTCCACGTGAAGTGCGTGAAACGCTCAAATAATGACCGATTTATCTCGTTTCGACCACACTAATAGACATCAGATCACTGCCAGCAGTGGCAGCACACAACATGCTCGGCTCTCATACATTTCACGCGTTTACTGCGTCTATCTTGATACAGGTCTGTGGTCGGCGCACTAAGCTGCTTGACACAAAGTTGCTGTCACTCACCATGCAGGTAAGTTTCAGAGCAATTTGTGGCTTCTAACTCTCCCCAAGACTGGAATACTCCTAAACTTCGCTGCTTGTAGTCTGGGAGCAGTGGCCTCCTGAGTAGTATATTAGTCGGGTTAAGTAAAGGTCACGTACGAGTACAATCTAGAGGGATAAATCTGTATATAGATATATCTCGGCTGCTCAAAGGTAACAACAAGTAACTATGTTTTGGCGAATTTTACAGGAGAGCCTAAAAACGGTTTGTGACTGCAAAGGGTAAGCTAGTAATTTGTATTTAATTTTTACGAATAACTGAAAAACTATGAATCAAAGAAAATGTAGCAATGAGAAAATATGCATCTCGACGCGAGGAATAAAATGAGCGAAAAAAACGACTCTTTGAAAAACATGGACTTACTTGTTTTTAACTTTGAGCAGACGAGCTGTCGCAGAAGGAATGCCGAGTCAGCTGTTTTTCAAAACTGCTAGTTGTTTTAAGAACAGCTGAACAACGTAACAAAACTGCTACCCAAGTTTCGAATGACTTATTTGAAGACAGGGTGTTGTAGAAGTTCTAAGTATTCTTTCTTTGAATTCTTTATTGCTATTAAAAATAGCATCCGCCTGTACTCCATTAATAGTTTTCAAAATACTCGTATTAGAACTAAAATCTACAATCTGAAAGTTTCTTTTCACGTTGTTTTACAAAACCGTTAATATTTATTGAGCCTCTGAACTGCAATTCTGTGTGTTTAAGTTAGTTATTATAGCTGTCATGTAATTGCTCAGTTCACCTAGGACATATCTAATCAATGTAGGTGGGATTTTATTCAATAACTAAATAAAATAAATAACAACCACAATAAATTATCCTAAACTAAAATAATTACTATACTAAACCTAAAACTAAAGCGACCTATTAAATTATATCCAAAAAATGGCCCGAAACATGGTGTCAATGATGCTGGCAGCATTTCCTCGTTGTATGGCAATACTAATGCGCTGGGCGAGGAAGCTGCCAGCCCTTTGATCGAGGTGTCGACAAGGCGTTTTGAAAGCTCCTCAAATAAGAGCCGAGCGCTTGGACCCCACGGGTCCAGGGTCTCGACGCCGAATGGCATGAAGTTGTATTGCGAGCCAAAACCCTGGTATTTGAGTTTTTCCGTGATTCGGCCACCTCTGACGCCTAAATAGGTTAGTGTTAGTATACGCGCTCAACTTAATTGAGGTCCGAAAAATTTGATAAACGGCGGTCGAACGAAGATAAAACGAAAGTCTAAACATACCTTTTCTTTTACTCAATTCATAAGCAAAACGACAGCGAGATGAACTGATAAACGTTTCAAAAAATATTTTTTTATTTAAATTTTACGTTACTAAAATTGTAAACGTGTATGTCTCAGATGGGACTCCACACTTCTTCCGATTGTGCCACCGACACAGGTGTGCAATAATTATCGAACTCGTACCCTTGGTCAAATAACGACGCATGTGACTTTACGTCCAAAGTTTTTTTATTGCTCAAAAGTCATACAAATCATACGAACTACGTGATACACACAGATCCTGAAAAGTTGTCATTTTGCAGATGCGTCGTTATTTGACCAAGGGTACGAACTTTTAAGCCAGTCGCTTTAACTATATAACGCTATCTACCGCAAAGTCCTCTAATTTTATTCTAAAAAAGACATTTTTTTTTTATTAGAATCCTGCCGTTAGGCATTTTTTACGTTATTCTCTACTCCTTGTAGCCTTATTATATATACAGAGTCCGACTACGCTAAGTTTGCAGAGGTTAAAAAAAAGTTTTTATTTAAAATAATGCATATGGTCACATCACAAGAAAGAGGATTAATTAGTATTGATACTTTGCAAATATATTTCCGTTTAATAAGTATATAATGTATCGACATACCTAGTTAAATAAATATTCAGGACAGTCTTGCACAATATTGATTTAAACTTTTACGATTTTCACTCATTATTATAACAAAACGGGCTATTACCTCGACGTTTCGGACGTGCCGTGACGTCCATGGTCGCGAAGGGACTGGCGAGGCGGGTGTCAACATCTTCTAGCCGCGCGGGTTTTCCGAACTACCCGCACTTGGTCTTGATTAATACTTTGCATATTAGGGTTGTCACTCGACCGACACACAACACTAACAACATCAGGCGATTTGCCGGAAGACACTTGATGATATTTACACATGCTGATGACTGGATTCCACGACGAAGAAAGCTTAAAACCATCTTCCCGATTGAAATTGCAATTACTATAGTAGAATTGTCCGTGAAGCGGTTGAAATCAAAAAACACCGCAATTTCAATCGGGAAGATGGTTTTAAGCTTTCTTCGTCCTGGAATCCAGTCATCAGCATGTGTAAATACCCCAAATTAAATAATCCTTTTGCTGTCGTTTCCGCATTCTGCCATATACATATACAGGGTGATTGATAATTCGACCTATACCTTGAAGGGGGTTATACTAGAGCTCATTTGCAATAAATTTAGCCCAGTAAACTAGGGGTCTAAATTTGATAGTTATCAAGTTATTTAAGTTTTACGTTTTTTTAGAAAAAACCCGCCTTTCGGACTAAAAGTGATAATTATGAAAAAAGTACTTCCATTTGGCTGGTATAAACTTTGTTTTCTAAAAGCCAATGAACCAATGACTACTTCAAATAAAAATCTGTGTCAAAATTTCAGAATTATCTTAGAAATAAACGGTCATAAAAACCAAAGTCATAATTTTTTTTTTCGATTTTGTTACAACTGATGAGAATTACTTAAAAAAAATGTACGGCACTTGATGTAAAAACTACAGAAATAAGTTCCTCAATTAATAAGCTTTCCAAAAAAGTACAAATGTTGTAAACTTTTTCAAAAATCTTGAAAATAATAATAATAATTCCAGAGCAGGTAGCGGTTTCGCAAAAGGCGTACCTGGCCCGGAGCCGCGTTGTTTGTGTCACCTTTATTTTTCTGAGAGCTTCAATTGACCTGCCTCGGTATCTTATCTTATCTAATTAGGGGTGAGATCTGGGTACATTGCGTTCGGTTCGTGTTCGGGCATGTTCGTGACTAACCGAGGTTTAATTATCTTCATTCAGTAAGTGATTAATCAATTACTTTTGACCTTCTTTCCAATTCGGACGTACTAATTTCTTAAAAAAAATGGCTGCTTATCAAAATGAAGAATACGCGGATATCCTGTACTGTTACGGGTTTTGTGATGGCGGCTCCGCTGCGGCTCGCAGAGAATATCAACGACGCTTCCCCAACCGCCGTTTACCTGATGTAAGTGTGTTTGGTGCGACGTATCGACGTATTCGAGAAACTGGATCGGTTCAACGTCGTCAAGCTGATGCTGGAAGACCTCCAGTCCATGATCCGGTTGAAGAGGAACAAATCCTGGAGTGTTTCCGCGCGGATGGCACTACATCAACAAGGATTGTGGCTAACCAGCTTGGGATGACTCAGTGGAAGGTTTGGTTCACGTTACATTCAGCACGGCAGTATCCATACCACTACACTCCAGTACACGCTATCGAGGAGGGAGATCCTGCCAGAAGAATCGATTTCTGCAGATTTTTGTTGAATGCTGACATCGAAGACCCGGAGTACCTGAAGAACATTTTGTGGACAGATGAGTCCAACTTCGACCGCGACGGAATAACTAACTACCACAATCTGCATTTTTGGGCCCCCAAACATCAAAACCCACGGAGGTCCAGAGAAGGAGCTCACCAGCACAGATTCTCACTAAATGTCTGGATGGGTATTGTGCACGACAATTTGATCGGGCCATACTTTCTGCCGGCACGATTAACCGGTGACGCGTACGAGAACTTTTTGAGGGACGAACTACCTATGCTGCTGGAGGATGTGCCGCTTGCCAGAAGGATAGCCATGGTGTATCAACACGATGGCTGCCCAGCTCACTATTATCTGCGTGTGCGACATTGGTTGGATGTGAATTATCCAGAAAAATGGATTGGTCGAGGTGGTCCGATCCCTTGGCCAGCGAGAAGTCCCGACTTAACTCCATGCGACTTCTACATTTGGGGTCACATGAAGGCATTAGTCTACGACAGGCCAATTCGTGATGTAGAAGATTTACGAGAAAAAATTGTAGCAGCTGCCCAAACTATTAAAGAAAGTCTGTCGACGCGGGTTACAGTCAGTGAAGTACGTACAAGACTTCGTGCTTGCATTCGCAACCGAGGCAGGCAATTCGAACAAGATTTGTAGTTGTAATTGTAATTTATTTTAATTATTTATTTATCGTATGGCGAAACATTACCCTGCGTGCTTCTTTTTGTGTTTAGTAATAATTTAATTATTTTAAAATAAAATTTTATTTAGAAACTGGTTATTTTACTGCTTTTGCAATCTTATTCCTACCAACAAGCATTTGATGTAAATAAATTAATATCGTGCTTTCTGCATGAAGAAACACTAAGTAAGCAGACTGGCTTCAGGTCCGGTATGCTTATTTCTGTCAGTCATTAGGTATCATTATTACTTTCAGTAATTAACTAATTGGTCACCTCATTACTGAAAAAAATAATTAAGCCTCGGTTAGTTAGTTAATGATTTGTAAAATAATTAGTTAACAACGATACGTCCAATTGGAAAGACGGTTGACAGTAATTGATTGATTACTTATTGAATGAAGATAATTTAGCCACGGTTAGTTCGTTGGATTATACGAGGTTCATGCTATTATTCTTTGTTTTGATAAACAATAATTCATTTCATTTGTAAAATAAATAAGTTAACAACGATACGTCTGAATTGGAAAGAAGGTCGAAGGCAGATAATTGATCACTTACTGAATGAAGATAATTAAACCTCGGTTAGTCACGAACATGCCTGAACGCAATCTACCCTGATCTCACCCCTAATAAGGTAAGATAAGATACCGAGGCAGGTCAATTGAAGCCCTCAGAAAAATAAAGGTGACACAAACAACGCGGCTCCGGGCCAGGTACGCCTTTTGCGAAACCGCTACCTGCTCTGGAATTATTATTATTATTTTCAAGATTTTTGAAAAAGTTGACAACATTTGTACTTTTTTGGAAAGCTTATTAATTGAGGAACTTATTTCTGTAGTTTTTACATCAAGTGCCGTACATTTTTTTTAAGTAATTCTCATCAGTTGTAACAAAATCGAAAAAAAAAATTATGACTTTGGTTTTCATGACCGTTTATTTCTAAGATAATTCTGAAATGTTGACACAAATTTTTATTTGAAGTAGTCATTGGTTCATTGGCTTTTAGAAAACAAAGTTTATACCAGCCAAATGGAAGTACTTTTTTCATAATTATCATTTTTAGTCCGAAAGGCGGGCTTTTTCTAAAAAAACGTAAAACTCAAATAACTTGATAACCATCAAATTTAGACCCCTAGTTTACTGAGCTAAATTTATTGCAAATGAGCTCTAGTATAACCCCTTTCAAAGTATAGGTCGAATTATCAATCACCCTGTATATTTTGTAATAAAACCTTTTTTCAACCTCTGCAAACTTAGCGTAGTCCGACTATAGCCAAATTTATAAAAAAAAACCGTTTGGATTTTAGTTTAATGCAGTTTTTTTTAGTAATACAAAAAGCGAACGCATTTTATCATTAAACCATCTTTCTAAATTTCCTGCAATCTTGATCAAACCCCGTCGCAAATGACGCCTCACGTGGCGTAACAATATCGGCGAAGTAATAAGTCGGGAGCACGTTTTATATTGCCTGCATGCACCCAGAGATGGCACTCTATTTGTGTCACTTAGGACACTGACGCGCACGGTGCTACACCCGGATTGGATATGACGCTTTTGGCAATTAAGGCGCACGTTTGTCATAGAATGTACACACCGTACTTAGTAAGTGGACGGCCCTAACAGAGGCCTCACGACTTCCATCGTGATCTTTCTACCGGTCCATCATCATCATGCGCTCTCAATGATCCACAGTCTCCTGAATATCTCAAAACTTTCTTTCACTTCGTCAGTGAGACTCAAACTTAGTACTTTCGCTCTTCTGGTAAGTCCTGTCTGTAAATCCTCTCCGTCCCTCTTCATCGTACCGGATTGTTGACTTACCTACTCCTTCTTGGTTCAAGCAGCGCGCCTCTGGATCGGTCTTCCGCTTAAAATCAAACAAGCTCCAAATAAGTTCGCGTTGCTAGTAACTATGAGTTGTTCAAGGTTGCTTTCCAGTACATTACACAACGAGGGTGGCAAAACAAAGAAAGACCGAAATCGCAGATGTTTGCGGCCTGAGCTGCAAGCGAAGGACGTAAATATGCGATCGAGGGATTTTTTTATTACCTCCCGTGTTGTGTACGCGCAGCGTGCGGAAAAAGCCATTTTATGGTCAGGTGTGGCATAAAAAAATAAACCTGATTCTGCTCATCGTCATTTCAACACAGAGACGTCCACTGCTGAACATATCCAAAGACCTCCACAGAACGGTTGCACACTTTTTGCTTCCATCGACTTCCGACAACCTTGGCCGGGTCACCAGGCCAGGTAGGTCGTCAGACCATCTTTTTTTTTATGTCACGGGAAAGGCAAACGAGCAAACAGGTTACCTGATGTAAGTGGCTTCTGAGGCCCATGGACATTTGCATCTTGTGGGCAGTCGACTCACGCTGCTTCTTCCGGTTCATAGTCTCCGTTCGAGAACTTTTACGCCTCATTGGATATCGGTTCTTCGAAGTATATGACAATCCCCATTACCATTTCAACCCGCTAACTCAAGCAGCTATGTCGGTCACCTTAGTTCTTCTATAAATTTGCTCATTTCTGATGCCTTGCTTGCCTTGTGACTCCGATAACCCGAGTACCGAATTTCAGGAATATCAAACAAACGATAGGTACTTACTCGATTTATCGTCAGACAAATAAACATACAAACGGAACGCCGACACACATCCCTTGTCGGGTAACCTATCGCAAACACTAAAAACCATTCACCGAATTTCATTTGGCCAAAAACTATTCGAATTATTATCGTTTGTCCGATGACAGGTTTCGTATTTTTTTCTGTTCACCATTTCACGTTTAGTAAAAGTTTCGTTTGTCCGAAAAACGTTTCCCATCTCATTCACTTGCCCTATGAATTGTTACGTATTTTGTTTCGTTGCCCATTTTTCATTTACCCAATGATACTTTTCGCACTGGATACGTTTAGACATATTTTCAGTTCACCTTTTAACGATATCCCAAGTTATTTCTGGGCAGAGGTAGGTATGTTTCCCTAAATCTAAAATAAATGTTATTTTAGAAAAGAAAATTAGTTTTTTAGAGAAAGGTCAGTAGGTTAGGTTGGTTCATAAAAAAGTGGCCGTTTGGGGAAGTGACTTTCACAGAAAACTTATATAGGCAGAAGGACAAAGGGGGGCTCGGGGGGCGAAGCCCCCCGCATGGAAAAAAACTCAAAACAAAGGTTCAATTAGGTAAAAAAGTAGGTTAGGTTAGGTTTGAACTGCGTCCCCCAACAAAAACGAACTGCTACCAGAAAAATAGGTTAGGTTAGGTTTGAACTGCGTCCCTCAACAAAAACGAACTGCTACCAGAAAAATAGGTTAGGTTTGAACTGCGTCCCCCAACAAAAACGAATTGCTAGGAAAAAAGTAGGTTAGGTCAGACATATTTAAATAAGTTTTCACTATCGCACTGTACTACTCAGTATTAGCTTTAATAATACACTATAACAAGTTATGTGGCGGGTAAGGTTATCTTTATCAAAGTACAAAGCGGGTTGATTCTTGCAGACTAGTTTGCCAGGTATAAGAATAAATAATTGTAAATTGTAATGCCAGCTGTACACATGTCGAATAGTTAAAAATCGAATCGTTACATCGGACAAATGAAATCAAAGTCAATCGAAAAAAGTCGAATGGTGAATAAATCGAAACGTTACTTCGGGGAACTGATATTACGGTGAAACGAGATTTAGGGCAAACCGTAATTTGTCGAATGATTAAAAAACCGAACCAATAAATGCCGAATCGTAATAATTCGAAAAGAAAATTCGGACAAACGAAAAAAAATTGAAACGATATTTGTCGAATAGTTTTTGCCGAAACGAAATTCGGACTAACGTTTTTAGTGTTTCAGATAGGTAACCCCCTTGTCGACTCATTATATTGGTCTCGACTCACTAAACCGGATAAGCAGCACTTGACTTATATCAAACATAGAACTCAAAATTTTTGATGTCGTCGTCATCATCATGCAGAATATAGTTATCGTCCAAAATTTGTACAATGAATAGTAGTTAGGTAGTCACTGCATATTATCGGGAGCTGACCCACGGTGCATCTTCCTACTCATTGCCGCAATTCGAGAACCTTAAACCCATCCATCTACCATCATCCACCATCCGCCTTCGTACCAACAGTTCTGATATTTTTCTGATATACCTGATAAATAATGTAGACGCCTCATCCATTGTTTCTCGCTGGTCCGCGTCGTAGAATATAGCTTCACTGCGATGTCACAATGTAATTTGTAGCGGTTGGCTGTAAACCAAACCACGAACGGTACGTTTGATCAATTGTTTCGATGTACGTGTATTCTTCAGATATAATAGAACAACTTTGTATTGTTGTGAAGATTTAAGTTTAATATTTGAGATATAAAGAATTATTTCCGAAAACCCAACACTTAAACATCATACCATTTAGTCTGGATGACTGACCTGTTTATTCAGTTAAATAGCCGCATATGGGATTGTTGTATTCCTGTTTGAACAGTAATAGTAATTAATTAATGGCCCATGCCATTATATTGCAGTAATCGGGGTCGCAAAGGCATTTATTATTTTGTACTAGATATCGCATGTGGATACAATTTCCGCTTACCGTCAGACATTTAGTCACGTGTCATGTTTACTATTCTATTTTATTCCACTCAATTTATACCTAAATTGAGCAAGGACTGTTGGAACTTTCTTTTCTCAATTAAAGTTTCGTTCCTATTCCACAATTAACGGGTAAGGAACTATTTTCTTTCAAGCGAAATCTTATTGAAATTCCCCAAAACTCTTTCACAGCCAGGAACTATTTATGCAACGCGCATAACCAAGCCAAATGCAGCGACACTAAGCCAAAACACAACTATAAGACGACATAATAGTGATTTGCGAGCCCCGTGGCCCCCAGAGAAATAAAACTCCGCTCGTACTTTCTTAACGAAATGATTGCCTACGTGAACGTTGTTAGTCCCATTTATTTGTGGATTTTATTTACCTACTCGGTTCCCGGGTGGATAATTCACTTTCTAAGTATCCCGTATCGACCCGCGGGGACGCATAAAGTATTTTTGCTTTCAGAAGAAGCTAACGACAATGTATGTTATTGTAGGGCGGAGGTGCTCCACGCTTTTGTTTCTATACTGAATATTTTGTTGAGTGGATACGTAGGTACCTATCGACTAAGATTTCGTAGAAACTCCAAAGTAAAACAATTTTGTCGTATAGAACGGTATAGCAGGTATAGCAGCTTCATGGAAGTAGTATGTTTCGTCGCATTTTAAATCTGTAATGTTTTTTTCGTCCTGGTAGTCACTGTTGATCAGTGGCATGGCGTAAAAGATATCCTTGGGCAATCCGGTGCAGATTTGGCGTACATTTTCCTTAATAGCTGTAGAATGAGGTACTCAAATGCCTCATATTAGGCAAGCCGGTAAGAATCGAGTTCTTTGGACGCTACACTACTGCTGTTGATAACCTTGTGACCATGACGGTAGTCAGCATTTTTTTAATGGACATTATAATTTCTTAAGCTTGATTGTCATCACTAGTAACCAACCAACGGAACGAAAAGGGTTAAACAACGTTACGTCCAAAGAGGGACAATGTTATAGCTTTGCAAAGTTTAAAACCAATGACGAATAGCCAACAAGTGGGTCTTAAAATGAACATGGACAAGACGAAAATTATGTCAAACGTCCATGTCGCACCCACTCCTCCTCTTAAAGTTGGGAACTCGAATCTCGAAGTTGTCGACGAATAGTCTACCTGGGACAAACAATCCAACTAGGCAGGTCCAACTTTCAGAAAGAGGTCAATCTTCTAATTCAACTCGGCTGGGCAGCGTTCGGTAAGCTACGCAACATTTTTTCGTCCCAAATTCCGCAGTGTCTCAAGACGAAAGTCTTTGACCAGTGTGTGTTGCCAGTGATGACTTATGGAACAGAGACGTGGTCGTTTACAATGGGCCTCATAAGAAGGCTCAAGGTCGCTCAAAGGGCAATGGAAAGAGCTATGCTCGGGGTTTCTCTTCGAGATCGAATCAGGAACGAGGAGATCCGTAGAAGAACTAAGGTTACCAATATAGCTCAACGCATTGCAAACCTTAAGTGGCAATGGGCAGGGCACATTGCTCGCAGAACTGATGGCCGTTGGGGTGGTAAGGTTCTCGAGTGGCGACCACGTACCGGAAGACGAAGTGTTGGCAGGCCTCCCATAAGGTGGACCGACGATCTGGTGAAAACCGCGGGAAGCCGCTGGATAATAGCAGCACAAAGCCGATAATCGTGGAGATCCTTGGGGAAGGCCTATGTCCAGCAGTGGACGTCTTTTGGCTGAAATGATGATGATGATGATGATGATGATGACGAATAGGGCGTACAAGTTATAGAAAAACCAGGAACCGGAAGATGCAACCACCAGATGTCCAGCACAAGATGGACCGATGATCTGGTTAACTCTCAACGGAACACGAGATTCATTGTGGGAAATAGCTCAGCTGTATGTCATTATTATTACTTTTTTCTACTCCTGTACTGTTATCTGTCTTTTACTTGGTCACGAACACTAATATAAGAACATACATAATATGAGTTCAGAGAAGTCTATACTCTATTCCCCATAACAGCACTAGTGTCGTTATAGTCACTTTACGTTATTGCTAGCAGCCACAGACTTCTAAATCTAGGTTAAACTTAGGTCAAGGATTAAGCGCTCAATTTTAACTTTACGGTAAAAATGCACAACTACCAACTTAACAAACAATTAAATTCTTACGGTTTTTAAGAAAAACAAAACTTTCCGAACTAAATTCATTGATGCCAACATAAAAAAAGTATTTTTAATTTAAGTATATTTTAAATTAAAAAAAAAAAGTTTACCATAGACACATACTGTCAGTCAAACGTCATATTTGCCTTGTTTCCAGGTTATGATTAATTTTGTATTTTATAATTTAAAACCTCGTCGTAGAAAAAGTATTGTATGCAACGTTGTATAATTAAGTCAAAAAACGCTCATTGCGTCTCTATTTGCGATACTCGCCGCATTCGCGGCTCGTATCGCAACTCACGCAATTCGCATTTTTTGAACCCACTTATACAACTGTTGCATAAAATACTATTATCAACTTTGGGCTGAAACAAGGACTTAAAAAATCGAAAAGGGAGTCTCGGATATTTCCGTTACATTTGTAACACGGAAACCGTAGCGTTGAAAACTTGCAAATTTTCACCTTTATTGATGCAACAAAGACCAAATACGTTGAAAAATTAAACTTGACCGTAGACCGTGACGTAGTCAAGACTGGACTACAACACCACATCCGATTAAAAACTGTTAATGACAAAAATGTATATGGGTAATTCCATGAAAATTTTACAAAAGTTATCACTTCATCGCGTGTTTATTTATTTATGATGCAAATGTAAGTGTTCATTTTGCTCTAGATATGTATTACTTTGATCCCAAGACACTTAAATTTGCATCACCAATATGAAAACAAGCGAAATATTGATAATTTACGTTACATTCTGCCATGGAGATTGCCCAAATGACGCTCAAAATCTGCCCCTCAGAGTTGGAGTCTTTGCGGAAAGAGAATAGGATTTAGATTTGAGGGCGCTGTAATGCTTTTCTACCGTATTTGCCATACTGGTTAGGTTAGTTCCGTTTTTCGCCACGCCTATTCTCTTTCCGCACAGACTCTAGTATAGTAAGAATTATCTAAGGTCTCCGAATGTTTGTAAAAAGAATGACCAAACATTCGGACACCTTAGATAATTCTTTCTATACCGACGGGGATGGAGCCAATAATTAGTACAATCAGCTATCTCCAATGTTTACAAACGTAACAAAAGGTTTAATATTCGTCAATACGAGTGTATTAGTCTGCGACAGCGATGTTTATCCTTCAGAATTTTCTTGCTGTTTCGGAAAACTTCGCGGTAAACAAGAAACCACATAACTAACGCCCGTCTTAAGCTTATTTTACCACACTTTAGTGTGTTCAGAATTTGCGATGAAAATAATATACGTGGGGAGGAAAAGTATAGTTGGAAACTTCATGGTTCCTTAGTAGTAAAAAGACCTATGTGCTGACTAAATATCTATGGAGTTACGCCCTTTTTAAGTGGATAAGTGGATGTATGGTATTGCAGAGTAGGCTTCCGTTCCGATACGACAACTTGTGAGTATTTTGTTTTTGATATGAGAGTATTAGAGGGTTTATTAATCTCTTAGTGTTATACTATAGTAAGCAGTAGTAGTAGTAATTAATAGAAAGTAGGTAATTAAAGTTCTGGAATGGACACTGTAACCAATTCAAGAAATGGCTTAGGGCCGATACAGACGGACTGCAACCCAACTGCAACTAGGGAGTTGCAGTTGGGTTTCAGTCCGTCTGTATCAGCCCTTATTAGTCAAGCCTTTTACGACATTTGATCAATTCTCTCATTGTAAATGACTGGTGACGTGACTAATAATATTGTTAAAATAATCGTATGAGTAAGAGTTTTTTTCTCCTGCGATTTTGCCTCTGGGCAAATTTGTTTGATTTGTCCTTCAGAATCTGTTTTTGCACAACAACTGCAATATAACTCACTATGTACAATGGCCGAACTAAGTATTTGTCTGTCTTTATGCTTTGAGCCAATCCGCCTAGTGAGGAACCTACACTCCGCGTCATCCAACGCTTTGTTCCCAGTTCAAGGAACTCGTCAGCCCCAGCAGTCGTCGGTTTTCCTCACTCCATTTTATGTAGGTATATAACAAGTCTTACAGCATTTATTATTTCTTTATCTCTAGATTATAACTACCCTGACAAACTAAAAACAGTATGCAGTGACAGCCCAATGTCGATCTCAGGCGTTTTCCCACCGTTTTTAGGGTTCCGTACCTCAAAAGGAAAAAACGGAACCCTTATAAGATCACTGTGTTGTCCGTCTGTCGGTCTGTCTGTGCGTCTGTCAAGACCCTTTACTCGGGAACGCGTGGAGATATCGAGTGAAAGATCAATTTTCTAAGTCAACGTGAAAAAAAACGCCATTTATGCTGCAAAAAACGTAAATTTCGACACTCTCGAGGAAACCAAAATTCATAGGGTACTTTCCGTAGCCCTATGAAATTTAGCAAGTAATACCGTCTTATACTACAAATATAGGGAAAAACCTGTAAACTGTACATTTTAATTAAATCAGCCTCCCGTAATTTTGTACTGGCAAAAGCTAAAACCCTGAATTTGCAGGAATATATAGGGCATAATAAGACTTAAATACATTCTCAATGACATTCAATTTGAACTTTTAGTTTAAAAACTATTGCACGTCAAAGTTCCTAAGTTTTGTCACTGACTCTCTGACTGATGATCATCATAATTTTAAGGTACTTCTAGCAGACCCACAAGCTCCAAATTTTAAACATAACTAGGTTTCAGCCTATCAAGTCATGCAAAACCTAAAAATATTGCAATTTCAATACGAACTACATAAGTAAGTTTGTAATCCTACGACTATACAAATACATGCGATTACAAAGTCACTTTTGTAGTTCAAATTGGAAATAGAATGGATTGAAATGTAATAAATAAAGGAAGACCACTTACAAAAAGAAATGAGTTCCATCAAAAAATTACATTAAATAATAGGCCAGTGGGTGGGAATCGAGGTCTGTGGCAACCTGGCCGGTACGGACTTGGTTTAACATTACATCTCAAACTTTTTTGTTGTAGAAGAGCGTTGCGAGACTTGTATCTTTTTACATGTAATGTTTTTGATGGATTTTTTTTATTTCGACTATCGAGTGACGGCAACTTTTGATTAAATCATGACTACACAAACTCGATACCGCCTATCGTTTAAAATAAAAGTTAACTGTTATCACCATCGCTTGCTGCTATAGTTGCTGGAACTCGGATAAAAAAAACGCCGCGGTCGAAACGCTCTAAAATTGACATTATGAAATTGAAATAGCTATTCCGGTTACAGTAGTTCTTTTACAAGCTACGTATTTAAAATGTTAATTATGTGTATAGTCGTTTTTCTCAACTTGAACAATACCTTTACCTACTTTATCCCTCTAAACAAGTACGCCAACAACCGAAGGATCTGAAGCGAAACTAAAAAGTATGCCTTAGTATTTAACTTGGAGCTATTCTTAGCAAAATACTTGAGCCAAACTATTTAAATTCGTTGTAAAAATATTATTCCAGCTTGAAAACTTTCAAGTTGCTTGTGGAAATTTCTTACAACTCTGAACTTCGAAGTATGGGGAGTTTGAAGTTGTATTTACCGTACAGAAATTACTAAAGTGCTTGGAATTAAGAGGGCAGTTTAAAGTAAAGTAGGTATGTTGTTTGTGTACATATTTTTACTTACGCGGGTTACACTCCAAGTACACGAAACTATAGTGGATCTAAAGAAAAAGAAACTGTTTCACTAGCTACTTGTTTGCTTATTTTTAAGGTAAGTAGGTACAGAAAGTTCATGACCCCAAATACACGAGTAATTCACGTAGTCAACGCAACGCAGATTTTTAAGCAATACCTAATTACGGTAAAGATTTGAACGAAATGTGTAAGACTTTATACGAAACAAGAAAATAAATGTCTATTCATGCCCCGAGTTAGCACATGCAATGCATGCTTATTTCTGTAGCAACAGAGTTGAACGGAAAATGGCGAGCAAGCAAGTGGCTCTATTATACATAGTTATACGGTCAATTTCTACACACATTCGATATTCAAATTTTTAATCCTCAAGTTAATAAGATGGCAAAAGAAGCAACTGCCGTTATCAGAAACTCGGCTTAACTGCCCCAGTTGTGTAATAAGCACGCACAAACGTAGCACGTGTGTCGAATAACCCCGGCACAGTCGATGCAGAACAGTTGGCTAATACTACTGTTTTCCGCATCAGTAGCATTGGTACTATTTCTCTAGCAGTAGTACTGTTGATTTCTCATTACAACTTGAGACTATAAAAACGTACATAAAGTTAGCCTACTTAACGGTAAATGGCGCTGGAAGCCCCTCATGAAGGCGTATAAGTAAGATGGGGCGACTGGTTGAAAAATTGGATGACTTCGGCTAGCGCCTCGGTAGTAGGGGAGACCGGGTATGGTTGTCTCACGGGTTGGTTGTCACAGCAGCCATTAAATAATACGAAACGAAGGAATAAGTGCATCGATTGGTGAAGTAGGGAAGGAGGTGAAGCTCTTGCGATCTTTTGACACCGAGCGATGCAATTATTCCTTCGTTTCGTATTATTTAATGGCTGCTGTGACAACCTGATACTGATACTGAGTCGCACACCACACTTGGTATGTAATGCCCATCTTGTAACTGTGCAGAACGGCCTCGTAGTTCTAAGTTAAGCCAATGACACAATTGTTGGTCAATTACATTTATTGGCATATTAAAAAAACCCTCACTTTTAGCGCTCGAAGTAAACGCAAACAGGATACTAATATTAAATTAAAATTCACTTATCTTTATTTAATTTAAAACACAAGCCGAGCAAACCTCCATTGACATTTCAACGTCACCGTGCGGCAAGGGTGCTTCTTCCATGACAGGCTCTTCATTTAAGGCGCGTTCAGAAGTACGATTAACAATTCATTTCGGAATTTCAGCAAATAAAATGCAATCAAAAATGTTTTAACACCAAAAAAGGCACAAGTTGTTTAGTAATTTAACAGAAATAAGAGTAATAAGTAGAGTAAGTAGTAAGATGTTTCTTTGCACCAATGCTCCCAGAAAGGAGCTCTTAGAGAGGAGTGGCGACATATCGTGAAGCGTGCCACCAACACCTGAAATGACGAACACGACCACCCTGTTGAGAGTGATACCGACAAGGAAGAGAAGGAAAGAGTAATAGCTTACTCCTATCACTAAGAAAATGGCAACAATTGTCAATAAAAATACGGATTGGATGAAATATCCACCCATCTTCTACGTACTCATTGATAACGATTAACACGGACCAATAGATACTTAGTCGATTTACATGTATAATAACTCAGCATAATTTTACTACTAACATATTCCGTTCACCATTCTATCTCTTCTCCGTCACACAGGGTGGTTCTAATAGCGACTGGGCAATTATAACGGCGTTTCAACCGCTGGCACTTTCCTAGTCGAATTATGAACCGTTTTCGTAGGATTTCTGTAGGTTTGGATAACTATTTTCGGTTGTTTTGTAGAATGCCAGAACCTCCAGAAAATAACTGAAAATGGTAATCCAAACCTATAGAGTAATATGAATGAAAAGTAAGAGCGGTTGAAACGTTATTATGACTCCCCTGTTTCGGTTTACTACTGCCTCTCCCTATGCTGTGTTAAAGCGGCACGAGTAATGTTATTACCTGCCCTATTACTGTGATTATGCCGGCAGATGCCTGCTATCTTAGGTTCGCTTCCGCGCGAGCCTGGGTTTGATCATCTGCTATTAGGTCTTCGTGTCGTTAAGCACATACGGTTAATTAAGTTCCTATATACCTATATACACAATATCGATTAGATGCTACAGAATATATACACAATATCAGAATTTGAATTTGAAATCGGTATGGGGCAAAAAAGCCATAATCTAGCAGAAAAAGTAGGTATCCCATTTCTTAAAATGTCGATAAAGGTTCATCAATTTGTGCAAAATAGGAAAGAACCAGTGAGCCGTTTTGATTTTAGGAGAATCGAGTCTGTCAACTTCTCCATTAAAGATATGGTGGGTTGTTATTCGCTTCCTAGACATGATCAGTGATCACAGTATAATTGCAAAAGGTACATCGCGCGGTTGTCTGCGCGCCAGGAACGAACGCAATACAAGTAAAGATTTAAGAATACGTAAGAATGCTCCAGTATGGATCGTGCGTCTGTGTGAATACGTGTCACGCGCTCCTAAACGGCCGAATTCAGCTTGTCCGTCTTTATAAGTACTTTGACATAATCATTGTACCTATGCAAAACCCACTCCAATCACAGTTACTCGTGTTTTAGAAAAAAAAAAAACTTTCGGCCATAACTTTTCATTTAAATTTTTTACTATTGTAGCTGTTTTAACAAAATGAAATACGATTTATACAAAATTAAAAATCTGTAAATAAGAACTTATTTACAGATTTTTAATTTTGTATAAATCGTTCAGATAGTAGTTTGTTTTTACCATAAAACGTATTTGTTTTTCTGTGCGAAATAAAGTAAGGACAACAACATTTAGGTATGAAAGAGAAATTGATTATATCCATCAAAATAAATTGTTTTCCACGAAACAATAATGAAATCTGTCTAAATGCAAATTTTGCTTTCATTCGATGCATGATCCTATTTATTTTCGATGACGTAATAAGTGTCTGTGACGATTTAGCTGAATATAATTTGTTTTAGGGGTTGGACACGCAAGCTCTGCAGGTTTTAATCCAAATTTGTCGTTACATACATAGCCATATAGCCGGTATATATTCATATCACTGGATAGACCTGTGGATGAGAGGCCGATAGGGAGATATCTCTCTCCAGGCGGGTGTTGTGCGTGGGGACTGAAGACCGAAGGACGTTTTTTATTTTTATTTTTAGAATCTGACTTAACCTATGATGAGTCTTACTGACTCTTGGTTAAGAATCCTGACCAAGTGAGGTCTTACAAACCTGCAAGCGGGTTCGTTAGCTGCGACCACCGTCCGAAAGAAGATGGTTGGAAGTGTATTATTATAGAAAGTGTGCTTCCATAGTGTGATGTAGAATACTATGCACAATGGACCATTAGTATAGACGTTGATGTTAATGCCATCTGTTGGTCTCAGTGATATCGTTGTCCGCTGCCTTCAACATAATACACTTGGTGGCAGTTTCGCCACATCCGCAGCGCTAAAAATGTTAACTTTTAAAAAGCCATCAAGCCATAGATTTTTTATTGAATTTTAGTTGATCTAATTGTCTATGTGACTATTTCTAGTCTCCAGCAAATACACATTATTCCTTATGTATTTATGTATCGTAAATAAAATGTAGGTACATTTCATGAAATGTCCCCAGCATCGCTTATAAGTTGTTTTTGATGATCAGTCCAAGGTTGCCAATAAATTAGCTCTATTAAGTAGCAATTTTCAATAGACTGCTTCGAAAACCTCGTCTTTAACTACCTCAATCACGTAATCCTTAAAAACGATTTATCCTTTTATACGCGGAAAATATCCCGAAGAAATCTGTACTGGCCAGAGGGCAATATCTAACGCTAGAGTGTCCATGAGTTCGGTGGATATCCGATAGAAGAAGTGGAGTGCTGTGTCCACACGGCCGACCTGGCGCGGACAATATTTGCTAATCTCGCGAGCCGATCATGCGTTATATTTGCCCGAACTCTAGGGGTTTGAAATTCTTGATTTGTAAGTGTTTTCATATTAGCTTGTGTGTTTTGTGGTGATTTGGTTTAAGGATAAGTAGAACTGTAAGTTTATCTATACGAATTATTACCGCAATTAACTCTGGTCGGAAAAAGTGGTCACATTGCCGTCTAGGGACGAATATTTATCCCGAAAGCTCCGTAGGGCTATTGGTGTATGTAGACACATGATAGGTATATGTTGCTTTAGTTGCACTTTCAAATGTTAGTGTTTGTAAGGTTTCATGCAGTCTCTTTCTGAAACTGTGTAGACATCATACGCATATTCATTATATCTGAATTAGTTGAAATACTGGTATCAAAGAAACAAGGTTACTTTGAGGTGATGAATTTGTTCACTATAAATAAAGTTAGAAGCACTCTTCTAACCACTTATTGTGTGTAGGGCACCTGCTTCATTACCAGATTCCCCTGAAGTTGGCGCGTGCCTCATTAGCGCCCAATTTGCTATTAGGAGGATTCACAAGTAATGGGGTTTAAACATTCGAAATTTTTCAAAAGTTTCAAAGCTAAATATTAATAAACAGTTACCCGAAATCTAACAGTTCCTTCCTCAGGTATACGTAAAGGTCAACAGAAATTTCAAGGGAAATTTAATCTTGAAGCACTCTAAACAGCGGCCATCTTCCCGGCAAACTTATTGTATGTAGGGCACCTGCTTCATTACCGAATTCCCGTGAAGTCGGCGCGTGCCTCCTTAGCGCTCAAATTGCTATTAGGAAGATTCGCAGCTAATGGAGGAGTAATTGGCTGCTACGCTAACTAATGGACAATTATGACGGCCCACATAGAATTTAAGGGAATTATAATGACGTTACGTTCGTTATAATGTGACGTTTGAGACTGAAAGCTCTTGGAACTTTTAGTTAGATGAATGGCAATCGTAAAGATGTTATGATGCAGAAGAGTGTGTTAAGAATTCAATGTTAATACTTTTAAGTTGGATGTTATAAAACGTTGTGTTACCTTAGATTTATGTTGTAATCTTAACTACTCGTCAGAGCTATTTTACATAACCTGCACCATTTTTTTTATTTTAAATACTCTCACGGATAAACTAATATAAATACTTAACTACGGAACTCAATGTAGCAATCTTAAAAAAAAAATTATATGTACAATTAACTTCCATGCTTTAGTTAACAGTAGTAACAAATTATGGAAATGCTTCCGAAATAAATAATTTGAATTAATTTGAATTTAGTTCGAATAGATAGAATTGATAGAAAAATGTTTAAATTTAATAATTTAATCGCTAATGCAATAAGAACTACACATTCAATTAAATTTTTACTTATAACTTGTTTACCTACTAGTAGTAGACTTAATCCCTCAGTTATACTATTCATCATATACATCGCGAACCTACAGATGTATAGTAAATAAACAAACTTTCCAACCCAACCCACTCACTCCTCTAAATGGATCAGAGACAAGCCTACATCTCGCCATTTCCGTCATAACGCACATTAATTTGGGCATATCTCCCAAAGTGGGAAGTTGTCGTGTCGTTGGTGTAAAAGTTGTCGAGCTTCAACTGTCAACTTGTGAGGTCGCGGGTGGTCCCTGTAACTCAGTTAGGTGAGGGATCCAAACCACTGGAATAGGCCTGTTATTGTTTTTTAGGGTTCCGTACCAAAATGGTAAAAAAGGAACCCTTATGGTGCGACTCTGTCTGTCTGTCTGTCCGTCTGTCACAGCCAAATATCTCAGGAACTACTGCTGCTATCGATTTGAAATTTGGAATAGTGTTAAAAGTAGCTAACCCGAGCTTATTGGACATAAAAAATATCTTGTACCTTTTTTTCTTTTTTTTTAAAAGGCTCCGTAATGGGACTTTGAAAATTGAAAGTAGGGCTATTATATTGAGTGGGGTATCAAATGAAAGGGCTTAATTTGTAGATTAAAACACCATTTTTATTTTTTTTCTTAAATAGTTTTTGATTTATACATTTTTATGTACCATTTCCCCCCTATTATCTCCGAAGTTACTGATCAGAAAAATGTGTCATAATTACTGATTATAAATATCAACCTGAATATTACAGGAAAAATAGAACGGTCTTGCTAACTTCAATAATTTTTTAGAAATTTACAAAAACTTAAAAACCTTCGCCTAGCGGCGAGTAGCAAAACTAAGCGATGCCCTGTTTCACGCTAGGGGATTTCCAGGCAAAAACTAGATGGCGCTAAAACACTAAACATTTAACGATGTTATATTTGAACAAAGAAACATAGTATAGTAACAATTAGTTCGTGTTCGTAAACAGCTAATAATAAATAAATTCTAACATTTAAATACTGTGTCACGTTTGCAATGTTGAATAATTGTAAATAATTATTTTACCAAGCTTATACATAGATAGCGTTGTGAATTCGGGGAACGGAGCATGACAGTCCTCTTGATTGAATGGTCCTTGCTATTAAATAGAATCATTACTCGTCAGGTTCTAAGCATTACAGGAAAAATATAATTGTTTTCCTAACTTGCACTGTTTTTTACAAATTTGCAAAAATCATAACATATACTTATTTGCTCCTACTAAACTAATCGACATACAGTTTTTCTTGTACTATTCGCGTATCTACTTATGAATTTGTACGGAACCCTCGGTGCGCGAGTCCGACTCGCACTTGACCGTTTTTTTTTAATACAAAGCAGCATGGTTATACTTTATTTTGTAAACAATGAAATTGAAATAAAACAATAACATTCGAATTAAGACTATAAATTATATACGAACTAAAGACAATAAAATTGTTTAAATCGCTGCCAGTGGGGAGTGTGCCTAGAAGGCTGGCCGCATTGCACGCTGGATGGTTTGGTTTTGCTAATTATGCTATTTAAAGCTAATTGTAATGATATTACAGACTTGGATGTGTCAATGAAATAATTAAGTTCTATGATCATTACTGAATGCATCGTTTCATGTGTCGGCAACTCGTACAAACAATAAGTCACGGGACCTACTCGTAATTTGGTTACACCGAGGAACTCAAACCACTAGAACCGGCATTATATTATTTTCTTTCACAAAACCTTACGTATGATTGAAATTTGCAACCAGATGAATAAATCCTTTCAGTTTTCCATTCAACTTAAAAAAGTTTTTATTTATAAATATCACTATAATAAGAATATGATGCATAGTATAAAATATAATGAAAACCGATAATCAAGCTAAGATTAAAAAGTAATACAGTCATAGTTAATACTCAACATAAGGTTACAACTTTAACTTATTTAGTACCATACACAACCAGTAACTGATATACAACAGTTCCAGCATTAGGATTTAACTCGATGTAGTCGTCCATGAAGTTGTCCCACCTGTCCTTCAGGCTGTCGAAAGGGTTAAAGGATTTCATCAACACTGAAATAAAGAATTGCGTTACTTTTACAAAGTCGTATAAAGCAGTGCTTCCCAACCTTTATTACTACATTACCCATATGCCCCATCGAGATCTGTACTATTAACCCTCTAAAAATAGGTAAGTAATACAGGCAAGTATTTGAAACTACTGAAAGGAACGATTTTCACCCTTCACAAAACTTTATTTTACCTCCCTAAGGGAGTGGGTAGTGACCTCTTTAGGGGCCAAATGAAGATTTTTCAGGTCCGAAAATACTTAGGCTCATCCGTGAAACGCTGGCAGTCGAATGTTTAATTTATCAAAAGCATTTTTCTCGGAATACGTTTTTTTCCTAGGATTGTTATAATAAAACGAACCGAACCTAACCTGTAGTCTATTCTTTTTGGTATAAAAACGTAAACAAAAAAAAACACGTGATTTAGATCGTTCTGCCAATGATACAAATCATTACTTTGATTGGCTGAACGACACGAGTCACGTGATTCTTTGATTATCATTTTTGTGGAGTTATAAGTTTATTAAATAATATATAAAATTACAGTAAGTAAATCCTAAATAAACCCTAAAGATAGAACAACTCCCTCCTGCCTCGCCCAGGCGGTAGGGTGCCCAGAAGGCTGGCCGCATTGCCACGCTGAATGGCAATGCCGGTTCTCTGAGCTAAGAATGAGCCAGCCCTCTGATCACCCGATACCCGATTATCATTTTCGATGACATTAACACTTTCCCGACCAACAACCCGCCTAGTTGGCGCTCGTTTTTGCTCAGATGCCGGCCGATTTTGAGTAGTACAGTATTGGCCTCACAAATCCATCTAGCGGGATCAGCCGGTTTCTGGAGTATTCTTCAATTTTTGTCTGGTCGTGAAAGTCAAACAAAATGGCACCCGCAATAACGAAGTATGTACGTGCGGTCAACCAATTTTGTATTCATATTTATCATTTAATATCTGTAGAACCTTACTTCTGAATTCATCCACACCACGAACGAAGTCGAACTTTTTGTGTTGTACCTTAACATTGATATTTCGAAAACCAATTTTCTTCATTAAATTACTGATTTCGTTTCCTGGGTCCTAAAATAAGTAATTTGAGCATTAAATCCATACGATGATATGTGAATGGTATACAGAGTGGAAGTTAAATTAAAGAAAATCTATTTCAAACATTGAAACTACGACACTAGCCTATTCACAAGATACCTACTATAAAAATAATGAAATGGCTATACGGGATCGCCTTGTTTCCTATAAAGTTATAAGTCATACTTTATTGTTAGTCATAATTATCGCCAGTCATACAGTATTTCTTTCTCTAAAACGGTAATAATATTTTCAGGGTATTTTAAAACGCTAGCGTATAGGTTATGTTTGTTTTCTAACAATTCTGAAAACTTATCCATTTCAAACTTATCGGTATCGGTAGAAAAAAGGTTTTATGACCTTCGATAATTATGACTAATTATACAGTATGACTTTTAAAAATAAATATGAGAGACAATATAGATCCTTGCTATACCTACACTTTAAACGATAGAATTCTGAGGTAACAAAACATAAAACAACTAGAGAACCTTTTTCTTTCAAGTCAAGCCGGTTAAAAATGTGTAAAAAAATAATTGTCGGACTCAGGCATTGTTTTTTGTTTGGATTTGTAGAAAAAAATACATCGAAGACGCCCTCCGCCAGCTCACAACCGACAGACAAGTAACATACCCACGTTACGCCCATCTTAGTCGCCAAAAAACTTCTTGCATTCATTGTCAATCCTTTTATCACTGCTAGTTTATCATAAAAAGTTGTCGACGATGATAATGACGATACTGATGATGACTTGCCTGAGAATCCTGATACGGCGACATAAACTTTTCCTCAACATCCTTAAGATCAGCACTCCATTTTTGTGTTCGGGAGAGTTGACGATAGTACTCGAAAATGTCAACGTTGCCAAGGAATATTAGCAGGCAGTTGCCGCCTTCGGCAAGCATATCGAATATATTCGAAAACACAGTTCTGCAAGTCAAACAAAATACAAATAAGACCATCTATACATAGTTGAGGATAAGCAAGCTAAAGTGGCAGTGGGCGCGGCATATTTGTGCCAGAGCCAAAGGCCGATGCGGCAGACGAGTTCTGGAGTGGAGACCATGAACGACTCGTCCTGTGTAACGACCGCCCTTCAGGTGGACTGCTGACCTGAATAGAGTAGCGGGAAGTAGTTGGATACCGAGAAGTAGAAAAAGACTACGGGCTGATGATGTACCTACCTAGAGGTTTTTAGTAGCATGCTAATTAATTACCAATGTTAGGTTGACGATCGTTTAACGTTGACATTAGCAATATTGTCATCCATTGGGTGTAGTGTTTTATTACTTTGCTGTATGAAATATCTCATATTATTTCATATAGGTTTAAGAATGATACAAACTTCAGAAAAGAATCTATTTTTCTTGCAACAATATTAAGCGACATGGATGTAAATATAAGTATCTCAATATTTTTATAATTCAGATCCCATCATACAAGAAAAATATGTATAGGCTTTGAAACCCCTTAACTATGGTGATGTCCACAGTAAGTAAATACACTATAACGATTACTTTATACTATAAAATACATAATAAAATAATAGTACATCATACAACTAGGGTGGTAATACAAAAAAAGGCCGAGATCGCAGAAGTTTGCAGCCCGAGCTGCAAGCGAGGGACGTAAATATGCGATCGAGGGCTTTATTTATTACCTCCCGTGTTGTGTACATCATTTTATGCCTACACTTGGCCATAAAGCGGCTTTTTCCGTACGCACAGCGTGCGGAAAATGTCACTTTATGGCCAGGTGTGGCATAAAATAATTTATTGGTGCGAGTAGGTCCTCAAGAGCTCTTTTACATGTCTGATTATATATTTTTCTTTTAGCCCTTCGGGTAAATGACTTTCTATACAGCGTGGAAGTCCAGTACAAGCAAACAATTAAACCAGATATAGCGTTTAGTAGTGTTATCATTAATTAATAATGTTTTTTTTTAAATAACACTTAATAGTGACCTCGTAATTAATTTTTGAAAATTTACCGAGCGAGATACGAGCTTTTTTAAAGTAACTGTCAAGTAGCGTATTTGTCAACTTGAATGTGTTGCGTTACATTGCGAGCCGAATTATTTTGTATGGTAAATATTTTCATTGTAGTTTTAAGCAAAAGGTTAGATACCTTTTAATAATATATACTTCTAACTTCCTATGCTGACCACCGTTTCAATATTCGCCCGTATTGGATTTCCACGCTATATACTTATTTGGACGACTCATAATTTCTAGGAGCAATTATTTATTTTGTATAAATTATAATGTAATACAGAATCACCATACTCGTACATAAATAATGCAAGGACGGATTTTTTTATGGGTTTGCGTTTAACCCTGGGCTCGCCTGATAGAAAGTGAAGACATGGAATATGATGGCACAGAATAAGTAATAGTACTGCGTACTGAAGTCTCTCTCTTTCTAACAAAACTAACGTTTGGGACCGGACGAAACGCACCGGATCCAACCGTCTCTCTCTATCACATAACACGTGCTCTTTCTGGTCACTGGCTAAGCTCCTCCATGGGGGCAAAATTTGGCATAAGTCAACGCGCGGCGAAATCGCCACACTGATGATGATAAGACCCGTACCCAGAAGATACACTCCATACAGACTCCATAACAATGATTCACTCTTGCCTTAAAAACATTCAAGTAATAAGTTACCGGAAACGGCGTCTGTTTCCGGTAACTTACTACCTGGAAGGGAATTCCAATCAGTAGCGGTGCGAATCAGAAATGATTTTTTTTAAATTATGCTGTGTGGCATGAAGCGAATTCAATATCCGTAAAAAAAATTAAGCGGTTTAATTATAAATATAATTGTAGTGACGTAAATGATACCAGTTTCTTAATAATGGGTAAAATTAAAAAATATGAGCCAATTAACTTACTCTTGCCGCTGCGCCCAATGTAAGGTATACGATGAGATCACGTGGTCAAAGCTTCCTTTGAGTTCTTTCGGTATCTCTTCTTCAATATCAAGCTTCATAAATTGAACTCTTTCCTCTTCGTAATGCTTTTTTGCGAAATCCACACAATTCTGGCTCTTATCGCTTCCAACTATCTTCGAAAAACTCTCTGGTATATACTTTTTCCAAATATTCATAGTGACGCTTCCATCGCCACAGCCTACGTCCAGAATTTTTGCGTTTTTCTGTCTCCATTCAGCTGGGAATTCTTTCAAAGTTATTTCAACGTCTCTTGTTTGCATGGAGTTCGCTTGTTGATATCCTTTTGGGTCTTGCATGTTCGCTGTATCTACGGTGAATGCTTTTTATCAAATACTTTCTTCTTTTTCGTCGGTTCCACTTTAAAAATAACTTGTGGTTATCACTTTAAGAATTTTTGATACGTTTATAGTTTATAGAGTATACGGTATATTTATAGCATAATTGTTAAACGACTGCAACTCAGAGTAGACTGGAACCAGCTTAGATATACTCAATTATTAATAGGTGCAGCAATCTGCAATCTACAATGTGAATGAACATTCGATCTTAACGACACTATCTAAGCAATCCAATGACAATATAGGTAATTATTATTGATACCTAGACGCAGTCGCCTTTTACAAACGATAAATCACTTATCTACTGTCAATGTACCTGTTCATAAAGTTATACCTCGTTATTCACATTTTTTACCTAGGCAATGCATATACAAAGAAGCGTGTAGTGTACCTGATCAGAACTATAAACTGCAAAAAAGTATCATACTAATTCAAGGAAAAATAGACAGTAAATATATGTACGAAGTTCATGATATTTTGGATACGAGTTTTTTTTTAAAAGAAGCTTTACTTGGTTTTGAAATTTCGTGTGTTATCCGTCATGCCATTTCAAGCAAAATCATCTTGAAACCGGTAAAAAATCTGAATCCTATACCTTAAAATGGGGTGAGTAGGGAGAAAATTGACATTCAAACCTCGATAACATTTTATTTTTACATATGTAAACTGAATGGTATATATAATAAAATGTTCCGGACGTTTGTATTTTAGTTCTTTCATGATTTGGGTAGTTTCATTTCATAACTTTACCGATAAACACAAAATCCCTCCTCACCCCGTAGTACCTCGTAGTTGGGCTGAGATGGGATGTCATACAAAGGTGATTCTGGAACATTGTTGGATCGATTTTTTTTCTTATTTTATTTTTGTTTTTTTTTGCTATAGCTCCATTTCCATTAAAAACCATCTCACCCCCCTGGCATCCCTTCTCTCCCCATTCATAACCCAACTCTCCACGCAATCTCTACTCACCCCAGTTTACGGTACAGCATCCGTTTAGCTACTATATGTCAGTGAGTCAGTCAGTCAGTCAGTCAGTGCTAAAATTTACGATTTTGACCTTCATATCTTTATAACCGTTTGAGCTAGCTTCATGAAATTTGGGCCTCTAGATGTCCTTATGGATATAATTAAACACACGTAGTTTTATGTGTTTACGTTAAAGAGGTTTTGAGTTATAGAAGAGTGAAAAGTGGCACCAAGTGGTTCGTGTATATTACACTCTGCGCTGGCTAGCCAGTTTTGCTTGAACTTGGCTTGACACGGTGCCGCGTGTCTAGATAATTGATATAATAGACATATAGCGTTTAGATATTTATATCGGCAAATTAAGGATATTACAATATTCTAATTACACGACTATATCGGTCACTTGACATACATCAAGTGTAATTTAATGCTTACACGTTACCGTATGATCATGATAGGTATGCACTTTATCCTTATTCTGATTAGTGTTATATATATAGAATACATTAAAAGTACCTATTTTCTCATTTTTGTGCACACGATCACTACCGTGTGCACATTATATTAATCTAGTTAATAACATCAAGTACATTTTATTTGGCATATGAATGAGGTTTCCAGTCGATATATTTGCTTGCATGAAGTATTAACTTCACTAAAATATTTGAGGCGTAGTGATGTAATCTTTGAGAAAAGTATATTAGAATGCAACCAATAGTAGTTCAATCTCGAACTTAATCGAATAAATCGACAGTACTTTACAAGCATCGAAATAATATAATGTATGGAAGGATAACGCCGAACTAAAATGGCGTTGAAATTTTATAAAAGGTCTTATGTATGAGTTATGGTTGATAACCAATTAAATGTTTACTATGTTTGAGTCTATAGTCATTTATGACAAATTTTAATAGGCATTAAGTTTGAGAAGACGGAATTTCAAAAAAGTTGCATAACGTTTAAAAGACAAAAATATGTGATTGGTTACAAACCTACTGATGTGAGAAATTCATTTGTTTCTTCAAGACTACGTACTAGCTCCGCCCCTTTGGTACGTATTTCGTGGGCCTGACTTTGTGCGTTATTATTTTTCGATATATACAAAACGAAATTCTAACCGTCAACCAAAATCGCGAATATAAGGAAACCCGATGCAATTTGAATACCGGAAATGTTTCAAAATCCAATAGGCTGGTAAATTGTTGGAGTATCGAATATGTGTCAGTACCGAGGACAGGCAACCGTCCAATCAGCTGCTGACAGATGGATTGAATCCAATATCGTCTCCATATTCTCCCAACTGCACATCTCCCTTAGAACAACACAAAAGAATCTGAACCTTATGTTACACGGATCAAAGTTGCTTTTATACTAACATTGTTAAAAGAGATAGGAGGTTGATAAAGTAAGCGATCGATATGTGAACGCTCGATAAAACTGTTCGAAAAAACAACGTGATTGATACCCTGTGAAGTTTATTTAATTAGAGGGTGAAAGGATACGAACGGATTTACCTTAGTACCTACGTATTTATTTTTGCGTTTGCCAAACGAGTAGGTACCTATAAACAACAGGTATTTATGAAAAACCTTGTTGTAATTCGATACAAAAAAAAATCATTTTAAAAGTAATTAAAATTAAACCTGATGTTAGTTTCACGTAAGTTACAAGACAATATTCAGGGGTCGAACTTTTGGTACCGATGACTTCACACGCTACATACAGGTTGATTCAGTTTAGGTTTTACATTGATTTACCGTTACCGTAAATTACCGGTATCGTAAAATTTATAAATTGTCATTGACTATTTGCTGTCCCGGACAATATGACTATATTTGTATGCACTGGTTTTGGTGCCCAGGAACAAGAAACAACTCATTTTCACATTAATAAACTATTTATTTCAAACTTAAAACTCACAGCTACGTACTCGTCAACTCATCGTCCTTTTTTCTTCTACCTCCTTTATTCTATACGGCCATACACAATTGAGGTTCAACTTTAACATGCGCCAAAAAGTATTTACTATATAATATATATTTTGTTTGGTTCTGAACATATTGCCGGCCTAGCAAAAGTTTACAATAGAATAACCATTAATAGAGAACAAAAGTGACAATTAGGTACTAATTATATTTTATAATGTCACACAAAAAGGAACTTATTATACTATAACCCATTATAGTTTAACTATTATAAGATATTATTTAAGTAATCTATGCAAATTGTGCGTAACATTCAAAGAAAGCTTTAAACTTTAGGTAAAAATAACATATTTAGAATATTTTTACATTCATCACACTTGCTCGAAAATGGTGCATTACACGTAGGTTTTGCGGGCCGTAAGTGACCTATTACGCCCTAGGGCGTAATGGTTTTCTTTTTAAATTTGAAACGCTTGTTCTGTTTTATTCTTGTTGGTCATGGTCAAAGGAAACGCCAACTTACTTTTTTAACTTTTATCACTGAAATATTTATTTAAAGATAACTGTTATTGCAAATACATGTAAACATTAACACATACACATAATACACATAACATTCGGTAACATTAATGAAATGTTTAAATAGTGTATTTCAGTATTTTGCAAATATAAAATCAACCATTTTAGGTCTTTACCGCTATGGTTTCCGAACGTGACTTGACTTTCGCATTGTCTATGACATATATCACTAATGTCACTTTGATGTTTTAATAATTTCTTGTCATACTGGGACGATTAGTAAGGTTATATTATCACTTTTTACAGTCGGCTTTTTGGAAATTCCATCGTGGGCCTGGGTAGGATTGGACCAAAGGGATTTTTAATCCAATTTCAAGGAGAATAGGGCGATGTTGGCTATTCGGGAAATCATTAAGAATTGACTTCCTTACAGGTACCGGGAGATTGTTCTGGTCCTTTGACGTGAAGACCAGGTCGGGGTTGTAGGTTTGGCCCCATCGTGCAGATTTGAATGAGCCTTTGGTTTTGTTATAAATAAATAAATAAATAAATAATATTAGGGGACAATCTTACACAAATCGAACTAGTCCCATAGTAAGCTCAATAAGGCTTGTGTTATGGATACTAGACGACGATATATTTAATAGATACATACATACAAATACTTAAATACATAGAAAACATCCATGACTCAGGAACAAATATTCGTGCTCATCACACAAATAAATGCCCTTACCGGGATTCGAACCCAGGACCTCTTGCTTCATAGGCAGGGTCACTACCAACTAAGCTAAAGCGGTCGTCAAAGCGGTGGTCGGTGTTATCATGGACAAGAAATGAATTTGTTTTGTCCGCCCACTCCATTATATCTTTGCCATTCTCATCGGTATCTCTGTAACCCCAGGAGGTATGGTGGCTGTTTAAGTCTCCTATATATAAGGAGGGGTGTTGTAGCTCAGGTAGTGCAGGCTTTGGCCATCGGCTCTTCGGCGGTTTGTAAATATTACATATTTTGGTTTCACCAATCTCGATTATAGTCACGGCAATGTTCTCATGATCCATGCTGTTGGAGATGACAACAGTGGAATGTGCGATTGAGTGGTGAACGTACGTTGCAGTACCATATTTAGCATGGTACGTGGCTGCTACCAGGTTGTATCCAGCGAGATCCCCTCTGCGAGTAAGTTGTATTTCATCTGAGGTGTGTGTCTCTTGTAGTAATACTACGTCAATGTCCAGATTATTAATTATTTTAGAGAGACAATCAGACTTAGATCGGCTTATGCCTTCTATATTAAGTTGGCAGATGCGGACTGAAGGCCCGACATCTTTTGTCAAAGGGCTCTTTGGAGCGTCTCTTTTCGCATTCTTATTATCCATGTTGATCGCTGATAGACTTCGCTTTCTTTTTCCAGTGTGCGCTGCGAGATTCTGAAGGAACAGTGCAGCTGCCAAGTTTGTTGCTCTTTTAGCACCACCCGGAGGTCACGTGTAGGGTTTCTAGGGTTACTCCTACGGACGTAAAGCAACATCGACCTCCAAGTGTGATGAAAAACATTGTGTGTGCCACGGGCGGTAAAGGAATTACAAACTCGTGTTATTAAAGCCCTCGGTTTCACCTCGGGCTTATAGCAAACACTCGTTTGTAATTCCTTACTTACCGCCCTAGATACACAATGTATGCCACTACTTTCATTGGCTGGTGTTAATGGTATAACAAGCATACTAGAATTAATTCATGACTTTTACTATACTGGTAAATTCCGGTAAAGATAAATAAATTCAAAACCTGGACTGAATCATGCTGTATGCATCTTGACGTAATATTGACGTCATCGGATCCAAAAGTTTGAGCACTGCTTATATTACTAGCGCTTGTATGGTTTAATAGTAAACCAAAGCCAAGCCTTGTAAAATAAGTGTGTTACTATAGAGTAACACACTTATTTTACAAGGCTTGCACCGTTCCTGTAATAGGACCTAGAAATTTAATACCGTTCCGTGCATTGCTTCTAATGAGTGAGCGTTTTACAGTGTATTTCCTAAACGGTAATCGCCTCTCGCGAAAGGATTTACCGTAATGGCCTATTAGTGTCCCAGGGGCTTGCTCATGGCAGCTATTCGTGTGATGAGGAGGTGTGATTTCATCAGTGACCTATTAGGGCCACGAGAGAGATCTCGTGGCCCTAATAGGTCACTGATGAAATTCGTGATTTTAAACCCGCAAACAAAAACAGGACACAGAATGTGTGCGTTTTGTGTGAATGACACAGTTGTTCGCTTTCAAAGTCGACTAGTCGAGCTTTATCGTACTGTAAACTCGGGTTTCTTTGATTCACTGCACTCAGCTATGGTCCATCCAACCTATAAAGTATCCCCTTGTGTATAGTCTGACCGACCGCCGACTTAAGAGTAAAGAGTCATAAAAATGAGCTAATTGGTTATCTATCTATTTAAAGAGTGTAAGTGATTTCTTACGTATACAAAAAGCTAACGTAATAGTTAGTATTAAGGTACAATATCAAATGACAGCGCAAAAATTGCAAATGCAATAAAAAACATTGGAGGGTAGGGTTGCAACAATCGGGAATTTTCAACTAGTACCTATTCTGTTGAATCTGGTTTAGTGGTTTATGGTTGTGTTTTAATATTTTACTCACTTATTTCAGTTTTGACAACCCTATGCAGGTGTGACGGTACCTTTTGTATTTAAAACATAAAAAGCATTTTGAACTTTAATAGAAAGTGTTTAGGTCGAAATTCACTACTTCGTACCTATTACGACTTGTCACCTTTCGAAGTAATAATGCTATTGTAACGGCGCCGGATAGACTATACTCGTAGTCGTATATATCTGCTGCACCAATTTTGACTTTAGTCGTGTGAATCATGCGAGGGTGGTGCAGGCAGGGCACGTGCCCAGGACGGGAACAAGGACGGGAGCGCAGAAACGAAACTTACTAACTACCTATACAATACCATCAATCCAAACTCGCAAACATGGCGAAATAAAAGAGACATGGCGAAGTCTTGAATGCAACCTACCCCCCCCCCCCCCCCTCCGCAATTTAACATGGAGTTTCCGCCCTGGGTGTCACCAAGAAACAAAGGGGCTCTGTTTTGATGAGTGTCCTGGGCACTGTGGCTAAGGGGCGCAGTTTGGATGCGTGCCCTGGGCGCCATTTTACGTCGCTACGCCACTGAACATCATATAACTATAGTTTAAAATAGTGCACATTAAGTGTCTACTACTACAGTACTCTTTTAGACCATAAAAACTCGAGTTTATGGTACTCGTATCTAATCTCCTCACTTTACCTCGGCTTTCAAATAAGTTGCACGCCTAAATTAGGTCCCGTTCAATGACAGACATAGGATCACCCTTTCTGTCACTGACCTACGATCTTGCTGTGTACAAAACAATATATTATACTCGCACAATACAACATTGTATGATATGTCACTGAACTACTATCATGATAAACATTTAAATCTTATCTGATAATGTCTCAAACTAGTAATTTACTCAATGGAACGGATGACCTTCGATTAGCGGCTAAAAAATGAATATTATTTGTGACGTTTTCCAACTAAGGCCCAACTTGTCAATAGGGGTAATTTTTGATTGTACCTTCATAGAAATAGCCTATTGTTAGCACCTTCTTGACAACTAGTAGTGACGCCTGTGAAGGACATATTTGTTTTCGCCTGCTTAACCTTCATGAAGGCCTTTAAATAAGTTCATTCAACCACAGAGCGTCACACCACTATACATAGTGCGACCAAGACTACATACCATACATATATTATACATACAATAATAATAGGATGTAGTCTTGTGTTATCAAGGACAATAAACAAGATAAGATGCGTTGTAAAAAATATACGGAAGTATTATTTTACTACATCATGTCAGACAAATAAGATTTTGAATCGTACGCATATTTATAATAAGCAGTTCTGAACATAAAAACAAGATTTTCCAAGAAATTTATAAATACTTTGTTTCGTCTGCTCATTTCTTACGCGCTTGATTGATCGTTATGTGTCGCAGCCAACTGGTTTAATTAGCCATTTGGTTAACTTTTTCACTAAACGGTGCCATTTAGTTAACTACCTGGATGAAATTTAGCCAATGCGTCAATATATCAATTAACGATATGGCTGGCCAATGCTTAGGACGTTCGTTTAGTAGGGCAACTATGAGGATATTAGGGTTTTCTTTCTAAACATCTATGACCCGTCAGCAGGTCGATGAGGCCCCCTTTTATTTATGCTCTGGGGGACACAAGCTGACTAACAAACCTAACCTAAAAAAAAGGAATTTGTTTTGATAACTTTTTCCATGAGGCTGGTTTCGCCCCCGAGCCCCTCTTGTGGGGGGCTCCACTCTCCCGTCCCCCATGTGAGATCAGGTTCTGGGACAGAATATACAACTAAAATTTAACGGATTCGGCTAGGCGGGGTATTTAATGTTGTCGAATGAAAGTAGTTTGCCTAACCGTTTGATAAAAGGGCAAGACGGCCCGATGTTTAGTGAAAAGGCTAGGCACTTAACCAAATGGCTAATTAAGCTAGTTGGCGGCGACACATACATTATGATTGACCATAATTGTTACTTATCTGGCTCACACATGCAGTTCAATGCATGCATAACTTTTCATGTTAACTACCTACCTGCTGTTAGGCAGGTATATAAATGCACTTTAGGTCTTTAGAGGTTTATTATTCATCACACTAGATAGCTGTTAACATCCTTTAACAATTCCATTTTTGTGTCGACAATCAAAACTTTAATATGCCCTAAACCGTACAATAGTATTAACAATAAATTAAAATAATAAACTAAAATATATCAAAAAAGTTTGGCCCCGTTTCAAGTTTCTTTTCTTATAATTTTATTTAAATAATGTGCAGTTAAAATAATACGCATTTACTTAATAGTCGCTTATAGTCCTTTAATTTTTTTGTTGGTTTCGTAAATACGAAGTGAATAAATATGCATGACCTTAAAGCTTATCAAAAAGTCCACTTGATGGTTATCAGAGATCTTATACTAACGTTAGAAGAATTCCCATTTGAATGGAAGGACAAAAACGCAAGAATCATGGACGTAGGATGTGGGGACGGAAGCGTTACTATGGACGTTTGGAGGAAATATATACCGGAAAATTTCAAGAAGATAGTTGGGAGCGACAAAAGTCAGAAATGTGTGGATTTCGCAAGAGCGAAGTACAAGAACGAGCGAACTGAATTCATTAGACTGGACATAGAAGGAGACGTACCGAAACAACTGAGAGGAAGTTTTGATCATGTAATATCATCGTACGTTTTTCATTGGGTGAATTTACAAGAGTAAGTGTTGTGTTGACTTAAACTTACACAATTTTCACTCATTATTATAACAACACACTTCCCTCCTTTCGCGACCATGGACGTCACGGCACATCCGAAACGTCGAGGAAATAGCATGTTTTTACGCGATTAAGTCCCGTTTTGTTATAATAATAAGTGTTGTGTGTTTTCTGCTGAATAATAGTTATTTTTCACTGAAACAGACATATTAGATCTGACTCTTTCGAAAACGATTAAACTTAAATTGACTTCTTCTATACCCTAGGTCAGGGCTTCTTAAACTGTGGTCCATGGACCAGGGGTCCGTGATACGAGAGCCGGCGGTACGTGGCTATATATACAACACAAACTTTCATGAACTCTTGATTTTCTTTTTCTCTGATTATTTTCGAAAAGGGTTTGTAAGGTTTTCAAAATAATGTAGGGGGTCCGTGGCCAAAAAAAGATTAAGAAACTCTGCCTTACGTAATAACAATACCTTTAATAATACCTGTAATACTTTTTAATGCATCTTTAATGTATAATTAGCAGCCTTTTAAACTCCGGTATGAGAACAGTGACTTTTAGACAAAAATTGATTATAAATAGTGTTTGTTGCTGGAAAAGCGAATAGTCTAAGTCAGCGATCGGCAACCTGCGGCCCGCGGGCCGCATGCGGCGCGTGAACCGCTCACTTGCGGACCTATATTCCGGTTTGTATTGCGGTTAATATGTTCCGAATAGTCTAAAATCACAAATTATTAACAAAGTGCGGTCCACGTCACGTTCCTTAGCTACATGTGGCCCTTGGCTGCTAAGCGGTTGCCGACCGCTGGCCTAAGTTGACATTTTTTTGTTTCAGAACCGCGTTTTCAAATGTATACGACATGTTAACAGTAGGTGGCAGTTGCTTGTTAATATTCCTTGGATACTTTAAGCCTTACGAAAATTATCGCAAACTCTCTCTCACACCGAAATGGAGTGAAGATCTGAAAAATGTCTCAACTAAGTTTATGTCACCGTATCACGACTCACAGGCAAGTACATTTTATGTAATTTTCCGTATAATATTTTCTAATTTCTAATAATAATTTAATATTTAGAGACATCTAGACGACATACCAATTATGGCGCTATTCAGGAACCTTATTTGTGTCCTATGAGCTTCCAATATTGGTACTACTTGTATGACCAAAACCGGGAGTCGTACAAAAAATACCGCGGGTCCTAATGTCCAAACTTTGCAGTATCCCCATGTGTACAAGCCGCACCAATTTTGGCTTTAGCCGTATGAATCATGAAAAATAATTCAATATACACGGCGAATTCTAATCGGTAATCAAATATTAATATCTAGCTAAAATCAAACTTAATAGGCGAGGTCTCACACAAATACCTCACTGTTTAATTAATTAAAGGTTAAAACATAATTTAAACTAATAACCACTGGATACATGGTCACCTACATTAATTATTGAAGTAAAATCACGTGATCACGATACGTCAAGTGCCATCGCTTTCGCGGAAAATTTGACAGATCTTAAGTAAATAAACTTTTCTACGAGTATGAGTAGATAGGGCGTGATAGATAACGAATTAAAATTGATAAAATGGCCAAAAATGAAAAGAATGCAATTCCAACGATTTAAGTAGCCGCCACACGAAGGACTTACTCACAATATGAAACCTTCTAGCTGCTTGCCTATTGCTCCTACGAGGATCCCGAGCAAAGTATCTTAAAATGCGTCGATCCAGATCGTCAGGACGACGTCGAGGCCGGCCGGGCGCTTGAGCGTGTTTTGGCACTGTGAACTGTCCGAAGTCACGGAGGTTTTAGTTCATGCGGTTTATCAAACTGTGCGTGAGAATTGGTACGTTTGGATGAATTTCGTGGAATAATTCTTGAGTTCATCTTCAGTTGTTTGGTTTGTATTGATAAACGTATCTACAATATTGTAACGCTCGATATTTTGAGCACAAATATGGTCGAGGCATATTTTTTTAATTACTAATTTACTTTTCTCATTCAATATTTGCGACTTCTATGACTTTGTTTAACATAAATTATCATTGCCATTAATTTTTTAAAGAGGTTGTAATCTCACAGATACAGATTAGTAGGGTGACAAGGAATTTAGGATAAAACTGATTTCGAAACAAAAATTATCACAGAAAAAAAAAATGTTTAGATGTAACTAATTACGACATCAACGTGACCGCTATCATTTACTGAGTTAGAAAAACTGGTTCCTGATTACCGATTAGATGTCATCGTGTATATTGCATCATATATCAATAGTTATAAAAGTGTGGAATTCACGAGAGTGCATCATATTTAGTTTGGGCCATAGTATGTACACTGACCATTAAAACCTGAGTTGACAATAGATGACGCAAAGAATGCCCATAGAATACACCGCCATCTGAAACAGTCTTAAATTTTACATTTAACAATAAGAAATTGAACAGTGTGAACTCATTCTATTATTTTTTCTGTTTTAGGATCCAAAAAAGGAAATAACTGGCATCATGCAAAGAGTCGGCTTCCGGAATATCGATGTCAAATTGCACCACAAAACTTTTGAATACACCCATGGTGTAGACGACTTTAAATGTGAGTACCCTGCTAATATTGCACATGTAAAATAAACGAGGTCTGCCGGCACCAGCCGCAAGATCAAACGCAAAACCATCATCCATAAAAAAACGAAATGATCCCATAGACGCCACGGCTCCGCCCAGCCCTGGCTTCCCCACCATTACCTATCAGCCTATCACGATGGGCATATATATATATCATAGATAGGTATAAGATAGGTACATCACAAAAAAAAACCTAAAATTTGTGAAGTTGTTTGGATAATTGATTGATACCTTGTTATTGATGGATTAAGATGAAATTTGGCATACAAGTATTGGATTGAAACATAATATTATGATACTTTTACCTCGATAATATGTTCCCTTGGGATGATAACGGGAATAACGCAGGTATGCTAGTCAAAACTAAATTTCTGTTGGCTTAGCACAACTGGCCGCGTCATTAGCTTGTTGCGCGACAGAGCATAACCTATCCATTTCGCACTGTAACGCGAAACAAAAACTCGAAAAAGTAAAAAATAATATGTACGTACCTTTCTACTGGCCTATTATGTTTTAAGATAAGTTGTTGTCGGGGGACCTTATTACATGCAGTACTAAAGGTCCTCAAAAAATATGATGCTCATTTAAAACTAACGCTAGGCTGTTTGTTTCAGTGTTAATGAAATGCCTAAACCCTTTCGACAGCCTGACTGACAAGTTCGATGACTTCATGGACGACTACGTTAAGTTGGACCCCGATGCGGGGACCAGCGTATATCAGTTATTAGTTGTTCGCGGTGCTAAATAGCTCTATTATTAAGGCAAAGTATAGGTAGTTTCACGAGAGTTGAGGCCAGTCACACAACAACACTGTCATGTAATGACAGCGAGGTTTTGAAATTAGTGTTCTTTTTTCGTACTGATAGCAAGTTCAACGGTGAATTGCAAAATAGACCATAAAGCTTCTTTTAAAGCCTTGTGTTTATTTACTCACTCATTCATTTCATTCATTCACTTTTTTTGCAATGAGTACTCGTACATGAAGATGTAGCTGTGTGTGTAATCATTCACCTCAACTCCCGTGAAACTACCTATACGATAGTTCTATCGTCCTTATTTTGATAAGTGAGCATTTCTGAAAAAGTTTGTAGGTATATCAATTGGGGAGTTACTATGACCCCATTTTTAAATTCATCAAGTTGATTTTTTATCGTAGTTGCAAGCCCATAATTTTATGGACCATCTCCTATCCACATTAGTAGCATATGTTGTAACAGTTTTTTTTAAGAAACTCTGTCGCTGTTGTCTCTTGGACAATGGAACAGAATAACAAAGAAGAAAAAGTTGATTGACCCCACAGTGACCCATTTAACAAATCCTTAATTTTATCTTATTTAGTTTCTGATATTTTTGATGACATCACCCAATAATAAATAATATTGGTTGATGTTTTGATGTTTTTTGGAATATTAGGAAAGCATATTTCCAATAGAATCTCAATTATGTAAAATAATCAACAATAGTATGTAGCAAACCTATTTAATCGACTTTCAAAAAAAGGGCGGCTTGCAATTCGTCTGCTTGTTTATTTTTAGGGCCGTACCAAAATGGTAAAAAAGAACCCTGCTTGTCTGTCTGTCTGTCCGTCCGTCACAGCCAGATATCTCAGAAACCCGGGCTCGAAACTTGTATTTTGCAAAACCCCGAAATTGCCCAATATTTTGAATTATTTTATGCTTTTTATGTACCTAGAGCTCAGTAATGTATTTAAGTCATGATTTCGTATTATTAGATTGTCTGGTTAAAAAACGAAATAATAAACCAAAGAGCGATAAAAACGGAAAGAATACCGGTATTTTTGTATGGAGCAAATACCGGTTTCCGAGCCCTGTCAGAAACTACTACTGCTATTGAGTTGAACGCATAGTGTTAAAAACCGCAAACCTAAGCTTATTGGCTATAAAATAATTCTTATAGCAGTTTTACTTTTTTTTGAGGTGGCCGAAGTGGAATGTCAAAAATTTAAAGTAGGAGTTTTAGTAGAGAAACAGTTTTTTTTTTTTCAAACCTGTAGTTTTTGATTTAGGATGAAAAAAGTTCAAAAAAATACCATTACCCCCGAATTGTTTATATACTACGAGTTTGTACGGAATCCTCGGTGGGCGAGTCCGTGTCTCACTTGACCGGTTTTTTTTATTTTTTGTGTGTTTGTTAAAGTGCGACCGAGATCTCGGTCTCGGCTAATCTCGGCCAAGAAGGGCCGAGATTCTCGGCTGCGCCCGAAACTGTGCAACGACTTCTGATTTGCCTCACATGGTCTCACGCCCGTTGGTCGGTTCAGCGTCGGCTATTGTGACATTTGTGACGCTATTGGCGATTTCGATTAGCCATGTCACATTTTAAGCCAATTATAAGGCGATGTGGCAGGATTGCCAGTTCATTTCTTTTCATTGTTGTTATTGCAGAAGAAAAGTTTAGAATTAGAATGCGGGATACAAAATTAATAAAATAAAATACCTATACGTGTTAAAGTGAGTGGAAGTGGACATAATTGGTGTGTAGATGTGCAAATTTAAGCAGTAGATTGGTAAGTAATAAACTGTATTGTGTACTTTTTACATAGTTTTTAGTTTCGATTTCACTCGTTATAGATATCTTGATACCTTAGATTGTACGTACGTTTTAAAATTTTAAGTATTAAAATCTGTGTGTGTCAAAATAAAACCTTTTTTGTACGAAATCCGCGTGTTTTCTTGGTTTTTCTTTGTTGGTCTCGGCCGAGACAAAAAAAACGGTCTCGGTCGGACCTTTGTGTTTGTTGCGCGATTACTCAAAGACGGCTGATCCAATTTGGAAAATTATTTTTTGTTGGAATGGGACCACATTGGTCCCATTACAACCATATCGGGATCTTGGAGAAATCGAGGGAACTTTTCAAATATTATAGGCACACATATGGCGATTTGGGTATTTTACATAGTGTCTCGTGCATTTTTAATCGCATAACTTTATTTGATGCCCGTTATTAACCGACTTTCACAAAAGAATACATTTGTTACTGAATATTCAATGTATACGTATATTGCGCGATTATCTACTCAAAGATGGTTGGACCGATTTGAAAATACTTTTTTGTTTTTGTTATACTTTTTGTGTGTGTGATCTCGAAGGTGTACCTTCGAGATCATCTCATCGCAACCAATCAAGATCCGATGATGGGATCTTGGAGAAATCGAGGGATCTCTTGGAATATTAATTTTTTTAATTCATTTATACATACTCAAGACGACAAATTGCTATTTTTTAGTCGCACTTAGCACAACGAGGACACGCGTTGACGTCATTTAATGACGGATTCTAATTTAGAATCCTACCGTTTCGTATGGGCTGTTTTCAATGCTCGGTACGGCTGGCTACTTTTGATTGCAAATTTTGGTTGTTAATTTTTATAGTTCGTACCCTTGGTAAAAGTCATTTTCAAAAAAAATTTACACAATTAAGGGATTTAATTAAAACAAAACTTAATTTATTCCTTTGTGTTACGAAAGTTACCCATATAGTTTGTATGCCTAACTTTCGTAACACAAAGGAAGCGACCGTGATTTTGTTTTTATTAGGCCCTTCACTATGTACAATTTTTATTGAAAATGACTCTTAAACGCTTCCCCTAAAAAGTCGTCATTTTGCAGATGCGGCTTTATTTTACCAAGGGTACGATTTGTGTAACATTCGCGTAATAAAAGCACTTAAAACGTAAAGTCACATACGGCTTTATTTTACCAAGGGTACGAGTTATCGAAGTTATATGTATACTACTTATAGCTATTTGTTCCTTACAAATATGAGAATCTATTTTACTACAGAAATAAAATCCCGTCTGCGTGCTTACTATCGCAATGATCATCGTACCGATAGGCATAGCATCAACAACATTTTGACGTGCTGCCGATGCCGTGTTGTTGCGGTACACTGGTTGAACCGTGCGTGTGTTTTCGTTTTGTTATTCAACAACAACACTATTTTGCAACGCGCCTTGCGAAACGCTGCATGCTGGTTGGGTTCTGCAAACAAACGAACGTTGTTTGACTAAGTCTGATGCAAATTAGAACTTGATTGGATAATGCTTTTACGTAATCAAAGAGATGGCTTCCATGTCATTTGATGACTGTATAGAACTTACGTACATATCCTATCATATTGTTTCTTAATACCTACTTTCATCACCAAGAACCCGCTCCGTGGGCCTTGGCTCGTAGCAATATGAGCTACATACGGGTGTTCCCATGTTATCGGCTACGAGCCTACGAGCGTAGCGCTATAAATGTTTGGTTGCGAAAGTAAGATAAGAAATGCAAAAATGTCCGTCTTAGCCATGGAACAGTTTAACATCACATCACTGGTATACTCTAGGTACCTACAGGTCGATTCACAAGAGCTGGCACGAATGGATTGAACGAGTGAATGATAATGTTGTACAGGTTGATTCAATAAGCGATAATCATGTTTTTAGTTTAGACTATCTCGTCTCCTAACTTCGTAAACCAGTCTGCATTGTGTATTTTATGCCCAGTAAAAAAATCCCTACCCACACAATCGCATCCTTGTTTGCACACTGACGCCGTTAAGCGCGGAAATTGCATCAAAACATCTAAATTCTAATTTTAATTCTATTTTTTTATTTTATTGTAAAATTGTCTGTATGTTTCTCTTTGTTATTCTGTACTGTGTAAGTTCTGTAACTGTTCTGTGTTCTGTGTGGCAATAAATTTTTCTTATTCTTCTTCTTTAAATTTCGTATGAGTTTCGCATATTTTCGCCATGATTTCGTAGATTGCGGCGTCAGTATGAAAACGGGGTATAAATTAAATTAAAACTCCATGATAGTAAAATATTTGTAGCGAACCATCAAATTTACCTTTCTGTCATATCTTTTACCTGCTTAGTCTTAATAATATGCAGAACATATGTATTTTTAATTTTTTTCTTGAATAACGAAGAAGTTTTATGTACTTGATATTTGGATCCACCCGTATAAGAATGTCACTCAACGGTGACAAGTGACATTACTTTCGTTCAATCTATTCGTGCCAGCTTTCGTGAATCGAGCTGTACTCATTTACTTAGATAAGTCAAAATTTTTAAATGTCTAAATGGTTTGTATTGTCGCCTGTTTCCTTTTCCTACTTAAGGCTGCGTCTCCACTGAGGCGGAGACGAGCGGAGCGAAGCGGAGACGTGTAGGGTCGACCAATCACATTAGTTGGAATTCAGATCTCGTCTCCACTCCGCTTCATTAGAAACAGCAATCACTAATGTGATTGGTGGAGCAGCTTAAGATAGAAACGACACTCTCAACGATAATGTTTCCAAGCTTTATTTTGGACATGTGGCGAGAAGAAATCCACAGAATTTAGAAAAACTTCTGGTGGTAGGAAAACTAGAGGGAAAAAGACCACGCGAACGGAACGGACGGATGGTGAAAGATATTGAAGACCTCAGTGAAGGTCTTTCAAACTGGACACGACCTTCAGTAATTAAGAGTACAAAGAAGAAGAAGAATGTGATTGGTGGATCCCTAGACGTCTTCTCTCCATTCCGCTCGTCTCCGCTTCGGTGGAGCCACAGCCTAATACGTATATACCATGTCGGGTAAACACAAAGAAAACGCCTTTACTAATTATTTGTATTATTATTCATAATTATCTGTCATACCAAGCCAACATAATTAAATTGACTAAAAATAAAATAAAATAAACTTTCAAAATGTGCTACGCAATATCTTGCTTTAGTAATTCCACCAAACATTTCAAGTTACCTACCGTACATTATGCCAATATCAGTTGCTAAGTAATTGAAGTAATTATGTGTATCCATTACCGCCGTTTGTCACTAGTAAATAGAATACCACATATAATTACGCGTCGAGCCTCCTCGTTAATATCAAAAGGCGGCCAAAATTAACGACATCGTGCCTTAGGGCTAGCCTGGTGAAATTAACCCGAGCAAGCCCCTACCACGCGACAACGCAATATTATAAGGTGTATACCACGGAAATATATCGAGATGAGAGGAGAGACGAACGAGAGAGCAGGTACCTCGCGTGCTAAAAAGAAGGGCCAGGGACCTTCTTTGCTCGCCGTCAACGTCAGTCGCCGTCGATATTATTATCAGATCTGAAAAATCTGGTAACAATGGTATAATTATTGTTCAAATACCACCAAATGATATGGAAAATGTATGTTTTCCGTCACTAAATTACACTCTTGACGTCAAACGTCTACCGCAAAATCTTAACACGCTTGGTTCCCATACAAATCGACGAACTATTTACTTCAATTTCGATATGTTTCTATGGTGCATAGGTACACATCGGATCATCAGGCCTAATATTTCTAATCAATGTAGTTTTTGTAGGTACTTACTGTCTAAAACGAATATTTACTTTATCCAGACTTTAAAAAATTTGAACAGCGTTAAAAAGTTCCATGGATTAACATATTGAGTACACCGAAGCTTGACGCTGTGTATGCGCTGTCACGCGTCGTTTTGCGTTTGCGTTGGCGTTGGTTACTCAAAACAAATTTCAATTTTAATTTAATTAGGTGCTTGTCTAGTTGCATAATTAATTAATCATTTAAATTCATAATTTTTATATGTAATTTTCCCTCTGAAACCGTACTTTTCAGGATTTTTCAAAAGGTCATCCTGTAGAAGCTATTAGGATGAGTTAGGTTCTTTTTTATAACAAACTAGATAAGTTAATAGTTACAGAGAAAAACTGTAAGACCTTCTTATATACAAGAGTCAACCGAGCCGGCCGCCTAATAGCTCAGCGGAAAGCATCAAACTGGAAACAATCCCAAACAAAGCCAACAATGATCCATTGGACGAACAAAGGGTAATCAATATCGCTTCTTGGACTACCAGGCGAGAGAAGTGTGGAAACTGATCGATATAAAAGCCGCCGCAACACCACACTCGTCGGTCACTACCACTCCGACTCCTAAGCCCTAGTGCTAACACTAAGTCCTAGTTTAGACTAAACCTCCTAAACCTAGCTTTACATGGCATTTTTTTGCATTGTGTCTTGTGAACTGGGGTTAAATTGCAAGAGTTTAATTTAAGAGAAATCTAGTTGGTATATTGAGACTTCTATATAATAGCAATATACTAAAAATAAAATTATAGAAGCGACCGCTTCAAACAGTTTTTTGTCGCCGTCAGCGAAATCAACGAGAAAACAAATAGTAACACCATCGAATTAAGCAACCTTCGCCTCTGCGGGCAGGTTAATAGCTCCCCCATTTGTTTGCATCCCAGGGTGTTTTCTTTAAAATTTACCGGTACACAGTATCGCACCGAAATTTATTCGCGAACCAGCCAAATTGTTAAAGACATTGAGCCCGTTCCTAATTAACTTTGGAGTCATTTCTGCTTGATATATTTGATCGTTCAGTCCACCAGAATCTCCTAGTTTGATCCCCCTGGGGATCTTGGTGTACTCAGGATTATGATTAAGAAAAAATCTATGGTATGATAACATATATTTTTTTCTGTGCCTGATCACGAATCTCTCTGCTGGCTCACGGTGGATGCAGGTTGTTTACAACCGAACTAATTGGAAATCTATGGGGGAGGCCTATGTCCAGCAGTGGACGTCCTATGGCTGAAATAATGATGATGATAATGACGAAATATTTCTTTGTTTATTTAATAGGCCAATTCCTTTCTGATATTGCCCGCTTTTCTCGCTTTCTTATTGCACTTCCTTCATTCATCTTCCTTTTGAACATCAATACCATCATATTTTTCAGGTGACTGCTGGACATGGGCCTAGAGCATGCTACTCGTATTCTTTTCATTCATTACTATGTATCATCGTGTTTATCATTGCTTGCTACTTGCTACGCTGTGTTTACCGATTTCCGATCTTCATGCTAGAATCCGTCTTATTTTTACACACACATACTCTGCACGGCACACTCTAATCCTGTCTTCCACGTATCTTCTACGTATCTACCTTCATTCAGAGTCTCGCGTTATTTCGTCCACTATTTGTATCGTTTATCAGCAATCTTATCATGCCATTATTATAGTTTAATCACTAATATTGTACCCTCGAAACCATTAAAGTACTGAAGTCCTGTGTTACAAATGCTGAGCTTTGCACAACTGGCCGCGACTGCTTTTCGCGCGATAAAGCATGACTTGTCACTTTCTCACTACATAAAATGGAAAGGGAATACCTAGTATTTGTCGCGCGACAGAGGGTCGCGTAGCACAATAAAATTGTGCTAAGGTACTGCTTTTAAAACGACAGTCGGACGTTCAGCTGAGAAAGTTTACCAAGTCCCCTTTTTTCCATAATTCACGGGTTGGTCCTCAAGGAATCGACGGTTTGATGTCGCCGGGATAAGTTTGGACTCCGGGGACTAACCGGATACTTCGACCGCAATGTTATACGGAAAGAAATAATACAAGAGTTGTATGGGTATAAATAGTTTCGTACCCAGAGGAATCAAAGGGATCAATGAGTTGACGATGTGAACGATATATGTCTGTGTGTCTGTAACCGACGAAGCGATACTTTATAAGCAGTGGTCGGCACTATCGGTGCAAAACTTCAACAAATCTTGTCAACCGGACATAATAGAGCGCTTACAGCCTTGGAGGAACACATTCGGTCGGTACTGACTAAAATACCAACTTGGCTTAACATCTCAAAACTTTTTTGTAGTAGAAGAACTGTGAACGGGACATGCATCTTTTTACATGTAGGTAATGTTTTTGGTGGATACGTCTATACTCAAGTATTTATTGGAAATCCGAGATTTTGATATACAGGGTGGGAGGGACTATACCGATATACTTTAGCCATGAATTCCTGGTGGTGAGACGAGTAAAAAAAGTTATGTGATGTATAGTCGAAAAACGCTTACTTTCAGAGATATTCATTATTTTTTAAATGAAAACTCCCAAGTGTGTAACAAGCCCTAATAAATGTGACTAAGATAGTTTTACTATTTTTTTTAAATCCTTTAACTAAACAGCAATTAACCTTCGCAGTATTTGATGATAAGCGACTACGAGGCCAAAAAATTGACCTTTCGTTTCCATTTTAGCTTTTTTTTCTTTTTGATAACTTTTCCTCCAGTAAGGACATGTTTATAACGAGGGGCTGAATTTACTGATTTATTTTGTTCCATAAGACTATTAATGTAAAATGACAATATTCGACCCATGTTGATATAACATTATTTACTCGTCACACCACCAGGAATTCATGGCTAAAGTATGTCGGTATAGTCCCTCCCACCCTGTAGAGTTAAATTTAACACTGTTCTGCCAATACTATTCTTATCTCCTTGGTTGTAAGTTCTCCTTTATGTCAGCTTTACAAGTTTTGTTAAAGTTTTGCACCGATAGAGCCGGTCGCTGTTTATAAGCAATGTTAAAGTGGTAAATAGTCACCACTTTGAAAAAAAACCCGTATCTAAAAATGTCATAGAGAAAAACGTCAAAAGTTACATACGAACGTTATATAAATTTACTGTGTTTTAAAGTAAAGACGAAATATCTTCGTGGTCTCACTCTCGTAGAGTTTTCATACAACAACTGGAATACCATCACTAATTAGCTATGGTGAACTGTAAGGTAGTTTATTCCGAAACAATCATATCACTTTAATTCCTAGAAAACAAATAGTAGTTTATGTGATAATGAGAGGCGTTAAAACACGAGCGTGGGTTTATGAAACAAGCCGATGGCAAATTTCATAATAACATCACACGAGTGTTTTAATGCCTAATTATGTACACTGCTTTATCTATAAGTACGCATATTATAAATCCTCAATTAAGTATTCGGGAACCATAAGAATGACCGCCAGTGCACCGCCACCATCGCACCGTCACCATCGCAGCGCCGCCATCGTAGCGTCGCCATCGCTGACTACATTTTCGTAATATTGTCGATTTCAAAAATATTATGGATTTCATACATTACAATAACACTGTCATAGATAACACACTGATGTTACATTACTGGTCGCAATTATGGTGGTCAGTGTAAACGGTTTCCGAACGTATAAAAGAGGATTTTATGACATGGGTGTATACATATAAAATATATTTCAGTTTCATCTGAAATATTTTATACAGAATCATAAGAAATATACATTTGCATAACAATTAAGCACTCATGTCTATTGACATCAGTTAAAAACGAAATACAAAATTTAATCCATTGCTCAGCGATACGAGTGTCTACGATTGAGAAGAAACTCCGTCTTAGTTTTATTTTCAATTTAAATTTACAGAGGTATCTCCCTGCGTGAAACATCCCGAGTCGGACCGCGACCGACAGTTTCAAATTCGCAAAACTAACAATTGTCATAAAAGTTGAATGCAAAGATAAACAGAAAGATTCGTCTTATTTCCGTGGCCAGAGGCGAAAATAAATCTTGCAAGGAACTACGTCGCGCACGACACGCGGTAACTGAAAATCAACATGGCCGACCCTTGTTTGTCCATTAGTTGCCACAGACTGTGCAAATATAAGAGAAATGCCTGCCAAAGATACTATGTTTTACTTTGTTACTGCACCCGCTTTTTGTCAGCGATGCTTACTTATTTAGTTTAAGATTAGTGGTCGGGGGAACTGTGGCGCATTTCTTTCCAGAAGTGCCTATAATTCGTTTCATGTCATGTCAAAAAAGTAGTGGATTACTTATTCACCATGCGATTTCAAGCAAAACTGCTACGGTATAATGTGCTATCTTTAAAACGTCATAAGTTATCGTAATAAGTCACAGTACTTGTACAATATTACCCTCAGACATCCTAGGGAAACAAAAAACGTAACTAGGCGAAAATGACCGACTTAAAAATCGAGATATCGTCACTACTTTGAAAAAACTCGTATCTAAAAACGACTCAGAGAAAAACGTCAAAAGTTATATACGAACGTCATATACACTTACTGCGTTTTTACCTGAAGTCAGTGTCAGATACGTAATTTTTTTAAGTAATGACGATACCTATACAAATCGATTTCTTATTATCAAATAGTTATTCAAATCAATAGCACAAACGTAATTTATATTTATATATGACCTTACATATTACTTTATTCGAATATTTCGTTTGTTAAATAGCAACACTGATTCATCCTTTTTATAATGACACATAACATTGTCAGATTTGATTGTCAATAAAGGTTTTCGATTTTGGTTGAGTTTATTTTTAAGATTTATATTTACGCGGGATAGTTATATTCTTCTAGTGAACTGTTTTTATATAAAGCAAAGAATTTCAAATGTTTGCAAATTTTTCCTCTTCCGAGGATATTCTCAGCAAACCAGCCTACAAAAGAAGGCGCTGCGTCGTTATTATCACTTTGGGTATGTTTTTATTATCAACAAAACTAAAGCTAGTTTCATGGTCTAGCACACACGCTAAAAACACTTTATCTGTTACCTGGCAGAGCTCTAAATCAATTGTCAAATGTTATGTTATGCTACTGCACTTTTCGGCTCAATTACTCACAAAGTAGTTGTAATTGTAATTTGATATGAAATCATTTTTATAGAAACAAGAAGTAGCGAAAAATCAAGACATACGATTTAATTGAGAGCCGTGTTATATGTGAAATGCTGGGATGGGAAAACGGTGATTCGTTGCACTTCATGGCAGCTTAAATACCGGACTTGACTTGGCTTTGAATTTAGTTCTACTATATTCTCTTCTATATTGCGCCCATTCGAGTAATAGAGAATACGATAGGCTTCAACTATTCATACATACTCGTATGTGCCTATAGCTATTGCTAGCACTTTTATATCGTTAGTCGTCTTTTTTGCACAGTGTCACAGGTAAGTAAAAAGAAACAAAAAGAGTTGACGTAAAGACGCGGCCAACTTTTAACGGCTATGGAAGTCGATATTTCCCGTTAGTTGGTTGTGCTAATGCTGGAGATAATATTTCTAAACTTGTGTTTACTTGTATTGTGCCAGCAAATCACGTCGTCACAGAAGTAGACATACAAAAGCTGATGGAGGCAGGACTGAACGTGGTACGATTCAGGTTGCCGCACCAAACGAAGGGAGACAAGGTCAATCTTCTTAGCAAGATTGAAAAGGCGACCGCCATATGCTGCGAGAAGCATGGCTTGCTGAATTGGCCTCTTGCCACTTGCATTGACCTGAAGACGCGTATTGTGAAGACTGGACTTCTTGAAGAAGTAGTAAGTTACTTTTATTTGAAGAGGATAACATAACAGTGCCAGAGAATTTAATGATGGATTTATTAAATTCAACATCGTTTATTTTTTTTATGCCACACCTGGCCATAAAGTGGCTTTTTCCGCACGCTACGCGTACGGAAAAAGGCGCTTTCTGGCCAAGTGTAGACATAAAATGATGTACACAACACTACCTCCCGTGTTGTGTACATTATTTTATGTCTACATTTATGCCTCGATCGCATATTTACGTCCCTCGCTTGCAGCTCGGGGCGCAAACTTCTGCGATCTCGGCCTTTCTTTGTATTACCACCCTAGTTGTGTAATGAACTATAACAACAAAACAGACTAAAGTAAACGCCATATTAAGGCGAACTAGTTTGACAGTTCTACAAACACAAATATTGCCAGAGTTAGGCCAGTGATGTTTTGTCGATATAATAAAAATAAAGAAATGCGTTAGATTCGAGTGGGTTTTACTGAATTTGTAATAAATAAAGTAAGGTGACACAATCAATTCTTGAAAAGATTTAAGGATCACACGTTTCATGAATTTATTTTGTCTTTTTAGACCTATCCTGATGCGTGCAAATTATTGCCGATAACATTTTATCGATATTAACCTATGACTATTTAATTTTCTGTGAGCCAGGCAACATTTATAATTGTCAAACTAGTTCGTCTAATTATGGCGTTTACTTTAATTGTTGACTTCTATTAAAAAGTTAACGGTCTTATTAGTTCAGCAATTTGGTTCTAATATAATTAACAACGTATTCTTTCTCTTTGGTTTACTACATTGATATCAATACAAAACGCTCTCTAACGAAGGACAATTCTTTGTAGGATGTACCTTACATAACAATAAAGAAAAATTCAAATGTCGTCCTCACTTGCGACGTATCGCATTTCAACAAATGCAATGAGCACAGAATATTTGTCGACAACCATGAGCTAGGGACAGAAGTGAAAGTCGGTATGAAGATATCCATAGACGGTGATGAAATCGGACTCATCTGTACCGAGATTATTGATGAGAAATCCGTGCAAACTGTTGTTGAGCGTGGTGGTAAACTGACTGATATGTGCGGCGTTTGTTTCCGATGCCTCAAAAGTTCGAGACCTTTTGTTACTAAAAGCGATGTGGGCATTCTGAAATTCGTCGCGGAATATAAGGTAAATCGTTTTTGTTAGGTATATTACCTGATATAGAAATATGAAGTCTATAATAGCTAGGGAAGTGTAATTATTTTTACGTCACCATCACATTGAATGTGTGTTTCAGAATCAAAGATTTTATATTAGATTTTAAAAAATATGTAAGAAATAATATATTATGAGAATGCGAACGAAAGTAGATAATTAGCGAAACATACCTTTAGCCGTTGTTGAAATATATATATATATATAATTGCCTTCTTTTTAATTACCATAGATATTGATGTTCATAAAGAAAGAAATAAGAGTGTTATGTTATGAAACTTATGATTCTAATTCTTGGCGCACAGATGAGGCAAGATAGGAATGAGATGGGCGGGTGGTAGAGATATATGGCACAAAAGGCGTAGATAAGTTTAAGGCTAAGATGAGCGAGTGATTAGGTGTTTAATAATTATTATTAAAGGTTGACGCTGTAGTCATTAACTACGTAGAAGGCGGGGAGCAGATCAGAAAAGTAAAGAAAATCATCGGTAAGAAAAATCGACGGCCGATTATACTCAGCGGCATTAGCACCGAAGATGGAATCGACAATATTGACGAAATAGCTAAAGTAAGTACAGAACTAAATATCAAAGCAACTTTTATCAAAGTTGTAAAATTCGTCATCAAAATAATAATGGAGTTTTACATGTTTTCTATAAAGTAGAAGACGATTGTAATAGGTATGTATGTACGGGCAACATTGCACAACCTAAAAAAGGGTTTTTGCGGTTTGGTGCTCCAAAGAATATATTTTTTATGTAAAACTATAAAATATTCCAAGGAAGTCTTCCCAGTATAATTTTGCGTCTGTTGATTAGTTATCTAGCAAATTTTGGTGAATAATTATTTCAGGAATCAGACGGAATAATACTTTCAAGAGAACATCTGCCATACGAAGTGCGGGATTCTTACAAATACAAGTTCAATAACATACAGAAGTGGTTGGCAGCAAAATGTCACCAGGTAAAGCTAAAATTCATGACATAAGATATTCAGTTTTCGGAATTAGACAAAACAAACGGTGTAGACAGACTCTAAAAGTTTAGTACACCGTAATAGACAAACTTGCAATAGGGTTAGCACAAAGTCGGAATCCAAATCCAGAATTTTACAGGACTGCAAGTATTTCCAATTGCGTAAGTATAAATTATAAAGCCCACTTTTGGACTGTGATGCTGACAATTACTTTCTTGGAGCTACTTTTTATCCTCGATACAGGCAAGTTACAGACCCTAATTTTATCAAATTAAACATTTTTTTTTGTAATTATAAACCATCGCGGACAACAAACTCAAAAATACGGATAATTTTTCTTAATGACATTATAGGGCGAGAAATTTCTCATCCACACCCACCCCACATTCTTTGCTTGTTCTACCATACTTATATACTTATCTGACAACAGAATAAGTAATAGTACTACGTACAGAAGTTTCCCTTTCTGACGAAACTGACGTTCGGGTTCGACCACCGGACGGAAAGCACCAGATCCGACCATCTCTCTCTATCGCATATCACGGTCTGGTCGTTGGATAAGCCCCACTGGAGGGGCAAAATTTGCTAAACTAGTACCAAACGCTACTAAGCCGCCCGGCAAAATCGCGGAGTGAGCCGCCCCTGACCTAACGTAGAACTCTACTCCTATAGGCTTGCCTTTTTAAGGTATTTGAGCATCCTAAGCATTGCTTAGTTTGGGACGAGATCGATTTGTGTAAGATGTCCCATGATATTTATTATTATTATTTATTCTAATGTTCCTCGAAAAGAAATAAGCCAAACTTCTCCAGTTTTACTCAACGAAATGGTTTGACACCGCTGCCAGAAAAGCAATAGTCAGAAATAACTAGACATATATAATCTCTCAAGGAATTTTGTAACCAGTTGTGCTAACCCTTACGGTCTGTTATAATGGAAAGTCCAAGGTCCTTTTTAAAAAGTTTTTATTTGACACACACACTAAAAATTATACACGACCTCTAAGTAATTAGGGAACAGCGCGGTGTGACGATTCGGGAGCAACTGAGGTTTGTATGGGATGGATTGAGGAGCTGGACTCGGATGGAAGGGAGGACTGCTTATGGGTTGCTGAGTCAGCCATAAGGCATACATGGTGGAGGTTATAACATCTCCCCTGGGTAAGACTGAACTTACACTCTTAAGGAGTGAAGTTTAGGTAAATCGGAGTCGAGGACCTGGATTTGGTTCTGGAATGTCTTCAGGTTCAGAAGGTTCAGTGGGTATGGTTGAAGTGTTAGGATTAGGAGGGAAATTGAATTTTTTACAATAAAACTTTTTCCAGATCTTAAAAATAACAAAAGATATTAATACAAGGATAATTCCGATAGTACAATAAGAATAATAGTGACCATACAAAACAATGTGAGGTCTATTAATTATTTTATCTAATTTTTCTAACTGGTCATGTGACCAGTGTTCGTCATCCTTCAAGGATTCTAGGTTCAATTTCTTTACAGGTATGGTGGGAACATTTAATTGGAATTTATTTAATTGGAAGTAATTACAGCAAGTATCATTAATTAGGTTAAAAGTTGATACAATAGGTTTAATGTCTATGGTTACAATATTTTTTGCAATGATTTGCATGTCCTTAAAATAGGCCATACATTTATTAGGTAAGGTTAAAATACCGGTTCCCACAATATTAGTTTCGAAAACATTTGAGTTATTATTACATTCAATAGATAATTTAGATTTTTGTGAAATTACATATATCCATTTATTATTACTTAGTTTATGCCAAATTTCCATATTTCCAGATACAAGTTTAGATTTACATTGAATTGGTTTCGATAATAACAATTTTGTTGCTATTTCAGTTTCACATATAGGTTGTGACGTAGTGGAAAAGGTCTGATAAACATTACAAACATAAAATCCATTATTTAGATTCTTACAACTACTTAAATCATCTAACATGCAATAACGTGACTCATCTCTACTTAACGCTACATACTTCGCGGTGGGTAAGACCATCGCGTAGGCGGTCGGTGTAGCGTTACCATGATGCGCTACCGGGAATGACACACTGTTGTACATATTATATTCCTGGGAGTTAACTAAAGGTATTCTCATTACAAAAACAATTTTGTTGTCAATATAAAAGCTTGATACATCTGAGATATTCATTAAAATGTTCACATGGTTCAAATTTAATGCCAATGGTAATTCTTGATATTTAGGTAAAAATCTATGATGTTCCACTAATTCGTGGAATATTTGTTTCGGGGTGAGAATGGATGGGTACAAAATATTTGATTTACTGAACATTATGGCATTTATAATGTCTTCCAATTTAAAAGACAAGGTTAAAATATGGTTTTCAATAATACTTATCAACTCTAATATGTTTGATCTTAAAATAAGTTTATTGCCAATTACAGTTAAATTTTTTAAAGACATATTCAGTACATTTACAGCGTCATTCAATATTTGTTCGTTGGTGTTAATTTTGTTTAGGAAATCCTCATGGGATTTTAGAGTCGCGGACGTGATTAAAATATTAGATTTAATTACGGTTGATATGTCCTTTTGGTCATATTGTAAATTTTGAATGGCGTTGTTATACATGCTAGCGTCATCCTGGTCCATAGTTCCAAACAAGTGTTTGAAAACGGTGCCTACGGCTCCAAACCACGCAGATCTCTTAGATTTATTCGAAATTAAATGAGAGATTGAATCATAGTCTCTAATTATGTCTTTATACCTTGTAGTAAGTGGTTTGAAAATGTTATTGCATTCTGTTATTGACAAGCTATCACTCTCCCGACATAGAAATTTTGAGGTGCCTATCACACCGTTTAAGTTATCAATATGAGGTTTAATAAAAGATATGTCTATAGGTATAACTACGTCTAGGAATCCGTTAATCACTTTTAACTCTCCAACGGGGTCGAAATAAAGGCCTGGACTGTTCTGTACAGATTCGGTGAAATTAGCTTGTATTAAGAGGGGAGCGCTGAAAGGAAGAAAATAAAATAAAATATAGTACTTAATTAAATGTTATATGTAAAATATTCTAAAAATAAGTGATTTAATTATTACTTCTATGAGCTAACTTAACTTGATCATAGTGATGAACTATGTATTTACGATTGATTAATAAGGTCAATGTATTTCGACCATTAATTTTCATGACCTTGTAAGGTCCCTTCCATACAGGAGATAGCGCTTTACGAAGTCGCAAATGATTTTTTAAGTAGACATAGTCTCCGACGTGATAAGTTACCGGTTTGGTACGGGTATCATAGTAAGTTTTGGTTTTTTCTTTGGATTTATGTATGTTCTCAAGGGCTTTGCTGCGGGAATGCTGAAGACGATGTTGAAGCATTTTAAGGTAATCGCAGTATGTCGTACCGGGTGCGGATTCGTAAATGGAATTCGGGAAAAATGGTTTATGTCCAAAAATTAGTTCGTAAGGGGTGTAGTTAGTAGTACCATGCACAGTGGTGTTATAGGTTAAAATAGCAGTGTATACATAACGAGGCCAGTCAGTTTGATCTTCATTTACATAGGATTTTAGATATTCTTTTAAAGTTGAGTGGCTCCGTTCAAGGGCACCCTGGGTCTGAGGATGGTAAGGACTGGACCAAATTTGTTTGATTTTTAGAAATGAGCAGACTTGTTTGAAAAGGTCGGATGTGAAATTAGTTCCTTGGTCCGTCAGGATATACTTTGGTATACCAAATAGGCATATGAAATGCACTAAGCATTCGCTGGTCTCTTCAGCGGTGGTACTTCTTATAGGGTAAGCTAGGGAATATTTTGTCAAGTCATCTTGCATAGTGAGTATGTATTTGACCTTGGCAGGTCCGGCCTCTGGTAGAGGTCCTACAATATCTAGCGCTAAACGCTGGAAGGGCTGTGTTGAGGTAGAAGTTATTTCTAGAGGAGCACGGTTGATTTTTCTCAGTGCCTTGTTACTTTGACAAGAGGAACATTGTTTTATATAATTTTCGATATCAGCTCTCATGTTTTTCCAAAAATATTGTTCACGAATTCTATTAAACATGCGGGTGTTTCCCAGATGTCCGGCAATCGGAATATCGTGATTCTCTTTCAGAATTTTAGGGATTTCGCTCAACGAAGGGTAAATGGTGTTATTATGATATATGTGTATTCGTATTCCGGTTCCATTGAAAAGGTAAGCGATCATGTTATAAATTTTGGTAAAAGCGTGTTTGTCAAATGGACTTTTAAAGTCTGAAATACTAATATCTTTTGTCTCGTTATTAGGGATTGCAGTTAAGTGGTTACGAAGGTTTTTTAGAGATTCGAAAATGTCAACGTAGGGGCAATCGTCGAAATGATGGACCTTTGTGAATAATGTTATGAAGGCTTTTCCGCCATGTTTTGTTTCCTGGAATGACAGTAGTGTCTTTTCGGATTGTAGGAATTCTTCTCGTTCAGTTAAGTTACTTAAGAAATCTTCGACATAAGGTACACTTTCGTCAAGGTCTAAGGAGGTAGGAATAATAATTATTTTATGAGGACTTTTTAGTAGATTGTCGTTGTGTTCAAATATTGCAGTATCAAAATTAGCATCCTGTGGAGATTTTAAGAATTTCGAGTAAGTGTCTTCGACAACAGAGGGAAGAATTTCGGATAAGTCCTGAATTAGATCTGTTTCAGTGGGTTGCACTTCCACGGATGGGGTATTTTGTTGGTTAAGATCGTCGATCAAGGAGTCTAATTCAATAGGTGAAAATTGTGGATCAGGTGATAGAGACGGTAAGTCTCCGATGTCGAATGGGTCAATGACTTCCGGTTGTGAATAGGAAGTTCCAGGTTGTGGATTTTCGTAGATATTTGGTTCAGTTGAGGGCCTAGGATTTTCGTTAGCTTCCTCATTTACAGCAGTGACTGGGAAATTGTTATCTTCGGGAATAGGATAACGCGATAACGCGTCGGCTGCGCAATTTAATTTTCCTTTGCGATATATAACTTCATAATCATACTCTGATAATTTTAGACGCCAGCGTTGTAGTTTGCTGCTGGGGTCTGTGTGGTTAATTAACCACTTTAAAGGACGATGGTCTGTTATGATATAGAATTTCCTTCCAAAGAGATAGGGTCTGAAATATTTACAGAAATGTACAATGGCCAAAAGTTCTTTTTCCGTCGTACTGTAATTGCGTTCATTTTTATTTAACGTTCTCGAGGCAAAAGCTATGGGTTTGTCCTTGCCAATTTCGCCTTGGGACAAAATACCGGAAATTGCGTAATTTGATGCGTCGCAGGTAAGTATAAAGGGTTTTGTGAAATCGGGATAAATGAGAATAGGGGCGCTAGTGATTTTTGATTTTAATGTTTCAAAAGCTAACTGTTGTTCGTGACCCCAATTAAAAGGGATGTCTTTCTTTAGTAAGTTTGTCAGTGATTTGGAAATTTTAGAGAAATCGGGGATGAACCTTCTGTAATAGGATACTAACCCCAAGAAGGATTTGATGTCCTTCGGTGACATGGGAGTTGGAAATTCAGTGATTACTTTAATTTTTTCAGGATTGGGCCTTACGCCCTTGTCACTAATGACATGTCCAAGGTAAGCTACTTCTTTTCTGAGGAATTCGCACTTATCTGGTTGTAGTTTCAGATTGAAACTTCGCAGCCTGTCGAAGACGGCTGTAAGGTTTTCTACGTGGGACGCTAGGTCATAGGAATAAATCACGATGTCATCGAGGTAGACGAAACAACGGACTCCTTGGAGTCCTGTAAGGCAGTTATTCATGAGCCTTTGGAACGTGGATGGGGCGTTCTTTAGCCCGAAGGGCATTCTATTAAACATGAATTGACCTTGAGGTACTGAAAAACTTGTTTTCTCTGCGTCTTCAGGAGACATTTTTATTTGGTGGAACCCAGAGGCCAAATCAAGGGTGGAAAAGTATTTGCTATTACCTAATTGGTCTAAGATGTCAGAAATTTGAGGTATAGGGTAGGTTTCACCTATGGTTATGTCATTGAGTTTGCGGTAGTCGACGACCACTCGCCATTTTTGTTCTCCTGACGCGTCGAGTTTTTTGGGGACGACCCAAATAGGGGATGACCATGGGGACATGGCAGGTTGTATTATGTCTTGTTCTAACATTTTATTAATTTGTTTTTCGACTTCTTTCTTATGTACTTCTGGGAATCGATAAGATTTTGTGTATATAGGAGCATCGCTAGTAGTCCTAATATTATGTTGAATCTTGGAAGTAGACGTCAGTTTGTCATCTGGAAGATGGAAAATATCAGAGTATTGAGAACATAGTTCAGTGAGGGCGTTTGCTTCCTCTTCATTCAAATGGGATGTGCGGAGTGAGTTTAATACTTCTTCGGTACGTCTGACAGCGTTGGCTGTAGAGGAATAGGCTACATTGACATGTAGCGGTTCTAGGTAGAGTTTTAAGTCTGGTTTGACTGTAACGAAGTTTTCTGATGTATTAATAATGGAGATATTAACTCGATTATTTTCCTTGACCTTTACGATGCAGTTGGCTATAAGCAGTGATTCGGACAAATGGTCAGTAATGACACCTTCTTTTATTTCAGGGTTAGCTACGGTGCATTCTATTATTGTCTCAGTTCGCGGGGAAATATTGTAATTTGGTTCTTTGAAGGACAGTTTAATTTTCTTCCCGTTTACTTCCAGACAGTTAGTCGCGTAATTAACATTACAGCGGAATTTGGAAAACATGTCGGTACCGATAATGCCATCGTAAGGTAAGTTTATATTTTCCATCACATGAAAATTGTGACATAAGACAAGGTCATCAGATAGTTGTATTTGAGATTTAAGGTGACCAAGGCTTTTGATCGATTCTTCAGATGACTCAATCCCTTTGACATTGATTTCACTTTTGTGGAATTTCAAGGATTTGTCAACACTTGACTTTTTTACTAGGCTTATGCACGCGCCGGTATCTATGAGCAATGTCAAGGGTCTTGAGTTCATGGATGTAGGTACAGTGATGTACGGTAAGTATCTATCGCTTTTAGTTAGTACTTCGTAGACCTTGGGATTCGTGGGACCTTGGGTTTTTACCCGGTCTTTAGGAAATGGAATTGGGATAGTGCGTATGGTGCCTGGTACGACATTACGACTCGAACGACACCTTATCGAGCCTACATCTCGTTTAAAGAGCTGGAATCTGTTTCATCAACACCTTCATCATTCTCAAGGAAAGTTATCGGATGATTCGAAGCGTTATTATTGAAATTGAAGCGTTTATTGTTATATTCTCTTTTCCTGCACTGCTCAAGAGTGTGGCCGGGTATTTTACAATACCGGCACACAACGGAAGTATCCGAGGAGGGTTTTGGTTTATTGAATGAATTTTGCTGGTTGTTATAGCGGGACGTGCTAGGTTTTGAGTTGGCTGGTAAATAAGGCTTTTTCGGGAAATCTTGCTTAGAGGTTTCCATTGGTTTCTTGTTACAGAATTGTTGTAATTTGTCTTCAGAAATAGCTAAATTAATTGCCTCGTTCAAGGTCTTAGGGGACTTGCAACGCAAGATCACGGAGATTTTGGGGTTAATTCCCATAATGAATGAATTTAATGCCAAGTCTTGCATGGCTGCAAGCCGGCCTGGAAGTTCCATCTTTTTAGAACACGACATTGTTACTTCTGTTAGCAATTGTGACAGGCATGACTCTACGCGAAGAGAAAATTGACTGACGGATTCCGTGGATGTCTGTCTGCAGTCCTGCAGTTCGGACAGCAGGTGGGCGTGGTGCTTGCGCTCACCGAACTGAGCTTTTAAGAAGTCTCGTAGGGTTGACCAATTGTCAAAGTCTTTAATGGAGCACGCTAATTCAGCCTTGCCTTCTAGCTGGCTGATAATGTATTTAAGCACAATTGGTTCTTGGCTCAATGAAGCAAGCGATATAGCATTAGAGCAGTTATTTATGAATGCATTTAATTTATCTCTTGACCCATCGTAGGGTTTTATAAATTTTAATATAACATTTAGTGAAATTTCTGACACTACCAATTTTGGCAATTCCGGATTGACCTTGGGGTCTTTTGGTGCTTTCAGGGAGCCAGAACCAGAACATTCAGAGTCGGATTTAGTCATTTTGAAAAGTTACTTAATTGAATGTGATGAATTAAAATAAGCTACGGTGTAATAGGCGGACGGCGCCTTGCTTGCGAGAAATGTCGAGTTAGCTTAACGGATAACAGAATATCCTTGCGTCGGCAATGAACTTGCACCAGGATGATAAATATTTTTATACACAAAATATTCAATAGAGTTTAGGAAATAGTAATGATGTAGCAGGAATAATCGAATTATTGTTTTATAAGTTATTTATATACGCACTTTTCACTTTCACTGCACTTCACGGACACGGGAAATAGAAAATATAAAGTACTTACAGTAGAAACGTAGCGATTAGGGCGATCATTATCGCCAGGACCTTCACGGGTGTCTGACCTTGACACACCAGCAAGGTCGCAGGAACAGCAGGAACTCGGTGCACACGTATGTATCACTTGGAAATAGTGGAAATCACACGAACCACTTTGGGTTTGTGATTGAAAACAGCGGGTTACGACGATCACTTGGGAACGACGAAACTTGGAAATAGAAGGTCACACCAAACACTTTGGAACGGTGGATCCGGAAATAGTAAAAATCACACGAACTACTTTGAGTTCTGTGAATGAAAATAACGAGTTACGTTGATCACTTGGGAACGACGAAACTTGGAAATAGAAGGTCACACCAAACACTTTGGAACGGTGGATCCGGAAATAGTAATGAGATGTCCCTTATTAAAATAGTCCTTAAAGGTCGGCCTTGATTTTCACTGGTTTAATTCACTTCACTTCGGAAACGTCCTTGAGATTTTCGGAAAATCCCTTAAGCTGCCACCAATGTTATAATGGAAAGTCCAAGGTCCTTTTTAAAAAGTTTTTATTTGACACACACACTAAAAATTATACACGACCTCTAAGTAATTAGGGAACAGCGCGGTTTGACGATTCGGGAGCAACTGAGGTTTGTATGGGATGGATTGAGGAGCTGGACTCGGATGGAAGGGAGGACTGCTTATGGGTTGCTGCGTCAGCCATAAGGCATACATGGTGGAGGTTATAACAGGTCGTTAAATCGCAGAAATAGGGAGTGACAACGCTCCGCACATTTTCCCGCTTCTCGACTAGAGTGGTCAACCCTATTTTGCGCGGACGTAAAGTGCGACAGTCGCATTCCGTTTGGTTAGAAAGTTTAAAGGAACCTGGACAGGTTCTAAACTGAACTTTCAATCAACCGTTATTTGGAAACAAATTCAAAATATCTCTGATTTCCAACAAACATTTTACATTTTATCATACATCCAGATGATAATGCATCTAAACTCTTTATCTTTTCGGCGAAATAAACGAGCACAATTTTTTGCCAAACTTACTTTTATTTTCAACATTATTCAATTTAAAGTCTCCATCATAATTTATGGGTAAGTCAACACGTTTGAGATCTACGATGCCACAAATAGACAGATGCATTTTAAAACATTCTACTTTTTCCGTCACCACAATATCCCCAAATTTGCAGAAGGGAACATTATTTCATGTAATTGGAATGGGCTTGCGAGTTGACTGGACTATAAGTATAGTTCGTAATAAACTCAAGTCCTCGAACTCTAGTTGAATTAATTAACACTAGCTCGAGAATGATTTGATTATGACTGCTCCAAGTTTCCGAATGCAAGTTTCCACGGCTTTATACTTGAACTAACAGTCTCAGTTATCGTCTGGGAGTTTTTGTTGAGAAAAGGCTTTAACAGCTCTAACTTTTGCATAAAAGTAAAAGATTTTAATACCACCGTTAAATTGGTTAACTACCAAAATTATTCTGAACCTTAAGCATACACATACATATGTTATCTCACCAGCATGTTTGGAACCGTTCGATGGTTTAGGTATTACTGTAACAGTAACAAACATCCATCCAAATATCTTCAAAAACATTTTCGTTTAACTTGATAATAGTACATTACACAACTAGGGTGATAATGATTCTCCCGTGTTGTGTACATCATTTTATGTCGACACTGGCCACTGGCCAGGTGTGGCATAAAAGTGATTTAACATATCCCTGTAAGACATGTTTTAAAAGTCTTGTCCCGTTTTCCAGGTGTAATTTTCGTTTTCTTAATAAAGTTATACAAAAAATATTGGTCAACCTAAAATATATTTTCTAGGCTGGTAAGCCGTTATACCTCTCCGGGGGTGTATTACAAAGCCACATTGCCACCGGCACACCCACCGACTGTGAGATATCAGATGTGGCCAACGCCATATTGGATGGAGTCTCAGGGTTCATTCTCAGGAAATGCGACAATATCGACTACGCGCTCAAAACTGTGAAGCTACTCAACGGGATCTGCTGCGATGTGGAACCATTTACTTGTAGGAAAAGTAACTTTTGGAGGCTTACTAACCTAGTGAGTGGAGATCGTTTTTACCTAACTTCAAAAAGGCTGAGATTTGTAATTCAGTTGTATTTTTTAATGCTTACTTCAAAATTATGTTTATAAACAAAGTCGGGAAATTCAATTTCAATTTCAATTGTAAGATTTTTCAATAAATTACGCCAGCTAAAACAACGGAATCTAACTGAGAGCTGTTGGGAAGTAGCAATCACAATAGATCGTCCGATGTCGCAATGGTACTGGGCTTCAATAGCCTTTAACTGGTGGATCAGCGGTAGCTGCGCATTGTAGTCCATCTTTATTAACCGATTTCCAAAAGTTCTCAATTCGTCTGTATGTCTTTTTTCGTATGATTGCCCAAATACAGCTTGAGCCATTCCCAAGCCAAAGGGTGCACTTCCGAGGTGGCTCTAGCTGCAACCAAATCTAGATCTGATGATAGGATTTTAGATCAATCGAGGGAAAACTTCACATACTCACTACAGGCACATATATAAAAATTTTGATATTTTAAATCTTCTTGTTCTTTATCTTATCCATTTGTCCCATTATTTAAAGTCGGTCGACTCCTTATTGTCATGCGCCACTAAACTAAAGTCAATGCTGGGTTGTCGGTTCATTCTGTTGACTCAGTCCGAAATCTTTGACACGTGAATCACGCAAAAGCTGTCGGGTGAGAATCCACATCTGGTGTTAAAGTTTATTATCCTCATTTTGTGTTTTGACGAACATGTCGTGAATACTTGTAACTTTGTCTGTAAGTACAGCTATACTGCTATTTTCTCATGGTCCTCATGAAATAAGTATATCTAATGCTTTTTCACGACATATTCGTCACTTTTCCTCATAAAGTGGCTATACCATTTCAGCTGTCATTCCGTAAGTTTTTTTTCGTAGTGGAAGATAACGATTTGTTATTCCTTGCATACAGTACAAGTTGCCAGTGAATGCAGCAGAAGCCAGCGTACTGTCGTGCGTGGCACTAGCCAGTCAGATGAACGCTCGGGTGATCATCCTACCGACGGTGACTGGCCGCACTGCCAAGGCACTGCTGCAGATGAGGCCCAGCGCCGTGGTCCTGTCAGTCTGCACTAACGTGAGGGTCGCCAAGATGCTGAAGATGTTCAAGAGCATGGTGCCACTTGTGTACACAGGTAACGGGGTCATTTCTTTTGCCCTATTTTCATTTGCCATAGTCGTATGAGATGAGAATAAAGAGACAAGAAGAGAAGCATGGCTTTCGGGCAAATGCAGTGTAACAACTGATACTGATGAATGATTAATTAAATGTTTAAATAGTGTATTTCAGTATTTTGCAAATATAAAATCAACCATTTTAGGTCTTTACCGCTATGGTTTCCGAACGTGTGGACTATGGACATGTCACTAACGCCACTGTCTGTTTTAATATTTTCTTGTCATACTGGTACGATTAGTAAGGTTACATTATTAAGATTTCCTCACAAATGTGATGAAAAACATTGTGTGTGCCACGGGCGGTAAGCGGTTTTACTTACCGCCCTAGATACACAATGTACTATTTCTAAACCGTAAATTGGCCGCAACTTTGCGTGTTTCGGGTCACTTTTACACTATGGCTCACATACAGGGTTGTATGTTACATTTTCAGGGTAGCTATAATTAAAATTTGCGTCAATATCACAACGTTCAAATTTTAATTTATTAAGAGGAAACAGTATGGTGGAGAGAATTGAAAATTAGGTATTTGTAAAATGTGTCGCTGTCCCGCACTGCCCGCCTCTCCCGCGCAGAGCGCGATAGAGACAACTGCAGCTTGGATCGAAAATACCTTTTAAAATTTCATGAAAACAACGTTTCGTAGTCCCCTGATTTCTTCCCCAAAACTTAACCTATTTAACTATTTTTTTCATTAAACATTAAAGAAAGGCTTTGGCCGTGTTCCTATGTTTTTTTTTTTTAATAATCTAGTCAAATTTGTTTTCTGGATGTGTGAACACAGCGGAAATTCTGGCATTTTTTTTAGGTTTTTGAAGGTTAATATCTCTTTTGAGAATCAATTTATCGTAAAAAAGAAAACATAGGAACATATCAATAGTAGCCATAAATTTTTGGACAAAAAATGATTGCTCTACTGGCATTATCCAGGGAGGAAACAGGGGACTACGTTTGTATGGAAAAACTGCCCTCCTGTTTCCTCTTAAAAGTGAAATATAGAACCCTGTAATATTGAGCCCTGTAATATTGGTTGTACAGATGTAGGTATCGTAGAGGCGTGTTAAATCCGTCGTTACATCAAAGCTTACCTAGCAAACAGAGGTAGTGCCCCAATTTGATCCGACGGAAAATTTAACTCAGGATAAAACGAGAACCAGCCAACCTTGACTTAGAATTGATTTTCATTACAATTATAGGTGTAAAAACCAAAATATATTCAAATTCAAATTAAAAATCAAATATTTTTATTGTTTGGTTATGTGTACCTATACAAAGATCTTATCGCACCCTTAGAATTATAGTGTCTCAAAGCATTGATTTTTATTTAATTTGACGTTTGGTCATTATAATTCTAAGGGTGCGTAACATAATAACAAAAAATTTAACATTGAAAAACGTGTCCTACTAAAGTGAAAGTCCGATTTCTTCTTATGTGGTTGGACTTTATACAAAAAATCCTAATAAAGATTATGGGTTTCCACGTTGAATTCTAAAGAATCAAAACATTTCCAGTAAATAGGTTTATTCGTTCGAACACATTGCCTAAAAAGCTTGCTCAGCCCAATGGCTCGAATGTTGCTTATTCCCAGGTGAACCTTCAAAAATGTTTCACCTCACAATATCAGCGCGCGTCAACTTTGCCGTTGAGTACGCGGTGAAGATGGACTGGTTGCAGTATGGGGACCAATTCGTGGTCCTCAAGAGGAGCTCAGACAGCAGCTCTTATAGCGACACGGTCGAAATAATGACCGTCACCATTGCAGACAAACCATTGGTTGAGTAAGTATCAGGAAACACATCCGGTGCGGGATAATTAAGTCTTTAGAATAGAATATTACTACTTACAGAAGTCTGTCTCTCTAACAAAACTGTCATTCGGGTTCGACCACCGGATGAAACGCACCGAATCCAACTGTCTCTCACTATCGCATAACGCGTGCTAATGCGTTCTCTTTTTGGTCGCTGGCTAAGGCCCCCTGGCGACGCCACTCCTGGTAATATATTAAACACTGCTACCTCGCGACTTTCTCTGTTTGAGAGAGTTACGATGTTTAATCGTTAAAGGGTTAACGATTAAACATCGTAAAATTCTTTGTTAGTGCACCTCTACTCCCTCTGTTAGTGCGTCCTCTAAAAAACAAAAGATTTTTTTTTTCTGCAGTGGTTAAAACCTAAACCGTACACCTGTAACTTAATCACGGAATTGTTTTATATGTATATAGCCTTCAACCTTATTGGAATTTATTGATTATTTGATATTTTTTATTTCAGATGTGAAACAAACGAGGAAAACGGAGGCCGTGGAGACTTCAGTGAAACAAAATTAAATTTTTAAATAAATGAATATTGAGAGAATATATGTTTTTTTCTAGATCCATCCTACATTTTATCGAATGTTCCATATATGTATATATCATTAAAATGAAATATTTTTTGGTGAAACCATTTTTTTCCTGTGTTTTCTATATGATGACCGGTTTCAAAGAAAAAAGTTGTTGACAAAATGAAAATTTGATGGAACATTCGAATGTTTGTCCATAAAACGGCAGGCACCCGGTTTAACTCTACCCTTTCCTTTCATCGACATGTTATATTATTTAATTGAAACTATTTTTCTTTAAATCTGTTTTGGAACGAGGATCTTGAATGCTCAAGATCCTCGTTCCTGAGAACTATGCTCAATTTAACAAAAGCGAAGAAGCCGACGATACCCAACTTTACCCAATACAGTTTTAATCGCTCAATGTTCTTTTGCTGCAGACAAGTTACAACAAAGGGGAATACGTGCGCATTGGACGGACGAGGATTTTATAGATCGTGCCCTCTTGGGAATGATGTATTTCCTTTAACAATTTGTGTTGAGCACTGCATGACTCCGACTACCGCGGGTCAGAAGGGAATACAATTGAAACTGAAATATTTCCTCAGCCTTGTTTGTAATGATATTATATTCGTCCTGAAAAGAAAAAGTTGATAGCTGACTTTGGGAATACTGAATGTGATATTTTGATCTGTAACTTGCGTGGTAACTTGGAATAGATATTTGCAAAATACCTTTGGATATTTTGTTTATGATTCTAAATTTCTTGAAACTGTTACAATATAATCTCGCCGTGGCAAGGTTCTATATTCCTGGAGGCAAAATTCCTTATGAGCTTATGATCATGACAATGGTGATGCATCATAAAACTAACATGGAACTCTCGGTGAGCAAGTTCGAGGGCTACTTGGCTTCTTTTCAAAGAGTTTTAGCAACTAAGTACCTACTGAAATAAGCTGGCTCTACGAAGTTCCTTCTCAACAATAGTATCTCATACAATACCCTAAAGGATTGAAACCATTGAGACTCTAAAGTTAAACCGAATATCACTTCTCCGAGCGTTCCATTTTTATTTTCATCTTTCGCAAACTTCGTTTTGATCCCCTAATGGTTTCCCCACAAATAAGTCTTAGCTTTGTTTATTTTGGTTTGTATTTTTTTGCGTTGTTACCGACCGACAGCTGCTTTATCGTTCAGAAATGAAATGTGGTAACAGGCGATGATTTTATACGTTGTTTTTGCATTTTTCTTTTGGATGTCGGTTCTGTTTATCGCCCCGCTTACCTGACGATCGGGATTCTTTGATTAGCGCTAATTTGCCACTGACTTGTCTAAACAAAAATAAGGTTTATCCGCTGTTAAAACAGCTTTTTACGATTGCGGGTGAAATGTTTTTAACGAGTGTAAACACGTTTTTAGGTTGCCGGGAATTGGGTTTATGTACCCTGTAAAATAAAGTTGAGGCCCACATTTTGCACTCGTTTCGTCCTATCAGTGTGTAAGTACCTAAAATGTTCCGCTTCCTGCTACAATTTTCGAACATAGGCATAGGTATTTTGATCAGTAAGTATAAGTGGGTGTATTTTCAAAAACGTAATTTCGCTGTCATGGTCATGACATATTGGCGAATACTGAGAAGATTCTGCCTTATTAGAATTGGACTTTTGGTTACAATGTAGAATCAGTCAAGTTCTAATGGTGCCTCTACACGATGGCCCATCGTGATGGCCCACTATGATGGGCCAGCGTGTGGAGGGCATAGTGGTGACGGATGGCTTATGGCGCGTGCGATGGCCGTGGAATGGCGACGGTGTCGGTTTTTCGGCCGCACATCAAAGGGAGTGGGCCAGCGATGGCGGTACGCATCTACACGATGGCCCATTCCATAGTGTGGACGTCAAATATCGCATGGCCATCTCGCTGGGCCAGGGATGGCCCATCGTGTAGTTGCGTATCAACCATCGCATGGCCATCTCACTGGGCCAGCGATGGCCCATCGTGTAGAGGAGCTATAACAAGTAACCAACGAATGCCAGTCCAGTGAGGAGGGATCTTTTAAATATTGGTGGCCAGAGAAATTACGCCAGCGAAAATACACCCAAGTACTAAGACGAAATCGTCTATTACCGACCGACCAACCAGACATTTCAACCAGTTGGACGGTTAGTACTTATTTTTCCCAACCGACAACCTGGTTGGTAGGTTAATAATAGAGATTCCCGACGTACACCCTGGCTGTCAGGTTGATACTTTTTTTTTCCCAACTAACCATCCAAGCTGCCAACTAGATGGTCGGTTAGTACTTTTTTCCTAATCAGCCAATTCAGCTGGCAACCAGGTGTTCAGTTGGTACTTTTTTCCTCACCTGCCAACCAGACACGCCAGCTGATTGGTCAGTTGGTACTTTTTTCCTCACCTGCCAACCAGACACGCCAGCTGATTGGTCAGTTGGTACTTTTTTCTTCACCTGCCAACCAGACACGCCAGCTGATTGGTCAGTTGGTACTTTTTTCCTCACCTGCCAACCAGACACACCAGCTGATTGGTCAGTTGGTACTTTTTTCCCAACGGACCAACCAGACACACCAGCTGATTGGTCAGTTGGTACTTTTTTCCCAACGGACCAACCAGACACGCCAGCTGATTGGTCAGTTGGTACTTTTTTCCTCACCTGCCAACCAGACACACCAGCTGATTGGTCAGTTGGTACTTTTTTCCCAACGGACCAACCAGACACGCCAGCTGATTGGTCAGTTGGTACTTTTTTCCCAACGGACCAACCAGACATTGCGGGCCGAATTATTTTGTATGGTAAATATTTTCATTGTAGTTTTGAGCAAAAGTTATCTAAATATACTTCTTAGGTCCTATGCAGATGTACACGCTGCATAGATTTAGGGTGTAAAACTTTTTTTTTTTTGTTTTTGTTACTCAAAGAAGAACGAGTTACCTATGAGTTGTTTTATAAATTATATTACCTAAAGGATTTATAAATACTGAATAATTATAATGGTTTTATTTTTATTTTTACCCGACTGCGGCGAAGCCCAAAAGAGGGTTATGTGTTTGACCTGTATGTATGTATGTCCGTTCCTATGTCCACTCATAACTACTCAACGGCACAACCAATTTTGATAAATGATACATCATCAGATTCGTCTTGATGGCGCGAGTGTGACTTCACTGGGTATGAAGTTCGTTAAAATAAACAAAATGGCGGGTTTTATGCACTTCAAGTGCACCGCAGTTGGGTTTTTTTTTAGTAATTAAGATGTAAGCTCGGCTGGCCAGCTGGTGTGTCTGGTTGGTCCGTTGGGAAAAAAGTACCAACTGACCAATCAGCTGGTGTGTCTGGTTGGTCCGTTGGGAAAAAAGTACCAACTGACCAATCAGCTGGTGTGTCTGGTTGGTCCGTTGGGAAAAAAGTACCAACTGACCAATCAGCTGGTGTGTCTGGTTGGTCCGTTGGGAAAAAAGTACCAACTGACCAATCAGCTGGTGTGTCTGGTTGGTCCGTTGGGAAAAAAGTACCAACTGACCAATCAGCTGGTGTGTCTGGTTGGTCCGTTGGGAAAAAAGTACCAACTGACCAATCAGCTGGTGTGTCTGGTTGGCAGGTGAGGAAAAAAGTACCAACTGACCAATCAGCTGGCGTGTCTGGTTGGCAGGTGAGGAAAAAAGTACCAACTGACCAATCAGCTGGCGTGTCTGGTTGGCAGGTGAGGAAAAAAGTACCAACTGAACACCTGGTTGCCAGCTGAATTGGCTGATTAGGAAAAAAGTACTAACCGACCATCTAGTTGGCAGCTTGGATGGTTAGTTGGGAAAAAAAAAGTATCAACCTGACAGCCAGGGTGTACGTCGGGAATCTCTATTATTAACCTACCAACCAGGTTGTCGGTTGGGAAAAATAAGTACTAACCGTCCAACTGGTTGAAATGTCTGGTTGGTCGGTCGGTAATAGACGGACGAAATCGACTCCTGTCTGAGGTCTACAAATTCACATATTTAGGAATTTGTGATTGAGGTAGTTCGGGTTTTTTTTATTGAATATGTCAGGTTATTTTATTTAAAAAGTAATAGAGGGCGACTACGATAACACCTACATTTAAAAGTCACATTTTCATAAGACTTCAATGGAGGCGTTGCCAAGTACCCGACTGCAGATTTATCGTATTCGTACTCTAAATATCTATAATGTTCTCCTACTTATGACAGTAAACCTTAATAATAACCAAAAAGGTAATATTGCATATTATATTGTTTTTATACGTGTCATTTGATACAAAAAAAAAACGTTTGACAGATATATTTCAAAATATTATACAGTGACAGTAATATTTGTAAACAATTTATTTTATAAGAATATGGTTTGGCCTACAGACGAAGATATTTCTCTAGGAGAAGTAAGTTAACTTGCTTCGATTGTTCACTCAAACCTTGATTTATGAAACTTGTGATTGTCAATGTAATAGTACATTCGTATTTAGTATGGCAAGAGGTTTACTTTTCACGGTAGCTGACCGAACTCTCAGGTAAGGCCAGTTACCATAGTACAAAGAACCCGATTTATGCGTTGATCACTGTGATCAGTAACTTGACTGGTTGTTATTTATTGTAGTACGATGCTATGGAGCTACCAGGACAGCAGCTGCCTGCAGCGAATGCTATTACACCGCTGGATCACTACCTGAACCTAGACATCAAAGCTCCTCCGGGATGTCAGCGCCTTACAGGCATCATCGCCACTATGGGTAACTGTAATCACCACGACTATTACCCTCGGTTACTCATTATCATCGTCCTAGCGCTTTTTCCATTTGTAACGAGATACGCTTTCACCATCGTTCCCGTTTATTATCGATTCGAAATGGATCTTGACTCGGCAAAGTCATTTGTATATATCAGTAAATCTGGTTCCGCAGTCGATAAGTACCGGATCCTTTTGACGATTCTTCGACTTCTTTGAATCCTTGAAAACAAAGAACCAAGTCAAAGGACATACACGCCTATTTCACCAGAAAATGTCAACTGCTGAATATTCGTCTCCCCAAAACAAACTTCCACAACAAATGGTCTCACGCTTTTTGCTTTCATCGACGCCCGGTAACTTTAACCATGTCGTCACACCATCGTGTGGCGGGCCGACTACGATACGTCTTCCAGTTTGTGGTGTCCATTCACCCTTATACTCCATCACCCATCGGTTCTTCGAGCTATATGCCCAGCCCATAGTCACCTCAATTTGCAAACTCTCGCAGTTATGTTAGTTCTTCTACGGATTCCGTAATTTCTGATTCGATCTCTTAAAAAACTTCGAGGTTAATATTTCTCTTGAAGAACTTCCGTAGCTCTCTCCATGGCAGGCCCAAAACCATTTACTTACAGTTATTACTCAATTAAATACCACACAATTTGACTTCTAGGTAAATCCACAACTGACATGGAAGTCATGGAGAAAATGATGGCAGCAGGGATGAATATAGCCTTAATAAACTTTTCTTTCGGCTCCAAAGAAGAGCATACAGAAATGGTAAAAAATCTGCGACAGGCTGCGAAAAATTACAGCATCAAAATGGAAAAAGTCTTCCCTCTGGCTATAGCTGGGCGGCTATCAGGGAGGAAAATTAGAACAGGGCGCATAGCTGATGTGAGTTTAAGTCAAGTTTAGAAAAACGTTCGAGTTTAAAAGAGTTTATAATATAATTTACACCGCAGACGTAGTCGCGGGCATAAGCTAGTTAGGTATATTTCTCATTCTGTGAAGGGTCTACCACGATGTCTGGTTCGTGATAGTCTTGGGCTGGTTGGTGAAGCGAATAATACTTTGATTGAGTGGACTGTAATAATTATCTTTATTCACAACACGATTAATTACAAGTAAAACAAGAGCGCGTGCGCCCGTGGCGAAGGCGGCGGAGAGAGAGAGATAGCATGTTAGAAATGCTACCACCGAACAATTGTGTTGCCATTCTAATATTAAGAGAATATGCAACGTTCTGTTCCAGAGTTATGGCGAAACAGTGGAACTAAAAACTGGAGAGACGGTTAGACTAACATCAGACGAAACATACAAAGAGAGATGTTCCATTTACACAATCTTTGTTGACTTCATGGATATCGCGGACCAAGTCAAAAAAGGCAATATTGTTCTTCTGGACAATGAAACGATCTCCTTGATTGTAAATATGGTTTCTTCAACTACCATAACTTGTAAAATTGAAAGAGGAGGACTTTTGGGCTCATACAAAGACGTATTTGTACCAAATGTGGTATTTACGATGCCCAACTATTCTGATAAGGATAAAGCGGACATTGAAATAGCTAAACATCTTCAGGTACAGATTACATTTCTTTATAGATTACCTACTCACTCTGAGGTTAAGTATTACTAGGTATAGTAATACTTAACCTCAGAGTGAGTCAATTGGTAAATTGAACGACGTCGATCAATTACTTATCGGTCGATCGACCGATCGATTGGTGTGGAAACACCTGAGCTTTACTCACGTTATTATTACTTTTAGATCGATATTTTGATCGCTCCGTTTGTGAACGATGCCGAGGCTATTATAGAGTTGAAAGCTCTCATGGGAGAAAAGGGTAAAAAAATGGCGATCATATCCCAAATTCAGACAATTGAAGGATATAGAAATTATGATAAAATTCTCAGTGTAAGTCACTTTACTATACAATAATCAAAATTTGTAACGTCATTAGTGTCATTTACAAGTTCTAAGAATAGTAAATAATTGTAAAGTTTTTTTTAGGTGACCAATGGTATCATGATTTCAAGGCAAGAATTGGGCTCAGACATAACTCCTAAAAAGTTGGTGCTGGTTCAAAAAAACATGATTGCTCGCGCTAATCAGGTACCTCAAGTTTTTTGACTACCTATTTAGTTAGGTCACCCGGGGCGAAGGTAAGGTAACTAATTGTAGTTTGAAAAGAGTGTTGTCCACAAATGCTCTTTTCACAAAAGCCATTCCATGATTATTCCAACACAGTTAAACACGCTTCGATTGAGAGAAACTTCAATTAGTTAATAATTAATTAATTAGTTAACTAATTGAAGTTCCTTAGCCTTATAGTTGTATTCGCCCCAGGTGGCCTTAGCACTTGCACTTCACATTTTACAACTTTTTTAGTAACGATTACAGATACAAAGACCAATACGTATAAAAATTAAACTTAAGTAACGCCGCACTGTAGCCAAGGGTGGATTCATATCAGCCTTTGTTTTGCTGGGACAACGTGCTAACTGCTACACACTGGGTACTTGCAACCGTTTCGTATTGGTTGAGGTTCTCATGATGAAGTCAGAAGGTGGCACCTAATTAAAAGCAACACCTAATTAAAAGAGATAAAACTGTTTAGCTTCTTTTTATAACCTACTCACTTTTTTTAGGCTAATATCCCAATAAGCATTAGCGCACAACTGCTAAGCAGCATGAGATATCACGCCCAGCCTCTCAGGTCTGAACTCCTTGACGTTTCCAACTGCGTCCTCGATGGCGCTGATGCCCTGGTGCTCACTGCGGAGACAGCTGTCGGCCATTACCCCGTGGAGACTGTTGCCTGTCTGTCCAACGCCTGCAAAGAGGCAGAGGCTTGTGTGTGGACAAAGCAAGTGTTGAGTGATATGATTGACAAGGTATTTTGATTTCAAATTCAACCTCTATACATCCCAGGACTCCAGGACATCCCAGTAGTCATCCCAGCAATGTGCCAACTTAACAAATAATAAATGATTGAATTCACTTAATGAGACTGACTACGAATTCATTTTATATTTGAATTGTAAGTTGGTTCAAGACGTGCCAGTTTCGTCAGCCAACCGATAGGCCTGTCCAGGTTGGCTCGCAACTAGATTGTCATTTTCCATAAAATATTGCTAGTGGCCAAATCGCTACAAGCTAATGTACATAAGCTCAAAACGATTACATCTCAGTACAAAACGACAGCAAAAATTATGATTATTCTTCAGACTCCAGTGCCCTGCGACCAACCCACCGCTATCGCCCTCGCAGCAGTTCTGGCTTCGCAACGCACCATTGCAGCCGCCGTGGTGGTGCTGACGTCAACTGGACAATCAGCTCACCTCGTGTCCCGCTTCGGGCCCCGCTGCCCCGTCGTGGCTGTCACGCGGTACCCTCACATTGCCAGGCAAATGCATATGTGGAGGGGGATCATACCGCTTCTATACGAAGGTATGTTAAAGCTCCAACCACTGCCATCACTCTCATATCCCAGATGAGAAAGTTCTAACCTCGCACTGAATCGCAGCGGCCGTGGAACCGCGCCAACCACCGACTAAACGGCAAGTTGACATTGAGAAATTAATTGTTGCCACCATAAGAATTCAGTTTCATTGAAATTCCGCAATATGACCTAACCTCATAAGTTTCTGATCAGAGTTTATATCTTCCAGATCAGCCCGACCCCGACTGGCGAGTGGACGTAGACCACCGTATAGCCTACGCTACGAAATGGATGATGGCGCGGGCGTTCGTCCGAGTGGGTGACCCGCTGGTTTTGATCACGGGATGGCGGGAGGCCACCGGCTTTACCAACACCATGCGAGTGGCGTACGCCTCCGCTGATTAGTGATCAGTTTCTTAATAAATGTTGGTAAGAAATTTATTTCGTTTTACCACATTTCATTATCATCAGTCGAAAGACTTCCAGTATAAGGAACGCAATCAGGATCAGTGTCACGCCGCTTCGCATCCATCGGACTCGAAGAACCTTCACCAGGTCAACAAAAAAGGTAAAAATACTGGTATTGAAAGCGTTCATAGGTACTGCAGTGTTACTTCAGTCCTAAAGATAACCGACTACATAAATTCTTATTTACTACTTATAGTAGCTACTTTTCTAATGACTACAACCACTTATCTTCGTTATTCGGATGGTATGCACGTAACGTAATTTCTATAGCAAAATCTAGTACAGATGTAGTGAATAATCCTTTCCTTTCGTATTTTCCCGGAAATGTTCGTTTTTGTCTTACTACTTCACTCGCACTCAGTACCCATCGAGACAACGTAGGGAACGGTCGCATTGCAAGAGGAAGTATCTATATAGAGTAGTTAATACCACAGAAATATTTTGTTGATATTTATGTTAGATTTTGTGATAAACTTCATGGACTCGTGTATTAATGCAGGCCACCTATATTTTGATAGACTAATCACCGTTCATGAAAACTCTGACGATGATACACCAGAAAATAGTTCTGATTCTGACTGTGATATGGAAGTTGGAAGTATTGTTTCGCATCACACATTCCACCCCGCTCCTCCTCCTCTTATCCCGCTGTCATAATCGAAGTCGTTGATCCAATCAGAAAATCATATTTATTTATATTAATTTCTCTGCTGGTTTGTTTTGTTTTATGTTGAGGTGTCTTTTTTGTTATGTCATAGTATTTTTAATTAATTAAAAAAAATAATTGTTATAAAAAAGGTCTGCAAAATCCTACTGTAGTTTTGACTTATAGTTAGACTTTTGGGGTTCCAATCCTTATAGAATCATTAGATCATCCCAACCGGAATTTGGTTTTTATCAGTGCGTTTTATTGAAATAAAACGTCCTCGGTAACTAGTTATATTTTTGTTTACCTAACGAATTCTTTATATGATAGAATCGTGGTGGTTTTAACATCTCAGTGTAATATACGTCAAACGGGCAGTTTGACATTTGACATTGATAAATAAAGTATGCGATTTATTTGATACCTACACGTAATTTAATAATACAGTAATTCATAGACACATCGGCAACATTCGGGTGTTATCGTTGTTCCGAGTTTTGCCGATAGGAAAGGATTATTCACTACATCTGTACATCTTATTTATAATATCAAAGGTGATGCTTTTGACCTATTTGAGTAAAAAAGATACATAAAAAGAGTATATATCCTGAACACCCAGTACAGATGTTTTTGAAAAATACCTTTTAAGAAAGTAAAAACTGTAGCCGACCTGTATACTCTAAAAGTCATTTTCATGCATAAATCAGCCCCACTGACGGGTAAAGGCTTTCAATCCGCTCGGATAGAGGTATATACTTCCATCAAATCCTGAAACCACGATGCATTTCAGCTAACTTCGGTCGCGTGAGTGTCGGCCGGCGTCAAAGAGCGTCCACGATGGTCGCACCAATTTGTGCCACTCTGAGGTGCCCGAATTGAATTTATGTAACCTCAGCTTTGGCACACACTGGCCAATATTAAGGAAAACTATTGTCTACGTAAAGACTACTGCTCAAAACGGCAATTTCTCGTAAGGATCGTACTCCTAAATGCAGTACCGTGTGTAAAAAAATCGCTTTAAGATGACGTTATGAGTTGTCATTCCAGAATGCTGCTGTTATGTAAAGTGGCCATTTTTATGTGTTCTTGAGATTGTTGTTTAGCTTAGTTGAAAAAACATGTGCAAACTGCAAAGGAGCCATGAAAATAATTTTCATCGGTTGAATCGATCTGTATAGTAGTATAAGTGATGGATGATTCATCAAGTCCTGGAAGAAGACGTCGATGCCAATAATTGAAACTAATGGGCAGATAGCAAGGAAAAGAGATACAAGTAAAGTATTTTGCGTAAGAGGTAAATATTCCCAAGGGAACTTTCTACTGGATTAATAAAGTACCTATCCTGTATTTCAATGCAGCAGTTGATCTACCTTATATGCCATATCGCTGGCTCAATATTACAGGGTTCTATGTTTCACTTTTGACAAATTGAAATTTGGACATTGTCATAGTGATGCAAAGTCTAACTTTAACAACCCAGTACGTCTAGCATAACTGGCCGCGACTTCGTTTCTCGCGCGACTGAGCATCACCTGTCATTGTCACACAATATTGAGTGGAAAGAGATAGGTAGCACTTGTCGCGCGACAGAGAGTCACGTGTCACAGTTGTGCTAGAGGTACAGAAAATGCAACATAGAACCCTGTAATATTGAGCCAGCGAAACGCAATTTAATGTTACCGCATCACATCACATATATTTCCCAGTTTCGAGTTAGAGGTTGTTTATGTGTATGTCTGTTACCATTTTCCCGAAAAACTACTAGACTGATTTCGATGCGATTTTTTACATAGGAAAACTGACTTAACACTTTCACGCGCTTGGTTAACCAAGAGTGTTCTTAGGTAGATTTGCCAGAAACAGTTTAACCGTTTATGAGATATAGAGATTTTTTTAATCGTTAGTTTTAAAAAAATATAATTATAGGGGCATTTTTATTTTAAAATCTACGGTTAGGCGAAACTTAAGCTATGTTCAAATACCGTCTAACCTGTCAGTCCGTGACGAAATGTATGGAGTTTGACACTAATCGTCAGTTCTGTGACGACCTGCTAACTGTCAGTTAAGAACGCACTTAAAATAAAAAAGCCCATAGACAGCATAATCGTTTTTGATCTGATAATCTGTGAAACCATGGGGGCCTGTCTAACATTAGTTCTGCAAACATTAGTGCAGTGTGTATCAAGTGTGATCCCAGGGTAACGGCCAATATTGGCACACGTAACTTGCGGCCGATAGCCTTCGCTCGGCTTTGCTTGTGAATTCTCTTTGCGATCATGTTTTTTAAATTTTCAATTTGGAAAATACAGCACTTGCTCGTTTAGGCGATTGGACGTTAGGGTTGATTATCGTGCTCGCTGGAGGGCTGGCAGTATCGACTTTGTTATGCCATTATGAAGATTGACGTATAGCGAAATAGACATTTTAACGGGGTAGTATCAAAACGACTCGATTCTCAAAACGATCAGAACCACATAAAGACTTGATCGCAAAACGACCACATCTGCAAAAAGCCTTTATCTCGTAATGACTTTCTAGTAAAAACGACCACATAGCATAAAGTCTGAATATCAGAACGGCTTACTATCAAAATTACTTGTTCGCAAAAAGAGCAGCTCGCAGAAGGTATACATCTTAAAATGCCTAATAGCAAAATAACTAGATCTTAAAACAACTTCCTAGAGAAACGACTGAAATTGATGGTAGCAAAACGACTAGTTATCAGAATAGCAACAATATCCATCCATAGAATACTATTAAATAAATATCGTGCTTCGTGAGCAAGGTCACTACCTCTAGCTCTAGGGTGTGAGAACTATATATAACTAAGTAAACTATGAATGAAAAAGGCGTTCTAAACAAGATTTTTTTTTTTCTTTTAATTGCTGGTTTTTCTAAACTTAGACAATAAAACACATATTTATTTCAGATAGAAAAAAAAAACTTTATTATAACTTAAATTGCATATAACAGGGAAATATGCATACTAACTAAAATAAAATTGTAGTACTTCCTGAACGTAAAATATTATTGGACTTATATTATGTGTACTTTAGTACACATTTTTAAATTTTACTTGATCTCCGAAATGTTTTCGAGAAATTGGAAACAAGTTATGTCTCCTTCATTAAGCGAGTTGAGCTCATTTTTGTATTTCCGGTCAAAAGTAATATATTTTTTTTAGGTAGGTACTTGGATCATAATATTAGGCATCTACTAGGTAGAGTTTTTGCAGGAAGAGAAAAGAGGGAAAGGGTTTTTTTTTAAGTTTCAGAAATGATGGTAAACTGCAGTCACTTTCATAGAACTAGTGTAGAAGTAAAATCTTGGTATAAGATGCCAAGCGGATTCCAGGCTCTTTCTTTTATAATGTTGAAACACGAGACGTACCTATTTATTACGATGGTATGATGCCGATGGAATGATTTGATGCTATTTTACTAACAAGACCAATTGCTACCATGCCATTCTGAGATTAAGTACATTTGCGATCTAGTTATTTTGCTATTAGGGCATTTTAAGATGTATACCTTCTGCGAGGTAGTCTTTTTGCGAACAAGTAATTTTGATAGTAAGCCGTTCTAATATTCAGACTTTATGCTATGTGGTCGTTTTACTAGAAAGTCATTACTGCAGAGGCCGGGAAGTAAGGAATTGCCGGCCGAGTACATATAGCTGGCCGAGCGAAGCGAGGCCAGATAGTTACGAGGCCGGCAACCCCATTTCCCGCCGAGGTATGTATAGTGCTTTTCTCAAACATGCAATGAAATAAATAAACTTACTATAATAACCTTACTTAATATTTTATAACACAAACTGTCAGAAAGTGACATTAGTGACATTATATCCATAGACAATGCAAATTCGGCCAAAGAAAGCTGTTTCAGTTCACATTTTTACCGCGAATATTTAGATGAAATATTTTAAATATGTATTCTTGTGGTTTAGTTTGCAATTTATAATAATTGGAAATTGTTTATAATTTGTTATGTTCATGTCAATTTTAAATAAATAAAACTGCAAAATATAGCAAAACTCGTTTTTTGTTTTTTTAATGGCTGAATGCCGTGATGCTGGGGCCCAAATAAATGTGGAATGAAAATTAAAAAAAAAAATACATTGCCGGCCTAGGCCGGCAATGTAAGTATGAAATTCCATTCCGTGCCAAGTGTCAAGCCGCATAGGAAACGAGGTACTTTGTGGCCTATTTTTAGGCACGTAATGTCAACATTTCATGCCATGTTTGAGAAAAGGCTTTTTGTAGATGTGGTCGTTTTGCGATCAAGTCTTTATGTGGTTCTGATCGTTTTGAGAATCCAGTCATTTCGATACTTAAATAAATAAATAAATAAATAAATAAATAAATATTAGGGGACAATCTTACACAAATCCAACTAGCCCCATAGTAAGCTCAATAAGGCTTGTGTTATGGATACTAGACGACGATATATTTAATAGATACAAATACTTAAATACATAGAAAACATCCATAACTCAGGAACAAATATTCGTGCTCATCACACAAATAAATGCCCTTACCGGGATTCGAACCCAGGACCTCTTGCTTCGTAGGCAGGGTCACTACCAACTAAGCTAAAGCGGTCGTCTTACCCATTTAAACAGTCTTATAGCCGCCGCTATAGATATTTTAAGATTAACTTTTCGATTTTCGTATATTTGTAGTACTCGGGTTGTCCTGCATTTGCAATGCCTCTATTGGATAAAATTAAAATACTTATTTCAAGAGTGGTTGCACCCTTTATTCTCTTCAAATGCCTACTTCGCGAAGCACTAAGTACTAAGTATTTCTACATCGCCTCGATGGGTTTCTCAAGAATTACCTATTGAGGCTATCAACGTAGTATATGCAACGTACCCTACGTTGTTAAACTATGAATGAAAAAGGCGTTCTGAACAAGATTTTTTTTTTCTTTTAATTGCTGGTTTTTCTAAACTTAGACAATAAAAACACATATTTATTTCAGATAGAAAAAAAACTTTATTATAACTTAAATTGCATATAACAGGGAAATATGCATACTAACTAAAATAAAATTGAAGTACTTCATGAACCTAAAATATTATTGGACTTATATTATGTGTATTCTATTGTAAGAACGAACGTATGTCAACCTATTTATCATCAACAACATTATCGAATATTTATTCCTCTCGAATTTCTTTTCATATCAAACGAAGACGTTTGTATACCACGATCGGTATTTCTAGGTTACCTAAATAGATTCTGGATTCGATGTAGTCTATTCATCTATTCGTAATAGGATATTAGGAATGCGGGATATCGTCTTATAATAGTGCTTCAAGATAATCTTGATATATCTAAGATTATTGAGAGTTACTTATATGTATTGAGCAAACCAAGGAGAATATAATAGACGAGTACAGTTTGCGAAAGTATAATATAAATTTTGACACTGTCTTAATTTAGTTATAAAATAAAAATTCACTTTCGTATTTTTGTCTTTAATTACTATAAATGCCGGGCAATCCAGGAATTAGGTACCAATTTTAAGAGTAGTTTCCGAGTGAGTGTGAAGGCAAAGAGCGTTGTGATTTTATTTACTTATACCTAATGGTTGTAGTTTTATTAAATTTTATTCTGTGTATATAGTAAGAATTATCTAAGGTGTCCAAATGTTCATAAAGAGAATGAATAAACTTCGGACACCTTAGATTAGTCTTACAAAGATTGATAGAATTCGGTTTACTATTAAATGAATGCGTAAAATATTTCCAGTAAATAAAATTAAAATATATAACCTTAAAGTCACGGCGGCGGCTCTCCCATGTTACATTACAGGTCTAGATCGGTAATGTTGTGTTAATCAGTTATGGCACACGTGGATTGACAACTCGATATTCAGTATATCGCTGTCAATTTCATAGATTATATTTCTATACGTGACTAAAATCCTAGCCCTATCACCTGTAAAATGTAAATGATAACGGACAGAGCGTCTGCAGCGGATGCAATTACCCGCGCGGACAAATGGCCGCGCCGCGCCGTCAAAGCGGAGGAACACGGCAATTTGCGATCCGGGGATACGCGGGCAGCGATACCGGTATCGTCGCTGTACGTTGGATACGTCATTCCAACCCTAAGATGTATGTTAGGGTGGATTTGATCAAGCTTAGACTTTAGTTTTTTGAAAATAGGTGTGATCTAAATGCTTATTTCGTAAAATACGTAAGCTCCAAATGCGTTTAATATTTATTCCATGAAATGAACTTTACAAAATCCAGCAGCATAATAATCTACTATTGCGTGCTACCGTTCTTTTTTTTTCAAAGTTGGCTAGTAAGTTACCGCCAAAAATCCATAGACAATCAATGGAACGCGACGCAGGTCAATAATTCTACATTTACAAATAGGTTTTATTGACTTCCGCAATTAATTCAATATAAATGTATAACCAATGTATAACATAATCAACCAGACATAGTGCTTAGATGAGACACGTCAGGCAGATATGGCCATAAAGATCCACAAGTATTTTGAAAAGGAGAGTGAAATCCCTCTCACACCTGTGAAATTTAAATGATAACGGCGCTTATAGAACCTGTTTTGCGCCGTTTTGCCAAATTTAATGCCATAAATTTAAACCATATGAGCATTTTATTCTATTGCTCTTCAAGAAATTGTAAACCAACTTCGTTTCGGCTTGCCCAAGAAAATTTAACGCAAAGTAACTCTAAGGCACATCCAAAGAACTCGGTTCCTACCTGCTTGCCTAATATCAGACATTTGACCACCTTATTCTACTGCTCTCAAGGAAAATGTACGACAAATCTGCACCGGCTTGCCCAATGATATCTTTTACGCCACGCCACTGCTGTACTGTACCTAGCAGTAGGAATAAGCCGGTAGGAATCGAGTTCTTTGGACGTCACGCCACTGCAGTACAGTTAATACTATTGGCACAAATACGTGTGTGACGATATATCTGACGCTTCAGAGGTAATAGACATATTAATGCTGACTCATTCCGCGATTCCGTTGCGCGGTAATTATTTTTAACACGTTCCCTGCCCGGGTGCCCCCAATGTGGGGCCATGAAGCTTTTTTCAGGAGTCCATGCTTCCACTATGGGCCGTTAGGTGTCACAAGTCCGTGTCTTCAGGCAAAATGTTCTTTGATAAGTTCGTGCAGAGCTCGGAAACCGGTATTTGCTCCATACAAAAATACCAACCGGTATTTGCTCCATACAAAAATACCGGTATTCTTTCCGTTCTTATCGTTCTTTGGTTTATTATTTCGTTTTTTAACCAGACAATCTAATAATACGAAATCATGACTTAAATACATTACTAAGCTCTACATAAAAAGCATAAAATAATTCAAAATATTGGGCTCTTTCGGGGTTTTTGCAAAATACCGGTTCCGGCTTTCTATTTTGTTACCAATATTTTTGATGATTACTTATTATTAGTTGATTCATTTGGATAATTAGGGAAAAATATACCCGATATCTTAATTACGAAAAATAATCAATAATAGTGTTATTTATCATTAAAAAAAATGGAAACAATATGAGAAAATTGACGAATTTTATGACAGTTAACGTGTCCATACCATACAAACTTTTGAGAAATGCACAAAGATCGGGGAGTAAGTTAAAATATAACAGCAGACCTGACGTTCAACAAGTCCCTAAAACAATGATTTCAACAGCTACCTAATGAAGTGCCCGAAGAACTTACCCAACGCCAGTCTAATTTATAAACTTTCGTCTTTAAAAGCGAAAAAAGTTAGGTAGTTGATTAAAATTCGACGAAAGGGATCACCTTGAATTTGAAACAAACTTTTTGTGAATTTACATATTTATAACTTAACGTTTGGGCTTCAGACGGGCGGTGCTAGAAAGTTGACTTAAAGACAAAATAGAAATTCTATGTACAAGAACTATTTGACTTGCCAATCTTGACTATTCACATTTGCAAAGTCGACGCCAGTTGGTTGCGATTAAGTATTTCAATGAGTGTCTTAAGGTGTCAGCCCACTACACCGTATCATATCATGACAGTACTACCCAAGTAGCACACAAGCTGTATAAAAGCTTATACAGCTCTTATAGGGCCTAAACTGGAGGTATAATAGCTGTATAAGCTTTTATACAGCTTGTGTGCTACTTGGGTATGAACGTGTCAGGTAAAACAAATATATCAAAAGATAATAATAATATACAACAAAATAATAAAACAAATATTCTTTGTACCTATAGAAAAGTATGGGACTATGCCCACTATAGCTTGGCAACTTCGTTGGTGACACTCACATGTGTGCTTTTTGTTATGTGCAGCCGTTACTACTTACTCAAGTTACCGCCAACACGAACGGCTGCCTGCGGAGACTGCCTCCGTCGGTCGCCGTTCGTGTTGGCAGTAACTTTTGTACTGCTGCACATAAAAAAAAGCACACATTTGAGTGTCACCAACGAAGTTGCCAAGCTATAGCACGTTCCGTCACCGACCAGCATTTCACAGTACGGTCATGGTATGATACGATGTAGTAGGCAGTGACCTTTAGGGAATAATGTCAATGTCAAAAATATAAAACTTAAAAAATTAAAGTAATCGACTTCAAACTAACCTGTTCAATTAATAAATGCAAGAACTTTTTTATAGAAGTACCCAAATCGCTATAAGTGTATTTATAATATTTGAATAGTTCCCTCGATTTCTTCAAGATCTCATGATCAGCTCCTGACCTGGTGACAATGGAACCATTTGGGAAGAATATTCCAAAAAATATACATTTTCAATTCCGTCCAGCCGTCTGCAAGTAAGTAATCATAAAATATAAGATATTTTTCTAAAGAAACTTATTATAAAACACATAATTATGAGCCATCAATTCATCGTCATTATCGTCTTAATCTGGAGACGTATAATAATGAACACATCACATATGACTCCTTATTTTAAATATCAATCATCATCACCGTAACAGCCGTTCAACCAAAGGTCTGACATTCGATTTTTGATATCGCTGACAAATAGAGACTCGGATGTAAACCACATGGGAAATTAGGATGTAAATTTCCATTCGCCGCTCGCGCGAACCTATATTCGAGGATTCTTTGTTTTCATCGGAAATTTAAGGATGCGAAGTCTCAAAGGAGAGCGTAGCTGCCAGCGATATCGCGCGGAATATGACGCTCGGGAAGTAAAAAAAATGTTTGCTCATATCGAGGACTACGTTTTATTATAAGAATTTATATCTATTTGCTACTTTTGTCCGTAACGAAGATCGGGAAAAGATGTGAATTTTGATCGCTCAACTAATTTCCAAGATCGGTTCTCAAAGTAAATAGACGGTTTCACCGAATCACCTCTCACTAAATTCCTGGGAATTGGTAGAAGGAAGAAATATGAAAAAAAAACTCGCGAAAAAACCATTTCCGAAGCCGGGAACTTCACTTCTAGCCTGCTACTTTCGTCATTATTATTTGCGTAAATACCCTATTCAACTGTTTTGACTGAAAGTCTATATCACCAAGAGTACTAAGTGAACGTGTATGGCAAACAACAGACGTCCGTATTAATAGTATTACAAACAAAGTTTATAGTAGTTTAAGGCGTCTTTGTTTCAGTAAAATAGCTCGAAAATACCTATTAAAGTTGGATAGTTAGGGGACTTATGAGTTAAAGCGCTGTTTGCGTGATCCCGACAAACAGAGCACCTCACTGTAATGGGAGTTGGAGCCAACGACGACGCACTACTACTACTATATTACTACAGAGGCCGGGAAGTGAGAGGTTGCCGGCCGAGTATATATAGATGGCCGAGCGAAAGCGAGGCCAGATAGTTACGAGGCTGGCAACCACATTTCACGCCGAGGTATGTATAGTGCTTTTCTCAAATATGCAATGAAATAAATTAAAAACACTCCAAAAAATCAAGCTTTATTTTCTAGAATCACTAAAAGTAAAGTAGACAATAAATAGAATTACAGAATGAAAGGTTTTAAATTTCGAAGAAACAAGAAGCATTTAGCAACCGACCGCACGTATTCTCTACGTCCGTCGGAGCTCGAGCAGAGCAATTGGCGCGGGCACAAGCCGGCGACACGGCTTTGGCGCTGCCTAAATATACGGAGCGATGATACGATACGGTGCTACACTACGGCTAGCGTCCACACTACAGCACGCCGAAATGATACGGCGTGATGATACGATACGGTGATACGCAACGGCTAGTGTGGACGCATTTCTTCACGCGACGGTGCTCGTGATATGCCCAAAGTAAGCGTCCATACTTAGGATACGCGTGCTTGCTACGCGACGGATGATCGTGATCGGTGAAATGATATAAGTGTGGACCCAGCTTAAGCTGGTCTCTTCTCGCCAGGACGAACCCAAAATTTCCGATTCTTGAGAATAAACCATATCTTTAATGCATTGTTTTAAACTGCTTATATTCGGAGTCGATTATACTGAACATAACACTGACTCCACAAACCAGAGTCACGTAATCAAAACAATGCCAGCCCTAAGAACATTCCAGCCCTAATGAGCCCATCTACTTAACTTCCAGTCCTCAAAGACCACGGCCACAAAAAATACCCAATTAGTGTTCCACAAACGTTCTTACTAATTAACTTGATCAAGTTTCTTTATTTCAGCCCCTTTGCATTCAACTCGCGTATTGTGCGACCGTTCCCGTGGTCTTAAAATACTAAACACTAAGCAGTTCTAACCACAAGTACTAATATTATATTAGCGGTTAGTTTAGTCGTTTCATCTTGATGTAGGTACTGTATAATTACATGAGATACCCAAATAAAGAGTTTTGACGCCTACAGAACCTCTCTTAAAAATATAACTTAAGGTAATTTGAGTCGGTCGGGTCTCCATACAAACAAAAAGAGGGACATTATTCGCTATTACCATTACAAACCCTCATTAGGGTTGAAATGCGTTTCATTTTATATGTTGATACATTGTATGCGCGAAACAACAAGAGAAAAAGCTAGCTAGGAGCTAAAAGTATAAGCCTAATTTTTTTAAATTATTTTTCCCTAATTAATTACGCATAAAATAACGCAACTTTTTAGTGATTTTCATTGTGATATTCAGAAAATTGCGAAAAACGGCCAACCGTAGTGGTGCCATAGTATTATTAGTTTTTAATATTTTCATACTTTTGAAAGGAATTTTTCTACCCAACTTTGAAGGCCCATAAAACAAGTTACACATTAGGTATCGAACTCAAAATTTCAACATATTTCCTAATTTTTACAGGATCTTATATAATTTTAACAAACTTCGTCTAATCTTTAAAAAAGTTAAAGCTGCACTGCAGCTTGAGCTAATTTTGAATCACGGCAAGAGTATTCTTGAAATGCCGCAGTGAATGATCGCTCAAACCCTCACTTGTTTCCCGAATGTGTTGCAACCGAATAACCGCTAGTGTTGTGCAAATCTAAAACAGAATTGGAAAATGGAATGTTTGTTTTTGGGTCGAGTTTCGGCCGCGTGCAATCGTGGTTCGCGGGCAAATTCAATTTTCTCGCACAGATAACGGGAACAATAACCGGTACCGATGTAGGATTACGGAAAGGAGTCGTGAAGAGATGGTGCAAATATCTGAGATGTTTTCCAGCTTCGTCATTTTCAGGACTCTCGGGATAGGGTTGTATGGTTGATGTAAGTTTGCACCTAGTATCAATGCCGCTGTGTACAAACGAGGTGCAGATTTAACATAACCGGGAATGCCTTGTGCTCGGATTAGGTACAATATCTTAATAGGAATATACATATAATAAATATTTTTGTTAGGAATTACCGTAGTCCGGTTCATGAATGTGGTGCACGACCGTTCATAGTGGCGTTCTTTGGACGAGGCCTATGTCCAGCAGTGGACGTATTTCGGCTGATGATGATGAATATTCTTGGTCTTACTCTATAGCTTTACAAACTCCATTTATTCTCCAAGCACTTTTTGCCTGGACACTGTCTACCTACTAACTTAAAGCGAAACTCGGAAACTATCAAAATGGCCGTCCGCACGTAAATGCCACAATAAATATATTAGATCAAGCAGTTTCTTGACTAGGCCTTTTCACTCTCATGTTTATACTCCATTGAAGAGGGATGTGTCAATTGTAACACTTTCACTGATCCAAGATAATATGCAGTACTAGCACATTCGTTTACCAAATCATCGCAAGTAAATAGCTCTTCGATGCGTTACATGAAATGAAGAATCAAAGTCATTGACGTATACAAAGGACAGTATTCCAACACTTTGGCGGTAAAATATCGCCAAATCAGTGCCAGTTGGCAGTGCGACACGCAGCGCGTGCACTGCGCAGCTGGTCTTTATAGCTGCATTTTTTGTTACGGGGAAAATAGTTCCGAACTGTGCGGATGGGCCTATCCTTACTTTTGATATCATTGATCAAAGTATTTTATTCTAATATATGGTATATATGGTAATGTACTAACCCTTAAAAATATGTTAACCTATGCTCGCAAAAAAACTACACCACTTCAAATAATTCGTCTGTCTTTCAAAAATACCTCAATAAGACGCAACTTCTAGTGTGCGTCGTTCAGGCGTCTGTATGCATTTGCTTTACTGCCCTAGATCTCTTCACTGCGTAAATGGTTTACTGCGGACATCGCGGGCTCTTAGCAAGTTTTAATTACTTCAAGTCTACGGGAGAGTACATGTAGACGCCCACGTGCCGTAACGTTGGTTTACATTACATTAATCGATTTTCAGATAACTTTACCTTTGAGTAAACATTTTACTAGGTAACCTGTGACATGACCTATTTAATTTGTAAAATTTACCCGTCGATTTATGTAAGCAATGAAGCCTTAGTGATTTGATTTGTTTCTGAGCTTCGAGTAATAGATTTCTGGAACCGTAAGCATATTTAGATTTAGATTAGATTTCGAAAATAGGCCTTTCCAATTTTTTTATTTCTTGTTGATCAGCCGACTTCATGGACACAAAATACTTACTGCCGTGGATCTACTTTGATTCCTGATTTTAGTTACTTAGACAATAAAATCACTGCATTAATTCACACTCAAATTAAACGTGCCTAAGTTTCACGATACTTTCGGGCTAAGTCGGTTACTTTATTCTGTTACGGATCTAGTGAAAAATTTGTCGGAACGTGAAATTAGTTTCTGTAAATAACTTTTTTCTAAGATTTCCATTTAATTACTATTTTCGTGACATTAGAAAGATTCAATGGCTTATAGCCGACCATTCATAGACTGTACCAGTTATGGCCATTAGTTATCTGAACATAGTGTTGATAGTTTAAAAATGTAGTGTCCGTTACTTAAAATGTGAGTTTTACGGAAAAAAATCCATAATGGTCCTTCACCCTACCTATAAACTTCTGTCATTCTTCAATCTGTAGATAAGTAGGTACTTACTGAAATACCAGGATGATACCACCATTTCTACTAACGTTTTCGTAAACCTATAGGCCTAACTGCATAAAGGGTTAAGTTTTCCCACCGTTCAGATCTCAGAATACGCCGGTTGTCTGATTATAGTCTTAGGTACTTGGAAATTAATTAACTTCAGTTAGTGGTTTTACTTTGATTGCGGTCTCGGGGATCTCATCCGAAATACGAAATTAAATTATGTGGCAAATAAACAAGGGAAACTATTAAATAATTAACACTGTTTTACTTTGAGAACTAATACTGATGTATCTAGCTTTAATTCATAAAGTTTTGTGGTTAATTTAGTTAATTACAGTTCTGTTCTAGGTAAAGAGGCGTCTAAACGGCACAATAGGCTATTTTACTGTACCCGAAATTTGTTAAAATCATAAATTATCCTGTTAAAATAGGCAAAATAAGGAATTATGTTGAAGTTTTGAGTTCGAACCTAAAGTGTAACTTGTTTTATGAGCCTTCAAAGTTGAGTGGAAAAATCCTTTTTAACCGACTTCCAAAAGAAGGACGGTTCTCAATTCGTCTGTATGTTTTTAGGGTTCCGTACCAAAATGGTAAAAAAGGAACCCTTATGGTGCGACTCTGTTTGTCTGTCTGTCTGTCCGTCTGTCACAGCCAGATATCTCAGGATCTACTGCTGTTATATCGGTTTGAAATTTGGAATAGTGTTAAAAGTAGCTAACCCGAGCTTACTGGACATGAAAAAAATCTTGTACCTTTTTTACTTTTTTTTTAAAGGGCTCCGTAATGGGATGTTGAAAATTGAAAGTAGGGCTAATATATCGAGTGGGGTATCAAATGAAAGAACTTAATTTGTAGATTAAAATACCGTTTTTATTTTTTTTCTTATATAAATAGTTTTTGATTTATGGCGAAAAAAGTTTAAAAAAATACCATTCCCCCCTATTATCTCCGAAGTTACTGATCAGAAAAATGTGTCATAATTACCAATTATTAATGTCATCCTAAATATTACAGGAAAAATATAACGGTTTTCCTCACTTGCACCGTTTTTGAGAAATTTGCAAAAATCATAACACATACTTATTTGCTCCTACTAAACTAATCGCCATACAGTTTTTCTTGAACTATTCATGTATCTACTTATTAGGATTATTATGTATGTCTTTCCCGTACACGAGACAATAGTGTCCCGGCCCTTTGAGAGGCGTGCGCGGAGCCGAAGCCAACGCGTAGAGGCCCTTTCGACAATTTAATGAAAGGCAACGTGTACACCCAGCGGATGCTGTCCCTGCCCGTGTCACGGGACGCACACAGAGACAGCCCCCGCCAGATGCAAGGTCTATTGTTGATTGATGGAATCTAAATTTACTGGGTTATGGTGGTGGAATTATGGACTAGATACTGGGCTATGGATTGAGACATGGCGGCGCCTGTCAGGAAAAGTGTCTCATGGCTTTCGCGGCACTGACAGACCGTGACTTGCCCTCCGCTGATGGGCCCCTGTTAAATAGCGACATTATGAGCAATGGCCCAGGGGCAACACCGCTGCCGCTCGCTTTCTCCGTCCGATTATTATTATTATTAGGAAGACCGTTATATTTTCTCTTCCTAACTTGAATATTTTTTTTAAATTTACAAAAATCTTAAAATATTATTACTTCTACCCTCCCTACGAGAGCCATCTAGCGGAGAGTAGCAAAACTAAGCGATGGTTTATTTCAGATAACATAAAAAAATTACTATTAAATACAATGATCACTCATCAGGAATCGGGAACAAAACATAAAGTAACAATAATTATTAAAAACTCTATAATAAGAGTACCTATGTTAGGAAATTTGACACTAGTAAATACCATAAAAATGAATTACCACTAGCGCCATCTAGGGACACAAATCTAAAATAAGGTAGCTTGTGGCAGCAATATTAATTTAATACACAAAAGTGTGCTTCAAAACATGATTCCTTCATGAAAATGATACATGAGAACTAACTTAGTTGACAAACAATTTTTTCAATCAGCCAATAACAAACAGTAACGTTTAAATTTAAATTACAAGTAAAATTTACGCGCTATTTAGTATCAATAGATGTCGCTGTAGCATACGCTGTTAAGATTTTTCCTGGTTTAATAGGGCTAAGGTGGGTTTAAGGCAGGGTTGCTGTTAGTCGTAAGGTTGGTCTACTTACGAGTTTATACGAAACCCTCGGTGCGCGAGTCCGACTCGCACTTGACCGGTTTTTTTTTGTGTGTTTGTTACCCGATTACTTGAAGACGGCTGAACCTATTTGGAAAATTATTTTTTTGTTTTAAAGGGTATACCTCCGAGATGGTCCCATTGCAACCAAATCAGGATCTGATGATGGGATCTTGGAGAAATCGAGGGAACTCTTCAAATATCATAGGCACACATAAGCGATTTTGGTATTTTTCTTCGTTTCTCGTTCATTTCTTATTAGAAATTTCTAGTCTTAACCGACTTCAAAACAAAGAGCATTTTTTTTATGTAGGTTTGTTCCCAGATTTCGGCTATTTGAATGAAAACGGCTAGACCGATTTGGAAAAATTTTCTTTTAACTAAATAGACTTAAGTCATTTGGTCAAAACAATATTTTTCCAGCGCCACTAAAAATTTAAAAATAAAGTAATTTTTTAAATCAAAAAATAAAAACCGACATCCAAAAACTTAAACTAAAAACCAGAAAATAATATGTTGATTACCTCAAAGAAATGGATAATCAAGGATTCTTATATACATATACAGATATTTATAGTTTTTAACGTGTCCGTCAAGATAGCGTACACCGTAAAGATATTCAGAATCTGATGCAGCCAATAAATAGTACCCAAATAGTACCGACGAAATACCTAGGTGAAAAAAATAGTACCCTTAAACTTTTCGAAGTATAAGGCCTGTTCACGGTGTACGCTACCGGCGTCAAGCTGGCGTACACCGTTTGTATCTCTGGAACGGCTTTGTTTTTGGAAACGCTTTATATCTTAAAAAATAGTACCCATATAGTACCCTAGGGCCCTAAAATTTTATTTCTCTAGCTATCGTAGAAGCCTAGATATAGTGAGCTCTTTCTATAAGGAATTCCCGGGTACGCCAGCTTGACGGTGTGAAATTTTGTACACCGTTAAGTTATGGAATATCTCGGCTTCTACGATAGCTAGAGAAATAAAATTTTAGGGCCCTAGGGTACTATTTGGGTACTATTTTTTGAGATATAAATCGTTTCCAAAAACAAAGCCGTTCCAGAGATACAAACGGTGTACGCCAGCTTGACGCCCGGTAGCGTACACCGTGAACAGGCCTTATATTTCGAAAAGTTTAAGGGTACTATTTTTTTCACCTAGGTATTTCGTCGGTACTATTTGGGTACTATTTATTGGCTGCATCAGATTCTGAATATCTTTACGGTGTACGCTATCTTGACGGACACTTTTTAACCTGTTATTTTTGAAGTAGCTGGCACCTAAGGAGCTCAACATAGCTAGCTTTGCGTGGCAGGCGCCAACTTCAAAAATAACAGGTTAAAAACTATAAATATCTGTATATGTATATAAGAATCCTTGATTATCCATTTCTTTGAGGTAATTAACATATTATTTTCTGGTTTTTTAGATGTATGAAAATAATAATAGTACATTACACAACTAGGGTGGTAATACAAATTCTTTATTACCTCCCGTGTTGTGTACATCATTTTATGTCTACACTTGGCCAGAAAGCGGCTTTTTCCGTACGCGCAGCGTGCGGAAAAAGCCACTTTATTGCCAGGTGTGGCATAAAAACTATTAATACCACTGAATAGCCAATATTTTTTTTTTACTTTAGTTATGAAACAGTTACGATTAACATAAATTTAACATAGCTGCAGGACAAATACTTGATAGAAAGTATGACCGTGTGACGTCACATCGCTACTCGACTTAGGTATCGTTTTTGAGGTACGCGTGGACAAACATAAGTACACTTATGAAATTTGGCACATGTTTGGCACACATGTTTAGAAGCTGGTATAGATAGACACACATACGAGTTATTGATAACCTTCTCATTTGAAGTCGGTTAAAAATATATTTTGATGGCGGTTAACCTTCCTCGTCTCCCGTAAATAAATAGAATTCGCATAAATGCGAATTTATCTGAGTATTAGCAGCGTATCTAGTTGAGGATTGCCTTTTCAAAAGGGCTTATTTTTCTGTGGTTTGCATAGAGCAATAAGCCCTTTTGAAAAGACACTCAGTTGTACTCAGTTGTATGGGTAGAGCACTCGGAGTTAGTTCTGGCGAAAGTAATCGTATCACATGCCAGCCATTGGGAATTGGCGAAAAAGTACTCTTCCCTCGATATACATTCCGACATGAACAGACAAACATCTTTTTTAACCACTTTATACATATAGATAATTGCTGCCTTGCCTCGCTATTTCGGGTTGGGGAAATTGGTTTGTAGTTTATCTTTTACTAGGTACTAGACCTGATTTTTCATCCAAACAAATTAAAGATTTGATTACAGACACACAGACACCGGGTGTTGGATTTCGTTTTCTTTAAATATTTAATTTAGATTTTTATTGTAACCGCTAAGACAAATCTTCCTATTCCTCATATCCCTTTTCTACATGCACACTTGCATAGCGCGCGCTCTGTCTCACGACGCGACGTATTCGCAACACTAGCGCCGCCAGGCGGCAGCATTACTTCTTCAACTTTCCGATCGAATGATGATGGCTGCGCGCGTGAGCCTCTCTTTAATAAATCCACGTTAATCGTTGGATTATTCGACTGTTTTTTCCCAAACTGTATGTGAACTGTTTCTAAGTTGAGTGTAAGATACGAAGAAGAAAGGACATTGGACAAGGTGTTAGTGAAAGCACTGGAGATTCATCACCACGAGGACCGGCCGGTTCCTGAACAAATAGTGGGACTTATCAAGGTCAGTGTGCATGTTTCTTCCTTCCTGAGGACTGCTATTCATCGCCCTTGTCCATTTCTAATAGCAGGCCGAATTTCCTGTGTGTCGTAAGTGGTTACAATCAAAGATCTAGGTTAGGTCCTGCCTTTAGGACCTAGATAAACTAATCCAAAAATACCTATACAGTCCACAACCTTATTAGCATATAGCGTCTGAAAAGCGCAAGTAACGTGCACCGCAAAAATAAATTCACATGGTGGTTTTGTACAATCAAAATTCTGTACCCCCCATGTTATGGTCCATTTCGAACGGATTTAATTAATTTTATTCCAATTTTACATCAATTCTCAACCTAGTTATCAATATTTGAAGTAGTAATTACTTAATTTACTCAATTTAGATTTCATTAAATTTCGTTACAAAAAATCACATACATTTCTCGCTAAATACGAAACGTAAAACGTACTTTTTGCTTGATTAATTAAATTAGTTGCATTCGTTTTTTACACTATCATTTCATTTCCGCACCGCAGACGACTAATTTATCTTTTTCTATCCCGCAAATCAGCATTAAGTAGGTAAAATACTTTCATATTTACAGTTTACTAAGTTTTAAGTCTAATCGAAACGACATTCCATTTTTCTCGCTTACTTACGAGCGCCCGCAATTGTTCTGTATACCCGCATATTTCGTTTCGCACAGATTCGCTCACCGCTCGATCGCGCGTAGTTTTATTACTTAACTGAATTTATCGGAAAATATTCTTATACCGCTGTTATACTTCCGCTTAATTGGTTTGTGATAATACAATTATATCGTTTGTATTTTATACAATTACAGTAGAATTTATTTACTATGCCGAAAACTGACGAAAACAAGGATTCGCCTTGCGATCCCGACCTTAGTGACCTAGTTCTTCTAGAAGCTAAACGTAATGCGTTATTTACGCGCTTGCAAAATATTTATACCTTGTCGCTTAGAACGTCCGAAAATAAAACGCAATGTAATATGTTTATTAACAATGTTACAAACATTGACCAATTGCGATCTGACTTCGAACAAGTGTTAGATACGTACAATGCACGCTTAATTCAATTAAAACCGAATGCCACGGTTAACTATCAACCTTTGATTTCTTTTGATGAGATGTATTGTCAAATCAAACGCGTACTTTCGGATTTAAAAGAGAAGTCACAAGATTCGCAGCGAACAAGCAGTTCGCAATCTTGTACTGTAAAATACAAACTTCCCGAATTTCAATTAATTCCATTTAATGGAGAAATTCGTCATTGGCCAATGTTTTACGAACAGTTCAAAAGCGTCATTCATAACAATCCGAATCTGACGGATTGTGAACGCGTTCAATTTCTAGTAGGTAAATTGACAGACAAGGCGCGATCAGTCTGCGCGGGTTTGCCGGCCACCGGCGAGAATTATGCCATCATATGGCAAGCGCTTATCGATAAATATGAAGATAAACGCGCTCTGGCTGCTGGGTACACTAATCAGCTATTGGACTTTAAACAATTAACAACATGTTCGGCGGCTAACTTAGATTCATTTTTATGCAACTTTGACTCCGCGGTAAATGCGCTTAAAGCGTTAAAGTTACAAGACCTAAGCGATTTTCTATTTTTGCATATAGCATTACAAAAATTAGACTTGGAGTCTGTTAAAATGTTCGAGATGTTTTATCGCAAAGAAGAGTGTCCGTCTTACTCTAATCTTGTCGAATTTATAAAGGAACAAACGAAGGTTGTATCGCGTTCAACAACAAAACAAACATTGTTTCCGCAACAAACTAAACTTAGTACTACGAAAAATTTACCTACTCCGAAAAACAATCTAACAAAAAGCTTTGTTAATACGCAGCCCGTTTCCACGGCTAATTGTTTATTATGTAAAACAAATAAACACGAACATTTATATCAATGTTCAACTTTTACAAAAATGACCCCACGTGAAAGATATAATTTCGTAAAAACAAATTCTGTTTGTAATAACTGTCTCAGTTACAAACACAAGTTTTCCGCTTGCACTTCGCAACGAACTTGTAATATTTGTACCGCACGTCATCATACATTATTACATTTTGATCCACCGCATAAACAAACCAAATCGTCGAACTCCGCTACAAACGATTCAATTAATCACATTTCCGCTCCCGCTTGTGAACAAAACCGCACCCCGAGTTCTATCGGAGATAATAACGCGTCAGGCAGTTTGCAACCGCAACGTCTAGTAAATAAAGTCGATAATACTTCGCAGCCCAGCTCAACTCTAAGTCACGTTGCGGCAGGAAATGTTTTGAATGACCGATCAGATGCATCCATCAATAAAACGACCTTATTAGGTACTGCAAAAATTAAACTTTATGATGGTAGTGGTAAGGGTCATTACATTAGGGTTCTTATAGACCCAGCATCACAAAGTGATTATATAACACTTTCGTGTTGTAAACAATTATCTCTGCCGATTTCTAAACAAAACCGTTTTACGCAGGTTCAAGGTATAGGAGGCGTTTCTCAAAAAATATTAGGAATCTCGTCGACTACATTTGTCTCTCGATTTGAAAATAATAACAAGGAGACTTACTCCGTTCAGCCGCTAGTCGTGGAAAATATAACATCGAGCCTGCCCGACGCGCACGTCGACCTGTCCGGGTTACAATGTTTCATGAAGTTACCGTTGGCGGACGATAATTTTAATGAACCTGGACCTATTGACATGCTTCTAGGTGTCAATAAATTTTGCGAAATTTTATGTTCTGACAAAATTCGTAACGGGGACTCACCTTGGGCCCTAGAAACTACACTCGGGTATGTCATTTTTGGTGACGTCACTGTGACGGCACCCCCGCGCGCCACCCGCGCTTTCTGTGCTTTTACGCAAGAACCGCTTAACCAATCTTTAGAAAAATTTTGGAACTTAGAAGAAGTACCTTCGAAGAAATTTTTAAGCCCTGACGATCAGGCATGCGAGGAAATATTCACGTCAACTACAACTCGTAACGATAATGGTTCTTACGCGGTTGACCTTCCTTTCAAACAAAGTCCTGATAATTTAGGCAATTCTTTTATATCCGCTAAAAAGAGATTCTTAATGCTCGAAAATAGATTCTCTAAGAATCCGCAACTTCGGGAAAAATATAACGAGGTCATTCATGACTACCGGGATAAGGGGATAATTTCTCTGGTTCCTCCTGAAGAATACCGCATTCCAGGTTTTTACCTACCGCATCATCCAGTCATTCGCAATGACAAGTCCTCAACGAAGGTGCGTCTGGTGCTGGATGGCAGCTGTCAAACTGACAGTGGACTGTCATTAAATGACATCCTTCACACAGGATGTAATTTGCAAGCTGACATTTTCAATATTCTTTTGAATATCCGCATTTTCCGCGTCGCTTTTTTTGCTGATGTTCGTCAGATGTACTTATGCATAGAAGTACATCCCCCGCACCGTTCTTTTCAAAGAATATTGTACCGCTTCTCTCCTGAAGACCCTTTAGAGACATATCAATTTAATCGGGTAACCTTTGGACTTCGATCTTCGCCCTTTCTTGCGCTACGCACGCTTCGCCAGCTCGCCAGCGACGAGCGAGAAAAGTATCCCCTCGCCGCCGCCGTTCTCGAAAGAGATGTATATATGGATGATCTAGCTTCCTCTGCTTCTTCATCCGAGGAAGCAGTTGCGACAGCGACCCAATTAATCAATCTCTTCAAGGCTGGTGGGTTTGACTTAGTGAAATGGACTAGCAACTCTCCGCAGTTGCTAGAACACATACCCGCCACTCACCGCCAGTCCGAATCCATCTCTTTCGAGGACGGCGACTCGCTGAAAATTCTCGGCCTTCAATGGCTTCCTGGCTCTGATGAGTTTGTGTTTACTGTGGCACCTCCGCAACTTACTGGCACGAAGCGTGCCATTCTTTCTGCCACCGCCCGGCTGTATGACGTACTCGGCCTGGTAGGCCCTGTGATACTTTATGCCAAGCTTTTGATCCAAGAGCTTTGGCTTTTGAAATTGGATTGGGACGTTTTGCCACCTCCTCATATTTTAAACTTGTGGCACCAGTTCGTTAAAGAGCTCCCACTAATTTCAACTCTCAAGTTTCCTAGGCATTTAGGTATTGAGAAGGGCTCGAGGCTAACACTCTTAGCTTTTGCTGACGCCAGTGAGAAGGCTTATGGTTGCGTCATATATGCGCACGTCACTACGGAGAACCGCGATCCCATTATTCGTTTAATTTGCTCGAAATCGAAGGTCGCGCCGGTGAAGACAGTAACGGTCGCTAGGCTGGAACTTTGTGCAATCGTTCTGATGTCAAAACTGCTTCGTACAGTGTATGATATTCTATCTCAACGATATCCCATTGACAATACATATGCTTTCTCTGACTCTGAAGTCGCCTTATGTTGGGTGCACTCGTCACCTCATAAGTTCGGTACCTTTGTGGCCAACCGCATCGCTCAATGTCAGAATAACTTCGCTCCGGAACATTTCTATCATGTGCCCGGATCGGAGAACCCCGCAGATTGTCTCTCTCGGGGGCTTCTACCTTCCCGCTTAAAGGACCATGATCTTTGGTTCCACGGTCCTCCTTGGGCATTGTTACCAATTAGTGATTGGCCTATCGCCGTTTTCTCGCCTTCTTCAACGAAGCTGCCAGAGGAGAAAGTTGTCACCCTTGTTTCCACTGGTGGTAGCAATGAGCACTGGCTTTTGCAGTTGAGCAAGAAGTTTTCTTCTTGGCATCGATTTCTCAAAACTGTCGCCATCGTACTGAAGTTTCTCAAAAAACTTCCTCGCAGCAGTGAAATTACTCCTGCAGATTTAGACGCGGCTGAATTGCTTGTCGTCAAGGTTGTTCAGCAATCTGCGTTTGCTGATGACATACGCAATATTCAATGTGGTAAGGTTTGCTCGCCTTCCATACGCAAACTATTCCCTTTTATTGTTGACAACGTTTTGAGAGTAGGTGGCCGGCTAGGGAATTCATCCTTGAATTTCTCTAATAAACATCCCGCACTATTACCTAAAAAAGGGCACATAGTTGAACTTTTAATTGATTTTTCACACCGCGAAAACCAACACGCTGGTCCACAGCTCTTGTTGTCTCTTCTGAGACAGAGATATTGGATTCTCTCTGCGCGCCGAATCATTCGACAGCTCTTTCATAAATGTAATGATTGTTTTCGGGCCAATCCAGTTAATACTTTTCCTTTAATGGCCGATCTTCCAGAGTGTCGTGTCGAGCAAAGTAAAGCCTTTAGCCACACGGGCGTCGATTACGCTGGTCCATTCTACATCACGATGGTCAGGAAACGCGGAGCACGCAGCCAGAAGGCATGGCTGTGCATATTCGTGTGTTTGGTTACGAAAGCCGTTCACACGGAACTTGCATCGTCATTAAGCTCTGCGGCGTTCTTAGACGCGTTTAAACGATTCATATCTCGCCGTGGCCGAGTTGAAGTGCTATATAGTGACCGTGGCACCAATTTTATCGCGTCTAAAGCTTACTTTAATGAGCTCCACTCATTTCTTCAAACTGAAGATTATTACAAGACGTTCCACGAAGAACTCTTGAAAAACCGCATAACTTGGAGAATGAGCCCCCCCACGGCACCCCACTTTGGGGGTATATGGGAGGGCAATTTAAAATGTTTTAAAACACACCTTCATCGTGTTATAGGCAAACAAATCTTAACTTATGAGGAGCTACTTACCGTGCTAAATCAGATTGAAGCGATCCTCAATAGTCGCCCGCTTTACGTACTGAGTTCGGATCCGTCGGAACCTTCCGCGCTTACACCGGCTCATTTTATATCAACTGCACCATTGCAACACTTGCCTGCGGCTGATTTGAGTCAGGAGCGCACGAACCTGTTAACTCGGTTTTCTTTATTAGATTCAATCGTTCAATCATTCTGGAAACGTTTTCGATCTGAGTATCTCCATAACTTGCAAAGCCGAGAAAAATGGAACACTCCCGCCAACCCGCTGACTGCGGGAACCGTTGTGCTGATAAAGGTGGATAATGCGCCGCCCTTACAGTGGCCACTCGGGATCATAACTCGCGTTTTTCCTGGGCGGGATGGAGTCGTCCGTGTCGCGGAAGTGCAGACCCGCAGCGGCAAGCTAGAGCGACCGATTGTCCGCTTATGCCCACTGCCTACGCAGTAGGGTTGTCACTGCCTTGCTTATATATTTATTGGTAGGTTAAGTTACAAGATATCAAGCATAAAGTACTTAACGTTAGTTCTATTTAGTTTTACTTTCTTTGAAGGGAATCCTTCAAACCCGGGGGCATGTTGGATTTCGTTTTCTTTAAATATTTAATTTAGATTTTTATTGTAACCGCTAAGACAAATCTTCCTATTCCTCATATCCCTTTTCTACATGCACACTTGCATAGCGCGCGCTCTGTCTCACGACGCGACGTATTCGCAACACTAGCGCCGCCAGGCGGCAGCATTACTTCTTCAACTTTCCGATCGAATGATGATGGCTGCGCGCGTGAGCCTCTCTTTAATAAATCCACGTTAATCGTTGGATTATTCGACTGTTTTTTCCCAAACTGTATGTGAACTGTTTCTAAGTTGAGTGTAAGATACGAAGAAGAAAGGACATTGGACAAGGTGTTAGTGAAAGCACTGGAGATTCATCACCACGAGGACCGGCCGGTTCCTGAACAAATAGTGGGACTTATCAAGGTCAGTGTGCATGTTTCTTCCTTCCTGAGGACTGCTATTCATCGCCCTTGTCCATTTCTAATAGCAGGCCGAATTTCCTGTGTGTCGTAAGTGGTTACAATCAAAGATCTAGGTTAGGTCCTGCCTTTAGGACCTAGATAAACTAATCCAAAAATACCTATACAGTCCACAACCTTATTAGCATATAGCGTCTGAAAAGCGCAAGTAACGTGCACCGCAAAAATAAATTCACATGGTGGTTTTGTACAATCAAAATTCTGTACCCCCCACCGGGACTGGTGAAACTAAATAAAAGCTCGTAAAAAATGCGTTAATTACCTAGTTTACTGACATTAGTTTATTTTTATGGTTTTATCTGTACCTTCAAGTTGTCAAATTTTACTAGTTACTTCCTTCTTTAGTTATTGGTTACTTCCAAAGTCTACAGTCAGATTTAATTTTCCATCCATCTCCCCTCGATTCGACCTCTCACTACTGGCAAAATGCCTGTGCCTTTTTTTGTTTTAAATTTACCTGTAATCAAAAAGGAATCACATCCAGAACTAGTATGACAACGCCAATATACGTTTCCCAAGGTTCAGTTCAGATACGCCAACACAGAAACTTGCGCCAGTGCGGAGTTAGCTCAACTTTTAATAGTGTTCTGTCCCCGGCGTACATAGTGTCTGTCCAACTTATTACACGAACAACACAAACACTTACCTGGGGCCATGAAATTAATAGGGCTTGAGAGCCGCATCGAAACTTGCGTCTGCGAGTTAGTTCGACGAAGTATTGAGAGGTACCTGTCAATGGGTAATGTTGCGTCTCTCTTACACGTGTCAAGTTTACTTGATGTTGTATTAGTAAAAGGTACTCAGTTACGTATATACGTATAATAGTGTATTTTCGAAGAATCAATTATTATTCCATTTCCAAAACTGCTCGAAAAAAATCCATCTACATTATATTTCGTGCACTCAACGATGTTAGACTGACAAGAACTGAAAACAAGACACCAATCTGCCTTTCTTGGAAACTACCACACCACCTGAGCGTTTTGACACTTCATAAAAAACTGATTTGAGCTGCCATCTCAGCCTATTTAAGGTGATTCCAGTCGCCCGGTCCATACAAACGAAAGAGGGATTAAGAATCCATTTTAACGACATCAAAGGTTAAAATAAACGAAATTATTATACTGTCGAATATATAAAGAAACTTTTAAGGCCGATACGGTGTAGTTCTATAAACGTAAGTACCTACTATAAACGTGGCAAAATAAATATTCTTTGTATTGAAAAGTATGAGACTATGCCCACAAACACGGGTGCGTAACGATGGCTATAAAAATTTTTGGTATAATATTAGTCGCAATAACGCTCATTTGATATAATTATTAAATCATATAACAACACTTAATATATTTACATATGACATAATTATTATTTCGTATAATGATCATTTCCCTCCCTCCCGGACCTCTGTGAAGAGTAGACGTGCCCAGTTCCTTTACGAGTTTGTTTTTAAATTAATATAAAATAAAACAAAATAAATTAAATCGCTTGTAATACTAGGCAATCATAAATACCTAGAGTGCGACGCGTAACGAGTGTCAGCGCGGCAATAGAAGTCTGTGAGTAAAACAATGACGTACTATTACGCTCACTCTCCGCTATTTGCTTTGCGCTAGCTAGAGAGAGACGACTATATTTCTACGCGCTTCGCTGCCGCATCTCGAGCCGGTGCGGGCGCCGCTTATTTGGCTTCTTTCGTTGCTGCTCTCCTGGTACACCGCTTGCTACTCGACTGATTTTGTGATTGCTAAAAGCGCTGATTTTTGTGATTTACTAGCTTGAAGTCTGACCATCTCCATACATTGCTGTCTACCTGGTATCGTTCCCGGCAAGCTAAAATCGGCCAGCGTCCCGTGTGACGTTTATGTGACGTTGAAGTGCATCAAATATTCTTCTATTGATTTCTGTCTGCCTAGTACCACGCTTACGAAATACAAAGCAAATATGCCACTAAAACGTACTCCACCGCAGTCCCCACAGCCACAGCCGCAGCTACACACATCGACACATATGCCATCATCCCTACATGAATCGAAGCAAAATCCTATGGAAGTATCGGCGCAGTCAACACTGCCGCCGCCGCCGCAAGCACTCTCTATACAGGCACCAGCGGCGTCCCAGACTTCACATGGACAAATACCATATGTACTAGCCCCGCCAGCGACAGTATCGCGAACACTGTCAGTGCATTGTAACGACGACTCAGAATCTAGCCTTACCGGTTTATCAGCCTCAGACCGAGAAGACCGACGGAACGTTACGTGCAGGTCAAAGCGTAAGCGAGAAGATGAACCGCGACTTACTGAGTTCATGAATGAGATGAGGAAAATGTTCTCAGATTTACATGTACAACAAGAGAAACGGTTTGAACTATTCCAAAGTTCATTAAACGATCTCAAGCAACAAAATAGCGATATACATGCTGCTCTCGACTTTGTTTCAAGTCAATACGAAGACATGAAGGACAGATTAATAAACCTTGAATCCGAACGCAAAAGCAACCGAGAATACATACTCACCCTAGAAGATAAAATTGACAAGCTGGAGCGTAGTAGCAAATCGGCAAGTTTTGAAATCAGAAATATCCCGTTAATAAACCCAAAGGAGAATAAAGATGACTTGGCCAAAATTGTTACAGACATCGGAAAGTCCCTAAAAGTGGAACTACAAACCCCCGAGATACGGGATGTGTTTCGCGTACATACAAATTCCGCTACTAGCAAACCGATAGTTGTGGAACTTACTACTATTATAAAGAAAGAAAACCTTCTTAGTGCAGTAAAGGCGTACAATAAACAAAATAAGGAAAGTAAGTTTAACACTGCTGCTATTGGTCTTAGAGGCCCGCCTCAACCGATATATATCTCCGAATATCTCTCGCCAAGAACCAAAAGACTGCTCTACCTTACACGTGTCTTTGCTGGTGAGAATAAGTGTGCCTACTGGACCTATCGTGGTGAAGTGTTTGTGCGTCTGACTGAGGGGGGGACACCTTTGCTTATTAGCTCTGAGCATGATCTAAAATTGGACCTCTTAAAGGCACGTAAAATTTGACTAGAGTCGGTCTATTTCTTACTTGTTAAAAATAATTGCATGTTAGTTCAAATTCGCTATAGTATTATTACCGAAAATAAACTTGATTATTATCCTGCTTTTTACATTACATACCGAAACCGTAACACATACTATCCCACAACAAACTACAATATAACACCAAAAGTCTGTAATTCTATCACGACGCCTTACTCGATTGTATTCTACACACACACCATGTACTTCAAACAACACTATGTATTTGCACTGTGCCATAGCCGTCTCTCCACTTTGCGTATATTATGGATGACATACAATTAGTCTCTGGTGATATAGATAAGGTATCTTTAGCCAGCTCTTGCTTATGTGAACCAGAACAATGTGAAAGTTATTTGGGGCAGCAAATCGAATATCTTAAAATAATACACTTAAATATTAGGAGTATAAACCGCAATTTTGATTCACTTCTGGTCTTACTTAACAGAATGGACATTCGCTGTGACATTATCATACTTTCGGAATGCTGGTTAAATTCAACACCCAACATCCCTGTCCTACCAGGTTACGAATCTCACAGATCTAACCATAGTAACCAAAATGACGGCGTAGTGATTTTTACTAGTGCAGACTTAATGTTTACTACTGAGGAACCTGAACTACAAGACGCTAACTGTTTAATAATAAAAGTTAGAACTGACATAGCGATAGTAGCTATTTACCGTTCTCCGTCTAATTACTCCATTGGAAGTTTTATAAATAACCTTGACTCTATTATTACGAAACTTTCTTCCTATCGTTCTATATCTGTGATTGGTGATATCAATATCAATATTTCACCGAACTCTTGTGATTCTCGTGCTGATGAGTACCTCACCTTTATGGCATCTCACGGTCTCCTACCAGCACATACTCTCCCAACACGGAACGAGAATTGTCTAGATCATGTTATGTTAAAAACTAACAAAGAAGCTACTGTAATGGTTCTAAACTCATTTATTACAGATCATGCCCCTGTCGTTTTCTGTTGCAAATATAGGTTAAAACATTACCCATGCCCGTCAATGTTTAGGACTGATATGACTGCTATAATAAATGATATTTCTGACTCTGATTTCTCTTTTATCTTCGCGATACATGATCCAAACGTTGCAGCTGAACAATTGGTAAAAATGTTATCAACTATCGTTTTATCACATAAAATCCCAACCTCTATTTCTAGAAGAAAGCACATAATAAAACCCTGGATAACCCCGGGGCTCCTACGTTGTATAAAAAACCGTGACAAACTTCATCTAAAATCAAAAAAAGACATCGGTAATGACATCCTAAAGACAACCTACACTAGGTACCGAAATTTCTGCAACAACCTGCTAAAAAAAGTCAAACTGGCTTACGAGCGAGAGCTTATACAAAAGGCAAAAGGGAAACCAAAGGAAACATGGAATGTTATTAAACAGATAGCTAATTTTCAGCAGACAAAAAACTCATCCCGGGAACTATTAACTTTAAATGTAGATCCAGTCATCTCTGTTGACATTATAAATAGATACTTCGCGGGCATTGGTAGTACCTTAGCTCAAAATATAAGTAATAGCAACCCTTCTCTCAGACAATCTAAATATACAAATAATAGTGGTCAAAGTCAATTACATTCTATGGCAATCCTACAGGTTGATGATGCAGAAGTTGAAGAGGTTATCCTAAGCTTGAAAAATAACTGTTCGGTTGGTTACGACGGTATATCTACTGAGTTACTAAAATATGCACGTACTAAACTAGTTCCGGTTCTCACATATATTTTTAATCTATGCATCTCGACTGGCACATTTCCTACCGTATTTAAAAAGGCTCTTGTTCATCCTATACACAAAAGTGGTAACAAAAAAGATATGAATAATTACCGCCCCATTTCAGTTCTCACCAGTATGTCAAAAATTCTTGAAAAAATATTAAATAAACGTTTAGTTGACTTTTTAGATAAACACAATGTGATAGCATCAAACCAATTTGGCTTTAGAAGGGGTAAATCTACGGAAGACGCAGTGGCAACTCTCACAAACACTATTATTAAGAATCTGGAGGCCAAACGTAAAACTATCGGTGTCTTCTTGGATCTTTCTAAGGCCTTTGACACTGTTTCCATTCCTATCCTTCTAGACAAAATGAGTGCTATTGGCATCAGAGGAATTGCACTAGATATTTTTGAAAGCTATCTAACACAACGATCACAGACTGTAGTTATTGAGCAGAATAAAAGTAGTGAAATATCTCTTAATTATGGAGTCCCTCAAGGGAGTGTATTAGGGCCTACTCTTTTTCAAATTTATATAAATGATCTCTGTAACTTCCAGTTAGAAAATTGTCGCATTATCACATACGCCGATGATACGGCAATTATTGTAAATGGTGAGGATTGGAACAGTGCAAAAACTCATACTGAAAAGGCACTTAGACACATTGCACATTGGCTAAAAATAAATTTATTAACCTTAAATACAGCTAAATCTAAATTTTTAACCTTTTCTCCAAATAGTACTACTCAACCTGTTACTGGTAATCTCGAGATTGTTGTGCATAGCTGTGTTGACTCACCTGACGTATCTACCTCTTCTACAATAAGTATTGAATTAAGAGATAAAGACGATACTACTACCTGCACATGTTCTTCTCTTACACATTCTGATAGAATCGTCTATCTAGGCATAACTGTTGATTCTAATCTCCGTTGGCAACTACACATTGAAAACTTAACCACTAAAGTCAGAAAATTAATATATGTATTCAGGAATGTTCGTTCAGTTGTGGGTCAACAAATGCTGAGAACAATATATTTTGCTCTTGCTCAATCTATTGTGACATATTGTGTTAGCGTATGGGGTGGGGCAGCCAAAACCATATTATTACGTTTAGAAAGGGCTCAACGTGCTGTGCTAAAAGTAATGACTAAGAAACCCTACCTATATCCAACTGTTGAGCTTTACCGAGACACCAGTGTGCTAACAGTTAGAGGGTTTTTTATTCGGCAAATTGTTATTAGGAAACACAAAGAATTACCATTTAATCCGGAACTCATTAGTGGCACTGGCAGACGTCGTACAACTCATGTCTGCACAGTCAACAGCCATCGAATGGCGATCTCTGGTCGACACTTCTACTATTTAAGTCCAAAGTTATATAATAAGGCAAATAAAGCTATTCAAATATATACGCTAACGCATAGAGAACTTAAACTTAAAGTAACAAAGTGGCTAATGACCTTAACGTATGAGGAGCTGGAGGAGTTACTTTAAAATAAATAATTATAAAGGTTCCTTTACAAACCAAAACATAGATTTACAGACACATATTTACACACACACACACACAAGCACACATTTTCGGTATATCAAAACATCTACTTTATAGATTTCTTTCCTTTTCTTTTTCTTTTTCTGCATGTTATGTTTTCACTTCTTCTATTTTATTTTGTTATTTTGTTTTGTTTACCTCCATAGACACTATGTTGTTGAAAACACGTACCTGACAGCAATACGGGCACTCTACGATCCGCTCATTTCCGGGTTGAGAGCCTGGAGATCTGTATTACAGGTCTATACCTAGTTCGGACTCCAGTCTCTCACAAAGGGTATTTTATTTTAGCAATTAAGCCACTGCTTGCATGTACTTTAGTATAACTTGTATCCTTTGTGAGGTGAAAATAAACAAATTTTGAATTTGAATTGAATTGAATTTGAATTTGATAGAATAACATTTAATATAGCATTCTTTAAGTATAATGCTTATTTCCTATAATGAACTTATGGTATAACGTTATTTTCATATAAAATACAATTGGCATAACCATTATTGATATAATGTATCAAAAAGTAGGTTAGGTTAGGTTTGAACTGCGTCTCCCAACAAAAACGAACTGCTATCAAAAAGTAGGTTAGGTTAGAACTGCGTCCCCCTACCAAAACGAATGGCTATCAAAAAGTAGGTTAGGTTAGGTTTGAACTGCGTCCCCCAACAAAAACGAACTGCTATCAAAAAGTAGGTTAGGTTAGTAAATTATAAGGGCACAGAAGAAAAATGGGGGCTCGGGGGGCGAAGCCCCCCGCATTAAAAAAAACTCAAACCATAAGTTCAATTAGGTTAGGTTAGGTTAGGGTTCGAACTGCGTCCCCCAACAAAAACGAACTGCTATCAAAAAGTAGGTTAGGTTAGGTTTGAACTGCGTCCCCCTACCAAAACAAATGGCTATCAAAAAGTAGGTTAGGTTAGGTTTGAACTTCGTCCCCCTACCAAAACGAACTGCTATCTAAAAGTAGGTTAGGTTAGAACTGCGTCCCCCTACCGAACCGAATGGCTATCAAAAAGTAGGTTAGGTTGGGTTTGAACTGCGTCCCCCAACAAAAACGAACTGCTATCAAAAAGTAGGTTAGGTTAGTAAATTATAAGGGCACAGAAGAAAAAGGGGGGCTCGGGGGGCGAAGCCCCCCGCATTAAAAAAAACTCAAACCGTAAGTTCAATTAGGTTAGGTTAGGTTCCGGATGACGCAGGTAATGACCGGACATGGCTGTTTCGGTCATTACCTGCATCGTATTGGGAGGGAGCCCGGGCCCGCTTGCCATGAGTGCGGCGCCGATGATGACACGGCCCAGCACACGCTCGCGGAATGTGTGCATTGGGCCGACGAGCGCCGCACGCTTGTGGCGTCTCTCGGAGTGGGTGATCTCTCGCTGCACAGCGTCGTGGCGGCCATGCTGAGCAGCGAGAGATCCTGGGAGGCGGTGGCCTCCTTCTGCGAAGCCGTCATTTCGCAGAAGGAGGCCGCGGAGCGGGAGCGCGAAGAGAGGGTAGATGCGCTCCCGATCCGGCGCAGACGGAGGGGTCGAGCACGTGGGCGGTTCTTGAACCGCATGCTCCCCCAGTAGGGCCGCGGGTTGGGGAACCCGCATTGCACGGCCCTACACGTCTGGGGGGAAGGTCAAGCGTTTCTGGCCTTCCCCTCCTTTGGCGCGGGTGCCCTGGCGTAGATTAGAGCCAGGGCCGCCGGGGGGCGTCATGGTGGCACAGTGTGATCCCAAGACGCCCCTGTACAACGGCAAGGAGAGGGAAACGCCGCTGTGGGTTTTAGTGGGTATACTCCTCCCCCCCTCTGCTTACAGAGGGTGCGTGAGAGGAGGGAGTCCCACATAACCCCCCACCAATGGGCCTACCCAGCCCGGGGGGTATGCGTAAAGCATTTCCCACAGCGACAAAAAAAAAAAAAAAAAAAAAAAAAGGTTAGGTTAGGTTAGGGTTCGAACTGCGTCCCCCAACAAAAACGAACTGCTATCAAAAAGTAGGTTAGGTTAGGTTTAGGTCACAGGCGTTACAATTTCAAATATATAAATGGTAATAAAGATTTATATACCTATTATACCTCTTGATTGTTATATATTATGATTTGTATATAAAATGAGCGTTATACCATATAATCGTTATAAGAAATAAGCGTTATACCGAACGTTAAATATACGAAATAAATGTATATATTTTAAAATTATACCAAACGTTTATTATACACAATGAGTGATTATACCCTTTGAAATTATATCAAATGTTGATATATCGATAGAAAATATATTAAATATTTTTATATCGATCATTACACACCCAGGGTCAAGTTTTCCGCTTCGTAAAATACGAAATAGCCAGAGATACTGAATTGACAGGACCGGTGCGTGGAAAAGGGTGGTCCCATGACGATTGCCGAAGTTCATCCAATGAAACGTTTTGATGATAATTAAGATGCGATTAAGAGTTAGGTAAGTGGGTGTATCCTTAGACAATAGATTCTTAATCATGGTGAGTATTTCTTTTGTCCTGTAAGTAAGTAATAGTTGGCGTAAAATTATCTACTTTGCTCTTCACTGGATAATTGTGAACTTTGTCATTCAATCAGAATTAAAAACTACCAATTGCTCATTGCAGACGTCGCCATGGTTCCAATCCAAGCACCTAATTGTTATTTTTATTTTACCTATGCAGGATTATTAAGGATGGCGTTACTATTAATTTTTGCCTTTCAAAAATATTCGCAATGCAAGATGTATTTTATTTAAAGAATATTACCGAGTTGGCAATACTAATTGGGAATATTCCTGGGAATGGTACATGGCTAGTTGATGGTAAGATAAAATAAACACACATGGCTACCTACATAAATTCAATTGAAATGGAAAGTAGTAAATCATATTATATATAACCTCCACACGTTCTTGATTCTGAGCTTAAAATGTTAAAGACCTAGACATCAACAATCCAACCTCTGAAAGGTAAATAAAATGCTTTGAATTCTAAGATAAACTATAAGCTTCGCGTGTTCAAATAGAGTATTTGCATAAGAAAATACACATTTATACACTTGTTCAGCTGACTCTCAAGTTGTTCGAAAGTCGTCTAGAATTATTTATATTTTGATAAGGGTCGTCTTGTGCCAATACATTTGAAGTTATTGAAAGTGAGCGCAGTTTAAAGCTATATTTTATTGAATGTTCCTCTTTTTCGTGTTATTTTGCAATATAATATGATGTATTATTTTACCCGTGGAGTCGCTTCCAAAAAAATAGGTTTAAGCTTTTAATTAGTCTGAACGATTGTTCGTGAACACTTAGCGCTACTTTTTTTACAAAAACATTATTAACAAATAAACCATTTCAAATATAATATCACAATTACGAGCACATACTGAAATGTAGAGTAACCATGACGGTCTGTTTTTCTCTACACATTACCTAGTACGCTATAGCTCCTACTCCATTGTATTACGGCCTAAATTCAGACTTTAGTATTGCGTACAGTAAACCACATATCTATGACCCTTAGCCGGTTCTATTAAGGTCCATGGTTATGAGATCTTTTGTTGAACTGTGCAGAGTATGCGAACTTCACTCGGCGACTCTTATCCCATTGTGTTTTAGGTCGAATTTGGCGTGTGCTCAGTGGGCGACTGTATGTAGTGCTGACTAACGACGTCGTGTTCCGATGCGAGAAGGAATGAATGTTCCGTAACGTGCCTCATTAGGCAGGCCCGATTCACGCACGATACAAAAAAATAAGGCATGGGCTTTACTTATAGCTGAAATTTTAATTATCGCAACCACTCTAGCAATCCGTGAGTCTCAGAGAAACACCAGCACCATGTAATACAAAATATGTATTGAAGAGCGCCTTACCTTATACAACTGCTTTGGAACTGCTATGTCTAACTGGTCAAGTTATGGAAGCCTTTGAGGGAGACATATGTTCAGCAGAGGTCAACTCGAGGTTGAAATATTGATGGTGATGGTCAAGTTAAAAAAAATACAATTTTGCATCTTATTTCACAGACATACGAGTAAGTCCCAAAATGTATACCGTAAGGTCGGGGTACTTTGGCCAAATGTAGGGTAACTTTGCCCTCCTTGTAAATCACATATCTCAAATCTATAGGGTCTGATAATAAACAGGAACGGCCAGCTAAAACCAACCACATGGCAAAGTGCCGTAATTTAAATGCAATAATCAAACCTGGACCCAATTAATCCCTATGGCCAAAGTTACCCCCTAGGGCGAAAGTACCCCGACCTTACGGTACATATTTTTGGACGTGACTGTACCACAGAGAACAAAAACTACCCATGATACAGCAAAGTATACATACATTATAAATAGGTAGGTTAAATTAGATGAGATAGGAAGTTCATACATTTTTTATTTTAGGGGTTTTTCTGCGGTCACCTTAAATTCCTCTGGCCCCTTTTCATACTAAATATATGGAGACAGAGGGATAAGTCGCAGACATATTTCTGAAGAATAACCCTTAGATATTACTTGCAAACGGCCAAAAAATAGGTGCCCCGCGATTCATATAATTAATTACATTGTAAGGACTCAATGGTAGATGGTGCTACATACGTCACACAGGATGACGTCACAAAAGAGGAGACTGGTGGAAAAATTGGATGACTTGGGCAACGTTTCGGTGGCGTAGTTGGTAGCGAGCGCGCCTGTGTTGGCCCGGTATAGCCGCAGGAGATGCAGGTTCGAATCCTGCCCGAGACGTAATTTTTAAATTTTTCTCTTCTAATAAAATAATTACAAAAAATATGAGAATGACCGCATCTAGGATTATATAACTTCTCGTAGCTCTTAATTTGAATTGACTTAAAAATAATGCTTGAATTGAAATCTAGGTACTTAGAGCGCGAGTTGCTTTAGCTCATTTGCAAAGATTATGACTCAAACTAAATCCTCGCTTAGAATCGAGTTAGATTATCCCCATGCAGTGTGTCTGCGTCTTTAATTCGCACTCGCCTCTCACAAATAAATTTCGCGCGTTTCGCTGTGAAAATTAGATGTGGTTTTCTCACTAAAACAACGTTGGTTTTTCATTTTCCTCGGTTTCAGTAACAATAGGAATGTAGGTATATTTTCGCTCGCTGGATTAATTTGAACAGTGAAAATGTTACGAAATCTCCACGTCTGTAACTTATTTTAATCCCATATGCCTTAAAATAGAATCCGGGCTTAAATTATAGACTTACGACTTAATTGAGAATTTGAGAGTCAGGGTGTGCGACAAAGCTCGACTATAAATACCGAAATAACTTTTTTTTTCGTAAAATAAACTCAAAATACGTTTTCATTATTTATTACAAAATTATTTTAGCCCTATACAAAATCCAGAAGCACAATAATCGACAATACCGTCAGCCACCTCAAATCTTTTATTACTTGCTGTTTTCAAGTGGGGTTAATTTTTTTTAATTACTTTTTTATTCTAATCTAAAAAAGACTACTCTCGCACTTCATGCCTATGTTGCGGCATTTAATCAAGTTGTAGGTACCGCCAATAGAAGTTTATAATATTGAGGACACATATCAAAATAGCATGAATCTAAACTACGTAACCAACTAACACCAAATGGACATACCAAATTTCGAAGACTTTTGCGACTTTGAGTTGCAGCAGATATACATAATAAACCTGTATGTATTCGTGAAAGTATTGCGTAAAATACTTGAAATTTTAGTTAAGAAAATCCCAATACGCGTTGAAACTGTACCGAATACTTGGCGTTCGCTGAGGGCCCTTTGCCGGGGATGATAGGGCACATTCCTTCTGTGGCCGAGCTACCCAGCCCTCCTTCAGGCTCGTTATTCCCCTTTTGTCCTTTTCTTTGCACCTGTGTGGGATACTCAAGCGTCTGACGTAGCTATGGCGCGCGTTGTTTGGAAACCTTGTTACCTAACGGGACTTATTTTTAAAGTCCAGTACCTCAAAAGGAAAAATGGAACCCTTATAAGATCACTTTCTTGTACGTCTGTCTATCCGTCTATCAAGTCTCTTTATCTCAGGAATGCGTGGAGGTATCGAGCTGAAATTATTTTTATGTCCAACAGTATTTTCCTTAAAAAAAACACCCTCAAAGGGCTCAAACTTTGAAGGGTGTTTTGTTTTAGGAAAATATGAGTTTGAGGTGAAATGACAAAACACGTCTCTATTCTTTTTTCATGTTCTCCAACATATAATGAAACCAGTAATTAACTAGAAATTTGCTAAAAAAAATTTCTGTACAAGTTGGAGGGTTTCGTCACTTTTCAGTACTTTGAAGGACAATATCTCCTAAAAAGTTGAACTTGGGCAGCTAAAAAAATACGTGTCTGCTATTTTAGACTACTCTATAACACATATCAAAATGAATCAAATCGGAGTCGGACTGTTGGGTAGGTACCCTTCCTTAGTAAGAGATTCTAGTTTTACTTGACGCTGGATTTTTGTATAATTCGGATTATACAAAGATCCAAATCTTTACTCTTGCTTCTGTTTCAAAATAACCTCTAAACCGCCTAACGTAAGTACTTATATGAAAATGATCAACGAACAGCCTTGTTTGAATTGGTCTAACTTCTCCATATCTATTTAAACGAGACGCGGGCACGATTCAGCTCCCTATTGGCACATTCGGGACCTTTGTCCGAATAGATCCGACATTATGCGCAGATCGGGCCTTTTGATATGTTAAGTGGGAGGCTGCATCGAAGATTAGCCGTCTATAATCGCGCCACCACAGTCAGTCGGCAGACTAGAACGTCTACAGTCGACGCCAGAATAAGGCGAGCAAAAGAGTTGAACAGATAATAATAAATTCTTCAAAAAATTATCATTTTCAAACATTTAATCTACGACAATACAAATTCACGAAATAGGTACTATATTAAGTAAATACTGAAATTGCATTCCCATAGTACCTATTTGAGGAGATAAAAATGTTGCCAATTTAATACGAAAAATCTAATAGTGCAGGTAAATTCATTATGTAACTGTACATGTGACGTTCCGCAGGAAAAGGTACCTTATGGAGGGTAGGCACTTACGTCGTGTAGCATCAAATTAATATAGGAGTGCCGTTAATAACAGCGTAAGCGCCTACCCGCCATAAGGTACCTTTACCTGCGGAACGTCACACATTTTGAAATATAAACTTTTTGTCTCTATAGACTGTTTTTAGGGTTCCGTAACAAAATGGTAAAAAAGGAATTCTTATGGTGCGACTCTGTCTGTCTGTCTATCCGTCTGTCACAGTAAGGATATCTCAGGATCTACTGATGCTATGAAATTTGGAATAGTGTTAAAAATCGCTTACTCAAGCCTATTGGATAGAAAAAAAATCTTATACCTTTTTTACTTTCATCTTAAAGGGGTCCGAAATGGGATGTGGAAAAACAAAAGTAGAGCTATTATATCGAGTGGGATATCAAATGAAAGGGCTTAATTTGTAGATTCCAAAGCCATTTTTATTTTTTTCTTAATTTTGTACTTTACGATTTATGACCAAAAAAATACCATTCCCCCCTATTGTCTTCGAAGTTGCTATACAGAAAAATCTGTAATAATTACCAATTATTAATATCATCCTAAATATTACAGGAAAAATAAAACGGTTTTCCTAAATTGTATCGTTTTTTAGAATTTTTCAAAAATTTATTTGCTCCTACCAAGGACCATTAAAACAGTTCTTATTCTAGGGTTCAGTGTTGACTTAGCAATTGCGCTCAAGTCAAGGGTCAAAAAGCGGGTGAAGTGAGCTCGAGCTACATAGGTACCAGTGGCGTGGCGTTGAAGAAATCCTTGGGCAAGCCGGAGCAGCTTTGGCTTAAATTTTCTTTAAGAGCACTAGAATTAAGTGCTGAACTGCGTAATATTAGACAAGCCGATGGGAATCGAGTTCTATGGACGCCACGCCACTGATAGGTACATAACCTTACTAATAACTAGGGACATTACTCAGAGCATACGTAACACAGCATTTAGGTACTACAATAAGCGATGTATTCCGTGGACCATTCACTCCCATCTATGACAGTGGTGGGCCTGCCCAGCAGTGGGACGTATATAGATATAGACTGATGATACGACGCGTGTTGTATCGACGTTAGCCAACTGTTTTTTTTTTTACTGTGATCGCGCTTTCAATAGTAAAGAGCTGAACCGAATGCAAAGCAACTTAAATCTATACTCCTCACGCCGAATCATGATAGTTAACTCTTTCCACTTGTATTTGTACACCTGAAAATGATAAACAAAACTTATTTGTTTCATATTATAATTGCTGAAATTTTATTTTATATGTAAATGTACGTGCTATACTTCTAAATAATGTCTACAAACCGTTTAAAAATGACAGCGACGCCATTACAAAAGTATGGAGAAAGAACTGTCATATCATGATTCGGCGCGAGGAGTTTAGAACTAAGGGAAGGTTAGGTATGGGTTTACCAGCGGCGTGGCGTCCAAAGAACTCGATTCCTACCGGCTTGCCTAATATCAGGCATTTGACCACGTTATTCTACTGCTCTTAAGGAAAATGTACGCCGAAACTGCACCGGCTTGCCCAAGGATATCTTTTACGCCACGCCACTGGGGTTTACGCGGCAAATTGTGACGTTCCGCAGGAAAAGGTACCTTATGGAGGGTAGGCACTTACGTCGTGTAGCATCAAATTAATATAGGAGTGCCGTTAATAACAGCGTAAGCGCCTACCCGCCATAAGGTACCTTTACCTGCGGAACGTCACAATTTTTCACAACTCGACATCTAATATGCGTCTATTTTGCGTGACAGGTTAAAAGCATTACTCTTGCCAGGCCAACTCTGTGGAGTTAGACCTTGGTGTTGTGTCCAGTACTGAAGTAAGAACTGAGAGAATTTTTGTTGCCAATTTAATTTGATTATCTTTTGTTAAACGGACTTGACATAGGTACCTACTCGTAACATTTACTTTAAACTTAGTTACAATCAAAAGTTCTAATTTGTCTTTGCTGTTCATGATAGCTTACAGACTTAGGTAGGTACGTATATTTTATCTCGCAAACGGTCAAATTTCAAGACAAGTTACCTACAATTTTCTTAAGAATTAATTTTCCTGAATGTGTACATTATTTTCTGCAACTGCAATCTCACCGTGTTTACACCAACCACATTTAAATTTAAAATAACCCCCAAGATACGAGACTTGATAAATTAACCGCATGTATTTTTTAAACGAAATATGTTTTTTCCAACATTTGTCATAGATCTGCAACAAGAGCAATTTGTAAGGTTTCGTAATATACGGTTTTACGGAGCAGGTGGGATTGTTATCTGCTTTTATGGCCACTTTAAATAGAAATGAGCTAGAAAAATATTCATAACTACTCGGCGTAGAAGCACCGCAGTTACCTAGCTAGTTGTAATAAAATTCCTCCGCTAGAAGAGAGGAACATTAAGGTGATTCGTGGTCTTGTTCAGTTTTTTTAGCTTGATTCATTTTGTCAGCGCCAAACAAGAATAATTTTCCCAAAAAAACATAAAAACAATCGGCCATTGATGCGTCCGCATCGTCTATTAGCGTCATTCAAATTATGTACCTATTAAGTGTTTATTTATTGCACAAACCAATATTTTTTGATATCTAGCTAGAGACTTTTTATGTTGTTTCGTGCAGACAAAAGCTATGAATTAAAACACAATATTTATATTTTTTAAGCACTTGCCGTAATCCGATTCTACTGAAATTTGACATACCTACTCATTATAGATACATACAATACACCAAAGAAAAATTACAATGCAAACTTATATAAAAACAGTGGTAATCAACAGGCTGTCTTATCGCTAAAGAGCGTTCTCTTCCAGATAACCGTAGCGGAGTCGATGCTAAATTAACAAAAATAAACAAGAGATTGTCGCAATCAAACAAGGTTTATCGATACCGATAGTTGTGTAATGGTAGAAGTGAACGGTCACATGCGATCCAACAAATAAAAAAAAATAATGCAAAATTTTACGTGTCAAAAACCTTACTGAACATGAGTGCTTTCCCTTACAAAGCCTGTTTAAAAAATATATTTTTCATTTTTTACATCCAGTATGACAGAAATTCTCAACGTGTTCTGCAACTAACTTATTCGTGCATCTGCAAGTGGTAAGGTAGACGTCTGTGTGCTTGTCACTGTCCCAGTAGTCGCCATGTTGTATGTTAAGTTAGCAGTCAATAAAGGTAAGAGCAGGCAGGGTGTCAATTATTGTGCATTAGCGAGTCCAACACTAGAACGTTTACTTAGTAAGAATTTATATGGAGGCTCAACTTCTAAGATTTTACTTAGAAAACAACCGTGAGACTCAAATGTTTTTCCCGAAACATGTCGAGTGAATGTCTCGTCTTTTGTACAACGTGAGTGATCCGTTTTTAATTCAATATGTTCTAAGATTTTACCCAATTATTTTACCTCATTATTCTAAATCGTGCCAAAATCCTGTACATTCTAGATTCCAGACACGACCAAAGGGCCGTGCGAAGCACTACCGAACGCCGCCCGAATTATTAATACGTTACAGTGTTGATTGCATCCAGTCATTACTGGCCTTTGAGTGCATGTGGTAACTAACACTAACTAGATTACTATGCTAAGACGAGCTCCATGGTTCTAGGAGTTGCTAACTATCCGTCCACGTCTCTAGGAGTTACTAACAATCTTACGGCGAACGATTTAATTAGGTTATTGGGGTATTTCCTGTGTAAAATGTCGAAAAAGTGTTTTTGGCTTTCGCGTATAAACTTTTTCACGAACTTTCTACTAACTTGAAGTTCTAGTTAGTAGTTAAGTGGTTGCTACGCCTTCGGACCTGACACGGTAATATTAATTAGGTATATTTCGTAAATCCTGATTTCTTACTCCATCTCAGAAGCACAAAATTGGCAATTATTCCACGCCGCAGCGTCTAGAAGCGCAAATCAAATTAAATACAACAAAATAGGGCACCGGCGTTAGCCAAAATATCCGGTTGCTAAATTGTGCGTAATACCCCAGCGCCGCAAAAAGGTGAGTTTCCCCCATTATGAATAACTTCTACCGCCTCACCTAATTTAACTTGTAAACATTACAATTTAGGCGCCCATCTCGGCTTGATGTTTCCAAAAGTGCCATTTGCTTTCCTCTAGCGGATTTTTATTTCGGCCGTTGTTCGTTTTTGTTGTGTTCGCCCGGTAACGCGGTAAGTTTTCGAAGTTGGGAAATTACCTGGTGAGGAGGGTATGAAAATCAGAATTTAGTACAACAGATAGGGTCACCAGTAGATGAAGATGATAAATAGTTATCATGGTCCTAATATTCTCTCTCTCTCTCTCTCTCTCTCATAGAATATTCATAAAGCCTAAAGCCTCAATTAGACGATGCAAGAACTTTCATGCAAGTTGCGTTGCATTACGAAATACGAACTATTGAGGGGCAATTAATTCAGTTCATCAAACAAATACCGCAATGTAGTGAAACTTGCATGCAAGTTCTCGCATTGTCTAAATAGGGCTTTAGAGTGGTGGCTATAGACCTCAGAGCATAGAATAGCACTAAGAAATTTTAGTTGCGGAAATATTAGACAATCTAGAATATCATTTTAGAGTTCCGTACCAAAATGGTAAAACTGGCCAGGAGCATGTCGGACCACGCTCAGTGTAGGGTTCCAATAGCCGTAACCGTAACTATAAGGTAAATAAAAAATACAATGTAAAAAAAGTACAACAACAAAAGAGCGTATCTTCATAGTAATTACGTCCTATTGTTGAGAAGCTCAGTTTGTCAGCAATAACTCAAAAAGGGTTAATCCGATCTTGTTGAAAATATTTTTTATTTTATTATAGTATTCACATAATCAAAAATATTACTTAAGAACCTTAAAGTGATTTTAAAAGACCTGTCGAACCATGTATCACATGTTGATGTTTGATGAAAAAAAAAAAAACGTGTTCTGTTATTATGTATGGAGTACCTCTCCCCCTATAAATATTTATTTGTGATATTTAACTACAAAACTAATAGCGGCTTATACAACACACCTACATTCCAAATTTCATCAATATACGTTATGTATCAACATACGGACGGACATGACGAAACTATAAGGGTTCCGTTTTTGCCATTTTGGCTACGGAATCCTAAAAAAGGAACCCTTTGGGTGCGACTCTGTATGTCTGTCCGTCTGTCACAGCTAGGGCATGCAATACCGGTTTTACTTGTATGGGCCAATTAGGGTTGCCAGGTGAGGCGCGAAAAAATACCGGACAACCCCAAAAAGGGGGGGAAATACGTTTTTTTTTATACTAATACATTGTTCTGTCCGGTATGACCATTTATTTTTTACCGGACAGGCCTCGAAAATAACGGACTGTACGCTTAAATACCGTACATCTGGCAACCCTAGGGCCAATACCGAAAAACCGGTTTTTCGCGGTATTTGGTAGCAAAACTGAGTTTTCATATCCATTTAATATTTTTCCAAAAAAGTTACTGAGAAATTGATTTTACACATGCGGACGAAGCTCCGGGAATCCTTTACGTTGTTATAAGTATGTAAAAGGCAACTTTCTATGGAACCGCACACATGACGAGTAAAGTAAGCGAAACCTCTGTGCTTAACCAAAAGCATCGAAATTTCACTGACAGATTTCAAAGAAATTTCCAACCAATAACAATGCGACGGTTATTAAAATTTCCCGGAACACAGCTTCAGCTGCAGACACAAAACTAGTGTTGTGAAAAAGCTAGCCTTGAAGACTTTTAAACCTTAAACTTACGGGAACTTTAGCAACTCGAGCCCTCAAGACTCTAGCTTGAGTCTGAAAAAACCTGAATTTTGAAATACTTTTTTTAACATATTTAAATCTAGTTAAGTACCTAATACAAAGAAAAATGAATCATTAAGTTATTAAAACTTATTTTCCTGCGTAAGAATATTGATAATTTTTTAACGAGTATTCATGACGCTAAATCTCTGCACCGTACTTAAAGGCTCGCACCCTCAAAGTTTAGAGGCTTGAAGACTTGAGCCTTGACGAGCCTTCAGCGTTCGGGAGCCGCGACTCGAGTCTTATAGTTTACGACTCATCACTACACTGTAACTTTACCTACAAATCCCAAATGTAGGTCGCAACGAATCGTGTCCCCTGACCGGACTTGATAAATTAATTACCTAGTCCTCTGAAAGCGAGGTGACGCAAGCGATAATTGGGGCAAAGTAGATTTTGGGGCATTTTAGAATGTTAAATTCCTCGTTTCAGCATTTTGAAAGGAGACTGTAGGTATCTGGACAGTGTGAAAATATCTGTGCTCTCTAAGGGATAACATTGATCAAGTCATCTTGGCTCTACTGCATACACCTGTAAAATCACATGACAGCTATACAATATTTCGAGGGTGGACTTTCGCCATACATATTTTTATGCCATACTTATACATTTAGTTTGGCATACAAATGTCGCGGACGAAAATCCACCCTTGAGAACTTTCAATTTACTAGACACCGTTTCTGGAAAAGACGAAGTAGAAAAATAGGAGGTTCTCTAGTCGGATTTTTTTATAGAAACTGTATATTTATATTGGTCTTATTTGTTGAAAATCATGTCGTGAGTAGGGAATGCAACCCGGGTAACTGACTTGATTTAAAGTCGGGTAAACCCCGGGTATTTTGACCAAGAACCCGGGTTTTCGAAATATAAAAAAAACCTAGTAATTAATAAAAAAATTGCATGTATCGTTTTATTTTAAATTATGTCAAAGATAATAAATAAAATCTAACGTCGGCTGCCTTAAAGCAAACGCGATACAAGACCGCATGCTTGCTTATCTTACTTAACACGTCTGGCAATGCCGGCACGTTCATTATGATTATAGGTAACTAGCGACCCGCCCCGGCTTCGCACGGTGTTTCTCTATTATATTATGCATGTATTATACATATAAACCTTCCTCTTCAATCACTCTATCTATTAAAAAAACCGCATCAAAATCCGTTGCGTAGTTTTAAAGATTTAAGCATACATAGGGACAGAGAAAGCGACTTAGTTTTATACTATGCGGTGATAGTGATGCAAGCAGGGTACCCGAAAAACCAAGCACCCGGGTAACCGACTTTATTTTGAGTTGGGTAATACCCAGGTTTCAAATCTGATCGGGTATAGCATTCCCTAGTCGTGATGGTGGGATACATGAGGAGTGGAATGTTCGAATTTATGTCTTTATTCACTACAAATTTTACTGAGATAAATGGTAGATATTTTTAACTGAAAAAAAATTAAGATGTTTAGGTACCTATCCAATAGATTACATTTGTGCAACTAGAGTTTCTTTTCGTCTTACTTGAAGAATATAACGAACTATATCATCTGAAATCCATTGAAGTCACGTTCCCAATGAAATAATAAGTCAGTCAATAGGAAATTTATAATTGCATCGGGAAATGTCCTACAAGCACTATCATTTCCGAGCTAGTAGGCAGAAAATGGCGCTCGAGATGCTGCGAGCAATGTTCAGTCTTCTGTAGCAGTTAGTTCAAGTAATATAACTGTAGGTATTTTACTTCTACTCACAAGCCTCGTGTACACGAGTATACAGTGTGTAAGTCTAATACGGGCGAATCTCTTAACGGTGGTTAGTATAGGACAAAGTGAAGGTAATTAGATAACATTTACTTAAAGTTGCAACAGTAATTTTGTCCATACAAAATAATTCAGCCCGCAATGTAATGCAAACACACTCACGATGATGACTCTTAAAATGTATATACTGTATGTAGGTAGGTACTAACACTAACGTGTCTCTTGAGACAATAACTTACTATATCGTTATTTATAATACTGCATTGATAAAAAAAATCGTGATTTTTCATTACATTTACCTAATTACTACATAAAAGAAGGAACGTGTAAGATTCTTGAGAAACACTCAGTAAATAATAATCATTTATGTCACACCTGGCTATAAAGTGGCTTTTTCCACACGCTACGCGCACGGAAAAAGCCGCTTTCTGGCCAAATGTAGACATAAAATTATGTAGGTACACAACACGGGAGGTAATAAAGAAAGTACTATCCTCAGAAATCTAATGACGTTTGACACATTTGACGTTTGTATAATGTCGCCATTTAAAAAGTTTTGAATAAATCTCAGTCTCATCTTTCATTAGCCATACTCTACCTATATTTCTCATGACCGCGCGCTTTTTAACCGACTGTCAAAAGAAGGACGGTTCTCAATTCGTCTGAATGTTTTTTTTGTGTTTGTTCACCGATTACTTGAAGACGGCTGAACCTAGGTATTTGGAAAATTCTTTTTTTGTTTTAAAGGGTAGGTATACCTCCGAGGTAGTCCCATTGCAACCAAATCAGGATCTGATGATGGGATCTTGGAGAAATCGAGAGAATTCTTCAAATATCATATCATAGGCACACATATAGCGATTTTGGTATTTTCTCTTCTTAGTTTCTCGTGCATTTCTTATGAGAAATAAGTTTCCAGTCTTAACCGACTTCAAAAAAAGAGTAATTTTTATGAAGGTTTGTTTCCCGATTACGGCTATTTGAAAGTGGCTAGACAGATTTGGAAAAATTTTCTTTTAACTAAATAGACTTAAGTCTAACAATAAAGTAAATATTTAAAACAAAAAATAAAAACCGACTTCCAAAAACTTAAATAAAAACCAGAAAATAATATGTTAATTACCTCAAAGAAATGGATAATCAACGATTCATATATACATATACAGATATTTATAGTTTTTAACCTGTTATTTTTGTCTTATGCATTGTGGTTAGTTCCATCCTTTACTTCCGTAATGGTGTTACTCGTGTTGCGTGATTTTGAATAAGTTTAAAAATGAAGCCATTTACCAGTGTAATATGGAACTACTATAGGTACTAAATATAGACGTAAACTTTGCAAAGTGTGAATTGTGTGAAACAGTTTATTCTAGGAAAGGGGAACAACAACTTCAAAGGCCACGTCGCATCGAATCGATGTACACAGTATTACATTATGTAAGTACCTACCTACCCCGTTTGTCCAAAAATGAAATAAAAACACCCAAACACACTCTTATCTTAGTAATCACTTGCAATTCTATTAGATTGAGGCGTACTAGATCTGAACTGAATAATTGCATTGAATTGTTACATTAGGTATACATAACTAAATATGTACGCATTTCGCTTACGTTTTGGTTTCATTTCGCATATAAAAAACCAGTTTCTTATACCTACTTAGGTCATCTCAAAAATATAGACATTTACTTCGTTTTTTTTTTCTTATTTATATTGTATTGTGTTGTTTTATTTGACTTTCTCTTAACACATCTGCGTTTTAGTAGAAAAGCTTCTACTTTACCTACTCCGACTCCGCCTCCGGTATTAACTCCGGATCCGGTTCCTACTTCGCCTGCGACTCCGGATCCGGCTCCGGTAAAACATGTTTTAAAAACTCCGGCTCCGAATCCGGCTCTGGTAAATCAAATTTTAAAACTCCGGATCCGGCTCCGTTAAACCCACCTCCATAACATCCCTACTACAAATACCTACTCCCGAACCGCAACGAGACAGCTGAAACGTATATTCCCAAACTTAAGCGCTTCGCGTTATTCACTAGTGGCATAATCACACTAAAGCACAATCCAGACGCCACACAGTTTATAGTTGTATTCAGAACCCACTAATTGCGAGCGACAGGTAGAACTACGCGATTGCCGCCGACTAGTGGTGCTCGAGACGAGAAATTCGTCACCTGTTGAAAATAATTAGGCAAAAAAATCTGTGCTAAAACAAAAATCCAGGTGCTTAACAGCCTTCTGTGTTGCCCACTCGACGCGAGCGTGGAATTTTTAGACGGATCCCGGGAGTATTCGAACTCAAACTATTTCGAATTTTGAAATTCGAACGAGTGTTCGCCTGACGAATTCACGAGAGGAAAACAAACCTCTCCACTACGACGGTTTTTCTATTAGGTTACGTGGCGCCGACCTCTGCAGGAAAGTTGGGATGTTTGCAGTTATAGGTATCATTAATTAGGGATTTAAATACTCAGCTTATTGAAACGTACATGTATTATTTAGCTATAACTTTTAACGTCAAATAGCTAAAGGCACCTGAGACAAAATTTCCATCATAAATTTCCTACCAAAATCGTCTAGCGGTGCGAGCCACTTGTGAGCTGTATGAAAAGGGACACAGGCTTCGCGGCAGGCGGATTTGTATGGGAAAAAATGTGTTTTAGCAACTGCCTTCCGTGTTACTCTGAGCTAAAATAAGTGCAGCTTGAATTTAAGAATGGGTTTACTATATAAGACATATATAAGGATAAGCTTTAGCAGCATAAAACGTGATCGTATCTATGATAAAAAGATAAAATGTGTAGTTTGAAATGATTTATAATACTTACTTTGAATTAAAGCATTAAATAAAGTATTATTAATGAGTTACAAATATAGCTTGCTTACATAAATATATTTTAGCTCTTAATACTAATTCATTGCAAAACAGGCTGATATAAAAAGGGATCACTCACGTTGTTTATACCCATTGAGCCCCAGTCGCGAACTCTCGTGATTAAGAGCCTGAAATCGGTCCAAGTCATATTGAAAAACTCTCGACTACCTCTAAGCATCATTCAACTTCCTTTTTTGCATACCACATATAGCATCATATACTTAAAAGCGGTCAAAGTAGCCAACAATATCGTTACACATCCGTATACGTTATAGTTTAACGCGGGTTAATTTTCCGCAACTCGACGACATATATGCGCCTACTTTGCCAGGTTAGACATACTTACTGTTACCTATGCAAATTGAGATCTGTAAGGCTAGCACAACTATGGCTTGGCAACCTCGTTGGTGACACTCACATGTGTGCTTTTTTTATATGCAGCCGTAACTACCTACTTACACAAGTTACCGCCAACACGAACGGCTGCCCGAGGAGGCTGCCTCCGTCGGTCGCTGTTCGTGTTGGCGGTAACTTGTGTCCCTTCGGCCACTTTGGAAACCAATGGTTTGAAACCAGTTTAGAACACAGAATTATTTTTCTTTTTAGGAAACCTAGTTTCGAATAAAGATAAAAATAGGTAAAAAAACTTTTTAAGTTAAACGGTTTTATCTTATGTTAAAAAATGTACCAAAAAGTAGAAAATAAATTTAGGACACAAAACTGGATCTTTTCGAGATTTTGACATCTGTTAGGTGGAAAATCGTCCAATAAGTGGAATAATTAATAATCTGGGACTTAACATACTAAATAAAAACGTGGGGCGCAATTTTTAAATAATATTCCTTTGGACGGGCTTTCAAATATGAGTTTTCCTATTTACATAATTAATAACACCCGCAGCCTTGCCTGGATTATAACACACAGGTAATAGACACATTAAGCAAAGTAACTGTTCTAAAACCATCTCAAAGTATCAAGCAGTTAGTGCAAACCGCATCAACGTAGTCCAGCAGTTTTCATGTTTATACGGACAGACAAACAGATGCGGGCGGATATATTGTTTCATAATATGTAGAGATATAGATAGATGCAAATGCAATGCGCCCCACGTTTTTATTTGGTATGTTAAGTCCCAGATTATTAATTATTCCACTTATTGGACGATTTTCCACCTAACAGATGTCAAAATCTCGAAAAGATCCAGTTTTGTGTCCTAAATTTATTTTCTACTTTTTGGTACATTTTTTAACATAAGATAAAACCGTTTAACTTAAAAAGTTTTTTTACCTATTTTTATTTTCTAGTTTTTAGTTTAATATTCAACTTTTGACTAAAAACTATTGCGCAAACTATTCCTTATTTTGAACTATCCTCATGTCATTTTTGTGAGCCCGAAGAAAGTCAGGAGCTGAACAGGAGAATTTTTCAAACATTAGGTACTAGTAACCCTCTCTAGTTTGGTTGGACTCATTTGGTTGGCATTGATGACTCCAATACTTTATATTTGGGGTCGAGGAACTGATGATTGAATTAGAAAGCGAAAGCTGCTAATCAATTTTAAAGGTAAAGTCTCATCTCATTTTTGCGAGTACCAATGACGAGTTTCAGGGTGCAAAACCGATGATTGCACGTTCAATACTGCGGAGCTGCAGAGTAACTTTCTGCGTATCACCAACTACGCATATTATCCCAATGTACCTTGCACCTACGCAAGCATAAGGACCGAGTTAAAGGCATTTGGGTGTTTGTAAATACGTGAATCGGCTCGCCTTGCCACACTGTGACGATATACGCCTACGGTTTGGGGTTACTAGTAACAGTTTAATATTTTTACTTTCCGTTTTCTCACACCGTCATCAGGCCCTTGGCACTAAGTATAACGTACCAGACTAATTGTCAATACAAACCGAAATACACAAAACCCGTTGGGATTAAGTAACGTCAAAATACTTCCATTTTCAACATACAGTTGAAGATTTCCATATTTTACCTCCTGATTCCATCAGCCGACCGTCATTATCAACCAAAAAACCTAAACTCGAAAGGGTTAATAGTAACAGTTGAGGATTTCGACTGTCCACCTCGTGACTCATCATCATTTCCTTCGTTAGCAAGCTTAATTTGGACTCATCTATACCAGCCAAATGATCCTGAATTCGAAGGGGTTACTAAAAACGGTTGACGAGTTAAACTCTCTAGCTCCTGACTCTATCATCAGACCCTCGTCACCATGTATAACGTATTGGGCCCGTCAATACCAAACGACCAACCGTTTGGTTGAAGGGGTTAGGTACTATAAACGGTTGAACATTATCTGCTCTTCATATCCTGACTCCATCTTCAGATCCTCGACACCAACTTTAACGTGTAGGGCTCGTGAATACTAATTAAATAAGACCAAATTTTAAGGGCTTATTAGCAACGGCTGAAGAGTTCCACTCTCTGCCTCCTGACTCCAGCATCAGACCGTCGCCATCAAATATAACGCATTGAGCTCAACAGTACCAAGCGAATGAGCCCACGCTCGATGGAGTTAGTAGTAACGGTTAAAGAGTTCCACTCTCTACCTCCTGACTCCATCATCAGACCTTCGTCACCAGGTTTAAAGAATCGGGCTCGTCAATACCAAGCGAATGAGCCCACGCTCGATGGAGTTAGTAGTAACGGTTGAAGAGTTCCACTCTCTACCTCCTGACTCCATCATCAGATCCTCGTCACCAGGCTTAACGAATCGGGCTCGTCAATACCAACCGAATGAGCCCACGCTCGATGGAGTTAGTAGTAACGGTTGAAGAGTTCCACTCTCTACCTCCTGACTCCATCATGAGATCCTCGCCATCAAGTTTAACGTAACGCGCTCGTCAATACCAACAAATAAGATCAAAGTCGAAGGGGTTACTGGTAACGGTTAAAGAGTTCCACTCTCTACCTTCTGACTCCATCATCATACCCTCGTCACGAGGTTTGACGAATCGGGCTCGTCAATACCAAGCAAATGAGCCCACGCTCGATGGAGTTAGTAATAACGGTTGAAGAGTTCCACTCTCTACCTCCTGACTCCATCATCAGATCCTCGTCACCAGGCTTAACGAATCGGGCTCGTCAATACCAACCGAATGAGCCCACGCTCGATGGAGTTAGTAGTAACGGTTGAAGAGTTCCACTCTCTACCTCCTGACTCCATCATGAGATCCTCGCCATCAAGTTTAACGTAACGCGCTCGTCAATACCAACAAATAAGATCAAAGTCGAAGGGGTTACTGGTAACGGTTAAAGAGTTCCACTCTCTACCTTCTGACTCCATCATCATACCCTCGTCACGAGGTTTGACGAATCGGGCTCGTCAATACCAAGCCAATGAGCCCACGCTCGATGGAGTTAGTAATAACCGTTGAAGAGTTCCACTCTCTACCTCCTGACTCCATCATGAGATCCTCGCCATCAAGTTTAACGTAACGCGCTCGTCAATACCAACAAATAAGATCAAAGTTGAAGGGGTTACTGGTAACGGTTAAAGAGTTCCACTCTCTACCTTCTGACTCCATCATCATACCCTCGTCACGAGGTTTGACGAATCGGGCTCGTCAATACCAACCGAATGAGCCCACGCTCGATGGAGTTAGTAGTAACGGTTGAAGAGTTCCACTCTCTACCTCCTGACTCCATCATCAGATCCTCGTCACCAGGCTTAACGAATCGAGCTCGTCAATACCAAGCAAATGAGCCCACGCTCGATGGAGTCAGTAGTAACGGTTGAAGAGTTCCAGTCTCCAGCTCCTGACTCCATCATCAAACCACCTTGAATTTATCATAATGTTGTATTGTCACGGAAACAGAATCTGTGTGCAAAGTTTCATAAAAATCGGTTTAGTAGAAGTAGTTGAAATAGCTGCCGCAAGATTTGACCCAAACAAACAAACTTGACACAAACACGGTAAGTTAAATAAAACCGTTTAAAAAATAAATCTGTTTTCTAAACTGGTTTCCAATACAGAATGTCGAATCTTCTTTTGAAACCCATGCAATATGTATATCGCCAGGATATGATAAAAACAGGGATTTGATCAAATCCCTAATGGAGATGATGAACTCCCAGCAGATTTTAACATAAAAGCGCGTTGGGTTAGCGCATTTCCCTAGCGAAATACAGTGATTTCATCAAATCTCCGAGCCGTTGGAAAAAGGCCACGGGACTTTCTCATTTCCCTTAGAGATTTCATCAAATCCCTAACCTGTTTCAGGGAAAACATAAAACGAGTTATTTAAGACTACTCGGTACTCGGTTTTAACATTTCACTAAACAAGTCTAGTGATTTCATCATATCCCTAAACAGAATTAGAGAAAATATAAAATAAACGAGTCGGTACATCAATAGATATTCCTATTTTATATAAAATTGTGGTGATTTAGTAAAATTGAATAATTAAATGACCCCATCTCCCGGAACACCATCATCACCCTTAGGGACACTACAGTACAATACTCTTTATTGGACACCAAAAAATTACAGAGATCCATAAATGAACAAAATATTAAAAACGAATGGCATACAACAGGCGGTCTTATCGCTAGGAAGCAATCTCTTCCAGACAACCTTTGGGTAGCGGTCAAATCCCAGTTTTCATCATATTTATCCCTGCGACGTAAATACATATTGAATGAGTTTCAAAACAAGATTCTATATTCTGTATTGGAAACCAGTTTGGAAAACAGAGTTATTTTTCTTTATTCGAAACCAGGTTTCCTAAATAGAAAAATAATTCTGTGTTCTAAACTAGTTTCGAACCTTTGGTTTCCAAAGTGGCCGAAGGGACTTGTGTAAGTAGTTACGGCTGCACATAACAAAAAGCACACATGTGAGTGTCACCAACGAAGTTGCCAAGCTATAGCAGCTGTATCATAGTTGATTTTAGAACGCACTTTTGCACTCTGTGCAAAGACGTCACTAATATGTCAGATAGGTTGAAAAGTACTAATAAAAGGTGTACGTACATTTCTAAATCCTCTTTTTAATTAATCTCACTGATACAGCAGCGACTTCGCTTGGCGCGCAACTGAGCATGACCTGTATGTACCTCTAGCATAACTGTGACCTGCGACAAATGCTACCTACCTCTCTTTCCACTCAATGTCGTGTGACAGTGACAGGTGATGCTTTGTCGCGCGAGAAACGAAGCCGTGGCCAGTTATGCTAGACGTACTGTCACTGTCACCCTATATTGAATGGAAAGAGATAGGTAGACCTATTTGTCGCGCGAGTAAGAGACGCGCGTCACAGTTGTCAGTTGTGCTTGAGCTACTGTTTCGATATAGGTAGTTGGCTACTTTGGTCAAAGTATAAAGGACGAACAAGTACCTAATCCAACTTCCGCCGTTTAGGAGCGCGCAACACGTATTCTCACAGACGCGCAATAGCACGTATGTGTGAGTGCGATACATACAGGAGCATTCTTCAGTGCCGGATTAGCCACGTAGCAAGAGTAGCAAATGCTACGGGCCCCGTGCATTGGGGGGCCTCGCGCCCACTCGCAAAAGGGTTATGTTATTTCGTCACGTATAAAATTACCGGTCAATCGGTATTAAGCATATCTGAGATCAACCAAGCGCCTCTTTGAAGAAATGTTACAGGCCCCGCGCTGGCTTAATCCGGCACTGGCATTCTTACGCATTCTTAAAACTTTGCTTGTAGTGCGTTCGTACACGGCGCGCACACATTCAAGCGCGCGATGTACCTTTTGTAAGAAGGAAAAATACTTATACTGTGCTTTGGTGGTGATTTGATGCAGACTGTACGTAGGTACCGTTAATCAATTCAAACAGTAATTGATTGCATATTCAATGCGCAATATTGTACCTACGTACTCGTAAAGAAAAATCTTCAACATGACAAGATTCATAATTACTATACCTCGTTTCATTTCAGAATAGAATTTAAACGGTAATTTTTGCTCACGTCTCTTCGTTTCTTTAGTATATCGGAGGGTAATATTGTACTGAGTCATTCCACGGTAAGAGGTAACGTGAGCCACAATTTCAATTAAGTATTAAATCATCATGATCCAAATTAAAGTGTTTATATAGCTCTAAAGAAGTGTTAATTATCATCCCAAGAAATATTAACGCCAAAATTTGTATTTTTACTGAAAAACACGGAATGAAATCGTGACTTGACGTTACATTTACGCGGAATGACCCTACTAAGTTCTCTTATTTCAGTACCTAAATACGTTTTAAAAGACTCGTATTTCCCGACTTCTAGGTGGTTTTCCTGGAAATCGCATGCGGATAACGCACGATTTTTCTAATCTAAAATGAAATGAGGTATAATTTGAAACGGTCTTCACACATTGTTTTTAATGCGAAAACGAATAAGCAATAGGTGCACGAAAACGGCCAATCGTGTCGTCCCTTTCACTGTTCAATAATAATATTTGCTTGAGAGGGACGGTAGATACAATTCGTATTTAGAAGTATTTGTACAGAAGGCTGAGCTTGCAGCATATTTCTTAAGGTGACCTGGTTCGACTCCAGGCACCCCCGGTACTAACCCAGCCCGACCTGCGTGTCGACTGTGTGTGGCACACAGTCGACACGCAGTTATAAATGGTTAAAAATGTGAAAGTGGTTTTTTCATACAAAATTTTACCCACATTTGTCATATGTGTATGATGATTATTATTTTCGAAACTAACATTTAACGTATTTTAATACATCTATATTAATAATTTAGCCGGGCCCTACGGTAGACCTGAACGAAAAGCGTCTCAAAAATTAAAGCGTAAAAAAATAACACTTTCGAATCGACAACTTATATTCGCAAAATTCGTATAACGCAGAAATAAGCGTATAAAGATGTAAAATAATGCGAATAATACCAAAAACAGTCGGCCATGTTTGCTTGCGTCAATTCGAGTTCGTTCGGAAATTGTCACAGTTTAGTGCAGGGGTACGTAGCATGCGACTATAATATAACTGCGGGCGCGGCTGTACATACTTGGCATGGGTAAGAAACCCGTTTTTTATTTTAATTAGAATAATCATACGTTTCCATAATTTTATTTCAAAGAAAACAATCTTTAAACGGGAAAATATTAATAAGTTACTGACACAACTGAAAAATAATATAATAATATTGTACAATATTATTGACACATAACCCAAAAAAAGTAACAAACGTTGGCAAAGGTGTCAGATAAATTTCTAAACGAAAAAAAAGGAATAGGCACATTTGTTTTTAAGCCCTTTGATGGTGAAGTGGTAAGTTAGGGCGAAACTCTGTAGGGGCTTTTTAAGTTTTCTTAAATTTATTCTGACATCAAAAACAAATTAAATTATACCCGTTTTTGGTACAAAGATAGAAATTTAAAAATCAATGTTTATCATTTAGGTGAAAACAAAAAAATTACCAGGCGTTTGAAATATTCGACCATAATAAAAATAATGCAGGTCTGAATGTTTTTACGGTTCCGTATCAAAATTGTAAAAAAGGAACCGTTATGGTGTGACTCTGTTTGTCTGTCCGTCTCTCATAGGTCAGTCAGATATCTCAAACGATTGCTGCGATCGATTTGAAATTTGGAATAGTTTTAAAAGTCGCTAACCTGAGCTACCTACTGGACATAAAAAAAATCTCTTATACCTTTTTTTACTTTTTTTAGGGGGCCGAAATGGGAGGTCGAAAATTTCAAGTTGTGCTATTGTTTTAAGTGGGGTATCAAAAGGATGGAGTTTATTTGTAGATTCCAATACCTTTTTAATTTTTTTTCTTAAGCATTTACTTTTAGATTTAGGACGAAAAAAGTTCAAAAAAATACCATTCCCCTCCTTCCATTATTAATACATATCTTCGAAGTTACTGAACAGAAGAATCTGTAATAATTGTCAATAATTAATATCAACCTAAATATTATTTAAAAAAATAACGGTTTTCCTAACTTACACAGTTTTTTAGAAATTTGGAAAAATCGTAACACTTACTTATTTGCTCCTACTAAACTAAGCGCCATACAGTTTTTCTTAAAATATTCACGCATCTATTTACGAGTTTTTCATGTTTGAGGTAGGAATAAGAACGTTCAAATATGATTTCAAAAATTTATTTTCTACCTACGGGGAGCAACAATGCCGGTTAATTTTACCTCCATAAGATGATTCCGTAGTTTTTGAAGAACATGGTAAAATTAATAAGACAAAATTTAAGGTTTGTCAAATCACGCACGCAGCAATCAAACCCAATCAGGAACGTAGTAAGCGTAAAAAACTGACAGAGCGGGAGGGCCTATATAATCCGGCACACGAGGCATTCTAATCCGGCCCGCGTATAGAAGCCTCCCCTGCCTGCACAGTAAAGTACCTACAGATGTGAGACACACAGCACCCCCAGGACGAAAAAGATTATACGTAACTTCAAGTCGACCACGTCATGTAGCCCGCGCGACATTTTCAAAGGTGCTGTACGGCCCTCTGGGAAAAAAGTTTGGAAACCCCTGATGTGAATGCTTACCCCTTAGGTTTAAGTAAGACTACGCCGGCCACGTCTGTAGTAAGTATCCACATAGGCGGGCTAAACTGGCTTCGAACTGGGTGTGACATGTTGAATGGACAGGACCGGACTGGGCTCCGACTCCCCACGAGTCCGGGGCCCAATAACAACAACCACAAGCCGGGGGCCCGGCCCGTGCGGGCCCCGCGGCGGCTAGGAAAACTGGAAAACACCACCTTAACTATATGGCCAGTCCGACGACGCTAGAACAGGCCGCGGCGAAGATAGTGGGACGACCTGAATGTATTTCTTAACGGCTGTCCAAAGTTAGCTCGGGACCGGGACGGCTGTCATATTTTGTAATTCACTGTCATATTTTGGACGAGGGCTTAAATTAAATATTTAGACCATGTTGGGGTGGGGTGAGCCTGAGGTACAGGCTGGGTGGCGAGGACGTAGCATGCCACGGTGAAAATAGCAGGACAACCTAGACGTATTTTTAACGGCTGGTCAGGGTGGTCCTTTGGACCAGAACCATTGCAAGCGGGATAGATTTGCCCTTCAGCTTCAGTGGGACATTAATAATTATACTTAAAAATAGGTAAAAAAACTTTTTAAGTTAAACGGTTTTATCTTATGTTAAAAAATGTACCAAAAAGTAGAAAATAAATTTAGGACACAAAACTGGATCTTTTCGAGATTTTGACATCTGTTAGGTGGAAAATCGTCCAATAAGTGGAATAATTAATAATCTGGGACTTAACATACTAAATAAAAACGTGGGGCGCAATTTTTAAATAATATTCCTTTGGACGGGCTTTCAAATATGAGTTTTCCTATTTACATAATTAATAACACCCGCAGCCTTGCCTGGATTATAACACACAGGTAATAGACACATTAAGCAAAGTAACTGTTCTAAAACCATCTCAAAGTATCAAGCAGTTAGTGCAAACCGCATCAACGTAGTCCAGCAGTTTTCATGTTTATACGGACAGACAAACAGATGCGGGCGGATATATTGTTTCATAATATGTAGAGATATAGATAGATGCAAATGCAATGCGCCCCACGTTTTTATTTGGTATGTTAAGTCCCAGATTATTAATTATTCCACTTATTGGACGATTTTCCACCTAACAGATGTCAAAATCTCGAAAAGATCCAGTTTTGTGTCCTAAATTTATTTTCTACTTTTTGGTACATTTTTTAACATAAGATAAAACCGTTTAACTTAAAAAGTTTTTTTACCTATTTTTATTTTCTAGTTTTTAGTTTAATATTCAACTTTTGACTAAAAACTATTGCGCAAACTATTCCTTATTTTGAACTATCCTCATGTCATTTTTGTGAGCCCGAAGAAAGTCAGGAGCTGAACAGGAGAATTTTTCAAACATTAGGTACTAGTAACCCTCTCTAGTTTGGTTGGACTCATTTGGTTGGCATTGATGACTCCAATACTTTATATTTGGGGTCGAGGAACTGATGATTGAATTAGAAAGCGAAAGCTGCTAATCAATTTTAAAGGTAAAGTCTCATCTCATTTTTGCGAGTACCAATGACGAGTTTCAGGGTGCAAAACCGATGATTGCACGTTCAATACTGCGGAGCTGCAGAGTAACTTTCTGCGTATCACCAACTACGCATATTATCCCAATGTACCTTGCACCTACGCAAGCATAAGGACCGAGTTAAAGGCATTTGGGTGTTTGTAAATACGTGAATCGGCTCGCCTTGCCACACTGTGACGATATACGCCTACGGTTTGGGGTTACTAGTAACAGTTTAATATTTTTACTTTCCGTTTTCTCACACCGTCATCAGGCCCTTGGCACTAAGTATAACGTACCAGACTAATTGTCAATACAAACCGAAATACACAAAACCCGTTGGGATTAAGTAACGTCAAAATACTTCCATTTTCAACATACAGTTGAAGATTTCCATATTTTACCTCCTGATTCCATCAGCCGACCGTCATTATCAACCAAAAAACCTAAACTCGAAAGGGTTAATAGTAACAGTTGAGGATTTCGACTGTCCACCTCGTGACTCATCATCATTTCCTTCGTTAGCAAGCTTAATTTGGACTCATCTATACCAGCCAAATGATCCTGAATTCGAAGGGGTTACTAAAAACGGTTGACGAGTTAAACTCTCTAGCTCCTGACTCTATCATCAGACCCTCGTCACCATGTATAACGTATTGGGCCCGTCAATACCAAACGACCAACCGTTTGGTTGAAGGGGTTAGGTACTATAAACGGTTGAACATTATCTGCTCTTCATATCCTGACTCCATCTTCAGATCCTCGACACCAACTTTAACGTGTAGGGCTCGTGAATACTAATTAAATAAGACCAAATTTTAAGGGCTTATTAGCAACGGCTGAAGAGTTCCACTCTCTGCCTCCTGACTCCAGCATCAGACCGTCGCCATCAAATATAACGCATTGAGCTCAACAGTACCAAGCGAATGAGCCCACGCTCGATGGAGTTAGTAGTAACGGTTAAAGAGTTCCACTCTCTACCTCCTGACTCCATCATCAGACCTTCGTCACCAGGTTTAAAGAATCGGGCTCGTCAATACCAAGCGAATGAGCCCACGCTCGATGGAGTTAGTAGTAACGGTTGAAGAGTTCCACTCTCTACCTCCTGACTCCATCATCAGATCCTCGTCACCAGGCTTAACGAATCGGGCTCGTCAATACCAACCGAATGAGCCCACGCTCGATGGAGTTAGTAGTAACGGTTGAAGAGTTCCACTCTCTACCTCCTGACTCCATCATGAGATCCTCGCCATCAAGTTTAACGTAACGCGCTCGTCAATACCAACAAATAAGATCAAAGTCGAAGGGGTTACTGGTAACGGTTAAAGAGTTCCACTCTCTACCTTCTGACTCCATCATCATACCCTCGTCACGAGGTTTGACGAATCGGGCTCGTCAATACCAAGCAAATGAGCCCACGCTCGATGGAGTTAGTAATAACGGTTGAAGAGTTCCACTCTCTACCTCCTGACTCCATCATCAGATCCTCGTCACCAGGCTTAACGAATCGGGCTCGTCAATACCAACCGAATGAGCCCACGCTCGATGGAGTTAGTAGTAACGGTTGAAGAGTTCCACTCTCTACCTCCTGACTCCATCATGAGATCCTCGCCATCAAGTTTAACGTAACGCGCTCGTCAATACCAACAAATAAGATCAAAGTCGAAGGGGTTACTGGTAACGGTTAAAGAGTTCCACTCTCTACCTTCTGACTCCATCATCATACCCTCGTCACGAGGTTTGACGAATCGGGCTCGTCAATACCAAGCCAATGAGCCCACGCTCGATGGAGTTAGTAATAACCGTTGAAGAGTTCCACTCTCTACCTCCTGACTCCATCATGAGATCCTCGCCATCAAGTTTAACGTAACGCGCTCGTCAATACCAACAAATAAGATCAAAGTTGAAGGGGTTACTGGTAACGGTTAAAGAGTTCCACTCTCTACCTTCTGACTCCATCATCATACCCTCGTCACGAGGTTTGACGAATCGGGCTCGTCAATACCAACCGAATGAGCCCACGCTCGATGGAGTTAGTAGTAACGGTTGAAGAGTTCCACTCTCTACCTCCTGACTCCATCATCAGATCCTCGTCACCAGGCTTAACGAATCGAGCTCGTCAATACCAAGCAAATGAGCCCACGCTCGATGGAGTCAGTAGTAACGGTTGAAGAGTTCCAGTCTCCAGCTCCTGACTCCATCATCAAACCACCTTGAATTTATCATAATGTTGTATTGTCACGGAAACAGAATCTGTGTGCAAAGTTTCATAAAAATCGGTTTAGTAGAAGTAGTTGAAATAGCTGCCGCAAGATTTGACCCAAACAAACAAACTTGACACAAACACGGTAAGTTAAATAAAACCGTTTAATAAAAAAAATAGGATTTGGCTGTAGAAGGGGTAAAATTATGAATAGGAATCTGTTATTTCAGATATTTGAAAGTAAAACTTGGTATATAAATTACATACCTAATACATTAAATATTCGTGATGTTCCCTCAATTTCAACAAAACATAACTACATAGAGAACCCACTTTCTTAGATGTCGGTTAAAAATAAAAGGCTTCGAAAGATAAATAACAAAATGTACCTAATTGAAAAGATTCTTGGTAATGCTATTTCTAAGGAGGTGAAAGGGTTAAATGGGGTTTGTCATTTTTTACATTTTACCCGGGCGAAGCCGGGTTTTCAGCTAGTAATAATAATAATGCACAAATGACGACTCTGTTGCCTCTTCTATTGCCGTATTTTGTGTGTGATGATTTGTCCAAGCTCTGACAATAAGTTTTAATGAGGATATTCAGAAAAGGCATTTTCTAGTTATCAATAATACATTAAGGTTTAGGCGAAGTCTCTTGCGACTGCCTGGACGAAGGTGCTCGCTTGTGGATATTTGGTTTTCGTAGCCTGTGGTAGTTTGGCATCACTTTGCCAAGGAAGTCAAGTTGCAGTAACTGTGAGGGTTGCTTCTCCAGGGCTTCTCTGACATGGTGTTCGGAGCCCCATATTACGGTGTTGTCTGCTAAGGCCTGTGGTGCGCTTAGATGACATGATGCCCCTGTTGAGAAATCATAGTATAATTGAGTTTATTTTAAACTAGCATTTACGGTTTCGCCCGCGTTATACCCGTTATTGTCCTAAGGGACTTTACCGGGATATAAAGTATCTTATGTTTCAATCCAGGACTTGGTCTACTTGCATGCCAAATTTCAGCTCAATCCATCCAGGTGTTACCTCGTTATATAGTAACAAACATCCAAATATCCAAATATCTTCACAAACTTTCGCATTTATAATATTAGAGGGATCAGTGTTATTTACTTTCGCATAGCCACATCTGATACCTCAAAATACAGGTTATTTAGTGTACAAATTATCTGTATTAGAGTCTGTGCGGAAAGAGAATAGGCGTGGCGAAAAACGGAACTAACCTAACCAGTATGGCCACAGAACAGAAAATACGGCACATACGAAAAGCATTAGCGCTCCCCAAAATTAATCCTATTCTCTTTCCGCACAGACTCTACCTATATGTCTACCTTTGTGTTTGTAAGAGGAAGAAAAATCTATGTCGATTTTTTTGCAGTTTTATTTACTGTTTTCCACTTGGAAATTTGTCACCTTCATATACTATTTATTTGAGTAATACTGACCCAAAGTTTCCAAATGCTCAAATAATAATAGGTAATAATTTCCAATTTTCACATAACCAAGAGTGGCACGCTCCTCGATTTCGCCGCGCGGCCAAAATTGCCCCTCCGGAGAGCTTAGCCAGCGGCTAGAAAGAGCACACATTATGCGATAGAGAGAGACAGTCGGATACGGTGCGTTCCGTCCGATGGTCGAACCTGAATGATAGTTTTGTTAGAAAGGGAAACTTCTATATATTATTCTGTGAAATAACTTTCAGTCTGATGCAAAAATACAAGCTTTGATCCCTGTGCTAAGTATGCTAATCTATATAAATTTAAAGTCATATGGACTGTTTAGAGATGGAACAATTTCTGCTCACATTGACACAATTACATAGGGATACAGCTATCCTTCAAAGAGACAACATGTTCATAGCTCATATTAACAGTCTAGCCGACAATATTAGCAATTTCGTGTTTCTTCATGCATCACGCCTAGTGATGGGTCGGCGGTAACATTCCCGTTACCAGTAAGTTTCCAACTGTAATGTTACTGGGAATATTCCCGCCTGTAGTAAGTTACCGGTAGCGATCCATCACTAATCACGCCAGAACTACAACAACCAATTTTCATGACATTCGGAATACAGGTAGTTTATGACCCGAATTAATGCATAGTATACTTCTTATCCAACTTTGTGGTCCACTAGTAATAACTAAATTTACCTATCACACAACCGCTGCCAACTTTGACATCCACTCCCACAAATGACTTGCACTCAAAGACATTGCTCTCTCCAACATGGCCGCAGTAGGACTCCAGTCGGCAACCAACCTCAAAGGCATTATGCGCACCAATAAATAGGGGTTTAGGAGGATCCTCCTGATTGTCACTTTTTCTGGAATAAACAGAACATAATTTTTATGCAGATTTCCAAAACAAAGTAACTCGTATTTCAGCCAGGCTAACACAAAAACTAGTTGGGCGCCAATAGGCAAACATTACTAGGAGTGACATCAGTTATGATTTTTGTCAGTAGGGGCAGTTAGGGGCTCGAACTGTGTCAGCCCAAATGCAACACAGAAAAATTTAAAACTCCACGCCCCTGACTGGCTTAGTCTACCCGTGGTACATACTACATACAGTCAAGGGCACCAATATGTATACACCAAAGTTTCAAAAATATGTATCAGGTCTTGTTATAACGGCAGTATGGTTTAACTATACATATTTTGAAACTTTGTGTGGATATTTATCTCTACCCTTGACTGTACTATCTTTTATCATATTATAGACCAGGGTTCATCAAATGGTGGACCATGATCCACTTCTAGACCATCAACCTATGTTTTACAGATCTTAAGTAAACAGTAACTTGTATTACTGAGTACGTAATTTAATAAATCCTTTAATAAACTCAAGTGGAAACAGACCGCTATGGTCAATTAATTTTAAAAACCGGACCCTTGAAGAAACTAATTGGTGATCACTGATATAGACTAAGGGCCGATACAGACGGACTGCAACCCAACTGCAACTCCCTATGATTTGTATGGGAACTGCATCACAACTGCACGCCGACTGCGCAGTTGTGATGCAGTTCCCATACAAATCGTAGGGAGTTGCAGTTGGGTTGCAGTCCGTCTGTATCGGCCCTAATACTGGATGGCTATTATTATATATATACCATACAGCCTACTACTTACTTGTGTATAATGGTAGTATACTCCTCAATTATACAGTATTCAGCTATGATGATAGGACCGCCTTCAGCAATGATAGTCACTCTCGGGTGGATGACCGTGCCTCCGCCGATAGTGATGTCACCTTCCAAGGTACAGTCTTCGCAAACTGTGGCCCCAGGGAGGATTTTAACACTGAAACATAATAATGTCTTCGTAAGTAATTTGTGCTGGCATATGGGGATAAGTAATAATGAATTGTGATCTAACTTACTTATTAGCCATTTAGGAAGCCTAAAAAAGTTTGATTGTCTAATATTATGAATGAATATTTAAGAATAAATAAAGAATGAGAATGCGGAAGACAACATAAAATTTACGTCATGTCATACTGACATTGACAATTGACACTCGCTCACTCGATTGATTTGACAGTGACAATCATTGTTGCATCTATGCTATTAGAAATAATCTTGAAACAAAGATAATAAGAAAACCAGGGCCCCGTTTCACGAAGCTACAAGTTACAATTTTACAAGTGTAAACTAGCAACATTGGTCAAAGAAGTCACTACTTTCCCACAATTTGTAAAATTCAAGTTACAAGGGTAAATTCTGAACCAAAGACATTTTTTTATATTTTATTGGTAGAAATTGCTTGAATCGAACTAGCGTTTCTTAAAGATTTAGTTAGACTGTTAACTTGTAACTGTAAAATAGTAAAAAAATCTACCCAGCTTCCGAGCTAGGTAGATTTGTAAATTGCAAGAGTTGATGTAAAGAAATCTATGCTAAACTGTGAAAATCTACTAATATATTTATACATGTAATAAAACCGTAGAAATACTGTGTTTGTAGGGGCAAGTGCTCAACCTGTGGACACTTTCCAGAATTTGACTTTTAATCAGTTGTTAGACAAAAACTACGCGTATTATAAATGAATTCTTTATTTTGTTTTAATCACAATTAAACAATCTTCAAAGTCCACATATGTTTTCTACGCTAGCTATCCGCAGATGGCGGATAGAAGCATTTTAAAAAAAACACTCATTTTGTCCATAGGTACATCTACTGTCTGTACCTATGGACTCCAAAAACGTACCTATGGACGGTAACGTACCTACGGACATTAATCAACAACATACTTTTAAACAGAATAAACTTCTAGAATAACGTAATTAACAACATACAATTAAACAACATGTAATTATATGTTGCTCTGCATATCACAGTTACTTTTTTTCTTCTTGAAATCTAATATTCTTAGCAAAATCTCAAGTATAATTATGGGATTTTAAAATGCCTCCATTGTCAGCAGAAGAATATGCTGTGTGTAGTAATGCTGCTTTTTTAAGTAATCATATATCTGTTGCTCCTCAGTATCGCTAAATATCCTCCTGACATCATTTTTTAGGAGTTCTAAGCCTTCTTCACCAATATTTTGACAGTGATTTAATTTTATGTTTTTAAAGATTGTCGATTTTGGGATTTTAAACTTCTCTGCGGCTTTCCTTACTGAACTTCCATTTTCTACTTCCCAAACAGCTGCAGTCAGAGTGTCTAGGCATATCTTGTCTCTATTTTTCCCAGCTTTACTACGAGGCACTAAAACAAACAAAAATATTGTATATTAATTTTACTGTCCACAGGAACATTCAGTATAACTGTACCTATGGACAGTCCACAGGTACATTCACGGAGGTATCCACAGGTACAATTTCGGCGGTTTTTATTTTGAATTCATACCGGTCACTATAAATGCTACCTACGATTAACGAAATCTTGTAGAAATAACGTTTACATCATATAAATTAATATGCCATTGCAAAGACACCCGCAACATTTAGAGATTTTACATAAAACATGCTTTAAAAGAAGGTAAAAAATTACTTTTTGTCACAAAAACTTTCGGCAGCCTCAAAACACACAGTTTCTGTAATCAGTAAAGATGGCGATTAGCTAGTGTTGCCATATGAAAAAAATACTTTTCAAATAAGTGATTGGTATTTGACTATGGTTATTCGTTTTCTCTGTATGAGTAGTGTCCACAGGTAAAACCGTCCACACGTACAGCACTTGCCCCTATATTAAACATTTCCCAAAAAAGTAACTCCCCAGTTACTTTTTTGTTAGTTAAAAATCTATCGATACGTAGAATAGTTACGGGCAGGTCCCTAGTAGTAATAAACTTGTGGAATGTTAAACTCGTGGAAATTTGATTCGTACTTTGAAAATGTCTACTAAAAAATGAAAATTGAAATTAAGATAATATTTATAAAATGTGAAAACGCGAAACGGGGCAGAACGAATGATATATGTATATTATTTGAGCCATGTTTTATAATAAAAACTAGTATATCTTCAATTTGTATCATTATATGAGTATGATTTTAAGCTAACATGGTCATTCACATAATACCTACTATTAGAGTCTATGCGGAAAGAGAATAGGCGTGGCGAAAAACGAAACTAACCTAAATAGTATGGCAAATACGGTAGAAAAGCATTACAACACCCCCAAATCTAAATCCTATTCTCTTTCCGCACAGACTCTAACAACGGGATAATTACCATGTATGTTTGTTTTTATGACTTCCCGATATTACTCCGTTACTCCGTGATGATGGTGCTTGCAACAGTGCCGAAATACACCGTGGGCCAGTACAACCCGACCAACTTTAACCACGTATTCCTGATGGTATTACAAGTAAATAACGTTATATCAACATAGGTCGAATTTTGTCATTTTATATTAATAGTCTTATGGAACAAAACAAATCAATAAATTCAGTCCCTCGTTATAAACATGTCCTTACTGGAGGAAAGTTATTAAAAAGGAAAAAAGCTAAAATGGAAGCGAAAGGTCAATATTTTGGCTTTGTAATCGCTTACCATCTAATACTGCGAAGGTTAATTGCTGTTTAGTTAAAGGATTTTAAAAAATCAGTAAAAGTATCTTAGTCACATTTATTAGGGCTTGTTACACACTTGGGAGTTTTTATTTTAAAAATTATGAATACCTCGGAAAGTAAGCGTTAATAGACTATACATTAGGGTGTCCCGTATTTTGGGATTTTCTTAATGTCGTAATGCAATAGCACTGAAAAGTTGCGTAATTTTATCCATAATTAGAAAAAAAATTAAGAAAAAAAAATTGCTATATACTTTTAGGGCGCTACCCGCAGTTGAATAAAAAAAATAGTATTTTTTTTTTAAATAAATAAATATTTTACTATCTGGAAAACTGTTTTGTAAGTTAAACGAGATGTTTTATAACATTCATGATTAATTATTATTATTATTTTCTCTTGGATTACTTTTAACCGCTACTCACTTCAGAACTAAAAACACGTTTTCTTGAAAAGTGCCCTATTACATATTTTGCGTAGCGAAATCGCTCTTATTAATCATTATAGAGCAGTAAAAGATCAACCAAATACGATGACGTGTATAAATCGTATACGCATTAAAACAAAATACATTAAAACAAAAATATAGACAAAATTTGGGCGAAAGGAGCCCAAAAACCGCAAAATACCGACTTTTCAGTGTCTCTAAAAATGTAGAAATATCGTGTGTTTTCCAACAAAATTCTACTTTTCCTTTGTGTTTTCATTACTTTATTCGGATAGACTTCAAACAAAAAAATATTTAATACTAGTTTATGTAGTAAATGAAACTTGGCTTAATTCACGTTCTAATTTCTTGGAACATTAAACGCCGGGAAACTAATATAATATATCGTTTTTGTAAGAAAAACCTGCAAACAAACTGATGATTTATTTTTAATGCAAGTGTATTTACATGTTGACACAATAAATTAATAATATAATTCACATTTCATGTTTTTTTTGGAGTACTGAAAATGACCCCTATTTTCATTATTTACCTGATGGTAGCGCCCTAAAAGTTTCCCTAAAAGTAAGTTATTTTTTTCTTTATTTTTCCCTAATTATGCATAACATTACACAATTTTTTAGTGCTATTGCATAACGATATTCAAAAAATCCCGAATGACGGGACACTCTACTATACATCACATAACGTTTTTTACTTCTAATAGTTGGTAGAATCTATGGTTAAAGTTGGTCGGGTTATACGGGCCCACGGTGTATAATAATAATAGTAGTTATTATTATATTATATGAGTAGTTAAAAATATGAAAGAATACATGGTGAAATTTTAGTGGTGGTTTTCCGTTTAAGGGCATGTTCAGTACAGTGTTCTGATTAGAAAAAAGAAGAAAAAAAATGTTGACGTCAAAAATATTTGTCTTTTGTATGGAGGGTCGGCTAATTTGAACGACCTGGGGCCCCAGGCCTGCTCCATAGAAAAAAAAATTTTTTTCGCGTTAAAAAAAAACTTCCACTTTTTCCTAACCAGAACACGATATTGAACATGCCCTTAAACGGAAACCAACCACTAAAATTTCACCGTGTATAATGGGTTGTTCCGATTAACAAAGAAACTTGTGAACTTGTGAATTTCAGATATGGCAATAAATATAGAAAAGTCCTAAATGGATAAAAATATTGTCAGACTGTTTTACACAATAACAACATTTTTTTGCAATTTTTTGCCCTAAGTTCATTTTCCTTCTATTTGGTACTCAATATATTTTTTATATAAAATATGTCAAATTACTCTTCGGTTTATAAATTGATTACCAAATGCAAAAATTACGTTGATCCGTTGCCATTGTTGCGGGCAAAAAGCAGAAACATACAAATGTAATAATGGAATAATTTCATAGTTTTAAAAATATTGATAAAATTCTGTATTTGATATAACACTTTCAAAAACAATATTATTTTTTTCAAGATATTATAAGATTACAATACGGACCCAACGGGATATATAAATGGATTTACTTATTACTTACCTGACCTGACTGTACTTGATTGATGGCGGAAATACGGGTGCGGAATAAGAAAATATTAAGAATTAAACTCTTAAAAGGTTAATTTTAACTGATTTCAATACCACGTATTAGTCAGAACATTTTCAGCTGTTAATTGTAAGTAATAACTTTAATTATTTCCCTAATTAAATACTGCTTGTAAAAAACATAAAACGCAATTGTTGCCGGCAAGTACTAAAACAATAATATTATTATTCGCATTGTTAGGCGAAATGACGACGTCTGTAAGAAGATATCGTGTAAATTACGTAGATTTAGTTAGTTATATGTAAAAAAAAGTTGAACTATTTTATGTATAACATTTTCATGTACTCTTTGGTTTATGTTTTGAACAGGTACCTTGTGTTTTGATTTTCCAGGCTGGTTTAAGTAAGGAAATATTTATGTAGAAGATGGACCGTATACAAGACCTAGCAGCCTTTCAAGGCTTGATTTTATCAATCGACAATCGCCATTCCTTTGCAAAGTTGACTTCTAAAGGAGGTAAGATTATTTGCATTGATTATTAATAAAGATGACATGCACACCCAGATAGGAACACCACCACTATTTCCCTAGATACTGTTACGGTATATTACAACACAGTTATAAGCAGGGTTGTATTTACCTTAGGGCCAAAGGGCACATACCATTGGGGCACCGCAATCCAGCACCATTCTCAATTTAATGCAGGAGGCACCCCTATGTAGGGTGGCCAACTTTATTGGCCCAAAATTTCAGAAAGTTCCAAATACATCCCTGGCTATGTACATTTAGGAGCAACACCAATTTCACTAAATCACACTAAACTAATATAATTAAACTAATTTAGTGAGACTGGCATAATGGTTACACTGATTGACTGAGCCACAGGTGGTCGGTTTGATGCTGGTCATTCTCATGTTATAAATCCAGACTCCAGTTTAGTTTGAGATGTTCTGTGTTGGATTGTCCCTGATTTTCCTTACTGATTCTCTAATGACTTTTTCTAACTTGTGTATTCAAAGTCAGAATATTCTTTATTCACTTTTGAATGGTCAGTTTTGTAACTCACAAGCTAATTTATTTTGAGCAATTTTTTGATGCAAATATTTATTCTTAAAAAAAAAAAGAAATTTCAAAACAAAAATAAATAAAGAAATCAGCAAGCATCAGTGAAAAGCAGCAAAGTGGTAGCATTCGCCTGAAAATGTCACCATTATAGGTTACCTATGATATTAATATTCAGTTGTATGTTTTAGGAAATGAGGACAAAGTTGAATATGTCCTTGAAAAACTCTTCAAATTTTTAAAAGAGAAGAATTACATTAATGAAAATGGAGTGGTACCAGAAAACTTGAATGGATACAGGAAACTAGCTTTGTATATGGCTTTAAATTCAGACCTGCCCATTCTAGAGGAGATGACTGAAATGGAAGGCATGGATATGGTTATTTGGATGTTACCCACAGTGCCAAAGTACCTTGTGAGTGAAATATTCTGGAATCTTCACATGCAGCAATTTCTGTATGAAATTATAGTATTCACCAGCCCTCCTCTGGCATTACAAGTAGCTGATGCATTTGTAACGAATTTGAAGTACATAAACCCTGTGGAACACCTGGATAGGGTTCGACTGATTTCAGCAGCACTTTACCGGCTGATCTGTCGACTACACTTTTATCTTGATGGTAATGATGCAGATCTGCTAACAGGTGCTTTGAACAGCTTCCAGATATGTCTCAACAATTTTACAAACCCTCCAAATGCAGATAAGGTTCTAAACCTGTCCAAAGATGATCAATACAAATATTTAGGAAAGAGCCTTAGTTCTATGCTCAACTTGATTGAAGAATGCTTGCAACACTTCACAAGTAAGCAAGAGTTTGAAGCTGAAGGTTTTAATGAAATTTATTTATCCACCCATCTCCCGGAGAGTATTGCAACAAAGACATTAGATTTCAATATCTGTGACAGCCCTAATGACGCAATATTGCAATGCCTGAACAAATGCCACACGTTTTTGCTGGATGACTGCACAACTCAGGTCATGAGTGTCAGTGTTGACGTTTTCTGCGCTTGGAGTGAATATGAAGATAATGGTAAAACCATGCAGCAAAGCATTGGTGAGCTCTGCTTTAAATTGCGCTCACTGTTGTTAAACATTCCCAGCGTGTCCGAACACACAATTGTTGGTATGCTCAAGCAGATATCTAGAGAACCTATTAATCACAAGGATATTATTAATGAAACTGATATTGAAGTCATAGTGGAAAAGATAAATGATCACAATGAAGAAAGCCCTTCTTGGCTTGGTGCTCTGCTGCATAAAGACGATTTGTGCCAAAACTTGACATTGCTGCTGCTTCTCGAATCAAATATCAGTCTGCTCAATGAGGAACAAAGTCATAAGTTATTTGAAAAGATCACTGATCATTTGGCTGATGATCAGGAAAACAGTGAATATTTGAAGGTGCTAGCGATCAAATTATTCCATCAATGCAACAATAACATTAAAGATGAAATAATTACAGGGCAATTTAGCGAAAACTTCCATGACAAGATGGAAAATGGAGATTTCACCATCATGATGACTGAGATATTCAACAAGCTTACTGTTTCTGAAGATGCAAATCCATCTGACATTTTAACAGTCTTCCTTCAAAATCCTAAGCAAACTTTTATGAAAATATTTAAACTAGCGGCAGAGAATTTGAAGCAGACTGACATCATGTTAAAAGTTATGGGTATTATAGAGAAGTATTGTAATCATTATTACAGACAAGACACCGAACCTTGCATCATTAAAGTGGCAAATAGTGTATTGGAGAACTCTTTGGACAGTGATGCAAAGCAGAACAATTTCGTGAACTTCATCAGTAGGCTAAAACAGATGAACATAATTCCAGGGAACAAGTTGCTTATCTTAATAATAATGCCAAATCTACACAAGGGGTTAATAAATAAAGATGTTGTTGGAATGAATGTGCAGATCAAATTATTGATGGAGTCTTTCACTATTGAGGAGTTGTTGGAGTTTAGGGCGCCAATGTTGGCCATGCTCGCTCAGGTGCTAGACATTGTTAGGTGGAAGTTCACTTCATTTGAAGCAGCTATGCCCTCAACTTTGGAACTGGCTTTGAAGTTGCAGCAAGATATTTTTAATACTTATGAAGCGGAAATACCTGGTATGTATGGGTTTCGTCACTATAGATTTTATGAACTCATCTATGCCCCACGAGATGCCAGTTCACGTCTGGCCTAGGTCGACATTTATCATTGTGTTTATCACATTACATCATCAGCCTATATATGTATACGTCTCGCTGCTGGGCACAGGCCTACTCTCATAGCTAAGAGTGAATGGGCTATATTCCCTATGCTGGCCCACGACAGGTTGAGGATTTTAATATACCTTTCAATTTCTTCATGCATTGTGTCAAAAGCATGTAATATTATGTTGACCTGCTATAAATGTTTCTAAAGCCTCAAAAATTATAACATCCCCTTATATTTCAGAGAAAGAATTAAAATGGCTAAAGAGCAAACTGAAGAATATGCAGCCATTGAACATGTATTACTATCGGAGACTGTGGGACCCGCCTGGGAGCAGCTTCATAGAAGTCATCACCGGCCTGCGGATCCGGAAGGAGATGGATGTGGACCAGATCACCTCCATGCTCTTACAGGTATACTATACAGGGTGAAATTTTTTGATCGTTAAATTTTTTACAGTGGATTCTTTAGCGAAAAATAGAAAATATGTGTTTTTTCAGTCAGTATTTTTCAGGACTAAAATATTGAGAAATAGCAGCTGAAATATATCCTAAAAAAACGTACGTTTGTGGATACCGCGGTAGCGCACTGCGCGGGAGACGGCAACGTCCCCTCCCCGCGACCTCGACCCGCCCCTGCGTTGAGTAGAGTTGTGCCCGCTCGTTCTTTGAAAAGAGCGCTCCGATCTCGGTCAATCGGTCAAAGGAACTAGTTCGGTCTTTTAGTTCCTTTAGTTCAGGAGCAAATCTCGAGATCTGAAGGAATGAAAGGCGCTAGCTATTTAATATTTGAATTTGACTCATTCGATCATTCGCTCCCAACCAATTTGTACCGACGTATCGACTACTGAACTAAAAGACCGAAGACCGATTAAAAGCGCTTAAGAGGAACTAGTTCTTATCGGTCTGAGATGGGATTTCAGTCCAAGTTACAAGCCTAGCGTTGAGTCGCTGATACAAACTTACGCGTCGATACGCGTAATCCTCACGTTACTAATTATTTTTTCATCACACTTGCTCGAAAATGGTGTCATTACACGTAGGTTTTGCGGGCCGTAAATGAGCTATTACGCCCTAGGGCGTAATAGCTTTCGTAATGGTTTTCTTTTTAAATTTGAAACGCTGGTTCTGTTTTACTCTTATTTGTCATGTTCAAAGGAAACGCCAACGTACTTTTTTAACTTTTATTACTGAAATATTTATTTAAAGAGAACTGTTATTGCAAATACATGTAAACACATATTTCTGTAACATTAATTAAATGTTTAAATAGTGCATTTCAGTATTTTGCAAAAATAAAAACACACATTTTAAGTTTTTACCGCTATGGTTTCCGAACGTGAGTTGACATTCGCATTGTCTATGGATAATGTCACTGTCAGTTTTACAATTTTATTTAGGTTAAGTAAGGTTATTTTAATCAGATTTCCTCACAAGTGTGATGAAAAACATTGTGTGTGCCACGGGCGGTAAAGGAATTACAAACTCGTGTTATTAAAGCCCTCGGCTTTGCCTCGGCCTTGTAACAAACACTCGTTTGTAATTCCTTACTTACCGCCCTTGATACACAATGTACTATTATGCCACACCTAGTAAAGTGGCTTTTTCCGCACGCTGCGCGTAGGTACGGAAAAAGCCGCTTTCTGCCCAAGTGTAGACATAAAATGATGTACACAACACGGGAGGTAATAAAGCAAGCCCTCGATCGCATATTTACGTCCCTCGCTTGCAGCTCGGGCCGCAAACATCTGCGATCTCGGCCTTTCTTTGTATTACCAACCTAGTTGTGTAATGTACTATTTCGGGCAGCATATTTAATTGTGAAAATTTTACCTACATTTTTTTTCAGAAATGGAATCTTATTGATAGCTACCTAATGCCTGGGAAACATTTGGACGATCAATAATATTTCACCCTATATGGTCCTCAAGCAAAAAGTATTATTTACCTAGTCGGCGATAAAGTACCTAACAATAGGTTATTAAGATGGAGTTAAATATGGTAGTTTTTTCTTAACGTTACAAATAGTGACGGAAAAGCTACGGGTACGGAAAAAGCCGCTTTCTGGCCAAGTGTAGATATAAAATGATGTACACAACAGGGAAAGTAATAATGAAAGCCCTCGATCGCATATTTATGTCTCTCGTCCATTTATTTTACCACCCTAGTTTTTATTTTATTTTATATTTATTTGAGTTAATTATATACACAAACTTTCAATTAAGACGCGTTACAGAAACCTGTAGGAGGTTTAAACGTTGTGTAATGTACCATTCCCCCGTTCCAGGTGTTGTGTTCCATCACGCATCAAGAGTGGGCGGAGATATACGACGGCCTGTCAGTATTCGGAGATGACACAACGCTGGAGATACTTCACGATGCTGTGCTGCTAGTCACTGTAGCAGAAAAGTCTAACAGGACGGACACTACCTGGGCTTGCCTGTCGAATTGCTATAGGAACTTTATCCTGACTATCAAGGTAGGTTACATCATCATCATTTGAACTAGGGATGTAACGATATATAATTTTGCCGATATCGATACCGATTATTGTAGTAAATAATCGGCGATACCAATACCGATATTTTAGCTAAATAATGAAGCATGAACTTTAGATATTTGTATGTCCTTATTATACATAAAACTTGGCTATATTTAACAGAGAGTCAACCTTGAAAGTGTAAAGTAAAAATATAGTACATTACACAACTAGGGTAGTAATACAAAGAAAGGCCGAGATCGCAGAAGTTTGCGGCCCTAGCTGCAAGCGAGGGACGTAAATATGCGATCGAGTGCTTTCTTTATTACTGCCCGTGTTGTGTACATCATTTTATGTCTACACTTGGCCAGAAAGCGGCTTTTTCCGTACGCGCAGCGTGCGCAATGTGGCATAAAATAAATTGTCAACTCAATTTTTTTTTTTAAATATGAACCAAAGATAATTCACATAGTAATTATCATTGCACAAGGTAATAGACCCATACATACATTAAGTCAGTAATTAAAATTACTTTTTGCAGATTTTTTTCATACAGCAAATTCTTTTCTCGCTCTTCAAATATCGGTTGTATATTTATAATCGGCGATACCGATATATCGGTATCGGTATCGTTACATCCCTGATTTAAACTTTGAACTCACTGCTGAATAGGTCTCCTCCAAAGACTGCCAAAACGCGAATGGTGCCTTTCTGTCTGTTAAACTAGTTCGCCTAATTATGGCGTTGACTTTAAGGAAGTAATGTCTCACACTATAAGCATTATTAACTTTATAATACTTAATAGTGAAAGTCATATTTTGTTATTATTCTAGAATAATGAGATTACTTTTTTTTCAGAATAAATTCTTCAAAGAACCCCTCACTAATGACCAAGTGATGACGGTTGTCCGAAAACTAGTGAGAATAGTCAACATAGTAGACGAGAAATATATCAATGAATTCACAGCAATTTTACTACCATTACTGGCTTACATTGCTGAAAAAAGGGGAGATTGTTCGCTAGACATATCCAACTATATACGAGAAAAAGTGAAAAAGTTACAATTTTCTACCATCCTGAACCAAGCCTTCACCACTGAAAATGTCTAGACATTTTTGTTTCACAAACTTTGATTACCACTTTTTGCAGTATTGATTGTATTAACTACAGTGATATTTTTATTTAGTTGCCCTGTTTACATTCTGGAAGTTTAAGACTTTGGCTGGATTCGAGCAAAGTTTTACGCTTAGTCAGAGACAAAAAGCCAAAACGTCATAATAAATGGAAATAGTACATTACACAACTAGGGTGGTAATACAAAGAAAGGCCGAGATCGCAGAAGTTTGCGGCCCGAGCTGCAAGCGAGGGACGTAAATATGCGATCGAGGGCTTTCTTTATTACCTCCCGTGTTGTGTACATCATTTTATGTCTAAAGTTGGCCAGAAAGCGGCTTTTTCCGAACGCGCAGCGCGCGGAAAAAGCCACTTTATGGCCAGGTGTGGCATAAAAAATATTAAAGACTATATTCTCGCGCATTGAAAACATAGTAAATTATTTTTTCGACGGGTCTAATACGATAAATACTACTTTATCTTTTATTTCCGACGTTTAGACACTATTGATTGTACTTTGCTCGTCTTGGTGGTATGTCTTGCTGTTTCTAGCAAGTAAATACAACTTGCCGAAACGCCGGAAATCATAGATAAAATTTATCTCGTTAGATCCGACGAAAAAATATCTCACTAATAGTATAAAATTTAAAATTATAATAAAGTTCTGGACTCTGTATGAAACTTTGGTGGAATCTACCTTTATATCCAGTTGCAGAAACGTCCGTTAGTGCCACTACTAAGACTGCCGTCCCTTTCCCACTCTACAAGATAGCAAGTAACACCACTTCATAAATTCAAGAATAGTACATTACACAACTAGGGTGGTAAAACAAAAAAAGGCCGAGATCGCAGATGTTTGCCGCCCGAGCTGCAAGCGAGGGATGTAAATATGCGATCGAGGGCTTTCTTTATTACCTCCCGTGTTGTGTACATCATTTTATGTGTACACTTGGCCAGAAAGCAGATTTTTCCGTACGTGTAGCGTGCGGTAAAAGCCCCTTTATGGCCAGGTGTGGCATAAACGTATATACATACGTTTCTTGAATTTACATACAACTGGATATTAGTCATGAAAATAATCTATTTTTTTGTTGAGTTTGATTCCTGTTTGCTGTAAAACGCGCAATTTTCTAAAATGTATACATATTAGACGTGCCCTGTACATCGCTGTGTAGCTGAAACATGATTATCGGTTTTTGAACGGACCTCTGAATTTTTTTTTATCGTATAACAAGGCAGTGTAAAAAATGGGGACTGAATTTTAGTTCACCAGATGCTGCTTTGATAAATAGGTCTCTATCTTATCTATGACTTATATTTTATTGTGAATTTTAAGTTAGCTCCGAACGAGACGATTTCGTCAACCAAACAATAGGAGCAGCTACGTCCATAATGAACAACCTAGGCTGAACCATTCTGATTAGATTACTGCATCCTTATCGGTTGGCTAACAAAATGGGCTCGTTTGGAACAAAATGAATGTCGCAAAATGTTAATTTCTGTCAGTTTTTTTTATATTTTCTGGGCAGTTCTCATCGAAATATAATAAGTATGAAAGCGTAACTATAACGCTCAATATAGGCGCCACGAAATACGTACCAAAGGGGCGGAGGGCGGCGGGCGGGGGTACTTAGTACCTACTGAAGAAATACCCGTATCCAATAGAATTTCTCACGTCAGTAGGTTTGTAGCCAATCATATTTTTTTGTCTTTTAAACGATATGCAACCTTTTTGAAATTGCGTCTTCTCAAACTTAATATTTGTCATTAGGGATGTAACGATACACAATTTTGCCGATACGATACCGATACCGATATTTGTAGTAAATTATCGGCGATACCGATACCGATATCCTTAGCTAACTAATGAAGTATGAACTTCAGATTGATTATTTGTATGTCCTTATTATACCTAAAACTTGGCTATATTTAACAGAGAGTCAACCTCGAAGGTGTAAAGTAAAAATAAATAAATTGTCAACACAGTTTTTTTTTTTATTATGAACCAAATATATTATAATTAACATAGTAATTATTATTGCACAAGGTAATAGACCAATATATAAATTAAGTCAGTAATTGAAATTACTTTTTGCAGATTTTTTTTCATACAGCAAATTCTTTTCACGCTCTTGAAATAGTTGAAATATCGGTTGTATATTATCGGCGATACCGATATATCGGTATCGGTATCATTACATCCCTATTTGTCATAAATGACTTTAGACTCAAACATAATAAACATTATATTGATTTAAACTTTCACGATTTTCACTCATTATCCCCGCCTCGCAGTCCCTTCGCGACCATGGACGTCACGGCACGTCCGAAACGTCGAGGTAATATCATGTTTTTACGCGATTAAGTCCCGTTTTGTTATAATAATAATAAACATTAAGTTGGTTATCGGCCCCATTGATACATAAGACGTAGGTATTTTAAAAAGTGGGCGTTATGGGGCAAATTTCAACGTCATGTTTGTTTGGCGTTATCGTCCATAATGTTTCCTTACATTATATTTCGATGGCAGTTCAAATGCACTTTTTCCACCATAATTGGAATTGAGTTCACTTACATTGCGGATTTGGAAAGGTCGATCAATCACAACCCGCAATGAACTCTTACTCGCCGAATATTACTCACTTTATTCACTGGCGGTAGGACAAGTGCCTAACTGTGTTTCAACCACTGACTTCCCTGGTCGCATTATTAAGCATTTCCCTGTAGCTTGTGAATGCCAATTCAGTTTATTCTAAAGGGTTTAAGCATTCTACAGTCGCCATCAGATATATATGAGCTGTCAGTGTAGGTACTCATAAATATCTGAACACGGCTCTAATGCTATGAAAATAGAGCCGTGTTCAGATATTTATGAGTACACTGACATCTCAGATATATCTGATGGCGACTGTACAAAACTACTGTACACAGTAATCCGAGTCTGCAAGGAAACGGTTGATAACTTGACCAGAAAAATGAGTTTAGACGCTGTTATAACTATTATGAACCAACCCTTTTGTTAAGGCAGCTCTGGTAGCAAAAAAAAATACTCATTGTAGGAATCTCAAGAGGCATCACACGATGGGTCAAAACTATTTTCGTTGCCCTGAAGTATGTTCCATAAAAACAAAATACCTATACTAGTATTTGAATCAATCATTGATTTTTTGATCTCATTGTCTTATTGGTAGAAAGAATATAAGTAACTTTACTGTTGGATAATTTCGGCTGAAATCTCGTTCCCAATAAATTAATAATTCTAATATAATTTGATCTGTGGCACAGAATAAAAATTAGTACTAGAATCTGTGCGGAAAGAGAATAGGATTTAGATTGGGGGGCGCTGTAATGCTTTTGTACCGTATGTGCCGTATTTTCTGTTCTGTGGCCATACTGGTTAGGTTAGTTCCGTTTTTCGCCACGCCTATTCTCTTTCCGCACAGACTATGCACAGAAGCCTCTCTCCTTAACAAAACTCCCGTTCGCGTCGGATGGCCGGACGGAGCTGACCCGCATCCGACCGTCTCTCTCTATCGCATAACGCGTGCTCTTTTTTCCACTCTGGAGTGGCGAGATTTAATAATAATTACTGCGAAACGGAATCGCGGAGTGAGTCAGTCCTGCCTGTGGACTAATGACAGTTATGCTGCTGTGGTCCGTCAATGTCGAAGTGACATTCGCACCGACATATGTTATCTTCCGATTCGAACTGTTATTACTTATTATGTACTTAGTTTACGGTTCAAAGTATATTATGGACGAGATTCAAGACGAAATTTTGAATTATACTGCAAACCTCTTATATTAAGCCTGCGACCAAACCGCTGCTCACCTGCTGCTCGACCCACTGTAAACGCATGACGTGACTCATGCGTGGCGTCCTAGGAGCAACACGGAAGGAAGTCGCCATAGCGCATTTTTCTAATACCTACTTACCCCTCTGGCATTATTAGCGGGGGGCGATCGACGCAGCGCACACTTACAAATGCGTACATGAAACATCGTCTATCACTACGACGCTAACACTTAACAAATAGAACAACACATTGACCAATTCATAAAGACACATACATTTTATAATGCCACGTCATTACACTGCACTGTTTCAATTCGATGTGTTAAAAACGTGACGCATGAGACACGTCACCGTCTTGAGCAGCGGTTTGGTCGGAGACTCAGCTTAAAAGGAGAAAGTATGGGTCAGGTGGTTTCTACTTTCTATGATGCAACGAAAATAATGTTGACCTCTCTTCCTATGTATAACTTCAGTGTTTGATTTGTTCGTGTTTAATATAATTAGATATGAATAAAACTTTAAGAAAGGTATAAATTTATTTATATTCTTTACAGATTTCCTTATTACATTTGACGGTTCCAGGCAGAAGCTATAATTTTGCTGCTAGTCAATAGGGAGCGTGCACAAGTGGTGCACGACGAAGGTGCTGCCAACTGATGCTGCCAATCCGAATCGTGGACTGTATCATGCTGGGGCCACATTAACGGGAAACTCCGTTATTATCGCGATGAAGGATGCCTAACTTATGATGATGATACTTGGCATTGAAGCAAGAGGTCCTGGGTTCGAATCCCGGTAAGGGCATTTATTTGTGTGATGAGCACGAATATTTGTTCCTAAGTCATGGATGTTTTGTATGCATTTAAGTATTTATATCTATTAAATATATCGTCGTCTAGTATCCATAACACAAGCCTTATTGAGCTTACTCTGGGGCTAGTTCGATTTGTGTAAGATGTCCCCTAATATTTATTTATTTATTATTATTTATTTATTGACACTTATTACCAGTATGACATTTTTTCCTGATAAGTTTCCTGTACCTCTAGCACAACTGTGACACGCGACTCTTTCTCGCGCGAGATATGCTACCCATCTCTTTCCAATCAATATATAGTGTGACAGTGACAGGTGATGCTCTGTCGCGCGAGAAACAAAGTCGCGGCTAGTTATGCTAGACGTACTGGTAATAAAAGATTACGAAAAAAATAATGCGAATGAGCCTATTAGCAGCGTGACGTCATATTTACGTTTGTGGCACCAAATGTTATGCCAAAGTACTGCACCAGCAATAATTTAAAAATACCTACCTACACTATTACACAGAATAAGTAATAGTACTACGTACAGAAGTCTCTTTTTCTAACAAAACTGTTGTTTGGGTCCAACCACCGGACGGAACGCACCGGATCGGATCATCTCTCTCTATCGCATAACGCGTGCTCTTTCTGGTCACTGCTTGAGGCCCCCTCAAGGCCGCGCGGCAAAATTGTCGAGTGAGCCACTCTTGGCTATAAAAATGTATCATTCTCTGGCAAAAGGTAGATACCCGCACTTACCTTGTTCTCAATAAAGTCATAGGAATAGGGAACGTGAAGAGGTAGAGGTGGCAGCATTAAATGGACGAAAGAGAGACTATCCGGACAATACAGTACGTCTAGCATAACTAGCCGCGACTTCGTTTCTCGCGCGACAGAGCATCACCTGTCACTGTCACACTATATATTGATTGGAAAGAGATGGGTAGCATATCTCGCGCGAGAAAGAGTCGCGTGTCACAGTTGTGCTAGAGGTACAGATATAGAAGTTTTTGTGGCACGAATAAATTTGTCCTAACTAGGGACTTCCTAATGATATTAATTTATCGACAAATTGTACTTTCTTATGGCAGTTATGACTAAGATTACGTATAATATGAATATGCAACTCGCATATCTTTATACAGTATAAAGTCCGTTTTAAATATTTGTTAAAATTGATGTTATTTGAAATATTAAATCCCTAAAAAGTATGAGTATGAATTACTCAAATTAGGTACCTATATAATATTACCTATTACCAGTATTACGTACCTACATGTCAACCTCTTTAGTTTACAGTTATCGACATTTAAAATACCTAATCGAAGATAAGTACAAAAAAGTCTGATTGACTTTGATTGTCATTCACTCATACACATACAGCGTAGATGTCAAGCAATATACAGCAGCGTGTATTTTTTTTACATAATTGCAAACTCTAAAGTTAGTACATGTACCTAAGTATTTTCATACTTATGTTTAAGTAATAATGTACGACCTTTTTTTGACGTGATAACGTCTTATAATTCGATGGAGCCGGCTGCACGCACGAAAAAGTGTGACGTCATGGGCCGTTACCTTGCAGGGTCGTTACCTGTCAAATAGGTACTTTATATTATTCCAGCACTAAAGTCGTTAAGACGATAGTTTCTTACAAATTGTTAATAAAATAGCCCTTATTCCCTAAGATACGGCTGTCAAAAATCTCTATTGAATGACAAGAGACCAGTGGCGGAATTGCCCTAAGGCCTAGTAGGCCCGGGCCTAGGGCGGCCAGATATTAGGGGCGGCCAATCGTGACAAAAAATCACTGCTGCTGCTGAGAAAAGGGCGGCTGGTACTCAAGTCGAAGTCGAAGTCGAAGTCAAAGTCAAAGTCAATGTCAATGTCAAAGTCAGGGTCAAGGTCAACGTTATCACGTTCGACTATCGTCAGTAAACCGACTTTACAGACAACCGATTTTTTTTCCTTAATTTAGAATCTGTCTAAGCTAAATCTGCAGTGCAGGTTTGGAAATCTACAAATTAAGCCCTTTCATTTGATACCCCACTTGATACAATAGCACAACTTTAAATTTTCGACCTCCCATTTGGCCCCCTTTAAAAAAGTTAAATAGGTATTTATAAGATTTTTCTTATGTTCTGTAGGCTCGGGTTAGGGACTTTTAAAACTATTTCAAATCGATAGCAGCAGTGGTTCCGGAGATATCTGACTGTGACAGACAGACAGTCGCTCCATAATCCTTCCTTACTTTCCTTCTGGTTCCTTTTTTATACCACTTTGGTACGGAACCCTAAAAAGAGGTTTATTTAAATAATACATAAGGCAACATCACAGCAAGAGAATTAATTAGTCTTGATCTTGATACACTTAAATTGTTGCTATATTTGTAAAACAACCTCCTGTAAGTAAAATTACGACACGTCAGCGCAGCGGCACCACCTACCTACGGGGTCTGGTAAGTGGTATTCATGTGTCAAGAACAATTACAATTGTTTCATAGTATGGGAGGCAAGGGTGAAATTTCCAACTTATTTCCTCATGAAAATGCTCTGTCTGTTGGGCCCAATTTTGGAGCTTCACGTCCATCTGGCAGGTACTTAACGACGCCCTACTGGTCTGGCAATGTTACCTCGAGATTACCAGCATAAAAAACTATAGATTAAACCAAAAACTACCCTTGTGGCGATCAGATATTTTTCCGTGCATCTTTACAAGTTTATCATCCTCCCCTGGGTGAACGCAACCAGTCCGGGGTGCCAGACGTTGATATTTGTGTCTCGGAGTACACGTCAAGAATGGAGAAATAGAGTACTTACAAATAACACGTATAAATCTACCATTTTTCATATGTTTAGTACCTGAGACCTACAACTTTGACCTCGTCTGGGGGCTGAACGCAACGTCCTAATGGTCTGTCATTTTGAATAGGGTATGTTTTTGGGAGTATACAATAACATATGCAAGAATCAGCCTTGAGGCTATAAGATAAATTTTGGCCCTAATCTTGCAACTTCAGGACAGTCTGGCAGGTATTTAGCAACGCCCTACTGGTCTGGCAATGTTACCTCGAGATTACCAGCACAAAAAACTATAGATTAAACCAAAAACTACCCTTGTGGCGATCAGATATTTTTCCGTGCACCTTTGCAAGTTTATCATCCTCCCCTGGGTGAACGCAACCAGCCCGGGGTGCCAGACGTTGATATTTGTGTCTCGGAGTACACGTAAAGAATGAAGAAATAGAGTACTTATAATTAACACGTATAAATCTACCATTTTTCATATGTTTACTACCTGAGACCTACAACTTTGACCTCGTCTGGGGGCTGAACGCAACGTCCTAATGGTCTGTCATTTTGAATAGGGTATGTTTTTGGGAGTATACAATAACATATGCAAGAATCAGCCTTGAGGCTATAAGATAAATTTTGGCCCTAATCTTGCAACTTCAGGACAGTCTGGCAGGTATTTAGCAACGCCCTACTGGTCTGGCAATTTTTTTTTTTTTTAATTTATTTCTTGACCATGGATACTAAGTCCTTCAGTCGGAATAATAGATTTGAATTACAATTTCAAACAAAGGATATACAACTTTTTCGTTACAGCGATATTATGTAAAATTAAATCTAACATTTTTTTCCACAAACAAATCAATAATCCTCAAAAGAAAAATTGTTATAACCTTGACTATGGTCTGGCAATGTTACCTCGAGATTACCAGCATAAAAAACTATAGATTAAACCCAAAACTATCCTTGAGGCGATAAGATATTTTTCCAGATTTTTTTGCAAGTTTACGGGTCTCCCCTGGGCAAACGCAACCGCTCCGAGGTGCCAGACTTTGAGAGTTGTGACTGGAAGTAGACCGAAATAAGGGAGAAACAGAGCATTTTCATGAGGAAATAAGTTGGAAATTTCACCCTTGTCTCCTAGACCATCAGCCTTGCCTTTGAGTGTTCAAATAGATGACGTATTTAATGACAGCAATGCATTTGGCATTTAATCTCTGATACGGTATGCAAGAAAGTTAGGTACCTAGACTTAACACGTTCACTGTCCCCATCCCCATACAAAACTATCGGACAATGTCACAAGTCCCAACTCAGACAGTATGGGGAAGTGAACCTATAGTGGAAGCACGGACTCCTGAAAAAACCATGGCACCGGGACAGAGAATGTGTTAATAGAACTATATATTTTTAATTAAATCATAAAAAATAGACTTTACTAAGGGAATCAAAATTTATAATTACCTATTATATAAAAAATTGTACGGAACCCTCGGTGGGCGAGACCAACTCGCTCTTATCCGGTTATTTCACCTTAAGGTGAATAGAATCGCTTGGTTCTCTAACTTTAACGCCATCAAGCTTAGTTGAAAATTTAACTTTATAGGTAGCTTAGGTACCTTACCTAATACAATTTGTCTGTCCGAAACAACATGAGAAGACTTGGAACTTCTCATGTTGTTTCACGCAGATAAAATGTATTAGGCTATTAAATTAAACACATTTGATCCAAATTTGCTCTTGTTAAAGTATCTTTAACTTTCTTTTCCTTTGAATTGTATAAAGCACCGAGGGACTCTCATCACTTCAAGTTGAAGTGTACATTATTACTGTTTAGCCTTTTTTCTTCCTTTATTGCTGACCTTACATTACTTGCACTTAAAGACTGCACTGCACGCCCAATTTTTTGATTTAAGTTAGAGCAGCCAATCTACGCAACCATACCTATCTGTGGTGTCGTTTGTTGCATTGTCTATTTTATTTACGTTTTCAAATGGAGCTTCCCGATTTATACAGAAGAGTCGCTTTTCTTCCTAAAAGGGACTTGAATAAAGCTCTAGAAGACTTTACCTCTAAAAATCGGTGGAAGAAGAATGCAACCATCATCGATATTGGATGTGGAGACGGTAGTACAACAAGGGAGGTTCTGCATAAGCACGTTCCTCCATGTTTTATAAAGATAGGGGGATGTGATATAAGTACGAAGATGGTTGAATACGCGAACGAGCATTTCGCAAGTGAGAAGGTCGAGTTTATGAAGTTAGATATCACAGAGGAGTTGCCTATATGTTTGAAGAGTGCTTTTGACCATGCGTTTTCTTCTTATGTGCTTAATAGAATCAAGGAGCAGGAGTAAGTTATCTTCATTTTTGTTTTACACATTTGATACATATTTGTATCTACAGGGTCCGTTGCATCATTTAGCTTCGAAAGTAGGTACCTATAGATAGTTCCAGCAGACTTGAGGTCACGCACACAACAACATGTCATGTAATGACAGCGGGATTTTGAAATTAGGTACCTACTGTTCTTTTTTCGTATCGATAGCAAGTTCAACAGTGATTTGCAAGATAGACCAAAAAGTTTCTTTAAACTATAGCCTTGTGTTTAATTACTCATTCATTCATTTAATTCATTCACTTTTTTTGCAATGAGTACTTCATGTAGCTGTGTGTGTAATCATTCACCTCAACTCTCCTGGAACTACCTAATATATACCTTATTCACGTTTGTACCTCGTCACATTACTAACTTAATAGGTACTAAAGGGAACAAACAGTCACGAAACTATACCAAATAAGTACAAAAACTATTGCCTATTCCAGGTGTATATGTCTCCCGAGTCCCAATCTATGCGATACTTACGAGGGTATTAACTAATACCCGCTTACAACTGCGGACATCCAGTTCAGACCATTGAACACATAGTCTTGGAGTGCCCTCTTACAAGATTCAAAGGTCACATAGACCACATCACAAATATCTCGGAGGAAGCGGTTTCGTACTTGAAACGGGCAAAATTTTAGTTATAGTTCTAGAATATGTTTATCCAGTGACTTGTAATGATGCCATACGATAAATAATAATTAACTAATAGTACATTGTGTATCAAGGGCGGTAAGTAAGGAATTACAAACGAGTGTTTGTTACAAGGCCGAGGCGAAGCTGAGGGCTTTAACAACACGAGTTTGTAATTCCTTTACCGCCCGTGGCACACACAATGTTTTTCATCACACTTGTGAGGAAATCTGATTAAAATAACCTTACTTAACCTAAATAAAATTGTAAAACTGACAGTGACATTAGTGACATATATCAAGACGACAAGTCACGTTCGGAAACCATAGCGGTAAAGACTTAAAATGGTTGATTTTATATTTGCAAAATACTGAAATACACTATTTAAACATTTAATTAATGTTACAGAAATATGTGTTTACATGTATTTGCAATAACAGTTCTCTTTAAATAAATATTTCAGTAATAAAAGTTAAGAAAGTAAGTTGGCGTTTCCCTTGATCATGACAAATAAGAGTAAAACAGAACCAGCGTTTCAAATTTAAAAAGAAAACCATTACGCCCTAGGGCGTAATAGGTCATTTACGGCCCGCAAAACCTACGTGTAATGACACCATTTTCGAGCAAGTGTGATGAAAAAAAAATTAAAGTACGTGTCCCCAGTCCCCTAATTTATAGACAATATTTATTTCATTTCATGCCTACCCAAGGGTCGATTTCAGAGCGTTTCGTTCGACCGCGGCGGTTTTTTTTTCATTCGTATTCCAGCAAATATAGCAGCAAGCGGTGATGATCATAGGTAACTTTTATTATAAACGACAGATACGATATCGGGGCTAGGTACAGTCGCCATCAGATATATCTGAGCTGTCAGTGTACTCATAAATATCTGAACACCTCTCTATTTTCATAGCATTAGAGCCGTGTTTAGATATTTATGAGTACACTGACAGCTCAGATATATCTGATGGCGACTGTACACATGATTTAATCAAAATTTATCATCACTTGTAGTCCTTCGCAGTAAAAATCGAGTAACACTAATTAAATAAAAACGCTGTAAAAACGTCTGAAAACGACCCCCAAACCAAACTGCACGAGACCGAAGATTTTGGAATCAGCTACGTGGTATATGTATTCATGTGTGTTACTTTCTAGGGCCGCTTTCTCACACATTTACGACTCGTTAAAAGATGGAGGTAGCTGTCTCCTTGTCTTCCTCGGACGTTATCCCGTATTTGATGTATTCCGCTCTCTCTCCCGCATGGAGAAATGGGCGGAAGATCTTAAAGACGTTGAAATATTCATATCGCCCTATCATGACTCCCAGGTATGGTTTTTCCGAGTTTTGTCAACGAAAATATTGATAACAGTGCCGAGTCAGCTATAGTCGGACTACGCTAAGTTTGCAGAGGTCGAAAGAAGGTTTTATTTAACAAAAATCATAGGTATGGCAACATCACAAGAAAGAGGATTAATTGGTCTTGATACTTGGTAAATATCTTTTCGTTTAATAAGTATAAATATAATGTGTCTAGAAACCTACTAAAAAATATTCAAGAAAGACTTGCACAAATCGATCTAGTCCCAACCAAACTAAGCAATGCTTGTTTTGTTATACATGTACATATAATGAAATGTACTATTTAAATACATAGAAATTATCCAAGACCCTGGAACAAATCTCTTAGTTTGGTTGGAACTAGAGGGATGAGTGCAAGACTGACCCAGATATCTATTTCAGTAAGTATGTAGACACATTTTGTAATAAAGGGAAAAAAATATTGCCAAGTACCTACCAAGATTAAAAAATCCCTCTTGCTGTAGTTTTCCCATGTTGCCATTTATATATATTTTTAATAAAACCTTTTTTCGACCTCTGCAAACTTAGCGTAGTCCGACAGTAGCGAAACCCACGGGCACCGCGCATCACGCGCATTGGGGGTTCCACCAGGGGGCCGCACTCGTTTTTCGCCGAGCGCGACCTTGAGTGACGTCACTTACCGCCGGCGGTACAAAACTCAGTTGGTTGCCACGCGCTCGCATGCGTGCCGCCTACCGCTACGAAGTAAGTCCAATAGTTTTGACAGCTCCTTAAGCGTGTTCACGAACAAAAAACAAAAGCGGTCGACAGCCCTAGCACTTATTTTACGGCGCGCGGGGTCGACGACCGCACTTCGGACGTTATGATTCCAGAATGTTCTTTTCTATTGTTTTGCGGGAGAGTGTCGTATCTGTTCGAAGAACTATTATATAATCTGTGGTTCCACTTGCAAAAACCTCTTTTTTCATCGCTAGCACAAGTTGCACAGGTTTCGGCTAAAATACGGGTTTCGGATTAATTAGTTTCAGTTTTTGCTGCGCTCCAGTTGAAACTACGGCCGAAACCGAAACTGAATTTGAGGGGTTTCGCGCTACGAGTCCCTTAGAACCCACACACTATCCAGGAAATGACCTTCACCAAGCAGACATTTTGGACGTGGCACTTCTAAAGAACGTCACTCTTAAGTTACGTTCTATAGAAGTTATCCACGAATTAGATTCAGATCACCGACCCGTAGTCATAAGACTAGGGGACGACAATAGTAGTACGACTCCCCGCAAGACCATTGTGGATTGGGAGAAAGTCAAAGAAGGCCTCCTAAAGGCATCCCCTGCTATTGATTCAATTCCAGACGTACTGACAACGACAGACGAAATCGATGAGGCTATCTCGAGCGTCAATAGTTACCTTAGCACTGTGCTAAGCGAAGCTTCGAGAGAGGTAGCGGCCACAGAAGCCCTGTACCGCCCCCTGTCCGAGGAACTGAGAGCACTGTTGACGCGAAAGAATGCCCTCATGAAACACGTCTCTTGGTACCCTTCTCCCCAAAATCGCAGTAATCTGCGGGCCTTGCAACGCGAGGTCAGGCAGAAGATTGCAGATTTTCGGGCGAACTCATTCAACGATCTGATAAGCGAGATACGGCCCAGTCACGTGGCGTACTGGAAGCTAGCCAGATCTCTCAAATCAGACACCGTTTTCACCATCCCCCCTCTGATTAGGCCTGACACTAACACACCGGCAGTCGAAGACTCGGAGAAGGCTGAGGCGCTGGCAGATAGCCTGGAGTCTCAATGTTCTCCTAGTCTTCTGAATGTCGACCAGCAGCAGGTAGACTGGATAAAACACGCAGTCGAATGGTATTCCCATCGCACCCCCACCGACCCTCCCATCACTCCCATTACCTGGGATGAGCTACACCAGCTGTTACGCAAGCTGCACATTAGGAAGTCTCCTGGTGCAGATGGCGTTTCAAATCGGCTCCTGAAGCTGCTCCCAGATAATTTAGTCCAACTCCTGGTCAATATTCTCAACTCCTGCCTCAACCTATCCTATTTCCCCAAACCGTGGAAGCACGCCACCGTCATCGGCATCCATAAACCCGGCAAACCCCGCAACATCCCTACATCCTATCGACCCATTAGCCTCCTTTCATCCCTTGGCAAGCTCTATGAGCGAACCATCCTATCCCGCATCCGACAGTTTCTTGAATCGAACAACATCTTGATTCAAGAACAATTCGGCTTCCGTAAGGCTCACTCATGTGTTCAGCAGGTGCACCGTATTACGGAGCACGTCCTGAGCGGATTTGAGAGCCGGCAGGGATACGCTGTGGACAGTGGTCTGAAGACGGGAGCGATCTTCCTCGACGTAGCCAAGGCGTTTGACAAGGTTTGGCATGATGGACTGGTATACAAGTTATACCAGCTTCACATGCCAGACCGTCTCGTACGCTTAGTGCGAGACTTCCTTCGGGATCGAACCTTTGGCTACCGAGTGGAAGCATCTATCTCGTCAGCACACCCTGTCCGGGCGGGCGTCCCTCAAGGGGCCGTACTGTCTCCCACCCTCTACTCCCTTTACACGAATGACATCCCAACCCATCCCAAGGTCCATCTAGCCCTTTTCGCCGATGACACTGCGTTATACTCTTCCAGTGTTAGCCTCGTGGCCATCTGGCAATCTCTACAGGAGGCTATCATCGACCTAGGTCGATGGTGCAATCTGTGGAGAATCGAGGTTAACCCTGAGAAGAGCGCAGGGATTATCTTCCACACTTCCTACAGACCCGTCCATAGTAGAGTAGATCCCGTTCTCCTTCACAACAGACCAATCCCGTGGCAGAATGAAGTCAAGTATCTTGGCGTCGTGTTGGATAGGAGGTTGACGTTCAAGAGTCATCTGCAGAGAGCGCGAAATAAGGCCGCGTTCATCCTCGGCCGGCTGGGCGTGATGGTCGGCAGGCGGAGTACAATGCAGTTTAGAAATAAACTTGCGTTGTACAATGCCTGCGTCAGGCCAATCCTCACGTATGCCAGCCCTGTCTTCGCCCACGTGGGCGTTGACAAGCTTAAACCTCTGCAGGTGATTCAGAACCGATTTCTCAGGCGGGCACTGGATGCCCCTTGGTATGAGACCAACCTCTTATTGCACCACGACTCCAAGCTCCCCACCATTCACACTTTTGTGAGGAATCTCTCAGAGGGATTCTTCACAAAAGCGATGTCCCATCCAAACCCTCTCATACGGGAAGCCGCGGACTATGTCCCGGCCCCCGTACCCCGACCACAGGATTTCCAAGTCCCCGCCCCACCACCACCTCAGGACCCTCTTCCTGTCGACATCCCGCTCCCCGGCAGGGCGGATAACTTAGCCGATGACTTAGTACAGCTGACTCAGACTATTACGGACAATGTCGCACTACGTGCTGCTTTGCGCAGGCTAGTGCGGCGACCGAGACATATTCTGACTGACCCTGATGACGTCATCACGGCCACCATCAAACGATGGTACCCTGAGGACGTCATCAGCGACCACGACAGTGACTCCGACGTAGTACACGACGCCGACTACTACTGGGACAGACAAAACCACGACGACCCGGACGGCACACGGCCAACTCAACATGCACGACGTCGACTCCGCCGGCGGGGTCGGCCACCGCGTTAGCCCCGCACAAAATCTCCTCTCGATAATACATGCATTTTAGACAGGACTACAACTCACAAGACCTATCTACAAACCGTATTCAGCTAGGTACACTGACCTTGGTTCGAGTGCCCTAGCACGCCAACGTTTTACTCCCATGGAGCTGAGGTTCAGCTGCGGCTACCTACCTCCATGCAGTCCGACTATTGTTACAGCCTTAAAGGCTAGCAGTGTACAAGCATAAAAAAAAAAAAAAAAAAAAAAAAATCGCGCTACGATTGGACAGTCTTTATTTCAAAACGCACTGATAACTGATTTGAAATAAGAAGTTATAATATGATATATTAACGATTACTTCAAATATCAGAGACTAATTAATGATGAACACGTTGGCTGCCCACCATACTACTTACACCGGTATGATCCCACCGGTGATGCTTACGGCATCGGCAGCCAACAATGTTATTTAAAAAAACGGTTGTCTGTAAAATCGGTTTACTGACGATAGTCGAACGTGATAACGTTGACCTTGACCCTGACTTTGACTTTGACTTTGACATTGACATTGCCATTGACATTGACATTGACTTTGACTTTGACTGACTTTGACTGACTTTGACTTTGACTTCGACTTCGACTTTGACTTCGACTTCGACTTCGACTTTTTTCCCAATAAGCTGCTACAATGACATTGACACGCTAAAATGATGGCTAAGTGGCCAGTGTAAATATCTGCCGTTCCACGAATATAATGTCAAAGATTTGTTTTAATAATTTTTAAACTACGATTAAAGCAGGCGTAAAACGGAACTGCCAAAGCAGCATCCACTATTTAAATTTAAAGATTTTTGCCAAACTCAGCAGTGTCTCTTGTCATTCAATAGAGATTTTGACAGCCGTATCTTAGGGAATAAGGGCTATTTTATTAACAATTTGTAAGAATCTATCGTCTTAACGACTTTAGTGCTGGAATAATATAAAGTACCTATTTGACAGGTAACGACCCTGCAAGGTAACGGCCCATGACGTCACACTTTTTCGTGCGTGCAGCCGGCTCCATCGAATTATAAGACGTTATCACGTCAAAAACATACAGACGAATTGAGAACCGTCCTTCTTTTGGAAGTCGGTTAAAAATGAAGACTGATTATGATTGACATTTTTTCTTCCCACGACAACATGACCTTATAAGGAAGTTTCGGTTTCGGCTGAAACTGAAATCAAAGCCAAAATTCGGTTTCCGCTGTGAAAACTAGTTTCGGCTGGACACTGGTTGTTAGTATGCTGTGTCGCGACATGTCGCGGTGGTCTTGTGTTAGCGATGCCATTCATTGTATTGCACATAAAACGATAGATCGTTAGTCGATGTTAGTGTGTGCCTATCTTAGACCAAACCCAAACCAAAGCGTCATACAATATCTACTTATTTGGAACTCGCATTGCGCTTGTTGAATTCGGCACTGATTCGCTTCATAATAAATCTATAATTAAAATACATCTACATACTTAAGTTGGTTTTATTTCTAGGACCCCGACAAAGAAGTCGCAACGCTAATGGAGTCAGTTGGTTTCAAAGAAGTAGAAGTAAATCTCTTAGAAAACACGCATACGTATAGCGATGTAAATACGTTCAAAGGTGAGACTTTGTATTTTACAATTACCAGCATTACCATTAACATATGATGAAACAGGGCATGCAAAAATATCTGACACCACTTTATGACTGTTATAGCAATAAGGTCGTGTCAGATTTTTATGCGGGCCGAGTTTCATCAATAATAAAATTATTGCCGGTGACTGTAGGTACAGTAGCTGCAGTTTCCACTTTCCATCGTACAGGCTACTTGTTTGTGTGCCATTTTACGAAATATTTTGGCTTCAACTATCTTTCCTTCTTTACATAACGAAATATTACAAAACATTCGGAAATTTACCTTATGTTTCCCCTTAAATCCTGGGAGCACAATATATTTGAAAAAACTCCACATCGCTGTAGAGGTATAACGAATTTTACTAACTAACCATTTATTTTGAATTTCTAGGTCTGATCCAGGCTATCAACCCATTTAGTTCTCTCAACGAACGTTGGGACAACTTTATGGCGGACTATTTCGATATGGCTCCAGTTCCAGGTGCTTTAAAAATTGATTATCAACTGATTGTGGCCTATGGTTTAAAATAAATGAAATAATAGTATCTGCTGTTTACTTTATTTTGTACCGAATGTATTGGATAACCTGAATCTGTAAGTAGGTAATCGCTTACTAGCGATAAGGCTACCCGGGCGACACCATTGGGAATTTTATGGCCTGGTTACTGGACCTTTAAGCCAAACGACACCATTGGTTGGGTTGAATAATGTTGCTAGTTTAGACTTGTAAAATTTGTGTCTGTCCTTTGTCAAGGTTTTTCTTTTCTTAATTTAAGTAATTATTTGGTACTGTTAAAATTGGTGTGTGATTGTTTAAAACTTACACGATTTAAGAAAATATAGAACGCCGAGTGCGATAGTACGTGTGTTGTTATTTTCTGAACGTACCTCTCAAATTTCTTTGACAGTGACAGCTGGTTCAGTCAGCTGGTTGTCAGACGAGCGAGACGATTGTTGATTAGTAGAGGCGCGAACAGTGTTGCCAATTTAGCAGATTCAGTGCTAAATTTAGCATAATTTGGACTGGCTTAGCAGAATTTTTTTACATTTAGCATTTAGCATAATTTTTGGCATAATTTTTTACATTTAGAAATTTTATAGTACACTATATCTCTGTTGACATTGTAATTGTAAGTATTTATGTAAACAATTTATTGTATAAAATAAAACAAAGTACAGAACAGGGTTGCAAAATAAAGGTATATGTACTACGGTAAACTTATCTCTTTAAGGGATCTCTTTCAGTTAACCTTTGAACAGTTGATGATGATGATGTTTGTATGCTGTAGTAAAAAAGTTACTTTGATTGCAATATAAAAAAAATGACGATTAATACATTGACATTCTTAATTTACTTAGGTATCTTTAGCAATTTTTTTGCTGAAAGTTTAGTATGGGCCACAAAAAGGATTATTGTAAAGCTGTAATAATCACAATACAATAAATTTGAAAGAATAATGCTTTTTTTTATTTAGCATATTTTTTAGCAGAATTTATCAAGTTTTAGCATAATTTTAGCAGATTTTCAGCAAAATTTTAGCATCGAATGAAATTCGGAGTTGGCAACACTGGGCGCGAAACGATATTGATATAGTTGTTTTATTCTAAGCCTGCATAATGTCAGTATAAATTAAGCAATTCTAATGTAATTTAAAAGTGGCAAATTCTCATCAACGTACTAAAAGAATATCTTATCCTGAGAAGTTTTATAATTTTCGGTGATGGATTCACAATTTACATTTCCATTCGAGCCATACGAGATTCAAAAGAAATTCATGCGGGAGCTGTACTTCACTATTGAAAACTATAAACTAGGCATCTTTGAAAGTCCCACAGGAACTGTAAGTATTGTTAAAACAAAATATTAAAGAAAGAAGAACGTACCGGTAACTCTTAGGTTATGTGGGTTGTTTACAAATTACAGGGAAAATCGCTAAGCATTTGTTGTGGAGCGCTACAGTGGCTAAAAGACAGTTACATGAAGTATCTAGATGCACTTCAGAAGGAAATACTTGAGTTGAAACAAAAAGCTTCAAGTATAGAATGTAAGTTTTTATATCCCTTAAACATGAAATCCTCCCACACTGTCTTATGACTAAACCTAGACTAACCTCTATAGAGTTGTATAGAGGATAGTCTTGTTTTAGATATCGGACGGCAGATTACTGTATTCAATGCATTAGTTGATTGTCAAGTCAACTCTAGTGTATATAAATTGATATCTCACTAACAACGGACACCAGATGGTTCTGATTGTGTTAATTAATGTTCCTGGTACCATCTTTACCATAAGGGCACAGGGACACTACAAATGTTTTTGTATTTTAGTTTTTGTTATTTTATTACTTAACATGTTCGCTGCAGCAATTGGCTTAACTTATCAATTAACCATACATGTACGGGGTCACATCAATCCGGGTCCCTAGGTCTGAAATTATTGAGTGCCCAAGAGGTCCTGCATAGCCTAAGATGGACTTGAATATAACTCCGATAAGTAAAACACTGTTTTCAGCAACTGACAATTGGCTAGAAGAAAAATTCGAAGAATTGACAATAAAACGGAATCTCATAGCACTGGAACTAAAACTTACCAACCATAAGAAAAGAATAGAAACTTTTAATGAAATGAAACAAAGAGTGAAAAGAAATGAAAAACATGATATAAAAAAGCAAATAGATTACAAAATTAAAAATAAGGATGATTCAGAAGTTGATAATAAGGAGAATGAAGGAGACAAAGAAGATGGAGACTTAATTTTAGAGGAGTTTGAGAAAGAAAGTGACTCGGAAGAGGAAGCTGATGAAATTGAAGAAAATGAAAACGTAGATACGAAGGTATGTATGTAAACACTTTAAGTTTACATAAAACGGGTACAATAGAATACTTTTAATAGATAGGGTCACTCCAGAGTGAGAGTTAACACAAGTCAAGATGATTTTATTGTGTGTTGAATTATCATAATGCAAATTTAAGTGTTAGTTTTTCTCTAAAGAATTGCTACTTTTCATCGCTAGATATGTTGACAATTAAATTTGTATCTTTAATGAAAGAAAACACGCAATAAAATTGTCACTCGCGTTACTTTTACATAGACCAGCGCCAGCTCTGGTGTTGGTATGATGCTGAGGTGGGACCTTTTTGTGGCAGCAAGATTTTTATTTTTTTTGTGTTTTCTTGTTTATTTTTTCTATTTTTTGTAACTTTTTGCTGTCATAAATAAATGTATTTTCTTCCTTTCTTTCTTTGTTTCTTTCTTCTACTATTCTTTCTTAGTAGTTCTTGGAGCATCACAAAGTTATATATTGGTTTCAGATATACATTAGCAGTAGGACACATAGTCAACTGTCCCAATTTATTGGGGAAATTAAGAGGACAGTGTTTAAGGAGGAAACTAGAGTGGTCACCTTAGCGTCCCGGCAACATTACTGCATCAATCCTGAGGTGAACAGGCTGAAGAATGTTAATTTAATTAATGAAAGGTCAGTGCTATTTTAAGTAGTTTGTATTATTTATCATCCCAAAAGCTGAAATGTAATGCCGCAGAGGTTTTTTATGGAAATCACGTTGGTTGAATAACGGCAACATTGCAGCTTATTGACTGGCATCACTGTCAACAAAATATATTTGAAAAAATATAATATAGAATATCTGTCTCTTAAAATAACATGGCATTTTATGGCACCATAACGCAAAAGGGCACAACACATTTTTTTTCGATACTGAGTTGTTTACATATTCGGAATCAGTGAAAATTACTGATTCCGAATATGTACAGAACTCAGTGTCGAAAAAAAAGTTAGATGTGCCCTTTTGCCTTATGGCGGCAGAATATCATAGGATGTTTGTGGGAAACTCAGAGATGCTTACATAAGCATTTTCATACAAATATCGTTAGCATCTAATAGTTTTAAATTTAAAGGTGTATGAAATAATCTTTGTAGTGTAATTTTGGCATTTGTCTTATGTTTGTGATTTTCAGATGTTTAGATATGCAAAAGGCCAAAAACAAATCGACATCCGTAGACGAAGACGGCAAAGTGCTTAAGAAAACTAAAACGAAATCGTGCACCGCCTGTCCTTATTACAACCATACTAATATAACGCGTCTGAAAGAGACGATGCTAGTCGAGATGATGGACATTGAGGATTTAGTCAAGTGCGGTAAAACGCTTAAGGCCTGCCCGTATTACGCGTCGAGGGTGGCTTTGGAAGATGCCGAGGTGAGAATTTTTGTGCATTTTTAATCTTAGTTGCGTCGATGAAGCTAACAGTGAAATGCTGGGTCTGATCCCATAAAGGAAATTTTATGTGTTTTCACATACATATAAAAAACTTCTATTGATAAAGAATGAAGTTAAATTTTTAACCGTTACCAAACATGTAGAATATGCTTATCTGATGGGACCTCCTAATATAAATTTTATGAAAAGAAATTAACACAAAAGGGAGAACAGGCAGAAGTTCCACAGGAAGACCAGCGCCGGCTCTAGAGTTGGCATTACGCTGAGGTGGGACTTTGCGTGGCAGCCAGATTTTTATTTTTTGTTTTCTTGTTTTTCTTTCTCTACTTTTTAACTTTTTGCTGTCATAAATAAATGTTTTTTCTTGCTTTCAAAGGAAAGTATGAAAATCTTGAGTTGGCAAAGTGGTGAACCTGATGTATTGTTTTTCACTGTACAGGCTTTGTAGAAGTAGCACTTATACTTTTTTTATTTTAGCGCCGTTTCTTTTTTTAATGATCAATATACGTTTGACTGCTCTCACCTGATGGAAAAAAGACAATGTCTGCGATGTAACACGCTTACCGAAGCCTATCTTTAAACGGTTTTTATTGAATTCAGGTGGTGTTAGTAAGCCATGCCGGTATGGTAAGCGCCGGGGCCCGTTCTGGAGTTTCTCTCAAACTGCACAACAACATACTTATACTTGACGAGGCCCACGGCCTCACAGCGGCGTTGGAGAACGCCCATTCGGCCCCCGTGGCAGGAAAACAGTTAGCCGCTGTGAAGACATTCCTGAAGTTCTATATAGACAAGTATAGAGCTAGGCTGAGCAGTAGGAATTTGCTGACGCTGAATCAGATTAGCTTTGTTGCTGGGAAGCTTGTAGGTATGCATTGTAATGAAGGTTTCTAGAAATTGTGATTCACTTTTCACCAAATTGACCTTTCGCCAGGAGTGGTTACTAACCAAGGCCCCCGCGACGCCTTAGCCAGCGACCAGAAAGCGCACGCGTCAGAACGCCTTACGCGATAGAGAGAGACGGTCAAATCCAGTGAGTTCCGTCCGTTGGTCGGACCTGAACCGCGATTTTGTTAGAGAGAGAGACTTCTATGCGTAGTACTATTATTGTCCGCCTGGAGGCGAAAGGTCAATTTGGTAGTAAATGTCGAAATCTTGTGGTGTGAGTGATTGGTGGATTTTGACACCTGCTGTCAAAAAGACGGAACTTATCTTTAGTTATCATAAGAACATTTGATTTTGACTATAGGTCAATGATCAATTTAGCAATGAGGAATTAAACTTGTTTTATTGCTTCCTAGTCAAAAAGGGCATAGGTATCGTTCAGGCAAGTGTCTTCCTCACCTACCAATGAATCTAATGATTTTTTCGTTACTTATCAGGTATGATAAAACCCAAATCTCCAGCTGAAAAACAAGATACTATGATTTTGACCCTTGAGGACTTCGTAATAAAGGCTGAAATCGATCACATGAACTTGAGACCTTTAGTAGAATTCTGTAGGAAAACTCGACTGGCTCCCAAACTACACGGGTTTTCTATGCGGTACAGTCAGCAGGCGTTGGAGGAAGAAAACAAGAGTACCATTGCCAAAAAGAGTTCCTTCAAAGATTTCTTGAGCAACATTTCTAAGAAGAAAAGTGAAGTTGTAGAAGTGAAAACAGAAGTAAAACCATCGATCCAGGTATACAACCTTATTACATTTTGGCTTGAAACATCTCTTCTTTATATGTAGCAAACGTAACGCAAGATAGACCATAGATAAACATTAGAGGGTATAGATATTTTGGATACTTTTGACGGCACAAATGAGGAGTGTCTTTTCAAAAGGGCTTATTTTTCTTGAAAAGACACTCCTCAAATATGGTTACACTCTTAGACCTAAGGTACTGACATATTTGCTTATTATGATACACATGCTACTTAGTAGCATGTGTGTCTAGTCATTGCTATTGCTACTAATGATTATAAACTTACTATAAGCATACTTATTACTGGCAAATCTGCAGAGCTGCAGAGCATGCTTATTTCTAAGCAAATCTGTCAGTACCTTGGTGCCAATGAAATGGGTCGAAAAATGTAATCACTTGTGCAGTTTATTACAGCGCTCCTCCATCTAAATCCTATTCTCTTTCCGCACAGCCTCTACCAATGATCTTTTCGGAATTTATGTACGTACAATCGCCATCAGATACATCTATACACTACAGGCTGATCGTAAATATCTGAACATGCATTCTAATGCCTTGACGATAGAGTCGTGTTCAGATGTTTCTGAGCGCCTTGTTTGCTCAAATGTATCTGATGGCGACTGTACATGATTTGATATTCAGGTAACATTAGCTTTTCGATGAAGGAAAAACGTCGTAAGGAAACCTGCAGGCATATATCCGCGTAGAAGTTCAAAGGTATGTCAAGTTTTCAACCCGCACTGGGTTAACGTGGGGACTACACTGCCCATTCACTCTTAACTATGGGTAGACCTGTACCCAGTAGTAGGACGTATAGGCTGATTATGATAACCTTCGTCTGTGTGTGTAGTAATAATAGTATTTTATGCAACAATTGTATAAGTAGGCTCAAAAAATGCGAATGGCGATGCTGGCATCAATGAATTTAGTTCGGAAAGTTTTGTTTTTCTTATAAACCGTAGGAATTTAATTCTTTGTTAAGTTGGTAGTTGTGCATTTTTATCATAAAGTTAGAAATGAGCGCTTAATCCTTGACCTAAGTTTAACCTAGATTTAGAAGTCTGTGGCTGCTAGCAGTATCGTTTTGCGACTATAACGACACTAGTGCTGTTATGGGGAATAGAGTATAGACTTCTCTGAACTCATATTATGTATGTTCTTATATTAGTGTTCGTGACCAAGTAAAAGACAGATAACAGTACAGGAGTAGAAAAGGTAGTATTAAAATTGTATTATACACCGTGTTTTTATTGATTTCCGTTAATTTCGAGGGCACATTCTCCAGATCTAATTAAGTTATTTTCTCTAGAAACTAATGTACCTAACTCATACCGTTTTTAAAATATTCATAATCTTAATTTAATCACACTGCAGTATATTCGTCTTCTATACTTTGCTTCGTCCGCAGACATTTTGAACATTCGACCGCTCGCGACGATAGTCAGCTCTGACTAAGCACGCGGCGATGCTTGCCTGTGGTGCGTCCGTACACGGCGCGCACACGGTGCGCACACATGCGCGCTTCCGATGTACCTTTTATCGGAACAAAAACTACCGTATACCGTGTCAGTAGTGTCTTTTAAAATGGTTATCAACTCAATATTAATTTATTTTGTATGAAAAGTAAATAAAAAAATTCGAATTTACCAAACAGCGATATACCAGGTAGCTTCTGTTGTCGTACGAAGCAACCTGTCGAATTTAACGGAAATAAAAAAAACACGGTGTATGTTCGAAATGAACAGCATGTATGTCATCGGCTAAATATGTATGCCGCAAGGTACCACATAGTGACACTAAATAATTATTTGTAACGTCTTTACTACCTATTTTTATTTTTTATTTTATTTATTTGGGACATCAACAGCATTACAATTCAGAAATATACAGAGACAATTATTAAAACACAGCCAATTACAGATGTCCACTAAGGAACTGTTAGTGGAACCAAAAGCACATGAAAAATATGTATATTAATCTTTAACTCTTAATAAGACACAAGCATTGAGAGTGTTACAGAAGAAATAAAGACCAACAAGTGAAATAGAAAGGCAAACTATGAACGGGGCTCACTCCACACGCATGTTATGTGTTGTGTGTGTGTGTGTGTGTGTGTGTGTGTGTGTGTGTGTATTTGTGTATGTGTCTGTATGTAAGTGTCCAGTGTGTACAAGCATGAGTATAAGTTGAAAGTGCACAGAATGTGCAGGTACCTACCCCCCTTGCATAATAAACGATTGTATCCGGTTTTTTAGGGCAGGTTTGGAGTAATTAAATAAGTCTAGAGTATTAAGTTTTGTGTTGTACTCCCTTAACATCCGAAGCAACGGAGAGTTTTGAGCGTATCTAGTGTGAACCTTGGGTACGCTAAAAAGGCATCGTTCAGAGTGACGAGTTCTTATTTTTGGTACGAAAAATCCAATTTCTGCAAGGAGCGCGGTACTGTCAATGCGACCGGACAGAATGTCGTGTAGTACACTATGTTGCACTTTGGGTTGGATGTTGGCCCTATTTTGACTTTTGACTTTTTGCCTTTTAGGTCCCCACAGAAACCTCAGCGGGTAGCGGTCTCTACGCGATTTTAGATTTTTTAGACAGACTTTGCGACCGAAGCGAAAATGGACGAGTGTTGATCCAAAGAAACGAAGAAAATGGACTGTTGAAGTATTTACTCTTAAACCCGGCTGAACATTTCTCGGATGTCGTCAAACAGTGTCGCTCCGTAAGTATTTTATTTCCCTTATTTTATTATCAACAGCCAAGAGACGTCTTGGCTGTTTCTTAACGGCTGGCCAAAATTTGTTCGGAGCCGGGATGACTGGAAATCAAGGGGGGAGGCCTATGCCCAGTATTGGGACACTACAATAGGTTAGAAAAAAATGTCTACTGCTGGACATAGGCCTCCCCCAACGAACACCACCACACTAATCTAGCAGAGTCAAGCGACATTTAGCAATTGTCCCCATTTAGAATCCTTTCAATCCAAAAAAGTAAAATACGAGGGGTGATTGGAAAGTTCACGGCCTAAGTATGAAATCAAATCCAAAGATTTTATTTAATATTTTTATTTCTCTACGTAGTCCCCGTCGAGCTCTTTGCACTTGTTCCATCTGGATTTCAAAGCCATTATACCACTTTTGAAGAAACTTTCCTCCAGGCCTTCAAAATAGGTGTCCACTTCAGCTTAGACCTCGTCGTTGGTAAAAAAATTCTTACCGCCCATGTGTTTTTTTAAGTTTGGAAATAGATGGAAGTCCGATGGTGCCTAATCAGGCGAATAGGGCGGGTGGGGCAATAATTCAAACCCACAGTTGTGAATTTCTGCCATCGATTTTATTGACGTGTGCACACGTGCATTGTCCTGGTGAAAGAGAACTTTTTTTTGTCAACAATCCAGGTCTTTTTACTTTCAGATCTTCTCGTAATCGGCGTAAAAGGTCGCAATAGTAGTCCGAGTTTATAGTGGTACCTTACTGGAGATAGTCAACCATTATTACTCCCTTTGCGTCCCAGAAGACTGAGAAGACTGATGCCATGACTTTATTCGCCGACAAAATGGCCTTTGCCTTTTTGGGAGGCGGAGATCCAGCACGAATCCACTGCTTTGATTGCTGTTTAGTCTCGGGCGTGTAGTGATGGACCCATGTCTCATCCATAGTAACATATCTGTCCAAAAAGTCTTGAGGGTCAGCTTCAAACAAGTCGAGACAGTCGCGTGAAATTGTTAGACGAGTGATTTATTGTTCCACTGAAAGGAGCTTCGGAACCCATCTCGCCCACACCTTCGAAAAACCTAATTCGTTGACTATAATGTTTTGGGTTCTTTCATAGGAGATGCCTACGATGTCAGCTATTTCTCTTACTTTTAATCGTCGGTCTTGCATTATCATCTCGCATATAATTGCCACATTATGTGGATTGGGTTGCTGCGGGTTGGTCTCCCGGGGCGAGGGTTATCTTTAATATTGACTCGTCCCCGCTTGAATTCAGCTGCCCACTTTTTTACTGTCGTATATGATGGAGAGGATTGCCCCAATGTACACTGCATATCGTCAAAAATTTGTTTTTGAGTCAATCCTTTTTTTATGAAGATATTTAATTACAGCACGTTGCTCCAAATTGTCCATAATGAAAAATCTGTTGACTCTTATTTTTAAATCAGACGTATAATTTATTTTTACAATGTCTTACAATTGAAATTTCGCGGGATAAGAACTGAATAATGACAGTTCAAAATAGCAGTAGAAAAAAATTAAAAAGTTTTTTTTTTAATGGTCAGGCCGCGAACTTTTCAATCAGCCCTCGTATTATTTTCGAATGATACTACCTAAGTGATGCATATTTTTGTGTTTTTTTTATTTGACTTTTTTATGTTGTTTTGGGCAGACAAATGTAACAAATTTCAACCAAAGACCTTGTCAAAGTTATTTTTTTGTATAAAGATTAGAGAGCCAAGCGAAACGAATCAGAAGTGGACTTAGTCAGCATCCTTATTCCATCCATATCCAGGTTTATTGTCGTCTTACAAATAACCTACTATTCGTATTTGTTTGTTTCATCATCAGGTGATTTTAGCCGGAGGAACCATGGAGCCTATCACCGAATTTGAAGGCCTGTTAAAGAACGACTCGAACAAAGAGATAAACGTAGTAAAATGCGGCCATGTCGTGCCTCCTGACAATGTCCTGGGAGTCTGCCTGTCGAAGGGGCCGGCTAATGTGAATCTCAACTTTTCTTATGAAAACAGGATGAATAATGAAGTGGTAAGCCCGATTAAAAGCCGGAAAGTTTCCTAGGTGGGGGTCATCCACAAAGTACGTCGCACGATTTTTCTGACTTTTAGACCTCCCCATCACACTCTCGTCACACTTTTTCCTAACATATTTGACCTTGTTAGTCTATACTAACTGCTGTCACATTTGGCTAGAGGTGTAGAGGGACCTGGAGGCTGGGGTCCTGGCGGTGGTATATCGGCGAGTAACAGAAGAGCGGGCGGCGGGAAATCGTCCACTTCCGGAGGAGATCAAACGTTGGAGGGAGGAGGCCAAGGATGACCTTCTCCAGAAGTGGAATGAAAGGCTAGAAGCCCCGAGCGCAAGCCGCGAGGTGGTGGGCGCCGTACGCCCAGTCCTCAGGAACTGGTTGAAGCGTGACTTCGGGCCAATGACTTTCCACTTGACACAGATACTTACTGGGCACGGTTGCTTCGCAAGGTACCTGTGGCGAGTGGCACGACGAGAGGACACAGCGGTGTGCAAGCACTGTGACAGTGGTGAGGACGACACGGCGCATCACACCCGCGCCGTATGCCCTGCGTGGGATGAACCGAGATCAGAGATGGCTGCGGTTATTGGAGCAGATCTATCACTGCCGGCGATAGCCAGCGCGATGGTGCGCAGCAGAGGCACTTGGGAGGCGGTCGTCGCGTTCTGCGACGCCGTCATGTCCCTTAAGGAGGCGGCGGAGAGAGAGCGAGAGGACGATCCCCTCTCGCTCCCTATCCGCCGAAAAAGGACCGGGCGGAGGCGGGCCGCGTATGACCGCCGCTTGCCGCCCTAACTGGGACCTAGGGCAGGAGATCGGGGGATCTCCTGCCTGACGAGAGTGTCCCGAGGCGGATAAGGCGCATAAAGCGCACATTTAGGAAGGACAGTGGCAAAAGCCGCAATAGCCGGGCCCGCAAGGGCGACACGCACATGGTAGGGCCGAGGTAAGCGCCAAGCGTTCCCTTAGACCTACCCCAGGCGGAGCGAGGGTACACCGAGGGGTTTTAGTGGGTAGGCCTCTCCCTAAGGGAGGAGAGTCCCACATAACTCCCGAACCCCCCCCGGGGTCGGGAGTATGCATAACGCATTTCCCCTCGTAAAAAAAAAAAAAGGTGGGGGCCGGGGGTGCCTGGGATCGAACAAGGTCAAATAAAAAAAAGTGTATCAATATTACTCCTCCTTAATGTTACCGCCGGTAACTTACCGGTCACACCCGATTTCAGGACAAACCAGTTTGTTTTAGGCCACACCGATTTGTCCTACGCGTGTTCGGATATGCTACTTTATGCCGGGCCAATCTAGTTTGGCCTGACTACTTTGTACAGCCACTACACGGGAATGTTGAGCCACTTGCCACTGTTCTTAATTTAGCCGTGTAATACAAATCGGGTGTATAGTAAGAATTATCTAAGGTGTCAGAATGTTCCTAAAGAGAATGAGCAAACATTCGGACACCTTAGATAATTCTTACTATACTTCGGGCACACGACTGATAACGAATTATGATTACACAGCTAAATTAAGAACGGTGATAGTGGCTCAAAATTCCCATGTGGTGACTGTTCTTCCAAGCTAATAGTTGAGGTTTTTTTTAGTTTACCGATGTATTGGTATATCGGGTATTGTTTTGTTATACGGTTATCTGTCGTAATAAAAAAAAACTGTCTTCCTTATTTTCAGTTGAAAGAAGTGAGCAGTATTTTAAGAAACGTCTGTAGCATTGTGCCGGGCGGCGTAGTATGTTTTCTGCCGTCATATTCCTATGAAAAAACAGTATTTGAACACTTAAACGCAAACAAAGTCATCGAAACTATTTGTAAGAAGAAATCTGTCTTTCGCGAACCGAAGTCTTCGGCTGAAGTCGATCAGGTAATTTAAATCTTACAAGAATTTTCCCGTAATTTTAGGACGTTTAAACCATGTTTTGATACTTTTGCTTCACCGTAATCCGATAATAAGTACCACATTATTTTCCGATTAGGTATCACAAATAAAGGTACTAGTAACTCATCAAAATGTCTACATTTTGATGAGTTGAGGGGTTATAGGTTGTTTATGTGTGTATGTATAATCTTTTACCATTTTCCTGGAAAACTACTAGACCAATTACGATGCGGTTTTCTTTTGTTTGAAAGGTCACTTGACTGCGAGTGACTGCGAGCGTTCTTAGTGAGATTTCGCCAAAATTGGGTTTATGAGTGGGCGGTTTTTTTTATGTTTATTTGCTATGTTAATATACTTCAAACATTCGCTCGTTTATTTTGGCAGGTTTTGAACAAATTTGCTACAGCTGTAAAAAATAAAGAGGGCGGTCGTAATGGTGCATTGATGTTAAGTGTTGTTGGTGGTAAACTTAGCGAAGGACTCAATTTCAGGTATATATAGTATTTTTTTTTAATTTAAATGGTTTACTCTTTTTTGGAGAATTTCACTGTCATGCCTTATCACCAGTAGGCGTATAATTTACATTTTTGCATGCTAATTAATGGCTACTAGCTAGACTTCCTCGCGCCATAAATAAATGATAAATGACAAAGCCTTGCATCATACGCCTGCAGAAATAGAAAATATTATAACGTTGTATAGGCTACTTGATGACAATTCAAATCAGCTTCTTTTTATGAAGTGTCAAAACGCTCCGAAAGTATGCAGTTTAGTATGAAATACTATCTTGTGACGTCATGCTCAACATGGTGCCTTATTTTTAGTTTTCGTCATTGTAAAATCGTTGATGGCACGAAAATAAGTTTGAATGATTTTATCCGGGCTGTTTTGGAAGCGTCATTTGCTGGTTAGAGTTAATGAATTTATTTTGATTGTTGTCAAATACCCTATTGTCACGGGACCTCAAAGGTGTGTGTAAAGTATAATTGCAATCTGTTTAGAAGAAATGTGTACCGATTTTACTGTGATATAAGTCCATTGAAAACTGAAAACATTAGCCGTTACCTTTTGGGGCTTATTGCATAACAAAGTACAAGCTAATATTACAAGCGGTTTTTTATGGATTTTCACTAATATTAGCTTGTATTTTATTATGCAATCGGCATCTGTTTGTCCCCTTCTTTATAGTAATCACAAATAAATTTTTACATGGCACTCGAACAAATATGGAACTTCTACGATTATGGTGGTAGTCCGGAAGACTTGGTTAGTGTCTAAATCTTTTTACTATTGTTTCAGTGACGACCTAGGCCGTTGCATCATAGTAGTTGGCATGCCGTACCCTAACGTAAAATCTCCAGAACTCCAAGAAAAAATTAACTATCTAAACAGAACCAACGGCAATGGGTCCGGGAGTGTACACTATGAGAACTTGTGTATGAAAGCCGTCAACCAATGTATCGGGCGTGCGGTGCGGCACGCGAACGACTACGCTTGTGTTTTGCTGGTGGATGATAGGTATTCGAGGCCACAGACCATGGCCGCTTTGCCGTCTTTTGTGCAAGTAAGTCTTTAATCCTACTAATAGACTGTGTGTCCGTCAAGATAGCGTACACCGTAAAGATATTCAGAATCTGATGCAGCCAATAAATAGTACCCAAATAGTACCGACGAAACACCTAGGTGAAAAAAATAGTACCCTTAAACTTTTCGAAATATAAGGCCTGTTACCGTGGGAGAGCCAAGCTTCGGCACGAATGGGCCGGCTCGACCGGAGAGATACCACGGCCTCACAGAAAACTGGCGTGAAGTAATATTTGCGTTTCGCCAAGTGATTGAGGGTACCGGAGGCCCAACCCCCCCCCCCCCCCCCCAATGATAGCGCAGTTCTCTAATAGCATACCCCAGGAGGGTACCAGCTGCGTTAGCGCTGGAGAATCCCTCACTGGGCTTCCACGCTCAGGTAGAATCACTCCTGAGCGTGGAGGTCCAGGCTGCCCCTCGTACTCTGGGGGGGGGCAAAACCGCGCTCTACCAGCCAACATCTGCTCGGGGCAAGAGCAAAGTAGCCTCGCTGGCCGTGGACTTCTGCAACATCAGGGGTTTACACTCTAATCTTAATGCTGTTCACTATCACCTCGAGACAGCAAAGCCGGCCTTGCTCTTTTTGACCGAGACGCAGATATCGTCTCCGGCGGACACTTCCTACCTCTGTCGTCCTGGGTATGCACTGGAACACTCCTTTGTGCCTAAGGCCGGGGTGTGCGTGTACGTAAGAGATGACATCAGCTCTCGCCGCCTCAGCAATCTTGAAGGTAGGGACCTCTCCACCTTATGGCTACGTGTGGACAGCGACGACCATCCTCGCGTCTATGCGTGCCTGTATAGGTCCCATAGCGGTGATGCTGAAACCGACCGACTCATCGAGCAAATTCAGATAGCTGCAGACTCCGTGCAACAGCAGATCCCATCCGTGGAGATCGTGATACTAGGCGATTTTAATGCCCATCATGTTGAATGGCTCGGCTCTAGTAAGACCGATCATGCGGGGAGATCTGTGTACGGTTTTGCTCTGGCATATGGCTTATCCCAATTGGTTACTGAGCCCACGCGAATCCCCGATGTGGAGAGCCAGGAGTCTTCTCTGTTGGACCTTCTGCTGACTTCTCAACCGGCTGGCTACAAAACTTCCGTTATTGCCCCACTCGGTTCCTCGGATCACTGCCTGGTCCGGAGTACGGTGCCACTCACGTGCCCGCTGCGTCGGCGAGCTGCTGGTAGCCGCCGTGTGTGGCACTACAAGTCAGCAGATTGGGATGGGATGCGATCTTTCTTTGCATCCTATCCTTGGAGGCAGGTTTGCTTCACGCTGGATGATCCCAACGTTGCTGCTGACTCTATTGCTGACGTGGTACTCCAGGGAATGGAACTTTTCATTCCGTCCTCTGCAGTCCCCGTTGGTGGCAAATTCCAACCTTGGTTTGGTCGTAACTGCAAAAGGGCGTCCCGCCGAAAGCAGGAATGTTACCAAGCCTGGATAAATGCAGCAACAGTACGGGATGAAAAGACCAGCGCGTTGAAAAAGGAGTTTAATTTTGCCTCCAAGTCCTTCAAAAGGGATATTGCCAGGGCGAAATCTTTGCACATTGGTAGAATTGGCGAGAAACTAGAGCGCCTTCCTTCGGGAACTCGTGCGTTCTGGTCTCTTGCCAAAGCTATCCAGGGAAATTTCTGCAAGCCGTCTTTTCCACCTCTACAAATGGGAAATGATTCGTTGGCCCATGACGCTAAGGAAAAAGCCGATCTTTTGGGCAAACTCTTTGCGTCCAACTCGACTCTGGATGACGGGGGACACGTGCCGCCAACCATACCGCGGTGCGGAAACTATATGCCGGATGTCCGGTTCCACCAAAGTTCAGTGCGTAAAGCACTTCTTTCCCTCGACATTCACAAGTCGTGTGGGCCCGATGGAATCTCTCCTATTGTGTTGAAGATGTGCGCTCCAGAGTTGGCACCGGTTTTAACGCGTCTTTTTCGGCTCTCTTACTCATCTGGCGTAGTCCCGATCTCATGGAAGTCAGCTTTGGTGCACCCGATCCCTAAAAAAGGCGACCGCTCAAACCCAACCAACTACAGGCCGATAGCTATAACCTCTCTGTTCTCGAAGATAATGGAGTCCATTATCAACTGCCAGCTCCTTCGGTACCTAGAGGATCACCAGCTGCTTAGTGACCACCAATACGGTTTCCGTAAAGGCCGCTCAGCTGGTGATCTTCTGGTCTACCTAACACATCGTTGGGCACAGGCGATCGAGACTAAGGGTGAAGCATTGGCCGTTAGTTTGGACATGGCGAAGGCCTTTGATCGGGTTTGGCACAAAGCACTTCTTTCGAAGCTTCCATCTTATGGGCTTCCCGAGAAGTTATGCGAATGGGTCAGTAGCTTTCTAGCAGGCAGATGCATAAAGGTCGTAGTTGACGGTGAGTGCTCTGAATCCATGACTGTGAATGCTGGTGTCCCGCAAGGCTGTGTGCTATCGCCTACGTTGTTCCTTCTGCATATCAACGACATGCTGCAAATCTGTGGCATTCACTGTTATGCAGATGATAGCACGGGTGATGCCTCCTACACCGGCCGCGCCAATATTTCTCGGGATAGCGTCATCGAGAGCCGTAACAGACTTGTGTCTGAAATTGAAACTTCCCTAATAGAAGTTTCAGAATGGGGTCGACTTAATCTAGTCCGTTTCAACCCTACGAAGACACAGGTTTGCGCCTTCACCGCCAAAAAGCTCGCGTTTGTCGCATCACCTCGTTTTGAGAGCATCCCCCTTACTGCCACTGCCACAGCCACTATCGGAATCCTTGGCGTCGACATATCGAGTGAAGTCCAGTTCCGCGGCCATTTAGAGGGTAAGGCTAAATTAGCCTCTAAGAAGCTTGGTGTGCTCAATAGATCGAGACAGTATTTCACTCCGGCCCATCGCCTTCAGCTGTATAAGGCGCAGGTCCGTCCACATATGGAATACTGTTCTCATCTGTGGGCTGGGGCCCCCCAGTACCAGCTTCTCCCTCTAGACCGCATTCAACGGAGAGCGACTCGTATCGTCGGCTGCCAAGTTATTTCAGATCGGCTCGACTCCTTGGCACTGCGTAGAGATGTAGCCTCGCTCTGCATCTTCTATCGTCTATATAACGGGGAATGCTCCGAGGAATTGTTCGGATTAATCCCTGCTGCATCTTTCCGCCATCGTTCTACGCGACAATATTACCATCCTCACCACTTAGATGGTTGGCAGTCCACAACTGTGCGTTTTGCTAGAAACTTCCTGCCTCGCACGACTGAACTGTGGAATAAATTGTCGCCTGCAGTGTTTCCGGACCGATTCGACCTTCAAACCTTCAAGAAAAGAGCGTACTCCCACCTGAAAGGCCGGCAACGTACCTGTGACTCTTTTGGTGTTGCAGGTGTCTATGGGCGACGGTGATTGCTTACCATCAGGCGACCCGTCTGCTCGTTTGCCCCCTATTTCATAAAAAAAAAAAAAAAAACGGTGTACGCTACCGGGCGTCAAGCTGGCGTACACCGTTTGTATATCTGGAACGGCTTTGTTTTTGGAAACGCTTTATATCTCAGAAAATAGTACCCTAGGGCCTTAAATTTTCATTTCTTTAGCTATCGTAGAAGCCGAGATATTCCATGACTTAACGGTGTACATCATTTCACACCGTCAGGCTGGCGTACCCGGGAATTTCTTATAGAAAGAGCTCACTATATCTCGGCTTCTACGATAGCTAGAGAAATGAGCAGAGCTGGCCTGGAGAACCGAGCCACTCGATTGAACTTAATTGTAATTATGACAGGGTGACCACTATTTACAACAATCAAAATTCCCTGACTTTTCCCGGTTTTCCAGCCGTTTTTTCTAGTTTTTCCCTGACTATAATCTTAACCCTTAAAGGCATGATTTTTTTATCGTTACTAAAAAAATATGTGGATACCTAATGGCGTAATAAACACTAGAAAAATATAAAAAAAAATTTTAGTAAACTTGTAATGGATGTAACATTATACTAAAAAATAATTACTTATTTTGTTAAAAACCGTTATAAACACACTCAACGAAAACCTTAAATATTTAACTTTTTCAAAATTGCCGCCATTTTGCTCAAAAAATCTAATAACTTTTTTTTAAATACAATTTTGCCAAAAATATTTATGGATGTATTCGGAATCTAACACGTAAATGTCACATTTATTAAAAAAAGTAATAAATGTGATTTTGGATAGCTGCATATTGCTGCACTGGCCATCAAATATACGATGCAGATATATGTACATCATTATGCATTTAAGGGTTAAATGTAATAAGGATGAAATATACAGGTTGTTTGGTCCATCGTTTGCCAAATTAAAATGGTATTTTCTATCCCTCAGAGGGATAGAGGGATAGAGGGATTCCCTCTACGCTCTCTAAAAAATTTTTTAACTCACGTATATTTTTTTTTCTTTCTTTTGTTGTTTTTAAAGAATTTACAGGGCCGACGCGTTTAAATTTGAATTAAAAAAAAGTAAGTGCAAAAGAGATGAAATGTTTATTGCATCGTGATGTGTAACGTTTCACGGTTGTATCAGAGTTCAAATTACTGACATGTTACTGCTAGTTTTTTTTTTATTGACCTTCAAATGTTTTACAACATGTAAAAATTTAGTCAAAGATGAATTTTGATTTGCAATAAAAAAAACGAAATGAGACCCACGTTCTTAAAATTGTTTTAAAAAATTCTGTGCTCTATCCTCTTTCTAATGATGTACAATAACCCCAAAGAACCTTTCATGAACTTAATTTTTTCCCGATTTTTTGTAACGGACGCAACAGGCAAATTAACGATGCCCAAACATTGACGCTGTATCTTTGCGGGTTTTCATTTTTCGGCGACCAGGCTTGCAGGTTGTGAAGATGTAAATTCCCTGACCTTCAATAAATTTCCCTGACAATTCCCTGACTTTTCCATGACTAGTGAAATTCCCTGACATTTCCCGGTTTTCCCGGTTTTCCAGAAAGTGGCCACCCTGTTATGAGTTTTATCCCTCCTTTTTCCTTCGCCGGGTTTTCTTCTTTATCCGAGTAGGGTTATTTAGCCCTAATCGGATAAATAAAGAAAACTGACATCTTTATATTGGCTGATCTTCAAACATAACTTAGACCGGCCACAATGAAACCCGCCATTTCGCGACCGTAGCTCGTTGACATACTGTGACTGTTCTACGAGATACGGTCGCGGATGCTCATGATTAAGAGTGCCGGTTGCACTCCAAATAACTCATGTCGAGAAATCGCCGGCTATTTACTAAATGACTGGTCCGTTTTTAATTCAATGAGCAAGTGATAATTAAAGTTAAAAATTTGTTTCAGAAATCCCTGATGTCTAACTGCACTTTTGGTCCAACAATTCGGAGCATGGCGAAGTTCTTCGCCAGACACAAAACCAACAATTAAGATATTAGAATTTATTTATAAAATTATCGTAATAAATATGTTATGTACAAATTTACATTTTTATTCTTACATCTAATTATCAATTCACTTCTATCGCAACGATCCCCGACTCCACATATGATAGTAAGTTACGATATATATATTTTTCCAATTCTTTCCTTTAGTGAGAGTGACTACCCCTACTCCGTATCTGACCCCTACCCCTGCCCCGTACTGACGGACTTATCAGTTTTTTTAGTCGTCTAGCCTATTGCCAAGAACACGACTGTCGGGTTCATTTTGTATGGAAATTTGGGAGCTAGACATTAAATTGTGTTAAAACGCGGTTTGGTTGCAATTTTTGGTGAAATGCACAACACAAACAAGGAAAACGGAAAGTATATGTTTTTCAAATAAATGCCTAGTCTGCGTTGGTTAGTCCCTTGTTTCACTCTGAACTGCTAACTCTCACACGTCTTGTTGTGTTGCGATGATACGGAACCGTCGATGCGCGAAGACTCGCCTGAGCAATGGTCGGTTCTCAGGCGAAAGTCACCAAATTCCCAATAGGGAATATGCATGAATTTTCTTGAATACATTTCTTAACAAAATATGAAAATACCGTAAAAAAGATGACGTAGAGTGAAAATAAAATTAAAATCGACCTAGAAATACGGCAGATATAAACATTTTAAAGCACTAATCAGACGGTGATTAGAAGGAGAGATCCGATATGGACTATGACGTCATAGTACACGGCCGCCATACTATCTCCATACTATATTCTGTTTTGCTAGAAAGAGATAGAGATAAATCTTTGTTGTCTTATATCTTGGTTATTTTAACAGTTATTCGAAAAATATTTCTTTCCTCCTGTTTCTTATATGAATGAACTTTTATTAAAGTAAATAAAAAATATCATGCATATTCCCTATTGGCCCTAACAAAACTGATAGTTGATAGCTTTTGCCAAGAAACGTCACAAATGTCTATGCTATGATGTTATGCACACTCGATAGTTTTTAATCCGCCAAAGCTTGTGGCAGCGTGGTGCCGCAGGGCCCCTGGAAGTAGTAATGGAAGTCGGGTGTGGCGGGCGTGGGCTCCAGGTTGAACTCGGCGACCATAATTATGTAAGTGTCAATGTCAAATATAGTACCTAAGTCGTAGCTACACTGACGTTAATCGTCCTTCAATGCGCGATACATTAACGTTATTAACGGCGTTTTCGTCAATGTGGCCCCAGCATGAGAGGGTATATGATTTAGATTGGCGGCACCAGTTGGCAGCACCTTCGTCGTGCACGTTCCCTAAATATCATTGACATTAACGGGAATAACGCGGTCGAAGCCGCGGGTGAATGCTAGTTCCAAATATGAGTCTTATTCCTCCTTCCTTCGCCGTAGCGCTGACTTTCAAACGTAGCATGTTTTTTTGTGTTGTGATGATACGGAACCCTCTATGTGCGAAGATTCGCCTGAGTCGGTCGGTTCTCAGGCGAAAGTCACCAAATTCCCAATTGGTCCTAACAAAACAGATAGCTTTTGCCAAGAAACGTCACAAATGTCTATGCTATGATGTTATGCACACTCGATAGTTTTTAATCCGCCAAAGCTTGTGGCAGCGTGGTGCCGCAGGGCCCCTGGAAGTAGTAATGGAAGTCGGTCGTGGCGGGCGTGGGCTCCAGGTTGAACTCGGCGACGGCGGCGCCGCGGGCGGCGGCGCGCGGCGCGAACATGGCCGCCGGGTACACCACCGACGACGTTCCGACTACTAGGCATACGTCGCAGCTCGCCATTGCCGCTTCTGAAAACAATAACACATGTTTTTAGGGTTCCGTACCAAAATTGTAAAAAAGGAACCCTTATGGTGCTTATCTCGGGAACTACTGCTGCTATCGATTTAAATTTGGAATAGCTTTAAAAGCCGCTAACCCGAGCCTACTGGATGTAGAAAAAATCTACCTTTTTACTTTTTTAAGGGGATCGAAATGGGAGGTCCAAAATTTCAAGTTGGGCTATTATATCAAGTGGGGTATCAAATGAAAGGGCTTAATTTGTAGATTTCAAATATAACGGTTTTCCTAACTTGCATCGTTTTTTAGAAATTTGCAAAAATCGTAACTAATCTTATTTGCTGCTACTAAACTAACCGCGACCTATGTTGAGGTATAGGGACAACAGTTTTTCAGCAGCAAAGTTAGGTTTGTCGCATCATACAGTTTATCGTGAACTATTCACGTATCTACTTACGAATTTGTACAGAACCACTTAACCGGTTTTTTTTCTCCGTATTTCCACCACCATAGTCCAGTAGATTTAGATCCCACCAATTCATAACAGTCCTTACATCTAGTAAGGGCAGGGTCTGTGTGCGTCTTATGACACGGACGGAGATAGTATCCACGGGATGCAAATTTTGCCTTTCATTAAATTGTCGGAAGGGTCCATTGGCTTCGGCACCGCGCACGCCTTCCAAAGGTCCGGGACACCATAGTCCCGTGAATGGGTAAAGACATACATGATTCAGTTATCACGGCCATCCCTTCAAATGCCTTAGCAACATTGGGAAAAACATTAAGTTGAATAGAAAGCTTACCAGTTTTCTCAAGAACAGCAGTCTCCAGACTTTCTCCAAACCATACAATATGAGGGCGCAATAGACCGCGACACTCAGGCTTCTTGCAATGCGGTAATTCTCTCACAGGGATGTCTGAGCCCACTTGGTTAACATCTGGTGCACCGCGGTTTTCTAAAGCCTGTTAAATAATAATTCCATATGATAAAAATACTAACAATAAAACAAGGTACCTACACAAGATCTAAATTGTTACAATAATGTTTTGGATCTAAAGATTAAGAAAATTTCTTGAACTAAACTTAGTAGCAGAAGAAAAAGAATATAAAATCCAGACCAAATTTGAATGGTAGTCCATCACTGGTTTTTTTAAATTCTATAATCAACCTGCAATTGTTGCACCTGTAGCATCTGGTGGTAAATCCTGACTCGTAGGTGCATTTTAATATCCCTAAATTGAAGAATAAAGAACTTTGACTTTGATGGTAAACAATTACAAAACTGAAAGTAGTTTAATAAAAAACTGATATCTTCCATTTTCAAGTAAGTAAAATAATTACCTTACAAATAGGGCTGTCAGTGTTAACCAACACTTCCTTGCATTTAGTGCACCTGGTCTTGTATAAGCAGCCGTGGAGCTCTAGTAAGTTCTTCGTGCCAGCCCTGGCGTGCAGTCCATCTACATTCTGAGTGATCACTGTAATTGTCTTATCTGTATGTTTTGCTTCATATTGTGCTATGGCTATGTGACCCTGAAAATATAAGAATTAAACTCTTGATTATGGTATATGTTTTCCTAATTCTACCAGACCTTCTTATCTTTATAAAGTTAACAGCTTATTCTCCAAAACAAGTTATCATTAAAGGGTTACTAGAGGGCCTACAAGCACTTCACAATCGGGCAAGGAGTATTTAGTACTCAAGGCCAATAAAGAATTCCACCTGGCCTTAGGCCTTAAATTGAGCATGACGGCCTCTGCTGCCCCTGCCAACATAGGAACTTTTACCGTAAAGTTCAGATCTTTATGATCACTCTGACTTGGGTAAATACTCTTGACGTTCTGCGCGGTGAGAAACTTTTGGCTCATTATGTATTCAAAATGCATAAAAAAATCTGTTGCTCGTATATTCACGTCAAGGCCAGATTCGAACCAGCATCTCTTACCACACAAGCCGAACATAGTAACTTTAAATATCACCCCTACGTAAAAATTATTGAGGTGTCTTCACATTAAATTCTAAAGCATCAAATAGGTATATTCGTTCAAATTACCGCATTAGGTTGAGCCTTAGCCGCTACCTCCCTTCTATAATGATAGAACTCCCACACCAACGCCGGTGAGGTCCCAAACGCTTCAGGCGTCGCCAAACTCGTAGCCTGATACTTCCTCCACATACCACCAGCACCTCGGAACGTCGGTATACCAGACTCAGCACTTATACCGGCACCAGATAAAAATACTACGTTCTTCGCCGTTTTCAGAGTTTCCTTGAACTTTGCCATGTCACTGGATTGTCTTGCAGTCATGATGAAAGGTAAATGAGCCAGAAGTTTCCTATTAACAGTGGCTAATGAAAATATGCACATATTTTACAAGGTAAAATATATTAATTTATGCACAGTAGTATCAATACTGCGCTATGCTATGACAATTGATTATAACTGTCAGTGTCATTGTCAGCTCAGCTGTTGGATTGTTGTCATTTAATACTACCTACGTTCAGAAATTCGATTCAAAACCTGGATAACTTACTGTACACTAAAAGGGCAATCGATGTCCCATCTCGCGAAGGTACACGTCACTCGTGCTCATTGCTCATGCAGCATTTCGCCGGGTGAGAATGCGTTTGTGCCATATCCAGCCATTTCCATACAAATCGGCTGGATATGGCACAATAGGGTATTTGACAACAATCAAAATAAATTCATTAACTCTAACCAGCAAATTTCGCTTCCAAAACAGCCCGGATAACATCATTCAAACTTATTTTCGTGCCATCAACGATTTTACAATGACGAAAACTAAAAATAAGGCACCATGTTGAGCATGACGTCACAAGCACGTCACAAGATAGTATTTCATACTAAACTGCATACTTTCGGAGCGTTTTGACACTTCATAAAAAGAAGCTGATTTGAACTGTCATCAAGTAGCCTATTGCATTCTCACCCGGCGATTTATCTTATTTAGATCATTCTTGGTTTTTGGTTTGTCTACGCCTGCCCCCTTCCCCCCCGTGTGTGTTGTAATTTTTGACCGATGTTGCTAGTTTAAGGTAATTTGAGTCGTTCAGTTTTCCATACAAACAAAAGGAGGGTCAATATTTGCTTCCACGGCATAAATCACGTTTGCAGTTATTTTATTTTCATTTTATTGCTTGATACATTTTATTTGTGGGAAACGACATTATGAAGTCTCAAAAAACCAGAATTAACGTGTGATTGGATATTTAACTTTTATTATTATAATTATTCAACGCCATCTATTAGCATCATTTGAATCCAAAAGTTTTTTGCTAAAAATATATACATTTTTGGCTTTTTGAGAGTTTACATGGCATTTTGTACGCATAAAATGTAGGTACCAAGCTATGAAATAAAAAAAAACATTTTAGACATAATTTTATTGATGCCGTGGAAGCAAACCATGGCCATTTTTATGTTTGTATGGAAAACCGACCGACTTTCGATCTCGATCTCAGCAAATATTGATGAAATAAGTAATGGTCCAGGTAAACTTTTTATGAAACTGAAAGACAGTCCCGTGGCTGAGTCTAGTTTGATCAAAGTTATGGCGGCTTACTATTGTGGTAATATATAAATTCCATCAAAAACATTACATGTAAAAAGATGCAAGTCTCGCAACGCAGTACTCCAACAGCAAAAAAAAATTGAGATGTAATATATGTTAAACCAAGTCAGTACCGGGGGGGTATCAACAGAACTCGATTTCCACCGACTTGCCTATTATTAGAACTATAAAATGTGATCCTCCACGGTTAAATAATAGGCAAGTCGGTGGAAATTGAGTTCTGATGAGTACCGGAGGGCCGGGGGGGGGGGGGGGTACCCCCGGTACTGACTTGGTTTAACATTACATCTCAAAACTTTTTTGTTGCAGGAGAACTGCGTTGCGGGACTTGCATCTTTTTACATGTAATGTTTTTGATGAGTATTTGTTGTATCACGAATGAAAAAAAAACCACCTCTGAAATCGATTCACTTATATTTTCTGTTTGAGTCTCAAATCACAGGGTTTATGAAAAGAGGACAGGTACTGCGATCATTATTAAGAGGCGAACCTTGTTGTAGACGATAAAAATGTTGATATATTTGTAATACTAGGGTAGGTTCATAGTTTGTCCCATGCAGGGCATCCGCATCAGGTAGTCAGTTTTTGCTCATTTAGCCGGAATGTTTGCCGAGCCATGGTTGCCAGCACTAAGGTTTACTGATTATTAGTACATACTACGCATGGCGACCAATATTTAAGTTGACAGTAATGATTGATGTTTTTACCAGACTGCGGTTTCACAAAAGAAGGGTGCTTATGCTTAATGATTTTAACAACCCATGTATCTAAGTAAAGTTCGAGTTCCTTTTACTCTATCGAACTTTTAGAAACACTACAGGTTATCATCATCGGTCAGGTTTCCAATGAATTATAACTAATACGGACTCCGATTCCAAAGATCAGAGTGCATAGGAGCAATTTTCGGGCAGGAGAGGTATCTCGCTTTATCAATGACTACGGACGGCCATGATCGGTGTATCGGTGGTGCAAATTAATGATAGAGCAAATGAATGTACAAAACCTAACTTCAAACAAGCGTATGCAAACAAATAAAGCCAGATAACAAACGGCAGAGAAATGCGCAATTAATACTTTTCCAATAGAAAAGTTTTACGAAATATTAATTAGTTTATTTCAGTTTTATTACGCAATACACGAAAGTACAAATGGCGGAATTAAATATTATGAGGGAACGAGACACACAGACGTTAGTTATTGTGCGCCAAAAAAGCGACGAAGCGACGACGAAGGAAAAATAGATCTTCTTCCATTACATGTTCCTTCTCCATACCACCGGATTATTAATAATAAACAGAAGCAGACAATATCTCTAGACGCGTCAAAGATAAGCATAAGAGTGTGTTCACAACTCTAACTATGCTGCAGGCTTACGGTTGCGGTATCTCTCATAATATAATAAACACCTGTATGCTTTGTGAACGAGCCATTGACGTCAGTGGCACAGCATCGGTTCAGAACCTCTCAACCGTTTAAAGACTGTTCATCAAAACCTCACCTTAAACTCCTTAGAATAAACTCGAGTGTTGGTTTGTGTTATCTATGGCATTGTGGCTTTTCGTGACTGGCTGCGACGCCGGAGGGTTGCGCTTGCGCGATAGAGGACGACGCCAGATATTGTCTTGTCAGAACGCGGTACTCCGTCTTGTAGAGCGGTTGCGCGCCGTTTTGTTCGCGAACTTCGGAACGCGCGGGAACCGTATCAACCGGTAAGTGGTTGCTATTTAAATAAATTAACTATTTGTTCTTATTGCTTTCGAAGCGTATTGGGTTGGTTTGTTTTTAAATGTATTCTTGTATCGAGTGGGAAGAGCGGTAATAAAATACTTTTATGTTTATTCGCGACTGCAAGAAAATTACGACGGTTTTGTTTATGAATTTGTTACGTCCAACTTTTGCAAAGTTTGTATGACAGGTTTCGTTTGTAATTAGGAAGGGTGGCTCAATTATATCCTTTTAATTGGATAATGTTTGTGATGAGGGTGTAAAAGTATTTATCTTCAATCTCTACAACATTAACAATGTTGGACAATATTTGTTTTTGTGAAAAAATGCGTTCACGGTTGACCTTTATCCTTTTATAGCTTGGCAACTTCGTTGGTGACACTCACCTGTGTGCTTTTTGCTCTGTGTAGCCGTAACTACTTACACAAGTTACCGCCAACACGAACGGCGACCGACGGAGACTGCCTCCGGAGGCCCCCGTTCGTGTTGGCGGTAACTTGTGTAAGTAGTTACGGCTGCACATAACAAAAAGCACACAGGCGAGTGTCACCAACGAAGTTGCCAAGCTATAGTGGTCAACTTTTAGGTACTTATTCTAAACGAAACTATATAGTCCTTTAGACATAGAAATACATTACAAACAAAGTACGGACTCTTTTTAATTTTCATCCAAATTAACATTAGCATGCCGTTGCACAAATTATCATTAGTGCTAATATTTCACTAGAGCATGATCAGTTGCTGTATGATAAACGTGATACATGATATAATCGCAAAGAGCATGTCAAAACCAATCAAAGCCTTAATATGATGGGTTTATCTTTTGTAATTTAGACGATCATACGGTCACCTTCCGGCTCCATCATCAGATCAGCTCCATGGTATCCTAATAATGCAATTTAATGAAATCCTTGTAAAATAATTCGATAATAGTATATTACACAACTAGGGTGGTAATACGAAGAAAGGCCGAGATCGCAGAAGTTTGCGGCCCGAGCTGCAAGGGACGTAAATATGCGATCGAGGGCTTTCTTTATTACCTCCCGTGTTGTGTACATCATTTTATGTCTATTCTTGGCCAAAAAGCGGGGTTTTCCGTACGCGCAGCGTGCGGAAAAAGCCGCTTTATGGCCAGGTGTAGCACAAATGGACTTTCTCATTGAAACTAAATAAATCGGTTTATTCTGTTGATAATAATCGACTGCAGCGTAACTGAATACCTGCCTTATTATTTATTCAAACTCGTTTCAAACATTTCTTTGTTTCTCCAACATAATTCATACATTGTTAAAGCATAATAACCTAACGAATACAATGGCGTTCTTTCCCTAGATTAAATTTAATACATATTGAGTTTTACTTATATAAATAGGAATACTCTTTTTAACTCTTATAAATATCTATTATGCCACACCTGGCCATAAAGTGACTTTATCCGCACGCTGCGCGTACGGAAAAAGCCGCTTTCTGGCCAAGTGTAGAGTGTAAAATGATGTACACAACACGGGAGGTAATAAAGAAAGCCCTTGATCGCATATTTACGTCCCTCGCTTTTAGCTCGGGCCGCAAACTTCTGCGATCTCGGCCACCCTAGTTATGTAATGTACTATTTTTCCAACCGTAGCATTTTAAATGAAAAGCGTAGCGCGCTACGCGTCTACGGCTACGCTTGCTACGGCGTAGCATTGTTCGCGATTAAACAATGCTCGTAGCAGCTACGTTTATTTTAAAGAAAGGTACAGTCAAATTAAAAGCTTGCCCAATTTTTTTACGCGACTGCGGCGAAGCCCAAAGGACGGTTCCTGTGTCCGCTCGTAACTACTCAACGGCACAACCGATTTTGATAAATGATACATCATTGGATTCGTCTTGATGGCGCGAGTGTCACTGGGTATGAAGTTCGTTAAAATAAACAAAATGGCGGATTTTTTTTTGTAAAAATACCGCGGTCGGGTTTTTTTTTAGTAAAAATATTAAAGAAGCTTGTTACAATTTAAAGTAGGACGCTTTATTGTAGTTTCTTTAATATAATACGCATGGCAATCACAGTATTAATTGTGCTCTCTCAGTCGAATATTTACAGTAAAAGGGAATTGCTTACTGCTAAAATAAATAAATATTAGGGGACGTCTTACACAAATCTATCTAGCCAAACTAAGCAATGCGTGGACTATGTGTACTACCATGATGGCGACATATACATTTATATAAATAAAATAAAAATAAAAATTAGGGGACAATCTTACACAAACCAACCTAGTTCGAAACTAAGCAATGCCTGTACTATGGGTACTAGACGACGATATACATACTTATATGAATACATACATAAATAGAAAATGTCCATGACTTGGGAACAAATATTCGTGCTCATCATACAAATATTTGCCCATACCAGGATTTGAACCCGGGACCTCTAGCTTCATAGGCGGTGTCACTCCCATTAAGCCAAACGTGTCGTTTATCTATGAATCAATACATACTTAAATGGATAGAAGGGCATTTCTCCAGAAATATGTAATGCGGTCACCTCATTCATCTGGCCCTTTTTCATACTAAATTTATGGAGACAGATGAATGAGTCGCAGACATATTTCTGGAGAAATTCCCAGAAATCCATAACTCAGGTACAAATACTCGTGCTCATCACACACATAGGTATTTAGCACACTAAATATTTGACTTGTAGTTAGAAAATTTACGGAACACTAAGTGAACTAGACTCTAAGTTAAGTATACCTTTTTGAATACAACGTTGGAGGTTTTTCTTTCCGTCGGCTGATTCACATATTCCGGTGCTCCATTGTTTGCTCAATATGAGCACACTGGAACACCGGAATATGTGAATCAGTAAAATATACGCCATTTTCTCCCGTAAAACATTATACTCCTTCCCCAATAATGACCTTAATGGATTGCACTTAAAACGGTGATTTTCTTTTTAACGTTAAGGGGAACGTTAAAGGGTTTTATCTATATGATAAATAAATAAAATAAATAAATAAATAAATATTAGAGGACAATCTTACACAAATCGAACTAGGCCCATAGTAAGCCCAATAAGGCTTGTGTTATGGATACTAGACGACGATATATTTAATATTTAATAGATACAAATATTCAAATACATAGAAAACATCCATGACTCAGGAACAAATATTCGTGTTCATCACACAAATAAATGCCCTTACCGGGATTCGAACCCAGGACCTCTTGCTTCGTAGGCAGGTCACTACCAACTAAGCTAAAGCGGTCGTCAAAATACGACGTCGTAATAATAAATGAAAGTTAAGATTTTGTTGGTTAGTTTCGGTAAAAGGTAAGGGTTGGAATTTGTAGTATATCCTTTATATGTCAAACAGATTTCTACTATTTTAGATGGCTAGAAACCTAAGGTACAGACTGCGAAGAAAGCAAAGTAGAGCCATTCGTCGAGCCGGTCGCCTCTAAATTGAAGTATACACCAGTGGCGTGGCGTCTAAAGAACTCGATTCCTACCGGCTTGCCTAATATGAGGCATTTGACCACCTTATTCTACAGCGCTTAAGGAAAATGTACGCCAAATCTGCACCGGCTTGCCCAAGGATATCTTTTACGCCACGCCACTGGTATACACAAACATATTGCGTATGTATAAGCCACAGAAATATATCGGGGTATAAGGTACAAGTGTATATACCTCGCGTGCTAAAAAGAAGTGGCGGCGACCTACTTTGCACGTCGTTAACTTCAGTTGCCGTCAATATTATTGTTAGATTTGAAAAGCTGATAATAATGGTATAATAGGGAATATGCATGATCTTTTTTTAACAGCTTTCTTAACAAAATATGAAAATACCGTAAAAAAGATGACATACAGTCAAAATAAAATTGAAATCGACCGAGAAATATGGAAGATATAAACATTTCAAAGCACTAATCAGACAGCGATTAGAGAGAGAGAGATCCGATATGGACTATGACGTCATAGTACACGGCCGCCATACAATCTCCATACTATATTCTGTTTTGCGAGAAAGAGATAGAGATAAATCTTTGTTATGTAATATCTTGGTTATTTTTATAGTTATTCAAAAAATATTTATTTCCTACTGTTTTTTATATGAATGAGCTTTTATTAAAGTAAATAAAAAATATCATGCATATTCCCTATTAATTGTTCAAATATCATCAAATGAAACGGAAACGTCAAACGCCAAGCGAAAAACATTACACGCTTGATACAAATTGACCAACTATTTTCTTGTATCCCGATATATTTCTGTGGTAAAAACAATTTATTGCATATCAAATCAAAAAGAAATAGTGAAAAAACTACTATTAATTTAACTGATTTTAGTAATAAGAGGTATTGTACTGTAAAAAGCAAACTTATATTCCTTTAATGTTTGCCAGCTAATTTTTAAGCAAATGAGAAATAATAAAAAACACGAAAGAAGAGACAAACTAAACAAAACTATTTAGAACAATAATTATGAATTTTCAGCTACTCAATCCCGAACCTCTATATTTGTGGTTGTATTCCGATGTTCTCAGTAAAGGTCAGCTGGCATTTGTCAACCTGCGGTTTAAAGCGAGCATGAAACCCGAAACCCTGAATTTTCAAACCAAGTTTAGGCAGGCTTCGAAATAGTTAGGAGATTTGGGCACTCGAGTGCTTCATTTGGTACCTGGAGGGTTTTCCTTAAATTTAGCCTTGGAGTAATTAAACTTTAACGCAGTGACGGATTTATAGATTTCACAGTATGATAGCAGTAATTAGGGTTCCGTACCAAAATGGTAAAAAAGGAACCCTTATGGTGCGACTCTGTCTGTCTGTCTGTCTGTCTGTCTGTCTGTCCGTCTGTCACAGCCAGATATTTTTCTTCCTACAAAAAGTACATCGCGCGGCTTGTATGCGTGCGCATCGTGAGCGAACGCAATACAAGCAAAGTTTTACGAATGCGTAAGAATGCGCCAGTACGGATCTGTGCGCACTGTCTGTGCCTCGTATCGCGCGCTCCTAAACGACCGAAGTTTGACTGCTTGTCCGTCTTTATAGTTTTCCGGTGGTCTACTTTAATATTTTTTATAAAACAAATGACACAACATTTACCAAGAATAGGTAGAGTTGTAATATGTAGTGACTAATTATGATGAAGCATACGTTGTAAATCTGTTATCTATAAGTGTCTGCACTTAAACTATGAAGAATCAGAATCAGAATCAGAAATCATTTATTGTTTGATTACGCATTACAAAAGATGTCAAAATGGTATATAGCAAGTGTCATAATCAACCGTTCAACGGTATACAATACAATATTACATCTAATTTTATATATCTAATAACTTCATAAAATCAAATTACATTATTCCATTGCAATAAATAATAAAATTCAGATAAATAGACAACAATAATTAATTAACAAGTCAAAGGAGTAAAAAATTCGAATGAACACACTACACATTAAATTATATCACAATTTCATTACATTTAAAGGATACATTAATTTAAAAATAAAATATTTGAATGTAAACTTATTATCACATTTAATAAATGTTAAAGCTTATCTAATAGGTACGTTTTTACATCATAATATTGCTTTTTCTACTCCTGTACTGTTATCTGTCTTTTACTTGGTCACGAACACTAATATAAGAACATATATAATATGAGTTCAGAGAAGTCTATACTCTATTCCCCATAACAGCACTAGTGTCGTTATAGCCACTTTACGTTATTGCTAGCAACCACAGACTTCTAAATCTAGGTTAAACTGAGGTCAAGGATTAAGCGCTCAATTTTAACTTTACGGTAAAAATGCACAACTACCAACTTAACAAACAATTAAAATCCTACGGCTTTTAAGAAAAACAAAACTTTCTGAACTAAATTCATTGATGCCAACATAAAAACAAAAGTATTTTTAATATATTCACTGCGTGTCAACTTCATTTAAAAAATAAAAAGTTTACCATAGACACATACTGACAGTCATACGTCATATTTGCCTTCTTTGCAGGTTATGCCTTGTTTGTATTTTATAATTTTAAAACCTGTCGTAGAAAAAGTATTGTATGCAACGTTGTATAATTAAGTCAAAAAACGCTCATTGCGTCTCTATTTGCGATACTCGCCGCATTCGCGGCTCGTATCGCAACTCACGCAATTCGCATTTTTTGAACCTTCTTATACAACTGTTGCATAAAATACTATTTCGCGCAACAGTTTTGTTAGGCGGTATCGGAATAAAGTAAGCGGTAATTGTCGTGTATCTTGTGGTAACTTATTAAAGAATTTCATACACATCCCGTAGCTTTGCTTTGAGTAGTATGATGTCCTCGGAGCCTGTTCATGGACCAACCTATCAGGGTCTCTAGTATTTCTAGGATAAATACTACTTGCTGTTGTAAATAAGTGCATATGCTTTTTAACAAAAATGCATGCTTCGAAGATGTATGAGCATGGTAGCGGTAAAATATTCAATCGCCTAAATAAAGGTTTACAGGTACTATCCGGAGGTAACCCACATATAGCTCTCAAACATTTTTTTTGGGCTATGAATACCCGGTTAAAATGTGTACTATTACCCCATAGTACAAGACCATATCTTAATTGCGAACTTACATATCCATGATAGGCTGACAGGGTAGCTTCCAAAGTGGCAGTTTGCCTTAATCTACGTAAAACATGTACAAATCTATTTACTTTACAGCAGACGCTTTCGATTTGGTTTTTCCAATTCAAGTACTTGTCTATTTTGAATCCTAAAAACGTTAAATTTGTCATTTCTGTGATATTTTCATTATTGTAGTGTAAGTTTAATTTATCATAAATGTTATGAGTTCCTTGTCTCATGTTAAATTGAATGAAATTTGTTTTGCTTATATTTATTTTCAGATTATGCTGCTCTAACCATTAAATAATTAAATTTAGTATTCGATTAATTTTATTTTCATAGTCATTATCATTTTCATTTTTTTCTCCTGTAACTATTATTGCGATATCATCTGCAAATAAAACTGACCTACATGGGATCACCTCAGGTAACTCATTTACATAAATGTTGAATAGAAGTGGGCCTAGCACACTACCCTGAGGAACGCGATATTCGTTATAATCGTAGCCTGATGAAGATATCATAGATTGAATTATAATTATATTTATTCATTGTATGTACTTCTGTGCTAACGGTACTTCGGAATCGTATTCTATTCTAATCGCGGTTTGATTAATAGATGTTAGATGTTGTAGTGACTCCGAAAATGTCCTATGAAGGAGACCAACTCAGAAGATGACTACCTTCGAAAATGAAAATGACGTCTCACGAAAATGACCAACCGAGTAGATGTCTGGTTCCAAAATTGACTTAATTCTTAATAGACCTATTGAGAAAGTGCCAACATAAGAAAGTGATTTCCTACTCCAAAAAGAAAAATGTAAAGAAGGACGAGTTAATACTTTGGATTTTGAATTCATTGCACTTCGTTACTCGTCTTCGTCTTAGACCTAAAAAAGCTGAATGAAAACGATAGTGCACACTAAAAGTAGAAACCTACAGCCTAAAGTAGATACCAACTATTTTAATGTAATTACGGCCATTCTAAATTCAAATTATGAATTCCGAGACGGTTCGTTTGAGGCCGGCCTAAGCCTTTCGGTAAGTTAAGGTAATTGCGTATTTTGCATGAATTTAACTGAAATTTCTCTCAATCGTGCCTGTCCTTACTTATCTACCTATGTATTACTAAGTGTTCACCTAGAAATGACTGACCATTTTCGTGGATTTCAGCGCATTGCTGTGAAATTAGGATTGATAAATCTAGAGCGAAAACAAGAAAAGTTTGTGCTTACTTTACCTCAGAAAAACAACGTAGACATATTAGAAATAAACAAGATTGTTCGTGATTGGACAATGAAATAAAAGAAAAATCATTATAAATCCAGGACATGATCTACTTGCATGCCTAATTTCATTTCAAGGCATTGAAATGTTACCACGTTATTTAATAACAAATATCAAAACCTTCAAACATCTTCACAAACTTTATCATTTACATAATTAGTAGGAAAAGGATTAGTTAAATCCCAATTCAGTTACTTTGAAAACATATTCAGTGTATTGATTTTTCTTTTCAACATATTTTCACTTAAGTTTCTCTATCGCAAGCATCAATGGGATTGGTATTGAATGAGTTGAACGGAACGGTCTGAACATTGAGCGCTTTTTTACAAATCGTAGTACCTAGTGATCACTTCATTCAGCATGTTTTGTAGGTACGTTGTAATTTTGAGGCATTATGTATTTTATGTGTTTGTTATTTTTAATTTTATGTTCGTTGATTAGTACGGCAATCTAGTATTTTTATTTTTTAACTACCTGCTTAAGTTTTGATAAAATTGCAATTACAAAGAACACAAAGTCTTATTACGATCGGACGTGTTCTACACGAGGAATCAAACCCTGTACTCTCGGTTTGCTTGCTAACCCCTTATATAGTTACTCGGCCCACAATTAGGGTTGCCAGATGTCCGGTATTTAAGCGTACAGTTCGTTATTTTCGAGGCCTGTCCGGTAAAAAATAAATGGTCATAAAATAAATAATAATAAATAATAAATATTAGGGGACAATCCTACACAAATCGAACTAGCCCCATAGTAAGCTCAATAAGGCTTGTGTTATGGATACTAGACGACGATATATTTAATAGATACAAATACTTAAATACATAGAAAATATCCATGACTCAGGAACAATTATTCGTGTTCATCACACAAATAAATGCCCTTACCGGGATTCGAACCCAGGACCTCGTGCTTCGTAGGCAGGGTCACTACCAACTAAGCTAAAGCGGTCGTCAAACCGCAGAACAATGAATTAGTATAAAAAAAACGTATTTTCCCCCCTTTTTGAGGTTGTCCGGTATTTTTTCGCGACTCACCTGGCAACCCTACCCACAATATATCGAGATAGAGGGAAATGGCAATGTAAAGTTTTTCGCTTGGCGTTTAAATAATGAATATATAAATTTTCCATTTCATTTGGTGGTATTTAAACAATGAATTGTAGTATTATTATCAAATTTTCAAATCTGATAATAATATTGACAGCAATTGAAGTTAACGGCGTGCAAAGTAGGTCGCTGCCACTTCTTTTTAGCACGTGTGATTTTTTTCTTTTTCCTTCTAGCTACCTCGATATTATATTTCGGTAACTCAGCCACTGGAGCATCTAGTACCTAATCGTAGAAAAACATTAAATATATCGATACCTTTAGACTCAAAGGGCATAACACCGTAGGTGCTAATGGCGTTTACGCCCTTTGAGTCTAAATGTATCGATAAAAATTAAATTTTTATGGGAAAATGACTAGTGTAGAAGCTTTTGTTGTATCCGCTTTTGGTCAATTTGTTGAGCAGCCATTAACGAAGCTTCTCCTGGCCTTCAAAGAATGGCATTATTGTTTTTTTATGCTTGTTACAATAACATTTGACGTGTGATCGGGGTCAATATTGGCCATCCCATTTAATATGTACCTAATACATAAAGGTGTCATTTCCATTAAAAACCAAGGCAACGTATTTTTACAAATCAAACCGTACCTTTAAAATTTAAATGAAATAAGGTAAATAACTTCAAAATTAAGAAATAGCTATTACTTGATTAGTGTCGGGCTGCATTCAAAAATAATTATGGCGTTTAACTAAGTTTTAATAAGTTCTGAACGCAATCACTAAACGTTATCAATTTTCTTTGCTTTGTTTAATATAAAGTTTCCACTTGGCCGCTGCAAATTGGCATGGTCTGTAAACTAAAGTTTAAATTTAATTCATTTCTAGTTAGTGGTTAGATAAGCGCGATTTCGATCACTAACTTCGTCAGATTGTTCAAAGTGAAGCCTCTTTGGATGTCTGAGTCGTTATTTCTAGGAATTGCTTTAATCTTCGATGTCTGATATTGAAACATAAATAATACATATCTGCCGTTCTCAAACTAAACGGCCGTTAATTTGTACGAAATTTTATACTAAGTAGCGACTTTTTATGGGGCAAATGGGGCATTCTCATTTTTGTGAACATTATCACTTCCGTAGTGTCATGTCACTGCCGTAGATTTAATTACTTTTTCTAGATATTAAATAAATAAAATAAAAATAGATCTCACCATGTCTCTCTTGTTCTCTTGATTTGTCGGTAAAAGTAAATGATAACAAGAACTGCTTTGCACACAAGGAGAGGACAACGGAAACGGGTCTCGGAAATTCGCATGTTCTAGGGTGGGCCTAAGGCAGTACGCTTTTCAAATAAAAAAGATACTAATTTCGCTATTAACGCTGTTAAAAATAGGTACATAGAAAATTTCAACGTGGCTCGTAGTGGCCAATTGGTGTAGTGGTTAGCATTGTCTCATCAAGATAGAGACCCTGGTTTCGAATCCGGTCTTGTCTATAGTAGGTCACGTTTAGTTTTTCAATTTATTGAGTCTTTGTATCAACAATGATAAAATTATTAAAATATTTCCAGTAAATTTAATGGTTCGACCACATTGTATAAATGCTGTTTGGTCATTACCTGCACTAAGTCCACCACCGTACCGGGTATTCCAGTATATTGGACACCGGGCGTGCTTTTGACAAGCCTTAGAACTAATTGGAACTGGCTACGAGAGGCGCACGGAGCGGAGCCTGTCGCCACAGATTATGCAGAACTAGGTCAAGTTATTATTTTAAAGCTATAATATTATGTTTGTTCGGTTCGGTCTAAAAATTTACTAGTTAATTGACCGTACATATTATGCTGAAAAACTGTAGTTATAAAACTAAACATTTGCTTCACTGCGTAATGTATATAGGTACCTACTCCAAGTGAGTATACGAAAATTGCCTCTGGTTTGTTTCTGCAAATCTATGTTCAATTGTCTGGCGAAATAAAACGTACAAAACTTTTATCATTGAAAATGTGTGTGACACTTTAAATATCTTTTTACAGAAAGCAAACCGCTGGTCTTTGAGAAAACAAACGGGTAATTTTACCGACGCAGCCATAATTTCCCGAGGAAATTCCTTTTTAAGGAGTTCCAAAGCTCCTAAATATGCGGCTTAACAAAGAATTACATTTACAATTTCTTACCTGAAGGCGGCATTTGAGGGACGCGGAGACAAATACTTTCAAAAATGTGTAGGGTGGTCATACTCAATTCGTCTGTATGTTTTTTTTCTGTTTGTTACGCGATTACTGGAAAACGGCTGAACCGATTTGGAATTATGTTTCGTTTGAAAGGGAATAAATACTTCCGAAGTAGTCCCATTTTAACCAAATCAGTATCCGATGATGGGATCTTAGGGAAATCGAGGAAACTCTTCAAAAATTATCGGCACACATATTATAGCGATTTGGATGTTATTTATTCCTGGGACTTACTAAAGTAAGTAACTACCTATAGGATTTAATCTGAATTTGGCTGCAGATTGTGTCAGTGGAAAATCGATTCAAAACTCAAAGTCTAAGTTTCATATATAGATACAGGAAATCAAGTACACAGAAAAAATGACAATATGACAAAATGTTTCTTTCATATATAAAGTCTAAGTTTGGTAAAATCGTTTTTTTTTTTAATATTTAAGTACTTACAATGAAACACAAACTATAGACTTTACTAATAAAATGCAGCTTTACTGATAAATATTTTAATGGACGCCTGATTGTAGATTGGACACTTTGATTCGAAGACAAATGTCATTTCCTTAAGTAATGTGAACTTATGTTTGGTATTCGTAAGAATTTCTAGGCTTAACGGTGTAAAGACAAAGTTTAATAGCATTAATAATAAATGGAAATTTAATCACGCTACAAGAATTAAGTTAAAAAATGTTTCATCCTATTGTAGTACCTATACGAATAATTCTTGGTCCTTCTGTTTCGGTATAAAGATCGAGGAAATTATATCCCCCGGACTTACTTATTTTGTCTTGAGTATTTTAGAGGTTTTTTGCAATACCTACTTACATAAAAGAAGTCTTTAATTGATCTTGAACAATAGGCTTAAAACAAAAGACCCCTTGGTTTTCTAAATGCGTCATAGTCATTCACATAGTTAATTCGAGTCGACATTCTCTTTTGTTGGGTTTTACTGGCTTAGTACCTAATTTAGACGTAGACTTCGGCTTTCAAAGGTGAATCGAAGGTGAATTAGGTTCTGCAGGTTTAAATCCCACAGAGTCGTTCCAACCCGAGTGCTACTGTGGTAACTAACACTCGTGCAGTGAGTGACACAACGTAATAAAACCTGCAGTTTTACTGAATTTGTCTTTATCTCTTAATAAATGCAATCGTGCTGTTACACACGAGGCGAGGGACTCTTGAAAAAAAAAACCTTTGACATGCGATAAACGTGATCATCATATGCTTGTTGTTGAATAATTTCCCAAGAACCACGCAAGTGATAGCTACAGTCACCACAGGGAACGGTGCGCCACTTGTTATTGATCTTAACTTAATACTGTCTTCGGTTTCCGCGATTTATTACAATGATCTTAACTGAAGTAGGTTAGCCGTGTAATCAACGGCAGCGCCGCAAAAAGGTGCAAGCCTCGCAACGCAGTTCTCCTGCAACAAAAAAGTTTTGAGATGTAATTTTAAACCAAGTCAGTACCGGGGGGGTGTCAACCGAACTCGATTTCCACCGACTTGCCTTGCTATTTAACCGTGGAGGAACACATTTTATAGTTCTCAAATAAAGAATCCTCCACGTGTAATGAATAGGCAAGTCGGTGGAAATCGAGTTTTTTTGACACCCTCTCCGGTACTGACTTGGTTTAACATTACATCTCAAAACTTTTTTGTTGTAGGAGAACTGCATTGCGAGACTTGCATCTTTTTAGATGTTTTTGATGGGTGATAATTTTTTAGCAGTCGTGTGCCCGAAGTATGCCCGATTTGCATTTCATGGCTCAATTAAGAACAGTGGCAAGGGGCGTAACATTCCCGTATGGTGATTACATGTACGTATACCAGCTACCTCATGAAATCAATAAACAGTTCAACATCTACCCGCATATAAGTTAAATCAAGCGGGGTATTCCATTCGTATTCAATTTGATCCGTGAGCGATTTGAAAGTCAAATCACGGAACCCGGAATAAGGTACTCGACGATATCTGAAATTAGGTTTCAGGCTCCGAGGCTTGCCGTCACTGTATTCCAGCATTTGTCATTGGTTTCTGTCTAAATTTGATATGCGACAAAATTGTATGCAAGCATCATTTCTTTCGTGAACTTAAGCATGTACTTACATACTCTTATAAAGGGTATTCTTAGTTTATCAATGGGACATCCTAAGTAGCCTTGACCTAAGTTTTGCTCTTGACCTTTTGTGTATTCTTTGATTATACCCCGAAACCCATAAAATATATCGAAGTGCCTACATGGATGTCATGAAAAAAGGTTTTACCTATTTTCTTTTTCAGAAACAAAGCTTTTTCCTGCATGTGAGTAGAGATCAAAGTGCTACTTTTCTGTTTTAAGGATATTTTTAACTTTTGGTAATTTTCTTGATTAGGCAGGCAGTTCACAAACAAAACCTTGGACGATATATATATTTGCTTATTACTTTCATAGCTGGTGTGAAAAGCAGTATTTGTTATAAATACTGTTTAAAATTATTTTCATTCAATTGTTAACATTTGAATAACGCACTGTTACTATCAGGATCCTACTTTAGAATCAGGATTCTTAATGTAATTCTTCGGTTTGCTCTGGATTCAATGTACGCTGTCGCCGTAATACATTTTGCTTCCTTGCGACAAAATCTACTATTACATTTGTAGTGTTCTGGCACCAGGAATTATAGAAATAAAATACGATTTGTACCAGAGTATACAGAGTTCTCGATTGAGAGCGACCGCCCGCTTTGCGGGTAGACGAAAGACTGGCGCCCCCCCATCCACAACCTGTATACATTTATTTATACACCGTGGGCCCGTACAACCCGACCAACTTTAACCACGTATTCCTGATGGTATTACAAGTAAATAACGTTTATCAACATGGGTCGAATTTTGTCATTTTACATTAATAGTCTTATGGAACAAAACAAATCAATAAATTCAGTCCCTCGTTATAAACATGTCCTTACTGGAGGAAAAGTTATTAAAAAGGAAAAAAAAACGAAAGGTCAATATTTTGGCTTTGTAATCGCTTACCATCTAATACTGCGAAGGTTAATTGCTGTTTAGTTAAAGGATTTTAAAAAATCAGTAAAAGTATCTTAGTCACATTTATTAGGGCTTGTTACACACTTGGGAGTTTTTATTTTAAAAATTATGAATATCTCGGAAAGTAAGCGTTAATCGACTATACGTTACATAACTTTTTTTACTTCTAATAGTTGTTAGAATCTGTGGTTAAAGTTGGTCGGTTTATACGGGCCCACGGTGTATATGTTATCAATCTGCAAATACACTTATTACATGGACGCCGCAACATCAATACTTTACTGCGCATATAAATTGGTAAGTACTAAAATGACGTACTCAGATCAACAGCCTTAAAGATTTCTCATAAACCTGCATGAAACCATTGTTCCATGAAATTCGCACCCAGACCCACAAAGCGTGAACTCCGATAATATCTTGTGAATTATTTTCTTATTTTCCGCTTCCATAACTTTCGGTTCAACGGTTGAACTTCTAAAATCGGAAGTCATCAGTTTTTATGGATAATTTTCTAGTGGATTCATTTTAGTACGTGACAGTGAGTATGCTTAAGTGATAGTGAGTAGGTATATTTAATACGTTTACTGCCGAAGCCCGCGCACTGTTTTGGACGAGCCATACCCGGCATTACGTAATTCGGAACGCATATTCTAGGATTGAACGATAAGGGACAAAAACAATACATTATGCCAAAGTTAAGTGTATTTGTTTTTAGATAATCGTCTTTTGGCCATTTACAGTACTTTTTTTAATTTTCTCAAGAAAAGATGATAAGTACCCCAGAGACTAAATCCCGCATAACTCTGCACCGCGATGTTATAATTAAATACTTTCCTCGCAAAGAAAGTGAAAAACAATATAAGGTATTTATACATTTTCCGAAGTGTTTTTAGTTTTGGTATCAGTCATGTCAAGATATTAGATGTAAATTTATATCGTTTTCTCCTGGCAACGTTTAATGCTAAATTCCTTTGAATGTTTATCATTTTACTAAAATAAAAACATCAGATAACATGAAGGTATGTATACCTTCATTATATCTGAAGTTACAGTTCCATGCGACGACAATTTGTGATCTTTACACCTCTTACTATTGTTAAGGACATAAATGTCGTCGCCGCGTTGCCATTTGTTACTCAATCACTAGAAGGAAGAGGCCAATGAATCTCAATAAAATACGGGTTGATACCATCTTAGGTCATTTGTGGGCTAAATTTTGTTTTGTTGCCTAATAAAACGTCCCTTTTACATTTTACGTATAATTTCTTACCCGTTAGTACCTATAATATCCAAAAAACATATTATTTTGTAATTTTGAATACCGCGCGCTCACCCTGAATGATAACTTTTGTCGAAATATGTGGGCTATAAATATAAAAAAAATTTTTTTTTGGTAACGCAGTGGACACTAAATTGGAGGCGACACGGGGACGGGTAATACAGTGGTAATTCAAGTAAGAAATGAGAATTTTTTGCGATAAAAGCCCAACATATCGAAATAATTCATAACAAACATTGAGGTGGATGAGACCTAACGTAAAACTGCACTAAAAATATTACGAGACATCTGCAATTTTGTAAAAGTGTCTATAAATTTTCATCTTCATTTTAGGCACTTAAGAGAATTTTGGCCCTTGTATCACCTATCACCCATTTATTGACGTTAAATACACGCAGAGATTCGATTTGTTCTCTCTTATTAGTCCCTTGAGGTGGACGCAGCATGAGTAGGTCCACAACAAGATGAACTGATGACCTGCTGAAGGTCGCTAGAGTCCGTTTGTAACGAGTGGCTCAGCACCTATTATGGTGACATTCTTTAGGGGAGGCCTATGCCCTGCTGTAGACGTGTTTCAGCTAATGATGATGTTTGATCCCCTTTTTTATTTATATTCACATTGTCTAATATCATGGTGCATATTACAATACAATACAATAATCTTTACGACACAATGGTAGAATTGGTAGATAACTGACCATCTTATTAGCTAAAGAAGCGAGCTTACCTAGCAAACTTTGGGTAGCAGAAATGCCGGAAGAAATAACAGAAAAGTGGCACTTAGCCTTTTAGTGGTGAGTTTATAGATATAGTACATTACTGCAGAGGCAGGGAAGTAAGGAATTGCCGGCCGAGTACATATAGCTGGCCGAGCGAAGCGAGGCCAGATAGTTACGAGGCCGGCAACCCCATTTCCCGCCGAAGTATGTATAGTGCTTTTCTCAAACATGCAATGAAATAAATAAACTTACTATAATAACCTTACTTAATATTTTATAACACAAACAAACTGGCTGTCAGAAAGTGACATTAGTGACATTATATCCATAGACAATGCAAATTCGTTCAAAAGCTGTTTCAGTTCACATTTTTACCGCGAATATTTAGATGAAATATTTTAAATGTGTATTCTTGTGGTTTAGTTTGCAATTTATAATAATTGGAAATTGTTTATAATGTGTTATTTGTTATGTTCATGTCAATTTTAAATAAATAAAACTGCAAAATATAGCAAAATTCGTTTTTTGTTTTTTTAATGGCTGAATGCCGTGATGCTGGGGCCCAAATAAATGTGGAATGGAAATTAAAAAAAAAAAATACATTGCCGGCCTAGGCCGGCAATGTAAGTATGAAATTCCATTCCGTGCCAAGTGTCAAGCCGCATAGGAAACGAGGTACTTTGTGGCCTATTTTTAGGCACGTAATGTCAACATTTCATGCCATGTTTGAGAAAAATCAATTAGCTCTTTCATGGTAAATAATATATGACTTAACCTTCCTTGGGGATAGCTTGGCCCTGACTGATACAAATATAATATTTATCACTAAATGGAGTTACTTTATGATGGAAGTATTTCCTTGAACTGTCATCAGGCTTCGTGACATGCCGTTCGGCCGGCGACATACGAAGCTCCTGGGACCTTGTAGGAAAACACGGGAGTTTGAAATGTATTGTATACTTACTATCATTTACCCGCGTCTTGGCTTACGTCATTTCTATATGAAATTTCCTATACTTCAATCCAGGACGTAGTCTATGTGTATGCCATATTTCATTTCAATCCATTCACTGGTTAATAGCAAACATCAAAGAGCCGTTATTAAACAAAGTGTTAACTATTTCCTTTGTGTAACGAAAGTTAACTATAACGGTAATATATGGTAACTTTCGTTACACAAAGGAAGATTAACTTTTTGTTTAATTAAGGTCTAATTACGGACATCTTTTTTTGAAAAGAACTCCAAAACCTTAAACATCTAAACATCCAGACATCTTCAATAACTTTCACATGTTAAAGATTTAATTTTTGTACCTACTACATCTTAAGTATATTTATAGCTGTTTAGAATTCAATGATTCATTGTCATTTTCTTTCATTCTTAAGTTTAGGAAACCCTACAATGTCCATTAATTTTCGTCTTTCATAATAAAATTCTTTTTCTACTCCTGTACTGTTATCTGTCTTTTACTTGGTCACGAACACTAATATAAGAACATACATAATATGAGTTCAGAGAAGTCTATACTCTATTCCCCATAACAGCACTAGTGTCGTTATAGTCATTTTACGTTATTGCTAGCTGCCACAGACTTCTAAATCTAGGTTGAACTTAGGTCAAGGATTAAGCGCTCAATTTTAACTTTACGGTAAAAATGCACAACTACCAACTTAACAAACAATTAAATTCCTACGGTTTTTAAGAAAAACAAAACTTTCCGAACTAAATTCATTGATGCCAACATAAAAAAAGTATTTTTAATTTAAGTATATTTTAAATTAAAAATAAAAGTTTACCATAGACACATACTGGCAGTCAAACGTCATATTTGCGTTGTTTCCAGGTTATGATTAATTTTGTGTTTTATAATTTAAAACCTCGTCGTAGAAAAAGTATTGTATGCAACGTTGTATAATTAAGTCAAAAATCGCTCATTGCGTCTCTATTTGCGATACTCGCCGCATTCGCGGCTCGTATCGCAACTCACGCAATTCGCATTTTTTGAACCCACTTATACAACTGTTGCATAAAATACTATTATTGAGTCTGTTTTTATGGATAGAGCACATTTTTATGATTCATCCAAATTTCGAAGAATAACGAAGAAAAAATGCGACGTTGCCAATCTAAGAATACCCTTTAAGTCGAAAATACGCAAAAGGAAAACAATAAACACGTCGTATTATTTGACCGCGGTTCCTTGAGGATAAGTCGAGCCTTTGTTGGCCCTTGGCTTGTTCTTAGCCGGGCTACTTTCGTAGTGTTTGCAAAATAAACTACGTGTGCCTGGGTCACGCTTTATTTTCTTTAGGTTGACAGTATGAGGTCGTGACCTTTCGAAGGAAGTGTTAAACTGCATATTTAACATCTTGGTGCCAATTATATTTTATAAGAAGATACGTTATACGCATACTCGCCAGCTGAGAAATATGCTTCCAAGAAAGCAGCAGCACACATTGGTACCTCACTGTACGGTGTACATACTCACACATATTAACAGATTGCATAAAAGAGATGGCATAGTTACAATAATGCAAAAAAAAGAGACAGCTAGCTTTTTGTTACTTGCGCGATTAATTTTTAAACGTAACCGAGTGAACCCATCGGCTAGATTCGGATTGACTCGGAGCCTGCTCGGCTATCCTTGTCACTCTCATTGTCAAAGACGTAAGTTTGTCTCTTTCATTCAAATGACCTCTATGGTAGTAAGATGGCGTCGTATTTGAAAAATAAAATAATAAAAATGATAAAATTAAATTATTTCAGAGTACTTACAGGTGATATGTGATCCCTTGCGCTTTGTTGCACTTTTTGCTATGATTGGTGCACTTTCTGATCACACACGACGGCATTTTTTTTGTGAATCTTGTAAATATTCACCCTTGACATCGTCGTGCGTTTCGTTGACCGACCCGCGAGTGACTACCCACTACAAAAAGGGCACCAATACATTTATCGTGGTTTCAGTGCTTCACTTTTGGAGTGCTTGTAACCTATCTACTTATAAAATATCATTGCTTGGTGCTATTACCGCTGTTTTACCAATGAGGTTAAGGTTGAACGTTTTAGAGAATTTTCATACAAATTTCAGTCCCGTTTTTCTCCAGCCGTGATCATTTTCTGTACTTGAAACATTATTAGTTCGATAGTACTTTTCCTTCTGATTCCGCCAATAAGAAAAAAATACCGAAAAAATGAGAAATATTCTAAATAAATCCATTTGAAAACTAATAATTTTTTTATCAAACCGTTGTTTGTGTGAGTGTAGAGTATCGTGTCGGTGTAAACAAAAGGGCGGCATTTATCAACAACAGCTGATTCTGGGTGTCAAAAGAATGCCTAGATTGTTTAAAACCTACTCCTAAAACTTCTGGCCGCTAAGCTAATAAAAATTAAAAAATAAAGTGCTGTCAGCCGGTGTCGAAGTTTATCTCCATCAACAAATTTCATTTCCTAAACTGAGTTCAAGAAGGAGGTGGTATTGCATTGTAACTGTTTTTATCGTAAAGATAAAAATTGTACAAATACTTGAGTACGGATATAAATACGAGCTCTTATTCTTAGTAAAAAATATTGGATTTTTCGATGCAGTCCATTAGTTTTAAAAGCTAAAAGAGTTTGCTATCATTGACCATAAATGTATCGTTTGAAAAAAACCTTTTTCATTACTGCACTCCCATGCTCGATTAAAAAAATATGTTGCCTACAACAGTCACATTTACATTTGAAGTTGTCAACATTTTTCATACAATAGCAAAGATATTCCTTGTTATTAATTTTATTTTATTATTTGAATAGAAAACAGTTAGTTAAATATTTCCTTGAGCAACATTTTGCATACTACTTGGGTGGTAAGCCTGCCTGATGTGAAGTAGTCACCGGAGCGTACTGCCATTTTACTAAAAATAATGAAAACAAACGTACGCACACTCGAGACCAGATGGATTACCCAAGTAAATCCTAATTTGCGTCATCATCAGAAGTTCGTTGCCGTCACCCCTGCTATGAAAAGCTATAGCTCTGCATGGAGATGTTCGGCTGGAATCAGCCAGACTGGAGATCGCCTACCTAGCGCGTTCAAGAATTAAGAAGCGATATGAGGCAGCTGAAAGGCTTGGCTTTGTATTCTACCGAAGTCTATGAATAATATTCTATCGAACCCGTGAATCAAACTTTTTTTACAGCGCAATAATAACAGATCCTAAATGTATGACAGAGTAGCAAGATATTCACAAAAGTTGCTTGTAAGTAGTGGAATTTTAGCATTTTGGAGTAAGTAAGTTTGACGCGACAATTCTCAATGAAAATAAATAAATAATATACGATATAAAATATGTTTTTTTCTTGGCTTGGCTAATAAGTAAGTATACTATAAAAGTATACTAACTTAGGTCAGTAAGTATACTAGTTACATGTAAGTTACATGCACAACTAACTATTCATATGTGAGAGGTCAATTTGCAAAGAAAGAAGTAACAAACATGTGCAGATAATCAAAAAATCAGAAATATAAAAATATATTGGATACCTAACAATATATGTAGTATGAAACTAAAACTTCTTATTTCAACATCACCTGAACGTCTAAATCTTTATCAAATAGATTAAAATGGCGCCAAAATAATATGTAAACAAACATGACCTGTCATACTGTCATAATAATAATTATTGACAGTCACTGACACTAATGACTGTCAACGGGTACGCGTGTGTGCGAGAATGTGGAAAATTGCGATTATTTTTAAAAAACCTGTTTTATTGTCCACAAGAAGACTGTAGAGCTGAAATTGGTTGCGATTTAAGCTCATCATTTTTTACTGGTTCCGCCAAGACATAGAAATAATAATTGGTAACTTTCTCTAACGTTCCTCCTTAAATAAAACAAAATAGCAGCTTGATGGTGCTATTGTTGGCTGGTGTCTTTGAAACCTCACCTAATAGAAATGAAATAAAAAAAAACAAGAGACAAAGCTGTATAAAATATTATCTCAAGCTTCTTGATAACAGTATTTTTAACAACTTTGTAAAATTGATTAGTTTCAACAAGGCAGTTAATAAGTAAGTTGTTGAGAAATTCTCAATAACCGCGGTAACTATTATACAAAGACAAGTTGTTAGCTAATAGTTCCATTTATTTATAAACTTAACTTTTGGAGCAATCTAAAGTGGAAAAATCCGCAGTTTAACTCCATTGATAGTGTCAAAAACATCGCAACAAAGTATTTAAGGGATTAATTAAAAATGGCGTCGGGAGCGAAGGAAAAATTGCCACCGACTTTCTTGAGAGACACTTAAAATAAATTGGACGTTGGCAGTGTCGCGACGTCTCCAGAGGCTGAAGTTGAAAAGCTGCAGAAATCCTTCCTCTGATTGGCGAACGATTAAAAATTAAAGAAAAAGGTGAAGCGCGCTTCTGTGTTGCTTGTTTTTTAACCGACTTCATTTATATGAGATCTCCTTGTTTCCCGTAAAGTTATAAGTCATACTGTATTGTTAGTCATAATTATCGATAGTCACACAGTATTTGTCTTTCTAAAACGGTAATATTTTCAGGATATTTTATGGAACGTATGGAAAACATTAGGTTAGGTTAAGTTTGTTTTATGCCGTGGCTACATTATCGGGACTCGGCGAAGGTTCGTGTTGGTGTCTCTTTCTCTGACATATAAAAAGAACGAGACGCCAACACGAACCTTCGCCGAATCCCGATAATTTAGCCGTAGCGTTATAACAATTTTTTCTGAAAACTTAACGGTTTCTTAGAAAATGGGTTGTATGTCTTTCGATAATTATGGCTAACACTACAATATAACTTTTAAAAGTTAATGGAATACAATATAGACTCCATTTATATATTCTACACGTCATAAAATTTTACCATCAATACAACATATCGTACGATCTATCTTGAGCCAACTGATTACAGTAAACGGCGATAAAGAATGCACATCGATCTTTGGAAAGAGGCAATCGGCTAATTTCGACTTCGTATAGCGATATCTGTGGCGCACACACCATGACGTTTGTTTTGTCAGTCGTGGTTCAAAGGCGGGAGAGTGCAGTCGCATATCCAAGTCAAGATATATATATAGAGTTGCTAAAACTTTTACAAAATTAAATTTGTACTATGGCATCTATAGGAAAAAAAGGCAAGCCGTTACTTTGCCAGTCACGCGAAATTATCTACAATGTTTATATACCGTCCCCGCAATATTACACTTTTTGTCGATCTTTAAGCCCACATTTAAATATGCTAGTAGTATAACATCAGTTGCTAATGCTCACTCAACCCCTTGAAGGAATATGGGCGTGAATATATGTATGTATATTATTTTTCCCCAACAAGCAATAATTAAATATAATTAATTACATCGTGTTTTACAGCTCTATATATTCCACGTGAAATCAAAACAAAACAACAATAAAGTACTTAGTTCTAAATTCAAATTCTGATGAACAATTAATCTAATAATTGATGTACATGGAAACTAGCATTCGTTTGTATTCGGAAATGCGATGATTGCCGATGTGCATTCTTTATGGCCGTTTACTGTAAGAGGTTATTGTGTGGGCAGGTATTGTTGCCCTTCCCATACATTCATCCGCATCTCCAACCAATTAAAACAACATATTGGCAGGCACGGGCACCGAGGGTACTTGAGACTTGAAATAAATATTTAACACCTGCTTTCCATCGATCGAAACTTGTCCAAAACTTATTATCAAAGTTACGATAATCAATATGTCGAGTCGAGAGATCGTGCCCAGAATACAATCTGCAGACTTTGCTAGTTGCAAAGTTATTAAGGTTACCAGCTGGGCTGGAGAAACCCCAAAAAAGTGCGGAGTCGGAATGATTCTTTTTTGTTTTACAACTTGAGTGAGAGAAGAGCTGGTCAAATTTGTCGCTGGATAGCATTGTTATCTCTTGCGTCAAGGGAAGATTTTTCTCATACTGCTAAGATGTTTTCCGGAAAAACAAATTAGGAGAGTTTCCTCTTTAAATCTCACTCCTTACAGGTAGATTCGGTCACACAACGGTCAAACCATTTGCTACAGACTCTTTACACCTTGATTTTATATTAGTTAAAATTTCCATTCACATGTTTTATTTTTGTTTTAGATCATTTTGTTACAGCCCCAAAAAAGTCGAAGGTTTTTCTCGCAAAATATCATTTTAGCGAGTAGTCGAGTACGTGTTCGTTACCCGTTTTAATATCCAACGAGCTTAATAAATGATAAGCCCTAATTGCAATGGGCTTGTCATTTGAGATAAGTCTAATTTGAGCCACGTTTTAAATTAAATTTTAAGTTTTTAATGAGATTTAAGCGACGTGTAAAATATTTAAAATTTAGGTTTATCAGGTTGTACATTTTATTCACAAACTTTTGTCCTATACTAGTAGCTACTTTACTCATATTTCTTACCTCCCTTAACCCTAACCTGTTCACTATTGGTCCTCTAAGAAACCAGATACTTGCACAAACCCTTTGAAATATGATGTTAGATATCTGAGTGCAATGTTTTATTATATTGCAGATGTATGATACGGACTAATAACTGGTTCAAATATTGACGTGCCGTTCCAAATTGACCTGACACACTTTCTATCAATGCACTCAACTTGATTTATTATCTGTACACAAACGATGATATTTGAGCAACACTTGTTATGAATAAATTTTCTGTTGAATTCGTTTGTAGTACGAGTAGATGCCTTCGTACATGCCTTTGAGATGAAGAGTTAAATTTCAATAAGTGGTCCACCATCAACACTATTTTTCACTTGTACAGTGAGCAATATTATAGAGGAAAGTGCAACTCTGTTACGAGTATACAAACGAGGAACACGACACGATGTGATGTGACAGTTGCCGTTGGCACGTTGTGGAGCCTATTTAAGTATTTAGCGTGTAGGAACTCCAAGACAGCATCAGTTGCTTATTAATGAAGAAACCGACCAAGACATGATGGCATTGATTTACGGCTGTAATAAAACAATGGTCGGTGGTTGTGCTAAGTACTTGGTATTTGTCTTCAATTCTGGGGCCAATTATAGTTAGACCAAGGACTTTAAAATAAATAGCCGGACGTAGCCTCGCTAACAAATAACTGAACCGGCAGACTAGAGAGTCCGCCGGTTTCTTTGATGCTTTGGTTGGTTAGTTCAATGTATGCGTGCTGCGGATAGTAGGAAAAAACTTGTTGATGTGTGCGTGCGGCTAGTAAGTACAAAGCAACCGACCCACTACAAATGCTTCAGTTATCTATTATTGAGCTTACTATGGGGCTAGTTCGATTTGTGTAAGATTGTCCCCTAATATTTATTTATTTTATTTATCTATTGGCGAGGCTCCGTCCGGCTATTTATTTTAAGGTTCTTGAGTTAGACTGTCAAGAGTTTGCAGTGAAATTCATACAAACTTGGTGCAACTGTACACAATTGCTTCTGCAATGCATATCACAAAACGCAACTACGATATTAGAAAATACATTCCAAAGATCCAAGCAGGAAAGTACCTAGACCATTTCATTTATAACCTAAATTGCCACCTTATTTACTAGGTGTAAACATAGCACTTTATTAATGGTCTTCTTTAAGTCTCACCGGGCTCTATATTACATAAAACGCAAACAATCTATCAATTAAACTTTAATTGGTTTTCTCAGTTTTAGCTTGTTAAGGGAAAAATTGTAGGCGTTTTATCCATAGGTACGAAAACTGCAAATACGTTCTCTCGGCTGCTTGCTCGCCCAATATGTAATAAGTCAACACAACATTGTTCATAAACAAAATGTATATACCTACCTACTAACTAGGTTCATTTGCTTTGTTTTTTGCCCAATAAGTCTTCTTCATTGATTGTCTAGTGCGTGATTATATTAGACGTCTACATCTAATTAAATAAGGAGGAGGAACGAAAACCACGTGTTGGAATAATGTCGAGGTTATGGAGGCCGCACCAAGACACAACAACCCAGAATAGAAATCTAGTGTTGATCTCAACAAGTCTTGCTGAGGTTCTTGATCTATAGGACGAAAAGATAACGTCAATGTCAATCGAATAGAAACCCTATTTCTTGCATTATCATCATCAGCCAACGAGACCTGTTTAGTTCGACACAGGCCTCTGCCACAGAACACTACCGAGACCGGCCTGCGCCGCCTACAACCAGAACGACCTCAACCAGGCTATTACCAGCTTCGAAGGCCCTGCCCAAGTTGCAACCATAGAAATAGACAGGAGAGTTTTCAAACTACAACAACGTATTATTTCGAATCAATATTTTAACGGTTTTTCACAGAAATCGATTTTGAAGCTCCCCCTTAAGAACTCATCGGCCTCTTCAGTCAATAGTTCATGTGCTCTTAATAATTAAGTAATCTTTAACCAATTTTAAGTTGTACATGTTTGGTATGACTACTAGTCTGAAGTCAGGAATTCGGGGTATTCGTGTATGGAACACCGTCCTCTTGACAAGGCACTATGCCCGGGTGCACCGAGCACGGGTCGCAGGCCGCCAACTAGGTCACCGGGCCGCCTACCTACTAACACGGATACGGTTAAAATCTATAACCATCCCGCGGGGCTGAGCGGATTTGAGATTAAACAGGTATCTGTTTATAGGGAAGCAATTTGGGCCCGTTTTCGTCGGCCTATTCCGGTTTTCGGTAGGCTGTAGGCTTTGTCGTGTGATAGATAGAGGAGAGTGGGGGAATTGCGGACACTTAAGCGAACATTTGAATAAAAATCATACCATTAACATTAAGTAGTCATTTTTTTATATACTTAAAGTTTGGTTACTACCTTACAAAATTACCATAATCGTTTATTTTTAAATAATTTACAAATATTGAACATTAAAGAAAAACAAAAGGCTTTCTGTCCGGAATTACCCGGTGCATGTGGGGTAAATGCGGACACTATTTGGAGTATTGTGGTTATTTTGGGTACTATCCTACATATTTAATTCAACTACTCAGTACCAATTATCCACACATCAGTAGAAGTTATGAAAACTCCTACTACTCAGTTCTAGTTATTCACATAACAGTGTATCAATGGCGTGGCGTTGAAGAAATCTTTGGGCAAGTCGGAGCAGCTTCGGCTTCAATTTTCTTTAAGAGCACTAGTTAAGTGCTGAACTGCCTAATATTAGGCAAGCCGATGGGAATCGAGTTCTATGGACGCCACACCACTGCAGTGTATACATGTCACTAAATATAGATGAGAATTATAAGAAAACACGTGAAAAAAGTCTTTGGTACTTATTTTAAAATGCATGCGCGACTTTTCTTTTTGAAGACTATACACGCACTTCAGATGGTGCATGTGATCAAAAGATCGGGATAGTGAGGCATGGGGTAGCTAGAATTCTAGAAAAGGCTGTGTCTGGGATTACCCCGCGTCCGTATTTACCCCACTCTCCCCTAAATGATAAAGCATCCGCCGTCACTCTCACACACATATTGTCAGAATGTGACGGATGCTTTATCGCGTGACAAAGTGTAGCATCATAAGATTCATAAGCGTACTGTTCAAATACTCAAAGTAACTTAAAAGTGATAATTTTCACTCATTTTGTTATGGATTTCGTACTTTTCATACTACCAAGTACAGATGTCCCTCTCTCCCTTAGTTGTATTCGACCACAGCGACTACTTCAACTCCGGTGTTGGAGCTGCTCGTGCGCTGCAAGTTGCAGAAAGTATCTCAGAAATTTCCGGAAATTATGAGAAAATCCCGAGATTTTTCCAACTACAAACTTTCACCATTTTTGAAACTTTTCACCGGCATATCAGAACTGCCATATGACAAGCAAGCATGAAGTCCACGGGTATGTAAGAAACATTCTTCTTATCACAAAATCCATATTTTAGGGTCTGAAAATTAGAACGGACACTTTCTTGTGATAAAAAACCTGAAATTTGGTTAAAGTTATTGGAATAGAAAATGTGTTTACTCGTAGGGACTAATTACTACAATTTGTGTAGACTTCATTACTTTGTTGATTTTACGTGATACTAAAGTTAATCAAATTAAACCCAAACTTCTTTTATTTTGCAATTACTGAATGTAACTAAAACTGAATTACTATTTTCCTAAAGCAATTTAGTTCATTCAAGACGCAATTACTCGCTTGGACTCGTAAAAACTGAAACGAATATATATGGACTCATTCGTAAAGTAATTTCACTTCTTATAATAGATGTAGACTTTGCTCAGGAATAACGAGGATAAAGATAGTACGTTTCGAGATAATTTTGCTTCATTATGTTTGTTTTGGATTTGTTTTGTAGTCGATGATTAAAACAAAACTTATTATTGTTGTTTTGCTCTTTGTAGATTAGGTTTTGCTTATACATTTGCCAACTATGCGGTCTTATTCAATTTGAATCCTTTTGAAACAATGCAAAAGTTTTATTTTATGACGCACTTTGAATTATTTATCAACAACTATATCTCATATGTTATTTAATTTTATGCCGCACCGCTACGCGTACGGAAAAAGCCGTTTTCTGGCCAAGTGTAGACATAAAATGATGTACACAACACGGGAGGTAATAAAGAAAGCCCCCGATGGCATACTTACGTCCCTCGCTTGCAGCTTGGGCCGCAAACATCTGCGATTTCTGCCTTTCTTTGTTTTACCACCCTAGTTGTGTAATTACAATTGTAACCCGACGTATCGAAAACCTTTACATACAGCGTTCATGTCCATCAGTAATTTTTCCATTCGTTTTCGATTTACGGCATAGCCGAAAATGTTTTTGATAAGCATAAAGCGTAGTAAGCCGAAACATTTTTAATTTTGTTAAAAAATATACATTTACAATTTGACACATAATAAAGACATGATTCAAAAGTTTTGGATTACAGAAAACCATAAAAGTAACATGCAATTTAAATTACTTATAACATGTTTTGCAGGTTATATATAACCACACATTGATATAAACTCTTACACTATTACATAAATACTTTAAGTCGATAAGCTTCGCTATGTGAAGCAATTCATTTTCACAACACCTGTGAAGGATGATCTTTAAATCCAATCAGCTTTTCGCAGACTGCGTTGTATTGAGTTTTCATTCCATTAAATATGATATTTTATTATTTATTTTGAATTCGTTGTGTACGCATTAATAAGGGACTTAATACCGTGAGGCATTCTCTATCAGTTAACGATTAGGCGAAGCAGATGTACTTAATTGTAAAATTATGATAATGATTATATTACAGAGACGAAAAATTCACGATGCCTTTCAACTTTTTTTTAATTATATACAGGCTCTCTATTTTAAATAAATTGATTACGTTTTATAATACTAAATGATTAATTGAATTATACTAAAATGTTTTTTGCCGGGTTAACCTCGTAGCACGGTAATTTTTTATGATTTCAGTAGTGCATTCTGTACCCGTTAAGACTTATTCTGATATGGCACATAATAATATTATATGTATACCAGTCCAATGTCCCACACCACATATTTTTATTTTGAAGTTATTCTCATTATTTATTTAATGGTTCTTAATTTGAATATTAGTTAACTTCAAGTTTATAAATACGTCTTATAATATCACAAGAAAGATTATTAATAAAATACAATATAATAAACAGAGACATATAACGACGACCGCTTTAGCTTAGTTGGTAGTGACCCTGCCTACGAAGCAGGAGGTCCTGGGTTCGAATCCCGGTAAGGGCATTTATTTGTGTGATGAGCACGAATATTTGTTCCCGAGTCATGGATGTTTTCTATGTATTTAAGTATTTGTATCTATTAAATATATCGTCGTCTAGTATCCATAACACAAGCCTTATTGAGCTTACTATGGGGTTAGTTCGATTTGTGTAAGACTGTCCCCTAATATTTATTTAGATATAAATAAAATATAACTAGTTAGTAATCTAAACTTAAGTAAAAATGAAACTTAACCTATTAAAATAAACCTAAAAATTATCTAAAAAAATTGGGCCCCCTTGGCATAGTGCCGAATATGCTGGCAGCGTTTCCCCGCTGTATGGCGATACTTATTCGCTGTGCGAGGAAGCTTATAATATGTATGGAGGTATTTTGGGATCCTGCCGTTTCGCCAAAATATTTTTGGTCAAATGTTTCATTTGCCAAATGTTTCATTTCCCAAACCTCCGAAACCAAAAAAAAATCTCAGCGTATTTTGTTATGGTTTTATAGAATACAGTAGGTTAGGTTAGGTTTGTTTTATGAAAGTTCTGAAAAAAATATGGTTTCGGAGAAAATTATTATTTGGGAAACGAAAAATTTGGCAAATGAAACATTTGACCAAAAATATTTTGGCGAAACGGCAGAGACCCATCTCGTTACATAGTTTTTATTTAATGAAATTATAAATGACAAAATATGAGACCAGTGAAAGTATGGGTAAGTTTTATTCATAAAAACTACTTTATTAGCATCATAACGCAGTAATCACACGAAGAATGCGCCCGTAAACGTCAGTTTACTTCTAATTAAAAATCCGACTTTAATCAAATAGATATATCTATTTATAGATAACCTATTGTTATGCCGTTATTGCAAAGTGTAGGTTGAACATGTTTTAAAGTTCTCTTAGTTATTAATTATTCCCATACTTACAGATCTGACTTCAACTTAAGTATTCAGATTGAGTTAAGAACTCGCTATACCACGTTAAGAGGTGATATTAGAATGTCATAATGAGTCTAGAAAGTTACCGTTCACGTCTACATACATATACCTATATTTGTTTTGAAACAGTACGTCAAAGAGTTTGAATATAGCAGTAGGAATTTTCTTTAATCCAAGTATTGTACTTAGAAACTTGGAAAGTTAGACATATCGTTGTTTGATATAAAGTATTTCTTTTAATACTACAAATTTAATTATTTTGATGCTTTGAAATCGGTCCACACATTTATTTATTTATTTAAACTTTATTGTTCAATACTAGAAAGTACAAATGGCGGACTTAATGCCCTAAGGCATTCTCTACCAGTCAACCATTAGGGTAAACAGAGACATTATAGGTGCGGTATTTTAGGTACACATTTGAGCTCTACGATGCTATAGACAGGCACATACATAAATCATCATTTATTAAAAAACAACCAGCCGTTTTCTGAAAAATAAAAGCATTTAGCAGGTAAAAACTTGTACTTAGAATAAATAGCTATGGTATGGAAATCAAACTTGTATTAAACTTTTTGCATTAGAGGTTAAGAATACGTTGCCATAACCCTAAATGAAGAAAAATGTGAAGGTTTATCGTCAAAGTCCAATAATGTATACAGTGTATGTGTATAATGTATACAATAATGTGACAGGGCACAAGGCACAACATGCCAAATAATTATAAGGAGTAAAAGTTAGGGCACCGGCGCGGGTAGACACGACTCGTTTCATACGAAAATTTTAATCCCGCCCGCCCTAGATTCTACGCTAAATTGTCAATCAACTTCGCAAATTAACTTTATATTGATATAGATATGTGCGTTGATATATTCAAACATATTTCCTGCTATCATCTTGTGCAAATATCATATTTCATTGCCTTTCAGTATCAGACTGTTTAATATTACGATAAATAAGAGGCATTCTCTTGCCACTTTTGGAGATAATTTTTTAAATTTTCTGTTATTGTCTCCGGTTTCCGCGATTATCACTCATAGTAATAAAACAACTTAAACGGATTGAATCGTGTATATTACTACATTTTATGCCCCACCTGGCTATAAAGTGGCTTTTTGGCCAAGTGTAGACATAAAATGATGTACACAACACGGGAGGTACCTAATAAAGAAAGCCCTCGATCACATATTTACGTCGTCGAAAATATCCATGATACGACGTCGTAGGTAACCATGTTTTAGCTCTAAGGCATCCTCAGAGCACAACAGACGTCTTGCAGTATCATCAGCCTATATACACCGTGGGTACGAGTAACCCGACAAACTTTAAGGCGCGGTAGGACCTGGCTCGCATTTCACATACAAACTAGGGTCGGGCGGAATGCAGATTATTGCAGATTATCTTCGATTTCTAACATAAAAGTATACGTTATCAACCCAAACATGAGAGGATGCCCTGCATGACTGTGAAATCATGATTGTCAGGTATTAATTTTGTCAGAAAAGGTAACTGGTGATGAACAAAATGAAAAAAAAATGAAAAAAATACTTTATTTTATAGTGTTTTCGCGCTACTTTTCTATCGAGCGAAGTGTTCGCTATCGTGTTCTAAGTGAGAGGAAGCCCTAGATACAGTTCTGAATATTATTATACATATATGTTTTACAGTGACCTAAGAGTCAAATAAGTGCTCTAAAAATGATTTGGAAACTAGGCTTCCGTGCCCGATTCTGGTCTCACCTCGCCTTAACTATAGATTCTAACAACTATTAGGAGTAAAAAAAGTTATGTGATGTATAGTCGAAAAACGCTTACTTTCAGAGATATTCATTATTTTTTAAATGAAAACTTCCAAGTGTGTAACAAGCCCTGATAAATGTGACTAAGATCGTTTTACTATTTTTTTTAAATCCTTTAACTAAACAGCAATTAACCATCGCAGTATTTGATGGTAACGACTACGAGGCCAAAAAATTGACCTTTCGTTTCCATTTTAGCTTTTTTTTTCTTTTTGATAACTTTTCCTCCAGTAAGGACATGTTTATAACGAGGGGCTGAATTTACTGATTTATTTTGTTCCATAAGACTATTAATGTAAAATGACAATATTCGACCCATGTTGATATAACATTATTTACTCGTCACACCACCAGGAATTCTGGAGAGGCTGGAGTATGTCGGAATAGTCCCTCCCACCCTGTATACGTCCTATTGCTGGGCACAGGCATACTCTCACAGATGAGAGTGAATGGGGTGACTTGCATCACCTACACATTTTATATGGAGTATATAAGTCACAGAGTGAAGAAAAGTTAAATGTATAAAAATCTATGAGCAACTACAACAACTTCATGTTAGTATTCCCAGCGTTCCAGAAAGTAACGGGCGCTCGGCGAGGGACTTGAATAAGCATCATTTATAATGCAGAACCTAGTTTTCGGTGTTCATTGCTTGTTCTAGCTTTCATTCATATGTACGTAGGTAATCTAACATGTAATTTATAGCAAGTTAGCGAAGTTTCATTCAAATGGGCAAGCAATGATGATAAGAGGCTAGAATTTGCCCGCTACTTATTGTTTACCTCTTGTGCTGTTATATTAATTTAATTTAAATTAAGATTAATATTAGCTATGCGTACTTATACTATCTTCGCACAATAGTTAAATGATGCTGGTCATGATGCTCATACGGCGATGGGGATAGTTTGCAGTTGCACCACAGTATTAAAAACAGGGATCGTAACCGGTATTCTTACTACCGGTTTCAAATAAGGTATTACCGGTTATAATTGCATTTCGGTATTTATATCACTAAAGCTCTAATAAGCGGTATAATCAAAACCGGTATTGAAATGTAATAGCGGTTTCGCTAAGTGACAACATTACCTCTATTTGATATTTTACCCATAAAACCATTACCGGTATACCTGTCAGTGTCAAAACAAGCAAGTTTCCTAATTTTGAATTATGAGTCATTATGACAATCATCGAAAAGAGTACCATTCTGTCAGATGATTTTTGTCCTTTTCTTTTTGATCGTGCGTCATTGACGTTTAGAAAGTGAATGTACTCTGTGCGAGTATGCTTCAGCGGGGACAGATTGATCATTGATTTCTCGTAAGTACCTACGTGAAGTACATTTTTTGTTCATTAGCGTACAATTTCGTAAATGGGTAATTCTCTGAAATTTGGTATACTTTGAGCCGAATTTTGAAAGTGGTATTTTTGATAATAATCAGTAAAGTTTTTATTCTATACTATGAGTATAACATCTACTTTGTTGTATCTAAAACCAGTCACTTTACTTGATATTTTAAGAGATATTTAAGATTTTTTAAAATCAGTGTTCTAGGGACGATACTATCGGCTATTATTAGATCTATAAAATGTGTTCCTCCACGGTTAAATAATAGGCAAGTCGGTGGAAATGGAGTTCTGTTGATACCCCCCCGGTACTGACTTGGTTTAACTTTACATTTTAAAACTTTTTTGTTGTAGGAGAACTGCGTTGCGAGACTTGCGTCTTTTTACATGTAATGTTTTTGATGGGATCTCATTTCTTTTTTTAAGTGGTCTTCCTTTAATTATTACATCCCAATCCATTCTTTTCAATTTGAACTGTAAAACTAACTTTGTAATCGCATGTCTTTGTATAGGATTACAAACTTATGTGTGCAGTTGTGACTGAAATTACAACATATTTAGGTTTTTAAGGACTTGATAGGCTAAAAACTAACTATGTTTAAAATTTGGAGCTTGTAGGTCTGCTAGAAGTACCTTAGAATTATGATGATCATCAGTCAGTCAGTGAATCAGTGAGTAAGTGACAAAACTAAGGAACTTTGACATGCAATAGTTCTTAAACTACACGTTCAAATTGAATGATATTGAGAATATATATGTCTTATTGTGCCCTATATATCCCTGAAATTTCAGGGTTCTAGCTTTAGCCAGTACAAAATTACGGGAGGCTGAAAATGGCCTGAATGGCTTCGAGAAAAGGATAGTACGGCCGTGCCTTTGTTTTGCTCGACTTGGCGGGGGCACTGCCGTGCCCCCAGATGTCCGGCTACTTTTTGACGTATGCTGTCCAGCAACCTTTGGAATTATAATGTTCAGCCACTTTTGAAAATGTGGTGTTTAGCTACTTTTAGAAATTTATGATGTAAATGTAATTTTGTATGTAACTGTTCAACAACTTATGTAAATATGTGCGCTTAGTTACTATTGTAACGTTATTTTGTTCGGCAATTTTCGTTGCTGACTGTACCTACTAGCAGACATTTCAGCCAGTGCTAGCCAACAATGCTATTGAGTAACGTTAAACCTATTTGTTGTACTTCAATCATAATGTGTACTTGACATCTTATCTATCAAGAGCAACGAATACCGGTATTAAATAGAGGTAATTAATACTGTAAATAGTGCATACATAGTGAAAAAGATAAAACCGAAATGACAATAATACCTCTAATTCGAATATAGGTATTATTTTTTTAGCGGTAATCGTTTGACATTTTATATACAGGTATTCAATTTAACCGGTTTTACAATCCCTGATTAAAAATCTATTTTCTGAGAAATGCCCTAAGGCGACGGCTTAAATAATCAATACTTTAGCACTTCCTTGCACTTACATGGTTTCTTGTCGGTCTGATTGTGACTTAAGGTGCGTTAGGGTTGTTACTAGTAGAGAAAAAAATATTATTTAATTTATATCACAACTTTTTGATATGAGCTTGGCTCGTAGTCGACATTTAACTTCTCTTTACCTTGTTCCTTGAGAATATCGATGTGTTTTCAAGCCTTGTCATTAAAAAATCGATCATACCTATCGTCCTCTAATGCATATACCTATTATCTGGGAATTATATATGCTAAATGGTGTCACGGTAAACCCACGCTTTGTTACCGAATATGTAGCTACTCCCATGTAGTTTTTTGTAGGTTTTAGACTAATTCGGTAAGTTTATAAATTAGATATTGAGCAAAGTTTTTACAAGCACACCTATGTGAACAATCTATACCAGGGGTCGGCAAGTAGTTTTAAGTGGGGTCCGGATATTATTAAAAATAAAAATTCGAGGTCCAGAAAAAAAACTGATGATTAGGTATTTAAGTAATATTTTTTTATTTTTCTTTCAAATTAAGACTTGAAGTTATTATATCATATTAGTACATAGTTATAAGTTAATGCGAAAAATTGCACCGACGGTCTTGAGCAAGTTTTTTATAATTTGGTTCACGAAGGGAACAGCAAATGCGAAGTGTCTTCAAGATGGGCGTCCGTTAGTCTTGAACGATATTTGTTCTTCACAAAATTCATTTTTGAGAAAGATGACGCGCATAAATATGTCGAGCCAAACATAGTCAGAAACATGAACTTTTCAGAAACAAACACATTTACCCCAAAACTCTTCAGTGGATGCATTTTTATACATTCGCAATTATTTAACTATATCTGGATTATATGGCGGTCCGCGGTTCGACCTTCCGCGGTCCGGATACGGACCGCGGTCCGCCTGTTGCGGACCCTTGATCTATACAAATAATTTAGAAATAGTAAAAAAAATGAACATTACGATAAAACGCATTATGACGTACTATTTGTAACAGTTAACAAAGGTGCAACTTGAAAACTTAACCATTCAATTTAAAGGTTCCATATTTAAACTTTTATGGTAGTTTTTCTACTCCTGTACTTTTATCTGTATTTTACTTGGTCACGAACACTAATATAAGAACATACATAATATGAGTTCAGAGAAGTCTATACTCTATTCCCCATAACAGCACTAGTGTCGTTATAGTCACATTACTATACTGCTAGCAGCCACAGACTTCTAAATCTAGGTTAAACTTAGGTCAATGATTAAGCGCTCAATTCTAACTTTACGATAAAAATGCACAACTACCAACTTAACAAACAATTAAATTCCTACGGTTTTTAAGAAAAACAAAACATTCTGAACTAAATTCATTGATGCCAACAACATAAAAACAAAAGTATTTTTAATATATTCACTGCGTGTCAATTTCATTAAAAAAAAAAAAGTTTACCATAGACACATTCTGTCAGTCATACGTCATATTTGCCTTCTTTGCTGGTTATGCCTTGTTTGTTTTTTTTTTTTTTTAAAACCTAGTCGTAGAAAAAGTATTGTATGCAACGTTGTATAATTAAGTCAAAAAACGCTCATTGCGTCTCTATTTGCGATACTCGCCGCATTCGCGGCTCGTCATGGCCGACTAGATTTCAAATCACGACCAACTCATAATATACGGTTGGCATTGCACACACAAAGGCTTTGTGACATTGGTGACACACTTGATTCCGGGTGAACCTAAGTAGTCATTAACGGGCTTTTGGAAAGTCAGTTTGGAGAGTCATCAAATTTATGGTCTCTATTTGACCTTGTTACCTAATGTTTCCTAAAGACTGTCCTTTAGGAAAAATAAAATCAGTAACATGACAACCCTACTTCACTTCCGTCTCGCAGTCGTATAGCCACTTACTGCAATTGAGGTCTAACCGGTGCACACTGGCTCATACTCAAAAGCATTGTAACACACGAACTGCATAACGCGATCTTACTCGGGGTGGAGGAAAGAACAGTTCAGTTTGTGGGAACTGAATCACGCTCCGTCTTTGGACTTTGTTATTTTTTTCTAAAGATCAACCTTTAGGAAAAATTATATGTCTCACTGTCAAATTGAAAATGAAACCGAATTTAAATGGTTAAAATTTGTGACATCCCTATCCCACTACCGTCTCGATGGCATAATATAATCACTAGCATAGTATATACTGGCATTAAGATGTAACCGGTGCACACTGGCACAACACACAAAAGCACTGTGACACACGGAATGCATCACACGATTTTCTTGCGGTGGAGCAAAGTGGTCGTTATCGGGTTTTCGGAGACCTTAACTAAGTCGTTAATCCAGCTTGTGGGTACTGATCCAGGCTGCGTCTTGGAATGTATGGTCTCCATTTAAGCACCTGGCTATTTTTCCTAAGGACCATGCTTTACGAAAAATTAGATCGATTAAAATCAGGGACAGCCCTATCCCAGTTCTGTCTCGCACTAGCATAGCCACTTACTGCCATTGAAAGGTAACCGGTGCACACTGGCACAACACACAAAGGCATTGTGATGCACAGAATGCACTGCTCACGACTTATCTCGCTGCGAAGGAGAGTGGTCGTTAACGGGAAATAAAACTTCAATTCAAGGAAGGTGATTCAGGGTTTATAAACGTTGGTTCCTTTTTTAAAACATTAAAGTTTATTCGCTGAGGAGCTATAAAATTCTTTTGAATTTAAGATATTGAATCAGGTTATATAGGTTAATTAATTTTAATGAAGCATTGCTAGGGGCACTGGTTTAATATGATACAAATGTGCAGTTAAGTTCCGTGATGAAACGGTAACTTACACGGTACAATGGAAAGTTATTAAGTACCGTACCATAAAAAGGATTTTATTGAAATGTACACTTTTTTTAAAAACGCATGAAATCTGGCAGCAAGAATTTCATTTTTTCGTTTGCTTATTTCGTTAACTTTTAAAACGTGCAAGCAGGGCAATCAGTAGCCAAGGAATTTGGTACTTTTAGTACTTATTTGGTAAGTAACCAAGAAGTCTTATAAAATAGTTAACTTGAGCTGACGTGAGCCGAAGTTTTTTGCTTAGATATTTTTGCCCAATGCCCTTGCCTGGACGTTTATTAGACTTCAATCTATGTTCGTTTTACTTATAAATTTGCAAAACTTCAAGCACTTAAAACTTTAGTTTAAACGCAAGCTGAAAAGCTAAAGAAGTCGTAAATAAAAAAAAAACGTGATCTCATCAGTATGCTCAGTTGATTTATAAGTATTTGTATCGATAATTTATTCCCTCCAAATCCTAGCACGATCTTGACATTTCAATTTAAATTCTTGGAGCACGTTCGATTTTATGAGCAAGGTGTACTTTTAACACTTTTCCCTTTACTTAGGGCGTGGCTGAACGGCAGGAACGTGTCGAACGCACAGACTAGACGAAGGATAAAATTACAGTAGCGTTTTCTTTCTTAAATTTATAATACTGCTCCTTTCTAGCAAGTCTTTTTCCGAAAAGTATAATCTTGATCTCTTCATATTGCAAACAAATAGACGTGTTTCTTCTTTGACTACATCATTACCTACTTAATTCACCTTAAGTAGGTAATGATGTAGTCAAAGAAGAATTTTATTTATTTTTTACACCACGTGAAAAGTGCTCATAAAGCCAAAAACGTCTTTGGGTTTGGGTGCTTCGAATGACCTATTTCAGTCCAGCTTCGAAGACCACCTAGCAAGATGAATGTAAGTCCTATTTCCCTGTATCATCACTAAATTGCGCTACAGACGAGCTAGCACAACCGGGTACGATTTCGCTAGTTGCGCGATAAAGCAGGACCTGTCCTTCTCTCACTATATTGACTTAAAAAGACAGGTAGTATTTGTCACGCGACAAAGAATCGCGACGCACAGTTATGTTATACTTACTGGAAGCTTATGATGGGGCTTCGTCGCACGATAAAACTAGTCACGTTCCGACAAGTATGTACCTAAATGGGGGAGTGATAAGTGTTTTATCATTTATTTGTCACGTAGCAAAGGCTTGTGATCTGGTCATTTGATATGGAACATAAATCTAAGGAATACGTGTTAACGTATTCATATATTTTTACTACAAATTCCCATCTACTGTGACGATTCTTTTCTGCCAAAGACTCCATCTTGAAGTCGTGTTAAATTTATCCTCCCCTTTGTTCCTCGGTCCCGTGTTTGTTTGGGATCGCTTACGTTTCCAGTGATTGTCTCCGTAATGACAAACAAACCTTAAGATAACTCCAGGATACTTCGTATTTTCTGGACTTTCTGTTATTTTGGGGACAAATCGTTCGGGTTTGTAGATGTCAGTTGAAATAAAAGTTAACATAATACTTAAAGGTCAAAGGCTGAAAGAAAACTTCTGCTTAAAAAAATATTAGAATTGAATATATATATATCAGTGAAACAAATCAAAAGCAAATCAGAGTCTATGAAGGAAATTACTGTAATGCGTACCTATAAGGACATAAAGTTTTAAACAAAACTGTAGACGTAAGTACTTTGTTCGTATCGTATTCTTAAAAGCTTTAGTTAAAAATACGAAAATGCAACATTAGTTTACTAAATGGGTCCACTCCTCAAAATATAAAGTTTTCTATAGCATTTAGTAAGAAAGAAAATACATTTAGCATAGCAAATCACGGCAATATGTATTGCACTGTCTTATTAACCCAATATTATGAATCCGGGTCTCGGCACCAGAGACCACCATTTTCTTCATACTTGAGCTTCCTTACGACATTTGTATTTAGTAGTAGCCGTTACTTAAATGTTAGTAGATGTTATCAACTGCCTCATTGACAAAATCAGTTTCTTTTGTTAACAGGTAAAATGGCAGCGGCGTGGTTCCTGACCTTGACACTACTTACCATATCCTCACCAGCACTATCTGCTCCCGCTCCCCAACATGCAGGTAAGCTTAAACTCTAAAATACAAACAATTTCCTCGTAATGAAATTTTTGTTATAGCATTAGCGCCTGCCAACGAATTCTAAACAATTTATAAAGCCGTAAATTGAAAAAATACATGCTTCGGGCAGGTTTGAAAACTGTCCGGGACATTATAAAACAGTTATTTTCCTTTTTGTTGCATAATGTCTCCAACAACCACACAGTAACTGATTGGACTGATTGGCTCCATTCCGGCACCAGTCTTTTCGTGAATTTACGTCCAGGTTAGTTTTAAGACAAAAGTGAACAGGCATATTTTGGATAAACCTGCTCCACTTTATTTCCAAACATCATGTGAGACCAAGATCAAATATAACTACACTATAAACTACAAAAGCATCACCATCTCTGTTTTAAGCTTTGATGTATATCAAATTGTATAACTCAAGTGAGTCAAGTGTTTAATAAAAATCAGGATAAATTTATGACATGGTTCAAACGCTTAGAGAAATCTCCATACGATTTGTTAATTGACAATCTAGGACGAACTCAAACTTCGTGAACTGAGTTTACTCAGAGGATTTATGGAACATAGTTTCCGGAGACTCCTTTAGATATTTGAAAGCACTTTCGATCATAATCCGTCATCCTTAGAAGTTCGAAAATTGTTACTTTATCAATATGGGCGTATACTCGTACACTTATCGTATACAGTAAGTAGAAAGAATATGAGAATATACTTACATAAGTTTCTTCTTAGACAGGATCTGAAGAGTTTAATGCTAAAAATCTAGTTACATGATGAGTGCTAACAATGGTAATATACAAAGCAGCCCGAGACTATGCGACATGAAGAGAAAGTACCTCAAATATTGTAGATAGCATATTTTGCTGAAAGGAGACTTTATAGCATAGCATTGGGACGCCCTGTATACCTATGTAGAGATTACGTACAAAGCGAGGTGAAAAGACACATTGTTTATTGTGTCCATGTGCGTGAACATCATAATGTTCAGAAAAGACAAAATAAAAGACCTAAATATTTGACTCAAGCCTTTCTTCAAGGTACAGGTAACTTGGAAAAATTATGGATTTTACTTCAACTTCGTACTTTTAAGCTCCCGGAATAAATATGATATCACATTTTAAGATCTATGTTGTTGTTAATTTTCTAAGACGCCTCGGGTGCTAACTCAAATAAGTATATTGTATTAAAATTATTTACTCGCTATATATTTATCTGTTGGAATTTGTTTTATTTAAATGAGTATACCTACTATATATTCTCTGAAGCCAAGAAAATATTAAAAATAAGAAGAGAAAGTATTAATAAGTATAGCATAGCTAAGACCTACAGGAAAATATAGCGGTGAGACATGTTCTCTAACATTGAACGTATCGTTTAAATCGCTGTGTCCTTTAAGGTATTATTGTACATAAATTTTCATCACACTTGCTCGAAAATGGTGTTGTTACACGTAGGTTTTGCGGGCCGTAAATGACCTTTTCATCACACTTGCTCGAAAATGGTGTAATTACACGTAGGTTTTGCGGGCCGTAAATGAACTATTACGCCCTAGGGCGTTATGGTTTTCTTTTTAAATTTGAAACGCTAGTTCTGTTTTACTCTTATTTGTCATTTTCAAAGGAAACGCCAACTTACTTTTTTAACTTTTATTACTGAAATATTTATTTAAAGAGAACTGTTATTGCAAATACATGTAAAAACATATTTCTGTAACATTCATTAAATGTCTAAATATTGTATTTCAGTATTTTGCAAATATAAAATAAACCATTTTTAGTCTTTATCGCTATGGTTTCCGAACGTGACTTGACGTTTGCATTGTCTATGGAATATGTCACTAATGTCACTGTCAGTTTTACAATTTTATTTAGGTTAAGTAAGGTTATTTTAATCAGATTTCCTCACAAGTGTGATGAAAAACATTGTGTGTGCCACGGGCGGTAAAGGAATTACAAACTCGTGTTATTAAAGCCCTCGGCTTCGCCTCGGCCTTGTAACAAACACTCGTTTGTAATTCTTTACTTACCGCCCTTGATACACAATGTACTAATTACGCCTTAGGGCGTAATGGTTTTCTTTTTAAATTTGAAACGGTAGTTCTGTTTTACTCTTATTTGTCATGTTCAAAGGAAACGCCAACTTACTTTTTTAACTTTTATCACTGAAATATTTATTTATTTGGAATTACCGCCATTGATACACAATGTACTATTAGAAACAGTTGGCCTCAACTGGACACTTTAGTAGTTCGCCACGATACAAATATATTCTGCTACTTTTAATATTTACGAGTTAGAAGCGAAGTTCCATACAAATTTCGCTCGCTCGAGTTCGCCGCGACTGGTTTTGTATGGAAACTCGCCCGCAGTTCGCCTGCAACTCGCAAGTGTGAAAAGGCCCTTAAAGTTCGCTAAATGAGTATTATGAAGGTAACAATGCCGTGCAATTACGAATTGTGATTTTATGCATATCGCTAAAATAGTGAGGTGAGGTTAGTTGGACTTTTCACGGCTACAATATTACAGTAAAGTCGCTGAAAACCACCAAGTTTTCACAGTTATCTATATCTAATTATCCCTTCAGGTCCAAAGCTAATAGTTAATAATAAATTTAATCGATACTTAGTTGAAGTACTTATTTATTGGAACTAAGAAATAATAAATAATACATGATTCTAAGTGCTAACCTAACTTAACTTAAACCTAAGACCAATATACGGGTTCGCCGAGGTCTGCGCTCTTACTTTGTGACCACATATATGTACATTTACATACATATGAGTAAACTTTTCGTATTTTTTGCAACATTTCCTAATTTTGGTGTTGCCCTCTTGCCGCTCCTCACCAGGAGGCTAACTCCGCGATTAGAAAGAGCACGCGTTATGCGATAAAGAGAGACGGTCGGATGGGGTGCGTTCCGCCCGGTGGTTGGACCCAAACGTTAGTTTTGTTAGAAAGATAAACTTCTGTAGTAGTACAGTTATTTATTCTGTGACCACACGCCTTAGCCCGGCTCTCAATTATGTTGTACGCAGTGGACAATATTCTGCCTAAAGTTTGAAAGGTTGTTTGTAACTTCATTGTTGACATTTGCGATTCGTGACCCAACTCCAAATAAACATTGGTATATAAACTTAGCAAGTTAACAAGTTTGTTAGGTAACTTTGTCTATGCATACTTGATGAGTAAAATCATGCACTTGTCACTGAGGGTACACTGGGTACAGTCGAGTAGAGTTCCTGTCGTAGGAAGTGTAAAAATTCATTTCAGGTACTATTATAGCGTCATTGTCTCAAAATCTGTAAATACTGTAAATTAAACATGAAAAAGGAAACGCAGTGTCGGAGCTTTGCCCATAAGGGAATGTCAAGTTTGTCTATGCTTGAGTTTCTTTGATTGCGAAACAATGACGTTTATTCAAAATTGACTTAGTTCTGTTGTTGATTTGTCACTCTTTTGCATATCAGAAAAATTGTGAATTGTGCTGAACAAGGAATTGGAGTCAGTGATGGTTGAGCTGAGCCTTTCGGGCGAAGAGACATGGCTAGAATCGCATCCAACCTCACTGCATTATAACTATAGTTACGATTGGTATTATCCTGCACCAACCGATAAAAACCTACACGCGATTGCGAATGACCAGTTATTTGGCCTGATATCCTGGCTGCCTTCTTCACTTCGACAGACCTTACGAACTAACGTACACATTAAATAATAAAACAATTATAACTAAGTCACATTTATTTTATCATTTCGATGGGTTATGCAAGTTAGTGGTGTCAAAAAAGCCCTCCGCCTTCGGCATCGGGCTTCTAATAGACTCTCGTTAGTAATCCCTAATTACTGCCCTGAACAATGTACTATTTTACTCGTCTTAGCCGAAGCAAACAGAGAAACGAAATCGCGAACGGGTACATTATTATATCAATAAAACTTAATACAGGTAATATAGTAAAGCATTTTATTTATTTCACACAAATACAAAATGGTCACATAAAAACAATATCAGATTTAACACAATTAAATCTAGTCAAAAAGACCGCCTCGTGCTGTCCCTGGCGCAAAGGTACCCATCACACTAGCCGCGTTACCACGCTGAATGGCGATGGACAACCTTTGCACCAGGTACGAGCCTACGCGGGCGTCAGACCCTCTCTCCCTAATTCTATGTCCCACTTCCCTAATGAAGGCAATAGCCTCCGACCCCCAGCACCCAGTGGTTTCAAACGCAAGGGGTACGAAATAATAATTACCGGCGAGGGCTGAATACTTGTCCCGCTTTTTGAGTGCGGCAAAATCCGCAGCCGCACCAGCTGTCTGCATTGTTCGGCCAAGGTGCGAGGCGGCGAAAGTAGAGGAGACCGGGTATGGTTGTCTCACGGGTTGGTTGTCACAGCAGCCATTAAATAATACGAAACGAAGGAATAATTGCATCGCTCGGTGTTAAAAGATTGCAAGAGCTTCACCTCCTTCCCTGCTTCACCAATCGATGCACTTATTCCTTCGTTTCGTATTATCTAATGGCTGCTGTGACAACCAACCCGTGAGACAACCATACCCGGTCTCCCCTACTAACGCACGTGGCGTCCCATAGCAATGGTAATATAGTGTGTAATGTGAGTGCGTATTTTGTCGGAAAAGTTCGTATTTATCTTACTCACTTAATTAGCTTCAGTTTTCATTTTGACATTATAGTCTGTACTTTTAGGTATTTAAAAAAAGGTAAACAAAAAAACCACGTAACTCGGGTCGTTCAGCCAATCGAAGTAACGTTTTATATCTGTGGCACAATACCACTGGCTGAACGACCCGTGTCACGTGGTTTTTTTGTTTACCTTTTTTTAAATACCTAAAAGTAGAGACTATAGACACTGACTAATAAAGTTTCATATTAATGGACATATACATAAATTACGTAAAATTAATTTAATACGGTAATTGATGAACACTTAGAGTCCAGTCGTACTCGGATTGGGGTCCTAGTTTTCGCGATGACAACAAATTATTCACTAAATATATCTGTACTATATAATCATATTTTATTTTCGGATGGAAGTCTACGTCTCTAACAATAAAAGGGAAATAGAATTACTAACATAATTCCCATTTCATCCCGCGATGGAAACGTAATTGGCAGCTCTTTTCGAAGTGTAACGAGTAACGAGATGCCTTTGTCTTTGACATAATAAAAGGGAAAGAAAACGCCACTCTTGGCTGAAGAGTATGCTGTAACATTTTCAGTGAAGTAACTGAATGTGCAATTTGTATGAGGCATACTTTTTGAAGCTTGCTACATTTGTTTACTGCCATTATATACTGTGTCGTCACTCAATAGGAATGGTAAGTAAAAATGAGCCATTTTATTGAAAAAAAAAACAGTATCAAGTCCTAAATTAGATATCAGTTGCACTTCGCATATTTTTTTATAGCACAGGTTGCACGATTTATTTTATTGGTGTTTTTATAATGACTTATCACGGATACATAAAACTTTACTAGAGGCAATTCCACACTTATCAAAATCGTACTTGTAGGTACTTTATTTTGAAAAAAGCCAGCAAATTTGCATTAAGACTGCTGCTTTAGTTTATAAACATATGGTTTGAGTCAAGCTTACTACTACATTAGTATTTCTGTAAAAATAAGTAAATCATATCATACTAAAATTATAAATGTGAAAGTTTGTGAAGATGTTTGGATGTTTGTCAGGAAATAACGGGATAACAACTGGATGGATAGAGCTGAAATTTGGCATGCAAGTAGACAAAGTCCTGGATTGGAACATAGGATACTTTATATCCCGGTAAATAGTTCCCTCGAGACAGTAACGGGAACAACGCAGGCGAAGCCGCGGGTAAATGCTAGTTTAAAATAATTTTACATATCTTCTTAATCTAATGAGGTAATGAACGTTTCTACCCTGGAAAATATCCAGTATAATGTAGCCAGTCTCTTATACAAATTAAATTACTCAGGGATATTATTAATTGCCCGTGCTGCCCACTAAACTAAAAAGGACGTAACTTACGCTAACTTCCTTCCTTATACCGGGCAGTGTACCTTTCTCAAATTGCGCGTAGTTAATGAAAAACAAACCTGGTGTTGATTAATTAAACGAATCTTAGGCTTAGCGCCATATTTCTTTCAGAGGCCGTTGACCTCAGGTCGTTACTCTTATATATTATGGACCTTTTCATGTGGCGGGATCTCTTGCCCCCGATGACGTGAAAGTAGATTGATAAATGCTGCCGCGCTGCGAGGGCTATTTCGGTCCGTATTGTGCGGGCTGGTAAATGAGATTGTGGAAAATAAACATTCCGTTTTGATGAGGTGCTCTTTAGTTCTTATGTGTTAGATATTAAGATAATGCAGTGACTTAATGCGTGCTTGAATACTGTTTTATTTCAGTTATGTTTCTGTTATATCCAATGATTGCCTGGATAATAATGATTTTGAGGCATTAAGTTCGCCAATTGTTCTTTCATGGATACTGTGCAATAAAGATTAAATAAATACATAATATTGGTTTAAACTTTCACGATTTTCACTCATTATTATAACAAAACGGGACTTAATCGCGTAAAAACATGCTATTACCTCGACGTTTCGGACGTGCCGTGACCTCCATGGTCGCGAAGGGACTGGCGAGGCGGGTGTCAACATCTTCTAGCCGCGCGGGTTTTCCGAACTACCCGCACTTGGTATTTATTATTACGTTGCATACTAGGCTTGTCACTCGACCGACACACAACACTCACAACATCAGGAGATTTGCCAAAGCACACTTGATGATGTTTACACATGACTGGATGATGACTGGATTCCACGACGAAACGCGTCCGAAACGTCGAGGTAATAACATGTTTTTACGCGATCAATTCCCGTTTTGTTATAATAATAAATAAATACATTATTATAAAGACTAATAAAGATCTTTCACAACTTCTGTAGATGTACGGTTTATTGCCCTTGTAAATTTACTTTCGACTAAAACCACGGGCAGAGCGCAAATACATTAGCGCTTAGCCCATTACATGGAATGGCACTCACGAGAAATTGCTGGAACTAGCGGCTGGATCGCCTGCATTCCTTCATACGTTGTTTGGGTAACCAAAATGGGTATTAAATACCCACGAAATTGCGGGTATCCTGGGACGTAATCTGACCTAGGCTGAAATAGTTTTAAGTGATACCTAAACAACGTGTTTCATCCAACGAAATAAAAGTATAGAGACGGACAAGTAGTCCAACTTCGGCCATTTAGGAGCGCGCGACACGTAGCGATCACGCGTCTGTGTGAGTGCAATCCATACTGGAGCGTTTTTACGCATTCTTAAATATTTGCTTGTAGTGCGTTCGTTCACGGCGCGCTCACATACAAGCGCGCGATACATCGCGCGCTTGTATGTGTAATTTTGTAGTATTTTTTCTTCATACAAAAGGTGTACAGCGTAAAGAATAACTAAATATTTTTACTAAAAAAAACCCGACCGCGGTGCACTTTAAAAGTGCATAAAATCCGCCATTTTGTTTATCTTAACGAACTTCACCTACCCAGTGACACTCGCGCCATCAAGACGAATCCAATGATGTTTCATTTATCAAAATCTGTTGTGCCGTTGAGTAGTTACGAGCGGACACAGGAACGGACATACATACATACATACAGGTCAAACACATTACCCTCCTTTGGGCTTCGCCGCAGTCGGGTAAAAATTACTGCTATTACACTGTTACCTATGAAGTTTGTAAGGACCTAAAATTATAAAAGAGGTTGAACTTGAACTATTGTTTTAAAATAATTGTTTGCCGTAGCCGTACGGTACTTACATTGGTAATAAATAATGTACTAATGTCATAATTAAGTATTTCGTCATACTCTCGGATTTGAGGTACCGTAAAACGGGGTGAGTTGGCTGGAAATCGAAGTTCAAACCTGGATAAAAGTTTATTTTTATATGTGGCACATTGATTTATATACAAAAAAAGTGTTCCGGAGGTAAGAATTTCAGTTTGTCAATGATAGTTAGTTGCTTCATTGCATAGTTTCAACGAAAAATTCATAATAGTAGGCAAAGCCAGCTCACCCCGTAGTTGGGGTGAGAAGGCCTAGCAATTTTATATTTTGTCAATATAGCCTCGTTTTCTATGTTAAAACCATTATAAATAAAGAAAATATAACTTAAGTTTTTCTGTTTCCAATAAGCCATGTAAGTATATAAACGATATCCGAAAGGTGGATGAACACTTACTTTGGTAAACATTACTTAAAAACAAAGTTTTTTCAACTAAAATTCCGCCGATTTCGAGCATCAACTTTGACAGTGAATTTGTGTTTCAAAATTGTATGATTTGGCAGCTTAATGTTGCGAAAAGAAGAAAAAATATGTAAGCCCAAAAATTAAAGTAACTACTCAAAAATGAAATTCTGGATTCGCAAGCCAACTCCCCCCGCGAAGCCTACTCACCCCATTCTACGGTACACAGTTTTCAGTACGAGTTAGTGTTCTACATATATATTTTCAGCCGTGGACATCCAGCTATATGAAGTCTTATTTTTTGGGAGCCATGTACCACAGCTTGTCAACTTCGTTGGTGACACTCCCATGTGTCCTTTTTGTTTTGTGCAGCCGTAACTACTTACACAAGTTACCGCCAACACGAACGGCGACCGACGGAGGCTGCCGGTCGAAGTTGCCAAGCTATAGTAGACGTTTAAGATAAAAACATAATGATGTGTACCCACTCCGTTATCTATTGTAGTACCTATTTTCCTCAGGAAAGGCACTAATTGTATGAAACATATAATATGGCTGTCCTCTTTTGTTAGCTAACAATTATTGTCATACCCAAGTTTGTTACTGGCACCAATTATGCAGTCTACTTCACCGGTACATTTTCAGGGCACACGATACGAATAAAGGACAAAGGCTGAAATAATATGCCTGTAGCTGACTTAAAAGGGTGTTGTTTTGTCCATAACAAATAATTTAATTTGCACTTTGTATGTGAGCATACTCGTAGTTCATTTGTGTCATTTCCAAAACAACAATGCAATAAAACAGTATTAAAATATAACAGTGGTAATATAAATAATAGTATTTTATGCAACAGTTGTATAAGTGGGTTCAAAAAATGCGAATTGCGTGAGTTGCGATACGAGCCGCGAATGCGGCGAGTATCGCAAATAGAGACGCAATGAGCGTTTTTTGACTTAATTATACAACGTTGCATACAATACATTTTCTAAGACTAGGTTTTAAATTATAAAATACAAAATTAATCATAACCTGGAAACAAGGCAAATATGACGTTTGACTGACAGTATGTGTCTATGGTAAACTTTTTTTTTTTAATTTAAAATAAACTTAAATTAAAAATACTTTTTTTTATGTTGGCATCAATGAGTTTAGTTCGGAAAGTTTTGTTTTTCTTAAAAACCGTAGGAATTTAATTGTTTTTTAAGTTGGTAGTTGTACATTTTTACCGTAAAGTTAAAATTGAGCGCTTAATCCTTGACCTAAGTTTAACCTAGATTTAGAAGTCTGTGGCTGCTAGCAATAACGAAAAGTGACTATAACGACACTAGTGCTGTTATGGGGAATAGAGTATAGACTTCTCTGAACTCATATTATGTATGTTCTTATATTAGTGTTCGTGACCAAGTAAAAGACATAACAGTACAGGAGTAGAAAAAACATTAAATTGATTTCATAATACAATAATAGTATTATTACACAACTAGGGTGGTAAAATAAAGAAAGGCCGAGATCGTAGATGTTTGAGGCCCGAGCCGCAGGCGAGGGACGTAAATATGCGATCGAGGGCTTTCTTTATTACCTCCCGTGTTGTGTACATTATTTTATGTCTACACTTGGCCAGAAAGCGACTTTTTCCGAACGCGTAGCGTGCGGAAAAAGCCACTTTATTTCCAGGTGTGGCATAAAACACGTTTTTCTACTCCTGTACTGTTATCTGTCTTTTACTTGGTCACGAACACTAATATAAGAACATACATAATATGAGTTCAGAGAAGTCTATACTCTATTCCCCATAACAGCACTAGTGTCGTTATAGTAACTTTACGTTATTGCTAGCATCCACAGACTTCTAAATCTAGGTTAAACTTAGGTCAAGGATTAAGCGCTCAATTCTAACTTCACGATAAAAATTCACAACTACCAACTTAACAAACAATTAAATTCCTACGATTCATAAGAAAAACAAAACTTTCCGAATTAAATTAATTGATGCCAACATAAAAAAAAAGTATTTTAATTATCGTCACATCATGTCACCAGCCATATCAAAAAAAAGTTTGCCATAGACACAACTGTCATGCCGGCTGTACACACTCGGAGAGACCGGACGAGACACGCGTGACGTCCATGTATTTTATATTTTAACCTAGTCGTAGAAAAAGTATTGTATGCAACGTTGTATAATTAAGTCAAAAAACGCTCATTGCGTCTCTATTTGCGATACTCGCCGCATTCGCGGCTCGTATCGCAACTCACGCAATTCGCATTTTTTGAACCTTCTTATACAACTGTTGTATAAAATACTATAACCGGTAATTTTTTTAGTAATAAAAATGTAATTTGTATTGTGCCCATCTTTAAGTTTTATTTAAATATCGCAAAATATTGAAGAAGAATGACAAAAATGCGAAGTTCGGATTTGCTAGCAATTGTTTAGTTCTTCCAATATTTTCATAACGTATGTGTACGTTCCGAAGCATACATACCCTAATGATTTTAATTACGCGAGCCGTGATGTCATGAATACTTAATGGCAGCGCTATAGAACGTCATATATCGTTAACTATGAAACGACGTATGTGACTTCAAGTTCTATGAAGTAATGACCTTTAGTCTATGGATAATAGCGAGAACCATTATTAATAGAAGCATGTGTTATGTACTGTGTGAGGTATATAGATGGTTATTATTGGTTACGCAGCAAAACATCTAAAAACGTCGTTTTGCATACGATCAAAATACATAAAGTCAAATAGCAGAACGTACGGAACCCATAACATCTTTTATGCCTCACCTGGCCATAAAGTGGCTTTTACCGCACGCTTCGCGTACGGAAAAAGCCGCTTTCTGGCCATATGCAGACATAAAATGATATACACAACACGGGAGGTAATAAAGAAAGCCCTCGATCGCATATTTACGTCCCTCGCTTGCAGCTCAGGCCGCAAATATCTGCGATCTTGGCCTTTGTATTACCACCCTAGTTGTGTAATATACCATAAGATTAAAATATATACGGTCTAAATTCATTACGTGTATAATCTAGTAATAGTGCGCTAACTACTTAACAACTACTCTGTGTGTGTAGTTGAGATAGTATTCTTTATACATTTTAACTATTTAATATTTCGGTTTATAACTCTAAATACAAAACATTAAACCAGTTGTGTCAAAAATTATAAAACCATAATGTTTTTGTTCAATTTCACGGGAAAAATATATCGGTGCTTAAAAATTTGTCCTATTAGTTTCCTAACGAAAATCCTGTGTGAATGTGCAACATTGTTTTTAACGGGGCGAAATCACCTTAAGCAATTAATACCAGTGTATTATTTGCTTCAATTGCAATCTACCAGGGTAGATTGCGGGTTCGGTAGATAATCGGCTTTCCTGCCGAGCTCCGTAGTTAAATTCAATCAAAATTCAAGCCAGTTTATTAAATGAACCATTAATCGCTTATACCAATGAAAATTTAGGTCAGTTTGAAACCTTTTGGTCTCTCAATTTGGGTTGTTTTGGGGTTTTAATTACTATAGCTGAATGCAGGTAGAATTTTCTTTCTTAACTACTTATTACGCGAGTGAAGGAAAAAATGAGAGAGAATTTTAGAATTAGTATGATTTGTTTAAATAGCAGCTTCGTTTAATAGATTTTTGCCCAGCAGTGGAACTCTCCGATAGGCTAAGGAAAATATAGAAAACTGCAAAAGACAGAGAAACGTGTATATCCTTCCTTGTCTGCTAGCGACATAAGCCGAACAAATGAGGATGGATGCTTCTTCAAACGCGTTGGCGTGACGTCGATAATACAGCCTCCTAGAGTTACGCCGCAAACCAAAATGTTTGTGAATATCCATTTCGTGAGTAGCACAATTTTCAACTTTATGCATTAAGTAATAAGGTACAAAGTTAAGTTTTCGTCGAGTACTGCTGTCTGTAGACGCGTGGGTGTTCGTAGACGCCTACGCTGAATTAACAACGTGTACAATTGACATGGAAATGCATTTTACTTGGCATTCAATGAAGATAGATACAATTTCTCGAAATTAAGTGCTAATTGGTTTAATTTAACTTTGTGCTGTCAGTTTCAGGCAGTAAATATAAGTATACTGGCATTTACCCACGGCTTTGTCCGCATTATAGCCATTAATGTCCCAAGGAAATTCTTTACTGGGATATAAAGTATCCTATGTTTCAATCCAGGACATGGTCTACTTGCATGCCAAATTTTATCTCAATTCATCCAGTTGTTACCTCGTCATTTAGTAACAAACATCCAAACCTCCATACATCAAAACATCCAAACATCTTCACAAAATTTCACATTTATAATATTATGGTTGGATTATTAGAATGGTATTTTTTAAATCTTGACACCTGCCTCCTTGTCTTGTAAAAGTGTTTTTCTAAAACATGCAATGAAATGTTGACATTACGTGCCTTAGGTATATTGTAATAAGCCGCAAAGTACCTACCTCGTTTTCGGTGCGGCTTCACACTTGGCATTTAATGGAATTTCATACAACTTTGTGCTTTTTTTTAAATTTCCATTCCACATTTATTTGTAACACGGCATCACGGCGTTCAACCATTAAAAAACAATAAACGATGTTTGCTATATTTTGCAATTTTATTTATATAAAACCGGTCAAGTGCGAGTCGGACTCGCGCACCGAGGGTTCCGTATAAACTAATAAGTAGACCAACCTTACGACTAACAGCAACCCTGCCTTAAACCCGCTTTAGCCCTATTCAACCAGGAAAAATCTTAACAGCGCGATGCAGCGTATGCAACAGCGACATCTATTGATACTAAATAGCGCGTAAATTTTACTTGTAATTTAAATTTAAACGTTACTTTTTGTTATTGGCTGATTGAAATAATTGTTTGTCAACTAAGTTAGTTCTCATGTATCATTTTTAGCCACAAGCTACCTTATTTTAGATTTGTGTCCCTAGATGACGCTAGTGGTATTTCATTTTTATGGTATTTACTAGTGTCAAATTTCCTAACATACTCCTATTATAGACTTTTAATAATTATTGTTACTTTATGTTTTTTTCCCGATTCCTGATGAGTGATCATTGTATTTAATAGACATTTTTTATATAATCTGAAATAAATCATCGCTTAGTTTTGCTACTCTCCGCTAGATGGCTCTCGTAGGGAGGGTAGAACTAATATGTTAAGATTTTTGTAAATTTTTAAAAAGTATTCAAGTTAGGAAGAGAAAATATAACGGTCTTCCTAATAATAATAATAATGCTAATAAGTAGATACATGAATAGTTCAAGAAAAACTGTATGGCGATTAGTTTAGTAGGAGCAAATAAGTATGTGTTATGATTTTTGCAAATTTCTCAAAAACGGTGCAAGTGAGGAACACCGTTATATTTTTCCTGTAATATTTAGGACGACATTAATAATTGGTAATTATGACACATTTTTCTGATCAGTAACTTCGGAGATAATAGGGGGGAATAGTATTTTTTTAAACTTTTTTCGCCATAAATCAAAAAATATTTATTTAAGAAAAAAAATAAAAATGGTATTTTAATCTACAAATTAAGTTCTTTCATTTGATACCCCACTCGATATATTAGCCTTACTTTCAATTTTCAAAATCCCATTACGGAGCCCTTTAAAAAAAAAAGTAAAAAAGGTACAAGATTTTTTTTATGTCCAATAAGCTCGGGTTAGCTACCTTTAACCCTATTCCAAATTTCAAACCGATAGCAGCAGTAGTTCCTGAGATATCTGGCTGTGACAGACGGACAGACAGACAGACAGACAGAGTCGCACCATAAGGGTTCCTTTTTTACGATTTTGGTACGGAACCCTAAAAATCGACACCAACATAACAAATAACACATTATAAACAATTTCCAATAATTTTAAATTGAAAACTTAACTACAAGAATACACATTTAACATATTTAAATTAAATATTCGCGGTAAAAATGTATACTGAAACAGTTTTTGGAAAGGAAATTGAAAATGTTCCATTCTGTAATTCTATTTTTTGTCTACTTCACTTTTAGTGTCTCTTTCTTTGGAGTGTTTTTAATTTATTTTATTGCATATTTGAGAAAAGCACTGTACATACCTCGGCGTGAAATGGAGTTGCCAGCCTCGTAACTAACTGGCCTCGCCTTCGCTCGGCCATCTATATGTACTCGGCCGGCAACCCCTCACTTCCCGGTCTCTGTAGTAATGGACTATTTCTTATGGTCAGTTTCAGATGCGTAAACTTTAATAGTACCTAGTCACTATTATACACGCAAAATACGCGCAGAACTGTCGTCGACTTGCGGAAAACTAGCACACGTGAAACTAAACTTTAACATTATCTAATATTGTTTACAACGGATAGGTATTTTGAGGACTGGCATACGCTGATACATATACTGCAGAGACTAGTCATTCTTAAACTTCGATTTTCATATCATAAATAAGGCATTAGTGTACCTAATTCAACACGTTTTACACTATTAATTGAAGTATGCGTAAATATACGAATCGCTCGCCAGTTTTCGATCTAATCAAATCATAAATCATTCTGTATTGTGTATTGAACGTCTAATTCAAACCCAATTATGCAAATCCTGACTGACGGTAGGAAAGATAAATATTATCATGAACTTCTGACCTAAAACCTGCACGCGCAAAGTTCATCTTCGTTCCGTTTATTTAATACAACCGTTGATTGAAAAACTTCCGCCTCTTATTCAAATGCAGATATTAATTTATCAGAATATTTATCAATGAGTTCCATAAGGCGATCTATTCACTTGCAAACACAAAGAATGACAAAAGATTGTACCTGTACAAAAGGGAGGGAGTGATTACTTTGCTTTGTTTTCATTGCATATTGTAGAGGAGCTTGTGAAGGACTATATTTACCTGCATAGCCATATTTATACCAGTACCTATCAGACGAAGGAAGCAAACAAATTAGTAAATAAACAAAAGTATAAACAAGCGAAGCGAAACAAGGAACTACGGCCGAGGTTGGATGGCTTTGAGCCTTGTTCGTTATAAACAGCCATCTTGATAATCGTTCGTATTTCTCTAAAATAAACACGCAGATATAATCTAGTGCTCATAGAGTAGAGTACTGTGTTTGCGTACGGCCACTATGCCAAAATATAAAGAGAGAAGAGAGCGCGCGACGCTATCCTTTCACGCGCCTGTGTGAGTGTGATCCATACTAGAGCATTCTTACGCATACGCATTCTTAAATTTTTGCTTGTAGTGCGTTCGTTCACGCCGTGCACACATTTAAGCGCACGATGTACCTTTGTAGAAAGAAAAATTACCTACTGCTATTGTACTGTGACTGTGCGGTCCAATGTCAGCAAACCAATGTCCCTGTTACTGGTCTGCTCGCGTATCATACTATTTAAAATTCAAATTACGTTTGAATGGTAGCCAATCAAGGCACTCCAAAGCCGCATTTGGTACACAATACAGTCTTGCAATAAACCTAGTACAACCCACAATTAAATAAACTTCAATGTAAGACAGACATTGTTGTATTAGTGTTTGTAGTGGTTCCGTCTGTTTCTGATTTGTCAAGAAAATTGAGATCTAAATATAGATCTGTTTTAGTCTTTGTCAAGTCAAACTGTCTATCTTTATCTGGAGCATTCCATGAAAATATTTCGTAAGGGACACCACCGTTTTAATACTTCCGAAAAATAAATTCAGGAACCTAATTATCAGCATTGTAATATCATAACTCGGCTTTAAGATTGGTAGTGTTTCTTAGCAGCTAATACTTTTTATTAGGATAGCTGCCATAGCGTTTCGTAAGGGACAAAAAGTTGATGTTTTCATGGAATGCTCCATCTGATGATGGTAGTATTTCTCGGGACTCCATTCCTGGAGTTTGCATAAAATACAGGTTGAGAATAAACAGAAACCTTATGATTGTTCTTAAAACTTAACGTGAAAATGATCGCAGCACGATTTTAATGCATTTAGCCAAGGACCTTAAAATAAATAGCCGGACGTAGCCTTGCTAGCAGATGACTGAAGCACCTCTAGTAAGCCGGTTGCATTTACCATGATTTGTTCATGAACTGACATTTAAAGTACCAAGACCAAGCATTGAATTTCGCACTTATTTTTTCAGGACAGTCGTCATTAAAATTAATGATGACGATGATTGTAGGGGTGACAACAATAGGTTACCCTTTGCCTCAAACTTACGTGACTCCTATATAATAATATAGATTTCTAATTTAAGTTCCATATTTAATAATCAAAGGGATGCTTAGAAAAATAACAACTTATGGTTGTAAATATTTATATTGTTTTTAAACAGTTTCATTTTACATATATAGATACAAGAAATCAAAGTACATAGAAAAATTAAATGGCACTCACCTGTGTCCAGACCGGGAATCGAACCCTCTGGATTTCCGGCCCAGCGACTTAACCACTCGTCGTTTTTCTATGTACTTTGATTTCTTGTATCTATATGTAACATAAAAATGTGGTGTAATTTACCCGCATTAAAAACTAATAAAGAAACATCATGTTTCTTTCATGCAGTTTCATTTTACTTGCTCTCGTTTATCGGTTTGCTTGTTTAATTCAAATATTACGAGCATGGCGACAGCTTTTTCAGCTACGATTAGTTCTACTAATTCGATTTATGAAACTTTGCACACACATTGAATTCCCGTGGCGATTTAATAATATTATAATTTTGAGTTGGTTAAGGGTCAGACTGTATAACAGTCACTTTGTTTAAATTACGCGCTGTCTTTTAATTAAATACGTTCAATCTGTAACACATGTAATAAGATAAAATCATCTCCATCCAGTCTGCGCATAAATAGTGTAATTAATTGGATTAAGTCACGGCAGACTGGCGAGCCGTCCACACGGACATAACGCTTTGATCTCGCAGCCTCTTGCACTGCGGGTAGGGCCGGGTCTTGGTCGTGTTATCTTTGGCACACTGTATAGCTTTATAATTACTATTTAAGCTAGAGATTCCGTACAGTTGGTTCTCCTTAGCTGTCCTGTAAGTAATAAATAATTTGCTCTCAAAAACACGGTAAAGTTTGATGTTGGAAATTTATTTGTTCGATACTTCTTAGCTGCAAAGTATAAAGATAGAGGGCTTCCAATCCCGGTATTCCGAGATCTCGGTATTCCGGGATCCCGCGCCTTTTTTCAGTCCCGCTCATAGCGGGATTACGAGCGCGGGATCCCGCGGGATTTGCGGGACTGCGGGACAAACATTTTCAACAAAATATAGATACAAGCAAATATGAAATACTAATAAATAATAATAAAACTTGGCCTTTTCTTTGTGTAAGTATCTTAGCATGATAGTTTGTCTATCTTCTTTGATGTTAGTTATTCTTTCTCGTTAGCTCAACTCAAAGGTTAACTGGAAGAGATCCCTGATAGGGATAAGTTCGCCCTTGTACACATACATTATTTTTTGTATTGTTTCTATTTGATTTTATTTATGTGCAATAAAGTGTTTACATACATACATAAATTTAATATTTTAATAATTTAATAATTTGTCTTGAATGATAATATAGTTCCTTAGTTTGTTTAACATAGGTTGATTTTAATTTTGGTCTCAATAAAACTAAGAGAAGTGCAATTTTTTTTTTATGTGTAATATTTAATGTTTAAAAGGTAAACTCTAATAAAAGTTTAAATACGTTGATTATTTCACCTTATAATTGATACCATTAATTTCTATGCGGGATCTCGCAAATACCGGGATCCCGCGGGATCGAAAATGTGCAATCCCCAAGGTACCCCCTACGGAAGCCCTAAGATAGACAAGTAGTAACTCTTAGGAGCGTGCGATATCTATTCAAGGTCGAGGCGCAGACGATGTGATCCGTACTGGAGCATTCTTACGCATCCATAAAAATTTGCTTATAGATTCCTTTTAAAGTTACTTCACTAAATAAGACAGATAAGAAAGCGCACCTACGTTTTCTTCCATACTCAGATAATATAATTTTAAACAAGAATTGTTCACAAAATTCAAATTCGATCACTAAAATGAAAATAAGCCAATTCATTGTCAGAAATTCTAAGCGTGAAATTGGTTCACACATTTCCCGAGATTCAAGTTGTTTGATAAAGGCTTTCTTTTTTATTGCTTCTCGGGAATTTAACACAATATCGGATTCGCTCTTTGTCAGCCGAATATTTCGGCGAGGTAATGCAATTATCGTAAAAGCAGAATAAAGAATGACCCAGATACCGTGCGTGGCTTATATCGTACCCTTGGTCAAATAACGACGTATCTGCAAAATGACAAATTTTCAGGATATGTGTGTATCATGTAGTTCGTATGATTTGTATGACTTTTAAGCAATAAAAAAACTTTGGACGTAACGTCACATGCGTCGTTATTTGACCAAGGGTAACCATTATTATAATCTATTTTTCGCTGCTACAAAAATTGTCTTATATAAATGTTCAGGTAAGTACCTATGATCCCAGGTCTGGCTCGTACCTGGTTCAGAGAATTTCGCTGGCAATGCAACAGAAAAATACCGCCCACCTTGTATACATATAACTTTTGCGCCGGTACCTACCAGTCTAACGGGACTGGCGTTTAATTGTGTATGTATTTATAGTTTAGATTTGTGGCTTTGACAAAGCGTGTTGCGGTTTTCACGGTTTTGTTTTCTTTTGTCGAAGTTTGTTGCGAATCATTTCTTGTTTTAAATATGGAGGAAGTTTGTTATGGATACTCATTCTGTGATTCTGACGAAACCGGCGTTGTGGATGTAGCGAATCTGTTTTTTCGGTATTTTTATTTTGTTTTATATAAATGATTCTTATCAGTACCTAGCCGCCAGGGCTGTCCCTATTTTGCCGAATATCTATTTTCAGGTGTCTATGTGAGACCCTCGGTGCGCGAGTCCAACTTGCAGCTGCAAAAAGACCTACCACGGTCTTTTTTCGCTGCAGTTCTTCCCCTAATTTTCGTGTGTTACTAAGTATAAGCATCAAGTGCAAACTAAAAGCAAGAGGTTACATACATTGCTTTTTTACCCGCATAATTGTGTTGTGATATCTGTATTACAACACAAGAGAGGTAGAGGCTTCTGAGCCTCTCACAGTTATTTTTAATATATAAACCTCTGTTTTCTTTGAAAACAAAGGTCTATAAATAATTATCCATCCTTGAAAGTTATCCAACTTTCATAACAGGAAAACATGGACTCATTTAGCGAAAAGCAGAAATCGGGAATGGAATAAATTTCGAACTAACTCTTGTGAAAACTTATATAATTTTATCCATTAGCAAACATTTTGACACGGCCCCGCCTAGACGACGCCGTGTTGAAAGCTAATGTTGTATTGTATGTCATATTATTGAGTGGGAGCGTGCTAATATCAACCCTTCATGTTGAACAGAGAAGGGTCAATATACGGCGCATTCGATATAATGAGGTAAGTTTATCCACAAAAAAAATCTGTACCAGTCAAAAGTATGTCTAATAAACATAAACTGGGTATTGCAAAGAAAAGTTAAATTATGGAGGTTGATAATGTACCGCAGGGTTAAACATACCATTACGTAACCTAAGGCCATTGGGGGTGACAGCCAGATGTTACGCATTGGTTATGTGGGGCTCTCCACTCCAGAAGGGATTGGCCTACCCACTATAACCCTGGGATGCTTCCAACCTGTGTCTTCATGGTGATGGAATGGGATCTACTAGCACCTGCGCCCTAGGGCAAACTCTCTCCGAAAAAGGCACACTGTAGCATGGCCAGTGTCCCTTCCCTCACCTGCTCCCCCGACCAACGGCCGTCCCCCGGGGAGGCCAGGAACTGGCACCAGACACAAGAGGTCCAGACGTGTATCCGGCGCCAGTCTCACCCTCTCCTGTCCTTATGGACCGCGATGGGCCAGTCCTCTACCTCCCGCTCCCACAAGGGGTTTACGGGACACAGAGGACTAGTCCACCGCCACCACGCAGCGGCACAGGTCACCCGTCTGGTGCCTGTCCGCAGTGCCCCCAAAATGAGACGTCGGAGGGATGCTGCCCGTGCCCGACGCTCCACCCTCGCGTGCCGCACCCGGAGAGTCCTCTGTTAATAGAGGAAACCCGGTGCGAGACCCCCCAACCCCCCCTGCCGGGATCATTCGCAGCATAGATAAGTGATCAATTAGGGGCCCCTAAGAAATAACTTGCCATTGCTCACGGGGTGCACCGGCCGAGACGCTTCCTTTTCCTGCGGAAAACCGGATCAAGAGGAATGAGAAGAATCCCGACATTCTGGGAGGTTTCATGTCTAGCACCCCGCCTACTACCTACCTACCCAATTCGATTAAAACTGCTTATGGGCCATTCTCCTTCAGTTATCCATAGAAGTTGTATGGCTTTCGGTTCACAAAGAAACAAAATTAACTTTTTGTTTAATTAATCCCTTTGAAAAGGACCCTTATACACGATGGCATCTAATTGGTAATCAGGTACCAGTTTTTCTAACTCAGTAATTGATAGCGGTCACGTTGATGTCGTAATTAGTTACATCTAAACAATTTTTTTTTCTGTGATAATTTTTATTTCGAAATCATTTTTATCCTAAATTTCTTGTCACCCTACTAATCTGTATCTGTGAGATTACAACCTCTTTAAAAAATTAATGTCAATGATAATTTATGAGTAATAACTTGTCACTGTCATGTATGTAAACAAAGTCATAGAAGTCGCAAATATTGAATGAGAAAAGTAAATTAGTAATAAAAAAAACATGCCTCGACCATATTTGTGCTCAAAATATCGAGCGTTACAATATTGTAGGTACGTTTATCAATACAAACCAAACAGCTGAAGATGAACTCAAGAATTATTCCACGAAATTCATCCAAACGTACCAATTCTCACGCACAGTTTGATAAACCGCATGAACTAAAACCTCAGTGACTTCGGACAGTTCACAGTGCCAAACCGACGTCGTCCTGACGATCTGGATCGACGCATTTTAAGATACTTTGCTCGGGATCCTCGTAGGAGCAATAGGCAAGCAGCGAGAAGGTTTCATGTGAGTCAGTCCTTCGTGTGGCGGCTACTTAAATCGTCGGAATTGCATTCTTTTCATTTTCGGCCATTTTATCAATTTTAATTCGTTATCTATCACGCCCTAACTACTCATACTCGTAGAAAAGTTTATTTACTGAAGATCTGTCAAATTTTCCGCGAAAGACGTATCGTGATCACGTGATTTTACTTCAATAATTAATGTAGGTGACCATGTATCCAGTGGTTATTCGTTTAAATTATGTTTTAACCTTTAATTAATTAAACAGTGAGGTATTTGTGTGAGACCTTGCCTATTAAGTTTGATTTTAGCTAGATATTAATATTTGTCTACTCCTGATTACCGATTAGAATCCACCGTGTATACAACGTGAGCCAACCTATAGGTACACGATACGCATATAATTTGACGTGTGATTACATTAGTTTACCTATGTTTATGCCAGTGAAAATATGTATAATTATGGCAGAACAGGTCAGATTGGTCGAAGACTAAAATTTTCTATCTATGATTCTTTCTAGCTTTAAAAACATTGCTTGTCTTCAGTTTCAATTTAACGTGCCACTTGTTTTCTTACTCGGGCCATATCTTTGTAGTTGCCTATAACCTTCACCCGCAATTCTCCCCTTAACCACTCACCCAATTTTATGACTATGGGCTAATAGATCTTAATGACTTACATGTTGAACGCGTGTACCGTATTATACTCAACAGGTTACCAATTCGAGAAGGAGGAAATTGAGCTTAAGTATCTTTAAGCCAAAATTATGGGCCTCACTACCAGCACTTAAATATTGCTGGGGCGGTTTTAAATTTGTTCCAACAATAACCGTTTGAATTAGTATTATTAGCACGGATTCACTTTAAATGAACCATCATTACCACTAATATATCTGTATGTTTAATAAAATGGTAGCTAGACTATATTTGAACATTAAAAATAATAAAAAAACATAAATAGTTTTTGGAATTTTTGTCTGTTGGTCGTTTGTTCGCGCATCACGCAAAAACTACCGAATCGATTTGGATGAAATTTGGTGTACAGGTAGATTATGGCTTATATACTTATAGTTAAAATATAGCTTAGGTATTTTTTTACCCGACTACGGCGAAACTCAAAGAAACATTTACATATTTCAGTTTTAGGCAAGCACTAGTTTTTTCAATTAATAATGATGAGGTTAGTAGTGCTATATTGGGTATTCTAAAGTACTTAAATACTCATATTTTCAATGAAAGAAATCAATGTAAAACTTAAAATTCTTCCGAGAAAAACTTTAATGCAAACATTGAAATAGAGCGAGCGCTCCGAACGGCCAAATATGCCGACTGGGCGGATATTCAAATAAGAATGGCTGGTATGTACTCCTCGGATGAACAAGCTGTAGATATGAAAATCATAGGGCTTAAGGAAGGAGGTAAGTAGTACATAGTAGTTTGGAAATATATCTTAGAGATCTTCAAGGTGAAAGTGAATGGGCGGTTGTTGAAACAGCGAAGTGTATATCTCCGGTCTCGTAGATCTTTGCCATCAAGTGTTACTGAGTTCAAACTTTGGCCTATAATTAGTCCTTATGTATAATTGTACATACCTTAGTCTTTTTGGGTTGTTAATGCAAACTATGCCTTTAAACGTATAATGTTAGTGATGGTGAAAGATATGCTGTAAAACATGTAAAATAAATAAATATGACCCGTCTTTCTTTAATCAAGGCTACTCTTGTTTATTTTATGGCTTCGCATATTATTTCTGCCATTAGATTTCATTACACATTTACCTAAAAGCCTTTCGAGGTCTGTGTGCCGCTATTAGACATGCTAACATTAGCTGAGCGTGAAACCACTTCCCCAAATGGAACGTACCTTTGTTGCAGGGCTGTCGCGGCGTATTGCGTTTCTGCAGAAAGGTAATTCCATGAAAATCTGACGCTAGTTATAATTTTATAGCGTGTTTATTTATTTATGGTGGAAATTTAAGTGTTAATTTTACTCTAGATATATATTATTTTAATCCCTGGATATATTCACACTTAAATTTGCACTATCAATAAAAAACACGTAAAGAATTGGTAACTGACGTTGTCTACCTTAAAATTACCCACAAGGGTTGTTTTAAAAAAAGTGTACGTTGTTAAGGTCTTAATTTAACAAAATATTAATGTAACGAGAGTTTTGTCACACAAAATATTACAGACAGAAGCATGCAGTAGAAACATTTCGGGTCAGTCGCAGCCCTACTCTATTCAAACGTTAGCAGATCCCCTGAACTTTCACGCGTGACACCATCGGTAGCGGATTATACTGCAGCGGACGACGGGTTTTGGCACGTGTCACAGTTCTGAGGCAGGTCACAGTGTCACGCCGAACCTCGCGAGTTTATACAGAAATATGTGTTGTTATTGGTCCATGGAACAAGAGACTTGCCGTTCAACTTGATAGACACATTAGGATGAGTAGATATTATTAATTTGCAAATGCTGAAAATATTAGTTATCTTAACACGTTCCTTGACCCGGTGCCTCCAATGTGGGGTCATGAAGGTTTTTTCAGAAGTCCGTGCTTCTACTATGTGGTCACTTCCCCATACTGATTGCACAGTTGGGACTTGTGACATTTTCCGATAGTTTTGTATGGGGCAGTGAACGTGTTAAGATTCAACACCAACCAATTTCTTAGACAAAAACATTCGGTAGAAACCAAACCAAACGTAGTATATCCTGTGAACTCACTCGTGACGCCATCAGCAACGGATTATCCTACGGAGGTCAGGATTAGGCACGTGCTACAGTTCTGTCGTAGATCATATGTGACACGTCACGACTAAATATGAGTAAAAGCTTATTTCACGAAAATATATTTCGTTATAATTATGTGAATATAAATCTAGCAAACGAAATTGTTACATTCCATTTTTTTATAGTAGCGTATTATCTCGAATACTAGTTTTTAATTGTTGCTGTCGACGAATCCAGATGATTGAAAACGTGCGACCTAGATATTGTTTTTTTTTATTACTGTACGTAGATTTTACCACGCACATGTTAGAATACTGTGCATTCTACGTGTAAAGAATCGATATCCTTACAAAGGCGGGCACGAACATTTGCACATGACATGAATAAGTGTTTTATCCGATTTAAAAATAGGTATTTTTCATCCACCCGCATGTGTGATACGAGTATATATGCATCTATTTCCGCTGCTGAATCTTCCAGCAGGATGATTAAGGATCGTACTCAGTAATTTAGCAGTAGGTACTGACATAAGTTGGAAGGAATCTATGTCTAGCAGTGGACTACGACAGGTTGATGATGATCATATAATAAAGAGTCGTTAACTGACTGGCCGGACGCTGTGTAAATAGCAAGTTGTGGTGATTTAATGGAAATGCTTATTTGCCCAGTACCAGGACACCTTTACAGGTTTATAAAAAATCGGTTGGTTAATCCGGCTTATATCGGTACTTTGCTTCCTGAAGACTTATCAAAATGCGCAAAACAAAATTTACCTGGGATTAGCTTTCCTTATTAAAGTGGTTTAGTGTTTCATGCATACGCATTGTCTATTAGTTTTTCTATGAATATTATAACAGCCATAACAAAACTACATGCGTTCATGTTACCGCGGATAATCTTTTATTTATGGCTTATTGCGGCTCTGAATCTTCCATGGTGCTAATTAACGTACAGACTTAAGTAGCAGATTAACGTATCGATCAATTTATAAAATTAATCAACTTATAATTCCAAAACAGCTCGTAAAATATAAAACTACATCTGCTATGTTTTGCACGGTGATTGCTTCATTATTAATTCGAGTTTAGTATAATTGAAGGTTAAACAAACTTACCTTAAGTGAAGTTTGACCATAATTATATGAGATGTTGCAACCGAAGACATTTAATTAACTATGTAGTCCTTATCTTTATGATACCGGGCACATACAAACAGCAACACAGTTAACTATACACTTCAAAAATGGGAAATACTGCAAGAAAGAGAATCACACTTGAAGGCGTCGTGTTATGCATGTGTGCGTGTGTTTATGAGTATAAATTGGCTATTATTCAAAAGAGTTTTGAAACAATAATTTTTCTTTTATGGCTGATCCAACGTCATTATTGACATTAATGCCATATTATTGAATTCATCGAAAATAATGAGTGAATAATAAATATAAATTACATTATATTGGTGCATCATATCAAAAATATGAAGCACCAATAAAAGCATTAGCAATATAATTAGTTTATTTCATCCCAACGTTCGTCTGAAAGCTAAGTCATAATTTTGACAAATTCACCTGTCTTGTTGAAATAAAACCTTTATTTACAGTATGGAAAAAAAAACTTTGCCTACTTACTTACTACAATGACAAAGCTCAAAGGCACATTACACATATGCAAACGTTATTCGATTTGAAGTTGACATAATACAAATATACATATCTCTTTTAATCGTTATCATTTTCTCTCTGCTCTGTCTTTAATGGGCAGTTAAGTGTGTTGCTGTTTGTACAGTATTTTTTAGAGATATTAAGAAATCTCACGAAAAAAAAGTCACTCAGTTGGATATAGCGTCCATCCCTACCACGGAGGCCGTCTGTCAGAATCTTCATTTATTTTAGAGACAGGGATGAGATGCGAGTACCCTTTTCCGAAATCAAGAAGTGGGTGGGTTTGGGTGGGAGATTAAATGTCTTCGGTTGCAACATCTCATATAATTATGGTCAAACTTCACTTAAGGTAAGTTTGTTTAACCTTCAATTATATTACGATGTTGCAACCTCGACATTTAATTAACTATGTAGATGTTTAGAGTTCTAATTTCGGAAAGGGTTACTAAAAAAAACTCTTCAAAGCTACGCGTATACGAATTAGTACATATTTAGCTTGTGAAGTTGTGAGTATAGCGGGATGTTGTCCAGGAAAGGAACGAAAAAGAACGCTATATATAATCAGTGGTACATATCTAAATTTAGATACAGAGAAACAAAAAAAAAGAAGGTAGACAAAGTGTCGATAATAGGCAGCATGAGGGTAGAAAATGTAATACCCTTGCGTAACGTTACCGTTGGCTAAATGGGATATCCTTATCCAAATCATTAATTATTTATTTCATTGGATTTTTGTCAGGAAGTCAAATGATTGGGAATAAATATTTTGGTAGTGTTCAATTACGATTTTTCGTTCTTATTTGGTATTTAGTCGGATAATGTTATGTTACCATATTATTGCCAGAAAGAAAACGGTTATTCAAGTATCTTCTGAATTTTAATTATCAAATAGTATTGATTGTTTACGGGTTAGACTAAACTAACCGTAAAATTCCAGAATAGAAGCCAATGAACTATACTTTTAATTTACTTTATTTTTGTTATCTTTTGTTTTGGTGCACAATAAAGAATATTGTATTGTATACTTTTAGTGCGGCTAAACTCAGCCTGCGGCCCTCGGGTCGGATGCGCCCGCCAAGCCATTATGTTTGGCGGTAATTATTGTTAACTATTTAATATTTGGCCCGTGGCATCACTCCTAAAACGTATACTTGTGGCCCCTACGGAAATCACAAAGGTTGCGTATCGCAGATCTAGTGTATTTCTTCTAGGAGTCGTACGTTTGTGCGTTATTTATCAAATTCCTCTATAGGCTCATAATATTATACGTCTTGGGAACTTTCTGTTGTGTTAAAATGACAGAGTCAGTTTTCCTGTGAAAAACCATTAAATGGCTATGACTAATACTATATACAGGTACAATTATCCCTCCAGTGAGGAGGTTTATATTTAGATTAGATGTAAGAGAAGCTCTTATTTCAATATCTAAGAGGAAATGACATGTATTGCCTAGATAGTGAATGATGCATTGGTTCGACTACTTAACTTTAGGGATCTACCCACACGCGCATCTACGCGCCAAAAAATATTTAGTTGAAAAAAAAAAGAAGTATAAATGTATAGTTCGCTTACTTTAAAACACTTAGGTGTTTTTGCTACTTGTGTATCATCGAATTTATTTTGTATGCCCATCAAGCTCCTGCTACGATTGTGATATCGTCTAGTGTTATGAAGCCATTTTATTGGTATCCTTGTTGACACGTTATTACTTTAGTTTATTTAAGTTACATGGTGAAAGAACTAGAAACAAAAAAATCAAGGGCAGGTACAAATATTCGCGCAATTCTTATATGCGATAAGTGTATAGGATGGTACCACGGTTAAAACTATTGTTTATGTAGGCGCCTACCTTTGTATGTGAATCTGCATAGCAGGGTTATTATTATCATTTTTGTATGTCTTACCCGTTTACGGGATAATGACGCCCCGGACCCCCGGGAGGCGCACGCGGACGCGGAGAGGCCCTTTCCGGCCTGATGAATTTCACCCAACGTACGTTGGTGTTGGTCCGTTGATGCTAATGGAGCCTGGAGTTACCTAGTTTCTCCGCTGTCGGAACTGTACGTATGTACTTACGCTCCAAAAGTATGATGTATGTTTATACATATGATAAATTGTTCTTAGTTTCCATCACATGGCCTTACCTTCGATGTTATTTAATACTTAGGTCCTTGCTATTTTTAGATTTCATTACTACTTTGCATATACTAGACCGTATTATATGTTTTTACTTCATGGGTCATTCTATTTATAGAAATCTTCTTTTTCAGTTGGAATTGATTAATTGGTGTGATAGAGACTTCTTGCACTAGAGTGCGAGCAACGGGAAGATCAGGAGACGGTAGACGAAACCGTTCAATTAAGACTATTGAGATACAAATATGATCGTCGCTTCGAAACCACTGAAATGAAGAAACGTGCTAGTCTATTAAGTATGGTCCGTTTCTAATGGGAGTATGACTCCTTGCAACAGCTTGTGTCTGGTGGTTATGGGTGACGTAATAAATGCCTTAATTATCTATTCCCGTATTTTATTCGGCTACTATCTCTAGCCGATCTTTTTTCTAGGACCTGTGTTCGTGTTGGGGTCAACACATTACGCTTTTTTTTTTTTTTTTTTTTTTTAATAATATGCAAGATAGTTACGTTATGTAGCTCTTGAAATTTAACGTGGAAAGTTCTCACAAACATTTGTGCCGCCTATTGTTAAACTCGATAATTACATAAATTGATGTTATCGTGAGCTTTAGAAAAATAACTTGCCTGAAAGGATTATAAATTGTAATTACGTAGGTTAGACTGCCATTATTTTTCAGAAATTGGTTGTATAAGACCTTAGTTAAGGAATGTTATTGGCATAAAAAAATATATCCCAATAAACTAATGAGATATCACTAAAAGAGTCGTGTCATGTGGTCCGAATATTACTTTGCAGGGGGACCTTGATAGACACAGTTTTCATTTTCACAAATATGAATGAATGAGAAGAATTCCTGTAGCGAAATAAATTATGTATATGTCAGCTATGTCTTTAGGTGTACGTATAATGCATATGAACGTGTAGTTATATAACTATACTATCACTTATTCGTTTCGCCATGGGCAATAATCACCTTTCTTGGTTAATGACGAATGTGTATGAATGATTATCAAGAAAATAAGCCCTAAGCTTTGTGGTTGGTGCCTTTTATTCCTCATACTGGGTCCTGGTTTACACCCTGGATATTTTCCCTTTGTTTAGAGAAATCTTCGAGAAATTTTCATCTCTTTTGCCATTTCTTAAGTATTAGATAATTTTTCGGTCTCCTTGTATGCATCGCGATCGGATTTAATGTAGGATCCGAAGTCTAAATAAAAGTACTTGTTATGCGTGAGAAATCAGAGGAATAGTAGTGTATTCGGTTTTCTTGTCGAGAGATTATACCAAAAAGATCTGTCCGTCGTTGTGATATACTTATTAGGACATCCTTTCTTTTCTATATATGTATTTTCATCTGCATATTATTTTTAACGTTGCTGTTCCGTTCCTGCCCTGTCATTCAGCGATTCCTGCTCAACAATTTTTGAGTTGTGCCAATCTAAAGCGTAGAGCTCTGAAAGTTTGAGATCGTCGTACATATGCGCATTACGTTACTTGACGAAATATTACGACATTATGCTATAGATACGCCTTGTCCTTCTGGGATCTGCTGTGCCGTTGTTCGATCTCAGAAAATTGTTGTACGTGTTTTCATTTCCAATATGTAGGTTGTACAATGTCGGTGAATCGTTGTTGATTTTAAAGTCGTTGGACATCCGCGCGTTATGCCGCGAGACTATTTAGGCCATTGATCCGGTGTGCACTTATGCAGTCTCGGTGAATCGCTGATTTTAAAGTCATTGGACATGCGCACGTCATGGCGCGAGACTAAAAAGGCCTGGGATCCGGCGTGTACTTATGCGAATCTCTGTTCGTCCTGTGATAGTACCGCTCATCATAATCATCGTATTCTATAAGACGATGGAATAATGTTTAAAGTCACGGGGTATACGCACGTTATACCGCTGGACTAATTGGTATTATTCGTGTGCACGCCACGACGTCTAACCAATGTTTGAATGTTTATAGTCCTAGAACGTACGCACGTTACGTTGCTAGACTGATAGGTTTAAACTTTTAGACACGAATCTGAACGCGCAGCTGCGCGCGTGAGTACCGGTTCCCGATCAGCGAAGTAATCTATTTGACACCATCAACGAAGTGTGCAACCTGCACGTCCACGCGCCTGCGGGACGCGGTGTGAGCGAGCCTTTATATTTGTTTACGTATCCGTTTACTAGTAATGTAGGTATCAGTGGCGTGGCGTCCATAGAACTTGATTACCATCGGCTTGCCTAATATTAGGCAGTTCAGCACTAAATTCTAGTGCTCTTATAGGAAATTGAAGCTAAAGCTGCTCCGGCTTGCCCAAGGATTTCTTCAACGCCACTGGTAGGTATGTATTGGTTTGGTAGCAAATAGTAGCTATAATGAGGTACGCGCGGGGCGCAAGGGCTCGAGTAGGCAGCGGGGCAGGAGTGGGGAAACCGGAAGTCTTTTTTCACGACTTTTTTTTTTTTTTTATAGCTTTAAACTAATGTGCAATGCCTAGTATTTTTTTTTTTTTTTTTTTTTTATACAACTAGGTTGGCAAACAAGCGTACGGCCTGCCTGATGCCTAGTACATTGAGAGTGCACTTATACAGTCACATATTTGGGTTACCAATTAGTAACCTGCGTTTCAAACCATTTTTTATCATTTTTGAAACAAAAGTCGTAAATTAAAGTGAAATGGCAGTACCTACCGATAATATAAGAACATGGGTATGGAACTCATATATAAATAATCATTATTCGCCGTTTAGTACGTTTAGGTTGCGGTTCAAAGTCTTTGTCATCGCATTTCCACTTTTAGTATGTTTATGAAGATTAAACTAGGTAATCTACCTAATAAGTGAATGTGTGCGGGAGGTACATATTTTATAAATGATCAAGGTTGTATTGCGTAGCGTGATTTTAGTAATTATCACATGACTAACCTTAAACAGCCGCAAGATCGCCGTTCGATTGTGTGTAGTGGTGATTTTTCCTTTAACGTCGTGTTCTTCAATCACTTTTTCAACAACTATATTATGATTAAATATTTAATAGGAAACAAATATATGTCGAAGTGAATAAATAGCTTAGCCGATCGGTCTCAATCATTGTTACTATTTGGGCGCGTATGTCAAGGAAACACTCGGAAATGGACACACTTTGTTACTTCAACTAATCACTTGGATTCATGTGAACACGCTTGCCACTAATTACTGTGATTTTTACAAGTTTAAGAGCCAATGGTTTGGTTCGCGAACACACAAGATCAATTTACCCATATCGCGTCAAACCCGCGCGCGAAACTCCAACTCTCAACAACTGTCAATGTCATTGAATTTTCGAACCACTCCATTCGGGTTACTAAATTGCCCGCTCTCAAATCATTGAAACATGTTTCCATTTTAAATTGGATTTTGACTACTAATTAAATCCACGCTTCGTCACGGCCACCCTGCATAGTCACACGTCCTCGTGTGTAAATCTATTTCCCGTACACTTAGCGTTTATGACTGAATAATAGACAATGGTTTATACCATACGCCACTCGGTCACCCTGACTAACCTTATGTTGCATGACTCTATTCCTAACACTCATTTGCACCCCCAACTAGATTGATTATTCAGAAAGAATGTTCATTCCTCTAATTTGCAAATACTACTTAGGTCACAAGATTATTTCAAAATGATGACTGCTATACCTACCCTACCACACAGGAAATTTAATTCCACCTAACGTCAGTGCCACACAGGCTCGTCAGCGCCACACAGGCTCGTCAGCGCCACACAGGCTAATGCGTGCCACACAGGCTAATGCGTGCCACATAGACTAATGCGTGCCACATAGGCTAGAGTGCGCCACAAAGGCCAATGTATGCCACACAGGTTACTATGTGTCACACAGATCAGTGTATGCCACACAGGCCAGTATGTGCCACACAGGCCATTATATGCCACACAGGCTAGTATGTGCCACACAGGCTAGTATGTGCCACACAGGCTTGTATGTGCCACACAGGCTAGTATCTGTCACACAGTCTTGTCATAGTCATCTACGTAACGAACATGACGAATCCCTTATTATTAACTAACATGACCGTTATACCCTATGCACTCCGATTACTCTGACACATGTGTATCCTAACCCTGTGAATTTATTGAGCCATAATCATTGTTTTTTTAGAATACCATTTCTTTATAGCATGTGTGAAATATCAAAGCTAGGAAATTTAGATATTAACTTGTAAAAGTTTACTTCACCTATACTGTTATTGTAATAAGGTTTTGTTACAATCAACTCTGGCCGCTTAGAATTGAATGATTCATATTCAATTTGAATGTAAGAATGTTGATGTCGTTCTTTGAACGACATGTCAATTCACTCCAGTCCCAGCCTTCAGGATAGCAAGATAAATGTCATTTGTATAGAGATTTGTTTATAATCAATATTGTGATTAAAATAGAGTGATAGTTGATTAAAAGAAGTGTCCAAAGTCCTCCGTGTATTAATCACATATTCCATTAAATTATCTCAATTTTCAGAACATGATATGCAACTTATACTGCAATTTTAATTTGAGTAATAAATAATCAAATTAGATTTAATCATGATCACAGACATACAAAAGAGGAGAGCACATTACATCTAAACATGCCATGCTTACCAGTCTTGCATCGCTGTATTAAGTACTTCTGTTTTAATTTAATTTATAAGACCTCCTAAGCTGATGATGAACACATAATGTACTTGACACAGAGTATGCCAATAATTATGTACCACTGCATAGTGCCAGTACGGGGACCACAGCCTGCTCACTAACATCCGAGAACTAGCCCGCACCAAGCCCGGGGCTGATGGGCACACTCAAGGGCAATGATTATGTACCTACTAACCATTTCTATTAAGATTTATCAGAGAGAGAGAGAGAGAAGTTAATTACTTACTGTTATCCAAGTGCTCAATCATCAAATATGATAATTCCACAACCTTACCGACAGAAGATTTCTTAGTGACTCGATTTCCCAACCTCTACTGTAGTCGACAGCCAGATGATTATCAAGATACCACTTGGTTTATGCTATTTCTGGATCAGCAGCGTGTGAATCTTGTAGTGTATCACTTGAATCAAGTCCACTTTCCTTGTTGCATACCAAAAGCAGATTCCCATCGTTTGCACTCATACTTATGTGAAATATGTTCACTCTGATCTGTATGTGACTTCCGAGATTCCTTGGGTAATCCCATTTCTGATGTCGAAGTGAATAAATAGCTTAGCCGATCGGTCTCAATCATTGTTACTATTTGGGCGCGTATGTCAAGGAAACACTCGGAAATGGACACACTTTGTTACTTCAACTAATCACTTGGATTCATGTGAACACGCTTGCCACTAATTACTGTGATTTTTACAAGTTTAAGAGCCAATGGTTTGGTTCGCGAACACACAAGATCAATTTACCCATATCGCGTCAAACCCGCGCGCGAAACTCCAACTCTCAACAACTGTCAATGTCATTGAATTTTCGAACCACTCCATTCGGGTTACTAAATTGCCCGCTCTCAAATCATTGAAACATGTTTCCATTTTAAATTGGATTTTGACTACTAATTAAATCCACGCTTCGTCATATATATATAAAAAGCAAAGGAATTTGCCACTGAGAATAAAGTGTATGATGCCCGTCACAGTAAAGAAAAGAATGAAGATTCTGACAGACGGCCTCCGTGGTAGGGATGGACGCTATATCCAACTGAGTGACTTTTTTTTCGTGAGATTTCTTAATATCTCTAAAAAATACTGTATGTGCCCGGTATCATAAAGATAAGGACTACATAGTTAATTAAATGTCGAGGTTGCAACATCGTAATATAATGACGTATGGTATTAAGGAACTCAACCTGAGAACATACTCAGTAAACAAACTAGTATTCAGAGCAATGACGCTTACTTGCAGTCTCCGAGAGGCAACGGATGGCTCGCGGTATTTAAGCTCCCGAAGTGTCGTGGAACTGCCCTGTGGAACCCAAACTGAGCCAACTTGGTTTTGGGTTGACCAGGAAAGTAGGGCGAGGGGGTGGAAGAGGGGGTGGAAGAAGGTTTCCAACTCTGACGGATCGAAAACGATCGTTTGCCTCGCGACATCCTGGTCAACCCAAATCCCAAGGTCAAGTTGGCGCAGTTAGGGATAGTTAGTTTAAGATCGGTTTTATTTTACTCTACGATTTTATCGCTCGAAGGGAATATTATCGGGAAATAAGAGCAAGCTCCGAAATTGTTAATCATCATAGTTGTGTTTCGACATTAATAGAGTCTGGCTAATGAAAGATGAGACTAAAAAATAGCGGCAAATTTAAAAAAACAACGGGTTGCAACACTGTTTATAGGGTGACAAAAACGGTAATGATACTTGAGCCGATTTTTGAGTTGTTGTCACCTTTTCAATTCTTCCAATTTTAGTGAAAATTGGTAAGTACATAGCTTTTATTAGAGTGTTAGTGTTTATTTATGATATATATTTACTCCCCACATTAGCCACGGAAAGAAAAGCAAAAACAATTCAGTAAGTATTTTCGGAAACTGTTACTTTCTTATGTTGCATATTGAGTATCAAAATCACCACAGCATACTATCCTCAGAAATCTAATGACGTTTGACACATTTGACGTTTGTATAATGTCGCCATTTAAAAAGTTTGGAACAAATGTCAGTCTCATCTTTCATTAGCCAGACTCTAGGTCATCTATGTTACGCCTTTTCGTGACCCGCGTCAGTATGGCCGTGCACGTGTTTACTAACGAGGGCTTGACGGCTTATCCCTATATGGAGCCTTCATCGGACCCGGCCTACTTATTGAAATCTACACTGATTTACTAACTACATATATTTACATAACATTGTTATGTTAATGAGAATTATCGAATGGAATTATCGTTTTTGATCCGTAACACCAAGTAATGCAATTCGCTTCCAGCGTTTTTATTTCCTGACAAATACGACTCTTCAAGATCAGACTAAATAGGCTTTAGGCAAATCGGTAAGCTACACCTTGAGCTACATCTTAAGGTTATTAGATATACACGTGGCCTATATTTCGTCTCTGTTAAAATAAGAAAAACTGTGCGTTATCCGTTATACGATTTAAAGGAAAAGCCATCATCAAATTCAATTCACATCATAATTTGGTACTGAAATTAGTAAACTTAGTACAATATTATCCTTTGATATCCTAGAGAAACAAAGACACATGAAAAAAATACTATTAAAATCGTAATCTAAAATCAAACGAGGTGGAGATTTGGAGGGAAACAAAAGAAAGGCATAGGCATAGGTAGGAATAGCTATGGCTATGATAATATGGGCACTGCCTTAAAACTGTTCACCTCAAATATATGAAATGGTTCACCCTGTTGTGGCATAATTTTGTAAGTAATAATTCTTTGTGGCATAATGTATATAGCCATATGAGGCTTTGTGCATAAACTGTTATCGCAGAATCTATATTCGCATAATTTTATTACGCAGAATTACGTTAGTCCGAATATTATTTGGTCATACTTTTCATGTTCCGAATCATATTTACACATAAATTAAATGATTATAAAATTATAACACCGAATACTATCGTGGCAGAAAGATGTTTTGTCATAATATAACTTTTAACTGTATTGTCGACGACGATATATGGTTTTGTAACCTAACCTACTTTTTCTTCCAGCAGTTCGTTTTTGTTTGGTGATGCAGTTCAAACCTAACCTAAACCTAACTTAACCTAACCTACTTTTTTCTGCCAGCAGTTCGTTTTTGTTAGGGGATGCAGTTTAAACCTAACCTGAACCTAACTTATCCTAACCTACTTTTTCTGCCAGTAGTTTGTTTTTGTTGGGGAATGCAGTTCAAACCTAACCTAAACCTAACTTAACCTACTTTTTCTGCCAGCAGTTCGTTTTTGTTGGGGGACGCAGTTCAAATCTAACCTAACCTACTTTTTCTGTCTAATTTTTTTTTTCTTGCGGGGGGCTTCGCCCCCCGAGGCCCCCTTGTGAGGAGCTTCGCCCCCCCCCCGTCCCCCCTTTTTTGGCCTTTCTATAGCTAAGAACTCGTGCAAAACTTTAGTTGCTTAAATGTTTTAACCTAATCTAAGCCCCTTTTCTATCAATTGTTTATTTTGTAAGGACACAGTTCTAAATCTAACCTAACGTTTTTAGCAACAGTTCTTTATTATGAGATTTGTGAGGGATCAAAGTTCTAGCCTAACCGACTAAGTTAGGTTAGAATTGCTAGATGTTAAATGTTATTTGTTCATCGTTATACTAAATGAACATGATGTCCAATGGAATTATATCATTTGATTATTATAATAACCTACCTCTCCTAAACCTAACCTATCAATCTCGGAAAATCGATAATATGCCGAATAAAATTCTGCATAATAGAATTATGCGTAAAAATAATCGGTCATAATAATAGTATGCGAACTTAATTTCAGACAAACACATATTCGGGATGTAACTAATTATGCTTAATAAGGTTTCTGCCAAATTACCATTCGGCGAAAACCGATTATGCCACATCTGTTATGCTAAAACAGTTTCGGACGTTAAATGTTATGCCACATAGAGGGAACCCATATGAAATATAAGAGGGAATATGGAGGGGAACTACCTTAAATCCTTTAGTTCGCTCATTTTACAGAAAGAAAACATTATTTTTAAAAAGAAACAAAACTGCATTAAAAGATTTTCTAAAATTCGCTTGTCTCACCCGGGAATCGCACCAGCTAAAAAATCAGAAAATAAGCACTCACTATTTTATTCTACTAATCGATAGCACTATTGGTCACAAGTAAAAAAGATCGGGAAATCTATTATTAATTTTATTTTACCATCAATTCCAATACAAATGCCAAGAAAATTAAAAAAAATCTATGAATGCAGTTTTGTTTCTTTTTAAAAATAAAGGAATGTCTAATTTCAGTAAAATTAGCTAACTAAAGGATTTTAAGTAGTTCCCCTCCAGGGCCCATAGATTTTTTCCACCCTGTATAGAAATCTACATGTTGTAGATAGAGGGAGTATGATGTAAGGCTTTGTCGCGCGATAAATAAATGATAAAGCTGCATGCCGTCACGCTCACGTTTCGACAAGTTACGTAAGCTCGAGTCGAGAGTAAGGCTCTTGTCTCACTGCCAGCGAGTACGCGAGTTAAACTGGGCGAGTAGCATTACATTGCGGATCTGGAAAGGTCAATCGATCACGCTGTACTTCGTCAGCCCGCAATGAACGGCTCGCTTACTCACCGTCGGTGGGACAAGTGCTTTATAATTTATAGCATTTACCCACAACTTCGCTTGCGTTCTTTCTAATATTATCCTAAGGGAACTTTTTACCAGGATCAAAAGTATTATTTGTTTCAATCTAGGAGTAGGTCAACTTGTGTTATGGCATCTATTCAGTTGTTACCGCGTTACTTACTAACAAACGTAGTCAAAAACTTTCTTATTTATAGTATTAGTAGGAAGAAAGATAGGATAACAGGAGTGACTTCGCGACTCCAATAACGTGGTATGAGCATAAGATCCGACAAAATAAGCATAGAAACATAAAACGCCGACGCGATCGACTCCTTGACTTCACTCGCATTGTCAATGAATACTTGTCGTAACATTGATTTTCAATTTTATTAAATGCACTCTTTTTCTGTTGCTCTCGTTATTCTGCACAAACCTCATTTGCATTTTCCTGCACCTTTCAGCCATAACAGCGTGAAATACCGGTTATAACGGTAATATTATCCGCAAAGGCAATTAACTTCTTAATTACCTATGAAAGTGAGCGGTGAAATTGGTGTGTGTATTTTGCATCAATTTATATCAATAGATACAGTGAGTGCACGTTATTTGTAGGCCAAGATAAGATACAACCTTCGGCACCTACCTGATCTAGAATTATAGGTATAATTTTAATTACGAACGGTATAATTATGATACCCAGTTGAAAGGATTTAGTGCATAATAATAATAATTGTTTGTAGCGTTTGATAGTGGTCTGCGTTCGTACTCGATTTATAGCATACTGCCTGTCTATTCGTGTAATAATTATATTCCGGATACTTTTAGAACTAGATTGCGTAGGCATCTACTGGGCGTTACCGCTCCATTTGAGTCTGGATCAGTGTTAATCATCAGGCATGATTGGAGTCAAGAGTAAACCCATTTAAAATAAAACAAATGAGGTTTCTTCAAATAATGGGCTAACGTGAATGTTATCGAAAATTAATGATATCTAGTTTTAGTTGTAATTATACTTTGTAGCATGATAGGTTATAATTAATTCTAAGTTAATTACTATTGCAGTTTAATATTATAATTATGTGTTTCAGAACTAATGAATAGAGAATAATATTCGAATCGTACGCAGCCATTTTACAATGTCACTGACATTGAGTATGATATTACCAACTTATCAAAAGCGATGGAATAGAGAATACTTCAAAATACGCACCAGCCTCAGGGGAGGGTGAAAAACATACTACGTTTACAACTTTAGGTCAATAGTTTTGCCAATCATGTGGATTCCTATGTGGTTGGAGTGTATTTTGTAGCACCTGAACGCCCTCTGTACATAAAACCATAGATAAAACATGCAATTACATAAGAACTCTGACAATACGAGAATTATTTTTTTTATTCTCGTTCTGTCGAACCAATATTCAGCAACTCAGAGATAATTAGACGTGACTCCGACAAGGCGCGGAATACGAGTCTACCCGGAAAACTCATCTCGATGACATCCCGACAGTTTGCTTTTCATTTCTCGGATTCCGAAAGTAGGTTGTCTATCTCACAATTCGGATGTTGACTAATATTGAATTTTACAACATAATATAGTCACATGGATTGGAAAATACTAAATTATCATAACACAAAAGAATTAAACCAAAAATGTATAAACAATATAAAGTTATGAGACCACAAAGTTTAAAAAAAACTATTATTAGATATTTTTTTTATCGTCTTAAATAAAAATTAAAGTCGATTTCGGAATGCTTAAATAACACTGCAAAAATAAATGTATGACAACTATGTGCTTAAACGCACTTTTTGGTGCTCAAAATGGCAAAATGCTATTTTTTTCATACAACTTAGTACAGCGATCGAAGCGATGACGTCATAGGAGGACCAAAGGAGGAGAAAAAAAAATCGAGTCAACAGGCGAATTGTAAGCCACCAGAGCTGTGCGAGATAGCGGAGCGATGCGTGAGGAAAAAAAAACACAAATCATCGTGCCTTCGTCGGTGTCGAAGTTGGTGCATCGTCGCTTAGCGCGGCCCGGCATTGGTGGATGTTTTCCTCGCACAGTTCTGGTGGAAACGCAGCCTAAAAACCTACAGTTGGCGAACGCTGTTACAATCAGATGATACAGTCGTTTATGACAGTAAGTGCCTTCTTAAGATAATAAGAATGAGGCGAAATAGATTGTAGATAGCGCCACGATTCGATTTTTTTTTTTTTTTTTTTGTTTATTTAAGAAACAAACAGTCTTAAATAACAATTACAAAATATCTTAGCTTAAAAAGCTACCATTACTAAAGTAGTAGACCTAATAGTTTCCTATATGGTATTTTTTTTTTGTTGAAAATTTACAAATTCTGTGACCATAATAATGTGCATTAAAAACCTTATACATTATAATTTAAATACCCATTAAAATTCCTTCGAACTGACACAAGACAAAGACAACTTTGTCTTGTAGGTACATAGGTACAAGTTGATTACATAACTGACACAAGGTACAAGTTGACTACATAACTGGCACAAGACAAAGACAAGAGTTTTTCTTGTGTCAGTAGTTTTGTTTGCCTTGAAGAGTTAACTTATATTTGTCAGTTCATAGGAGCGAATACCATTGCGACGAACGATGAGGCGAATTACTTCGTGTGAATGAATGGAATATCTATTGGTAAGCGTAAAGTATTATCTATTGGGGGGCAATTGGTAAGAATGTTCGAATGTCTTGAAAAAAAGACAGCCCCTAGGTGTTTTTGCTTAATCTAGCTATCTCGAGCACACGCCATTGCACCGAACATAATCCCCCGTGTTAACGCATATGCCGAATCGCTAACCCTCACCGCTGACCGCATGCAAACACGCAACCGCAGTAGCATTCCGAAATGAATACCCTGACCCACTTTACCCGGGTAGTTCTCTGCGACTAAAAAGTCGCACCAATCGCATCATTACCATCGCCACATTATAGATGAGCTCCGTATAAACTATGGAGTCGTTTTTGGTTATCTTGTAGAAGTCGCGTGCCTCTGCTATTTTTATCATAATGATCCTGATTGCTTTTATAAAACCGCCAATAATAGTGGCGATGGTAATGACAAAAAAATCGCGGTATAAAATCGCAGAGAACTACCCACCCTGTTTATTGACGATTTGGATTGGTTCAATCCCAAGACTCAAGGTTCTGTGGCGACGTAAACTGAAACATCAACACGCGACATATAATTTAAAAGATGGTACAGTGAAATAACTATCACATTTGGTCTCACGTCCCTGACTGTGATACGCTGATACGGTCTTATGTAGGTGAAAGCTAGAGGCCCAACTTTAATGTTGTGTGCAATGCATTTCTAGCAAAAGTTACCTAGCGCAATTTATTGCAGTGGAAACTTTATAACTGAAACTCCGGGGAAATGCGTAAAGGTTCTGACTTATAGAAGATTTTTACCCTTAGACGTTTTCATAGGTCCATGTTCGGCTTTTATATTCTCAAACTTCGAACGTTCAACAACTTTGACTTACTTTTCACATCATCAGTCTATCTATAATACTTCCCTCTGCTGGGCACAGACCTCATAGACGAGAGTAAATGGGCTGTAGTCCCCACGTTAGCCCACTGCGGATTGGAGAGTTCACATACACCTTTGATTTCTTCGCTGATCCAGTTTTGTATCCTAAATTTATTTTCTAGTTTTTGATACATTTCATAACACATGACAAAACAGTTTCAACTTAAAAAGTTTTTTTACAAGGTCGGCTTGTGTCATCATCATTATAAACCCAAATATGGCCATTTATTCGTGCTTACCTAACAAACGGGTTAAAATAATAACAAAAAAATATTCGTTACGGTCGTTAAGTATTTTTATTTAAGTAACGTTTCTTGTCTGTCATAAAATGTGATGTTATAGAAGAATGTTGAGAATTTACAGAATCGGTTCGAGTTTGAAATGGACGGCTCGTTAAAAAGCGCCATCATACACTTAAAAAGCCACATTATTAGACAGAATAAATACAACCATACTCTACTTAATCATATCCATCATGACTGATGTCGTTAGTAGTCATCGTTCTGGCACGAATACATTCCCACGATCGACTGCGGTCCATCGGACTCCTACATCGTACAATTATTAAGATGGTTCCTCGCATCAAAGCTGGTCGGTCCATCGTGCTGGCGATCGGCCACGTGATATTTCGCCTTCCGTATTTGCAACAACGATTAACCGCTTAACGGTACCTTCTACAGTGCAATTGATAACACAAGAAAGAAGATACAGGGACGCCGAATATCTTGTTAGAGTATTTTTAGGGTTAGCAATCCGACAACGATTAAAACTCCTAGTGAATTTCGCAAGTAAAAGTTGTGCCGCTCAACCAATCCCGCTGGTCGAGTCGCGGAATGAAAAGGTTCGTTGTTTTTCAATTCTATGTCATTGACATACGGTCGAAAAGAGACGAACCTTTTTACTGCGACTTTTCGCTTACTTTCAGCGGTCAGCGAAAAGTTGCTAGCCGCTGCTGGCACGCCAGAATGCAGAATTATAATCCCTCCACTTGGATTCTATATAGTCAGGGTGCAAAAAAGCCGAAGACAAGGCAGTATAAGACATCATGGCTTGTGAACCTTCGACTGATTCGAGATGAGCACACAATCGCTATTCAGAGCGGCTGTGGACAAGATAAGAATTGCCAAGACGATCACCGACCTCCGGAGGAGATGGTACTAGAAGAAGATGTTTGTCATTGCTTTTATTATCGTTTTCATTTGCTAATAGGGCTTCAAATACCGGATTTTTTTATATTGGCAATACAGGGGTTTCGGTTTTAATCAGACTAATTAATTCGATAGGTATTGGAAGCCGTTTATTTTAAAAATAATAGTTTATTAGGACGAGACTCAAGTCGTTTCGAATTAAAATTAATCAACTTCCATTGATGCCTCGTTAGCTTAGAGCTTGTTAGCGTCAAGTTATTTTAAGATTAGATTAGAAAAAGAACACCTGACTGTAATTTAAATTAGATTTAATGTCAGGACCAGTTAACTCTCAGTGATAAAATTAAGAACGTACGGTCGACCAATGAAAGTAAAGAGCACGTACTTTTTCATAACAAACGTAAACTGAAATGGAATGTCATGAAAATAATTTATCCAGAACAAGTCCATAGATATAATTACATTGAGACGCAAGCAACAACATAAACAAAATGTTCTAAGCTAAAGCGTTCACAGACACCACGGATCACTCCGGCCGGTGAATCTGTGCGCATCGGCAATGGATTTGCGTAGGTACCACATTGCCAGCCTAGGCCTGTAAAGTTGTATTTGATGCTCTATGACCCTTAAGGCGGAGTAAAATCTAAGTCGTACTTCTAAAGTCTGTGTGCGATGTAAAAAATACGAAATTGGATCTATCTTTGCATAGTTTTCTACCAAAATGCATAAATTGTAAGCATTTGACTTCAATTTCATTCAATGAAAAGTGTTTAGGAGTCTTATGATGAAATGATACGAGAAGTCTCAAAAAACCGGAATTTACGTGCAATTGTGCCTTAAAGGTCAGCGCCATCTATTAGCATCATTTGAAAGTAAAAGTTTTTTGCTAAAATTATATATTTTAGAGTTTTTAAGAGTTCTCATGTCATTTCGCGTCATATCAAGCTATAAAAAAAACACATTCCAAACGTAATTGACACAGTATAGTATAATAGCAGTAATTTTTCTTCCTACAAAAGTTACATTTACCGAATTAAAGTAGTGAGCTTATGACCTTATCGTTTTACAATTCACGTTCTTCATTCAAATTTGCGAAGGGAAGGAGTGCGAACGCCATGAAGGCTATTTACACCTCCCCGAACACCCTGCTAACAGCAAGCAGTGAGAGGGTGGGATGCGAGCCCGCGAACGCTGGAGGAGATACCATTATACACGAGGATATAGTCTATTGATTAGAATGTTTCTTTTTAGAATCAGTTAGTTTCCATATCTTTAGGGACCTTTCAAGTCAGGCCATGAAACGGGAAATGTAGGTCGTAACGCAAACCTGGCATTCTTGATCCTAGCAAGTATGTGACTTGCATAGCACTGGCAGTAAGTTTCGTTATGGCGCTAACGTAGCGAAAAATTAGGATAAGAATTTTCCTTGTTAGGATAAGAATTTTCATTGTTTCAAAGGAGGATTTACGTAAAAGTTCAATCGGAACTATTTACTACGTTTGTTATTGTTACAATAGTCCAAGGTTCGTGAAAGTTTCTTCATATTTATTCAATTTTCTACGTTTTTATATAAGATAAAGTTGACATGTAAACATTGATTCCTAGTGACAGAACTTTGACTTTTATGTCAACTTAGATGTGGCGGGCTCGCAACATCGCAATCATAAGGGTGTTTTGTACTGAATATTTTATAACAACTTTTTTAAACAAAAACGCAAACATCTCAAAAACCAAGCTGAATCCAGCTAACATTATACGACATTTTTAACTTCAAAATATGGTCATGAATACGCTGTTAAAAATATTCGGTTTCCTCATGTTACACCGTGTAATTTATCTTATGTGTAGGTATTTGGATCGTGTTAAGTACATCATAATACCGTTTTGGGGATAAGCAAACTGTTTTCTGAAAAGGCCGGGAAGGACGTAAAGGTCTACCCTTTTATGAACTCTACCGTACATCCTGTTTATTATTTAAAGGGTGTAATGACTACACGAACGTTTCGTCGAGGTTTTGACATATAAAATAAGGAAGCTGAATATCGGTATGGTAATATTACTATTTGGCTTTAAGGTTGGTAGTGTTTCTTAGCAGCTAATAAGTTTTATTGGGGTAGCTACCAGAGCGTTACGGAAGCGACAAAAAGTAGATGTTTTCATTGAACGCTCTCACATATGTCAGTTACCTTAGTCTATTCTATTATTTGAAACATACATTTTATAACAATTTTCTCACTGTTTGAGAAAACTTGTACTTTTTCACAATGAAACGCCGCTCAGTGACCGCAAAGTTCACGAGTTCCAGAGTCTTGCATACTTAATGCTACCACGGCGCCCTCGCTTTCTTATGTAATATTAATTTATGTGCAAAGATACCTACTTACTTATGTCATGTAAATGTGGGGCGAAATGCTTTTTAATGCACGAGGAGTAAAAGATAACACGTCCTTTGTAATACAGGCTGCTTTTTAATGACAAGCAAAAATTAAGTATAATATGATCTACAAAAAAATAATCTGACCCGTATTTTTTCTTTCCGTGTCAAAAATATCTCTAAATGGTATTTTTTTGCTGTCCCAAAGCACTATTTATGTGAACTAAACTGCTGTGATTGCACTGATAAGTGATATCGCCTGTCCTCTTCGTGCGAAATAATCGAGCAGCTATACGGCGCCAAGATCCAAAAAATTAAATTAGGTATAGGTAGGTATTTCTAGCAATTTTTTTTTCAAAAATTGAGTGTGATACCTAATTTATACATTAAATAATACCCTGTACCTTACATGTATAGTCGACATTTACGTCGGTTTTCGTAAGTCCTCATTTAAATAAAACCATTTTAGAGCAGGTTAGAGCAGGGTACTCGTACGATGAAAATTGTGCAGGAATTATTTACTCAGGCACCTATTCTCACACAATGTTCGACTCAATTTTGGTTATGCACTCTATCTGGGAATTTTTATTTTAAAATGTACAGTCATGTACAACTTAAGCTATGTTTAAATATCGTCTAGACTATCAGTTGGTGATGAAATATATTCAGTTTGACTGAAATACCACCCGTTAAGTGCTAGTTAAGAAGACATTTTAAATGAAAATGCCCATCTATGATAAAATCGTTCGGACTATACGTTTTTATATAGAAAACCTGCTGACTGCATAGTCTGAGAGTCCAAAATGAAATGTCACCACTCAAGTAAACCCGCAAACAAAATTTAGTTTCTAGTAGGTAATTCTAAAAAGTGGAGAAGTTTTCTTAGCAGTAATGTACGAGTATTTAAGCCAGCTTATGGAACAGAGACATGGTCGTTTACAATGGGCCTGATAAGAAGGCTCAAGGTTGCTCAAAGGGCAATGGAAAGAGCTATGCTCGGGGTTTCTCTTCGAGATCGAATCAGGAACGAGGAGATCCGTAGAAGAACTAAGGTTACCGATATAGCTCAACGAATTGCAAACCTTAAGTGGCAATGGGCAGGGCACATTGCTCGCAGAACTGATGGCCGTTGGGGTGGTAAGGTTCTCGAGTGGTGACCACGTACCGGAAGACGAAGTGTTGGCAGGCCTCCCACAAGGTGGACCGACGATCTGCTGAAAACCGCGGGAAGCCGCTGGATAATAGCAGCACAAAGCCGACAATCGTGGAGATCCTTGGGGAAGGCCTATGTCCAGCAGTGCACGTCTTTTGGCTGAAATGATGATGATGATGATTTAAGCCAAATGGCACGTTCCAACTCATTGTTTTTACCCAAGTACAGAGGAATTTTCATTGTCAGATTTATTTATAGACGCCTCGAATACGCAGCGGAAGCCCATAATAGAAAATTTGAGGGCGGAACGAATCGAGTTGTCGAGGTGAAATGACAGGCAGATCTCTCATTGGCGTTATCTGAACTGCGGAGAACGGCCGGAAAATGTTGGTGAAATTCTTGAAGAAGACAATCACTGGCGCCCGTTTTTGACTTTTTTTAACAGGGTGTAATTATTGTCGTGCATAGAGTGGCTATTACTCCACCGACAATAGCGTAGCTCTTAAATTTAATGAATGAATGAATACATTTACATTTTTCGTTGCTCACGGCACACTTATCAGTTGCTACAGTGAAGGCATACAGGCATGATTTGTTTTTACATGACTGCTCAAAAAAATGCGTGCAGTACTTTCACCCTTAAGTAGGCAGCCATTAGCTAGAACTGGTAATGCACCCGCCAACCTGACGTCAGAATGGCGGGCACCATTTATTTCTTAAATATCTCTGGAGTTTAAAGAGCACATTGCTCCAATTTTGGCGCACATTGATAGCACTAACTCCTGAGGTATACCACAGCTCCATTTGTTGATGTACACCTGCCATCCTGACACTCACACAGTTTTCTTTCATCTTATCGTGCAATGAAAAATCCGATGTCTGTAAATAATCATACATACATAATGCTAAGTCAGACAAACCAGTCAAAGCGTACCCCAATAGAAATGGGAAATATTTAATTTAAGTTAAAGTTGATGCTTTTTAAATAACCTGTATTCACTACACCTAAAGATTTCACCCTGTATGTCGCAATGTACGATAAGGACCCTGGGGCTGAGAAATAAACGTTTCATACGTATCTAATTCTTAGTTCTCGTAATTTCACTAAGTTGAAGGTTGCTTCTTATGGCTAAAATAATCTGAAGTAACTGCAAATATACTTAATTTTAACCGGAGGTAGGCTAAGTATACTTGCTGGCGGCTAATGAGTTTTCACGGCCCTCAAAAACAAATAAGAGTTCGTAAACAGCGTCATTCTGCTGTCAATAGCTAAAGTCGAAGCGTCGATCAAACCGACATAATTTGATCTCCGATTACGAACAGATACAAATCCAGTAGTCGAAATATATTAGACACAAAATTGACGGCGGAATTCCAAATGACACTACTGACCGTGAAGTTTCGTTACACAAGCTTAACGGCTCCGGTTCAAACGTGGACTGAATGTCTTTCGGACTCTGCGGACGGAGTTTTCGACTCGCACGCCATGATGGCTGCTATTCGAAACTGCCAATTTGACGACAAATGGACTGACGTGAATTTATTTTCCTGGCGTTCTTTGCTATTGAAAAGTGTCTTACAATACTTTACGTATACAAATAGGTTTATGTACCTACGTGTTTACATACGTAAACACTTTATTGCACATAAAATCATACAGAAACAATACAAAGAACCATTGATCATGTCAAAGGCGACTGTAGGTATCCCTGTATAAGGAATCCAGCTAACCTTTGAGCAAATGAGAAAGAATAACTAATAGCAAAGAAGACAGACAAACTAACAAAAACCCACCCACCATTAATTTGCTTGCACAAAGAATTAATAAACAGGTGAGTTTTGAATACACGTTACCTAAGTTTTGGTTTTCATGTTTATATTCTTGAACTTTTAGCTGTTTTAGTGCAATTGTGATTCCAGCTAAGTGATTAGCAATCATGCAGTGCTAATGAGAAGCAGAAACTGGAGAGGCCAACAGAATTTCATGCATACCTATCGTATAAAACGGTTCTCGATTTATTGTCGACCAAACAAATATAGAACGCCTTGTTCCTCTTGTCGCCTCATAATCTCGATCATTTCATTTTTGCGGTGGATAATAGTTTATATCCACATTTTATTCAAAACATTTCTCTTTTATCCATCGACACGTGTTAACTACCCCGGTTTACAGCTGCCAATAATACATAGTACACACTTATCCTAGAGCAGCTCTAACGTGCACTTAAATCATAATGCTGCCTGCTTCAACTTCAAGCCCTCTAGAATCGTCGCGTCTGCGCAGAACTGCCTCGTCAATTACGAAAGGGCTTATGCGTAATTGCAACTTCGAAACAGAAATGCCATTTTGATTGGAAACAACGAAAGTATTTAATTGTAAAAGGTCGTTTGTATGCTTATGATTTTAAAGCACATACGTTTTTCGGTTTAAAGCGTCAGAAGTGCTTAAGTGCTCGTGTCGCAGCGTTGTTCCGTACAAACAGCCGGCTCGAAGGATCATTTGAGCGTTATGAAAGATGGTAGAGATTGCGTCGTTAAGTTTATTGTTTGTTGTTATGTTCGGTTTGGTTTTATTGGTTTCGACGTTTGTTATGAGTTACTTGCGTGAATGTTGGTATTACTTAAAGGCTTGAACGTTTGAAACATAATTTAAAGCCGATTATTTTAAAAAAATTATTTTATTTAAAATAATCGGCTTTCAGTGACCCTTTTTTGATGAGTTGCACGGGTGACTATGAAGAAGTCCCAAATCGCCGTATATGTGCCTATAATATTCGAAGAGTTCCCTCGATTTGTCCAAGATCCCATCATCAGATCCTGATGTTGCAATGGGACCACCCTTTAAAATAAAAAAAATAATATTCCTAATCAGTCCAGCCGTCTTCGAGTAACCGCGTAACAAACATGCAAAACAAAAATATAAAAACATACAGACGAATTGAGAACCGTCCTTCTTTAGAATTCTAGTCGTTAAAAGTCGGTTCATGAAATAACTTTCCGATTGCAACACGCTAGGCAGTTGAGACGCCGTACAGAGACGTTCGAGAGACTACCCTTATTAGAAGTAACAGTGTTTCAACCGCTCTCGCTTTCTTGGTTGCATTTCTCATTTGCCATTTCCCTGTAGGTTCGGATTGTCATTTTCTGGCGATCCGGGCATTCTACAAAACAGCCGAAAATATTCAAACCTACAATATGCTGTACTCTGTTATGCTCTGTCCTGTTAGGTATTTAAATAAAGGTAAACAAAAATACCACGTGACTCGGCTCTTTCAGCCAGTAGTATTGCGCCACAGATACAAAACGTTACTTTGATTGGCTGAACGAGCCCAGTCACGTGGTTTTTTTGTTTACCTTTATTTAAATACCTAACAGGACAGAGTATAGGAAATAGTTTGTAATTTGATCAGGATAGTGAAGCAGTTGAAACGCTTTTAGAACTACCCTCAAAGGCACAGGGTTCGAATCCAATAGAAATATGATGGAGCGCAATTGAATTTTACTTTGAGAGAAAATGGCTTTGACAGGCGTAGTCTTACAGCATAGTGATTCTATTAGGAGTCCGCTTTTCCTTTTGAGGTAGAGTAGGCCAATGAAAATCTTGAGCGTTTTAGTAATTTTAACCAACTTAAAAAAAAGGAGGAAGTCTTCAGTAGGTACATTTTTTATGTGATTACTCGATGACGAGACGTTTGGACCGATTTTAAAAATAAAATTGTTTGAATCATTGCAGTTGGTCCCACCGCAACCAGGTCCGGATCTGAAAATGGAATCTCCGATAAATAGAGGGAACTCTTCAAATAATACCTATAGTGATTGGGGTATTTTATAGTAACTCATGCTTTTTTTATTAAATTGGTTTGTTCGGATCAAAAAATTCAAAGTATAAAATTACAATTTTGCAAGGTTTATCTGTGCTTAATATTATTTACGTACTGGCCGACTGTACATACGTGACCCAAAAAGTTTAAACACTGCATTGTCTCTTAAACTAAAGTGCCATTTTTTTATCTATTCAAGTTCACACATCAGTTTTACGAGGTCTGTATGCTCCCCAAGGGACAGTCTGGCCGCTGAACCGAGTAGGTGCGAGAGTGTAAATGGACACATAAGTATATGTTTTTATATGTTCACGAGAATATGTACAAATATGTAGAGCAATGACCGACAATGTTACGCAAAGGATTCTATTTTTGCCATTTTTAACTTGACCGGCGGTGTAAATAGAATTGTTTCTTTTTTTTTGTAAATTCTAAGTAGCTGCCCAGTTGAGACTGAAACATTAGATTAATATTTAATAATTATTCTGATGTATCTAATTATGGAAACTGCACGTTACCTTGGTATCTGTCACGAAGGATCATTTAGCGTAAGTCAATTAACTTTTCATTTGCGCAAGCAAACAGTTGGAAAACGATTCTGAACTTAAAATCGTAGAAAATACCCGTTAAATTAGAAAAGAAAATCCGATGATTTCCGATTGAACAAAATGGCCATTCGCAGTAGACATGTGTAGCGAGTGAGTGAGTGATTCCAAATAGCTAGAGGTATATCAGTTGGTCTAGCTCACCGGCTCACTAGCTCAGTTCCGATTCATAACTCAGTACATCTTTCAACTCACTCGTTCACTCGCTCTCAAGTAGCTCTATTGAGCCGTAAGCTGCAAGAAAAGACACGATAAACACGAACTTTTCGTCCTTGCCTTGTCATTGTATACCTAAATACGCTCTCTTTCGTTCGGAAATATTCGGATTTGGAGCTACTTAGCTAATGAGCCGTTGACACATCACGGAGCTACTGAGCTTATAAGAGCTAATGAGCCGTTGACACACTGCGTTGAACTACTGAGCTAAAAGAGTTGCTGAGCTAAAAGAGTGATACAATATCTTTGACAACTAAGGGCGTGTGCATAGACACACGGCGTCTTTTAAACGCATCGTCGACGCGCGTTTCGTAGCGCTGTTTCTTTTACACCCTAAAATTAAACAGAGACAGACGAAACGCGAGTAGACGGCGCGTTTAAAAGACGCCGTGTGCACAGGCTCTAAAGATTCATCACTCTTTTCACTTCAGTGACACATTTTGCGCATGTCTAATTCGCAGACCAAACGGCATACAGACGATTAAAAAAAGTAAAAATGGTATAATATTTTTTTAGGGTTAGGGATAATAGATATCCGATCGATCGATTTGAAATTAGGAATAGTGTTAAATTTCAATACTATTCCTAATTTCAAATCGATAGCAGACGTATTTCCTAAGATATCTGACTGTGACAGACGGACAAACAGATAGACAGAGTCGCACCATAAGGGTTCTTTCTTACCATTTTGGTACGGAATCCTAAAAATCAGAATCGGAAACTGTAGGATAAGCTATTTGGCCGATAACTTTTCTCCAAATTTTTTCGCCAGACAGACCACATTCATAAAATCTTTCACGGTACCTGCGTGCGCAAGATAAATCTGCCGGCAGAACTGCCCTTGCTGGATCTTTCAATAAGCGTCCGATATTGCTTCGTCATCATTTTCATTCATCGCATCTGGCACGTCGACCTTTTTGCTCCCTCGACTTTTTTCCAATATCAGAAGGCCCAGGTTAGAGTTACGAATATTGGACAATCGTCTAATTATTTTATATTTTCTACTACATATGTTGTTTTCCGATATCGGATGGATGACGACAGCTTATTCAAATTAAAAAAAAATAGGTTATTTACGGCCCACAGAACCTACGTGTAACAACACCATTTTCGAGCAAGTGTGATGAAAAATACTATGATTCGTTCTAAGAATTGTATCCAGACAATTATAATAAATGCGGAAATAACACAGTCATTCAGTCTATCTATCTGTCTGTTAAATACATACCTACACATACACATATTAGGTAAAACTACATGTATGTAAAAAAAATTACTATATAACATTTGTAGGTACTTAGATCAGATGTTGTGTTGACTTCATTGTCAGTTTAGTATTTTTAATATGTATATGGCTTTATTCATGTCCGCAGACTAGAACAAAAAGCAAAAAATTAAGTAAATAGCAAAATCATATTTTTTAATACACTTGCTCAAAAAGTGGCACTTTTTGTAGCTGTATATCGTGCGCAAAGTTCGATTTTGCGAACTAGTGCTTTTTATTTCCCATTTTTTTTAATTTACTGTTGTTCAAAAACATACCTACATCCAACTAATGGTCAAATACGTTCTTTGTTTTTATTACGTCAGTGGACATTGAAAGTATACATTTGATACGTTTAAAATATTAAATCCACATATATAACCGTTTGATTGTTTTTATTATAAACAATTAAACTGTTATCTAATATTAATAGTATTTTATGCAACAGTTGTATAAGAAGGTTCAAAAAATGCGAATTGCGTGAGTTGCGATACGAGCCGCGAATGCGGCGAGTATCGCAAATAGAGACGCAATGAGCGTTTTTTGACTTAATTATACAACGTTGCATACAATACTTTTTCTACGACAGGTTTTAAAATTATAAAATACAAACAAATCATAACCTGCAAAGAAGGCAAATATGACGTATGACTGTCAGTATGTGTCTATGGTAAACTTTTTATTTTTTAAATGAAGTTGACACGCTGTGAATATATTAAAAATACTTTTGTTTTTATGTTGGCATCAATGAATTTAGTTCAGAAAGTTTTGTTTTTCTTAAAAGCCGTAGGATTTTAATTGTTTGTTAAGTTGGTAGTTGTGCATTTTTACCGTAAAGTTAAAATTGAGCGCTTAATCCTTGACCTCAGTTTAACCTAGATTTAGAAGTCTGTGGTTGCTAGCAATAACGTAAAGTGGCTATAACGACACTAGTGCTGTTATGGGGAATAGAGTATAGACTTCTCTGAACTCATATTATATATGTTCTTATACTAGTGTTCGTGACCAAGTAAAAGACAGATAACAGTACAGGAGTAGAAAAAATATTTAAAAAGTATGCTTCTTGAGTATTACCAATGAGTAGTTTAATCAGCGTCAGTGGTCTCGCACAATACTAGTACCTATTATGCGAGACCCAAAAAATAAAAATTGTCACAGATAAGATAATATGGTGCAGGCTGTTCGAGTTTTATAAATGACAACTAGCTTTCGTGCACTAAAGATTACATTTTACTTGGAAATTAATGAGCTATTAAGTATTTAAATATTTATTGCTTTTTTCCATTTTTAAATGCAGTTAAACTAACTTAGAACGTTTGCCTGTTCCCAAATTAGTTTATTTTTATTTGGCTGAATGGTGACAACCGCTGCCACGTTGGAAAAGTTCGTCAATTAAAAGTAACACATTTTGTTTTATTCCCGCCATTTTCATTCATGATTGTAATTTTGTAATTATTAATTATCACGCATTAGTTTGATAACACTTTTGTGAAAAATGAGCGGTTCAGACGATTTTGAAATAAATTCAACACCACCAGAAGGCGTCAACGGCAACGAATAGTATTTTACCTGAGAAGTCGAAGGAGAAATATCTGGCCGTCTATGAGCAATTCATTGACTGGAAACGAGAAAATCGAACGGCGTCATTTTCAGAAAATGTACTTATGGCCTACTTTCTTGAATTATCTAAGAAATATCAGGCATCTACAATGTGGTCAAGATACTCAACAGTGTTCCAATTCCTCCATTTTTATGAGGCCAAAAAATAAACAAATTTGTCTCTTAATCAGTAAATAATTTCATTTTCGTTGTCATTTTTCGCAAATGTATTAAAAAACGTCGTTTGATACACGTGCGGAAGTGTCATTTCCACTCATCCCGAGTCTTGTCCCTCGCCTTGCGGCTCGGGCCAAGACACCTCGGGACTCGTGAAAAATGACATACTTTCCGCACTTGTATCAAAAAGTACTATATCAGGTTACCGAGTCCCAGTGCGCGGCACGGAATAACCGTGTTATTTCCGAGTTTCCGACTCGCTCCGTGTTATTTTCGGGTATTTCCATTTTCCTCGCACGGTAGCGTGTTACGGTTATTTTTACTCACACCTCGAGGGAGGTTTTTTTATTATAAGGTTGTAGTCCCATCCCACCGTATAGAATAAAATGTATCATGAAAATAGGTGCTTCACAAACTTTATTACCGATACCTAAGCACATAATGCATAATATTTATTAGATTTTCATAACTGATATCGATATAATATTATTATCGGTTTTCGCGATTATCATTATTTGCAATAAAATTATTTAAACTGATTAAATCGCGCATATTACTTAATTTTACTACACAAAGTTTTGTAACCCTTCACAACGTTTGTGGTCGCGGGTAGACCTAGAATAACATAATTTTTACATTTGTGAATAATAACAAAAACGAATAATATTTTAAATATGCAGGGTGAATTTTAAATCGTGAATCGTAACCACGTTTACCGGTAAAGCTACTTAAGACTAATACAGAGCACTAGTGTTAATTACAATTAAAGACCCGCTTAATTAATTATTAACAAAACGGTGGAGGCGTTTATTACCATTAATCGTAATAAAACTGAATTATTTTATGAGTAAATACGATTTTTAAATACCTACTTATGTTGACAATGTCGACGATGTTGACATTTATTGACAATACGTGCCAAAATTCTATCCAGCCAACTTCAATATTGGGAGGATGGATATCTAATGTTGAAATTTTCATGACAAGTACGAAACATGAATGTAGGGTGACAATTAAGGTTCTTTAAAAAAAAAAAAGGTTTAAAAGCATTGTAAGTTATTGTTAACTATGTATAGACTTAAAAAATATATAACGGCTCACGATTTAAAATTCACTTTGTATAAAACAACGATAATGATTTCATATATTAGTTACATTGAAATATACGTGATTGCAATGTAATATTTAGAATATTATGATTAAAAAAATTATAACATCGCAAAACTAGCTTTTGTTTAAATTGCAACGAAAATGGAATGAGTAGAGTAAATTTTCATACAAAAAGCAATCACGTCAGATTATGTTAAGCCTAATTTCCTTACGAGGCTGAATGGTCGTGAACCCGCGCACTTCAAATTGGGGTGAGGGTCGTACAATAAGCCAAGAAAGGGGTCTACTTTTCGACTTTGTTGAATAGCATTAGAGCTCAAAAGTGGCAGACCACTTTCTTGGCTTTACTGTACGAAAAAGTTTTTTCTTTCATGATATCTCAGAGGTGACAGGTGCACGGCTATTTCGTTTTAGAACAATGACTGTCAGTTTTTACGTCTATTTCAATTTTATGATTCAATATTTTTTTGAAATGATTTCAATAGTTATTAATACTGACAGTGCTCAATGCTTCTCTAGATTTGTATAAAAAAGGATTATTTTATATTCATGAAATATGTAAACACAGTCTGATAAAATTAGAAATGCGCGCTCGATATGCATTTGGCTCCTTGACATTTTTTGGTGTGCTGTTGAATAATTTAGAACGGTGGGCCGACTTCATCATAGCGGCGAGAAAATTTAAGATATTTCAGAGGCGGGCCGGAGTTATAGTAAAAATTATTTTTCATCACACTTGCTCGTAAAGGGTGTTATAACACGCGCGCTTATAGACCAACTCGAGCCGATTTACCCCCCGTGGGTTACAAATATCTATAACTCCCACGGGAGGAAAAACTGTATGAAAATCTATAACTCCCTCGGGAGTTATGAGTTTAGTTTTAAAAGTCGTACGTCATTTCAGACTAAGGAGGTTTCAAATCAGCCAAGGCTATTTCACATCTTCAAAACTTGGCTACAAAACCAATTTTAGTGTAAAATAAAACTTATATGGTATATTTTACTATTTTTCCGTAGTTTTTGCGATTATTTTAATGCAATTAAATTAATTTAGTTTAAAATTTTATTTTGAAAATCGGTACAATCTGGCGACATTGCCTGTCAAGTTTAAAAACTAAACGCAGTTCTTAGCATTATCTGTGGAAGACTATATTGAAAAAGTTGACAGTTGAAGTTGTCTCTTAGCGGGTGCGTTTAGTTTATTTCATTTTTATGTTTTATTTTTTTTTTCCTCGCAAATGTGATGAAAAACATTGTGTGTATCACGGGCAGTAAGAAGATTACAAACTCGAGTCATTAAAAGCCCTCCGCCTACGGCGTCGGGCTTCTAATAGACTCTCGTTAGTAATCCCCTTCTTACTACCCTCGGTGCACAATGTACTATTGTTTTCAAATCTCTATACCAGTGGTTCCGAACCTGGGGGTAATTACCCCTTTAGGGGTAAAATTAAGTTTTCTCAGGGGTAATACTCATATTAAGTCGTTTTTCTTTGAGTACTTTCATATACTTGTCTGCATTACCTATTTTTTGGAGGGGTAATGATACAAATCTAGAGGGGGCCTGTGGGTGATGTGGCAATAAAGGTTATGAACCACTGCTCTATACTGCTTGACCGTCAAATATAATATCACGGGCCATACAGGCATACTAATTATTTCGAAGGACCGTCGGCGGACCGGAGTAAACCCTCCTTGCGGGCCATACTTTGTCCAACACTGAGGGCTTTATCACATTGGCGATTGGCGAGCGTGTTTTCATACAGATTTCGATCGCGACGACCTCGCCGCGAGCTCGCCACGACATGTTTTGTATGACACGCTCGCAAAGCGCCAGTTTGATAAGGCCCCGATTTAAAACTTCGCTGTCAAGTGTCAATTGACACTGCAAACTATAATTACTAGTACAGAGCTCAGCTACAGAGATAATGAACCCATTTGTCATATTTACATTCGTAGTATGGCAAGGGGATTACTTAGCAATGTACATAATTTAATTAGGTCAAATTATATGAAGTATGACATTATCAACGAAGTTCTGAAATTAACCTACTGTACTTATAATACACATGACAATATAATGAACTAGTTATTGTCCACAGTTTCGACTGCACAGAATTATAGTTTTATATCCTTACTTGAAAAATGATTGAAATTAACCTAACCTAACCTTGTTACATTGGGAGTACATAGGTACCTACTCTTTAAATATGTATCCAACGAAGGGTATTCAGAAATAAGCTAAAGCAAAAAGTTGCATTAATACTTAAGTAACCATAATATAATATGTTAGCAAACAGTAACTTAAAAGTTTAACAAATGTATGCGCTTTCAAAGTAATATATATCAAAAACTTGAAACAAGGCACATATTTACTTTGTACATTATTTTATTATGAGATGCAAATAAAACTTCATGTGTACCGTGTCTACGTTAGATGTTTGGAGTTGTTTCGTTTTGTTGTCGAAATAAAATTAGTTTCAGAAGTTAATACACCGAATTTTAATTAAAATTTATACGCTTAAAGTTTAACATTACTTATTTATACAAGGAAATTTTATTAAAATTCATTCTTATTAAATTTATCGTGAATTATGAAATAGCACATACTGTGATTGTGGAATTAAAATTGCCCTCATTGATTCAAAATGCAGCTTGTTCTATGCGAATGAATTTAAATAGCATAAAAACGCATACATGACTCGTATCGTTATGACCGGGGATGCATTCAACGAGGTGCACTCCAATTTGACTGCAAATTGGTTTTGTAATGGAAGATATTTGAATTTATGAAATAGTGACAAACTCGGTCATGCATCACGATTCATTATGTTTGAATCATTGTAACAGCATGTCTATAAGATTATTTATAATTTATTGGGAAAAAGAAGTTTACAGACATTTAATGAGTTCAATGTACAGATATATAATATATTTTAATAAAAATAACTGAAATCATTCATCATTTGGATGTTTACTTGTTGTTGTTGTATTTGGATGTCTGTAGTCACATTGGGCCATAAGGGCTAAACAAACTATTTCAACGATTTTTAGTCCATAATTGAGGTCCGATTTGAGGACCTTTACACCTCATATATACATATTAGTTTTGAGGTAAATTAAAGCAGTTAGGGTGAGAAAGTAATCAAAACCCGAAAATCTAAACATCTGAAATTTATGAGAAATATTTATGAGATTTTTACGTTTTCATAATATTTACATTTGTACCTAAAGATATGGGTGTGGCCTACTTAGTTATTAATTTACATTTACACATATAAACGCAATATATACATAATACTTATACATATAAATCCAATACATAATATGTATATGCATAAACGTAATACATTTAATATATATACATATACATACATATACATTTATATATTGCGTTGCGTATTATGTATATATTGCGTTTATATGTGTAAATGTAAATTAATAACTAAGTAGGCCACATGGGTAAACGGCGTTTACTAATCCTCAAATGTTACGTTTTCAGGCAAAAAGTACCATTGCCGCTTGTCAAAGAAAATCGCCGTAGCCTATTTCTAGGACCATATTGAAAACTGTAACAGTTTTTGCCTGGAAACAGCATAAAAATAGAGATGTCATTAAAAAGTATGTCACGCAAACAATAGTGTCACTAAATTAAACCGCTGTTTACAGCGGTCCCTTCAAATATGAGTGTAAATAATTACTCTATGGCACTAACGGGCCATTAGGGCTCATAAATAGTAGAGGTGCAATATTACTCGTTTTGTAAAAACAACCTTGAATTTTATGACAGTAAATAACTACAAAAGTGGGCAACAACTGTTCGTTGTGGTGCGTCTTAGGGGGTGGACTATGTTCAGTAGTGGACATCAGGTTGAAATGATAGGTAATGAAATAAGTACAGTCAATATTTCAACATAAATGCAATTTAAAAAAAAAATAAGTCTACAACAATACAACAGATATTTTTGCCTTACATTTTAGATACATGTAGGAAACATTTTTAAATAAATGCCGTAATAATTGTAATTCTAAACAAATTGAAAATGTTTCTATTCAGTAGTGAAACGAGCACCACCCTGCAAAGGGTCTTAAAGAATTCATTGAAGCCAATTAAATTCTTACTTAGATAAGATATTTTTAGGTAAGTATTTTTAAATATCTTTTCAAAAACAGCGAGTTAAGTGAAATATTACTCTTCAAAACGTATAAATTAAAAACTCTTGGAGTTGGCTTGTGTCTTTTCGCTGATAAGTAGGAATTTAGTAACTAGAAATACTTTATTTGGCGAAATTACCTAGATGATTAATATCACTCATCATTACTGATGTGCAAGTTGCGGAAACTTTCCAAAAATGTTTATCGATGTAACCTAAAAAAATCTAGTAAGACTTTTTAAATGTTTATAAGTTATATAAAAAAAAAATTGGAAATTAAGTTTCCGCAACTTGCACATTAGTACTCATTATCAATCCAGACATTTTTATACAGGATTTATAACGTGTAAAGTATAATCATTATTGTTAATATATTTTTGTTTAATTACAGGTAAGTCGGAGAAATCGAGTTTTTATGAGCTTAAGGTTACTTCATGTAAGTATAAATAATAGGTCCGGTTATTACTCTTAAGTACCTATTGGTTGTTAAAACTGATCCCAATCTATAAAAGTATAAACAATTATTGTGATAGCTCGAAAACTATAATTAGCTATTTCCTACGCACATATCTACAGAGACGAATATGCCACATCAAATACTTTTCAGTAAAAATACATTAATAATAACTAAATATTTTAACTAAAAAAAACCCGACCGCGGTGCACTTTAAAAGTGCATAAAATCCGCCATTTTGTGACATACCCAGTGACACTCGCGGCATCAAGACGAATCCAATGATGTATCATTTAACAAAATCGGTTGTGCCGTTGAGTAGTTACGAGCGGACACAGGAACGGACATACATACATACATACAGGTCAAACACATAACCCTCCTTTGGGCTTCGCCGCAGTCGGGTAAAAAGTAAGTATTGGCTATATGCGCGACTACAGCGCCACAGCTACCAAGCATGGGCAAAGTATAAAGAAGTAGGAGTACGCGACACGTGTTCTAAGGTGATGCGCAGATCGTGCGATCCGTAGGTACAATCCGAAGCATTCTTTCACATTCGTAAAACTTTGCTTGTAGTACGTTCGTTCACGGCGCGCACACATACAAACGCGCGATGTGCCTTTTGTAAGAAGAAAAATTACTGACAATTGAAGAAAAATAACTGTGCTACGGGGGACTGTACGTCGTGAAGAAATGTGAAAGGAAATTCCTCAGGAACACGTGGAGGTATCAAGCTGACATAAACCTATGTAACCTACACCTTTAGGTTATGTTTATTACAAAATAATCTTTGTACAAAACATTAGAAAGAATTTTGTTATAATATAAATGATATACCTATTAGGTGCTGTAGAGTTTGACTTTACCTACTTACATGGATGATTAGAGGAACATCTCAAATTTAATTTTTATCTTTGAGAAATCTTAGGTAAGTACTATATTATATTTAAAAAATTTAACCGAGTTAAAAAAACGAGGTTAACAATTCGATCCGTATTTCCTTTTTGATAGCAAGAACTTCAAAGATAATGCACGTAAAAAACAGGCTTTTGAGATTTCTTTGTATTTTCAATTATTATAGAACAAAAATCATTTACAACTTTCTTCTTACATCATTGGTCACACACTGTTATTAGTCAATTCTCTTATTCAAACCTACATTCGTCGTATATCGACTAGCGTGCAAATATTAATCCCATATACACGTACCTAATTTTGCGATATTTCTACAAGATACGTCTTAATACTTGTAATAAACTCCTTTGAGATCATATCAGGCATTCATTATTTCAAATCAGTGAGCAGTTATTATATCGTAAAAATAAATACGAATATAACAGAGCTGACCTCTCACTGCTTGATAGTCATTCATGTGAAAAACGAAATGCGATTATATTAGATCTCTTTGTTCTTATGGATGAATTAATCCTGCAGCTTTCACGGGCAATTCTAGAGCTCGATCGAGACGCAGCTCTATTAATGCTCTATCTGGGTAGTTTTATTTAAAATGTACGTTTATCTGGTCAATGCTCTATCATCTATCTATCAAACGGAATAATTTTGTCACAAAGTTGAAATATCACACAATTTTAAATAAAAATATCTATTCATTAACAGTGTTGGCAGGCTTTGTCGCGCGATAAATGAAAGATGAAGTATGTAAGTGCGAGAGTGACGGATGCTTTGTTATAGTAAAAGAGACCGGGCTAACGACGAACGTCCCGCATCCTTTTTCTCAATGAAACAAATTTATATGCAGTATAAGGTAAAAATATACACAATGTGCTATGGTTGCCTTGCCTCCCTTTATCCTGGCAAGGGTGGGAGTGAACAGGCACTTGCCTATACAAAATGTAATAAGTGTAATTTTTTGCTGCCATAAAGTTGGCCTTTTGTTCGGAGGCATTTCTCCAGAAATATGTCTGCGACTCATTCATTTGTCTCCATACATTTAGTATGAAAAAAGACCAGATGAATGAGGTGACCGCAGACATATTTCTGGAGAAATGCCCTCGGTTGGTGGTAGTTTTGTGTTTATTCACGTATGTCTTTGTGGAGCGAGGAGGTGGATCATTTACATACTGCGTAAAATAGCATTGGAAATCTAGCATTTAGACGAAGCTTTAGAACAACAGCATCCATATTCCAGTGTTTGTTGACCTTAAACGTGAACTTTGTCCAACTACGTCACAGCTACGGCCCCATAAATAAGCTGGCTAGTATCAACAGGAGAAACTGAGATTTAATGCCACTTTTATATTGTTATCTGAATTAGGGAAGTACCGGCTTTTAGTAGCTTAGGGATTTAAGGAAGCATCTCAAAATACTTGAACATTTTAGGCGCTCTTCAATTTACGAATAAGTTATTTTAATTTTAATATTTTACCTTCATCATTTTCTTCTGGGCAAAGTTCTTGTTAGGTTTCGCTCAAATTTTGCAGAAGGGCGTTTTAAGACATATTAATGCCCTTCATTTAATGAAAGGAGCCTCGTGGAGTGTACAATCGACTAACATTGTGCATTAAAGGCAGTAAGAAGGGGATTACTAACGAGAGTACTACTAACTCTACTATTTTAATGTTCTTTAAGGGTTTTATTTTGTATTAGGTTTTTGATGCTTATTGTACTTTTAAATTGTTCATTGATTATAAAATGAAATTCCATGTCCTGTTAGTAAAAAAAAACGAGAGTCTATTAGAAGCCCGACGCTGAAAACGGAGGGTTTTTAATGACTCACGTTTATAATCCCCTTACTGCACTTGATACACGCAATGTTTTGCATCACATTTGCGAGGAAAAAGATAGACTTAAAATTCTAATAAATTAACTAAACGCATTGGGTCGATTTTAAAAATGAAATTTACTAAAATGATTGCAAATGAAATAATAGTAAAATTAATATTTAAATTATTTAACCGTGGAGGAACACATTTTATAGATCTAATAATAGGCAAGTCGGTGGAAATCGAGTTCTGTTGATACCCCCCGGTACTTTGTTGTAGGAGAACTGCGTTGCGAGACTTGCATCTTTTTACATGACTGTAATGTTTTTGATGGGCAATTCTTAGTATAATCATCGCTTAGTTTAAGTCTAATATTTACGTTATATTTTTATGTTGTTAGATAAACTGATTTTTCATTTACGCTTCAAAGCAAGACATTTACCATTATAAGGACAAAGCAAGCACATTTTCACGATACATCGTGAAAATGCGCTTGCTTTGTCATGTAATAATAATAAAAATAAGCTTGTGGCGAGCTGTTGGGGAGTAGCGACCCCACGTACCCGAGTGCTCCGGGGGGTCCTTAGGGAGGGTCATGGGATTTAGTGAAAGGACCTCCGCCTCTGGCTTGCCTTAACCGGCCGTCCAGAGTGGAGTCGCGAGAGCTATATGCTCCAGGCGTGGAAGTGTTAAAGGGCATAACGCCGCGAGTACCCTCGGAGAAAGCGCAGCACACCTCTCGACACCCTGCAGCCCTCGGCAGCGGTGTTGCCCCTGGGCCATTGCTCATAATGTCGCTATTTAACAGGGGCCCATCAGCGGAGGGCAAGTCACGGTCTTTCAGTGCCGCGAAAGCCATGAGACACTTTTCCTGACAGGCGCCGTCATGTCTCAATCCATAGCCCAGTAGCTAGTCCATAATTCCACCACCATAACCCAGTAAAGTTAGATTCCATCAATCAACAATAGTCCTTGCCTTGCATCTGGCGGGGGCTGTCTCTGCGTGCGTCTCGTGACACGGGCAGGGACAGAATCCGCTGGGTGTACACGTTGCCTTTCATTAAATTGTCGAAAGGGCCTCTACGCGTTGGCTTCGGCTCCGCGCACGCCTCCCAAAGGGCCGGGACACTATTGTCTCGTGTACGGGAAAGACATACATAATAATAATAATAAATCTTTATTGACAAAATAGGTACAAATTCAGTTGAAGTCCCTGACTTCTGAGCTAGGTTGATACCTGTGTTACAGAAGTCAGTATGTAGCAGTAAGTAGTTTCCCTTATACAGCAGAAGGTAGAACGGAAGTTGCTCCGCGGCGCCGGAAATGGCGGCGATAGGCTGGCTGCTGATTACAAGCGCACTTCCGGCGAAAGCTTCCCTGATGACAACCAGGATATGATGATTTCGTTTGAAGAGTCTTTATGAGATCATGTGTGCTGCTAAATATGTATATTTTTAATAAAGAATAGACGTCGACACTTATAAGTGTTCTACAGAATATTAATAGGCCGCTATAACAACATTCTGTTTACTTGTACGATGGCACAGAATAAGTAATATTTAGTACCTACTACGTACAGAAGTCTCGCTCTTTTTGACAAAACTGTCGTTGAGAGCACTGGACGGAGCGCGCCGGATACGACCGTCTCTCTATTGCATAACGCGTGCTCTTTCTGGGCGCTGACTAAGGCCCCTTCGCGGGGGCCTCAAGGCGGCGCGCAGTGGCGGCGTAAGCCAGTTGGATACCCGGGACGGAAAGGTCTACTAAGGGGTGCATCGGCAGGCTCCCCTTGACATATGACGTGCGGTCTGCTGTGTCACCCCCCAGTTGGCACTAGGGGCGGACCCCCCCCCCTCGCCACTACTGGCCGCGCGGCGAAATCCCAGAGTGAGTCACTCCTGACGGTGATACAGTACCCTTCGTAGAGGTACCTATATGACTTCGATGTACGCTTAGTCTGATTTTGATTATTAAACCTGTAACTGTCACCTACGTATAAACATAAAAACTATGGTTGGTTTATATGTTTATACGAAGGAATTTTCGTAAAAACATTACAAAACAGTAAAAGCATAAGAAAAATCTTATCATAATAATATGATAATTGTTATTTGTTGTAGAGGAACCCTTCGTATATGACTCCGATACACATTCAGTGTGAATTTTATCATTAAACATGCAACTGTAGTGACTGTAGTTATTTGGCATAAATTCTTTGATCATTTCATTAAAGATGTTAGGTGTATGTAAAGCTAACTTTTATGCTTAGGTATCATAATTTATGACACTGCTGCTTTTAAAGTGCACGGCATCTTCTTGCATTTCTGAATACATCGGATTTAAACAATGAAACTTAGTATCCATGAACTTCTATAAAATTGCAGCGGCTCCTTTGAGCTCGGTATCGCCTCGAACTCGAACCCTCTCAAAGAGAAAATATGCACATAAGAATAACAAAGAATCAAACTTTACGATAGTTTCAACCTTCCGAGCGTCTAGCTAGTTAGTGCTCTAGTTTCTGCATCGAGCATGAATTTATGGAAAAACAATCCTGTATACTGTTTATTATGTTCATGTCATGTTAAGTATGAAAGCAATCGTTCCTTTCATACGAATGTAATTTGAAGATTAATATTTTTTTGAATTGGACTATGGACTTATTTTTTTCAAAACGACCCAAATATAAGTTAAAGCCAGGGCTCGGCTACCGGTTTTTTCTCCATACAAAAATACCGGTATTTTTTCTGTTCTTTTCGTTTTTTGGTTTATAATCTCATGTTTTAATCGGACAATCTAATAATACGAAATCATTACTTAAATACATGATTGAGCCCTACATAAAAACCATAAAATAATTCAAAATAGTCGACTAGTTATTTCGGGGTTTTTGCAAAATATCGGTTAAAGCAAACATTTTCTTGAAAGCTTTAGTCAAATACAGTCGTGTAAAGTGCCAACTTACATGAAAAAATATTTATCGTGTCCTGAAGTGGAGAGAAGGCTTTGAGAAAACAGAGTGGTTTAAGTGTAAAATGGTAATAGAAAGACGGAGTTATTTTCGCTTTTCTAATATTAGTTTGGAATACACTTCATTTAAGAAGCCATTGCAGGCGTTGCTAGATGTAATAGACTGTCGGTCGCCTTATGACTATAAGTCTAGCTCAGACAGACACTGGAATGGTATTATCCCAGCCGTACACGCTCGCCGTGAGCGTGCGAAACACGTGTGCCTGCCTTTTTTTCTTACTTGTCAACAGACAGCACAAAAAAGAGGAGGTTCTCTAATCAATAATGTTTTTACTCATTGAGGCGTCAGGCGATCAGAAGGCTGGCAGCTATTTCGGACAAAGAATACTGCCAACCTCCTGGGCACTACGTCGACAGAAAATGACCTGGGGAGCATTTTCTATTTATAGATTACTCTTAGTTATAGTTATTTTGTTTTGTAAAACGTGTGTTTTTTTTTAATTTATGTAGATAGTTAAAAGCATTAATGTTTAAATAATAACTTGTATGCAACACATTTATTTCGGAATTATATTTACTTATAATGCGTATATCGCTAGCTAGGTTTGGATGAGCACGACCAGAGTTACGAGAGTTGGTACACATCGTTTCAACCCGGAAATGGCCGCTGCCAAATGAATTGCCAAACATAAGTTGGTAAAAACGAGTTCTTATACTTTTGGGCAAAAAAAATATCATAAATATGTGAACACGACTCTATTATTTATGCCACACCTGGCCATAAAGTGACTTTTTCCGCACGCTGCGCGTACGGAAAAAGCCGCTTTCTGGCCAAGTGTAGGCATAAAATGATGTACACAACACGGGAGGTAATAAAGAAAGCCCTCGATCGCATATTTACGTCCCTCGCTTGCAGCTCGGGCCGCAAACTTCTGCGATCTCGGCCTTTCTTTGTATTACCACCCTAGTTATGTAATGTACTATAACGGCATAGAAGTGTGTTCAGATATTTTTGATTGAACTTTTGCTCAGAACTACCTTGACTGTACTCGATTTCACAATAAACCAGGGCAAATGTAGGTATATTTTTGCGTTTCGCATCTCGCGCAGCTTCTGAGATTCTGCAATTCACGTGGAACTTCCTAATATTTTGAATTAATTTCCCTGTGTCACAAAGGAATTCTTTTAGTAAAAAATTCTAACTTTGCACGTGCTTACGTTTAGAATTCTACACGTTATTATATAGACAACATTTTTAATTCGTTTGTGTGAATAATATTGTATACCGATATTAACTTTTTTACTTATGTTTTTTTTTGGTGCAACACATACAAGGTTTCTGTATTCGATATTCACAAAGAGTTGCAAAGTTGTTTATCAAAATATAATTTTGTTGTATTACTATGAACTAGCATTTACCCCGGATTCACTTGCAATATACCTGCTATTATTCCAAGTTCAATACCTACTGAACTGAGATATAAAAGTCGACAAGTTTCAATCCAGGGCTTGGTACCCTCTCATGCTGGGGCCACATTGACGAAAACGCCGTTAATAACGTTAATTTTATTTATCGCGTTGAAGGACAATTAACGTCAGTGTAGCTACGACTTACTATATTTGACATTGACAGCTTGATTTGACGGGGGCGATAGTTTCCTTTATTGTCCGCCCGTGTCTCTTTTGTCGTTTAGTGCTGCTAGCTATAGTTCGTGCACGTTCCCTATTATTAGTAGTATTAAACTGACTCCTAATATCTTCATGTCTGCCCCTATTACGCGGCATCTATAAAAGTATTTAAAACAAAATTATCCCTCTAAAAATTAACGCTAAATCCCCTGTTGACATTTATTATCTTGTCATCATTTGCGCCATAATTCTTCGGTCGTTATTTGGGACGCGTGACCGCAATTTGCAATGAAGTAAAGTGCTGTTGTTTGTGTATAAGGTTTTTAAGTTAATTATTATTTATTATTTTATTTTATACGTATCAATGTTGATCTATGTCTAGCGCATTTAAATTTGTATTTTTTTATCTTCACTGATACTATAGATAAAGGTGTCTGCCCACTACTCCGTATCACACCATGACCGACTAGAGATGTGCCATTCCCGGGAATATTTCCCGTTTGTATGGGGAATATTCCCGCGGTGGGAATATTCCCGGGAACGGCACATCTCTATGACCGACTGACCGTACTATGAACGTATCAGACACGATATGACAATTCTGGTCGGTGACGGATCGTGCTAGAGGGTATAGTCTCATACTTTTCAATACAATGATATTTATTTTGCCGGACACGTTCATAGTACGGTCATGATATGTTGTAGTGGGCAGAGACCTTAAGTAGGCGCGTGAGCGTTTTTCCAAAATGTGTAAATGTCTTGAGCAGTTAATGTCCGTGACGAAACTGAAAGTTAGTGTCAAATCAATACATTTTTGTGACGCAACGGAAAGTTAAATGGTATTTTAAACAATATTTGAGTACTGAGCTTTTTACATTTTTTTAAGCCCTCACTTAGTTTTTTAAACAATCGGGGTGGAATAATTACGATATGTTACTTTTTTTTAAATAATGTGTCAAATACAAAAGGGGTGTGCAAAACTGAATGATAGTCTTCATCCTTCAACCAGTCCAAGCGCTTAATCGAAACCATATTCTAGCTTTGGCATAAAACTAAGTGGAAACCCAGAAAAGACTCATAAAAAACGCAAAAGATGCCGGCAAATAGTTAGTTACATTATAGTAATGTAGGTTTATTTCAAATCTGATTATACTCCATTATTCCTAGTTTCCTAATTTCTCACTTTGCAACGGTCTTTACTTATATATTCAGGAGTTAAATATTCTCTCTCAATTTCCTCATTAAGTAGATTTAACACAAAAGTCTCGAAATAGAAATGCCTTAGGGACTCGCTCGATGCGGAGTTCGTAATTTTCACGAGTCCGAATTTTCCGATATCGGAAAGTAAAGGACTTCTTTTATATTGATGGTATTTGATCGAATCTACAGCCGTCTGCGACTGTCATTTGGAATTGATCTAATAAAACGAGAATATAATACTTATACTTAGCTGTCGCTAGTATTGCTTTTATTTTTTATTTAGAAATTCAGGAATAAACACTATTATTCGCACACATGTTTGTGCGGTAAATAAAATTATACAGTAAAAAAATTGCAAAGAATAAAATGTACTTAAATAGAAGAAACAGTAGCACTTTAGCATTATGTCTGTGATCTTACCTAAAAAAATTAAAGAAGAATCTAATTTAAACTGATTTAAATGCGCGGTAAAAACGTCACATATGTTTAATGTTTATTTTTTTGTATCTAGTAACATACATTAAATTAAACACCGCTCTGTCAATATTGGAAACTACACATATCTAGATATGTGTAAGGTTATGTAAATCCAGATAGTGCTTAAATTTCGGTAATAGCATCCCGCATAGCCGTTCCATTCTGCTCCCACACAGAGATTTATTGATAAATTCCGACGCGCACCACTGGTCTGTATGGCGGCCGACAAGCGTGTGACTTTTGGATAGTTTGATGGCACGAACTGTGAGCTGTATATATCGTCGCCCGATTGTAGAATTTGCCAGATCATGAAATTCCTAGGCATATCATGAATCGCCGCCACTTTATGATTTATTATTTTTATTTATTTATTAAAACATACAATTTAACATACATTTAGGAACAGTGTCCCACAAAACCTATAATAAGGTTTGTCTGTGGGACTTCGTCGCCTTGCATGCCAGATTTTATCTCAATCCATATAGATGTTACCGCGATAATTAGTAACTTGTGTACACCCACTCTAAAACACGACCAGAATCTATTGTTACGCTTACGTGATTCAATGACGCAGCATCCTGTACCATAGATAATATGTCGTCGCCCGATCGTATAATTCGCCATTATTATGATATTACTTCCCTAGGCATATCATGAAATGCCGCCATAGCATGATATTCCTAGGCATATCATGAAATGCCGCCATAGCATGATATTCCTAGGCATACCATGAAATGCCGCTATATCATGATATTCCTAGGCATATCATGAAATGCCGCCATTTCATGAGCCACCAAATGCCAATTACTACTTTACGATCTGGCCGGAATGTAGCTAGGAAAATCGACAAATACGTTGTTCTCATCAATCTGCCGTATTTATTATTAGGCACATGCCTGGCCAAATCTTAAACATATCATGAAATGGCGGCATTTATGATAGGTTTGCCTAGGAATTTCATGATTTGGCGAATTTTACGATCGGGCGACGACATTGAGATGGTCAGTTGTCACACAATGCGGTTTCCTTAGCCGAAGTCAAATTACCAGTTTACATCTTTTCTGTTACATTATCTCACGAATATTTGGCACGTAGGTAAATTGATAATCCAAGTTTTAGTACGCATTTTCCACATTTTCTTCTGAAAGTTAAAAATACGGCGAAACTTTATACTGTTTACGCCACAGTAGGACTTCATTGATATCTATATTATTACAGCATTTTTTATTTCAATACTTATTTCATTCTCTTTTAGTAAGGCTTCTAGTAAAATGTATGTTTTTATAATTCATTGCGAATCTCCAACATTATTCAATTCAACTTGTGCATCCAATTTATTAAAATTGAAGTATTATGCGTTTATTGCGCAAGTGATGTTTTTGAAGTATACACTAGCACGGATTTTTTTTAATTCATTTCATTTAATGATAACAAGATATTATCCGTTTTATTTTACTATGAATCCCTAAAAATGTTTGCTTTTTGTTATGTGCAGCCGTAACTACTCACACAAGTTACCGCCAACACGAACGGCTGTCTGCGGAGGCTGCCTGCGTCGGTCGCCGTTCGTGTTGGCGGTAACATGTGTAAGTAGTTACGGCTGCACGTAACAAAAAACACACATGTGAGTGTCACCAACGAAGTTGCCAAGCTATAGTCGCTAGATGAGTGTAATAAAAATCTTCTTTTTTTATTATTACGTACTTTACGCACTTTGATGAGGTGAAGGCATAAGGTAACAGTGGCGTGGCGTCCAAAGAACTCGACTCCTACCGGCTTGCCTAATATCAGACATTTGACCACCTTATTCTACAACTCTTACGGAAAACTCAATCACTCAAGCATTGTAATAAACAAACAAATGCGTTAATTCGCGTATGTTATTTAATTTTATTCCCTGCGTTTGTAATATTAACTAAGAAATAACACATCTAGGGTGGTAAAACAAAGAAAGACCGAGATCGCAGAAGTTTGTGGCCCGAGCTGCAAGCGAGGGACGTAAATATGCGATCGAGGGCTTTCTTTATTACCTCCCGTGTTGTGTACATAATTTTATGTCTACACTTGGCCAGAAAGCGGCTTTTTCCGTACGCGCAGCGTGCAGAAAAAGCCACTTTATGGCCAGGTGTGGCATAAAATATATATTTTCATAGTCTACCTGCGACTACGAACACTGTAAAGGATTACGAAATTATGGAATGTTATAATCGCGGATACCGGAGACAATATTATAAAATTCGTCAATACTAACTAAAGGAAACTAAACTAAATATTATATTCGTAAAGATCAACAAATAATACGCCAAGTGGCAGTGATGATAGTGATTATTCTTTATTCGCGGGTGACGCGTGACGCTGCAAAATTCCTATTCGTTTCAACTTCTATTCTTCAGGTACACGTAAACATGAAACAACTTAAATTGACTTAAGGAGTTAATTTGAAATTTCAACGTCGCAAAGTTTTAGTTTAAATTTAGAATTTCATCCCACCTGCCTGCGGACGAGGGATCTTTTCTTAATTACGGTATTTTAAGACAGACCGAATGACTTGCTGGGAATTTGATTAGACGAGTGCAGATGTCATACCAGTCGAGTACGTAGGGGAGAGTGGGGTGCATTCGTACACTTTTTACTTTAAGCCACATAAAACAAAAACTATCCATTATTTAAAAATAACTTTAATGTTGTCACATACCGCACTTATCAGCCTTTAAGATGAATGATGTGTTGTTTCGATATAAGAAAGCATGGCGATGCTACGACAATTTTACTAAAATGAGAAAAACGTACGAACCTACCCCACACGTGGGGTAGGTTCGTACATAGCGTAGGGAGCTTTCGTACATAGTGGGGTACCTTCGTACAATGAGAGAAATAACCACTATTCAATGTAATATTATCATTTATTGAGATCACAATTAACACAGAATCAGCCTTTTTTAGGAACAATTATCAGTTATTATTTTGTGTACTCAGTAGGTACTACAAATAACTACTTACTCTTAGTAACAAAAAACGTACCTCAGTACCTCTCCTTAGCCTTTTGTTTTATCTAGAGATGCAACGGATAGTGGTTTGGCCGGATACCGGATATCGGATATCCGGCCGTCACGACCGCCGGTTATCCGGTATCCGGCCGCCGAATATCCGGCCAAAAGTTTTTTACCTAAAATACCGAAATGGAGTAACTTCGATGGCGCGCGCAACGAGTTGTAGTTGAGTTTTTGAACACATATCCTGATTTAATGGAGATGCTGGATTTGGTACGTGTTCGGAATCGAGCACGCAATTAAAATATAAAAAAAATAGTTTTTTTTACTTTCTATTCTAGTGTTTAAAATTAATTGTGAGATTAAACTGACCTCAATACGGATTACTTTGTGGTTTAATATTTATGTTACTCAAATTTTCTCCTTATATTAGGTACTTAATTACTATCCGGTATCCGGCCGGATACTACGCATCTATCCGGTATTCGGCCTGATAGTAAAATGTGGCCGGATAGGCCGGATACCGGATAGTGACCGGATATTCGTTGCATCTCTAGTTTTATCTCTTGCTCTTGCTTCTTCAACTGTTTTGCTTTCTCTATTTCTTCTAGTCTTATTTTCTCCGGAGTATCTGTATATATTCTCGACTTTCCTAGCTGTTCCCCTTTTCTCGACTTTTTAGACTCAGTTCTGCCTACTATAGGGTAAGGCCGGATAACTTCTGGAGTTATTAGTCCTCCAGCAGGAAAAGTCGCCGGTGGAGTTGTAGATCTATGTAAGGAAGGTGATGAGCGGCATTTTGATTCTGTAATAATAATATATTCGATAAAAAAAATGTTTAATGCTATGCAAGTTAGTGTGGGGAGGATTCGTACAGTACGAATCTACCCCACTGCTAACTGCACGAAGGTACCCCAAACCAAAAATTCAACGATTTAATTTAAAATAAAAATACCCGTTATAGTTATCAGAAAACAACTGCATTTAAGACCTCAATACCATTCCACCAACTAAATTGAATCACTTTTATAACTGGAGTAAAACTAATAACATTTAAACACATTTCAAAGTGAATCCAAAAATTACTTACGTGGAGCGAAAACATGAACGGGCCTGTTGTGTCGAAGCCGGGAGCCGCACTGCCCCGCCGCTCCGCGCGTAGCCTATGCGTCCGAGTGGGAGTTACGCACACAAACATGAACACGCCAGTGTGCTGTATAGCTTAGATATCACTACTGTACGAATGCTCCCGTTGTACGAATGCACCCCACTCTCCCCTATGGCGTAACGTGACAGAAAAATACACTAATTAACCACTAACTAAAAATGCAAACTTTATTACAAAAGGCTTTAAGCAGGGATTTAAACCGATTCATTAGCAAAAACTAAATTACTGTCCACGAATAATATACGCACTTGTGATCTTGAGTCGGCAAGCACAGAAAATGTAATTTGGTTGTTTTCATCTCGCAAAAAGTACGTCGGAGCCCGAATGGAAACAAAGCCACGCCGTTTTGTTTTGAGAAGGTAACGGTAATGAGTTATTTTGATATAGTAAAGAGAGAAAAAAATTGAAAGATTTGAGAAATAATTTACTAGAAATATAATAATAAAAAAACGACTTGGAAATTCTCACAAGCGGTGATCAAAGTTAACTTTTATTATAAACGATGGACCGGTATCGAGGCTACACATGATTTAATCAAAAGTTGTCGTCACTCGACAGTCCTCCGCGGTAAAAATCGAGCGACACTCATGAAATAAAAAAACGCCAGAAAAACTCCTGAAATTGACCCCAATTTAAAACTATGGCATGACAGACTCGGACATAGAAACATTAAATATCTAAAAATTTTGCTAAGTAATGGATCTGTACAAGGAATCGTGTGCCTGATGGAAGCAACATAGACTACCTTTTCATACGAAATCAGTCGGAGAAGAGAGTTTGTAGTCCCGGTGAAGTTATATTCTCAGACGTATTCGGCCCAGTCTTTCCTTCTTTTACCTTCAATTTCGGGCTTTAAATATTTTGTACTATTTTAAGACTCGTGTACAGGGTACCGAGTTGCGTTATTTATGAGACATAAAAGCGACGTATTCGAAAACTTTAAAGGGTTCTACGTTTAATACAGTAGAACAAGTTTAGGCCTCCAATCAAAAGCTACACACAGATAACGGAGGCGAATACTGCAACACTGAATTCAAGGTATTTTTAAATAACTTCGGCATTACCCTAAAAACAACAGCGCCTTACACACCCGAACAAAATAGACGAGCTGAAAGAGATATGCGTACGATCATGAAGTTAGCACGAACTATGCTACACAGTACCAAGCTCTCTCCTATCTTTGGGCTGAAGCTGTAAGCTGTGCTATCTATCTATTGAACAGAATCCCCACAAAGCAGACTCCGGAGTCAACTCCATATTATTAGCTCATTCTTTCAATATTTCTAGGGACTGCTGGTGGTTGAAACGCCCGTAAAATCACCCTTAAACATTCTGTAACGTATCAGGCGCGTAAATTCGTCATATTCTTGCTTTATTATAACCTTTTCCTGCAGCATTTTAATTAACTTTTTCCATAAACCATTCACTAAGCCAAAGCGTGGGTGGGCGATTCTCCTAGCGTTTTGGCCGCGCGGTTTGACAATCATTATTGTCCGCCGATTATTTACTATAAGGAAAGGACAAATCGTGACAATTTTGATAAAACTGGACTTACACTCGGGACTGTTTTTCGGTTTCATAAAAAGTTAACTCTAGGCATCGTTTTTTTTAACAATATTTACTGGGACAATAATGACGAAAATAAAACGCCGTAAAAACGCTGAATATTGGCCCGGGTGAGCAATTATTACCTTAAGGCTCTCCATGCTTTCAGTGACCTTGAATGTGTAATTCCTTTATTTCTTAACTTAACGCTTTTATAATATTAACGGTCTTTTTTGTTTAATTTGTCGTAACAACTGTAGTATCTCTCTATCCTACCTAATATACTACTACACTCGCTACTCTACTTCTTCTTTCCCGCCCTAGAAATTCGCCCTAGAAAATCTGCCCTACTGAAATTACATGACGATGAATTTTGTAGCTGAAACTATACTACTGAAATTTAGTACTGAATGAAAATCTAAAGAATCTGAAACTACTGGTAATTTTCTCTGAGTCTAGTGTAAGTACTGAAGGCTGTTAAAACTGAACTATTCCTATAATACTTATTACTGAATGGTTGATATGCTATACCTAAAATATTAATCAAAGCTTGTCTTTGGCCATGGCGTGATCGTTCTAGTATTGGTAGGACCCTTCGTTGTGATGTAGATAACCCAGAACTCTTTTCGATAAGACAGGGACTCCGCAGGAATATTTGACTTGATTGAAGGAAATGTAAGTATGGTAGATATAAAATAAATGAGCTAACTTTTTATTATCTTATGTAAGAAAGGCGTAATGTTAATAAGAGATGATATCATGTTAGAGTTCTATATTCTAGACTATATAGAAGGTTCTAGAGAGGCGGGAAGGCAGTCATGAGTCATTCTATACAAAATTGTCTGTCAATTGAAGTAGTCTTTTTGTATGATTATAGTCGTTGATATTATAGTATAAAAAAGGTATTAGAGATGTGGCAAGGGTGGCGCTCCTACCTCCGCAACCACCAGTAGCTCCGGCCATAGACGATAAGCCCCCTCCACAAAAATGCCTGGAGGCATATAACATTTATGGGAAATTCTTGTATCGGCTCAGATGCCAATATTACTGAGAGGACAGCAAATAGGGAGGTTATAACGTAGTGTTATAACTAAGGTGCTGTATCTATAGCATATGTCAGTCCCAGCTCCCCACATGCAGGACAACATAAGCTAAGATACAGGCTTATTTATAGACTGATTCTGCTCTAATACCTGGCAAGAAGAATTGTGAAAGATGGATTATTTTATGGAATTTGCTCAATCTTCACAATTCATGAAACTACCAACGTTTTGTAAGGTAGGGCTTTGCGAATGGTAAAAAACGTCGCAAAATAACCATCCACCGGTCAGTTAACCTACCATTACAGTCACTGTATGTAGAGGGTCTAGTCATAGTATTCAGGCTAGTAGTCTTGTCAAAGGCAGGATGTCAGTAACCCTATAACGGTCAAGTATCTTGGCCTAGCTATACTAATACGTCAGTCAGTCAACCCTATTTCATAATATGATAAAGAACAAATCAAAAGTAAGCAGTCAATAAAGCCTAAATCATAATGTGATATGTATTAAGTGTGACTTTAATGTCTTAAAAGTCGGTATGTGGGAACCTAGGATTAAACCAGTGTACCTAAATCCCTACTCGAATAGCTACCAAGGGTCCTCCCAGAGCTGGTTCTTATTGACGAATAAGAGTGGTGTATCAAGTGTTCAAACTTGTTATGTAATTGAGAGTAAACTCTCCCTAAGCCAATTATAATACAGCTCCCAAAGCACTCACGCTAAAGAGTTCAAAATCACATACTCAACAGACACCGGTCGTAACCTGCATGACTCCCACTAACATTTGCGGGGATATGGACTCTGACCTCCCCGGGATTGTATAATAATGTGGCGTGACGATATAAGAAATGGTAATACTACAAATCAACTCTGGTCGGTATTCCTTGAACTAAGCTCCCCCTATAAAATACCCATGGCTCACTAATAGCAAAGGGTCAAACAAATCGCGAACTAAGCTCGAGTATACAACAGGGGTATGACTGCATTTCGGATTTCCCGCTAGGCAGGGCTCAACTCTCCGAGGAGAGGCCAACAATCCTCCATCAGCCAAATGCTCGGCAAAGCCGGACAAGCAAGCTTGTTTGTATGGCATGCGTCGGTGAAGAACACATAACCACACTAGGGTTTCCCACAGTCACACGGTCATTAGGGGGAAGTACAGTAGACACTCACGTCAGCCTGAGTTACCCATGGGTCCACAAACGGCGTGACTATGCTTGGATGAGCTATATAAACTACGGATCAATATTAATGACAATAACCTCTACTATCAGTAACCCCTAAGGAACTGCAACCTTGCCGACAGGACTCCTGCCTGCATGAGTACAATTCTGAAACCTATCCCCAGAACTACTAGCCTATCTCGTAAGTACAGTCAGTCCGGAGGCAGAGACCGCTCCCCTGTCACATTACGGCAATATGGCAGACAAACCGTCTCCCCCCGATTACCACGGCACCTACCTAATATCATATAGTAATGATATATCTATTGCTAACTATACACCCCCTATCCACCTATTAAATTGACCTCATTTTCCCCCCCCCTTTAAGATCAATTTACTACCTACTCGGTTCCCAAAAGAATGCTTGAAGTTGTCTATAAGTAATAAATAAATTTATGACTATCAGCTGCTAACTTACCCTATACTAAATTAATGTGCAAGTATGTGTGGCTGAGTGTGTAAAGTTTATGTAAACATGAATAAACATCGGGTAATAATTGCCTGAACACGGGATTATCATCATAAAATATAAAAGCATCCACTCATAGAAATGCAATAAGTAACAAAACCATCCCAATATATTACATGCAAGTATCCGACAATAGATTCGTCTCATCACATTCACAACACATAAATGCATAATAATTAAAATAAATAAATCCCAGTGAAACCAACAAAAGGTCTCGGTGTTTTGAATATGTTCCAATTCGTACTCTTAAAGATTCGTAAATAAAACTTCCTAGGAAGTAAGTTGCATACATAACTCAGTATAGTAAAGATTGAGGGTATGATTGCACACGCAAATACGCAGCAGAAAATATGTATGTTCAGATAAATGAACACTTATAAAATTCATGAGAAACCGCACATTCACACCACGATACGATAACGTACCACCTGACTTAAATCTATCTAACCATACCTGTACGAAACTCATAAACTCATTATTCATAAACAAATGGTAGTTTACGCAACAATTAAACGCAAGCTTACAACTATGTAAAACCGTGAGGTAAAACGTAAAACCCGACTTAATTCTATTCATACGTGTACGAAACTCATATCCGCCCTGTTCATAAGACATATGATCGCTAGCAGGTAACTATGTAAATCCGCATAGTAAAATGTAGAAGCCGACCTAAGTCTATTCATACATATATAGACACACACTATCCCCATAAACCGAGTGGAAATTATCGCATTAATTAGCTGTAATTTAAATAATATGACGCGCACTAATTTGTTCTGCACAAATACCTTCATACACAACAATCGTAAGGAAAAATTCGTAAAATGGTATAAACACATTCATATTCGGTACACATTACACAAACAATAGTTCAATGTCATAAAAGGTTTCAGTAGGAAAATAGTAACATAATGATGATATACACAAAGATTCACATGCACAAAGAACCTTTAGGTAGCCTCGCCTATGCTCGATCAAAAAAAATATGCTAACAATTTCGCTTGACGTCTCAACCGAAATTGTTGCTATCTTTGACTCAAAATGCATTTAATATGATACTAACTTTAGTAAACTTTAGACAATTCTAGGACCAAACAGGCCTATGACTTTCTGACTCCCAAAACAAGCAACCCCCACACGGATAGCCCTACCAGTGATAAAATAAAACACTTACCCCTCGATGTCTTCAAACCTCTACGAACAGGAACCGGATCTTGCCCCAGGACGACGCGCCCGCCGCCGACCCGCTCGGCCGCCGATAGTCACGATTCCCTCCGCTGTAAGGACAGGAACACGCCGCCGCCGTGGTCTGCACGTTCACCGCCAGCCAGCCCTCCGCGGCGCCGTTGCTTGTTTGTCTTTGTTATCTTCAATCTAGGACCAGGTGCACGCCGTAGAGCACGGGCAAGCCGAGGGTGTCCTCCCCGCTGCCCCGCCGTTGATTATTGACGATTCCCTCCGCTGTAACGTGGATTTAAGTTTCATATTATGGTTCAAACTATGATCGCAGGATTCTTACCGACTGTCGGCCTAGATTAAACGTAGGTCTCCCCTAAATTTTTTGACAAGAACCCCTTGTATGCAAGACAGAACTTTTGAAAATGGACATAAATCTTTCCTATTTAAAACATGACCCTTTTGTAGGTAGGCCTGGACTAACTTAACGAACATAGGACCTGTTGACTGAAATGTGACTAAACTAAGACTAAAATCTGCCTAAAATCTGGCTAAAAATGGGCATGGCTCCCGCGTAGGCCCAGCCTGGACTAATTAATGGATGTAGGCCTTCCCCAATTTGGTCATAAACCCTCGACTGAGATGTGACTAAAATGTGCCTAAAACCTGACTTAATTTGGGCATAGCTTCCGCGTCGGCAAGCCGCAAATGAGAATAATTGAAGAAGTCCCTAACTCTGGCTAAAAATGGCGATGACCCCCCCGTCGGCAAGCCGCAGATGAGAATAATTGAAGAGATCCCTAATCTGACTAATAACTGAACATAATCTCGAAAGATTTTCGCAAAGGTTCAGTTATTTCCTAACACTAGACATAGCCTGTACCGGCCTGTACAGCTTTCGCAGAGATCTAGTATCGGCGACTAAATGTTGGCAGCCTCCAGGGCTGGTTTGACGACGTAGACTATTGATGGCAGCTCGCGAGAGCTGAGGTTGGTTTCAGTGTCGCCGAGGCGAGACTGAACGCTGAAATACTGGTTACATCGGGTTTTATAGACGTTTCTCCCGGTTTTTCGTATGTACATGATTTTCAACCTTATGTCGGTCCTTCGATATCTCAGTCTCATTATGCACGATTCTTCATCAGGGTAAATTTCACACATTCATAGTTCCGGGACATCCTCTGATTGGAAGAAGCAAGATCACGCCACTTTCTCATTTGGCTGAATATCGCCCTTATGACTAAAGACATACAGCCTATTTCTTTGTTTGATTTGAGGAATTTTATTCTGAGGGTAGTCCGTATAACCGTCCGTTTCGTAAGCGGTGATCCCAATTATTGAAACATAAATTCCCGAATGTTTCCCATTTATGCTAAAATACTGTTGTCCTAACGTATAATAACACATAAATAAATTATCCTTTTAATGTCCTTTTCTAATTACTAGAAAGCTTAATTATAGTCTACCTATTTTATTATCTAATCATACAATTATTCTCCAATCCAATTTGCTCCTCCAGTAATTGGCAACATTTTTCGATAATCCAACAGTCCAAGAATACTGCACACATATGCATATCATTGGGACGCTTTGTGATTGGTCCATAAAAAGGCGCCAATATTTTACGGTTTGCCCAAAATCAACCTTATGTCTAAGAGAAAAAGGTCTATTCCTTAGGAATCTTATCAGCGGGTACTTTCGATTATTTATCTTTGCCATAGACAATCAGTTCTGTATTAACTAAGTTTTCCCATTCGAACCCGCAAATAATATTATTAATTTAGCTATCACAAATCACTTTCATAACCTCACCAATAATTTTCTCTTAATTTTCTAATCTATATAATATAATTAAACTAAATTAAAACATTATCTTAATTCCGATAACTTTCCCTTAACCATAACTTACGCGATCGTATTTCGTTACATCACTTTGAATTCATTCGGTCAGTTTAGATATCATTCGATGTTTACATTCATGTGGTGAAGAAAATTAATTAAGTATTGGAATAATCTGCAACTGTCCTATGTTATGTTTATAAGTGCCAGGGTTGTAAATATACCTTTCCTTGGGTGCTTTCGTCACCAACGTCCATGGATAATTATACTAGGTAAGATTGCAATTCACTCATATCTTTTCCTAATATAATGTTTTTCCAAACGCCTAACGTAATTGTTTGAGCAATGTTCGAATCTATCCATCGCTCTGTAAAAATCTCCTAGGAAATAAAGCTTACAATTTTTCCAGCTCTGAAACCCGTAACTGAAGATTGCAACTGAAGTTTCAAATTCTGAATGAACTGTAAATTATTTTTTAATATGTTGACGAGGCTACGTTCCGTCACACAACTCACTGACATCGAGAGGTACATATTTTATCTTATTATACCTACTTCTCATTTTTGTGCTGCATAACAAGTTTTTTGATTTTCCGAAAAATTAAAAAGAAACTCGTAAACAAAACATAATTAGTAAATTTAATTTTTAAAAATGGTTTGGAATTTCTCTTATTTTTTATACAATTTCCTTCTAAAATCTTCAACATTGAAAGTATGCATGTAAACAATTTATTGCACATAAAATCATACACAGTTCAAATATCAATGGTTTTGTACAAAGGCGAACTTATCCCTGTAAGAGATCTTTTCGAGCTAACCTTTGAGAGTATTAAAGAAATATCATAGTACCACAAAGTGTATTTTTATTAAATACCATAATTAGAATGCCAATAGTACAAAATGATGGAAATAAAATTAACTAAAACCTGTTATATGTATTACATATACCCCTTAACTGGGAAAAATATGTTCTACACAGAACTTGTTAGGCGAAGTTACGAGTAGTACTTTGTTATTTGCGTGCTGGCTGAGAATAATTACGTTTTCCCTCTAACGCAATTATGTGACGTTTGATAAAAAGTGTTTATGGTGTTATGGTGCTAGAATAAAATCACAAACGTGCTTGTTAACACTATTTCCACTGCAAGATCTCTTGTGGCCTCATTTAGTTTAGTTTATTTATTTATCGCATTAAATGCTTACCGCTAGGTATGTATGTACATAATTATAATATCTAAAACACAAACTTGAAAGGGTGTAGCGGAGACTTACATACTAAGTAATAATAATAATTATTAATTATGCGGGTGCATACAAATTTTAAAGAGTAGGTTAATTATTTACATTATTATCCGACATATTATCATTCATGGTGTTCATTCATTGTCATTTATGGTGTACATTAATAGCATTTTTGGGTTAAGTAGCAATAATATTATCTTTTTATAAAACATTTTGTTGCTTTGCTCCCTGATTATGTAGGGGAGACCGGGTATGGTTGTCTCACGGGTTGGTTGTCACAGCAGCCATTAAATAATACGAAACGAAAAAATAAGTGCATCCATTGGTGAAGTAGGGAAGGAGCTCTTGCGATCTTTTAACACCGAGCGATGCAATTATTCCTTCGTTTCGTATTATTTAATGGCTGCTGTGACAACCAACCAACACGTGAGACAACCACACCCGGTCTCCCCTAGTCTGGTTACTTGTTATAAATGAGTATAGACTGATATTATGGACTGTTCCTGAATAATTGCTATCGGAGAAGGGGAGTGTAATGTCGATGGTTTAGTGCTACAATTTAGGTTGGCTCGCCGATACAAACAGCACGCTCGTTCTCGGTGACTAACTGACAGCGACTATACAGCGACCGCCATAATATGTACTCGAGACAACTGTACACTACAGGGAGGGAGGTAGTACTAATATATTTTTACTACGGCTGCTTGCTACATGTTGGTATATTTCCTAACTAATTTTAGCTGTCTCAAAAATGTAAAGGGAGGGAAGGGACATTATTTTTTGTTTAACGAAATGTGGTTTACAACTCTCTGTCTGCCGTATATTCTCAATGATACGGACACATTTTTTTGGGAAATACATAATTCATTGGCAACGGAAGCATGAACCCACAACATTACATCGTAGCTTTAACCAGGCGGGAGCATAGGCATAGTAAGCAGATTTGGCACACTCGGAATTTGTATTTGCATTTAGTACTTATAGATAGATAATGCGTAGATGAATTTCAATAGTTTTGTTTTGGTGTTAGAGATATGTGATTTATTCGTACATTGCTCGCAACTTCGTCAGTGAAGAGGAAAAAAGTCATAACCCTCTTTATTTCTTTCGCTATAGGTAACATCCCTTTAGGTAACAAAAACGGTTAAAATTGTAGTTAGAAATGAAATTCTGTAGTTCTAGCAGAGTACACTGAGTAAGTTCACTCCGAACAAAGGTACATCGAAACATGTTCAAAGATAGAAACATCTTATTTACTATGAGTGTTCGCGGGCGGCAAAACGTGACGACCGGCGCGCCGTGCGATGTAGGTACCTTTGTTCGGAGTGAACTTACACTGGTTCTAGTGAAAATGGGTATATAATATACTAGGTATAAAGGTCACAACTCGATTGTAAGACTTCAGATCTTTTGCAGTTAGGTTATATGTGATTTCGGTGCCTGTTGCTTCGTCGACAAACTATTAATCGAATGTTTCATTTCGTCGACAACTTTTTTCGCTGAAACCGTTAAGTTGTCAGAATAAAAAATATCCTGTAAATACCATTAAGTTACGTTAGGTCAGGTTAGGTTAGTACATGATTTTAATAGTATTAGTAGTATTTGATTTGTAGTTTGTACCCCTTTTCACTAGACCTACGAAATTGTACGTAGAACCGTCCTTTGTACTTTTCTAACTCTCTGCTTGCCCAGGTTGTCTGGAAGCGTTAGCTTCATTAGCGATACGACCGCCTCTTGTCTACCATTTATGTTGTCTTCAAGGACCTTAAATAAATAGCCGGACGGAGCATTGCTAACAAAGAACTGAAGCATCAATATTCTGCCGGCTAACTTAACGCTGCGCTGGTTGGTCAGGTCAATGTGTGCGCGCTGCGGGTAGTAGGAAAAAACTAGTTGATGTGTGCGTGCGGGCTCGTAAGTACAAGCAGCCGGCCGACTATAAATGCTTCAGTTCTCTGTTGGCGACGCTACGTCCGGCTATTTATTTTAAGGTCCTTGGTTATCTTGTTATAATTGAAGGATCTCTCGTAATTCTCGTAATAAAAAGTATTATCTCTTTTATATCAATGCTATTTGTATGTGAACATAATCACATAAAATCAAAAAGAAGCAATACAATAAGCCACCTTTGGGCTTCGCCGCAGTCGGGTAAAAAATAATGGCTATGTACAAAAACAAACCTATGTTACTGGACTCGTGTAAACATCCCTAAGCCAACAAGAAATAGCGTTAGTAATTTCTGGAAACCAGAGCTACTATAAATGTAGGTACAATGTCACATGTCCTCCGGCAAGATATCTCACGACATTACGGGTATTACGACTGGCCCTCGAGGCTCGGTCACAAATACCCCAACACTTACATTGTGTTAAGTTTAGCTTTATTAAGGAACTAGGTAATTCTGTAGCTTTACACGGTCAAGGTTATCCTACTAATCCTATTTTATCCTCTCCTGCTAAATGGGCTATTCTTCAGAAATATGTCTGCGGTCACCTCATTTATCTGGCCCTTTTTCATACTAAATGTATGAAGACAGATGAATGAGTCGCAAACATATTTCTGAAGAATAAATAGCCCTATATTATAAATGTGAAAGATTGTGAAGACGTTTGGATATTTCAAGGTTTGTATTTTTGGATGTTTTTACTAAATAACGCGGTAACAAGTGAATGAATTGAGATGAAATTTGGCACCCTGGAGGATCCCTTGGGATAATAACGGGAATGACGTAGGCAAAGCTGTGGGTTAATGCTAGTATTATAAATGTGAAAGTTAGTGAAGATGTTTGTTGTAACGAGTACGTGCGAGGCAGCCTGGGCGTCCGCGACATTGCCGATAAGCTACAAGAGAGTAAGCTGCGATGGTAGGGGAGACCGGGTATGGTTGTCTCGCGGGTTGGTTGTCACAGCGGCCATAAAATAATACTGATAAAATAGTACTTTTAACTAATTTGAAAATGGAGTTGATTTTCAGTTCGCCGGCATATTTTCAAGACTATTTAGCGATTATTTCTTACCCCGACGAATACAGACTGATGATTGTTGCTCTGCTGAGTTCCATGTAATTGTGTTCAAGATTTGATAATAATGATCCAATGACCAATTAATTGTACTATTTTAGACACAAATGTATCACAATTTATGTTTTTTCTAAAAGTAACTCATGCATTTACCTACTCGTGTGATAGTGTTTAAATGAACAAATATTATGCAATATTTGGGTATTTTAGGCAAAAAAAATATAGTTCTTTCGATAATTTGCATAGACGTAACAAAATATCGATACCTTTAGACTCAAAGGGCATAAATGCCGTAGGTTCTAATGGTGTTTACGCCCTTTGAGTCTAAAGGTATCGATATATACTCGTATACTCGCGCGATACCTAGAAGCACACACAAAAGCACATACGCTGCTGTCAAATAATATACGTTTTTCATTTTATAAACTTATTCTTCTGTAGGCTTATGATGCTACACTTTGTCGCGCGATAGGTAGGTAAAGCATCCGTCACGCTCTGACAAATATGTGTGTGAGAGTGACGGATGCTTTATCATTTATTTATCACGCGACAAAGCGTAGAATCATAAGCCTACTGAGTTGTAGAAAAGCCTAACATACTGTCGCTTACATTTTTAGGTTTCAGTAAAATAGTCGTTGAAGAGACGCAATACGAGTTTTTGTCCGATGTAAATACATAGATTAGTTGGACAGATAACTAACCAATATACATAGATTAGGACAAATAAGTGGTTTTAATATGTTAAAGATCCCCCGGGAGATTCGTATAACAAATAATGCAAACAAACTGGGCTTGCGAAATGAGAATTTAATACGATTTCGTTGAAAGTTGCTTCATACGATTTTGTTAATTCCTTTTCAGGGTTCCGTAGGTACCCAAAGGGTGCCAACGGGACCCGGCCGAACGAGCGAAAGATTACCTATTGCTAAGCCTCCGCTGTCTGTATATCTGTCTGTCCATCATTCTGTCACAAGGCTGTATATTTTGAACCGTAATAGGTGAGGTGTTCACAGAATGTGTATTTTTATTCCCGCTATAACATCAAATAAACGAAATAAAATTTAAACATTAAAGAAGAAAGAAAATGCATTTATTTGTGACAGCAGCATACAGCGGTAAAAAATAAATAAAATGAAAGAAAACAATAAAGTTGAATGTTGCCACAAAATGGTCCCACCTCAGCAAAATGCCGACCTAAGAGCCAGCGCTGGTCTTCCGGTGGAACCAGACAGGGGCGACGTCATGACATGATAGTCACATGACGGGTCGAGGACAAATAGGGTGATGCGATATGACATATCTTGACTCGGCCGGCTCGGCCCACTTATTGTGAACGCGACCATTACTGACAGCGCCATCCAAAGGGTTCCCCCATTTAAGTTACGTGTCTTTCATAATTTCTTTCGACGATGTATTCCTTAACATAAAAAATATAGCTAATAACTGGTCAGAAGTAGCTCAAGATAGAGCAAAATGGCATGAACTGGAGGAGGCCTTTACCCGAGAGGGGTCCAAACCGACCTAGCAATTAAAATGATAAGAAATAGTAGAGTTAGTTAAGTAAATGATAAATTATAAATATAGGTTTTTTTTTCTATTTATGTTATCTTAAGTTGGTTATGGAATAAATGGGCTTTTTATTTTATTTTATTTATTATTATTTATTATTCCTTAATAAAACTGTCTTATCGAATGTCTAATTGACCGAGTGAAGGAAGCGTTTCTGTTACAGCTTGGGCAAAAATATTGTCGTATGTTTGACGGATATCCGGCTTTTCTCCTCTACAGGTCGCATTTTCTCAACCGATGCTAGTGAACTTTTGTGAGCAGGTTCAATAATTATATTTTTTTTTGGATTCCGTTTTTTGATAATTGCTTAAATTTGGAACCACGAGGGCTACAGCTCACAGAGCCAACTAGTAGGTAAATACACCGCAACAACGCTCTATAATGTTCAGCATTATTGTTTTCTCTTTAGATATAGTAAAATTACACTTTTTTTTCTCTCTTTATATTTTTTCTTTATCATATTAATCTCCAATGAAGTATTCTCTTTTTTTTTTGAGTCAGTGTCGATGTTTTCCTCCCATGAGATCGCCGGTCAGTTTTCCTTTAATCAACCTTTGTATGTCCACGTATGCAAATAGCTGCCCTTCCACACGACTGTTAAATAACATTCAAAGAGAAAATTTGTAACAAATTTATGGGCTATGGGTATGTACCGTAAAAGGCACAAAAAGATTTCATTAAACAAGTTTGCTTTATGGGCTCTTGGGCATTTAAAGCGATGTTTATAGAATCACATTTATTTTTTCATCACGCTTGCTCGAAAATGGTATCATTATACGTAGGTTCTGCGGGCCGTAAACCCCGCCCCCCCCTAGCCCTAGGGCGTAATGGTTTTCTTTTTAAATTTGAAACGCTGGTTCTGTTGTACTCTTATTTGTCATCTTCAAAGGAAACGAAAACTTACTTTTTTAACTTGTTTCACTGAAATATTTAGTTAAAGAGAACTGTTATTGCAAATACATGTAAACACATATTTCTTTAACATTAATTAAATGTTTAAATAGTGTATTTCAGTATTTTGTAAATTTAAAATCAACCGTCTTAGGTCTCAGCTCGGGCTTATAACAAACACTCGTTTGTAATTCCTTACTTACCGCCCTAGATACACAATGTACTATTGAGAACTTATCTAAGGTTAGGCTGGGTAAGAAACACCGGGGCAAAGAATGAAGAAGAACAAGAAGTTGGAGCATTCTTACGCATTCTTATTACAGCTCAGACTACATGAATGATGAAATACCGTGGGAGTAACTGCGACTGGAAATAATTACATTATTTTAGAATAATATTTAATTAGTTGTGTTTTTCTGTTTTTGTACTTGCCAATTGTTTTAACACTTAGAGACCATTTACATCTCTAAGAAAAAATGGTTTTAATTTTAATTTATTTTTTTAAGTTTTATCATGTGAGTCGCAGAATTTTTACATTACTGTAAGATATTTAGTAAATATTCACATTTTGTATTTTGACGTTTGGACATCCTTTGCTGCCTTTCCCTCCCTTATTAATGTCCCCGATCCTTTATTAACGTCATATTGTTGTAATACTTGTAATATGATTGAAAAGTGAAACTGGTGGTTTTCTTCCGGCGCTTCTTCTGACCAGATGGTATCCAGGGGGTTTTAGTTATCTGTTAGCGAGGCTACGTCCGGCTATTTATTTTAAGGGCCTTGCTAAAGCTATGTTTACACTTTGTTAAGTCGCAAGTGCAGGTGTAAAGTGATTAGTAAAAACAACGTGTAAACGGTCACGCTGTTAAGTGACAAGTGCGAGTGCAAAGTGCGAGTGCGAAGTAAAGTGAACAGACGCTCGGTCTATTTTGGCTGTCAAGTAGCTACCCCCTCACACCCGCATACTCCCCGCGCTCGCAGTACAAAAATGAGGTGAACTGAGGAGCAAACGTTGAATTTAATACCTCATTTACGATTTCTGAAGCAATGACCGCGACAATCAATGTTTCGTAATTCCAATCGTTGTTCGTCATCCATTTTGTTACTTTGGACCAGCACAAAGTACAACTAAACAATCTGTAAACGAATTCTTAACAATTATCATCCTAAAACATGTTAAATAATCACTTCTCATTTGCACTTGCGACTTATCAAAGTGTAAACATAGCTTAACACATAACAATTGAAAGAACACGCTGCCAATTTGACAACCACAAAGATGAACCTGACCAATTTGGTTGTTTGATGGTTGCTTGTTTATCACAAGGAAAAGTCTGGCAACGGCTACTTACCACTTGCGCTATAAAAGATAGAGTGCGACTACGATAACTTTGCAGAGTGGAACATGGCAACACCTCCATTTAAAAATCACACCCACAAACCACAAACTCTCACCTGAGGTGTTCCCAGCGCGTTATGACATGGAGTAAATGGTAAGATGCAATATGCTCGCTCGTCGCTTCGCGCGCTGTTCCAGTGACGTAAAGATCAGCTTATTTAAAGCCTACTGTCAATGTTTTTATACTTGTCAGTTGTGGGTGAAATACACGAAACAGTCTTGGAACGCGCTTCGAGTGCAGTATAATAATGCGTTTCGCATTTTACTGAAACATCCCCGTTTCTGTAGTGCGAAGGGCATGTTTGCGGACGCGAGAGTCCCCGACTTCTTTGCCATAATGAGAGCTAGGTCAGCTGCTTTTTGGGAAAGTTTACAGTCTACAGATAACGAGATATTGTTACTGATATCTGAAGATTTCAGTGACATATATAAAGCGCACTGGAGTTTCCTTCACCGGTCTGAGAACAAACAATCTCGTTAAAAATTGTGACGTTAGGATAATTAGGTTTATAAGTTATTTTATGACAATTAATAATTTTATTGTTTATACATACATTTTACATTTTCCGTCTTATTTAAATTGTAATTCTGTTTTATTTTATTTTATACCTAAAATCTTGTATGTCTGTTTTTGTACGTGTACTTATGATATGGGTTTCTTGCCTGCCAAATAAAAGATTTATTATTATTTATTATTATTATAAACAGGGCTCTCAAAGATCGTCAACGTATAGGTAACACCCCTGGTGTTGCAGATATCCATGGGCGACGTTGACTGCTTTCCATCAGGCAGCTCGTCTGCTCGTTTGCTACTTTATAACATAAAAAAATACTCTCATAGAAATTTGACTTTTAAACGGAGGTGATGCCATGTTCCTGCAAAATTATCGTAGTTGCGCTCTAGATAGAAATAAAATACACGTGATCATCACAGAAGTATTTGAACACTTTATATCTTCTAAGCTGGAGTCACTTCCTCTGCCTAAGCGTGTCATAGGTAAAATTAAAAACAAAACAGCACCGTATTGCTTAATGCCCCATTTAGATGGGGCTAAAACTCGTATGCGATTTTCATTTCACTGCGGCGATTAATCGATCAACTGTACTCATCGTACCTGGGTAGCCCGCAATGTAATCAAACTTGCATACGAGTCCTCACCCCGTCTATATGGAGGCTAAGGTTATATTATTTCATAATAGCCGAGCCGAGAGCGCGTGGGCGGGATATTATGCTGATAATCTATTTATGGAGACGTATCAGCGAACGTTAATTACGTTATCTGACTCGCGGTACCTTGTTAATGTTAGGTAACTACATATACTGATATACGGTGTTAACATACCGTATCAAACTTTACATTACTCGATTCAAAGTCTAACGTTAGTTCTTTACTTTTTTAACCACCTTAAAAAAACGAGGTTATGAATTCGACCCGTAAGTTTGTATAATATTGTCAGAATTAAACAGTTTTTATATAATTATAGATACATTGAGCAAATGCATTGAAAAATCAAATACGATCGACTACAGCTAATGCCGGATTTGAACCCGCACCTCTGTCATTCCGGGACAGCGAGTTATCCAATTTCTCCAATTAGCTTCTGACGTCACCGCACGTAAGTTTTGAATGCATTCGTATCGGAGATACTAGCGCCCTCTGTACCATTTTGTTTGAAAGGCTTAGCGCCTTAGCACCACTCTAGGACATGCGCGAACGCAGTGTCCCCTGGCCCCACTCCTATTACAGCAGTGACAAGCCAGCGAGAGAGATGGCGCTGTGCACAACTTAATGCACTATTTTTAAGGAAACATCATATTTACAGGAAATATTTTGAATCCTCATAGCTTAATGTGGAAACACCACAATTTTATTATAATTATACATACATTGAGCAAATGCATTGAAAAATCAAATACGATCGACTACAGCTAATGCCGGATTTGAACCCGCACCTCTGTCATTCCGGGACAGCGAGTTATCCAATTTCTCCAATTAGCTTCAGTTAGTGCGGTGACGTCAGAAGCTAATTGGAGAAATTGGATAACTCGTGTAAAAATAGTGCATTAAGTTTTTATATAAGTTATCCTACCAGCTTCTTAACGTGTGTGCCAAATTTCGTAAAAATCTTTAGTCTAACTTAGGGAACTGTAGAAGTTTTTTCAAAATCGGATCAGTAGTTTTTGAGATAGAGCATTATTTGTACTTCAGTCAAAGAAAACGTGTATTTAACAGCATAATTCAATTGCTACTGAAATTAATAATATGAAAAAATAAAAGCGCAATTTAAAATAATTGAACTGACTTCAATAAAGTAAGAAAAATAAATCTAAAGTAAATAGGTTAACTATTTTTTTGAGATCAGTGCCAGTCTCGTACCGTTATTCCAAACATGCCACAAATAGCAAATGCCAACCTCAAAAAAATGGTGAGATATTTACTTTAGATTTTTAAAAGACATTTTTTTACTTCTTCCATATTTGAAGTCGGGAGGTGAAATCCAACTAATATTATAAATGTAAAGGTTTGTGAAGATATTTAGATGTTTGGATATTTGTTACAAAATAACGAGGTAACATCTTGATGGATTGAGATGAAATTTGGCATGCAAGTAAAACAAGTCCTGAATTGAACATAGGATAATTTATATCGTAGTAAAGAGTTCCCTTGGGACATTAACGGGGATAAAGCGAGCGAAGCCGTTTGCAATCAATATACCTATCCACAGAAACATATCGAGATAAAAGGAAATAGATCGTCAGTTTTTAAGGGAACCAAGCGTGTAAGGTTTTTCGCTTGGCGTTTGACGCCAAAAGTGTAATTTAGTGATGGAAAATATAAATTTTCCATTTCATTTGGTGGTATTTGAACAATTAATTATGCCCATTATTATCAGATTTTCAAATCTGATAATAATATTGACGGCAACTGAAGTTAACGGCGTGCAAAGTAGGTCGCCGCCACTTCTTTTTAGCACGCGGCTTTTTACAATTTTTCCTTCTACCTCGATATATTTCTGTTACCTGCCTACCTCTTCTTTGCTTCTCCGTAGTCGGCCAAAAATATATTTATATTTTAACCAGAGTCATAATCTACTTGTACACTACATTTCATGGATATCGGCCTGGCATTTTTGCGTGATACGCGCACAAACAATATTACATTACTTACCTAGGGCGGTAAAACAAATAATGTCTCAGATCGCAGGTATTTGACGCCCGAGCCGAAGGCAAGGACGTAAGTACAAAATTTTACGTCTCCCCCAGGCCATGAAGTGGAATTTGCGGTTATTGCCACTTTATGGCCAGGTGTGACGTATATAAAATATTACATGATATGATATGTGTACAGCGTGGAGGGACTATACCGACAAACTTTAACTATAGATTCTAACAACTATTAGGAGTAAAAAAAGTCATGTGATGTATAGTCGAAAAACGCTTACTTTCCGAGATATTCATAATTTTGTAAATGAAAAATCCCAAGTGTGTAACAAGCCCTAATAAATGTGACTAAGATACCTTTACTATTTTTTTAAAATCCTTTAACTAAACAGGAATTAACCTTCGCAGTATTTGATGGTAAGCGACTATAAGGCCAAAAAATTGACCTTTTGTTTCCATTTTAGCTTTTTTTTTCTTTTTGATAACTTTTCAGCCAGTAAGGACATGTTTATAATGAGGGGCTTAATTTACTGATTTATTTTGTTCCATAAGACTATTAATGTAAAATGACAATATTCGACCCATGTTGATATAACATTATTTACTCGTCACACCACCAGGAATTCATGGCTAAAGTATGTCGGTATAGTCCCTCCCACCCTGTATAGTGCACCTATGAATGTCTACTACCAATAAATCTGTTCATTAATATATAAACTTTGTTCGTTCTTTGTCTCCTAACATAAAGAAATGATATACCTTAGTCTACGCACCGTACTTACTTAATATCTATTTAACAGCTCGACTCTTGTCATTGGAGTAATTTTCAGCTTATTTTACATTTTGTCTTATCCTTCATTTCTTTGTATGTTGCACCATTTGTTTCTCTTCTTAAGAGGAAACAGTAAGGCCGAGAGAATTGAAAATTAGGTATTTGTAAAATGTGTCGCTGTCCCGCACTGCCCGCCTCTCTCCCGCAGAGCGCGATAGAGACAACTGCAGCTTGGACCGAAAATACCTTTTAAAATTTCATGAAAACAACGTTTCGTAGTCCCCTGATTTCTTTCCCAAAACTTGACCTATTTAAAAGCATAAAATAGTTATAATGCCAGTGCCTTTTGCCACAGAAAAAATAAGCTGTCATAATTTTAATTTTGACATTGTCAATGCATACCTACTGTCCGATCGCTTACTTTTTTCGATCGCGTTAAGACTAAAGTAATGGTTTATTCTACCGTAGAACTGTAGTTACGCCCTTTTAGAATAAGTAAGTATTAATATATTAATTATAAATTAATTACAAATCCTGGTGAAACAAATAAACTGTCAGCGTATTCGTCTTTTCAAACCAAATACAGAGAACCAATAAAATTAAAGGCTCAAAAAAATGAAAGGTTGTCAATTTAACTGAACTTTTATTACGCTAGTAAAATACTCCCCAGCTTTTAATTTAATAGTTTTAGTGCCTATAATACAGAACGCCTTGTTTGATTTTAAATGAGCGGCTACACAGGTCTATATATAGGCATTCTCGTAGCATTGGAAAGTAATACGAATAAAAAGTATTTTGATTACGATCCAATGCTAAAAATATTAATTTAACCCCGTTCAGAAACGAAGTTTTAGTACTATTTATTTTTAACAGAATAAATATGATCAGCTACTCAGAATAAAGCATTTAAAAGCATTCTGATACGAAATAACTCTACAAAGTCTCTCAAGTTCATTTTACTTAAAGATTAAAAAGGGTTTTTGTAATTCGACGGGTCTCTCAAACACCTTAATTAACAGCATTAACGAATTATTACCTTCTAATAAGACTGTAAACCTTAAATCCGAATATCCCAAGGGTTCTTCAAAGCCTCTCCGATTTTTCAACACGGCCCGACTACGTGTTAGTAAAGTGAATATAAATACTTTGCTTTTAAGTGGAGTTTTGAATCTTATCCTTTCGAATTATATATTAGCACTAAAATAAATGTTAATGTCACGTTATGACACGTTAATGCCCTATAGATGACACCCTGTTGTCACCTCTAATGACTTAACATCCAAGATATACCTGCTCAGAGTTTTTAATGATGCAACATGATGAATCATGAATGAGGATACTCTCAATATCCTAAAGAATAACCGAAAAAAGATCACACGGAAGATGTAATTTCTATATTTAAAAGTAAAATTTTATACATATAATAGTATGGACACTGTTAAGTTTGTAGCCTTCAGATATACATAGTAGTATAAAGTCTCCAAAAGAATAATAAGAAAAAAAAAATGTGGACTATACTGTCTGAAAATATACACATATGTAAACGGCAGGCCGAAGCACGGACATGTAATTATCAACCTACACAGGGAGGCATTCTCATCGTCTAGGAGGCACGAGCGAAATGTTCATCTGATTTCATCATGAAAGTTTGCAAAACTACCCTTCAGGCGATCAGATATTTTTCCAGAATTTTTTGAAAGTTTACGGTCCTCCCCTAGGCAAACGCAACCGCTCCGGGGTGCCAGACGTTGAGATTTGTGACTTGAAGTAGACCGAAATAATGGAGAAACAAAGCATTTTCATGATTTCAAATCAGATGAACTATTCGCCCGTGCACCCATACTACTATCATAGCCTCTACGCCGTAGGCATTCTCGTAGCGTAGCACGGGCATTAATCAGTTTTATTGTTTGTTTCAGATGGCTCGCGGGAAACGAAATCGGTAAGTTATCGCCTTTGTTCGGACTAATTGAGAATCGGCTTTGTTGCTAAAATTGCTCAGGTTGAGACAGGCTGAGAGTTCCGCCGTTTATTTATTAATTATAATAATATAGTCAGTAATATTATAACCGTGAAAGGGAGTTTTGTTATGATAGTTGTCTTTTTGTGATTAAAATTACCAAAATAATACTAATATCAGAAGAGAATAGAGAGGTTAAATTATAATAAATAATAATAATAAATACATAATGTTTATATTTTGTAATTTCATTTTGTATTTTACTTTTTATATATGTATTATAAAATACCTAGCCTAAGAAAATAAAGATATACACGAATAAATACATAATACCTCTATACTTACTTACTTACTTATTAGATTAAACATAAGAGTCATCTAGTTATACAAAAAGCGGTAAAGTGCGAGTCGGACTCGCGCACCGAGGGTTCCGTACAAACTTGTCAGTAGATACGTGGATAATTCAAGATCAACTGTATGGTGGGACAAACTTAACTTTGCTCATGAAAAACTGTTGTCCGCATACATCGACATATGTTGCGGTTAGTTTAGTAGGAACAAATAAGTTTGTTTTACAATTTTTGCGAATTTCTAAAAAACGCTGCTAGTTAGATAAACTGTTTTATTTTTCCTGAAATATTTAAGATGATATTAATAATCGGTAATCTTTACAGATTTTTTGTTCAGTAACTTCGGAGATAATAGGGGGGAAATGGGGAATTGTATTTTTTTTAACGTTTTTTGTCTAAAATCAAAAACTACACGTCTAAGAAAAAAAATAAAAACGGTTTTGGAATCTACACATTAAGCCCTTTCATTTGATATCCCACTCGATATAATAACTCTACTTTTGATTTTCGACATTTAAAAAAAAAAATTAAAAAAGGTATACGATTTTTTTTCCATCCAATAGGCTCAAGTTTGCGATATTTTACATTATTCCAAATTTCAAGTCGATAACATCAGTATATCCTGGGATATCTTGCTGTGACAAACGGGCAGACAGACAGAGTCGCATCATAAGCGTTCCTGTTTTACCATTTTGGTACGGAACCCTAAAAATTGAACCCACATGTAGTATAGCTATATTTCTTGAAGTCTATAAAATGTAATATCAATGTCTCAAAACGAATACTAGCTGCTTGTTCGAACAAATTAGAATTTAAAGATAATTTTTAATGTGAACTTAATAATAGGTAATTATTTATTTTACTGTTTAGTCAATTAAACAAGCTGAGATTTTAAATATGTTATCCAGAATATTTGTTCTCGAGTGTGTTATTTTTATCATTTTTCGATAGATCCGGATAATGAATACTTCCTGTAGGAAACTCTCAGCCCACCTACGAGTATTTACTCAGCCATTTGCGAGCAAATACATTTATAACGTGTAAATATGTCTCCTTAATTTCATTTTTTCATAAGCTACAGAACTTACATTTGGGGCAATTCCATGAAAATGTAACGGAAGTTACCATTTCATCGCGTGTTTATTTATTTGTGTCATAAATGTAAGTATTAATTTTTATCTAGATAAGTATAACTTTAATCCCTAGATATATTGACACCTGAATTTGTTCCATAAATGAAGAAACACGCGAGAAACTGGGAACTTACGTTACTCTCTGTCGTGGAATTACTCTTTGGCTCTTATAAACAAACGTAAAATTAAATTACAGTACATTCTTGGTATAAAACTAAATTAAATGAGTTTTATATCAAGAATTTACTTAAATATACCTTGTAACGACAGATGGCGCTATTAATAATATTTCCTGAGGAACTAGCGAAAATACCCGGTTGTCAGAATAGGATATTTTCCAATAGGTAATCAAAATAAATTATCTAAAACTGGCCGGAATAAGACCAGTCATTCTCATTTTCAAAATCATTGACAAAAACTAAAAATGAGGCACCAACGACGACACAACATTTATTTTTCTTTTCTGCGCATTTTGACAATTCATAAAAGGGAGCTGATCGGATCTGTCATCAAAAAGCCTAACGGTACATTGTGTTAACTTAGAGCTCTCGTCTTACAGACGGTAGACATTTACCAGTTAACAATGTGCTGACTTAACGACACACTGCGATAATTGGCGTTGGGGTGTGGTTGAGCCAAAGCGTGTTGTTGAGACTTGAGCGTCAGCGACATACGACGACTTCTGTTAGCACTGTCGACGCTAAATGTCGTTGTGATGACTCTTTGAACGCAGGTGTGCCAGTTATAGGTATAATATTATCAATAAAAATTAGTAGTGGAAAAAATACCTACCTTACAAAGTAGCTTTATCAAACAAAACAACCTCTTTTAAGGGTAGAAAAAAAAGAGAAGCCACCCAGTATCCTGCAGCCAGTTAGCTCCAGCTAGTTGGAGCGACGTGTATAGTGACTGGCAACGGTTAGAAAAAAATCTTACGACCGAGTTCAGTACCATGGGAGAGGCCTATGAAATGAAATGAAATGAAATAATTTATTTCTGTAAGTAGGCCTCAAGGGCTCTTTCACATGTCTGATTCTTTCTTTTGGCGCTTCGGCAAATGACATTCTGGTGAGAAGAAGCGCCGGAAGAAACTCACCAGTTTCTCTTTTAAAATAAACCTTGAGCATTACAATAATTGTGAAAATGCAATTTCAATAAGTAATACAATTAATCAAACAAGTGCTTAACTAATAGGTTTACATTTCAATAAACATAAAACTAATTTTTTTAGAGATGTAAAGGGTCTCTAGGGGTCAAAACAAGATAAATTAAAATGTCGAACAATAGACGGAAGTGAGTTGATGACGACCATGATGAAACATGAAAAAACTAAACTTAAATGTAAGCTTCATTCATGAGTATAATTATTATCGGACGTTTCATTTCGTGGTTATCTTAGTGTAAAATTATTGTGACATCAGACGAGACTTAAAATAGAATGAGATAGAAGTTGGTCTATTTAAGTTGAAGGCACCGTATAATAAAAGTCGGGGCAGGAGCTTCCCAGCCCGTCCACGCGCTAAGATCTATTTGTAAACTAATATAATTATCTTGAAAACAAATGTTTACGTATTTCATCACGGCTGACTTTAGTTTGTTCGGAACCAGGACGATCTAGAGAGAGGGTGGTGCCCAGCAGTGGGACACTAGTGCGGGGTAACAAAATAAAATAAATACTTTTTTTTTTTTACGTAAACTTGAAACATTCGTTACAGCAAATTGTTAAATAGAAATAAATGATCTCTCATCTCAAGAAAGTTAATATTTATAAATGGATTATATAGCTTAGTTGGTAGTAACCCTGCCTACGAAGCAGGAGGTCCTGGGTTCGAATCCCGGTAAGGGCATTTATTTGTGTGATGAGCACGAATATTTGTTCCTGAGTCATGGATGTTTTCTATGTATTTAAGTATTTGTATCTATTAAATATATCGTCGTCTAGTATCCATAACACAAGCCTTATTGAGCTTACTATGGGGCTAGTTCGATTTGTGTAAGATTGTCCCCTAATATTTATTTATTTATTTGTTGAAATTAAATGCCAAACAAAACAATGAAAAATAAATATGTTTCAACTAAAAATACGAGTATCTAATTTTGCTCTAATTCCGTATCGTAATTTAAATGAAATCAATAATAATAATCCAGAAATACACGTAGAAGAAAATTAATTTTATAGTAAGTGTATAAGACCGCCTGTTGTCTACCTTTTTAAATTGTTCTAATTATGTAAGTACCTCTTGTAATGTGTTTTTCTGGTGTGCAATAAAGTATACTTGTATTGTATTGTAAACTCAGTAGATAGAGTTTCTTTATATTCCAACGGCAGATCCGAAACTCTGAATTATGCAAATTACATTACTTTGACGATGGCTCACGTGAATATTTAAAATGTTTTAACTTGCAAAAAAAATATTATTTAATAGCCTTAAAAGTATTTGCAAAATGCTTAAACGACCGCAATGCAATTTTTTGAACGTGTCGACATTTATAAACAAATTGAATCCTTTTAAAACTTTACAGAGTTGGTTTTTTTTATGTAAATGGTTACTTACAAAATAGAATAGGTAATTAATTTTTTTTTTTTTGAATGCGTGGTTATACTATAGTAATTTTAATGGTAATAAAATATTTAATTTACTATTCCGGACTAGAAGCTCGTGCTCAAATTCTAAAGATTAGCATTAATTAAATTCGAAAACTCTGATATGAATTATCCGAACAATATGCTACTTGATGACAGTTCAAATCAGCTTCTTTTTATGAAGTGTCAAAACGCTCCGAAAGTATGCAGTTTAGTATGAAATACTATCATGTGACGTCATGCTCAACATGGTGCCTTATTTTTAGTTTTCGTCATTGTAAAATCGTTGATGGCACGAAAATAAGTCTGAATGATTTTATCCGGGCTATTTTGGAAGCGTAATTTGCTGGTTAGAGTTAATGAATTTATTTTGATTGTTGTCAAATACCCTATTATATATCTACTCGTAAATAGCGTTATTTTATGAATTCGAAGAAAAACCGTAAGCTTCCTTGAACAAGCACCTTTTTGTATAACAATGTTCTATTAAAAAGTTCGACGTAAACTTGCAAACTTTGACAGATTAGAATGGTTATTTTGCTAGGTTAAATTATAAAGGAAAGTTACAACATGTAGCCACAGAGGCTGTTAATAAAACATTAGAACAATAGCAGTTATTTTTACCTACTTTTCTTTTAACTTTTAACTCAACCTCATCTCTAGAGAAATTAAAGAATTGAATTCTTTGCGTAAAGTAATTTCTACAGAAAGGATTCAATTCTTTACTTTTGTAATTCATTTGATTTGAGTGCGTTAAGGACTCAGAAGGATCGTTTTTTTTTAGGGTTCCGTACCAAAATGGTAAAAAAAGGAACCCTTACGGTGCGACACTGTCTGACTGACATTTACCAGTTAACAATGTGCTGACACATATTTTCCTTTTTGGCGACATAAACTATATCATCACAAGTTTATGACGGGCTCAGTAGCTAATACGCAAATAAAGAAAGCAAATAAAAATTAACTTTTTTGTTCATAATAACAAAGTAGAACGAAGTATATAACATAGGTACGGGGTTTATTAGAGATGCTACGATAGATAGGTACTACTGTATATAGTGCCAAACGATCATCTAGTGACCACCATTATTGCAACCAGTAATAATGTAATCCAGTGTGTTATCTACGCCAGTGTTAAAAAATCCCGGTTAAGTGCGAGTCGAACTCGCGCACCGAGGTTTCCGTACAAACTTATAAATAGATACGTGAATAGAATAATAAAATATTAAGTTCAAGAAAAGATAATAGGGGGAGAATGGTATTATTTTGAAAATTTGTTTTGAACCCTAAAAATGGATGAAAAACTTAATAACATCGAATCGACAACTATTATGACAATCTCGTTGGTCATTCTTACGGTTCCCGTTTACATAATTGAGGTTTTATAATATGGGCGTAGATAAAGTAATGTATGGAACAGTATAAAATAAGGCTCGTGTGATCTTATTATGAAACTCGCCTTCGGTTAATTTCATACGTACGTTTCACACTTGTGTTTAAAGGCCTCAATATATGTATCAGTTGTAAAAATTACTACAGGTCGATTCACGAAAGCTGGCGTGAGATTTGACAGAATTTCTATGAAAATAGCTGTCACTCAGTACAAATCTCGCGCCAGCTTTCGTGAATCGACCTATTACTCCAACTCCTAAAATCCATTCAAATGGAGAAAGTACAATTCATCACTTCATTATCTGGGTCAATTGCAGAAAAAATGTACCTTTTAGACACACCATGATCAGACAAAAAAAGTAAAAGTTACATTTTTTCTGCAATTGACCCATCTATCATCGTTTACATTACACTCACCGAAACGCATCCTAAAATGTTGGTGTTCTTATTATCTAGAATAAAATTTAATTTGTCGACATTACGCTGATTGTGCTTGCCCTTTAGCAATAAGACCGCCTATTGTTTACCATTGTTTTAAATAAGTATACATTAAAATATCTTGGTGTGCAATAAAGTATGATTGTATTGTATAGTAACGCCGAGTGTTCGGGTAACTTTAACCCTGGGAGGTAGCATTGTCCACCAAAAAAAAAGTTTTTACTCAAATGCGTCTTAAAGATTCCGTTAAATCCGAACTCTTTAAAATTACCCCTACTACCCTACCTGCCTGTAAAATAAAGCATATACTACATGCAGGTAGGGTAGAGGTAGTTTTATAAAGTTCAGCATTTGCCCCATAGACGCAATTACCCGGTTGACCTTTTACAGTATGTAGGTAAACTTACGAAAACCATTTTTTTAAATCCGAGTATGTCTAGGCGATAAATAAGATTGTGGTATATAAATTATTGAAATACTAACACTTTGTAAAATTTATAATTGAAATATAAAAAATAAAATTTAATTAATTCATGATTCTATAACATCTTGTATTATTTGTTTACAATTGTAAACATTGAGTTACGTCGTATTTAATCGTAAGTGTGCACATAGCCTTATTTTAACTGACATTGCATTTGTCATTTGACTTGACATCCAGAAAACAAATGTTACAATTGTAAACAAATAATACAGAATGTTATAGAAATATTAATTAAATCAATTTTATTTTTTGTATTTCAATTGTAAGTTTTAAAAAGTGTTAGTAAGTATTTCAATAATTTATATACCACAATCTTATTTATCGCCTAGACATGCCCGGATTTAAATAAATGGTTTTTGTAAGTTACATACTGTATAAATATCTTGACTATATAAATATAAAATAGATAGGTTTTTAAGTAAAATTATAACTATGGCATGAAAAACTTAAAATTTAGAGCTGGACAATGTTGACCTAAGGGCTAAAGAATCTCGAACCTACGGCACCTACGTCTTTCGCGTATAAATACAGGGTATTCTTTGTAAGAAGTTTTAATTTATTCTGTTTCAGGATGTGCCAGTGGAGGAACTAGAAAAATTAAAGACCGGTAAGTCTACTTATGTGTGAGTACTTAACTTGATTAAAGATATAGTAGTAGATACTCCGCCCACTTGTTCACCATTAAGTGGTTAGTCAGTTTATATTGCTGTGTGGGTGTTTTATTCCACACATTAGGTAATGTGGCGGTAAATTCTGGTTATTTGCGATAACATTTATGAGTAAAATTATTAAAAGAGCGGTTTAGTTTTAACGGCTTGAGTTTTAATGGCAAATATTAAATACCTACAGTAACATATGTGTGCTTTCTAATCAAAAGTTACGAATCGTCGCTTGTTATTAAAGAGGAAATTATTGATTTAAATGTTCACGATTTTCACTCATTATTATGACGGACACTCACAGCTCACTCTTTAACACGAATTATGCCCATCTATATATATATGTATATATTTGTACGCATACATCTACTGTACCGTAAACCGGGGTTACTTTGATTTGCGAGTCGACTTTGATAACCACTTCTATCCGCTACTAATGTGTTTGTTTTAACAAGTTGAAAAACGCCTTAGCAGTTTTTTTTATTTTTTGGCAACACTGATAGTTGCTTCACCCCATAGTGATCGGGTGCGCGTGTAGTAAGTACTATTATTTCGCCTAGAAGAAAATGATAATGGCAAGAACGCTTTTCTTCATGATTTTTATGGCAGAAAACTTTGACTGTACTTGTATCAATAATATACATATGTGATTCTTATTATTATGTTGTCTTACGTTAATCAGTGTTTATTCGTAAGTTTAAAAAAATAACCTCAATTCGACAACCTATAAATGCGCGCGTTGCAGGGGAATGCATGGGTTCGGTGTCATTGATCACCTTTATGAGGTGAAAGGTTATTATTATACGCTGGTGAGTGAAGTCACCAGTAGGCTTATGATGCTACGCTTTGTCACGCGATAAATAAATGATAAAGCATTCGTCACTTTCTGACAATATGTGTGTGAGAGTGACGGATGCTTTATCAAAAAGTTATATTGAGAATACTTTGAAACCACTAAAGTATTCTCAATATAACTTTGATAGGTAGCCTTGTTTTTATTTTTTTCTGAATAAACTATAAGTTTATAATTTTTAGTATTTGGCAGGCTGGATTTAGAGAAAAAACAGATTATTATATTTTAATTTCATATTTTTACCTGAATTAGAATCGTCAAAAAATGGCGTCAAAATTTAAAATTGATCAAAATAACCTCAGTTTACGGTATCTAGTTTATTATTTTGTACAAATTCGCTATGAATTTAAATACCGCATCTACATCCTGATAATTGACTGATAGAGAATGCCTTGCAGCATTAAGTCCGCCATTTGTCCTCATTTGTATTATGAAATAAAGTTTAAATAAATATCTATTACCTAAAATTATACATTATATAAAAACATTACGGGTACTTACCGGAGTCCTGTTTAAATTTGCATTTGGAATTCAACACAAAGTCGTTTCGGCTACATCCTCGCAGTAAATATTTACGGCGGCTGTTTGTTCAGGCCGTTCACAAACTTAGCCGTGCAATTAGGGAACAATATACTGTGTACTACTTCAGCAGGAGACACTGTTGTTGCTAAGTTTGTACAGGTGAATAGATAACTTGGGCACCATTGAAACCGCTTGTCAGACATCTTTTTTGTCCCAGGTACCATTGGAGAATCGTTTAATTATAAAATGTTGGGAATATGGTATTTTGGGGATAGTTGGCAAATATTGGAGTATTAAACACTTAATTAAATTCAATTTAGTGATTCTTTGTACAGGTCGATTCACAAGAGCTGGCACGAATGGATTGAACGAAAGTTATGTCACTTGTCACTATTGAGTGATGTTCTTATGCGGGAGGATCCAAATAATATTTTATGAACAAGTAAATAACACTTCTTCATTATTCAAGAAAAAAATAATCTGCTCATTATTAAGACTAAGCCAGTAAAGATATGGCAGAATGGTAAATTGGACGGTTCGGTACAAATATTTTACTATAATTGAGTTTTTATTTAATTTATGCCATGTTTTCACACTGATGCCAGAATCTACGAAATCATGCGAAGTTTCGAAAAGAATGAGATGAGTTCATACGGAATTTAGATGTTACAATGCAATTTCCGAATTGAATATTCAGTCTTCGTTACGGCGTAGGTAAGTCTAGTCTACTTTACTCGGTCTAATCTCATACATAGTTAACCTCGTAGTGAGATACTTCATTACCGAATCTAGATTGCAAACATAAGGAATTAGTAATATACTAGTAGGTACGCTTACCTTACCCTTTGTCTCTATGAAACATTATATTCCTTATTTCATTCCCCTTCAGGCTCCAGACACAATAGGGAATATGCATGATATTTTTTATTTACTTTAATAAAAGCTCATTCATATAAGAAACAGTAGGAAAAAATATTTCTCGAATAACTGTAAAAATAACCAAGATATGAGACAATTAAGTTTTATCTCTATCTCTTTCTAGCAAAACAGAATATAGTATGGAGATTGTACGGCGTCCGTGTACTATTACGTCATAGTCCATATCGGATCTCTTTGTCTTATCGCTGTCTGATCAGCGCTTTAAAATGCTTATATTTTCCGTATTTCTCGGTCGATTTTAATTTTATTTTGACTTTATGTCATCTTTTTTACGGTATTTTCCATATTTTGTTAAGAAACGTGTGAAAGTAATTCATGCATATTCCCTACACACTTTTGTTTGCGTGCTCTCCAGTCGCCACACACACACTAACTGCAGGGGTTCCCAATCTTTTTCAGCCCGCGGCGCCCTTACAAGGTTCGTACTTCGTCACGGCGCCCTACCCTAGTTAGCTATTTGAAATAGATATAATGGAATAGATATAAGGATCGACTCGCGGCGCCCCTCTACACTTTCCGCGGCGCCCCAGGGCGCCGCGGCGCACAGTTTGGGAACCCCTGCACTAACACATACACACACTCACTCACTCTCTCACACACACACACACACCGCATGCTAGCTCATACACATCTATTCTCACTTATGCTATAGTGAATGTGTATAAATATCCATCTCTTGTTTTGTAATTTGAATATCTACCGTTAACTTGCCTTCTCTTACCGTATAAATGTAAATAAAATAGACCTATTTATACCCTCAGACCATTCCGTAGTAAGCCGCTTCGTTTCGATGTTAACTGTCACTGATTCTGAATCCCACGATACAGGCCTCGCCTAGTGTGGGAATCACTGTTACCACTTACTCATTTGTATGCTCAGTTTTGGTCAATAAATCATTTTTCATTTTCATTTTTTATTACATCTAAAATATACCGTTTGTATAATTGTTTGGGTTGTGCGTCCTGACATAGGTTGTTCAGTTTACGATAACGTTGGTTATTATATCGGTTCTTATTACAATTGTGTTACGAGGGAATCTTCGAACCGAAGTCCATATCTAAGAGAATCAACGTTAAACAATAAAAAATTCAAAGTTTTGCAACGAAAAAAATAATTATATGACTCAAAACACGATGCTTAGGTACAACTTTGTATTATAATAAAAATCACGAAAACTGGTAAATGTTCATAGCCGTTCCGGTTTAACTTGACATTTATCACACTTTTATAAGCAAAAAATATGTCAAATAATAGATAAACACATTTCAGAACATTTTCTATGGATAATGTTTGTTTAAACAACTTCACTTTTCTTTGTTTACATTTCTGCATTAAATAACGTAACAGTAAAGAACAGTAACAGTACGAGTATGATCCCAAAAGCAATTTAGTGGTAAATTGGTAACTTTGTTTACCAAAAGCAAATGAACGGTTAAGAACAATTTTAATAATAATAACATGCTTATGTGAATTTTATGGTCGTCGTGAATTTCAGGTGTTGTAGGTAATGTTAGTGAAATAGTTTTTGAGTTTTTTACCCTGAAGTTAAGTTAGATTAGTTAAAACTAGCAGCCCAGACGAAACTTTTTGTTATCTGTCATAATTGAGTGGAAGGACTAATGATCCTGCAAGCAGAAAAGCCATCCGCGATATACTCTTTGTAAAGACGTGTAAAAATCTCTTGTATGAGCGTAAAATCTCTAAGGATATTTATTAAGATTTCCTCGTAATCCTCTTAACGTTACAGAGACCGTATTCATCCAAATAATGAGGGTATTTAGAAATCAGAAATCCACCAGCTGGCAGCAGGGTGGCGAAAGGTCTATTTGGCAGTAGATGTCAAAATCAGGTGGTGTGATTGGTGGATCTTGACGCCTACTGTCAAAAAGACCTTTCGCCACCCTGCTGCCAGCTGGTGGGCTTATGAATTCTAAACACCCTCTTAATCTCATAACATGTACGAGTATTCTATTTCTTATATAACATTAAGTATCCATCCCTTAATCTCAACTATCTCGAGAGCCATCTTAACGCCCACACAGCATGATCTTACTTAGGCTTCGTCAAGAACCTAAGGGATAAAAACGGGTCTATATTAAAACGCATACAGTAAAACTTCCTATTTTGACAATGCATACCGTTGTTACGCATAATTGTATATTCGTATAATATTAAAATGTATATTTTAAAACGCATATTTTAATTCGCATACTATTAAAACGTATAACAATTATTTGGTATAACATTAGTGTTCATAAATACTAAAAAGTATAATTTTAATAGGTCTAATCAGACATTTTAATTTTAGATGCTCAATCGAATAATTAGTATCGCAGAGTTTGTACAAGTATGTTTAAAGTGACATATCCATACTTGTTTTGAAAACTAACTGTCGCTTCCAGTTTAATTACGTAAAAGTACTTTCTCTCGAATGTATTTATTAAAATACCTACACTATTATAGTATATGTTGATAAGCCAATTTTATTTATGTAAGAAAACGCCCAGTACGCTCAGTTAGTGGCCCTGTGGCTCAACTACAGTGAAGATAAAACACTCCCGACAAAAAAATCTCTAAAAGTAAAAAAAGATATTTATGCTACACCTGGCTATAAAGTGGCTTTTACCGCACGCTACGCGTACGGAAAAAAGCTGCTTTCTGGACAAGTGTAGACATAAAATGATGTACACAACACGGGAGGTAATAAAGAAAGCCCACAACAACAACAAGGTAAACATCCCTTTAAGGTAAGGCATAAAAAAAACTAGATGGTTTATAAAACCTACGTAGGCATTATTATAATTTATAATACACACCTAAGGTCGTAAGTTAAATAAAAAATGTCTCAGATCGCAGCTATTTGTGCATAAGTATGCGAAAATAATTAAAATAAAAAGGTAGGCCAGGCGGTCGTATCGCTAAAAAGCGATATCTCCCAGATATATCTTCCAGGCAACATTTGAGTAGCGGAATTGACACAAAAATAAACCAGAAAAGTAGGTGGTGCGAAGGGTAACAAAAGGGAGAGCTAATTACCAAAAATAAATAATCGCAGGGGCAAATATAAACCTACATATACATGCATAAAAACAAATGAATAAATAGGGGGAATATATTGTAAACATGCGAACATATTTTATTGTATTATAGAAACAATAGTACTAGTAGATAAATCCCAAAAAGTAGGGATTCTGTAAACAACAAGGACCAATTAAGTTGTTTTTTTCCAAGTAACGCCCCACCACGCATACCGAACGCATAAATGTATGCGTTCGTTATACTTAATAACATTATGCGGATTTCAGGTATGCCAATTCAATCGGTATGTAAATTAACTAGTATGCGTTTTTATAATTATGCCATCTAATCGGTATGCTTAATCATCGTATGCCTAAACTGTTATGCATTTTAATATTAGGTTTATTAAGTTATGCCTAATAAGGGACACCCGATAAAAACAAATATGTGCCTTGTAGAGTACGTAATAGAGGCCAAAGTTGACAAATGCTGTTCGTCATCTAGCTGACGAATGACGAATCTGTGATTTTATTAGGTTGAGCATTATTTTTATTGTTGGTCAGCTATATTAACCACTTATCTGAAGACGGAGCGTCGGTTGGCTCTCACAACCAAATAATAGTACATTACACAATTAGGGTGGAATACAAAGAAAGGCCGAGATCGCAGATGTTTGCGGCCCGAGCCGCAGGCGAGGGACGTAAATATGCGATCGAGGGCTTTCTTTATTACCTTCCGTGTTGTGTACATCATTTTATGTCTACACTTAGCCAGAAAGCTTCTTTTTCCGAACGCGTAGCAAAAATAATTAAATATAAATCGATCTAATCTAAATTCACACTCTATGAGACTACTCTTATCGCCCTACGCCTGTGCCCAGCAATAGGGCGTCTTAGGCTGATTATGATGAGTCTAACAATAAGTCACAATAAGGCCTCCGGTCGCGTGGTTCGACAGCCTTGTCCGCCATGTCGGAAGATTAGGTATTTTATGCCACACCGGGCCATAAAGTGGCTTTTTCCGCACGCTGCGCGTACGGAAAAAGCCGCTTTCTGGCCAAGTGTGGACATAAAATAATGTACACAACACGGCATGTAATAAAGAAAGCCCTCGATCGCATATTTACGTCCCTCGCTTGCAGCTCGGGCCGCAAACTTCTGCGATCTCGGCCTTTCTTTCTTTGTATTACCACCCTAGTTGTGTAATGTACTATTAATTCCTCGCTGTCCGACCACTCGGACTATAAGGAATTTTATATTCCACTTAGTTCGATCATCGAAACTCGAGGAACTTCTGTGACTAGGATTGAAAAATCCTCGTGGTTCGACGATCAATCCATCCGAGCGTGGCAATTAGAGCCAATCCCCTTTTTACAACCACAAAAAGAATTTAAATAATGAATTAATATTTGGATTTGACCATAATTTTTGTGTTTATTATTCAATAAAGCAATGGCGTTCTGATTAATCAAAATAAATGAAATTGGAAAATCCTCGTGGTTTGACGGTCGAACTAAATGGAATTTTAGAGTACCTCAAGGTTCGATGATCGAACTAAGTAGAATTTTAGAATTTCTCGTGGTTCGATGATCGATCTAAGTGGAATTTTAGAATTCCTCGTAGTTCGATGGTCAAACTAAATGGCATAAAAATTCCTTATAGTCCGAGTGGTTGGACAACGAGAAACTAAAATTCCTAATCCTCCGACATGTCGGACAAGGCTGTCGAACCACGCGGCAGGAGGGACAATATGTTATGTTAAATTATCCTTACAGCTGAAGCTGGTAAGGTGGCGAGCGCCGAGGACACTGCGCACATCGAGTATCACAGCCTGGGTGAGTACCTAACAGAACCCTCACATATATCCACCTATGGGTGCATAATTATACAATCGTAGTAAGACTGTGTTTGTGCATTAAAGAAAAAACTGGGGAGTGTTGAAAATAAGTAATAAGACGTAAATAAATCGTTTTTGAATATCTTGTCTGCGAGCAACATCTAGTACTCTAGTAGATAATTGATACACGTATACGTATACGAATATTATACGTATAATTTTATCAATTATACGTATTATGTTCGTGGTCGTGTTCAGGGACGCATTAACAATGGTAAATTGTGTCACAAGGGAGCGAAATGATATAATTACCGCGATGGCATTGAATTCAGAACTACATACGTGGAGTGGAGGCTTCTACCGAACCGACCGAACTGAACGCAGCGAGAGATTCAAGTACTCGTATGAACGCCAAGCTGAACTGAGGGAAATTCGACTTTGGCATTTTTTCACGAACGGTCCTTACTCGACATATAAGCAGGGTGGTTCCCCTTGTCTTGGCATAATTTTACATGTTTGAATGTATTGTTTATCTGAATATTAGTTTCACATAATAGTTTAGAAGTCAAGAGTTAGTAGATATCGCTGACTTTTCAAACTAACCAAAAATATTTTCGGATATCCATGTCTGAAATAAAGAAAATAATATAAGCTCTTTAATTGCCTAAATAAAATGCCTGCCAATTCCTATCATTACTACCTAGGTATATAAAAGTAAGAAGATTACGTCATAAATATTGTTCTTAACGTTACTATAAATAATGTCATCAAAATTAATATCGCAAGAACAGCGCGTATTCACAACTTCACCTTCAACCCGAATTAGACCCGTGATAGGGTTGCTAGATTTTGAGACTTTGGTCGAGAGACCCCGCGGGCTCGACGCGAGCTTTTTTTAATGTTTTTTAGCCTGAAAGAGCAGAAATTTTCTCTGGCCAGACCACCTTGAGTGGATCGGACTAAGTTTTAAAATGAGCCGTTTGTCGGGAGATTTTCTTCTTTGTCGGGAGTCGGGAGGACATACAAAAAATCGGGAGAATCCCGCCAAATCCCGACCATCTGGCAACCCTACCCGTGAATTAGTAATACCATTTTGTAATCGGAGGTCACGCGCCGTTGAGGTCCGTCAAAGCGGCCGACATAATTTTGATGCCCGATTATCACAGTATAAGGGCCTTATCACACTTGCGATTTGCGGGCGAGCTGCGGGCAAGTTTCCATACAAAACCAGTCAGACATTCCATTCCTCCAAAAAGTACATCACGCGGCTTTATGTGTGCGTGCCGTGAATGAAAGCACTACAAGCAAAGTTTTACGAATGAACGACCTTGAGTAGGTATCGCGGGCTCCTAAACGGCCGAAGAGTGACTACTTGTCTGCCTCTATAGTCTGTGATTATCAGTGATCGGAATAGGCAGAGTATATTTACCTAAACTTCGAAGAACATAGTCGAAAAGTGGAGACTTATGGGCCTTTGAACTACACTTCAGTATATGGCGAAATTTCTCGAAGGAGTGAAAGAGACAGTACTATTAAAAAGAGACAGCTATACTGAGAATGTTCGAGAAATGTGTGAAAGAATACCAATAATATATATTTTTAGTAAGATTTAAGTCCCGGAAAAAAATTTGGTCGTAAGGTAGTCTCAACTTTTCGCCTGTTCTTCGAAGTTTAGGTAAATAATAAATATACTCTACCTATTCCGATCACTCGTGATTATATTGAGGGTGACATTGACGGCTAAATTGTGAATTGCCCTTCAGAGATCTTATTTATCGTCGTAATGGTATGTAATCGACAGTCTTTTGTTTGCACCTTTATCATTCACAATGGCAACGCGGTCGACGCACTGCCTTTGAAAACTCATCTCGATATATTAAATTATGACGATAAGTGAAAACGTAGGAGTGCACAAACGTTCTTGAGACAAAGAAAACAAACAAACCGAGTGCTGTGTTCAGGACAAGAAGTGCGAGTAAAAATCAATAATGTACCTAAGTTGCAAAGATACGTACAGCTCTTTAGAAAGTTTAGAAGATCGTGAATTTTTGCCCGCCGGTTTTGACTTCGTGACAAATTATGAAAAATATATTTTGATTGGGTACGTGCTTTTTTGTTTTTTTTTCATCCGCTTAAACCCTTTATGGGTTAAATTAAAAAAAAAACTTTCTTGGTGCTCCTTTAAGTCCGCTATAGAACATTTTAAATTTCATACGGGTGTGGTCTGTAATAGGAGCAAATAATTAAAATGTAGACTCTACACCTCAAACAAAAAAACTTTTTTCAAAACTTTAAAAAATTATCCTGTCTTCAGATGTTTGAATATCAAATGTATTTTTTTATCGTACAAATTAAATTTATTAAACATTATAAAACATTAAAAAAATTAGATGTTATTTTTTCATACAAATTAAATATATTTATTTTATGCCACACCTGGCACCTCTACCACAAGTATGACGCGCGACTAATGCTACCTATCTCTTTCCACTTAATATAGTGTGACAGTGACAGGTGGTCCTGGGTTCGAATCCCGGTAAGGACATTTATTTGTGTGATGACTGATGAGCACGAATATTTGTTCCTGAGTCATGGATGTTTTCTATGTATTTAAGTATTTGTATCTATTAAATATATCGTCGTCTAGTATCCATAACACAAGCCTTATTGAGCTTACTATGGAGCTAGTTCGATTTGTGTAAGATTGTCCCCTAATATTTATTTTATTTATTTATTTTATGCTCTTTCGCGCGAGAAACGAAATCGCGGCCAGTTATTCTAGACAGCCTGGCCAGAAAGTGGCAAGTGTAGACATAAAATGATGTACACAACACGGGAGGTAAAAAAGAAAGCTCGCATATTTACGTCCCTCGCCTGCAGCTCGGGCCGCATACATCTACGATCTCGGCCTTTCCTTGTTTTACCGCCCTAGTTGTGTAATGTACTATTCTTATGTACGTTAATATCAGTCGCGCTATAAACACGAGAGTATTCGCAATACAAATTGTGGCTTCAAAAAACTTTTAAGTACGTATACTTAGGTACTAAAAATACTCCTAAAATCAAACTATAAATTATTTTTAAACGTCGCTGAAGAAATGCTGTTCAGTTTGAGGAATACTACCTACATTTTTATTATTTGCTCCTAGTACAGGCCACTCGTTCTATGCAGTGGTTTAGGCTGAACATTGTCTTGTTAGTTCCTACCTAGACCTACCTTAGGCACGAATCTGTTTTATATATGTATAATTTTAATATTTTAATTCTTACCTATATTTTTTCAACTTGCTGAAATTTTGGACACCCTAGTTCAGTGGTTCCGAACCTGGAGGTAATTACCCCTCCAGGGGTAAATCGAAGTTTTCTCAGGGGTAATACGCATGAATGGTAAGCAGTTTTACTTTGAGCAGTTTCTTATAAGCTCATAATACCTATTTTTTTGGAGGGGTTATAATACAAATCTCGATGAGAATGTGGGTGATATGATAATAAAGATTAGGAACCACTGCCCTAGTTAAACGATATGCCTAAACGTTGTTAGGAAAATCGTCAAACGATGAGCTTTGAACGATATGGCGAGTGATAGCTAGCCACATCATGATTTGCCGGCATATCATGATATGCCTAGGAATATCACGATCTGGCGGATTATACGATCGGCCGCCGACATATAGATAATAACCGTTCATACAGATTTTTAGTATGAGTTAGTGATCACGTTTTACTTTGAAATCCAAAATTAAGAACCTTTCTTCACCAAATTTAATTCTTACTAGAACTCATACTTACATACAATCTATTACTCTTACACGTGTATTATAATAATATGTCATAGTGATCTTACTTACCTATTGTTCACAAAAGAGACGCAGTTTCTGAAATCTGTGTTTACCCTTTATTTTGGTTTGGTCTTAAAAATGTTAAAATACACTTCCCCGTTTGCTGGTAGCCATAACATCAAAAAGTTCAGTTTTCCAATCTATAACTGCTATTTATTTATTATATGAAGGGTAATTTAAAGAAAGTACCAGCTTTTCACTTTTCTTTTGATTAAAATGTCTGTGATCTTCAATATAGTGCCCACTTCTGACCTCGTCTGGAAGAAGATTAATCTCTCCTGAAGTGCTTTAGGTATCAATTAGGCTAGGATTAACTATCTAAACCTTAGATTGGACGGTGTTACATGTACCTAAAGGAAATCAATTTAACTTGCAGCTGCTATTTTAATGAAATTGGGCAGGAAATAAATAGACATTCCATACGAATATGTACTTGTTTTCGTTTTGGTAAGATTAAAAGGGCACACCGGTGGAACATCCAATTTTAAACTAAACTGTAAATAAAGAAAAGAAAGATTCTTAGTCATCATATTTTTTGTTACTCAAGTATTTTATGCGGATTTGCGAAGGTAACAAAAACTCAATTAACTACAACTCATGCGGTGGGTACAATGACGGGAGTTGAAATGAAATGAAAATTAATTCATTGACACAACATAACACGGTAACAATATTTAGTAACAATGTAAAACTACCAGACTTTGACTAAAAACTAAACATTCTAAGTTTACATAAAACAGAAAGTAAGAGCATGTTGCGCAAAGGCACCAAAGCTCAGAATGTGCAGGGCGTACGTCCAGCGCTGGTTTGGTGAGTTGATGGATGCGGTCTGCACACGACCGCACTTCGTGGTGATCTATGGGGGAGACCTGTGTCCACTGTTGACCCAAAAATACTTGAAATTACCAGCCATTGAGAGAAAATGACAGTAATTTATTTTAACGCGCGACACATGTGTTAAAACTAAGTTTTGTACTGAGACATCCTCATTACCAGCGTTCCTTGTAAAGTTCGAGTCAAGTTTTAATCCCTTCGTTCAGACTAAGCTCCTTACATGCAGCCGTGTAGGGGCTGTGACTGAATGAAATATGCCTGTTGTTAGTTGTTAACTTCTTTAACCGCATTTGCTTTTAGGAGAAATATAAAGTATATAAGAGAAATATAAGTTCATATCGCAAATATACCTGCAACGTTATTCCTTTGAGTAGCATCGCTTACCTACTAACAAAGGAAATATTCACATTCAAAATGTTCACCTCTTAATTCCACATTTTGGTGGTTAATATCATCTTAAAATGTATTTATCGGACTCGAAAGTCGAAACCGAAGAAATCATTAAAATCTGTTTATTACTGTATTAGCAAAGATAGCTATCGCGCGACCGCGACATGCACGAGTGAATAAAGTACAATTAAACTAAGAACCACCTTTAAATTTTAATTGAACGAATAAAAATACAGTTTTACACCAAAGTTTAACCGACTTCAACAAATACAAACACTTGAAATACTTTACAAATGAAAGGAAAAATTTTATAAAATAAAAGTCAGTAGTAAAACTAGTTAAATGCAAGGTATCTTGATGTATGTATACCCTCGAAAGCAGATTGAGATTCGATAGCGGCCCATTATAGCAAGGTTGTTATGTTAACAGTGATAATGGCTTGACACACGTCAGTACCCCGCCAGTGCCCACGCTCTATCTGTTCTGTGCACAACTTAGCTCTGCACCAGGTACTCCGCTCTGCCATATAGGAATACCTACATTAGGTATTAAAAAATCGCACATCTACGAAAATCAGCTACAAACGAAAATAACTGTTATGTCATTTATTGTACCCTATAATCATCACTAAATGAGGACATTTAGTGATGAATATTTTCAAATTTACTTAGAACTTTGGAAATGTATCTTGCTAAAAAAATCTTTTCATAATCAGCGAAGTTATCGCGTAAAATACACAAAATTTTACGTGTGTGTTTACACAAAACTGTTTCCCTCAAAAGTTCGTATAATTTATAAAATAACATAATCTTTTCAAGTATTGTGTTTACTTTATCATTGACTTCGTTAATTACCATAAAAATGTCTCTTTTTAATCGCATCATCTTTTTATAAACTATCTGCACTTTTAATAGGTACATAAATATCAAATAGAAAGTTAGCAATGGTAAAAAGCTGTACCGTTTGGCCCCCACTGATGATAAAACATGAATATACTTCGAAATCTAAATGAAATCAATTCTTCTCTTTTCTTTTCTTCGCAATACCTAATTATTAGACATTCAAGCTGTATTTCTATACTCTAAGCATTTCTCGGAATATTCAATTGTTATCTTTCAGTTATCTTTTGAATTCATCTTCAAATAAATAATAATAAAAATACTGTTCAATGGTCGATTTGAAATGAAGTAACACGCAACGAAAGAACGTTGCGTGTTATTATGAAGTATTAAAAGAGATTAGCGAATCGAAGTACTTATTAGGCGGTTCCCACATTGCACCGATACCGCTTAGATGTGTGATGCTGCAATAAAACTTTGGTCTTTAGAATCCTGATTTGAATTACAAAAACCAGGGTAATTACACTGACTTTTTTTATTCAGGACATACTGTATCTCAATTCTAAGGCAGTTCCCTGCAAAACTGTATTAATTGACACCGTATCTCCACCAGATAGTTTCCTCATAAATGCGAGTACATGTTAGTAGCGTGGCGCCCAAAGAACTCGCCTAATATTAGGCAGTACAGCACTTAATTCTAGTGCTCTTAAAGAAAATTGAAGCCAAAGCTGCTCCGGCTTGCCCAAGGATTTCTTCAACGCCACGCCACTGACATATTATTATGCATAAGTAATTTCCTTTTTCACACCTCCTATTCAGAAAAAAGTATTTTGCTCCCTCATAAGAGGGATCAAAGTGGTACTTTTCTGTTCAAGGACAACAGGGTATTTTTAGTTTGAACTCGCTTAGAATAGTTATGTTCCACACAGAGGGCGGTATAATATAATATGAAATGGCCCAGATCACAGGTGTTTGCGGTCCGAGCCGCAGGCGAGGGCCATAAATGTAATATGGAAGTAGTATTCTCATCCCGTCCTTAAAAAATAATAATCGTTTTATAAAATAATAATAGAGTATAAATTTAACATTTCATTTTTAAAACTAATGTGTGATGCACTTTGATTAACTATTATTTCGTTATTTTGGTAGGTAGCGTTTGTCACAAGGTAGCAAAATTATTTACACCACGGGCGTTAACACTTGAATCCCTCACTACGCTCAAGATTATACTTTAGAATCCCTCGCTACGCTCGGGATTCTATTGTACAATCCTTCGCTTCGTTCAGGATTCAATATACGCCCTCGCCGTAAATACATCATTTTGCTCCCCTGTCTAGACGCAGTGAAAGCCAACGGCGAGCTGGTGTCCCGACTGGAGCAGCACGCATCAGCCGACGCCGTGCCCGGAGAAAAGCCCCGCGTCCACGCGCAAGCGCAGCTCGACGTGCCGTCCGAGGGCGTGCACCGCACTGTACTCCAAGATGGCTCCCATGTCAGCGTACTGGAGGGCGTTACAACTCCACCTAGCGAAGAGGTCACTGCCAAGGTCAGTATCGTCAGATAAGCGTCCTGCGTCCACGTGTAAGCACCACTCGACGTCCCGTCCAGGGTATGTATCAAACTGTATTGCAAAATGTCTCCCTCATCTGTGATCAACTCCCGCTACTTTACTGCTAACGTAAGTGAGGACTTGACTACAATTATCGTGATCAAGGAAAATTCCTAGGACTTACCTAATACCAGCGGCTACAGGCCCATTGTTTCACCTTCTTATCGCACAATGCATCTTCACTATCAAATAAACAGTCCAGACATAGTGAAGTAGGTACAACGACGCGCGCGTGACTTGTCACGGCCAAAATTCAAAATTATTAATTTCTGCAAGTCGGCCCTCTTTTACATGTCTGATTCAATTCTTTTCTTTTGGCACCTTGTGATTTCTGCAAGTCGGCCCTCAAGGGCTCTTTTAGGTACATGTTGGATTCAATTCTTTTCTTTTGGCACCTTGTGCCAGTCGTGCTTATTATAAAAATAGTACTTTACATACCGAGACCAGTAAAGTAAGAAATGTATCCAATCACATGTAATTGTGAACAAACATGTGATCTGAGGCTATCTTATTTACTGGCCAAGGTTTGTATACTATTTTTCTGTTCGACGAAGCCAGAAAGCGGCATCTTCGTTAAGGGGAGAAAAATTTAATTATTACAATTGTATGAAATAGACGGCACCATAAACCCCGTACCGTAGTGGCGGCGGCGGCCTTTGGGGTTGACAAGCGGGGCGACATTCACTGCCTCGTGCAACAACCCGAGTAGATAAAACAGTAGTTACCAACAACAGACTGACAGATTTGGTATTTCAGGTGTTCCACGGAGCCGCTCGCCTGGTTCAGCCGGGTTCAGCGACGAACAACCCGCAGAATGGTCACACCGCCATCCGACGAGCCTTCAACGCCGACATTACTAAGGAAACCAAGAACAACGTAAGTACATATTGCGATGCGTGGGGTAGCAAGCCATTTAAGGTGATTTGAATCGGTCGGTTTTCCATACACACTAAAAGAGGGTGATTATTTGCTTCTACGGCATCAATTATATTTAAAACGTGTTTTGTTTTATAGCTTGATACATTTTTGCAATAAACCAACTTAAACGGATTAAATCGCGTATACGTTTAATCCGATTAAGAGGAAACAGGAGGGCAGTTTTTCCATACAAACGTAGTCCCCTGTTTCCTCCCTGGTTAATGCCAGTAGAGCAATGATTTTTTGTCCAAAAATCTATGGCTACTATTGATATGTTCCTATGTTTTCCTTTTTACGATAAATTGATTCTCAAAAGAGGGCGGGACAGCGACACATTTTACAAATACCTAATTTTCAATTCTCTCGGCCTTACTGTTTCCTCTTAAGATGTTTTATTACAATGAGTGATAATCGCCGAAACCGAAGACAATTATTTGGTACATTTTATTTGCCCAAAATGACGTCTTGTCATCTCAAAAATCCAAATAAAATAATAATTTTACGAGACTATAACAAATTATTTATAGCCTCCACACGCGTAGAGAAAATTCAAGTATAACGCCCAAAACTCTGAAATACTAAATAGCAATCAGATTATCCTCTTGAGGATTCGAGCAGTTATACTGACCATGATATTGGTGTCAAACTCGTTAGATTGGTTAGTAGGTTAAATTGAAATACGTAACTAGTTGATTGTTTAAATGACTGAACATCGAACAATGAAGTTTTGCTTAAGACTTGAGAAGTTTTACTTTATACGGCTCAATTTCTTATAAGAGGACTTTTATAAGTGGATTGTTTAATAAGATTAGTCGGACAGATACTGTCCTCTCAAATCTCAATAGGACATCAATCAAAATAAATCAACACCGACCATCAAATTACGTTTCCAAAACTGCTCGTATAATACAAACGTACATTACACAACTAGGGTGGTAAAACAAAGAAAAGCCGAGATCGCAGATGTTTGCGGCCCGAGCTACAAGCGGAGACGTAAATATGCGACCGAGGGCTTTCTTTAGTACAAGTCTATGTCTACACTACACAGGTGTGTCTAAAAGTCTGAAAAATCGTGTGACGTACTTTGTGGATGACCCCTTAGCTGTTTCTTTTCAAAAAAACCCCACAATTATTAACTAAAGATTAATTCGCGCGTAGTGTGGGGCGCCCTCAGACAAGGTGGAGTGACGATCTTCGCAAGGTGGCTGGCAGAGGCTGGATGCGAGTGGCCGCGGATCGTGCTCGATGGCGTGACATGGGAGAGGCCTATGTCCAGCAGTAGACTAATACGGGCTGATGATGATGATGATAATGAATTCGCGCTTTAGCTATTACACATTATGAAACCTTCTAAGCCACCGATATGAAGCTGAGTAATAAAAAGTCCGCGGCGAAGCCGGCGAACGACAGTAAAAGCAAAAAATACCCAACGACATACAGCAGCCTGTTGCTTCACAGCTACTCAGCTGAGGAAACTTATATTTATACGAGTAGGAGTATACCTATTCCATTATTTATAGCCTACACGTGTAGAGGAAATTCAAGGGTAACGCCCAAAACTTTGAAACACTAATAGCAATCAGATTATCCGTACCTCTTGAGGATTAGAGCAATTATACTAACTATGATATTGGTGTCAACACGGTGTCAAACTCGTTAGATTGGTTAGTAGGTCAAATTGAAATACGTAACTAGTTGAGTGTTCAAGTGACTGAACATCGATCAATAAAGTTTTACATAAGACTTAAACTTGAGAAGTTTAACTTGATACTGCTCAATTTCTTATAAGAAGACTTATATAAGTGGACTGTGTAATAAGATTAGACAGATATACTATCCTCTACGCATCAAATATACGCATACGAATATTTCTCGTTTCGTTTCACAACACTACAGAAAATCTTATTCGCCACTTTTTTAAACCACTTATCGATTACTTTAGCACCTATATATACACCTACCTGCACCACTTACTTATAAAGGTTAATGAAAATACCAATTTAATAAGAAAAAATAATAAAATTTTCTTCTTATAAACTCGACCGTAAATTGGATTTTATATCTCGTACCTACCTTTACGGGCTATCCTGACCTGTAATTGAATGTTATGTGATAACCGCGTAAGGGAATATCTTCATGTTTTCTTCTTATTATCTAAAGATGAAAGAAGGATGATAAGAAGAATGAATGTAGCACAGCACGAACGTTTTGTAGTTAGGTAATGAAGTATGCTCTAGGTCTAAGTAATTGCATTCACCATATTAACTTTTGCAATTTCGTGCTTTAATCAGTACTCAATGACTGGAAGAATTTAGAAGTTTGCCCAACTAATAATTGAAGATGTTTATTCTCAAATCTCAATGTCATTGAAAAGTCTGCTAGGGCACTAAAATGTTCACCTATATCAGGTGAACATTTTAGTGACCTAGCTCACCCGAAACTTTGATATAAAGTTAATTGGCGATGTTCGGACTCTACATTTCAGGTCACTTACCTACCTGGGCGTAGTGAAAGCCCCAATTTATGACACGGGTTTATTTAAAGTCGCGTGCTTTAAATTTGTAGCACTGAAACAGGAGAAAACAAGGCAGTAAAAAGTTCACGTAGTATCAATCATTTATTCCTATAGATGGACCACTACGCTTCATACGCCGGCGTCCAATACTCTCCCCTGGACATGGCAGAGTACGTGTTCTGGACGGGAGACGAGCGTGGTGTGACTGCAGCCATCGAAGAGTTCCTACAGGAGGGCATGGTGAGGAAATATCATATTTGTCCTAGTGCCACACGAGTAGGTAAAGGAACCACAAAACTCCCATGGGAGCCCGTCCTTTCAGTTTCCGCTCAAAAATTCCTTCCATTTCCTTTTACTTATTGATAAAATGTTTTATCTGTGTAGATGTCGAAGGAAGAAGCGATCGCGTTCCTTCAGGAGATAAAGTTCAACATCGACTACCTCCGAGCTCACTACTCGCAGAACGTCCGAGCTGAAGAGGCCGCACAACAAGAGAAGTTGAGGAGCCTTCTTATGGAACAAGCTAACAAGGTAAGAAGCACTTACAGATATAGCGACTCCGATGCCTAATGCCTATGCCACGGGGTAAACGTAAAAGTGGGTATTTGTACGTTTAGTCTTCAAGAAAAGATTGTACCCTGCCCGACACATGTGTATTGCCGGGAGGCCCCTTTTCAATGTTGCTGCGACTGTACTGCCATTGCACTGTTCTATTCAAAGTACTTATATGTATCTGGCGTGACTTGTTGTCTTCAATTAGACTTAACTTCTTGCAAGCCGTCCTTAAATATCGCCGATGAATAAACAACACTTTCTATCAAGCTAGCTTCGCTTTTACAAACTTCTGATATTTTATGAATACAAACAAGCGGGATTCGAATGTTAATTTATTATAATACTTAACTCATTACCAAGCTTTGTTCATCGCAAATAACTTTATCATCAATGTAAATTTGTTTTCATCAGAGCGTTCGTGATCGATCCTCTATTATCGGGTAATCCCTTCCAAGGAAACGCGAAATGAAAAGGCTTTTGTCAACAGCAAAGGGTTAGAACGGTGTCATCGGATGCTAAAAAGCTTAATGTCCATTCATAAAATAGAAAGGTACTAGGGTGACAGAATGAGGTCCAGAGTTGATCTTTCTTTTAATAAGGACTTTGTAAGGCTTTGAGTTTACAGAGTCAAAATGCGGATTGAAGAGCTCTTTAGCAGTCGAATTTCAGTGCATGTACGTGAAATATCGACTTTAATATAGCAATACTACTATACGGCATCATTATATTTACTCACAATATACGCGATAATATATTTCGTACGAGTAGGTACCAATAAAATTCGCGTATCCGTAAGTATCTAAGAGGTCGAAAAACCATCTTCAATCTAAAGTAGGTTTTTCATTAAGGAGGTAGTGGGTACGCGGCGCTTATAAACAAATGTGAAAGAATGTATTTGTATTACTGTGGTGTCGGCGCCAAGATTTGATAATTTTATTCTGACAATTTTCAAAATATTATGAAAACATACATTATAACGATCAGATTCATAACTGTCAATTCTTTTGCAGCAGGACTTATGATACTGGTAGTCAATAAAACAACAAACGTATCGGTAGTTGTATATAAATTTACAATCAGTATCATTTTTTGCGCATAAGTATCCAAGTTTGTCAAAGGACGACAAATAATAGGTTTTTTGTGAGGGTACCTTTTCGTCCCTTTTCTTTGTCACCGAGCTTCACCGACCCACTTTTTGACCTAGCTTGTCGGTGGACAGAGCTTTTGTCCTAAAGGTTGGAATCCAATAACTGAGTACCCAATCGATAAGGCTCCTTAAAGAAAACAATAGACTTAAAATAGTTATTGATTATATTCTTACAAACTATATCTATCGACTTAACAATGTAAAGTATCCGTAGATTCAGACTCATGAAAGTGTCATAAATTAAGTACTTATAAATGCTTAATTTGATACACGACTTGATTGGATATATTTTGATGCTTTTGCGATAGCATGTACGTTACGTAATTTAATTTCTATATCTACCCAAAAAACGATCAATCCACGAAACGATGATAGTTAAAGCACTCAATAAAATTCAACTCATTTTTTCTCGCAAACGTGCCATCATGGCGTTTAGTGTTGTTGAGTGAAAGTGTAATTACTAAGAAGAAGCAAACAAGATCCCTTGGAACTAAAGTTCAAGTACTAAACTAACGGAAAAGCGTCCAAAGTGCTGTCTAGAGTTCTTCCTTCAGTGACTTCGGTCACAGTTAAATAAACCTACAGTGGCTAAAGTTCATGCAATCGGATGACACAGTTGTATACAGTAACTGAGCTGTTCCGCATTCTCTGAGAGTATATGTCCTGAATGGCTAAACACGATGATGTTATGCAATTCGGGCTCTTTCCACCCGCATCTCACCCCGAGGACACGATTGCTCTGTTTAAATCTCTTCGTTTGGTCTAAAAAAATCCCCTTAAAACAGAATGTAGGTACATAATTTTTTTACACGCTTATGTTAGGTTAGGTTTGTGTTATCACATTCCTGAAAAGTGTATGTAGCTACGTAGAAATCAGCATTAAAATCGCAAAGCATGATGTAGTTCTGATTTTTTGGTAGATGTGGTATATAGACCAGTTAGGATAGTGTGAATCCAAATTTTAACTGCGAAAAAGTTATGCTCACTTTTTGCGCTAAAGTCTATCTTAATACGAGTTTCATAAGCCAAACGTTTTGGCTTATGAATTTATGACGGGCGTATAGATAGACCCGTTCCTTAGACTGTAGTAACGCGGATATTAGGACTGTCACCTCGTCAAGATTGGCCCGGTTTCTGCGATATGCCCCAAATAGGTCACATAAGGAAGTTTAATCTACGTTTATGACTAGGATGTAAAGATAAAAATAGAGTACTGCGGTTATCGGGCCTCGTAACCGGTCGCATTTTCACTTAGCAGGATTATTGATCGTTGTCAGAGTTAATTAACCGTTACGTTACGCGATACGTTAGGTAATTGTGTGGTGTAGGTATCAGTGTTGACGTTGTGTGACGAGACTGATGAGTATAAATTAAATAGGGACTATATGTCGATATGAACTAGAACTAACGACTTGCGAAGTATAAGTTCAGTAGGTGTGTAAATCGTGCGTAGACGTACATATAATATACAAGCCGACTAGCGGATCGGAGGCACTGTACGTACATATTCCGACGCTCGTTCGATGACTGCGTTAGAGTCCTATGAATTTCGATGGCAATTTCGGTTATTTTTTAAAAGTCTTACAATTATTACCAAAATTATTTGGTCTTTTCTTGAAATCCATAGCCATTGAATCTGAAAAATACACAACTAAAATAGAGAAAAAAGATAGCAAAAGAAAAGAGGAACAGAAAATAAGAAAACATCTAACCCTGAATAGACACATAAGTCGAGAGTTAGCTACAGCAAATTTTCTATTAGTAGGTAATTCAGCGTTGCAACCCTCACTAAGTGAAATAATTAAACATTTATTCTCATCTAACTGGTAAAGAATGAGTAAATATAACAAGAAATACCTTGGTTAGACCAGTATTTACACAAGGTCACTTTTGTTACTTTCTTTCAACTTGTTCTGCGAACTTAATACAAACTTACAAAACTAATTTAGGTAGGTACGTTACTTTTTGTCTACATTTACACATTACGTATTCCTATTCTAATATAACTTACAAAAAAAGAACTTACTGTACACCATCATCATCCCACTTATGTCCACTGCTGGACATAGGCTTCTCCCATGTACTGTAGTAGAGGATATTAAACATGTAAATGGCTGAATAAGTTTTAATAAGTAACAGTGGAAGTGAGCCGCCTACTAAAGTGGTGGTTCCAGGTTCGAATCCTGGCTCGTAATAATGAGTTTTTCGGAATTTACGAAATATGATTTAATATGCTAATGGTAACCATTCGCTTTTCGGTGAAGGAAAAACATCATGACGAAAACGTTCATACATCTGCGAAGAAATTCAAAGGTCCATCCCACATTGGCCCAGTATGGGGACAGCGCATTCACTTTCATCTATGGAGAGTAGGCTTGTTTCCAGCAGTGGAATGGAATATATTATATTGGCTAATGATAACCACTAGAGTTTGTTTTTTAGTCATGGATGGTTTCTTTTTAAGTAAATATTTAGGTATCTTCAGAAGCTTGTAAAACGACATCTAAGTCATAGTACCTACACGTATTACGTCGTTTGCAAATAAATAAATCGATTTTTGTAAGATGAACGTAATGTAAAAAGGGGGTAATAAACGAAATTACTAGCTTTAATGGCTTTCTGATTTCCAATAGCTGGACGCTAACTTCATTAATACTAGGGACTCTGTTATTACCAGGATGAAGGTACATTACGTTCTCGGACGGGGCATTATCGAACGATGGGAGTTAATTGATTCGATAAAAGCTTTATACCCCGGTGTATCAGTAAACATGGTCTCAGCAGGTAAGTATTGTGTACAAACAGGAATGAGTGAGATCAGGAAGAATTCGAAGAATTTTGCTTCTATGCAGTCCTCATTCTCTTGAAAAATTGAAATTCGATCACCATTTCTTAATAAATATTTGCTTGCAAAACGGAACATGAAAAAAAACCGCAGTTAACACGCTAAATATTACCAATTCTTGGATCCAAGAAGATCCCACTAAAACACCTACGACTTATGTACGGCAGTTAGGTACGAGATTTTGGGAGATCAAACCAGAGAATTCTTCAGACATGAAAATTAAACTTAACTCACCACAAAACAACAGTCTTCTTAAAAGTAAAATATCTGTTGCCTTATCATTGCAGGACTACCAGTACCGGCCGATGTCTCTGCAGTCATTCCCGTTCGGCAACAGCCCGGACATCGTCCGGTCCATCGCCAGCAAGAACTGGGAGCTGAGCAACAACTTGTCGCCTTTCGCCCTGCCCGCTGACCTGAGACCTGACCCCGTCAAGAGATTTGACCCCATGCTGCAGACAAATATAATTGGTAAGCCTATTTCAGTACTACTAATACTGGCCGTTGTCCCTGCAGTCTTTTCCGTTCGGCAACAGCCCGGACATCGTCCGCTCCATCACCAGCAAGAACTGGGAGCTCTGCAGCATCAACCGAGGAGTGACACCTCGCCCTGCCTTCTGACCTGCGACCTGACCCCGTCAAGAGATTTGACCTCATGCAGCAGACAAAAATCATAGGACGCAAGCCAGGACTACCAATACCGACCTCTATCCCTGCATCATCAGTCGACATCGGTTAGTCGTTTTTTTAGTATTTTAGTCTGCGGTCTTAGGAGTCTCCTACAGGATACCGTTGAAGCTGATTTCTACGAAATCTATTTAGTTTCTACGAAAGATAAGATCATCGGATGCTTAGGTAATCAACAACAAAGGTACTCATATTGAAAAAAAATCTGAGTTTGTTTCATAATGCAACGAGTAAGAGGTAACTAACGTACGATTACAATCGTTTATATAAATACCTGGGTACTGGGTCAAGTTTATCCGAAGCGGAATATAGATGGCTGATAACGACGTTATTCTATTCTTAGGATCGAATCTGTAACACCAAGATACAAGTTGGCATCTAAATATATTATGCATTTAGTTGAATCTCCTATTACTCAGGCATATTCCTCTTCTGTATACAAGTCAAACTTCAGACACCGTTCGGGAAGCGATAGGAGACGATTCGTGCTTGAAAGTTTCGTATATATATGAAACTACTACTGCAGAGTGCAGGCGGCACATGAAGGTATGACGAGTACCTACTTAAAACTTGAGTTTAATATGAAAGGGAGAATTGAGTATGCATTTCTGAGATTTATATTAGTGAGCTAACATTAAAAGTTAACTAAGGAATTTTAATTCGACCATTATTTTCAAAGAGGTACCGTACTTAAATGATGTAGTTTCCTGAAGACAATTACACCGTCAAGTATCTATTAAAGTTGAAAGCGAAATCTTTATCCTTCGAATCAACTTTTATGGCTTTTTTTTTTACGAAAGAAACATTTATTATTCATTACGTTAAATAATACAAATTAATAAACAGAGTATGGTAAAATATAGTAAAAAGAGGAGAAATCTAGTGCTCCAGGATGGGTATTCCGCAGCCATCTTCGCATCCAAATCTTCCTATCTTTCTTCTCGTTCCCCTGATTCTAATAGAGACCGCTCTGATGATTGATATTTGTATTTTGACTTTGATCCAGTTTATTATTTGCGAGTGTGGCTTGGACCATTTTTCACATAGCTTAAGACATGTTTTTTTTATGGCTTGGCCACTAAACTTGGCAGAGTTAAATTGCACAACGCGGAAAGTGGTTCGTGAAAGACACATTCAAATTTTATGTTATAATTCAGTCGGTATTTTATAACTCCGAACATTCTTTTTTATGATCGGTCAGGAAAAGTGTTTCTGTTGTAGGCTTCGCTTTAGAGGGTTTCCTTTACCTTAAAATCTGAAGCCGTTATTTGGTGGATAACTTGACTTACCTATTTCACTGAGAACTAGCTATTTATTTGTATATCTATTACCTACATGATAACATTCAAACACTGACACTAAAAATCCATGTCCTCTTTGAAAATCATTAAGACTAGGTACCAGTCCTTACACCGGTAACGGTATTTGCACAGTCAGTTAGACACCAAGATTAGCTTTATAGGGGCTAGTTCCGCAACTCGGCAACTCGACGTCTAATATCTATATTGCGTGATGATCAAGTAGGTACAAGTCTGATATTTCGCGCGAATGAAAGCGACCTAATTCAAAAAATTTAACAATTGAGTTAAAACCGTTTTAAGATTTTTTAATTAGGGTCGCCTAATTTACCTAAAGGTTACCTAATTTCAAAATCCCGCTGTCATTACATGACATGTTGTTGTGTGCGTGACCTCAACTCTGTTGGAACTAGGTATCTATGTCTCTGTCTTTGTTCGACTATGCCTAAATCAATTGCCATATTTTGGAGCTCAATGGAGCTGTTTCTTACTTATCATGTGTGAGAGGAGTGGAATCTATCCGTATGTGGAGATGAAGCTTGTGGTCATAATGGACGTTACAGAAATTCGTAAAATTAGCGGTAAAACGAAAAACCTAAGCGGACTCGTTTGTCTGATTGATAATACCTACATCCACCCACGCTGTATTGCATCTACCTACGGTATGGAGAAACCGTACCAGTACCTACCTACTAGCAGAACCTGGTAGGTACGATTTATCCTGATTTTTATTAAACACTTGACTCACTTGAGTTATACAATTTGATATACATCAAACAAAACTCTAAGACAGATATGGTGATCTTTCTCAACAAAATTTGGTAATCTGGTTAATTACACGGAACTGAAAACCTAATTAACTTAATATTACGCACATTCATCAACTGAAACGGTCTACAGATACCTACTTAACACGCGATGAATATTGTTCCCCGCGACCTTGACTCGAAATTTAATCAACACATCAATTAAATGAAAATTGTGAAGTCTCGAGGCAATATTAGCGAAACACGCGTCTCGCGACTCGCGTGTCGTGAATACGAAGCAGATACTCCCTATATTTGCCTTCCACCCTGACACCCACGGACGTGGAATGAATAAACACAAGAAAGTCTGTTTTCAGCATAAACCAAATTTCATTTAAACCATCGATATCTGTCCCTTTATGTTCTTTGATAGATGAAAAGTTGTAGAGTTTTCTCGGTATAAAAAAGTGTCATTACCTTGTACCGAGTCTACATTGTGGCCCGTTTCTCGATCGAAGCTACAACTTACAATTTTATTTTAATACCTATTGGTTGGTTTGAGCAAAGTTGCTAGTTGAGACTTGTAAAATTGTACGGGCCACTGTGTCCTTCCTCAGTTTCTTTGTGGTCTGCCTTTTAAATTAAATAACAGTAGGCTCAGCTTTTATAATGGCCTGGCAGACCTCATCCCAAACACCATTATCAGGGAGCGTAGGTACTTTTCGTGCCGATGACGTAAAAATGACGTCAAGCTACATACAGCATGATTATTTTTAGGTTTTAGATTAATTTATCGTTACTGGAAATTACCGGTATCGTAAAAGCTATGAATTCATTTTATCACTACTTTTATTAGTTGGTGTCAATGGTAGAAGCAGTTTTATAAATCAAGATGTGTCTGCCTGTTTTATCTTATTTATTGCAACGGGAAATTGGAAAATACATATAACAGAAACGCATTTTGATATAGAAGGGACCGCATTCGGATAAGAATGTGTCAAATCGCATATCCGATGAATATTTCCAATTTTCCGTTAAAATAAATAAAAAAAAACAGACGTATACATTTTTACTTAGAAAATGTTTTCTACACGAATCAATGAAAGTAAAAAAGATAATTAATTCATAACTTAAACGATACCGGTAATTTACGGTAACAGTAAATCAATGTAATACCTTAACTAAATTAGCCTGTATGTAGGTTGACGTCATTTGCCTGTCATTGGCACGACAAGTGCCTACGCTCCCTGACCATTATCGTATTTCATAGCCTGTCGGATCTTCGAAGACCCTATATACTACGCTTAGAACCTTTGAATAGGTAATACGCAAGATAAGAAAAAAAATACGAATTGAGGACTTATACAATTATGATAATATTTTTTTGAAAGCAGTTGTTCATACGTTTGTCCTGCAGGTAGTACTGCTGAGCTTCCAATCGACGTTGGCATTTATAATTTACCTAAATAGAATAATACACTAAGGTAGGCTGTTAAACTGTGAATGTGTAATGGAGGGAGGGTCGAACGAAAGCTACTAAAAGTAGTACCTAAGTAATTAATTTAGCCTTGTTCTTAAATACGCTTAAATTTTAGCGTGCCAACAGTCGCTGCGCAATCCTTAAATTGTCAATTTTCTTATCTTGGAGACGGAAACGAAATGAATAGGTCGTTAATTTGCATTGTAAGGGTCAAATCAGAACTAGTGTAGCGCCCTCTATACCCAAGTCGTTGAGTGTGGAACACTTGCCTGAATTCTACGGGTATAGATTCGTTAGGGGCCACAAGGTATCTACGATTATACACAATATATAGCTATGGCTACACATGAGAGTAGGAGGGACCACCCCCGTCCTCGCTGCCATGCTACCGTACACGTATACAAGCATGTATTACATCCGAGGGTCTGGTCTACTGGCCAATCCAGAGTGACCCACCGTACGGTCGATTACGCCTCCAGCACAAGTACTGCCTGTCAGTACCCCGGTGCATGACGCACCAACTGGATATGGGGGCGTTGCCCCCACGAGGTCCTCCATAAGCCTGCCCCCTAGACCTGGCCCTGTTACTCCATCTCATAATCGACCGTATACTATGCCTTGCCAGTGTGGCTTCAACACACACTCCTGGAAAGCCGGACCGGGCATTCCCTGTCCAAATCCCTTGTCTTCAGAGGTACTTACACCTCGAGATTGGACTACGTGAAACTACATTAACCAGCGACCGTTGGTTAATCCCCTGTTCCACTCTCATGTAGCTTGGAATGTCGATTACAGTACACATGCTCAGTAAGTGCTCATGCATGATTTGCATGAGCACTTACCAGGATCCTCTTTAGTTTACCTCGTGAAGGAAGACACACGCGCAGTCCTCCTGCGCGTCCCGTCGCCTGTCACGGTCCATGCCTCATACCTTCTCACACGATGGCGCCGTACTTTTTTCTGTCGCACCACCTCCCGCCATTAGCACTGTCATCATCACTGCCAGTGTTGCCACATGACAGAATGCAAACAGTTACCTGACTCTTTCCGGTCCGAATTGCGCTCGGCGCGACAACTAGTTTGAGGCTTAGGTACTCTGCAAGTAATAAAGAGAACCACCTACGTTGTTTTGAATCTACGATCGAGGCAAGCCGGCTAGTTCTGCACAGTATAGCATAAGACGGGTGCGACATTACATTATTATAACTTTTTCAACACACTTGCTCGTAAAGTTGCTATTTTTTCTTTGGTCTTACGCCCGGAATGCGATTTATTACACACTAGTGCGTTTTACTTTTCATTGCCGCACTAGTGTTTTTCTTATTCCACTTTTTTTTAATATCCGTAAAGAGGTTGTTACCTACTAAAAGATTTATTATTTTGTAAATAAATAAACTTGTTGTAGTCAAAATCCGATAAGATAAGATTATACTTCATCTAATTATCTATTTAAGCATTTAAAAAATACAATATTAACTACCGTAAATTCTTATTAGAAATACATAATTATTTAGTTTAATATATTGTGGCTGAATGGCGGTGTTCGGTGCCTCTGGACTTAACCTGCGCGCGCATAGTTATTCAACCAAAGATACGGCGCGCGAAAAAATAAACCTCCGCGCCATTTTGTGCAAACATTTGTTCGTTTATAATTTGCTGATTTGTGACTGAAAATGTCGAGTACAAGTGACGAAGTACAGTTAGATTTGCACCCAACAACAAGCAATCAATTTGGAGCAACCTTCTAAGAAGTTTTGTCCCGAACCGCAACCTTCTACCTCATACGCCAGTGATTTTTGTGTGCCGCCTACTCTGACTAAAGGAGAATTAGAACGCCCATCCACCTCCTATGGGGATGTATCACTATCTCCAACATTTACAGTTACTCAAGAACACCACAGTGAAATTTTTAATAATACTATAGGTAACACATACTGTGCAACATCCAACAAAAACTGATGCGTATCATTTTAGTAATTGTACTTTCAATAATAGCTTTAGTAATTAAAAATGTATTTTATACCTACCTAATTGTTTTTTTCCTCGCAAGTGTGTTGAAAAACGTCGTATGATACGCGTGTGCTTTGTTCATTACAGTCTTGGCTCTATTACAGCCCTCGCCTTGCGGCTCGGGCTGTGCAATACCGCCTCGACTGTAATGACCAACTTCGCACACTTGTATCATAATGTACTATTTCTTCTCGTATTTTCATCGGCTGCTACATGCTACATCGCGTGCGTTACGTACGACTTGTGCTAACCATGCTTAGTTACTTGATCATTAGTAGGCTTTAGTTTTTAGGGGCGAAGACACTTCATTCGATCTTTAACACAAACTTTCTTTTTTCAGGCACATCCGACTACGACCGAGACGGGCCAATCATCACCGAGGAAGAGTATGAGGAAATGATGGAAAAACTGAAGGCAGCTGATACTCTGTACACCGAATACACGCTGGAGGAGATCATCTACCAGCTTGCTAAGGTACGATACGACTCTTATAGGGTTATAAATATAGGCACCTATGTACGTCTAGCATAACTGGCCGCGACTTCGTATCTCGCGCGACAGAGCATCACCTGTCACTGTCACACTATATTGAGTGGAAAGAGAGGTAGCATTTGTCGCGCGACAAAGAGTCGCGTGTCACAGTTGTGCTAGACTCTAGCAGCTAGAGGTACTGGCCATTTAATAGTCAGCAGATTCCTTCGCACTAGAATGACTTTTTTGGTTACTTTGTAGAACTTGGCAGATTCTACAGAGTAACCAAAAATATCATTTTTTTTTATCTTTATTTTTAGGAAGCTTTTGTCAGGCTGAAAATGCCAGCTCCGTTAAGCCTACGATACAATCTTCAAATAAAAAATATATATGTATAAATACCTACAAAAACAAAAAGGTTACCAAATTTGTACACTATGTTTCAAAAAAACCGTATGCAAACTTGGCAACCTTTAAATGGGGTTCCGCCGAAATTGAATTAGAGAGACCTACATTCGAGCACGTCAAGCACCAAACTCTAGCTAACGTAGCTTTTTTCTCGAGTCCGAAAAATATCTAATAACGCGGGATCTTTAGTGTATTCCTCATGTCTGTGTAGTAGTATATTCCTTCTGTCTTTGTATATTTAAGATTATTCCAAAAAAATAACTAGAAAGTGTTAAAAATAAGCAATAGGTACAACTAGGGAATGCAATAACCGGGAAAATTTTATAACCGGTTATTAACCGAAGTGATGCCGAAAAAACCGGTTAACCGGTTAATAACCGGTTAATTCATTTTTGTCCATTTTTGTCGTTTTTTTGAGTGTATGATAATAAAAACTACTTTAAAATATTGCTCAGTCGATTATTAAACCAAATCAACTTAAAAAACAAACAATAATAATAGAAACTTTACTGACAGTAAATCGTAATAATTTGGCCAGACAGACCACCAGACAGAATTAAAAAGTAAGGCCTGTTTTGAAACGGATTCACTACTTACCTAGATTTACAATATGAAATGAACATGATGTTTCTTTATTAGTTTCTTAATGCGGGTAAATTACACCACATTTTTGTGTAACATAAATTCCATGAAATCAAAATACATAGAAAAATTAAATTGCGCTCTCCTATGGTCCAGACCAGGAATCGAATCCAGTGCCTCTGGATTTCCGGCCCAGCGTCTTTAGCCTTCGACCACCGGAGCACCCAGCAAGTGCTTTTGATTTTGCCATCTACTTTGACTGTCGTATCATTCTGGTTTAATAGGTTTTTTAACCTAACACCATGTATTCTCGCTCGATCGTCAAAGCTAAAAAATATTTGCATCGAGGTGGGTACATGTGTGACACTTGTTCTCGTGCTCATAGATGGCTACTCCCTTAGCCACAGAACCCAATACCGCTCAATATGTCAATACTGTTAGACTTCGTTGGATCAAGTCTTTAAGCTCAATTTTCTCTCGCTCTTTATCATCGTGGCTCAACCCCTACTATAGGTACGGTCAAAATAATGCTGGAAAAGCGTGTTATTTAACTACAACTGTGAGCCATTTTTTATTTCCTTTTATCCGCAGCTTCACCTTCGTTATTCCCGTTATTATATCAAGAGAAATTCTTACCTGGATATGAAGTATCCTTATCCAGGACTTAGTCTACTTGCATGCCAAATTTCAGCTCAATTTTCTTTCAGCAACGGTATAAGCACTATTGGTTTACAGGTTGCGTTGGGAATCAGTTTTACGCAGTTTCTCCACAAAGTTTCAATTTTTTGTCATCAATTTGGCAGTGATTTTCGGCTTTAGCCTTTGTTGATTTTTACGATTATCTGAAAATTTGCTGAAAAAAATTGTCTCGGTATAAAACTTTTGTGACTCTGGTGTTTGCTATGGCGGTGTTTGCAAATAAAGTACGTTGGGAAATATAAAAAAAACTCTTAATTTGGCAAATCCGTTACAAACCAGACATGGAAAAGATGTAGACTGTTAACTATAATTGATTGAATCTAATCTGGCTGACTTTACTGTTGACTATAGAAAACTCCACTTACTAATAAGAAAAACTACAGGCAAGAAGAAAAAACATAAAGAAAGAAAGTGACATGATGAGAGTTTGTTAAATCATAAAAGTACTTTTATTAGTGTGTAATGCTCAAATCGTTTCATCTGCAGAAAACCTTAAAGGAACATAGTAAAAGTTACAATGTGATTGATTTTTAAAGGTTTATGAACTCGCAGAGAAAGGAATAAGGTAAAATTACAGAATTTTAGTCAATTTATTATAGTTATTTATATTTCGGTTAAAAACCGGTTTCTGGACTCGATAACCGGTTATTAACCGTCGCCAATTACCGGCGGTTAACCGGTTTTTCGGTTAACCGGTTAACCGGTTTGCATTCCCTAGGTACAACGAAGTTAAATAAATAATTTTTGAATTTTTTGTCTGTCTGCCTTGATTGATATTGATATTACCACTTTAAGAGACATTCACATGAAGACGTTATCTGTATGGTTACAGATGATGTTCTCGCAGTCCCTATCCCGCGACCCGGCGACGGCGCGCGCCGCCACGCAGCGCTTCATGGCGTTCCTCGAGCGCGAAGCCGAGCGCGGACAACTCTCCAGGACCATCGAGAAGAAAGTGCTCGGTGAGCCCAAACTGTACTATGCTCAACCAGGGACCTTAATAGTACATTACTCAACTAGGGTGGTTAATACAAACAAAGGCCGAGATCGCAGAAGTTTGCGGCCCGAGCTGCAAGCGAGGGACGTAAATATGCGATCGAGGGCTTTTTTATTACCTCCCGTGTTGTGTACATCATTTTATGTCTACACTTGGCCAGAAAGCGGCTTTTTCCGTAACCGCAGCGTGCGGAAAAAGCCACTTTATGGCCAGGTGTGGCACAAAATAAATAGCCGGACAAAGCCTCGCTAACAGATAACTGAAGCATCTCTAGTAAACCGGCCGTTTTGTACTTACGAGCAGCGCGCACACATTTTTTTTTTATACAACTAGGGCGGCAAACAAGCGTACGGCCTGCCTGATGGTAAGCATTATATAATTAACCAGCGTAGAAGCCTATACTACTACGAGCAGCGCGCACACAACCAGCGCTAAGCGACCGACTTACTAGAGCTGCTACAGTTATCTGTTAGCGAGGTTAGGACCGGCTATTTATTTTAAGGTACTTGTGCTCAACTATATATCGATACCTTACGCCCTTTGAATCTAAAGGTATTGATATTATACTGCGTTGTAGAGTTGTAGCGAAACGCAACAGTTGCTTTTTGAACACCAGTAAGATTCTTGCTAACGCCTTAGTTTCGTTCCGAACAAAATGAATGCTTCATTATAATGCAGTTTTTAAGAAAACTGTACCTAAGTTATGGCAAAAAACTGTTGCTCGGTTCTTTATAAGAAACTGTTTGCAAGACTCGACCGAGACATAACCACGACCACTCTGCCAAGAGTGTACGACTAGAAAGAGGCTATAATAAGCTGGTTTGTTTCAGACGTGATGATTGCCGCGCTGACCGACACCATCGGAGACCACCCTGAGCTGATGCAAGCCCGGGACAACCTCGGCATCAATCCCGCTAACAGGTACTGGTTCTACCATCATACTACCTACAATCGAACCAGGGGCGTATTTTGAAATTTGGCGCCCCGGGCCAATAAATTCCGCCGCCCCAGAAGAAGTAAAAATTGGTCGAATGGCGCCAAAACCAGAACAAAATGCAGTCGGCCATGGCCCGGATGACCCTAAATACGCCCCTGAATCGAACACACTGTTAACTGTACGTTTGTAAACGAATGGCAACTTTATTACAACGTGTTAAAGTCTATGGGACGGGTGGCTAGATAACAGTGGCTTCGTTTGTACCTACTAGTTTAGGGTTGCCAAAAAGGAAAAACCCTGAAAAAGTCCTGACAAATCCAAAAGTCACCAAGACTTTTTTCATTAACTCACAACCCTAGTGGGCGAGCGTAGCGATAATATGACCGGGTGGTCGGCCGTGGCGTTCCCTGGGGTCGAACCAGGTCGCTAGCCGGACCACCCCGAGTGAATCGGACTGGGTGGGTGCAGGGGCGCCTGAGGTCGAACCAGGTCGCCTTGTCCCGGTCCAACTCGATAGGGTCGGACTAGGTGGGGGCCTGAACGCCTGGCGCCCGAGAGTTATGTACCTATCACTTTATCCACTACATGTGTGGTGGCTATCTATAGATTCGAATTAAATTTAAATCTACGCAATGCCACCTTTTTCCGTGAGTCCGAGTCTTAAACTACTCAATGCCACCAAATAAATAAAAAATTACCTAACTAGTAAGACAACGAAATGCTTAGCAGCTGGAGCATTCCATGAAAACATCTTCTTTGTGTTGCTTACGTAACGCTATGATAGCTACCCTAATAAAACGTATTAGCTGCTAAGAAACACTACCAATCTTAGAGCCAAGTTATGATATTACCATATTCAGCTTCCTAATTTTACATGCCTAAAGTATTAAAAAGGTAGTGTCACTTACGTAACGTTTCCGTGGAATACTCCAGCTATAGGACCGAAAAAGTCTAGAAAGATCATGTTGAAGAAAGAGTGACTCCTTGCACCCTCCTTCCTCTAAATCACGTGCCGTGACGTGCGTTTCTTAGCCCAGAAAATAATTAAGTCACTGATTAGGGTCAGGTTACCTACGTGGTTGATTGTGGTCAGGGGTCGGGTTAGGGGGGGTATGCGCTTTTAAACATTTTTGCATGAATTACATTATTTGAACTGTATAATTTGTTGTATAAACTTTCATATATTCTAAAATATTGTAAATTATTTCGCGATAAAATGAACGATGAATTCACGTTAATAGTGCGAAAGGAGGGTTGTTCAAAGAAACATCGCGTGATTAATACGGGTCTACCTTATTTCGTATAAAACTAAATGGTATAAAATCAAAACGTATAAATTCAAAACATATAAAATCACTTCGTATAATCATTCATTTCGGTTAAAATTCATTTTGTATAACATTTAAAAGCTCTAAATACGAAATCTCTATTCTTCAATATGTCTAACATTCAAAATGTATAAAATCATTATGCATAACATTTAAGACGTATAAAATTATTACGCATAATATTCATTTTGTATAACAATTACTTGATCGCATATTTAAAACGTAGAACATTCAAAATATCTAATCATCACAATGTATACAAAACAGTCGGTCGGGCTCCGCAACTGCTCCGCCGCTGCGGGAAGAGCAGCCCCTTCGCCCTTGCGTATCAAAGCATATACAGGCTGCTCCATATACAGGGCATATACAGGGTGTCACTGTTTTATATACAGGGTGTAACTGTGATAGATACAGGGTGTCACTGTGATAGGTACAGGGTGTCACTGTGATAGGTACAGGGTGTCACTGTGTTATATACAGGGTGTCACTGTGTTATATACAGGGTGTCACTGTGATAGATACAGGATGTCACTGTGATATATACTGGGTGTCACTGTGATATATACAGGGTGTCACTGTGATAGATACAGGGTGTCGCTGTGATAGGTACAGGGTGTCACTGTGATAGGCACAGGGTGTCACTGTGTTATATACAGGGTGTCACTATGTTATATACAGAGTGTCACTGTAATGTATACAGGATGTCACTGTGATAGATACAGGATGTCGTCGATAACCTACCTATTTTTGGGAGCCGTTTCGTTTTTAAGGCCATTAAAAAAAATAACCCTAACCTACCTATTTTTGGGAGCCGTTTCGTTTTTAGGGTCATCAAAAAAAATAACCCTATCCTACCTATTTTTGGGAGCCGTTTCGTTTTTAAGGCCATTAAAAAAAATAACCCTAACCTACCTATTTTTGGGAGCCGTTTCGTTTTTAGGGTCATCAAAAAAAAAATAACCCTAACCTACCTATTTTTGGGAGCCGTTTCGTTTTTAGGGCCATTAAAAAAATAACCCTAGAACCTACCTATTTTTGGGAGCCGTTTCGTTTTTAGGGTCATCAAAAAAATAACCCTAACCTACCTATTTTGGGAGCCGTTTTGTTTTTAAGGTCATCAAAAAAATAACCCTAACCTACCTATTTTTGGGAGCCGTTTCGTTTTTAGGGTCATCAAAAAAAATAACCCTAACCTACCTATTTTGGGAGCCGTTTTGTTTTTAGGGTCATCAAAAAAAATAACCCTAACCTACCTATTTTTGGGAGCCGTTTCGTTTTTAGGGTCATAAAAAAAAATAACCCTAACCTACCTATTTTGGGAGCCGTTTCGTTTTTAGGGTCATCAAAAAAAATAACCCTAACCTACCTATTTTTGGGAGGTGTTTCGTTTTTAGGGTCATTCATAAACAGCAGTATAATTTGGAAAAGCTTATTGCTTAAAAATGTGAACTTGGAAAAGTATATATGACTAGATTATGACTAAGCTGCGATATATTTTGAAATATACATTACACCAAATATTACTTAAAATACATTACAGTGACATCCTGTATATAACACAGTGACACTCTGTATATATCACAGTGACATCCTGTATCTATCACAGTGACACCCTGTATCTATCACAGTGACACCCTGTATATAACACAATTGCACCCTGTTTATATCACAATTACATTCTATATATATCACAGTGACACCCTGTATATATTACAGTGACACCTTGTAGTTAACACAGTGACACTCTGTATATATCACAGTGACATCCTGTATCTATCACAGTGACACCCTGTATATCTCAATTAAACTGCTTACAGACATGTTTTCTCTGCTGACAGTGACATCCTGTATCTATCACAGTGACACCCTGTATATAACACAATGGCACCCTGTATATATAACAATGACATTTTGTATATATCACAGTGACATCCTGTATACATTACAGTGAAACCTGGGCCTCATATTTCAATAATATTAAGGGTTTACAAAAATTAGAGCTTTTAACAGTTATACCCCGTGAATGTTATAATACTTATAACAAATAACGTTTCGAGCAAATGAATGTTATACCTTATAATACTTATAACAAATAACGTTTCGATCAAATGAATGTTATATCATACGAAATTATACAAGATGACTTTAGAGCATTTGAATTTTATACGAAATGTAATTATACAGTTTAATTTTTATGCCATCTGAATTTATACGAAATGAATCATTACCCGAAATAAATTTCGACGAAGTGATTTTATACGGATTGATTTTATACCAAATAAGGGGATACCGATTAATACACGTGCCCCACTACGATGATGAGCGAACCCCATCTTATAATATTGATCGTATCAATGTTAAATAAACCACACTTTTTTCAGACTCATGCGCCAGTTCCTGGAGGCGAGCGCGTCCGAGCCGAGCATGTCGCGCGCCATCCTTGCCGCCTACAAGGACGAGCTGCTGAAGGGGCCGCCGCATAAGATGGGCTTCCCCGAACGAAACTAAACCACCCTACGATGAATAACACGGACATTGAGACGTATTGTAATTTTTTATTCGATTTTTAATATTTTGTTTCACTTTTAATAGCATTTTGTTGATGGCCTTTCAATAAGACAATTGTATTCGGCTTTTGAAATATTATTATTTTTTTATAATTTTTTTTCGTGGATGCCTTTCGGCAGTTTTATTAGGCTGACTTTTTAACGTTTGCTAGAAACCCTGAATGAGTTGTTTTGCATAAATTATTACAAAATTTATTTATAATTGTAGGGTTTCGTATCTATGCTTTTTTCTTCAATTTTGTGTTTTGTTTTTTTTAAAGTACAATAAATATAGTTAATTATTATGTAAAGACAACATAAAATAAATTAATAAAGGGATATTACAAAATCACAAAAGCAGCTCTATATTACAAATAAAGTACGCATATTTTATTAAGGATTTGGCATTATTTGCAGCCTTTATTATGGGATAATTAATTTGGCAGTAAAACGCTCAAAATACTTATTGACTAAGTAGATGTTGTGCTTACAAAGTCCATGTCTAAAATATGAGCAGTCATATAATATGTATATAACATTATATGTATAACCAACCTACGTGTTTACACTACCATCAAATACTAATCGCAATTTCGTTACGATTAAAAACCCTGTTAAATTCACGTATCACACCAACCACATCCTGATATTGTAAATACTCCGCCAGTACTACATTTATCCATATAATCGCATTTACGCAATATTTTCGTAATTAAAAAAAATGTAAGGCTAAGAGAAGACATAATACTATGTACCAAAGAAATACCAAATATGAGATATGAGGAAATGGAAGAAGAAGAGATTTTATTAAATTAAATGTACTAGTTACTATCTACCATCAAATTGTTAATGTTTACGATGCGCGTATTAAATGTTTAAGTAAATACATTTTTGTATTTAATGATAAACTAGTATTATTTAGAAGTAGCTTTCAATGTTTTGGTGGTACGTAAATTCTTATTTAGCTTTATGTTACTGTCAGAAATATCTGGTTTATATTATAAGTAACATTAAGACACATTACGATATGATACTAGCTAGTCAAATATTCTTAATATTTTTCTACAGTATAAATCTTCAAGAGGTGTGCAATTATTCAGTTTAAATACTTTAAAAGGTCTTCCCTTAACCCATTCAAGGCCCATGACGCGTATGCGCGTCATAGCTGAACTCTGCCGCCCGGCCCGTGACTGTTATGCGCGTCATGAATAATTCCCGATTTAAAAATAAACTAAAAGTAATACGAAAAAATACTACTAGTGACCCTAAAGCTAACAAACACAATTAATAGTGTATTGTAACAAAAAAATATTATCACAGTATTTTGTACTTGTAAAGGGTATGGAAACACAAAGTTAGGTTTACTATAAGTAAATTAAATAACTCTGTGCCGAAATTTGGTACACATATTCGTTACATTTAAATATGGTGGGTTTACTTTCAAACTATTTTCAAAAATCGTATATTTTGGGAGTTATTGGCATGACGCGGGGTATGCGGCACGGTGGCCTGGCACTTCCCGTAAAAATTATGACTCTTTTGGTGTCAGGCTAAAATAAACTTTACTGCGTTGATTTAAAGCTTATTTTGCTATGAATGTCGTTCGGACATGTCTCATTTTACGAGCGGTACAAGTTTGGACGGTGTTACACTTTTTGTCCACAAACCAAGCAGTATAATAATGTTCAAACTTTTAGAAGTTAATGTGTTATTTTACCCCCCTATGAATGATACCATTATTTGGGCATGTTTTTTAAATTGCTACCAAACACTTAATATTTATATTAGGTAAATTTTGTGATTCCTACTCAGAAGCGTGAGGGCTATGGACTCCGATAGGAGATAAAATGTGTCCCAATATTTTTAGTCCCGATCCGATACTTTTATACCATATACACTTGTATGGCGGTAACGGAACAGAGGAACGAAATTTGGATAAAAATTTTGGGACACTTTTTTTCCTCAATTTGAGTAGGTCGTACTCGTGATTCTGAGTAGGAATCACATACAATTTATCAAAATTTAAATATTAAGAGTGCGGTGCACGGTGGTAGCACTTAAAAACACCATTTACTCATTTATTGCAATGTTTGTAAAGTTTCTTAGTCGTTAAGGGCAATTTGAATCTACCATGGTATTTAGTTACACCTAAGTCTATAAGACAATGGGCAATGGATAGTGATAATGGCCGAACGAGTAGCACACTGGTGTAATTAACAATGACTGCATCTGCGCGGCGGCGGTGCGGCTTTAAGGAATCTACGTGGTATTTTATGCGGTCCAGATAAACCCAGCAAGCTGACCTTCGCCACTCTACCTGAGCCTGGTTTTAGAATAATATTAAATGTTTAATTTAGGTACGAATTATTCGTTGACAGCCTCTACCGCGTTACGTATCTAGTGATTTTGTTGTGAACTTGTGACTTGGCTATGGATTACCGGAATATAAAATTTCTTAAACCGACTGACTGTGCTATGACTCTGAATCAGCTTAACCTGAACGACTTGGCTACGAATTCTATATTATATTTCAGAATAAAAAATATATTTCTATAGGGATATGTTAGTTTAAAAAAATTATAGACCTGAGTTGTTTGTGTTTCGCATGTAGTTGCCGGACCGTTTGCTTAACCTAATACATTACATTGTGTCATCCTACTTGTACTAGCATTGGTAGATATTTATTTTAGGAGTTTATCTTTTAGATCAGTATTGGATGAATAGAAAATTAGAGATGAAAAATTTTACTTTCATAATAATAATGAAGTAATGATTTTTTATTAAAGCATTAACGACTGCCAACGAATTCTAAATTTTATTAGAAGAGAAAAATTGAAAAATTATATGTCTCGGGCAGGATTCGAACCTGCATCTCCTCGGCTATCCGGGCCAGCAGGCGCCTTAACCAACTAGGCTACCGAAACTCTGTCCAAGTCATCGAATCTTTCAACCAGTCCCTTCATTTGTGACGTCATTCTGGGTGACGTATGTAGCACCATCTACCATTGAGTCCTTACAACCCATATGTATGGCACTGTGGTCCCAACTCGTATTGAGAAATCCACAGTAACGATGTACTACACCCCAAACATGATTTTTTATTAAAGCATTAACGACTGCCAACGAATTCTAAATTTTATTAGAAGAGAAAAATTATATGTCTCGGGCAGGATTCGAACCTGCATCTCCTCGGCTATCCGGGCCAGCAGGCGCCTTAACCAACTAGGCCCTCCCCTAGGTCCTGCCCGAGACATATAATTTTTCAATTTTTCTCTTCTAATAAAATTTTTAATAATGAAGTAGTAAGTAACTGATGTACATAGGCATTTTGTGTCATTTCTGTCCACGATAATCCTGATATTTAATCAGTACCTAACACGTTGCCCAACTAGATCTAAAACAATAAGGGTTGAATCCGGCCCGCTAAAAGCCATTTATTTCATGACAAAATAACAGTATAAGGTAAGGTAAGGTATTTAGTAAATATATATGCTCAAAAATACGTTTATTGTATGGGAACCCATATTTATGTTAAACGTTATTTAATTTTTATTATTTGTTGCTATAGCGGTAATAGAAATGCACATTCTGTGAACATATCAGGCATCTACCTATTACCATGATTAAAATCGAACACAAAACACCGAAAAATCTGGTTTCTTGAAATAAAGGGCGCCCTGGATTTAATCTTATTTTTATCTTTTAGCAACAATAGTACACATTCTGTAAAAAACGTCAAGTCCCTATCTATTATGGTTCTAAAGATCCTGTGACTGATCGACACAAACACGTTTCTTGTATGGGGACTTTTTCTTATTCATTTTATTTTGTCCTTATTATTTGCTGTTATAGCGGCAATAGAAATACACATTTTGCGAATATTTCAAGTCACTACCTATTACGGTTCAAAAGCTAAAGCCCTGCCGGAATCCTAAGAATAAACAAAAAACAACAATTAAAGGGGGTCCCCATACAAAAGACATGTCTTTTAGGCCTTTCTTTCCGATTTTAATAATTTCAATAGATATATTACCGCTGTAACAACCAATAATTAAAACTAGGGATGTAACGATACCGATATATCGGTATCGCCGATTATATGCAACCGATATCGTACCAACATCTTATATCCGTGTACCATATTTGCGTAAATAAACTTCATTCCATTTCATTTCGATATTTGAAGAGCGCGAAAAGAATTTGCTGTATGAAAAAATACTGCAAAAAGTAATTTCAATTACTGACTTAATTTTTGTATTGGTATTAGAGATGCAGCGAATAGTGATTCGGCCGAATATCGAATATTCGGCGGAGTCGACGGCCGAATAGCCGAATATTATATTATAACGTACCTAACTATCTTTCACTTGAATTATTACATTTTGAATAAAAATGAAATTTATCTAAGATTTAAAACCTGAAGATCTACTAAAAAAAAATTGAATATTGAATCTCAAAATAAAATTTAAATTACTGCAGAGAAAAAAGTTGGTTACTAAAAATCTTGCGTAAACATATCCTGCTAGCCGATTTCATAAGCGGCGCGCCGTTTACAGGAAGTGCCAGGCCCAAGACGCATGAGCCGCGTCATGAGTTTTAGCGAAAAATAATTTGTATGGGGGCCTGGCGCATAGTGTTCGCGCGGGGAGGCTTGGCCGTGAATGGGTTAAATTAGTAAAAAAAATATATGCTTTTGTGCCGCTGATTAGGCTAAAGAAATCTTAGAGATTTCATTGTAGTGATTACGTCTGTAGAATATCGAGTATCGATGCGACGAAAAACGAGGTTATAGATTTGGACACGTAAATCGAACGCTTGATCAACAGTTTCCAAATATTGGACACATATGTGTAGTTAGTTAAGTCAACACACAGTGTTAACAATAACACATAGACATCAACATCACATGTATAGAATCATACATTCGCTCTATCAGTCATTTAAATACCCTCGCAGGCATATCAAAATGAAATCAACATATCCCTATTGAATTTACTTTTATTAACAAGTAATCTATACGCAGCGTAGCGAATTATTCCTATACCTAGACGAAATTATACCACACTGAACTGGAAATAATTGCACACCATTACTATCTCTCAACTCAACTTCTAAACTACCATCTATGTATATTATAAACAGTATATTTTGTAAAAATAGATTAGAGCCGTGTCTTTCTATTAGAATCACAATAGTACATTGTGTATCAAGGGCGGTAAGTAAGGAATTACAAACGAGTGTTTGTTACAAGGCCGAGACGAAGTCGAGGGCTTTAATAACACGAGTTTGTAATTCCTTTACCGCCCGTGGCACACACAATGTTTTTCATCACAATTGTGAGGAAATCTAATTAAAATAACCTTACTTAACCTAAATAAAATTGTAAAACTGACAGTGACATATCCATAGACAATGCGAAAGTCAAGACACGTTCGGAACCCATAACGGTAAAGACCTAAAACGGTTGATTTTATATTTGCAAAATACTGAAATACACTATTTAAACATTAAATTAATGTAACAGAAATATGTGTTTATATGTATTTGCAATAACAGTTCTCTTTAAATAAATATTTCAGTGATAAAAGTGAAAAAGTAAATTGGCATTTCCTTTGAACACGACAAATAAGAGTAAAACAAAACCATCGTTTCAAATTTAAAAAGAAAACCATTACGCCCTAGGGCGTAATAGGTCATTTACGGCCCGCAGAACCTACGTGTAATGTCACCATTTTCGAGCAAGTGTGATGAAAAATATATTACTTAAAAGTAAGACTTGAAATATTATATTATTCAGCATTGTTGGAAATAATGCTATGTTAGTGATCGGCAAAATTTATTATATTTATATTATTCTTTGAAATATATTGTGGATTTAATAAAAAAGTTTAAATGTCATTAGTGTTTCATTTCGCATTAGCTGTTAAGTAAATAAGGAAACAGAAGGAATTGTAATAAGTTTATTCTCACTAATTAGAAATACTTAAAATAATCAAAAATAGATATTGGGTAAAGTCAATCAGGGTAGTTGCGTCTACGGGGGCGAATGCGTCTTTTAAAGATTCCATTAAATCCAAACTCATTAAAACTACCCCTATCCTACCTGCCTGTAAAGTACAGCGTATACACTACTACTAAAACACGCATTTGCCCCCATAGACGTAATTACCTTGGTTGACCTTACATATCCTACATCTAGGGAATGCAACTCGGTTATTTTTGTATGGAAAAAAACTGGGTTTCGGTTAAAATTCGAGTTTTTTCCATACTAAAAATAACCGATTGCAATCTGTACCTACATCTAAGACATGCTAATAAAGACTAGACAGCGGTGGGAACGCATTTGCCTTACTTACTACTACTTTCTTGTGCTGGTAAGAAATATATCCCTTAATTTTCCCATCAAATATCAGATTGGCAACAATACATTGTGTTTCATCTGCATCCACGTCATCCTGACCCATTAATTGCAATGCTGCCTGGAAGCTCGCAATATCAATCTGATGGCTACCCTCCGCCAAGAAAACCTTCTTAAACAAATTCCTATACGCCGTAATCTTCAATTTCTCGACAATCAAGTAAATACCGGCTCTAATAAAGAAATTCTCATGTTCCTCCATTACTTGGTCAATGCCTCTCAGATCTCCTTTCTTGACGGCTGACACCAAATCCCAGAATTGCATCAAGTCGTATTTCTGCAACAGATCTCTCGCTGGCATGAAACCTAGAAGCATCTTGACGGGCACTAAATACGTGAGTATCAGTCTTTTGTTTTTCCTACTCTTGTAGTGGCACTTCCGGAATGCGAAAGACAGGAATTCATCAGCTGTTCGATAATCTGAATCGAACATGGCTTTACGGCCGACGAAATACCTGTATGTGATTTGCTGTGCAAGTGGAAACTGTTCTTTGAATGGAGATGAATCTATCGCTCTAATAAGCGGCTTGCATAAATGCAACTTGTTTATACGAAAATAGACCTTTAGTAGCTGGTTCACAAGGGTCAACATGCCTTTTCTCTTTGTGTCATCATCAGCAGATCTATTGTCGGCAGCGCACACCCTGAAGCATGCTAGTAAACTTTCTGCAGCTTTCTCCAAGATTTTGCCATTACTTTGAACTGAAAAAATAAATTATAAATAGTATGAAGCAAAAAGCAAGATCCATCCTATCCTACTAATATTATAAATGTGAAAGTTTGTGAAGATATTTGGATCTTTAGATGTTTGGAGGTTTGGATGTTTGTTCAAAAATATATTGTAATTAATGTATTTCAAATTTATACTTTTTCACTAAAACATGTCAATGTTGTCTTTAAGAAGATTTAATATCCTCCCCTTAACCCTTTGGACGGCAAGAACACCTAAAGAGCATCACACACCGTGAAGATACTATAGTATTTATGTTAAGATAAAATATTGTTATCAAATCAAATGCTACTTACTATTTACTCCCTCAGCCTTCTGTGCGACCAGACGGAGATCCAAACACACGGTATACATAAGTGGAAGAGTCCAGTTTTCTTCTTTTTGGTTTTGGAGCAGGCGCACTACTGAGGCCACACAGGAGCTCTGGTAGTTGAATGCTTCCATGTAGTCCTTCATGAAGAGAGCCTGGAAGTTTATATTTTCAATGAGCAACTACTACATTGTAACAATAATATTATAAAATAAGGGCTAACCACCAACCAATACCAATAATAAATAAATGGTGAGTTTCTTCCGGCGCTTCTTCTCACCAGAAGGTCATTACCCGAAGCGCCAAAAGAAAAGAAAAGAAGAGAAAATAAAACAGCCCTTGAGGGCCTACTTGCTGAAATAAATTATTTTATTTTATTTATTTTAATCTTTTAAATACCAATGAATCTTTTAAAAATAATGTATAGTTAATTTGTGTGACTGTGTATAGTAGTAACCAAGTTTTATTATTGCTAATTCCACTGAGGTTTATATTGTTCAAATTACCTACAGAAACATTAAGCATTAAGGAGTAAAAAGGTGTTCACAACTACTTACCCTGACACACAACAGGTGAGCTATAACGATATCGTCCAGCGGAGCCACGCAGTTGCCGTCAACGAGCGTAGCGATGTCGCTGGACCGCAGACTTCTGTTCCCCACATGATCGTCTCTCAAAGAAAACAATCTAGCCAGGAGTTCCCCTTGTGCTGTCCTGAACGCTCGCTCAACGTACTGAATGTACTGATTTAGGGTGCCTATTGTCATAGACATGGTTACATTGATTTTTGAAGACTACAATTTGAGATTCACGAGATTTCAGATCAAATCGTTCACGGCGAAACTATTAATTTGAGTTGAGCCTTATTGCAAATAAACTAGAAGGTCCGTTGTTATGCTTGCGAATATAAAATAACAAATCCAGTCAAAAGCCGGCAAATAAGCTCTTTTGTGCACCAATCAGAACATGAAATGAAAATTTCGCAGCAGCAACAATATTACACACACAGCAAGCAAAACACATGTCACTATTGTGTCATGTCAATGTCAAACAAAATAACGAGGGACCGTTATAAATTCATACCCAACCGCGTACTTGATATTTTCCTTACAATTTTCATAATTGTTGTTTGCCATTTCATACTCAATAAAATAATAAAATCAAATGAATTTACATACAAAAATATTAAGTGTGATAGAGCAGGAAATGTTTTGGCTGAATGACATTAAAATAAAATATAATAAAATAAGTTTTTGTATTAGTTTAGGAGTGTACCCAAGAACCGTTCCAAAATTTAAAGAAATCCGGAAATCCAGAGGTATCGAGTTCAAATCCTAGTGTGGACCGTGTGTAAGTGCAATTCAAAGGAAAAATACAAATACCTTTACGATGTTGTATATTTTTAAGACAGCGTACGTTTTCGTTAAGGGCAAAAAATTATGAGTAAACTATCACAACTCCTTGATTTTTTCTTTAATATAAAACTTTTGCACGTAGCAAACAAATCACTTCATCTACAACTGCTAAATTCAGTTCATACCGTAATACGTCAGCGGCGCTACTGAGGAGGGATTTCGAACTCTGTATTTTGATTTTCGAACTCTTCTTTCATTCACACACACACACTTTTTTTACTGAGCCACCAAATAAGAAGTCGGTTAATTTTGAACGAGCATTTATGCAATCACATGTCATCTTATCTGTAAGGGTTCGCGCAGACAGAGCGCGGTCTGGCGTTCTGAGTTCCGCGTTCCGAGTTCTGCGTTCTTTCGAATGTACTGAGTCCCTTACGATAATGCACACAGCAGGCGGCAGCGGTCAAAACACAGAACTCTGAACGCAGAACTCGGAACTCCAGACCGCGCTCTGTCTGCGAGCGCTCTAAGTTCTGTAACTGTCTACTGCCTGGCCTGTCACTGTCAGTGTGACAGCTGTAATTTTTGTCGTAGACGTGCGTGTTGTATTGAATTCAATTTTTAATTTTAATAAAATATCTCATTTTATTCATTATGGAGGAGAACGTAGCTTTAGATTCTAAAAAGCAAAAGAAATTTGATAAATCGATCAAAGGAATAAAGAAGCTTCTAAAGGTATGAAAACCTGCATTATCTTTTAGAGGTTATGTTATGAAAACGCATTATTTATTATTACAAATTTAATAAATTGTTACAGAAAAACGACGGCAAACCCCATAAGCCAGCAGTACTGGCCCCTAAGGATGAGGAAATTAAAGGGGACAAAAAGAAGAAGAAGCGTCCGGATAGAGGATTGGTATATTTGTCACACATCCCTCATGGGTTTTACGAGGTTAGTTTCAAGTTAAATTACCACATCTACTTCTGTATATTCGGGCATATAGTAGATACTTTTTAACTCTTGATACTTCCTCTACAACTAAATTACGCAGCAATTTAAATAACATGCAGACAAAATTTTATTTGTGACCAGTTTCGTCGAAATTTTCATTGAACACTTAAATTAGTTGGATCATTTGTGACATAAAATTTTAATAATAAACGACCATGATTCACCATTACTAGTACTTGATTGAAAAGTGTTCATTGCTTCCAGCATGAGATGACCCAGTACTTCAAGCAGTTCGGTATGGTGACGAAAGTGCGCGTGATCCGGTCGGCGCGCACGGGCCGGTCCAAGGGCTACGCATTTGTGGAGTTCCGGGAACCCGCTGTGGCAGAGATTGTGGCGGAGACCATGAACAACTACCTCATGGGGAAGAGGTTGATCAAAGGTGTTATTTTTTCTTAAGTGATGGAACAGATGGCTACACAATGATGGCGTATTGGTACACATTATCTCGTTCCATGCTAATAAAAAGTCATTACATAGTATGCTTAGTGTAAATACTACATGCACTAAATAAAATAGCATCCTTGAAGAGAATTATATCTTGTCTAACACTTGCCATCACTTGGTACCGAATGAACAACAAAAGTGTAAATACCAAGGAATGCTCATATTATTATTAGAACTAGTTTGCAGGGTAATCACAAAGACTAGTTCTTGAACATACAAAAGCACTCCAACCACATACTTTTCTGGTATTGCCAACCGCTGTTCTAAGGTTCATTCAATCTGATAATAATCATGATCTATGAAGACTGGTACGGTTTTATATGTTGGTACTGTATTTTCCGAATTTAATAAGATTCTATGTTTTAGCTGCCATCATTCCACCTGAGAAGCAAAAACACAAGGCCTTCAGGAAACATTGGACCAGCAAACACAACCCCACTGCCAACAGGAGGGTTAAGGAGAGAAAGGTACCATTTATTATGTACTATATTAGACACAAATCAAATCGAGTTTCGTAGCGCGCCCGCCATGAGTTTTTAGTCCCTATTTAGACGGGGCGAGAACTCGTATGAGAGTTTCATTACATTGCGGGCTTCCTAGGTACAATGAGTTCATTCGATCAATTAAATGAAACTCTCATTCTCGCCTCGTCTAAATGGGATCTTAAATGTCTTTGTGTGATGTAAATAAGTGATTTTCAAGCATATGCATGAAAATTGAGCAAAGGTCTTATTACAACCACATTGTTGTGAAAAAAAAAAACCGCTAAAACTAATAAACACTAAGAACGCTCACAGGGCGCGGCGGAGGCACCGCGATTAATGGTTTGTGCCTTAGGGACATATCAATATCCATTAACTGCTTAGCAATTTCTCTTTTATGTTATTTTTGAAAACTTTAGTGATAATTTTTCGTAATCGGGGTCCATAAATAAGCAACACAAACTATAAATGGATAGATGTATAGTGATTGCATAGGTATATATCTAAATTAAATTAATTGTTACAAGACCTGATTTGAATCCATATCCTCTTAAAAACAGCTGAATGAGTTTTAACTGACTATACTTATTAGGAATGAATTCTCATATTGAAAGGAGATTGACCAACTTTGTATGGGAGTTGGACCAAGTGCTGCCCAGACAAAAAATACAGTGCATTATGCTCCTTAGGCTAACACTAGACTGTATACTAAAGCGCTTTAAGATCTATCCCAGGAGTCATGAAAAAAAAACTTTTTGATGGGCACTAAAAAATAATTATTTCTTACTTAAAAAGTAACAGATTTTATGCTGCGCGTACGGAAAAAGCCGCTTTATGGCGAAGTGTAGACATAAAATAATGTACGCAACATGGGAGGTAATAAAGAAAGCCCTCGATCGCATATTTACGTCCCTCGCTTGCAGCTCGGGCCGCAAACATCTGCGATCTCGGCCATTCTTTGTGTTACCACCCTAATTGTGTAATGTACTATTGATAATCGCTCCCAAACCAAAAACTGAAGTAAAACCGAAAGCGCTCGCTCGCTAAAAAACCTTAAAAACAAAAATTCATGTATTTTTTTTTCTCCTGGACCGATTTTGAAAATATATGTATTTTCTAATAGAAAGTAACGCAAGGAACTCGTTAGAGGTATTTTCATCTCTGGGCAGCATTTTGGTCCAAACCTTGTCAATCTCCTTTGAAGTTTTAAAAATCAATATTTTAATTTGCAGGCTTACAATGCTATTAAGACTGATGCGGAGCATTTGAAAAAGGCAAAAAAAATGCTGGCTAAGTGAGTATAATCATAAATCTCTATCTACTTGTGGAAGAAACTTCTTTTATTAAGATAAAAGTATTGGTTAATGCACATTGCACAAGATGTCACTTCAAATCCAGCCTAAGTTCAAATTTCTCACTGTGTTTGATTGTTTTATCAATAAGTATTGGTCAATTTCTTTATTATTGCATATCACCCAGTAATATACCATTACCAAATTTCAAGCATGTTAATTATAAAATGAATCTAAAGGGTAACTCCACGACAGAGAGTAACACAAGTTACCAATTTTTCCCTTTTTTTTGTATTGATGGTGCAAATTCTGGTGTCAATATATTTATCATCATAGGCATTTGTGCCTATTACAAGCGATTCATGGTGCAATGTTAGAGAGACATCGCTTTTGGTGGCTAAATAAACCGATGCGAGAGCGACACGTCCTATTAAAGATATACTTATCTAGATTGAAATTAATACTTAAATTTACGCCATAAATAAATAAACACGCGATGAAATGGTAACTTGTGTTACATTTTCATGGAATTGTCCTAAAGATGTCAAAGATTTTGACAATCAACATAGGTTGATCCATAAGAGCTGGTCCACACCAGCACTTGGTATGAAATAAGCACGCCATGCATTCAAAATCCGCGCCAGCTAACTCTAACGCTAAGTCTCTGCTTAGCCTGAATGGTTGACTGGTAGAAATTGCTTTACGGCATTTAGTCCGCCATTTGTATTTACTTAGATTGTGCAATAAAGTTTACATAGATAAATAATTAAAATATATAAATAAGAACATAAAATTGTGAATATTATTTTTAGTCTTCAAAAAACCAAGAAGAAGCTGAGTGACCTAGGCATAGACTATGATTTCTTCACACCAGTCGATGTTCCTGAAGCGCTATTAGAAAGAGCGCAGGTTAAAGAAAAGTCAGAAAATAGCAGTGTGAAAATAAAGAAAGAGGCAGTGAAGAAAACAAAGGGATCAGAAGCAAAGATAAAGAATGTTCCAGAAGTGAAACAGAATAAAAACAAGAAAATAAAAGCTAAGGAGACTGATCAAAAGGTTTGTATTTTTTTTCTATTACCTATCTTAAAAGATTAGCTGTTTCTATTTCTTGGGACAGGCTTTAGAACAGGATGGTGAAAAATATCGTCACATAAGTACATATAGTACATGTAGTCCTGTAAACATGTTAAATCAATATTCAATTATTTCTTCGTTATTTTAGCTGGCAAAAGAAAAGAAACCTGAAACTAAATCACAGTCTATTGAAGCAAAGAACAAGAAAGAAGCAAAGAAAGTACAAGTTAACGAGAAAGTGAAACAGAACGAAAAACAGAAGAATATGCGAGATGCTGGCGTGAAACTTCCAGAGAACTTTATTAAGGTTAGGGAGGAATCGGGAGATGAAAGTGACAGTTCTTTGGATTTCGACTCTGATGAATATGATAAGATGCTGGAAAATGACTCGGAGGCGTCGTCTGGTGATGACAGTGAGGATGATGATGATGACGATGGTGAAAACGAGGACAGTGATGATGAAGTCAGGTTAGTAAATAGAGTAGTTACCTGTAGTAAAAATGAATTATTAATTATTATGCACTTGTCTTATTCCGATTCCAAAACTGATCCCGAATAAATCCAAACTCACTTATTTGTTTGCCTTTAACGATTTTAAAATGACAAGAAATTAAAATAAGGATGCAATTTGACCGTAACAACCTGTGACGTCATTTATTAATAATTTCTATGAACCTGCATACTATCGCAGCGTTTTGACACTTCATTAAAAGAAGCTGATTTGATCTGTTACGAAACTAGCCTATTGTTAATAATTATATTGCCGAGGCTACCTTACCTTACCTTATTACCTTTTAAGGTTTTTAACATGCTTTTAATCCAGCCTTTCTGACAAATGATTTCAAGCATCCTCATTGTTACAACACACCTATTTTACAACAGTATTACAAATTACGTTTTAATAGCAGTATCGATAGAGTATAACAAGTAAAATTTGTCTCTGGATATATTTCATAATTTTGTTTAATTTAGTGTTTCAGTCATATTTTCATATAGTTGGAATTAATTGAGACCTCTTTGAACATCTTCTCTAACCTATTTTAACTGTCCAGTTAATACACAGGAGGATTATTTTTACACAGAATTTAATTTTTTTTGTTCGTAAAATGAAAAAAAAATCTATTTTTCAGTGAGGAGGATTTACCACCGCTGGTACCTATCAAGGAGAAAAAAGGCAAAAAGCCTATCGTAGCCTTACCACCGCAGCCTAAGAAGGAAGCCAAGCCTACGAATGTTCCGAAAGTGCAGAAACCTCAGCCACAGCCGAAAAAAGCGCCTAAACCGGCCAACGTTACGAAAGTACAAAAAGGGCCTCAGCCCCAGCCACAAGTCATGAAAAGGAAAAATACCCGTAAGTTTAGTTGAGCTGAGGAGTTGTACCCTCTGTATTTCGATTCCTTTTTGAGCGCGAAGCGTCTCTAGATTCTGTCGTTTCGTATAGACAAGGACCATTAAAACAAGAGGACTGTCATTCTCCATACAAAAAGCTGTTCCCCGAATCTACAACGCCATCTATGTATAAGCTTGGTAAAAGAATTATATTATTTACAATTATTCAACTTTGCAAACGTGAGACAGTATTCAAATGTTAGAATTTATTTATTATTAGCTGTTTACGAACTAATTGTTACTATACTATGTTTCTTTGTTCAATTATAACATCGTTAAATGTTTAGTTTTTTAGCGCCATCTAGTTTTTGCCCAGAAATCCCCTAGCGGTCGGGTTACAATCCAAAGTGAGATTGACAGTCCTCTTGTTTTAATGGTATAGATTTGTGTCGTTTCAGTTTCTGGCTTTTTTTCAATGGCGGAACCATGGGGTTTGATAAACTCGCGAGGTCTACAGCTCACAGGGCCACTACTATACCCTGTTCACGATAACAAGCTAGTATAGCGGCCTCTCTTTTGCACTTTTGTATGCAGATGGAAAGGACAAAAAAGAGCAGCGGGCGTAAACAATGACACCTCACTGTCAGGCTCGGCATATTTATTTATAATTTTTCTGGTTTTGGTTTTTAACATATTAAAAGTCCAACTTTTATTTAAGCAGAATATAGTCCAGTAAACAAGCCGAGTCACGGATTAAACTGGAAACAATTGAAAGCAGAGCACTATAACGCGTCCGCACCGTACAAGAGACAGATGTTGACTGAATTTCGACCGCCATGTAAACTCACCCGGTGCGCATGCATCACCCTTATCGCTGACCAATTACGTGCTGGGCGTTTCTCCAGAAATATGTCTGCGGTCACCACATTCATCTGGCCCTTTTTCATACTAAATGTATGGAGACAGATGAAAAAGTCGCAGACATATTTCTGGAGAAATGCCCTGCTGTCTAAGTTTTCTAGTACTAGCTCGTTAACGTGAACAGGGTATATAATAGTTTAGGATACTAGAGAGTAACATTCTGCCGTCCACAAACTAAAAGGCCGCTACTTTGTATGAAAATTCATACAAATTAGCGGCCTTTTAGTTTGAGGACGGCAGCATAAGTCCACTTATTTCACCATTTTACTATGTGTTAAAAAGATAGCAAGCCTCGTAATTTTCAGTTTCAAGTTTGCTTCTTTTGTAATCTCATGACGGATAATTCACGAATTCTCAATTCTAAAATGATACGAGAATTTTTACCTCAGTTTAATCATAAAAAAGACCTTGAATGACGTTTAAGTATTTTATGTTTTCCAAAAACTTCTAGTTTTCAGATATATGTTCCTTGTTTGTTAAAAATGCAATATATATTTTTACTAAATCCCATTATGATGATATTATTGATTTGACTGTTCAATATTTTCTTTCAGAACCAGAAGTCTCTCCTAAGAAGCCTAAATTCGAAAAGAAGGATAAAAAGCCGAGAAACAAACAATTTAAAAAGAAGAATAAAGCTTAATTAAATAATGCAAAAACATAGTTTTATTTTATCTCTTAAGTATTAAAATGAAAAGACACCATTCACAGGTACATTTTATTTATTATATTAATGTACTTACGTCTAATGAATCCACATATAGATCAGAAAATAACGTCTATTTATTGCACTATCACTAATATTGATCAAAGACACCTACACGGCTAGCACAACACGGCCGCGGCATATCTCGAGCGTCACAGCATGTAACAATGGGTACGCGCCTGTGATGCAGCGCCATCGAAATATAATGCATGGAACGAGAAGGCACTGGTCCCTCCGCCGGCGAGTAAGCGAGTAAAGTTGGGCGAGTAACAATTCATTACGGGTTGACCAGGCACAGTGATCAATCGACTTTTCCAGATCCGCAATGTACTCGCCAGTAGCGTGGCGTCAAATATATTCTTAGTAAAGCCGGGGCAGATTTGGATTAATTTTTCTTCAGGAGTAGTAGATACTCCGGTCATATGCTTTAAAATAGGCAAGGCGGTGGGAATCGGGTTCTCCACGCCACTGCTACTCGCCCAATTTTACTCGCTTACTCGTCGGCGGTGGGACCAGTGCTTAACGCCCACTTTTTAACATCAATACGTCTTATTTATCAAGCGGTTCTGATAACCAAATAAATGTTTACTATGCGAGTCAGTTATGATAAATATTCATATTATAAAGTTTCAGTAGGCGACATTTCGGCGGCCATTCTCACGAAGTATGACTGCGTCTAATTACCGCGTCTCCATACATTTAGTATGAAAGCAGCGTCGTGGTAGGTGACCGCAGACATACTTCGTGAGAATGGCCGTCGGATAGGTTGAATACTGTTTAACACTTCCACGACTAACAACCCGCCTAGCGGGCGCTCGTAAATTTTGCTCAAATGCCGGCCGTTTTTTTCGAGTCGTACCGCATTATTGGCCTCACAAACCCTCCCAGCGGGCTCTGTCAGTTCATGGGGTAGTTTTAAGTTTTTGGTCTGGTCGTGAAAGTGTTAAAAGACGAAAATCTGTGTTTACTGACATGAGAAATTAATTTGATGCTATAGTTTTTTCTTTAGCACTAAGTACTGGCTCGTTAGCACGTAGTTTCGTGGGGCCGATTTTGAACGTTAGTTACGCTTCCATATTTGTTGTTTCGATGCGAAGCGCAATGTACATAGTCATCATCATAAATATATATCAAGGCAAGGACCATTAAAACAAGAGGACTGTAATTCTCCATACTTCGGATCGTACCCCGACCGCAAGGAGATATCCAGGCAAAAACTAGATGGCGCTAAAAAACTAAACATTTAACGATGCTATAATTGAACCAAGAAACATAGTACAGTAACGATTAGTTCGTAAACAGATAATAATCAATAAATTCTAACATTTAAATACTGTGTCACGCTTGCAAAGTTGAATAATTGTAAATAATATAATTCTTATACCAAGCTTATACATAGATGGCGTTGTAATATCTGGGAACAGCTTTTTGTATGGAGAATGACAGTCCTCTTGTTTAATAGTCCTTGATCAAGGCGACAAAAATATCTGTACACTCTTACGCCCCCGACATAATTGTCATTGTAGAAAATGGTGTTAGTAGTTTTGTAGATATTTATGATGTTGACTGTACGCGTGTTCTCATTGGCTGTTACAGACGCGCGATATACGTCGCGGCACATGAGTGCTAGCAGTCTTAGAGTTCTAAGTTTAAAATTGACGTTGTTCTATTAGGGTAGGGATCACATTTAAGGATGTTCTACAATTCCTTCGATCTCATGGTTCCTAGGAATGTACACAGTACACAATATTACATCATAAACGGCGGGCTTATGATGGTCGCGTATACCGCGCGATAAATGATCACGGTCCGACAATTTTTTAAGTGCGGCAGTAACAGGTGTCTAATACTTTATTTGTCACGCGACATACACGACCATCATAGGTCTATGTGTACTAATTTTAACCTTTTAAACGCCATGTTACAACTATAGTAGTATTGCTCACCAAAATCTTCCTTGCAAAGTATATATAATATATGTGAGGAGCGTATTTTCAAAAGGGCTTATTTTTCTATGGCTTACATATAGAGAAATAAACACTTTTGAAAAGACACTACCTACTCATATACATAATACAAGTATTTACTTTTTAGCATGTATTTTGCGTTGGCGTTCAAAAGGTTAGAGTCTAATAAAATATCAGATGTAGAAAGAAAGGTTTGACAGAATATTAGCACAGTACACAAAAATATGAAATATATTTAAAAAGGGTACTAAACATTTCGTATACACATGTCTCACTTTTACATAGATGGCGCCACAGTAGATTTTGTAGTCCACGTCTTTGTTAAAGTGGAAATAATGGTAGAAGTTAGAACTCTGGAAAGTATTTAAAAGTCTAACAAGATACGGGTGACATCAGGGCCGGATTTGGAGGTGTGAAGGTCCTGGGGCAACGAAGGAGTGGAGGCCCCTAACGTACTGGTGGAGGCCCCTACCTATTAGGGAAGTGTTGTGGAGGCCCGGGGCAGTACCCCCCTTGCCCTCCCCCAAATCCAGCCCTGGGTGACATCAATATTGCAAGAATGAAATACATATATTAATGAGGGTGTTAAGAAATCAGAAATCCACCAACTGGCAGCACATCAATCGCAATCCAAGAAACCAAAATCCACCAATCAACTTTTTCTTGTCTGTTATTTTGTACCGTTGTCCAAGAGACAACAGTGTCAGAGTTTCTTAAAAAAACTGTTATAACACATGCTACTAACTGCACAAGAGATGGTCCATAAAATAATCGGATATACCTAACTATAACAAAAATGTACGTTACATAAATTTTAACTGTAGAAAACATATAGGATTTTTTTTAAGAGTTGTCCAGGGGACGTACCCATGGCAACGCGGTACAAGAAAAATTTGATCGACCCTTATGTACAGTGGTCGGATTAGGTAGTGCTATTTCGCGGAACTTCGGTGCGTAAGCTTAAATGGATGTACCTTTTAACCCCGTGATTTCATATGAAAAGTTTAAAGTTTATTTCTGCGTCTCCTTTAAATTTTGCACAAATGAAATGAGTGAAAATTTTCGAGTTCCGGAATCCCAAGTCTTATCCATGTTATGTTCAATGTTTGGTCATTCACCCGAAATGGCACTACCTAATCCAAACACTGCTTATGTATGATGCCTCCCCCTCCCCTTTACGCCACCACTCACAGGTACCTACGAGATTACCGTACTGTACTTAATGTCACGAACCAAAATTGTATACAATACACATACTTGTGCTAAACACATGAAATGCAAAAACAGAATGTCATTACCAATAAACTTACAGTTGTCAAGTAGTCTTTCTTGCAATACCCCACATAATCTCTCTGTCAAATTCCCGTTAAACGTCTCAATCTCATGACAGCCGTGACGAAGATGATATAGTAAGACTTATCAAAAGTGATCGAATATGCGTAAAGAGAATGAATAAAAATTCGGACACCTCATTATTATAACAAAGCGGGACACCTTAGATAATTCTTACTATAAATGGGCATTTTCCGAGCGTTTCAAACGCGTGATTTCGGTGCAATCAATATTGTCGAAATTCATCAATACCTCCAGCACAACTGTGAGGGATCGTCCTAATTCACAACCTACTAGGGTAGTTTCCTGTAGTAAAAATAAATTGTTTTTCACTAATTATCTTATTCAGCTTCCAAAACGGATCCGAAATAAATCCAGATTCACTTACTTTCTTTGAAGCTGCATACTATCGTAGCGTTTTGACACTTCATAAAAAGAAGCTGATTTGATTTGTTACGAAACTAGCCTATTGATAATCACCCGACGCGGTCGCGCTCAATAGGGATGACGACTGTGTTAAAAATATATAATCCTATTTAGTCCGTCAGTTAGATTATGAAAAAATATGGGACACGTATTTTTTGGTTTATCAAAATATTAAAAATAGACAGTCATAGATCATCAAACTTCTGGAGTGAGGGCTTGTGACGTCACTCTTAGTTGAAAATTGTACCAAGGAGTGACGTCACTCGAAACTTCTAAGCACTCTATCCTCGTCATTTTTGTTTGTCAAAGAAAATAAAAAATACGTGTACAATTGTTTTTAATAATCTAACTGACGGACTAAACAGTTTTTTTAGTCGACTAGCCTATTAGGACACCTATTCAAGTACAATATGTTTGATCGCGTTCACGCAAACTTGCGATAATCGCGTTGTATTAGGACGAACCCTGACGCCTGACCTCTTTCCATTCAATATAGTGTGACAGTGACAGTTTTATCGTGCGAGAAGCGAAGTCACTGCTAGTTGTGCTAGCTCTGCTATAGCTTGGCAACTTCGTTGGTGACACTCACATGTGTGCTTTTTGTTATGTGCAGCCGTAACTACTTACACAAGTTACCGCTAACACGAACGGCTGCCTGCGGAGGCTGCCTCCGTCGGTTGCCGCCGTTCGTGTTGGCGGTAACTTGTGTAGTTATGGCTGCACATAACAAAAAACACACATGTGAGTGTCACCAACGAAGTTGCCAAGCTATCAGTGGCGTGGCGTCCAAAGAACACGATTCCTACCGGCTTGCGTCATATCTGGCATTTGACCACGTTATTCCACAGCTCCTAAGGAAAATGTACGCCAAATCTACACCGGCTTGCCCAAGGATATATTTTACGTTACGCCACTGCAAGCTAGACAACATTTTCGGTTATGTATAGAGGCCGGACCTCTACTCTTTAATTATACTATTGCTGTCCTAATCTCGCGGAGTTTCGGAGCCCACTAATAGTCGCTGCGTTTAACTGTCTGAGAAATGGCCAGATATTATCTCTCCTCTTAAGGTTTTTTTAAATCCTCAAAGCCAAACAGCTATCCTTTATCTGTACTCAATTGTGATTTTCGATCTATTTTGGCTTTGTTGCTCCTCCTTTCGTAGTGCTTGTTATAATCACAGACATTATATTAAGATGACGCAGTAAGTGTCAATGTCTGAGTACCGGCGGCGATGTCAATTGTGATCGAAACGACACAAATATAGACTAAGTAATTACCTAAGTACCTCCTTTTTTAATTTGGTTAAAATTGACACGCAGGGTAGTCTTGCGACATCTACTTCAATGTGTCTGTGATTACAACTCGCATATGAGCCGTGGTCGGATTAGGTAGTGCCATTTCCTATGATTTCCTATGTTTATTTCTGCGTCTTTAAATTTTGCACAGTAAATATCATGTCAATAATATTTACTGTGAAAATGTTCGAGTCTCGGAATCCCAAGTCTCATCCATGTTATGTTCAATGTTTAAGGTCATTCACCCGAAATGGCACTACCTAATCCGAACACTGATTATGAGCGACAATTAAATTACTACCTACTCAGTTTCATCCAACTTCACAATCACGGGCCTCTCATCCTCCTCATCAGCATCCAATCCGGTGAAATCCCACTGTAATTTCTCCGTCAAATTCTCTTTGAATCTCTCAATCATGGTCAGAAGTCGCCCGTCAACTTTGCTGACGTATGCCGTCCTGAAGAACTCCCGTAGTTTCTTGTAAACGAGGTTTTTGTTCATGACGATGTCCGCTAGGAAGTCTTCGGGCATCTCCTCGATTTGAATCTCAATTGTTCTTATGAAGTGGAAGAAGACGCTTCTGAAAATTTAATTGTTTATTCGTATTATTAGTTTTATTAAAAACTAGTGGACCCACTCGCAAATGTCACTTTTTTGCTTCGGTTTTGTTGGGTAAAAAGTATCTTATGTATGAACTTGGACCATAAATATTATAATCTACCTGTACACTAAATTTCATGGCAAACGGTTTCATTTTTACGTTTTATTACTTATTTTATGCCACACCTGGCCATAAAGTGCCTTTTTCCGGACGCTGCGCGTACGGAAAAAGCCGCTTTCTGGCCAAGTGTAGACCTAAAATGATGTACACAACACGGAAGGTAATAAAGAAAGTCCTCGATCGCATATTTACGTCCCTCTCTAGCAGCTCGCGCCGCAAACTTCTGCGATCTCGGCCTTTCTTTGTATTACCACCCTAGTTGTGTAATGTACTATTATGCCACACCTGGCCATAAAGTGGGTTTTTCCGTACGCGTAGCGTGCGGAAAAAAAAGTGTAGACATAAAATGATGTACACAACACGGGAGGTAATAAAGAAAGCCTTTGATCGCATACTTACGTCCCTCGCTTGCTGCTCGGGCCGCAAACACCTGCGATCTCGGCCTACTAATAATAATGTAATGTACTATTTAATACTCCCTCCTCGTTACTACAATGTACGCCAGTGTTTAAATTCGCTGAGACTTGATTTTCATATTTCGTGGATTTTGCCAAATTAATGGTTAAAACATTTACTTTACAACCTGTATTTGTGTATATTTATAACAGCAAATATATTCTGACCTGTACTTGTGTATGGCATCGTCACAGGAACAGAGCAGAATGACCAAGCTCTTCCAATGCTCAAAACACTCCAGAGAGTGCCCGATGAGGAAGCAGAGGTAAGCCAGTTGAAGCTCGCCAATGATATGTAGGGGCCTGAAAATGTAAATGTCGCCGTAAGATTGTAAAACTGTTAGTTTATAATCTAACGCGCGAAATTAAACTAACAGTGGTTCCGAACCTGGGGGTTATTACCCCTTCAGGGGTAAAACGAAGTTTTCTCAGGGGTAATACGCATGAATGTTAAGCCGTTTTACTTTGAGCAGTTTCTTATAAGCTTATAATTGGGACCGAGCGCGACGACAGCGCCACGTGATAGGCGGCCATTATGGACAATATTGTCACCGCTGTCAAACAAGAAGTAATTAAATATTGTGAAAAATATTAAGAAATCTTGTGTTACTATATTACACAATTTTAGACAATGGTAGTCAGTAACATTATTGCCAATAATATTAAAATTGTTGTTTTCAGTGAGAAAAGTCAGCGACAAAAATGTCAATTTTAGCCGTAGCGAGCGCTGTGATCGTTTAGGCTACCCCCTCCACCCGCTTTGCACTCTGCCAATACCTATTTTTTGGAGGGGTACTAATACAAATCTCCATATGAATGTGGGTGATATGATAATAAAGGTGAACCAGTGAACTAACCTAACCTAACCCATCCGTCAGTTTATAATCTCGCGCGTTAGATTATAAACTAACGGACGTCACAATAGGCTTGTGTCCTAAATTTTGTTTCTAATGTAAATTGATTCTACTATTTATGAGGAACAAATATATACCTATAACTACTACACTTGGATTACTATAACAGCCACAAATTGCAATCAAGTAGCCGACCGCACCGAGAGTTGAAAACGGCCCATACAAAACGGACGCACCCTGTGACGTCATCCCTTGTCCTCGCTGTACTAAGTCTGTATGAAAAAATAGCATTTAGCCATTTTGAGCACTAAAAAGTGCGTAAAAGCCCAAAGATGTCATACATTTATTTTTTCAGCGTTATTTAAACATTTCGAAGTAAATTTTTCTTTAAGACGATAAAAAAGTAAAGTAAAGTAAGTTTTAAAACTTTGTGGTCTCACAACTTTATAAGTTTTATATATTTTTTATTTATTTCTTCTGTGTTATGATAATTTAGTATTTTCCCATCCAAGTGACTATATTATTTTGTAAAATTCAACATTAGTCCCCATTATACGGTGTCATATAGTCACAGACTACCTCCACTAGACGGAGCATGTTGGGCGGCGCGCGCTCACATCAGATATGGTCAATCGTATAGCATTACGACATTACGCGACCGGCCGCTCTTTCAGTTGCGACCATGTTTCTGACTTGTGTGTGCACCAAACGTGAAATAAATATTTCTGTTCAATCCGACGACAATCTCAAAACATAAAATGATAAAAAAGATGTGAAACACGCGTTGTATTAGTAATATCTACCGATATTTAATCGCACATATGCGTGGTGAGCTCGTGTCGTATGGCATGCTCCGTCTAGTGGAGGTGGTCTGTGCATATAGTATACGGGCGTGTCCATTAACCACGTGAGTTTTTTTTCGACCACTTGAGCTTCCTCCTACCTTCTCTCCCGAGTGGCCCTTTCCATGAAGCTACAAATTACAGTTTTAAGTTTAAACTAGCAACAGAGGTCTAACCGACCAAGTGTTGTTGTTTTTGACTAATGTTGGTAGTATAAACCTGTAAAATTATAACTTAAAGCTTCGTGAAACGTGCCTCTGGTGATCTTTGGTGAGAATTTGTGCTGAACCTCCCAACTGGAATTTCCTGTACTATGAGAACCTGAAGAACATTTTTTGAGCTACGAACACACTACTATGTCTTTGACGACCGCTTTAGCTTAGTTGGTAGTGACCCTGCCTACGAAGCAAGAGGTCCTGGGTTCGAATCCCGGTAAGGGCATTTATTTGTGTGATGAGCATGAATAATTGTTCCTGAGTCATGGATATTTTCTATGTATTTAAGTATTTGTATCTATTAAATATATCGTCGTCTAGTATCAATAACACAAGCCTTATTGAGCTTACTATGGGGCTAGTTCGATTTGTGTAAGATTGTCCCCTAATATTTATTATGTACTTTTCAGAATTTAGGTATGTATGCACTTTTGGTACAGCCATGGCCTTAGAGGATTATTTAAATTCTCAACATTTGAAATTTTTACAGAGAGTAACAAAGTGAGACTTACTCGTCATGTTGTGCAATCATTAGTTCCAAAGAGTAGGACTGATCCAGGTAGTGCTTGGTGATCTCCTCAGGAGTTGAGCCCGGTGGGTATTTGTCCTGCGGTATCTCTGTGAACCTCATTGCCGAACCTGCAAAGCACATTACATTACATTATTGATGGCCATACAACAATGATGATGAGTTATTTCACCATCAACCATTGTGTTATCTTTAATATCTTTATACATGACAGAAGAAAATAACATAAATTTCGTTAATTATTTTTAATTCATAGTATAAAAAAAAATAAGAACAATGTTTTATGTGCGGTATTATTGTGATTATGAGTGAGACGTAATTTATAGATGGCCCCTAAGTGGTGTTTGTTCGACCAGGAGAAACTATAAAATTATTTATAAAGATCAGCAAGTTTATTATTTTTTTTCCTGGTGCTGAGTATATGAGACTACTTCATTTTCTCTCAGTATTGCCTCCTAAGGCTTACTAGCTGTAGGAAAATTCGAAATGAGTTTTCAACTTTTCTACAATGAAAGAATTCTAATTTGGAAACTTTTTGTAGTTTCGAAATTGGTCGCTGCTCAGAGCCTTAGGAGGATATTAAAGGTACATATGAACATGAAATTCCTAGATCCGTTGGTGGCAATTGCCAGCTGTTCTACCTCTTACTTTCCTGCCTACCTACCTATAGTATCCCATGATCCCATCCCATCTACCTACCCTTATCGCTTGCGGGAGTCCCTTAAGGGGTCCTGTCAATAAATATTGCTTTACCTGGCACCGGTTTCAAGTCTGGCAACATAGCATTCTCCTTTTCGGCTCTGGTGACCCTCTTGGCCCGCTTAGCATCCGACTGTCCCGGCTCCTCAGCACCCTCTTCTGTACTCTTGGGTTCCTCGTCTGTGCTCTCCATGGACTCTGACTTGACGCCACGGGGCCGGTCTTCATCCGTCATTGATAAAAGCTCAACGGATGCTCGGATTATTCCCTTTTCTGGCGAGAGCTTTGTAGCGAGTTCGGCTGGAAAAATATGTATAGTTGTAATTGGGAAAAATAAATGGTGAAGATTGTTATTTATTTCTTATTTTTTCTAAACAAGGTAGGATATGTTGGCACAAAATTTCACTCAGAGCACTCATATTGTTTTGATCTACAAATATGACGGCGCGTTTACAAGACTCCTCTGCATAGGCCCTTAATGTGTAAAATTTCACATTGATCCAAATATATCACATTGCTTTTTGGTATGCAACAAAAAATATTGTATATACAATAAATTAGGTGTAGTATAAAATTAAATGTTATCATAAAAAAATATTGATTCCCTTTGCAACATTGTAATTCTTTATTAACATAATATGTTTTTTACCAGTTATTTGTGATGTGAGCAACTTCCATTTCTGCCATATCTCATACGGGTACGGTGCCAAGTGGCGGTCCAGGTTGAACAGGTTGTCTTTCAACCGCTGGATGCTCTCCTCACTTATCTCCTCTGTGCTTATATCTTCTGTCTTCTTGTCCCACATCTTGACGAGAAACTCTTTCTTATGGAAATAGTGCATAAAGCCAGACCTAAAAAATTTTTTGATTATATTATTGCATAACATTGAATAACATAAATAGGTTATCATTTTATACTTTTAAATGTTTCTATTTACTATTATTATTATTTTTTTCTTACTATGAATCAGAGTTAAAAATAAGAGGAACTTTTTGGGTATTATATACATCACTGGAAAATTGGAACAAGAAAGGATTCATCATCATCAGCCTATATATGACATACAAAATAAATATATTTTGATACTCATTAGCTTTTTGGTGAAGGAACAACATTGTGAAGAAACCTGAATATATACTCAAAGAAATGCAAAGGTGCATGTGAAAACCCCAATCCAGGCTGGGCCAAGGAAGGATTAGATTGAATTAAAACATGATTTAATATTTTAAGTTTGTCTGTCTTTTTCTTACTAGTAGTTCTCAAGAAGGGATTAGATTGAGAATATTAATACATGATTTTATACACTAAAGTCCATCTTTTTCTCACTAAAACTCAAAAACAACCGCTCAAAACAGGCAAGGACCGAAACAATCACACTGCATACAGCCAAAGTTTTTAAGACCCAAGCACTTGTTAGCTCACCTCGGGCACACGTCTCCGGTGCTCTTGCTCACCGCCGAGTAGTGAACGTAGTGTAAACCCGGCGGAATCATCTTAATTCCACGGAAGTCCTCATCAGTGTTCCAACATTGCATGTCAATGCCGAATTGCGTTTCCTGAGGGACCCCTAGGAAAACGAACGTCCCTCCCTCAACGAGGAGCTTCTTCGCGGTCTCCTGGTCCATTTTGTAATGAACCTTTGCCGCAAGTCAATAAAATAGATTAAAAATACAACAAATCAATATGTTTACATTTGTCGTGAATGTCAGAGGTAGCTAGGGATGGGATGACATGTCAACTAAGAATAGGTGGTTGTACCGGTGATTAAGAGAACGTGGTACATTAAGCAAAGTTGGACGTAAAAGGAATTCAACTACAAAAAAATACAAATTCAGTGTTAATCTCGTTTTATGCAGTTTAATAGTTCCAATCTTAAAATTGATATTGTATGAATTAGATCAGAGTGAAATCTCGTGAATCCGTGACAAAGTGCATTAGTATGGAGGTAGAGTAGAGGTAAGGAGAACTTGTATCGAAAAGTATCCGTCGAAATGGGCTAAGTTAATAGTAGTAGTCACTTTATTAAATACCTACTTTAGTCACCATAATAATATCATGGTGACTAAAGTAGGTTTAATATTATTAAACCTTACCTCTACCTTCCATAGAATGTCGGTACTTGTTACGTTAGGTTATGTAACTTTATTAGAGTTCGAGTTCTAAAATACGTATGTCACTAATCTAAGTATTTAGATTACCTAACCTAACATAACGTCACCCGTACAACATCAGAGCAGAGTCCGTGCTATAATTTTTCAAAAGCACCGAAAATCCTTTTTGCTTACACACGTTCCACACTGGTTTACGTTTTGTACAGTCGACGTCAGAAACATGTTAACACTTTTCGACCTTATTCCAAGGAAGTAATGGCAAAAAATGTAAACATATTTTTGACGTCAACTGTAGTTGGAGTATTACAAATCACTGCCTACATGACGTTACGTTAAAATATTTATTTTCATCACACTTGCTCGAAAATGGTGTCATTACACGTAGGTTTTGTGGGCCGTAAATGACCTATTACGCCCTGGGCGTAATGGTTTTCTTTTTAAATTTGAAACGCTGGTTCTGTTTTACTCTTATTTGTCATGTTCAAAGGAAACACCAACTTACTTTTTTAACTTTTATAACTGCAATATTTATTTAAAGAGAACAATTATTGCAAATACATGTAAACACATCTTTCTGTAACATTAATTAAATGTTTAAATAGTGTATTTCAGTATTTTGCAAATATAAAATCAACCATTTTAAGTCTTTACCGCTATGGTTTCCGAACGTGACTTGACATTCGCATTGTCTATGGATATGTCACTAATGTCACTGTCAGTTTTACAATTTTATTTAGGTTAAAGTTTATTTTAATCAGATTTCCTCACAAGTGTGATGAAAAACATTGTGTGTGCCACGGGGGGTAAAGGAATTACAAACGAGTGTTATTAAAGCCCTCGGCTTCGCCTCGGCCTTGTAACAAACACTCGTTTGTAATTCCTTACTTACCGCCCTTGATACACAATGTACTATTATATTACTTAATGGTAATGAATATGTTTCATATCAATGTTACATAATTAAATTTTATTCATTCGTGTTCCAGCAAATATACGTAACAGCAAGCGGTAGTGATCACAATTTACTTTTATTTTATTATAAACGATAGACGGTATCGAGGCTACAAATGATTTAATCAAACGTTGTTGTCATTCGATAGTCCTTTGCGGTAAAAATCGAGGGACACTAATGCGAAAAAAAACCGCTCGAAACCGAACTATAAACAGCCTTTCATTTCAACTGAGAATCTCATTCTTATGAATTGGTACATGTACCAGTTCAGTAACAGTTTTCCGCTGCACTAGACGAAATGTAGCGTTTACAAAGACCGCTACGTTCGTATTTATTACGTAGTTTTTAAATTCTTTATAATGATTAATAGGGTTCACTATCTCAAAGTAGTCTGTTGTTTTTACCCTAAGGGCAAAATAATCTATCGATATCAAAAAAAGTTTTGGCTTTAATACCTGGAGGACATTAGTATGTGCATGAGTCAAATGTAGAACAGTTAGTAAAACATATCAAAATTTTACAAAAAAGTGGGAATGGGATCTATAAATCTACAAACGCTGCACGTATTTGGTGGTTTTGTACTCTTGGGTAGGGTTTCGCGTCGATAGTCTCTTGGGCTATCAAATAATAAAACTGCTGACAGTATCATCGTTTTATTAATCTAAAATTTACAACAAATCACAGTCAATCCTGAAGCTGTTTCCAAGTCCTTGATATTAAATACCAATGAACACCGCTAACAACACACAAATAGTAAAGTTTATTGCATGATAAATTAATGATAAAGTCGAGAGAAATTGGATAGTGAATGCTATAGGCACACTTTAACACATTCATGACCAACACTGCTGTCCTAGTCTAAAAGGCGACTTTTTTGACGTGAGAACGTCTTATAAATTGGTTTGCCGGGTGACACTTCAAGAAACTGCGTTACGCTCCGCTCACGTTATGCGCTCACAATGAGAGCGAGTGAGAGGCACGCGTCCCTTCCACTCGGGCATGGTTAGTCGTTGTCACGTAAAACTTTTTACTATGAACTTCTATAGTAAAAGGTCGCCTTTTGCACTAGGACAGCAGAACAGCCCATCAGGCGCTCGTAACTTTTGTTTTGATGCCCGCCGATTTTATGTTGCACATAATTGGCCTTACAAACCCACCTAGCGGGCTCTGTTCATATCTGGGGTATTGTTCATTTTTTTTGTCTAGTTGTGAAAGTGTTAAATAATTGGTTGTTAAACCTGCTATAACATTATTATAAGTTATGTAGGTATAGAAATGGTCTCTACGAAATTTTCTTTGTATCATTTTCCAAATCCTCCTTTACAATTGGGGCTGCTCTCCACAAGTTTGTCGCTGGAGTCCCACTGTGCCGGAGTTTTCGCCACTATAGACAATGCATGTACACCAGTTTGTAGCTCCTCCTTTAATACGTCACTGACTAGTCTATGCCTCTGCAATAACAAAAACGCAATTTATAATAATCATATAGGAAATTAATTAGTCACAAACAAGGGAATAGGCTCCAACCCAAAAAATCATTGAAGAAAGATACTTTTTTTGTTTTGTCATATTAGTTCTACAATTCAATAACTTTTTTATGGTTTCTATTCTATTCGCTAAGTCTAGTAAGAAAAGCATTTGGTAAATAATATAATAGTTTTATAGGTCTTTAGACTGGTTTCACCATCTGCATCTTCTATGAAATTCAGGTGAGTGCAAGGGTGTAGCTAGGATCAGGCCCGCGCCGACCCCCGCCAGCACCTGTGTGCAAACCTATGAAGCACCTCTCTACAAGTCATCATGTTTCGAATTCCGGCGCCCCTATTGCCTTGGCGCCTGTGTGCGTTGCACACTTCACACACAGGGGCAGCGCGGCCCTGGCTAGGATTTTGTTAAAGGAGGCGCAGGCATAGAGAAACCCAGAAAATGTCTAAGGTAAATGCTGCTTGAGCAATGGGCATCTTCAAGAGGGGGGCAGCTACCCTCCCTGCCCATACCTCGCTATGCCCTTGCCCGAGTGTTCTTTACTCGGAATGCAATGAATAGCATACCATTTTTACAGATTAATCTGGCAGAACATGCCTCTTTCCATACAATATTTACGAGTGAGTACAGACACACACGAAAATTCAGATTATAATATTCAGATTGTGTGAAGCCAGCTTGATACTGATCCAGACCTATGGATGTTAAAAAATTAATAAAAAAATACCTTAATTAACGGTAATCCGTCAAATTTATCAGACACAACAACTACTTTGAAATGCGTCTCAGCGCCTTTCGGTACATTGTGCATATACGATTCATTGATGATTTCGAGATGTTTGGTTTCCAAAGACGTCTGTAGTTTGTTTCTCATAGTATTTTCTACTACTCCTGACATGTTTCTTGCTTTACTATATATGCCTGGAAACAATAAAGAACATTTGATTTAAGAACTGCAAGCGATTGGTTTAGAAAAATAAATATATCGAAAGAAGATACATTTATTTATTGAGGTAGGAAATTCGTTTGGATTACCTGTAAGTACGGCGGCATGCAAGGATTTAGTTAACAGGTTGGTAAGAATCATAAGTTGGACTTGCTATTAATTTGACTCAAATAAACAATCTCGGTATTATTTTCTAGAAAGCTGTCAATGAGTAAATAATAAAATAACCTCTTTTCTCTATGTATTGTATCTGTCAAAGCTGACATTGACAGTTTTCATTCGTTTAGAAATTGTTAATTTTAATTGAGTTCGGATATAAAGCTTAGTGAATATTCAATTTCATAATCAAATTTTTTAGAAAATTCTCTAAAGTACTGACATGAGTTTACTTTAAAAGGAAACATATATCTTAATTTGTCTGGCTTCTCATCTTTTATAAATAGGTACCAATAACCGATACCGATAATGTTGTCGATGATGAACCCTGTCTATTTCGCTCTACAGCGAAGCAGAGAAAGGGACAGAGGGTGTCGTCGACGACCACTCGACGATAGATCAGTGACATATCAAATGGGTTTTGAATAGCTAATGAATGTTCATTCGATTCTAATCTGTTATTTTTCAATTTTTGGCTACAACATTTTTGAAAAATTCTGCTTTGCGTGCAGACGTTTTGATTAAACTTTTGTACGGAACAGGGACCGGACAACCCTTTCCGCGCGAAAAGCCTTTGAAAAGGATAACCCCGTAAAAGGCTTACCTACTCGAACAGCTGTCCCATTCATTTGACTAGCCCTTATCTTAATAGAAACCTTAAAATAAGGCTAGCCGTTTGAAATGCTTACCTTTACGATTATAGCGCTAATCAATAAAGCTTTCTCTTTCAATCGCGTCAAATTTACCCTTGAGCGAAAAAGCGACAAGACTATAGTTTATCTGTGGCAGTGTATGACAAGAACAGAAAATACGTGTGGGTAGAGTAGGGACATGAGTGATGTGTTTTGTGTTTGCTCTGCTTACCGTAGCGCAGTCATATATTCCGAATTTTGGTAATGTTATTTTATCTATGCCACACCTGGCCATAAAGTGGCTTTTTCTGCACGCTGCGCGTACGGAAAAAGCCGCTTTCTGGCCAAGTGTAGACATAAAATGATGTACACAACACGGGAGGTAATAAAGAATGCCCTCGATCGCATATTTACGTCCGTCGCTTGCAGCTCGGGCCGCAAACTTCTGCGATCTCGGCCTTTCTTTGTATTACCACCCTGTTTGTGTAATGTACTATTACTCATCTATCTTCACCAGCGATCGGCAACCTTTTAGCCGGCAAGGGCCGTAGCATAGCTTCCAGCCTAGTAATTAATTTGACCTAGCGAGTGAAGCGACCGAGGTCTATGAGTCGACAAAGGGTGTTTATCAGAGTTATGTGTATTTGAATCTGTTTGTTCGGCGACAACTTTTTATCCCAAATGTTATGAAAACGTAGTTAAATTTTACACAAATAAGCATACAATCGAACACACTGTTAACTGTACATTTGTAAACGGATGTCAACTTTATTGCAACGTGTTAAAGTCTATGGGTGGCCAGTTAACTGTGGCTTCGTTTGAACAAACGTAGAATAGCGAAACGACTAGCTGTTTTAGTGAACAAAAAGAGCGTGGTCTATGAGTCGACTTCGTTCATTCGGTCATTACATTAACTTCGATGCTTACTAACAAGAGTTTCTATGTTTTGTTCTTTAAGTAGTTTACGTACGGTAAATGGACACCTCCATTTACCGATTGATCACATGCAAACGTAACTCGCTTTCATACCCTGTCGTGAATAAATCAAGCGCCCGCCATAGACGCGTCCGCCAGGCGATGTAGCCTCTCACAAATCATTTTGCCAGAGCACTATCCTCAATGAATCGCAAAGCTATTACAGTAATTTCACTTTCTATTGGGTTTGACGGATAGAATTTCCATTCAATATTCGATTGAGCGCAGACATTGTTTCCCGTATGATATATCGTTCGATCAAATAATATCCCGTCTCGTTGATTTAGAGCTTTTTCTTCATTTTGCTCCCCTCTTTGTAGGGTGATCAAGCTTACGGTTTTGTTGGGACGTTTTCGAGACTGCGATCAGCAGGTTGGTAATGTGCAAACTGCAAACGATCTAATTTAATCTGCCAGCCGATCGATCAGGCCACTACCTATTGGAATAAGAAATGAATTCTTAGTTATGCTGTATTTTTTCGATTAATAAGTTGGTTCTTTCTTACCAATCTGACAAAATTGATATAAGCTTGGACAGACTAGTTTGTAGGTAGCTAGGAATAGGTAGCCAGTCTAAATTAAATAGCATTGCAAAACAACAAACCTTAAGCTAAATTCAGGCAAAAACTTTAAGAGAGCTGAATTTAGCTGGTTGCTCTAAACTTGATTCTTGTAAATAAAACCAAGAGACTGTATTAACTTCTGTAAACAATTAATTATTTTTAGCGCTTACGTATAGACAAACAACGTTTCTTCCATTGTTCATGTGTTTTAGTGAGTAAATAATATATGCACCTACTAGGGCCGGTTTTTCGGTAATAGCCCATACAAGTACTCGTAAAACCGGTATTGCATGCCCTAGTACCTACATCCTTTTCAAACGTTATACCCATTCGCGTACCTCTTTAAGACCAAATCATGGTAACCCTACACTTTGAGGCTGCGGGATCATTCGGCTTGTTACGAAAATGTATTTCAGTAAACGCTCCTGTGTCCCAACTTTTCAATATTTTATATCCTATTTAGCGCCACATTTGAGGTGAAACTTTTGCTTTTATTTACATCTTCTGTCGCCATCGTACGGTTTCGGGATTTTCTCACACTTCTGAGTTTCACCGAGTAACTCTTGAAGCTGAAATCAGTTTTATATCAAGCATTGCGGCGTGCTGTCAATAAACCCCGATTCTCAACGGCTTGCTAATTTTAAGGTATTCAATGATCCGATGTTACCTTACAAGTCTTAAAGAAAATTAAAGCCAAGTTTGCGAAGTTTGACGTCGTGCCGCACTACACCTATTTCAGCGGCACCTACGTACCTAAGGGCCGATACAGACGGACTGCAACCCAACTGCAACTCCCTACGATTTGTATGGGAACTGCATCACAACTGCACGCCGACGGCGCGTCGGGAGTAATCGTAGGGAGTTGCAGTTGGGTTGCAGTCCGTCTGTATCGGTCCTAAGTACTCAGGGCTTAACTGACTCGCTCATATGACCAGTCTAGTCGACCCCTTACATACTCGCTGAAACCGCACACGCATGTCGGTCTTATCGCCCGGCGTGATTTAGAAAAGAACATCAAGATCTAGAACGTCCGTCTTATCTGATGTCAGAGAGTGTGTACAGCCGGGATTACAATTTGTGCTACAATATTTCGTCAGTCAGTAAAATTACCGCTAGGGACCAACTTAATACTTCAAAACCACACTTATTCTGGACATTAGGTAGGTCGGTACTATCCCAACATTTCGCTAACGAGAACATAAATCCCGGGCTTACCTAAGGGTTGAAGGTATCTAAATACTCGTACCTATTCGCCTAGGTATAATTAATTCCAAAATAAGTCCCCAGCAGTTAACCCGCTATCACAGCTTAGCGAAATTAAAATAATAAACATCAAAGCCAACATTACTAGACGCATACCCTCACAATAAATTTGATTGGATCCTTTGTGTGAGTTAATTAATTTAAACACACCTACACAATGGCCAACGGGTTAGCTATTATATCTTTCTTATGGCTTCGTTAAAGGCAGAGGTACACTCGTATTTTCAAAGATAGAGTTTAATTAGATGCGAAGACACAGAGAAGACATCGAGATTCCAAATCGACTATACTCTGAAGTATAGGTATAAGTAGTAGATTTGGAATCTCGAGTTATGTCTAAACAGAAAACAATAAAGATCATTAATTCATTACCTACCTTGGCGTAATTTATAGAATGAGATGTAATTTATTTTGCTCATTGGAGTTTGCTTGACATTTATCAAATTTAATTTACATAAGTACTTCAGCTGTGCCTACGAGACCGGTATACAGAGAGTATGAAATACGTGAAATATTTATTTAAGTATCCTGTTATTACATATAGGTATTAATGAAGATTTGTAATATTGTACCTATAGATAGACTCATGGGTCCCATAGTCAAACTGTGGAAACAGTTTTGTGGGACGATGTACCTACCTATCAGTGGCGACTGGCGTGGCGTCCAAAGAACTCGATTCCTACCGGCTTGCCTAATACCAGGCATTTTACCAGCTTATTCTTCAGCTCTTAAGGAAAATGCACGCCAAATCTGCACCGGTTTGCCAAAGGATATTTTTTATAGGTACTTAAAAAAAGGTAAACAAAAAAAACACGTGACTCGGGTCGTTCAGCCAATCAAAGTAATGTTTTGTATCTGTGGCACAATACCACTGGCTGAACGACCCTAGTCACGTGGTTTTTTGTTTACCTTTTTTTAAGTACTTACTACTTAACGCGTACTCTTCCTGGTCGCTGGATAAGCCGGAGGGGCAAAATTTGGTACTAGTAGCCGCGCGGCGAAATCGCGAGGTACAAGTATCCCGCGCGCGTCACCGCCACTAAGATCGCGCGTACATAGTACATTGCGCGATGCGCCTTCGTATTGGCTGTTAAGTTATGTCGCGCGCGACATAATAATATATCACGGACGTCTTGTCTTAGCTGTGCGGTACCTCTAGCACAACTGTGACACGCGACTCTTTATCGCGCGACGAATGCTATCCATCTCTTTCTACTCAATATAGTGTGACAGTGACAGGTGCACTGTCGCGCGAGATGCGAAGCCGCGACCATTTCTGCTAGACAGCCTGTATTTACTGGAGAACACACTAAGTGGAAACATTTCTGTTAATATCTGTATTTTTTTCTGATTATTCAAATGAGTTGCATATTCAAATACCTAGAAATTAACTTCGTAGCAGTGAAAGTTTCACAACTAGCTCTTCTCTACACAAACGTTGAAATGTTCCCGGAAACACCACTCCTTATGCTCCCAGCTCAAAATCAACAGGAGTAAAATTAACTTTCCTCCCAAATTGAGCAACCCTACCTCCTTTATAAAGTCGTATAATGAATGTTTTACCCTGAAAACGATAAAGAGCGCTCTTTTGCATACGAAGTTCGTTAAGTTTAATTAGTGAACCCTACGGACATGTCCGTAGTCCTTTTGTAGCCGCTCCTTGGAGTCGCGCCAAGAACGTATTGTCTTCTGAATTATAATAATTATTGTGCAACCTATGATGCCATTCAAAAGTTTAAAAAGTAAAATAAAGACATTTATGCATTCGGGTCATAAGCAGATTTAGATTCAGAATGCAATATGCTTCTGCAATAAAATAAGTAACTTGCTATCTACAGGGTGGGAGGGACTATACCGACAAACTTTAACTATAGATTCTAACAACTATTAGGAGTAAAAAAAGTTATGTGATGTATAGTCGAAAAACGCTTACTTTCCGAGATATTCATTATTTTGTAAATGAAAACTCCCAAGTGTGTAACAAGCCCTAATAAATGTGACTAAGATAGTTTTACTAATTTTTTTAAATCCTTTAACTAAACAGCAATTAACCTTCGCAGTATTTGATGGTAAGCGACTACGAGGCCAAAAAATTGACCTTTCGTTTCCATTTTAGCTTTTTTTTTTCTTTTTGATAACTTTTCCTCCAGTAAGGACATGTTTAATAGGGCTCGCGCTCGTGTCCGGGTTTCGTGTAAACGTTTCTATCACCCGTTTCTGAGTAACACGGACACGGTTTTCTGGCCCGTCCCGCACGGGTAATTAGGAAACGTGTAATTAAGATCCGTTTCCACGGGTACACGGGTACCCGAAGAAACGGATCTTATCTACCCGTGTCTCCGGATCCGTCCTTAACGAGTAGCGAAGGTACAAATCGTGGTTCGAGCTACAAATTAATACACACAATACGTATAAGTTTCGAGCATATCTTATTCCGTGGTGTATAATATGTAAAGCCGAAAGTCAATAAACAGTCTATTGGGCTAAGGGTTCGGCCTTTTAAGAGCAGGTAGTTTTTGCATAGAATACGAGTAGACATTTTTATATAAGACTTCGAAGTTCAAATACTAGCACTTTTTAGGGTAAAAACGAGACCCTATTATTAAGAGTCCACTGTCTGTCTATCTGTCTGTCCCTAGGCTGTATCTCATGAACCGTGATAGCTAGACAGTTAAAATTTTCACAGATTATGTATTTCTGTAGCATCTATAACAACAGATACAGAAATGGTACGGAAACCCTTCGTGCGTGAATCCGACTCGCACTGGCTGGTTTATTTATTTATACAAAATAGAGTTACGTTTATATATTTTTTTACATAAATAAAATAGTTAAATAATTGTACTTACTCGGTGGTCGTCGGGTTTGTTGACTTATGGTGAATTGTTAATAAATGTATTCCAATCGCTCCTGTCGTCTATATAGTAGTCCTGATTAATATTACAAGAAATCTCGTTGTTTGTGCGATAATTGAACAATGAGCAATAAGCTTTGTCATCGACTCTTGTGGCAAAATTCCACACCCAATTTCTTCTATTTTTTTAACATTTAATAACAATCTATCGCATTAACAGTATATAACAACAAAACCAAACACAACAAAACAAAAAAAACGATTTTAAAATAACTTGCAACGAAACTGTATTACTCTGGAACTGGAATCATAGGTACTAAAAAACAACTAGACTAGGTACCTTATTTCCAAAATCTTACCCATTTCTTGTTCATTCTAATTGTTTTTGCTCTGCCTTTTTTCATAGTAAACTACTTGTTAGTGTGATGCGGCTCCAAATCAATAGAAAACATTTACTTATCTAATCTTTTAAGATTTTGCCGGGGTTTGTTGAAATTTTTGGTGCATAAGTTTTAACCTTATTGCTACGACATAAAGCTTATAATTGGTAGTCGTACTTGTGATGATGGTTTGGGAACCTGCTTCTTTGTTCGCTTCGTTTCGTCAGACAAAAAGGCGTTCGGCGTTCAGGTTTATTACCTTAATCCTATTGTGAAAGTCACTCAAGTAAACTTGAATGATTACCAATTTTAGGATTTATCTTAAAGAAATAAGCAATCTTATCGCAAGTAAACTAAGGTAACATGGACTTTTGTGGCTCTCGGGTGAAATTCAGTTATGAATAATCACATGATAATGGCGCTTATGTTTATCTTTTTTGCGCCATTGGCAGATGTTTGTTGTTTTTGCGAAGTAATTCATAATTATATTCTAAACTGTTATTTTTAATTGATATTTTAGTATATCTGCAAACCATATTCGTCACATATCTGATATGCCATTATAAATAAAATGTTGTTTTTAATTAATTGACTTAGATAAGACGCAATAGGTTTTAATTTTATTAAAACAAAACCTAACACATCAGAATAAAGTTTCAAAACTAAGTACGAGCAGATTTAGAATAAAATACAGCTGACAATGTAGAATAACGATGCCTACTTCGATTTATATAAAAAACATATTTTAAGAAGTTGGCTAAATATGATTTTCCAACACGGTTACAAACTATTATTAAACATTCGTACGCCAAAAGAGTTCATCTGAAGTCAGGTTTAAATAGTAGATATTGTGTGCCTTGACTCCGACTGTTTCGGTTCGTTCGTACCCGTTCGGGCCGGTTTTAAATACACGTGTACCCGCCGACACGTAGAACGGGTACGGGTACCGGAAACGTTTCTGAGAAACGTTTTCGGTACCCGGCGGGTTTGTGTAATCCGGGTTCTTAGTACCGCCGGTCTTAAGAACACGGGTATCCGTTTCGGCGTGTAGCACGTGTAGCGTGAGCCCTAGTTCGTACCCGTTCGGGCCGGTATTAAATACACGTGTACCCGCCGACACGTAGAACGGGTACGGGTACCGGAAACGTTTCTGAGAAACGTTTTCGGTACCCGGCGGGTTTGTGTAATCCGGGTTCTTAGTACCGCCGGTCTTAAGAACACGGGTATCCGTTTCGGCGTGTAGCACGTGTAGCGTGAGCCCTAATGTTTATAACGAAGGGCTGAATTTCCTGATTTATTTTGTTCCATAAGACTATTAATGTAAAATGACAATATTCGACCCATGTTGATATAACATTATTTACTCGTCACACCACCAGGAATTCATGGCTAAAGTATGTCGGTATAGTCCCTTCCACCCTGTATTGTCATTTACAAGTTTAAAAAGTAAAATAAGGTCATTTATGCACTTTAGTCATACGCAGTGGTGGAGTCTTGTTAATGTGGTTCCGTTGGTTCTCAAAAACATAATACTGTAAGAGAGGATAACGGACAGATACCTAGCGGGTTCTTAGTAATATAGTTTCGTAGGCACCCAAAAACATAGGTAACACATAGCTAAACTTGGTAAAAAAAGGAATAACTCTGTAATTATTGTAAGTTCCGTGTCGTCACTGCCTCGTCTCAGTCACCTTTATTCGTTTTACGCCAATCCCCGGCCGACATCGGTACACGGCGGTGATTAAACGGAATTATAGCACACGTCCATACTGTGTACTGAGTACACGGTGCCAGGTTGGATCTAGCTGCCCTTATATTCTATTAAACGTAAGTAAGGTACAGGCTGTTCGGAATTAATTTTTTAAAAAGCGGTTAAGTGAAGGTCAGACTCGCGGGAATTCTGTACCTCTGTACAACTTGCACACTATTTTTTTTAACTCAGGTTAGTAAATTGGAAAACATATCCTGTTAAAATTTCAAGTGTCTACCCTATTGCTACGCTACTACCCTATTGTAATAGAGGATGACCAATAGATAGACAGGCACATTGCGGATCCTTTAGTAATATGGTTCCGTTGGTACCCAAAACCATTACACAGAGAACAACGAGAGACCGAACGATCGAATGTTTTCTTTACCGAAATTACTGAGTCTTTTTCCGGTGTCCTACTTTATCGTTAAGTGCGATATTTAAAGTTTGTTACTATAAATACCGGTTTCCATGCCCGTTGCAATTCCTGCACAAAAATATTTGGTGCAACTTGCACTTGTTCCGTGATTTACCGAATATTTGTGCGAAAACCCGTGTTTCAAACGAAACTCACCGATTCCACGCCACCTGTACACGGTGATAAATAATTGAAGGCAGTACGTTTGCTTGCAAACAGAATTACCGTCCGACGCGTCAGCCCGCCAACGGGCAGTTGACGCTCCACGCTATTTACAACTAACTTTCAAAACCTCACATCACCTTTCTTAGTTCATAGAGAATTGAACTTTATTCTCCTTGACATAAACTAAGGTTTGGTATCATTGCATGAGGGAGATAGGAGTGCCTGAAGTTAAATATTTGATGTTTGATCGTAGTTGGTCCTCAGTACCGGGTTTTTGTAAAATTAAATCCAAAGTTCGCGTGTATTCGCTCTGAAGCGTGGCGGATTGATTTTGAACTGGTTGGACTGGACGCAAGTTTTTTTTATTTCGTCAGTGTTTTTCAAATAATTTTTCTAAAAACTGAGCTCAAACATTGAATCAACGTCAGCAAATTCACGAGATACAGTGGTACCTCGATAAGACGAAAAATCCTCTATAACTCGAAATAAAATTCAGAGGCGGCTCTAGCCCACGTAGCGCTCGTGTGCAATCAATACTTTGGCTCCCTCTGACAGGCGAAAGGAGCCACTCGGGCACAGGGTCTTTCTTGTCTGGTCGCGCTGAGCGCACCCTATGACCCTGCACCCGTGTGCGCTGCACACCCCGTACACCTCGTGCCCAACATACCGCATTCTAGGAATACTAGATTTTTCAAAATACCAGCTTACCAATTTATCAGATTCCTATCTAACCACATTCCCGTTACACTAAATTACAAAATCGCAGGTTACTCAAGAAACTAATTGATTTTGTAGTACCTATGTCTTATTTTGGGAATCTGATAAAACGGGTGAAAAATTTGGTATGCTAGGATTGCGGTATTTTGAACACGAGAGCTCTGTACTATACCTAGGTAAAACCGACTCTGATAAAATCCCGTTCTCTTCCCTTCAAGCCCCAAAACCTCTCCATAACTCGAAATATTACACTTCCATTAATCGAAGTTACCGTTATTCCCGACAGGACGTTTTTATACATTACTTAATTACCTCTATAGATAACTCGAAATATATAGATAACCTCTGTATCTCGAAATTTGTGAATTATACACCGTGGGCCCGAATAACCCGACCAATTTTAACCACGTATTCCTGATCGTATTACAAGTAAATAACGTTGTACCGACATAGGTCGAATTTTGTCATTTTACATTAATAGTCTTATGGAACAAAATAAATCAGTAAATTCAGCCCCTTGTTATAAACATGTCCTTACTGGAGAAAAAGTTATCAAAAAGGAAATAAAAACCGGCCAAGTGCGAGTCGGACTCGCTCACCCAGGGTTCCGTACAAACTCATAAGTAGATACATGGATAATTCAAGAAAAACTATATGGCGATTAGTTTAGTAGGAGCAAATAAGTATGTGATAAGATTTTTGCAAATTTCTCAAAAACGGTGCATGTTAGGAAAACCGTTTTATTTTTCCTGTAATATATAGGACAACATTAATAATTGGTAATTATTACAGATTTTTCTGTTCAGTAACTTCGAAGATAATAGGGGGGGAATGGTATTTTTTTTTACGTTTTTCGCCATAAATCAAACACTACTTATTTAAAAAAAAATACAAAAATAATGTTTTAATCTACAAATTAAGCCCTTTCATTTGATACCCCACTCGATATAATAGCCCTAATTTCAATTTTCAAATTCTCATTACGGACCCCTTTAAAAAAAAAGTAAAAAAGTTACAAGACTTTTTGTACATCCCATAAGCTCGAGTTAGCGGTTCTTAACACTATTCCAAATTTCAAGTCGATAGCATCAGTAGATCCTGAGATATCTTGCTGTGACAGACGGACAGACAGACAGACAGACAGACAGACAGACAGAGTCGCACCATAAGGGTTCCTTTTTTACCATTTTGGTACGGAACCCTAAAAACACTGAATTATGGAAACAAAAGGTCAATTTTTTGGCCTCGTAGTCGCTTACCATCAAATACTGCGAAGGTTAATTCCTGTTTAGTAAAAGGATTTTAAAAAAATAGTAAAAGTAACTTAAGTAGTCACATTTATTAGGGCTTGTTACACACTTGGGAGTTTCATTTAAAAAATAATGAATATCTCGGAAAGTAAGCGTTTATCGACTACACATCATATGTATAACATTTTTTACTCCTAATAGTTGTTAGAATCTATAGTTAAAGTTGGTCGGGTTATTCGGGCCCACGGTGTATATCTCTAGAACTCGAAGAAAAAATAAGGCAGCTAGGTCATACGTATTTGGTCTATTTAAACAATATTCATAGAATAAAATCGTAGAAAGACTGTGTTTGTTCGTTCGTAGATTGTTTCAAAAAAGTAACTTGGAGTGTACAAAACAAGCAATAAAACGGAAATAAATAGTTTAAAAAAAAATTGTCTGTTTGTTTGCGCATCACGTAAATACGACCAGGCCGATTTTCATGAAATTTACCTTAAAGGAGCATTCCATGAAAACATCTATTTTTGTCCCTTACGAAACGCTATGGTAGCTTAGCTACCCTAATAAATCATATTAGCTGCTAAGGAACACTACCCGTCTTAAAGCCAAGTTATATTATTACTAACTGACATTCAGCTTCCTAATTTTACATGTCAAAAGTATTAAAAAGGTAGTGTCGCTTATGAAACTTTTTCGTGGAATGCTCCAAAACGGGCTATTTCTGACAATCATCATTTGATTGAACACTTGCGAGTAAATGTAATGAATTTGCGTCCAATTGCCTGTTTTCAGTTTTAGGCGATTCGAGTCGTTGGTTCTCCATAATACGAACGAAAACAATCCGTTTTAACGACATCAGATTTGATATTGATTTCACTCATAATGTAAATATTTCAGTCTATAAGCATCAATAACCTAATACAAAATAAAACCTTTAAAGAACATTAAAATAGAAGCATAGTTAAAATTAAATGTACTATAAACTAAAACTAAATTAAAATTAAATAAGCTAAAACTAAAATAGATCTATAAATGGCCCCTGCGGCATGGTGCCGAAGATGCTGGCAGCATTTCCTCGCTGGATTGTAAGGCTGATGTGTTGAGCGAGGAAGCTGCCAGCTCTTCGGTTCCTCGTGGTTTCTCTGAGTCTCTTCGATAACTCCTTGAAGAGACTCAGGGCGCCAGGGCCCCACGGACCAAGGGACTCATTCTCAAGGGAATTATAAGAAAACAGGACTTAATCGCGTAAATATATGCACGTGCGAAACATCCAGGTATATGGGTGATTCCGCTAGAGACGAACCTTGACATCAATTTTCAAGTCCCAAAATTTATTACTTTTTTTGATACCATCAGTTATTTGTTATGTTGATGTCGATTTTATATAAATAAAATTAAAAAATATAGCAAACATCGTTTATTGTTTTTTTTAATGGCTGAACGCCTCGATGCCATGTCACAAATAAATGTACAATGGGCATTAATAAAAACACATTGCAGGCCTAGGCCGGCAATGTTATATGAATTTCCATTAAATGCCAAGTGTCAAGGCGCACCGGAACGAGGCACTTTGCGGCCTATTATAAGGCACGTAATGTCAACATTTCATTTGAAAATATTGTTTTTTGTTTCTTTAATTTGTTTAGCTCAGTATGAAATAAAACAAATTTCAACCAAAATTAATATCGACAAAGTAAATGATTAACTTCTATTTGTATGGAAACCCAAGTGACTCGAACCACCTTAAGATTATAAACGTTGTAATCACGCGTCTTTTACTAAATTCAAAAGGAGCAGGGAAACTCAATAAAGTTAATTGTTTGGGTAGAATTTCTGCTCCGCGAAGAGTATCCCTTTTAATTAACCTTTGAATAATTTGTAATGAATACTGGGCCGGCGAGCACCTCGCTACAGTATAACCAGTAGAGTAATTCGTACATAATATAATTTGAACTAACTTAGTATTAACTGTTTGTAATCAGAAGTTACACTGCTGTGGTCCGTGAAAGTCGAAGCGACGAGCATACCCCCGACTTTTTTTTTATATAGCCTGACTAACTCGCAACCCTAGTGGACCGCGGTGGGCGTAGCGATTTTATGACCGGGTGGTCCGCCGTGGCGTTCCCTGGGGTCGAACCAGGTCGCTAGCCGGACCACCCCGAGTGGATCGAACTGTGTGGGTGCGCCTGGGGTCGAACCAGGTCATATCCCCGACTATATAATTTTGCTTCCATACTTTGTCCTACATATTTTAATATGAAATCAAATTTGTTGTATCTATGTACAGGCATTTTTTTACAATATCCTGCATCGACACTAGCAGTGCTGTGGGTGTTCTGCCTTTTCGCCGAACTTTTTTGGCCAAATTTCACTTGCCAACCAACATTTCGCCGACGTTTCACTTTGACAACTAACGATTAGCAAATTTTTAGGGTTAACCATGAGCAAACCAGAATCGACGTTTTTAATTTAATAAGAAAATTAAACATTTGGTAAACAATAAACAACCAAATGAATATTACGCTAACTAAAACATTCTACTACTTGAAAGGTGGCGTTTTAAAAATTGACATTATAAAAAACTGACCAAATGAACAGTAGGGTCACTAGGGTGGACCATTTTTTTTTAAATTTTGTTTTTGGCTACCACGAGAAACTTGTTACATAACATGATATCAGATGAGTCACAATTTTTAATTTATTTAAATGTTTTATACTGCCCCAATGCTATCAAAGTTTTCTAAAAAAGTATGAAAACCGCCACAGGTGAACTGAACTTGTGGGCAAATAAAAAGCAGGAAATCGTTGTTAAAGATTGCAAAAACTAAGTAGGTATATAAAAATGAAAAATAGCCGTATTTAATAGTCCGAAATAAAAAAAAACGCTAATGAAAAAATTTTAAATTTACGTTTTCACACTACTTTTTAAAATCTTTGATGGAATTGAAATGGCATAATGTTCCGAGATTCCAGCCTCGTTTGGATGAATCCATCATCCCTTCTGAACGGACCACAAACTGCTGCAGAGCAGATGCCTCTGTGACTATTTTGACGAACGTTTCTGTGGCTTGAGTATGGCGTAGTGATGCACCACGGTATAATCTCTAGAATCTCTAGGTTTATGGGAGCGCTCATTTGTGACGTGATGTGAAATGACTTTTGCCATATTGTAGTTTGAAATGCACGCGATTTTTGACATCACCACAGCCAAAACTCTATAGAGATATTTAAATCTGACGAAATAAAAACTGACAAAATAGGAAACTGGCTTACTCGGAATCTGACGAAATAGGAAACTGACGTATTCGAAATCTGACCTACTAGGAAACTGACCACCTCGGAATCTGTCTCGGAAATTGGAATTTGACCTCCATGGAATCTGCCGAAAACGGAATCTGACCTACATGTCATCTGACGAAATCGGAATCTGACGTACACTACCAAACACCCCTTAATATTTGGTACTTGGATGACGGGACTATCGGGGGGAAGCCGGAAGTTGTAAAGCAGGACTTGGAATCGCTGCTTCCTCGTCTTAAGGAGATGGGCCTGGAGGTTAATGGGACAAAGTGTGAATTTATTGTTGCGGACCGACTTCTTCTTATTTGCCTTCTTTCCACTCTTTGCTTCCTGGCGTCAAAGAGCTTTCTCGCAACACTTTTACCCTCCTGGGCTCTCCAATATTCCCAGCGGCCATTCCAGATGCTATAGAGGCCAGGAAGCGGCTCCTTGTGCTCGCCCGAGAGCGTCTCAAGAATATCAGTGCTCATGTTGCCCTGATTCTGCTGAGAATGTGCTTCGCGGTTCCCAAAATAACCTACCTTTTAAGAACCACGCCAACGTGGCTGAGCCCAGATGGAATGTCTTCGTTTGACGACGCTTTGAGGGATACAACAGAAGCAATTCTGAATGTGTCCCTATCTGATGGCCAGTGGAGTCAAGCGTCTTTGCCCGTACGTCACGGAGGCCTGGGTTTGCGCCGTGCGGGGGACGTAGGTTTGCCAGCCTTTCTTGCGTCGGCACATGGGGTTTGTGGCCTGGTGTCTAAAATTTTACATTGTCAAGGAAACAGTGCCACAATTCATTTTGTTGATGACGCGTTGGCAAAATGGAAAGCACGGTTCCCGAGTGCGGCCATGCCCGAGGCTCCGCAAGTGCAGCGGCTGTGGGACGATGTTGGGGCCAAGGATACACTTGAAAGGCTCATGGGTCAGGCTACAGGCGTGGATTTTGCTAGACTTCAATCGGTGTCAAGGGCAGGGGCAGGAGCGTGGTTGCAGGCTTTCCCTGCTCGTCATCTCGGACCACTCCTTGATAATGACTTGATGCGGGTGGCGGTAGCTCTCCGCCGGGGCTGCGATCTTTGTGTTCCCCATAAATGCATCTGCGGTTCCATGGTGGAAGCGAATGGCCATCACGCGTTAAGTTGTTGTCGCTGTTCAGGAAGATTTCTGCGCCACCACGCTCTTAATGACATCGTTCGAAGGGCCTTAATATCCGCAAACATCCCATGTGTCCTAGAACCACCTGGTGTCTCCGCCACTCTGTCGCACTGATGGCAAAAGACCAGACGGGCTCACTCTGGTGCCGTGGCAGAAGGGGAAATGTGTCCTCTGGGACGCCACGTGCGTCAGCACTTTCGCCGCCTCACACCTCAGCCGGACGGTGCGGACAGCTGGTGCGGCAGCAGATTTTGCCGCAGCTCGGGAACGGGACAAATACTTAGCTCTGGCCAATGCATATTATTTTGTGCCTCTTGCTTTTGAGACGACAGGGTGCTGAGGGTCTGAGGCTAAAGCCTTTATTAGAGAGGTAGGGCGACGAGTTGTGGGAAGGGGGTCCGATCCTCGCGCGGGTTCGTACTTGGTGCAGAGGTTGTATATTGCCATTCAGCGGGGCAATGCGGCGAGTGTGATGGGCACTTTTGCACCGAGTGCAACACGCGGGGGGCTTTTTGACTAAACTTAAGGTAGTTAAGGTTTTTTTTCTTTATGTTCTATAATTTTGTTTTTTTATACCAATAAATAAAATAAAAGCAAAAATCGTTTCATGATAAATGTTACCCCGTGAATCAAAATAAACCCAGTCCACGGTACTTGCGTAATTGTCATAAACGGCCGGAGTTACACTACTGGTTATACTGCGGGCCAGCTATTTTAATATTGTTTTAGGACGGTTATAGTAAACGTGAGACTGTCCCCGGAGATTCAAAATAGAGGGCAATATATATCTAGTAGCAAGGATAATTAAATAATATTTATTTTCAGTTACGGCAATATGAATGTTTCTATAAATGTATACTTGGTGTTTGTTGAAAGGGAAGTTTTGATTTTGCATTAGTGCTAGTTTGCGCTGTTCTTGTAAAAATTGCAGGTCTCGTCTTTCTTTCACTCGCAACGGAGCAACTTATCGCCGTGTTTTTTTGTGTATTCATTTTAGACTGACACAGATTTGAAACTTGCTATACCTGATGAATGCTTCGTAATTCTGGCTTTCGGTGCGGTCGGATGCACTAAACTTGTCTACTACTAAGTAGTTTAGCTAATTTATCGGCACTAGATAATAGTGTTACTATCATTTTAAGTTACTGTCTATGGAATTCAAGTGTAGAGAACAAAGTCGGTAGGTACCAGTTCACTAAATAGGTTGTTTTCTATTTCTGACATCCAGGCACAGTCGACGGTACAAATATACACTATTCGACCATATTTCACTGAAATACACTAAACACTTCATCATTCTTCCAAATCTCGTGTTGCGCTGAAAGAATTTGTATTTTTTCAAGACATTGGCACTCATCTAACCTAATTTACATTTTATATTTTACCGTCCGACCGTTCTGCAGAAACTATATAAGTAGTCTTCGGAATTATGACATTTTCAGAATAATGATGCATACGGAAACAGGTTATTCTTCAGAAATATGTCTGCGGTCACCTTATTCCTCTGGCCCTTTTTCATACTAAATGTATGGAGACAGACGAATAAGTCGCATACATATTTCTAAAGAATAACCCAAATACTCTATCTACGGAATTTCTGTTCCCCTCAAAACCCAGCGTCATTATACTTGTTAACAAAGACTGTTTAAGTTAATTAATACCGCATCTCTTTACTATAATACTTAAGACGCGGCAAATGGGAACACGTAGTGCTCTCACTAGTTTTAAAGGAGCACCGAGTCTATTTTCGCACAGTTACGCGCATGCTAATGTATATATTCAATTTATGGAGCCTATTAAAGACATTGCATCGGCAAGCAGCACTCTTGGCACGCCACGCACGTCGCTCCCGCGTCAGCCTGGCCCGACCTCGGAATACTAACCAACCAGCCGACTAATCCTACACTTACCAAAAACTCCACTCCCTCACCTTCCATCTTTTACTAACCCACTTAAAAGAAGAGGACAGAGTACAGTCTAGTCTGGTCATAGGTCGGTAATACGCCAGTTCCGCAGTTTGCCTCAGAAAACTGCCTTTTAGCAGACACTGAAAAATAAAATCGCATTTCATCTGTGCAGGTTTTGTTGCTCGGATCCCGGAGTCTATGTTTTGCATAGTAAAGAACAATTTGCTGAAAGGGTGTCCCATTGCTCTTTATTATTCGTATGGTAGGTTACATCTAGACTCATTCAGGCTTATTCAGGATTTTGGGTTGAGGAGCTTGACCACTCTAAGGGTAAGTTTTATGAAAGTACACCTAGTAAAGTATCACTATCACTACCTACATAGTATAAAACAGGGTCGCTATACGTATGCTTAGATCTTTAAAACTACGCAACGGATTTTGATGCGGTTTTTTTTAATAGATAGAGTGATTCAAGAGGAAGGTTTATATGTATAATACATGCATTTAGTATCAGGATTGCACCCGTGCGAAGCCGAGGCGGGTCGCTATTCACTAAGTAAAAATCACTTAAAATTATGTTTTTGATGGGGCCCGGTAGCCCGCATTGTGTCCGCTAGTAGCTTGATATGTAAGTAATCAACACCTTTAAGTAGGTACTTATTTGTAAAAACACGTGACACCGATAATTCAGGTAATCAATTTATGTTTTGTATCTGCGGTGGCTGAATGAAGCTTTTGTTTTTACCCGACTGCGGCGAAGCCTTTGCGTTCCTATGTCCGCTCGTAACTACTCAACGGCACAACCGATTTTGATAAATGATACATCATTAGATTCGTCTTAATGGCGCGAGTATCAATGAGTATGAAGTTCGTTAAAATAAACAAAGTGGCGGATTTTATCCACTTTTAAAGTGCACTGCAGTCGGGTTTTTTTTAGTATTTTTTTTTAGTTAGGTATTCTTATTTCGCTAGGTATCCAGCAGTGAGATACTCTCTCTCTCTCTGTAGTCGCTTCCTCATGACTGAGGATCGTGGTCATGGGTAGATGTATATGGTCTAGTTTTTATGATCTGCCTCCACCGGTGCCTGTGCAGTGAGACACAGTAGGCTCATAAAAACAGTACCGGCTATAGGTCAGGACACCCGATATACACTTCCAGGTTTATGAGGCACTATGTGGTAAAGATAACGTGAGGCGCTGTTTTTTAAAGTCATCCCAAGTTTCAATACTTACGGATTAGAATAAAAATAAATAACAAAGCACCAGTTATGTGCCGACAAATATAGAAATACAAGAGTGACGGATGGTTCATCATTTATTTATCGCGAGATGAAGGTTACCATCATAAGTCCGCTGGAATAATAAATCATGCATATATACAAAAGTTTACGGCTAGCATTTCGGCTTTGAACATTCAAAAGTGAGATGAAGTGCCTGTCATCGGTATGTTAATTTTAATTATTTACACCCTTAATGAATTCGAACTGAAAATATAATGAGCATTTCATTTTTCCGAGCACAGGGATGATCGAGCGCTTCCGAGGCGCATATCGTTAAAATTCAGTGAATATTGATACAACATGTTTGCATACGGGCGGGGTGCAGTAAAGATTAACAGTGGATGCTTAATTGAGACACCAGACATTTACACTGTTACTGGAACTGTTATTTTATTATCATTTTAACCCCGAGACGTCCAACGCTGAAATAAATTTCCTTTAAAACAACTGCATCAACGAACCGTTAGCAAAATGTACGACTAAAAGGATTTAGTTAGACACCAATACACTTCATACACCAAAGCTTTTCTAAGAGCGTTGCAGATGTACTTGTGTTTCCAGGCGGCAATGTATTACAGCCTCGTCTCCACTAGGGCCAACGTGTGGAACTGTGGATTTTTGTTTTAAGAGCGGATACCACTCCAAATTTCTATACTGATATTAAAAAAAACATTTTATATACAAAATAGCGCAATCTGCTCGCTTGATTAACACTGCTGTAAAGGAGTTCATTAAGGAGGAATATGCCAAGTTGGTGCATTGCATACCATACGTCACTAACTTCTGTTACCTGAATTAATACCGCGAGCTTTATGCGTTACTTATTTACAACTACGGCGAGTGTGTACCGCCTTCCTCTGGCAGGTGTAAATACATCGTACCCACGGAACACTCGAAAAGCTAGTATTACAGAAAATATAGTAACCGAGTTGTGTTCTATAAAGCGTTTATTCTGACAGTTTGGCAATGTCACATTATTTATAACTAGTGGGCCCGCTCGCGACTTTATTCGCAAAGGCGAAATCAGTTAAATTTCGAGTAAAAAGTCTCTCTCTCTCTCTCCTAGTCGTTTTCGACCACAGCGACTACTTCAACTCCGGTGTTGGTGGCTCTTGTGCGCTCTTGCGTGGCTTACGTATAGGTAGTTTCACGAGAGTTGAGGCCACGCACACAACAACACTGTAATGACAGCGGGATTTTGAAATTACTGTTCTTTTTTCGTACCGATAGCCGGTTTAACAGTGAATTTCAAAATAGACCAAAAAGTTTCTTTAAACTATATCCTTGTGTTTATTTACTCACTCATTCATTTCATTCATTCACTTTTTTTTGCAATGAGTACTTCATGCAGCTGTGTGTGTAATCATTCATCTCAACTCTCGTGGAACGACCTATACCCGATCTTGCTAACGAAACTCTTGTGCAGACCGGGCACGTGAGAGCGCCATGGGTATAGTTGTAGCTGACCGCCGCAGGTGGTCGGCCTTTCAGCTCATGCCGTTTTACGTCCAGTCCTACCTTTCGCCGGGATTAAAATTTTGAGGATTCGGAATTTCGGGATTTTTTTCTCTTTTATAAAAGATCTCCATTTTGGGCGGTTGGCCACCAGTCTCTCTCACCGATCGGAGTCGATGTGAGCGTTTTTCATATGGCGTTTAAGCATTTCATTTCATTCAATTTCATGAAAATCGGTTCGGTAGGTTTTGCGTTTTTCTAATTCGCATGGCTAAAGATAGATCGAAATATGGACAAATGGTTGCCGACGTCCAGGATGGAAATGATACGTGAAGTAGAAACTTTTGTGTCATACGCGCACAAACAATCAAACAGACAAAAATTCCGAAAACTTAAGTATTTTTCTTTTTTACTTGTTTTTAATACTTAGTTGCTTTTGTAGAAATTTATTTTATGCCACACCTGGCCATAAAGTGGCTTTTTTCGCACGCTGCGCGTACGGAAAAAGCCGCTTTCTGGCCAAGTGTAGACATAAAATGATGTACACAACACGGGAGGTAATAAAGAAAGCCCTCGATCGCATATTTACGTCCCTCGCTTGCAGCTCGGGCCGCAAATTTCTGCGATCTCGGCCTTTCTTTGTATTATCACCCTAGTTATGTAATGTACTATAATGTTGTAAATACATTACTACACAGTCTTTCTACGATTTTATTATATGTAGGTATAGATTTTTCCAAATTACTTTGCGAAATTTGAAAAAAACTTGTAAAAGTGCACCTAAAAGTTACATCTTTACCAGGTTCAGTATATGTGTATAGTGTATCTTTAAGCTTGATTCTGTGTTTGCAAAATAACCACATTTTTACTAAAAAAACCCGACCGTGGTGCACTTTGAAACTGCATAAAATCCGCCATATTGTTTATTTTAACGAACTTCATACCCAGTGACACTCGCACCATCAAGACAAATCTAATGATGTATCATTTATCAAAATCGGATGTGCCGTTGAGTAGTTACGAGCGGACACAGGAACGGACATACATACATACAGGTCAAACACATAACCCTCCTTTGGGCTTCGCCGCAGTCGGGTAATAATAAAGAGAAATGACAAATAATGCCACGTTGCCAACTCGTTTGGAAGAAACGCTTCAAGCTTCACTGAGATCGAGTGAATTATTTACTGAAACAAACTCGCCGTCCGGCTTAATGTATTTATTGTCAAAACAAAGGGTGCAGTAATTTTTGAAGACGCGGACTGGGTGCGAGCCAGCGCATTGTTTCACCTCCTTTGTGGGTAGTGCCCAAACAGCGGTGCTGTAATTAATTTATAAGCAGTGCTTTGAAATTACGGGTTTTTGTTCAAAGCGACATCAAAGGTTTTTAGGGGTATAAGTGCGTAGTCTCCTGATCAATTTTGATAATAAGCAAGGAGCGTACTTTTGGTGTCACTGACAGACAAATGACGTCAAAGTACCTACATACAAAATGGTTCAGTTTAGGTTTTACATTGATTACCTTTACCTTTGAATATCGGTATCGCAAAAGTTATGAATTCTATCACTACTTATACTTTCATTGGTTGGTGACAACAAAACAAAATTTTATAAATAAAGATGTGTCCGTCTGTGTAATTTTATTTATTGCAATGGAAAATTGGAAAGATTAATCGGATATGCGATTTGATGTTTATTTATGTGATTTTATTACAAGTTTTTATATATTTTCATCTGTCCCACCCGGTGTCTGGCTGTGTCTGTTTTCAAATCTTGCGAGTCAAAGACCCACTTTCCGGATTCCGATTGAGCGAAAATTTTGCAAAGATATGTAAATCAGATGACAATGCAATATTATTATGTAATGAAGCTGAACTGAAGATGGAGCCGGACGGTAGCGGGTCATTATTTGAGCGTTTCACCCGCCTCACTTTCGTGGACACATTATTGTCGAAGTTCCCTCAGATTTTAGTCTCATATCGAGCTATTTGGTACATATCCGGGACTACTAACAAATACCTTAAAATTACATTAAAATCTGCTGGAATCTCAATAATAATGTGTCCACGAAAGTGAGGCGGGTGAAACGCTCAAATAATGACCCTAGCCATAGGATCATCTAATTACGCAAGGTAAATTCATCGTGTTTGAGCTAATTTAATTAGTTTTGACGTGCAGTTTGCGATTATACAAAAAAAGTGTAATCAGCAATAGCTTGTCTCAAAAAAAATGACAGAAACTTATTTTGCTGTCTCTTGTGTATTAAGTCTCAGTGTGCAGTAATTTTTGAAGACGCGGACTGGGTACGAACCAGCACGTTGTTTCTCCTCCTTTGTGGGTAGTGCCCAAACAGCGGCGAAGTAGGTAATTAATTTATAAGTAGTGCTTTGAAAACTGCGGGTTTTTGTGCAAAACGACATAAAAGGGTTAGGGTGGGATAAGTCATCTGATCAATTTTGATTTCAGATTTGAAAGGCTATTCGTGTTTGTAGTTTTATTTCAAATTCCATATTTTCAAGGACATTTTACTTCGTGCACTTTATTATTCACCGTATTTGTGGAATTAGGTGAAGTAATATTATTTTGAACAGCCTATGTTCTTTTCTAGGACAATTAAGTTAGTACAAGTATAATGAATATACCTAAACAGAATGATGCCTAAGGGCCGATACAGACGGACTGCAACCCAACTGCAACTTCCTACGATTTGTATGGGAACTGCATCACAACTTCACGCCGACGCCGACTGCGCAGTTGTGATGCAGTTCCCATACAATCGAACACACTGTTAACTGTACATTTGTAAACGAATGTGGCCTTTATTGCAACGTGTTAAAGTCTATGGGTGGTCAGTTGACTGTGGCTTCGTTTGTACAATATAAAAAACTGCAGTCGGCGTTTACTTTAATTAAACTTGGTCGGATCCCGTAGGTATTCACGACAATTCACAACTGCGGCCAATCCTTTATCATATCAAAGGTTCTTTGATTGCGAACTCTTATTACTAGTTATATTAGGGACGACATTGGCAATGGAGTTGTGAATCAGCCTACAAATGATCGCTGTAACGGAATGTAGGTAATATGTTATAGTTCACCACTTAACTCAGAGATTGCATATGGTGCGTATGCGGGCCGGAGTATGTGGATGACATACCTAACATATGAATCTGACACATTTCATGTCACATCACACACGGTTGGCGTTGCTAAGCTAATAGGTACGAGCGTGTCTAAATAAAGTGGTGGCTAGCTAACACAGACTCAGACTAGTCTAAATAATATTTTGTCATAATCATCTTATTCAAAATTTTCTAAGGCCTTACCTATCACGCAAAATTACACTTGACAAATTTCAGAAATTCGAAACCCCGCTGAAAGGGAAGCAAGCAAAATATAAAGTGGGAACGGAATTACTTTTTCAGAGCACGAATCAATAAAACATGACTTTTTATTAAAATTATTCTCCATACTGTAACTTCTTTCGGAATACGCGAAAACAGATCTTCATTCCACAGAGCACTCGTTTAATATTCCAACTATAGAAGAGCTACCCAGAATTCAATTACCTACATTTTGTACAACGTACAACCGTCTATTGAATATTGAAATTAGCATTCGGCGTAATGCTGGGAAACGGGGCCAAACAACGTCCATCAGAACACGACTTATGTATTAAAGAATAGAGGTGAAAATGCCTTGATTGAGCGGCAAATTGGGTTGCCAACGTTATATCTATCTGAAGTAATCCTTGCTGTCGCTCGTTCTATTGAACGTGGAGTTAATTGCTGAATTTCTTCATCGAATAATAACGGTGGGAGTAGGGACAGTTTTCCTTTCTGTTGTGATTAGTAGCCAACTACATTCTATAGTATCAAGATTCCTGCCTAAACCTAGAAATTTGTTTTTTTCACAGCCTCAAGGGACCGTAGAGTTATTGAATTAAATTTCATCTCGATACCTCCACTCGTTCCCAAGATAAAGGGTCTTGACTGACGGACATACAGACGACAGACGGACAGACTGACAACAAAGTGTTCCGTTTTTTCCTTTGGAGGTTCGGAACCCTAAAAAACTGCTTTTTCACCTGACTATTGTTGTGTTGTGATCAATGTTTTAACGTAGTTTAGAGCCATATTCCGGTAAGACAGAGAGGCTGATTCCGATGCAGCCGGGACTAAATGTATTTGGTCTTTGTATCCATCGTAGTTCCATAGTAATAAAAACATAACTATCTCTTTATATCGGCATAGAGAGAGTTTCTTACTGATATTAATCTTCCGTCATGACTTAATGTCACCACCCTCCTCACTTCTTCCTGGAACACGGCTGAGATTATTTAGCGGCATGGCTCGGTAAAACTTTATTCCACTAGCTCAGGTTTAGTACTTTTACGATTTCTTATTCAAAGTAGATTAGTTTAAAGTTGGGTTGTTTATGGTCGGAACTTTTTAACGTGTTTTCAAATCGGTTCTTTGCATACTACCTAACTCTTACAGGCTCAGAGAAATACTTTTACCTATCAATAAACTCAAAGAAATTCTTATGCCTTCACCTTAGTCTTCAATTGTTATTTTTTCATTCAAACAAAGCTAACATTTCGAAACGCGTTTTGAATTTTCCTACTATTTAATTAGCGACCTAGGAAGATCATGTTATGTTTATGACACCGTGAAATTGCGAACACGATGCGAACACTGTCAGGTTACAATCTATCTCGTCAGATTGTAAAATGTTGATAAATTGTAAACTGCCCCAAAACAAATGCTTTGAGCAATGAGCGCCAAGACAACTTTGAACAAGGCTTAACGAAACATGAACCAATCAATCTAATCATTTATCCGATAGCCTAAATATTTGATTCATCAGCTTAGTAAACAATTATTGGCATCCGCCCGCAATCACGAGGCCGATCCCCGTAGAGCACATTTCAATTCTTTACCGAATCCCGCCTACACATAATTTAAAACGCAGGGGAATCCGGGATTGATGAGATCGTAGCTCAATACAGAGCTTTGTTTATTTGTGTAACACAAATTGACCCGGCCTTGTCTACGAAGGCGAAAAAGACGTACGGTAATTCTCTTTTTTGCTGTAACATAATAATCCCCCATAATAAGCCTCTTGTAATGTGTTTTTCTGGTGTGCAATAAAGTATACTTGTATTGTATTGTATAATCAGGTAGAAAGTATTCTGTGACTCCCTATGGATATTTAACTGTCGTATTCCGGAATCAAAATTAGGAATGCCGTCATGACAGGTCCTGTACTGTCCACATCCAGTTGACTTCAGCGGCCTTCATCAGGTCACCAGTCCGGTTTATGGAGACCCTACCCCATCTTCCAGTGCATGGTCGCTTCTCAAGAACTCATTTCACATGTGCTGCGTTCATTCATACCACTATAACACGGTTTTATTCAATAACTAAATAAATTATTGATACCTACCACTTAAGTTTTGCAATTCTTCGAGCTAGTCGGTTTTGTTCTTTGATGAATTGATTTATTTAAATAACGCTGTATTTGCATGGTAACAAAATATAGAGTCTGGCTTATGAAAGATGAGACTAGTAAAAAGCGGCAAATTTAAAAAAAACAATGTGTTGTAACACTGTGTATAGGGTGACAAAACGGTAATGATACTTGGGCCGATTTTTGTTTTGTTGTCACTTTTTTAATTCTTCCGATTTTAGTAAAAATTGGTAAGTACATAGTGTTTATTAAAGTGTTACAGTTTATTCACGCCCCGCATTAGCCGCGGAAAGAAAAGCAAAAACAATTGAGTAAGTGTTTTCGGAAACTGTTCCTTTATTACGTTGCATATTGAGTATCAAAATCACCACGGCATACTATCCTAAGAAATCAAATTACGTTTGACACATTTGACGTTTGTATAATTGTTGCCATTTAAAAAGTTTCGAATTAATCTCAGTCTCATCTTTCATTAGCCAGACTCTACTAATCAATTATGTAAATACATTCCTAATTTACGTATAGCATAACCAGCTTAGAGTAGCGGCTACAAAACACGAAATAATTAATGCTGTGTTGTTGGTCCGTGCTGTGCACTAGCGTAAGCTGATTTCGCCGAAGGGGTTTAACAATTAGAGTTTTTAAGATTCTATTTTTATGCTAGAGTAAGCTGTAGATAACGAGCAGACGTTAGCAGACAGTGATATTTTTTAGTTTCTTTTATTTCCTTTTTACTGACGTATCAGAAGTTACTTGCTTCGACCGATTTTTATTGTGTATGGTTCTTCTTATTTCAACCGATTTTTTGTGGTTATTATTGTATGCATTGTCTTTGCTAATGAAGAATTTAGATGTTTTCTTTGTGCTGTCAAAGGCCTAGAGGCAGCTTTTCATAAAATAATTCCACAAGAGATAGACGGACAAACATCGCGAAATTGCCGACTGAGACCAGACGACTAATCGGCAGAAGAGTGCCGATTAACAAAAATAATAATATTTAATAATAAATAAGTAAGAGTGATACTATTTAAAAAACATGGAACAGTATTAAAATTTAATTTAGGTGCGATTTCAAATATGCGTTCAATTCGGGTTCCAAGGTTTTTAGCGTTCCGAGAGGCATTATCATTAAAATCAGGGCAAACCTTTCGCGTTCACCTGCTGCTATAAATAAGGCGCTTTGAGATCGAAAAGCAATACCTTTTAGGCGTCTCCTACTCCTGATAAACCGGCCGGAGCGCTTAAGGATTGACTCTTGGGGTCGTTGGCTCATACAAGTTATATTGGCGTTCTATGTTTGTAAGAAGCAGACTTCTTCGTCTCAGTTAATATGTTAGTCCATTGCTGGACATATATCTCTTGCATAGATTTCCACTTGGATTTTATCTGCGCTGGTTCTTATAAGGCCCCGTAGCGTCTTTTTGATGTCGTTCGATCATCTGGCTGGTCCCCATGCACCTATCGGATGTTTATTTGTTCGACAGTAATTCGAAAACACGTGATGGATCATCCTCTCCAGCAGTAAGGATCTCTCTTTTTGTCATTCTTTCTTGATTGGGAATCTGTCACCATTAGATGTAAATGTTTTCTCTTTATCGGGCTCAATCCATCGCGTAAAAACTGAATAGAACTTGGAAGAAGATCCTTCAATTGATCAGTCCATCTGTTTGTGTTCGTGTTCTCAACTACGATTAGCTTTTCAAAACTTTCATCTCCTCTTCGTACTACTAAGTACAAGGCCAACGTACGAAAGTATTCGTCAATCAAAAATTGTGGCAAACGGATTTTAATCTGCAGTAGTGAGAGGATTGATTTAATAATATTGGTGAACTTGTGGTAGGGAACTAACAGGCGTCGATCTGGCAGGCAGATAAAAACGTGTGGAGTGGAGAGCTTTGGTGCATAGAGCAACGACCTAATGTGGTCACGACCCTCAGTCATGAGGAATCAAGAAAGAAGATTTGGCAGTCCAAAGTACACTTAACATACGCCTCCAGTACCAATTTGAGGCTCTGGCAAAATGAGTAGGAAAATCAACAATATATTTTTACAGCTACTTGTTAAAACTAGAAAAGAAAAGTGAAGTTTTTCTCCTTCCCTTCGGGTTATGTTTTATGGCGTGTTTTATTCCTGTGGTTGCCGGGTTCGCCTCGGCTCCTGAGCAGGCCGGTGATCGCATCGCGTAAGCTGCGAGTTAAGACTTTTGTCGGTGGATTGGATTTATTACCGCACCGGGGCGACCCCGGCACAGGGTATATTGATACAGATGCGTTATAATGCGAGGTGCCCACAACACACAAGCTTAATTTAACTGTTATATTTATGTTATTGATTAGCTGAAAGGTACTTACTTTATTTCGTAGTAAATTTGTACAATCTGCACGTGAGGTACACACAATAATATTCGGTACTGAAATGTGTATTCTAAGAGCAGACCGACTGACAGACAAAATAATTATGAACGGAAATATTTTAATAGAAGTGATACATGAAAAGAATATGAAACGAAAAGTCTGTATCGTCCTGTGCTCTGTCCGCGCCCCGTACAGTACGCATTGCTAGCAAGTCCGCTTAATCTATCGTCGCGGCATTGTGCGGCCGCGGGCCCTGATACTTTATTGGGTGCTTATGTGAGCGCATTGGTTGATTGCTTCAATGCTATTGTAATCTAGCATGACTATAATACTTGTAAGTAAAACCGATATAATTGAGAATCGAAATATCTAAATAGGGTACTTGCCTGTAGTCAATATAAATTACTACACGCTAGCCATTAAATCAGCTTTCGAAAATTTGCAAAAATGAACTAAACATCACCTATTTAGCGTTTTAAACGATTTTTAAAAGATCAAAACCTATAAATAAGAAGATGATTTGACACTTCATAAAAAGTCAGTAAAGTAGCCTATTCAGGAGTAAAGCGATCAACGGCCGAAATAATTATGAAAGAATATTATTGAAGGGATGTATACAAAAACAATATAATTGACTAGACTGGTTGACACTGATAGAGAAACATTTCCTTTTAGTTACAGTTATGTCGTGTTTAGGGTTCCGTACCAAAATGGTAAAAAAGGAACCCTTATGGTGCAACTCTGTCTGTCTGTCTGTCCGTCTCTCTGTTACAGACAGAATAGTGTTAAAAATCGCTAACCCGATCCATTATTTTAAACATCCCTTCAATGGAACAGAAGTGAAAAAATTAAAAGTAAATGAAATGAAATGCAAGCTCTGTATCGTCCTGTGCTCTATCCGCGCCCCCCGTACAGTACGCATTGCCTGCAAATCCGCTTAATCTATCGTCGCGGCATTGTGTGGCCGCGGCCTGATACTTTATTACGTGCTTATGTGTTGGGTTCTGCTTGTCTACACGTGTGATACTCACCTATTAAGGGTGTAGGCACTGAGTGATATAATTAAGTTTTCTATTTACATTTCAATCAATAAAACTAGATACACGTATAAGTATTAGTCCCGTAAATTACCTATTACTTAATCAATATTTGGTACAATGTACCTAGCTTAAGAAATACATTAATCATTTTCTGAAGTCTTTTAAAGGTACACTGTTAAAAATTCTCCTGGAATTTTACATAAATTTATGGCAACTTTCGTTGCCATAACTTTTTTGTGTTTTTACATAATTATGTAATTTTACAGGGCTATGTAATTTTACATAATCAACGATTTATCAAATATGTAAAATTACATAAAGCAAATTTTACATATTTCTCAGATATGTAAAATTACATGTTATGTCATTTTACATATCTGACACATGTCAGATTATGTAAAATAATATTTTCTGTAATTTTACATACCTTTTCGTGTAATTCTACGATAGATGTTAATTATTTTTAAATTTTTTTTTGTAATATCTCTGAAGTACTATGTGTTTTTTACAGATATTTTTTTGTATTTTCACATATATTCAGTAATATTACTGAAATACTATGTGTTTATTTACTGATATGTTTTGTATTTTCACATATATTCAGTAATATTGGTCCATTAAGGTCCTGTACGGTTCACTGAGTGTGCGCATATAACTCCTACTTTTTGAAGCCTGACTAACTCGCAACCCTACTGGGCATAGCGATTATCTGACCGGGTGGTCGGCCGTGGCGTTCCCTGGGGTCGAACCAGGTCGCTAGCCAGACCTACCCGAGTGAATCGGACTGGGTGGGTGCCGGGGGCGCCTGAGGTCGAACCAGGGCGCTTGTCCCGATCCACCTCAATTGGTCGGACTAGACCAGGTCCACCTTGACTTTTCGTCGATTGCTCTAAGTGAGCAGCGGATCAGCGGAAACTCAACAAATCGATACTCCTTACATAGGGTCATTAAATCAGGAAAAATCTTAACATCGCGATCTACAATTACAAGCTGCTCGGTACAGCGCCATCTCTTGAGTATTTTGTAAACTCGTTATTGCACTAACATAGTCGTTTTATACATGTTTAACGATTAGGTTACATTCCATATATTTTTAGTAGTTGGCTACCATATGTACTGAAACTTTACAGGCTTCAGAAAGATAGTTTTACAGAGACTACTAATGCCATCTATGTGCATACGGATGAACTAAACATTTGGTTTAACTGGTAATTCACTAATCTGAATTTACAAATACGTTATGGTTTTCTAAAAATCTAAGCAACATAAAACACGAGGTTTCGTACTTTCAAAACAACGAGAAAGGTGAAATTTGCTTACTTCTAACATAACTACTAGCGCCATCTAGTTGACCTAATTTTTACGATTATTACTGATTATTTATGTAAAATCGCAGAATATACTTGAAAATTACACGATTTTTTGAAACATAAATAAAAACTGTAAATTTACATAATATTAAACGTAATCTTACTGATATTTTAATGAATATTACAAAAGACTTAAGTAAACTTACATAAAAAATATGTTTTTTCACAAGATATGTAAAATCAAGAGTTTTGTCTGTAATATTACCGTTTGAAGCATTATAAATACATATTGATATGTATTTGTCTCAGACGCTACATGTAATTTTACAGATTTTATGTAATCGTCCAAGTTTTTAGTGATTTTTACATACCTTTTATTTAAAAACACACGCTATTATTAAAAATTACACTATATATTGAAAAATAAAAAAAAAACAGTATAATTACGTAATATTGTATGTGATCTAACTGATACTTTTGTGAAAATTACAAAAGCCTCAAGTAAATTTACATAAAAATGCGTTTTTCAGAAAGTTATGTAAATTAACGAGATTTGTTATGTATATTTACCGTTTCAATCGTTATAAATACATGTCTTAATGTACTTTTCCCAGACATTCCATGTAATTATACAGAATTGATGTAAATATACATTTTTTTTACGATTATTACTCATTTTTTATGTAAAATCGCAGAATATACTTGAAAATTACATGATTTCTTGAAACATAAATAAAAACTGTAAATTTACATAATATTGTACGTAATTTTACTGATATTGTTATGAATATTACAAAAGACTTAAGTAAACTTACATAAAAATTTGTTTTTTTACAAGATATGTAAAATTAAGAATTTTGTCTGTAATATTACAGTTTGAAGCCTTATAAATACATATTGAAATGTATTTGTCCCAGACGCTATATGTAATTTTACAGATTTTATGTAATCGTACACATTTTATTGATTATTACATATTTTTTATGTAATAAGACATAAAAATCAGTGAATCTACAGAAGATATTTAAAATTACCAAAAATTATGGAAAATTACCAAAAATTAAGGAAAATTACCAAAATTTTCGTACTTTTCCCAGTTTTTAGGGAATTTCACAGGTTTCTGTAAATTTTTTTTATGTAAAATTCCGGAAATTTTTAACAGTGTAGGCTGGCATTGATGTTATAATAATACCTTGAAACCATGATTGCTACTAAAGTAAAGTATACGCTATGCCTAGGATACGATTAAGTTGAATAGGATGCTCATAATGCTTTAGAAAGTTTAGAATAATCAAGGCGGCAGATTTTATGGACGCTACGACGTTTTAGTAATAGTTTTGTTAGTTAGGTAATATGCCATTTTTGCTCGAAATAAAAAATACTGATAACTATGTTAACGTTGAGATTGACGGCTGAATCTTGAATAGCCTACAGGACGCAAAACCACGTATAGTCTGTGCGGAAAGAGAATAGGCGTGGCGAAAAACGGAACTAACCTAACCAGTATGGCCACAGAACAGAAAATACGGCACATACGGTAGAAAAGCATTACAGCGCCCCCCATAATTAATCCTATTCTCTTTCCGCACAGACTCTAGGTGCCTGTAATTGGCTCGCAAACTCGTGGCTTCAAATTCATAGGGCCGGCGGATTAGCATTTTATCCAATGAGTTTGTTAGCGTGCACTCACCGTGCATGCGGGATGAACTTCGTTACAGTTAGAATGTTAAAACCTGTAAACATGCACAAATTAAGGACTTTATAAAACAAAATAACTACATTGAACAGGGTTTTAAGAAAATCATAAGTATATACAGTATGTAAACTAACAAAAACCATTTATTTAAATCCGGGCATGTCTAGGCGAGAAATAAGATTGTGGTATATAAATTATTGAAATAGTAACACTTTTTAAAATTTTATAATTGCATGCCAAATTTCAGCTTGATCCATCCAGTTGTTATCCCGTTATTAGGTAACAAACATCCAAACATCCAAATATCCAAACATCTTCACAAACTTTCGGATTTATAATATTAGTGGTATTCTTATACACAAATCTGTAGAAAAGAGGTTAAAAAGTAATCCTTAAAACAATATTTTTATAATAAATGTTTTTCGTTTTATTAGGAGGAGGCCTTGAATGAGTCAAAATGTTGCACCCGCGATAATGGAATCGCCCATATGTCATGTTTGTACAAAAGGAAAAAAAACTGCGATTTTTTGTACCTAAATCTTAAAAAGCAGGTAGGAATTACCCGCTATTATTTTAACAAATTTATTTTGCTATTCATGCTGGTCTTAATTACTGTCTTGATCTATTCTGTTAATCTTTAAATTTGTATGATCTTACTTTTCCACCGTTGTAGTTTTTCCATAACTCGGGGCTCTACTATGTTTATCGACAACACGTGCCTAATTTCATAGTAATTGTACGGTACTCAGATTATTTAACGATAGGTGCCGAATGAGTTGTTAGATTGATAGAGCTATGAAAAGAGTGTTTTTTTTATTTATTGTGCTAAGGACCGTTATACACTCGTTTTATAATATTGACTTATTGTATTTTTCTTACGCAGAATCGTCTGTAAGTAACATATAAACCCAATATTCTAAGAATAAAAAATCGTGTAGGTACACTTAAAAAAAAACCACTAAAACAAAATCAAGGAGTTCACAAGCTTTTCGCGGAATTTGGAATTAAATATTTTTCATTTTGATTTTATTGGATTGTATTTTTAAAGTTAAATTATAATGTGAATTGTTCCTATAAATCTCTTACACTAAATGCATACAAATATAGCATTACACACCTAGGACGGTAAAACAAACAATTACTCATAGCAGAATCTCAAATATGTATTATGCAATCTGGGGCCTTCTTTATCATCGCTCATAAAAGTGTGCACAACTTTACGGTATCCCTTGACCAGGAAGTTTTTTTTCCAGGCAGTAGGCGGAAAATACCACTTACAGCCTGGGCTGATGTAATAACTATATAATATTGTCATAGTAATAAAACAACTTAAACGGATTAAATCGCGTATATATTACTACCTACATTTTAAGTCCCGACGTTTCGTAACCCTTTTCAGCGTTCGTGATCGCGGGTAGACTATATAATAAGGTTAATAACTATATAAACTGTTATCCATGAGTTTTTTTATTACTCTTTAAGATAAATATTTGTTTCGTTAGATATCATACTTATAGTTCATTATGTTGTTACTGAGACCAATCATGAGAAACTTTCTATTGAAGTAGTTAGAATCAAGCCATTTCTTATAGGAAATAGCTTTTCTAGGTAATTCACAATGTCGCCTTCAAAGTCGCCCCTAATATAATTTAAACCGTGAATCACTAATAAGTAAGAACAGTTCCTAATTAAGGATCAAAGGGTTGTTCTAAAATGTCACTCCTCTGTCTGTATTGCGGAATGCTCAAAAGTTCCCGCCTCATTAGAATGGAATTTTTGGTTACTGTGTAGAACCTAGCAAGTTCTAAAGGGTTGGGATCATAACGACTACATCGTCAAAACGACCAAATCATCATAAGGTCCAGATCTCTAAAGGACCATGTCTTTAGAAAGCCCATATCTCCGAATGACTAGGTATCAAAACGACTACTTCTTAAAAAGACCACTTCGTTAATAGACCACATATCACAAAGACCAGGGAGCAAAACGACTAGTTCGTGAAAAGACTATTTCGTTAATAGACGACATCTCAATAAGACGAGGTAGCAAAACGACTAGATAGCAAAATGTTGGTATAATCATGATCATTTTATGTATTTACATTTTCTTATTTCATTTAATTGTGGTCATTTTGGACATTGTAGAATTAAACATCATGCCTATTACATTACATATTGTAATGTACCTAACTATTTATTTATTTTTAATAGTTTTATAATATACTTTTAACTAACAGATTCTAGTTTTTAGATAACATTTCCTCTATAAAATATGATTTAAAGTTCTTAATGATAAACCAACGCAAAACTTTGTGTTTATTTTAATTTTTGTTTGTATATTAGTTATTATGTGGGTCATAACGGTTACCCATTTACGTTAAACTAAGAATATATAGGTATAAATGAATTTACCTGTAAGTTTATATTAATGAATACATAAAGTCTATTCTATTTTACTGTTTTTGTGCGTTTTTATGTTATGAATAAAAAATATGCAATAAACTGTACTTGCACTGACACAAATTCAGTAAGTCGTTTTGCTACCTCGTCTTATTGAGATGTTGTCTATTAACGAAATAGTCTTTGCACGAACTAGTCGTTTTGCTCTCTGGTCTTTGTGATATGTGGTCTATTAACGAAGTGGTCTTTTCAAGAAGTAGTCGTTTTGATACCTAGTCATTCGGAGTTATGGGCTTTCTAAAGACATGGTCCTTTAGAGATCTGGACCTTATGATGATTTGGTCGTTTTGACGATGTAGTCGTTATGATCCCAACCCGTTTACATTCGGAATACTTGTGGCCCGAAGACTGATGTTCAATGAATGCTGTTGCATTGTTCCAAAACCGAAGCCGGGTTTAGTTATTTATTAAATACGTTTACACGGCCTTACAGTATTCCAATGCGCCGTGAAACAAACAATCATACCTACATACTAAGAAACAACAATAAAAACAAAATTACAACATTTCAAAATATAACCTTATGCTAAAACACTGGATTGCCTAACGTCCATCGTCTCACAGACTCGCAAACACTCCTGACACACAGCTGTCCATCTCCATGCAAACAAGTCACATTCCGGTGCTGAAGCCAGGAGCGCATTGAGTAGCGTCAGCGCGTGCGGCAGCGGCGCGTGCCGCCGCGACACCGTGCGTGCCGCCGGCACCGCCAGTAGCGGTCGCGCGCGGGGCCGCAACTTGATGCTGGGGATTTTTTTTTGTACATGTCCGATGTGACGTGTTGTGACGCATCAGTTCGGAATTGGTTTCATAAATTTTGTGTGGTAACGTTCACATCACACTAGTGTGTTGTGATGTGCGCGACAGAAAGCCGCTCGCGTAGCGTGCTAGAGGTACAGGAGTGGCTCACTCCGCGATTTCGCCGCGCGGCTACTAAATAGGACCAAACTTTGCCCCCGCGGAGGGACTTAGCCAGCGACCAGAAAAAGCACGCCTTGTACGATAGAAAGACACGTTCAGACCCGGTGCATTCCATTCGGTGGTGGGACCCGAACGTCAGTTTTGTTATTGTTGTAATAGGAAAAGAAAAGAATAAAAACAGATATGTAAAAGTTCCCTTGACGGCCTACTTGCAGAAATAAAATTGTTTTTATTTTTTTGTTAGAGAGTGAGACTTTTGTACTTAGTACTATTACTTACTGTGTGACGTCATGCCAGCCAGACAAACATAAACCCAGCTCTAAAATATGTTGGTCAGTTCGTCGCTTAAACTGTGATCTGACGGACCACAGCAGTGTGACCTCCGATTGCAAACTTCACGTCATTACAAGTTCACGCGTTAAATTATATTGAAAACGAGATTGCCGGCGAACTTGTGAATTACCAAACTGCAGAGAATAAATAATGAAACAAACAGAGTTGTTGAATCATGTTATAGAATTGGAAAATCTAGCGGAATCAAAACATTCCATGTTTATTTCCGTGACCCGAGCCATTTATATGTAAAATCGAGATTGTTCGAAAGGAACAGCTGAATTGTACCTACAACACAACGTGTTTGCAGAATACTAGCACGTAACAAACAACGTTAGATTACTGGGGCTATTCTTCAGAAATATATGTCTGCGGTCACCTCATTCATCTGACCATTTTTGATACTAAATGTACGGAGACAGATGAATGAGTCGCAGACATATTTCTGAAGAATAGCCCACTGAGTGTTTTTCAAAAACAGTGTATGTTTTAAACAGTTACTAAGGGCCGTGACAAATCTGAAAGTTACATTTTCGTGAGAAAGTTAGACGCTATTTAAAGTGTTATAGTACATACATTACACAACTAGGGTCGTAAAACAAAGAAAGGCCGAGATCGCAGATGTTTGCGGCCCGAGCTGCAAGCGGGGGCCGTAAATATGCGATCGAGAGCTGTCTTTATTACCTCCCGTGTTGTGTACATTATTTTTCATCACACTTGTTCGAAAATGGTGTCATTACACGTAGGTTTTGCGGGCCGTAAATGACCTATTACGCCCTAGGGCGTAATGGTTTTCTTTTTAAATTTGAAACGCTGGTTCTGTTTTACTCTTATTTGTCATGTTCAAAGAAAAACGCCAACTTACTTTTTAAACTTTTATTACTGAAATATTTATTTAAAGAGAACTGTTATTGAAAATACATGTAAACACATATTTCTGTAACATTAATTAAATGTTTAAATATAGTATTTCAGTACTTTGCAAATATAAAATCAACCATTTTAAGTCTTTACCGCTATGGTTTACGAACGTGACTTGACGTTCGCATTGTCTATGGAATATGTCACTAATGTCACTGTCAGTTTTACAATTTTATTTAGGTTAAGTAAGGTTATTTTAATCAGATTTCCTCACAAGTGTGATGAAAAACATTGTGTGTGCCACGGGCGGTAAAGGAATTACAAACTCGTGTTATTAAAGCCCTCGGCTTCGCCTCGGCCTTGTAACAAACACTCGTTTGTAATTCCCTACTTACCGCCCTTGATACACAATGTACTATTATGTCTATACTTGGCCATAAAGCGGTTTTTTCCATACGCGTAGCGTGCGGTAAAAGCCACTTTATGGCCAGATGTGCCATAAAACAATATTTTAGTACCGTTGAAGTTTACACTGTTTTGTAATAATGTAAATGTTAAAGTTTGTGAAGATGTTTGGATGTTTGTTACTAAATAACACGGACAATTTCATGGATTGAGATATAATTTGGCATAAACGTAGACCAACCTACTGGATTCAAACATAGGTACATTTATATCCTGTCTGGGAGTTCCCTTGGGATAATAACCGGAATGACGTACGCGAAGTCACGGGCAAATGCTACTAATAGTACCTTACCTACATAAAATAAGCAAGCTTTGAGTGCCATTTCAGTTCAGTTTAAGTGACCAAATATGAGGCAGATTTTTGCCTAGATTCACTCTCGAGCACAGAATAAGTAATAGTACTTACAGAAGTCTCTCTCTCTAAACTAGGTGTCTCCAAACTTTTTTCCCAGAAGGCTATACAGCACCTTTATAAATGTCGCGCGGGCCACATGGACATGGGTTGTTCTGTGTCTCACATCATCTGTAGATCTGTAGGTACTTTACTGTGCGAATTCTGTGAGGGGACTTCTGTACGTACTACTCTTATTCTGTGCCGCGGGCCGCATTAGAATGCCTCGCGGGCCGGATCATAGGCCCTCCTGATTTGGGCCGTAGTTTGGAGACCCCTGCTATAAACAAACTTGTCATTTGGGTCCAATCATTGGACGGAACGCACCGGACCCGACGGATGCGATAGACAGAGATGTCTCTCTTTCTGGTCGCTGACTAAGCTCCTCTGTGGGGGCAAAATTAGATACTAGTAGCCGCGTGGCGAAATCGCGGAGTGAGTCACTTCTGTCCCGACTTACAGATCCAAATTATAGTTTTCAAAAGACCCGCTGTATCGTTCCACTCTTTCGTATATCAATATGTACACAAGTCGAAAAGTACCCTTTACCGAAGACTAAACATGGAGTGAGTATGGATCTATGCAGAATATGCAGATGAATATGTGAGTCACATCCAGACTGCAAACAGGGCAGTTGATTGCGACTGTTTGCCGCTGGTACAAACGTAGACACTGTTAACTGACCACCCATAGATCTTAACACGATGCAATAAAGTTTACATTCGTTTACAAATGTACAATTAACGGTGTGTTCGATGGTCGATGGTACTAACGAACTGATTGCACGACAAAATGCTGCTTTACTTTAAAAAGACTTATGTCTCATTCACTGTAATACAAGGTAATATCGTTTTGAAGTTGTAAAAGTAGGGTTGGCATTCATTTGCGGGAAATATGGTTTTTAGAATTATGGATTGCGTGTTTTTATTGATGGGCATCAAAACCATATATGTATATTGCAGTAACAACTAAGCTTATTTTAGTCATTAGTACCTAAGTACCTATAAAATAAGTACTCAGTTTCTTCGGACACATTATGCGGTCTCTAGAGCATGATCAGAAAAAATAAACCATTTTAGGCCAAATAAATGGGAGGCGTGCTCAGGGAAGAGCACCAGCAAGATGGTCTGACGCCATTAAGAAGTTGGTTGGCGGTAGAATGCAGAACGCGGTCCATTCGGCCTATGGCCGCACGCTTTAGATACAAGCAATGTATTGGTCGCGATCCTCAGTAATAAGGGAATGATGAAGAAGAAGAAGTAAAATAAAGAATTTGCATAATCATTGATAAGTGCTAATATCCTACTAGGAGTATTAGAAATTGTTACATCACGTAGGTACAAAAACTGGTACCTGATAATATTTTTCATCACACTTGCTCGAAAATGGTGTCATTACACGTAGGTTTAGCGGGCCGTAAATGGCCTATTACGCCCTAGGGCGTAATGGTTTTCTTTTTAAATTTGAAACGCTGGTTCTGTTTTACTCTTATTTGTCATGTTCAAAGGAAACGCCAACTTACTCTTTTAACTTTTATCACTGAAATATTTATGTAAAGAGAACTGTTATTGCTAATACATATAAACACATATTTCGGTAAAATTAATTAAATGTTTAAATAATGTATTTCTTTATTTCGCAAATATAAAATCAACTAAAATGGTCGTTACCGCTATGGTTTCCGAACGTGACTTAACATTCGCATCGTCTATTGACATATGTCACAAATGTCACTGTCTGTTTTAATATTTTCTTGTCATACTGGGCCGAAAAGTAAGGGTTTTTTATTAAGATTTCCTCACAAGTGTGATGAAAAACATTGTGTGTGCTACGGGCGGTAAAGGAATTACAAACTAGTGTTATTAAAGCCCTCGGTTTCACCTCGGGCTTATAACAAACTCTTGTTTGTAATTCCTTACTTACCGCCCTAGATACACAATGTACTATTTGAGACTTCCCATGTGATTTCACGCAGAATACATGCAAAAAGCTATAAAATAAAACTCAGTTTAAACCTAATTAATTGCATGGAAAACCGACTGAATTCGGATGTTGACTAATGTTGAATTTTACAACATAATATAGTCACATGGATTGAAAAATACTAAATTATCATAACACAAAAGAAATAAACCCAAAAAGGTATAAAAAATATAAAGTTACGAGACCACAAAGTTTAAAAAAAACGATATTTTTTTTATCGTCTTAAAGAAAAATTAAAATCAATTTCGGAATGCTTAAATAACACTGAAAAAATAAATGTACGACAACTATGTGCTTAAACCTTAAACGCACTTTTTCGTGCTCAAAATGGCAAAATGCTATTTTTTTCATACAAATTAGTTTTGTATAGAGCGTTTTCAATGCTCAGTGCGATCTGCTACTTTTGATTACAATTTGTGACTGTTATACTTATACAAATGTATTAGGTGTCATATAGATATTTGTTCCTGACAAGTAGTAGAATCGACTTACGACAGAAAAAAAATCGAGTCAACAGGCGAATTGAATCACCTTAAAAACGTAAATACAGGAACAGAATGTAATTGATGTCTATTTTGCTATCGTATCTGCATCGATCTACGATTGAACATGAAACGTAAATTTCGCGTTGGGCCTATTATCACATTACCTATGCTGTGATTGTGAAATTTTACGAATTTCACAGCAGATTATCACCGAAACAGTTAAAAGGATGTTTACAAAAACGTGGTAACTGACATTTTTGGCGAATACGAGCTATCGATACCTTTGTATTCGTTTCCGAAGAGTGTGAAAGAAAAAAAAATATTTTGACGTAAAAAAAATTGTCTTTTGTATGGAGGGTCGGCTAATTCGACCTGCCCATAGAAAATATGTTTTTTTCGCCTTAAAAAATATTTCTTCCACTTTTTCCTAATCAGAACACGATACTGAACATGCCCTTAAACGGAAAACAACCATTAAAATTTCACCTTGTAGATGGCACATAAGATATTGTCAAGTACTGATCCCATTATATCAAAATGTACCTATATCTGTATCTGCATGTACCCATAAACGTGGAAAGTGAAGAGTGAAGAGAACTATAAAACGTGTTCCTCCACGGTTAAATTTCAATACTTTTGTTGTATAAGAACTGCGTTGCGAGACTTGCATCTTTTTACATGTACCTAATGTCTTTGATGGGATCTCATTTCTTTTTGTAAGTGGTTTTCTTTTATTTATTACATTCTAATCCACTCTATTTCCCATTTGAACTACAAAAGTAACTTTGTAATCGCATGTATGTGTAGGTATAGGATTACAAACTTACTTATACAGTTCGTATGTCTTTGAGAGGTGAGTGAAATTACAATATTTTTAGGTTTTGCGTGACTTGATAGGCTTATGATAGGCTTGATAGATTAGTTTTTACTATATAATTATGTTTAAAATTTGGAGCTTGTGGGTCTGCTAGAAGTACCTACCTTAAAATTCAGTGAGTCAGTCAGTCAGTGAGTGAGTCAGTGCAGTGACAAAACTTAGGAACTTTGACGTACACTACAAGTTCAAACTGAATGTTATTGAGGGTGGTTTTCGATGATCTGTACATATTAAAAGGAGTGAAATTTCAACCAATTTTATTGGTAAAACTGACTTTAATCTTTGTTTCTGGCCATTTTTTATTTTACAGATTTTTAATTTTTTCTATGAAATTTTGGGCAGTACATCTGTTTGACGCGGTATAACTTTTGATCTTATTATTCAAAACTGTAAGAAAATGAAGTGCTAAACGGAACTAAGCATGAAAAGATGGTCACAAAATACGCAAATTTTTGAGTAAAACGGCGTTTTCCGTAAAAAGAACAACATTTTTGCAGCCGTTTTTCACAATTATAATTTTTTTGTTGGGGTTTTTCTTCGGTTCGGTGGTTATTGTTATTGCTACTAAATAACGTGTCTACAATTTTAAACAATTAGATCAAGAGTTTATACCGCGTCAAACAAATGTACTGTACTGCCCAAAATTTCGCTGAAAGTTTTAAAATCTGTAAAAAAACAATGGCCACAAACAATAATTAAAAACAGTTTTACCGATAAAATTGGCTGCAATTTCGCCCCTTTTAATATATACAGATTATCGAAACCACCCTGTATATCTAAGTCATATTGTTCCCTACATAGCCTTGAAATTTCAGATAATTAGGCCAAAAAAATATTACTTTTAATTGAGCTGTGTAATTTTAACAATAGTATGTTATTTACTTATGTTGTTTTTGTAAACATCCCAGCCGTTTCACCTGGATTATTCGTACTGGAAACCTCAGGCTTGGGTGGACAGTTGCTGGCGCCTCGCCAACCCCGTATTTACCCAAACGTATCACGTATATTGATTCGCAGCCATTTTAATTAATTACCAAGCAGTGTCCAGTCAACGATAGTAACAAGCGCTTACAAACTTTTACCAAGATATTACCTTTTACGTAAGTGTAGGTGAATACGTTCCTGCCATCGGCTCATTTGCGTAAATGACTGGTGAAATATTCAGATTGAGGTATTTATAAACTGGGGTTGTATTGCTAGTATTAAAAGAGCGTCTATGGAGTATGTTAAATAAATAAATCAAGCGTTTTGGATTTGCATGACGTGCGAAGGAGAAGGTTAATGAGTTATTAACCTTCTCCTTCGCACGTCATTAATAATGACTTAAGGAAGTATTCTTAGTACCCTTATTATAGACTGTAAAGCCTTATTTACGTTTTGATCTAAATAATTAAAAGGTATCGTTGGTAATTAGAATGATTTCTCTTGATGAGTGGTTTCCTTCGACATGCGTATTCACTGTACTTAGACTGCGGCTCCACTGAAGCACGGTATACGGTAGTTTTTCTCCGAACAAAAGGTACATCGCGAGCGCGCATGTGTGCGCGCAGTAGGGCGTTCACTCACACAGACATGCGTCGTGCGTAAATACGTGTCGCGCGCTCCTAAACGGCAGAAGTCGTACTACTTGGTTGTCTTTATACTTTGACTGAGGTGGAGACGCGCGGAGCGGAGACGAGGCGTGTCGGGATCGACCAATCACATTAGTGTTCGCTGTTTCCATTGCAGCGGAGTGGAGACAAGCAGGGCTGTCTTTAACCTATTGGAGGCCCTGGGCATAAGGATAATGGGGCCCCTATGACTTTGACAGAACACTATTTTGTTAGATCCCTACCCCTATTGATCGCGGGGCCCTGGGCACTTGCCCAAAGTGCCCACTGGGAAAGACGGGTTTGGAGACAAGATGTGGATTTCAACTAATGTGATTGGTCGATCCTACACGTCTCCTCTCCGCTCCGATTGTCTCCGCCTCAGTGGAGCCGCAGCCTTAAGAGACGCTGTGTGTAAAAAGTAAAGTTTAAGGACATACAACTGGAACTGACTTTTAGCAAAATGCGGGGTCGTAACTTTGGTAAAAATAAGTTTAAAATATAAATAAAATAAATGTATGCCACACCTGGCCATAAAGTGGCTTTTTCCGCACGCTACGCGTACGAAAAAAGCTTTCTGGCCAAGTGTACACATAAAATGATGTACACAACATGGGAGGTAATAAAAAAAGCCCTCGATCGCATATTTACGTCCCTCACTTGCAGCTCGGGCCGCAAACATCTGCAATCTCGGCCTTTCTTTGTTTTACTACCCTAGTTGTGTAATGTACTATTAAATGGTATAGAAAAATGTCCGGAAGATGTTGCAAGGAGCCGATTAAGAATATTTAATTAAATCAGGCTGGTGATGGCGTAAATATTGAAGAGTGCCCAAAAAAGAAAGACCAAAAGAATAATATTCACTAAACTCAATTCAAGCCAAACTCTAGTCTAAATGTGAAATCAAGTCTACTAAAAAAATAGTTTTTAATCGCCAAAGTTGTGAATCAAATGCAATTAAATACCAATCTTACTTTTGGGGTTTGTATAAGACTTTAAACGGTATAAACACATCAGTTATGTACACCATTCTGAAAAATAAATGATATAAAAAAACCCTTATTAAGCAATGATCAAATCCACGTATAGTGTACCGACGATCTCCCAAATAAAATATCATTCCTCAAATCAAACATTCAGAACTCGTTCAGGGTAAAATCAGTAATAATGCATATTTCAGCGACGTAAACAGATTCCAACCGCATTACCCTCGACGTAATAATAAATTTCTAAACAAAGAAACGCTGTAGGAAAAATGTAATAATAATATCAATCGCTCACTCAAAAACCATCCAATTACACGTCAAGGGTGAAACCAAGCACCTCTTCAGCTGACAAAATAAAGCGAAAAATGAAGACGGATTACATGGGAGCAAAAACAAGTGAACGCCGAAACGGGAACGCGATGAAAGTAAAGAGATATGAATACCTATGTCTTTGTTCGCACAGGTGTTTGATGTTCTGAATTTTGAAGTAAAGATGCGATTATATGAATACTATACTTATTATCTAACTTCCGTGGTAATACATTTTTATTTTTATACAGAACGTTCTAAAATTAGAGCGTTGTAACTGGAGTCGCGGTGTATCACATTAACTGTGTAACTAGGAAATAATTTGCCTTGCCTGCTTTTAACGCTAGAAGGATCTTCGCTTGCAATACCGGAAGTTTATGTATTGGTGAAACCGGTAAGGACAAACCAGTATTAGAAGAAAAATCTTGCAACTTACTTCGATCCTAGTTTCTGGTCCATGACCGATCCCTTGAGTACAAAAGTGTTTATTAGGTAAAAGGATAATATGGACCTAAAATTTATAGTCACAGGGGTAAATTTTCAGCTGTTTAGGGATAAAAAATATGTTTATGCCACACCTTGCCATAAAGTGGTTTTTTTCCGCACGCTGCACGTACGGAAGAAGCAGCTTCCTGGCCAAGTGTAGACATAAAATTATGTAGGTACACAACACGGGTGGTTAGCTAGTTGTGTAATGTACTACATACACGTCATGCGAATAAAACTGCAAGCAAAAGCTCGTATTTAAAACATCTATGCGCGTTATTGAAATGTTTTATATACGATGCTCTGTTTACGAGTACGTCCAAATTTGCATAGGCAGAAATATTCGCTGTGGGAGGCTAATTTGTATGCCTTTGCGGCGACGTCCCCGTTGTTTCGCGACTGTCCAGCAGACTAATGCAGGCCGACGCATTAGTGTGTATGTATTGTGTGAACGCGAAATCTTATTTTCAATCGTGTAACGAATAGCGTCGCCAATATCGGTTATGTACCAGTCTTTTTCATACGAAAATATACCGGTATAAAAACTAATAAAGAGTATAAAAAAAGTAGGGTGAGAGGAAGATAAGGCGGTGTGTAATGTGTAGGGATCGACCAATCACATTCGTGGTCGCTGTTTTCATTGACATTGAGATGTGGATTTCAACTAATGTGTTGGTCGATCCTATGCGTCTCCTCTCCGCTCCGCTCGTCTCCGCCTCAATGGAGCCGCGACCATAGTTCGACGCAGTGGCGGTTAGAGGCTAGTCGGGCACCCGGGGCGGCGTAAAGTAAAAGAGGTCTACTTTTTGGCACCGGCACATGACATGCGGTCCGCTGTGTCACGCCTCAGTGCTTGGCACCCTGTCTTGCCGGGACTACGTGCTAACCGCTACAACACCTGGGTACTTGCAGACCACGTTGAAACTTTCGATGTATTTGTGACAGCGTTACTAACAGGTTATTTTGCCTTGACTACAGAGGGTTACGCTTAATTAGGGTTCCGTACCAAAATAGTAAAAAAGGAACCCTTATGGTGCGACTCTGTCTGTCTGTCCGTCTGTCACAGCCAGATATCTCAGGAGCTACTGCTGCTATAGATTTGAAATTTGGAATAGTTTCAATTGTCGCCTTTTTTCCTTTTTTTTTAATGGGGGCCGAAATGGGAGGTCGAAAATTTAAAGTTGGGCTATTATATCAAGTGGGATATCAAATGAAAGGGCTTCATTTATAGATTCCAAAACCATTTTTATGAATTTTTTTAATCATGTACTTATTGATTTAGGATGAAAAATGTTCAAAAAAATATGGAAAGTAAATTTTTGGTCAGCCGTTATTAAAATTGATCCGCAAAAAAAAATAAGCAGTTAAATTATTTGGGCAGCATACAAAGATTTGGCTGGCAATAAATAAAATCGGGCGGCAACTCTTGTTCAGCAAACAGTTTAAAAACGGTTAACATTTTAACCAATATTAATCTGCTTTTTTTATCATTTGGCTGCCTAATAAACAGTCGAGCTGCAAAATAATTACTTGGGTAGCAAGATTTTACAATTGGTCAGCAGAGAGTTTAATTGAGATATACAGGGTGTCACTGTGATATATACTGGGTGTCACTGTGATATATACAGGGTGTCACTGTGTTATATACAGGGTGTCACTGTAATGTATACAGGGTGTCACTGTGATAGATACAGGATGTCACTGTGATATATACAGGGTGTCACTGTGTTATATGTATACAGGGTGTCACTGTAATGTATACAGGATGTTACTGTGATATATACAGAATGTCATTGTGATATATACAGGGTGCCATTGTGTTATATACAGGGTGTCACTGTGATAGATACAGGATGTCACTGTCAGCAGAGAAAACATGTCTGTAAGCAGTTTAATTGAAATATACAGGGTGTCACTGTGATATATACTGGGTGTCACTGTGATATATACAGGGTGTCACTATGTTATATACAGGGTGTCACTGTGATAGATACAGGATGTCACTGTGATATATGTGTATTTTCTATATATACAGGGTGTCACTGTGTTATATACAGGGTGTCACTGTAATGTATACAGGGTGTCACTCTAAAAACGAAACAGCTCCAAAAAATAGGTAGGTTAGGTTATTTTTTTTTGATGACCCTAAAACGAAACGGCTCCCAAAAATAGGTAGGTTAGGGTTATTTTTTTTGATGACCCTAAAAACGAAACGGCTCCCAAAAATAGGTAGGTTAGGGTTATTTTCTTTTTGATGACCCTAAAAACGAAACGGCTCTCAAAAATAGGTAGGTTAGGGTTATTTTTTTTGCTGACCCTAAAAACGAAACGATACACGTTGTGAATAAATAATATAACTTCTAAACATTATGAGATGTATAAAAAATCGAAATACCAATTTTATATGAGCCTATCACAATGACACCCTGTATACATTACACTGACACCCTGTATATAACACAGTGACACTATGTATATATCACAGTGACACCCTGTATATATCACAGTGACATCCTGTCCTGTATCTATCACAGTGACACCCTGTATATATCACAGTATCACTCTGTATCTATCACAGTGACACCCTGTGTATATCACAGTTACATCCTGTATCTATCACAGTTACACCCTGTATATAACACAGTGACACCCTGTATATATCACAGTGACACTCTGTATATATCACAGTGACACCCTGTATATATCACAGTGACACCTGCTACTTGACAGCTGACAATTACCGAATGACAAAATGCGCACACGATTGGCGGCAGAATAGTTGCGCCCAGTTAGGTTTTATTGCCCCCTTTTTTTTGATGAACAAAATGAAATATTTTGCTTACCTACTGATTGCTTACCAAAATTTGATTTACCGTAGATCGCTTAATGCAGCTCAAATATTTAATTTGCTGACCAAAATAATTTAGAGCAGATCAGTATATCATTAATTGCAGCCTGATTTATAAATGTTTGCTTACCATAAGTTGCTTACCAACTAGCTATTTTGGCTGACCAAATACATATTTCTGCTGACCAAAATATGAATATTTTGCTGATCGATTAAATGATACCCAAAAAATATCATTCCCCCCTATTATCTTCGAAGTTACTGAACTGAAAAATCTGTAATAATTACCGATTATTAATATAATCCTAAATATTACAGGAAAAACATAACGGTTTTCCTAACTAGCACCATTTTTTTTGAAATTTGCAAAGAACGTAACACATACTTATTTGCTCCTACTAAACTAACCGCGCCATACAGTTTTTCTTGAACTATTCACGTATCTACTCACAAGTTTGTACGGAACCCTCGGTGCGCGAGTCCGACTCGCACTTGACCGGTTTTATTTTTCTATGTATTTGATTTTTGTATTTATAAAAATTGTGGTGTTTTCAGATTCTAAACACAATGCTATAGGCAAGTCATTATCATAACTCAATTTATTGGTGTTCACCTGGAATTTTTGGTATCGCTGGGCTCGCAGGAGCGCGATTAACAAATTGATAATAAATGATTTCTGATTCTGGTTCTGATTGTCTTGTTTCTCTCAATGGGTTATTATGTGTTCGGCAACATATGTAGTCGACAAAAAGGATCCTATTAATCATCCTTGGAAATGGAAGTCCAGCTACTTTTGTACCAAATAGTACATTGTGTATCAAGGGCGGTAAGTAAGGAATTACAAACGAGTGTTTGTTACAAGGCTGAGGCGAAGCCGAGGGCTTTAATAACACGAGTTTGTAATTCCTTTACCGCCCGTGGCACACACAATGTTTGTGAGGAAATCTAATTAAAATAACCTTACTTAACCTAAATAAAATTGTGAAACTGACAGTGACATTAGTGACATATATCCATACACAATGCGAATGTCAAGTCACGTTCGGAAACCATAACAGTAAAGACCTAAAACGGTTGATTTTATATTTGCAAAATACTGAAATACACTATTTAAACTGTAAATTAATGTTACAGAAATATGTGTTTATATGTATGTATTTGCAATAACAGTTCTCTTTAAATAAATATTACAGTGATAAAAGTTAAAAAAGTAAATTGGCATTTCCTTTGAACACGACAAATAAGAGTAAAACAAAACCATCGTTTCAAATTTAAAAAGAAAACCATTACGCCCTAGGGCGTAATAGGTCATTAACGGCCCGCAGAACCTACGTGTAATGACACCATTTTCGAGCAAGTGTGATGAAAAAATATTTTTCATCACACTTGCTCGTAAAGGGTGTTATAACACGCGCGCTTATAGACCAACTCGAGCCGATTTACCCCCCGTGGGTTACAAATGTCTATAACTCCCACGGGAGGAAAAACTGTATGAAAATCTATAACTCCCTCGGGAGTTATGAGTTTTGTTTTAAAAGTCGTACGTCATTTCAGACTAAGGAGGTTTCGAATCAGCCAAGGCTATTTCACATCTTCAAAACTTGGCTACAAAACCAATTTTAGTGTAAAATAAAACTTATATGGTATATTTTACTATTATTTCCGTAGTGTTTGCGATTATTTTAATGCAATTAAATTAATTTAGTTTAAAATTTTATTTTAAAAATCGGTACAATCTGGCGACATTGCCTGTCAAGTTTAAAAAGTAAACGCAGTTCTTAGCATTATCTGTAGAAGACTATATTGAAAAAGTTGACAGTTGAAGTTGTCTCTTAGCGGGTGCGTTTAGTTTATTTCATTTTTATGTTTTATTTTTTTTTCCTCGCAAATGTGATGAAAAACATTGTGTGTATCACGGGCAGTAAGAAGATTACAAACTCGAGTCATTAAAAGCCCTCCGCCTACGGCGTCGGGCTTCTAATAGACTCTCGTTAGTAATCCCTTTCTTACTACCCTCGGTGCACAATGTACTATAAATCTGTTCAGGTATTTTCCCCGTAATGACCTACTCTGGCATTGTGCAATACATTCTCGTCTCGGAAAAATCTCGTACTAGTGCAGTCGTAAACCGTATTTTTAAGATTTTTCTCGAAAATATTACCACGGTAGGAAAAGTGGTTTAAGCTATTTAATAAATTACAGAAGAGATAAGCTGTTTCATTTAATTTACTTACACGTCAGATGCGATGCGCTGTTGCTTTAAAATAGCTCTGTCCATCCCGTAACAAATGGATTCATAGAAACGTCTTCCTCCGGATAATCTATTTAGAGGATAAAAACCCGTCTAGACCCGTCCCAGCGCACGGCGTGGCGCAATTTCACGCCACGCCACGGCTTCGGGAACTTTTCCGCCTTGACACTACTCACCTGTCAAAGAGCTGTTGTTGCTTAGATTAGTTTTTCTGCGCATGTTTAGAGTATGCCGGAGGTGAATGATGCTTGTTTCTTACTTTGATACCATGCGGTATCTTGAGAGTGAGCTTCCGTATAGCGGGTTGCAGTCGTGCAGTTTTACGTGACGGGTAAATTATTGAGATGCTATTTAGATTGAAATAAACGTAAGGAATTTTCAGAAATGCAGCTTTTTCACGTTATGTGACTATTCTTACGACAGTATGGTTTATATTTGTATTAAAATCAAATATTTATTTTGCTAAAGGGATCTCTGATACGTCTGAGGCTACCAATTGCTAACGTAGATAATTAAATTATATATCTATACAATTAATTTTTTTAGAACAATGTCTAAACAAGAGGATTTCGTTAAGTAACTTAGCTTAGATTAAATTAAAGCCGCAATGAAGCTATTTGGTAATATATTTAGTACCCTAATTTAATTTGATAATATATCCTCAGTTTCATATTCCAATGTATTTGGTCATCATCTATAATACCTAAAGATTGTCGCGTTTCCACATTGAATTACAATATTGTCAGTCAATATATTGGTTTGAACATATTTATAATTATAAATAGCTACCATACAGAATAAGGACACGTGGTAGTTGGATTTTGATAAGGGGAGTTATTCAATAAGTTCACAAATGTACTGTTAATGCATGGATTCTGAGAGTCTGATGTTTGGATCGACAAGTATTTTCTTAGGGCGTCGGGTTGACTAGTCGAGCGACTCTAATCTTAGAGCAACACGGAAGGGATGTGGCGTTGCCACCTATATGTATATATAATAAATACATATTATTTACTTATATACATAAATACAAGTTATATATAAAACATATAAAGTAATATATAATTTATAAACTACATAAATAATACCATGTAAATATTACATATACTACATAATATAAATAGTACTATATAAATAAATAATGCCCAATAATAACAACTAGGACATACACACATGCACGCTATATATAAATACGTATTTACAAAGAACATAATAAAATCGACACTTACCCGAAACACGAAGAACCGTGTCGACATGGAATCGACATATTCGATTACATGGCACAGCGCAGAAGTACCGTTAGTCGGGACGTCACGGAACGAGTCGGCAGGCCGCTGCGCCCTAGACATGCGCGAAACAGTGCCTCAAAAAGTAATGCTATATCACATCACTTTTCCGAAAACGTAATATCACACTGAGATATCACATCACTCCAAACATCACCCGTACATAGTCGATGACGATACGCAGTAGCGCGGGCGCGCGTGAGATACCAACATCACAGCTATCACCTACATCACGCAGCGCGTGTTCTCTGGAGTCTAGGGCGTCTTTTGAAACTATTACGCGCGCTTCACTCGGTCCTCGCTCTCACTCGCGCTCGGGCAATGTTATTTAGAGTGATGTTTGGAGTGATGCTTGATTTCTCGGAGTAATGCGTAATGTAACATCACGCGTTCGAGTGATATCTCATTTGTGATATTACGCGCATTACTTACACATGTCTACTGGCGCCCGCGCCGCGGCTGCCGGCCGCCCCTCGACCCCGCGCCAGTCGGAACCTTACCTCGACACGGAGCGCACGCTTCTCACCGCCGCGATCGCTACGCTTACGCTTGTGCTTTCACTGACTTTCTTCTCTCTTGTGCTTACCTCTGTGCTTGTATGTGCTGCTTGGGCTATTACACGATTGAACGGATTGCTTGCGTATGTTATTTTGGACCTACAAACCTATCAAACCTTCTCCGGTAAGTGAATAACATTTTATTACTACAGGGAGTCACCATAGTGCATTTTTCTAATACTTTTCCACTATTATCGGGGGGTGATCGACGCAGCTCACACTTATTTACACGTACATGAAAAATCGTCTATCACTACGAAACTTACACTTAACAAATAGAACAACACATTGACCAATTCACATTCACAAAGATACATTTTGCATTGAAAACGAAAGCGAAATACGGAACAATTCGGGATATTCACGGAGATCTCTTCAGGTGAGTTACTAGATTTAGTCTGATGACTAATCCAATTAATCTAAGAACGACCACTGGCTCAAATTGCTTGGCATAGGAGAAATACTAACTAAGACACTCCAACACATCCCTAGGAAGTCCGCGTTGCTTTAAGACTCTAATGCGTCGACCGTAGGTTCAATTGGGGTAAGGGACATGCAAATCCATGTCCCTTACGCCAATTGAACCTCGACGAATGGACTCAGGTGAATACGTTGTCATTCTTCAGGAGCCATATTATGATGATAAAATAGACCGTGATCTGTAGCTGGCATAACAACGCCGTGACTCTATCTACTCTATGTCGCGTGACAAATATTTGACAGTGGGACGGGTGATGATGGGTTGTGTAACTAACAACCATTGCCAGTTGTCCTCGAGCTAGATCCATTAAAATGGGCTAGAAAAATCGCTAACACCGTATAAAAGCAGTAATTTGTCTTCCTACAAAAGGTACATCACACGGCTTGTATGTGTGCGCGCCGTGAACGAACGCACTACAAGCAAAGATTTAAGAATGCGTAAGAATGTCCCAGTCCGATCACACTCTGCGCATCGACCTTGAAAACGTATCCCACGCTTTTAAACGATCGAAGTTTGACTATTTGTCTGTCTTTATGCTTTGTCGGTTATGTTGATATACTGCCGTCCTCAAACTAAAATGCCGCTAATTTGTATGGAACTTCATACAAACTAGCGGCCTTTTAGTTTGAGGACGGCAGTATACGAGAACTGACCCCAAATTAGGGATATAGAGCTGGATAATAGATTGATCTTTAATTTAAAAAGTTCTACAGACAACATATATTATTCTGATAACCATTTTCTTTAATCTAAGTTCTATTGTAGTCGACAAATAATACAACTGTAGCTTGTTTCAATTATTGCCATCCGTCCGCCCACCTGGGACGCGCAAGAATAATAATTGTATAAAAGATACTAAGGAAATCCTTCAAATGTTTCTATTTAGAAGCATTCTTCTAGTGCGATTTCCTACAACACAAAGTGTGTTGTTATTTATCTATGCAGTATTTTATATCTTATCCATATACCTACCTGAAGGTTGTAGAACAAAATGGTTTCCTTTGAGTCGAATCGATCCTTGTACTTAATGCTACGATCCGTCTACTCGATGCAGTACCTGGTTAAAATTTACCAATATATTCATAGCTTCAACCACTTGGTCGCAATATAAATGCTCTTTTTGGGAAAATTTTCAAAAGTAAAAACAGACACAGTGAAGTTATACTCGTATACAGGCTGTTTTTGGGATCATCTAGCAGGAGTGAACGGGGTACTGGGGAGGGTCACACTGAGCAACTTTCACTATAAGGACAACCACGAAATCGCGAAAAAAAATCTCCTGATTATGAGTTAATTGATACTTAACTATCAATTAAGTATCAATTAACTCTTAATTAGGAGCTTTTTCGTATATGAGTGAGGAGGGAGAGATTATTTCGACAACGGAGAATCCAAGCGTTACATATATAGGCATGCAAGAAAGCTAATCGTATTTTTAGGGTGCCGTACCACAAAGGGAAAAACGGAACCCTTATAGGATCACTTTGGCTGTCTGTCTGTCAAGACCCTTTATCTCGGGAACGCGTGGAGGTATCGAGTTAAAACCAAAACCATACCAGTGGCGTGGCGTCCAAATAACTCGATTCCTACCGGCTTGCCTAATATCAGGCTTTTGACCACCTTATTCTAGAGTTCTTAAGGAAAATGTACGCCAAATCTGCACCGGCTTGCCCTAGGATATCTTTTACCTACGCCACGCCACTGCCATATACCTACTCAAGTCTACGGTCCCTTGAAGAAAAAATCAAACTTCTAAGTTAACGTGAAAAAAATGCCGCAAAAAACGTAAATTTCGACATTCTCAAGGAAACGAAAATTTCAAAGGGTACTTTCCATTGACCTAGAACTATGAAATTTGGCAAGTAATACCTTATACAACATGTATAGGGAACAATCTGAAAACTACACAGTTTTATTTAAAACATAAAAAAATTACTTTACTCAGTGGATCAAAATTTATAGGTAGTTTAATATATTATGTACCTACCTATAAATTTGTACGGAAAACTCGGTGGGCGAGTCCGACTTGCACATTTCGGGTTTTTTTTATTGAATTCAAGTACATCATCGTTTCAACCTAGAGCCGTCCACTGCTGAGCGTAGGTAAAAACTTTCACAACCAACGGTTGTACGCTTATTACAGTCAAACCCTCCAACTTTACCCACCGCCCAATCTTTGCCCAGGAAGAAAATAGTATATTTTCTTCCTGGGCAAAGATTGGACGGTGGGCAAAGTTGGAGGGTTTGACGTACTTCTATCGACTTCTGGCGACCTTAACTAGTAACATACCTTAATCAGTAAGTACGACATTCAAGTAAATAACTTATGTATATTAATACGAAAACTAAAGTACGAAACATTAGCGTAAATGGATCCCTTTCGGCATTTGGCGGTGATTATTTGAATTTACCTACCGTCTTCACAAGCACTAACACGGTACAGCCGTGTAAATGATCCGGATTTCTCGAAGTTTCACCTCCCACGGGTGTTAATGGGTGTCTTATATTATAATCCTTGCTAAATGTAAAGTTTATACTTGAGTTCTCGCGGGCATAAGAGATATCATTATTACAGTATAGTAAATACAGCTGGTGCCGAAGGTGTTTTATGCTATAGTTACGGAGTCCTGAGACGAGTAGGCCACAGAAATATATCGACGAGGTTGAAGGAAAAGTGTATGTACCTCGCGTGCTAAAAAGAAGTGACGATAGACACTGTCAACTTCAGTTTCCGTCAATATTTTATCAGATTTGAAAATCTGATAGTAATGGTATGGTATAATTGATCAAATACTACCAAATGGAATGGGAAATTTAGGTTTCCATCACTAAATTACACTTTTGGCGTCAAAGGACAAGCGAAAAACGTTACACGCTTAGTTCTCATACAAATCGACGAACTATTTCCTTATCTCGATGTATTTCTGGGCATTTCTCCAGAAATATGTCTGCGGTCACCTCATTCATCTGGCCCTTTTTCATACTAAATGTATGGAGACAGATGAATGAGTCGCAGACATATTTCTGGAGAAATGCCCTTCTGTGGAGTAGGCGGTGTCAGTGAAAATATACAATGTAAGGTAGGTAATTTATGACTGAAAATATGTTAATTTATCACAATATCATAAAAATTATTAAGGGTATTTCATAAAGGTTACATAATTCATATACTATAGCTTGGCAACTTCGTTGGTGACACTCACACGTGTGCTTTTTGTTATGTGCAGCCGTAACTACTTACACAAGTTACCGCTAACACGAACGGCTGCCTGCGGAGGCTGCCTACGGAGGCTGCCTCCGTCGGTCGCCGTTCGTGTTGGCGGTAACTTGTATAAGTAGTTACGGCTGCACATAACAAAAAGCACACACGTGAGTGTCACCAACGAAGTTGCCAAGCTATAATACAATTTCCAAAAAGCAAGTAACACCTCCATGAAATTCCGAGCATAGCCCTTTTACTAGTATTAGTCCCATTGTGAATGACTATGCCTCAGTTCCTTAAGTCATCGTTATGTAGGTACCTATGTGGTTTTGTATGGGGGAGACCTATGTCAAGCATTGGACTTCGATGGCTTATAGACAGATCTTAATTAAATACATAGGTACCAGTGGCGTGGCGTAAAAGATATCCTTGGGCAAGCCGATGCAGATTTAGGGTACATTTTCCTTAAAAGGTGTGTGTGTAAGGTGCTCAAATGCCTGATATTAAGAAAGGCGGTAGGAATCGAGTTCTTTGGACGCCACGCTATTGATAGGTATATATTAGGGAATGCAATAACCGGCCAAATTTTTTAACCGGTTATTAACCGATGTGATGCCGAAAAAACCGGTTAACCGGTTAAAAACCGGTTAATTTATTTTCGTCCATTTTTGTCGTTTTTGTGAGTGTATGATAATAAGAACTACTTTAAAATATTGCTTAGTCGATTATTAAACAAAATCAACTTAAATAACAAACAATAATAATGGGAACTTTACTTCGTGATAATTTGGCCCGACGGAAAATAAAAAGTAAGGCCTGTTTTGAAACGGATTCACTACTTAGATTTACAATATGAAATGAACATGATGTTTTTTTTATTAATTTTTTAATGCGGGTAAATTACACTATATATATTCATAAATTTTGTATTTTATTTCCCAAACTATTTCACCCGCGAAAATATGAAAGGCGAGAAGAATGCGCAGTTTAATATTAACATTATCTATTATTATTTCATCCATAAATGCATTTTTAAAATTTTCTCTGCTCATTTGTGAATAATGCTTCTCTACCGTACCTGACAGAAATGAGTTAATAAATGTATAATTAAACAGCGCTCATAAAAATGCCCGCCTGCTGTGTTCTCTCCCCTGTTCACGGTTCCATAGCTTCAAGGATTACTGTAATTACAATTTGTTGTAAATTTTCTGCTCCAAATATAAACAACGTATTGTTGCAAACACACTGGAATTATTCGTAAATTGCTAAAAGCTTTTGTTAGTTGTCGCTTGACGCGTTTATGCGCCCTCGTTTGCTCCGTGTTTCAATGGGACGTTTTCATATTTTATTTGAAACTTTATAGGCTCTTTTCATAATAGCACTTACATTTAACTTCTGAGAAATAAGGTTTTTGTGGATGCTGTCCCTTTATCTTTTGAGAATGTGAGCTATTTCAAAAACAATGTTGTACTTTGGATTAAACGCAATATGGGATAATAAACTTGTTTGATTTTCAACAATTCATTGCCAAATTGGCACTCTCTCTGATATCACTGATTTGATGTTGTATAAAAACTTAGTAATTTTGTAATTTTTTGTTTTTGAAGTCAATTTAAAAGTACAACGGCCTTCAGTTACTATTTAATAATAAGGACGATATAAGGCTTTTCTTAGATCCCAACCAACTACCTTTAGAAATATTTGATTTTGGTATTCAACTTTAGGTGAAGTCTCTTGCAAATGTCAACGTGAGCATTTGTAGTTTGCTAATTAGTTTTTCTATAACTTTCCTTTTTTTACACCTAACAGAAAACAAATACTTCTCAAGTTGCTTCATTATTCGTGTTTCGTGAGAAAACTTTTGGAGAAACACATGGAAGACTTGATCTTGAGGCTTCTTTTTTTTTGGTTCCGTACCCAAAGGGTGCCAACGGAATCCTATTACTAAGCCTCCGCTGTCTGTCGGTCTGCCACAGGATAGCTTTTGAACCGTAATAGGTAGAGACTTGAATCTACCAGTAGCATGGCGGCCAAAGAACTCGATTCCCACCGGCTTGCCTAATATCAGGCATTTGAATACCTTTATTCTACAGCTCTTAAAGAAAATGTACGCCAAATCTGCACCGGCTTGCCCAAGGATACCTTTTACGCCACGCCACTGATATCTACAATTTCATTTGGCTGTTCATTGTCATTGTCAGAGACAAATGTATCTCCAACTCTCACTGTATTCAGTCGTTTTAGAGATGATACTCATTACTCATATGTACAAGTATATGCTGCAAGAGACACCTCTCATTTCGGCATAAGTCCTAATTTACCGCTACAACATTCACAAAAGCACTTATTTACCTATATTTAGTATTCCGTAGCCCCACTAGACTGCAGCGGAATGAAACGATTGTTCTCCTCACCCACTGCAGTAACTGGCGGCGCTAAATAAATAACAAGCACAAAAGAACCGCTCAAAGCGAGTTCTTAGCCAGCCATTACGAATTCGCTGCGTCCAGCGCGGCAGCGACATTAAAACCATACCTTTCCATATCGTGTAAACCTCTTGCAAATTTATTCAGGACACTCGTTCGCAACTCGTCAAATAATATCTCGGTGATATTTTACCGCGCTAATTGCAATACGGACCATAGTCCACTGTAATACGGTTTCTCCCGCGGTTCCGTTTCAATTTAAGTATTATTCACGTAATTTGCATTGCAGTGGCCGTTGTAGTGGGGTACTGGACTGACTAGGGTGTCCTCTGGATTTGGAATAATCACGTATTTTGCATCAGCCTCGGATGCTGCATTTAGAAAGCTGTATAAACACTTATCTCGGTTTAGTAGCATTATTTGTAAAGCCGTAGCAAAACTCGGCAGCGAATAAATTAATTTTTGCGCTGTAAGTGCTTCGTGAAAGTTTGCGAATAAATTTGTAATTTTTAGCACAATACGTTAGTGAAAAATTATAGCAATTAACTATGTGAATTAAAGTTACCTCTCGGGTTTTTCGCTGTCCCAGTTCCGATCTATTTAATATATCGCTTAATTAAAGTATTCTTCTTTGTGGTCATCTACACATTATACACCTAACTTTTTTCCATTTGGTTAAACCCCTTCTTCACCTATGGGTGTGACGTAATACAAGGAAGGACGACACCTTTTTTAGTTGTTTTCAATCATCAATATCATCATCGAACAAAAAATGTGCACTGTTGGATACAGGCTCAACCATATCCCACTAATATTATAAATGCGAAAGTTTGTGAAGATGTTTGGATGTTTGGATGTTTGGATGTTTGGATATTTGGATGTTTGTTACCTTATAACGAGGTAACAACTGGATGGATCAAGCTGAAATTTGGCATGCAAGTAGACCAAGTCCTGGATTGAAACATAGGATACATTATATCCCGGTAAAGAGTTCCTTTGGGACAATAACGGGAACAACGCGGGCGAAGCCGCGGGAAAATGTTAGTCTAAAATAATTACAAATTCCTGTGTAGGGTCAAAATGAACGTCGCAAAATGCATTATTACTCGTCAAATTTCGGACGCACCTTCCATAAATGAAATTGAATGTAAACGCCAGGAAGCCTGTCACAGGCAGGGTCCGTAATATTATTCAGTTTACCAATTTGCGAAATTATGTAAAACACAAGTATCCGTCGAATAACGAAGCCGAAGGTCGGCCGTTTCCGGTCACCGAATCGGGCCCTCTGGTAATACGGACAAAGGGACTACACCTCTATTAAGTTACTACCTTAATCTTCTTAAGGGGTAAAAAAAATGATTTCTTAGAAATAAACGGCACAGGTTCCTTGGAGATACGGAGAAATTATATCCCGTTTATAATGTTGCTTCGAATTGTTCTTTTTGAATTGGAGGTTGACGTCCGATTAGGGATTAGGATCATTACTGGATGCTGGGAGTTATCGATTATTTAAGGGTAATAAAATAATGTTTCTAAGTACAAAAGCATGGCATCTCACTTTTTCATGTCGATACCTTTGGGTTCAATTGGCGTAAAGGACAAAACGCTGGTTTTGAGGAGAAGCAAAAATAGTTTTATTTTACAAAAAATGGCTATAGTTTTTTTTGTTTCTCGACCTATACTTTCGACATGTATATGAAAAATATTTGAAATGCCCGTATCTTTAACCTGTGATGGCAGTTCTAGCTGTAAACAATGTATTATGGAAGTTAGATGTCCTTTACAACTGGTAAAAATGTTATCAATGTCATTTACACCCGTGACTTTTTTGGGCATTTGGAAATGATGGGGTTGTAAATGACAATCTCAGATGACTTTGTTCCAATTTTGGGGCGTAAAGTTAACAGCTATGTAATAAAAATTGACAGTTTTCGACTTAGTTTACCTTAAAGAGACTTGAAAAATGTATAAAAAGATGATGAATTCAGCTAGGCATAATAACTACTATTAACGACGGGATATTTACCATGTATGTTTGTTTTTGTGAGTTCCCGATATTTCGGCACTATTGCAAGCGCCATTATCACGGAGTAACTGACATGCAGCGAGTTTTTAGTTGTAGTCTACCCACACACCATAGCGATCTACCCTCTTTCGGGTTCGCTTCGCGTTATTCATACTACTACCGTCCGCATTCTCACTTGGAACTCGATCACGTTCACGACACACAACACTTACAGTATCACTTCGCGTATTTACTCCTGAACATGTCTTTTTTCCCTTGGAGAACTTACGGATCACTGGATACCAGATGCTCGACAGTTGAAACCCGTCTTCCCGGTTGAAATTTTTATACTTGAGGATTTCAATAGCTTCCTTAACCATTCTGGGTATATAGTGTTTTTCTGTCGAGCGAGAGGATCTATGGGTTGTGCAACTCAATCCAATCGTTTCCGCGTTCAGAAGATGTTCAGCGATTGCCGATTTCCGAGGTTCGTTGTTTTTAAACATTCGGATGTGCTCCTTTATACGGCATGAGATAGTGCGCTTATTCTGACCTATGTAAGAGCTACCACAGCTGCAGTCAATTTTGTAAATACCTGGGCATTCAAGCGGAAAACGGTCCCTTGGCGTACGTAGATATTGTGCCAGTTTTCTGTGGGGAGTGAAGACAGTCTTCACAAAGAACTTCTTTAAAATATTGGCAACTTTATCTGTCACTCCCTTTACATTTATGGTAGGTACGCCGGTTGTCGTTCAACTTTATAGTCCAGGTGCTTAGGCAAAACGGTGCGTCTAGGTGGTATAATCCGCCCATTATAACCATTTCTCTGTAGAACGTTCTTTAAATGTGTCAATTCACTACCCAAATGATCCTCGTCACATAAATTGTATGCGCGGCCAGTAAGTGACGCTACTACAGAGTACAGTTGGCGAGGGTGGTGGGATCATTTGGGTAGTGAATTGACATTTTAACGCAGGGCAGCTTGTGGCGAGCTGTTGGGGAGTAGCGACCCCACGTACCCGAGTGCTCCTGGGGGTCCTTAGGGAGGGTTCATGGGTAAGAGTGTAAGGACCTCCGCCTCTGGCTTGCCTTAACCGGCCGTCCAGAGTGGAGTCACGAGAGCTATATGCTCCAGGCGTGGAAGTGTTAAAGGGCATAACGCCGCGAGTACCCGCGGAGAAAGCGCAGCACACCTCTCGACACCCTGCAGTCCTTGGCACCGGTGTCGCCCCTAGCTAGGCCATTGCTCATATGTCGCTATTTATTTAACAGGGGCCCATCAGCGGAGGGCAAGTCACGGTCTGTCAGTGCCACGAAAGCCACGAGACACTTTTCCTGACAGGCGCCGTCATGTCTCAATCCATAACCCAGTATTTAGTCCATATTTCCACCGCCATAGCCCAGTAGAGTTAGATTCCATCAATCAACAATAGTCCTTGCATCTGGCGGGGGCTGTCTCTGCGTGCGTCCCATGACACGGGCAGGGACAGCATCCGCTGGGTGTATACTTTGCCTTTCATTAAATTGTCGAAAAGGCCTCTACGCGTTGGCTCTGGCTCCGCGCACGCCTCCCAAAGGGCCGGGACACCATTGTCTCGTGTACGGGAAAGACATACAACTAATAATTTATTTATTTCCGGCATCAAAGGCCCATAGATAAATACCTTACAAACTAACATACATATCACATTACAAAATAAACTTAACAACTTAATAATGTCCTACTAGTGTTTTACTCTCTTCCAATAGCACTAAATCATAATAATGGAAGTGACATAGTGGCTAATGATTATCGACATTAGGATGTCAATCATAAGGACGAGTACGTAGTGAGTAAAACACTGTTAATGTAAACAATAAGTATAATAGTATGAAAAATAATGAATTCATCATCTTTTTCTACATTTTTCAAGTCTCTTTAAGGTAAATTAAGTTGAAAACTGTCAATTTTTATTAGATAGCTCTTAACTTTACGCCCCGAAATTGGAACAAAGTCATCTGAGACCGTCATTTACAACCCCATCATTTCCAAATGTCTAAAAAAGTCACGGGTGTAAATGACATTGACAGCATTTTTACCAGTTGTAAAGGACATCTAACTTCCATAATACATTGTTTACAGCTAGAACTGCCATCACAGGTTAAAGATACGGGCATTTCAAATATTTTTCATATACATGTCGAAAGTATAGGTCGAGAAATCAAAATACTGTAGCCATTTTTTGTAAAATAAAACTATTTTTTGCTTCTCCTCAAAACCAGCGTTTTGTCCTTTACGCCAATTGAACCCAATTAAAGGTATCGATAGTTTAGACCTTTACGATTACGTAAATTGCTTTTATTTTAGAATTTAGACACACATTTGTGGCAATAAATGCCAAAAATAAAGGCTAATCCCTATAAAACCCTGCTCTTCTTTAAAAGATGTGCTATAATTAGATTTAAGGCAGGTCTTAAAGGACAAATAAAAGACTACTTGCCCTTTACAGCCCTGTTCAATTTATCAAATTACGGTATGTAAACAAGTATAATAATTTGAAGGTAGGTCGTAAAGGACGTGTAAAAGAATACATGCCCTTTACAACCTCCTTAATTCTATCAAATAATGGTGTAATAATTTTTTAAGCAGGTCGTAAAGGACGTGTAAAATAATACCTGGCCTTTACAACCTTATTCGGTTTATCAAATTACGGTATTATAATTTAAAAGCAGGTCGTAAAGGACAAGTAAAAGTAAAACATGTCCTTAACACCCACCTCGACTATGCGCTTATGGAAAGTAATCATGAGAAATGAAGGGCTTAAAGGACAACAAGAAAAAAATAGGTCATATACGACAGTATTCATATTTACCGGCGTACTTTACGATACACCTTTTAATTCGTATTTTATAACTTGACACTTACGTCCCTTAACCTGAGCTAGTCTTGCGAATACGATGAATAAAAACTGGGTCGTAAAGGCACTTTTTTTAAAGATATCGAAATTTTAACTACACAGAACGGTAGGGCTTGAAATTCTGAACAAAACTGTATATATAACTCATTTTCGCCAAAATGTCCTTTACGCCAATTGAACCCAAAGGTATCGATGTGCAAACAACAACTTCTTATACATAAATTGGGTCTATATCATCTCCCATACTTTTTAAAAGTCATACTATACAGTATGATGTTAGTCATAATTATCGAAATTTATACAACCTATTTTCTATGAAACCGTTAAGTTTTCAAAATTGTTATAGAACAAACCTAACCTATTGTTTTCTATACGCTAGTGTTTTAAAATATCCTGAAAATATTACCGCTTTAGAAAAACAAATACTGTATGACATTCGATAATTATGACTAACAATACAGTATGATTTATAATTTTATGTGAAACAAGGGGATCCCCATTAATACCAGTATTGGAAGCCCTAGATAGGATAACGTAACTGATGTTTCGAAGTTACACAACTCGTATAAAACTGTTAATCCATACCCGTGGGTCTGAGTTACCCGACCAGCTTTAACTACATATACTATACAGTATACAGTAACAACTATGAGGAGTAAAACAAGTTATGTCATGTATAGTCGAAAAACGCTTACTTTCAGAGATATTCATTATTTTTTAAATGAAAGCTCCCAAGTGTGTAACAAGCCCTAATAAATGTGACTAAGATATTTTGACAATTTTTTTTAAAATCCTTTAACTAAACAGCAATTAACCTTCGCAGTATTTACGAGGCCAAAAAATTGATCTTTCGTTTCCATTTTAGCTTTTTTTTCTTTTTTATAACTTTTCCTCCAGTAAGGACATATTTTTAACGAGGGGCTGAATTTACTGATTTATTTTGTTCCATAAGACTATTAATGTAAAATGACAAAATTCGACCTATCGCACCGTTAGAATGAAAGCTACCTAATTCAATTGTTAAAATCATTGAATTAGGTCGTTTTCATTCTAACGGTGCGCTATGTTGATATTGTTGATATAACGTTATTTATAGGTAGTTTCACGAGAGTTGAGGCCACGCACACAACAACACTGTCATGTAATGACAGCGGGATTTGGAAATTACTGTTCTTTTTTCGTACCGATAGCAGGTTCAACAGTGAATTGCAAGATAGACCAAAAAGTTTGTTTAAGCTATAGCCTTGTGTTTATTTACTCACTCATTCATTTCATTCATTCACTTTTTTGCAATAAGTACTTCATGTAGCTATGTGTGTAATCATTCACCTCAACTCTCGTGAAACTACTTGTATTTGTAATACCATCAGGAATACGTAGTTAAAAATTTGTCGGGTAACTCGGACCACGGATGTAATATTAAGGTTCATTTCGCATTTGGTGTGAATGTTAATAAAGTCATTGTTGCTCGTACCGAATAACGAATAATTATCATAATTATCGTGTTAACGAATAATGTACGAATATGCGCGGTATGGAGTTGAGATTTAATTTTTATTTCCTTGTGTCACGCGAGCGATTATTACGAAGCGTTTAATTTTGAGTTCTGAAATATAATTGTCTGAGGATGACGTAAAAGTCTATAATCGTAATAATACATTACATATCTAGGGTGGGGTGGTAAAACAAAGGTATACCTATGTTTTTTTTGATATCGTGCGAAAAAACGTAAAAATACTTTTGTTACGGTTATACTGCGAGCAAATACATGCATTAAAATACCACTACAAAATGAAATTGCCCTTGCGTTAAATGATATACGACATGCTGCAGAAAAAACAGACACACCAATACCACAAGATATATATGAAGATGTGGAAGATAAGTGGCATAAAAAAGGATACGACTTAATTACACCTTTGCCAAAATTCGAAAATTCCTGAAACAATTTTTCAAAAGTAAATAAAATAAATTGTAAGAGTTTTGATGAAGTCCAGGTCCCAATGCAGCACTCAGAATTCATTTTAGCAGATTATTATGACGGAAGCACTAAGATTTTAGTATTTTGCAAAGGTGGACAGAGCCCTAATTGATAATGTTTAAAGAAATATTTGCAGACGGAACTTTTCAGTCTTGTCCATCGCCCTTTGCTCAATTATTTATCATCCATGCTGAATTGGGTAGTACAAATACTACGACAAAAGTAACCTATAATTTTTGCTCCGCTTAGTGACAAAAAAACCGAAACCTACGTGACACTATTTAGATTATTAAAATCGCAGCTGCCGAATTGGAAACCACAATATTACCATTGTGACTGAACTTGCAGCTTTAAATGCTGTTTTAGTAGTTTACCCAGTTACAACCGTGGTTGGTTGTTATTATAAAAATTATACCATTGGTCGCAACCATGGGGCGAAATGCAAAAAGAATTAAAAGGCCTTAAAAAGACTAAACCGGCCAAGAGATTAGTTGGTTTATGTCCTTTATTGCCCAAAGATAATCTTTGGGGTGGCTGGGAATATATTAGTCGCATTATACCTGCACTGGAAATAAAAATATTAAAAGATTTCTGAATTACGTTGAAGAGCAATGGCATGATGGATACCTGAAAGCAAGCAAATGTGGCAGAGTCATTACACGGTAAAATAAATAAACATAGGTATTAAAAAGTCGAACAGAAATATGTTACGATTGTTGAATTTATTAGCAAAATTAACGGGCATTGATCGTCGTTTTGTAAAGCACGATTCCGATCAAGGCCAAAATCATTAATTGAGAATGATGATTACATTAGAGGTATTCAAATGGAGCTAGTTACTGGTGAGATTTCAGTTGGTGTGGCACTGGAAAAATTAAGATAATTACTCTTGCAAACAAAATTTCATTTAATGTGCAAATCGGGCACGCGACTGCTAACGAATTATGATTACACGGCTAAATTAAGAACAAGTGGCGTAACATTCCCGTGTGGTGAGTGTACAACGTCAGAAACTTTGTCCGCTAATCGTCCCAGAGATGGTGCTGTTCACTTACCAAAAGAATATCACTTAAGAAAGGAAATCTGAAAAATAATTACAAATATTGGTGATATAAAATTAATAATTAACATTGTTAGGTTCATCTTTGAATATTGTATTATGCCTTATTTTCTTGCTCCACGACCCAGAAATCAGCCTGTATAGTATGGACACCTTGCATTGCGGTAACCCAGTTCGCTCGAATGGCGCCCGAGGCCTGAATCGAGTTGTCTGTAGGCAGAGCGTGTGGACGTTTCGATATCCGTCGTTGTCAATAGCTGGAGCGGCTGCGAGATGACGTCACTTCGTGCGAGCTGGCAGCTGTTTTATGCCGCTGTCATGTTTAGAACTTTAAAAACGATATGAGAGGCCATGCCGGGGCGCAAACTGTACAAACTAAGCTGTCAGGTCAGTTCTAAACGCTAGAATTAGGCCAACTAGATTGATAGTTCAACTTACATACATATACATGTTACCTACTACAATGTAACCAGTGTTTACGGATTATTTTGTTTCATAAGACTATAACTGTAAATTGTCAAAATTCGACCTATGGTGATGTAACATTGACGAACGATTGGTATATAAAATGCCTATATTCTAATAAAGATACCTTGTATTACGGTAACCCAGTTCACTCGAGGCCTGAATCGAGTTGGCTGTAGGTAGAGCGTGTGGACATTTCAATATCCGTTGTTGTCAATAGCTGGAACGGCTGCGAGATGACGTCACGACGTGCGGGGTTGCAGCTGTTTTATGCTGCTGTCATGTTTAGAACTTTAAAACCAACATGAGAGGTTATTGATACAAATTGAATACGGTGAAAATGTTTGTCCACTTCTTGGCGCAAACTGTACATACTAAGTTGTTAGGTCCTTTAGTATATAATTATAATATACCTTCTAAACGTTAGAATTAAGCCAATTACATTAATAGTTGAACACACATAGATGTTACTACAATTTAACCAGTATTTACGGATTTATTTCGTATCATAAGACTATAAACGTTAACTGACAAAATTCGACCTATGTTGACCTATGTCGGTTGTTCAATCGAGCCGGCAGTCCAAACATGGGTGGACTGTGCGAAGCTGCAGTTAAATCGGCAAAAACTCATATGCATCGTGTGCTCGGCGGCCAGCGACTCACCTTTGAGGAGTTAACGATCTTTTTCACAAAATTAGAGGCTATCATGAATTTAAGACCCCTATGTCCTTTAAGTTCGGATTCCTCAGATTTGGAACTCTTAACACCAGGTCATTTCATCATCGGTCAACCTCTAGTAGCTCTGCCAGAATACCCGTTTGAGCAAAGCAATATAAATCGTTTATCGCGGTTCCAACAAATTCAAAAATCTTTCAACATTTTTGGTCTCGTTGGCGGAACGAGTATCTCTTCATACTTTGCTACAACGTCCTAAATGGACTTTACATACGAAATCGCCTGTGACCTGACGACTTAGTGTTAATAAAGGAGGATAACTATCCTCCCTTGCAATGGAGGCGCGGTCGTGATATCCGTTTATTATCGGGAAAAGACGGGATGAATCGGGTAGCGAAACTAAAAACCTAAACGGTGGCAAAACAGTATTTAAGGTCTCTGCCCACTACACTGTATCGTACCATGTCCGTACTATGAACATTCAGGCAAAATAAATATTCTTTGTATTGAAAAGTATGAGACTTTGCCCACTAGCACGTTCCGTCACCGACCGGCATTTGTCATACCGTGTCTGATACGTTCATAGTACGGTTATGGTATACGCTGTAGTGGGCAGAGACCTTAAATACTGTTTTGTCACACCTGGCCATAAAGTGCCTTTTACCGCACGCTACGCGTACGGAAAAAGCCGCTTTCTGGCCAAGTGTCGACATAAAATGATGTACACAACACGGGAGGTAATAAAGAAAGCCCTCGATCGCATATTTACGTCCCTCGCTTGCAGCTCGGGCCGCAAACTTCTGCGATCTCGGCCTTTCTTTGTATTATCTCCCTAGTTGTGTAATGTACTATTTCCTACGTAAAGCGGGAAAAAGGTTTTTTTCTTTACTGACCAAGTCAAGATTTCTTATAACTCCCGGTGTCACGAGCACATGTCTAATTAATCAGCCCCTTGGCCCGGGTCGGTCGGGCCAATTTTCTTATTTATCGCCTCCGATTGCGAGCCATTAGTGGACCGCCGCCTTATTTGGTCTGCCAGACTGAAACTGGTAGTTTTAGTATAGTCATTAGCGGAATCCAGGTATTTACCCACCAAAAAAATCCTATACACGTAAGCCGACATTTGTTTTTCTGAAACTATATATATATATGCATATTCTTTTAGTGTATATAATGTCAATTTCCTTTAGAATACACAAATTCACATTTCTTTCGTTATTTTGATATATTTTTTCCCATGTAAAGCAGAAATAGTACATTACTGCAGAGGCCGGGAAGTAAGGAGTTGCCGGCCGAGTACATATAGCTGGCTGAGCGAAGCGAGGCCAGATAGTTACGAGGCTGGCAATCCCATTTCCCGCCGAGGTATGTATAGTGCTTTTCTCAAATATGCAATGAAATAAATAAACTTATTATAATAACCTTACACCTTACTTAAGGTGACGCATCGCTAAACAATGAATCGAAAACGAAGCATTTGCGCCCCGCAACCCGCACACCCTCCTATATTTTTACGCGGTATATCACACACAATCAGTCGAAATGTCATTTCTAGTTACATTATAATCGATGCTAATGACGCTCACTTATAACCTGTGTCTATAAAAACTGTCATTCAAAAAAGAACTCAATTCCATAACCCTATATGTCAAATTTGCAAACGCACATTGAAAACTTTACATTAATATTACCTATCGAAAAGTGCCTACATTGTTTATGTCAAAAGTGAACAGAAAATAAATCGAGTCGCTTCCTATATTTTTAAATTTGTTATTTGTTAAATAGATACACAAAACTTAGTAATGATAATGTATTATCTACAGATCTACTCAAATCAATAAAATACTACCTTGTTTTCTGTACTGTTTGTATGGGAAAAAGTAAAGTGTGATTGATAAATATACCGTAAACACGAGTAATTTTAAATATTATTTGTGTTATTTATTTGAATGGAATAACCAAAAAACCTTAAATAATTTTCGTGGATTTTCCGAATACAATCCTACTAATATTATAAATGTGAAAATTTGTGAAGATGTTTGGATGTGTGTTACTAAATACGGGGTAACAACTGAATGGATTGATCTGAAATTTGGCATGCAAGTAGACCAAGTACTGGATTGAAACATAGGATTTATGCCGTAATTAGTTCCCTTGGGACTATAACGGGAACAATGCGGGCAAAGCCGTGGGTAAATGCTAGTAAAGAATAAATTTTGAAAATTGGTCGAATGATTAATTCGCGGATATGCTATTCGCGAATAAATAATTCGGCAATAAAAATATCGTGTTATTGTTTAGTCGAATAATTATAAGTCCTGATAATTATCCGAAGAATCTTTTGTATTCGAATAATTATTAGGACGAAAGATTATTCGAATAGTTATTAGGACAAATGATTATTCCAATAATGCTAATCTTTGGTTTAGGACTGGTAATGTAGATAGGTACCGCAAATTATAGCACAAACAAAAGTTAATTCGAACATGCTGTTTTTACGGCCAAAATATTTAAAAAAAAAATTACATTTTAACTTTACAATATATATACAGTTTTACATATTTATATTTCAGTCTACGTCCATGTGAAAAATCCTCTGTCATGCGTTTGGAAACAGTATACAATGACCACCATTAGCCATATATGTAAGATCAGTGCGTTGTCTGGGCCAGTGTCATAAAAATGTCTAAAAAGTCATTAAAACATCGTTATCGATACTAGATATAATGAAAACCTAGTTGGTCTTTGAGTATTTATTTATAAAAACATGTAAAGATAGCAGATGTATGCAACTTTACATAATTAAACCTTAAATACTCGTGTGATTTTATATCGTTATTTTGCTATCGTGTTTTAAGACCTCTCGTTATGTATCAGTAGAATAGCCTTCTTACATATTTACATTTTGTAAGCGGATAGTTCTCATATTGTTTTACGAATCCATCACAAACGTGGTTAAACTATTGAGATTTTTATGAGGCAAACATTAATTTAATATACCAGAGAGTGATATGTATTATACATTACCTACTATAAAGTACTCTACTACTACTCACTAATGCATTAAAGAAAAACCGTTACTTATGAGCCATCCTGTATTACACACTATTATAGTTTTCCTTATTTTCATGTAATACAATAGGTATATTACAAATGTTTCTATTTACGTACACCAAAATAATATTTAATTGTACAATTGAAAGACTCGACGACGCCGCTGTTCCAATGTGGACATTTGTTGTCATTTTCCCGCAGCGTAAACTAGACTTATTTGTGGTATAAATATGACGATTACTTACTTTCTTTTAGTCAAATAGTTAAATTTTTCTAATAATAGTGCTTTCCTTTTCCTTTTGGAAAATCCAACACGCTTTTTTCCCATTCTTAAATAAGATTTCTCACAGGTTTTGTTTACGGCGCGGCCAGTCAACTGTCACAGACCTGTCTTTGGCAACGGCCGTCGGCGGACTGAGGGGAGACTGATTTCATACAAATACGCGCTTGTGCTAGCTTATATGAAAAGGTCGTATACGTAGAAACGGTTTTTTTCGTTTCAATTACAAACTACAATTAATTTTCAAAAATCTTATCTCAGATATTAAAGTATAGGTTAAAACTATGTTACTCAGAGAATTTAGGGGCTTAAATAGGTCTGGTTTGCCTGTACAATGCAAATTCCGCTTTTGAAAGAGGTATCTTTGACATACTCGTACTTTTGTCTGTTACAAAAGTTAACAAATCGTGTTCCTGCATCTCACAAAATGGAGTAGTTTATCCCAATAATCAGGTTATCAAATGTTACTTTCATATGTTTTATGATTCCTGAGAAAAATCGAAATCCCTGCCACCAAATTTTCCGATTCGTCATCTTAATAATAAATAATAATAAATAAATATTAGGGGACAATCTTACACAAATCGAACTAGCCCCATAGTAAGCTCAATAAGGCTTGTGTTATGGATACTAGACGACGATATATTTAATAGATACAAATACTTAAATACATAGAAAACATCCATGACTCAGGAACAAATATTCGTGCTCATCACACAAATAAATGCCCTTACCGGGATTCGAACCCAGGACCTCTTGCTTCGTAGGCAGGGTCACTACCAACTAAGCTAAAGCGGTCGTATTTTATAACACAAACTTTCTGTCAGAAAGTAACATATTATATCCATAGACAATGTAAAAGCTGTTCCATTTCACATTTTACCGCGAATATTTAGATGAAATATTTTAAATGTGTATTCGTGTAGTTAAAATTGCAATTTAAAATTGCTTATAATGTGTTATTTGTTATGTTCATGTCAATTTGAAATAAATAAAACTGCAAAATATAGCAAACATCGTTTTTTTAATGGCTGAATGCCGTGATGCTGTGGCCCAAATAAAAGTGGAATGGAAATTAAAAAAAAATACATTGCCGGCCTAGGCTGGCAATGTAAGTATGACATTCCATTACGTGCCAAGTGTCAAGCCGCACCAGAAACGAGATACTTTGCGGCCTATTTTTAGGCACGTAATGTCAACATTTCATGCCATGTTTGAGAAAAGGTTTTTTCTTTACTTACCAAAGCCGAGACCTCTTGTAACTCCCGGTGTCACGAGCACATGTCTAATTAATCGGCCCCTTGGCCCGGGTCGCCAATTTTCTTATTTATCGCCTCCGATTGCGGGCCATTAGTGGACCGCCGCCTTATTAGCTGCCCCGGACTGAGACAAATGGATCGTATTTTAATCAACTACACCACCTTTCCATGGAAGAACGCCGTAAGTGCCTAGGGAACTTATTTTTTTTGTTTGTTAACGGTGTGGAAATTAATTACGCATACCCCCAGGCATTACCAGGTGCCTTAAAAGAACCCTTCGGGAAGGGTTTGCGGGGCTCATCTCCCAGAAGGAGAAGGCACACCGACTAAAACCACACCGGTGATGGAGCTTCTGCAGCGGGACCTGCCTAGGGAACTTATGAGCAGTTAATACGTTTTTCTACGGGAAGGGAGTTCGAGTTATTTGATTGGGAACCTGATTGGGGCCCTGACGTTTGATTCCTTGATTAATAGTTGGATCATTTATCGTTGCTTGACGTGTGTGGTTTTGAGGTAGGCATGTCAACTGTTTATTTCCCTAAACTAGCATTACTAATGTTTGATATATAAACACATTAAACCGTGTTCTTCCCACTGAAATCGCTGAATGTATAGAAAAATAACGTTAAGAAGCCCTGAAATCTTGGAATCTTTTTTACAGGTATTTGAGAATTTGGGCATTTTTTACCCGACTGCGGCGAAGCCCAAAGGAGGGTAATGTGTTTGACCTGTATGTATGTATGTATGTCCGTTCCTGTGTCCGCTCGCAACTAATCAACGGCACAACCGATTTTGATAAATGATACATCATTGGATTCGTCTTGATGGCGCGAGTGTCACTGGGTATGAAGTTCGTTAAAATAAACAAAATGGCGGATTTTATGCACTTTAAAAAATATTTAGTTATTATAAGTAAGTGATGTAGTTGTAAATTGTTAATTTTAATATTAATTATTCGTTACCACATATAGTCTTCATGTATTTCATTTCTTTTTCACTTGACTTCATACTAACCAAGCAAGCCTTGTATGCGATAGTCGCATGATGTAGGTTTCGTCAGTCTTTCATATTTTAGCATATATGTATCATATCATCATTTGCATAATATTTATTTTTTCATTCTACTAACTTTAACACTAATAAAAAGGCGTGAATACTTATAACTTTTTTCGGACTAGTAGTGTTATTTACTCGACTGCGGCGAAGCCCAAAGGAGGGTTATGTGTTTGTCCTGTATGTATGTATGTCCGTTCCTATGTCCGCTCGCAACTACTCAACGGCACAACCGATTTTGATAAATGATACACCATTAGATTCGTCTTGATGGCGCAAGTGTCACTGGGTAAACAAAATGGCGGAATTTATGCACTTTTAAAGTGCACCGTGGTCGGGTTTTTTTTAGTAAAATATTTAGTTATTTTCACATGAAATAAATTTATCTATCTATCCAATGATTATTTTCTTCAGCCGTAAGTTCTTACAGTTTGCGTTTCGCTTTTAAATCCTGAATTAACAATGGGGTTCCCATCCCATGCCCGGAACCGACTCGTAACGCATTCTGGCCGCCATTAATATAAAACCGTTTCCATAATTCATATTCTATTAACAAACTGCACACTGACCGCACTTTACACAAAAGTAATTTCAAACTTATTGAATTTTTGATCTAAAATACATTTTTCATGTTGCAATTTATGGAAAAATATACGGCTACGAAAAATCCCAATAGCTTGTTTAAAATTTAATAACCTCGTATATTGCGAATGCCTTATAAATAAAAACACAGACCCGTGACGCTCGCTACGATTAACTAAAAAGCCGTAATCTCGCTTTTTGTTTGTCTATAATCAGGTAAAAAGTAATCCTACAATTTTTTATAGGTCTCATTCCCATTACCACAGAATTCGCCTGTTGACTCGTTTTTTTTTCTGTCGTAAATCGATTTTACTATTTGTGAGGAACAAATATCTATACGACACCTAATACATTTGTATAAGTAATTAAGTATAAAAGCCACAAATTTTAATCCAAAGTAGCAGATCGCACTGAGCATTGAAAACGCTCTATACAAAATGGGAGTCATAGGTGACGTCATCGTTTCTATCGCTGTACTAAGTTGTATGAAAAAAATAGCATTTTGCCATTTTGAGCACGAAAAAGTGCGTTTAAGCACATAGTTGTCATACATTTATTTTTTAGCGTTATTTTTTAAGCATTCCGAAATTGACTTTAATTTTTCTTTAAGACGATAAAAAAAAATATCGTTTTTTTTAAACTTTGTGTTCTCATAACTTTATATTTTTTATACATTTTTGGTTTATTTCTTTTGTGTTATGATAATTTAATATTTTCCAATCGATGTGATTATATTATGTTGTAAAATTCAACATTAGTCAACATCCGAATTAGTAATAGTACGATGTACAGAAGTCTCTATAACAAAACTGTCGTTCGGGTCCGACCACCAGACGGAACGCATCGCACCCGACCGCCTCTCTGTATCGCATAACGCGTGCTCTTTTTGGTCACTGGCTAAAGCACCCTATAGGGGGCCTCAAGGCCACGAAGCTAAATCGCGGAGTGAGTCACTCCTACCCTAACTAAATATTGAAATTCGAAATTTATATATTGTAATATGATGAATTAACAGTAACTCTTCGTTACTGTTTACGACATGTGACGCACGGATTTGGGTTATAGCAAGTAAGCATTAATATACTATAAATAGATTTAACTAGCTTTAAGACACGTCTTTGTCTTTGGTCTTCGTCTTAGTCTTGTCTTGTACTCAATATAACAAGTATCATCATGAAAGACTATTACTTCAAACCCCCATAGACTCCACCTCCAACTTAACTATTACATGGCGACCCTGCCAGCGAACCAAGGAAAATGAAGAAAGAATAAGTTACAGAATCAAGCTGCGCTATGAAGAAAAATATTTGAAGAACATATTGAAGACTGTACCTCTAGAAGAAAGAAGATTGAAGCCTAGAACACAATTGCAAAAAAAAAAAAAAAAATTCTGAGGAATTGAAGAAAGAAGATCAAACTGAAAACTGAAAAATTATTATGAAAATTTAAAGACATATTTTCAAGAAAGAAGATTTAAAAATTATGAAGAAGACAACAAGAAAGAAGAGCGTTGTCCAGGGTTATCCCGGCTCGCAATTCAAGAGGTGTCCAGGGTTATCCCGGCCCATTTCAAGAGGTGTCCAGGGAAATCCCGGCCCATGTTCGAGGGAGTCCAGGGTTAGCCCGGCCCGTCATCGAACATCGACAGCATCAACCAACCCGCTCGCCAACGTGACCCGCGGCCCGCCCCGACGCTACCTAGCGCAACGTCAGCTTCATTCACTTACCAGTACCTAGATTGATTCCGATTTATGTAAGTTTTTAATTATAACAATATTGTAATGTAATTTGTCAATGTGTTTAGTCAATAGCCATACGTTTTTTTTTATCAGTGTTAAATACAGTTTTGCAGTATAATATTTAGTTGCGAATTAAGAATAATACGGTAGAGTTCAGTTGAAATAAAATATATATTGATATATTATTCAGATACTTAACGTAATGTGATTGCGAATTGTTTAGCGGATATTGTGTTGCAATTTATCAAAATATTTAAATAGAAGTAAAAATGTATATTATCTCAATGATAAAAGCGATATAGGTATTTCGCAATATGATATAGTATGTAGAACAGTATTCCGCACGGTCAGCACGCAGCGGTCATCGCGCTCGTGCGCCGCGCCCGCGCCCGCGTATTACGTCGGCATGTGTCCATTATAATAGTTAGATTTTAGTATGACCTACTTACCGAAAATATGTATTTGATTTTGCATTCAGTAATAATATTTCTCCAGATTTGTTTTTATATTTCAAAGAGTTTATTACGAGATATACCCGCATTTCTAGGTCTGATCAACCTAGAGTTCGGGATAGCATCAAATCCTTAAATTGTCTAAGGAACATGTAAGGAACAATATAAGTTGAATAATTAATATACAGAAGGTTTGATATCCGGGTACGGTACATATTATTGTGATTTTTGTGTTAGGGAAGTTAGAGCACTAGTCCTTCGTGTTGGCTCATGGTGTTTTGGACTACCGTGCCCTCCGTGAAAACCGTTGGAGACTTATAACGTCTTAATGTATTTGTGACTCTAAGTACAGGCAACCGAGAGTTAGGCCTGATATGCCGGTAATTAAGGGTGACCATGCCCTTGGGTAACCATTCCCAATTGTGTTTTTGAGAGGATTGAAGGGTGACCATGCCCTTGGGAAACTATTCCCATTTGTTTTTTTTTATTAGGAGCTAAGGACTCCGATGGCATTACATATTTTATCATTGGGTAAATGTACCGATACCTAGGAAATGTTTACTAATGTGTACGATTATAAAATATGGCTAAATAAAAGTAATTTTGAATTTAATTTTAACACCTTCTTGACCGATATGGACAGTAATTTTGATAAACTTATGTATTAACTAAATGGTGTAATTTATGTAATTTCAGTTATTATAATATGTTTAAATGTTTTAGTTCATTTTATAAAATAATGTGTTAGTTTAAATGCTACAAATAAGAAACAAAAATTTAAAACTCAACTGCGTTCGTCACATTTTTTTTGTTGCATGAGGGGGTGAAGAGTGAACTTTCGGGGGAGATGTAATATGATGAATTAACAGTAACTCTTCGTTACTGTTTACGACATGTGACGCACGGATTTGGGTTATAGCAAGTAAGCATTAATATACTATAAATAGATTTAACTAGCTTTAAGACACGTCTTTGTCTTTGGTCTTCGTCTTAGTCTTGTCTTGTACTCAATATAACAAGTATCATCATGAAAGACTATTACTTCAAACCCCCATAGACTCCACCTCCAACTTAACTATTACAATATGATATTGCGGTTTTTTGGCATATATTTATATATATCAATCAGCACAAATAGTCAAGAGCTCCACAGAAGTAGCCAGGGAATCAGGACAAGTATGTGACATTCCTCGAATCTGAAATGACCGTACATAAGTGCAGTTATTAGTTTTCCCTATAAATACGGGAGTCTAAAAACCCAATAAATGCCAGTTTCGACTTCAATGAGCCCCCCCGAAACGCTATAAAAATCGTTAATTAACTGCGCTTTTAACTAAATACTATCGGTGGTAGGGCAGACTCGCTCGCCGTGATCGCGCGAGTCGGTCGCTTGAAAGGCAAACCTACTAAAGCGGTCTGTAAATTATTTCTGTACTCAATCATGCAATAGTTACAAAATGCGTATTTAGGTATATTGCGACGCGAACAGTCGTTATTAAGCATAGCGGGCTCTATGGCGAAGTAGTCCGCTTGGTTATTCACATGAATTTCAAAACGAGTAATTGGTTAATAATCTCTTAATTAACTACTTAACTAATGACAACCCGTTTGCTCATGAGCAGGGGCATACCCTAAGATCAAAGTCGATAAATTTCTGTTACTTTCTTTCGCGTTATAGGATTATTGCGACATAATTTTTACTCCGTTGACTCTAGACATTTACGTGTCGAGAAAGTACATTTTTGCCACATACAAGCATTGCGAGTGTAAAGCTATTATTTCCGCTGGCAGACCGGGCAGTTACAGGGTGAAGATCACACAGATAACGTATCGCTAAAAGCGCAATGGCACGAACGAACACGTTCCATTGCTTTAGCTGGAACTGTTTTGTATCACACATTCGTAACTAAAGAATGTAGCCGCTGCACGACATCGCATTTTCAAACCCAATCAAAACCATTTATGGCACCGTTGAACGTGAATACTCGGAGCACAGTACGTGCTTCCTTGGGACAAAATAATTTATTATAAACTTACTTTTGCCTGTGACTTCATCCGCGTGGACTCGTTAATAGTCTTAAAAGATTGCTATTAGATTCCATTAGGCGTAGTATTAATTTTATCGCGCTTTCATTTAAACTTTCATCCCCATTTTACACAGTTCCGAGTTAATAGTCTATGTCCAATGTCCATTCTCAGACACTAAGCTATCTGCATATCAAATTTCATAACAATCGGTTTAGTGCTCAAGCCTGAAGGTGACAAAAGACAGTTTTTTAAATAGGGGGCAAACGAGCAGACGGGTCGCCTGATGGTAAGCAATCACCGTCGCCCATAGACACCTGCAACACCAGAAGAGTCATAAGTGCGTTGCCGGGATTGTTTTGCATTTATTATAGAATTATAGTAATAAAAAGAAAGATAATAAGTTAGTATAAGTACATAATCCACAAACATACATGATATAGAAAACACAAATAGATGATGAGAAATTCTAGACACAGTATACTAGAGATCACACTATAAACTTTATTGACAGGTCTATACCATTTTAGAATACCCACCGAGAGTCATGTGTCGTGTCGTGGTATAGAATAGGCACTGACACACTATGGTGCTGCGGGATACGCAGCGCTGATTTTCCGCCAGTACCTACTAACACTACGCCGAGCAACCAGGGCAACGCTGTCATAATTTAAGTTTGTAACATAAGTTTGTAGGTACTATGTGATATAGTATATTATGAGTGTATGAGAAATATTTGTGTATAATTGATGGGAATTTTACTTTATGGTATACCTATGTATAACATAATTGTCTATCGTGTTGAATTTGTAGTTGTCTGATGTGATGCGTGAATATAATGGGAAACAAGGGTATTACAGGAGTTCAGGTACTTTGTTTTTGTGTTTTTAACAAATGAGATCGCAATAATAATTTAAAATTGGCTTTAGATTGTAAGGATCGAATGGGTGGTGGTATGTTGTTCCAAGACTTGCTGGCGCGGTACCTAAAACTCCCTCGAAAGGCGGCAGTACGATCTCCTGGAGCTTGTAGAAACTGAGTTCGTGGGACTCTCACCAAGTGACAGCTTCTGGTACTAGACCAAACCAGTTTTTTATACAAGTAGCTTGGGGTTTGAGTTTTAATAATATCAAACAGCAGGGATGCTAACATGAGATCCTGTCGTGCAAGCATTTTGAGACGTTGGCATCATTTAAAAATAGAGTGACATGACTACGCGGAGGAATCTTGTAACAGAACGTGTAACTACGTGGTTTTCAAAGCGTAAATTACTATCCATCACTAAAGCGAGGTTGCGCGCCTCATTCACTCGATCTACGCTCACGCCATCCATTTCAATAGTGGGATTATTGGCTATAATTCTATTTGTTTAACTCAATGATCCGAGAACTAAATACTTAGACTTTTTGGGATTGAGTACCAAACAATTTTCAGGTTCGATAGGTCAGAGAGATTTACGTTAACTTGGCTTTTCTGTATTATTAAACGTGATTACCGTAACAAAAGATTAGTTAAAGTTAGCTTTCCTCATTGTACTAAGTTCGGTTTAGAAACCGATGAGTTAGACAAAGTTACATGTTTCGTGAAACGCGTATCGTATGTTAGTGCTAGTTAAAAGACAAAAGTAGGTCATTACAACAGAAAAAAAACTATGATGCACGCCCTCTAATGCCTAGGAAAATCATAGAAATTGTTAAAGAGAACGATGGTTGCTAGAGGATTCTTCGTAATATTGAGGCACAAATTAATTTAATTTCAGTTAATACGAGTATACGTGTATTTACTTTCATTGAAAAGTCATGTTCATTGCAATTACGATGTTAGGTAAGGTATTTAAGGCCGTCACCGACGGACTGCAACCCAGCTGTAACTTGTATAGAAACTATGGTCAAAGCGTACCTACTAAGTACTAAAACAATGAGAAAGATCCTCCTTATTCCGTAGCACATAGGTAACAGAAAACACTATAAAAACAAACTATTATGGCATCTCCTGTTAACTCAGCCGCCATTGATTCTGACTTTTTTCTGTCGTTTTTCAATGGTGCACTCTTTTCATTAACTCTATATCAATTTAGTCACTTGAGGTTTCACTTCCCTAAATTTCAGGGAAACCGCTAAAATAGGCGAATTAAATAGAGGTTACTTTTATTTTTCACTACGTATGGACTAACTCAATAGTTTGCTTTTCGGATATTGTGGCAATATTTTAGAGCGTATAGCGTCTCGTGCAATTCCGATACGAGAAAGTTTTGAAGTCTAGCGGCTGTCACAACACTGAATATAGTGGCCTGCGCTAGTTGAACACTGAGTTTGTTTTATTGTTATTACTTAGCCGATTTGTGTTGTGTTCTTTGTTCATCGGAATTTCAATGGATTTTACAGATTACACGATACTTCATTATCTATTATCATTAAAGAGAAACGTCGTTTAGGGGTATATAGAACCGGGAAATTTATTTACTTCGAAAACTCACTTAGGATTGCCTAGTTTGTATACACGATCATTTACCGCGATATTTAACCGCGTAAAGTCAATTAATCCTATCCGATTCTACTAACATTATAAATGTGAAGTTTGTGAACAAGTTTGGATGTATGTGGTAACGACTGAACGGATTGGAATGAAATTTGGCATACAAGTAGAAATTAGTCCTCGATTAAAACGTAGGATACTTTATATCCTAGTCAGGAGTTCTTTTGGGCTTTACATATTTATTTATTTAGACTTTATTGCACAATATAGGAAAGTACACACGGCGAACTTAATGCCATAAGGCATTCTCAACCAGTTAACCGCTGGGCCGAACAGAAACATATACTTACAACATTATACAATCAAGTGAGCGAAATAAATGCTAGCTTGCAATACTCGTACTTTTGTCATAGTCTTGATTGAAAACATTTTAAATTGTCTAAGGTCTCTTAACGGTAAGGACGACGTGTTTACTACTTAAGATGGTTCTGGACTATCAGACTGATACCAAAGTATGTATAAAAACAGACAAGTAACTCATAAGACACTCTTCGGCCGTTAGGCGAAGAACACACCGCAGCGAAAATCGCGGCGACGCGCGACTCAGCGATTTTCAACTTTGTATGTAGAATCATCGATTTGTATAGAAAAATCGCGGGGTGGCGCACACCGAAATCGCCCGTCGCGGCGATTTTTCCCGAGTAGCTGCGCATACACGGAAAAAATCGCGGCGACGGGCGATTTCGGTGTGTTCTTCGCCTTAAGGAGCGCGCAATACCTATTCAAAGTCGAGGTGTAGGCGGTGCGATCCGTACTGCAGCATTCTTAACATTGCTTAACATTGCTTGTATGCGTTCGTTCACGGCGCGCATACACACAAGCCGCGCGATGTACCTTTTGTAGGAAAAAAAATACTGCTATTGTAATATGCTGATACCTACACAATAAAATGTATGCCATACCTGGCCATAAAGAGGCTTTTACCGCACGCTACGCGTACAGAAAACGCCGCTTTCTGGCCAAGTGTAGATATCAAATTATGTACACAACACGGGAGGTATTAAAGAAAGCCCTCGATCGCATATTTACGTACTCTTGCAGCTCGGGCCGCCAACATCTGCGATCTCGGCTTTCCTTTGTTTTACCACCCTAGTTATGTAATGTGTTATTAACGTAATGTTATTACGAAATGAGCTAAGTAATAGTGGCTTTAGTAGTCAATTACTGGATCGCACGCTAGAGGGAGCCCTTTCTGCTAATGGACTGAGGACAGTTTGATGCATTAGGATTTGATTACGAATGTCAAAGCTTCCACAGTTGAACTATTATCTGCTTAATGTGATTGGAAGGTTACTGACCGAGCGAGTGCGAAGTTTCCGTATCAACTTGGGCAGAAGTGGGATCGTATGTCCGGACGTCCGGCTTTTCATCTCTACAGCTTGCATTTCTCAACCGTATGTAGTGAAATTTTGTGAGTAGCTTCGATAGTTATATACACTCGCGGTCAAAAAATTCAGGTCAGTGAAATATCGCCATATTTCCTAAATTACTCCAGGGTTGTGAAATTATTGAATCCCGTTTTGAGTTCCGTTTTCGTTAGAAGACCAAAACAGAATGTCCCCCGACTGCAAACAAAATACAACATACAAAGAAAGAAAGAGTGCACAGAAACATTTATATATTAGTTTACATAATTGAATAATTCCTTACTTTATTTACAGCTTGTTTGCTACTTTTAATTTCGCGTTTTTTTAATTTGGCAGTCGTGTTTTTTTATTTTTAATACTTTATTTTATTTTAGGCATTTTAGTGACATGATTCGTCTAAACAGGGGCTCCCAAACTGTGCGTCGCGACTGTTCCAGGGGCGTCGCGACACGAGACATTCAAGTCGTCGTACGTTTAAACTAAAACGACTCGAAAGTATCTTCTTTTATATGGGCGTCGCAAAAGGATTAGTTAAAGCATGTCAACGGAGTCACAGGATAAAATATTAATATTAATCATTGCAAAGGTTCTTCAAACGATTAAGCTGTTTGAAAGATCCTTAATATTATTTCACAAGAGGAGGAGTATTTTTCGAAGGATTTATGGGATGCAAATATAGTGATATTATACAAAGGGAAAGGTGATCATGATTGAAATAATTATCGCGGTATTATTTCTCTACTAAACGTTACCAGCAAACTATTTGGAAGTGGTATGATTAAGCTGGAAAGTCTCGCTAAAGCATGCATTTTGTGGGACCCACTCGCTAGGATTGGAAGTTTCTTTTTTTTTCTGACGACATAAAATGGCGTACAGTTTCCGCCATATTGGCGTACAGTTTCCGCCTATAGCACTCGGACTAACGCAAGGATTCTAACGATACCTAACATGTCGGTTAAGACGTTTAGAAGTTATTGTGGAATAAAGAAACTCAGATACATACATACATGAAACCTGAAAACATAACACTTTTTTTTTGGTAGTCGTGTAAAAAGAGGAATAGGATTCAAATTGATCTACCAATTTTTTAAGATTTGCAATCCATAACTAGAGGATGCAACTGCATTTGCGATGGAGAAATAAATCAATTTTTTGCTTTATGAATATTTTTCATGTTTGTCATTGGATCATGGAGGTAGTGAAAGCAAGCTCTCGGTCACCTCTTTGAAATATCAGAAATATGCACTACCAGGGAATAGTTGAAGCATTATTTATACATTTACAGAATATACAAAGGCCAAAGAGAAAAAAAAAGAAATATATTTTTGTGACATTTATAATTCATATATTCTGCAACGTGATTCTTGTGCACGAATTTGACGCATTTTGTAGCTGAAGGCACTCAAATTACACTACGGAAAAAACTCGTCACGTTTCAATAACGTAAAATATTTACATCGAAAATATATATATTCTCTTATTTTTTAATCTATTTTTAAACAACTAACATTTTTCTTTTTGCTTTTTTTGTTACTACAATGAATGCGAAAGCGGGCATCATTATTATGTAACTTAGATACCTCTTTTGGGTATTTAATTTCACAAATAATTAAATTATAGTTAAAATCCGTATTAAATACGGCATTTCAATGAAATGTTTCGGCCCTGACAGTGAAAAACTATACGCGTCAAACGAACGCGATTAAAACTCATTTTGTTAAAATACTTACCAATTTCCCAATGAAATTATTTCTTCATAAAATTATCCTCCTAGCCGTGTTGCAACCGGGCCCTATTTAATAAACGTTACAATCCTACAATTTTGTAGAAAAGTAACAGATTTGTCAAATTGTACTACAAGTGATGTCTAATAAACCTTACAAATATGTAAGAAATTTACGTATTTATAACTCACAATTATCGCAATTACAAGTACTGTTTAATAAAAGTTTACACATGTAGAAAATGCCCGTAGATTTTGATGACAATATTGTACTTACAAAAAAGTAATTGTAGGGTACAATTTACATAAAATGTAAGTGTTTGGTGTAAGTTCTTAATAAAAAAGGTAGATTTCTTACTCTTCAGTTTAGCATTTTAGTGTTACACGGAGTACTTTCTTGTTGGTTTGGTTTATTAGTAAAGTCATGGATAACAACAACAACAACGTAACGTAACTGACATCTCAATTTTATTATCCTCAATTTTTTTTTATTATTATTTTATGACTTTATAATTCTAATTTTTTTGTCTTGTATTGTCTTCACGTAATGTTAATTATTTTTGGATGAACATTTTATGTTATTAAATAATATTGTAATTGTTAAATATATAATTACTGAATTGCGCTCAAATGTTGGCACGCCTGCTTGCATTGCTGAGCACATCGGGAGTATCTATTTTATATAAGACCTATTATACCTACGTGTTCTAGCACATACATTATTTGACGTTTGAACAAAATTACAATTCTATTTCTAGTATACTAGAATAAAGACATGTTATTCAGTCGAAAAACTATAAGTCATATGATATGAAAATCAACAAGCTACCATCACTACTCTCACTACTTGTTGTTAAAACCATGTTTAATATTATTTATTTATTATTGTTTAGGTTGTAGGACACGCTCTTCAAGTTTTGACACACCATGAGTCCACCTGTCGGAATTGTACTACAATTTACATAATATCTAAACTTGTAATTACAATCGTGTGTTTAATAAAGCAGTTTTCCCTACAAATATGTGAATTGTCACCTGTACAATGAAAATGTTTATTAAACAGATATTTGTAAAATTGTAGTTACAATACTACAATTATGTAGGTTTTCCACCATTACAAATTTTTAACTTGTAATATTTATTAAACATAAATTTGTAAAATTGTAGCCTGTAATCTACAATTTACAATTTGTAACTTGTATTGTTTATTAAATAGGGCCCTGCTGGCGTCCAAATGCAGACAATATCGCGGCAACCACTGAGCAACCGTGTACGGACACCTTTCATCCGCTCAAATTGAATCCAGCACGACGCTTCATGCACATTACACAGGGTTCCACGCGCGACGAGTAATTTGTGACGACACATTGGCTCATTTTATAAAGCTACAAATTGCAATTTTACAAGCCTAAACTAGTAACACCGCTCAAACCAAGAAAAAAAATGGTTTAGGAATCTACAGAACAAAATAAGCCCTTTCATTTGATACCCCATTTGATATAATAGCACAACTTAAAATTTTCGACCTCCCATTTCGGCCCTCTTTTAAAAAAAGTGACTCGGCCATCTACAGGGTGGGAGGAACTATACCGATATATTTTAGCCATGAATTCCTGGTGGTGTGACGAGTAAAATTTTATTTCAACATGGGTCGAATATTGTCATTTTACATTAATAGTCTTATGGAACAAAATAAATATGTAATTGTAAAGCCTTAGAAGTAGTTAAGCAGCATACATATCTAGTCCTAAAAATTGATAATAGATTTAACTGGGGTCATCATATTGATCATGTGTGTAACAGGCTAAGAGCAATTCTCTGTAATATTAGTATAATCAAAAATAAAATGCCATATAATACTCTTCGTCTGTTATACATGGCTATGGCGGACTCTATCATTAGTTATGGTATATCTAGCTACGGCAGAACATTTAAAACATATCTACAGCGCATATATAACTTGCAAATTAAACTCTTAAAAACCATTGTACCACTTACAATTAAACATAAGTATAGACAGAACTATGACAACCTATTTAGACATTGTAGAATACTAAGTATATACGATAAAGTAAAACTAGCTGTAATACTTGAGTATAAAGACAGATTGGGGGATCTAAATAGTTATGAGAGGCATACCAGCCTGCGAAGGCTGGAAAATAGTAAACACTTTATTGTTCCTAGAAGCACCAACACCTATGGTAAAAGAGTTTGGTCAAACTTCTTACCTCATACACTGAATGGATTTCCCAAACAGGTCATACACAATGTACTAAATAACCCAATGAAAAGTAAAAATATAATTAAGAACAATCTAATGTATAATAAATAGATTTAAAAACATACGCTTAGTAACATAATCTTAAATATATAAAGATTTACTCTAAGCTGTGCATGAAAAAAAAAATTGTACCTATTTCTTTAAAATAAACAGTTTAAATTTTAAATTTTTTTTTTTTTAGTAAATTCAGCCCCTCGTTATAAACATGTTCTTACTGGAGGAAAAGTTATCAAAAAGAAAAAAAAGCTAAAATGGAAACGAAAGGTCAATTTTTGGCCACATAGTCGCTTACCATCAAATACTGCGAAGGTTAATTGCTGTTTAATTAAAGTATTTTAAAAAATTTGTAAAACTATCTTAGTCACATTTATTAGGGCTTGTTACACACTTGCGAGTTTTCATTTAAAAAATCATGAATATCTCTCAAAGTAAGCGTTTTTCGACTATACGTCACATAACTTTTTTTACTCCTAATAGTTGTTAGAATCTATAGTTAAAGTTTGTCGGGTTACTCGTACCCACGGTGTATATAACCGACGAGAAATACAATCGCGAACCACCAGGCAGCCAGCAGAACCGCCAGACAAAATGAATAAAGTTCTACTAGATTGAATATCATTGAAAATAATCTACCTCTTCTACCTTTTTGCAAGAATTTCAAAGCGATTCGTCCTAGCGGTCCGTGAGTCTCCCCGGCCATGAACATCCCATTGTACGAGCCGTATTTTCGCTTCTATTACCTGTAGTAATCAGTTAAAGGGGACACAATGGCGCTTTCATCCCATTCAATGGGAACAGATTTTACAAGATAAATGTTCTCTTCGCAACGCGTCATTGTCGGTGATCGCCTCAAGTGGCCATTTCAAAAATGGCCGAAAGGTATTAAGCTAATTCTGGAGCGTTCTAGATGGAAATCGAATGCGCTGATTGAATAGTAACGATAGATTCGAATGTAATATCGGGTTTTTAGATTGGTTTTTGCGTATGTGTGATGGTTTTATATCTGTATGTGTCTAGTCCTTTCTTTTTAAACTTGAGCACGTATTCCCGTGGAGTAGGATAATGGAATTGTCATCATCAGCAGCCGAACATTTCCGTTGTTGGTTGGACATACGCCTCCCCCAAAGAACATTATCAATCGGGTATCCTAATATAGTACAATACACAACTAGGGTGGTAAAACAAAGAAAGGCCGAGATCGTAGATGTTTGCGGCTCTTGCTGCAAGCGAGGGACGTAAATATGCGATCGAGGGTTTTCTTTATAACCTTCCGTGTTGTATACATGTATAATTTTATGTCTACACTTGGCCAGAAAGCGGCGTTTTCCATACGCATAGCGAGCAGTAAAAGCCACTTTAGGGCCAGGTGTGGCATAGATATTATAAATGTGAAAGTTTCTGAAGATGTTTGGATGTTTAGATTATTGGAGATTTGGATGTTTATTAATAAATTTGGCATGCAAGACCAAGTCCTGGATTAACGCATAGGATACTTTTTTATTCCGGCAAAGAGTTCCCTTGGGATAGTAACGGGAATAACGCAGGCGAAGCCGTGGGTAAATGCTGCTACAGACGAAGCCACTGTTAACCACCTGACTTTAAGGGCCTGCGATTTGCGTTGCGAGTGAGCTGCGGACGAGTTCCCATTCCTTACAAAACCACTAGCGGCGAACTCGACCAACATTTGTATGGAACTTCGCTTCTAACTCGCCCGCAGCTCGCTCGCAAATCGCAAGTGTGATAAAGCTCTAACACGTTGCAAAAAAGTTGACATTCGTTTACGACATTCGTTTACGTTCGATAGAGTTGATAATCAATTGAACTTTAAAGGTGGTTGTAACGACTTTTTACAATAACGTCATCTTGGTGTTTTTGAGGTTCACAAACAATCGCTTTGTTTCCTTTAAGTGGATCGTACAAATATGAATAAAAAATACTATACAGTTAACAGTGTGTTCAATTGTACGCTATAATAACTAACTTTGGTAGGTGAATTGGTGTTTGCTTGAAATATATGGCGGCCACTGCTAACTTTGGTTAGAAAAAGAAAAAAACTACCAATAGCAAAGATAAAAATAACTAACTACTATTATTACGTGATTTCTAAGTGAACTTTTTTGTAGATGCTCGGCTTCGAATAACGCTTTATACAAGTTGTATGCAGCTCACTGCTTCACCTGGTAACAAGTTGAATGGATTACGCATACTTATGACGGGATCCCACGGGAACAGAGCAGACGTGCGAAGGCATCCCGCGGGATTTCCCGGCCAATGCACCGTTTTGCTTACACAGGAAGAGGTGTAATGAGCCGGGAATTCCCGTCAACTACTCTCTTCATTAGTCATCTGTTTAGTGGCATGACAATGCCCTCGATTGTTATGGACGAAAATATAATACTGGCTCTCTGAGCTTGACCTCGCAAGTCTATAATCCCATGGCTTCAAATATCCAAATTGAAAAAAAAAACAAAAACGCGTTACTTATTTCCGTGGAATCACATGCCTAATACGAAACACTAGGTTATAAGCCGCATCTGAGCATTATTATAACAAAACGAGCATTACGATATAAAAACAGTGGCTCCGTGAGCTATAGACCTCTTGAATTACATATTTTGACTAAGGTGTAGAGTTTGTGAAGTTAGGCCTTGTAGAGTTAGGGCGTGTAGAGTTAGAAGCTTCGCTTTAAATGAGATTTGATAACTTTTTGACAGTGTGAGTCACGTGTGTCTTGGCAACATTTTACATGAAAATGTTTTTGGTGGGATAAATACAAACAGATGTATATCCATCAATAAAACAACAACGCATTTCTTCTTCACAAGTAAACGTAGACAGGTGATCGATGCCTGGCCAAAATTGTCTGTATTCAGCCACTACTAAGTCGAGTGATTTATTATCTTGTCGATTATTCACCGTGCATTGTAATCAGTCTTCGGAAAAAAATGTCGTTTCGTACATTTGTGGGTAATCCGTTAAGTAATAAGGCGGACAGTGTAATGATAGTTATTATTTTGAACGTGTCCTTTACCTTCTGAACTACAAAGGTCTCTGGTCACTAGACCGTATCATACCATGACCGTGATATGAACGTGATTTTTAGAGATGTAAAGGGTCTCTAGGCGTCAAAACAGGACATACAAAAATATAAGCATCACAGACAATATTCAATACCCAGCCAACTGTATTGCTGAGTGGAAACCATTTCAGTGGAATATCTATCTTCGTTTTCTATTTTTACTGTGTCGCCTCGTGTGTGAATGTAATGATGTTATCCGAATAAATTCCTTTCCAGGTATTCTATTTCAATAAACATTATGAAAAGGTGTTAAAAAGCATGTTTTTAACAAAATCGTAAGCCTCTGATTTATAGAAGTTTGGTCCGTCACGATACGTACAAACGAAACCACAGTTAAGTGAACATCAGTAGACATTAATACAATGTAATAAGGGTGACAAGTGGTCAGTTAGCAGTGTCTTCGATTGTACAATAATCAGAAAGGGATCCCCTTGTTACCCATCATGGTGCTCCCACACTGGCTGTTATAAATGTTACATAACGTTATAAAACTTTTGTTATAACTGGTGTATTACCTAATTACTATGAGTTTTATGAAATGTTAGTGAATGTTATCGTGTTTTATAACGTTATACAGCGTGGAAATCCAATACGGGCGAATATTGAAACGGTGGTCAGCATAGGACCTAAGTATATTTCGATAACTTTTGATTAACTAATTAATCCTCTTTCTTGTGATGTTTACATATGTATTTTTTTGGGTTCCCTCTATGTGGCATAACATTTATTGTCCGAAACTGTTTTAGCATAACAGATGTGGCATAATCGGTTTTCGCCGAATGGTAATGTGGCAGAAACCTTATTAAGCATAATTAGCTACATCCCGAATATGTGTTTGTCTGAAATTAAGTTCGCATACTATTATTATGACCGATAATTTTTACGCATAATTCTATTGTGCAGAATTTTATTCGGCATATTATCGATTGTCCGAGATTGATAGGTTAGGTTTAGGAGAGGTAGGTTATTATAATTTAACTTTTTTCAAGTGATATAATTCCATTGGACATCATGTTCATTCAGCATAACGATGAACTAATAACATTTAACAAGCAATTCTAACCTAACTTAGTAGGTTAGGCTAGAACTTTGATCCCTCACAAATCTCATAATAAAGAACTGTTGCTAAAAGCGTTAGGTTAGATTTAGAACTGTGTCCTTACAAAATAAACAATTGATAGAAAAGGGGCTTAGATTAGGTTAAAACATTTAAGCAACTAGAGTTTTGCACGAGTTCTTGGCTATGGAAAGGCCAAAAAAGGGGGGCTCGGGGGGCGAAGCCCCCCGCAAGAAAAAAGACCGGACAAGTGCGAGTCGGAGTCGCGTACCGAGGGTTCCGTACAAACTCGTAAGTAGATAGGTACGTGAATAGTTCAAGAAAAACTGTATGGCGGTTAGCTTAGTAGGAGCAAATAAGTATGTGTAAGTACGGTTTTTGAAAATTTATAAAAAACGGTGCAATTTAGGAAAACCGTTTTATTTTTCCTGTAATATTTAGAATAATATTAATAATTGGTAATTATTACAGATTTTTCTGTTGAGTAACTTCCAAGACAATAGGGGGAATGTTATTTTTTTGAACGTTTTTGGTCATAAATCAAAAAGTACAAAATTAACAAAAAAAATAAAAATGGTTTTGGAATCTACAAATTAAGTCCTTTCATTTAAAATCCCACTCGATATAATAGCTCTACTTTAGTTTTTCCACATCCCATTTCGGACCCCTTTAAAAAAAATCGGTGCAAGTTAGGAAAACCTTTATATTTTTCCTGTAATATTTAGAATGACATTAATAATTGGTAATTATTACAGATTTTTCTGTTCAGTAACTTCGAAGATAATAGGGGGGGATTGGTATTTTTTTGACGTTTTTCGTCATTAATCAGAAGCTACTTAATTAAGAAATAAATTAAAAATTGTATTTTAATCTACAAATCAAGCCCTTTCATTTAATACCCCACTCGATATAATAGCTCTACTTTCAATTTTCAAAGTCCCATTACGTTATTAAAAAAAAGTAAAAAGTTACAAGATTTTTTTTACATACAATAAGCTTGGGTTAGCAGCTCTTAAAACTATTCCAAATTTCAAGTCGATAGCATCAGTAGATCCTGAGATATCTTGCTGTGACAGACGGACAGACAGACAGAGTCGCACCATAAGGGTTCCTTTTTTACCATTTTGGTACAGAACCCTAAAAAGATTAGACAGAAAAAGTAGGTTAGGTTAAGTTTGAACTGCGTCCCCCAACAAAAACAAACTGCTGGCAGAAAAAGTAGGTTAGGTTAAGTTAGGTTTAGGTTAGGTTTGAACTGCATCCCCTAACAAAAACGAACTGCTGGCAGAAAAAGTAGGCTAGGTTAAGTTAGGTTTAGGTTAGGTTTGAAAGAAAGAAAAAGTAGGTTAGGTTACAAAACCATATATCGTCGTCGACAATACACTTAAAAGTTATATTATGACAAAACATCTTTCTGCCACGATAGTATTCGGTGTTATAATTTTATAATCATTTAATTTATGTGTAAATTTGATTCGGAACATGAAAAGTATGACCAAATAATATTCGGACTAACGTAATTCTGCGTAATAAAATTATGCTAATATAGATTCTGCGATAACAGTTTATGCACAAAGCCTAATATGACTATATACATTATGCCACAAAGAATTATTACTTACAAAATTATGCCACAACAGGGTGAACCTATTTTTTTAATAAACCTTTTTCAGAACTTAGCGCAGTCGCACTCTAGTATAATATCTGTACTTTTCGATATTTTTATGGTAGGTGCTTACCCCGTCGGCGCACATGCCCCGACGGACCTGAATCAAATCGCTGCAAGCCTACCTATGCTATTTATTTCAGCACCGCGGACGAAGTTGTGGGTGAGTTAACTATTTGTGTAGTCGGGCGACCTTTACAGTAGTACAGACAACAGAGTATCTTTACCTTAGTAATTTCAAAAGAGGTCCCGTGCAGCGTGCAGGTCTCATTCGAGTGTATAATTTAAAATGCTGATCGTAACTTTAAAACCTACGATGCAATACCTGTCTATCCAGATTCCAGGGGTATAACATAATCACCTTAGTAACAGCGTAGATATTGAGTACATATTGGACCGATTAATCTACCATTTTCCCGCTGTAAACGTGCCAGATTTCTCCGAACACTCATGTCTTACTAGCGACGCAATCATCAAACACACAGGGCATATAGATTAGAACCCCAGCCTTTACACGACCGAGGTAAATCGAATTAACGGCGTGTACCTACAGTATCGTAATAAATGATGTCCCGTTGTCCCGTAATGGGCGGCGAGGTAAGCCCGGCTATTGACACTAATGGACTAAGGAGTTGTGCAGTTTAATCGGTGAAATTGAGTTATATAATCATCATCATCATACGTCACACTGCTACAGGCCTACTCCAATGAATGAGAGTGAATGGGCTGTAGTTGCCACGCTGGCTTAATATGAGTTCGGGACTTCACATACACTTTTCGATTTCTTCGTGGATGTATGCAGATTTCCTCATGATATTTTCCTTTGCCGAAAAGTAAAAGTAGTTATTCACCAATCTGATGATACAATACAATACAATCATTCTTTATTGCACAGCAAAAGATAAATTACAATCATCATGTTGAGCAGTTACTTATGTCGCAAGTAAAGTTTTTCTTGGTAACGACATAATATCTGAGCATTTTGACACTTAATAAAAATAAATTGTTAAACTGAAAAGCGCATTGTTACGAGCCTTCCCTTGAAAGGCGCATATCCGAGTCGTTTGGCTACCGTAGCTCTCAAGTTCTCGGCTATCATAGCTAGCAAAATGTGCAGTATATCCCCATTAAGTTTCTATTTTATCTAATGTACTAACGGCAGCAGGCGGCCAGTCTGCTTACAATCTTAATGCATCCAATCTTCTTTAGGTTTCGATCTAATAAGACAGATTTAAGAAGAGGTTAAATGAGGAAAGCTATGGACTATGGATCCACTGCATACTACACATGATCAGCTACATAATATTTGAAGGCGGATCACCGCCGTCGTCAGGATTGACAGCTTGTCAATCTGGTTCGAAAATAGCATCAAAGAGGCGCAATGCGCCGTCATATTCTAAACGAATGCGAACCGACATTAACAATTACCAGCAAATTTAGAAGACACTATAAAAATACTGATTATATTTATAAGAGGATTTCCACTCAATTCCTCATGGATTCATAATCAGAACTGGGTTTTGAAAACAATGGGATCAATCTGGAAGTACCCCATTCCAATAAAAAAACAATTGGTTTAAAGGCAACGGAGTTCTGAGATAACAAACATAAGAAAAAAGTACAACTCACTAAAACTCTTCTCCTTTCTGTGTAGTCGGTTAAAAAACAGACAAACCATCTAAAATTTAAAACATGCGTCCACATGATTTCTCAAGATAACAATCTTCGGAAAGTTAGCCTGAGGGGATCGAAACTGTGAATAAGTAAAAATTTATACTAGAATTGGAAAAGCCTATCTAAGCCAGACGGTATAATTTTACCAAAAATACTGAACTTGACCCCTCCGTTAAGAACATTGTAAACCAGCACACTTAAGTGTCCTCGTGGGGATTGATTTCAAAGCAAGCCTGGTTCCAAATGAATTCAACTAGCTAAATTGTTCATAAATCCTATTAGAGCACATGGTTCGCTTTGAACACCGCTGGTAAATTTTCACTTGCACCCGAGTCAAGGGTGCTCCTGTACTAACCATTGAACTAGTTTAAGGATTGCTAGTTACATAAACTAAAACCGAAACAAAGGACCATTAAAACAAGAGGACTGTCATTCTCCATACAAAAAGCTTTTCCCCGATATTTGCAACGCCATCGATGGCCAAAGCTAGGTATATAAGTATTATATTATTTACAATTATTCAACTATGCAAGCGTGACACAGTATTGAAATGTTAGAATTTATTTATTATTAGCTGTTTACGAACTAATTGTTACTTATGTTTCTTTGTTCAATTATAACATCGTTAAATGTTGTTTTTTAGCGCCATCTAGTTTTTGCCTGGATATCCCCTTGCGGTCGGAGTACGATCCAAAGTATGGAGAATGACGGTCCTCTTGTTTTAATGGTCCTTGGTTATACCTACTGTATTGTTAGTCATAATTATCGAAAGTCATACAGTATTTATTTTTCTAAAGCGTTGATATTTTTAGGATATTGCAAAACACTAGCGTATAGAAAACTATAGGTTAGGTCAGGTTTTTTCTATAACAATTCTGAAAATGTAACGGCTTTATAGAAAATAGGTTGTATTACTTTTAAAAAATATGGGAGACAATATAGACCCGTATAAACTACGGCAAAGCGGGACCTTAAGTCTTTATGTAGGTTAACTATTAAATAGTTAACCGATACTGTAGCTATCCTTATGTCTAAATCGTCTATGGCCCGGGTGCCGAGCACTACGGCTTAACTTTCTACGCAGTCGTCGGCGTCATTTTTGTCTTCGCTTCGTCGGTACTTAATTTACCTTTTCCCTGGCTATAAAGCAGGAAAGAGATGGACAATTTTACTATCGTATTTGTAGAAATCTGTTACAGATAAGACTAGCTATCCTCTAAATCGTCTGCGGCCCAAGCCAAGCACTACGGTTCATATAGGCTAAACGTACCACGCACTCGTCGACTGAATGGCTGCTCGACTCGGCTTAAGCAATCATTTTCACCCTTGTCGGTACTTAATTTACCTTCATCCTGACTCAAAGTTGGAACTGTTGTTCGATTTGAGTGATTCAATTTTGAGAGAAATGGAACATTGTTGTACCGAGACGTAGGTTAGGTTATAGGTTATTAGGTATGAATGGGCTTATAATTATGTTTACTAATCGTACAAAATACGTATCATTTTTAAAGTAACACAAAGTGAAGGGATGTTTACAAAACCAAAATAACTAAGCTGTTGTCACAGCTACTGTCATTAAAAATGTTTCTTTCTACGTATCAACCAGTCTAGTCAGTTATCTTGTTTTTGTAAACATCCCTTCAAATGAATAACTGACATTCACATGTGTTTTACGAGCTACGTAGGTAATTAAATTTACGCCACACCTGGCCTGTGGCTTTTTTCGCACGCTACGCGTACGGAAAAAGCCGCTTTCTGGCCAAGTGTAGACATAAAATGATGTACACAACACGGGAGGTAATAAAGAAAACCTTCGATTGCATATTTACGTCCCTCGCTTGCAGCTCGGGCCGCAAATGCCTACGTTCTCGGCCTTTCTTTGTTTTACCACCCTAGTTGTGTCAACTTAAAACAAAAATATTGCTTTGGTAATCCGCGATATAATAACGTGTTAGTCAATAAGTGCTAGCTCGTTATAATTACTTATAACGGGCGGGGCTTAGGCGGATCTCACACTGCAGCGCGAATCGCGGCGACACGCGACTCAGCGATTTTCAACTTTGTATGTAGAATCATCGATTTGTATAGAAAAATCGCGGGGTGGCGCACACTGAAGTCGCGATTCGCGCGTAGGCGCGTAAATCGCGGCGACTCGCAGCGACTCGCAGCGACTCGCAGGCGTGTCGCCGCGAATCGCAGCTACACGGAAAAAATCGCGGCGACACGCTGGCGACTCGCGGCGTCACGCCGGCGACTCGCGGCATCACGCCGCGACTCGCCCGTCGCGGCGACTGGCGATTTCAGTGTGTTCTTCGCCTTATTATTGAAAGCTAACCATAAAAAGAGGTGTAAATTTGACTTGTTGCATGCTGAATTGCTGATATGTATTAAAAATCTTGTTTGTGGCTCCAAAACTGAAATAGCCATATTTCCGAAACTGGTTATTATTTCCCGTTTTCACTTTACACCCTCAATTACCGTGTTTTAAACTATATTTCAGTAAAATTACAGCTAAATCTACCGAACGGCTTTTTCCATACATTTTGTGGGGCATCCCTTAGTAGGTAAACGTTTTTAAAAAATGTTTACAATTCAACGTTACTCAAAATATTGTTTAAATGCCGTCTAACTTTCCGTAGCGTCACGAAAATTTATTGACTTGTTACTAACTTTCAGTTCCGTCAAAGTTACTCTACTGCTCAAAATAATAATACATCTAAAAAAAATAACCGGACAAGTGCGAGTTGGACTCGCTCACCGAGGTTTCCGTACAAATTTGTAGGTATATATTATAATTACGTACCCTACAAATTTAGATTCCCCTGGAAAAGTCAATTTTTTTTTATTATGTAATTAAAAATGTATAGTTTTCGGATTTTTACCTATACTTGTAGTATAAGACGGTTTTACTTGCCAAATTTCATAGCTCTAGATCAACGGAAAGTTCCCTTTGAATGTTTGTTTCCATGAGAGTATCGAAATTTACGTTTTTTGCGGCATAAATGGCCGTATCTTTTTTTCACGTTAACTTTAGTGCTTGATTTTTTTACTATTTAAAAAAACCATAGACCTGAGAATATGGTTTTAATTTCAACTCGATACCTCCACGCGTTATCTGTATAAAGGGTTTTGACAGACGGACAGACAGATACACAGACAGACGGACAGACGGACAACAAAGTGATCTTATAAGGGTTCTGTTCTTTCCTTTTGAGGTACGGAACCCTAAGAGCCTTATCACACTTGCGATTTGCAAGCGAGCTGCGGGCGAGTTAGAAGCGAAGTTCCATACAAATGTCGCTCGCACCTCACCGGTTTTTTGTATGGAAACTCAACCGCAGCTCACCAGCAAATTGCAAGTGTGATAAGGCCCTAAAAACGCTCAGGTTTATGTAAAAAATATCGTACATACGTTCTATATATTTATGCCACACCGGACGGTACGGAAAAAGCCGCTTTCTGGCCAGGTGTAGACATAAAATTATGTACACAACACGGAAGGTAATAAAGCCCTCGATCGCATATTTACGTCCCTCGCCTGCAGCTCGGGCCGCAAACTTCTGCGATCTCGGCCTTTCTTTGTATTACCACCTTAGTTGTATAATGAACTATTTATACAGGGTGAATTTTAAATCGTGAATCGTAATATTTTTTTTGTAGTCTATACATAGTTAACAATAACTTACAATGCTTTTAAACCTAAATTAAGTATGTTTTTATTTTGTCCACTTTTAATTTGATTTATCCTAATTTTTAAAATCTCGTGGTCATCCTACATTCATGTTTCGTACTTGTCATGAAAATTTCAACATTAGATATCCAACCTCCTAATATTGAAGTTGGCTGGATAGAATTTTGGCACGTATTGTCAATAATGTCAACATCGTCGACATTGTCAACATAAGTACCTATTTAAATCGTATTTACTCATAAAATAATTCAGTTTTATTACGATTAATGGTATAAGCGCCTCCACCATTTTGTTCATAATTAATTAAGCGGGCCTTTAATTGTAATTAACACTAGTGCTCTGTATTAGTCTTAAGTAGCTTTACCGGTAAACGTGGTTACGATTCACGATTTAAAATTCATCCTGTATAATCAATTACTACAATCACGAGCTGTGGGTCACCTATATTGTAGCTTAATTAATCCATCAACAATAGTAATGCAATTTACCTGGTTAGTTTCCAAAATTCTTATTTAACCGATTTGGTTATTATAAAAACGTCCTTTTGTGCATAGAAAAAGGCTCCTTTTTAAGTACAACGTCAAAATTACATACGAGGTTTAGAAGTGTATTTTCTTTATTTGATGCCGCTTTAATAATTAAACCAAAACTATTCTTTATTGCTGAATAGATGACAAGTGTGAGGTTAACACGTTTGCCTGTGATCATTACAGTAATACCTGCAACTCAATTGTGTTTTGGAAGCTTTGTGTGTGACAAATGTGACAGTGACAAATGATAATGTGGCTCTACATCTGATTAATTAAATTATGCTTTTAATTAATGAAATGTTATTGATGCAAATCTGGAAGCTTCATAGGCTGCATAATCAAAACAAAACATATTTTTAATGAACAACCTTTACTTTTTAGAGCTAAGAACGCTAAACGGCAAGGCACCTCCAGACACATTGCCGCGCTTCAAGTATACCTGACCGTTTGTATACAGTATAGTTGAAAAGGGACAGGACATGTTCTGTCGCACAAGAAGCGAAGTGCCGGTCACTTTTGATATAGGGTACTAAATTAACTAATTTTAACCATCAAAATGAGGTTTCCAAAACTGCTCGAATAAAATCAACAATTATTTTCGTGCCACCAATTATTTTAGATGACAAAAACTAAAAATAAGGCTCCATATTGAGCATGACGTCACAAGACAGAATTTTATACTAAATTGCATACTTTCGGAGCGTTTTGACATTTCATAAAAAAAGCTGTTTTGAACTGTTACCAAGTAGTCTATTCTAGCTACTGAAGCATGCTTCAGTCAGTCTTCTTAATTAATTTAAGTATATTAAAAAAGTAAATTAATACAAACAATAACGTTTCACATTTTATTCACCAGCCAACACACATCTATCCGTCCTTCTTACTCTTGCTGATTTTGCGCTTGATGCGTTCTATGTACGCGGCGACTATATTGGAGAGCAGTGGGAGTGAGAGAGACCTCTCGTCGTCTCTCACGCCTACTTCAGCACAGAGTTCGCTGCGTTTGCGCCGCTGCGCCGGCATCGCTGATTCTGACGCCATTACTGAAGCTGAAAATAATAGGAATTCATGGAATTTCAATTATCCCTCATTCAAAGTAAGCGTCCTAGTACTTGACACGCTAATGCCCAGTCGTTGACACTCCACTGTCATCTTTATTCCTAATAAGTACTAATAACTCAACATTCAAGATGATACCTAGGATGACGGCATCAGTAATGGATAAGGACCAATCATGCACACTTTTTCCCGTAAAACCCAAATTTTAAGAAAGGACCAGTGCTACACTTGTAATCTAACAGCACTTTGTTCAGATAACTGATGGTCATAACGGCTAAAATTCTTGAATGGTGGGCTATAGGGCATTGAATCTTTACTGTCCATTACTGAATGCTTAACATGTCGTCGTGCTGCGCACTTACCGCTCCCGGTGGCAGTTCGGCGAACTAACTTGACATTTAAATTAAGTTAAACCAAAGGAAACGGAAACGTCAAGTGGCTAACTTGGTTGTGGTCGGTACGAGGTTAGCTAACGTCCGTTTACTTTAGCGGTCAGAATAATAATGGCGCTGCGCGGTAGTGACACCTCCCACCCCAAGCATGAACGATCGGAAGTCAGTTGACTTACTTGACTGACAGATCTTCCAAGTTAACAGCAATGTTGTCAACCTCGTACCGACCACACCCAAGTTAGCCACTTGACGTTTCCGTTTCCTTGGTTTAACTTAATTTAAATGTCAAGACAGCTCGCCGAACTACCACCGGGAGCGGTAGTTGTGCAGCACGACGACATATCTACTGTATATATCAGCCACGGATGTCCACTGCTTAACATAGGCCTCCTGTTCAGATCGCATCCACCGACTCCCCGCTACTCTCACAAGTAGTGTCCGACCGAAACTCCAGGGCCGAAACCGAAATCGAAACCGAATTTCGGCTTTGATCTCAGTTTCGGCCGAAACCAGAACCGATACCGAAACTTCCATATAAGTGCATGTTTTCGTGGGAAGAAAAAAAAATTACAATCATTTATTTATTTATTTATTTATTTATTTATTAATACATGTTAACATGACATTACAGTAAAAAAAACCAATGCGTCATGAAACGTAGAAATAAAATATCTATTTAGGCGACGAAACGGCGTGGCCTCGTTGCATCGTCGTCTCCGGTGTAGGATTCGGCAGATCATAATCAGTCTTAATTTTTAAATAACTAATTAATCATTTAGTCTCAAATATTTAGAGAAATCATTAATTATAACATATTATAACTTCTTATTTCAAATAAATTATCTGTGTTTTTGAAAAAAATACTGTCCGATTGCACGGCGAAACCCCTCAAATTCAGTTTCGGTTTGGGCCGTAGTTTCGGCTGGATGGCAGCCGAAACCGAAACTAGGCCGAAACCCGTTTTTATGCCGAAACTAGGCCGAAACCGAAACCGCAATTTCGGTCGGACTCTACTCACAATGTCATCCGTCAACTGGGATCAAACATACCTGTGTACAAGTACCCGTTCCATTCTAGATACTCCAGTACCAGTTCATTGGTGAGCAGTACCGCGTCGGTCGGCGCAGGCGCACTGGGCCGCTGCGCGCCTGCGTTCAAGTATTCCTGCCTCTCTTTTAAAATTTCAGTGACTTTGGCTCGAGTCTAGAATAATTAAATTATATTAATTAAGTTCTTAAGAACATAGGATGATGATGGAGTTCTTAAGGTGATTCGAGTCAGTCGGTTTCCCATAAACACCAAAAAAGGGCCGTCGTTTGCTTCTACGACATCAATTATGTTCAGAGATCGGACAAATTTGCGTCATCGCTACTAAAAAATGTGGACATGAAACAAAAATATAATCAAATAATTTTAATTAATTAACTTGAGATTTAATTTTGATAGTCAAAAAATACAAAGGTTTGTTACAATGTACATTTATTAAAGAAAATAAGCAGTATTTACGAGCGATGACGCAAATTTGTCCGATCTCTGATTATGTTTGATATGTGTTTTTTTAGCTTGCTACATTTATTTGCGCGAAATAACATGAGAACTCTCAAAAATCCAATAAACAAATATTATTTTAGCAAAAAACGTTTAGTTTCAAATGATGCTGATAAATGGTGCTGATATTAAAGGCCTAATTGCATGTTAATTCTGGTTTTTAGGGATCCGTACCCAAAGGGTGCCAACGGAACCCTATTTTACTAAGCCTCCGCTGTCCATCTGTCCGAGCGTTCTAGCTCACAGGGTTCTTACTTTTGAACCGTAATAGGTAAAGACCTATTACCATCACTAAAATCAAGCAAAAATCACAAAAAAACCCGTATCTTGTATGGGAACCCCTTTTTTTGTTTTTTTTTTTTGGATTTTATTATTTGTTAAATAAACATTCAGTGAAAATTTCAAGTCTCTGCCTATTACGGTTCAAAAGATAGAGCCCTGTAACAGACAGACAGACGGACAGACAGCGGAGGCATAGTAACAGGGTTCCTTTGGCACCCTTTGGGTACGGAACCCTAACCCTAAAAAGGGGCCCCGTGGCATGGTGCCAAAGATGCTGGCAGCAGTGCCCCGCTGTATGGTAATGCTAATGCGCTGAGCGAGGAAGCTGCCAGCCCTTTGATCGCATGAGGTGTCGACGAGCCGTTTTGAAAGTCCTTGATTCTAACTTAAATGGAATAGGCTAGACGACTAACTGACACAAAAACTGTGTAGTCCGCCAGTTAGATTATTAAAAAATATGGTACTTACGTACTTACACGTATTTTTTCTTTTGATTGACAAACAAAAAATTACGAAGATATAGTACTTAGAAGGTTCGAGTGACGTCACTCTTTGGTACAATTTTCAACTCTCTCCGGAAGTTCATTGTCGATTTTTATTAATTTGATAAACCAAATAACTGGCCAAGAGATAAAAAAATACGATGTAAAAAAAGTACAACAAATAAAGAGTGTATCTTCATAGCAATTACGTCCTTTTGTTAAGAAGCGCAGTTTATCGGCAATAACTCAAAAACGGTTAATTTGATCTTGTTAAAAATAATTTTCGTTGAAAGTATTAATTGAGCGTTATCTTTGTAATTTTTTTTATATTTTTCGGACACACGGTTTAGAAGATAGAGGGGGGGGGGGGACACAATTATCACAACTTTCGGAGCGATTATTTCCAAAGGTATTCACTTAATCAAAAACATTACTTAAGAACCTTAAAATGTTTTCAAAAGAGCTGTCGAACTATGTACCACACGTTAACATTTTCTGAAAAAAAAAAATTTTTTAGCTTCTGTTACATGTATGGAGTGCCCCCCCTAGATTTTTTATTTTTACTATTTAACTACCAAACTTAGTTGCGGCATCTACAAGACATCTATATTCCAAATTGCATCAGTATAGGTTTTGTAGCTTTCCGGACTTTGTAGTCCGGACGGACGGACGGACGGACATGACGAAACTATAAGGGTTCCTTTTTAGCCATTTTGGCTACGGAACCCTAAAAATACGTGTCCCATATTTTATATATTTTTATTTTTAACCAAGTCAATTTCCCTGTTGAAAAATTACCTCTGCATGCATTTTATCGAGATGGCCGCTTTTCTTCAATAATTTCTTTATGGCTCCCAACCCAAGAGATCCTTGTCAGAAGTTTGTTGCGTTGTATTCATTGTAAAAATCGCTGTAAAATATTTAATTAATGAAATCACGAATGTTTATGACTTAATATTGACAGGTATGTCTTAAATGGCATTTTATATTTTTTTTACTAAGCATTAGTATCCAGTTATTTATTTTGGTAAAAAGTTTTTATATTTTATGTCTTCTTATAAGTTTGTTACCACAGAAAGCCGTTGCAGTTATATTATACAAACAGACTATCCTGAAGTTTTTTCACAGTTTTTTTGTTAATTTGTTCGTGTTTTTAAGCGATTTCATAATAAGGAAAAGGTTTTCAACTAGTGCGATTTTTTTAAATTAAATGAATAGCTATTAAAATTTCTGTGGCGTTGGTGAATTGATATTAGAACGCATAATTAATCAAAATACCTACTTCCTTTAATGTGATTTCTCCCGAGATAACGGTGACAAACATGAAAAAACATATTTTTTGGTTGGAAAAAATGACATTTAGTATAAATGTTACCCTACCTATGAGTAATCACTCACTATGTGTGATCACTGATTATGACTAGGGGAGACGGTTGGTTGGAGAGGGTTGGTTGTCACAGCAGCCATTAAATAATACGAAACGAAGGAATAATTGCATCGCTCGGTGTTAAAAGATCGCAAGAGCTTCACCTCCTTCCCTACTTCACCAATCGATGCACTTATTCCTTCGTTTCGTATTATTTAATGGCTGCTGTGACAACCAACCCGTGAGACAACTATACCCGGTCGCCCCTATGAGGATTTAATAATTGGCACATAGCCCTAAGACGGACTTAAAAGTTTGTTAAAGCTTGTTAAGCTTATAATAAGAATTCTAAGTAAGACATGGGACCATTGTGCATTATTACAAATTTTATGTACCTATTTAAGAAAAAAAATTGGTTTTGAAAGGGAAAACTAAGATTAAACAGGATAAAAGAAATAGGTATGTCATTAATCGTTTAAAACTTTCTTAAAATGTCATCTTGTGTACCTTACTTAAAACCTCATAAAATTAAAATAGAAAACCTTTAGCTACATTACTTTCAGTAAATCTAGGTACTTAAAATAAAACACGCACTTTTTGATAAATTCCACATATATACCCAAACCTCTTACGAAGTTACTGACCAAATCACGACGTAACTTGCAATAAACGACAGAGCATAACAACCACAAATGCATCCCCCAGCTCCTTAAGTGATTCGATTCCAGTAATAGAAGTTTGAATTGAGAGACAATTTCGCAAAGGGCAGAAGCTCGCGTGCCTCAAACGACTCTCTTCCACATTCCCCTAGAATCTTCCTGTCTTACTTCCCATTGTAATGGTAAAAACAACCTTCACCCTCATAGCAACAAAGTTCAAATCAGAAAAACGGCAACGAAGAGAAATGAGTTTGCGAGAATCACCGCGAATTGCAGTCGTAACAAGCAATATTTCAAAATCAAATCACTCCTTAAACGGGGTGATTTGAAGTTATAAATTGGGCGATTTGAAAAATGGATGATTTTCAAAAGATTTGTGGGTAATGAGGCGATATTTTTATTTTAATGAAAGTTAACATTAAATGAGATGGAATAAATAATACTAAACGTGAAGAAAATGTTGAAATAAATACGAAAGTAAGTGGTTAAAACATATGGACGGTTATAAATTGCAATGCCAAACGGGATTGGCATATTGATTCATGTATTACCTATGTGTACAATCGAAGACACTGGTAACTGACCACTTGTCACCCTTATTACAATGTATTAAGGTCTACTGATGGTCACTTAACTGTGTCTTCGTTTGTACGGTAGGTACTGGGCCCTTCATTATTTGTATAGATAAGTATATAGGTATTACACTTGTTTGATAAATAAATACTCCTTATTATAATAATAATCAGCAGTGTTACTAGCACTAAGCTAAACGTGTTACAAGATCACAGATAATTCATAATATTCTTTTTTAGGGTTCCGTACCTACCTCAAAAGAAAAAAACGGAACCCTTAAAAGATCATTTTGTTGTCCGTCTGTCGGTCCATGTGTCTGTCTGCCTTTATCTCGGAACGCGGTATGTAGTGCACCACAGAAATATATCGAGGTAGAAATAAAAAGTGTATGTACCTCGCGTGTTAAAAAGAAGCGGATTCCACCTACTTTTCACGCCGTTGAAAAATGTATGTTTTTCATCATTAAATTACATTGTTAGCGTCCAACGCCAGGCGAAAAACGTTACACGCTTCGTTCTCATACAAATTGACGGACTATTTCCTTCTACTTATTATCTCGATATATTTCTGTGTGGTGGACGTATCGAGTTGAAAATAAAACCATATTATACTCAGGTCTACAGTCCCTTGAAGCTGTAAAAAAATTAACTTCTAAGTTAACGTTTGACGGCGGAGTTAACGTTTAGCTTAGTGGGAGTACCACCGCCTACGAAGTTAGAGGTCCCGGGTTCAAATCCCGGTAAGGGCAAATATTTGTGTGATGAGTACGAGTATTTGTTCCGGAGTCTTGGATGTTTTCTATCTATTTAAGTATGTATTTATCTATATAAGTATGTGTATCGTCGTCTAGTACCTATAGTACAGGTATTGCTTAGTTTGGGACTAGCTCGATTTGTGCAAGATTGTCCCCAATATTTATTTATTATTTAACGTAAAAAAAGATACGGCTGTTTATGAAGGAAAAAACGTATATTTCGCCACTGTCAAGAGAATTAAAATTTATAGGGTACTTTCCGTTGACGTAGAATTATTAAATTTTGTAAGTAATTCTGTCTTATATGTATTACAAATATAGGGATAATTCTGAAAACTATATATTTGTAATTAAATCATAAAAAACATAATCATTTAATGTATTTGTACGGAACCCTCGGTGGGCGTGTCGGACTCGCGCTTGTCCGGCTTTTTTTATATTATCTGATGTTAACTGACGATGAAGTTGAAGAGAGTAGATAGTGGATGTTTTTCTAAATAGGCTTCTATTCACTTTCAAATTGAAGAGATCCAGATTATACCTACATTTTGAGGATAGCTGGAAGCGAGTCCCAATTTTTTGCTATTTTCATGAGAAAGGTAGACGCATAATACTTTGCGCGAATCAAAGAAATATAATGTATTTGTGGAATCCATTAGTAAAAATCTCGTCAATCTGTATAACTGGAAGGAAATTCTTCGTAATTTCTACGACTCGGCGAGCGTATCTCTAATCCTTGGCTTACAGGGACATCCGCTCTTTTATTACCGGGATTTATCTATTCTGGGGCTGAAAGCATTTTGGAACCCTGCGACGCGATGTTTGCGAAACGTGAGGGTTTTGTTCTTGTATTGTATGTTTAAACACTTTATTGTATACAAATCTATATACATACTACATAGCTGTCTCGGCAAACTTTTTCCCGCCTCATGAAAACGCAATCACTACGCCATCTACCGGGTCCAATTGTATTTTCAAACCATCCAGGGGCCCACTCAAATATATACACAAAATTTCATTCAAATCAGTCCAGCCGTTTAGGAGGAGTTAGGTGACAAACACACGTACAGAAGAATAATAAAGAAGATAAGTGAATAATAGAAATTTCATGTTTGTTAGTGCATCATGCAAAAACTACTGGACCGATTTCCATGAAAGTAGGTATACAGGGGAGTTATGACCCCGGTTAACACTAAAACGCGTGCGATGTACGTTTCGTAAGAAGAAAAACTACTGTGACATTATTCACTAGAATGCGTCTACGACACAGATCACCCCCACTAGATAGCTAATCTTGATATTTTTGTACGAATGCTATTTCACCGACGCTCGAAGTCCGGGGCGAGCGTCAACAGCGCTGCGATTGGCCGATTGAAAACGCGTGGGGATCTGTAGTGATGGGACATGTTTATACAAGTAGCTGACCCGGTACAGCAAATTATTGCTGGTATAATATTGTACTTAATGTACCTACACTATTGAATAACATATTATGTGTAGCTAATAATTACAAGTTTTATTATTTTCATCGACTTCAAAAAAGTTTCCTGTCTATAATATTATCTTCTTTTCTTATACGTTTCCCAATTACTCAAAAACGGCTTGACCAATTTTGATTTTTTTTGTATGAAAATAGATACCTTTCGTTTCATTGTTGGGTCAATCTTGTGACACTAGTTCCAACTGCTCACCAAGGAGATTGAAAAGATCCTAGGCAACATAATCATCTCAAACCAGCTCCGAGATCCCTAGTAGTTCCCCTAAGTGCATCATCACGCCAATTCAACTTCTTCCAAGACAATTATCAGGTCAATCTTGTCACACTTGTTCTAACTGCTTACCTACCAAGAGAATTTGAAAGAGCCCAAACATCATAACTGTATCTCTAACCAGCTCGGAGATCCCTCGTACTCGTACTTCCACCAAGGGCATCATCAGGTCCATCTTGATAATGACCCTAATTGCTCTAAGAAAATATATTCATTTATATCGTTATTGATATTATTAATGAGCAATTATAAATGTACTAAACAAACTAAAAGTAACTACAGGCTAAATAAAACTACGAAATGACTACTCTAAAATAAAATTAAAACGACGAAAATAATAACAATACTTCCTTACACCGCAATAATCTTTTATTTTTGTATATAGCAGTCGCTCACGGGACGATCATTATTAAATTCGGTACCTATTATTCAAAAAACGCCGGTACTGAGTGTTGCACATCACTAGTACAACGCGTGTTTTCGTTAGAACGAAATAGCGTAAGCGGTTTCTTCATTTGTCAAAAAGAGACGGACAACCTTCGCTCCTGCCCAGTAGCCAGTATAAAATGGACTCCCGCTAAAATTTTATTTACATTTCATACAGTGAATTTGACTTATCTATGGAAAATTACGACATATTTTTTATAGTTCTAGGTTTGAGATATCTTCCTAAACCATTTCACATAACAAAATATCATTTTCATTAGCAAATTTTCGTCGGATTGAATAAAAATATTTATTTCACGTCGGTGCGCACACAGGTCAGAAACATGGTCGATACTGAACGAGCGGTCGGCCGCGTAGTATTTAATTTGCGCAAAAACACATATCGGTGGTGAGCGTGACTCGCTTTAGATGCTCCGTCTAGTGGAGGTAGTCTGTGGTCTACGATTACTCTGCAGTAGGTGCTAACTGTGCGTTTTGCTAGAAACTTCCTGCCTCGCACGACTGAACTGTGGAATAAATTGTCGCCTGCAGTGTTTCCGGACCGATTCGACCTTCAAACCTTCAAGAAAAGAGCGTACTCCCACCTGAAAGGCCGGCAACGCACCTGTGACTCTTTTGGTATTGCAGGTCTCTATGGGCGACGGTGATTGCTTACCATCAGGCGACCCGTCTGCTCGTTTGCCCCCTATTTCATAAAAAAAAGTAGGGTATATATGGCAACACCTCCATTTAAAAGTCAAATTTCTATGAAAATGTAACGTAAATGGTGGTGATGCCAAATCGTTCCACTGCAAAGTTATCTTTGACGCACTCTAGATCTGCAACTATACAGTGTGTAAGTCTAATACGGGCGAAACTCTTAACGGTGGTTAGTATAGGACCAAGTGAAGGTAATTAGATAACATTTACCTAAAGTTGCAACAATAATTTTGTCCATACAAAATAATTCAGCCCGCAATGTAATGCAAACACACTCACGTTCAACGCTCGTTGACAGTTACGTTGACATTTCGGTACCGCCGTACCGCAACCATGTTTACAGTAAATTGGTGCTGAGAAATTAAAAAAAAAAAATATTATGGGGTCGTAATGAACTGCAACTTAAAAATAGTACATTACATAACTAGGGTGGTAAAACAAAGAAAGGCCGAGATCGCAGAAGTTTGCGGCCCGAGCTGCAAGCGAGGGACGTAAATATGCGATAGAGGGCTTTCTTTATTACCTCCCGTGTTGTGTACATCATTTTATGGCTACACTTGGCCAGAAAGCGGCTTTTTATACTATGTCCGATTTAATTTATCGCCCGTATTAGACTTACACGCTGTATTTGAACAGGACGTACGTACGAGTACAAAGGCAAGATTCAACATTCGAACAATAAATATGCAACACAAAAACGATAAATTGAACGCTTATTAAGAAACAATAACCAATTATATGCATTGAATCAGACAGAAGAGTCTTAATTTACTAGATGCCGTCTTACGCCTTCGCGTGGATTTCCGCCTTTTTCACACAAGTTTCCATTCCCCGTTTTAACCGGAATAGTTACGCTTGGGCTTGAATCTCATAAAATGTCTCTCAGGGTCTAAAGAATATGTGTTTAAAATTTGATCCCATTATCTGCAGTGATCTAGGATAGCCTAGATGTTGTTTGTCAGTCCCCTGTGGCCTTCGCCACGGAACTGTGAGGAAGTATATAGGTACTTTGACCTTATAAGATTACTTTGCCCACCTATAAAAACCCATTTTATTAAATAAATACATTCTTAAAAACGACCGCGACGATTTATCCGCTTGTGTGTAATCATTTGGTGTCATTTTTAACAATTGATTAATTTAATAAACTGGGTTTCTATGATAACTATTATAAACGACGGGATATTTACCATGTATGTTTGTTTTAGTGAGTGTAATAGTAGTTATTATGTGAATGACCATGTTAGCTTAAAATCGTATATTGGGTTTCTATGGGTGGGTATAGTAACCTTAGTGTACGGCCTGAGTGGCGAGCGTCGAGCGTCGCGTCCAGCGTCGCTTCCGGCGTGGCGGGCAGCGTCCAAGGGTTTTGTGCAGCGTGCACTCAGGACGCTCACATACATATGATATGTTTATGTTTAACATGAACGCCCCGCTGCACGCCCCGCTCGAGCGTCCACTCAGTTCGTACACTTAGGGTATAAGGTCAAAGTATCCCGACCTTACGGTATGTACATTGTACATATGTACATATTTCAGCGAATCTCATTATTAGAAACATCTAATTAGAGTTTCACGCGACTCAATAGAAACCACAAACTACTAGTACGTTTGGGGGCGAAGTTGCTCGCTAATTGGAAGCAATATTTGATCACGGTCGAATAGCAGTATTACCGGTATGTTTCTCTGGCGAGCAAATAAGTATGGTATAATCAGGGTATTACCTGTTTACGTTCCTACAGTATGATGTATCTGTCGCCGCCAACTAGCTTAATTAGCTATTTAGTTTGCTGCCTAGCCTTTTCATTAAACACCAATTATTTTAGGTTAGGTTTGTTAGTCAGCTTGCGTCCTTCAGAGCAGAGATAGAAGCCCCGCATTGTTTAGTGAAAATGCTAGGCAGTTAACCAAATGGCTAATTAAACCAGTTGGCTGCGACACATCTATCAGGTTTTTGGAACTTTTGAACTTTTATAGCATGAAAAAAAGGTTCTGATTTCAAAAATACAAACAGGGTTCTGGATGACAGGTGGCTAGAGGTAAGTAGGTACATGTAGGTTTACACTCTAAAAAATCTGAGCCAACTAAGAGAGGTTTTCTCTTTGTTGGCGTTAACTTAAACAAAACATACAAGATATTAAACATATCAACGAAAGCTGATTAATTAAAACAGCAAGTTCATTAGTGATTAAAACAACAATCTAGAATCTTGATAATTTTAACAAATATATTCCTTGTTTCTATTATTATTTGCTTCTTTGTATGATTCGATCATGTTTAATTAGTTACCTTATACATCAATCTTTGTTGAATCAAATCAGAACATGGTTATTTGAACTATGATGAACAATCAATATCATCTTAGTTGGTGCATCTAACGTCTTGTTAGGCTCGTATGGAATCAAGATGCTTGATTATAACGATCACAATTTTGTTAGGAGCAACCATTTTTTTTTAGAGTGTATCACCAGTCGCATCAAATCATCGGGCCTATAACGATGACGACTGATGACGTCATACTACTAGCCTTGACTACTAGCACTCGCTAGACTCGAGTACTACGTTACGTGCAAACCGGACCGGAAAATATAGAATGGAATAGAATAGTTTTATATACGACCAACAAGGATCATTGTGTTAGGATCACTCACTAGACTCAAGTACCTACTACGTAAACCCAACCGGAAAATATAGCGAGGAATAACTCAATATAACCATAACAGGGTTTATGTCGGCTGCTTTATTTTCCCGCCGCGCTAAGCGACTGGAGCGATTTTGACAAATGATGCGCCAAATGATTCGGCGTATCTCGGTTCAAAAATATTATTTCCGTGTTCAAACCGAGTTGTAAACCTTGATGTGTTTGTCTTGAACTCTTGATACAGAACGTAATGACCTAAGATTCGTTTTGGATAAAATATAAGTTAGTTAAACAGTGGTTTTTATACATACTATTTTCAAATGGAGTGGACTTCATTTCATTGCGAATATAAGTTAGTAACTTAGTACAAAAATTCGAATGACATTTTATTGCCCGACTGCGGCGAAGTCCAAAGGATGTGTTTAACCTGCATGTATGTATGTCCGTTCCAATGAATGCTCAACGGAACGGGCTGATGAACTACTCAACGGGGCACAACCGATTTTGATAAATGATACATCATTAGATTCGTCTTCATGGCGCGAGTGTCACTGTGTATGAAGTTCGTTAAAATAAACAAAATAGCGGATTTTACGCACTTTTAAAGTGCACCGCGGTCGGTTTTTTTTTAGTAATTCGCTGTATAATAACCCACTGATGTATTTCAGTGATAATTTTCTGGCTCTATTAAATAAATTTCTATCAAAAAATGTTCATTTGAGACAAGCTTTTATTGCCAACTGTCCTTTTAGTATAATCGCAAACTGTGTAGCGTCTTATGGGTCCTGCATGAATATAACTAATCTTGCGTAGTATACAGTGAACTCTCTATTCAATTCTGTGATTGGAAGTAAAATCCAGCAATTGGACGTGAACCTCGTCCCTAATATACTGCCATGCAGAACCTAAAGTATTGTAAGATAATTCGATTTCCATTGAATTTACCGTATACTCAGGATTCTATGATGGAATACATACAATTTATGATACTAATTTTGGAGTGCCTATCTGTGCACAATGCCATGCCTGAGTTTAATGTGAAATATGGGCAATTATTCAGTATATACTGCATCATATAACTATAGTTAAACATTATGGGCATCTATCTACATAGAAGCACATAATAGGTTGGACCATAGTTGTGTGCATTGGAATATATAAACCCAATTTTACTGTACTTACGGTGCCCGGCAATATAATTCTCCCGTGAACTCGTAAAGAGTTCGTATTCGGAAGTGAGTCTGATGTAGCATGTGCTTATTAGTCGAAGCAGGACTGACTCACTCCACGATTCCGTTGCGCGGTAATTATTATGAAATATCGGCACTTTAGGTTGGAAAAAAGAGCACGCGTTATGCGATAGAGAGAGAGACGGTCGGATGCGGGTCAGCTCCGTACGGTCATCCGACGCGAACGGCAGTTTTGTTAGGGAGAGAACAGAAATTCTTATTTTGTCGTCAAAGTGACGAGCGAACCTATATTTCGACCACTGATTACGAACTGTTGGTTCAGGTGACTAATTATTTTATATACAAGATTGACGTGGAATTTCTGAATGCCACTACACGATCGAGCGCATCGCGTAATGCAGTCAGTTACAAATGCCGAGGTATTAAGCATTGCAGGCGCGTTCGTACCGTTATTTATTAGGTACTTGGCATCATGTATTCGTACTTGGTAGCGGAGTAAGTATTCGTCGCTAATACTTGGATGAAGCTGTTCAATTACTTTAAATATTGTATATGTTGTGTGATTTTTATTTTATTTTATATTATTTATATAAGAAGTTCAACAGCGTTTACAATGAGTAGTAAGAAAATTCTTATTATACTTTACATATAGCCAATAACCGAACTACCTTAATTATACGAGTTTATGCCTCATTATAGATTAGTAACAAGTGCATCTAAAAAATGTGCTACTTACTACGAATTCCAGCAATCAGCAGTAGAAGAAAAAAATAAATAAGTGAACGCGTGTAAATAATAAATTATGTGCGCTTGTGTGTGTGTGTGTGTGTGTGTGTGTGTGTGTGTGTGTGTGTGTGTGTGTGTGTGTGTGTGTGTGTGTGTGTGTGTGTGTGTGTGTGTGTGTGGTGTGTGTGTGTATTTATTATAGCATTAACGACTGCCAATGAATTCTAAATATTTTATTAGAAAAGATAAATTTAAAAACTGAGGTGCGCCTGTGTTGGCCCGGAGAGCCGTAGGAGACGCAGGTTCGAATCCTGCCCGAGACGTATATTTTTTTCCCTTCAAATAAAATATTTGCAATAGAGTTTTCAGTAAATATAAATTTTAAGTACTAATATTTCATTAAAAAGGTGAACGAATTAGGCAATACGGAGCAAATATTCCGAGTCACTAGCGTAATAAATATAAAATCATATTTAAATATAATTTTTCGTAAAGTAATGCGACTGGCTTATTGATTGTTTAAATAACTGTTTGACTTTTTAATAACATAATTTGAAAGATGGAATATATTTGTTAGCAAAATCAATCCTGAATCCAATCAATAATGTAAGGCTTAATAATTATTATACTTACTATAATTCAAGGCAACCAACAAACTCTTTGCTCGCGGCTTTTCCTGTGTTATTCCGGTTATTATCCTAAAATCCGTTATTATAATGTATGTATGGAGGTAGGATAAGATTTCTTGAACAGTAGCACAAAAAGAAAACTATCTTCTATTTCCAAGAGTTTATCTGCATTACACATTATACCCACATATCTAAAGCGCCTCAGGAATTGTAGATGCATGTTATTTCAAGCATTGCATCAAGGAACTCGTATACAAAATTCAGTTTTCTTTAAAAATATCCTTCTTGTCGCGTTTCCATTGCTTAATGTTACGTCAACAACCGTCTTTGTCGACTTGGATACTTTAGCGATTCCAAGAGTGTGTCTGCTGTATAATTTGATCCTACACTAGCAAAGACTTGTGTAACGTTTAAGAATAAAATGTATACTTGCTCGTGCCTTTAAATACAACATAAAGTAAAAGTCGTATTTTTCATACCTGTAGGCATCCTGTAGGCTTACAAATACGTGCTCTGCAAAGCGTGGTTTTTTGGCAGTAATTGAAAAAAGGTATTAGATATTTAATTGAGTTATTGCCAAAAAATCGTAATTTCATCCCTAAAATACACATAACTGATAATAATACGTTTGGCTAACGTGCATTAAAGAGAGATACGAATTCTCTTTATAAACATGAACACATTTACTCGTGAAACTTAATCACTCATCTTGTGTAATCCTTCTCCATTCACTATCCACTATTCATTCCAGTCATCCATAGCTATATATCGACCGTGGAAGTTTCAAATGTCGCAAGGGATAAAGGTTTACTTTTCAGGAGACCCAAAATCCATAAAAAAACACGACTTCTTAACCGATTGGGATGATTCTTAGATTTATACTTTTCAAATAAATTCATCTACACCGGACTAATTATTGAAAATCTCTAAACTCAATAGTTTGGGAAATAGAGACCCTTACGTCAGTACATTTCAAAAGAAAATGTGCGTTACGACTCTGAAAAAAACTCATTTTTATAATCATTTTGTCGTAATTACGAATTTCTGTGTAGTAAAGTCAAATAAAAATATTATCATATTGTTGTAACTACCAAAAGAATAATTAATACATAGCGAATTTATGTTGTAAAGTCATAGTTATAGTTTCTCGGTTAATGAAGTAAACATAACACATATGATAATATAGATTTGTATACTAAATTGGCTCATACAACATAGTGACCGTATGAATAATAATGTTGTATAGGTCGATTGTAAATAGGAAGTTAGGTACGGCAAATTTTAATCATCGCCTAACTTTTATTTGAAGGCTTATCAAAATTTCAATTGAGATCGATAGAAAAAGAAATACTGATTTCCATTGTATATTAGTGTACTTACGACAGAATGTCGATATGTACCGGTTACAGATTTGTTGTAAAATCACCGGCGACAGTGGAACCACACATTGAAGGATCACCGTGTCCGCAGTCGGTTATTTATATTAACGCTACACACGTACAAACGAAGCCGCTGTTAACTGACTACCCATAGACTTTAACACGTTCCAATAAAGTTCATATTTGTCTACAAATGTACAGTTAACAGTGTGTTCGATTGTACAATTTGTACATACGTATCAGTGTCGCTCACAGTGCGCTCACAGATTAAATAAAATACAGTTGTCCAACGCCCATAGCGACTAAACCTAAACCGTCTATGACAGTATGTCCGCTGTGAGCTCTGAAGGAATTCTCGGATTTTTTTACTTGTGTACAAAGTTTCCAGCACTAGTTCAAATACAAAACAACAGTATTTTGTTACATTTGTAATTTGAAACATGTCGGCCATTTACAACGTGAATGATTCGTTCTTAATTCACTATTATGTGTCAAGTTACAAGCCAACATAAATAATAGGCTAGATGACTAAAAAAAACTGTTTAGTCCGTCTGTTACATTATGAAAAAATATTGTACACGTATTTTTTGTTTTGTTTGACAAACAAAAACTGACGAGGATAGAGTGCTTAGAAGTTTCGAGTGACGTCACTCTTGAGTACAAATTGTACTCAAGAGTGACGTCACAAGCCCCCACTCCAGAAGTTTGATGATCTATAACTTTGTCGATTTTTAATATTTTGATAAACCAAAAAATACGTGTCCCATATTTTTCCATAATCTAACTGACGGACTAAATAGAATTACATATTTTTAACCCAGTCATCATCCCTATTCTCGATTCGTTGCAGGGATTCCTATTGGGACAAGGACTGCCCGTTTTGCAGCTGGTTATAAAATTAAGTTGCGTAAAACGGCACTTTTTGAGAATTTCTAAAAAATTTGTCATTTTCCTAATTGTGAATTTTTCTCCCAATTTTATTTTATTTCTACTTAGCATTACGAGCTTTTTCCATACCAACAGGAGAAAAAAAGTGTCCGAAAATTTCCATACATTAATGAAACATTCCTTTGTGTTACCGTTATACGAAATAGATTTATGAAAAAATGGTAACGCAAAAGGAAAAAAATGTTAGGACAGTTTTTGGTCCTATTGAGATTGAAACAGCTCGTAATTCTTAAGTAGACATGTCATATAACTTCACAATAAAAAAATTGCATTTCTTTAAATGCTCATTGAAGTGTGGCGATATATGTGTCGCAGGCGTCGCAGCCAACTGATTTAATTAGTCATAGCGATGTTACGAGTTGATTTATTCCAACTCGGATAACTCGAGTTAACTCTGCCGCTAACTCGAATCGAAACTCGAGTTGACTCGACTCGCATCAACTGGATGGGATCCGCTTCGCGGCATCAGCCAAACGGATCGGCGAGTCGAGTGGAGTTCAGCGTATTCGTAACAAAATGAATATTCGTCGAGTTGAGTTCCGAGTTGGCCACTCGCTGACTCGCGTGCACTCGCATAACTCGCATTCGTTTCCGGTCCGTATTAATTCTAGCTAGAGTTAGGAATGCGAGTTGATTCGAGTTGCGAATGAACTCGATTCGAATCAAGTCGTTTAAAGTCTGAATGGAGTTATTCGAATCAGACAACTCGACTCGCCCATCGCTAATTAGCTATTTGGTTAACTGCCTAGCTTTTTCACTAAACGGCGCCATTTAGTTAACTGCCTGGATGAAATTTAGCCAATGCGTCAATGTATCAATTAACGATATGGCTGGCCAATGCTTAGGCCGTTCGTTTAGTGTTATCTTTTTAAACAACTATGACCCGCCGGCAGGTCGACGAAGCCCCGCTGCGTGGGGCTTCTATTTCTGCTTTGAGGGACACAAGCTGATTAACAAACGTAACCTAAAAAAAGAAGTTTGTTTTGTACACTTTTTCCATAACCCCCTTGTGGGGGGCTCCGCCCCCCCGTCTCGCCATGTGAAATCAGGTTCTAGGACAGAATAGATTTATACAACTAAAATTTGACGGACTCGGCTAGGCAGGTTATTTAATGTTGTCGAACGAAAGTAGTTTGCCTAGCCGTTTGATAGAAGGGCTAGATGGCCCGATGTTCATCCAGGCACTTAACCAAATGGCGCCGTTTAATGAAAAGGCTAGGCAGCTTACCAAATGGCTAATTAAGCTAGTTGGCGGCGTCCTATGCATCTCGGGTGCGCCCTAACTGCGTCTGTCCCCGCGCTCTGCGCATGGTATAGATAGTTCCAGCAGAGTTGAGGTCACGCACACAACAACATGTCATGTAACGACAGCAAGATTTTGAAATCACTGTTCTTTTTTCGTACCGATAGCAAGTTCAACAGTAAATTGCAACGTATACCAAAAAGTTTATAGGCTTGTGTTTATTAACTCACTCATTCATGCCATTCATTCACTTTTTTATAATAAGTAATTCACGTACTTAGCTGTGTGTGTAATCATTCACCTCAACTCTCCTGGAACTACCTATCTCTTCTTAACGTCTTTCTCCGCCGACTGTGGTGCACTAGGCATTTTTCTGAAAAAAAAAAACAAAACGGAATCAATCTATTTCCACTACAAGGGCTCTTTTTTTAGTAGCCTTACCTAATGTTTGAAACGTTCATCGATTTATGCTATTTTTTGTCAAATTCAAGGCTAGTTTTGATGTTACCGTTGAGTCCAGGATTGCTGTGCTTTAAATGTATGCACATTTATTATTTAGTTTTCGAAATTCCAAAATTCAAATTAAAATCGTGTTTTTACACGACTTCCCAAAGAAAGGAGTGTTATTTGCTCTTGTACTCCACTAAACAAATAATATAACCAAATATTAGCCCTCCACCGGTTAATATTTATACTCATCATGTACAGTCAGTTCATGAATAATGGGCTAAAATTCTTTTTAATGTCTAAAATGAAGATAAAATGTACAAAATTGCAGTTGTCTCTAAATATTAGTTTTAAGTTCATTCTCAATCTGGACTCAAGGTTTATAGCATTTTTCTCATTTTTTTGGGTTTTTTATAACAAACAAGTCTCATTTTAATCAAATGCGTTACGGGTCTCCATGTTGTCGCCTCAAATAAATCTAATGTAATCTAATCTTAGCCTATAATTTTCATAAACATTATCAATTGGCTGAGCGTATGCAATTCTGAATTACAAAATAATATGTTTTTTTTGAAGATTATACTACCGATTAAGAAATGATGTGTTTAATATAAAAGGGACGTTTTTTTAATTTTTAGGCATCAACAAGCCAATTGACCGAAATATCAATACTTTCGTCAATCTCGATTTTTAATTTTACTGGCGTGTCGTCGTAGTAGTCGTAGTCGTAGGCTTAGGTTTTTCAATTTGAAGAGCCTATTTTGTGCAAACGAATCTGCATGCTCATAACATTACACTGTTTGATAATGATTTTATGTCACTTCGTAACGACACAAAAGTGTTATATAAATCTACGTAATACTTTTACAAAGTAATTTAAAATCTAGAAACAAAAATAAAATCCTGATCTTATTACATGACATAAAACTTCACCTTCAATAAAACGTGTATGCTCACACGAGTTTGCGAATTCACTGTTTTATAGAGCCGATTTACATATCCATATCTAAAGAATAAAGATAGTTCCAGTCTTATTTATTTCAGACTAGCGAACTGAAGGACGATTCTGTTCAGATTTACGAGTGCTTTCACCCATCGCCGGTCCTGCAAATACTCGGGCTGCAACATCAAATACAAGAATAACGCTGCACCCGATCTCTAACGGAAACTCCCGAACGGTTTTCAAACTTGGAACATTAGATGTAGTCGGCGCTCAGTTAGCCGCGAGCCGTCGAAGAGGACGCACGTCGGCCGCTCTCCCGTCCTCGCTTACGCGATACGTTAAGTGACAGTGATATTTTAAGTGTTACTTGACGTGATGACATAAACATGAGTGGCTTAATTACATTGTAGGACGTTGTAAGGTCAGTATAAAAAATATTTTTATCGTCGGAACTTAATACGATTTTTATGGTAATTTGCTACCCTTTGGCAACAATAAATCAACGTTTTGTTTATTCAACTTTTTACACTCGGCTCGGCTTAATTTGGGGTTCTTGTTTACATTCTTACTAAGCTCTGTTTTGCTAACACCTGGTTTGGGAGGATATTTTCCGTGGCGTGTTTTTTTTGTATAATTAGGTAAATCTGGTTTAGAGGCATCGTTAGTGAGGCTTTGCTCGGTCCCTAAAGTTTTGATTGGTCGAACGGATGATCGGATTTTAGGGGGATTTGAAAGTTCCAAAATTTGGTAGTTTACTTTATTAGTCCTGTTATTGGGATCGTGATCCGATCTATCTTGTATTCTTTTTAAGCTTATAAGAGTGTTGTAGTGTTGGGTAAAGGTATTTCCATAAGATCACAATTCCGTAAGAGTTCGGCATCTTTGTTTCCGGAAAGATTTTTAAATATACATGTCAGTAACAATGCTACGCTGAACTGTTTCTAGTCCACGACCCTCGCTACGGCGTAGCCTCGTAGCCGCGTAGCACGCTACGGCGTAGCACTCTTGCATTTTATAGCTGATTGAACAAGTTGACTTTTAAATCGGTTTACATTTTCCATTAATAATGTAATTTGGTCCCTCTTCTATAATGGATAGACTCAGTTAGTGGTGTGTTTATATAATGTCTTGTGTTTCTTATTTCAGTCTCTAATTATAAATTTAGTTTAAATATTGAACAATGGTCATATTTTAACATTATTTTTACCTGATTACACTTTTGTATGATGGTAGTTGCTGGTGGTCAAAAATGCAAACATGGTCATAATCCTTATTATTACATTGAATTGAAATGAAATGGGACAGCTTTCGAAAGTTGATAACCACGGAGCGTACCTACTTTTTGTGCCGATGACTTAAAAATGACGTCAAGCTACATACAGCATGATTCACTTTGGGATTTAGATTGATTTATCGTTACCGGAAATTACCGTTATCGTAAAAGCTATGTATTAATTTTATCACTAATTTCATTAGTTGGTGTCAATGGTAGAAGACATTTTATAAATCAAGATGCATCTTATTTATTGAAACGGGAAATTGGAAAATAAATCAGAAATGCATTTTGATATAGAAGGGACCGCATGAATATAATGTATTCGGATAAGTATTATGTCAAATCGCATATCCGATTAATATTTCCAATTTTCCGCTAAAATAAATAAAAAAAACCAGACGTATAGTAAGAATTATCCAAGGTGTTCGAAAATTCGTACAGAGAATGAACAACCATTCGGACACCTTAGATAATTCTTACTACACGTCTGTTTTTTTTTAATATTTTTACTTACAAAATGTCTTCTACCATTGACACCAATCAATGAAGGTAAAAAAAATATAATTAATTCATAACCTAAACGATACCTACCGGTAATTTACGGTTACGGTAAATCAATGTAAAACCTGAACTAAATCTAACATCATAATTTTCGTTCTTAGTAAGTAAGTTATTGCAATGCCCTAGCAGGGTATCATGTACCTACTGTATAACACCTACTTTTAAGATCTATGTATTACAATGAACATGATCGCAAGAAATAAATATGAATATGAATAAATCGGCCTATGTTTAGTAGGTTGACGTCATTTGCCTGACATTGGCATCAAAAGTACGCTCCCTGGTGATGACTCTTTCTTCACAATTTTTTGTATTCGTTTTTGTTTTTTAACTCGTAATTTTGAAATCGGCCGATAGTATATAAGGTTTTAGTGTCATTTGCCACCCGCTATATATATGGTCATAAATATTGATTCCTGGCCTGGATAAGAGATAAAATTGTGTGCGCGCCACGGGCGGTGATAAGGAATGCCACAGTCTGAAGCATTCACAACTCCATCGTCAGTCTCGCTCTGAATACAATTTGACCCGTGAGCTACTCATAACAATTCGTAATTGGAAGTCATGCCGTCATAGTCGAAGTGACGAGCGGACTGACATAGTTTGGCCCCGGATTACCAGCCATTATTAATAACTACTTGAGGCACACTATAATAGCAGTAATTATTCTTCTTACGAAAGGTACATCGCGCGGTTTGTGTGTGTGCGCGCCGCGAACGAACGCACTACACGCCAAGTTTTACGGGCATTTTTATTTTAAAATCTACGGTTAGGCGAAACTTAAGCTATGTTCAAATTAGGGCTCGCGCTCGTGTCCGGGTTTCGTGTAAACGTTTCTATCACCCGTTTCTGAGTAACACGGACACGGTTTTCTGGCCCGTCCCGCACGGGTAATTAGGAAACGTGTAATTAAGATCCGTTTCCACGGGTACACGGGTACCCGAAGAAACGGATCTTATCTACCCGTGTCTCCGGATCCGTCCTTAACGAGTAGCGAAGGTACAAATCGTGGTTCGAGCTACAAATTAATACACACAATACGTATAAGTTTCGAGCATATCTTATTCCGTGGTGTATAATATGTAAAGCCGAAAGTCAATAAACAGTCTATTGGGCTAAGGGTTCGGCCTTTTAAGAGCAGGTAGTTTTTGCATAGAATACGAGTAGACATTTTTATATAAGACTTCGAAGTTCAAATACTAGCACTTTTTAGGGTAAAAACGAGACCCTATTATTAAGAGTCCACTGTCTGTCTATCTGTCTGTCCCTAGGCTGTATCTCATGAACCGTGATAGCTAGACAGTTAAAATTTTCACAGATTATGTATTTCTGTAGCATCTATAACAACAGATACAGAAATGGTACGGAAACCCTTCGTGCGTGAATCCGACTCGCACTGGCTGGTTTATTTATTTATACAAAATAGAGTTACGTTTATATATTTTTTTACATAAATAAAATAGTTAAATAATTGTACTTACTCGGTGGTCGTCGGGTTTGTTGACTTATGGTGAATTGTTAATAAATGTATTCCAATCGCTCCTGTCGTCTATATAGTAGTCCTGATTAATATTACAAGAAATCTCGTTGTTTGTGCGATAATTGAACAATGAGCAATAAGCTTTGTCATCGACTCTTGTGGCAAAATTCCACACCCAATTTCTTCTATTTTTTTAACATTTAATAACAATCTATCGCATTAACAGTATATAACAACAAAACCAAACACAACAAAACAAAAAAAAACGATTTTAAAATAACTTGCAACGAAACTGTATTACTCTGGAACTGGAATCATAGGTACTAAAAAACAACTAGACTAGGTACCTTATTTCCAAAATCTTACCCATTTCTTGTTCATTCTAATTGTTTTTGCTCTGCCTTTTTTCATAGTAAACTACTTGTTAGTGTGATGCGGCTCCAAATCAATAGAAAACATTTACTTATCTAATCTTTTAAGATTTTGCCGGGGTTTGTTGAAATTTTTGGTGCATAAGTTTTAACCTTATTGCTACGACATAAAGCTTATAATTGGTAGTCGTACTTGTGATGATGGTTTGGGAACCTGCTTCTTTGTTCGCTTCGTTTCGTCAGACAAAAAGGCGTTCGGCGTTCAGGTTTATTACCTTAATCCTATTGTGAAAGTCACTCAAGTAAACTTGAATGATTACCAATTTTAGGATTTATCTTAAAGAAATAAGCAATCTTATCGCAAGTAAACTAAGGTAACATGGACTTTTGTGGCTCTCGGGTGAAATTCAGTTATGAATAATCACATGATAATGGCGCTTATGTTTATCTTTTTTGCGCCATTGGCAGATGTTTGTTGTTTTTGCGAAGTAATTCATAATTATATTCTAAACTGTTATTTTTAATTGATATTTTAGTATATCTGCAAACCATATTCGTCACATATCTGATATGCCATTATAAATAAAATGTTGTTTTTAATTAATTGACTTAGATAAGACGCAATAGGTTTTAATTTTATTAAAAAAAAACCTAACACATCAGAATAAAGTTTCAAAACTAAGTACGAGCAGATTTAGAATAAAATACAGCTGACAATGTAGAATAACGATGCCTACTTCGATTTATATAAAAAACATATTTTAAGAAGTTGGCTAAATATGATTTTCCAACACGGTTACAAACTATTATTAAACATTCGTACGCCAAAAGAGTTCATCTGAAGTCAGGTTTAAATAGTAGATATTGTGTGCCTTGACTCCGACTGTTTCGGTTCGTTCGTACCCGTTCGGGCCGGTTTTAAATACACGTGTACCCGCCGACACGTAGAACGGGTACGGGTACCGGAAACGTTTCTGAGAAACGTTTTCGGTACCCGGCGGGTTTGTGTAATCCGGGTTCTTAGTACCGCCGGTCTTAAGAACACGGGTATCCGTTTCGGCGTGTAGCACGTGTAGCGTGAGCCCTAGTTCGTACCCGTTCGGGCCGGTATTAAATACACGTGTACCCGCCGACACGTAGAACGGGTACGGGTACCGGAAACGTTTCTGAGAAACGTTTTCGGTACCCGGCGGGTTTGTGTAATCCGGGTTCTTAGTACCGCCGGTCTTAAGAACACGGGTATCCGTTTCGGCGTGTAGCACGTGTAGCGTGAGCCCTAGTTCAAATACCGTCTAACCTGTCAGTCCGTGACGAAATGTATGGAGTTTGACACTAATCGTCAGTTCTGCGACGACCTGCTGACTGTCAGTTAAGAACGCACTTTAAATAAAAAAGCCCTTACAAATGTGTATGAATGCTCCAATACGGATCGCACCGACTACACCTCGACCTTGAATAGGTATCGCTCCTAAACGGCCGAAGTGGTGTCTACATAGTCGTTTGTCTTTAAGCTTTTTGTTTTAGGGGATCATAAAGAGTGGTTCAGAAAAATAGTAGCACGCAAAAGCACTCACACACATGATTATTTAAAATTACAGCTTAATAAAAGACACCACAAGTACAAAACATGGTGTAATCGTGATTCGAGTCTAGGTTAAAAATTAAACAAATATAATTACCGGTGCCATAATTTTACAAATTAAGAGTATCGACGACCTTTCGCTCGGATACGGTATACAATTTGCCTTTTGGCAGTTATGATCTTATTTGTATTTTTTTTCGTCTCAAACCCTTATCCTCAACCACTGCTTGTCTTCATTCTGTAATGAAAGACTATGTGTAGAATCTGAGAGCCTTACTTATTGTAGATTTAGGTATATTTGAATATTTACCGACCTGAATTTACTGAACTAGCTAAGTGTACGTAATGAATTTGCAGTTCTTTTAAAACGGACACAAAAACCAATGATTGGATATTACTCCCGAAAGTACTTATACTATACATTATATAACAAACAGGAACTGTTTATTGTAAATAAGCCGGAAACAAAATACAAATACTGCTACAATTTTTCCGGACCACTCCTTATTACGGACGACTTTGACGGCAAAGCTAAGAATTACTTTAGCACCCACCACCTTTACGGCACCTTTTCTCTAACGCTGACTGTACCTGTGATCCCATAATTTCTTTTAGCATCCCGGGGGTTTACTTTTGAGTAAAGAACCATGTGTGACATTTTATCATAGAGTGACGGCGCGAATGACAGTCAGCGTGGAGTTTTTGATTTAAATTAAGTCATTTTTATTATATGGCTTTTATTGAGAAATACCTTATAACGCAATTTTTATCTTATTCGCATCGTCACATTCGCAAGCATCTAATTCGCAGATTTTCCGCGAAAATAAGTAACTCAAAAAGGATCGAGACTGATTTTTATCAATAGTTCTTGTCACTCGTTACTACCTGGCACCAATATACAATACGTGTATGATTCAATAGGTGTAGTAGTTTTAGATTATTTAGATATATTTAAGTTTGTACCGCTTTGGCTGTAAAGGTATAAATGTTATATGTAATAAAGAATACCTACAATACAATACAATTTATAATTTTTTTGTCATTACGTTGTACATAGGTATTGTTGTATAATAATAAAATCGCATATTGTCATGTCTATCCTAGGGATTTTCCTGACACAAACGTGGCAAAGCTAGTAACTTCCTTCTGATACTTCGTTTATCGATTTCTTTATGAGACAATGGGTAGGCAGTCAACCCGCGACTACGAATGGTGAAAAGGGTTACGAAACATCGGGATTTAATCAGTTGAAGTTGTTTTTGTTTTGCGTGATAATCGTGGAAACCGTAGAGAATAGTATTATTCTCGTACAGTATTAGTGTCACATTGTGATACATACATTGTATACTATCACTCCGCAAAACGGCACTGTCGTTCAATAGTCGCACAATCGTACGCAGCACATCGTTGTTGCACTCCAGTAATAAACCTGCCGGCCTGTATGTGCTGAGACTGCGCCTATAGTTATATGTATAATAGGGAGGGTAGATTGATTCGAAACAAACTACACAATGCCCGCACCGATTGAGTAAAATTACGGGTTATTTAAATACGCGTATTATTAAAAGTTGTAAGGCCCATGTTCGCGTGACCGAGAAAGTAAACAACCGTTTGATATTGCTCTAATGGTGGCTGGGGCCGCTATAATTTGCGTCTGCGATTAAAATGATTAATCGCACGATTAACTGTCTTTGTTAGTCGGATATTTAATTGTTTATTTATGTATTCTGTTAGGCGTTCATGAAAGTCTTAAGTCAGTCTGTTTTAATACTCGAAGTGTTTCTTGGTTTAGCGCACAAATCAATTTTATGTATGTTCTTATATTAGTGTTCTTGACCAAGTAAAAGACATAATAGTACAGGAGTAGAAAAACAGTCTTTGACTGTCAGATTTTGTATAGTTGTAATATTTAGACATTCTTATAAACTTCACGTCAGTTGACATTAAAAGGGCTAGTCATATTATAGTGCCTAAATAATCAAAATAATGAAATTCGTACATAAATTGTTCATAAATTCAATAATGATGGCCCTGGAAAAGGCTGTTAAGCTTAGATTTGTAAAAGTGCCGTAGAATCAGAAAATGTTTATTGTGTAAGCTGTATAAACATGGAATGAAACAAATTATAAGGTAGATATCAACAGTTGCCTATTAAAGGCATACGATATTCGATAACTTACAAATCTTAGCAGTTTAGCTAGTTTCTTAATAGGGTACTATCCTGGCAGATCGGATTAGTTACTTTTATTAAGTGTCAAAACCAGGGAGCGTACTTTTAGTGCAGATGACAGGCAAATGACGTCAACCTATTTTAGCCTATTTTAACCTAGTTATGAATTAATTGTATATTTTACTTTCATTGATTGTTGTCAATGGTAGAAGACATTTTGTAACTAAAAATGTATACTAACGTCTGTTTTTTTTTTAATTTATTTCAACGGAAAATTGGAAATATTAATCGGATATGCGATTTGACATATACTTGTTCGAACGTATTATATTCATGCAGTCCCTTCTACTTCAAAATGCGTTTCTGATTTATTTTCAAATTTCTCGTTTCAATAAATAACACAATAATCTTGATTTATAAAATGGCTCCTACCGTTGACACCAACCAGTGAAAGTAAGTAGTGATAAAATTAATTCATAGCTTTTACGATACCGGTAATATACGGTAACGATAAATTAATGTACTTAAAACATAAAGTGAATCATTCTGTAGCTACAGCTTGACGTCATTTTTACGTCATCGGCACCAAAAGTACGCTCCCTGGTCAAAACGCTCATATAGTATGAAATTTGTATGAAATAAACGAATATGACGTCCGTTTACTCAGAGATCAAATCATCTGCTTATTTTTAGTTTTTGATATATTAAAAATCGTTGAAAGCGCTAAATAGGTAAACTTTTGTTAATTATCGCAAATAATCGGAAGCAGATTTAAATCTGTGAAATAATTTGTATCGACTACAGGCACAGAATAAGTAATAGTAATACGTACATAAGACTCTCTCTCTCTAACAAAACTGTCGTTCGGGTCCGACCACCGGACGGAACGCGCCGGATCCGACCATCTCTCTCTATCTCATAACGCGTGCTCTTTCTGGTCACCGGCTAAGGCTCCCTCGCGGGGGCCTCAAGGCCGCGCGTCGAAATCGCAGAGTGAGCCACTCCTGAAACAGGTTTCATTTATTTGAATCGACCTGAAAAATAATAGTATTTTATGCAACAGTTGTATAAGAAGGTTCAAAAAATGCGAATTGCGTGAGTTGCGATACGAGCCGCGAATGCGGCGAGTATCGCAAATAGAGACGCAATGAGCGTTTTTTGACTTAATTATACAACGTTGCATACAATACTTTTTCTACGACAGGTTTTAAAATTATAAAATACAAACAAGGCATAACCTGCAAAGAAGGCAAATATGACGTATGACTGTCAGTATGTGTCTATGGTAAACTTTTTATTTTTTAAATGAAGTTGACACGCAGTGAATATATTAAAAATACTTTTGTTTTTATGTTGGCATCAATGAATTTAGTTCAGAAAGTTTTGTTTTTCTTAAAAGCCGTAGGATTTTAATTGTTTGTTAAGTTGGTAGTTGTGCATTTTTACCGTAAAGTTAAAATTGAGCGCTTAATCCTTGACCTCAGTTTAACCTAGATTTAGAAGTCTGTGGTTGCTAGCAATAACGTAAAGTGGCTATAACGACACTAGTGCTGTTATGGAGAATAGAGTATAGACTTCTCTGAACTCATATTATATATGTTCTTATATTAGTGTTCGTGACCAAGTAAAAGACAGATAACAGTACAGGAGTAGAAAAAGTAATAAAAACTCATATTTATGATATTTTAGACACCAAGTTGAAATGAAATGGTTAATACTTTATATGTAAGAAACATTTTGTCTCTTCATTGGTTTTTTAACCCCCGACGCAAAAACGACGGGGTGTTATAAGTTTGACGTGTCTGTGTGTGTAAATGTCCTTGTGGCATCGTAGCTCCCAAACGGATGATCCGATTTTAATGCGTTTTTTTTGTTTGAAAGGTATATCAGTCTAGAGTGTTCTTAGCTATGTTTGGTGGAAATCGGTTCTGGTCTTCAAGGTCATCAGGTCGTTTGTTATGTTTGGTCGGGGGTTTTTTAAATTTTTAATTTAGGTTATTAATGCCCATTAAAACAGAATGATACGGAAGTCAAAGTAGATGGCAAAATTGAGGGCGCTTACTGGGTGCTCCGGTGGACGAGTGGTTGAGTTGCTGGGCCGGAAATCCAGTGGTACCGGGTTCGATTCCCGGTCTGGACACGGGTGAGTGCCATTTAGTTTTTCTATGTACTTTGATTTCTTGTATCTATATATATATGAAATGGTTTTACAAACACTTATGTAATGACTCTGAATACGGTTTGCTTTGATAAGCCCTGGGGGCGCTGTTGAAAAAACACCATAATTTACGTGTATTTTTAACTAATGTCGTCACTTTTAATTAATGTCGGTTTGTAGACTTCTGGGAAAAAGTAATGAATGTAGCTTCCAATTTTAAACACATTATTACCATGCCATTAACGTTCTAATATAGTCCTATGATTGATAAAAGTGGTAGTAATTTTTGATATTTTTGAGTCAACATGTAGAAATATAGATTTTTTTTAAAGTTTTTTTATTGGAAGTCATCGTGAAGACTCACGCTAGTATAGTCGAGTTTGAACTAGTGTGTTTTTTTTATCACATACTAGTTAACATTCGACTATTGGGCCATTTACCAACAGGGCGTTACAAACATATAGCCCGGCTCTTTCATCAGATCAGCATGATAGTACCATAATATCTAATGCTTAATGCCTTAATCATTCGCTATTAGTGAGCCATTGGGCTAAACAGAAACATTTATTAAGTGCCTTGACATAATTCACATGGATTTATGGGTAACGAACTTTAATTTTCACTTTCTTTTTGAACTGTGTGGACATGCGTTATGCATACCCCCCGGGCATACTAAGACATGGTACCATGGAACCCCTCAGAAGAAGGGCATACCCACTTAGATCACACAAGTCATGTACTTCTGCAGCGGCCTGAATCCGCAGTCTGTGCCCAAAGTATAAAGACAGATAAGTATGTATAGATATAAGTAGTTTTTCATTGGCCGTTTAGGAGCGCGCGATACCTATTCAATGTCGAGGAGCATATGGTGCGATCCGTGTTGCAGCATTCTTACGCATTCTTAAAACTTTGTAGTGCGTTCGTTCACGCCGAGCACACATACAAGCCGCGCGATGTACCTTTTGTACTAAGAAACATTACTGTGCCGTGGCTGCACGTCGCAAGTGGGCCGTTTCATCTTCGAACCCATTTGAACATACTGCCGTCCTAGTCTAAAAGGCGACTTTTTGCTATGGAAGTTCATAGTAAAAAGTCGCCTTTTAGACTAGGACGGCAGCATAGGTATAAGTAATTACATAAAGCTAAAATCCAATAGAAACACTCAGCCCTCAGTCAAAGTTTTGGCCCAAGAAATAGCTTTAATCATTTTGGTTAAAGGCATATTAAAGGACTATTAAATGAGATGAAATACGCCACAAGTGAATAGTCGAGATCTGAGAGCAGATGTGTAGATTAGTTTCACTCACTTATTTGCTCTTTTGAATTGTCTATTCAAAGTAAGGGTTCAAAGATTACATAAGTTATTAATCCGATTACATTTAATGTGAACTGTAATATTCATTACGGCGTATCATTTAAAAAATAAGCTCTGTTGAGTTTTTTATCTCAACTCATGAACTTCATTATCAAGCATTACAATTTTGCTTATTCACCAAAACATTTCTGCTTTTTGAACTTTTGTTAATATTCATAGTCCTCATAGACGTTCATTGTTGGACACATGCCTTCCTCAAGGAATATTAACATTAGTAGGATTTTTGCTAGGCGTAGAAGTTTTGCTGGTTTGAGTTGAAATTGGTGATTTCAATTAAATATCAATTTCATTTATTGCTACTTAGTTTACCTAGTCATAAAAAGCCACAACCCGTAACGACAAAGGAGAAAAAAACTATACTTACTTAAAAGAGATAGTTTTTTACATCAAGTCGCATTACTTCTTTACAAATTGATTATAGTACTCCCTTTTCTGTATTAAAGTCTGGTGATGTTGAAGATTTTCTGTCACCACCGCAAAGCTTCTAATTCGATTAATCTCTTTCCAGAACTCCCATAACCGATTCAATAACCAACTATTAGCATTAGGAAAAAGTTTTACCGATTATTATACAAACTATCGGTAAAGACCGGTTACACTCTACTTAACTGTATCCAAAACTTCTAATGGAAATCCGAGAAAAGCGTGAAATAAGTAGTTAGAGGCAAAAGTTTATTACATTGTTTCATACACGCAGTTACCGGAACTTTTTCGGTATTATCCAGGCCATTGTTGTTTTCGGTATCGTTTTTATCTTGATAAATTTAATGCGGTAATCACTGGGTCCTTAGAAGGAGTAATTGGGGGAGAAAATAATCGATTCCCCTTTTACAGGAAGCTTGATTTCGGATGCTATTAAATTATTTCGGAGAATGATATGAAATTAATGATGGAAAGCCGAAACGGGACAATAGACGGTTTATCCTTTGCATATTAAATTGTATCTTTTTTTTTAAATGCATAACCAGTATCTAGGGGGAGGTGTGCATGAAAGAGCTATGTTGCATTTTGTTATATTTAAATTAGAAATTTGTTTATTGCTCTTCAGCATACAATCATCAATATTTCCTTGAAGAAGTATTTTAATATTAAAATTTACCTATAAAAAAAGGGGAAAACGGCTCTTTCATAGTGTGTGGACATTGAAAGAGCCACTACATTTTATGAGAGAGCCACACATACCAATAACCAACTATTTAAATAAATTTCTTAAAAAAATCGATGGATTAGTCACCTTGCTGCAGCCAGTTTCATCTGTATTAAATATCATACATAATCTATATCTACATACATATATAAAACAAACTCTGGTTAGTTACACCATTTATAACTCGAGAACACCCGTTCGTTCGATAAATTATCAATGTTGGTACCTACTTAAAAATAAAATTGAAGTGATGGTAATTTCGAAAAGTTCGGTGAAAATCGAAGTGGCTCTTTCAAAACATGGCTCTTTCATGCACACCTCCCCCTAACCATTTCCTTAAAAGTGAAAAAATATATATTAATTTAAGATATCCCCCAGTAATGACGTAGTAAGATAAGGTTCACTTCGAGCTCTACATTGAGAGATTAAAATCTCATTTTCAAACCAAGTTGACTAGACATGTTCTTTCCGTGTACTCTTCAACTATTTTACTAGTATTTTTGCGACAGGTAACGGCAAAACCGGTAACTGATTAACGGTGCAATACCCGTAAATTGGTATGAAATCGTAAAATATCCCGGTGCATTACGTAATTGGGATAAATATGTGCTGTTACCGTTGTGGTGAACGAAACATATTGGTCGGAATTTTGCCGAAATTGAATCATGCGGTCGCGGCTCGCTTCAATGAGCTGGAATAAAAATTCTGATACGGATAATGACAATTTTTCGTTCGAAATTTTACCGGTAATTTTCATTATTGATTTAATTAAAAGATTCTTACGGGGCTCATTACGGATGTAAATGTATATCTTTAATAGTCTACAATGGAGCGAATACATCCACAAGATTATTACGTACTTTGATATTTGGGTTACATTTGGATGGAAATTCTGATGCACATCTTAGCTGTTCGCGAAATAAATGACTTTCAACAACTAAGTTTAATGACTAAATAAAACCACGCTATCCACAACTAAGTTTAATGACTAAATAAAACTCTGCATACCTAAATCCGCATTAAAATGACTGACATCGAAGGCGTTAAAAAAGCCTGCTTCCATTAAAAGTTTAAAAATGTCGTTCGGCGATCACTTTATTAAATCGCGCGTCATTACGCCCCGGCCGCTTGATCGGGAAACTTTGATGTTTTCCTAATGCACCCGCATTTGTCAGGAACCGAACGGAGAATTCAGGGCTTAATGTTTTGTCAAATTTAGAATAGAGGTTTATACCTGCCAGGCTAGTGCAACTCGTCGCGATTTCACTTGTCGTGCGGCCAGCTAAACCGTCACTGTCGCATAATTTTTGAATGGAAAGGGATAGGTAGTATTTTCATCCATCAACGGACGCTGGACTGTCAGCTTCTCCCGAGGATGCCTCGTAGAGAAGTGATACACTAGTCGAGTTCTGTACTTATGGTGGTGGGTTGTACTTTATTTGCATGTTTTTGCATGTGAATGCATGAAATAATACGCAAGTAATTATAACGGGCTAGCACGCAATTGACTAACATGTTATCATATCGCGGATTAGCAAAACAATATATCATTTTGTTTTAATTTCAACTATAAAATTGACTTTGTAATCGCATGTATTTGTATAAGATTACAAACTTACTTATATTTTTAGGTTTTGCATGACATGATAGAATAACAGCTAATTATGTTTAAAATTTGGAACTTGTGGGTCTGCTAGAAGTACCTTAGAATTATGATGATCATCAGTCAGTCAGTCACTCAGTGACGAAAGTAAGGAATTTTGCCGTGCAATAGTTCTTAAACTACACACTAAACGAGACCCCAACAAGTGTGAACCCGATATCTCCAATAACTTACAAATCCAGCAACATTTCGAGAACGCCTGCCCGGGCATCAAAATTTTATGCAAAAATCGCTTCACCTCCTAGGTGGCTAGGCCTACTCGAAATTAACTCTCACATGACTACCCATATTTTACGATTCTGCCTCCTGGTCCCTAAATTTACTTACTTCACACGCCGTAGCCCATTATGGAAATTTACAAATATTTGCAAAACCGTCGACAATGTACTGCCCATGCAACTAGAGAGAATCTGGAACAATCCAATCTGCGAACAAGTGCACACCCACCCCTTGCTCCACCAGACTCTTGCTCCTCGAGCTAAGAAAAAGCCCGCTTACTAGCCGTATCAGAGAGGGAGTCTGGGTCTTGGTTGCATTCACTTCCGTACTCCCACATTTCCACACTACTGGACAATAACACATTTAGACTGGCTGTCGGTTTGCGACTCGGCATCAACATTGTGATGCCTAATCGATGCCCCTACGGAGTCCAAGTGGACCGTCTGGGTCACCACGGTCTCGCGTGCAAAAAGAGTGCTGGCCGCCTATCCCGCCACGCCTGCTCAACGATATCATCCGCCGGGCCCTTGTCAGCGTCAACGTGCTGGCCACATTGGAGCCCCCCGGCCTTGCACGCGACGATGGCAAGGGACCCAACGGCATGACCCTCGTGCCGTGGCGTACAACTTCGCGGAGAGCGGGCGGGGCGGCTGCAGCGGCTGAGGCAACAAAGCGCCGCAAATACATTGTGTCTCACAGATCAGCATGTGTTTGCGGCCTTTGCAGTCGAGTCTCTCGTCTCCAGGAAAGAAGAGGAAGAGAAAAGGATGGTACGGCCATGGCTTTATTTTGCTCGACTAAGCGGAGCACAAATTATTATACATTTTTGATTTTTGTACGATAAGTTTTCTATTGTGGAATAAACAATTAAAAGTAACAATAAAGAATTAAAAGCAAAGACGCGGCCAGTTGTGCTACTCTGCTTGTACCATTCCATCTTAGTCCTCAGTTGGCAGCGCTTTTGTAATATTAAGATTGCAAATGTCCATGGGCCTCAGAAGTCACTTACCATCAGGTGACTTGTGTGCTCGTTTGTCGTTCCCATGATATAAAAAAACCTCTAGCACAACTGTGCCACGTAACTCTTTGTTCTCCATCTTCTACGCTTACTCCATTTCATTTAATACACAAGTTTTTGACAAAAAAAGTGCGGGTAGAATATTATTTACTACTTAGAATAGCAATGGAAATTGAACTGCATTCACAGCGATGTAAATACATGATGATGCAGAGAGTCAGAAATGCATATGTGCTATGTGAAAAAATAATAAACTCTCGCATTGATCTAAAAAATAAAAGCAAGAAAACCTAGCGCCTGAACCATTATACTGACATAAAAAAAGCATTGTCAATTGATATGAAAAAATATTGGGCGAATTTCGAACTATCGTTTTTCAACGAAAAGTTTCGAAGTTTTGTTGATATTGTTCAGGTTTTTACGCAATATCTGATGGCGCAGCAGATTACAAAAATCGCAAAAAGAGTCTGTTTTTAGATGCTTGCTTTAAAAATGTGATACAGGCACATAGTCGGAAACGATGGAAAAATGCTGTTTTCGTTTTGCACAAAAATCTAACGAATTGTAGCGCACCTATATTGTAATCCTATCTTACAAACAATTACAATCATAGTGAATATTGGTGTCATATATAGTGGTTTTAGTTGTTTACCATTGATTAATACGATTACTTTCAGCTACCAAAAGAGTAGCATTTTAAACTGCCATCAGGCTTAGATATGAGTATTTTTATCATATTTTTCTCGACATTAGAAGGTATTTAGCTAACCATTCTTCTTGTTTAATAAACTTTAAAAGTTACATTTAAAATTTTTACGCTAGTTTCATAACTTTTACATAAAATTTAATGTTTCTAGGTCCAATGTTTGAGCCTAAGCTTTGATAAGTTAGTCTATGTGTTAGTCAAGCTTTATTTTTTTTTGTAAGTGAAATAAATTAACTTTATTTTGTAAGTCTAACGGCGTTTCCCAAGAGGAGACCGTTATTGAGAAGAAATGCCAAAAAATTCAACCGTACTGACGGTTGAATTTTTGGATAAAGTTATACTAATAAATGGCTCCCAAAGATATCCAACTTCGGCCGCGAATTGTCCATGAGATGGCGTTGTTCACGTGCCTAAGGAATCGTACTTTGCGCTGTTAAGATTTGTGTAGAATCATAATATAAATAACCACATTTTTATTAAAAAAAACCCGACCGCGGTGCACTTTGAAACTGCATAAAATCTGCCATTTTGTTTATTTTACCAAACTTCATACTCAGTGACACTCGCACCATCAAGACGAATCTAATGATGTATCATTTATCAAAATCGGATGTGCCGTTGAGTAGTTACGAGCGGACACAGGAACGCACATACATACATACATACATACCGGTCAAACACATAACCCTCCTTTGGGCTTCGCCGCAGTCGGGTAAAAATCAAATTTACATTATAATAAAGACTACGCCCATAACTTTGTCCGTGTTTAAATATCTCTTTTACTTCGCCGTAGTCGAGTAGAAAGTATTCCACATTTTACCTGTACACCAAATTTCTTGGAAATCAGTCCCGTTGTTTTTGCGTGATGCGCACACGAATAGACAAAAATTCCAAACACTATTTTAATGACGTTAAATTAGTGATTTTTAACACGCCTCATTAAAATTGTTGAAAAAAAAAGTACAAAAACAGTCTTTCTACACTTTTATTACGTTTATATAGATGATTATCAGTGTCCGGGTAACCTGGCTTATACAGGCTGTCCCTAGCCTCTGGAAAAACCTGAAAGGTACATGTTGATTAGGGTATTTCTAACAAATATCCCGATGTAGTCCGTCCGTCAGTTTCCTAGTAGGTCAGATTTCGAGTACTAGTGCTCATCACACAAATTATACAACGAATAAAATAATTAAACCATTTTATGCCATACCTGGCCATAAAGTGGCTTTTTCCGCACGCTGTACGTACGGAAAAACCCGCTTTTTAGCCAAGTGTAGACATAAAATAATGTACACATCACGGGCGGTAATAAATAAAGCTTTCGATCGCATATTTACGTCCTTTTTTACGTTTTTTTGTGATTGATGGGTTTGCGTTTGATCTAGGTTAGTGGCGAATGAAAATCCTTAATAGAACAACGTTTCAGTTTTATAGACCAAGTAGTGTGTACAAAGTCTCATAATAATTAGAGCAGAACTTACGAAGAAATTAATGAACTTACGAAGATTTTTTAATTCTTAAATTTTGTTATTTAATTTAAATATTTATCTAAGCTCCTGATTTACAAAAATATGCTTTTTAGAGCATTCCTGAGAAGTAATTCTACGGGGGATTTCAGGGTATGTCCAAAGGCTAAGGTTACGCTGTATGAAGCAGCATTTGCTCTGATATTATTAATGTTACATTACCGGAGCAGGTAAGCTTTAATTAAAAATCTGACTAGAGCCGAGCCGCCGAAATTGCGAGGCAGAAGTTTTGGTCGTTCCGATTAATTTTCAATGAAATTTCACTTCATCCCGCAATCTCACGGTCGGGTAATGGGGAAATTCTTACGATCACAGGTGCAATTTGTCTTTGCTTCCGAATTAGTTAACTTTCTAGTTTCTTGCATAATGTTTTCTTTAGTTTTCGTGGTAGCTAATTTAAATAAAACATTTCAAACAGATTATTTTGCGTCGTCACTAAGTATCATCATATTTTATGGTGTGGTGTTCATTTTTTAATTTTCGTCTTGTCTCTTTTTTCTTTTATCCTAATATTTGTATTTGAGAGCTACAAAGGCCCTGCCAGTATTATGCAAATAAATTGAATAATTTTTCACGCCACTGGTCGGAAAACTAGCAATAGATGGTCAGAATTCAGGCCGCAAAACGGTTAGAAACGCGGAATGGAATGAAGCAGACACGACAGGAATAACATTGTTGGTCAGTTTACAACAGCCAATAAGAGCACGCCGTATACCTCAGTGACATTATAATAGACCAATCAGATTGCGAACTGTGTCGCAGCACGTCAAGTACGTTAAAAAAAACAAGTGTTCCTTTCGTTGGTATCTGCGTTTAATTATCGGGCTCGAATATTCTTGAATGTCAAATATCAGTAGGAAAATGGGGGAATAATTTTATTATATTGTGTTATTTTCTAATATAATTGGGCTTAAACTATTTGTATGGATAAAATAATAAATAGGTGTTTGCTATTCGGTGGTGAAAATTGCCGAAAAATACAAAGTTGACTTTTGAATTATTTTATTTTTGGTATGATATTATGATTATTTCCTCGGCGTGAAAAGTACTATGTTGAGTCTCGGTGGAAAGTGCAATAGATGGAATCGTAATGTACTTACTATAGTTGATTTAGGGATGTGTACAAATTGTACAGAAAATGAAAATTATTATTATGGAAAAAAGCTATTATATAATAATATTTTCTATTGTTTTATCGAAAGGCTCATTATTCAGTATGTACGAGTATCTCTTAATTTTAAGCGAAATAGACGAAACATTTGCGCCGTTTCGTTCCCTTCATTACAAAGAGCTAAGCGAATACACAGAAAAACAAAGCTCTATTAAGATAAGAAATTCTTAATATAATTTTGAATTCAGTATAGAATCTGAATTAACGAGGTAAATCTCTGCCCCGAGATCTAATCCTGGAATAGATGTTCCCTCCACTTTTGGCATACAAATGTAAGGAGGAATTTGTGCCTTATCGCAGCCGTGCATAAAAAGTGGACATTATTAAATACATGAACGGCGGACGGCGAATGCTTTCTTGGAACAGGCTGGATATCTTGAATATTTGCAGTTCCGCTTGTAAAATACTCATTTTCACACCTCCTATTCAGAAAAAAGAACTTTGCTCCCTCGTAAGAGGGATCAAAGTGGTACTTTTCTGTTCAAGGACAACTGTTTATTTGGCGTCGAGAACCTGTGCGCGTGGGGTGAACCTTATTCACGGAGCTATTAATATGTTAAATGTTCTAAATTTATAACACAAAAACCTTACACAAATTCTAGAATAATACTAGTAGCAAGATCTAGTAAAAGCCAGATAGCCTCATAAAAGTGTAGCTGAAGCAATCTAATTTTCAAATATCGGGCACGATATACTAAAATCCCACGTAACGTTAAAAAAGTGTAGTTGAACTAATACAGCCAGATAATTAAATATTGGGCACTAACAGTGCGAGAAAAACGAATGAATATGTCACGCAACAAGAGATGTCGCGATTGTCGCGTGTACCTTATATGCGTGTAATTTATAGCAGGCACATCTATCCATGTACAGTGGCGTAGCGAGGGTGGTGCAGGCAGGGCATGTGCCCTGGGCGCCAGCAAGGAGGGGGGCGCAAAAACGAAATTTACTAACTACCTATACAAAAAAAACCGTCAATCCAAATTCGCAAACATGGCGAAATAAAAAAGTCTTGAATGCACACCCGCAATGCCACATAGACTATCTGCCCCGGTGTCACCAAGAAAAAAAGGGGCGCAGTTTGGATGCGTGCCCTGGGCGCCGTTTTACGTCGCTACGCCACTGTCCAATATGTAACATGCTAACATGTTGATATATTAATTTTGCTAACCAACACATCCAGGAAAATTCTAAAAAATACTACTTGCATTGAGTAGCAAGATCTAATAAAACCCACCTAACCTCATAAAAATGTAGCCGAAGCAATCCAGCTAGATAGTCAAATACCGGGCACAAACAGTGTTCTAACGCAAACACGGGTAGCTACATGCACACAATTTTTATCGATGCTTCGTGCTGCCGTATGCAAACACTTGGTCAGCGAGCTAGAGTGGTGGTTGAGGAAATTGGTTCCGTATAGTTATTTTATATTAGGAATTAATAAATCACTATATCAAATTATTTTGATATTGAGGGATAAAGAGATTGTGAGGAAATGTATAATGAGGATATTAATAATAGGGATGACAACTGGGTTAAAAATATATCATTCTATTTACAATCAGCTGTATTGCTCGATCCATTGAGGTACAATTTTTTTAAAAAGAGTACTTTTCGGTACTAATCGAGAACCTACTAAATTTTGCTACCAAGAAAAATTCAAAAATACAAGTGTAAGCTCCATGGGAACGTTCTTGCTCTGTACCGACCAACTTGAGAATCAACAACGACTGGATATATTTTTTTAAAGTTTTGTATTAAACCTGAAGTTACATTTTAAGTACAATTTTTACGTTGACGTCTGTTAGTTGAATTTGCATTTTTGGCTGCTGGTCGGTACGGAACGAGTACGTTCTGGACGGACCAGTTTGAACTTCGCATATTAGGAAAATGCGAAGAAGTACAATTATTCTATGTTAAGTACTAAATAGCAGTGGCGTGGCGCAAAAGATATCCTTGGGCAAGCCGATGCACATTAAGTGTAACATTTTCCTTAAGCGCTGTAGAATAAGGTGCTCAAAATGTCTGATATTAGGTAAGCCGGTAGGAATCGAGTTCTTTGGACGCCACGCTACTGCTAAATAGTACAATTTGAGTACTATTTTATGCGATAGTTTATTCTCAAAAATAAAATATGGTCCGTACGCAACGTGTCACACAGTATAAATGTTCATGAAATGCTGTAAACGTACTCGTTATTTTTATTTTATTAAATACTATCATTGTGTTTATCCTTCTTAAGTAAGTACTATAATTTATTGTACCAATAATCTATTATGGTGTTTTTATTACACAGAAAAGTGTCCACATTTTGTCGTTTAGGCGCAATTAACGGTAATCGAATTCTGGGCCTATATTTCGAAATGCTTCGTTCAAAGTTCGTATCCTGCTATCTTACTCACTCAATTTCTTTAAGAAGAGAGTAAGAGATACGGTACAAAAAGAACAAAGACCTTCGAAGTTGAGCCCCAGTAAGGAGTGAAAGCTATTAAAGCGGTTAGGCTGTGCGTCCACTGGAGAGGATGGGGCCAAAATTAACCAATAGAATCTAAGTATTTTTCCGCTCCGCTTCAGTTGACGTGAATTATGACAATTCTATTGGTTTATAAAAGCCCTCTCTGCTACGCTCCGCTTCAGTTGACGGGCAGCCTTATAGTCGAACAAACTAACTCAGAAGGCCTAATATAGACAACGCTTAAACGTACTTCGTAAAAATAATCAATAATCAAATATAGCATTGCTTCTGATCTTAGTTGTCCCAGAATACAAGAGCAAGAGCCTAATTATTCGCATCGACGGAATAAACAAAGCGTTTGAAAACGTTTTCTCAAACACCCACGGAACCCGACAATCGCTTCCTTTGTACGGTAATATTATGTAAAATGCCGGTCAATACGTAGGTTATTCGATTCAGGGCCGCTCTGGATTTTTACACAGGAAATTGGATTCATCCGTTCACATAAATAGAAGGCTCTAGCTGTTTGTTCTGTTTTAGGAATTGAAAAATGCATATTGAAATATTTTGTGTGCAGGCTGTTCGTATTTGGCCAGAATATTGGAGATATTTTAGTCAGATTTGTGTTTTTGCGCGAAATGTGGATGATTTTTAGTGTTTAAAGTAAACATTGGGTCGTATTTACAAAGATTTCTGGCGGTGACATGGTATCGTACTGAATTCAAAATAGCATCAAAAAAATCTACGAAAAATGTACTAAATTGTACGCTAATTAAAAAAAATTTACTACACATACATACGAGAAAACAACGATTAATCTGTCACCGCTAGGAAGGATACTTACTTTCTGGCGGGCGCTATCTATTATACTATGTAGCAGTCGAGTTTTCGACTTTCTTATGAATCAATAAATATGTACCAAAAATGTACTAAATTGTACGCTAATTAAAGAAAACTGCACTACACGCACTTACGAGAAAACAACGATCAATCTGTCACCGCTAGCTAAGACTAGCCACGACTTTACTGGTCGCGAAACGAATAATTACCTGTCACTTTCGCACTATATGCAATGAAACGGGATATGTAGTATGTAGGTAATGATACAAAACATTGAAAGCAATGTATAACGGTAACCAACTAGAACTACTACTACTCAAAGAAAACGAGAACGGGTACACTCTCCTACGTTACTATTTATTAGAATTCACAGTGAACGTGGAACGTGTGTCGTGAAAGGAAAATTAATTTAATTAACGAAGGAAAGCATTTCGTGCCGCTGTGCTGTAGGAAACCAAACCAAAGCAATATGACTAGGATCTGCGTCACGCCATACGATGGAATGTATGAATTCACTATTAGGTATAACACATACTTACAATTGGAATTCTCAATTTTTAGGGTTCCGTACCTCAAAAGGAAAAAACGGGACCCTTATAGGATCACTCGCGTGTCTGTCTGTCTGTCTGTCACAGCCAATTTGTTCCGTAAGTACTGAACCGATTGAGTTAAAATTTAGTACATAGGTATATTAAGGTTATTGACCCAAACACGGATGTGTCACGGAAATATATAAATTTTAATCATGGGGCCACTTTTGGGGGGTCAACTAGAAAATAAAATAAAAAAGTTAGCAAACTATATCGTGTAACATATTAAATCAAAGAGCTCACTGTGAGAATCTCAAATATATTTTGTTATATTAACAGTTTTGATGTTATTTAAGAAAATAGGCAAAAATTGACCATCCCTCCTTATCTCCGAAACTATCGGACCCAGAATTTTGAAAAAAATATGAAAAATAATCCTGCACCTATAGATTACAGGAAAACTTTTGAGAAGTCTGTGCAGTAAAGTATACTTGTGTTATATTGTTTTGAACTCACGGAACCCTCTCCACGCAAGTGATGCATGATGAGGAGTGTCTTTTCAAAAGGGCTTATTTCTTATGAAAACCATATAAAAATAAGCCTTTTTGAAAAGACGCTCCTCAAATGACCTCTATTAATTGTTACTATAGCAACCTATTATTTGAAGTACGCGATTGTTATTAGATTTTAAATGATACGAAATATGAGTATGGCGGTCGAATCAAATTCAAGGGAAAAAATTTGTTCGTTACTGAATTTTAAACACCTATTGGCAAAAAGTTATTATTTGAGCAAATTTCTTCTTATTCAATTCAATTCAATTTGTTTATTTCGGAATTAATCCATATTTGGTTAGTTACATTAAGACTTATCACTAGGTTAGTACTACACTACTTACATTAATTAATTATCTACATGGCAGCAGTACATGGAATTTATTCCAGTAGAATCGAAAGGGGCCATCTTCTCGTCCTGCCACAGTTTCCAGGAGGCTATTGGAGCTACTGCCTAGACGCCGCAGCAGAGACGCGACACGTTTCAGCATTATAGCATGAAAGCCATCCGTGCGCGCCTCCGCGAACATTCCTGACGCACTACATTGCCTTGGCAACCCCAATAGCATCCTGAAAGCGTTGTTATATTGGACGCGTAGGGCGTTTATAACTTTTTGACTATAGTTGATCCATAGGCTGCAGGTGTAAAAAGACTGGCAGTACGATCTAAATAATGTCTTCTTAACTTATTATCTTTAATCAAGCATTTTGGCCGCAAATCTTCAATCTCAAGGTTTAAATTGCGAATATTGCGATCGTCTTTTTCTTATTACTTTTCATTATCGAAACAAAAACGTTTTTACAAGCTCTTATTTAGTTTTACCTGTCCCGGTGTCTGTCTGTAATCAAATCTTGCAAGTTCAATTTGTCCCACTTCCCGATTTCTGATTGAGCTAAAATTCAGCTCGAATATGTAAATCAGATGACAATGCAATATTATACAAAAAAGTATAGCCGGCAACAAAAGTTTGTCTCAAAAAAAAATTTTTGACAGAAACCTATTTCCTTAAATGTTCCTATTGCAATGTGTGTCTGTCTGTACATTGTTCTGTTTTTGTCAACCTCACGTATGTTATAAATAGGGAAATATATGTTTTTTGCTTTATTGGTTTGTTATCATCCTCGCAAAAACGGAGAGACTGATAAACTGTATTTTTTACCTGGCGATAGAATATGTGTAATAAAAAAATTGCACTGTTCCTATAGAATAGCCAAAAATGTAGGTATGGTAAAACGACGGGATAAACCCACTTTTTACCATCCTGTGCCAATCACACATTACAAACTAAATTTCGCCCCAATCGATTAACCTGTCAGGTGATATGTACAATTCACCTGCCACGAAGCCACCAGGTAAATGAAGTACACAGTTGTCACCTAAATTGAACGCAAACTACTGCCGAGCGGAAATGACACTTCGCAGGTGACAACCAGTTCTAAAACTGGGCTGCGAATATGAGCTGTTCATAACTACGTATAATTCGCGGTCGAGAAGTTCGCAACAAGTATTATTATCTCGTAGGTGACATGCATCTCGTATATCTATTGATTTACGCTTTTAACATCATCGTCATGCACAGTTCGAGTTGTATAATGCTGTAACTACTGACTATAATCTGGCATCCTAACGATTTTTGTTTTTCGGGTAACAGTTTTGACCATGATCTCTGATATAGTTTTTTTTTTAATTTCTGGGTACTTTATGGGAACGTGAAGCAGCATTTTCAATGAGTGAAAATGTCGAAGACCTCATTAGAAATAACCAAATTTGACTCATAGAAAGTAATGACACATAATTTAATGTGTCTTAGAAATTGTATATGAGAGACAAAACAAAAAATAAGGATATACCTACCTGTCAAAATAAGACAAATATAAACTGACATTACAAGTCAAGAAAATTGGCGAAAAAGGCGAAAATTATAAATCTTTTTCATTCAAGAAAGACATACGAGGTTATTTTTAGCGACCCCTTTTTCCTTTAAGGGCATCCCCGCAGTGATATATGCCACGGAAATGAGAGCCCCGCCCTAATGACGATAAATGGTCACTGCAGACAGACTCAGACTACAACGATATAATAATCTACTATCATAATAAATAATAATGTCACGCGCAGTGACTTTTAATAATAGTAAAGGTTGTGAATGTGACGCAGACACACCTTTGTTTATTGGGGTCAGCATTTTTAAGTGCTTAAATCTGCTGACCTGGCATCTTTGCATTTTTCTTCATTGAGTCTTTCAGCTTTTCGTTGATTTTCAGCTAAATTAGAACCATTTCCTGACGTTCGATTAGACTCAAATTTGATATACTGGCGTATCTTAATGATTATATAATGATATGGTAGCATGGAGCTGCTTTGATAATGGAATCGGGAGGTAGCCATAGGATAATCTAAATTACTTGAGAGAGATATATATATATATATATATATAGTATTTGAACTCATTTGATTGGCGTTGACATGCAGTTTGCGATTATACAAAAATAGGTGCAGTCAGTAAAAAAAGTATGTCTCAAAAGTATTTTTTTGAGAGAAAGTTATAATACTACGATGTAAACACAGAGGAACTAAAAAAAATTGACAGTTGTACAGCTAAGAGACCTCACAGTCTTATAAATTATACAATACCTACTTTTTATTCTAATAAAAAAGAAAAACAAAATATGGCAACTATGTGTTTAAACGTTCAGATTAACGTGCTAATTGTCTCATACAAACTTAGTACAGCAAGGACACGGACTGACGTCATTGTTTTATACCGTTTTGTATGGATCATTTTCAGCGCTCGGTTGGGTCGGCTAAGTTTGATAACAATTTGTGGTTTCGTCATCCAAATGCAGTAGGTATCTCATAGATATTTGTGTCCCCCAAATAAAAAATTCTATTTACGTCAGAAAAAAATACAGTCCACATGCCTATTGAGAGCAAGGGTTTGCAAGAGGTAGGTAACCCCGATACCAAGCAAGCTCATAAATATAGCAACCTTATTTAAATTAAGTAATACACGCGATTTAATCAGTTAAAGTTGTTTTATTACAACCTTATTTAATTTAATACAAAACCAATATCGGCAAATAAATGGATAGGACTAGGAATAATCTCTAAACATCCAAATAACATTTTCATGTCTGAGTTTGCTGCCAGTTTTCGTTCCAATTTAATATTTCCGATATTGCATAGTCTCAAAAAGTACAGTATTGTATTCTTCCCAAAACACGGGCTGAGAGCGGCAAAAATAGCCGAAAAGTAATCGGTTTAACGGAATTCGGCACCGAACTATCTTTATTGGATTTCCGAGACAGAATTTATTAGTGCGGTCCGGTTTACTTAACGTTCTTTGTGGGGTCGTTGGACGCACTATTGTTTAGGAGGAAGTTTCATCTTGTAAGTGTCCACGTACTTGTACTAGAACAAAATAACGATATTAGCTCAGATAATAAGTACTATTAAGGACCCATAGAAACAAACGACTTCCTAGATCGAATAACGGCCATGGGTGGCGATAAGATGCTGCCAAGGCACATATTCCAAAGGAACTTCAAGGTTCAAATACCGACAAGGGCAGAACGGGCTGAAGGTCGCACACCACCAACCGATGATAGCAGCGACAATATATGGTATACAGACGGATCCAAAATGGACTCCGGTACGGGAGCAGGCGTACATGCAATAGACTACAATGTCAGTATTAAGATGGGAGGTTATGCTACTGTCTTCCAAGCGGAGACATATGCAATAATCGCCTGTGCCCAGGAGAATATACACAGGCATACCAAGGGGAAAAACATCTATATACTCAGCGACAGTCAAGCGGCACTTAAAGCACTTACGGCGCCGAAAGTGGACTGAACAAACTTGGAAGGCATAACAAAGTGAAACTAACGTGGATCCCAGGGCACGAAGGCTTCATCGGCAACGAAAAAGCAGATGAGCTAGCCAGAAAGGGCTCGGAGGGCACACTCATTGAGCCGGAACCATATGTGGGTCTCTCACAGGGGACCATAACAACAGCCATAAAGGACCACGCCAAACACCAACACCAACTAGAGTGGAAGAACACGGCGGGCCTGAGGCACTCGAAGCTCTTTATGGAAAGAGTCAACACACGCTGGACAAATAAACAAAGAAAGTACAGCAGAAGACAGCTCAGAATCATAGCGGGGGTGTTTACAGGTCACTTCGGGGTCAAAGGACTCCTGACCAAGATGGGACTATTAGACAATGCTGAATGCAGAATGTGCGGCGAGGAAACAGAGACAATGAAACACATACTGTGCGAATGTCATGCCCTCGCCAGAACTAGAATGAAGGAATTTGGCACTGGCTACCCAGAGCCAGATGAATTCCAGGCACTACCAATGGGGTCCATCATCCGATTTATGGAGATGGTGGAACAGGCCATGGCGTAGATGCGGTAAGGGGTAATTACACAAAAGATCCCATTGGGTCGAAGTGTATCCGCAAGGACCCCTATTACCAAGATAAGATAAGACTATTAAGGGCCGATACAGACGGACTGCACGCCAGCTGCGATTTGTATGGGAACTGCATCACAACTGCACGCCGACTGCGTAGTTGTGATGCAGTTCCCATACAAATCGCAGCTGGCATGCAGTCCGTCTGTATCGGCCCTAACACCGGAATACTTACCATGTATGGTCACTCCGACCTTGATCGTGCTCAGCTAAGTTTCCTGCCAGAGTCTTCTTAGCTGGGCTAGGTTTAGCGCATTGGCAACTAAAACTCCCTTAGTTCGATTCACACACTCACATAAGGACAGATATCCCGCTGGTCCGTCGCTCGCTTTGAGCAACCAGCGTAACTTCAAGGTGGCTCTGGCCTAGCGTCCTGGTTCAACCCCAGGCGCTATGGCCGTCACCTAGTCCGACCCTCTCTCTAAAGGGGACCGGGACTGGCGACTTGGTTCGACCCCAAGCGCACCCCGGCCTCCCCAAGGTGGCCCGGCCAGCGACCTTGTTCAACCCTAGAGAAAGCCACGGCCCCCACCTGGTACGACTTTTGCCACGCCGAATAAGGGTTGCAAGTTTGTCATATTTCAAAAAAAAGTAGTTATTATGTGTGAAAGACCATTGTAGCTTAAAATAGTAGATAGTAGTTCAGACCTAAACTTTAATAACATAGCACACATAGCTGCCTAATGTAGGTTTCATTAAAACTGACTGGGTTGGGATGAAACTAGGTAAGCAAGTATCAAGGATCAAGTTCTGGATTGCAACATAGTAACTTTAGATCCAGTTAAAGAGATCCCCTGGGTTAAACGCAGGCAAAGTGTCAGGTAAATGCGAGTTTCTTATAATAGGCACACAGTTTTAGTTTAAGAAGTGCATGTCACCTGGCGATGACTGTCATTTCCGTCGCCCGCGGCGTACCAAAGTAGTTTGCATTCAATCTAGGGAGTGTCTGTTTACCTCATACATGGTGTGATTGGGTTGAAGGTATATAACCTGTCAAGAGAAAGGTTACTGAACGAAAGGCCAATGGGAAGTTGATGTTAGGTGTCGTTTTTCCCGTTTATACTTAGGTAACTTGCCTTTAAATATGTAAGTATGTATTTTTTTAAACAATAGGCTAATTTACTGGTTTCGTAGCAAAATATCTAAGATCGAATGTCATAAGCTCGATACAAATATGTCTAGAATGTCGAAAATCTAAATAAATATTAATGTTCGTGGTGTATAACGTTCGAAATACATATAACACGATTGGTCGAAAGATTATAATATCGAAGTACAAAATGAATACGATTATTTCATATAAAATAGATACACATATGTCTACAATCTAGAAAACCGAATCAACAAAATAATTGGGGAACTATCATGTTTTTTAAATCATGAAAGAACAAGCGAGTAGACGACCCGTCTGATAGTAAATACTGGTGATGATGGCCGCCCAATCGCCCATAGACACAGCCGCACCAATGAGAGCTGTTTATGCTCCCTGAGGACTAAAATTAAATGTCTCTAGTGCCAGGTATTTTACAAGTCATTTTGAATATGGGTTTTGGTTAGCGGCTTAAACGATTCTGAGGATACCTAGTGTATGAATTTTGTAGTTATATAACTTGACTGTATGTATTTTGAGCCGGATACGTATATTATCAGCAGTATAGATTATAAACGTGATGAATTTAGATCGTACCGTAAGGTCGGGGTACTTTCGCCCTGGGGGGTAACTTTGACCAATAGGGATTAACTCAATTCAGGTTTTATTATTGCATTTAAATTACGGCACATTGCCATGTGGTTGGTTTTAGCTGACCGTTCATGTTTTTATGTTTATTATCAGACGTTATAGATCTGAGATATGTAAGTTGTAAGGTGGGCAAAGTTACCCTATATTTGGCCAAAGTACCCCGACCTTACGGTATATATTTTAAACTTATGATAAATCATGTTAAGAATTCCGTACGTTCTACAATTTGACTGTACCTATGTATTTTGATCGTATGCAAAACATGTGTAACATGTGTTTTTAGATATTTTGCTACGTAACCATTTTACTGTAAAAATTTGTTCAAATTATATAAGATCTCGTTAAAATAAACAAAATAAGGAAATATGTTGAATTATGATTCTTCAAAGTTGGGTAGGAAAGACCATTTGAAAAGTATGAAAATATTAAAAACCAGGAATACCATTGAATAGCCCACGACATTGTAATAAAACATGGCAACTTTGTAACGAAACCGTTAGGATAAACGCAAGTTCTTACATAGCTATTCGTGAAAAGTCTAAAAATGTAATTTTAATATTGTTGTATCTCGGTGATTTGTTATGATATTGATTTTCTAAGAGCGCTTTTAAACGGGCAATATTTTTCTGCAATTTGTGGCCCGGCAACTATGTGCATCTTGCTTTAGCATACGAAGTAAGAGAGAGATAGCAAGACTTGCCGGCCACGAATTACAGGAAAATATTGCCCGTTAAGAAGCACCTTAATAATGTGATTGACCCATAGAATTGACCCATATCGGCGAGTAGTATTAAGTTCACTTATTTCAGTAAGGTATCATGTTTTAAATATAGCACTACCTATAGGTACTTATATTTTTCAGTTTCAATATGGTTTTCCTTAAAAGCTCATGATTATTGTAAACTAAAATGAAACGTGGTATACATTTTTTAAAGGAGCATAAATTGAAAAATGATATGAAAGCATTGACGTATACAGAGGACAGGACTAAGCGAGCGCGGAGACGGTTCCAACGCTTTGGCGGTAAAAATACCGCCAAATCAGTACCAGCTGGCAGTGCGACACGCGGCGCGTGTACTGCGCAGCTGGTCTTTATAGCTGCATTTTTTGTTACGGGGAAAATAGTTCTGAATTGTTCGGATGGGCCTATCTTTACTTTAGAAATCATTGTATGAAAGTTTTAATTTTTAAAATGTCTCTTCAATATAATTATAATAATTTTAAGTTTCTAAGTAGTGACAAAAACATATTCAGCGAAATTCCAATGCTTATACAGGGTGCACATTAGTACGTACGAGAATAGTGCTAATGGAGATTTGTACTGTAAGCCACATAATGGCTTGTTATCTCGTAATAAGCTTAACATGAAATATTATTAACCACCGATTGTGCCTGCTTTTAGGATTTGTAATAATTGTAATCGACATGATTACGAGATTTAAATTTTGAAATTGCAATCAAATTGTTACTATGTAGATATTGCTGTTGTTAAATGTAGGTGTTGCAAGTAAAATTATATTTATTGACTATGATTAATTTTTTTTTCACAACGAGCGAGTACGCATTGTACACTCAGCCAATCGAAATGTTTTGTATTTAGTTGTTTTTTTTTAAACTGTCCTACTATTGACCTCAGTAGTGCTTGATCGTAAGCGACTACGAGGCTGAACACAGAAATATGTCGAGGTATATGGAAAAAGTGTATGTACCTCGTGTGCTAAAAAGAAGTGGCGGCCAGCTACTTTGAATACCGTTCACTTCAGTTTCCGTCAATATTATTAGCAGATTTGAAGATCTGATAATAATGGTATAATTAATTGGCTACTTGACAACTTTTTTTTGTTATATGTTATAGAAATACCTCTCAATAATAAAAATATTAGTGAAAAAACCACTGCAATATCTTAAAAACTCACCGAGATACTACAATGTTAAAATTATACAGTGACGTCACTACTCATACGTTGCTTGGGCAAATCAATAACTTTGTTCTGCAACTATGTTAAAACTTGCGTTTATCGTAACGGTTTCATAACAAAAGTGACTATAAATTTTATGGGTTATTTAATGGTATTAATAGTTTTTAATAATTTTATACTCTTATAATGGACTTTCCCACCCAACTTTGGAGGTTCATAAAAAAAGTTACACGTTAGGTATCAAAGTCAAAACTTGAACATATTTCTTTATTATGCTTATTTTAACAGAATCTTATATAATTTTTACAAATTTCAGTTACAGTCAAGTACCCAATTGTTCAAATACCACCAAATGAAATGGAAAATGTATGTTTTCCATCACTAAATTGCACTTTTGGCGTCAAGCGCAAAGCGAAAAACGTTACACGCTTGGTTCCCATACAAATCGACGAACTATTTCCTTATATCTCGATATATTTCTGTGAGGCCGAAGATGGAGCTCGCCGGTTCAGTAGATGCCTATTTAATCGTGTCTTGAAGAGTTCTAAATTGTATTTACGAGTATCAGGAATACGGACTACTAACAGTTACAGAATTGCAAACTTCGTGATATTTTTCTTCAGTTATAAAGTCGGTGTTCATATTTTTGAGGCTTTGTGTTTTGTGTGTGTGTGTAGTGTCTGGTACATTTACTAAGGCCTTAAATATCATTATTATTTGTTATTTGTACTACATGTTGAAATATGAGTATTGTAATTCAATTTAATTTTGCATCTTTATTACAAATTACAGCGTTTCAAAGAAGTGATAGCTATATTTCGCGAGAATCAAGACATTTTAGCTAAAGTACTCTAACTAGCAATAGTAAAGTAATCTCAAATATTATAATAAATAAAAGAGCCTAAAACGACTTGGATTTTCGACATCTAAGGACTCTTCTTTATTAATTTCGCTTCCATAGGAAAACAATGCAACGCACCGACATTCCTTTCCCGGAACTCCATCTAAATAAAAATCGTGATGTTCGTGGACAGAGGGAAATTGCTAAATCGCTGCCAAGCCTATAAAACAAAAGCAAGGGCGGAAAAAATAAGAATAACGGAACGCAGCGTGTGTGAAACGTAGTCAATAAAGTATGTGTACTGACTGCTTCTAGTACACATACTGTATTGTAGTTAGGACAGCATAGCACGGCTTTTCACCAGAAATCAATTAAATGATATTATAACATTAAAAACTGTTAATGGATTAAAAAAAGTCTTTCATGTTTCGCTTTCACTGAAACACTGAAAATAAAAAAAAGCTTATATCAATTCTATTGGGTTTTGTGTGATCTTCTTCTTAGTCGTACACTCTTGTCAGAGTAGTCGTGGGAGTTCATTGTATTGTATATCGAGGGTTTCAGGTCAAAGGGGCGTATGTATGTAAGTAGGGTTCTTGCTTATACGCCCCTTTAGTAAGAAGCCCTCGATATCATGATTGATCTTCACATTCCGTTTCTTGTGTCTACACTAATAAATAATAAATATGTACATGGCTTACGTTATTACTTTACCTTGGCTTTTTTCTTTTTTAATTATTGATATAGTTTGCATGACTTTAATTTATATGGAAGAAAATGTTCTATTATTAATTTATCCCGCGACCAAGGGTGATTTCGAAATGTTGTTATTATTTTTTAAATGAGAATACACGGTAACAAGTAAATATTATTTGATTCAACACGAAACATGGAATTATCACGTAATTTGCACTTTAGCTCGTTATTTCGGGATTTTCCAAATAACTTTGGAACAGACAGGTGCACATGTCATTATTAAATTTTACTGCTGTGTTAACTTTAAAACGAGCTGTATTTTCCATCGTAAATTCACTTAACTTCTAATGCCAGTAAAATATTGCTTTAGAAGTTTGATACATAAATACTCGGTGTATAAACACGAAGTTGAATATCAAAGGACCTCTTTTATGTGACAAGTACTTTTTACTGCGTAAGTGTACTTTTTAAAGTATTTTTTTTAGGATAATACAAAATAGAAAAACGAGGAAGGCCTAAAACCATTACCTTTGGTCACCTCAGTGTTATGGTCCAATAATCCTTACTTTAATACTAGATGGTTAGTCATAACTAGCGCCTTCTCTGTGACTTTATCCAAGCCAATAATCAGATATTTGTGGCTCAAGTAACGTTGTTATTTAATCACGATACGACAAATTAAGGTACATGGAGGGTATTTCGATAAAACTTCTTATGATGAAGTATAGACTCTAAGGGCCTTATCACACTTGCGATTTGGCGAGTTTCCATACAAAACCAGCCGCGAGCGACATTTGTATGGAACTTCGCTTCTAACTCGCCCGCAGCTCGCTCGCAAATTGCGAGAGTGATAAGTAGAGACCGGATTTGAAGTAGCGATCTCAATATTAATATGGATATGACTAGTGCAATTTGTTAAATACATGTCATGTTGGTTATATAAGGTCTTAATTTTTACTGTGCATTGTGCAGAAGAAATATTAAAGAAGCAGAACTTAAAAAAATAAACTATTCAAAAATTAACAAAGTTTTTATTTATAGTCACCATAATTTTTGCCCAATATTTACAAAAGCTTCCAAAAAGGTTTTTACTTTTTTGTTCCGATAAGTCACATTATTTTTGTGTGTAGAAAAAATAATAAATTATACCAGTCATATCCATATTAATATTCAGATCGCTACTTCAAATCCGGTCTCTAGTGATAAAGCTCTTATAATAATAGATCATTTACTGAAATATAGATACTATATTTCAGTAAATAATTCAAAGTGCTCCCATTGGATGTTACATGTTATATGTCATGACTATCTTCTGCTAGCCGTGCTTGAATCGTTAGAAGAGTGTCAACACGAATTCCACCACCTCATAGCTTATGATGGTTCCGTTTATCTCGTGATAAAGATATTGCCGCCGATCAGCAACGAACACATTATTTTTTCTCCTTGTCTCGTGTGATAAACACTACAATTACGGCCTACGGCCTCCTGGAAAAACGTACGATCATAGACAATTAGATCTTCTTCATCGTTCCTTCATTACTGAGGATCGTGACCACATATTGTTCGTCTCCAACAGTATTATATTGTTACGTCCGTGGGGTAGGTAACGTGATAGAAAAATGCACTAATTAACCACTAATTAAAAAGGCAAACTTTATTGCAAAATTACTAATTAACAAGGCTTACTTACTTAATAAATCACTGTACTAATCACTTCACTATAACGCACTTATTAACTTTTCGCTCAGGTTCGCTTCGAGACTCGCACTGTATCGCCGTTAGTTCAAAACTGCTGTGGCGTCGGTGACGCGCGGCTTATATATCCGGAGACCCTTGCTCTCGAATTTTCCGGAGAAATCCTACCTCGAATGTACGGTCCAAAGTCCAAGGCCGGTCGGCGACCCCTCGGTCAATGACGCACCGCGAGTGTTCTAGGCAATCTAGATTGTTCGATGTTCGATTCGGCTGGAACATTCCCGACTATTGCTATCCCTTTCTAGTTCTGTCTCTTTCACACACTTCTCGAACCTTCTCAATATAGCTGTCTCTCTCTAATAGTGCTATCTCTTTCACTCTTTCGTGAAATTTCGCCATATACTGAAGTGTACTTCAAAGGCCCATAAGGGGTCCTGAAAACGCCTGAAAACGGGTTTTCAGGTTATTGCGCCATCTGATAGAGGGTGCCCTGAAACGGACTGAAAACATGTTTCAGGCGCCTGAAAACAACGGCAACTAGGGTGAATTTACAATCTTCTAGTATGTGAAAGAGCCACCTCTGAAACGGCCTGAAATCACTTTTCAGCCTGCTGAAAACGCTTCTAAAGCACGGAAAATCACGTTTAAAGTTTTGACCTATACCACCGGCGCAACACTACCCCCTCCTAAGACATGCTCGTCCCGAGCATCATTATTTCCGTGGTACCTCGCCAGTCGGTCAACGTGAACAATCTTCGATGGACTACGAGGGTTTCGCTGTATCCGATACGTGACGTCGTTGATCTTTGTGACTACCCTATATGGCCCTTCCCAGTTTGGGGACAGTTTTGGGGATTTTCCTTTCTTTCGCATCGGGTTATGTAGCCACACCCACGATCCTTCCTCGAACCCAATTTGGTTAGCCTTCCTGTCGTATCGGGTCTTCATTCTCGTGCTAGCTTGAAGCCCGTGTTCACGAACAAGACTGTGAACGTCATCAATCCGATCCCTTAAATCACTCACATACTCGGTGATGGACCTCGGAGTATCAGGAGGACGTCCAGTTAGAAGATCTGCTGGTAAACGAAGCTCTCTTCCGAAATTAGCATACGCTGGAGTAACCGCCGTACTTTCATGGGTTGCTGACCTATATGACATCAAAAAGAGAGGAATATGCCGATCCCAATCCTTTTGGTGATTCTCAACAACCTTGGCCAGATGTCTCTCTAGAGTCTGATTGAATCTCTCCACCATTCCATCCGATTGTGGGTGATATGCCGTAGTCCTCGTCTTATGCATCCCCATGATTCGACAAGTCTCTTGAAAGACCGCAGATTCAAAGTTCCTGCCTTGATCACTGTGAATTTCCAGGGGTACTCCAAATCGACAGCAAACTTCATTCACCAATTTGTCCGCTATGGTGACTGCTTCCTGGTTAGGGATGGCAAACGCTTCAGGCCATTTGGTGAAGTAATCCATCACGACAAGAATGTACTTGTTTCCAGAGTCAGATGTCGGGAACGGGCCTGCGACGTCTAGCGCAATTCTTTCCCAAGGTGCTCCAACATTGTACAGTTTGAGCGCTCCTCTACTACGGGTGTGCGGTCCTTTAACTGCTGAACAATTAACGCACTTCTTGCACCAGTTTTCGACATCTTCACGGCAGTGAATCCAATAAAACCGTTGTCGGATTTTCATTAAGGTCCTTTTCATTCCAAGGTGTCCACCAGAAGTACCGTCGTGGAAACTTTCCAAGACATCTTTCACTCTTTTCCTTGGAACGACCACTTGTAGATGAGCATCCTTCCCATTCGCCGATTCCCATTTCCTGCATAGTACGCCATTATGCATAACCAAGCTGTCCCATTGTGCCCAGTAGCTTTTCGTTACCGTACTCATCGGAGCTACTTCACACCACCTTGGTTTGGGTACACCCTCATTAATCCAGTCAAAAATGGGCTTCACGTCAGGATCCTCTTGCTGAGCTAGTTGCATGACTTCATCACTCCACTCTTCACTGACTGTGTCAGTTCTCAGCATCCTCAAACACTCCTTGCCCTCTTGTCTAAGACAATGCTTACAGTCGTCCGGACAAGGTCTTCGGGAAAGGGCGTCTGCGTTTCCATGTGATTTCCCACTACGGTGTTCGATGACGAAATCATACTCCTGAAGTTGTTCAATCCAGCGTGCCACCTGGCCCTCGGGATTTTTAAACTCCAACAACCACTTCAGAGCAGCATGATCAGTCCTGATACGGAACTTCCGCCCAAGCAGGTATTTACTGAAATGCTGTAACGTCTTGACAACTGCCAGCAGTTCCCTTCGAGTGACGCAGTAATTTCGTTCTGGCTTTGACAACGACTTGCTAAAGTAGGCGATTACAACTTCGTTGTCTCCCTTCTTCTGTGACAAGACTCCTCCAATACCAGTATTACTGGCGTCCGTGTCAACAATAAAATCTACTCCTGGATCTGGATACCCCAGTATTGGTGTTTCGCAGAGTCTTTGCTTGAGGTCGTTGAAACTCGCCGTACACCGATCGGTCCAATCAAACTGTCGCTTTTCTTCCGTCAGCTCGTGCAATGGCTTTGCTATATCCGAGAAGCTCTTCACAAACCGCCTGTAGTATGAGCAAAGTCCTAAGAATGCACGTACTGCAGTTTTGTCCCTCGGTATCGGCCAATCCTTCACGGCACTTATCTTCTCAGGATCTGTCTGGATACCATCCTTCGAAATCACATGTCCCAAGTAATTGACTTTTCGTTTGAAAAGTGAACATTTCTTTGGACTCAGTTTAAGGTTTGCCTCTCGTAACTTAGACAATACTTGCTCCAATTTGCTGAGGTGATCATCGAAGTCTCTACCAACGATGATAATGTCATCCAAATAGACCAAACAAGTATCTCCCAGCAATCCAGCCAGTATTTGTTCCATCAATCTCTCAAATGTCGCTGGTGCATTGCATAATCCAAACGGCATAACATTAAACTGCCAGAGCCCCTTTCCGGTTGAGAAAGCCGTTTTCTCCTTATCTTTATCCTTGATTTCAACTTGCCAATAGCCACTTTTTAAGTCCAACGTAGAAAACCATTTCATTCCATTCAAAGTGTCTAGGGTGTCGTCGATTCGAGGCAATGGATAGCTGTCTTTCTTAGTGGCATCATTCAATCGGCGGTAGTCGACGCAGAACCTCATGGTCCCGTCCTTCTTCTTCACTAAAACTACGGGGGAACACCACGGGCTTGTTGAAGGTTCGATAACGCCACCCTTTTTCATTTCCTCGATCATGTCTTCTACTTCCTTCTCCCGAGCTACTGGAACTCGCCGGGGTCGCTGTCGTATAGGCATGACTTCACCAGTGTCGATCTCATGCTGTACGACTCCAGTTCTTCCGATGTCACTGTCGTGCGCAGAGAAGACATTGCTGTATCGCAACAACAATTTACGTGCTTTAAAGAGCTCTTCCCTGGTGAGATCGTTTCTGGAGCCATCCAATAACCTTTCAATGTCCATTGGAGGCACAGAACACCCAGGTTTCTCGCTCTCCGCAGAACCTTGACAGCTTCGTATCCAAGATATTTCCTCACATAATCCAACCAGAGCTCCTTTACTAAGGACGCACTCGGTGTCACTTAAATTAAGAACTCTCACGAAAGCTGTAGACGATGTTGTTACCACCGTGCGGGCTGTCATCCATGGTTTACCATCTTTGACGTTTTCCACAACAACACAACGATGACATCCTTGTCTTGTGCTGTACGGCAATCGCACTGGAACAAGAACCTGTGCCCTTGGTTGGAGGATAGTTCTTCGAGTACAGTAAACATTCCCATTTACTCCACCCTCCATAGGCACCTCATCAGGCCCAAATTTCAGTACTCCAACCTTCAAGTCAATTTTACAGCCATGGGCTCTCATAAAATCCAGCCCAATGATGCAGTCGTCGATGATGTTAGCGACGATCACTTTATGCCAGTAGCTCTTATCACCAATTTTTAAAGCCACCTCTCGCTCCCCCTGTATGGGAATGTACTGGCCGGTAGCGGTTTGCAGCTGGAGATGCGTAGGTCGGACTAGATGATCTCCAGTCTGGTGCTTCAGAAGCCGAGAACTGATCACCGTCCGAGAAGCTCCGGTGTCGATGGTAAGGTGTAATGGTACTCCACCAATTTCTCCTTTGACGACCAGACTATTCCCGTCATTAGCCTGTGAGATCATAACTGGGACATTTCGACCACCAGCCAGCACTCGTCCCTTAGTCCTGGCTTTTACTCGTTTCCCTGCTGCGGCCCGGATGCCACAGCGCCTGGTGCCCTTGCCACTGGAGTGAGATCCCGTTCTCTCCTGCTCCTTTTCGGGCAACTAGTCTGTATGTGGCCACGTTCTCCACAATGGTAACATCGTGGCCCAAACTCACGACGGGGAGCAGTCGGCTCCCTAACAGACACTTCACGTACCCTATAAGGCCTTGACGGGTCCTGACGCACAGCTTCTACCTCTAGGGCGTGAGCCACTGCATCCTTCAGGGACCCATGGTGCCCCAGTCGCACTGCAGCCCGTACCTCCAAATCGCGTATTCCGTCAACGAAGGCCTGCACCAGCGTGGTGTCCACAAAGGAGGCGGATGTACGTTGGTACGCCTTTCTGACCAACTTCTCAATTTCTAGAGCCCACTGCTGCAACGTTTCATTGCGCCCCTGCGCCCTGTCCTTCAACTGAGCACGGTAGACGTGCTCCAGGTGCTTGTCACCGTAACGGGCCTCCAACGCCTCTAGAAGCCGGTCGTAACTTCTCTCTTCTCCTAGGGCTTCCAGTATGGTGAGCGCCTCGTCACGTAGCGCTAGGGTTAGGGCTGTCCTGGCCTGCTCCTTGCTCCAGCCGTTAGCTTGGGAAACGGACTCGAACTGTAGCTTATAAGCTGTCCAGGACGATGTACCATCGAAGGGAGGTACCTTGAATCGTCCTCCTCCCGACACAGGTACCTCGGCTGCACAGGTACTCGTACCGCTGGCCACTTTTATTTCGAGCTTCTGGAGGCGGTTTTTGTAGGTGTTGACTTCCTCTTTAACAGTCTCGACATTCGCCTTAACGTCATGAAGTCGAGTGTCAAATTTAATGTCCATGTCCGCCAGTTTCTCATGGACCTCACACATTTCACGTTTCCATTCTGCCGCGGTCTCGTGCACGTCCCGAAGCATTCTCGATTGTTCTTCTTGCTTCTGGGACTGTCCATGTAGTTCCTTCTGGATTTGTCGGGCTTGTTCTTGCTGTTGACGAGCTTGCTCTTTTTGTTCACGAAGCCCCTCTTCGATTTTCCGGGCCTGTTCTTGTTGTTGACGAGCTTGCTCTTTTAAGAGAACTAAGATGGCATTGACGTTCATCTCTTGCTTACATGGGGCCGGTGACTCTGATGAGCCAGCGTCCGGCGCAGGGTCCTCACCTGCTGCAGCTTGGCTCCGCGTCTGCACTCCCTTCGGCTCGTTCTCACGTGGTGTAAACGGCATTTTCTATCTTCACTTCTGACACCAAATGTTACGTCCGTGGGGTAGGTAACGTGATAGAAAAATGCACTAATTAACCACTAATTAAAAAGGCAAACTTTATTGCAAAATTACTAATTAACAAGGCTTACTTACTTAATAAATCACTGTACTAATCACTTCACTATAACGCACTTATTAACTTTTCGCTCAGGTTCGCTTCGAGACTCGCACTGTATCGCCGTTAGTTCAAAACTGCTGTGGCGTCGGTGACGCGCGGCTTATATATCCGGAGACCCTTGCTCTCGAATTTTCCGGAGAAATCCTACCTCGAATGTACGGTCCAAAGTCCAAGGCCGGTCGGCGACCCCTCGGTCAATGACGCACCGCGAGTGTTCTAGGCAATCTAGATTGTTCGATGTTCGATTCGGCTGGAACATTCCCGACTATTGCTATCCCTTTCTAGTTCTGTCTCTTTCACACACTTCTCGAACCTTCTCAATATAGCTGTCTCTCTCTAATAGTGCTATCTCTTTCACTCTTTCGTGAAATTTCGCCATATACTGAAGTGTACTTCAAAGGCCCATAAGGGGTCCTGAAAACGCCTGAAAACGGGTTTTCAGGTTATTGCGCCATCTGATAGAGGGTGCCCTGAAACGGACTGAAAACATGTTTCAGGCGCCTGAAAACAACGGCAACTAGGGTGAATTTACAATCTTCTAGTATGTGAAAGAGCCACCTCTGAAACGGCCTGAAATCACTTTTCAGCCTGCTGAAAACGCTTCTAAAGCACGGAAAATCACGTTTAAAGTTTTGACCTATACCACCGGCGCAACAATATTCCTTGGTCTCCAAAGCGTACGGTCATAGGCCGCATGGACCGCGTTCTGCATGCTGCCGCCAACTAATTTCTTAATGCAGGAGTCATCTTGGACAGCCAAAAGAACAAACCAATCCATATCAAAAGAGCTCAACATCATTACGCAGCCCTCCACAACATGTGATAACAGAGCCCTCAGTTTCTTCGGACACATCATGCGGTCTCCAAAGCATGATTTGGAGACAATAGATAGATGGACCATTATTTCACGAGAAAATAGCAGAATAAATTTGTTGTACAAACAAACTTACAAGTATTATTGTCGAAATACAAAATAAGGGTAAAGGTAATAAAAAATGTGTTCCCTTCCAGGTACTAATGTTGCGGTGAAGATGCGAGTGACCTAGTGTTCCACCATGAAGACTGCGCACCTGGTGCTGACACTGACCTGTGTCATCTCGTTTACTTGCACCCACGCCAAGATAGGTGAGCTATTTTATGTAACCCGTAACTGGCATTTACTGAACGCTACGCGAAGAAAAATTCAACTTGCTTACCAATGAAAGACTTAAAAGTGCTCATTCACGAGCGGGATTAATCGCTTAAAAAGGCTTTTAATCGCGTATTTATTAATTTCAACTTTATTGCAAAATACAATTTCTTGTAGTAGAGAATGCCTTACGGCATTTAAATGTACAACCAAATTGTACGCGAAGTGGGTTAAAAATAATAAAGCATACCTATATATATAATATAAATATAAAAACATATAAAATAAATATACATGGTACCTGCTTCTAAACTACTATTTAATTTTTACAAATAATTGCGATGTGATTAATTCACTCTTTTTTGTGTAGTCGGTTAAAAAGTGGATACCTATTAACTTATCTTACTTATTGATAGGTTTCCAGTAACGAGTAAATAGACACTTTCCAACAAAACTAACAAAGGAATCCTTCGTTGCATCGAATTAATTATTCTTGGCATTTCAAGTCTAGCCTGCCAAGAATTCAGCTTTAGACATTGATGTTAATATTCTCAGGTATCTAAGAGATGCCTAGGGTATAGAGATCACGTACCTAGTTACCAATAGGGTACTTGCTTGTAGTAGTGGCGTGGAATTAAGACACTGCTTACCCTCTAATTTCTAAGTCTAATTTCGAACATTTGCAAAAGTTGTCGATGATTTTTAAATGATCATAAGCTAAAAATAAGGAGATTACTTGAACACTGAGTAAAATGACGTCATATTATTATTTTTCATAGAAACTTCATACTATGTGAGCGTTTTGTCACTTCATAAAAGTAACTAGTTTGATCAGTTGGGAATATACTCTTATAAACTTGAACATAGTGACCTTGGCGGACGATTTTACATTTTTTTAAAATACTTACATGCAGAAACAATATAGTATGGATAAATAGCGCTATCGCCCGCTTAAGCGACACTATTGAAAGGAGTTGCATGAAGTAGAAATATATATAGCAAAAAATAATGTAAGTAGATGGAAAAATTAAGGGTTTTTTTTTTATCTTGCTAGTTTCTCCGCTAGCCAAATGGTGGAGGCGTTGGGCCGGAAATCCAGAGGTGCGGGGTTCGATTCGTGGTGGACAATAATATAGAAATGTGGTTTAATTTTCCCATATGAAAGACAAATAAAGATAAGTAGGTACTGCCTTTTATATAAAACTAGCTGTCCCGGCGAACTTCGTTCCACCTCAGATTTCTTATTTTTTTAGATGTTTTAATAGTTATTCTGTTATTCGAGGTAGAGACAAACCCAAGACATCAAAGATTCTCGAGTTATAACTGGTATAACTAACCCGACTTTGATTTATGTATATAGATGTCAATGTGAAACAATTATAAAACGCAGCTTTTGTTTCTTTATAAATTCTAGATTAAGTAGTATTTTTTAATATCACTATTTAAAAAACAATATTCAGACGAATAGAGAACAGTCCTTCTTTTGAAAGCCGGTTAAAAAAGGAAACTTCCAGTTTGTAGAACAGTCATTAACACCCTGTATAAATTGAATATGTGTTATTGAATGATGGTATATAATGTGCAATGCTTTTAAAGAGCTTCGTTAGTTGTTTTCACCCACTAAGCCGTAATTCCATAACGCAATTCACCTCACTTATCCTAATATCCACACCAGTGCGGTTGCAGCCTAATTTATAATACAAAATTCAATTCTTCACCACCCCAAACAATCATACACCTAACTATCCTGCAATAGAGTTGAAATTAGCTTAACGCGTATTGATTATTTAGTGTATTACCGTACGTATTACCTATATGAAGTGGTCTCGTGAAACTAAGCCAACAGTTTCAAGGGTTTTCGTATTTGTGGGGTAAATTACAGGCATATAGCGATGTGAATGTATAATACAATACAAGTATACAATTTTTATTACTAATAGAGGGCACTCTCAGTTTTAACAGTGTGAATTCTTGAATTTTTATTGAATTCTGTCTTAGTCTATATCCATATCGCCTAGATATGTGCAAAATTTTAGTTCAGTAGCTCCGCGGTGTGTCAACAGCTCATTAGCTCTTATAAGCTCAGTTGTTCCGTGGCGTGTCAACGGCTCACTAGTTCTTATAGCTCAGTTCCTCCAAATCCGACTATTTCCGAACGAAAGAGAGAGCATTTAGGTATACGGTGACAAGATAGGGACAAAAAGTTCGTGTTTATCGTGTTCAATAGCGCGCGAGCTTGAGAGCGAGTGAACGAGTGAGTTGAGTGAGTTGACTGAGTTGTTTGAATCGGAAATGAGCTAGTGAGCCGGTGAGCTAGACCAACTGATATAGCTCTTTTGCATCACTCACTCGCGAGCTACACATGTCTAATGTCGCCTTCTGAACATGTGTTTCAAATTTCATCCCGCGATCTGCCGTGGTTTAGGCTGTACGATGTCTGTCAGTACATTACTCACGGCACTATAAGTACAATAGTCACAGAACTTTTTTATATGTATAGATATCAATATTATAAATGCGAATTTATCTTTGTCTCTCCTCCGGCCAATGAATTTGTTAATTCTGATGAGGCATGAAAGAAGATTACACATTGTGTAACGAAATATCGACTCTTATAAATCGTTTTAACCGACTTTCAAAACAAGGACGGTTCTCAGTTCGTCTGTATGTATTTTTGTGTGTTTGTTACACGATTACTCGAAAACGGCTGAACTGATTTGGAAAATTATTTTTTTATTTGAAAGGGTATACTTCTGAAGAGGTCCCATAGCAACTTAATCAGGATCTGATGTTTGTATCTTAGAGAAATGGAGGAAAAAGGTATTGTTTATAGTCACTCGTACTTTTCTTATCAAAATAGGTTTATGAAAGGTCTTTTATTTAAAAAAATAATAATTTTGTGGTTATTAAATAATATTGCCTTCGGTTTCCGCAATTATTACTCATTGTAATAAAACAACTTAAACGGATTCAATCGCGTATTTGTAGGTTTTTTAATTTTGTGTGTTATTGTTTCATTTCAATTTTAACGGTAATTTTCGCCTAACGTTTCTTTGTTTTCCCAGGACATGGGAGGGTATTTTTGTAATAACTTCACTTATTTCTGTAACTTATTCATTCAAAAATTTAAAAACGCGTATCATCCCTTTTAAACATTGTATTACTTGAAATCGCATGGCAGAATTTTCTTATCTATAAAAATAGAGTATGGGAATTTAACTGAGAGGAAGTTCCTTATTTAACTGCAAACTACTAGTTACTTAGGTTAATCGTATCGTGGTATGTTCATGTAGGGTTAGCACATGAGAATAGCACTTAGCTCTGTCCATTCACGGTTAGTTAGAGGAGGCAGGGAGACCACAACATGGCGATATATCCAGGGCTGCTTGTTGTGTGAAATCCTATCCTATACTGTCCTATCTTAATATATTATATATAAAAGAAGTATATTATAAATGTGAACGATGTTTAGAGGATTGGAGGACACTTTATGTATGTATCTATGTATATGTATGTAAACACTTTATTGCACATAAGATCATACAGAAGCAGTACAAAAATCAGTGGTTATGTACAAAGGCGGGCTTATACCCTGTAAGGGATCTCTTCCAGCTAACCTTTGAGCAGATGACAAAGAATAACTAATACCACAGAATATAGACAAACTAACAAACTTTAATTACTTTAACATTAGTTACTTTAAAAATCAATAACAATTCAATGGATTGAAATGAAATATTGCATACAAAAGTGAAAGTTTGTGAAAAAGTTCGGATATAAATCATATTAAAACGGTATAAAATAGCATACACGTAGACCAAGTTCTGGATTGAAACATGGGATACTTTATATCCCGGTAAGGAGTTGTTTTGGGATAGTAACGTGAACGACGCAGGTGAAGCCACGAATTGTATGACAGTAATTTTTGACAGAAATTTATTTCTAATCCTACTAGGATCCAATCGCTGTCAGTTGTTTACACGAACCACTGGAAAAGATTTTGCAAACCGAATATACATGTATTTACTCAAACCTAAACAAATATCTCATTTCAAAGTTAGTTAACATAATAGGGCTCTCGGTGTGTGTGAATGATTTGTTGGAATCGTTCTACCTTTGCCCTTTGTGGCTCGGGTATCTGACGTATTTATCATTCTGACTGAAGGCTGGCGTGATGTCTATTGTGCCTCCGTCTAGAGCGTTGTTACATGGTGGCATGCCCATCTCCACACCCTCTATACTAAAGAGAGGTAGGTCTGTTTAGATTCTGGGTCACATATGACGTTTCTAAAATTAGTAGATCGGCTGATAGCTGGGTTAGATAAACAGACATTCGATATTCAAATTAAGATGGATAGATTGCTTGGTCCAATTTCCGGGTAGACAAAGGTATTTGTCGTTCCGACAAATGGAATTCCTTGTCACGCTCGTGTCTTGTTCAGTTTTCGTGCTTATATTAGGGCCATTGTGCTACGCATTGGGAAATTCTTGTTAGCCATAGGAGACAGTAGCAATGGTTGAAGAAATTATTCTGTATTGTTTTGAGACCTTTTGAGGCCAATCTTAACTATTTATTTACTAGTTTTTTTTTACTCCGTTTGCATGAATTCGTTAATAGACATGCCATAGTGAATGTTTTGCTGTTAGATTATTGTACACCAAAAAAAAACAATTACTAAGGTACATAACATAACTGTAAACAGCAGGCGGTCTTATCGCTAAAAAGCGATCCCTTCCAGACAGCCTTTGGGTAGCGGAGTTGAAACAAAAATAAACCTGATAAGTAGATGGTGCGAATGAAGCAAAATGTGACAGCTAATTAGGTACCAAAAGTGAATAGCCCCAGAAGTAGTCATAGATGAATAAACATAATAGATGTATACAAGGTGTTGTCTGTATTAGGAGCAAATAATTAAAACGTAGATTGTACCTACTCCTCAAACTGAACAACATTTGTTCAGCGACATTTGAAAATAACTTATGTTTTAATTTTTAGTACCTACACTTTAAAGTTTATTTGAAACTGCAATGTATTGCGATGTTTTATATGTTTGTTGCGGAACAAGCGACGTCGATTAGACTGGTGGTAACGTACATCGAATACACTATTTAATTTGTATGAAAAAGATAAATTCTAAAGATAACATAATTTTTAAAAGTTGTTGGACGAAAGTTTTATTGTTTTATGAGTAGAATCTACGTTTTAATTATTTGCTCTAATTACAGACAACACCCGGTACATAAATATAGATAGACAGGGGGAAAATAATAACAGCAAAACAGCCAGCAGACGTTTTAAACAAATAATGCAAAATTACACAATTTGAAATGTTATGGGAGTGAAAGATATTTTTTTTATTTTGGTTTATGTTATCTTATCACAGTCACATAGAAACTTTCACCCTCATTTCAAACTCTTCGCTGATAAAAATTATTCTATGTCTACGCCCGGATCTCAAATTATCTACATACCAATTTTTATCACAATAGGTCTTATAGGCTATGATGCTACGCATTGTCGCGCGATAAATAAATGATAAAGCATCCATCAGTATCACACACATATTGTACGCTTTGTCGCGTGATAAATAAATAAATATTAGGGGACAATCTTACACTAATCGAACTAGCCCCATAGTAAGCTCAATAAGGCTTGTGTTATAGATACTAGACGACGATATATTTAATAGATACGAATACTTAAATACATAGAAAACATCCATGACTCAGGAACAAATATTCGTGCTCATCACACAAATAAATGCCCTTACCGGGATTCGAACCCAGGACCTCCTGCTTCGTAGGCAGGGTCACTACCAACTAAGCTAAAGCGGTCGGCAAATAAATGATAAGCATCAGTCACGTTCTAACAAAATGTGTGTGAGAGTAACGGATGCTTTATCATTTATTTATCGAGCGACAAAGTGTAGCATCATAAGCCTACAGGGCGTGACGGATGCTTTATCATTTATTTATCACGTAAGAAAGCGTGACATCATACGTCTACTGCAGTTTAAGTCAAAAGGTTACGCATTTATCCTCCTGCCGCCCAGAATTTCTTGGCCAAAGATTGGATAGCAGCCCAAAGTCCTCTTTATAGGTTCACATGGTTCCGGCCCAAGACTTTCGGCAGATGATAACTTGACTTAGCGGTGTCGTATGAATGTATGGTTTTTAGGGTATCTTAAGTGATATGTATAAAAGGCTGTGAGACTAAAAAAACATCGAAATTCAATGTCTTTTTTTAATGATCTTCGGGTAGCAGCCATAAAAAATATTAAATGTGTATTTCTGAGTTTATTCTAATTACTTATGTGGCTATATGTTATTTTTTTATTCTTCTGTAGTATATTTATGTTATATTGAAATAAAATTAATGCATTGCATATATATATTGTTAAAATATTTTTTTTTATGCCTACGACTGCCACGTGTTACTACCACAACCATGATTATTAAATTGTAAGACTACTGTATAATTATATTCATTAAAAGTACAATGGATCATTATTCAAATGAAAAATGACCAAACAATTAGGCACCAAACTATTTTTTTTTGTTTGCAAACCAGAATAGCGTAGCGGTTAAAGCTCGTAGACCAGCGCCAGCTCTGCAGTTGGTAATATGCTGATGTACGACCTTTTTGTGGCAGCGAGATTTTAATTTATTTTTTTGTGTTTTCTTGTTTATTTTTTATAACTTTTTGCTGTCATAAATAAATGTATTTTCTTTCTTTCTTTCTATTAAAATCCTTAAGTTGCCACCCACATGCCTTCTAATAGGTCATCCGATAATTTCTTGTTGTATTTACAATAATATTGATTTAATACATAAAATAAATATGGTTAAACAAAAATGAACATCTAAGGCAACACTCACAGCAAAAATACATACGCAATCTGTCGAGATAGCCAAGATTTACTTACCTCTTCCTCGCCTCATCCCCATTGTTTTGGCGGTTACGTCAAAACTGACAGATGATGTTACACAGATTTACATCTAGTGTCAACTTCAAACATGACATATTCGTTCAGAAATTATCTGAATTCAATACGCGGTAAATTTAAAGTTCTATGACAAGTTGAAGTTGACGACCTTTTAAAAGGTCATTGGGCGGTTATAAGTTAAAATAGTCATTATGCTTGGGCCGGAACCAATAATCAGGCGAAGACCTTTAAATAGGCCTTTGGGCGGCAGGAGGTTATAATAACAGAATAGTAACAGAATATAGTATGTACAGATTATACAGACGACGAGAACTCTTACATTCCTCATTAATTTGATTCTAGCAATCACTGACAATAGAATATTCATCTAACAATAGGTAATTCGGAACAGACAACCTATTTGTCGCACAAAGCGGATCTCAGTTGTCATATCGTAATTTTACGCTTTAATCTATCTCTCGTTTAATTTATTTTTGCCCACGATTCTTCATTGCCTTAGCTTAGGATATCGGAGTGTAATATTGTACCTACTAAGTTTACTTGTAATTGTATTATAGCATAACGTCTGCCTACGAATTCTAAACGGATCGAGTAAAGATGAAGAGACTGGTTGAGAAATTGGATGACTTGGGTCAATTGGTAATGCGCCTATGTTAGCCCGGAGAGCCGTTGGAGACGCAGGTTCAAATCCTACCCGAGGCATGTAATTTTTCAATTTTTCTCTTGTAATAAAATATTTTAGTTCACTTATTTCAGTACCTTATTAGGTTTAAAGATAACACGGCTCATATTCCCAGTTTTCAATATGAATTGACCTTGTAAAAAAATATATTTGCTCAATATATGTGGTTTTCATAGTTAGTTTGAAAATATTGTGTTACAAGTTAGTGTAATTATTAACTCACTATTAGTTCACTTATTTCAGTACCTTATTAGGTTTAAAGATAACACGGCTCATATTCCCAGTTTTCAATATGAATTGACCTTGTAAAAAAATATATTTACTCAATATATGTGGTTTTCATAGTTAGTTTGAAAATATTGTGTTACAAGTTAGTATAATTATTAACACTTGAATCTCTCCCTACTGCCAGAATTCTACATTAAAATCCCTCCCTTCTTGGTTTAAAGGAGGTTAAGTTAGAATTGCAACCTTAATAAAATCAAATCTGGACCAGAATATTCAATAAATATTAAGCAATGCTTGTACTATTATGGATACTAAAGGACGACATGCGTTTATAGATAAATATATACTTAAATAAATAGAAAATATCCATGACTCAGGAAGAAGTATTCGTGCTCATCACATAAATACTTGCCCTTACCAGTACCTCTAGCACAACTGTGACACGGGACTCTTTGTCGCGCGACAAATGCTACCTATCTCTTTCCACTCAATATCGTGTGACAGTGACAGGTGATGCTTTGTCCCGCGAGAAACGCAGTCGCGCCCGGTTATGCTAGACGTACAGGATTTGAAACCGGGAGTAGCTTTGTTAGACAACATAATGCAATATAATATTACGTCAAAAACTCTTATGCGAAATTAGTAAACCATTTGCTCCAACAATACAGCGTGTAAGTCTAATACGGTCGATAAATTAAATCGGACATAGTATTCATTAGTGTAATCATGAAGTAAAAGGTTTTTTTATGTTGCAGTTCATTACGACCCCATAATTAATCTTTTTAAAATTTCTCAGCAGCAATGTACTGTAAACATGGTTGCGGTACGGCGGTACCGAAATGTCAACGTAACTGTCAACGAGCGTTTAACGTGAGTGTGTTTGCATTACAATGCGGGCTGAATTATTTTGTATGGACAAAATTATTGTTGCAACTTTAAGTAAGTGTTATCTAATTACCTTCACTTTGTCCTATACTAACCACCGTTAAGAGATTCGCCCGTATTAGACTTATACACTGTATAACTGTATCCGTTATCTGTGGAAGTAGCTATGTGATAGACAGCCGGGCACGAGTGTAGCGTTTACTTATGCATGACTCTAGCCCGGCTAAGTCGTTGAACTTCCAGGGACCGCGTAAAAACCGATTTCAGCTTACTTAAAAAAATATTTGCGGATTCACTACATTCATTCTCATATCTATAATATCCAGAGGCCGGAATTCTCGTAGTACTTTTGAGCTGTCATAGAGTGTTCTCGTTCTTCGACTTTCAATTTACATATCGAAATTATGGACGTTCTTCGTCCACTTACAATTGGATAATAGATGGTAATGAGACCGACGTTTACAACCAGATAATATGAAAAAATATGTCCATCTATTTCTTTTATAAAGAAACACATGTATTGCGATGTTAATTATGTTTGTAGTGTGACAAACAACGTCAATTAGACTTATGTTAACGGACATTGAAAATACTATTTAATTTCTATGAAAACTTTCTTTTAAAAGTTATGAACAAAAGTTTTATTGTTTGATGAGTAGAATCTACGTTTTAATTATTTGCTCCTGTTACAGGCAACACCCTATATAATAATTAATCTAAAAAGTTAATTTTGCTGCCTAGCTTAATTATGTTTAATTAATAAACTCCTAAAAACGTATGTTATACGATCCATTACGTTACCTACGTTTAAAATATTTAATTTGCAAAACTGCTAATACTTATATGAACATACAATTCTAACAACGTTTTGCCATAATTATGTTATATATAGTTATGATATGATGAAATATAGAAATGTGAATTAATTATAATCTAAATCTCTATAGTTATCATTACAACATGTCTGACTACCTAAAATTATATCGAAAATTTCTACTCCACTGACAACACAAATTAAAGTATGATGACAAATTACGCCTATTAACAAAGGTTGAAGGAATGATTATTTAAATTGTAAAATAAGGTACTTTTAGGGCTTCATCACACTGGCGATTTGCGAGCGAGTTGCGAGCGTGTTTCTGTATGACAGGTTTTGTATGAAAACACGCTCGCAATAGGAAACGGGCACGAGGAAGGTGCTGCCAACTGGTGCCGTCAATCTAAATCATGTACCCGCTCATGCTGGGGCAACATTGACAAAAACACCGTTAATTTATACCGATGAAGGACGATTATCGTCAGTGTAGCTACGACTTACTATAATTTGACATTGAAACTTGCATATTGTCATTGACATTGACAGCTTGATTTAGCATGGGGGGTTATGCAACTGTCTTCCAAGCGGAAACATTTGCCATAATCGCTTGTGCCCAGGAGAATATAGACAGGCAAACCAAGGGGAAGCACATCTATATACTCAGCGACAGTCAAGCGGCACTTAAAGCGCTGACGGCGCCAAAAGTGGACTCCAGACTGGTGTACAATGGCATCCAAGTTTTAAATAAGCTTGGAAGGGACAACAAGGTGCAACTGATATGGATCCCAGGGCACGAAGGCTTCGTCGGCAATGAAAATGCAGATGAGCTGGCACGAAAGGGCTCGGAAAATAATTTCGTAGGGCCGGAACCATGTGTGGGACTCTCACAGGGCACCATAACAACTGCCATCAAGGACCATGCCAAACACCAGCACCAACAGGAATGGAATGGCATTGCGGGCCTGAGGCATTCGAAGCTCTTCATGGAAAGAGTCAACTCAAGCTGGTCCAACAAAATGTGGAAGTACAGCAGAAGGCAACTCAAGCTCATAACTGGGGTGTTCACAGGTCACTTCGGGGTCAAAGGACTCCTGGCCAAGTTGGGACTTTTTGACAACACAGATTGTAGACTGTGTGGCGAGGAGGCAGAGACAATGAAACACATATTGTGTGAATGTCATGCTCTCGCCAGACAAAGAATGAATGAATTTGGCACGGTCTATCCGGAGCCAAATGAATTCCAGGCACTACCACTGGGTTCCATCACCCGATTTATGGAGGTGGTGGAACAAGCCATTGCGTAGATGCGGTATGGGGTAATTACACAAAAGATCCCATTGGGTCGAAGTGTATCCGAAAGGACCCCTAATACCAAGATAAGATAAGATAAGACAGCTTGATTTGACAGGGGTGATAGTTTCCTTTATTGTCCACCCGTGTCTCTTTTGTCGTTTAGTGCTGCGACCTTATAGTTCGTGCACGTTCCCTATTAGCTCGCAAATGCCAGTGTGATAAGGCACTTAGGTAACCGTTTAGTAATTCAATACTCGTAATTTTAACAAAATGTATCAAACAGATTTTAAAGATAATTGATGCCGTGGAAGGAAACACGACCGACGCGAATCACCGTAATTTGAATTGTTTGCCCCGAAATCTTGGAACCATTTCCTGACATTCGATTGGGCTCTTTGGTATATTTGAGTATCTTCGGTGATAATGAAATAATGTGGTGGTGGTGGAGCTGGTTTGATGGTGATATCGGAAAAGGGCCATTGGATCATCTAGATTACATTTTATCCACCATGTTTGGGCTCATTCCATTGGTTTCGATGTGCAGTACCATACAAAAAAAGGTAGATACGTTTTTGATAGGAACATAAGTATAATAGTACATTATGTATTAAGGGAAGTAAGAAGGGGATTACTAACGAGAGTCTATTAGAAGCCCGACACCGAAGGTGGAGGGCTTTTAATGACTCAAGTTTGTAACCCGCTTACTACCCGTGATACACACAATATTTTTCATCATATTTGTAAGAAAAATAAAATAAAACATAAAGATCAAATAAACTAAACGCACCCGCTAAAAGACAACTTCAACTGTCAACTTTTTCAATGTAGTCTCCCCCAAGTAATGCCAAGAACAGCGCATAGTTTTCAATGTTGACTGGCCATACTGCCAGATTGTACTGATTTTCAAAATTATATTTACTAAAATAGTTGTAAAACTCTGCAATTATAGGAAAATATAACTTATAAGTTTTTTATTCAGTGAATTTAGTTTTGTAGCCAAGTTTTGAAGATAGGAAATAAGCCTTGACTGATTTGAAACCTCCTCTGTCTGAAATGAATTTACGTACGAGTGGGTTTTATATTTTAAAACTAAACTCAAAACTCCCTCGGGAGTTATACATTTTCAAACAGATTTACCTCCCGTGGGAGTAATAGATTTTTATAACCCATGAGAGGTAAATCGGCTCTAGCTGCTCTATACGCCTGTGTATAATAACCTATACGAGTAAGTGTGATGAAAAGAATTAACCTTTCTATCCAGCGATCGAGAAACTGTAAAACGGATTTTATTCCTGTCTTAATTCAGTATGCTGCAGCGCATTTGGACTTGGCGGAGCGGAAACTGTTACTCATTCAAGTGTAAACCCTGCCTTAGATTGATTTTTCTTTATCTTGATATAGCACACTTTTCTTGCATTCTTAACAAAGATTTATGGAATTGTGGTCGGCTGCTCAGTATACTATTTAATTTATATTCACTCGGGTGTAAACTCTGCATTAAGATTGATTTTTAACGGAGTTAAAAAAACGAGGTTATTTCACTATCTTGTTGATAAAGCGAACTATTTAGTTCTGCGTTCTCAACAAAAATCTTTATTTTTATTTTATTTATTGGAGAACAAATAAAAATAAGTACAAAGGTGGATAATTATTTTGATCACCAAAGTAAGAAATATGAATATATTGCCTATTTATCTTATTTTATTATTATTTTTATTTATTTATTGGCCTTATTTTATTTTTGTGGCATTGTGATCGCTACTGTTCAGTATACTATTCATTCGGGTGTAAACTCCGCCTTAGATTGCTTTTTCTTTATCTTGATAAAGAGAACTTTGTAGTTCTTCATTCTTAACAAAGATTTATGGAATTGTGGCCTGCTGTTCACTCTAGTTTAATCTCTGTCTTAGATTGATTTAACTTTATATTAATAAAGCGAAATATTTAGTATACTGCACTCTTTTTTTCTTGGCAAAGATTTGTGGCATTGTGGCCGCTGCTGTCCAGTACACTATTTAATGTATCTATATTCATTTCGGTGTTAACTCTGTATTGTATTGTATGTTCAGTTATAATATTTCGGTACTTCTTTTAATGTTTTAATAATTTTCGGTTTCCTGGTCGAATTATTAACCTTTCCTTGCAGGTTCGGATTAACATTTTGTATATATCACAAATCACAATTACATGAAAATGATCCGATGTATCCGATCCGATAGGGAAATGTAAATAATGTAACCAAAATACTGAAAGAGAGGTGAAACGCTACAAGTGAGATCTAGACAAATATTTTTCTTCTTTTTCTTCACTGTCGTTTCGCTCTTGGCAGAGCGGTCGTGGTCACAATGAGGCATCCACATTCCACATCGGCGTAAACAAATATTATCTATCTATTCAAAGTCGATACCTTTGGTCAGTGGGGTCCTGGCCCTCTGAGTCTCTTCAAGAGGCTGTTGAAGAGACTCGGAGAAACGGGATACTGAAGAGCTGGCAGCTTCGTCGCTCAACGCATCAGCCTTACAATCCAGCGAGGAAATGCTGCCAGCATCTTCGGTGTATCATTTCTAGATTTATTTCAGTTTGAGTTTGTTTCGTTCTAATCTAGTTTTAGTTTATAATATATTTACTTTTGCCTGTCTCGTTATCATTATGGTATTTATGATAACGACGAAAAAAAAAACAAAATAGGCCGACACCTATACACGATATTATCTACATACATTTATACCTTTAATGATCCGAGAAACACAGATTATCCATTAGCCCTTTGTTGAACGTCTGTGACGCAAGCTGACTAAAGTTTCAATGCCGCCCAAGTTGCGTTATTACTTATTACGCACACAGAATCGGCTTTCGCTTACCAGCATCTGTTTGCTTTGTTTATGTTAACGACAAAAGGTACCTGTGACTTGATTTCCTAACGGTACCCCCGTAAACAATCAGCTTTATGTTACACACGACACAACTTTACTGCACACCCGAAACAAAGCAGTATAACCTTTAACCCAATGTAATAAGATCTCATGAAGCCGCAACGTTAATCAGGCTATGAACAAGCTTATGTGTGCGGGTGGACAAATTTGGATACCCCGTTGATTCACGCTAACTGCTACGATTTGTGCGTAGGCCGGGTCGTGTTTAGCTGCAAACATAAATTGGTGGCATATAGCCCGATGAAATGTGAAGGTCAGTGGTCGACAACATTTTTCCCGCAGTTGTAATACCATACCGTATTATCGTACAAATTCCTGTCGCGTTCTTTTTGAATTAGAGAAAGGAATACTAAACAATAAGTGACTATCGAGTCTATCGATCGGTGTTTCTCAATACGAGGTCGTGGTCTTATAAATATTTAATGTTTTTGTTGTTATAAAGAAAAAAGAATGGTGGAAGCAGGTGAAAAAGCGAAAGGACAGCGACATAAAGAATTATAAAGGGTTATTTTGACATGCCGTTGTTCTTGCAATGAAACCGAAATCTTTTGTGTTTTAGTCTAATAAAACATTAGATATCCAGTGAATTTGTAACTGTAGATCCTACCCTAAATCAAATACGGTTGAATGAACCTTCAGATATAATTCAAGAATCATGAACATGAGTACGTAATAATACAAATTTAATTACACGTATATAGGTATACATCCTCATTAATTACTTCATCACAGACGGCGTAAAATGACATACGTAACGGAGTGCGGTATGGTAGGCTTATGATTCCTTAATATATATTATCCTAATTATATCTAACCTGTATCAGGTAGACATGCAGATTGAAATTAGGGTATATAAATCGTGTTCCACAATAAAAACATAATATTGCACGACGCCAAGCCATCATTTGCACCGTAACAACTACGAGCCAACTTGATAATAGATCGAAAGCAACAAATTCGCCCTGGGCGTTGAAAGTTTCCGAAGCTAAAAGTTATTCAACACTAATTCAAGAACCTTTGAAAACGAGCTATAAACAAGACTCCTTTAAAATACGGGGCAGATAATAAAATAACTTGCCTGCGTACCATGAAATTAAACCATCTTTCAAGATTATTTCTTATTAAGGTTATAGCTTCTTAAATAGTGTTCTCGAGTGGGAAACCACATCTCGGTATTAAAAGCGTAGGACGTTCCCAAGCAAGGTAGAGCGATGATAATCGCAGGGTGGCTGGTAGTAGCTAAACGATATCGCGACTATTCTTTATTATTATTTATTTATTTATTAAAACTTGCAGTTTTACATATATTTAGGAACAGTGTCTCACAAAACTTATAATAAAGTTTGTCTGTGGGATCATGAGTCTTTATATAAACTACTTATATATTGAGTTAAAGTACTTAAATAGTGTTATTTTAACAGTCATTTACATCGGTTTATATTAGGCTCATGTCTAATTTCTGCTGGCAAACTATTTAATTGATTAAATACGGGATACGTTTTTAGGGTTCCGTAGCCAAAATGGCAAAAACGGAACCCTTATAGTTTCGTCATGTCCGTCCGTCTGTCTGTCTGTCCGTATGTCACAGGCATTTTACTCAAAAACTATATGATGGATATTGATGAAATTTGGAATATAGTTGTCTTTTATGAGCCGCTACTTAGTTTGGTATATAAATAATTAAAATGAATATTTTAGGGGGGGCACTCCATACATTTTAAAGTCAGTAAATTTTTTTTTTTCAGCAAATATCAACGTGTGGTACATAGTTCGACAGCTCTTTAAAAAACACTATAAGGTTCCTAAGTAATGTTTTTGATTAAGTGAATGTATTTGTAAATAATCGCTCTGAAATTTGTGTAAATTGTGTCACCCCCTCTATTTTCTAAACCGTGCGTCCGAAAAATATGAAAAAAATCACGAAGGTAACGCTTAATTAATACTTTCAATGAAAATTATTTTCAACAAGATCGAATGTACCGTTTTTGAGTTATTGCCGATAAACTGCGCTTCTCAACAAAAGGATGTAATTGCTATGAAGATACGCTCTTTTGTTGTTGTACTTTTTTTACATCGTATTTTTTACCTTATAGTTACGGCTATGGAACCCTACACCGAGCATGGTCCGACATGCTCTTGGCCAGTTATTTTAGTTATCTGTCCACATAATAATTGTTAACCCGTGAAACCGGTGGTTTGTCGGCAGCAATAGAATTGGTGTTGTACCTACTCGTATACAGTTCTATCGGTTTACTGACTTTTGGGTATAGGTTTCTGACCAAGTGGGAGTTTATAAACCTGCAAGCAGGTTCGCTAGCCGCGACCGCCGTGACTATTTGTTGGTTGCTCGAAGTGAGCAACAGACCAGCGGGAATGATTGAAGCGGTTCAACCAGTACCTATGTAGAATAGATATTCGGGGAGCTAGCGGCAGTTATAACTGTTATAAGACATTGACTGAGGACCGAGCTGAGTGCCGCTCCCTTGGAGATCCAGCAGCCTGTTTACGAAAGCTGCCGCCTAGTCGTGTTATGAAATCCAGTTACTATGCTCAGTGGCTCAGACTTCCTTTAATTATTTTTTAAAACTTTATTTACGTTTTACTTTATTACTTATTTTTAACTCTCTCCAGTTACTTTTTTGAAAATATCTTTAATGTACAAACACATTCTTTTTACGATTTTATAAGATGTATAGATGTTGGAAGTATCACAAACAAGAGACCAAAACATACCACAGAGTATACAAATACCTTCATATTATACTGTCAGTCAGCGGTACCTAATGGATACTTTACAATCCACCTTTGGTTCACGGGTGGCCCTGAATTTTAACTTTGATCATGCTAATAATTTATTCAGTGAATAGGGCACTGGGGCGTCGTCGTTGACGAATGAGTATTTACTCCCTTTTCTTTGAATAGTAAACCGGGAGAACTGGACAAGTTTACGGGTATTTGTGTTTTCATGTATTAATGTAGTATAGTATTTTATGCCACAGTCGTATATGTAGGCTTAAAAAATTCTAATGGCTTGAGTTGCGATACGAGCCGCCGCGGCGGCGAGTATCGCAAATAGAGACGCCATGAGTGTTTTTTGACTTAATTATACAATGTTGCATACAATACTTTATCTACGACTAGGATTTAAAATATAAAATAATAAATTAAACATAGCGCGCAAACAAGGCAAATATGACATATGTCTGACAATATAATAAGTATGTGTCTATGGTAAACTTTGTTTTTAATTTGACGTTTACTCGCTAGTGACACGCAGTGCCGATATTAAAAATATTTTTTATGCCACACCTGGCCATAAAGTGGCTTTTTCCGCACGCTGCGCGTAGGGAAAAAGCTACTTTCTGGCCAAGTGTAGACATAAAATGATGTACACAATGTATACAATCAATCGACCACATCCTCAAACACTGCCCAAAATTCACCAACCCAAGATTCAACCATGAAACCATTTGTCATAATCTCCGCATCGACCCTTACAATCTGCAGGACATCATGCTTAAAGAATCCACAACCACCTCATTTTGCAATCTCGCCACTATCATTGTCAACAGCCTGAAAAATTTCAACGGAACATAAATCAGACTTTTCACCTCTCATCCATTTCAAACCTTCATAGAATCACTCCATTACAGTACATTATATAAAGCCGCGCATACTTGCGGGTTCAGCCGCCCGTATCCATCGCGGGGACTGAAATCCAAAATTTCAAAGACAAAAAAAAAAAAAAAAAAAAAAAACACAATACGGGAGATAATAAAGAAAGCCCTCGATCGCATATTTACGTCCCTCGCTTGCAGCTCGGGCCGCAAACATCTGCGATCTCAGCCTTTCTTTGTATTACCGCCCTAGTTGTGTAATGTACTATTTTTATGTTGGCATCAAAGAGTTTTGTTTTTCTTAAAAACCGCAGGAATTTATTTGTCTCTTAAGTTGGTACTTGTGCATTTTTATTGTAAAGTTAGTATTGAATAACCTAAATTTAGAAGTCTGTGGGTGCTAGCAGTATCTTTTTGCGACTATAAAGACACAAGTACTTTTATGGGGAATAGAGTATAGACTTCTCAGAACTCATGTATGTTCTTATATTAGTGTTCGTGACCAAGTAAAAGACAGATAAAAGTACAGGAGTAGAAAAAATCACATTTCTTTTTTTCCTTCAACTGAGTCATGTAAAAAGTAGGTGCTTGGACGATTAGATGTTTTGAGGTTTGGATATTTGTTCCTAAATAACGCAGTAACATCTGAATGAGTTGAGATGAAATTCGGCACACAAGTAGACCAGGCCCATATTGAGACATTGGATGCTTGGATTATTTATTTTATTTTAATTTCAAATTAAACGAAAAAATAAAGGTACTTTATATCCCGGTAGAGAGTTCCCTTGGGATAGTGGGAAAAACGCAGGCGAAGCTGCGGCTAAATGCGGGTTTGATAATAAACACGTTATTAATTTTTATACATCAGAAACTGTCACGCAGGCTGAGGGGCCTTAAATCGTCTGTTTTAGACTAAAAGGCCCTAACAAATAAAACTTATTAAAAATATATAAATAAATATTGTGGGGACATCTCACGCAAATCGACGAAGTCCCAAAAACGAAGCTATTCTTGTGTTATGGGTACCCGACGACGATATACATATTTATATAAATAGATACATTAACTTAAATAGATAGAAAACATCCAAGACCCAGGAACAAAATACTCGTGCTCATCACACAAATATTTGCCCTTACCAGGATTTGAACTTGGGACCTCTAGCTTCGTAGGCGGTGCGGTGTCACTCCCACTTGGCTAAACGTAGGTAAACTTATTAAAGTCAATATTGATGAATATCAATAGGTAAATGCTTATTCGAAACAATAACGTTCTATTGTCACAATCCCACGTACATGCAAAGGTTTAATTCAATTGAATTTACCGATTGTATTGTAGCTTTAGTTAATTAAGAGGAAATAGTAAGGCCGAGAGAATTGAAAATTAGGTATTTTTAAAATGTGTCGCTATCCCGCACTGCCCGCCTCTCCCCCGCAGAGCGCGATAGAGACAACTGCAGCTTGGACCGAAAATACCTTTTAAAATTTCATGAAAACAACGTTTCGTAGTCCCCTGATTTCTTCCCCAAAACTTAACCTATTTAACTATTTTTTTCATTAAATATTAAAGAAAGGCTTTGTCCGTGTTCCTATGTTTTCCTTTTTTTTAATAATCTAGTCAAATTTGTTTTCTGGATGTGTGAACACAGCGGAAAATCTGGCATTTTTTTTAGGTTTTTGAAGGTTAATATCTCTTTAGAGAATCAATTTATCGTAAAAAGGAAAACATAGGAACATATCAATAGTAGCCATAGATTTTTGGACAAAAAATTATTGCTCTACTGGCATTATCCAGGGAGGAAACAGGGGACTACGTTTGTATGGAAAAACTGCCGTCCTGTTTCCTCTTAAATATTGGTGTGGTTCATAGAACAACACTTTACTGCACAGTCTGCCATTTTATTCGTGAGATCTGTTCAATGTCCATTTACTTACACATGCATAATGTCGTCGCCCGATCGTAGAATTCAGCAAATCATGAAATTCCTAGGCATATCATGAAACACCGCCATTTCATGGTTTGGCTAGCCTAGCATCCACCATATCTTTCAAAGCTCATCGTTTGATGATTCGCCTAGCAACGTTTAGGCAAATCAATAATAAGATTATTTTTTCTTGAATCACGCGCCACACTAACAAAATTTACATTTTGCGTCTACCCGTGGCTTCACCTGCGTTATTCCCGTTACTATCCTAAGGGAACGCTTTACCGACATAAAAAGTAACCTATATGTTTCAAGCCACTTTTACTTTTAAATGTCATTGGGCGTTTTTGACCCGCTTTCCGAAATTTCGCGTACAGAGACCAAATTAGTTTTAAAATAGAGAATTTAATCTCACTTTTCTAAATATGAAATTTTTTTAGTTATGTATCAACCGGCAGAAAAAAATATTCTACAGTATTTGTACGATGTAGTCATAGTTCGCCTAGGGACTGCAATACGGCCACATCTCAAAAATTTTTTTTTTTGAGATTATTGGTGATTACTGTCACGTATGAAATTAAGTACGTGCCAGTAATCAACAATAATCTCAACAAATTTTTTTTAGACGGCCACATCTCAAAAAAAATTGCAATCACTAGGCGAGTTCTAACTTAATTCATTGCAAAAATGCTATAATGATAAGAAATGATTTTGTATTTTTTTCTCAATTTTCCCATGGTTTACAAGTATGCGACTCATACCACTGAGTAGCAGATACATTTACCTGGTGTCGCCTTGTTTCGCCGACAAACGTTTCATCGAATGTTTCATTTCGTCGACAACTTTTTTCTCCGAAACCCTTAACTTTTCAGTAGGTTAGGTTAGGTTAGGTTTGTTTTATATTAATTTCTAGAAAAATATAGTGTCAGAGAAAATTAACTTTCGATGAAATGATATGTCGATGAAACGTTTGTCGACAATTCAAGGGTAAACCACATTTACCTACATACCTCGCCCTATTTCGTTTGTGTACGCCGCTGGTCATATGTCCGAACAAAATGCCCAATGACCTTTAGCAATTTAAAAGTATAAATTAGAGTTTTATTGCAACCGTATGTTTTATTTCATCAACTTTGACGAGAAAATCTACAGTATCTCGGAAAGCATCTATTCAGCTCTAGAATCGTAATCTTCGTAAAATACCTCTTGCAATATTCTGTGATACCCTCCCGAACTGGGGCCGCCAGTACGAGTGAGCACATAAATCAGACCGCGGAGGGTGATTTTAAATAAACGTTTAAAGCTACATTTTATCGCACGTTTTAAACACAGCGGTAAATTAATAAATTATTTTCATAGCATCATTGCCATGGAAGTAGATCTCGTTTTATTGTAAATAATTACTGTTATAAAAATACAAAGTGAATATTGTATATTAATTTTTTGTATAATTTTTTTTCTTTCAAAATTAAAGAAATCTTTAACATTATCGCAGGTATTTTTCATACTGCATGGTATGGAAATCAGGACAATCACAGCTAGTCTACAGTAATGCTTTATCGACAGCAAAAACTACAGTTACATTATTTTAGGCATCACAACACAAAATTCTAGTATTATTACTTCAATTAAGATGGTCAGTAAAATAGCATATATTTATGTATTATGTTACGCTTTTATATAATCGCTTCAATAATTGGGCTCATTAGTCATTGACGTCATTCTCAACATGAATATTATTAAAATCTAGAAGATGTGTTCACCTTTGTCAACCAGCAACTTCTGCTGGTATAGTGTTGTTTGGACTTTTTTTAGCGTTCTGTACGGGTGTGTAATGATCAATCGAACAATAATAGTACATTACACAACTAGGGTGGTAATACAAAGAAAGGCCGAGATCGCAGAAGTTTGCGGCCCGAGCTGCAAGCGAGGGACGTAAATATGCGATCGAGGGCTTTCTTTATTACCTCCCGTGTTGTGTACACAATACCGTCTTACGCTACATGTATAGGTATAGGGAACAATCTGAAAACTATACATTTGTAATTAAATCATAAAAAATATAGTCTTTATTCAAAATATTCGTAAGGAACCTTCGGTGGGCGAGTCTGACTCGCACTTGTCCGGTTTTTTTTTATAATTGATAAACGAGACGACACGCGATGGTATGTGATCATATCGTCGCCCATGGCTATATGCAATACCAGAGGAGCTGCTTTGGCAACCTTTAACCTGTATACTTTTTGAATTTTCTAGAATAATGTTAATAAAGGTAAACGTCCTAGTGCTTGACACGCTGATGCCCAATAGTCGATACCCTGCTGTCACCTCTATTGCTAATGACTTAATATCAAAAATGGCGACTACTGGGACAATGTCGAGCACCGGACTTCTACCTTATGTTTGTTTTCTTCTCAACGGAGCGACATAATCGCTAAGCGATAAAGCTCTTCTCAATAAAGATTAAAAAAAATGTTTGTTTTCTTCTTTTGAAGCGAAATAAATGTTCATTTTACTCCCCAAAGTTTTATCCAAAATGGCAGCGAGCTCATACAATCCACGGCACACGCGTGTAGATAATTTAGGCTGCTAATCACAGGCTACCTCTTTGTTGAGGGGCGCGCGTTGATTGATGATCTACTCGCTTCACAATTACAATTTATACACATTAAGCTGGGTATAGGCATGCGAGCTAAACCGTGCAGCCGATCGCGTGAGTGTCATTTGCTGTCAATAGTTGAGAGGATACTTAAACAGACTGACACTTCTAAGGATTGCCTTTCATTGGGCCTTAATAAAGATAATAATGGAGAAGTATAGGCTTATAATTTAGTTGATAGAAGGGGTATATATGATTTGTGGGACGAGTTACGATAAATCCGTGAGCTAAAAAGATATCTACACCCATTTCATAAATCCTCTGTTATGCGGTCGGAAACCGAATGACCACCATTTTTGCAATCAGTAATGTAATACCAGTGGTGTGTTATCTGTGACAGTGTTATTATAATGTACGAAATAAAACATATTAACAACAAAATCGATACTACTCGTATTATGAAAATCAAGTTGGTCATAATTCGAAGTCGTAGTCGGCCATGGCGGTGCAATGGCGGTCATTGCTAGGGTTCCCTAACACATGATTGAGGATTTATAATATGTGTGAAGATAAAATTATGTACGCAACTGTTCATAATCAGGCCTCAAAAGACTCGTGTGATCTTAGTATGAAACCGCACTCGTGATTTATTTAAGGCCCCTCATTATGTATCAGTGTCATAAACTACTATTATCGCACAGCTCAAACGTAAACTCGTGTTATGCAAAGATCAAAGTAACTTAAAAATTCGTGGTAAACAATAGATGGCTTATCGTTTATTATGTCCAAGTGAAAAGTCCAACTTTCTTCGATGCTCAGTGTAATGTGAATTTACTTTTGGAGCGGACAAACGTTATATTGAAAAGTGAAATGAAAATACTAGAAACGGGTCTCGAAAGTGTACATATGGCTTTACAATCGCTGGTAGTTATGTAGATTGCCTAGCTTTAGGAGTTTACATTGAGGATACAAATGGTTACAACTGACGACATCGATCTGTCTCAATATTACTTTTGCAATTTACGAGATCGTTTTGAAAAGGAACGGCAAAACCTGGCCTCATAGGTAGAAGTGAAAGAAGAGAGTTAACCTTTTGGTCGGTCCTTTGCCGATCAGTAAGACATCAATAAACTAATGAAAAATAAAAACCGGCTAAGTGTGAATCGGATTCCGACACAAAGGGTTCCGTACCGCCGTCGAGCAAACAACACCAAAAAAAACAGGTTTCTTGTATGGGGACCCCCTTTTATTTATAATTTTGTTTTATTTGTTGTTATACCGCAATAGAAAAACATATTCTGTGAACATTTCAAGCCTCTAGCTATTAGGTTTCAAAAGATACAGCCTTATGACAGTTCTAGCTCACGAGAATGTCATCACAATAACAAACCCCCCCAAATACAAATAAAAAAGTGCAAAAATGTATGTTCATGTTGCAGTCAGTACGTAGATTCCAACTCTGCCAGTCCGCGGCAATTGTAATTTTTATGCGTTTTCTTTGTCCCTTTGTTGACTTTGAATGAGATGCTGGTTTGGGGCCAATTCCATTCATCTGTGTCACCTCGTGAGTCCGGGTGTCCTGAATAATGTATGTTGTGCGCCGTGGAGCATCATATTTGGTAAGACTGGGAATTCATACATTCATGCGACAGAGTTTGTGATTTAAAATTAAATTATCTCCAGTTTTATAGTACACCAAATTTTGTTCCAATTCCAATCAGATAACTAGAGTTTAAAATTGGAACGAAGAAGAGCGTTTTCCAAAAAAATACCGGGGTAGCAACTTTCTCAAAATATGGACTTTTGAAGTTTTTCTGGCTCAAAATCGTTAGTACTTTCGAACCTTATACGTAAAAAAAAGTGTCCCAATATTTCTATGGAATTTTTTTCCACTACGTCACGTTCATACAAACACAGTGCAAAATGGTGACGTAATGGGAAAATAAATTTGGGACACTATTTTTACGTATAAGGTTCGAAAGTACTAACGATTCTGAGCCAGAAAAACCTCAAAAGTCCATATTTTGAGAAAGCCGTTACCCCGGCATTTTTTTTGGAAAACGCTCAGAATTTGATAGAAAGTTAATGAAAAATTAGAAATGCCTTGTGGTCTACAGTACAGTCACCGGCACCGGCACTTAACGATACACGATACACGATACACACAATACACGATACACGATCAAACGCGCATAAGTAAGAATTGTGAAAGTTATTCTTAATCTCCCTTTCATAATATTTTATTGCCGGTGACTGTACAAGCCATAGGTACTAAGTCATTAAGTATACCTATCTAGTTACTGTCAAGTTAATGATGGCACTTTAACCTTTCGGTTGTAATTTTTTTGTCGCAGTAAAATGCTTATTTAAGCGAAAAGGTATTACCAGTTCCGACAAATTTGCACCTGGAGTGTATGGCATCGTATACAAATACAAACATAAGCTTTACCACTAATGTAATGCGATCACTCAAGTTTATTTTATACTACTAGGGTGGAAAACAAGCGTACGGCCTGCCTGGTGCTATGCAGTCACCGTAGCATAGGGGCGGATTGCGTTCGACCCTTTAAAAACCTATTCACTGGGCTCTTGAAGTTCACACAGTAGCTACTGTAATATCGGTTCAAAACTCAACTTTCCTCCTCGCGTCATATTCCTCATTGCTGAGGGGTCCTGAAGTCCCCGTGGAATCAGCTATATAACGCTACGTGCCTAGAACTAGCTTTTGTTAAATATGCGCCTATAATTCCCTTAACACCTTTTTGTACCAATAATTAAAAAGCTCGCACGAGGCAACCCTACACTCCAAAGGACCTGCATCGTGCGTGCACCGTAACCACTTGATTGATGAACATATCCACCAAGTTTTCCAATTACACTTATTGTTAGCTTCATATAGACTTGTATGAAATTGGCTCTGGCTTTACCCAGAAAGGTGTGTTTAGCATGCTCATGACTGATATGTTCTTCTATGCGAGCAATCGTGGTAAGTAAATAGGGTTGCTACAGAGGCAAATAACTAAAATGTTAATCACTTCCAATGCTCGTGGACCGCGCAAGCAGGGTCCCGCTACAGAATATGACTTAAAAAAAATAGGAAAAAGAAAATAAATAAATACTTAAACTAATAAATAGACACGGTCGCCAAAACAATGACGAGTAGGTTTAACGTGATCGTAATAGAGGAGTTGTATCATCTTTAGATCTTTAAAGCTTATTTTCATCACACTTGCTCGAAAATGGTGTTGTTATAAGTAATTACTGGATCAATGGAGATAAAAAACGTTGTGCTTCGTTGTGTTGTGTGTGTGTGTTCTATGTTGTCTATTTATATCAGTGCTTTGAACTGTGAGAAATCCCGATAATTACGCACAAAAATATACCTACAGCCTGAAATGTAAATAATTATTATCGTATCTTTGTACAACCCTGATATATAATGACCGCACAGCCCTTTGATTGATGCCCTTATGCGATTAACTCAGCACGCCAGAGGTAGGCAAGATAATTGGCAACCATTTTGCGTGTATAACTTGTATGTATACGTAAATATATTTATATCACGCTAAACAACTGAATCATGTTGTTAGTGCACGAACATATATTATTATAACGGTATAGGTTTTTAGATGCCAAAAACACCACCGCGCAACACTTTTAATATTATCATTGAATAATTTTATCATAATACGTATAGCGTACGGATAACATTTCCATAGGTATAATAATAATATGTTTCGCTTCAAAGTTGACATAACACGACAGTCGATTGCGATTACAAATGCAGGTTTTGCTGCTAGAAAATAGTATACAAAAATCGATTTTAAAGCTAAGCAAAGTAATTGGGCATTTCATTATAACAAAAAACTAACCTAGAGTGCCGGTACCCTTAGTTAAGTTACCGGGGGTTTTAAGCTTTAGCGCAGAGTAACGAACCTCCTATGCGCCGTGTCCAAAAGTACCGCCTTGAGCCAGCAAGAGTCTCTTGATTCTGAATTCAAGATTCTGCGTTATAATGTTCTATAGTTGTATAAACAAAGCACGATCGCGCGTCTGTGTGAGTGCACTTCATACTGGAGCAGTGGTGCGCATTGGTAAATCTATGCTTGTAGTGCGTTCGTACACGGCGGCGCGCACACATTCAAGCGCACGATGTACCTTTTGCAGGAAGAAAAATTACTCTATGCTACAGATCAACGTAGCTACTATAGGATGTCCTCAGAGACTAAAGTGGTGTGACGATCTTAGCAAAACGGCTGGCAAGAGCTAGATGGTCGGCTGCGTGTTGTGTTCAATGAATTGCAAAGTCTAAGTCAAACGGTAGACTAAAATGGGCTGATAATGATTATGACGACGGTAACAGTTACCATGAATCTACTTCTTCATCAGGCTTAATGAATGAGAGAAATAAAAACTAAACTCCGCACCTCTAAGTGGAGCCCCATTTATTTTGTTAGACAAAAAGCGATTCCGCCTAACAAATTACCTAACTGGTTCTAGCCACCATTAATATCTCCCCCGGAGGTGTGTGAAACAAAGCCTGATTGATTAACTATGTTACTGGTCCTGGAACTTTCCCTTCGTGGGTAGTTACAGGCGCAACTTTAATACAACATAACTTTACATAGATAGGGGTAAAAGGCGAGAAGGTAACGTTACCCTCAAGAATTTTTTTTAGAAATCATAAATTTACATATTTTTGAATTAGCAATTTATTTTGATAAGATAGGGTGGTTTCTACATGTAGGTTATACATAACTTGTAAGGTCAATCAATACGAGAGCGGTAACGTCGACCACAGAAGGGTTATTCTTCAGAAGTATGTCTGCGACTTATTCCTCAGTCTTCATACATTTAGTATGAAAAAGGGCCAGAGGAATAAGGTGACCGCAGACATATTTCTGAAGAATAACCCAGAAGTGACACACAGGAATTGTGCCCGGAGATGTTTGAGGAAGAATAGCGCGCTGATGTCTCAAGTCACGCTTACAGGTGCCGTATCTTGATGAAGGCTGCTTGAATCAGTTTTCATAATATTATAAATATGGAAGTTTATGAAGATGTTATAATATTTAGAGTTTGGATGTTTGTTACTAAATAACGCGGTAGCAATTGAATGGATTCAGATATGGCATGCAAGTAAACCGGTATCTCTAGCACAACTATGACACGCGACTCTTTGTCGCGCGACAAATACTACCTAAAGATCTCTTGTAACTCAATACAATGTGACATAATAGTACCTCCAGCACAACTGTGACGTGCGACTCTTTGTCGCGCGACAAATGCTACCTATCTCATTCCACTTAATGTAGTGTGACAGTGACAGGCGATGCTCTGCCTAGAGATGGGCGGTGGGTAAATACCCAAGGTATTTACCGGGTAAATACCCGGGTATTTACCCAATCTACCCGGTAAATTGGGTAAATACCCAAATTGGTGGGTATAAACTATTTGTTAAGTATTCTTTACAAATTTCATTAAAAACGTTGTTGATATATAGACGTATAGTAAGAATAAATGCTATGGATAGCGAAATAGGCATCTTAGGTTACATCAACAAAAGTAATGATGCACTTTTTATTTAGGGTGTCCCAGATTTTACGAAAATCCAAACTGAGTAACGCATACCTTCTAATTATGTTTGTTATGTGCTAAAATGCCCCTAAACCAAAAATCAGCTAATTTGTGTATGGGAACCCGTGCCGACTTCCGGTTGAGCTAAGTTTGCACCTGATTTCTTTGGAATCACAGACCAACCAGGTGCAAACTTAACGCAACCGGGATTGAAGGGCGCAACTATTGTTGCTCTTTTTTTATAATTAAATCGCATTTTATTATTTTGTACCAAAGGTGGCGACTAATTAAGAGCTAGAAAATATGTTTTGTTCATAGATTATGTAAAATACCGCATTGCATTTTCAAAATTCAGCGATTTTATTTCTTCATATTTGTGAAGTTACTGGAAATGAAAAGCTTGAAATACTCATGTAGTTGCACACTCTGATTCTGTCTGACCAACTATCTTATAGAAATTCGTCACAATTAAACAAAAAAAGTCAAAGCAGAAGCTCAATCTATTATATCTCGGTTGCGTTAAGTTTGCACCTGGTTAGTATGTGGTGCGAAGGAAACCAGGTGCAAACTTAGCTCAACCGGTTAATATGAAAAATTTAGGATGAAGTCGGCACGGGTTCCCATACACAGAATGAGCTGATTTTTGGTTTAGGGGCACTTTAGCACGTAACAAACATAATTAGTATGCGTTACTCAGTTTGGATTTTCGCAAAATCTGGGATTCCCTGCTTTTTTAACAAAACCATCTAGAAAAATCACAAAAAAGTCTAGAATATGTATTATACTTTCACAAAACTCTTTTAGAAGGTTTTATGAACTTCAAATTTTTTTTTTAATAATTCTTCTAAAAATCTCACAGAATCTTGTAGAAATCTCATCGAAATCTCTAGAACCATCATAGACACCCAGATAGCTTCTTGTAACATATTATTAACTCCTAGATATCTTACTTGGTAACATGGCCTTTATGAAGCCTACTTTAACATCTAGAACCTCATAAACACTATAATGTATCACAGAAGATTCTGGCTCCTTAGTAAAACCACCTAGAAACTTCTAGATATGTCGAAAAACAGACGGGAAACTTGATAATTTTGTATATTGCTTATTTTGTAGACCGTGTAAATTTCATAAAATCTTCTCAAAACTTGATTTTTTAATTAAAGCATTAACGACTGCCAACGAATTCTAAATTTTATTTGAAGAGAAAAATTGAAAAATTATATGTCTCGGGCAGGATTCGAACCTGCATCTCCTCGGCTATCCGGGCCAGCAGGCGCCTTAACCAACTAGGCTACCGAAACTCTGTCCAAGTCATCGAATCTTTCAACCAGTCCCTTCATTTGTGACGTCATTCTGGGTGACGTATGTAGCACCATCTACCATTGAGTCCTTACAACCCATATGTATGGCACTGTGGTCCCAACTCGTATTGAGAAATCCACAGTAACGATGTACTACACCCCAAACATGATTTTTTAATTAAAGCATTAACGACTGCCAACGAATTCTAAATTTTATTAGAAGAGAAAAATTGAAAAATTGAAACTTGACGGAAGCTTCAAAAAACCTTACAAGGACATTGAGGCGTATTATTGTTACATCTGGAACACATAAGCGTGGCTAGAAATACAAAAGAAGATTCTGGATTCCTTGTAAAAACCACTTAAAGACTTCCAGATGTCTTATGTCATTTGGGAAACTTGATAATCTTATTAACATCTCATATATATATTTTTTTTTAGACTTCTGGAAACTTCATAAAATCATGTCAAAACTTTAAAGAAGCTTCAAGAAACCTCAAGTCTTCTGTTGGTCACCTATAGTAACATCTAGAATTCATAAAAATGACAAGAGATACCACAGAAGATTTTGAATTCTTTGCTGGAAACTTCAAAAGACCATGTCAAAACTTTACGGAAGCCTCGAGAAACCTTACGAGGCCTTTTAGTTCCCTACTGTACATCTAGGATATTCATAAACATGACGAGAGATACCATTTAATAATATTATTTCATTTGTAGGCTTCTAAAGACTTTATAAACGAAACTTAGAAACTTCTAGAAATATCTTAGATCTCTTTAAAACCTTGTAGTACCATCTATGAAGTTCGTAGGATCTTGTATAAACCCTATAGAACCATCCAGAAGATTACGTTTCTCTCTTCAAGACTACGTTTAGGGACATCAAAGAATCTTTTAGAAATATGGTTAAACCTTCTATGAAATTCATAAAACATGAAGAAACTTTAATGTAACTTCTAGACGTTTCTAGACATCTTCTAGAAGCTTCTAGGAATCTGAAAACTTTAAAATACTGTGTAAACACTACTAGAGTACTCGTAGGATATTAAGTCCTTCAAAAATTTCTAAAAGTTAACGATAAATTATTTAGACACTTCGTAGAAATAATTTTTCACCAAACTATAAAAACCCTTTAATAAAGTCTTAATAATTATACAACTTCACTTCTTTACTGAAATTGAAATAAAATTATTGGACAACCTTTTGAATCTCATAGAACCAGCATGAGATGAGAGGACTAGTACTAGTCTTTACGGGAAGCTTATATATATATTTTTTTTCATATAAAAAATAAATTTAAAATATGACTTCAAAAGTTTACAGAAAAACTCAATATCATTCCTTTAATAAAACAAACATATTTTATTACGTACGATCGAATCAAATCAGATGTACACGCTAAGCCTGCAGAAAATATTCGGTAACAGTGCATTATCTAACAATCCAAGTTATATTATATCATTCCGATGACGACAAAATGTATTTTTCTTAATATTTTATCCCTTGCACACATTAATTTATTCAATTGTTAATTATCTTGACCCTCAGTAGTTTCTACCCACCAAAATGGGTAGAAACGGTTAAATACCGGGTGGATTGGGTATTTACCCGGTATTTACCGGGTAAATACCCACGAGCGCCCATCTCTAGCTCTGCCACGCGCCAAACGAAGTCGCGGCGAGTTGTACTAGGCAGTCAGGGCTTGGGTTGCTAGGGAATGCATACCCGGGTACCCGGGTTTTTGGGATTTTATTTAGAGTCGGGTTAAACCCGGGTATTTTGACTCAGAACCCGGATCAAAAACCTAGTAATTAATAAAAAATATGCATATATCGTTGGAGGTATTAATAAATAAAATAATTTATTTCTAAAAGGGCTCTTTTACATGTCTGATTCTTTTCTTTTGGCGCTGCGGGTAGAGAGAGGGTGAGAAGAAGCTATTTTAAAGATAGTCAATAAAATCTAACGTCGGCCGCCTTACAGCAAACGCGAAAAAACACCACCATGCTTGCTTATCTTACTTAACACGGCCAGCAATACCGGTAAGTTCATTGTAGGTAATGCAACCCTCCCGAAAACCCGGGTAAATAGAGTCGGGTAATACCCGGTTTCATATTTGACCGGGTATTGCATTCCCAAAGTTGAACCCGGTGATACTTATTGTAATAATGACGTAGGCGAAGCCGCGAGTAAATTTATTTATTTATTTATACTTTATTGCACAAAAATAAACTTACATAAAAAAAGCGAACTTAATACCATAAGGCATAAATGCGTTTATGTGTCTTTCATAGATGCAAGAGGCCAATGATGATGAAGATAAACATGATATACCAACATCTAACTATGACATGATCATGACCTAATTTAGACGACTTCAGAACTTCAGATAACCTGAAAATACACCAAAAGCTTGTTCTTTTGAAACTTATAATTTTCCATTGTGGCTTTGTTAAATAATGAAGTTCAGGATCCTTTTAGCTTACTAAAGATATTCACTGTAATCAGAGTACATTATTGTTAAATGTAATTTGTCGACAAAAGGAATGAGATATAATAAGTAGAAACAATATACGAAACATTACAGATCTGTTATTACTACGGATTGAAAACCTTAAAAAGAAAAAAGTGTGATCAAATCATAATAATAACAAGTTAAATTCAATAAGAATAATAAATTGGAAGCGTATTATAATTCCAATTCAGGCATACAATCATTGTCATCTATTCATTCAGTGAACCAAAACACCGCGATCTCGTGATAACAGCGTAATAACTCCAACACAAAGCTACAGGCAAGAAATCATATTTATGTCAGATTCCTTTGTGAGAAAATCACTTTCCCACAAGGACGAGGGAAGAGTCTTTTTTCCGCATTAAAAAACCGCTGTGATTTATTTTTAGTATTCAAGCGGGCCACGCCATTATATCTACCGACAGGAGATACATATTTCATTGAAATTTATTAAAATGAGATGTGCTGCTCTCCTCTAATCAGTTCAATGACCTGCTTGCCTTTGCGGGAAGGTTTTTTATTAAAATTTAAACGAAATGAGATTTAAGGGTACCTACGTGTGTGGAGAGTTATAAAAATGTATGGGGAATTTTGAAAACACTTCGTCGTATGTAGGTAAATAAAGATTTTGAATAATCTTGCATAAATACGTAGTAGAGTCTGTGCGGAAAGAGAATAGGATTTAGATGGGGGGGCGCTGTAATGCTTTTCTACCGTATTTGCAAAAAAAAATCCCATACTGGTTAGGTTAGTTCCGTTTTTCGCCACGCCTATTCTCTTTCCGCACAGTCTCTAGGTGCTTAAACTGTATCTAATAAATAAATAAACTTTAAACCTACTATACCAAGTATAACTACTACTACTACAAACTAGTTTTGTTGTAATAACATACAAGAATATTATGTAAAATGTCAAAGCATAAATGTTAGTAGTAATAAATGCGAATGTGTAGCTGAAATCGAATAAAACTTAAATTAATTTCTCTTTAAACAAAACTTATTTCACTTTCCACAAACAACACTCCTATCACTTAATGTGTGTAGCGTAGTAAATCTAAAAAATAACAGTTTATATATTTATACTCGTACTTTTACTTTAAAAGTGCAACTGTTAACCTTCATCTTCTACATCGTGTTTAATTCCCAACTCACCCCATGTATAAAATCAGAATCACGCTCGCTTTACGATATATATTTTAGGTAATCTAGCTCTTTACAATAAAATGTGGACTTAGCATAAATCACGATAGGGCGAATAGCCTCAAAGGGCAAAAACCGTTTTACGTGTGATGTGGTTAGAGTTTTCACATTAAATATGAGACCAAGGTAGTAAATTTGATTTTATTGCAGTCAAAGTTCGCGGGGTAAATTTAATAAAAAATGCATGATTGGAAAAGGGATGGCGGGTAGTTGACATGGTTAGGTTAATGAGACTGCGGGGTGAAAGCATTTTATGAGAAAACGGTTTATACATATACTTTTTAAACTAAGCGAACGTAAGATAATATGGTACTTAACCAGATATTTTTGAAGTGGATACTTCTTTGTTTGCAAGTTCTGTTAATTAGTACGTCGTATAGAACTAGGGTGTAGGGGTGCAGAACCGGAAGATTTTAGAATGAGAGAACCGGGAATTCCCGGTACTGGCATACTAAAATATCCCGGTACTGCACGCCCTATAATTAAGTACCTATGTCACATCCGGGACCTAACACTTTTTAGGGTTCCGTAGCCAAAATGGCAAAAACGGAACCCTTATAGTTTCGTTATGTCCGTCCGTCTGTCTGTCTGTCTGTCTGTCTGTCTGTCCGTATGTCACAGGCATTTTACTCAGAAACTACATGATGGATATTGATGAAATTTGGAATATAGGTGTCTTTTATGAGCCGCTACTTAGTTTGGTATATAAATAATTAAAATAAATATTTTTAGGGGGGGCACTCCATACATGTTAAAGACAGTAAAAAAAATTTTTTTCAGCAAATATCAACGTGTGGTACATAGTTCGACAGCTCTTTAAAAAACACTATAAGGTTCCTAAGTAATGTTTTTGATTAAGTGAATGTATTTGGAAATAATCGCTCCGAAAGTTGTGTAAATTGTGTCCCCCCCCCTCTAATGTCTAAACCGTGCGTCCGAAAAATATGAAAAAAATCACGAAGGTAACGCTTAATTAATACTTTCAACGAAAATTATTTTCAACAAGATCGAATGTACCGTTTTTGAGTTATTGCCGATAAACTGCGCTTCTCAACAAAAGGACGTAATTGCTATGAAGATACGCTCTTTTGTTGTTGTACTTTTTTTACATCGTATTTTTTACCTTATAGTTACGGCTATGGAACCCTACACTGAGCATGGTCCGACATGCTCTTGGCCAGTTATTTAAACGAAAGCCAATTTGTTTTCTGTTAGTAGTTTATTGTGGTAATTGTTCTTTATTTGTTATAAGCTCTTGCTCATTTTCCTATTTAAATATTTGATTATTGATAAGTACTTCCTAGTACTACTAGAATACATTTCGTAATTATTTTGTATTAACTAGTAAGAATTCACCTTGACATTTTATTAATTATTGTATTGATATTATTGCAATTATTTGATGTGTACTCAATGGTACAAAATTGTTTACTTATTAATTTATTTTTATTTTGTAGGCATACTTATACTATTGTATACTTATACCTATCAATTGTTAGTAGGCACTTAATAATAGTACATTACTACAGAGGTCGGGAAGTGAGGGGTTGCCGGCCGAGTACATATAGATGGCTGAGTGAATGCGAGGCCAGATAGTTACGAGGCTGGCAACCCGCCGAGGTATGCATAGTGCTTTTCTCCATTATGCCATGAAATAAATTAAAAACACTCCAAAAAATCAAGCTTTATTTTCTAGAGACACTAAAAGTAAAGTAGACAAAAAATTTAATTACAGGATGAAACATATTCAATTTCCTTTCGAAAAACTGTTTCAGTATACATTTTGACCACAAATATTATTTTAGATGAAATATTTTAAATATGTATTCTTGTAGTTAAGTTTGCAATTGAAAATTATTGGAAATTGTTTATAATGTGTTATTTGTTATGTTGTTGTCGATTTTATATAAATGGCATTGCAAAATATAGCAAACATCGTTTATTTTTTTTAATGGCTGAACGCCGTGATGCAGTGTCGCAAATAAATGTAAAATGGCAATTAAAAAAAAAAGATTGGAGGCCTAGGCCGGCAATGTTGTATGAAATTCCATTAAATGCCAAGTGTCAAGCCGCACCGGAAACGAGGTACTTTGCGGCCTATTATAAGGCACGTAATGTCAATATTTCATTGCATGTTTGAGAAAATTATTATATTATTAAGTGTAGACATAATAATCTATATAAAATGATGTACACAACACGGGATGTAATAAAGAAAGCCCTCGATCGCATATTTACGTCCCTCGCTTGCAGCTCGAGCCGCAAACATCTGCGATCGCGGCCTTTCATTGTTTTACCACCCTAGTTGTGAAATGTACTTTTGTATACCTATCTTTGTAACGATCACTTTACGAATAGTAATAAAAATTTGTAGGTTATATAAACTTTGTAATTTTGAGAAGAATAAGCTAAAAAATAAGTAAATGCTTATCAATGTGTGGCTTGTAACCGGGGCTAATAATTAAAACGTAGATTCTACTCATCAAACAATAAAACTTTTGTTCAACTACTTTTAAAAATTATTTAATCTTAAGGTTTTATCTTTTTCATACAAATTAAATAGTATTTTCAATGTACGTTAACATCAGTCTAATTGACGTCGCTTGTCACGCTACAAACATAAAAAAACATCGCAATACATTGCGGCTTCAAATAGATTTTAAAGTGTACTAAAAATTAAAACATAAGTTATTTTTAAATGTGACTGAACAAAATGTTGTTCAGTTTGTTATTTCATAAAGAACTCGCTTGTTGGATAGTTTCATAAACCCACACTCGTATTTTGATTATGTAACCTTTACATAAACTACTACATTGACATTGTAAATTATAACAGCGAAATGTTTAAGAATAAATGATTTAAAATAATCAAAATAATATACGGAATGCAGTCGGTTTTAATAGTTTTAGACATTTGAAGTTCTGTTAAATTTTACGTACCTGCAATATTAATTTAACAGGTGAAAAGTAAAGAAAATTTTATTTGCAATATTAATCAACCGGATACATTGCATTGTGTGGAAATTCCATTTAGTTAATTGAACGTCGATAAAAACTTCAATATAAAATTTAATGTAGGTATAAGATTATTACTACCTATTTATTACCTAGTATAAAATATTTTTTAAAACATGGTACAGTACTATCTAGACACGCGGCAGCGTGTCAAGCCAAGTTCAAGCAGAACTGGCTAGCCAGCGCCGAGAGTAATATTACACGAACCACTTGGTGCCACTTTTGATATTAATAACGTTTAACATTTGAATTAAGCAAAACATCATAATAATTATTTTTTACCCGTATTGTGTGGTATATTAAGCACATTAATTTGCTGTCCCTTTAGTAATAAATAGAGGTTGCTCACACCTTTGTTTGCGGGAGTAAAATTAGTTACAAGTCCTTTTTTATTCCTCGTAGTCTAGTCAAATAAAAGTATCCTAACCGTGGTCATGATGTTTGTAAATTTAATGAAAATTGGCGTTTGCACGATGCGCGCACAGATAAATCAAAACTATTTATTTAAGTACAGACCTACGTTTTATTATTTTTAACGTTCGGCGGTTATTCGAGAATCTGACATTTAAATATGGTATCTCGGATAAAAATCCTACGTAGATCATTTTTTATAATATAAATACTTAGGTTCTGACTTTTATACACTACTAAAGAAAAGTCACTGGTTCTTTAAGCGGAACAAAAGTGTACGATATAAATAATATAAGTCAAAAACATAAAGAAAAAGGTATAAAACATAATAGTAAAAAAACCTATAAAAAGGCTGTGCAATCTTGCACAACTTTTAAAAAACTACAAAGATTGAGCTAAACAAAATTACATTCTACATTATAAAAATTATTATTACTTTGGTTATAAATGTTATAATAAAGTACTACCGTCACTTCTACTTTTACAGTAGGTGCCTACCCATCGGAAACCATTCTTATGTGGGCTAAATAGAACCCGTTTAGTTCTTAAATCAATTATTATGCTTAGTTTTTGTTTTTTTTGGCCAAGTCTAAGAAACTATTTATGTTGATTATTTGTCTAATAATAATTTACACCGCAAACAAAGTTGCAGTTGAATAAGATATTAAATAACCTTTTGGTTTGATTTGACATATTCTCTGTTCTGACATTGACAAGATCAATGCCTGTGCTCTCCGACTGACACTCACGATCTGTTTGGTATGTATCGCAGCTGACATTGGATATAATAAACTTTTTATAGCCCCTATTTATTCACAGGGAGACAATTTATTTTCCTTCAATTCTTAGCGACGGGAGATAACAAATTCGGAGCGTGCTTTGTTTCTTAATGTATTTTTTTGGGATATTTCTGGATATTCAATTAAAGCGTGAGGTGGGCTTATGAATGGTGCTTGCGTGTTTGAATGGTGTTTTGAGGTAAAACACTAACAAACGGCGCACCGTGTGTGTAGGACTTTTTATTTTTAGTGTTTCCTTCGTAAACAGTCGCCCGTGACACTAGTACGATATGTGATTTGACTTTTGGGAAGGCCGCAGATCGACAAACTCACACGTAAACTCCTATCTCACACCACCATTCAATGGTGGGCTTATGAATGGTGGGCTATGGTGATGCTTATGGTGGCTTATGTAAAGGTGTATATTTTTCCTCATAAATGTTTTTTACGTTTTCGTAATCCTTTTCCGTTCGTAGTCATGTTACGAGAGGTCAGGATAAGTAGTACTTATGCACGATTTAATCCATTAAAATTGTTTTATTACAATGAATGATAATCGCCGTATCCGACGTTATCAATATTTAACGCGGCACTGCTCATAATTTTAATTATTTTGATAAAAATATCACACTTTGTACCTACTCTCGCAGTTTATATTAGTATATAACACATTGAAGCAATTTAATGTGCAACTATGATCTTGTCGGTTCAGTTTCAGTTTCCCTGTCTCAGGGGTTGCGGAGGTCAGGTGCCGAATCTGGGATTATAAAGCGTCCCAAAAGAAACAGTAGAAAGCCCTTGTGTGTAGACAAACTGAAACACATCACCTATACCGATGTGTAGGAAATTAAAAGTCATTGGGCCATTCCACGTTAAAGTAACGCGAGTCACTAGGTGTTTTTGATCACACACAAATTCCAAATACAAATTTGAGTGTTAATCAGTAGCGTGGCGTCCAAAGATCTCGATTCCTACCGGCTTGCCTAAAATCAGGCAATTTTTACCCAATTTGATACGACCGTGATTGAATTCTTAACACGTGCTTTCTTAAAAACATAAAATCGTAAGATAATATCGGCTGTAAGCTAAAGATATTTTTTTGTGGACTGTCTGATCCAGTAAAATGCCATTGGAGATGTTCGCAAAGATATCCAACTATTCAACGAACGACGAACTACACAATGCTTACTCGAAAATAACCGAACTTATTCAGCAATTGGACTGCTAAAGTATGTTACACCTAAATTCGACGTTCAAATACAGCGGTATCACATTTTGCGTGATGTTATACAAAACGTAACCACAAGTAAATAACGGAGCATATACGACTTCAAACGAATATCGTTTTGAAGTCAATCAAAAATCCAATCGCATGTTCTTCCCCCGGTATTGGCAAAACGGATTTGTCGCAGTAACACGTTATGTTTTTCCCAACGCGTCGTAACTAGAGTCACCGTAATTCGTCGGAATTTATCAGAGTTTGCGTTTGCCTGAGACGGAGCAAAAACGTGTGATTAATGAGAGAGCGGGAGGCTGATGAACACGTTACGTATTCAAACACTGTTGGGATGTAGGGAAAATACTGGAAAAGGCGCGGCTTGGGAAATATCTAGGCCAAAGACACAAAACATCAAAGGGATCGTTATTTGCTAGATAGCGGGAGTAATAGATCTGAAACTTGTGATCTAAGAAATATCATTGCGTGATACTTGTCTAAATTTAGTACACAACTTAGTACAAAACGGTAGCATATTTTTTATTGTTGTAATAAGATATTTAACGCTAATCATCAAATCCTGTCTTCAAAATATTAAATAATATTATATAAAGTCGAAAAAAAAATGAAACAAGTACAGTTTTATTGTGCAGGTAGGACCCATAGTTAGACATTACAAATTTAAAACTTTAAAACTTTACAATACAAAATTAAATTGCAACAGTCATAATACTTAAACAAATGTTTTATCTATCTATCATAATATATTATTTACGCATCGCTCTCTCTTTGTAATGTAGATAGGCAGCATATCAACATAGAGCCATGTTGCTGTATATTGCGGATGGGGTGCTATTGTGAGAGTGGCACAACACAACCGCTCCCAGAAGGAAGCAATTCGCACATGCAAAACAGCAAAGAAGTCATGAAGTCCGTCTTTAGTGAATAAAGTGGAGACAATGCAATACCTCGACTGCCGTATCCGCGTCTGGAATATGTCATTATACTGCACCCTAATACCGCTGTACGGAAAATAAACTCGGTCTGAAAACTAGCCTATTATGTTTCGACATTCGGTATTTTGGCAATAAACCTATAATATTTGGCAAAGTAGCAGGTGAATATCAAAATATTACTATACAGGTACGGATTATGTAGCTGTTAATTCCCGAGCGCTTGCAATGACACATAGATTTGAGTTGGACTAAAGCCAACGACGAAATTTGTGTGTTTAATTTGCATTTCCATGACGCTAATTTTGGCCTTCTAATTATTTTGTTGTCACTGCGTTGGGATTAACGGAGTGAATATTTCCACTCCCCTGTGGGGTGAGAACGGCACCGGTGCTGTTCCGGTGTGATGTCTAAGAGCCGTGACAAGAGGTTTAAAACTGGGCAATTATTTTGTTCAACTGCTTGCCATTTAACTCTTTAGGCGCTGTGGGCAAGGAAAATACTTTTTATTTAAGAGGTTCTTTGACCCTACATTACAGCTAAGTGATATGGAGAGCAATTTCAAATTCTCTGTTTTTATGAAGATACGGTGTTGAATGCTAATGAAAATAATAAAAATAAGTTCCCATATTATTCATTTGGTGAGTTTTTTATTTAGATCCATTCAGTAGAAGACGTTTTGCTATTAATTACTAATCAGTCTTCTATTCAGTTAAATAATGTGAGGTCAGTCGAGGTCATCATCATGCATGATACTTTTTTTTAAACTTCAAATTATTAATTAATGACAACGTGTCAAGATCTACTGCGCTCCAGTAAAGAAAAATCTCATGCCCCTTCCAGATTTGCAACATCAACGTATTCAAGTACGAAAAGTTAGATCCCACAGAATTCGACTCGCGAAATAAATTAGACAAGAGATTTGTATTGCGCCGGATTAAATTGTCTTAATTTATTATACGACGGCCGGAGTGCGTCTTAATGGGTAATGTAGGCGTCAGAAAAGTGAGATTGCTCAGGGGATTTCGTATTTTTATATTTGGGAAATGGCCTGGGTTCTAGTGCTTTCCTTTACAGATAAGAGACAAAATAAAATGATGCGGAGGTGTTCATGCTCAATGGGGTAGTTAAGAAAGCTATTAGGTAGTAGAAAAACACATTCATTAAGAGGATTTTTGTTATGACCTTTGACACGGCAGCGCAAATTTTCTGAGTAAATAAGTTACCATTATTGTGCTATAGGGTAAGTAATTTACAAAATGAGAAAAAATGGGCGGAATTTTATAATATGTATAGGGATGGTTTAAAATAATCAGTGCTCTAATTTTGTGCAACAATTTTCTATTTACACGTCTATGAGCGTTTTCACCGCTGTACCTTTCATGGTTTTATTATTAGTGTGCGTAAAGTTTGCGAACTATATCGTGTGATGTATTTAACGAAAGGGCTCACTGTGAGTATCTTTTTTTCTATCTCTTTTTCTTTTTTTTTATCATTTTTATATCAATAGTTTTGAAGTTATTTAAGAAAATAGGCAAGAATTGACCATTTACCCCCTTATCTCCGAAACTTTTAGACGTATAATTTTTGAAAAAGATATGGAAAATAGTCCTACACCTATAGATTACAGGAAAACCTATAAAAAATCTAATTAATAAAGTATAATTGTTTTATATTGTTTTGAACGCACGGAACCCTCTCCACGCGAGTCTAACTCGCACTTGTCCGGTTTTTTATTAAATACATTTAAGTTACCTCTCAGCATGAGCCAAACAACTGGAGACAGTGGTGCTGATTTTCTTTTTTTAATTTTCTAGTTTACCCCCCAAAAGTGGCCCTCACGATTAAAATTCATATTTTTTGTGACATGTCCGTGTTTAGGTCATTAACCTTAATATACCCGGTGGAATGTAATGAGGGACTTTCCTGAAAATATAGTGTCATATATTTGATGTATCGAATTGCAATAGGTAAATGCTTGCAATAATAAAAAAAAAAACAATACTATTAAAATAGTACTTTGTACATGTCCGTGTTTGGGTCATTAACCTTAATATACCGGGTGGGATGTAACGAGGGACTTTCCTGAAAATATAGTGTCATATATTTGATGTATCGAATTGCAATAGTTAAATGCTTGTAATAATAAAGAAAAACAAAACTATTAAAATAGAACTTTGTAATGTTTGTACAACCCTATTATTTCGCCGCCGCTACCGCTACACGCTGCCGCGTGCCGCCAGTGTCCGCGTAGGGTCTCTAAATAGGGTTGAAACACGCAGTTTTAACAAAACGGTGATAGATATTAACTTAATTTATTTGGAGGGAATAATGTACTAAGGCTAAACAATGCCACATTTGCCGGAAAGTCCCTCGTTCCGTTCCACCCTGTATGTACCAAATTTCAACAAAATCGAACCAGTACTTTCGGAGCAAATTGGCTGTAGTAGACAGACAGACACACGAGTGATCCTATAAGGCAGCGGTCGGCAACCTGCGGCCCGCGGGCCGCATTCGGCCCTTGAACCGCTCACTGCTGGTGGCCCTATATTCCGGTGTTTATTGCCGTCGCTTTATTCCGAATAGTATAAAATCACAAATTATTAACAAAACGCGGCCCGCGTCAATTTCCTTAGCTACTAAGGGCCATAGCCCTTGGCTGCTAAGCGGTTGCCGACCGCTGCTATAAGGGATCCGTTTTTTCCTTTTGCGGTACGGAACCCTAAAAATACATCGTATAAATATTATCTGTCTATTAAAAATATACTCAGATATACAGTCCCTTGAAGCTGTGAAAAAATCAAACTTCTAAGTTAACGTAAAAAATAGATACGGTCCTTTATGCCGCAAAAACCGTTTATTTCGACATTCTCTTGGGAGTCAAAACGTATACGGTACTAACGTCGTCTTATACTACAAGTATAGGGAACTTTACCGGTATTTTTCTTTCTATGTGGGTACAACAATGTAAACATCCTGTTTCTTTTTTTCTAAATTAATATTGAATTTTTAAGTTAAAATATACCTTTTTAGTATTTTTAGTCAAAATGTAATGTGTAAATTAAAGTAGCAATGTAAAAGTAAACGTAGTTTGCCTCGGAGTGTCTTGGCAGAAGATTTTACGAACAAGGAGCGTGTGTTGACTTTCATTATTATTTTACGTCTTTATGACGTGAAGTCAGCCAATGAAAATTGAGAATTCTTAGAATTTTGTTTCTTAAAATATTACGCTGCTGATGATATTGCTTATATGTTCTGTATGTTTGAAATGTGTTATGACAAAGTACGATACTGCTCTAAGTTTTTGTTATCGTAAGTTCGGGGTACTTTGACCTAAGTAATAAGATTTCCTTTGCCCACCTAAACCCCGTTTTATTGAATAAGGATATTATTTAAAACGACATAATGTGTTATCCGTTTTTGGGCAGTAATTTGGTGTTATTTTTATCAATTTCTTAATTTAACAAAATGGATTTTATGGGAAGGCAAAGTAACCATATAAGGTCAAAGTACACCGACCTTAGGCTATCAATACTGTAAAGGTGTAAGTTAGCGGCAGTAATACATGGGTGTATTACAAACAAAACTAAACTTTTTAACTTAAAATAACTAACATACTCCACATAAACGATACTAGTAAAAAAAATACTTAGTTTATGCATACAAAAAAATATGACAGTAAACAGAATGTTTTCAAAAGGCACTTTGAAAGAAACAATGAGAAATCACTACAAAACGTTGAATTTGCTGCTAACAAGTTATTTAGTTGCATATTGAACCCGATATTCTCAAGAGCTTAAGCTGAAGTTAACGTTGTAAATGAGGCTCAAGGTATCGTATTTACTTTAAGAAGCTAACTAAGAAGGCATCTCGGTACTTGAGAACTGAACTGTTAATTTATTACGAGACTAGGCATCTTCCAGTAGCTAAAGACAACTAAATCTCGAAATTTAAACTAAGCAAGCGCTTTAAAGGTCGTTTTCAAAAAAAATATCTCCGTAGTTAGGGCTTAATTTAACAAAATTGTTATCATTTTCCTTCGTGTAACCTGCCTGTTTCATTTTGAAAGGTACGGTAAGTTAACCTTAATTATAAATTGTATGCTAAATTTTGTTACATAAAGGGACAACATTAACATTTTGTTAAATTATCCCTTAATTATGGCCATTTTTTTAAAAGACCCTAAATGAATGAGTGGATAAAGTAATAAATACTGAATGAATGAATCCTTTTTTTACAACTAGTTTTTACTCGCGGCTCCGTCCGCATTATTTTTATTATTATTCCATATTACTAACAGATCTGACCTTTTCTTTGTTTCAATCCAGGACTTGGTCTACTTGTCAAATTTTATCTCAGCCAGTTCAATCGTTACCACGTTTTCGAGTAACAAAAATTTAAACATCCAATAATTATCAATAACGACAACTTGTATTATTACTAGGATAGTTGCATGGTAGCAAACCTACATGATCTTAAAATAAAATAAAAGTCTCATATCTAGACTGAAATAAGGCGTGCAAATATTTATTACCTAATTAACGTAACATATTCGATTAGACTATGTTTAGGTAGGACTATTTTTATTTAGTGATGATATTAGTAAATGTACTTTGATATTTTTGATACTTTGTACGGTCGGCCTCAAAAGTTGCTGAACATATGTGTATCGTGGTGTCGTACTAAAGTGTCCAGCTACTTTTGAGGCCGACTGTACTAATACAAATATATTGTCCACGTTCGAATTTTTGACGTAACTGGGTATTAATTAATTTTTCATCACACTTGCTCGAAAATGGTGACATTACACGTAGGTTCTGCGGGCCGTAAATGACCTATTACGCCCTAGGGCGTAATGGTTTTCTTTTTAAATTTGAAACGATGGTTTTGTTTTACTCTTATTTGTCGTGTTCAAAGGAAATGCCAATTTACTTTTTCACTTTTATCACTGAAATATTTATTTAAAGAGAACTGTTATTGCAAATACATATAAACACATATTTCTGTTACATTAATTTAATGTTTAAATAGTGTATTTCAGTATTTTGCAAATATAAAATCAACCGTTTTAGGTCTTTACCGTTATGGGTTCCGAACGTGTCTTGACTTTCGCATTGTCTATGGATATGTCACTGTCAGTTTTACAATTTTATTTAGGTTTGTTGTGTATGTATGAACGGGTAGGTTAAGAACTGTCAGCTGTCATGTGTCAGTCGCGAAATATATGTTGCATCATTCCAAGTGTTGTGTTTTATTGCGCATACAAATCATTGGCGACGACGGGGGATTACTTGTAGTAACACGGCCAAAAATACGTAACAATCGCATTAAGTAGTAAACAGTGTTATAAACAGTTAAAAATGTCTATTGGCAAGATTAAAGAATTTGACTTAGTTAACGGGAACTGGTTATCGTATTGTGATCGTTTAAAAATGTACTTTTCATCACACTTGCTCGAAAATGGTGTCATTACACGTAGGTTTTGCGGGCCGTAAATGACCTATTACGCCCTAGGGCGTAATGGTTTTCTTTTTAAATTTGAAACGCTGGTTCTGTTTTACTCTTATTTGTTATGTTCAAAGGAAACGCCAACGTACTTTTTTAACTTTTATTACTGAAATATTTATTTAAAGAGAATTGTTATTGCAAATACATGTAAACACATATTTCTGTAACATTAATTAAATGTTTAAATAGTGCATTTCAGTATTTTGCAAAAATAAAATCAACCATTTTAAGTCTTTACCGCTATGGTTTCCGAACGTGACGTGAATTCGCATTGTCTATGGATAATGTCACTGTCAGTTTTACAATTTTATTTAGGTTAAGTAAGGTTATTTTAATTAGATTTCCTCACAAGTGTGATGAAAAACATTGTGTGTGCCACGGGCGGTAAAGGAATTACAAACTCGTGTTATTAAAGCCCTCGGCTTCGCCTCGGCCTTGTAACAAACACTCGTTTGTAATTCCTTACTTACCGCCCTTGATACACAATGTACTATTACTGCCAATGACATTAAACCGGAATTACATCTACCGACTTTGATCTCGTTAGTGGGTGATCAGACTTATGAACTTATAGTGAATCTTACGAGTCCGAAGAATGTGTCTACATGTACGTTCAACGATGTTGTTAAGATTGTCGGTGATCATCTACAGCCGACGCCGTCGATAATGGCGGAACGATATAAGTTTCGTCAGCGTCGTCAGCTGGCCGGCGAGAATGTTGCGCGGTATGTTGCGGAGTTGAAACGGCTGTCTCGTCACTGTGACTTCGGAGCGACACTTGAGGAAAATTTGCGCGACCAACTGGTTTGCGGGATTACGAGTGAAGTCATCCGGCAAAGGCTTTTTGCGGAGCAGAGACTCACTTATACGCGGGCCTTGACCCTCGCGACAGCATTGGAAACCGCAGAAAAAGATGCCGCATCGGTCGAAGGTGGAGCCCGCGAGCGCGACCAACTACAGGGCCAAGAGGGGCTTAACGCTTTGTACGGTGGATCGGGTTGGCGCGGCACCGGACAGTGTGCTGCTTGTGGTGGCCGCGACCATGTCACTAGTGGTTGTAAGTTTACAACTTATCAGTGCAGTGAGTGTAGGGTTGTGGGTCACTTGCGAAGAGCGTGTCCTCGACTAAGGATGGCTGGTGAGGCGTCGAGAGGCGCTGGTGGGGCCAGCAGCCGCGGTAGCGCGCGCTCTGGACACCGGGGGCGAGGGCGGCGCCGGGGGCAGTCTACTCATTATGTCACGGATACGCCTGCCTTGTGTGTCAATGCAGAGGATGAGGAGAAGGACGTGTCTTCGGAGGAGGAGCCAGTTTACCAAATGTCTTTGAGGAATTATCCGGCGGTGAGCATTCTTATCAGTATTGATAACAGAGAACTGCCTATGGAAGTGGATACGGGCAGTGCCTGCTCCTGTATTAGTAGTGCGACTTATAAAAAACTTTTTAAGCATTTACCGTTGCAAAGTTGTGCAGTCACTCTGAGATTTTATGATGGAAGTGTAGTGAAACCTGTAGGTACCTTGCATACTAACGTTAAATATAAAAATATTGAAAAGGTATTAGACTTGTATGTTATTGAAGGAGGCACTACCTCATTGTTGGGCCGTAAATGGTTAGCAGAATTGTCAATAAAATTACCTATTTTCCAGACTAACAATGTGAGTGTAGGGAACAGTATTGGTAATTCCAATGGCTCAGATATTGATTCGGATGTGTGTGCGCTTGTTGACAGATATTCTAGTTTGTTCGACGGAGCGCTGGGCCGGTACACGGGGGGTCGAGCGACGTTGCATGTGCGCGACGACACCGTGCCTGTGTATTGCCGGGCGCGCCCGCTGCCCTACTCGCTGCGACACCAGGTAGATGCTGAACTGGACAGCATGCTACAGACCGGTATTATTGAACCAGTTGAATTTTCAGAATGGGCCACACCTCTGGTCCCTGTAACTAAGGCTAACGGGAAATTAAGAATATGCGCAGATTTTAAAATCACTCTAAACCCCGCCTTATTAGTGGATAGGTACCCATTGCCAAAGGTCGAAGACCTTTTTGCGAGCTTGAGTGGAGGCGAACATTTTACGAAAATAGACCTGTCCTCCGCTTATAATCAGATAGAGTTAGATGATGCTTCAAAGGCTTATACAGTTATTAGCACTCATCGTGGTCTTTTCAGATACAATCGGTTAGTTTTTGGCTTATCATCGAGCCCGGGTATTTTCCAAAGGATCATGATCAATGTAATGAGGGACATTCCCAATGTATCTGTATTCTGCGATGATCTGTTGGTAACTGGGAAGGACCGGAAGTCCCATTTGGCGTCGTTATCGGCGGTGTTTGAGACTTTAAAGGCTAATGGGCTAAAACTAAACAAAACTAAGTGTGTGTTTTTTGCCAATTCTGTATCCTACTTAGGTCATATTGTGGATAAGAGCGGTATTCACACAGATCCTGAAAAGATCAGAGCGATCCGAGAGATACCAGAACCCAAAAATTTGTCGGAGTTACGTTCTTTCCTAGGTCTCGTGAATTTTTACGGCAGATTTGTAAGGAATTTAAGTTCCCTTTTATCACCTTTGCATAACTTATTAAAAAAGGGAACAGCATGGGAGTGGTCGCATAGATGTAGAACAATTTTTAACGAGGTAAAATCGTTGTTAACGGGGGCGGAGGTATTGAAGCATTATGATCAAAAGGATCAACTGATTTTAACATGCGATGCCTCTTCAGTCGGGATTGGTTGTGTGTTGTCTCAGCCAGAGAGCGACGGCGGTGTAGGGCGTGCGGTTAGGGAACGTCCTATCGCGTACTCATCCCGTTCGCTGACGCCAGCCGAGCGGCATTATAGTCAAATACAGCGCGAAGCGCTTGCCATAATTTTTGCGGTAAAAAAACATCATCAATACCTGTATGGTAGGCGCTTCCTGCTGCGCACTGATCATAAGCCGCTGGTCTCCATTTTTGGTCCAAAGGTTGGTGTGCCTTCTATGGCCGCTAGTAGATTGCAAAGATGGGCAATAATTTTATCGGCGTATGACTACGATATAGAGTACGTTCGTACGGATAGCAATGGGGCAGATGGGTTGTCGCGGTTACCCCTACCATTTCCCAAAGTTTCCGCTCCTGAGCAAACTTACCTGCATTTTGCTCGCGATGCGTTTCTATTAGATTATAATATTCTTAAGCGGGAGACTATTAATGACCCTATGTTAGGCAGAGTCGTCGGGTTTGTTCAGGACGGCTGGCCTGTCGATAATGATATGCGTCAGTTTCAACCTTTTTTTAATAGGAAAGCTGAAATTTACTTGGAGCTAGGGTGTCTAATGTGGGGGCACCGGGTGATAGTCCCAGAGAAGTGTAGAGACCGTGTTTTAAAGGAATTACACGAAACCCATATGGGTATGGTAAAGATGAAGAGTCTGGCCCGCAGTTATGTCTGGTGGCCTGGCATTGATGAGGCTATAGAAAATGTATGTCGTGTGTGTATGACGTGCGCCGCTCACGCTGCAGCGCCGCCAGCTCATGCGCTGCGTCCTTGGCCACACTGTGTTAAGCCTTGGTGTCGATTGCATGTCGATTTTTTGGGTCCAATCGCGGGGTTGAAGTTTTTAGTGGTAGTGGACTCAACATCAAAATGGATAGAAGTGTTTAGGATGAAAACAACGACGGCCACTGACGTTATTACGAAGTTCCGCCATCTTTTTTCTCAGTTTGGTTTGCCTAGGCAAATTGTTTCTGATAATGGACCACCGTTCACTAGTGACACGTTCAAGTCCTTTTTAAACACAAATCACATCGAACAATGCTTGACGGCTCCTTACCATCCGTCCTCCAATGGGGCGGCAGAGGGCGCTGTTCGTCTTTGCAAAATGGTAATTAAAAAAGCCTTAACCGACGGTATTGACGTGGACACGGCCCTGGATCGGTTCCTGCTATTATATAGAACAACGGAGCACGCTAGCACAGGGGAGAGCCCCGCCAGGGTTTTACAGGGGAGGTCGTTAAGGACGCGCTTGGATGCGATTAAACCAGATAGGGCGAAACGTGTGGAACAGAAACAACTGGCGCAAGTTATAGCGGCAGGAGGAAGTAACCGTGGTTTTGAGTCGGGGGATGAGGTGTACATTAGAGATTACAGCCGGGCTCGTACGTCGGACTGGACACCTGGCCGGGTCGTTCAACGAGTGGGCTCGACTAACTACAGAGTCAGAGATAGTGTTGGTAATGAGGGTCACCGTCACATAGATCAATTAAAGCGGAAGTCTAGGGCATCCTTGGTAGTTCCCGTAACAACTGGTTCAGTAGTTCCGAGTGATCGGGCCGTGGTGGCCGGCAGTATATCAGGCACGGTCGTCAGTGAGGGGTTAGAACAGACTGGGTCATCTGTTGGCAATGGCATAACGATGCATGAGCTTCCAGCTTCCGTTGAACCTGCTGCTTTGGGTCTTCCAGCACCATCACTCCCGGACGATCCCGAAGCTCCAGATTCTTCAGCGACATCTGCTGTGGATCGCTCACCACCATCGTTATGTCAAAATCGACCCAAGCGTAATAGACAGTGTGTGAAACGTTTTGGGTTCGATATTGATTAATGTTTTCTTTTGTATATCACATCTCAATTGTTACATGTATGTACCTATTTAGTTAAGCTTGAAATGTATTAAGACAGTCATAGCGTAAGTGCTAGTTAAGTGGTGAGGTGTTGTGTATGTATGAACGGGTAGGTTAAGAACTGTCAGCTGTCATGTGTCAGTCGCGAAATATATGTTGCATCATTCCAAGTGTTGTGTTTTATTGCGCATACAAATCAAGGTTAAGTAAGGTTATTTTAATTAGATTTCCTCACAAGTGTGATGAAAAACATTGTGTGTGCCACGGGCGGTAAAGGAATTACAAACTCGTGTTATTAAAGCCCTCGACTTCGTCTCGGCCTTGTAACAAACACTCGTTTGTAATTCCTTACTTACCGCCCTTGATACACAATGTACTATTACGATATCGCAAATACTCTTTTTTGGCCACGATGTAGGGTTTATAAAGCCAAGGGTAGTCGTCGTCGTTTTGGTGTTAGTGTCAGAGGCTTGGACTTGGGTCTACATGATGTCTGATAATTTTATGATAGTGAAAGCATAATTATGAGCTTAAAAGATAATTATGAATAAGTATCGTTCTATGAGGATAAATTCCATTCCTTGACGGAGGAATAAAATTCGCTTTCATGGTCCGTATCCTTACAAATACAATAAAATAAAATACAATAGCTTAGAGTTCATAAGCTGTTACTGAAACGGCAGCTACGTCTTCAGCCTCGTACTTAGTCACTTACCATAATACATCAGGCGCTACCGAGGTAATGTACCAAGTACAGTGTACCCGTTACCGAGCTTCGTAAATAAATAGAGAAAAAATGGCTAAATGTTGTGTTTTTTTTTGTTTCAGGTTACTTCTGGCACATAACGGACTTCCACTACGATCCGCTCTACACATCACAAGGCGACACTAGAAGACGTAGGTACAAAGTGTACAATACCATTAGCTTATTAGATGCCTGCAAGTTCGTCCGTGTATCATTCGAGGGATGGCGCTTTTCACTTTCTAAAGAAATCATTCATCGCTCTGTTAAGATTTTTCTTGGTATTTCAACACCGTTATGTAAAATTGCCGTACTAGCGTTTTTTATATTGCTACAAATTGAAATTGACCAATAGATTGATAAATATGAATACGCGATTTGATATAAATGCGAATCATATTTCTTTCATCGCTGTTCGTTCAGTATCGAGTCGCATATCCGATTAATCTTTCCTATGTCCCGTTTAAATAAATAAGATAATACAGACGCACATTCTGCCATTGGACTATTGACACCGGTCAATGAAATTAGTGATAAGTATAATTAATTCATAACTTTTACGATACCGATAATTTACGATAGCGATAAATCAATGTAAACCTAGACTGAATGACATAGTTAGACGTCATAAATATTTACGGAACACAAAACCAAAATCTCAATTCGTATTTATGGTGAAAAATCACATGAACCAGTACAATATGGTAATTATATGCAAAATACGTAGGTATAAATTTGTGATATCAATTGTATTGCGGTTTAATATAATAAATTGTGGTCAGGAGGCTAATTATATTGTATTAAACTAAACCGCAACAATTACTAAAATATTTCGTGCAGATTGTGTATTGATTTGCACATAACTGAAACTAAAATGATAAATAAAGGAGACAAGGCAAGATATCAATTGCCAATTTCTGACAAATCATTTTTAACTTACATCAGATCCACATATAATGTCTATTGAATGTTTTATTTATTACATCTGAGAAAACTAGATTTAAAATCGAAGTCGAGTGGCTAGTTTCTTCATAGATATTGGAGGTTAATAATCCTTTTTAACGGTATATTTTGTCTGCGCAAAACCTGCGAAAACCCATAAAAAGCGAAAAAAGTGTATATTATGAACAACAACAACAAGTGTATACTACAAACTCCAATTTTTATGGTACAATGCACACAACTATACTCCAAGCTTTGGAGTACCCTTGTGTTCATGCCTCAATCCTCATGCCAATGCCTCATTTTCATGTTCTGTTCATGTCAATCCCATGTGTTGTGCCAGTTTAGTATTTAGTCATGTGAATCATGAGCAATTGTCGAATATCTTTTACGGTAGTTAAACGTTTGGGTTAGTGGTTTTTTGGGACTTTTTTATATTGTTTTGACAAAATGTATTATTATGTTGTAGTGGCTATAAAATGAACCAATTTTCAACTACATTGACTATTCGATGTCATTTAAATGGCTTGTTTGCTTTACAAAAAACCAGGTCACCTGAATCACCTTAACCACACAATGCTAGGACATCTCCAAGATAAATTGTTTTAGATATTTTGCTGAAAATTATTTTCTAGAAAAGAAAAAGGTTTTTGTAGTAAGGCAATTTGCGAATTTGTCTGCGGCCCTTGTTATACCGATATATCACTAACCTAACACGACAGTGGGGCCAAGTCGTTAGTGAAACTTCGCCTTATCTACAATCTGACCTTAGCTTAGATTGACCTGACCTTACTTTAGCTTTCAGACTAATGTTTTCTGAAATATTTTTTCATTGGGTTATTTTATTGCGTTGTTTTTTTTTTACTTTTTGTCCTTTTCACTTTATTGTACTCGCACTTTTATCCGTTGATTTCGGGGTATGCTTTGACTACGAGTATAATCTCATATTTGGCAGTTTGGGTTAGCAATGTACAAGTTGCAGAACATTCTCAAAACGTTCTGAGAACATTCTTGCAACATGTAACTTATTGATTAGAAAAGAAAATATTCTCACAATAAAGTTTAAATGTGCATAATAAATACTCCATATTGTTTATGTACATGTTGTACTTTGATACAGTTAATTATTTTGTTGATAAGTGATAAGTTACCAATAAGTTGCTTAAATTCTCATTAAATTTCCGAGAACATTTCACAGCGAAAGTTGCAAACAGATATATATCCAACACCAGTATTGTGATTGACAAATTCGACCCACACTTGTAAGACTCGTGTAGATGAGTGGAAACCGTAGTTGACTTTGTTTCACAGGACGCGAGTTCGAACCCCACAACGCAATTCTTTTTTGTTTTTTTTTTTAAGATTTTTGTATTAAACATTTTTTGTTTTAATAATTCCGCCATCCTTTTGCTTTCTATATTTTAGAAAAATATTTTTCATATTTATACGAGAAAGTTGCAAACAGATATATTTCCAGCCCCAGTATATTTCGTATTTAGATAAATTGTATAGAAGTTTATTAGCAACAATTAAAATACACATAGAGATTACAATAATACACACAACAATAACATAACTTAAACTAAACAAAAACAGTAATTTAGATAAATTGTAATCAACGTATTGTAAGATACTGGACTTTGTGAGAAAAATACGTGGTGAAGATAGTTTAGGAAATATCAGTTTGCCCAGTTTTGATGACTCTGACGATGAAAAATGTGACTGGTTATGTAGGTATCTTTATAATGAAATGCTTAAACTATCATTTTGTGTTTTTATTTCTGCTATTCTTATTTTTTTAGGTGCCCCAGTGCACCAGTTAAAATAACATAACAAATTTTATCTGACCTCTTCTGCCATAGTAACTCTTCTTATACAAAGGTCAACTTACGCTGGTTTATGTATTTTCGTGTTAATTATAACATTTTTTTATTTTTTATTGTATTTTATATAAATTTACTGTATTTTGTATTCATAATTATTGTCAAAATAAATAAATAAATAAAGAAGCACACGTCAGGAAATAAATTCTCGTTCCCGAGAACATTCTCAGAAGTTACCGAGAAATTCTCACGTTGAAAGTTTCGCAACTTTGGAAACTTCTCGTCGGTGCATTGCTAGTTTGGGTTAAAGTAGATATGAAGCGAATTCCTTCCCTTTCTGTAACCCTTGTGACAGGGAAACCAGACTGTTTGTCACGATTGTCGTTGATCACTGGACATTTTGCACATAGACGATTCGATAATCTATGTGCAAAATGTCCAGTGATGCAAATTGACGACGAAGTGAGAAATCCATTATGTACAGTGGCCATTTTGTGAAGATGGTCTTAATCTAAAATACACAATTTGCATAATATAATCCATAAAGCAACACGGCTAGATAACAACACGTCTAAGTATGTAAAATATCAAATATTTAAGAGGCGAAAACGCAAATTCCCTAATGTCGACCACAAAACTAAACACCTAAATATCAAAACGTCCAAAACGTATAATGTCACGTATGTTACGACGTAAAGAGATTAAAACTTGCCTTGATAATATAACTGGTCACTGGTTGAAGTTCAAATACCAATGTCCTAAGTTTCAATAATGTCAAAATTTTATTTTAGTCTCCATGACACGTACAAAGTCACTTTTTTACCCTTTAATATTAGGACGTTTTGCTCTTTGGTTATTATGCTACTTGGGCTAACTGCTTTCGATAAAATTTGACAACGTGCTATTTATTGTCTTTTATGACATTTTTTAATTTGGGCCTTATGCTACACAGACTAATTGCTATTTTGAGGACTGCATTATGGACATTATTTTACAAAATGCTAATTGCACGACTGAAATTTCGCTTATTGGTCAATTTTCGTCACTGAACATCTTGCTACATAGACGATGCGGTACTAACCCATCATAGGGGCTACTTCTGTGTGCAGGTTTCCTCGTGTTAATGTGTTCCCACCACTACGTCATCTTATTTATTTACACTAAGGAAAGAGTTTAATTAAGTAAATGACTCGCAATAACTCTACAGCAGCAGTTGGAATATATCCAATTAGTTAGACACAAGGCACTGTTGTACTTCATAAAAAAAACGGTACCTACTTTATCTTTATGTAACAGATACACCTCAAACAGATATTTTTGAATTTTGTCAGCTTATAAATTAATATATTGGGACATCTCAAGCAAATCGACCTCGTCCCAGACGTCGATATACATACTAATATTGCTATTTACATACACAATAAATATATAAATAGAAGTCGTCCAGAAATAAGTCGTACAAGACTCAGGTGATCATCACACAAATTTGCCTTTACCAGGATTTAAGGGACGTCTAGTTTTAGAGTCAATCCTACTAGACTAAAACCATCCGCGTTCCGAATTTTAACATCTGGGGATGGCGTTTCGAAATTCTTTCTTAGTGCATCCCTACGTCCCCTATAAAACGTGTGTTTCTAATTTCATCCCGCTAACTGTAGTGGTTTAGACTGTACGTCTATCGAGTACCTAAGTCACAGAACTACTTTATATGTATGGTATTTTTAACAGATTGTCGCAGAGCAGATGAGCGGGGCAGTTCAGGTCATCATCGTGCCCTGGGCCGGTTCGGCGACTACTCGTGCGACAGCTCGCTCGAGCTGATCGAGTCCGCCGCGCGGCACATGCGCACGAGGCACTCGGAGAACGTCGAGTTCGTGCTGTGGACCGGGTAAGTCGGACGACATTACCAGTCTTCGGATCTTGGGTGCTATTTGGGGTATATGACTTCAAACGTTATACAGAAACATGGATATACCTCAGGATTCCGGGAATGGGTTATCACTATAGACGCATATAACAAACAAAAAATGCATCTACATTAATATTGATCCCCAGAAATCCGAGAAATATCCATGTTTCTGTTTAACGTTTGAATCCTTATACCCTAAATAGCACCCGAGATCCGAACACTGGACATTATGCTGACACACCATGCCAGAATGAGGTCACTGAAGTTCAGCTAGCATCTTCACCGAATCAGTCGAATGATGTGAGTAGATTCGTTAGCATCATCATTATTTTAACCATGAGATGTCAACTGCTAAACATAGAACAATTTCAAAGACTTCCATAAAGTCAACGACACATTATGCCGAACTAGGTACGTTAGGGCGCGAGTACACGGTGCCGCCTCCGCGCCGAGACCGCACCGACGCCGCACCTCCGCGCTATGCTATGTACACGAGACGCATAACGCCTAAGAACGTGCACGGTGCTTACTAAAGTAAGCTAACACTAATTTTTTTTTGTTAATCTGGACATGACGCGTGATCTTCGTGGATAGCAATCTTTTAGTAACGTAACGACCGTATAATAGCGCGAAGGTGCGGCGGCGGTGCGGAGGCGGTGCGGCAGCGGTGCGGAGGTGGTGCGGAAGCGGTGCGGTGTCGGCGCGGAGGCGGTGCGGTGTCGGCGCGGAGGCGGTACCGGGTATACGAGCCTGTGCGGCGGCGGTGCAGTGTCGGCGCGGAGGCGGCACCGTGTACACGCGCCCTTACTAAAGTTCAGTAGATAAGTAGTACAGCTCTGGTCATCGCCGCGCCCTGGGCCGGTTCGGCGACTACTCGTGTGACATCACGGTCGAGCTGGTCTAGTGGAAAAATTTCCAATTCATCATCATTATAATTTTAGACCGGGTACATCAACTGCTGAACATATGGACCGGGTGACCTAAAAATACAAATGTCCAAATCATCATCATTATCATTTTGATCCGGATACGTTAACCGCTGATTATACATAAAGCTCAAAGATTTCCAAAAAGACAATGACACACAATGCTGGAATTAGGCATGTTGCTAAAGTTTAGTAGAAGCGCGGAGCTCAAAAGAGAGGAGAAGAGAAGAACAGCTTGGGTCATTATTGGGTGAGTCGGATGATTAATGACTGCTTCCGAATATAATCAGAGAAAAAGAAAATTAAAAGCACATGAAAGTTTGTATCGTATGCGTAGCCACAGACCCCTAAGCGGTCCATGGACCACAGTTTAAGAAACCCTAGTCTAAACGTCCAATTAACAATCTTCATAATTATTACTTCAACTCGGAGAAGTTAACCGTTGAACACAGATTAGTATGACTTCAACGAAACCAATGACAATATGTTGAAAGTAATTCGCGGAAATTTAGCTCGAGTCAGAACCATGTGAGTCGGATGGATAACCCAATGTGTTCAAACGTCCAGTTAACAATGTTCATCATCGTCGGAGAAGTTAACTGCTGAACATGTGTCAGCCCCGAAGACGTAATACAATAAACAGTCTGAATTTCTTGTTGTCAGCTTCCGAAGACGGTAACTACTAAACGGACTGACAACCATTAGGCTGCGTTTCCACCAGGGATGCGTAGCGAGGGATGTGTTTGGTAACCAATGGAAACAGCTCAGCGGAGCGAGGATGGGAAAATGAAGTGTTTCCATTAGTTACCACAACTCGCTACGCATCCCTGGTGGAAGCGCAGCCTTAGGGTAGCTGACCCACACTGCGTCTTTGAATTAATTGGTTCCATTCAAGTTCCGTTAAGGTGAAACGAGTCAACGGTTTGCCACACAAACCAAAAGAGGATAATTGTTTGCTTCTACGGCATTAGTTATGTTTGTAATGTGTTTTATTTTATAGCTTGATACATTTTATTTGCGCGAAATAACAGGAGAACTCTCATACTTAAAAAAAATTAGCATAAACGTTTAGCTTCAAACGATGCTTATAGATAGCACTGAATTTCAAGGCCAAATTGCATGTTAATTTTAGTTTTTTGTGATTTGTAATGTCATTTTGCGTTGGCAAGATGTATCAAGCTATAAAATAGAAAAAAAAAGAAAGAATCACATTTATTACAGTAAGAAATAACAGCACCAACACAAAAGAAATAATAATAAACAACACGGAGAAGAAGAAATGTATAAAACGAATACATGATTCCAGAATTACAAAAATAATGGTGCTGCTAGGTTGACCGCAAAAGGACACCACTAAATAGAACTCATTTTTAACAAGATTGATGCTGTGGGAGCGCACAATGACCCTATTAATTTTTGTTTGGAAAACCGACCTACTCGAATCACCTTAATGCCATTGGGTCTCCGAGCTCCGTTGAAATGAGACTATTTGGACAAACTTTGACAAATCGGACAGCTTTTTACTTAATCCATAGTGCTAATAGATATTTGTGCAGCTGTATGTATGATGAAACCCCTTACTCCTTACAGATAACCGTGGCTAGATAACTAGTGAACTGTGAAGATTTTTTTTCCTAGGAGATAACTAGTTATCTCCGAGGATTTTATATTCTTCGCAGATAACTTATTTTTTTGGCAGTTTTCTGTGAGGAAAATCCAATCCTTGTAGATAACTGGTTACCTCCAAGGATTTTATATTCTTCGCAGATAAATATTATTTTTTTGAAGTTTTCTGAGATGAAATTGTATTCATCGGAGATAACTAGCTAGCTAAACTTAAAAAAATAATATTTATCTGCGAAGAATATAAAATCCTCGGAGATAACTAGTTATCTCCTAGGAAAAAAAATCTTCACAGTTCACTAGTTATCTAGCCACGGTTATCTGTAAGGAGTAAGGGTATGAAACTCGTTATTTTACTCGCAGGTTTGCCCTGATACTCGAAGAGAGAGATGCTTGACTTAATATGCTTCCTCCGTCAATCTTGATTAGTTGATGCAGTCCACTCACGTCTAAGGCTTAGCGCTTGCGCAAATAAACGCTTCAGGTCAAGACAATCCCTAGGGTATTATGTAGTAAACATATTTTTACCAGTAGGTTACACCACATATATTTTGAGAACTCATGTCGCTTATGAGTTATTTCTTTCGTTCGGGTTTCATTTTTTGAGATTTGTGTCAACCTATAAATTTATACTATAAGAAGGTCAACAAGCTCTTAGTCGGAAAACGGTTTTAAAATATATGTACTTGACTAGCGCAACTGCTCGCTACATCACTGATTAGGTACAGGAGAGTTATTATTATTACACCGCTTTAACTTTCTTTGCTTTCAGTTTCCTGGTCGCATTATTAACCGTTCTCCTGTAAGTTCAGATTACCATTTTCCATTACCAGGAATATATGGACATGTTTACCTAATAATGCAATCAGGAGACCAAAAGCGGTTGAAATGCAGTAAAAGCCGCTAAGGTGCGTATTTAGGCATAATAATTAAAACGTGTGTTTACAATTAAGCCCCACTTAAATTATGTTTTAATACCGACTAACTTGTGACGAAACATTATCAAGGATGGAAAGGAGAAACCGTTTAAACGACATTTTGGGCAGATTTGAGTTGTATATATCGTTGAAATCAGCTTTTTTTCTGCGTCGTTTGAGCCGGATTATATGGCGATCTGATGACTTTTATATCGCTTAAAGTAATCCAAAAATAGTTACTCATTAAAAAAAACATAATTTATGCAACACTGAATTTGAGTTAAATTTAATAAACGTATTCACTTAGTGTTTTTAAAAATACTCGTCTTTGAAGGTAATGCCGCCTCAAAGGGTTTTACTTTTCATTGTCTATTTAACAATTTTATAAAATACTTGCATAAACTCCCAACTCTCTCAATTGGCTAGAAAACTGCTACGATTTCTTACAAAAAATATACTTTCTTAAAAACGCTCTACTTTAAAGTTTAAAAAAATGTCGCTTAAAGGGTTTCTCCTTTCCACCATCAATATGAAGTATAAAATTAATCATCAGCTCTGTGAACACTAACTGTTAATTAATGGTATATATTTAAGAGAACATGCCCATTTACGCGATATTCTCGCATTGTCATATGAACTACGACTAAACACTCACCCAGAGACTGAAATCCTAGAATCCTTCTGGGTGTCAATTCCCGAATTCCTTCATTTTCTCTGCATCCTCTACCTCTCCACCATATTTACTGAAACATTTTCTCTCAGGGACATCATAGCAGCCCGGTACGGAAGCAACGACGAGAGGTACCAGGCGATCAGGAACATGACGGATCTTCTCGGCAGGACCTTCAGCTCTCACTTCGTGTTCCCAGTGCTGGGCCACCTGGACCCGGCGCCTTCTGAAAACCTGACCAATCTCTGGGGTCATTGGCTACCTTTGGAGGCCCTACAGACTTTTAAGACTGGTAAGACTTTGGCGACATGTCAAAACCGCAAAGAATGTTATATCCACATCCACACTACTCTTTATATCTGGGACAAGGCATATAAATGCTTTAAATGTGTCTTTCTTAGTAAAAAAATATCACATGCCGCTTGTTCCAAAAACCATTTTTAACAGTAGCCGATATTAAAATGACATACAAATATAACATTTTTACTCCTAATGATCTCAGGAATGCGAGGTTAATATCTTATGGATTCCTCACGAGCACCTTGTATATGTATACATCTTAACTTCAGATGTACGACTATACGTACCTACGAGTATATGTATACAGGGTGATTGGAAATTCGACCTATCCCTTGAAAGAGGTTATTCTAGAGCTTATTTGCAATGATTTAAGTCCAATCAACCGGGGGTCAAAACTCAATGGTTATCAAGTTATTTGACTTTTAACTTATTTTTTTTAAAACCCGCCTTTCGATCTAAAACTGCTTATTGTGAAAAAACTACTTAAATTAGTAATGAAAAAGAGCCATCATCTAATAGCCAATAAATGGTTGATTACGAAAAATCCAAAAAACATGCCAAAACCTTTGAAAATGTTACCAATAAAAGAATTTAAAGTCAAAAGTTTTTGGATTTTGTTCAAAATTTTGTAATTCATTGAGGCATTACTTAAAAAAAAATTACGACACTTCGCGTAAAAATTACTAAAATTAGTTCCTCAGTTCATAAGCTTTCTAAAAAGGTAGAATTGTTGACATTTTTTGCATAACTTTTTAAAATAACATTAATAATAAGAGAGGGGGTAGGGAATATCACCTAGCGTACCGGACCCTTAATCAGTTTGTTTGTGTCACTTTAGTTTATCCGTGGGTTTTGTTTGTCTTCGGTTTTTTATTTTATTTCATCTTCTTAGGATTGGAATCACTAAAAGTTGCCTTCGGTGATATTTCAATAAGTAATTTATCAATCAGTTCCCGGTTGCGTTAAGTTTGCACTTAATTTGTAAGTTACACCAAGGAAACCAGGTGCAAACTTAAGGCAACCGGGAACTTACAGATAAATTACTAACCGAAATATCACGGAAGGTTACTTTTAGTGACTTCTAACCTAAGAAGATGAGATAAAATAAGAAACCGAAGACAAACAAAGCCCACGGAGAAACTAAAGTGACACAAACAAACTGATTAAGGGTCCGGTACGCTAGGCGAAATTCTCTACCACCTCTCTTATTATTAATGTTATTTTAAAAAGTTATGCAAAAAATGTCAACAATTCTACCTTTTTAGAAAGCTTATGAACTGAGGAACTAATTTTAGTAATTTTTACGCGAAGTGTCATAATTTTTTTTTAAGTAATGCCTCAAAGAATTACAAAATTTTGAACAAAATCCAAAAACTTTTGACTTTAAATTCTTTTATTGGTAACATTTTCAAAGGTTTTGGCATGTTTTTTGGATTTTTCGTAATCAACCATTTATTGGCTATTAGATGATGGCTCTTTTTCATTACTAATTTAAGTAGTTTTTTCACAATAAGCAGTTTTAGATCGAAAGGCGGGTTTTAAAAAAAATAAGTTAAAAGTCAAATAACTTGATAAACATTGAGTTTTGACCCCCGGTTGATTGGACTTAAATCATTGCAAATAAGCTCTAGAATAACCCCTTTCAAGGGATAGGTCGAATTTCCAATCATCCTGTATAGCTCATAAAAATAAAAATACTCCATATTTAATTTATATTGAGATCTCTCAAACACTTTAACAGCGGTATTTTCTTCACACACGCGGTATTCAATTATATCAGTAAATACATAAACGTTGGAAGCAAACCGATGTAAATATCCTTCCAAGCAGGGCTCGGAAACCGGTATTTGCTCCATACAAAAATACCGGTGTTCTTTCTTTGGTTTATTATTTCGTTTTTTAACCAGACAATCTAATAATACGAAATCATGATTTAAATACATTACTGAGCTCTACATAAAAAGCATAAAATAATTCAAAATATTGGGCTATTTCGGGGTTTTGCAAAATACCGGTTTCGAGCCCTGCTTCCAAGTATTGTCCTTTGGTATGTTCTTTTATACCTAATAGTAACATTCTGCAATAGCTGTAAAGTCTCAAGAGAAATCAAATTGGATATAAATGAACTCGATTTCACACAAGGGGGAAAGGATTTCGACACACAATGATTTAGCTAACCGATTTTCGCTTCTACGCCTGCGCGTTCAAGACGGGCTCGACAAAAAGTTGATTCCATTAAAGTCGGCTGGAATCGATTCTGAGTTAAATTTGAAACCTACCCTGCCTGAGTTTTATCCAATTAACCTCTATTCATCCCGCTATTTGGCATGAGTTTTCAACTTTTAAGTGATTTAGGAATTTTGATATACTTAATTTGACTTTTTTACTGGATTGCCGCTTGGTGTCGGATTTGTCTAATGTCTATTAGACAAACCTTCTACTTATTAGGCCTTCGATATTTGCTACGCTCATCGATTGAGACTACATTTTCTCAATAATTAAAGATGAGTCTTGATATTTTTTGGACGTTACCGTAGTGCAATGTTGTGGTTTAGTGGCATGCAGTGGAAATGTTTATTTATTTATTTTTCATTTGGAATGTTCGTTGAAAGACCGCTCTAAATTGCTGAAATTCAAGCTCAATTCGTGTTGTATGCTTTTATATTCCACTACACGCAATAAAACGAAATATGGCTAGCCATCCCACCGTTAAAAACTCATGCAAAACTATGATATACTTCGATCAGTTGGGTGGTATTACCAATACTTTTGTCATAGTCCGGTTTGAAATTATTTCAAAATTTCGATGGCTTTTTAATAGACTAGAGGGGCGGAGTACACGTGAAATGCGGGGATTAGGTACGAAATAGGGTTACTCATACCTTGCTCGGGCTCAGCTAAGTTTCTTGCCGGAGTCTTCCTAGCTGGACTAGGTTTAGCAAACCGGCAACTTAAACTCCCATTAGTTCGATAAACACACTCTACATTGTACATAAGGACAGGTTGATCCGCTTCAACCTTTCCCGCTGGTCCGTTGCTCATTCTGAGCAATCAGCGAAACTTCAAGGTGGTCAGGGCCAAGTGACCTTGTTCGATCCCAGCGAATGCCACGGCCTCCACCTAGTCCGATTTTTACGACAGTCAGTAAGACTAGTACTTGTAAGTATTGTCAGTTTCTAAAAAAAAGTCCGAAAAAGTGTCTAATTAGTTCTCCCTTAACTTGACAATGTGCACCACAGTTCACAAACTCTTTGGCCATCTTTTTGTATTTTTTTCCAACTCCTATCGCACGTTACTGTTGAATCCCGGCGAGGCTTGAATTGTGGACCTTCTGTATTCTTTGCGAAGTTAAGGGTTAAAATATTTATATCTTCCGTAATTCTCGGTCGATTTTAATTTTATTGTCACTTTAAGTCATCTTTTTACGATATTTTCATATTTTGTTAAGAAATGGGATAAAAAACATCATGCATATCCCCTATTATTAAGTATGCATATAACCGACGATATTTGATATTACGTCCGCGCAATGTTGTCTGTGTAATATTGGACACGTTTACTAGTGGCTTTATTGACTGTAGGTACTATTCAAATGTTAGTGTTTGAGCGTAGTCAAATAGAACAGCCCAAGTGGCTCGAAGTTCATGAAGTAACTAATTAAGTACTTTAATTAAACGCAACTTAATACGTCATTTCAGCAGTTGTAACATATAGAATAAGGAACATACACTAAACCGACGGAGACGTTTTAGAACGGGTAGTTGCAGCATTATAAGCCACAGAAATATATCGAGATAGAAAGAGTGTACTTATTTCAAACACAATTGATGGAAGCAAAACAATGGCCCTCTTTACGTTTGTATGGAAAAGCGACCGACTCGAATCATCAATCAATCAGGTTTGATAAAATAATCGTATTTTTGTCCACAGGTGGCTACTATACGATAGAGCAGTCACATAGCAAGCTTAGGATAGTAGCGCTGAATACAAACTTGTTCAGTGTCCGGGAATCGAACGGAGGACCTGCCCAGAGGCAGTGGGAGTGGCTCAACGCTGTACTAGAAAAAGCTGCGTCTCATAGTGAAATGGTAAGTAACTAGTACTTAGAATATTCATACATCTAAAAGGTGCGACCAAAAAATCGGTAAAATTAAAATTTTGAATTGAAACGTTCGAAATTTGAATTCCATTTCGCTAAAGGGAATAATAATATTAGAATTTTCAAACTACTGTGTACTATCTACTTATACGGTACGGTTGTTGCAGTACTATGAAAATAGGCAAATGAGTAAGTGAGGTTCCATTTTCAAAATTTGGATTTCTTCATAATGTTGCCTTTACGGATTTTATTTAATTGTATACTTAACTAAAACACTCAAACTAACATGCTCTAAGAGTCTCTTTGAAATTTTGTTAGAAGCAGTTCATTTCATTACGTTCGTATTTTCTGGAAAAAAGTTCATGTTAAAGGATTATCCATGGTGTTTGGGACCCCTTAAAAGATATCCGGACGTAGCCTTGCTAACAAAGAACTGAAGCACCTCTAGTCGGCTGGTTTCTTTAACGCTGGTTGGTCAGGTCAATGGGTGCGTGTTGCGGGTAGTAGGAAAAAACTTGTTGATAACTCGTAAATACCAAGCAACCGGCGCACTACAAATTCTTCAGTTATTTAGTGGTGAGGCTCCGGCCGGCTATTTTTGTATTTTAAGGTCCTTGGGGACACCGTATCCTGCATTTATTTATTTAGTTTACCAGTAGAAATAAGACGTGAGCCAGATAAAAACAGTTTTAAAAAAACTGTTAAAAGTTAGGTATGGAGACCCTTGATCCCGCCGACTAACTTTTTTATAGATTTTGTGGGGCACTGTAAAAAAGTGTAAGGTTTAATAAATAAATATTATTATTATATCATCGTATACCTTTATTTTCATAGATTAGGTTTTTTATAATTATATAGTTGTCGGCGTCAGGGGTAGGAGTCGTCAGGATGTCCATCAAATTGCCTTACTCCGCAGTCGAGTGTACGCTTCCATCGGTTGGAGCTCGATAGTATCACTAACTAATCATAATAAACGAAGAAATGCAGTGAGGTTGGTTGCAATACAAAACGGCGTGTCTCTTCGCCCCGTAAGCTCAGTTCAACCACCACCGTCTCCCGTCCCTTATCCAGAACAATTCACCAATTTTCTGACATGCTAAAAATTAACAACCTTGACAGCACTAAGTCAGTTTTTAATAAAACGTCATTGCATCGCAACCAAACACAATCAAGTATAGACAAACTTGACATTCCTTCGTAGTAGGCGAAACTCTGACGCTGCGACATAGTTTATAAAAAAAGTAGCATACAACGTATACTTAGAAAATATAAACCCATTATATAAAACCTAACCTAGGGTGCCGCCGGCAGCGGGGCGGGGCCCAAACTACCGGTGGTTAGGGCTGCAGAGAGACGAACCTCCTGACTATGCGCGCCGTGTCCAGAAGGAACCTTCTGTACCGGACCCTTGAGATGGTGGTCGAGACACTTCTCTATAAGGCCGTTTGCTGAAACGATTATTATTATTTTATTTTACCCTGTATGTAGCATAATAGAAGATGCCTGAGAGCATGATAAGATAACTGTACTAATCTAAATGCCCGCAACTTGTGTACCTACTCGTTTGCGTTTCCCATTACATAAAAAAAATCGTTGGCGGAGTTGAAGCACGATATGATATTCACTCTGTATTTCCAGGCTTTCCCTATGCAATATCCGTGGAGTTTGTTATTAAATAGCTCATCCAAATTACTAACTACGGTGGTTTTGTTTACTTGATCCCAATTAATTAAATGATTACTGATTTGAAATTAGTACCTTACCTATCAATCAATAATTGAGGTTGTATGAAAAGCGTACGTCATTGAAATAAAAATTATTAGTTATTAACAAAATTCGTTTGTAAGTCATGGAAATGGAATATAGGCGAGGTGAGACCAGAATCGGGCTCGGAAGCCTAGTTTCCAAATCATTTTTAGAGCACTTATTTGACTCTTAGGTCACTGTAAAACATATATAATAATATTCAGAACTGTATCTAGGGCTTCCTCTCACTTAGAACACGATAGCGAACACTTCGCTCGATAGAAAAGTAGCGCGAAAACACTATAAAATAAAGTATTTTTTTCATTTTTTTTCATTTTGTTCATCACCAGTTACCTTTTCTGACAAAATTAATACCTGACAATCATGATTTCACAGTCATGCAGGGCATCCTCTCATGTTTGGGTTGATAACGTATACTTTTATGTTAGAAATCGAAGATAATCTGCAATAATCTGCATTCCGCCCGACCCTAGTTTGTATGTGAAATGCGAGCCAGGTCCTACCGCGCCTTAAGTATAAGCTACTTACTTTTTTACGTCTTGGATATTTAATTTAAAAATTAAGATCCTATACAAAATTCACAAATGTATATTAATGCCCCAATTAGAGGCGTTAAATACAGCTATATTTAAATTTGTAACTGTTCTGTAATTCTGTTATAATAAAGGTCGAATTTTGAATCGCGTACCGAAATATGTTTTTCTAAGTCCATACACCAGTACCTAACAATTATTTGCAACGACAGTTAACTTCAATACCACTAGTGCTAGTTAATCTTAAGCAGCTTTATCTGAAAACGTGGTTCGATTCACCATTTAAAATTCACCCGATATGTAGACAATGATTGAAAATTGTAAATTGAAACGCTCTCTAGTTTTGCTAAAAAAAAATCTGACCATTCCGAATAAATCTGAATATAATGTTTTTGTTAAAAATATTTGATAGCGATACGAAAATATTTTAGGTAATCTCTAAATTGAAATCAAATGATGAAATTGATATTTGTTTTTAGTATTCAGATAGGGATATTAAAGTGTATGAAAGTATATATTTGCTGCAGCAATTAATTTGACTGAGCGAACGAAGTGAGAAAGATCCATGTTTTAGAAGGGGGACAAATCAGCGTGATACGACGTAAGTGAGTGCGTAAACCGTATTCAAGTTATCGTCAAACAAATAAATAAACCAACATATTTTATTGTGGCTATTTTTACGTCGTGTAAACTACATACATATATTATACAGGGTGAATTTTAAATCGCGAATCAAAAATATGTTTTCTGATAAAGCTTAATCAGGATAACTAGAATAGTCTATGTCAGACTAGACATGTTCTGTTACGTTACGTATAATCGTAGCCTGATTCCATTCGCGCAGAAATGCTCTTGGATTTTTTTTATCTCTTTGTATGTCGTTGGACGTATTTATCCGGATAAATACATGCTGTCCCGGAGCTATCTGCAATCCGCCGTCGGCAGCCGAAGACATACGGGCTTACAGTTTACGCCTGGACATGTGTTCGGTTGATATCTTCTTTTACAATTTATACGATCTACAAGAATTTCTAAAGCTGTGTTTTGGTTTCAGTAATACACTTTATTTAGTTAAAGTTAATTTCTATGTGATAAATATCGAAAGTATTTAATATAAAATATTTTACAATATTTTACAGGGGATCGTGAAAACTTTGATACGTAAAAACTTGGTTGTGAATGGCTAGATGTTACAATTTAACTAGTCTAAGTGTTGTTATGTATACTGTAGCTTGTTGTAATGACTGTTAGCTTAAAAGTCCATTGAAACATACGTTTCCCATATTGTATTTTGACGATTGGAGATCCTTTACACCTCCGTAACATATTGTTTGACTACGGAGACTTCTTACATTTCCATTATTTTAGTATATCTATTAATGTATCTAGAGAAAAAAAATGTTTATCTTAGTCTACTTGCGACCATGAACGCTGAAAACGGTAATAATGAAGTAATATACGTTTAAAGTTGTTTTATTACAAACCTGGAGACAATTATTGTCTATTTATCATGTCTTGTCGTACTACGCCAACACAAATAAGGCGTCCGCATAATTAATAAGATTTGTATTAACATGGAGCAGCCATAACTGTCGTGAGTCGAGCTAGTTAGTCGCAGCGGCGAGGCAAAAGGCATATTTCTAAAGCCGGACTCATAACTACGGGCAGGAAGGGAGGGAAATCCGGCGGCGGCCTCTAATAAATTGCAGATTAGAAACTCGTTAATCTAATCGCTTTCAAATATGCAAGGGAAAGCGTAATTTTACAAAGAGTTCGTGGATTACGGAGGGCTGATTTCATTTTTAAATTTATAACATTGACAATTTTGCTGGTGGTTATTTTTTGTGGTTATGCTGAGTGCTGACTGTATTTTAGCATTAAATAAGACTGTTCGTATACAGCATTTTTTATTGCTTAAGGTGATTCGAGTTGGTCAGATTTCTATAAAACATAAAGAGGGTTATTGTTAGCTACACCGGCATGAATATGTTTAAAATGTGTTTTATTTTATAGCTTGCGTACATTATATTTGCGCGAAATGACTTCAGAAGTCTCAAACACCCAGAATTAACGTGCAATTGGGACGTAATTAGAATCATTTAATACTAAACTACTACTAAATTTATCGATTTCATAAAAAAATGTAACACTGATGTCTACTCCATTGCCCGGATTCTCCTGTTCCTTATGGCATTATGTTGTTCGGTCCCTACTGATCATTACGGCTTCAATTATTATGACGAAGATAATAATTAAAACAAAAATGATATCTTCAAAGATAATTCGGCTCTGATAATATAAGAAAATAACGAGAAATATTCGTCATTCTAGTTGGAAAGGCATTCAAGGCCACATAAGTACAAGTAAAAATATTACAGGTTAGGTATACCGGGTGTGGCCTGTAATACGAGCAAAAAATTAAACCGTAGATTCTATTCCTCGAATAATAAAACTTTTGTTCAACCACTTTTTAAAAATATGCAGTCCTTAGATAGTCTCTTTTTCATACAAAGTAATTAGAATTTTCAATGTACATCAAAATCCGTCTAATTGACATTGCTTGTCAATCTTGTCACCCTACAGACGTAATCAATTTCGCAATACATTGCGTTTTCGGATAAACTTTAAAGTGTGCTAAAAATCAAACCACAAGTTATTTTTAAAAGTCGCTGAATAAAAGTTGTCTAGTTTGAGGATTAGAACCTACGGTTTAATTTTTTGCTCGTATTACAGGCCACACCCGGTATATCTCGTTTATATTAGAAGAATAATCATATTAGTCGTTGCCATGTCAGTTTGTCGGTGAGACCTCGCCCTTAATTATCCGTAGCATTTAATTTCAATCGAATTTGAATTTAAGAATTCTATTGACCTCAACATTCTCTATTCATCTATTGAAATCCACGAAAATCGAATTAACGGTACTTGAGAATTTCTCGCAAAAAGTTGGTTAACCTTCGCTTTGCTTGCTCGAACAAACTTTCTCACGAATTATTTGTACATGACCACCTAGTTGACAATCCTTTTCAAATAAAGAAGTTTACGGTCGTATCGTACGAGTTCTTATTTAGCACTAAACCTCTATAAAAGCTTATACAGTCATTATACCACCAGTTTTTTTATAAGCGGTGGTAAACACTTTCCAAACTCCTGATGGGCACGACTGTTTGCCAGTTTAAGACGATAAAAATTATACAGTTTGTGTGCTACTTGGGTTGGAATTGAACCTTGTACCTTTCTTAATGGCTGGCAATGATTAGAGCCGATGATAGTAAGCTCGGGATATTGAAAATCAAGGGAAGAGGCTTTGGTCCAGCAGTATGACACTACGATAGGCTAGTAAAAAATATCGTACAGCAACCTACTACTAATCCTATCCTCTGACTACCTACTAATACTGTAAATGTGAAAGTTTATCAGGATGTTTGCATGTTTGGAGATTTCGATGAATCTGAACGAAATGTGACGAAATTTGGCAAGCAAGTAGACCAAGTCCTGGATTGAAATACTTTACTTTATGTAACGTTAAAGCGTTCCCTTGTGATAATATCGGTATTAACACAAGTTGCGGTAAAATGCTAGTTTTCTATAAAGTACACTAATTCCCTCAGATTAAGATTTGTTCGATACCAGGTTCCAGTGTAGCATAATTCTTCGCGAACAACATGAGTTATGGCACCCGGGCCGTGAATCATACCTATAGGCCGCCGTAACTCACCTCCCTACGAGGTAATTTGATGTGTTTAGGAACGTACATGTTAAAGTCGAGCTGGTTTATGTTGGTGTAGGTTTTGTTTCGTGCTGGAACTGTTGTAGAATTGTAACCAACGCTCGTATTCCAAGGGAACCCTTTTTAGCCAGCACAGCACTTTGAGTTACATATACAGGTTGTTTGTCAGCGCTCTCGGAGAGGAAAAAAATAACGCAAAAGTCGTGATAATTTTGTGATGTTTTCTTTTTCTTAGTCGTCAATTTGCATTTTTTTTGCATTTGCTAGACTTAGAAATCAAAAATATTGCGTTACCACAAGTAGGTACTACAAAGAGTTCCATGAATTCGAACATGACACTTTTCAATGTGCACCTTATCATATAATACATGTATGCCGCAGACGGTGTTTATACTGTTTATATCATACTCTCTACGGAAAAATTATAGCTCAGCGGGAAATAGCATCCGGAATGAAATTTTGGGATATAATTTTGAAAAAAAAAAATGACTTAGGCGGCTAATGACTTATATTTGGGCGCTCCCCAGGCGTCCCGGTTTTCCTGTCCCGGTAGCTATGAGGGTCAGTCGCCAAACGATTCAAGGTAACCCGCTGAAACGTGGATCGCGAGTGAGTTGCGAGCATGTTTTTATACAGAAATTGTCGTGGCCCTAAATAAAATTTTATCCTAAAACAATGGAACATACTGTATATTTGTGAATTCGATGTTTACCTCAATTCTCGTTCCAATATTTATATCAGAACGGTATTAAAAATTAAATGTTAAAAGGGTAATCCAGTAGATTCCGTATGAGGTCTGCCTATAAAGAACTTTTTGTAGGTACTTTACAACCAACATTCCATGCCATTTCCTTAGTCCGCGCGGTCATAAAATAGTTGATGCAAATAACTATTATACCTACTCTGCAGTTGTTTCGTAATTTAATATGAGCGGAGTGATGTATGAGAGTGGTTTACGCACACAAATAGGTCAGCTGGTACTTGCTGTATCCCGATTAGATCAAACTTGTGGAGTGTTTCTTGATTATGTATAAATAAAATCGGCCAAGTGCGAGTCGGATTCGCACACGAAGGGTTCCGTACCACGGTCGAGCAAATAGAGCGAAAACACGTTTATTGTATGGGGAGACCTACTTTTAATTTTATCTTTATTTTAATTTTAGATTTCTGTTATTTTTTATTATTTGATCTTTTAGCGACAATAGAAATACACATTCTGTAAAAAAAATCAAGTCTCTATCTATTATGGTTCATAAGTTAGAGCCCTGTGACGGACGGACAGAGAGCGGAGGCTTAGTAATAGGGTTCCGATGGCACCCTTTGGGTACGTAACCCTAAATAGTAACATGTGCACGGTGGATGTCGCTTCATGAGTCTATTTAAGGTGATTCGAGTCGCTCGCTTGTCCACACACATAAAGAGGGTCATTGTTTGCTTCCACGGCATCAATTATGTTTGAAATGTGGTAAGCATATAGTAATACTCTGAAACACACAAACATAAAATATATTTATTCCAATAAAAAAAATACAATTTGGGTCAAATTAAATAAACTAAAAACTAAATAATTACACTTACAATAAAATTAAATCACAATACATTAACATAAAAAAATACAATATCTGAAACTGTGCGAAATAATATAAAATGTCAAGTTTTTCTAGAGTTCAGCGTTTGAAAAATAATTCTTGCGATAAACAAACTACGTCAAATCGTCGACCACGCAAGACCTGCCTTTTCTATTCTTTTCAAATTAGTTCTGACAATCTGACACATTTCTTGTGGACTATTATAGCATAAAGTATCGAAATATAAAATATTTACTTTCAGCCTGAAGACATATCGTAACAAAATAGTTTATTTATAGAAATCATGTCAAGCATGGTGATAAATTTACTTGAAGAAACTAAGGTTTATAGACGTTATCAATCATACAATTGAAATAACGTAACCTTACCTTTACGTTATTTATTTATTCTTTCGTATTTTTATTTCAGTTTAGGACATACTGTAGAAATAAAAATATCGTTTATTGGTATGCCATGGTAAAATACAGATCTTACAAAATAACTATAATAAACACTAAAAATGAAACATAAATAAAATCACAATAAAATTAACCAAAAATATTAGTAAAGCCGTAACTAATCATGGTATTGGCGAAATCGTTAATTAATAAAGTACCTGCAGTCCTCAGAAAACAAATCGGATCAGTGCGCATAGTAATTACACTTCAAATCATTCTGTGTCTGTAGGTAATGCTTAAAAGACATGATAAAAATGTCATGTTGCATAACATTACATTTGAGATAGGTATTTTATTGAAAAATATCTTTGTCAGAACACGATTCTTTTAGTAGGTTCTTATCTTTATTATAGTATCTTTGTTGTTTTCTTTACCATATTTTGTTACGTCTTTGTAGGCTGTACTCACTCACATCTTTGATTTTTGCGTTTGCGATGTATGATAAAGAGGTTTAGTTAAAAATGTGCTCAAGATTAAGGGTGGACTTGAATTTTGTACGCAAAGTCGCCGCATTTTATTCGGTCACTTGCCATTGAAGGGCCTCGTCTCAAGTGCTGCGCTCAAAGCGCACTTAAGTCTGTTCGCGTCGTAATAAACGGTACTTAATTTGAAAAAAGATCACAGAATATTAATGGTAAGATTAAGGCTATGTACCACATTTTCTTGCCGGTGTAGACTGCTATACTTTGTGGAGAAAAAAATGTGCATTTAAAGATAGAAGAAAAATATGTTCAGTCTCATCCACTAACGCGATATCTGGTGAACTAAAAAGATCGGGTGAGACCAAGGTCAAACGCAAACTTATTCATAACTTATTCATAAAAAAAAGAAAAACCTCAATAGCTTAAGAAAAAAAAAACCTAAGCACCTTTATTATTATTAGTATATACAAATAAAGACAAGCAATAGGCAATATATTATAAGCTAATTAACTCACAGTAGAGTTTTCTTTACTTTATTAAAGCCACAGCGATCCAAAGCAAATTTTCACCTTCGACATTAAAATGCACCACTTGTTTCAATCTTGTGCTGTTTATGGTTATGATGAACCACTACCAGTTACCCTTCCATAAAAAAAATACAATTCCTTACAAGATTGACCATAGGAGAGTTGCTTATATCAATGGACTGAATACCAGTTTTTCTCCACCAGGTGTACATAGTGGGGCACGCTGCTCCCGGGTCAGACTCGCGGCACGCGTACGACGCGCACGCCACAGAAGCCAACGCCCAGTACTTGCGAACTGTCCGCCGCCACGCTCGCATCATCGCTGGACAGTTCTTCGGACACTTGCACGCGGACACATTCCGCGTCATCTATGATAACGGTCAGTACCTGTTGTTGTTAGCAGGTACGCCACAGAAGCCAACGCTCGGTATTTATGCACTGTCCGCCACCGCACTCGCATCAACGCGGGGCAGTTCTTCGGACACTTTTCGCGTCATCTATGATAATTGTCAGCTCCTATTGTTGCTGATATGTCCACGATGCTTACGCCACAGAAGCTAACGGCCAGTACTCACGCAATATTTGCCGCAGCGTTAGTATTTTCCACCGCGTTAGTATGTGCCACCGGGCAGTTGATAGACACATGCCAGCATATTCCATGCCATCTATGATAATTATCAGGGTAGTTCTCTGCGGCTAAACAGTCGCACCAATCGCATCATTTCCATCGCCACATTATGGATGAGTTCTCTATAAACTATGGAGTCGTTTTCGGTTATCTTGTAGAAGACGCGTGCTTCTGCTATTTCATAATGATCCTGATTGCTTTTATAAAACGGCCAATAATAGTGGCGATGGTAATGAAGCAAGCAAAACGGTAAAAATCGTAGAGAACTACCTACCCATCAGTATTGCTATAGGGTTAAGTATCCTCAAGGAAATACTCTCCGTGCTCTTATATCGTGTAGGCCACGGAAGCCAACGCCAGTACCAGTGCGTTGCCGGCCGCTACAGTAAGACCAGATCGTGTTCTAAGCATTTTGCAATTGTTTTTGAAATAAAAAGTTATATTATATCAAACCTCCTTCAGAATGCTTTAAACACAGAATCAATTAAGTAAAACGTTCAGCAAATTCCTCCTCTTCACTGTTTTAGATCAAAGCGTCCGATAAATAAACTTATCGGGAAAATCCAATTTCATACTACAGACACAAAAACCGTTGAAGCAAAATACGTCTATTCTCGCTTTTTCATTTGAGTTTCATACTAAGCGCACAAAATAAGACCAGTTAACAAAAGTAATTGCTCATGTTTATTAAATACTGGGAAGTGAATATGTATGCAGCCGTTTGTCTTCATCGTCATAAGCTTTGCAGAGGAATTGAGTTGGACCTCGTTCGAATTGATGAAAAATTTTGGATTTACTACAATTTATTTGATAAGTCCTTTAGATACAGAAGTTTGATTTGTTAGTATACAAAGGTCCTTTGTTAATTTATATCGACATTTTTATTTCTAAATACATAACTCTAACGATTACACAATGAAACATACATACATCAAAGGAATACGCTTCGATTATCGTGTGCATTCTTTTGATGTATAACTAGCACAGTGCAGTGCAGTGCAACCCATGATCGCGGTGATGATGGCCACTTTTTTAACCGTCCATCATGGGCCATTGTGTAGACCAGTCATTAAACTCTGTCCCATTTTTGTTTCAAGTGTACGCTTATGAACTCCAGTAGGTTTGTACCTAAATGCACGAATGTACCAGGAAAGCACCACGTTGAATGATTGTCAACATCATCATTTTAACCCGGAGAGACCTCTTCTTCATGTGCGTATTTGTTACAGATCGGCCGGTGTCGTGGGCGCTGTTGGCTCCGTCGGTGAGCCCACACCGGGACCCGGCCGGCGCCTCCAATCCTGGCCTTAGGCTTTATAAGTTCGACACCAACACTGGAAAGGTATTTAGTCGTTCACTACAGTAAAGTCTGAGTCTCTACGTCTTTGTAGTAGACTTACTTACTTATTGACGATTTGGTGACTATACTAATTCTTTGTTAAGAGTATTTAATTTTGTTTCAACTAGTGGTTCTGTAAACTGTAGAGCTCACGAGTGTCAACGCCAATGGCTCCACCATTTTGAAATTTTCGAAAAATTTAATCGACAAAATTTTTACATCGAACCTGCTCACAAAATGTCACGATAATCCGTTAAGAAATGCGACCTCTAGAGGAGAACAACCGGAAAGGCAGATGGAAGCATTTTGTCCAAGCTGAAACGGAGACGCTTCACTCGCGCACCGCGCTCGCTCGGTCAATAAGCAAAATTTTAAGATATCGGTTTTCTTGGTTTTATTTTCTTGTCCTAATCTAGTCCCTATTTTTACCCTAAGTATATTTACCTTAGCAAAAAACTGGAGCTTTTCTAAACAAAGACACTTTTACGAAGTCACTTTACACATCGCCTAAAAAATCAGAGTGAACTAAGGAACAATGAATCGAACACTGAAACTTCTTGCATTCTTGTATTAGCTTAGATAGTTATGAAACACGGCACGGGTACTCTTCCAATGTTCACTTTTAATTATCTTCGTTAGCAGAAACTTTTGGATTGAAGATTAAATTCATGAGACTTTCTTCTTTGTGAAAAATTTCCTCGAAGAAATCTGCAGTTTAATTACTCTTAGGGAGATAGCACACGGTGACTTTTTGTAGCGATGCAGTCGTGATGCAGTCGCGATACAGTCGGGATACGGCCGCGATACAGTCGCGATGCTGTCGCTGGTCATTATACCCTCGCACACGCGTTCACAATTCACAAAACGCGCGACTGCAACGCTACAAAATTTAAATAAACCTCCCTTATTATCTGTGGGCATGTCTTTTGACACAGTGCATTATTAAGATATTATAGTTTAAACAATCTAAAGGATACGTTTTCCACTTACACTATGCATCTCCTGATTCCTTCATGAATCAGGTCTACGATATAAAGGCAATCTATTTGGCTCGTTAAAAAAAATCATATGAGCCCAAACACAAGGGATTTACTAGTAGCCACTGAAGGGTTCGACTATTCACACCCTGGCTCCATCATCTGAACAGCTCCAAGATTCCAAATTATTATATTATCATTTGAACTACATATACAATATCAAGTTTAATATCGCTAATTCAATTAGAAGAAATAAGTAGGGTAAAATACAGGGGCCTCAAATGCCAACTAGCATTTTAATGTCCTTTAGCGTTGAGATCCTTGGCACATGCCCTTTTCAAAGAAATTTCAAAGCGGTTGTTCGTCGCTACGGAGGACGAGAGAGCTGGCAGCTTCCTTGCTCAGTGTACAAGCATCGCGATTCAGCGAGGAAATGCTGCCAGCATTCTCGGCACAATGCCACAGGGGCATGTTAGAACTCGATTTTTAGAATTAATAATGAATTTCTAATTATTTTTACTTTAAGGTTTTAGTTCTGTTTTATGTTTAGTTTTAGATTAATTATATTGAAATCGTCCTTTTATTAAATAAATATAGGTTAAAATTGACTTCCAAGATTTTAAGTAGGCACCTACCTACATTATTTGTTAGTCAGTGACAAGTGAAGCTAAAAAATAAATAAAAACGTGTTGTTAAAAAGTTACTATTTTAATTAGGTGTTGGACTACACCCAGTACTACCTGGATCTGGCTGCTGCAAACCGCGCTGGAGCAGCCGAGTGGGTTACCGAGTACAACCTTACCCAGTACTACGGCCTTCACGAGGTATCGGCCGATGCGCTTCACAATCTGGCCGACAAACTACGGATAGGATCGCCTCATGAGACCATGGCATTTAGCAAGTAAGTATTTAACATGTACTGAAATGGCTTGCATAACTTTGTAGGCTTTGAAAAGTATCTAGAGACCGATAAGCTTCCGCCTCTTTGTAAGAAGCCTTTTAGAAGTAAGTCTCAAGTACCAGATAAGATCAAGGTACAACTTCATCGGGTTACCACACTAGAGGCGGTTTGCATCTGACCGAAAAACTACATAAAGAGTCGTTTATAAAATCATGCTCAAATAGGTCTACTAAATAGGACTATTATACCTAATTTGTGTAACACTATGACATTATCTCGAACTGTACTGCACTGTTGACTTCGAATCGTCAGATACGTCAACAGTGCAGTACAGTTCGAGTACGAGCAGTACAGTTACGTCGAGATAGTATCATATTTTTACGTTATTGTTACGTTAGTTCAATTGTGCTGTAATAGTTGTTTTATAAATATCTCCCTTCCTTAGATATATTCGCGCATATAACGTGAAACACGAGGGGTCAGACTGCGACGGAGCCTGCGCGCACCAGCATTTCTGCGCCATTACTTGCCTGGAGCTAGCTGCGTACCGGCAGTGTGTGGAAGCCGCCGCTAGCGCCCTTGCTGCCGCCAAGCGAGCTACTTCCCTTGGCACACCAGTTGCTGTTCTCCTGATTATGTTCATTTCTCTACTATCACTGGTATAGATTATAAGATGTAAACATCTGATGATCTAAGGTCTGTATTAATAAACCTCACTCAGCCCAAATACGGATCTCATGTTACCATTTTTCCAGACTTAAAATCGGACTTAAGGGCATATGCAGAGTTGAGAGCGGTTTATTATTAGGCCTAAGGTTCAGCATCTGAGACAAGTTCTAAGCTCAAATTCACGATTTTGATGTTTAAGTAGGTATTCCACTTGTTTCTTAAATATATGACTGTCGGAGATTTTGGTTTATAACTCTCATACTAGCTTTGGTTCTAAAGCATACGTATTGATTTCAAAATAATGTAGCTTTAGCTCGCGATTAAATGAGACTTCTCAATACGAGTCTAAATCTCAGATCGTAATGCCTTAGACAGCCCATTGAACTAAACAAACATTGAATAAATAACTAGGTACCCAACACTTACAGTACACCTTTATTTGCTATTTTGTGCATTTAACAATTCACATTTCTTTCTGGAACTTCATAGAATTCACAATATAGCAAGATATTTTATGTCATGTCTTGTATAACATTATTAAAAGCTACAGTAGCTCATTCAGTTCACTTAAATTTATTTCCAGTTAGTCGATGTAAATAGTATGAAATGAATGCGGAAGGTATAAATTAAGTTTTTCACATAGAGAGCCAAGCAAACACGCTCAGTCGGCAATTTGTGATATTGCTAAATATTGACGTAAGTTGTCATAATTCTACGCGTACATTTTGTACGCTTAAGTAAATAAATTTACTTAGTTATTTGATGTAAAAATGTACCCAGTACTTCAATATTTATAACGTTGATCGTTATTAAGTGATTGTTGGACGAATCGAAATCCGTATGTATACATTAAATTTTATATAAATAATCTCTAATTAAGTGATGGAAATAAATTCTAAAATGTAATTAATAGAATGGGAATTATTATTTGAGGATCGATCTGTAAATTAAGTGATTCAAATAGTGTAACTGTTAACTATTATATTATTATCATACCTAGTATACATATGCGTTGGGATATTTAGAGCTGTTTTTTTTGCGAGTGATCTCTGTCATACAAATTTATACGTAAAAAACTTAACTAAAGGACCTGTTCCATGTAGTAGTGTACGGAATTTATATGGAACATGTGTCCTTTTTCTAAAATGTAACGTGAAACTGTCTATACGGACAGGTTACTACTACAAGCAACATGTGCTTTAGTTCACTCTTTACCTATGGGCTTTTTTATTTAAAGTGCGTTCTTAACTTACAGTTAGCAGGTGGTCACAGAACTGACGATTAGTGTCAAACTCCATACATTTCGTCATGGACTGACAGGTTAGACGGTATTTGAACATAGCTTAAGTTTCGCCTAACCGTAGATTTTAAAATAAAAATGCCCCTATAATACATCTGTTTGATAAAAGAAATGATAGCTGTTCAGTTTTCCATCAGGATGCAATAAAATAGTACATTTCACAACTGGGTGGTAAAACAAAGAGAGGCCGAGATCGCAGATGTTTGCAGCCCGAATTGCAAGCGAGGGACGTAAATATGCGATGGAGGACTTTCTTTATGACCTGTTGTGTGGGCTTTTTTATTTAAAGTGCGTTCTTAACTGACAGTTAACAGGTCGTTACAGAACTGACGATTAGTGACAAACTCCATACATTTCGTTACGGACTGACAGGTTAGACGGTATTTGAACACAGCTTAAGTTTCGCCTAACCGTACATTTTAAAATAAAAATGCCCGTGTACATAATTTTATGTCTACACTTGGCCAAAAAGCGGCTTTTCCGTACGCGTAGCGTGCGGAAAAAGCCACTTTATGGCCAGGTGTGGCATAAAATAGGTCCCTATGATCTTACCGATTCTTAACCCATTTCTTATGATTGTCTTTATGCCGTTTAGACCTGCGCATACCACAACGTTTATGTCGAAATGTCATGCCATTGGTGTTACCTAGTTAATCGAGTGACCGCAAATTTGTGTCCATGTTATTTAAATTTGATTGTAAAATCGGTTTAAAATGTAAATATATCTATTGTAGTCATAATTTTAAACACCCTACTCGTAACGTCGGAGATTTTTATACGCCAGTATTAAAATAAGTATTGTAAGACTACCTTTTGATTAAATTGTATGTAAGCCTTTTGATCCCTAGTAAAACAGAGATATAATTTAATACATTGTCTCGTTATATATTATTTAACGTTTTATTGATACAGTGTATTCTATTAGTGCAGTTAGAATTTTTTAGAGTAATTCACAAATTTGCCGTCAAGCTCGCCCACAATATAACTTCACTTGTGTACTAGCAATTGGCGGTGAAAATATGTGTGTTCGAATTGAGATGTTTACAGTTACTGAAATTTGTAAAAACGTGATATTTTTTTATGACCCTTCAAAGGGTGGGAAAGTCCATCTTAACAGTATGAAAATATTAAAAACTATTATTACCATTGAATAACCCATAAAAACTTTAGTATGAAGCGTTTTTGGGATAGTCTAAAATTGTGATTTTAACATTGTTGTATCTCGGTGAGTTTTTATGATATTGAAGTCGTTTTTTCACTAATATTTCTATTATTGCAAGGTCTTAAAGACCTTAAAGACCTTGCAATAATAGAAATATACAGAATAAAAGTTGTCAAATAGCCAATAATTAGACAGAACAAAGCTAAAACACCGAATACCAACTGTTATTATTAGTTCGCGGGTCAAATAAAGTGACGAGATTGACGTCCCAATTGTGTAATAACCTACTCCTATAGTTGAAAATTTTCAGATTTTTTAAAGAAAGAATGATAAAAAGAAAAGTATTTTACTCGGATAACACGTCATTACAGTTACATATAATGAAGCAATACACAAAAAAAAAGAAACACAAAGACAGATGTGCAACCGAAATGGTTTCCACTTTACCTACTTTCCTTTTTTTTACCTATTCACTTATATATTTTGGTATATATATGTTTAGCATAAGCATTTATTAAGTGTACTAGATAGTTGATGTTATTTAACGTAAATTGTAGGTTCGTTTGGCATGCGATGCTTTGAGGCAAATGTGATTTTATCTTAAGTATTTGTACGTAAATATTTAATATGAAAATGTCGAAAGTGTAAACAAATCTGAGTCGTGTAAATAATTATCTAAATTAGAACGGTAGGTTTTTAACTGTAAATGAGGAACAATTAGTTCTAAGAGAATTAAAGCTTTTTTATTTTATTGCGTTTGATATATATGGCCAGGGTTTCTAAAGGCCTTCCAAAAATGCTGGCTATATAGCGCCTTATTTCGGTATAAAGAAGTCATAAAACTGTGACTGATACAAAAACAACTGATCTAAAGACATTGCTCACTGAACTCAACTTTCAGACCAATTAAAATATGAGTTTAATTTTTTCAGTTTAATATCTTGTAACGGTGGTCAGCAAAGTTTATATACAGGTCGATTAACAAGAGCTGGCACGAATGGATTGAATGAGTGAATGATAATGTTTATGTGTGTATCACAAAATTATTAAATACAGGTTGATTCAATAAGCGATAATCGTGTTTTTAGACTATCTCGTCTTATGACTCCATAACCCAGTCTGCATAGTGTATTTTATGAACAACAAAAATATCCCTACCTACACAATCGCAACCTTATTTACACACTACAAATGGATTCTGCAGCCGGAGGCTCGAAAAAAAAACCAAAATGATTTTTAAACTAATTTAATTAAAAGAAATTACAATTAAATTAAGATGACGATAGTTCGAAGTATGAACGTAAAGTGATTAAAATTACAACAGATTTAATTAGGTAAACGCGAGTCACATTCCGCTGATGCACATTCTCGTGTCGTTGCAATTGATGCAAGGCCGCTTTCCAGGTCAGCCCAATATCTGCTAGGTTGACGATCCTCTACTGGCAGCATTGCGTAACTCCTCCACCCGCAGACCAGCAACTATTTTCCAACACTCAGTGAAAATATTGCTGGAACATCTCCATTTTCCAAGCTTTCTGGTTCTTCTTGAGTTCTTTTAGGTTTATGCAATCTCCATAAATTATATCTGCGGCCTGTCATTATAATAGCGAATGCGCAGGCACCGATGATGATTACGTAGAGAGGTATGGTTGTGTGGTAAAGAGCATTGGGAGAACTCGTGTCGAGTTGAATTGGGGTCTCGAGCATGAGTTTATTCTGGATGCTGTGCAGACTTGTCAAATCTGCAGATTTTAGTCTAATATATGTGGAAATTGCAGTCTGGTTTGTGACGTCCTGGGGAATCTTGGCGAGTTTTAGGGGATGGCCTTTTATGACGTCATTATCATTGGTAATTGTGAATTCTTCTGTCCGTAAGTAGCAGTTGAGTGGAATCGTAATAAGGTAGCTTCCATGTAGTAAGTTGTAGTCCTCCCGCTCACAGGTTAGCTGTACTCTTGTTGGCTGAGGAAATGACACCACGTAATGCTGGTCGTCGAGCTCCTCCATGGCAGGTTTTGATAGGGACACCGTAGCAAACTGGCAGGAATCCAACAGGGCTTGAGCAGTGATGAGTTGATGGATGCAGTCTTGTGCTGTGCGAAGCTGAAGGCTGATCTCCTTCTTGCAGAGATAGTGGTGACCGTACTTCGGGCATTCAGCCTCCATGTACACGAATGCATTCTCGTGAGTTGCTATGTAAGGATAGGAAGGGATAAGGGCCTGCCTATTTTTATTAGGTACTACTGAAAGTTTAAATAGATCGAAGATGTCTATCGAAACTATAGGAAACTCAAATACTATAACTATCTGTTTTTCTGTAAAATAATAACTTGGTAAAATTATGTCATAATATTCTCTTAAGTCTAAGTCTAAAATTCTATTTTTCCCATATATTATTTCTAACTTATCTAACATTTTTCTTAACACGTTAATATCGATCATAGAATGATGAGTGGTAGAGGCGCGAATGAAAGCTAAGCAATTTTCTACTCTTATCAGCTCTTGTCTTAAGTTTTCTACATTTTCACTTGAAATTACCAAAAGTTGGGCAAAATTTGTATACCTAATTAAACTATTTTCTTGATAAGCTTTGTTACTTAAAATTGTTTCCAATGTCGAGTTAATTTTCTTTTGATTTTCGATTAACGTTTCTAAAACATAGGTATGATGATTTACCCAATCTTTGCTTAGACTCACATGGCTATTAAATTGCGATACAATTTTATCCTGGTTAACTTGTAAGTTTTTTAACAAATTATTATAATAAATGGCATCTGATTGGTCAAGGTTACCGGTGATACTTTTTATTACTGAACCAATTCCGTCTACGAGACCTCTTTTAGTTCTTGTAGGTTCTAAAGCTTTTACTTGGTTTAATACTTGATCTAAGCTACCCAAAAGGTAATCTATCTGGTTTTCAAATAGAAGATAAGTATCGTTAATTAATTTCGTTTTATAGGTACGTAATTGCTCGGAAACCGAATTGATTTTATTTTCAATGTCGTCTAACTGAATATACTGTAAGTAGGTATGGTAGTGAGTCGTAAGTCGCATGGGTCCAATCTTGTATGGTAATAGTCCAGGTCCGTCAGCCAGGCTCTCAAGTCTTATCTCCGTCGTGTTGGTCAAAGGCGTTATCAGCAACAAAAGAGTCCTGCAACAATTGAGTTCCTTTAGGGACGCGCTTAAGTCGGGATTTAGCTACTGGGTTGCGTTTTTTGGATGTATAAATATGTATGGGGAGATCTGCTTGTACGATGTCATGAGTATAACGAGGGGCGGTTTTTTGACGGCTTGCTAAGGGATTTTTTATAAATACCTGTTGCTGCGGGGTGTATTCTACTTCATCTTCCCGATTTTTATTTCGATTCTCTATTAGTGCTATTCGGTCGGCAAGTGAGGATTCATTTATGATGTCGTACACCTTTTTCATCTGTTCTCTGTGGTTCTGTACGTATTGTTGTAAAAGTCTTTCTGTCATGTCGATGTCTAGTGGATTTCTTGGGTCAAAGTGTCCTGTCAGTAAGTCAAAAGGTCGGCATTTTGTAAAGCTGTGGATGGAGTTATTGTAGGCTAACAGTGCATATGGCATAAGGTTGACAATCGGCTCATCTTTTTGTCTTAGTTTAAGTATGCGAAGATGTTCAAGTAACGTAGAATGAAAACGCTCGATGATCCCATTGTCATTAGGGGAATGGGGTAATACTTTGTGGTGGTTGACCTTGTGAAGGCGCACGAACTCGGAAAATAATTGGTTGGTGAATTCTGTGCCGTTATCTGTGATCAAAGTAAGCGGAACTCCATGGTGTGTCGCATAGTGCAACAATGCCATGAGTACGCTGACGGCGGTTCCATCTCGTAGATGGTACGCTTGGCCGTACTTAGTGAAAACATCCATTAAGGTAACATATTTTTCGTTTTGAACTGTGAATAAATCCATATGGACCGTCTCGAAGGGTTTGGTGGCTGGAGGTACAACGTTAAACTTAGGTCTGATAGGGTTTCTATCATACTTAGCCTGTCCGCAAATGATACATTCGTTTATAAATTTTGAAATTTCATTTTTTAATTTGGGCCAATAATACTTTCGGGAAAGGGCTAGGTAACACTCAGTAATACCACGGTGGTTAGTTATACCCTCATGGTAATGCTGTATTATTTCTTGCTGTCGAAGATAATCTTTGACGTTTTCTAATTCAAATTTAGTAAGCATTAGGTTTAATGCGGCACTTTTAAAGTTATCTTGTATAATCGGTATGATCTTGTACATGGCTAGAGGGGGTTGGATTAGGATTCCTGTTTTAAATTTTGGCGTGACATATTCTTTAATAGCGTTTATTACGTCGCGTTCTAGATCAGAGTGGGATATCTGAATCGCTATGCGGGTGTGCGTGTCAAATGGCTTCGTAGTAGTGGGCTTCTTTTTTACGTCATCTACCATGGTTAAGATTATTTGCTTATGAAATTTGTTGAGGGGCTCATCAGTTATGGGAACCTCTAATATAGGATGTTCTTGACTTGTATGGGCGGTGGCTGTAGAAGAGGTTGCCACAGATCGCGGTCCTATTAAAGGTTTCGGCAAGATCGAACAGAGTTCATCAATTACTATGGATTCGGTTTCCTCATTATGAATTTGAATTCTGGATAGGGCGTCGGCGTTAGTGTTCGACTTTCCTTTTTTATATATGACTGTGAAGTCATATTCACTGAGTTTCAGGCGCCATCTGGTCAGCCGTGAGTTGGGTTCCTTTAGGCTCATCATCCACTGGAGGGGTCTGTGGTCCGTCAGGATTTTAAACTTTCTACCAAAAAGGTAAGGGCGGAAATATTTCGTGGCATAAACTATAGCCAAAAGTTCTTTTTCTATGGTACTGTAGTTAAGTTCGCTCTCGTTGAGGGTTCGAGAGGCGTAGCATATGGGTCTATCTGACCCTACGGGACCTTGGGACAGTATCGCTCCAATAGCGACATTTGAAGCATCCGTTGTGAGCAAGAACTCTCTGGTAAAGTCCGGGTACTGAAGTATGGGGTCATTGGTTAGGAGTGTCTTACATTTTTCGAAGCAATTAACGTATTCAGGGTCAAGGATAATTTTTCTGCCTTTTTTCAAGCAGGAAGTTAAGGGTTTCGTTATCCGGGCAAAATCGGGAATAAACTTTCGGTAATAACCGAGAAGGCCTAAAAACTGTTTGATTTCTTTCGGAGTTTTGGGCAAGGGGTATTTCTGTATTGCTTGAATTTTATCAGGGTTTGGTTTGATACCATCTTTACTGATCACATGTCCAAGGTATGCAGTCTCAAGCTTCAAAAACTCAGATTTATCCATCTGGATTTTAAAGTTTGATTCTCTTAACCTCTGGAAAACCTTTTCCAGGTTAATCATGTGTTCTTGTAAGGATGTACTAAACACAATTATGTCATCCAAATAGACAAGACAAATCTCGTTCTGGAGTCCTCTCAGGACGTTGTCCATGACGCGCTGAAAGGTACTCGGACTGTTCTTTAGTCCCATGGGCATTCTTAAAAATTCGAAATGTCCATGTTCTACGTTAAATGCCGTTTTGGAAATATCCTGGGGGTCCATTTCTACCTGGTAGAAACCGCTCGCTAAGTCTAAAGTCGTGAAATAATGACATTTCCCTAATTTATCCAGGACATCGGTAATATTCGGGATAGGATATTTATCGTCAATGGTTTTATCGTTTAATTTACGGAAATCAATTACTAATCGCCACTTCTGCCTACCAGAGGCATCAGCTTTCTTGGGCACTACCCAAATGGGAGAACTCCAAGCCGAATCGGAGGGTCGTATGATACCCTGCTCCAACATCTTAGTGATCTGATCTCTAACTTCCTGTCGGTGTACGAAAGGATAGCGATAACTTTTTGTGTAGACTGGTACTTCGTCGGTTGTCCTAATACGGTGTTTAATTTTATTTGTGAAAGTTAATGATTCTCCTTCTATATAAAAAACATCGGCGTACCGGGAACAAATTAACTCTAAGTTGGCCTTTTCCTCTTCATTTAAATGATCGGTCCGTAATCGTGATATGACGTCGCGCGCGCGCGGCGTAAGTTGATCGGTGCGCATGCACTCGATATTATAGAGCTCAGCTTGCGCTCGGCGGTCGAGCGAAAAGATGACGTCATTCGGAGATGGGTTCTCGACTTCTATGTAGCCGCGGTTATTTTTAACTAAGGTAAAACATTCGTGAATTAAACAGTTACTTATGGTTTGTTCTTTTACTAGAACCTCGCCGTCAGGGGTATCAATGGGGATTCTTATTATTTTTGACGAACCTGCAGGAATAACTTCCTCATAAAAATTTGTGTTACATGAATTGTACATTCGAATCGGGTTACTTGACATACGAGTAACTAATTTTTTCTCTTTGAGGTCAATCTTCGCCTCCCATCTCGTGAGTAAATCTAAACCTATAAGGCCGTCGAAGTAGTCGTGGAAATGGTAAACGAATAGTTTAATATCGTCGGGGTCTTTAAACTCTGAAAAACATGGCAACGTTATCGAGTAACTGCTTCTAGTGGTTGCATGGACATTTGTAACTTCGAACGGGTCATTGTTCAAGGGGTGCTGATGAAAATAGCGTTCCACGGCTTCGGGACTGATAAAAGATTGGTTAGCGCCAGTGTCTATAAGAAATTTAAGAGGGGGTTCCGTGATCTGAATATAAGGTAATTGCCTTTGCGATTGCAAATTCAACTCTATTTTGGCTTTTGTGACTTGTGGTCCTTCCGAAAATAAGGACGGCTATCATCATTGCTGGTACTAGGCTGGGGTTGACCTTCCTCAACCGATGAGTAATTCATAATTGGGTCAACGACATTGTATTGCTCAATGTCGTCATATTCATTAAAGTCTTCACTGTAGGTAGGGCACGCGCCGTAATATGAGTAGTACTCCGGTTCCGCGTGGTATTCATTATAATTGTAATACGATTCGTAATCGTAGGGTGCGCATTCATTTATGTGCATTTCTTGGGACTTATAAAAGTTATTGCTTGCTTGGGGCAAGACTTTTGGAGTAAAATTTTGGACTCCACTCATTGGTTTGGAACCTGTGTTGAAAGGGGGGTTGCCTCTGGGTTTTAGTCGGAACACATTACTTTGAGGGTTGTAATTCGGTGGTAAAGCTCGGAACATTTGTTGAGTTCTACTAGGCATATGATTACGGGGTTGAGCTTGCATGGGATTGAATTTAAAAGGCTGAGGTGCAGGTGGTGGTGGACGTTGTCCTGCTGGGGTTGCCCAGTTAGGTATCTGAGGCTGATAATCCGGGCGTGGAGGTAAAAATCCTACGCTCGGAAATGGTGTGGTCACCTTAGGGGTCTGTTGAACCTTAGACGGGTCAACGCGCTGCTGTAAATACATTACATTTAATTCTTCTTGAACATATTCAAGGGCTTTTTCTATAGTTTCGGGGCGCATGCACCTAACACGCGACCCTAGGGGTTCGTTTAAGCCTCTAACGAAAGCTTGCGTTGCGACTTTTTTATACAGGGATCGTTTGGCCTCTACAGTGGTGTTTAAAGATTCATGTAAAGAAACATAAGTCATTATGGTGCTTAGTAAAGTCTGGCAGTGTTCATAAAATTCCTGTGGGGTCTTATTACCTTGTCTGGCTATTGAAAGGTCATTATAAAGGGCGGTTTCATCTCGCTGGTCCGAGAAGTTATTAATAAGGGCTGTCCGAATACCTAGCCAATTATCAGGAATGCCATTAGAATTAATAGTGCATGATGCTGTTCCGGTGATTTTATTCAAAATTCCATTTATTAAGCACAGATTGGATAATTCTCTACCCGGCTCGTTACTTAAAAATTCGGAAACGATTTGGTCGCATATTCTAATAAATCTAGTAAGGATGTTAGGGTTCCCATCGAAGTCTGGGACCATGCGAAGGGCCTTGTAAATGGCATCAGTTCTATCTTGGGCCATTATTCCTTCTTCAAATAAACTACGTACGTCTATAACTAAATCTGAGTCGTCTAAGTTCCTATTTAAATCTACTCTATCCCGGCGAGCCTGTCGCGATGCAGGTCCCCGGTCTCCCGAATTTCTGGGATGGAAAATTTTGAACTAATGAATAACTACAGGAGAGTAAGGGAATTAAGCAACACGAGAACGATTCAAGTGTACTTACATAAGTTTCATTTCTGGTCTTCTTCAGGAATCGATTTCTGGATTCGCCTTCGGGTCTGCAGTCCTCAGGTTCTTTCTGATGTCTTGATGAAGCTTTGAAAAGCCAGCTGCCCGCGATCGCACGCGCACGTTTGCGATTTTGATTTCGGCGGTCGCGAAAAGCCTCAAGATCCGTACGACTGCGCCACAAATGGATTCTGCAGCCGGAGGCTCGAAAAAAAACCAAAATGATTTTTAAACTAATTTAATTAAAAGAAATTACAATTAAATTAAGATGACGATAGTTCGAAGTATGAACGTAAAGTGATTAAAATTACAACAGATTTAATTAGGTAAACGCGAGTCACATTCCGCTGATGCACATTCTCGTGTCGTTGCAATTGATGCAAGGCCGCTTTCCAGGTCAGCCCAATATCTGCTAGGTTGACGATCCTCTACTGGCAGCATTGCGTAACTCACTGACGCCGTGAAGCGCGGAAATTGCACCGAAACGTCAAAATTTCGTATGAGTTTCGCATATTTTTGGCACAATTTCGTAGATTACGGCGTCAGTGTGAAAACAGGGTATAAATTAAAGAAAAACTTCATGTTAGTGAAGTATTTGTAGCAAACCGTCAAATTTACCTTTCTATCATATCTTTTACCTGCTTAGTTTCAAAAATGTGCAGATTATATGTATTTTTTATATTTTTCTTGAATAATGAAAAGTATTATGTACTTGTTTACTAAATATTTGGATCCTTCCGTATAAGAACGTCATTCAACAGTGACAATGACAAGTGACATTACTTTCGTTCAATCCATTCGTGCCAGCTCTTCTGAATCGACCTGTACATATTACAGTTCCGTTCAGTGAGAAATGTCTGCCATTTTCACGAAAGGGCCTTTAAAAACCCGGCCTAACCAACGGTTTGTGTATAAGTACAGTCGAGGGCGAAATAATTTGGGAAACGCAGATGGAAGTTAAAAGTTTCCGAATTGTTATTAAAATCTTCTGATTTATGCTTTGTAAACGGAACAGAAATAAAACGGTGACGTGATTTACATCTTTCTCCGGGGGGCTCCAAACTTTTGCACTCGTCTGTACCGGTGTTCGTAGTGGATTTCGTTTTGCTTTATCGTAATAAATAAACATTATGGATGTTCCCGTATTTATTCAGCTGGGTGTCTCGATAATTAATTTTTGAATAAACGACTGTAATCAAAGACTTGTTTTCATTTTGTATTTACATCCAATCAGTTTTTGGGAACGTGTTAATAATCAGGTGTTCAATATAAACAGTGGCTAATTAAGGTATCTAGAATTATAGCGTGTAGCTATCAACACAACAATTTCTTTAAAATCATACTGGTAGGAATGATAGAGGGAAAAAGAGGTAGAGGAAGACCTAGACGCAGTTACATGGACCAAGTGAACGAAAAAGTTGGTGTCGTGTCTGATCAAAATATCAAGAAGCTGGCGTACGTCAGGCAAGATTGGAAGCTACTCCACCGACAAGAGTGTAACTCTTAAATTTATGATGATGATGATGTGCTATCGAACTTCTATTCCTTGTTGCATATTAGATTACAATATTAATAGTAATTATGATCCACGTTTCATCGTTTTTCTAGGATATCAGAGGGTAATATTGTATACTACTGCTACTTGTACTGTACTTGACATATTTCAGTACCTAATAATGTTTTATAGATAGCAGATTTCATTTATTCTGGTTTCAAGGTGGTCTACCTTGAAATGACATAACGGATAACGCACGATTTTTGTAATCACACTTCTAGTATCCCATCAAAAGCATTACAGTAAAAAGATGCAAGTCTCGCAATGCAGTTCTCCTACAGCAAAAAAAGTTTTGAGATGTAAGGTTAAACCAAGTCAGTACCTACCGGGTGGACAAGTCGGTGGAAATCGAGTTCTGTTGATACCCCCCGCCCGGTACTGACTTGGTTTAACTTTACATCTCAAAACTTTTTTGTCGTAGGAGAACTGCGTTGCGAGACTTGCATCTTTTTACATGTAATGTTTTTGATGGGATCTCATTTCTTTTTGTAAGTGGTCTTCCTTTAGTTATTACATTCCAATCCATTCTTTTCAATTTGAACTGCAAAAGTAACTATGTAATCGCATGTATTTATATAAGATTACAAACGTATGTGTGCAGTTGTGACTGAAATTACAACATATTTAGGTTTTTAAGGACTTGATAGGCTAAAAACTAACTATGATTAAAATTTTGAGCTTGTAGGTCTGCTAGAAGTACCTTAGAATTATGATGATCATCAGTCAGTGAGTGAGTCAGTGAGAAAACTAAGGAACTTTGACATGCAATAGTTTTTAAACTACACGTTCAAATTGAATGATATTGAGAATATATATGTCTTATTGTGCCCTATATATTCCTGAAATTTCAGGGTTCTAGCTTTAGCCAGTACAAAATTATGGGAGGATGAATATGGCCTGAATGGCTTCGAGAAAAGGATGGTACGGCCGTGCCTTTGTTTTGCTCGACTTGGCGGGGGCACTGCCGTGCCCCCAGATAAATGTTAAAGTTTGTGAAGATGTTTGGATGTTTACATGTTTGGATGTATGGTATTTGTTACTAAATAACGAGGTAGCAACTGTATGAATTGTCATGCAAATAGACCTGGTCTTGGATTGAAACAGGATATTTTATATTCCGGTAAAGACTTCCTTTGGGGCATTAATAGGAATAACGCGGCGGAAGCCGCGAGTAAATGCTAGTCTGAAATAAAACGAAGTATAGGCTAATTCACTTCTTCGCCGGCACTCTCGTTCCCAACATAATTTGAACCGTGAACCATTAATCGTTCGTCGTTCGGAATCGGTGGTCATATTTTTGTGGTCCGTCAAAGTCGAAGCGACGAGTGAGCCTGAGAACTTTTGCTACTAGTCAAATTATATTAGGGACTACATTGACGCCGAAGTTGTCAATTACCCTACTAGTGCCGAATTTAGATTGAGATCGGCTTATGAATACCCCGCTGTGCTGTCAATCCTAGTCCACGTAGCTCTAAAGGCTGGACAGTTTAAGGTGATATGAGCCGTCCGGTTTGCCATACCAAAGATCTAAAGACTAAAATGACAGCTACAAATGTCAACCGTAAAAATAATGTGGCCAGATTTTAAGAAACAGTGCTGTCCTTTGTGTCGGTTCGTGGTGTAATTATTTATAACCGATATAATAACAATTACTATTTACGTTGAAACATAATATTTTTAGGTAGGTACTTATCGAAAATTAATTACATAATAATATCTACATTATAATTATTCAACCTTTAACCTGCTATTGGATAATTAGTGCCTACGTAATGTAATTCCGTTGCTTGAAATTATAACACAGAGAAATAAAGCGGGTTTGGCGTATTTTCAGCTTTGTAAGACAAGTAATGAGTTTTGAATCAAATAAAATGTACCTCTAAATATTAGTAATATGGTGTATTTAAAAAATATTCTAAATATCTCCCAAAGGGTGGCATTTTTACCTAAAGTATTGTATCATTTTGGAACTTCTCGGATTATCCACTCATTGTGTTACAGACACTTTAATATCAATAAACATAAGTACCTATCTAAATTTTTCACTATTTATGAGTTGTAAAAACAGGCAACACATGAAATGTCATTTTAGTCTACGGAATTACAAAACAGACTACATTAAAATCCCAAAATAACACGAATATTTATAATCGTTCATTGATGCGGTCAAACCGGACGACTGGAATCTCCTTAAGCGGGATGTTTTTGGATATTTATAAAGATATTTAACAATGACTCTGTCGGTCCAGCTTTTATGAGTTACTAACGACGACTTTTACGAATTCCTCGCTGGCAAATTATAGTCATAAAATAGTTGACCTGCCAGCAACTTCGTTAACGGAGGTGAAATAAGTCGGGTAAAAAGTAAGTATCCCATTTGTTAACCGGGGTGATAATCTACTTGAATTCCGAATTCCATGGAAATCGCCCCGAAGATTTCCGTGATGCGCGAACAAACATGACATTTCTGCGATTTTATTAAGTATATGTATAGTTAAATAATAATAAATCAAAGATGAGATAGCAGGGTAACTGGACATTTCTCCAGAAATATGTCTGCGGTCACCTCATTCATCTGGCCCTTTTTCATACTAAATGTATGGAGACAGATGAATGAGTCGCAGACATATTTCTGGAGAAATGCCCAACTAAGGTGGCAAGACATTGCTTAAAGCAGATACAGATAGGAAAAGGAGAGGGGAGTTATTTACGTAAGAAAAGACTCAACTGTTGGCAGTAGGACACAAAACAGGCTAAAAATCCTTTAGATAGCCTTTTTTAGGGTTCCGTACCTCAAAAGGAAAAAACAGAACCTTTATAAGATCACTTTGTTGTCCGTCTGTCTGTCTGTCTCTCCGTCTATCAAGACCCTTTATCTCGGTAACGCGTGGAGGTATCGAGTTGAAACTAAAACCATATACTCAAGTTTATAGTTCCTTGAAGCTGTAAGAAATATAAAACTTCTAAGTTAAAGCAAAAAAAAAGAAATGAACTTTTTTGCCACAAAAAACGTACATTTCGACTCTCACAACGAAATTTATAGTGTACTTTCCGTTGACCTGAAACTAAAAAAATGACAAGTAACCGTCTTATATTACAAATATAGGGAAAACCTGAAAACTATAAATAAATAACAGTATTTCTAAATAAATCAGATAAAATATAATCTTTATTTAAAGACTATTTTTTAAATTTAAGTATTTGTACGGAACTCTCCGTGGGCGAGTACGACGCCCTCTGGTCCGATTTTTTTTATATATTGGCCACCTCATGTTGTCGTTAAGGTGAAATGTCAAATTAAATGGTGATGTTCAAATATTTTATCAATTCCAATCACGTTCAGAAAATATTACGGTTCGCGAAAATATTTCAATAAATTTTAGATTACTTAAGTTTTGGAAGATAGCTTATGCAATATTTATAAAAGAAAGCTAGCTTCCAATTTGTATTCGATAAGTCTAAAATAACAAAGTTGTTATGAAAATAACTACATTATCACGAAACTAATACAGCTCGAAAAAAAAACCCTGAGAGAGAAGTACTTACTTCGAATGAGAAATGTCAAATTTTTGTATCATTTCATTAAATTCATCCAAATATTATCATCATTAAGCTACACTCACAGGAAAATTCAAGCTATAGCTGCTTCAATTTCACTGCTATTCGAAATTAGTGAAAATCGTAATGCTAAGATCGTTATCACACATATAAATCCCACTCAACATATAACGTGCTCCATTGACCGACCACAGGGCAACCATAATTTATTTCAAACCAGTCGCCGGCGCTTGGAGGGCGCACGCGACAACCGACCTTTGATCTTATCCACTATTAATATAAATATTGCATTCATTTTAGTGAGGTGAAAACGACAGAATTTAGGTGTTTATCGCTGACCAAATCGGCTCATTTTGTACGAAATTACGGTCAGTTCCTGCGAAGAAAATGGTAATCATCAGGTGAAAACGGCTACGCTTCGAGTAGTGTTTGAGTGGTGAAAAATTGAGTATTTGATTGATATGTTTATTGCGAGTCCGGTGAGGTGAGTTTGGCGTTGTATTTGTCATAGTTTGCGTGAGATTTCTGTTGAATAATGGCTAGATAATTTGAGCAAGACTAATTTAGAAATAGTGATAAATTATAACCCCAGATGCAATACTAGGTATAAGAATATAAGAACTTCTAAAACTATAAGATATTCCAAATAGTGAGATTATAATGTTTCTTCTGTTCAAACTGGATAGGAGATTATTTGATTTGTCGGAATATAAATCTAAATATTTGTATGTTTTTTTCACCGTCCGTTGCATCACATCTGACGAAAACGGAATCTGATCAACAAGGCATCTGACGAAATCGAAATCTGACCTACGAGTGCATCTGACGAAAACGGAATCTAACGTACACCTCCGAAAGCAAATGAAAGCACCTATCAATACTTAATTCTTTTCTCGAAGTAAAGTATGTTTATGAATATAAGGATCAGCATCTTAGTGATAAATCGCTCCATTCGTTTGTATTTCCTTATTCGATCCTGATCTTGATCTGATCTGAATATAGATTAGGGCGAGTAAAATAAAACGAGGGACTTTCCTGAAAATATACCATCATACTCGTATATTTGATGTAGAATTGACTTGCAATTATTAATTAATGTTTGTAATAATAAAGAAAAAAAGTATCAAAATAATATTTTTTTACATTTGTACAGCTTTTACGCTATCGTTACATTTACTGTTTCATTTGCTAGTTGGATGGAACCTCTTTGTACAGTCGAGTTCATTTACATCTACACACTTACGGGAACAAAAATATCTGAACACGACCCTATTGTCAGGAGCATAACAGCAGCAACAAACGGTTAATGAGCATTTCTAAAAAAGTTTGAACATAATTTCACGGATATTTAATTGATTCCCATTTTGAATCTTAATCCTACTAATATTATAAATGTGAAAGTTTGTGAAGATGTTTGTGTGTTTAGATGTTTGGAGCTCTGGATGAATGCTTGTTACTATACGGGCGAAGCCGCGGTAACTTCGCCCGCGTTATTTCCCGTTATTATCCCAAAGGAATTCTTTACCGGGATATATAGCTTCCTGTTTCAATCCAGGATATGATCTGCGTGCATGCCAAATTTCATTGCAACCCATTCATTTGTTACCGCGTTATTTAGTAACAAACATCCAAATATCAAAACATGTTCACAAACTTTCACATTTATAATATTAGTAGGATAAGTGGTATAGGAAGTAGGATAACAGTATGATGTATGTATGTATTTATTTGATTTCTAACGTTTAGTGTTATTTATCATAAAAAAAATTGAAAACGTGCCCCTTAAATTTTTTGTACAAACTTATTTAGAAATGCTTACATAGTAATCCTACTAGTATAGGTAGTTTCACGAGAGTTGAGGTCACACACACAACAACACTGTCATGTAATGACAGCGGGATTTTGAAATTACTGTTCTTTTTTCGTACCGATAGCAGGTTCAACAGTGAATTGCAGGATAGACCAAAAAGTTTCTTTAAACTATAGCCTTGTGTTTATTCACTCACTCATTCATTTCATTCATTCACTTTTTTCCAATGAGTACTTAATGTAGCTCTGTGTGTAATCATTCACCTCAACTCTCGTGAAACTACCTATAGTTAGTTTCAGAAGCAAACTCACTTGCTGATATCTGTAAGTAGGTCAACTGAAAATTGCTGTTTTGTTACACCCTTCAAATAAACTGTTTTGTTCTCCGCCAACTGTATCCTTATTACATCTTCGGATCAGCTAAGCTCTATTTACGGAGGAATGAGGATAGCCTGCGTCCGTTAACTGAGTGATGAGGTTAACTCCCCTTCTCCGTACATCTAAAAATATATCTATCGCCGTGTACCGTATACAATTGTCTGCATTTATAAATCTAATTTATATACCTAGGTGCTAGGTGGCTTAAGCAACACATAAGCTGTTTAAAGACTCAGTTTTCGTCAATTTGGTAACTTGAAAAAGAGTTGTAACGTGACTTGAGAGGTAAAAAGTAAATACGTAGTCTGTAGAGGTCTTAGAAAATTTGAAATATTTTCAGTCGAGACTACGACAAAAGGTTTTGATAAACCAAGTGACTAAAGTATAAATGAATGTTTTGTATGAGTTTTAAACGGCGAGGAATAAACCCAAATAATAATATTTGGGTTTATTGCGAGTAAAGAAATACACGAGCATAAACCGTGATTTCAGCTTGAAATTTGGCAATTTCTGCCCATTACAACTTTTAATCAATAACATTTTTATTGTGATACATTATTCACTGGCTAGTAGTAAACCACAACAGTCCTAAACTCAACAATAGCGTAGAAAATAAATAGCCAGTAGCGTTAAATCATAAAAAAATGCTTTAGTCGGTGTGCGTCTTTTAAAATAAAATAATATATAAAATAGCTTATTTCTGCAAGTAGAGCCTCAAGGGCTCTTTTACAAGTCTGATTCTAAATATGTATTATTTCTTTTGGCGCTTCGGGTGACCTTCTAGTGAGAAGAAGCGCCGGAAGAAACTCACCAGTTTCTCTTTTTTTTTTAATGTTAAAAAATAGCAACAGATATGACATTATTACATATTCGATTTCATTAATACGTTACAATAAACTTAAAACTACTTTTTCAGAGATATAAATTAAATAATAGAAAATAAATTGATATTAAAAATCATGGAGATGTAAAGAGTCTCCGTTGTCAAAATATTAAGTTTTGGAGGTGTAAAGGACCTCCAAACGTCAAAATATAAAATGGGAACGTTTACTAAATATCTTACAGAAATGTAAAAATTCTGCGACTCACATGATATAACTTAAAAAGTAAATTAAAATAAAATTAATACAGTTTTTTCTTAGAGATGTATATGGTCTCTAAGTGTCAAAACAGTTAACAAGTTCAAAAACAGAAAAAATCAACGAATGAGACATAAAATGTAGTTATTAAAATGTAGTTATTTCCAGTTGCAGTTAATCCCACGGTGTTTCATCATTCATGTAGTCTTGTGTGCTGTAATAAGCTTTGGACATGAGCTTACGCTTTACACAATTTGAATTTTCTTTTGAATCTTTTGAGACGCACATCTAAGGCACATTATAATAGCAGTAATTTTTCTTTCTACAAAAGGTACAACGCATGCTTGAATGTGTACGCGCCGTGTACAAAGAAATAAGAATGCGTAAGAATGCCTCAGTATGGATCGCACTCACACAGACGTGCTATCGTGTGACTGTGTGAATACGTGTCGCGCTCTCCTAAACAGCCGAAGTTGGACTACCTGCTTGTCTTTATACTTTGTCTAAGGCCTGTTAATGATATTTAAACATCATTCTAGGATTCGTAGTCACTTACCATCTAGAAGCACTAATGTAAAATAATTTTAATCATTAGATATACCAGTAGAAAAAGTTCAACGAATTCATATCACGTATACCACTGTTAATCGATGTTTTTGAATAAATTACTACATTTAGGCCTAAATTTCCCCACAGGAACCGTGTCGCAAGCAGAAAATAATTCCTCGTCCAAGGTTTGCCTTAAATATTAAACACCAAATGAATATTCAGACGCCTTAAACACGATAACTCAGTTATACTTGTGGCATTCATAACGACATGATGACAGATCCAAGAAGGTACAAATGCATAATTACAGCATTACCACTTTATTGCTGCGGTTACATTCACATCACTGACTAATATTTGTTTTATTTACGAACCGCAAATCTAATTTTGATGACACAGACTTCGCTACTAATGGGTGGCGTTAGCAAAATGTAACTTGACATACATACACATTACAAGATGCTAGTCCTGGTTCTATCAAGAGACTTCGTATCGACTTTTGTGCTTTGCATAAATTTGCATGACAAGATGTTCGTATAGCACTTGCTTATGCGGAAAACATGATACCACCCCTGGGTACATTACCGTGCTGTGTATCATAAAATTTATCAAGCGTTTTGTTGGAAATAACACCGGTTTAATGTCATGGCGTATCGAAAGGGGAAAGGGAATCTTTACGTGATACGCGTAGCTTACAAATTGCATATATTTGATCGGATAAATTCGAGGTGATGTCAGTTTGCGAATTGGCCAAATCTGAGTTGATTCTGGGTAATCGTGTTTTCAGGCGTTATATGATATAGAAAGGTAGTTGGTGAAGTGCTCTTCTAAGGTGCTAACAAATTAGCTACCGATATTTTAAGGGAAGATACTTTACGTTACAATAATTAACAATAACTAGAAATTAAGAAAATTTTTCGTATAATTTTTTGGTTTTCATTTACCGAACAAAATAAATAAATTAAAATTCTACCCAAACTTAATCATACTGTTAATTTAACTGACAAGAACATTTTCTGTTAAGTGGCCAGTTCATTCATATTGAAAAATTAGTAACCATGAAGATAATCAAAGAGGTCTTAATGACTGACAATTGTTTACCTCATTAACAGGGTGCTTTACGTAGCAAACTTACTTCCCTAATTTTTTCCAAAAAATATACATAATTTGTTTATTATTTTTTACATAAATAAACTCAGAAAGCTTAGTACTATCAGCCCTAAAAATGTCGCCAGCTAATTTGTTAGCACCTTATATACATATATATATTTCAATAGGTTTATAAATAAATTATTGTTGTATAATATAATTTTTTCCTGACTTTCTATGATAAGTGGAATAATTGTGATGATAGCTATCTCAATATTTTATACCAGAGCTGTCAGAGCGTACTAAGCAGTAAAAATATTACTAGACTAGGACATAAAGTTAATAGTTTTAAAGGTGAAACAGTAATTCAGACTATTATATTCCAGTTATCTTTTAATATTTTATTCCAGTCGATTAAAAAAACATCGGATTTTAAAACAACATTTTTGTAAGAGAAAGAGATCGTAAATAATTTTTTACCATTATTTTTGACCGAGAGAGCGAAGCGAACGAAGTGACGAGTGAAGTGACCTTCGGAATTTTGAACAAACAAAGTGACCTCTTGAATACACCGTACTTAGAGTTATTAAGCTGAATGTGGCTTAAATCTTTTACCAAAAGTAACCATCAAATCCGGTATACCATATTCATAAATTTTTAAGCGAAAACGCTCGCAAGCTTGTTGACAATTTCCGTTTTGCCCGCGGCGGGGGCGTATTCTAATGAAGTATCGCTTTTATGATGGTTTTATCATCGCTTCCGTGTCGCTTGACGAATAACAGCGCCTATAGCGGCGTTGTGTAATCTCCTGATTTTTAAAGAGATATTTTTGACACTCTTTCGGTCGTCGTAAAAGTGGAATCGACATTTGAACTGGCTATTGTGCTACGAAAGGTCGCTTGTTAAAGAGACAAAATGCTAATAGGATGAGGAAAGCGGATACGAAACATTGTCGTTAGAAAAAAAATAGCGCACCACTTAGCATATAGGATGCAAATACGCGAACGAAATAAAAATGAGGTTTATTTTTTGATGTTTTATTTTGTACTTATTGTTCTATGAACTTTCTTTTTTAAGTCAGTATCCCAATGTTAACTATTGTACTTAGGTTTTTAGTGACTGATGATTTAATAAAACATTTTTTTTGTGACAACAAATTTGTGCATAAACGTAGTTTTTCGCAAACAAAGTCACTGGTTCATCATTTCAAGTCACTTGAAACAGTAGAAGTCAGTACAAATTCACATGAGGTGTTTTAAAAGCTTAGTACGTGTGTAAGCTTTTTTATTTTCAGGTCTCAGAATAAGGACGTTTGATCAAAAATCGATTGACATCATTTAAAAAGTAGAATCCCAATAGGACAAAGGGCGCTCAATTGCGACACCATTCGAAGCCTCACGCACTCGTGGCTTCCACAATACGGACGCCAGAGTGTTAACAAAATAAAGAAAGAACGTGTTTTTATTGACATTCCCACTAACTTCCCTAAACACGCACCGCTTTCTCTGATCTATCCCAATTTGACTTCTATGTCCCATACAACTAGGGTTATTTTCTAAGATTGCAGTCGAAGAAGATACGCTGTTGCTAAAGCAAGATCAGTTTTCTAAGTCAATCCGCAGCGACGCGATGTGAATACCTAAAGGAAATTGATTGATAAATATTTGAGGCCCTTTTTTATATTAGTTGTTGTTGATTTGGCTATGATTTGCCAGCGGTGACGTTGACATTTGGATAGAAGTATTTTTTCAGATGAATTAGATTTTCGGCAATTGTATTTTTATTTAAGTGCATTTCTAAAAAAGTTGCTACGTCAATTGGGTACTTGACTGTAACCGAAATCTGTAAAAATTATATAAGATCCTTTTAAAATAATCAAAATAAGGTAATTTACCCGCAGCGCCAAAAGAAAAGAATAGAATCAGACATGTAAAAGAGCCCTTGAGGGCCTACTCAATAAGGCCTGTGTTATGGATATTAGACGACGATATATTTAATAGATACAAATACTTAAATATATAGAAAACATCCATGACTCAGGAACAAATATTCGTGCTCATCACACAAATAAATGCCCTTACCGGGATTCGAACCCAGGACCTCTTGCTTCGTAGGCAGGGACACTACCAACTAAGCTAAAGCGGTCGTTTATTAAATCTTACATCTTCTGATGATGCCGAAACAAACGGACCGTAGGGCCCAAATTGGGAGCATATTCCTCTAAAATATGAACCTCATTACCAGCTCCTCATTTCCGTCACACTAAGCCGGCGTTTAGGACGCAGTACAAAAAAATAGAGCGAACATTTCTCTTAAATAAAAAGCCATATAAATAAGGTGCCCAATTTTTCCAAAGTGTCTCATCTTGGGATAGGAAGCAAACGAGAGCTCGGGAATTATACCCCTCACTAATTGCTTCTCCCCTCTTCCGTTCTCTTCATACATTTTTCGTACGTCGCGGCCCGAGCAATTTAATCCTGCTTTTACGGTGCCAGTCGAATTACTGAATAAATGCGAACTCGTTGACTCTGTACATACAGTGGGAATGGTTTTTGTGAAAGGAACTTTATAATCCAGAGCGTTGCCAATTCCTGGAATCCGTCCGTAGCAAACTAAGTTTCTCACAAGCTTTGACACGTATACAAACTAGCAATAAAACGGCATTTTAGGTATATTTTCATACCACTGAAAACGACGTTAAACCTGTTTGTAGCGTAATTATTATCATAGTTTTAAGTATAATATTTTTCTACTGGAGGATGCCCGCAACGTCGTTCGCGGAGGTGGAACAAGTAAAATGTCTGTCGTCGTAGTCAAGTAGATTTTTTTTACAGGGATTATAATCGGCCTGCATACCAAATTTCTTGGAAATCTGTCCGGTGGGTTTAGTGTGATGCGTGAACAAACAAAGAAACGCACAAACAGAAAAAAAATTAACAAACAGCTCATCATCATCATCATCATTTAAGAGCTTTGCTCTTGTCGGTGGAGAAGACGCCATTTTGTACAGTCCTCGGCCATACATTTTAGGTCCTGGTAGGACACGACATTGACCTTTTCTTTGAGCTGTAGCACGTAATTTCCCCGAGGTTAGAGTTATTATAACTGTTTGTTATTTACGCTGTATTACTTATTCCTTACGCTACTCCCCGGTCATTTTTGTTCGTGAAAAGGCTCAAGGAGCTGTCAAAACTATCGGACTTACTTCGTAGCGGTAGGCTGCACGCATGCGAGCGCGTGGCAACCGAGTTTTGCACTGCCGGCGGTAAGTGACGTACTCAAGGTCGCGCTCGGCGAAAAACGAGTGTCAACCCCCTGGTAGTTGGTCAAAAATGAAACATTGACAATGTCCATACTTTTTGGTTACCTGAAAAAAAATATATCCTTATAAGATACCCAAAGAGCCAGAGATAAGCAACATTCAAAATATGAGACAGTTGTGCTCGATATCAGCGCTGTCATTTTCAAAGAGTTATGTCTAATTCGTATTTGTTTTAATTGTATACTGTTTAAGTTATAGTTTGCTATTCCTAAGTACCTAATTGGTGAATACTGAATTGTTATTTGTAACGTTCAATTCAACATGAGTGATTCTGTGGGGCAGTGGAAGAAACGTTTGCATTAGCGTGCGATGTCACTCGACCATCACGGAGAAGAAGCGAATGTTTATTTTATGGTTTACAAACTGTTTGACAATTTTACATTAAATAAATATTATTACAAGTATTACAACTTTACAGAAAATGTTTGGAATCCCTGGTTCTGTTTTCTTCTAGAGTCTATTGTTATCCGGTACGCACTATAAATTGCATGAATGGGTAAAAAGTTGAAGCGTGAAAGCATTGCCTTATAAACAAACTTGCTTCGGCATTTATATTAGGAGCGACTAATAAGGATAATTATATACGCAAAGTGACTTTGACAATGTTATTTAGATTTTATATTGTAGCATTAACGACTGCCAGCAAATTATAAATATTTTATTAGAAGATAAAAATTTAAAAATTAAACGTCTCGGGCAGGGTTCGAACCTGCATCTCCTACGGCTATCCGGGCCAACACAGGCGTGCTACCAACTACGTCACCGAAACGTTGCCCAAGTCATCCAATTTTTCAGCCAGTTTCCGAGGTATATAATTTTTTTTAATTTTTCCTTTCTACTAAAATATTTAATGTTATTTAGGCTGTCACCTCCCCGGGTTGCTCCCGTGCGTAATATGCTCCGAAGGTGACATTCCATTTTCCCCGTCAAAATATAATTAGCAAGCACTTTTGACTGTTAGAAAAGCATTATAATCATGATTTTTTTAATAGTAGATTTTTTAAGCTACCAAAGACTTTGACAAAGGTATTTGTCTGACCTGTTTCTTTTGTGAGTCAAAAAATAGAGGTTATTACTTGACATTAAGCCAGTGAACTGATTCAGGGCTGTCTCCGCGATCAAGATTGATAGCTAGGTGCCCGAGAGTGCTTTCTTGTGTTTACGGAAAGTTTTCAATGGATAAACCGATACAGAATTTGACGTATGTTTGTCGAAGTTTATAAAAGGGCCAGAGATACAAAGTAATAATATTATTCATCGTTTGTGGGTTGTCTTTTGAGACAAAAAAGTTTTTTTTTGTGTTAACGAGTAAGTAGCTTAAGCTGTTTTTACTTTTTTTTTATCGGCCATAAAAGTTCATCACATTAATTTGATGTGTTTTTTTAACTCGATAAATGGAGCTCGGTATAATAGTAAGCAGCTCTTAGAGAGAAGTGGCAACGCATCGTGAAGCGTGTAACCAATACCCGAAATGACAACCACGACCAAAGGTCAACAGTAATATCGACGAACAAGAGGAAATTGAGCATCACGCTGTACATCAAATTGTATATTTCACCAATGTCAGAGGCAAACCATTTAGAACTATATCCCATCTATAGGTATTACGCAAACAAGCGAACAACGGATTTGTGTGCCGTGTTAAATGGGCAAATATTGGTGTTTGGAGTGTTAGCCGAAACGTGACTGGTAAAGAGTAAAAGTATAGAAGATACATAAAAAACAGTGCGGAAATCTTAAGAAATGTGTCTAAAATCAATGTAATTATGTAAAAAGATTGTTTGAACTGACTTAGTCTTGGAATCTTCGTTTAGTTGTTTTAGATTCAATTTAACTCTCTGTGAAAAATTGTGAAAGAAACGAACACTGATTGACACCAAAGAAAACAGTTACTACCCATAAATGCGGCGATGAATGAAAAATAAGACAGAGCAAGATAAACTAAGCATGCGACAAAATAGAGTAACAAACTACTTTTGTGACACAATTGTTTCCGATAGTCCTTAGTCAAAAATATTACTTAAGAACCGTAAACTGTTTTTAAAAGAGCTGTCGAACCTGTACCACATGTTGATGATTGATTGATATCATTTATAACTTTAATTTAACTCAATTAAAATAAAATTATATTGAATTACTGCACCAATTACGTAGACTATGCAGTAAACGAAGGGAGCGGTTTGAGCAAGAATTCTTTGGCTAACCCATCAAACACGTCCTTTTGAAGTATGGATCAAGATGAGACTAAGTATTAAGCGATTCGAGTTCGCAAACAAATTTATTAATGCTGATGGCTTCAACATCATGATAAATTCATTTATTCCACTTTGCCGCAATTCGCGGTTGACTCGTTCATTGATTAGAGCTACCGAAAATTAATATTTTAATGGATTTTTGGTTTAAAATAAACGAGCTTTGACACAAAGTCGTTCTAGGAGATTTTATTTCGTTTCGACTGAATTGGATTTGAATGAAATAGTAATTGGATTTCAAGTAACGGCCACTAACCGCTCAATTCAGAATTAGCTACTCGTAAGTACATACCTACGCGTCAATCGCTTTAGAGATTTTTCTAGTTTTAATTGAAGTATATTTAGTATTTTTTTGATTGGGGTGCCTAACGTGTTGTTGACAAATGTTTCATGTAGTTTATAGTAAAGTTATTTGTTAGGTTTGTTTTAAAGCAATCCCAAGGAAATAACAAGGAGGTTATTTTGATGAGCAAGTACCTTGACTTGGCTCACGAGGTTACCGCCATGTGGGATGTTGATTCGACGATCATTGTTCCGATAGTCGTTTCGGCGAACGGGCTTATAGCGAAGAGTCTCGATCACCATCTCAAGAGACTCTCGCTAGATGGCTAGATCAAGGGTCAGATAAGAAGGCGGTACTTCTGGACACGGCCTCATCGTTAGGAGGTTCCTCTCTCTGCAGCCCTAACCACCGGTAGCTTGGGCCCCGCCCCGCTGCCGGCGGCACCCTAGGTTAGGTTTTTTATAATATGTTTATACTTTGTAATTTCATTTTGTATTTTACTTTTTATGGGGCTTACTATGTTTATATAGTTTTAGTTTATAGTTATACTTTTTATGGGCTAGTTCGATTTGTGTAAGATTGTCCCCTAATATTTATTTATTTATTTATAATTTTATTTATTTATTATTATATATGTATTATAAAATTCCTAACCTAAGAAAATAAAGATGTACCTACACCAATAAAAATTGTAATTAATATCTATCAATCTAATTCTAACAGACCATACAAATTTGTTATCCCTGTAAATAAGAAACACGACGCCACAAAAATTGGAACAAATACTCACTTTTTCCTAAGGAAAACTTTCCCAGCTACACAGGAAAGTGCGGAAATAATGAAACGTCTCTCCGACGAGTCAGCACAAAATTTCTTTTGAGACGGCTGTCCTTGGGAATTAAGATTGATGAATTGCCGTGTTGTTTTACTTTCGCTCTCAGAATTTTATTTATATCTGGCAAAGTGGAACAGCTGGGGATGGGATTGCAGATCCAATGACAAAGATATCTGTGGACTTTCCATTGAAATTGTTACCCCCTATTTAAGTAACTATCTTTATCATACGTTGAGGAGTTATGTAATAGCACCTACATTACACAACACAACTAGGGTGGTAATACAAAGAAAGGCCGAAATCGCAGAAGTTTGCGGCCCGAGCTGCAAGCGAGGAACGTAAATATGCGATCGAGGGCTTTCTTTATTACCTCCCGTGTTGTGTACACCATTTTATGTCTACACTTGGTCAGAAAGCGCCTTTTTTCGTACGCACAGCATGTGGAAAAAGCCACTTTATGGCCAGGTGTGGCATAAAGTAACTAAAATGATACGTTTGCTTCCATCTGACCCTGTCTAGAACCACCTCCTTGATTTTCTTTGCGTAACGGCTACCTTCTCTTTTATTTGTGTCATGCAGTTTATCCTTGGTCCTTGCTTTAGGTACCTTGCTTGCCATTCATCGTTATCTTCGTAACTCTCGACCCTCTTAAGATCCTTAGTTAATTTATGATATTTTTTATAAATTACAGTTTGTTTATTAGTTACTGTTGACTTATGTTTACATTTAGTGGCTGTGCAATAGGTTTGATTATGTATAACCAAAATGTGCAGTAGTGATTGTTTGGGTTAAATGCAGTTTATACACATTGTACTGTTTCTTGTTTACAATTGTAACATTTGTTTTCTGGTTGTCAAGTCAAATGACAAATGCAATGTCAGTTAAAATAAGGCTATGTGAACACTTACGATTAAATACGACGTAACTCAATGTTTGCTATTGTTTACAAAATAATACAGGATGTTATAGAATCATTAATTAATTAAATTTTATTTTTGGTATTTCAATTATACATTTTAAAAAGTGTTAGTATTTTAATAATTTATATTCCACAATCTTATTTATCGTCTAGACATGCTCGGATTTAAATAAATGGTTTTCGTGAGTTTACATACTATTTACACTTATTTTTATTTTATTACCGAAAACGTCTTTACAAAACTGCCGCAATAAAAAACCACCGTCAAAACAATTTAAAACTATACTTTTTTTCAGGCCCATACTGCATACTTACATCAATGTATAACTTGCTCTTCTAGTCTTTATTAACTCATAATTTTATTCAATCGGTGCATTGAGTAAAAAACTATCGAAAGTTTTAAAAAAATCAGATTAATTAAAGGTCACCTGTAAAAAAAGGGTTTTTTAATCCAACGTAGCGAATTTGCAAATGGGCGCGCAATTAGTGACCCGTGCGAGAGCGCTACGTAAGCAACTAGTATTTATGTGCATTATGCTTTATTACTGTGTTCTGTGTGTGTTCTAAAACGCTCAAAACACGTAAACGCACTTTCCCTCCCGTTAAAAAAATAATGTCACACTAATCTGAATGAAAGTACACAATAATTATACAGCGCGTGGGCCCGCGTGACCCGACGAACTTTAACTGTGTTCCTCGAACAAAGCGCACTGGTTTTCTTTTGAGTTTTCAACTTCACGGACTCTGATCCGTCTCGTTGATGGTCTTGTGGAAATATAATAAATAAATGATCGCCCTAAACTTACCCCCTTAGGCCTTTGGTCGTGGTCTTCTTTTCGTTTTTCTTTTATATTGAATATATTATTCGCCCCGAATTCGAAGTGACAATATCTCTTCTTTTTTCCGTACTCTCATCCATAGCGCACAGAGACCGCAAAGAGATCGTATATGCCAATCCCACCCCAAGGCGAAATATATATAATAATAATGAATGAAATAAAATAAACAAACTGTAATAGTACTTTTATGTAATTTCTCAAGACTGGAAATGACATTTCAGCACGTGTATTAAACTACGTTTTTTAGTAAATTTACGAAAAAACAAAAATGATGATGTTGATTTTACGAAGAGACATACATTCATATGATAATTTAAGTGCAATTACATGGTTCACCTCAAAGAAATATATCGAGATATAAAAGGAAATATTTCGTCAATTTGTATGGGAACCAAAGCGTGTAACGTTTTTCGCTTGGCGTTTGACGCCGAAAGTGTAATTTAGTGATGGAAAACATACATTTTCCATTTAATTCGGTGGTATTTGAACAATTAAATATACCATTATTATCACATGTTCAAATCTTTCTTTATTACCTCCCGTATTGTGTACATCATTTTAAGTCTACACTTGGCCAGAAAGCGGCTTTTTCCGTACGCGCAGCGTGCGGAAAAAACCACTTTATGGCCAGGTGTGGCATAATAGTAGATTACACAACTAGGGTGGTAAAACAATGATGAGATCACAGATGTTTTCGGCCCGAGCTGCAAGCGAGGGACGTAAAGATGCGATAGATGGCTTTCTTTATTACCTCCCGTGTTGTGTACATCATTTTATGACTACACTTGGCCAGAAAGCGGATTTACGCGGATTTAAGCGGCGCTACGCGTGCGGAAAAAAACACTTTATGGCCAGGTGTGGCATAAATAATGTTTCATCAATAATATTGTACTATAGTATTGAAATAAAAACGGATCACTCACGTTATACAAAATACGAGACATGCACTCGACATGTTTCGGAAGCATTCGGCATTCCCTTAATCATGAGTAGCATTCGCGAACGCTGCTCGACGACTACCTGCGTCTAGCAGCTCTAGTCTGTCAGCGCGGCTCGACGCCGGCGCGGGCGCGGGGGGCGCGGGTGCAGGCGACGATCTACCCTCATTGTTATTATCTACCGTACACACAACGCTGCTCACGTCACACTCTAAGGGCGCGTTCCCACTAACTACCGGCTCACTACGAATAACTGTTTTAAGCGGCACCGACCATCCATTATCCTGGTTGAAATTCGGGTGACGACTTATCTAAATGGCTTCACGCACTTTTATTGATCCGTTTTTATTTCAATATGTTTGAGTCTTACGGTGGTTCTCTAAGTAAAATATTGTACAATAATAATAATAAAAAAATATCCACTATAACATCATCATCGGTTTACTAATATGTGGCCGAAAATTATAAGGCAAATTATCACTTCGCAAACTATTTTTCCCATAGTTTCATTTCGCAGAATCATCTGATGGCAAACCAATGCTTCGCATATATAACATATCGCAAATTATTTTTTAGAATATTATTAGTTAGCAAAATATTTAGTTGGTCATGTTTCAAAATGTCTTTAATTGTTTTGTCGAATGTATTGAATGGCATAAGTTATTTTACTCATAATATTATGACGCATAATACTAATATACGCTGTTATAAGGCTGTTCATTCCATCTTGTCGCAGGTCGCAGTTCTAACCTAACCTATACGGGTGTGTAATGATCGGTATAACTACTTTTGATATATTTTCACTGGATATATCAACATTTGATATAATTTCATAGTATATAATCACTTAAGAGGCATAATAAACTTTTGATATAACAACTAAGTAGATAATTTCAGAGTGTATAATGTTCAATAAGTATAATAGTTGTTTAATATAACGTTTATCTAATATAATGAACATATGCAATAAATATTATTGGTATAATGTGACTTGAGATATAAAATGTTCTGTTATTTTCATTTTCACGGTTCTAATATAACCTAACCTATTTTTTGGGCAGTATCGTTTATGTTAGGGTCACGGTTACCTAAACTAACCTAACCTATTTTTTCTGCCAGCAGTTCGTTTTTGTTGAGGGACGCAGTTCAAACCTAACCTAACCTACTTTTCTGCCAGCAGTTCGTTTTTGTTGAGGGACGCAGTTCAAACCTAACCTAACCTACTTTTCTGACAGCAGTTCGTTTTTGTTAGGGGACGCAGTTCAAACCTAACCTAACCTACTTTTCTGACAGCAGTTCGGTTTTGTTGGGGGACGCAGTTCGAACCCTAACCTAACCTAACCTAACCTAATTGAACTTATGGTATGAGTTTTTTTTAATGCGGGGGGCTTCGCCCCCCGAGCCCCCCTTGCGGGGGGCTCCGCCCCCCCGTCCCCCCTTTTCCTTCTATGCCCTAATAACTAATTAACCTAACCAACCTTTCTGGAGACAGTTATACATTATACCAATACTTCATTATACCCACTGAACGTTATATCGAACAAAATTATATCACATGTACTTTATACCACATTACTATTATATTAATTATTGTTATATTACATGTTCATTATGCCGGATAATAGTTAGATCCTATCAAAATATACAAAATGTTGTTATTCTAAAAGTTCATTACATCCCTTAATCGTTATATTGACCAATAATATACCATTAGTTTTTATATCGACCGTTACGCACCCAACCTATACACCGAACAATGAAAAGTCCGAATCTATGATAACCCGATACATCAAAAAGACGAATTCCGATAATCAATGTACCGATTTTTAAAATTCCGAAATTCAATACACCGAACAATAAAATTTCCGACTCAATAAAAGTGGGAGAATAGGCCTTAGATTTAGCTAAACTGACCTATTAACCTAACTGGGCTGTGGTTAATTTTCCTTAGCGTCACCGTTTCAACCTGAAAGGGCTGTGACCAAGTCGACGAAGCCCCGCTGCGCGGGGCTTCTATTTCTTTCTAAGGGACGCAAGCGACCTAACCAACCTACCTAAATTAAACCAGATATGGTTTTAAAGGTTTTTTCCATATCTGGGGGGCTTCGCCCCCCCGTCCCCCCTTTTTCGCTTTATACCAACTCGTTTCCCTCGGAGTTGTCGTCTTTTCCAATTTTAGATAATCCAGTTTTAATAAAAAGTATGCGAAGTTTAAATTTGGGCAAACGTTATTTGACAATAAATAGTTAGCTTTAATAAAACATTTGCTTAGTGACTATTTTTCTAAATAAATCTTGGTAAAATGAATATCTGCTAAATATTATTGTGATCAAATAAAAAGTATGCGAAATAATACTATGCTAAGCATTGGTTTGCCAACTAAAAGTACTGCAATAAGTTGGTTGGGAAGTGAAATTAGGCGAAAAATATTTCGGCCAGATGGCAGTACACCATCATCATCATCATCATTTCAACCTTGATGCATCCACTCCTGAACATAGGTTTCCCACCAAAGACTTCCACAGCTTACGGTCGAACGCCTCCTGCCTCCATCGACGTCCGGTGTCCCTAACCAGGTCGTCAAACCATCTTGTGGGGGGCCAACGTACGCCGCGACCTTTTTTTTTTAGCCTCAAAGAGCAGAAATTTTTGTTGACGTTGAGTGGATCGGACTAAGTTTTAAAATGAAGTCGTTTGTCGGGAGATTGTTTTCTTTGTCGGGAGTCGGAAGGACATACAAAAAATCGGGAGAATCCCGCCAAATCCCGACCATGTGGCAACCCTAGCTATAAGCCCAGCCCATTGGCACTTTAAGAGAGGAAGAAGAAGCCAGCCTCTCGTAATAAGTGCAGTACCGCACCGACTGGATGATGATGATGTTGTGTGGGGACGCCCGGCCGGTGTCAGGCGGGCTTTCGATCAGTTGTGTATGTTCATTCAGCCCAGTTCCCCGTTGTTGGAGCCAGCGGTTACAGTCCCGGCGGTGCTCCCACACAGCGCTTCACTTCGAATCTCCCGGTTTTCCTGCAGAACAGAAGGATATTCTTAAGGTTAATGTCCTTTAGCTCAACAAATTATTTTAATTTTTATTCAAAAATGTATGCTCGCGTATTTTTTTTGCTCAAAATAATATTTCGTAAACACTTCTCTAGGCCCTGGGGCTAAGCGACGCACGACAGTATGTCACTGTCGAGCCACTGATAAGAACATTTTAATACTTTATTTAAAAGCTTTTAAACTACCCTCATTCGTATTTAACCTGTCCGTTTGGTCGCTTCACGTAACAAAAAGCGACATTAAAGCCCATTCAATTGAGGCTTTGACTGCTGACCATTGTCCGTTAAAATAATTCTCGTGTACACCTATCCAGAACTTTGCTCTTTTTAAACAGTTTTATTTAGCTTGACCACCTAAGCATGTACCTATGTATTTGTTTATTTAATGTGTTCGAACTGATATATTTGGTCTTTGTATCAATTATCGTAATAAATATGTGTATATTTGTTTTAAATAATGCAACTCATTTCAGTTTTAACTACTTCGCACCTGAAAATCATAATACTTACCCAAAAAAGATTATTTACAATTACGTTATTTTATTACTCGTAATTGATTTGGGCGGTACTTTGCGGAAACCTATTTGAAATTACTGGTCAAACATAGCTGTGCTAGTTTTTTAATTATTTATAAATTTATTATTTATGATTGAGTGATTTCAGTACTTCCCAAGTATTTTCATTTTTATAAAGACTTGAGCCAAAGTTTTAATTGACACTGATTTGATTTTTCACTTCAAGAACTAGTTAACTTTGAATTGAGTAAGTGAAATTTTAGCCTAACGTAAATTATATTTATTTATTTATTGGGTTGGAGAAGTTTTCATTTCCTGGGAAGAATCAGAAGGTAGCCAGTGGCTCAGCTGATTATTTAAAGTAATACCATTTACCTAAAAAAAAGGTTTTTATTTATTTTATTGAACTCGTATGTCAATGTAAAGCGCATTTATTTCGTAATCTTTTCTTCACCGTAACCAAGAACTAAAACAATTGAAATAGCAAAATAGCTGGACGAAAACATATTTATAAACCTATATGAGTGTTTGTGTTTACTAAAGCATTGGAATTAACCTTAGCAATGTCAATCCCAAGAAAAAAACGGTTTCGGAGAAAAATGCTATCAATGCAACGTCTATCAGTGATTCAAGGCTAACCTGGGTTTTCAGCATTAATCTGTGTTTAAGTGGCTGAGTACTTCAGCCAGCAATGCGTCTTCTAGACTTGTTTTAACTATGCTGCCAAAGGAGCATTCCATGAAAACATTTACTTTTTGTCGCTTACGTAACGCTATGGTAGCTACCCAAATAAAACTTATTAGCTGCTAAGAAACACTACTAATCTTGAAAGCAAGTTATGATATTATATTACCAAATACCGATATACAGCTTCCTAATTTTACATGTCAAAAGTATTAAAAAGTTAGTATCGCTTACGTAACGTTTTCGTGGAATGCTCCCAAAATGCTATGAACTTAATATTGACAGTTACCACCGTATATACAAAAATATGTCAAAAATCTACTACTATTTGACGTACCAGGATGATATGACAGCTAGTATTGATTTCTAAGGCTGCTGGCATAGTGTAACAGCCTAAGCACTAAATGAGCAGCCAATCAAGTAAATAGCAGCTACCAGGGGCGCATAAACCGGCAGGCACTCGGTCATCGCAGCTGATGTTCAGCTAACCGCCGTCCCATTGGGCCCGGTGCCAGCCACCGCCTATTCCTCCGGGACGCCGATTATACCGAAATACTTACGCGAATTCATTCGTTTCAATTTTCTGTCTCATAAAACTCTTTTTTATCAAAAGCTTTTTAGTAACTTGTAAATCTTGCAAGCTGAAATTGGGCTCAAAATTTGGTATACTTGCGTATTTTTGGCGGCAATGCCATATTATATATAGGATATATATATTTTATATAATGGAGTCGGAAGGTGGCAATAGGATCATCTAAATTATAATGTATTTTTGGGGTTCCGTACCTTAGAAGGAAAAAAAGACGGAACCCTTATAGGATCACTCGTGTGTCTGTCTGTCTGTCAGTCACAGACAATTTACTCAGAAAGTACGGGACCGATTGATGACCCAAAGACGAACGTGTAACTGAAATATATGAATTTTAAACACGGGGCCACGTTTTGGGGGGTAAATAAACAAATAAGTTAAAAGAAAACATAGAAAACTATATCGTGTGATATATTACTTACTTAAATGAAAGGGCTCGCTGTGAGAATCTTAAATGTATAAATTTTTAAAATTTTATGTAAATACATTTAAAATTATTTAAGAAAATAGGCGAGAAATTACCATTCCCATACTTACCTCCGAAACTATTGGAACTAAAATTACAGGAAAGCCTATAAGAAAGAAGTAACTATAAAAAATATTTTATGAAATGAGAACAGATTATCGATCTATCACACGACCCTGTTTTAAGGTTTGGATTTTTTTAAGGACAATGTGAAAAGAAGGCAATCATTGGACCAAAATGCTTAGGAGGAACAGATAATGGAGAAAAATGCCGGTCACTTTACTAACGAGAGCAAAGATCTTAAGTAACAAGGGACCGTTCAAATAAGATGAGGATACTCTTGGTGGGAAATTGTAGGTATGTTTCTCATATTTATGTAGGTTTGAAAAATATAACGGTATGATTGAGCCCAATATTTTATCTTGGCCGTTGCTGGTGTGATGTGATTCTAATGGTCATATAAACGGAGATTTCTCAAATAGTCAATTTGCAGTGAAAGTATTTGAAGATGCACCTTAAACTCCTTCATCGCTTTTGACGATAAAATTCGTTCGCTTTCAGACTTTTAGTACTATTTAGTTTAAAATTGTTCATTTTTACTCAATGTTTACTTTGGTGAGATACAAAATGAGGATTTCCCTTTTTTCCCATCGTTTTATTTATCTGAATGTTGTGATGGTCATTGGATTGTAAGTTACAGATGCCATTGGATTTTCAGCAAATAATTGTACAAAAAATCTTATATGCGAAACATGGTCTTTTGTCTATCTATATAGGCTGATAGGTATATGGTGATAGATGACAGATGACTATCCAGTCTACTCCTAAAAGTGTCTGGCTCAGAAACACCGAAGCCGACAGAGAGTTTCACGTGTTGGCTATGCGTATAACAAAAATGTACACCGCTTTAAGCGACATACGGGTGTAGTATATAAATATTTTTCTACTCCTGTACTTTTATCTGTCTTTTACTTGGTCACGAACACTAATATAAGAACATACATAATTTGAGTTCAGAGAAGTCTATACTCTATTCCCCATAACAGCACGTTATAGTCGCAAAACGATACTGCTAGCAGTCACAGATTTCTAAATCTAGGTTAAACTTAGGTCAAGGATTAAGCGCTCAATTCTAACTTTACAATAAAAATGCACAGCTACCAATTTAACAAACAATTAAATTCCTACGGTTTTAAGAAAACAAAACTTTCCGAACTAAATTAATTGATGCCAACAAAAAAAAAAGTATTTTTATTATCGTCACTGCGTGTCACTAGTGAGTATACGTCAACTTAAAAAAAGTTTACCATAGACACAAATGCTGTCAACCATATGTCATATTTGCCTTGTTTAATTTAATTTTGTATTTTATATTTTAAAACCTAGTTGTAGAAAAAGTATTGTATGCAACGTTGTATAATTAAATCAAAAAACGCTCATGGCGTCTCTATTTGCGATACTCGCCGCCGCGGCGGCTCGTATCGTATCGACTCGCGCTAATCGCATTTATTGAGCCTACATATATAACTGTTGCATAAAATACTATTATATATTTTTTAGTACTTTGACTACTGTACTTTGACCATCGTGATCTTATTTGTTTTGTTTTAGTTTCTGTATCTCTTTTTAGAATTGTTTACGTTGTTATCAATGAATGGCATTAACCAACTTTGTTCTTACTTTATATAAGCTCTTCCTACGACGAAATCGCTGGCTCTCGAGTCACACGTTTTATCTTGGGGGAGAATGAACGGACATGGCTAGAAATGTTTTTATAGTTTTGTAGGTATGTATTGTCAATGATTTTATTAACTTACTAATGTTATATTGCGCAATAAGATAAATATTGTATTTGTATTAGTTTGTAAGTACTTATTGTTTGCCGTTACAGGGTGTCATGGGCTGTCAAAATACTGTACCTAATATATCATAATTACGATGTTCATGACTATATAATGGAATAAATTAAAATGAAATAGTAAAAATATAGAATAATATTGCCATTTACAGGCGTACGTCACTCCGCGATTCTGTTACGTGATAATAATTATTATTTCTTGCCTAATGCATTAGGCAACTCAGTGGTTGTCGCGCGCCGACTCGAAGCGCTGCGCCGAGTCGCTCTCGCGTAATACGTACCTACATACTCGATCGAAATGAATAACGTGAAATATGCAAAAAAAGACATTGTGTTGCGGAAGGTTGCCGCAGTACTGACTTAAATTCGTATCACTCATTTTTCTGACTTCCGCATTATCTGTATTATACATATACACCGTGTTTTTTTTATTTCCGTTAAATTCGACACGTTGCTTTGTACGTTAACAGAAGTATAAAAAAATATTTTTTTTAACTTTTCATACAAAATAAATTAATATTGAGTTGATGACCGTTTTAAAAGATACTTTTGAGTTAGTCAAACGTTAATGACAGTGTTAGAATGATGACAGCTCATTTATACTGGTTGGTGATGATTAAATTAAGATTATGAATATTTTAAAAACGGTATGAGTTACACCGACATTACTTACTTGAAGAAATTAACTTAATTTATCATGAAACTCAATCTGTAATAAGAATTTTATGTTTGTCGACAACCCTAGCGGTGGGCGTGGCGACCAGAAAGAGCGCGCTTTATGAGTTAGAGCGAGACGGTAAGATTCGGCGGATTTTTGTAACCCGAATGTAGGTTTTGTTAGACAAGGCGAGTTCTGTAAGCAGTACTAATACCTACTTATTCTGTGCCATTGATAAGTTTAAGTAAATACAGCGTGGAAGTCTAATACGAGCAAACAATTAAACCGTTTAGTAGTGTTATCATTAATTAATATGATTTTTTAAATTATACTTAATACTGACCTCGTAATTAATTTTTTAAAATTTACCGAGCAGCAATGTACCGCATACATGCTTGTTATGACATTGCGAGATACGAGCTTTTTTTAAAGTAACTGTCAACTAGCGTGTCTGTCAACTTGAATGTGTTGCGTTACATTGCGGGCCGAATTATTTTGTATGGTAAATATTTTCATTGTAGTTTTAAGCAAAAGTTATCTAACTATACTTCTTAGGTCCTATGCTTACCACCGTTTCAATATTCTATTCTCATTGTTACAGCTCTAACATGTAAAGGATAAACTGTAGTGCATCTAGAAGTCCGAGGATAGCTGAATTATGAGAATAATTCATACGGAACCGCGATCTCGTGTCCGTACTATATTTTACTCCCAGCTATCCATTAATATAATGCTCCGACAGTCCTTTTAATGCAAACGACGGCAGACACACCCACGTTATGCCCTCCACAATAAAATAACCAAAGAATGTTTGAGTACTTTTATACTATTTTTTCTTTTGGATTAACAGAAATAACTATTCGGATAAAATAAATATTTAGAGGTAATTGACCAGGGTTATTCATAAGTTTTATTATTTACTAGCATTCTCCCGCGGCTTCGCCGGCGTTGTTCCCGTTATTGTCCCAAAGGAACTCTTTACCGGGATATAAAGTATCCTATGTTTCAATCCAGGAAATGGTCTACTTACATGCCAAATTTCAGCTTGATCCATCCAGTTGCTATCCCGTTATTAGGTAACAAACATCCAAACATCCAAACATCTTCACAAACTTTCACATTTATAATTTTAGTGGGATTTCACCTGACCAAAATCTAAGAGACAGCTAAAACTTCGTAGTTATTAGGGCTTTAACTCGAGCCAGTAATTGATTTATGCCACACGTGGCCATAAAGTGACTTTTTCCGCACGCTGCGCGTACGGAAAAAGCCGCTTTCTGGCCATGTGTAGACATAAAATGATGTACACAACACGGGAGGTAATAAAGAAAGCCCTCGATCGCATATTTACGTCCCTCGCTTGCAGCTCACCCTATAGTTATGTAATGTACTATTTCCGTTTTGACTGCGACACCATATTTTTTTCTTTGTTTCTATATAAATGGACAAAACGACACCTATCCAAGTCGTATGGACTTTACTTGAGATCTAACGTCCTTTAACATATAATATTGTTATTATTTAAAAGTCCACCATTTGTACTTTCTTATACTGTGCAATAAAGTTTAAGTAAATAAATAAATATTACACAAAATAAAAAAATAAGTTAGCAACAGCGTGTGTCTATTCTACGCGGTTCGACATTTTGTCATTTGTCGTGACAGCTGTAGTTCGTTTAGACGATCAATCGTATTTCACATTGCAAACTATATGTGAAGATACGAGTACATAAATTATCATCTGTGGAGCGTGGTCTTGCATACTCTGCAATAGGGATGACGACTGGGTTAAAAATATATAATTCTATTTAGTCCGTCAGTTAGATTATGGAAAAATATCATCGAACTTCTGGAGTGGGGGCTTGTGACGTCACTCCTAGGTCAAAATTGTACCAAGGAGTGACGTCACTCGAAACTTCTAAGCAGTCTATCTTCGTCATTTTTAGTCTGTCAAACAAAAGAAAAAATACGTGTACAATATTTTTTAATAATCTGACTGACGGACTAAACAGTTTTTTTTTGTCGTCTAGCCTATTCCTAATCTTATAAAGTACCGGTATATTCAGTATACAGCCTGTGAATTCAATACTACCAAACAATTAAACCAGGTCTTGTACCAGAATTAAGAGGACTTTTTAAGTTTGACCTAAGTGGTCAAAGTTGTGATACCATAATTAATATTTGAAAATTTACTGAGCAACAATGTACCGCTTGCATGTTATGACATTGCAAGATACGAGCTTATTTAAAGTAATTGTCAACTAGCGTGTCTGTGAAATTGAATGTGTTGTGTTACAATTGTGGATCCAATTATTTTTTTATATTTAATTTAAATAAAAGTTGTCTTAATAAATAAATAAAATAAATAACGAAATAAATAAATAAATATTAGGGGACAATCTTAAACAAATCGAACTAGCCCCATAGTAAGCTCAATAAGGGGTTACCTATGTTTTATCAAAATATGTTTGACAAATTATCACTTTCCAAAAAAAATTTCGCAAAATTTCATTTCCCAAATAATCGTTTGCCAAATTAACTCTTCACAAATAATTGTTACGCGAACCTAATGTTTGACACATGAATGTTTAGGCAATGCCTCGCTCACCAAATGGTAGTTTGACCAAATTTTATTTAGTCAAATGTTTTAGTTGGCATAACATATTTTACGCAAAACAAAATTACGAAAATTATTTGTATCGTCAAAATTCAATGAACCTTTTTTTTTTTTAAGAGGGGAAAATGCGTTACGCATACCAACAGGGTGCGGGGACGGACCCTGATGGTTATGTGGGACTCCCTTGAACCTAACCTACTGTTCTGGGAGCGGTTCGTTTTAGTTGGGGGACGCAGTTCTAACCTAACTTACTTTTTGATAGCCATTCGGTTTGGTAGGGGGACGCAGTTCTAACCTAACCTAACCTACTTTTTGATAGCAGTTCGTTTTGGCAGGGGGACGAAGTTCAAACCTAACCTAACCTACTTTTTGATAGCAGTTCGTTTTTGTTGGGGGACGCAGTTCGAACCCTAACCTAACCTAACCTAACCTAATTGAACTTATGGTTTGAGTTTTTTTTAATGCGGGGGGCTTAGCCCCCCGAGCCCCCCTTGTGGGGGGCTTCGCCCCCCCGTCCCCCCTTTTTCTTCTGTGCCCTTATAATTTACTAACCTAACCTACTTTTTGATAGCAGTTCGTTTTTGTTGGGGGACGCAGTTCAAACCTAACCTACTTTTTGATAGCCATTCGTTTTGGTAGGGGGACGCAGTGCTAACCTAACCTACTTTTTGATAGCAGTTCGTTTTTGTTGGGAGACGCAGTTCAAACCTAACCTAACCTACTTTTTGATACATTATTTCAATAATGGTTATGCCAATTGTATTTTATATGAAAATAACGTTATACCATAAGTTGATTATAGGAAATAAGCATTATACTTAAAGAATGCTATATTAAATGTTATTCTATCAAATGATCATTATAAGAAATAATAATTATGTCATATGTAAATATATTAAGTGTTGTTATAAGATTTAATAATTATATCAAATGAGCGTTATTGCGACTAATATTATACCAAAAATTTTTATAGCCATCGTTACGCACCCCCTTTACCCTTCTGTTTATGTCAGTTTTTGTTTTTATTGAGGGCTACAGTTCTTCAAAATTCTTGCTGTTGTTCAAAATTATTACTTAAACTTTAACCTTTTTTGTGGGATCGTGCCGTTTTACCAATATTATTTTGGTCAAATTTTATTACCTAAGGAAATCCGATTTTTGACTTTTTATGTTTTGACATAACAATTCATTTGACTAAACTTTTATTGACTAATATTTTTTTGCCTTAATAAAGCATTTGCTAAAAGACCAAATGCCGAAATGTCATTTTCCGTATTAATATTATGCTGAATAAAAATTTGACCAAACGAAAATTTGCGTATTATAATTATGCCAAAGATTGCATTGGCAAAAAAAACAGTTGCTAATATTTGTTTGGGAAATGAGATTTGACCAAAATAATTTTGGCAAAACGGCAGGATCCCCTCAATAAGGCTTGTGTTATGGATACTAGACGACGATATATTTAATAGATACAAATACTTAAATACATAGAAAACATCCATGACTCAGGAACAAACTTAATATTTATACTTTTTAGGTCCCAAATTAAATATTCACCCGTATTGAATTTACATGATTGAAGCCCTACTTAGCGTTGAAAATTCCGAAAAAAATGAAATGTCTTTTTCGGGGTTTGTTAACAATTTTCGTTTTTGCCGATTTATTTTGATTTTTTCGGAAAAATAAAATCATGCAATGATAATTACTTATCAATGTTTTTATAAACACACGGCAGTGTGGCAGCCAATTTCCTAAAGCGAAGCGGTAACACACACACCGGGGGGTAATATTGTACACTAATATTTCGGGCTTCTTTCGACCCCCCTGTCTCAAAATTTATTTAATCTACACACTTGTCATATTGAATCTAGTAAAACCATCTTATAATTACAAAATTTTTAAAGACTTCCTTGGGCATATGAATGTTTGGGTACTTCCAGGTGGGTGAAGAATGGTACGATGGTAGTAAGTCATGGGATGCGAAAATAAAAGTCAAAACCATATTTTTCGTAAAAATTGCAGCAGGAATTGTCGTCGTTTCTTCCCAGTAAATTCCGAAAAAAACGAGTTGTTGGCAAAACGACCGATTTTTCGGGTTTTTTCAACGCTAGACTTACTCACACCACCAAACTTACTCCAACATGTTCCCAACGCACATGCCACTCTTTAAGTGTCAGTTTTCATTTTTCGACACCCTCTTTAGAGTTCAGAGTCCCGGAGGAATACCTCATCTGGTCCATATCGTAAGAGATATTGCAACGCATTTGCCGATACAAATTGACGTAAACGCGTCAGCAGTGTTGCCGGACAAGGGTTTTATAAGGGTGCGTGGCACTAAAAGGGATCTGTTTTATGAAGGAATTTGATATCATTGACATTATGCATATCTTGCTATGAAAGTATGGTAACCGACTGGTTCAGACATGCGCCTTTCTAGCGAAGTTCGTAGCTTAGAACCCACGTCCTGAGCCATTTAGAACTAATAATAATATAGCAATAATGAAAATACTAAACAATGAAAGGTACATATATTTACTTCAATCGATTTCATACTACTAAAAAACTAAATTCAATCAGTACCAAAAAAACTGATCAGTTTAAAGATCAAACAGAACATGCCATTAACTTTCGTAAACATATAAAAAAGAAAGAGAAGAAACTCAAAGATACGGAATCTCGCATTCAATACAAGTAAACTACATTCACATAAAACAACATTTGCAGCGGGAGTAAAATGTATTATGGTAATTCGATGTAGCAGCCAGACGAGACGCCTAGATGGCTAGTCTGAGCTAAGACAACACTCTAGCGTCCTCGGAGAGGATAACCCTTTAAAACTACGATGGTTAAATAAAAATGTAATGTTAGGAAGAAAATACTAAAAGAGGAGTTGTGGAGTATTAAAATTATAACAACTATATTTTTGGATGAACACTTGGAACTCAAAGTTTATGAGATTGCAGCTAAAGTCTTTTGATCAGTATTTTGAGCATAAAGTGTATGAACTATCAACACAATGATTAAACAAACCTAAACATACAATTATGGCTCCACAGAAAAGCAGCACTGTTGACAGCTATAGGTACCTGTATAAATATCACAAAGAAAAAAAAATGCCATAGATCTATTTACTTTGAAGTAAGTATATTCCGATATTATAATAGCTTGGAATTTAATGCTAAACCGAATTAATTTACGTATTTCTGCATCACAAAAACACGTCAGACAGTAGTCCGCAGAACATATGCCTCATTTAACGTAAAGTGAATATTTCGTACGTGTATAGGTATCTTGCTGGTATCTTGATATAGGTATGCGCATTGGGAACTCACATATAATTTCAGAATCGAGTCATGACTGAATATCATGACGCGAATTTTCACGATAACTGCACTCTTTAATTGCACAATAAAGTGTTCCAGTAAATATAAACGAAATATTATTCGTGTTCATAATTTAATTGGCAGAATATTGTCGGCCCGCGTATCACGCTCGAGTTTCCTACATTTTCTCACACCGTTTATCTCTACTTGTCTGGGTTTAAGAATTTATCGCTCCCAATGCGAGAGAAATAAGATTTTTATTTTACAATGAGATTTAACGAAACATATATTTAAATTATTATGCCAATCGGCTTCATAGCTATGCAGTTACATTGTATTTTGCAATGCTACGAACTTGCTGATGGGGTTCTGTGTGTCAAATGTTTTGCAAATTGTCAGAAATATGCTATACAATACAAATATGTATATGTTGTATTATTTCATATAATTTTAGTAAATTGTTGGCTGCTTGTGCCGGAGATGGCCCGCGGGCCGTACTTTGTCCCAGGGCTCGAAACCGGTATTTTGCAAAAACCCCGAATTTGCTCAACATTTTGAATTATTTTATGCTTCTTATATAAGGTCCTAATTTATTAATTGCAGATATTTTTACAGCTGATAGTACTCGGTCTCGGAGTATATTAAAGCATGAAACATTATAGCTTTTACGATGTTTTTTTGGAGAAAAAGGAAAAATAAATTTGCTACGTAATAACACCCTGTTAATGTGATTACTAAATGAAAACTCATTGAACAGATTCTAGTAGCTGTAACTGGCCACTTCACGTCGATAAATCCCATCCTAATGACATTTGCAGTTTTCCCGCCGAACCGTTACGACATTTACGACAAACAATTGTTGACATGACAGATAGTGTTATTGTGACATGTGATAATGCACACGGTGATTTTTTTAGACGAAATTATAATTAATTTTTTTGTTAGGTAAATTAAATCAAAAAAGTTATATGAAAAGATTTCTTAATTTCTATTTAAAGTTAATTATTTTAATGTAAAGTTTAATGTGTTAAAATATCTGCAACTAATAAATTAGGACCTTATATAGGGCTCAATAATGTATTCAAGTAATGCCTTCGTATTATTAGATTGTCCGATTGAAAAATGAAATAATAAACCAAAGAACGAAAAGTACGGAAAAAATACCGGTATCTTTGTATAGGTATAGAAAATACCGGAATGTGACTCCTGCTTTGTCCACCACTGATGTAGACCATAAGTACCTATTCCTCGTTTCACTTTAGAGTGGAATAATCGTGCGTCATGCGATTTCAAGGACAACCATCTTAAAATCGTAAAATATGAGTCGAGCTAACTTTAAATTGCGATAAGGCACTTAAAACAAGCAAGCTAAACGCAGCTATACGTTAGACACGATATACGTTAGACTGACTATCTCAGTCTAACGTACCTATACTCGTAGCTGCATCCTTACTTACGTAAGTAAAACTTACAGGTGTAAATCCGGCCTAAGGAAACGAAGAAATGCGGGCAATATTAATATAGTGTAAACCAGTGGTTCCGAACCTGGGGGTTATTACCCCTCCAGGGGTAAAACGAATTTTTCTCAGGCGTAATACGTATGAATGTTAAGCCGTTTTACTATTAGCAGTTTCTTATAAGCATACTAGCTGTTGCCCGCGACTTCGTCCGCGTGAAATTCGAATACCCATGTGGGTGATTAAAGGTGCACATACCTATTTTACCGCAGGCTAATAGTAGTACCGCTTTCTACATTACATACCAAAACCACGTAAAACTGGCTGGGCCCGAAGCAGTAACTACCCCCTAAGAAGCAACCCTTTTTATCCCCCTAGGGATGAGTTTCGAAACGGTGAATTCACGTTTCTTTTATTGAAGAAACGTGATAAGTCAGGAGAACGACTTTTTAAGAATGTGTGGATATATTTTCTTGGATTTTAGTAAATAGGCCTTTAATGTAACATTATACCTCTAACTGTAAGAACCATTCTCTATACAAACTTTAATACCTTTAAAATATGAATTTCCAAACACTTTTTTATTCTTTTTACGTTGTATATAAATAATGTACTCCGCATATTTCAAGTTTCTAGGTTTATTAGTTAATGGCTCTGTCCAAATTCAAATTTTCCACCCCCATTTAGCTCTATTTAATTCGGTATGAATTTCGAAAACCGGCAAAGTTAATTTTCTTGACATATAATGAAGGTTTTACATATCAAGTCGCAGATCTCCTACTTTAAAAATCATGTCCCAAGTATACAAATTTCAACTCCAACTTTAGTCCCTTAGAAACTGAATTTTGATAAACTGTGGAATCACTTTTCTTTACATTTAATAAACCAGTGTATACATAAAGTTTCAAACCTTCCCATGCAAATATACAACTCTTTTAAACCCCTCAAGAGAAATAAGAACCTCTGCACATGTAAAGTTTCTAGATCTATAAGTTTTTGTTCTGTCTTTCAAACTTTCAACCTCTATTTATTTTAATTCCTAAATAAGATGAATTTCGGAAAAAGGGAATAATGGCTTTTCTTGGCTTATTATAAAAAGACTATCTATGATGTCTTAGATCTCCTAATGTAAAAATCATAATTATATTCCCAATACAAACTCTCAAACCCTATTTAAGCTTTTCGGGGATGAATTTCAAAAGACGGTGAAAACACTCTTCTTTTAAAACAATGAAAAATTTAAACATGAAGGTTCATACCTCTTACTCAAAAAGATCGTAAAGTCCCGATACAATTTTTCAACCCCTTAGAGAATGAAATTCAAAAAACGGTGAAATTACTTTTCATTGATCTAAATGAAGAATATATACATGAAGTTTCAAATCTCTTACTTAAAAATACCGTAGAGTCCCGATACCAACTTTCAACCCCTATTTAAACCCCTTAGAGAATGAAATTTAAAAAACGGTGAAATTACTTTTCATTGATCTAAATGAAGAATATATACATGAAGTTTCAAATCTCTTACTTAAAAATATCGTAGAGTCCCGATACCAACTTTCAACCCCCATTTAAACCCCTTAGAGCATGCATTTCAAAAAACGGTGAAACCACTTTTCTTTTATTCTAATGCAGAGCCTAAACGTGATCTTCCAAACCACTTACTTTAAAAATCGCAGACTCTCCATACAAACTTTCAACCCCCATTTTAACCCCTCAGGGGATGAATTTCAAAAAACAGTGAAACCACTTTCCTCTCATTCCAATTCTACTGAAGAATCTAAGCATGAAGTTTCAAACCTTTTACTTAAATAGATCGTGGAATCCCGATACAAACTTTCAACCCCCATTTTAACCCATCAGGGGATGATTTTCGGGAAACGGTGAAACTACTTTTCTTTCATTCTAATGAAGAATCTAAGCACGAAGTTTCAAACCTCTTACTTTAAAAATCGCAGACTCTCCATACAAACTTTCAACTCCCATTTTAACCCCTCAGGGGATGAATTTCAAAAAACGGTAAAACCACTTTTCTTTCATTCTAATGAAGAATCTAAGCATGAAGTTTCAAACCTTTTACTTAAAAAGATCGTAGAATCCCGATACAAACTTTCAACCCCTTATTATAACCCCTCAGGGGATGAATTTCGGAATACGGTGAAACTACTTTTCTTTCATTCTAATGAAGAATCTTAACACGAAATTTCAAACTTCTTACTTTAAAAATCGCATACTCTCCATACAAACTTTCAACCCCCATTTTAACCCCTTAGGGGATGAATTTCAAAAAACGGTGAAATTACTTTTATTTTATTTTAATGAAAAATCTAAGCACGAAGTTTCAAACCTCTTACTTAAAAAATCATAGTCTCTCCATACAACTTTTGAACCCCTATTTGAACCCCTTAGGGGATGAATTTCGAAAAATCCGTTCTTATCTCTCACCTACGTCATATGACCATACTACTGTAAAAGTTTCAAGTTCTTCGCTTCAGTAGTTTCGGCTGTGCGTTGATGAGTCAGTCAGGACTTTGCCTTTTATATATTTAGATAATACCTATTTTTTTGGAGGGGTAGTAATACAAATCTCGATGAGAACGTGGGTGATATGATAATAAAGGTTAGGAACCACTGGTGTAGACGGTTTGTGGGAATTTGTCCGCTAAGATAAAATGGTGGATGGAGATTTGCATCCCATCGAGGCATCGAGCACAGTACATCGATCCTGATGAAAATATGAATTGGCACAACTGAAACTGGTATAAAACAAGACTGGCCCACCTGCCAGGAAGTTGAGCCCGGGAGATAAGTCCGCGACACGGGCCCAGGATTAATGGATTCCATTTGGGCTACGACTTTTTCGCTCAATGTCTCGTGGCCCTTGAGATTTCTACAAAAAACGTTAGCTCTATGTGATGTTTCTCCGCGTTACGACTGTTAGGAAATAGAGAAATAATGTGTTCGTGAAACTTAGTTAGTTCACGAACAATGTTTATGAAGGTCATGATCATGATGTTTCACTATGGATCTCTTTATTTATAAGAATAAGAAACATTTATTACCATACTGAACACATAATAGTTACAGAACATACACAATACAAAATAACATGAGAAACATATGCAAACAATTTTACAATAAAATTCCTAATAATTAATACTTAATTCCGTGTGACAAACAATAGGAACGGACTCAGCGTGTGCTGCGACAGCCTTGAAACTGCGCAGCGCTGGTTTTCAGTCCGGCCCTTTTCTCATTCTGGACTACATTTTTTGGTGCTGTGGGTAGCATCAGAATAGGAACCATTAAGTAACTTAACTTTCATATCGATACCTTTGGGTTCAATTGGCGTAAAGGACAAAACGCTGGTTTTGAGGAGAAGCAAAAAACCATTTTATTTTACAAAAAATGGCTATAGTTTTTTTGTTTCTCGACCTATACTTTTGACATGTAAATGAAAAATATTTGAAATGCCCGTATCTTTAACCTGTGATGGTAGTTCTAGCTGTAAACAATGTATTATGGAAGTTAGATGTCCTTTACAACTGGTAAAAATGTTATCAATGTCATTTACACCCGTGACTTTTTTGGGCATTTGGAAATGATGGGGTTGTAAATGACAATCTCAGATGACTTTGTTCCAATTTTGGGGCGTAAAGTTAACAGCTATGTAATAAAAATTGTCAGTTTTCAACTTAGTTTACCTTAAAGAGACTTGAAAAATGTATAAAAAGATGATGAATTCAGCTAGGCATAATAACTACTATTAACGACGGGATATTTACCATGTATGTTTGTTTTTGTGAGTTCCCGATATTTCGGCACTGTTGCAAGCGCCATTATCACGGAGTAACTGACATGCAGCGAGTTTTTAGTTGTAGTCTACCCACACACTATAGCGATCTACCCTCTTTCGGGTTCGCTTCACGTTATTCATACTACTACCGTCCGCATTCTCACTTGGAACTCGATCACGTTCACGACACACAACACTTACAGTATCACTTCGCGTATTTACTCCTGAACATGTCTTTTTTCCCTTGGAGAACTTACGGATCACTGGATACCAGATGCTCGACAGTTGAAACCCGTCTTCCCGGTTGAAATTTTTATACTTGAGGATTTCAAGAGCTTCCTTAACCATTCTGGGTATATAGTGTTTTTCTGTCGAGCGAGAGGATCTATGGGTTGTGCAACTCAATCCAATCGTTTCCGCGTTCAGAAGATGTTCAGCGATTGCCGATTTCCGAGGTTCGTTGTTTTTAAACATTCGGATGTGCTCCTTTATACGGCATGAGATAGTGCGCTTATTCTGACCTATGTAAGAGCTACCACAGCTGCAGTCAATTTTGTAAATACCTGGGCATTCAAGCGGAAAACGGTCCCTTGGCGTACGTATATATTGTGCCAGTTTTCTGTGGGGAGTGAAGACAGTCTTCACCAAGAACTTCTTTAAAATATTGGCAACTTTATCTGTCACTCCCTTTACATTTATGGTAGGTACGCCGGTTGTCGTTCAACTTTATAGTCCAGGTGCTTAGGCAAAACGGTGCGTCTAGGTGGTATAATCCGCCCATTATAACCATTTCTCTGTAGAACGTTCTTTAAATGTGTCAATTCACTACCCAAATGATCCTCGTCACATAAATTGTATGCGCGGTCAGTAAGTGACGCTACTACAGAGTACAGTTGGCGAGGGTGGTGGGATCATTTAGGGTAGTGAATTGACATTTTAACGCAGGGCAGCTTGTGGCGAGCTGTTGGGGAGTAGCGACCCCACGTACCCGAGTGCTCTTGGGGGTCCTTAGGGAGGGTTCATGGGTAAGAGTTTAAGGACCTCCGCCTCTGGCTTGTCTTAACCGGCCGTCCAGAGTGGAGTCGCGAGAGCTATATGCTCCAGGCGTGGAAGTGTTAAAGGGCATAACGCCGCGAGTACCCTCGGAGAAAGCGCAGCACACCTCTCGACACCCTGCAGTCCTCGGCACCGGTGTTGCCCCTAGCTAGGCCATTGCTCATATGTCGCTATTTATTTAACAGGGGCCCATCAGCGGAGGGCAAGTCACGGTCTGTCAGTGCCACGAAAGCCACGAGACACTTTTCCTGACAGGCGCCGTCATGTCTCAATCCATAACCCAGTATTTAGTCCATATTTCCACCGCCATAACCCAGTAGAGTTAGATTCCATCAATCAACAATAGTCCTTGCATCTGGCGGGGGCTGTCTCTGCGTGCGTCCCATGACACGGGCAGGGACAGCATCCGCTGGGTGTATACTTTGCCTTTCATTAAATTGTCGAAAAGGCCTCTACGCGTTGGCTCCGGCTCCGCGCACGCCTCCCAAAGGGCCGGGACACCATTGTCTCGTGTACGGGAAAGACATACAAATAATAATTTATTTATTTCCGGCATCAAAGGCCCATAGCTAAATACCTTACAAACTAACATACATATCAAATTACAAAATAAACTTAACAACTTAATAATGTCCTACTAGTGTTTTACTCTCTTCCAATAGCACTAAATCATAATAATGGAAGTGACATAGTGGCTAATGATTATCGACATTAGGATGTCAATCATAAGGACGAGTACGTAGTGAGTAAAACACTGTTAATGTAAACAATAAGTATAATAGTATGAAAAATAATGAATTCATCATCTTTTTCTACATTTTTCAATTCTCTTTAAGGTAAATTAAGTTGAACACTGTCAATTTTTATTACATAGCTCTTAACTTTACGCCCCGAAATTGGAACAAAGTCATCTGAGACCGTCATTTACAACCCCATCATTTCCAAATGTCTAAAAAAGTCACGGGTGTAAATGACATTGATAGCATTTTTACCAGTTGTAAAGGACATCTAACTTCCATAATACATTGTTTACAGCTAGAACTGCCATCACAGGTTAAAGATACGGGCATTTCAAATATTTTTCATATACATGTCGAAAGTATAGGTCGAGAAACCAAAATACTGTAGCCATTTTTTGTAAAATAAAACTGTTTTTTGCTTCTCCTCAAAACCAGCGTTTTGTCCTTTACGCCAATTGAACCCAATTAAAGGTATCGATAGTTTAGACCTAAAGGTCTAAACTATCGATATCGATTACGTAAATTGCTTTTATTTCAGAATTTAGACACACATTTGTGGCAATAAATGCCAAAAATAAAGGCTAATCCCTATACAACCCTGCTTTTCTTTAAAAAATGTGCTATAATTAGATTTAAGGCAGGTCTTAAAGGACAAATAAAAGACTACTTGCCCTTTACAGCCCTGTTCAACTTATCAAATTACGGTATGTAAACAAGTATATTAATAATTTGAAGGCAGGTCGTAAAGGACGTGTAAAAGAATACATGCCCTTTACAACCTCCTTAATTCTATCAAATAATGGTGTAATCATTTTTTAAGCAGGTCGTAAAGGACGTGTAAAATAATACCTGGCCTTAACAACCTTATTGGGTTTATCAAATTACGGTACTATAATTTAAAAGCAGGTCGTAAAGGACAAGTAAAAAAAAACATGTCCTTAACGCCCACCTCGACTATGCGCTTATGGAAAGTAATCATGAGAAATGAAGGGCTTAAAGGACAACAAGAAAAAAATAGGTCATATACGACAGTATTCATATTTACCGGCGTACTTTACGATACACCTTTTAATTCGTATTTTATAACTTGACACTTACGTCCCTTAACCTGAGCTAGTTTTGCGAATACGATGAATAAAAACTGGGTCGTAAAGGCACTTTTTTTAAAGATATCGAAATTTTAACTACACAGAACGGTAGGGCTTGAAATTCTGAACAAAACTGTATATATAACTCATTTTCGCCAAAATGTCCTTTACGCCAATTGAACCCAAAGGTATCGATATATTTTTGAGTAACAATTTATAAATTTATGAATTAAAAAAACTACAAATAAGAGAGAAAAATACAGATCATTTTATTTGGATTTTACTAATATTTAAAAAAATAATAATATAACAATTAGAATGTGAAATTATATTTCAGTAATTAATAATTAAAAAGGAAATACTTGAACTAAATTAAATTAATATAATAATAATAATAAAAAACTATGCTAACTAGAAATACCTAATCCTAAATATGCCTAAACACGAACCTACCCCTGCCTACTTATTTATGAAAAGTCTGGGATAGCTACCAAATCGATTAAAAATAAAACCGGTCAAGTGCGAGTCGGACTCGCGCACCGAGGGTTCCGTACAAAATCGTCAGTAGATACGTGAATAATTCAAGCAAAATTGTATGGTGGGACAAACTTAACTTTGCTCTTGTAAAACTGTTGTCCCCATACATCGACATATGCCGCGGTTAGTTTAGTAGAGTCTGGCTAATGAAAGATGAGACTGACATTTATTCCAAACTTTTTAAATGGCGACATTATACAAACGTCAAATGTGTCAAACGTCATTCGATTTCTGAGGATAGTATGCTGTGGTGATTTTGATACTCAATACAATATGCAACATAAGAAAGTAAGTTTCCGAAAATACTTACTGAATTGTTTTTGCTTTTCTTTCCGTGGCTAATGTGGGGAGTAAATATATATCATAAATAAACACTAACACTCTAATAAAAGCTATGTACTTACCAATTTTCACTAAAATCGGAAGAATTAAAAAGGTGACAACAACTCAAAAATCGGCTCAAGTATCATTACCGTTTTTGTCACCCTATAAACAGTGTTGCAACCCGTTGTTTTTTTTAAATTTGCCGCTATTTTTTAGTCTCATCTTTCATTAGCCAGACTCTAGGAGCAAATAAGGTTGTCTTACGATTTTTGCGATTTTCTAAAAAAACGCTGCAAGTTAGGAAAACCGTTTTATTTTTCCGGTAATATTTAGGAAAATATTAATAATCAGTAATTATTACAGATTTTTCTGTTCAGTAACTTCGGAGATAATAGGGTGGGAATGGTATTTTTTTAAACGTTTTTGGTCTTAAATCAAAAACCACACGTATAATAAAAAAAAATAAAAACGGTTTTGAAATCTTCATATTAAGCCCTTTTATTTGATATCCCACTCGATATATTAGCTCAACTTTTGATTTTCGACATCCCATTTCGGTCCCCTTAAAAAAAAAAAGTAAAAAAGGTATAGGTTTTTTTTTCTGTTCCATAGGCTCCAGTTAGCGGTTTTTAACACTATTCCAAATTTCAAGTCGATAGCATCAGTAGATCCTAAGATATCTTGCTGTGACAAACGGACAGACAGAGTCGCACCATAAGGGTTCCTTTTTTACCATTTTGGTGCGGAACCCTAAAAACGGATTTCGACAAAAACGTGTCCACAGAATTGAGACGGTTTAAACGCTCGATTTTTGACCCAACTGTTTCATTAAAATCATTACGCTTGGTCAAGTTAAGCTTTCTGAATATTTTCAAAGAAAACTACTAGTAGATACGATATCAACTTTTTTTCATTTTTACCAACTAGCTGTGAAAACTATCACCATTTTTCATTCTACCCATACGAGTAGTTAATCAAAGGCAGCTCTTAAGAAATTAAACCGATCTGTGGAATTGGAAGCCACGAGAGTTCACTGACTTTTTCACATTCACATAAAGGGAGCTAAAAGGATTAAACCCATACGTGCAACCTCTGGTTACTGTACACTTACACGTAGAACAATAATCATAAAAATCTAAGCGTTTCGCCACTTGGTCGAGCGCCGCTCTTTTGTTGCTTCGAAAAGCTGTTATTATAGTCCAAACAGAAAAGTATTCCTTGCAGCTTAGGCCTTAGAGTAACGCGGTTTTCGTACGGAGTTACTCTTGTTGCCACACGAACGTTAAACAACAAAACCTTTGATATTTTCTCAACGAACAAAATGTATATTGTGATCATTAAATTGCCAGTGTGTTGTTTTATTCGTTATGTGACAGTATAGTAGTTACAGGCAGTATTTTAGGTGAGCGTGTGTAAATGTACGTTTCACATATCTATTTTGTATCAGAAAAAAATCGCTATGTTGATTCCATTCCCCGTTTCTGCAAGCTTACAAGCTAAATAACTTTGTTAATAATTTGTGATTTTAGACTATTCGGAATATAAACCGGAATATAGGTCCGCAAGTGAGCGGTTCACGCGCCACATGCGGCCCGCGGGCCGCAGGTTGCCGATCGCTGGTCCAGGAGATTGAATTTTCAAAAATTCTCTCTTAGTGTACCTCTACGTCGCATATATATATATATATATTTTTAATTTCATCTCGCTATCGCTATCTTCAGTGCTTTTGGCGAAGTGTTGCCTGTGAGTACCTTAGTCACGGAACTGTTTTATATGTAAAGATAAAACAAACATTTTTCGTTATCGACTATTGTATCCTAATCCTTCCCTATTTTAGACGTATTCTTTCTGAAAACAACCGAAGGTTTGTGTCTTGATCGTTCCCGGTAAGAATCTCTATCTCCAACTTCATCGTCACTTAATATCAAGTGAAATTAAGTTTAATCGTTTGCCTATTATGCATAAATAAAAATCGGTTTAGTAGAAGTCGTTGAAAAAGCTGCCGCAAGATTTGACCCAAACAAACTTGACACAAACACGGTAAGCTAAATAAAACCGTTTAAAAACCCATGTCGAACGTAACGAAGAACAAGAAACTACTTTACTATTTTCACTGTGTCGTTACATTCCCTAGAAATATTTCGGAGCTATAACTATAAAAAATGCTGAGTTTTGTGACGAATAAAAAACAAACTACTTATTTGATGCTGAGTTAAACTTGGCTGTGTTGGTTCGGGTTCAAAATAATAAAACAGCTATATAAACTATCTCTGTAAGTCATGAAATCTTGGATTTACATTTTTTGTTACTTGACGATTTTGAAATTAACAATCGGATTGACTTACGTTAGAGTTACAATGTAAACCAAACGATAAATAACAAAAATATTTGACAAGTATGCCAATACAAACCAAACAACAAATAACCACATTTTTACTTAAAAAAACGCGACGGCGGTAAAAAAATACCGTGCATTAAGTACATAAATCCGCCATTTTGTTTCTTTTACCAATTTTACGTACCAAGCAGTAGCTTGGCGTCAAATATATTCTTAGTAAAGCCGGAGCAGATTTGGATTACTTTTTGTACAGGAGTAGTAGATACTCCGGTCATATACTTTAAAACAGGCAAGCCGGTGGGAATCGGGTTCTATGGACACCACGCCACTGGTACCCAGTGACACTCACTCACGCCATCAAGACGGATCGAATAATGTATCATTTATCAAAATCGGGGGTGTCGTTGATTAGGTATGAGTGGACATAGGAACGAACATACATACATGCATACTTACATACATACATACCTACAGGTCAAACACATAACCCTTCTGTATGGCTTCGCCGCTGTAAATGAAAGGGATAGGTGTAATAGGGGCCGTACAGGAACTATTGGTGGCAGCATTAAATAGATAAATAAAAGAGACTATGCGAACCGTAAAGTAAGCTTATCAGGCCTGGAAAAATCATTCTGGTTATAAATGTCAATGTCAAGCATAGCAAGTCGTGGGTGGGTGGTTTTCACAGCGTTTTAAACGCCGTCATCACCAATTAAATTTCGACGATTCACTTTAAGAATGTATCCCATTATTTTGATAAAATCCGAAAATAGTACCTACTATTTTCATATTTTGATCAGAAATTATGTAATTTTTAAAAAGATGTCCTCATAATATCGGAATTGGTGATGACGGCGGTTGAAACGCTCTCAAAACCACCCGGCTACTGTAAGTGTAGCCGAAAATTCCACAGTTTAAGAAAAAAATGCATTATGCCGAATGATGAATTATGCCAAATGATGCATTATGCCTTTTAAATTTATGCGATCCAATAGGTTCCCTACCGCAGTATTTATTCGCGATTGCCTATACGTCAGTACGGTGCTTGCCGATCAAAACCCATACCATTATTACGGAGAAAAAATTTACTGTCATGTGGGGGTGGGCACAACAACGATGACATTACCCTCGAAACAGAGTGTAATCTTAAACTCGACTTTGACTCTGACTCACACAGATACAACGCGTCTGTGTAAGTCAACATACACACACACGCAGTACGGCACTTGGCGCTGTTGTTTTATAAGATCATAGGTATTGTATGGAGAAAATTTACTGTCATTGTAGTACATTCTATAAATTGAGTAACGCCGGTGAACGGGTGAAGCGCTAACATACGAGGGTGGTATGATAAGTAATGAGCCTTAAATCAATGCGGTATGGCTGAACATTAAAAATGTCATTGCCTACAGCCGCCATCTTGGACGCGGGAAAATTGAAAGTTTCAAATGATTCCGTCAATTAATTCATGAATTATAGCTTTTTAAACAGTATAAGTGGCATTTTTTGTGTAAAATGGAAAAAGAACAATATCGATCAGTGATTCGCTTTCTGTTTTTGAAGGGTAAAACGCGTGATGAAATAAAAAATGAGTTAGATAGCGTGTATGGCGATGTTTCACCTTCGATTGCCACAATTAAGCGGTGGTATAACGAGTTCAGAAATGGAAGAACATCTGTGTTTGATGAGGCCCGCCCAGGACGTCCAAATGAAGTTACCACGGAGGAAACCATCAATAAAGTCCGTGATATGTTGATGAACGATCGTAGACTGAAGTTGAGGGAGGTAGCTGAGGTATGTGGCTTATCACTGGAGCGTGTACAAAATATCGTTCATAAACATTTGGGCATGAGGAAGTTATCGGCCCGATGGGTACCGCGTTTGCTAACTGAAGAAAACAAGCAGAATCGTGTGGCTACTTCCAAAGAGTGTTTGGCAATATTAAAACGTAATCCGAAGGACTTCTTTATGCGTTACGTTACCGTGGACGAAACGTGGATCCACCACTATACTCCCGAAACAAAACAACAATCGAAGAAATGGACTTGTCCGGGCGAAAGTGCTCCAAAGAAAGCAAAAACGGTTCCGTCGGCCGGGAAGGTGATGGCGACCGTTTTTTGGGATTCCCAAGGAATTATCCACATAGACTATTTAGCGAAGGGAAAAACGATCACGGGGCAATATTACTCTGATTTATTGTCTCGATTTGATGAAGAATTAAAGAAAAAACGGCCCCGTTTAGCCCGCAAAAAAGTGCTGTTTTACCAGGATAATGCTCCGGCCCATTCATCTCACATCGTCAAGGCCAAACTGGACCAATTGGGTTACAAAATACTGCCGCACGCTCCTTATTCCCCGGATTTGGCTCCGTGTGATTTCTTCCTGTTCCCAAACATGAAATCTTGGCTCGGAGGCAAACGCTTCATGTCAAATGAAGAGGTCATAGAGGCCACGGATGAGTATTTTGCAGAGTTTCCGAAGACATATTTTTTGGAGGGCTTAAAGAAGTTGGAGACGCGTTGGGAAAAGTGCAAAAACTTGAAAGGGGACTACGTTGAAAAATAAAAATAAAAAAATAATAAAAAAACAAATGTTCATGGGTATGCTCACTACTTATCATACCACCCTCGTATTCATATACATACACTCACTTAAAGTGTTTTTAGAAAACACGCGTATTGAATGTGTTGGCGCTGAAGTGTTTATTCTAGGTACATAATTATTTGTGCAAGCATTTCACAGCATAACCGACCTCCATGGTTTGGCTGCCCTTCGTGGACGAGCTGCACACACCGCTATGCGCGCGAATGCTGGCTGAAATTGGCGACGCCCGATTTCGAGCGTCAATTGTTTTTCGGCGGATCTTTTACGGCGGCTTTGTATGAAGGTTCTATAAATATAAAATGTGTTGTGTATATAATTTTGTAAATACAACTAGTACGATATCTGTGACTATTTGTGCGGATATAAAGACAATCGGGTCCCGGCCGGTGACGGTATTTGTGTGGTGAGCAAACGGACAAACACACGGCTCGAGCAAGCGAATTGGAGTTCACATTTTAAAGGTAAGACATCCATATTGTTGGGGAGCTGTTGGTAATGCTGCGCAGGGGGTCAAGCCAACCAGTCTATGGTTTGGTTTACATCCAGATGCTATCGAAGGTTAAAATACTGTAAAATATTTTATAAACTAAGGTATTTAAATGTTTCATCCGCTATGATAGGTGACAATTGCTGTCGGTATCGGTTAAGTGATTCAAAAAATTTACCACAATATTTCAACCCTTTAAGCGACACACTTTTTAATTTTCTAGTAAAGTGGAAAAATGTTAATAAAAGGTTATTTTTGTTTTGTCTCAGCGTCTTGATAGCGTTTTTTCATCGTTATCATGCCACCAAATATTGTTGAAATAGGTAATGATCAAGATAAACTTTTTATTAAACAGAAAGGGCGCCATAATTTGGATCAAACTAGACTGCCCGAGTCTGGTTTGATCAAAGTTATATTAGCGCCTTACTTTTCCATTATCGTGTAAACTTTGAAATGCAATACATTATTTAATGTATAAGGAAATTGCTTTTAGTCGTTTAATTGCTTTTTTACTAGGGTCTCTGTATGAAGTGGTGTCGCTTAAAGGTTTCACTTAAAGCTAGGTAGACGAAGCCAGCGTTTGCTGCCAGCACTGGCGAGAATAGAGCGCTGGCATATTTTTGAAGCCACTGACTTCTGTCCTTTTTTTTTAAACTGACAAACTCGCAACCCATTCCTGGGCATAGCGATTGTTGGACCGGGTGGTCGGCCGTGGCGTTCCCTGGGGTCGAACCAGGTCGCTAGCCAGACCACCCTCGAGTGTCGACTGTGGCAGTGTGACAGTCAATGACTTCCGTCCTCGTGTCCAGCAGCCCCCGCGTGTGCTCACCACAAGAATAAACCAGGAATTCTAAAAAACATGGCCCAGACCAGCGCAGGCTTATCTGAGGACTGGTGCCAGCATTACAGGCTTCGTCTAAACCTTGCTTAAGCGACATTTATTTCAGACGTTCTTAAGATTTTCAGAATGACGTTATTATTGTTTAATAGCTACTACAATTTTACGTAATTTTACGTTTTTATCTTTAGACTTTCTAATTGTCTAGAAATAGAAAGAGCTATTATTTAAAAAAGAAAAAAAATCTTCAAAACGCTCTCCTGTAAAGTTTACAAAATGTCGCTTAAGGAGTTTTTCCTTTCCACCGTCGATATCTTAGACAAATATTATATACTTTGCCACTTTCCTACTTCTTATATCTCTATGTTGAAAAAAAAATACAAGTCCCTTCCAAAGCTTTAGTTTTGATTACCCATGAAGATGTTTGAAAAAGAATCGTGAAGGGAGAAATAAAATATAAAAGGTACATAAATTTTTGCCACTTTCCTACTTATTTTAATACGAAGATAATAAGACTCCGTGTTGACTTCCGAGGTCTCCGTGTTGAAATAAATAATTATACTAGGTAATATAACTCGGTTTCTAAACTTTACTAAGAACGTTTTAATTTTGATTACCAAAATTCGGCATCATTAAACTTGACAACCTGAAACGAATCTAAAATTAATATAACCCTAACGAATATCGGTTACAAAAGGCCGTCGTTAATTAGTATTTTTCAAAAGGGTTAAAAGTTCGTAAAATAAATTAGCGAAACAATTTCATTGCTGGGACTTAAACCGGTTTGGAGGCTGTTTACTCTAATTAAAGTTGTAAAACAAACTTGCTCCCGGTGGACACTCTAGTTCCAATTTAAAGAAATCTTAACGAGAACGTTTTTTTAGGGTCCCATACCTCAAAAGGAAAAAAACGGAACATTTATAGGATCACTTTGTTGTCCGTCTGTCTGTCTGAAGACCCTTTATCTCGGGAACGCGTAGATATTGAGTTGAAAATAAAACCATATACTCAGGTCTACGGTCCTTTGAAGTTGAAAAAATCAAACTTCTAAGTTAACGTAAAGGCTCTCTCACGGAAACCAAAATTCAAAGGGTACTTTCCATTGACCTGAAATAATGAAACTTGGTAAATAATACCGTTTTACTACAAGCATAGGGAAAATGTGAAAATAATACATTTTTAATTAAATCATAAAACAATTTACTTTACTAAGGGCATCACTTAATAGGGTACTTTAATTTATGTGCCTACTAATTTGTACGAAACCCTCGGTGGGAGAGTCCGACTCGCACTTACCCGGTTTTTCTACACGGATTTATACCTACCGTACCGGGTAAAGCATAGTGAGACATACCACGTATCCTTCCATCTCTGTAATGTACCTATGTTTAACAAAATAAATATATCTTTACCTCGAGCCCGCAATTTCGAAGGATTTTAGCAGGTCTTTCCTGACCATAATCACAAAATAAGTAATAGTACTAGGTACAAAAGTCTCTCTCTAGCAAAACTGACGTTCGGATCCGATCGCCGGACGGAACGCATCGGATCCGCCCGTCTCTCTTTGTCGTATAACGCGTGCTCTTTGCGTCGCTAGCTAGGCCCCTCCACGGGGGTAAAACTTGGCGAAATTGCGGAGTGAGCTACTCTTGCTATCATTTAAAAACTAATACACAACGTAAAGCAAATATCCCGTAAGGTTTAAAACGCTAGCCTTGTCTTTTTTCTACGTCTTTATTCGTTCCAGAGTCAGGTACCGAGGTTGAGCTCAATTTTCTACCGTCGATATCAAAAGGTAATAACTGTGTACGGGCTTCGTCGACTTGTATTACGTTTCAAATTGAGTCGTCAATTTTACATCGTTATCTAAGTGGAAGGTTACGGACGTCTTGATTATCGCTTAACGCTTTAGTCCAGGTCACAGACTACCTCCACTAGACGGAGCATGTTGGGCGGCGCACGCTCACATCAGATATGGTCAATCGTATAGCATTACGACATTACGCGACCAGCCGCTCTTTCAGTTGCGACTATGTTTCTGACTCGTGTGTGCACCAAACGTGAAATAAATATTTCTGTTCAATCCGACGACAATCTCAAAACATAAAATGATAAAAAAGATGTGAAACACGCGTTGTACTAGTAATATCTACCGATATTTAATCGCACATATGCGTGGTGAGCTCGTGTCGTATGGCATGCTCCGTCTAGTGGAGGTGGTCTGTGGTCCAGGTGAACAAACTTTTGCTTCTTTCATGGAATTTCTTTATCGCGGGCTAGTTAGTTTTTTAGTTTCGGGGCCATTGTGAAGAATTTTTACTGCTGGAGCCAGGCCTTAGTTAATTAATTTGCTTGCATGCCACAACAAACGGTATTTGCGCTGTCTGAGAGGACTCCAGCGAGCAGCAATATGTCTTGCGCGCCACATAGCATTTCATATCAGCACACAGTAGAGTAGTAGGACCGGCTCGATTCTGTCTATCAGTTATCTATCAGCCACGGACATCCGCTGCTGGAAATAGGCCTCCCCCATAGATCGCCACAGAGTGTGGTCCTATGCAGACCGCATCCACCGACTCCCCGCTACTCTCACAAGGTCGTCTGTCCACCGAGTATGGGTAGATCGATTACATAGACACTATAAGGAAAGGCAAGGCAATGAACCGCTTCAACTAATCCCGTTGGTCCCGTTGGCGGTGGACGCTCAATTTGAGCGGTCAGCGAAGTCACCAGTGGCCGCGGCTAGCAAATCTGCTTGCAAGGATGTCAGCCAATTAGAAATGCTAGACGTAGTATGTAACAGCCAATGCGATTTTTTTTTAAGACCTGACATAAACGAGTCCTACTGACTCTTGGGTAAGAATCGGGCAAGGTGGGGGCTGGGCTGGTCCCTGTGGGTTAGTCTCATCTCGTCTAAAAAAGCAGCTGGTCTAAGCAGTTAACTGGTCTAAAAAGCAAATGGTCTAATTAGCAACTCGTCTAAAAAGCAACTGGTCTAAGTAGCAACTTGTCTAAAACGCACCTAGCAGCTGGTCTAAAACGCTTCTTGTCTAAAACGCAACTGGTCTAAAACGCTACCCGCCAATAATGCAACTGGTCTATAACGTTCTTTGTCTAAATCTCATACCGTCAAAAATTAATGTCTTCTAAACTCAAATTAGTCAGCACTGATTTGTATCAATCATCATATTTTTATTATTATTTAAATTTTAAGTATCTATATGTACAGTCAACTCCTTTACTACAAAGACATGTGTCCACTTTTTCACCTTATTGTTATTGCATTGAGATGAATTCAAAAGTGGATACTTATTTTCGTAGTCTACATAGGTAGGTAGCCTACCTATTTGCGCTTGCGTTAAAGTATTTACCCGCAGCCCACTTCTATGTACAGCCGGCTGCAAAAGTCCATGGACAGATCGAAATCATTTTCCTGTGAAGGGTACCCTTGGCGCCCTTGGCGCCACTATCTATCAGTCTAGTATACAAACTGCATGTTGCTGATTCAATAAGATTTCACTAGATGGCGTTGAAAACAACAAAAATCCCCACTACTTGGTCCAAGATTTAAAATGTAACCATTTCACATAACAATATTCAGCACGAAGGCAGGAAAACATCACACAATGGAATGAAGTTGTCATTAACAAACACGGTATCTATAATCTAAAGTGGCCAGTATGTTTCAGATGTAAAGGAGTTTGAATAATTATTGTTTCCACTTGCAGGCCAATCGGTCAGTAATAAAAATTGTTTAAAAAATATTTTTTTGATAGAAACCTATGTATTACCTTTCCGTACATGAGATATGCATTTTCACGAGTAAGTACGAGTCATTGTTCTACTTTATTCTGGTAAGACCTTTAGACCAGTTGCTTTTTAGACCACTTGCTAATTAGACTAGCTGATTTTTAGACCACTAGCTACTTAGACCAACCGCGTTTTAGACCACTTGCTAATTAGACCATCTGTGCGTTAGACCAGTTGCTACTTAGACCAGTTGTTTTTTAGACGAGTTGCTAATTAGACCATTTGCTTTTTAGACCAGTTACTGCTTAGACCAGCTGCTTTTTTAGACGAGATGAGACTAACCCGTCCCTGTGATTGAACCAGGTCGCTAGCACCAGACCACCAAGTTTCACTGATTGCCCAAAGTGAGCAACGGACCAGGGCGGGAAAGTTTGAAACGGTTCAATCTGTCCTTATGTAGAGTGTGTGTGTGTGTGGTATCGAACGAATGGGAGTATTAGTTGCCGATACGCTAAACTTAGCCCAGCTAAGAAGACTCCGGGGAGAAACTTAGCTGAGCCCGACGATGGATGTGGATGTCGGAGTGAGCTAATGAGAATGTGACTGCCACGCAGCGCAATGTACAGTTACCACACGGGAATATTACACCACTTGCCACCGTTCTTAATTTAGCCGTGTCATCATAATACTTGATTTTTTATTGTAGCATTAACGACTGCCAACGAATTCTAAATATTTTATTAGAAGAGAAAGATTGAAAAAATTAGACATATAATTTATAACTTTTTCTCTTCTAATAAAATATTTAATCATAATTCATTATCAGTCGTGTACCCAAAATAAGCCCGATTGGCAAGTGGCGTAATATTCTCTTGTGGTGACTGTACATTGCGCTGCGGGTTCTCATGTTACGTCGCGCCCTCTCTATCCTCTCTCAATCACTTAAGTCAAAATATAAAGACAGACAAGTAGTCACTCTTACTCTTCGGCCGTTAAGGAGAGCGCGATACCTATTCAAGTTCGAGGCGCAGACGGTGTGATTCGTACTGGAGTATTCTAGCGCACGCTTAAAACTTTACTTGTAATGCGTTCTTTCACGGTGTGCACACATACAAGCCGCGTGATGTATCCTTTGTAAGAAGAAAAATTACTGCTATGATGTGATTACGTTGTGCATCTGAATGATCAAAACAGTTAAAATCTACATAAATAGGTACGAGGTTTTTAAACTGGCTTTGCTTCTGAAAGTAACAGAGCAGTTCGTCGCGTAGGCGACTTTAGTGAATAAAAACATTGTTTCTTCAACTGTCACTGTACGGGATTTAAATCTTAAATAGCGGAGAGCAAGAAAACCAGCAGCTGACTTTTCCAATTTAATTTGACAACTAAACGTAAAACAAAAGGTGTAAAAATAGAACAAGAAATAAAGAATAAATAGACAACATAATATACAGTATAAAACCTCAACATCATCCCCCCCGTGTAGCAAAGCTACACAGCTGACTCTTGTAACAGGGCCAGCTTCCTGGTAGGCCTCCTCAGTATGCCTCCTTTGGTAGATACATCCGCGACGCGAACGACTCCATCTCTGCCCGGGTGGATAGAAACGATTCGGCCCATGGGCCATACTCCTCGTGGCAAATCGGGGTCGACCACCAGCACCACATCGTCCACTTTCAAGTTTGAAAACTGACCTTCATGCTGTCGCTTAGGTCTGAGAGTGGGCAGGTACTCTTTCAGCCATCTAGCCCAAAAGTGTTCAGAGAGACGGAGAATTTTTTGCCATTCTTTTCGTAACGAAAATACTCCGTCATCGAGGCGTACCGGTAATTGTTGGTTCGAGGATGATCCTATCAGGAAATGGAACGGTGTAAGGCTCTGGCATTCCTGGTTCTCAGTCACGTACGTCAGGGGCCTTGAGTTAACTATAGCCTCCGCCTCAAGGAGAAAGGTGTGCAATAGCTCTTCCCTGGGCGCTCTCTCTTTCAGGGTTGTAGAAAGCGCAGACTTCACCGTCTTCACGAGCCTTTCCCAGCAGCCACCCATGAATGGGGACGCCGGTGGCAGAAAACACCATTCTATTTGTTTGCCAGCAGCATATTCCTGCACGGCGTCGCTGTAGAACTCGCACAAATGACGATTGGCTCCAACGAAACATGTGCCGTTATCGGATAGGATCTTGAGTGGAAATCCGCGACGCGCAGCAAAACGGCGTATGCATAAAATTGCGGAATCTGCCGAAAGACTGGTTACGATCTCCAGATGCACTGCGCGTGTCGTCATACAGGTGAACAGAGCAACCCACCGCTTTTCTCTGCGACGTCCAACTGACACCTCCACAGGGCCAAAATAGTCAAGGCCAGTGTTAGAGAACGGGCGTTTATGATGTTCGAGGCGTACGTCAGGCAAATCACCAGTTGGGGGAACTTTCGGTTTCGCTTTTCGTTTGATGCAGTATAGGCAGGTTCCCGCAATTTTTCGAACTTCGCTGCGACACCGGAAAATCCAATACCGCTGTTTAATCTCGTTGACGACCAGTTCGTTGAACGAATGTGCAGCTTTCGTATGGTAGTGGCGTATGAGAAGACGTACGGTTGGGTGCCGACCATCCAAAATGATAGGTGATGTGGTGGCGTAATCAAGGTTCTTAATGTGCTTTATTCGGCTGTCCAGTCTGAGTAAGCCGTCTTTGTCAAATATTGGGCAGAGAGGATGAAGTTTACTTGACTTGGGTAGGGGTTTGGCATTTTGGAGAAGTGTTATTTCTTCGCTGAAGCTGTCGTTCTGTGCTTTCCGAAGAATCTCCACTTCGGCCCTTTGCACCTCTATAGCAGACAGTGGTGAAAGCTGGAGGGAAGGAACGTTGTTCTTTTTGGAATTTTGACTGTTGTGTGCCAAAAGTGACCGAAATTTGTACGCGCACTGAATGACGCGCGCGGTCGCACGTATCAGTCGTAACCACTCACTAAAACGTGAGGGATCCGGTACAACCGATGAAGGTTTATCCAGATGGGTTAAGCCTACATGCACCTTGGATGGTTTTCGTTCTTCCAAGGCAGATGTAGTTTCAGGCCCACGCGATGGTTCTTTGGGCCACTCACAAGCTGGCAGCAGTAAAAAATCAGGTCCAGAGAGCCAACGCGACAGGTCGATGTCCGAGTCTTTTAGCCTTGTAGCATCATCTGCGACATTCAAACCACCAGGTACAAATTTCCAATCATCGACGTTCGTTATTTCTGTAATTTCACCTACACGGTTCGCTACGAATGGTTTGAATGTCCGTGCGTCGCTGCGAATCCAACTCAAAACTGTGGTTGAATCAGACCAGAAATGTGTTGAATTCGGGTTGACTTGATGACCGGTGCATATGGTGTTGGCATATCGAGCAGCGATGAGGCCTGCTTGGAGCTCAAGTCGTGGTATTGATGCAGGTTTTAGAGGACTAAGGCGCGCTTTACCACCAATCAGAGACAGCTTCACAGAACCGTCTGAGAATGTAAAGCGCCAGTATGCGACACAAGAGTATGCTTCCTCACTAGCGTCAGCAAAAACGTGGAGCTGTCTGTCCTTGATGCCGTTATTTTGAAACCCGCATCTGTACCAGCGAGGAATTTTAATATCTGTAATCCTAGCTAGCTGGTGAGACCAAAACAGCCATTTTCTAATTGTGTCTGGTTGCAGCTCGGTATCCCAATCGATACCAGTTCTCCAAGTTTCTTGAAATAAAATACGTCCTTGAATAACCAGTGGAGTTAAAAAACCTAGCGGATCGTATACGCACATCAAATGAGACAACACTTTCCGTTTAGTTAGCTTGATGTTTTCAGGAATTGGGGACCCATTACGAAAGCTAAAAGTATCGCTTTGTGGATGCCAAATGAGTCCCAAAGTCCTGACAAAGGCTTCAGGGCCTACGTGAATATTGTCAGGTGGAGGAGCACGCAAGTCCTCAGGAACTGCAGCGAGTGCGGAGGGTACGTTGGAAACCCACCCTCGCATTTCCATTCCTGCGGCCTTGTGCACTGCTACTATATCAGCTGCGAGTTGTGAGGCTTCCTGTACGTCATCCAAACTGCCCAAAAAATCGTCCATATAGTGATCATGGATGACAGCTTTGGATGCCGCGGGATACGACTTCCGCAATTCCTGGGCGTTACGGTTTTTGATGTATAAGGCTGTGCACGGGCTACATGCAGCACCAAAAATAACAGAAGTCATTCTGTATTCCTTCAACTCACAGCTGGGACTGTCCCTCCAAATGTACCGCAAGGCATCACGGTCTTCCTCCCTAATTTTAACCTGTGGGAACATTTCCTTCACGTCAGCTGTCATTGCAACGTGGCCTTCACGGAAGCGAAACAGAATATGAAGTAATGGCTGCAGAAGATCTGGGCCAGGCAGCAGAAGTGAGTTTAAACTGACACCTGACGTCTTCGCAGCTGCGTCATGAACCACTCGAAGCTTCTTTTTTTGCGGATGTATGACAGGAAAGTGTGGCAAATACCAGCGCAGTGTTTGACGTGTATCGTTTGTGTCAACATTATCTCTATAGGTGTGCCTGGGACACTCTTCGGCGTAACCTTTCCCTATCATATTGTTAATAAAGGCACAATAACCGTTTTTAAATTCAGCATCTCTAGACATGCGCCGTTCCAACCCGAGAAATCTCGAAAGTGCATGTGGATAGCTATCGGGTATGTTTGGGATGTCTTTACGCCACAACAGTCCTACCTCAAACCTACCTGATGGCAGACGTTTAGCCGTGGTGTCTAAAATGTCTAAAGCATGCTTGTCCTCCTTAGTACACATAGTGTCGGGCTTAGAGATACCTATAGAGTCAAGGCGAAAATAATCCTTGATAAGGTCGTTCATGTTGGAGTCGCTACTGTCATCGACAGCGACGTGGTTTATAAAATGAACAGGTTTTGTCCAACTATTAGACCTGCCGTGCACTACCCAACCTAACGCTGTGCGGCAGGCAACGGGTTGATTCCTAGGACCTGCCCTCACTTCGTGGCTAACGGTCAAATACCAATGCTCGGCACCGAGCAAAATCTTAGGCGTAGCGTTGGTCAGTGTAAGATCATCAATTAAATCTGCCAGGTGTGTATACCTCGATAAGTCACTGTGGTTGACAGTTTGTGTAAACAACGAGAGTGTATCCATAGCCTTAGCATTTGTCACTGAAAATGTCTCAGAACAGTGTTTACCCTTAATAGAAAAGCTCACGTGTTGAATCGGTTTATGTGTTGACATTCCTGCAACTCCGTCGACTTTGATTGACTCCATGGGGCCTGATGCTCCAATGCGTCGCGCCACCTCCGAGTCGATCAAGGTCGCCGTTGATCCATCATCAAGTAAAGCGTATGTATCATATTTTCCGTTAGGACCACTCACTTCGACAGGCACTATTTTTAAATATACACGTGTTTGAGTGGGTGACGTTTTGTTACTTATGTGTTCAACGATGTTCGAAATTGTCACAGTTTTATCAGTGTTATCACAATCGTTTATGGTTCCAGTTACGATGTTGTAAGACGGAGACTCGTCTGCAGCAGCGCTGCGTGTTGTGTTTTGTGTCGAGGACGAATGCAACAGTGGGTTATGAAAACGTTCGCACCCGTCAATGCCGCAACGACCAATTTTACAAGTCTTCCAACGATGCGTTTTAGACTTCAGACACTTATAACAGATCTTAGCATCGCGCAACCAGCGCCACTTATCATCTAATGTCAGAGCTTTGAAATCTTTGCAATCACTCAGTTTGTGTTTATTATTACAAAAACGACATAAGTCACCAGTACGTGTGGATGTCACGTGAACGTTTTCACGACGTGTGAAATTCGGTGTGAAATTATTTTCACGGCGTGTAAAATTGGGTACAAAATTATTGCTGACTGTACCTGCGCGTTTATTAAAATCTGGCATCAACGTGCCGGGTCGCTTAGCGTAATCGGCGACCAAACCAAATCTATTGTGCTTAATAGCCTCAATGTCAAGAAACGCAGATAAAAGTTGTATTTTCGGTGCAGATCGATCACTATTATACGCAAAATCTTTCCACTGACTGTACAATATAGGTGTCAATTTACTCAATACAGAGTGGAATAGTTCTACAGAGTATATGTGTTCTTTCTGGTCTAAATTGTTAATTACAGCTATACAATTGCGCAATCTACAAGCGAAATGATTCAACTCTCTTTGATCAAAGCTTATCTTGGGTAGATTCCGGACGAGTGCGATCTCGTGCAGCACGATCATCTCGGGGAGCGCGAACGTCTGCTCCAGCATGTCGAGCACTTCCTCGGGGCGCTCGGTCGTGTACAGCAGCGACGATACACACTGGAGAGCTGGACCACGGAGCGCGCCGGTCAAACGCACGAGATTCTCTGCGGGTGTAAACATTTGTTCAGTATTGCGATAGGTCCGCTTGAACATCAAGAATTCGGTTGCTTTACCGCTAAACGGCATAAGTTCAACTTTATGCGAACATCTATGCGAATAAGAATTTTGTTCAATTTGTTTCGACATTGCATACTCTTTATTGTGCTTGTCGACTACTGGCCGTGAAAATGACAGCGTATTTTTTGACGTCGACGTTTCAAATACATTTGACTGAGTTTTGTCATTTAATGGAATTTGAAATGTCACGGGTTTTTTGTAAATGTTACGCTGATTTTCATGATTTTCAGGGATGAACTTGGATGAAAATTGCTCAGCAGGATTGTTATGAAAATTCGTCGATGTTTTTACGTGAATATCGTGATAGTTTGTTTGTTCTTTCGAAAAATTTGGCATATTCGAATCGTTTAAAATCTGAGGATGAATGTTGCTACGCTTGTGAATGGGATTGCTCGCGGGAGCGGGAACCATAGCAGTGCTATCCTGTCGCGAAAACGATGGAGCGTTTATAGCATAGTCATCGGTATTATTGTTCGGATGACTGCTATGGTTTACGTCGTGAACCCATGATGCGGTACGAGAATAAGAATGACTGACCGATTGTTCTGAGCGTTCGTCGGCTTCCTGAGCCGCCAGACATGCTTCCATCTCCAGTGCTTCAACTTGCTGCGCCTGTTGAATGAGCTTACGTTCGTGGTCGAGCCGTAAACGGGCGAGCTCCTGCTCGCGAGTAATTTGTGCGAGTTGTTGCTCATGTTCGGCGCGCTGTCGCGCGAGTTGTTGTTCTTGTTCGGCGCGCTGTCGCGCGAGTTCATGTTCACGTTCTACGCGCTGTTTGGCGAGTTCTTGTTCGCGTTCAAACAGCTCCTGTTCGCGCTCCATGCTGCGACGGGCTAACTGTGCCTCCGCGGTCAACCTGCGTGCCTTTATCGTGGCTGACGACCGTGAAGACCCCGACATGCGCGACCTGGAACTTGGTGAAACAGTAACGTGTTCTGTGCTCGTTGTAGGGTGCTGGCGAGGCGTCCCGTAGCCAGGGTTGCTCACCGCGGGCGTTTCAGTGGCATCGGTAGAAACAGGGTCCTGATTCGTGGACCGACCGAGCCCACCCGCGACGGGCATACCTGATTCCGAACAAGCCTCTCCGGCACCGCTTGGCGGCGCCCGCTGCTTGGTTTTCGATCGCGTGTTCATTAAAAACGGGAGAAGGACCAAAAATGTACGGGATTTAAATCTTAAATAGCGGAGAGCAAGAAAACCAGCAGCTGACTTTTCCAATTTAATTTGACAACTAAACGTAAAACAAAAGGTGTAAAAATAGAACAAGAAATAAAGAATAAATAGACAACATAATATACAGTATAAAACCTCAACAGTCACTAACTTAAATTCTTCTGAAATATACTATGTAGAGTTGAAATGAATCTTACAAAAGACCTGAAGAGTAAAATAAATTGTTATTACATCGTTTTGTATTGATCTTCAAACATCAAACACTTATTGGAATCACATATTACAATAGGCACAAAAAAGAAAAATGTATCATTATTAATAATATGGACTCAATATCTACCCAAAAGGGCACACCACAGTACTTAATTCTTCATGTTTTTTAGTGCTTAATATATTTTTAGAAACATAGTAAGCAGGTATTTCTATCAATTTAAAGTGTATTTTATTGTATCAGTAACTTGTATTTGGTTTCACCTGTCCCGGAGCCTGTGTGTGTGTGTGTGTATCTGTAATCAAATCTTGTGAGTTCTCGATTTCCGATTGAGCAGAAATTTTACAAAGATATATAACTGAGAATTCACCGTGTTTTGGCTCATTTGATTAAATCTGATGTCCAGTTTCCGATTATACAAAAAAGTATAGTTTGCAATAACATTTTTTGACGGAAACTTATATAATTTAAAATTTTGTAATGATGTCCATCACCGGTCATCCGGTAGGTCTCCTACAAGAAGTTCTGTAACTTTATTTTTGTTCATTCAAAATGTGTCCCAATATGGCAATTACTAGCTGAGCTAATCTAGATTTTTTTATGTTTGAAACGCAGATTTTTCTTGAGTGGTATCATCACGCGTAATTTAATTATAATCGCCAAAATAAACGGGAAACAATAGGGCTAATGTTAAAAAGCATTTTACAAACGAGTTGCCGGGCCCTATTAAAATTCGAGTTTGAAATATTACAAAATCCTTTATTATTCCTGACTCCGCCTGCTCATAATAAATTGCCTGTCTTTTGTTTCTTTAGTCCAATCAAAGTAAGAGATTAGGCCACGAAATAAGCTTTCATAGTTACGTTTTTTAAGCTATAAATTGTAGCTTAAACAAATATTATAGGTTCGGAAAAAAACGTTTCATAAATCTTGTATACATTTTTTCTAACCTAAAAGACTTTTTAATTTGCAAACTGTCATTATTTTGACCATTTGCTATATCTTCACTGACATCACTTACAAACGCTTTTAAAACTTCCGTCTATTTCCGGAAAATAAAAACAGAATTTTTAACGAATTATTGAGAATTGTACCTGAAGTGTTCAAAGTTAATTTACCACCTGCCAGGACGTAATTAGTTTACATTTGCTTGTTAATTAACTTCTGTAGTTAGAGGAATAAAAAATAACTTCCACTTTCGCGGCTATGAGCCAGGTACTTAATTTCGTAACCTCATATTTAGTCTTAAGACTTATTAATTTTAGTGGTAATAATTGTCGTTACGTAGTTACTAGCATTTAACCGAAGGCTCGTCTGCGTTTTTATCTCAAGGAACTCCATACCGGAATATAAAGTATCCTATGATACAATCCAGACTTCTTCCTTTTAAGTTTTGCAATTCTTTGAGCTATGTCCGTGTATTTTAGTTATATATCATACACCTCTAATCATCGCCTGGTTTCAAATCTTATAAGATCAGCTAAAAAATAATATCATATAAAAACGACCAAGAGGGAAAATCAACCCTGTTTGAAAAGTCACAAGGTTGAATATGGCTCAAATTTTTTCAATGTAATTAGTGACATGTGGCTGCAATACTGTCTCACTGAAACTTTACTTATGTTTATGTAGATGCTGTTAATGCGTATCTCGTTGCATAGTTATTAAGTCATGGTGCAATGTTTGTTATACTTTTGTTTGCCTTAATGTTTTTCCTCTGAAATCGATGACTTATTACGATTTTTGAAAAATTAATCCTGTTGAAAAGGTTGTTATTGCAATGCTGATAAGTTCATGGTTTCAGAGAAAAATAAATGATGTAATAGTACATTGTGTATGTTAGAAGCCCGAGACGAAGCCGAGGTTTTTCATCACACTTGTGAGGAAATCAAAATAAATAACCTTACTTATCCACCCAGTATGAGAAGAAAATTTTGAATAGAAAGTGACATATCGCTCCTTGAAAATCATAACGTCATTAAACGAAAAACACGATTTTTGGGTACGGGGCTTTAAAGTTTCCGAAATATTAAAACGCCTAAAACTACCTCATTTGAAATAAAAGTATCATTTTTATACTGTGTTTTGTTAAATAAGTGACAAAGCTTTTTACTGATAAGAGTTAATTCTGTATTTTATGTTTTATTTATCTGATAATTGAATTTAAAGAAAATAATAATGTCACTATTCCATTAATTTTTGCTTAATGTCACTTTTCAGGCCAGTGTTTTCCTAAACTTTAATTTAGTTTAAGGAACAATGACACTATATCTGGTTATTTGAAAGACAAATCCATGTTTTTGTATAAAAACTCTTAAAGAAAACTTGTTTAACTATATTTATTAACGCAAATGACTATCAGTATCAAAAACAGTTAATAATTTTATTCATTACACACCGTGACATTATAGTATTTTATCCAACAGTTGTATAAGTGGGTTCAAAAAATGCGAATTGCGTGAGTTCGCAAATAGAGACGCAATGAGCGTTTTTTGACTTAGTTTTATACAACGTTGCATACAATACTTTTTCTACGACGAGGTTTTAAATTACAAAATACAAAATTAATCATAACCTGGAAACAAGGCAAATATGACGTTTGATGTGTCTATGGTAAACTTTTTTTTTTAATTTAAAATATACTTAAATTAAAAATACTTTTTTTATGTCATATCAATGAATTTAGTTCGGAAAGTTTTGGTTTTCTTAAAAACCGTAGGAATTTAATTGTTTGTTAAGTTGGTAGTTGTGCATTTTTACCGTAAAGTTAAAATTGAGCGCTTAATCCTTGACCTAAATTTAACCTAGATTTAGAAGTCTGTGGCTTCTAGCAATAACGTAAAGTGACTATAACGACACTAGTGCTGTTATGGGGAATAGAGTATAGACTTCTCTGAACTCATATTATGTATGTTCTTATATTAGTGTTCGTGACCAAGTAAAAGACAGATAACAGTACAGAAGTAGAAAAAACAAATAGTCACAAAATAATCAAACAGTAATGTTGGAAGCAGCTTTTAGCAGTTATAACGGCTTTAAACATAAAACAGCATTATTCAATTGACCAAAACGAGTGAATTTATTGTAATTTGAGCTGACAAAATTGGCACTACATCGAAAACGACGACTATTAATGCTAAAATTCATTTTAGTTATTAAAACCACAATGTCATTTAACGTACTAAAAATACAGTACATCTTTATTATTAGCCTGCATCAAGACTCGAAATTTAAAATAAAACTGTCATTATTGATATACTGTCACTTTAACAGTCTTAACACAAAGTATAACATTAAAAATTGCCAGAAGACAAGTGTCATTAAAGCGAAAATGACACTATTGCTTTAGATTGAGCCTTGATATTGATACTAAATTATAAGTTCGAACTGACGTATTACGAATAGATACTGTATTCCATTGAAAAATTGTAGTACTTTCAGCTTGATCTCACAGAACACCGTCATTAAGCAAAAAATGACAACGTTCTTCACAAAATCCACAGAATTTCGCTGTATTTTTAACGATAGTGACATTGTTCCAAAAAGTCGCGCGTCAATTTTCACTATTCGCCGTAATGACACTAGCGCCCTCTGTCGTCTTAAATAGAGCTAGAGCAATAGGTGTCTTTGTATTGCGTTCCTTACAATCACGCGAGTTAGATGGCGTTGTTAACTCAAAAACGTCACTTTTTGCATAGTGACGTTATGATTTTCAAGGAGCGATATAACCATAGATAATGCGAATGTCAAGTCACGTTCGGAAACCATAGCGGTAAAGACCTAAAACGGCCATTTTAGTTGATTTTATATGTACCTACAAAATACTGAAATACACTACTATTTAAACATTCAATTAACTTTACCGAAATATGCGTTTACATGTATTTGCAATAACAGTTCTCTTTAAATAAATATTTCAGTGATAAAAGTTAAGAGACTAAGTTGGCGTTTCCTTTGAACATGACAAATAAGAGTAAAACAGAACCAGCGTATTCAAATAAAAATAAAATAACTGGCCAAGAGCATGTGTAACGTAAAAGTTACATATACTTTCCACTTTAAATAACTAAATTCATAATTATTTGAAAACTTAAATTTTCTAACAAAATAAATCGAATAAATATGGAATCGTTAGCATTCTACAGTGCAAAACTAACGGGACATCTTATCGTGAGTCTATTGTTCGACCGCGGAGACAAAGACGGCGTTCGGCTTATGCATTTGTGTGCGTGAGCATGAGCTCAGTCTACGGCGTGCATCCGCTGGGAGCGGTCGTCTCAAGTTTTAAAACTTTATCGTTTGCGTTCACGACAGGAATGTCGTGTCTTCACGCGCAGCGGTAAAAACTTCATCGTTTGCGTTCACGACAGGAATGTCGTGTCTTCACGCGCAGCGATGGAAAAACAGTACTCACGTAATGAGTAACTGAAATAAATCAATATTATATTTTCTGCCGCCGTAGACTCACCATTTTCAACGATGTAACTGGTTTACGTATTCGCGCACCCGATATATCGGTAAGTGTTGAACATATAGTATCGCCCTGTGTAGCTTTAGGTATTAAGTATGGTTAAACTTGTAGATGCGATAGTTAGTCACGCTTATTATAATTTTGGTTTTAACTTAATCCTATTAATGTTCTAGATTGTGTTTTGGCATTACTTCCCCTTCAAGCTTAAATGACTAGCCTTTTCCCTGTAACCTCCGTTCTGATCGTGAGCACCTTCACCAACTACTTAGGTACTTAGCGGTTTCCTCTTTGCTTTGCTTAACCGAGAAGATGCTCACGATCCACGGCAATTAAGGTGCAGATGAACAAATAGGTGTTCCTTCGCAGGGTGCGACGAGATTGCGACGTTTGGCCTAAGAGATTGCGACGTTTTGGCTTGCGACGTTTTACTTAAGAGGCCGCAGTTTTAACTTATGACCGCTCGCCGGACACGGGGCGAAGCCCGGATCCGGAGGCCATTACCCTTCGCCTACCAGCCAGCACCAACTTCACTCCTCACCGCAGACCATCAGCGACGCAAGGGGAGTACCGCGCCACAGGAGTGAACCAGACGGGCATTCGACCCCTACCCTTATTTATTTCATTTAAATTAAAAGTAATTTTGTTAAATAAAATTCGATTGTGTGACTATTGGTGTTCATCATTTATGCGCCATCACCTTAGCTGACCTTAAATGTCACACATGTCGGACCATGCTCAGTGTAGGGTTCGATAGCCGTAACTATAAATTCATAACTATAATTCCATAGCCGTAAAAAAAAGTACAACAACAAAAAAGCGTATCTTCATAGCAATTAGGTACGTCCTTTTGTTGAGAAGCGCAGTTTATCAGCAATAACTCAAAAACGGTACATTAGATCTTGTTGAAAATAATTTTCGTTGAAAGTATTAATTAAGCGTTACCTTTGTGATTTTTTTCATATTTTTCGGACTCACGGTTTCGAAAATAGAGGGGGGGGGACACAATTTACACAACTTTTGGAGCGATTATTTCCAAATATATTCACTTAATCAAAAACATTACTTAGGAACCTTATAGTGTTTTTTAAAGAGCTGTCGAACTATGTATCACACGTTGATATTTGCTGAAAAAACATTTTTTTACTGTCTTTAACATGTATGGAGTGCCCCCCCCTAAAAATATTTATTTAAATTATTTATATATATTCCAAATTTCATCAATATCCATCATGTAGTTTTTGAGTAAAATGCCTGTGACATACGGACAGACAGACAGACAGACAGACAGACAGACAGACAGACAGACAGACAGACAGACAGACAGACGGACGGACATGACGAAACTAATAAGGGTTCCGTTTTTGCCATTTTGGCTACGAAACCCTAAAAACCATTACCTCCTAGGGTGTAATAGGTCATTTACGGCCTGCAGAACCTACGTGAACATTTTCGAGCAAGTGTGATGAAAACTATATTTTATGACGAATAAACTTTATGACTTAAATTTTAATCTTTCCCAATATTGTTTATGATAACTTTTTTTTATGCTGCTGTGACAACCATACCCGGTCTCCCCTAGTGAACTTTACGCTCTACCTTCACCCAAAATTAGCATTACCTGAGTGACTGCCTATTATCTATGTGTAGACTGCGAAGTGCTTGTAAACGATCGCAGCGCACCCCATGGTGAAAAAAAATAAGACTGAAGTAGTTGGCAGTATAGTCTGTACTTTTAGGTATTTAAAAAAAGGTAACCAAAAACCCATGTGACTCGGGTCGTTCAGCCAGTGGTGTTGTCCCACAGATACAAAACGTTACTCTAATTGGTTGAACGACCCGAGTCACGTGGTTTTTTGTTTACCTTTTTAGGGTTCCAAAATGGCAAAAACGGAACCCTTATAGTTTCGTCATGTCCGTCCGTCCGTCTGTCCGTCTGTCCGTATGTCACAGGCATTTTACTCAAAAACTACATGATGGATATTGATGAAATTTGGAATATAGGTGTCTTGTATGAGCCGCTACTTAGTTTGGTAGTTAAATAATTAAAATAAATATTTTTAGGGGGGGCACATCATACATGTTACAGAAGCTAGTTTTTCAGAAATATCAACGTACATAGCTCGACAGCTCTTTCAAAAACATTTTAAGGTTTTTAAGTAATGTTTTTGATTAAGTGAATACCTTTGGAAATAATCGCTCCGAAAGTTGTGAAAATTGTGTCCCCCCCCCCCATCTATCTTCTAAACCGTGTGTCCGAAAAATATGAAAAAAATCACGAAGGTAACGCTTAATTAATGCTTTCAAGGAAAATTATTTTCATTAAGATCGGATTAACCGTTTTTGAGTTATTGCCAATAAACTGCGCTTCTCAACAAATGGACGTAATTGCTATGAAGATACGCTCTTTTGTTGTTGTACTTTTTTACATCGTATTTTTTACCTTATAGTTACGGCTATGGAACCCTACACTGAGCATGGTCCGACATGCTCTTGGCCAGTTATTTTGAATACCTAAAAGTACAGACTATAAATATAAATTAATTAGACATTTCTTCCCGGTAGACAGTTTTTTCTAGTTACAACCACGAGAACCACAGTCGCGCGCAAAGTCAATATTCGCTTATTCTATAGCCAAATATTGAGGGATGAAGCAACATTCTGACTTTAATTATTGCTTTACTCAACTTGAGGTTGCTTGTAAAGTTGTCTATGTTCCATATGAAGGTAAGGTTGAAGAGAAAAAGTAAGAATACGTTTTTCGTTACCTACATTCCTCATCTATATTTCAATAGATACGACAAATTATTTTCATCAAAAGGCCGGTTGCCATGGTAAGGTATGTGTTCGAACATGCCACTAGAACACGCACGTTACGAGTATAACAATGTGCCCAAATTTAGTTTGACGTTTTTTCACGATTGGCATTTCATCATAAGAATACAGGTTAATATTGCGACATTTGATTTTTGTTTGCACGTAGATTGTATATTGTTAATATTTTACTACGAAAGCACGGCTCTTTCTTTTCGTTTTCCTAGTTTAAAAAATAAATAGAAAGTAAAAAAAGAAAGTAGAAAAATAAATAGAAATTAAACATATAATGTTTGTTTCTTCTCAGCAATAAAAATAATTATATTTTTTTGATTACGTTCAGGGGTAACTTATGAATAGGTAACATCATCTCCTGGCCATAAACATTCAGAAGATTTCGCCATTTTCTTTATGACGTTTTCGGTTAATTTGTAGTTTGTCCGAAACTAAGTACTAATCAAAATTCCTGAAAGAAGCGAGATCTTCGGAATATTCGCCAATATGTGTGCACAGGAGAACGATCATTTTCAAAAAAAAAAAAAATATTGAATTTCGGTCATAACTTAGGCGAAACATCGGGATTGAATGATATACCTACGCTTTTTAACACTTTCGCGCGAGCAACGTCTATAGATATCGCAAATGTAGGCTTAACAACGCTTAACTGATTGGTGCTCGCGGGAAAGTATTAATTTGTTATGTTAATAAATAATATGTTATATTGAAATCAGAACAATGGGCTAGACGACTAAAAAAACTGTTTAGTCCGTCAGTTAGATTGTTAAAAAATATTGTAGACGTATTTTTTCTTTTGTTTGACAAACAAAAAATTACTGAGGATAGAGTGCTTAGAAGTTTCGAGTGACGTCACTCCTAGGTATAATTTTCACCTAGGAGTGACGTCACAAGCCCCCACTCCAGAAGTTTGATGATCTATAACTTTGTCGATTTTTAATATTTTGATAAAACAAAAAATACGTGTCCCATATTTTTCCATAATCTAACTGACGGACTAAATATAATTATATAGTTTTAACCCAGTCGTCATCCCTATTCAACCTCCATGATAAGTTCTTTCAAATCGTATTAATTTAGCAATGGCAAGGTGTCGGACATTCTCATATAAGTATTACCTAATAATTATATTACTAATGCCATATTTTTTGATGAATTTATTATGAACTAGCATTTACCCGCGGCCTCGCCCGCGTTGTTCCCGTTACTGTCCCAAGGGAACTATTTACCGGGATATAAAGTACTCATCTATGTTTCAATCCAGGACTTGGTCTACTTGCATACCAAATTTCCGCTCAATCTATTTAGTAGCTATCCCGTTATTTAGTAACAAACATTCAAATATCCAAATACCCAAACATTTAAACATCCAAACATCTTCACAAACTTTCGCATTTTTAATATTAGTGGTTTTGCCTTCTTATATAATCTTGCGTGTAACTATACTACTCGTACCATGCGAATAAACTTACCTATTTATTTTCTTTAATAGTGCCGTGAGCCGTGCTTCATTCAATCAAAGTTAACGAGCAAGTGGGTGATTAAAAGCATCCGTCAATGTTTGTTAAGATAAGTGATAGAGGATAAACTATTATTAGTGACATGAAACATTTACCCAGTGTAGGTAAATGTGCTATTAAATTTCATGCCAAAATATTTCTTAGTAATTATGTGGTTTTAGTAGCAAAGTCCGCGTCGCTCACCATTTTTACCCGACTGCGGCGAAGCCCAAACGAGGGTTATGTGTTTGACCTGTATGTATGTATGTCCGTTCCTGTGTCCGCTCGTAACTACTCAACGGCACATCCGATTTTAATAAATGATACATCATTAGATTCGTCTTGATGGTGCGAGTGTCACTGGGTATGAAGTTCGTTAAAATAAACAAAATGGCGGATTTTATGCAGTTTCAAAGTGCACCGCGGTCGGGTTTTTTTTAGTAAAAATGTGGTTATTAATTTCTGTAGATAAACGTCTGTAAAATTATTCCGCTTAGAAATGCATTCATCAAAACCTTATTCGTTATAGGTACTTGAAGTTATTTACTAAAGTACATCATCATTAAAACGCTAATGACATTCATTTACTTAACAGACTTCTAAAATTGCCTAAAACTGTAAAGCGGGAGGATTGATAGTGTTATCAATCGCGGATATGGCGCCAGATGGCTGTTACAAATGGCGCGAATATGAAGCGCCGTGACGGACGGCGGGACTCCAAGATGACTGCAACACGTTTTTGACCCAGTTCGCAGTGCTGTGTTGTGATGCATCGTATTTCTAATGTAGGTGAATCGTAATTAAACTCAGAGCAAAAATTTCGGGTCACCGCAATTTAAATAATAGAAATATGTGTTTTTCATAATATAGGTACTTCATAATACCTGGCTGTATCAGCAATATCCGCTAACCCATCATAAAATTATTATTATCCAAAAATGGCGATTTTTGCGATATTTCGCTCCATTAACGTCTTTATTTTTCATAGGTTTTTACGAATTACCTGAACCTGAAATTGCTATTTGATATTTATTATCTATATGATATTTTTATTGTTTTATTTGCAGATAACAGGAATTCAAAAACGGGATTCAATAATTTCGCGACCCTGGAGTATATCAGGAAATATGGCGGTATTTCACTGACCCGAAATTATTGACCGCGAGTTTAATATCTACTAACATTTATAGAGCGTGTAAGTCTAATACGGGCGATAAATTAAATCGGACATAGTATTCATTAGTGTAATCATGAAGTAAAAGGTTTTTTTAAGTTGCAGTTCATTACGACCCCATAATTATTTTTTTTTTAATTTCTCTGCAGAAATGTACTGTAAATATGGTTGCGGTACGCCGGTACCGAAATGTCAACGTAACTGTCAACGAGCGTTTAACGTGAGTGTGTTTGCATTACATTGCGGGCTGAATTATTTTGTATGAACAAAATTATTGTTGCAACTTGAGGTAAATGTTATCTAATTACCTTCACTTTGTCCTATACTAACCACCGTTAAGAGATTCGCCCGTATTAGACTTACACACTGTATATTTTTTATATCAATGCCGACATTTCATTAATTAATCTTATTCAGATTTGATCAGAGCGATACTATTTTGTTTTTCTTTTAATGATTTAATATAACCTTGAAAAAAGGCATTATAATTTTATTATTGAATCAAGATTTCTATGTTCGTGCATTATGAGGATAGCAATAAAATTAGTTATTAGTTTACAATTGATTTAATAAATACAAATATATTTTAACTTGGGTACTATTACTAACTTAATTTCTGCTATTATTACAAAAAATACATCAACATTTTGGTAAATACTACATTACATAATCACTTAGAATTTCCATAATAATGAATAGAAATAGGTGTAAAAACATATTTTAAATTCACCAACCAATTTCAAAGTAAGTTTCTGTCAAAAAATGGTTTTTAGAGACAAGATTTTAGTGTCGACTGTACCTACTTTTTTAGGGTTCCGTACCTCAAAAGGAAAAACGGAACCCTTATAGGATCACTCGTGTGTCTGTCTGTCTGTCACAGCCAATTTGCTCCGAAAGTACTGGACCGATTGAGTTGAATTTGGTACATATATTAAGGTTAATGACCCGAACATGGACGTGTCACGGAAATATTAGAATTTTAATAATGGGGGTCACTTTTGAGGGGTCAACTGGAAAATCTAAAAAAGTTAGCAAACTATATCGTGTAACATATTAAATATAATATAATTTACATAGCTTTGCAAAATTTCAACTCAATCGGAAACCGGGAAGTGGATCAAATTTAACTTACAAGATTTGATTACAGACAGACAGATACACCGGGACAGGAGAAACTAAATAAAAGCTCGTAAAAAAATGCTACGTTAGTATGCGCCATTTCTTCACTCAGTCAGAGTCAGAGCCTTTAGCTATCACAGAAAGCGTCGACCGTGGGAGTCAATAAATGTATCGAAGTGAATTAATTTGGCTCGGAGACAAGGCGAGAGGATAAATTAAAAACGCCAATGAAGTAAATTGCGATGTCAATCAGGCGTAGCCGAGTCACTGTGGCCATCAATCTTCATGAGCAGCTTAGATGCCGCCGCCGATAGATGGGGCTGATGCAAATGGCGAATGAATAAGTGATGTCGATGTTTGTGTAATGTGTGATAAAATGTCGAACAATTTTAAGGCACGATCGAGATGAGGTCACAAGTATGTATATATTTTGCCGTCTCATATCCATAGTACAAGCATTACATAATTTGGGACTAGGTCGATTTGTGTAAGATATTCGATTGTTATCATAACAATTTGTCGGACATTCAATTTACTAACAATGGAATCGTACAATGATAAAAATAAGATTGTAAAATGGAATACTGGAATAACATAAACACGTATAATAACAGCACTTTTGTTCTGATACTAAACACATCAATTGACATAAAATAAAATAAATGATTTACGACTTTCTCGCGTCCAATCTATTAATTTTAGTTTATCTAAGCAGCAAAGACTCAGAGCAGTCTTTTAAGAAAAATAAATTGCTTCTACGTCACATGCTCAGGGAGATAAAGTTACCAAAGGATATGACGATATTTTCTTCCAATTCGGGGTAAATATTGTCTTGTTTACTAGCATTACATTGAAATATGATGAGACAACAAGAATTATGAACAGTGTATAAGATTTACCTACTCAATAAAATTAAGGAAAAGATATCTAATCATATCTTTATGGGTCAATATAAACTCTGCCCGTTCTAGGTTCTTAGACTTGAGACTTTTTCTATACTTAGCCAAATATGAACGCCGCGTTGTTTGTTTACCTTCCTATCTTATTTAACAGGCCATATTCAAGTCTCATTGATGTCTACTTTAGAATTGCTAATGCATACAATTACCAAAAGACAGTTGAATTGTCATCCACTTTTATTGAAGCCGGTCAAAAATATTTGTCCAAACAGTAACGTAACCAAACCAAGCAACAATAGCATGGTTCCGAGTATCATACTAAAGTCGATATCCATTATATCAGTATACGTGACGTGAAACCTGTATTTAAAACTGTACCAAGCTTCGAAAAGCCACCATAAATATTTACGGTTAAGGTTTATGTTTGAAGTGTGATAACTTTTCAGGGGCCTCGCTGTACTGGTTATGGCGTTGTTTTAGTTACTGGCCAGGTAAGTTGCATGTTTAGTGGGTTAGCAACTAGTTAACAGCATATTGTATTGTAAGCTTATCAAGGAGAAGCGAGCGTTTACGGTTACTGCTGAACTTACGAGGTGTAGTACTGAGTTGGCGACATAGTTAGCATTTTATTAGGTCACTAAATACATGTTAGTCTGTACGCTAAGTGACAAGAATGCCACTTAAATGACATGGAAGGAGAGTTCAGAAGACATTTTGGAATGCTCGGAATCGAAGCTTCTAAAGTCACACATTTAACGGCGTTGTGTTGTGGCCTTAATTTATTTTAATTAATGGTAGTTCCTTATTTATATAATGGAGGATGAATTTCCGAATACTTTTTTCTATAAATATCAATCAATACTATGAGATAAAAACATACAGGAAGCAAAGCCGTTTTGTTCGAGGCATTGGTTTCTGAAGTAGTGATGTCTGAAGTCAGAACTTCCTCTAAAATCCTTCCTTGAACATCAACGTAGATATACTAGTATACGTTTACTTAAGTACGTATCTGCTCAGGCTTCAAGATAAGAATAATGACGTTTTGCAAAGCAACATCACTAAGTAAAGAGTGCTTCTAACGTAGAAGGAAATGCAATATTACCTTTAAGTCGATACTCTAAAAATAAGGCTGCTCTCAATAAAATTTAGGTTGTTCGGTAGGTAGTTCTCTTTTTTCTTTTTGCGCTTGCTACTTAAATTCCATACCTACTTGAAACCATAAAGCTGTAATGAAAAAATATCGTCCGCCATAATTTATCCAGGTAGTTCAAATAGAGCAACTAATAAAACCGTCATAATAACACGACTCGGTGGAGTCGAGCTGTTCAGCGAACATCGCGTGATTATGCACAGTAAAAATGGTTATTTTAACCAGCCGTGCCTTTCGATCGCTTTAAAGTTGGCATTAAATGAACAGCAATTATAATTACAACGAATCAAGGTGAATGAAACATGCACCAGACGGCAAGGTTTGGTCAGGGTTGCGAGTATTCCTGAAAAAACACTGGATTGGAATTAACAAGGAAAGTGCGGCTGTCCAAAGCAACACTGCGACAAATTATCATCGCAGAAGTGAAACTGGACGGGTTAGTATCGAATTGTCTATGTAGGAAAATGTCCAGCTACGCCAACTGACTACTTACAAAGCGAAAAGTAAATTACGTAAATTGACCATTTTGTGAAGATACCTAAATCGTAAAATACACAATTAGCCTATAGTCAATAAAGCGACACGGCTAGATAACAACACGTCTAAGTACGTAAAATGTCAAATATTTAAAACGTCCAAATCGGAAATTACCTAATGTCGGTTAACAAAGCAACACCTAAATACATATCAGAACGTCCTAAACGTATAAAGTTACGTATGTCACGATGTGAAGAGATTAACTATAATAAAACCTTTTGGTCATTAATATGCTACTTTTTGGGCTAAGAATGCTGCTTTCGATAAAATTTAACAATATCCTGTTTGCGGTATTAGTTTTTTTGATATTATGCAATTTGGACATGATGCTATACAGACGAATTGCTATTTTGATGTTCTTTCTTATAGGCATTATGTTATTTGGGCGCTTTTTAGTCAATGCGCGTCATTGGAAATTTTACTACCTGGATTATTCGGTAAAGTAACATGGCGACAAACTATCAGACAGGAGTGAAATTGGACGACCTCTCGTGGAATGTGAAATATGCATTCTCAACCGGAACAAGATGGCAAAATATTATATCTGCCTTTTGCCGTAACTTAGAGGCTATAGGAATTAAGAAAAAGAGGCAAGCATTTCTTATGAAACGAATATAAAAACATGGCGGACAACGTATCGAAACGAATCCCACGTTGGGCGCCAGTTTTTGTGCTACCCAGCAATTTAATATTTCAGAGACGATAATTTAAATACAACACCTATAATCTCTCTATTTACTCTGGTAGTTGATTGGTAGAGAATGCCTCACGGCATTAAGTTCGCCGTTTGTACTTTCTTGTATTGTGCTATAATGTTTAAATAAATAAATAATAAATGAATTTAGAGTCCATTAGTTTCGTGAGTGTCTAAAAGTTAATACAAGCATAATTTAAACCAATTTCTAGGCATAAAGAAGTAGAAACATGCTTTGAACTGGAGTACGGTAAGGTCGAGCAGAAGTGAATAGGTAATATTTAGGAAAGCATGTTCCATCATTAACTTCATCGTCACTTACCAACAGGTAATATCGAGGTAAAAAGCTTTCCTATAGTGAATAAAAAAATGAGACGAGAATACCTTTAACTCCTAAGATCCTGAAATAAGACTTCACACACACTTCGCACAAGACACCGGAGTATCATAAATCTATTTAACAATTCTGCGAAATGACATAACTCTTTCCAAAATCCTGTAGGCGTATGATGCTACGCTTTGTCGCGCGATTAAATAAATGATATAGCATCCGTCACGTCGTCGTATGCGTGTGAGAGTGACGGATGCTTTATCATTTATTTATAGCGCGACAAAGCGTAGCATCATAAGTCTACTGAAGACATTTACTATAATGTCTAGATCACTAATATGTTCTTCAGCGCATCCATGTTATCACTTACTTATTTGCCACGAATGAACAGATCAGTCACTGCAGAATTGTTCACCCGTTCCGAAAATTCTGACATGATTATGATCTTCGACTTTAACCACTGTCGTTGACTCAAGTTTGAAGCGTGTCATTTCTGTTTATATGCTAATATAATTTATCTTGTAACCAAATGGAAATAATCTTGTTTTATCTGCATGTTAATGACTAAGTATCCTGCGCAGGGTAGGGTTTAGCAGGGTACACAATTCGATCCTATATACAGGGTGTCCCTAAAACCAACTTTTATACGATCAGGGCTGATAGACCAGCTCATAAGAACCTAGATTAAGCAAATTTGACCTCAGTAAAAATCTCTTAGTTTTCGAGATATTGACGTTTTTGTAAAACTCGTGCTAAGTGATACCCTGACTCGGTGTTTCGAGTGTCATTGCTAAAATATCAAGTATTTTACAAATCTGCTTTTTGCTATGTGTGGCCAAATAACTATGCTATTGAACGTATTTTCTATTTTTGCTAATTTATTCATGCTGTGGACACAGTACAATAACAAAAAAAATTATTCAATTTTTTTCAAATTTCACCTCTGACTTCGAACTAGCGTGGTGAAAAAAAAATGTACCAACATAACCAGGCACTCAACGTAAAAAAATTGCGCATTTATTGTAGTTTCTAAAATGGTATAAAATTTACTAAACACTGTAATAATTTTGAAATAATGATATTTTGTTACAAAATTAACTGTCTGCCGCCTTCATCTCATACGATCCGGTTGAACTAAGTTTGCACCTGGCGTGCTTGACATCACATACAAATTAGGTGCAAACTTCACGTAATCGTCAATATCTCGAAAACTAAGAAATTTTTATGAGGTCGATTTTACTCAGTCTCGTTTTTTATGAGCTGGTTTATCAGCCCTGTTCGCCATTTTGTAAAAGTCGCGAATTTTGATAGCCTGGATCAGTCTTTCGAAAGTCATGACTTCAAATTTCAGTATTTTCTTAATCTGCTTTTTGTTAAACATTACCAAATAATTATGCTATCATACCTTTTCTGTTCGAAATTCAAATTCTGGTACGAAATTTAACCAATGGAATATTGTAGTATAACCTCCTTTTGAATTAAAATGCTATTATCTTAAAAACTACGGTGTCTAGTGTGTAAAATCTTACTACTTTAAACTACATTTTTTTTTTATTGTAGCATGGTAAATTTGTTTTAAGTATTACGCGATTCAAATCCGAGGTCATATTTTGAATCACGTAAAATCTAATTTATTTTGATAAGGTATGATAGCATAATTATTAAGTAATGTTTAAAACAAAAAGCAGATTAAGAAAATACTGAAATTTGAAGTCATGACTTTCGAAAGACTGATCCAGGCTATCAAAATTCGCGACTTTTACAAAATGGCGAACAGGGCTGATAAACCAGCTCATAAAAAACGAGACTGAGTAAAATCGACCTCATAAAAATTTCTTAGTTTTCGAGATATTGACGATTACGTGAAGTTTGCACCTAATTTGTATGTGATGTCAAGCACGCCAGGTGCAAACTTAGTTCAACCGGATCGTATGAGATGAAGGCGGCACACAGTTAATTTTGTAACAAAATATCATTATTTCAAAAATTATTACAGTGTTTAGTAAATTTTATACCATTTTAGAAACTACAATAAATGCGCAATTTTTTTACGTTGAGTGCCTGGTTATGTTGGTACATTTTTTTTTCACCACGCTAGTTCGAAGTCAGAGGTGAAATTTGAAAAAAATCTAATAATTTTTTTTTGTTATGGTACTGTGTCCACAGCATGTATAAATTAGCAAAAATAGAAAATACGTTCAATAGCATAGTTATTTGGCCACACATAGCAAAAAACAGATTTGTAAAATACTTGATATTTTAGCAATGACACTCAAGACACCGAGTCAGGGTATCACTTAGCACGAGTTTTACAAAAACGTCAATATCTCGAAAACTAAGAGATTTTTACTGAGGTCAAATTTGCTTAATCTAGGTTCTTATGAGCTGGTCTATCAGCCCTGATCGTATAAAAGTTGGTTTTAGGGACACCCTGTATAATAATTCCACCAGTTTGAGAATCTTCCAATTGTAACTAAACCCCCATAGTCAAATTTTACATATAAGTACAGTACGGGCTTACCCATTAAGTGCATTGAAAACGTGTGAACATCTTGATATACCTCGAAAAAAAATACCCGTATAGCCAGATCTCTGAAGATCTGGTTTGTTTACGAGTAAATAGGCAAAATTGAAAACTCAATGAGTGATTGTACACCAGAAAGGGGTCACTTCGTAATTCATATTCGTCAGTAAAAAAATCGAAAAAACTTTTTTTGATTATTCCCGTGTTAAATCTTTACGAATTTTCTTTTATTGCTTGGTGTAATTTTCCATCTCTGGAAATCGTCTGTATATAGCGGGGGCAGCTTTCATAATGGATCCATTCCGCGAGATGACGAGGTGGCTGGAAAATTGAATTCCTTTTATTACGAATTTAGAAAAACGAATTATTACAATCAATGTGCCTAGTTGTGAAAGTCTGGAGGTATTTTTGTTAGATTCAGAGTTAAATGGTATATTAACAAATATCAAATTTGATAGGCAGGTTATCAAAAACAATAATATTTTTGCATGTTTTTTTAAGAAATACACAGGAATGTATTAAACAAAAAATAAATAAGGTTAAACGCTATAAGAACAATGGTTTAAGTCAGGGGTTCCCAATCTTTTCAGCCCGTGGTGCACTTACAAGTTTAGTACTTCGTCACGGCGCCCTACCCTAGTTCGCTCAAAACAGGGATTGTTGCTTTATAGGTACTCGCGAATATTTGTGGTTTTAGATAATGATAGAGGATCGACTCACGGTGCCCCTCATTACTTTCTACAGCGCACCAGGGCGCCGCGGCGCACACTTTGGGAACCCCTGGTTTAAGTCGATAAATTTTAGTGCTGGCTCTTCTTTTTTTGTATAATCGCCAATTGAATGTTAAAACCGGGCTCAAACACGTTGGGTTTCTGTTATGTACTTAATTTAGATGATCCTATACCACCTTCTGGCACCGTTATCAGATCAACTCCATGTCATAATAATATAGCATTGTCATTTGATTTACAAATGTGTGCCAAATCAGCTGAATCAGAAACCGAAAAGTAGCTATTACCTACTTGTAAAATTTGATTACAGCCAGACATACACTGGGACAAGTGAAATAAAAAATAAATTTGTAATCACAGAAATATATCGAGATAAAAGGAAATAGTTCGTCGATTTGTATGGGAACCAAGCGTGTAAATTTTACTTTAACTGCTTTTCGCTTGGCGTTTGACGCTAAAAATGTAATTTAGTAGGTCGCTGCCACTTCTTTTTAGCACGCGAGATACATACACTTTTTCCTTGTACCTCGATATTTTCTATGCTTGTAACTTATACAATAATAATAATAAAAAAACTGAACAAGTATTACAAGTAGGTAAAGTATCCCGGAACATAATTCCCGCCAGTTTATCCCACGCTATCCCATCGTTCTTATTTATGGGCCGCTTAGCGACCGTCCGCGGAGGTCTTGGAATTAATGTCCCCCTGTTCTGAATAATTACCCGTTTTTTTCCGTGACAGCGTTATACTTGGAGGGGCAAACTAAAATGTAGGGTATTAGATTTAGGAAAAATAATTATAGCGGTAGGTGGTGTGGAAATACGTAGATAGGTACAAGTCGTACAAAAATAAAGTAGAAAAAATTTAAGCGCCACACAGACCTAATTCCAACCTAGTATAATGCTTGTACTATGGGTATTAGACAACAAAATAAATGCATGTATAGAGACTTTAATTGGATAGTTAGTAATCGTTACTATGGTACTTGATAACGGTGTTTATTCGGTGTCATTTCTATCTACTTAAAATTAACAAAAGACACAATTTTGTAAAATGTTGAATAAGTCAACCTGAATATTTTTTTATGAAATATGTTGCGCCAGTAAATTTTGTTTGTGCCTAAAACGTTTTTTAAATACTTTCGAGCTCTGCGTATGGGTAGCAAAAACTATGAGCATTTTCCAATAGTTTTTCCCTTAAACGAGAAACGAATGATGTAAATATTAGTTGTGTTTTCAGCATTTATTTGTGAAAAATACGTAATAGAACAAAAATATATTTAAACGTATAAGTTTCAGTAAATGAGCAGAATATGATATTTTGTGTACTTAATTCTCTTGTATGAATTATGAGCAAGTTACTTAATAATATTATAAAAGTAAATGTAAGGTATTTTTAAGCACAAACAAACACGTAGATGAAGTTAAATAAAAAGTCTATCATCTCTGAAACTTAAATCGTAAATTAAAATCAATACAGTTTTTAGCCAGTCTGAGCTGCCCGCCAGTATCAAAACTTTTCAAATATGGTTAACGAAGGGTGACGTGTTTCCTCCGAGTTGAGGATCAAGTTTTTCTCATAATAAATTGAACAAGTTAGTCAGAACGGTCAAGAGGTTTTGCGCGGTTCGAATAACGAATAAATTTTATGTGAACACTTGACGAAATCTGTGATTTTGTTTTAAACATTTTCAGATTATGTTTGGAACTCAAAATCAAACACAATCGTAAATAAAACATAATTTAGAATTATTCCTCTAATTTAGGAAACCGGAACCACGCAAAAAGGGCCGACTTTTTTAGATTATATTTTAGGTTTTGGTAGGTGATTTTTATTTTTACTATAGTTGGATATTGTTTTTACTTTAATGTTTAGTTTCAGATTTATTGTAATTGAAAAGTTACATAAAGTACATTTAATACATTCAATCCTACCAAATTCGAATCGAGTTCAGTTGCGATAGGTCCATAATAAATAATGTAAATCCCTAAATAATTAAAATAATTTGAATAAAATTGGATGGCATTGCCTGATTAATTATTGGAAATTCACAATAATAGTACATTACACAACTAGGGTGGTTAATACAAAGAAAGGCCGAAATCACAGAAGTTTGCGGCCCGAGCAGCAGGTAATAAAGAAAGCCCTTGAATGCATATTTACGCCCCTCGCTTGCAGCTCGGGCCGCAAACATCTGCGATCTCGGCCTTTCTTTGTTTTACCACCCTAGTTGTGTAATATACTATTTCATACTGCGAGAGTATACTTTATGAGGATTAAAATAATAGGGGCAAGTGCTGTACGTGTGGACGGTTTTACCTGTGGACACTACTCATACAGAGAAAACGAATAACCATAGTCAAATACCAATCACTTATTTGAAAAGTATTTTTTTCATATGGCAACACTAGCTAATCGCCATCTTTACTGATTACAGAAACTGTGTGTTTTGAGGCTGCCGAAAGTTTTTGTGACAAAAAGTAATTTTTTACCTTCTTTTAAAGCATGTTTTATGTAAAATCTCTAAATGTTGCGGGTGTCTTTGCAATGGCATATTAATTTATATGATGTAAACGTTATTTCTACAAGATTTCGTTAATCGTAGGTAGCATTTATAGTGACCGGTATGAATTCAAAATAAAAACCGCCGAAATTGTACCTGTGGATACCTCCGTGAATGTACCTGTGGACTGTCCATAGGTACAGTTATACTGAATGTTCCTGTGGACAGTAAAATTAATACACAATATTTTTGTTTGTTTTAGTGCCTCGTAGTAAAGCTGGGAAAAATAGAGACAAGATATGCCTAGACACTCTGACTGCAGCTGTTTGGGAAGTAGAAAATGGAAGTTCAGTAAGGAAAGCCGCAGAGAAGTTTAAAATCCCAAAATCGACAATCTTTAAAAACATAAAATTAAATCACTGTCAAAATATTGGTGAAGAAGGCTTAGAACTCCTAAAAAATGATGTCAGGAGGATATTTAGCGATACTGAGGAGCAACAGATATATGATTACTTAAAAAAGCAGCATTACTACACACAGCATATTCTTCTGCTGACAATGGAGGCATTTTAAAATCCCATAATTATACTTGAGATTTTGCTAAGAATATTAGATTTCAAGAAGAAAAAAAGTAACTGTGATATGCAGAGCAACATATAATTACATGTTGTTTAATTGTATGTTGTTAATTACGTTATTCTAGAAGTTTATTCTGTTTAAAAGTATGTTGTTGATTAATGTCCGTAGGTACGTTACCGTCCATAGGTACGTTTTTGGAGTCCATAGGTACAGACAGTAGATGTACCTATGGACAAAATGAGTGTTTTTTTTAAAATGCTTCTATCCGCCATCTGCGGATAGCTAGCGTAGAAAACATATGTGGACTTTGAAGATTGTTTAATTGTGATTAAAACAAAATAAAGAATTCATTTATAATACGCGTAGTTTTTGTCTAACAACTGATTAAAAGTCAAATTCTGGAAAGTGTCCACAGGTTGAGCACTTGCCCCTAAATTTGATCTCGCCGCATATTGCACCGAGTATTTAAAACCGGATTTAACTCGAAACCGATATACACTTTCGATTACATTTGATCACTGTACCATACGTCGCTGTATATTTTGGAAACTTGTAAATTTGTCAAATTACATCCGGAGCTCTTTACAACATGTAAAAATACTTGTAAATTCAACACAAGATACCCAAACAAACTTCTGCGTACAATTAACTGCAATACAAAAATTTGCAATAGGAATTGTTATTTAATGGCAATAAAAATATTTAATAAGATACCGATGAATATTCAAGATATACCCACCCATTAAGTTATTCTCAAAAAAACTGCAAAACTGGCTAGTTGAATGTTGTTTTTACTCTATGCAGGAATATTTTGAGACCTAGTAAATTGCCAATATTGTTTATTAATTATTTAACTACTAGAATAATAAAAAGTGACATTGTATAACTCTTAATTAATACTAACTTAATAATAATTAGTCGTATTGACAATTCCTATTTTTATTATTGTTACAATTTAATATAATATGATTGCTATGATATAAGACTTTTATGAAATTTATGAATAATTTAATGGGATTAGATTATAAGAAATTAACATTTGCATGCCGAATTATTTGGCGAGATATGCGTACCTTATTGTTAAAATACCATCTAACTACTGTCATGTCTCAAGCAAATAAATTTTCATTTCATTTTTCATTTTCATTTCATTTCATTTCATTTTCATTTCATTTCATTTCATAACATGCGCTGGGCCATTTTATGATTCATATAATTTTATTCAGAAGTTTATCACGCCAAGTCATTTTATCGCAAAGCTTATATTATTATTTATTACAAAAACACGGCAACGCATGTTTTGGCCACCATTCGAGGCAATAGATTGTGAACACCTCATAAAGCAAATAGGTCTATGCTTGGTTAGGCAGCCAAAACGCAAACGGGTTTACTAAGACTATAAAAGACTAATTTATTTTTTTCTGGAAGAAAGGAGCTCAGTTTATCTGTTCCGTATGTCTAAAGAATGAGCTGATTTTGTGTATATATACATATATATCAGCTCATTCTTTAGACTGACGATATTCAAATTGACTTCCTTCAGTTGTCATTTTTATGCATGTCAGAAAAATTGTAAATTAAGGTGGGCAAGTAATTGGAGCTAGTGAAGGTTTAAATGAGTGTATTTTTGGGCGAAGGGACATGTCTAGTATTCCATCCAACCTTACTCCGCTCCCTCGTTTGTTATAGCTAGTTCCAATTGCTATTACAACCACCATGCACGAGTAGGGATGTTGACTAATGGTGAATTTTACAACATAATTTAGTCACATGGAATGAAAAATACTAAATTATCATAACACAAAAGAAATAAACACAAAATATAAAATTATGAGACCACAAAAGTTAAAAAAAACGATATTTTTTTATCGTCTTAAAGAAAAATTAAAGTCAATTTCGGAATGCTTAAATAACACTGAAAAAATAAATAAATGTATGACAACTATGTGCTTAAACGCACTTTTTCGTGCTCAAAATGGCAAAATGCTATTTTTTCATACAGACTTAGTACAGCGACGGAACGGATGACGTCATAAGTTCCTACCGTTTTGTATAGAGCGTTTTCAATGCTCAGTGCGATCTGCTACTTTTGATAACAATTTGTGGCTGTTATACTCATACAAATGTATTAGGTGTCATATAGATATTTGTTCCTCACAAATAGTAGAATCGATTTAGGACAGAAAAAAAATCGAGTCAACAGGGGAATTGACGGAATCCTACGCTCGACTGCGAATTACTAGTCTTGTGGATATTCTGGCTGCCTTCTTAAAATTAGATATTATAATAATAAAGGACATATTCAGAGCGGACTAGCTTGCGTCGTGGAAAATGTATTAATATGGCTAACTTATATCTACAGAACATTGCATTATTCTGCGTGTAGGTAATAATAAACACAAATAATGAATAAAATATTTTTTTTGTAACAAAGTGCAGTCTTTACAACTCAAGCTTAACTTAGCAATAAATTGAAAAAAACAATTATAGTCTTGAACTACCTTAATGTGTGATATGTGCGATATTTTTAATAGCTTTTAAGCTAAAAAAAAGTAAATAAACCCTATGCACACTCTTTTTGCCGCCATTATAATGAATATTATATTTTTTTGTTAGCGCACAAAGTGTAATATTTCGAATCGAAAACTCGTAACGCATAGTTTAAAAAAAGAAGTTGTAGAACGAACTTCTTTTTTTTAATTTAAATGTAGAACTGAGCAAATACCGTTGTTTAGAATCTGTTGTAATATGAGTACCTAAATCGACAAAAATAAAATTTGTATTTTTTTTATCAGTCTTAATTGCTTATTTTAACAATCGATTTAGATTAGCCCCATCTATAAATGTGCCATTGACGATATTTCAACAATCTTGCATATCAAACACTGTAATCTTAAATTATATTAAAATGCAATCAAACATTGTACTCTGTTGTAACGTGACGGTAAAAAAATATAAAATTTCTGAATTTCATATGTATGCCAGTTATTTTCTTAAATTTTGTGCATTTTTAAAGAACGCCCCTTGACAGTCTGGGACAGCGATAAATATATTGATACCGGAGATTGCTTAGACTGAGCGTGTCAATAAGGTCAAGGGCAAGACACAGACAATTATTTTATATATTCCATACATGTATTACAGAAAAAGCTCTTCTATATTCTTCATTTTAGGCGGTAGATATACATGTATTTCAGAGAAAGCTCTTCTATATTCTTCAATGTAGGCGGTAAGTAGGTACCTAAAATATGCACTACCTAGTACGGTGCATGTATGAGAGTTAAAAGATTGCTACCGGCACGGTAAAATAAGCCTCTGCCTAGAGAGGAACCGGCGAGGCCCAAGCAAGACACGTATAAAACTCAGTAATATATCTTATTACAAAATTGACAACAAGTAGCAAATTTTCTAAGGGACAACAATACAATGTAAGTTAGTCTGACTTTTTTTATATATCACTACTTGATTTAAAGCAGCAACACATGACGTAATCTTTCAAGTCAAAAGTTATAAGAGCGTTGTCTCTAATTTTTGAGTAACTACCTAAGAAAACCATGATAGCGCACTTGCCTATGCACTTTAAAAAATAATATAACGATTCTATGCATGGCTGTTTGTTAGCAGTAATAAGTAAGACTAGTATCCATTTATCCAGTCGGTTTAAAATTTCCCTCTGAGTACTACGAGAACTATTAGGTATGTTTAATATACAGATACCTATAATTCAAAATTGGACCATTTAGTCAAAAACCGGCCACCTTTTAGCAAAGCGTTAAAAACAGTTCTTATTATTGTTGGACGTCTCTGACCAACAATAATAAGAACTGTTTTTAACGCACTTGTCGTGACTACTCAACAATTACCATCAATTGTCACACTCTAGTTTTTCGAAACAGCCACCAGAATGGGCTCCAATAAAACAATAGAATAAAGCCAGCATTAAACGAGACCCGTAAAACAACGCCTTTAATTCGCCGTGACTGAAAGTTAAAAACACTTTTATCTATGACACAAAATGCTTTTACCACGCCGTGCAAATTTTAAATGTTCTGGCCTTAATGTGGCCTGGAACACGATACGTCCATTATACATTTATCTCTGGCCGTTGCATGCTAGTTTACCTTATTGCGCTATTTGAACTGCCGTTGCACTACAGGAATAAATGTATTTTACAAGCTTTTATTTAACTTGCAATGGTTGTATGTATGCACGTTAGACATCAAATCTTTCTAATTATTTTTTTGCAGTTAACTTTAAACTATAAATAAATAAAAAATCCACCGTGTTTGGGCTCATTAGGTACCAAATTGATATTGGTATTCAGTTTGCGATTATTCAAAAAAAGATACAGTCCGCAATCAAAATCTGTGTTGTGTTGTGTGCCAATGGTAATATTTGTACGAGCAGTGTAGCGTCATCCTTTTAAAAAACCTTTTTTTTCGTCGGTAAACCATGTGGGTTTACTTTTACTACGTGCAGGTAAATCAAGTTGATTGGTTTGGTGGTTGTTTGACGCGTTTGGTCGATTTTTCTTTGCACATCGCTCCACACCACATACTAGCACAGCTCCTGCGGATCTTAAGCTTGAAAATTGTATTAATTGTAAGTTAAGGGTCAAACATCGTAATCCAACAATTGATCCAGTACTCTTGTTTGTCTCTCGAATATTTACCTTACTATCAATCGGTTGGTAGGTAAATACGTAGGTGGATGGCATGGCAGCTCCAAGATATTTTGACTTTCCATTTGAATGATGGTCTAACGCGTAGCCCGACAGAAATGGAAAAAAAACGCTAGTACGATGATGATCAAAAACAGAATACAACTTTATTACAATATATTTTAGTTTTCTTTACACTGGGCTGGGTGATGATAATAAATTTTTTCATTAAAGTTAAGGTTCGTAAAATTACCCACTTTTTAAACTTTGTAGCGTGTAATAATATCCGGCAGGATAAGGCACTCAAATATGAACACTACTCTATTTCAAGAACCATAAAAGCCTTTTGTATTTTCAGGAAATACTGCTGTACCTACTTACTCTAGGGTCGCATTGACGCGTGGACCGAGATGCACCCCGGATCGCAAACTGTTATTACTAGTCAATAGTACAGTGATTATAGTGATTTATTGTTTAGCTTATGACGACGCAAAAGTGATTGGAAAATCCTACTTGAATAAATGATCTTTTATCTTTATCTTTATGGGTTAATTAAAGTTGCGGGCGGAGACTGACGGCGCAGTTGTTTGTGTGTTCGACGATATTACATCATCATCATTCAACCACGAGACGTCCACTGATGAACATAGATTTCCCCCAAAGACTTCCACAAGGAACGGTCACACGCTTTCTGCCTCCATCGATTTCGGCGACCCTAAGGGCTCTTACACATAAACACGATAACGTGGAAAACATTTAATCAAAAAGCAACTTTATGTCAGTGTGGAAAGATTAAAAATTAAATTATAATATTCCACGACACGACGTCGCATCGTGAATCGATGTCGTGTCGTAGCACGACGCTATATCGTATCGTGTTTATGTGTAAAACCCCTAACCAGTACCTCTAGCACAACTGCGACGCGCGACTCTTTGTCGCACGACAAATACTACCTATCCCTTTCTATCCTATATAATCTGACAGTGACAGGTCACGTTCTATCTCGCGACAAGAGAAGTCGGTCAGTTGTGCTACCACGGTCGTGAAACCATACGATAATTCAAGTAGTACCTACTTTTATCCAATCATCTTGTAATTTTAACGTTTGGATTTGTTAGTACCCATGCCTGTATGTCGAGATATTGCATTATTACCTACAAGTTAATTAAGAGCCGGGATGTAACCTCGCCTATCCATTTTATAGCCTTAGGAGAGACAATGGCTCTCAGTGTTTGCTCCAGTGTATGTACAATGTAGAGTGTTCTGAGGAACTTTTCGAGCTCGCCCTTGTCATATTTTTTATCACGGCACATCAGTAATAAAATTCATCCTCACTTTTTACATGCATGATATCCCAAAAAAGCAGGCATCACGCTCTTTTTTTGCCACGAACTGGCAAGATGTGGAATGATTTCCCTTTTGAGGTAGTTCCCGGAGCACTATGATATGGGGACTTTGAGTAAAGAGAGCACCCAAAGTTCGGCAACGTATAGATAATTTCTCTGGTATAGCATACAGGTGCCACCTTTTTTATTTTTATTAGCCTGTTTGTGTGTCCCACTGCTGGGCAAAGGCCTCCCCTTTTTTCAGCCACTCGTCTCGGTTTAATGCATGCTCCTGCCACCCGACTGCCACCAGGTGCCACTTATCACATAAAAAATATATGCATGAGGCGCCGGCAGAAGGGAACGGTGATAATTATGTCGAACTAATTGGTGGTATTTCCTGGACTCATACATAAGACTACGAATTTAATTATATGTCTATTATTGACTTCTTTAAATGTCCGTCGAAAATACTACATCGAACGCATTGTTTTCAAAACGGCCTTTGTTTCAAGTCAGTTTGTCCGAAACATTTCGGTTTTCCTAACTTAATTCAGTTCTAAGGAAAACAATACGAAATTAGTCTCAATTACGAAAGTAAGTCATTTATTCATAGAAAACCGGCCCATTAAACTTCCCGAGTAAACAAACTGTTTACTTATTCGGATAAATTGTTCTCAAATTCATTAGCTGCTGAATAAGCTAATCAAGGGATTTTATGTTTGTGTTTATTGTGAAAGGAAAATACCTCAAATTTCTAATTTATTTGACCACTTGAAGTGACTTAAATCGACCAGCAAAAAATAACTCAAGCAAAAACAAATGAAAACGTAAGAAGTTGAATAAACGCTTGCAAAAACGACTATTGTTTTAAAAACTACATTATAATATGAATAATATGCGTCCGAGCCTTTTTTGCAGGCAACTTTTCCCGGCCAAGTCCATAAATAACAGTTAGCAACAGTGCTTAGTCAGATATTCATAAATTACTTTTGTATCGTGCAAATTACTCGCGATTTTTCGGATTTATTCGCAAACTACGGCATTAAGCTCGTATTTAGCGTTGCTCATTGCATGTCCCGCTCCTATTTCACGCCTCAGTAAAAACGCTTTTAACGCTAATCCTGTTCCAACCAAGAAATAGGTAAATTAGGTACTAAAATGATAGAGCTGTTGTGATAATTACCTTGAACGTTTCTTTGCTGAATTTGAAAGAAAGGAAGAAAAGGAAATATGGTTTCATGTGCTCGGTTTTATGAACACGGAATGCGCTTTAATGTATTTTTGCCAGGTCAGTTTTTTCGATTTTTTTTACCTGACTGCTAGTAAGAGTTACATTTTTAGGGTTCCGGGTGCCAACCCTATTACTAAGACTCCGCTGTCCGTCTGTCACAGGCTCACATGACTGTATCTTTAGTTTTAGCACAGATTATATAATAGTGTTTTAGTTTATTTATTCTCAATATTACAAATTTCATATATACTTAGGTATCTACATTTCAGTCTACATAACTTTACGTATAGTGGTCATTATTAACAATAATTACAATTAAGGTACCTAATAGAATAATAATTAGTAGGTTAAATAAGTATACAATAATTATACATTATACCCATAAAATAAAATAAAATCATTGAGTGGGTAAACAATTTAGTACCGTGTGGACAACAATGAATAATATGATTAACTATTAAATTAAATTAATGATTACACTTAATAATTAAATTAATGATTTTGAACTGTACATTACAATACAAAACAATATTCTTTTCTCAAACATGGCATGAAATGTTGACATTATGTGCTTAAAAATAGGCCGCAAAGTACTTCGTTTCCGGTGCGGCTTGACACTTGGCACGTAATGGAATTTCATACTTACATTGCCGGCCTAGGGGTTTAATCTAGCTACAGTGAAGTCAAACGGAGGACAACAATCACTCTATACACTGTAAGTGATCTCAACTACGAACAAAGTAGGTGTAGATCTTTATTATAGTTCAGCAGAAGAAAAACGATTACTTATAAGAAATTGATGTATATCGACATGATTATGAAATAGCTCCGAGCCCTCCCAAACAATCAAAGAAAGATACCATACAAATAAAGAACAAAACAAAACAATGAAACTAGAATTCTCCCAGTCAAAGTTCATAAATAAATCTCAATTCGTATCGTTATTTAAGGAATTTCTATAGAAAGAGAAACAAATAACTTTAGTATACAAATAGCTTTTGTTTGGAAGGCTGCCTAAAAATTAAGGGAAACAATGTAAATAGTCAAGGCTATATTAATATAAAAGAACTCGTTTCGGGTTGTTTCTAATAGCGGTTCAACCACTCTCACAGTCGTCTTCTTTTTCGAAGTATGAACCATTTTTTGTTAGGATGACGTTTCGGTGGTTTTGTAGAATCCTGGACCTCTCGATCTTGAAATCGATCATCTAATTTAAGATAATTTCAGTGTTCTTTTAGGATTCCGTATTTAGGGTGCTGTACCCAAAGGGACGTAACTCTATTTTTAAGCCTCCGCTGTCCGTCCATTCGTCTATCACAGGGCTGTATCTTATGAACCGTAATAGATAGAGACTTGAAATTTTCAGAAGAATGTGTATTTCTATTATCGCTATAACAACAAATAATAAAACGTTACAAGAAACGTGTTTCTGTCGGTCTGTCACAAGGCTGTATTTTTTTGATATGGAGGACAGAGGTAAGGTTTAATATTTTTGGTGATTAAAGTAGGAATTCAGTAAAGCGGCAATATAACAAGTATATTAAAACCTCAACTTTCAACGTAGTCCGAAATAATTTTGTAAATATAAACTCTTTTTACACATCTGCAACTACATATTTAGCACGGGTACATATCAAAATATATAAAGTCAAAACATATACGGTTGAAATGAATAAAGTCGAAATGTAGAAATTCTAAATATATAATGGGTCTAAATGTATAAAGTTGTTTGATATAAGTTCGAAACTCATAAGTTCTAAATTCATAATGGTCATAATATATAATGGTCAAAATATATACAGGTTGAATTTTATAATGGTCACAACTCCTAAGCTTGAAATGCATAATGGTCAAAATATATAACGGGCTTTGGAACAAAAGTAACACAGGTATATAGGTTAATTATAGCGTAACCTCCGAGCCTTTAAGTTTATACATATTTAACTATTTTTCTAATAGCGAAATAAATCTTACTTACTACCTATCTTGTTTATATTTGTATGTATAGTATGAAATTAAAACAAAAAATCAATATTTTTCTTCATTTATTATATCGGCAAGGACAGTTTTCATAATTAATAATCAAATTCACATGGAGCCCACATATAATGTAATTCAGTTGTGGCGTCTGTTGGTAGCAAGTGATCCTAACACACTCGCTTCGCTCGTCGTCGCATCTAACTTTAGGGTTCAAATAACTCAAAAACTCAAATATTTTAAACTTTCAGATTACTCAGAATCTTGATATTTTTAAAATGTAGTCTGAGAACCCGGTTAGGTGCGACGACGAGCGAAGCGAGGAGGAGCGTGTTAGGATCACTTGCAACCATAAAACGTCGCAACTTAATTGAAAAGAACAAGCATTTGAGGAATAAATATTTAATTTTTCTAGTACACGGCTATTTATAATCAAAGTTTGTACAATTGAATTTAATCTTATAACGCCTATCATCCCCCAAACGTAAGTTCTGGATTTCGACCATGATTCCTTATACACATTATATCATTAGACTTTATATATTTTGAACTTATGAGTTGTAAACATATGCATTTCGTCAGTATATATTTCGACCATTATGGCCAACGTACATTATGGATTTTAAGTGTTATGATTTTCTATCATTATTAATTTTGATTTTATATATTTTGAACGGGGGGCCGTCTGGTTGCATAACAACTATTGTCATATTATTAATTGTCATAACAGTTTAAGCATAAAGTTGATGCTCATATATTTTTTTTGGCATAAATTGTCCTATGGCATAGTTGTTCCGTGTCATAATTATACGGATTCATAATTGGTTTAACCATAATGTAAATTGTCATACATTTATTTAGTCATAATATTGATGATTATAAGTCGTTTTTGCAATAATTGTAAATTTCATACATTTATTAAGCCATAACATTGATGATTATAAGTGGTTTTAGTAATAATTGTAAATTACATACATTTATCAAGCCATAATATTGATGATTATAATATAATCGTATTGCATAAATTTTGATAATGGACTTGCGATGGTTCTTCAAAAAAGGAACGATTTATATTATTGAAGTATTTTTAATTTCTACTCATTACACAATATTAGTGACCTCACACAGAACCAAATCGCTGCCAGAAAAGTAGGTTAGGTTAGATTAGAACTGTTAACTCACACATAACCGAATCGCTGCCAGAAAAGTAGGTTAGGTTAGAACTGTGACGCAACATAAAAGAGAACTTTTAAAAAACCTTTTAAGATTAGATTTATGCGTTTAGCAATTTATGCTTTTACTTAGTATGGTTAAAGTGTTGTATGAGCAACCTATTAAAGTACCTGTTAAAGTAGGTTAGGTTAGAACTGTTATCTCACACATAACCGAATCGCTGCCAGAAAAGTAGAATAGGTTAGGTTAGAACTGTTATCTCACACATAACCGAATCGCTGCCAGAAAAGTAGGTTAGGTTAGAACTGTGACCTCACACAAAACCAAATCGCTGCCAGAAAAGTAGGTTAGGTTAGGTTAGAACTGTGACCTCACACAGAACCAAATCGCTGCCAGAAAAGTAGGTTAGGTTAGGTTAGAACTGTTATCTCACACATAACCGCATCTCTGTCAGAAAAGTATATTAGGTTAGAACTGAGACGCAACATAAAAGAGAACTTTTAAAAAAACTTTTAAGATTAGATTTATGCGTTTAGCAATTTATGCTTTTACTTAGTATGGTTAAAGTGTTGTATGAGCAACCTATTTATGCGTTTAGCATTTTATGCATTTACTTAGTATGGTTAAAGTGTTGTATGAGCAATCCATGTATGCCCATTATAAAGTATGCTTGAATAAATGTATGCATATCAACTATATGCCCATTAGGTACACAGTATGTCCATAAACATTATGATTAAAATCGTTATGCGCATAAATGTATGACTATTTACAGTTATGCGTAATGATGAGTATGACGAATCCTCGTATGCGTATCAAAAATATGACCTTAACCTTTATGCAACCCGACCCCTACCCATTTTGAACATATGTATTTTGAACTTATATATAATGACTTTATATATTATGATACGTACCCATTTAGCACATTTTGACAGACACTTTTCGATACACAAAGACGATTATCTTTACCTACACTATCCATACCTCTGTGGGTTTTATATTTTATTGCGCAACATTAGTTTGAAAAGAAAATTAAATAAACTTCGAAAAACTTGTCGTTTACTCTATAATCTTGAGAAATGAACTAGATTTTATTCATCATCAACCGAAAGCCGCTGGGCATTTGGCTTCCCGAAAAATACCACCAGAAACGAAATCATGTTCATCACGCTATTAAAATTATTTATGCCATACCTGGTGTGTGTACACATAAAATGATGTACACAACACGGGAGGTAGTAAAGAAAGCCCTCGATCGCATATTTACGTCGCTCGCTTGCAGCTCGGGCTGCAAACTATTGCGATCTCGGCCTTTCTTTGTATTACCACCCTAGTTGTGTAATGTACTATTTCAGCGAAAATTTTGTTACTCAGTAATTTTCAGCTTACCTATTTGTTTTTAAGGCTATGAAATTCATATTCTTGTTTGTAATATTACGGATTTATTCGATATCTGAGATGGCTATTGATTGTGTTTTTAGGATCCTCTACTATTTCATGAATATTATTAAATTGAGAAAATCGCCTTGGTATTCCGCAGACTGGTATTCGTCGTGATTGGACGCAGGTTATAAGCTAGTTAGTTGGAACCAAAATTAAGATAGGGACCATGATCCTCATAAAAAGTGAAGCATTGAATAAAAGTCATCAAGTCGCACTGAATTAAACGACAATTTAATGAATTTTAAAAGCTCATTTCAAAAATATATCACACATGTGTATTTCCATTTCAATTCAATAACAACAAGAAACACGTTCAACAGCCCGCGCTCTTCGCCGATATGTTTACATTGTTCTAACACACCTACCTCCTGGTGCACTAATGTTGGTACTCAAAAAAGTGATAAATCAGTAACGCAGCCCAGCGGTAAATAGTTTAATAAATTGGGTACTTGACTGTAACTGAAATTTGTAAAAATTATATAAGATCCTGTTAAAATAAGCATAATAGGGAAATATGTTCAAGTTTTGAGTTTGATATCTAACGTATCTCATAAAAAAGTTACTTTTATGAGCCTTCATTAGGCCCATCTGGCAACACTAATATTGAATTTGTATTTTTTAAAGTGGGTAGGTTTGCACAACAGTAATTTTGACAGAGGAAATTTATGATTTTCTCAGTCTACCCGCGACCACGAACGCTAAAAAGGGTTACGAAACGTCGGGACTTAAAATGTAGTAATATACGCGATTTAATCCGTTTAAGTTGTTTTATTACAAATGAATTGTGCTGAATAAAGAATTAAAGCTTATAAAGTTAAGAGATTTTATGGCTCATTTTTCGTTATTATAGAATTATAATGTTGTTTTATGTCAAATGAAAAAGGGTAGTTTTCGTAAAAAACTTTTAAATGCAACAATGAGATGCATTTATTTATATTGATTTGATTCATTTCGCCTCAATTAAATTAATTATCTTCGAATTACAACATTGAAACTACGATAAACAATTTTATGAATACATTGTTTTTAATTCATTAACCTAGCCTAGTTAAGTCACCTTAAATAACCACATTTTTACTAAAAAAACCCGACCGCAGTGCACTTTGAAACTGCATAAAATCCGCCATTTTGTTTATTTTAACGAACTTCATACCCAGTGACACTCGCACCATCAAGACGAATCTAATGATGTATCATTTATCAAAATCGGATGTGCCGTTGAGTAGTTACGAGCGGACACAGGAACGGACATACATACATACATACAGGTCAAACACATAACCCTCCTTTGGGCTTCGCCGCAGTCGGGTAATCCTTTGGGCTTCGCCGCAGTCGGGTAAAAATACACGGTGAAACGTCATAAATAGTATTTTATGCAACAGTTGTATAAGAAGGTTCAAAAAATGCGAATTGCGTGAGTTGCGATACGAGCCGCGAATGCGGCGAGTATCGCAAATAGAGACGCAATGAGCGTTTTTTGACTTAATTATACAACGTTGCATACAATACTTTTTCTACGACAGGTTTTAAAATTATAAAATACAAACAAGGCATAACCTGCAAAGAAGGCAAATATGACGTATGACTGTCAGTATGTGTCTATGGTAAACTTTTTATTTTTTAAATGAAGTTGACACGCAGTGAATATATTAAAAATACTTTTGTTTTTATGTTGGCATCAATGAATTTAGTTCAGAAAGTTTTGTTTTTCTTAAAAGCCGTAGGATTTTAATTGTTTGTTAAGTTGGTAGTTGTGCATTTTTTTTTACCGTAAAGTTAAAATTGAGCGCTTAATCCTTGACCTCAGTTTAACCTAGATTTAGAAGTCTGTGGTTGCTAGCAATAACGTAAAGTGGCTATAACGACACTAGTGCTGTTATGGGGAATAGAGTATAGACTTCTCTGAACTCATATTATATATGTTCTTATATTAGTGTTCGTGACCAAGTAAAAGACAGATAACAGTACAGGAGTAGAAAAATACACAAAATGAATACAAAACTATTATATAACCGACTGTAAATGAACTTAATAAATAAAAAAAAGAATCGCCCAAAATCGGACCAAGTGACCTCGAGTAATCGGGAAACATACATGAAGTAATTAGACTCCTTTTTCTGAAATAGATTAATAATAAAATTAAGGTGAGGTTTAATTTTTATTAAATCTTTTAAGTTTCTTGAAAAGATTATTTAACTTTGAATTGAATTCATCTAAATCTAAGGGAATATTATTTCGTATTCCCAATAGAAACCAGTGCTCGCTGCTTCGTAGCAGTGGCGTGGCGTTAAATATATCCTTGGGCAAGCCGGTGCAGATTTAGTGTACATTTTCCTTAAGAGCTGTAGAATAAGGTGCTCAAATGCCTGATATTAGGGAAGCCGGTAGGAATCGAGTTCTTTGGACGCCACGCTACTGCTTCATATTTATCAAAACAAAGAAGATTTTCTCGGATAGTTTAACATTTCCACAGAATATCACGTGAATTCCGATTTTAAGAGCATGATCTTGTTACAAACAGATATTCAGAATATCAAATCGTGGAATTGAACAAAGAATTAAACTTTCCTTTAGTTCTGTTTTAATTTGAGCCATTAAACATTCGATTGAAAATATTTCATTTAATATTCTACAACAGCCAGTTAATTATTACTTGAAGTTTTTTAGTCTTTTCCAACAATAGAAACTTCAAAAACAGCAGAGGTTTAAAAGCTCTGCTGTTTTTTCTGTTGGACAATTCGCAAAATCATAGAGCAAGATTTAGTATAACATACCATAACTAAATTTATTTGACACTAAGTATAGTTTTTTCTTCAGCACTAAGTAAGCTTCATCTCTGTTAACGCGTAGTCCATGGGGCCGATTTTGAGAGTCTCTTACGATTCCATACTTTCATTTTCCTTATTCTAAAATTGATACCAGCTAACCTTCACTAAGAGTTATGGGGTTCTGACTAAGGACCTTAAAATAAATAGCCGGACGGAGGCTCGCCAACAGAGAACTGAAGCCATTTCTAATGCGCCGGCTGCTTGTACTTACGAGCCGCACGCACACATCAACTAGTTTTTATCCTATTGCGAGCAGCACACACAGATAGGTAGCCGGCCGATTAGACATGCTTCAGTTCTTTGTTAGTGATGCTCGGTCCGGCTATTTATTTGAAAGTCCTTGGTTCTGACGTTTTGTGCCAGATTTGTAATGATTTTAAAAAGTGGGCGTTACGGGGCAAATTTCGACGTCAGTTTTGTTAGGCGTTATCGTTACATACATAAAATTTCGATGATTGAATTTGACTCGCACTTGGTCGGGTTTTTGTTTTATTTCACCTACTTACTTAGTTGCTCAGATAATTTTATTAACGTCTAAAATACCCTAAGCGGTCTAGAACCTCGGTATAATTCCCTAAAACACTTTCTAATCCCACGTCTCTAAGTAATTTCCGTAATGAAACGATTAAGAGACTCTTTAAATATTTCAAGCGAAGTACGTAGTCTATAAATTGAAGCCGTTGGAATAAATTACTCGGATCACACTAAACTCAAGTGTAACTAATTAAGTAGAGTGCTAATTCCCAGATATACAGCGGGATGCTTTTACAGTATTAAGTTGGAGAGGTGTCAGTGCACGCTACCACTTGATAACCTGCTATTATGCTTTTAAGTTCAATTATACTAAAACCCTGTTTTGTGACTTGGAGTCACGACGTTTACAAGTAATGGGGCGTTAGGGGGAAATGTTCATGGAATGTCGTTGTAAAGTTTCGAAAACAAAATCCAAAGGAGATTAATAAAGTGGGAAAACAAAAAATGTCGCTTCCTAGTGATATTAATTTGTTTTCTTTTTCTGTGTTCATGTTTTGAATCTAGAGATGAGTTTTGTGAAGAAAGAATAAAACGAAATATTACTTAATAGTGTAAATTAATTTAAATGTGCTTTTGGAAAGGGAAACATTGTTTAATAAAAAAAAGCAGAATGAATAGGCATCGCTATACAGCGAGGAAACGCTGCCATGCCAAGGAGGCCCAATTTTTTTGATATTTTGTAATTGTAGGTATCTACAATTTAGTCTTTGTTTTTTTTTAGGTTTAATTTAATTTATAGTTAATTTTCGTTTACTAGTAGTTAGATATAGTTTTTAGATTGTCAAATAAAATTAAATTTGTTTTCCTTTTATTATATTGTTTGTACGTAAAGATGATGCAATGAAGATTGCTTGAAGTTAATCTTGATGAAACCAACCCTGGTTAGAAAATTAAAAATGCGATCTCTAATTACACACACACATAGTGATACAGTCCATATATGGTATCCTGTATTGTAGAATGTTAAGATGATCCCATCAAAAACATACATTACATCGAGGATCATTTAATACTTCTCAAGTAAATCATCCTCCTTCCACGGGTAAATAATAGGCAAGTCGGTGGGAATCGGGTTCTGTGGACCCCTCTCCCCCTACTGACTTGGTTTAACATTACATCTCAAAACTTTTTTGTTGTAGAAGAACTGCGTTGCGAGACTTGCATCTTTTTACATGTAATGTTTTTGATGGGATCTCATTTCTTTTTGTAAGCGGTCTTGATTTATTTATTACATTCCAATCCATTATTTTTCCAATTTGAACTACAAAAGTAACTTTGTAATCGCATGTATTTGTATAGGTTTACAAACTTACTTATGCAGCTCGTATTGAAATTGCAATATTTTTAGGTTTTGCATGACTTGATAGGCTAAAAACTAATTATGTTTAAAATTTGGAGCACGTGGGTCTGCCAGAAGTACCTTAGAATTATGATGATCAGTGAGTGAGTCAGTGACAGAACTAAGGAACTCTGACGTACAATAGTTTTTAAACTACATGTTAAAATTGAATGTTATTGAAAACTTATTTAAGTATTATTATGTCCTTATATATCGCTGAAAATTCAGGGTTCTAGCTTTAGTCAGCACAAAATTACAAGAGGCTAAAAATGGCCTGAATGGCTTCGAGAAAGGGAACGTACGGCCGTGCCTTTCTTTTGCTCGACTTGGCGAGGGCACTGCCGTGCTCCCAGATGCAAAGGGAATTGAACGAAGTGAATCAGCCCTCAAGAGCAGCGTGGCGGGATGCCACTAATAAACCAGGTTAGCAAACGTCTTGCACTAATCAAGTTATGCAGCATTATGCTTGCTTTGTGCCGTAATCGAGTTTTCCGCGCTATGATTATGAAGAAAGTACACACAAAGATCTGCAGAGAATGGCTAGGTATTACTTATAACAATTTATTTTACAATTATGTATTTATCTGTGTTAGTCTAATTTTTCTTTTAATTATATGTTTATACGGGCTAGTTTTCTGCAACTCAGCCATTGATATGCGCCTATCGTGATTGATATTGCGTGTTAAGATTAAATGTATTTATATTAAATGTATGATATTTTCTTCATAAAGCATGCTGAACTCCAGGTTAATTAATTAATTGTTCGTAATTAGAAAAAGGGGAACTTTCTTTGGCTTTTCATTAATTTGAACTGGTCTTGCTTTTTAAATTACGCGTAACAAGTGAATAGAGGCATAAAAACTGCCTTTCGGGTGATATGAGTTAGTATTCTAGATATTTCCTGTGAACCAAAAGGGCTTTAAAAGTCGTTTTTTCTTGCTGAACCCTTGTTGACACGTAGAGTCATCATCAGATACATAGGGAGCAAACGAGGCGGTCACAAACATATGAACACGACTATTGTCAAAGCGTTAGAGTGCATGTTCAGATATTTTTGAGTACCCTGAAGTGTATAGATGTATCTAATTTTGGCTTTGATTATCCTGAGTAGTATCAGGTAAATGTGTAAAGAGTGTTTCAAAATAGGCAAGCCGATGAGAAACGAGTTCTACGAACTCCATCACGTCACCTGATGACGCCGAATTTAATTACAGTGAAAATTGGTCCATTGTAAAAAGGATCATTTTAGCGTTATTTCTTTGTACACTTATTTCACCCAATATCCTCGATAAAACGGCAACACTGGGCCATCGAATTACCAGTAGCAGGTGTGCAGGCGACGCGGAGTGGCTGTGGCAGTGAAAGCCGGCGCCGGCCAGTATGATGAAACAGTTAGCGACTATTGTTCGGCCCATCCACTAAATTGGACAGTCCCTAGAGTTGGAGTCCTATTGATGCCTACACGTTTGACACAAACTTGGACTTTATAGGTTACAGAAATACTCGTACAATATATAGGAAGTATCCAATGTAACAACCGCAACGGCAGCATGCGTTGAGGCCTACAGAAATCACCGGACAAGGCAGATTACAGCGCATTACAACGATACTTGTAGAATATGTTTTGGTAATGGGGGCACTTGGCCGTATTTGCCAAATATTCGTAATACTTTTCTTTCTTTTGCCGCAGAAAAGAGCTGTGACATAAATATTTGGCATATACGGCCAAGTGAAGTTTTACCATTGGATTGGTGACTATCGAATGTGTTCACCGCAACGGCAGCTTGCGTCGAGGTTAATGATAATCATTGGACAGGGCAGGTTACAGCGATACTAGTGGACTGTATACAATGAAATAAAAAATAAAAAATGTGGGACACTGGTGAGTATTGAATGTGCCAACCGCAACGGCAGCTTGCGTCGAGGCTAACGGCTATCACCGGACAGGGCAGGTTACAGCGCGTTACAGCGATACCCGCAGACGCGCCCGCTAAACACTATAAACCAAATTTGACACTTTCTAGTGTGTACTCGAATACCCTCCGGGGCTCTGGTCGATATGTGATAAATCAACGGAGATTATATTGCTAATGGTGCTCTTAGTTGGCGTACAACTTAATTGAGATCCGGGGTATATGTGAGGTGCGTGGAGGGAACTGTTTTCCAGTAAACCTTTTCCCGGAAATGTTGGGTTTCCCCTATGGTTAGAAAGTGTCTACTTATTCCAATAGGAGTTCACTCTTATTGGAGTGAATAGACACTGTCCAAGTAATTATACTACATCATCAATTTTATCGTCACTGACCAAGACTGACTGGTGAGATTAATGTCAAATGCTTTTCTATTGTAAATAAAAATATACTAGTGAAAGGATCCGATCAGCTACGGCCTCCTCGGATGGCCACTACTCAAATTCTTTGTTCGTTTTTTTCCCAGTTCGGCAGTTCATGGGATGGCTGTAGCTGTAGCTGACCGGATCCAAGTGAAATCGTTTAATGTGCAAATGTACTCCGGCACTCAAGAAATTTGTACGCTTATATCTCCTTTCGCGTGGAAAATTATTAATTAAATGTATGCCTTATTGTTCTTAGTCATTCTTTGTGGTTAAAGATCTCAACAGAACGCAGTAGTGTCATCGAAAGAAAGGAATGTGTACCTAACCTCTAACTTGAATGAAAGTTAATAACAAAGTGCAAGTAAATCACATGTTTCTTTGTTAACCGGTATAAAATTTATCCTGGTAGCCCACCTGATGAAAAACAAGATTGTAGTCGTATAACAAATAATAGGTACCTAGGCAGCCCAGCTTTGCTCAGGCAGAAAAACATTTGTAAACTGAAAAAACTGCGTTTTTCCCAGAGATAAAACTAAGCTAGGGTGATTGTTCGTCTCCGCAAATTTCCACTTAGCAAATTTCATCGACATCGCTAGAGCCGTTACCAAGGTCCCCGAAATAAATAAATAAATAAATATACAGGAATTGCTCGTCTAAAGCTATTATTAGATATGTTACTTGACTGGTTACAAGTCAAGTAAAAAGTTACATGTGCCTTGTCACCGTAAGGACAAATGGGTGATTCTCCAAGCGTTTTGATCGCGCGGTTTGAAAGTCACTGACGTGACGGTTGTTATCGCAACGACGGAAGGACAGATCGTGACAGCTTCCATCAAACTAGATTTAGCCTCGGGAATATCTTTCGATTTCATAAAAACTTACTTTAGGCATCGTCTTACTGAACAATTTTTACTGAGACGATAAGTTTATTTCCGATGGACGCGAGCGGCTCAGGATCGGTCATAGTGGCGTTTCGAGGAAGGCCTATGTCCAGCAATGGACGGTTTTTGGTTGATGATGAAAAATAATATTATGCGATACAATACCTTCCTTTTAAAATACCCTAGACTATGGCAACACTTTTCATAACACGAAAGTCCTTACTATTTGTATCAGGCATTTGAACTAAGAGTACAGTAACATCAAATGTATATGAGGGTCAGTCTAGAAAATGAACCGAATAGAGAGCGTAATGTACCTATTTGGAGGACTGTAGTTTGTTTTAGAGAACACTTTGTGAATGAAAGGCTGATGGGCGGCGAAAACAGCCTGATTTCGGTATGGCTGTTTCAGTAATTTCATTACATCAGTCATTTTATAAAGTTATTCAACACATATATATATATATTTTTTAAAATTCTGATGAAGACTGGCCAAGTCAAATCTAACCTACTTTAAAGATCTCACATTTTTAAAAAACAGCAATTGTTATAGGTATCCAATAAAGTAAAGAAATAGAGTTTAATACTTGTTCATAATGTTATTTTGTTTCTATAAATACATATTTGGATTTTGCATAGGACTTGACACTCATTTAGATCTCCATTCTTTTTGCGGCGAAGCCCACAGCCTAGCATATTTTTTGTATTGAACTTGGCTCTCCTTTTTTACATTTATGTTTTTGGTGGGATATCATTACTTTTTGTAAAGAAAACGGCTTTTTGACCTTCATATCTTTATAACCGTTTGAGCTAGCTTCATGAAATTTGGGCTTCTAGATGTCCTTATGGATATAATTAAACACACTTGGTTTTATGAGTTTACGTTAAAGAGGTTTTGAGTTATAGAAGGGTGAAAAGTGGCACCAAGTGGTTCGTGTAATATTACACTTGGCGCTGGCTAGCCAGTTTTGCTTTGAACTTGGCTTGACACGCTGCCGCGTGTCTAGATTTTTTTATATTATAGTGTGAAATTAATATCCTTGCGACAGCGTTGAGAAAGCAAAACAGTAAAATTACTTTTTTAAATGAGCCTAGATATAATTCAATTGTATTTTGTTCAATTTATGCGTACATTTAGATGGTTTTTGTTTAGTTCACTCAAAATGCTCGCGAAAATGTCAAAGTGTTAAATTAACCCCTGCCCTGCAGAAAATAGCATTTTCCGAGCAAAACAGAAAACTTAATTTTCAGGTGAGCTTAAAATAATTAAATCATACTTCGTTCAATTAATATCGCCCCCTTCCCTTATCGTTCCCTTGTTCTGTGAAAGCGCTATCCAAAATGTTAAATTGCGAAATTAACATCCCTATAACAGCGTTTTCCAGTAAAACAGTAACTAGTTTTGGAAAATTCAAAGTTTAAATTGCAATCGTGTTAGCACAGCTTCGCTAGCTCTGAAATGCTTGTATAAAGAGAATTACATTATGAGTAATTAGTCTTTATAGTTTCACTGACACTAACGTCCGAATTTGCCTTATTACTTTGGGTAGAATGGCAAATTTGGCAAATATGGTGTGCTGAGCACTAGAAGACTGGTAGGAAGTTATTTGCGAGGATGGCCCTCGTTTGACTTGCCAAGTTTTATAAAATTATGATTCTAAATGTCCGCCCATCAGTCATACTGATACCCATATTTTAGATTAAAATAATGCTATTTCAAGAAAAACCATGTTGATGAGTTGTGATATCTTTACAATGTGATAATGTATTGAAATAACTGAATTGCTATCCTAACCTATCTTACCTTCTGTTACATATAATAGGTATTCTAAATATCTTAGTTTCTGAATATGCTTAGACATTTGAAGAGTTAGATGTTTGAAACTAAAATAACGTAATAACGATAGAACAGATTGAGATGAACTTTGACATATAAGTAGACCAAGTCCTAGATTGAAACTCAGAATACTTTGAATCGGCGAAACTGCGGAGAAACACAACTTTCCTGCAAGTCAAGGCATTTTAAAGAACTAAAAGCGGTTGAAACAGTAACTACAACTACCTATAAATTCATCATAAACAAAACTAGTCTGTTATGTTTTAAGCTTGTCCACTAAACCAAGTGCTACAACAAGCAAACCTGACTTGTAGCAACACAAATCCAGTATTCGGCCAAACGTAAACCCTGTTTCACCGACGACTATCGCCAGGCAATAATTTCACGAGGCATTTTATCGTCGTCGCAACGAGCCACTTTTTACACCGACTGCATTCGTAGAAATACCCCCCAATATCTTACGCAAACTCCGATCAAAGTACTTTGCGTGATTGGAATTTGAACTTTAATTCTAAAAGAACGAGGTCAAGTTTGCAATGAAACTGTGTCATGCGATGTAAGTTTGGGGGGTTATTATAGGATATTCGTGTGGTTTTGTGAGGTGAAAACTACGTTTTAACTCTATGTTATTACCCTGCTTTAAAGCTCAATAGGGGTAACGTTTTTACGTTGTTCCAACAAGATTTTGGTGACAAATGAGGCGTGATCGTTTACGCGACACGTGATATTAATGGCGACATAAAGCCAGGTGTCAATTGGGAGTGCGTTTTATGACTAAAGGTCTGATAGGGTCGTCCGCTATTAAAAAGATTGGGTAATATGAGGTAGAGATTACTGAGGGTCGTATATCCTTGGCTATAGTCAATTAACTACCGTTTCGATAGACTTAATTTGACAAATCGGATTATATTAGGTTTATGCCATTGTTGTTTCTTCCTATTCGCGATTCTGCACAAAATAAATTGCACCCAACTGAATTTAATCACATGCGTAATGCTTCACAGTCGTTATTTCTACGCAATCTTGTTTCGTCCTAGTAGCGATTCTGCACAATATGAATTCCACACAACTGAATTTTATCACATGCGTTATACTTCACGCTTCTGTAATTTTTTTTTAAATCTCATACATAACCGGGAATCGAACCCGGTCGAAATTGGGGCGGAGAAACATTTTTTTGAAGGTCTCGACTAGGAAAAAACAAGATAGTATAGAAGATTGATAGAATAAAAGATAAAGATAGTATCGTGAAGTATGTGATTAAATTCAGTTGTGTGGAATTCATATTGTGCAGAATCGCTACTAGGAAGAAACAAGATTGCGTAGAAATAACGACTGTGAAGCATTGACGTGATTAAATTCAGTTGTGTGGAATTTATTTTGTGCAGAATTGCGAATAGGAAGAAACAACAATGGCATAAACCTAAGATAATCTGACAAATCTGGTTATCTCCGATACCTAGAGACATTGCAATGCAGCATAATTTAAGAAATATATGAGTCAAATGGTCTAATTTCATGTAAAATTTATATTTAAGTTATTCGGCAGCATTAAAGGCGTTTTATTTATAAAAATCCTCTACCGTAACAACAAAAAAAGTATTTTGCAAAAAAAACGCATATAAAATCCTATTACTATTAAGATTACTTCTCATTCAAATTTAAGAACATCCCCAAAAAATAATAAGCCTATTCGCAAATTCTCCGCATCTGTCGCTTAATGTCTACTTACTTTTCAATACTAATGATCGCTTACATATTTATACCGCATTTAAACAACGCAAATGTTCTTTTAATAATTTTCTTTGTCCACAATCTTCTGACAAAAGCATTATTCACTCATTTGCAAGACAAGTCTTGATGACTTCCGCGAAATATGAATTTATTTCCATAAACCACAATATTCGTTTACATCTTTCTTCATTTTTTATAATTCACTCTGGATCTTTTAAGGCAACGGGTATCTAGAAACACCCTCGTTATTTTTATATTCTTGTCTATTTATTTATATCAACTGAGTCTCTTCTCTGCTATCCACTGGTTTCTAGGTAATACTAGGTCTCTTGAATTTCTTATCAAATGCATTCAGTTCTTCCCTTCATCTTCTATTTGGTTTGCCTCTGTTAACTGTGATCTGAAATAACATGTCCGTGTGTAAATACCTAATAGATAATTTTAGGGTTTACAAAATTTGTAGCTCTTTGAGTCAAGTGAGTTTTGATAGTTTAATCATTCCACTAATTTGCCACTTCAATGTAGCAACATAAATGAAATTGTGAGAAAACACAGGTTTTATATCGTATTCTCAATTGTATATCATTGCCATTTTTTTGTTTCATTATGTTTTCCTATTTTTTACATTAATTTACAACTGTGACGGAAGTCAATGAAAGTCTATGTTCAGCACAGAACACCTCAAGCTTCAAATAATGATGATAGTGATACATTCAATTTTGTTTTATATGATGCGAGTCACGATAAGTTTACCCTTTTCACGTCAATCTGTAACGCTTCGTCTAAATTTGATTTTAAACCTAAAATCTGGCAACATATTTCCCTTAAAACTCCCCTTAACTAATAATCAGCCGCTACTACAAACTGGAAATAGTCCAAGCACCGAGTGTGGATTTAATGTGATAAACAGAAATCGTAAAGAAGGGTTTACTGTTAATAAGCAGCTGGCAGGATCCCGCGCAGCCGGCTAGTTGCCGTTGCCAAACCTTTCAAATTAACTCCAGAAAGCCGTTAAGTTCCAGAGTGCAGAGGTCTCGCACTGAGTAAAGAACGCGGTGAACTAATCGTAGGTAATGGATTGACTTGTTGTGTAAAATTGGTAAGAGAGTTCAAAGTTAAGGGTTAGTTCGTTTTTTTTTTAAATACTGTAACTTTAAATTAACCTTAGTTTCGATCTCCTATTTTTCAGGCACATCCTCGTATAAGGTGTAAATTAGGGCTTAAAGACGTAAAAATAAAAAAAAACCATAGCTTCACCAGAAAAAAGAGACCTTTTAGCTTCTCAGAAGTGGGATCAAAAGTGGTTTATAACCTTACTGGAGTTTTCAGCTACTTATATTTCAAACAATATTGATTGTAAACAGATTAAATAACGGCTTAAAGTACTTTTTTTTTATACAACTAGGGTGGCAAACAACCGTACGGCCTGCCTGATGTAACTAGTTGCTTTGCTTTAAAGTAAGTTATAGTTTTCCGCGGGTTAGAACTGCTTAATAGTACATTACACAACTAGGGAGGTAAAACAAAGAAACGCCGAGAACGCAGATATTTGCGGCCCGAGCTGCAAGCGAGGGACGTAAATATGCAATCGAGGGCTTTCTTTATAACCTCCCGTGTTGTGTACATAATTTTATGTCTACACTTGGCCTGAAAGCGGCTTTTTCCATACGCGTGGCATGCGGTAAAAGCCACTGTATGGATAGGTGTGGCATAAAATAACATTTTTGTTCTTAAATTTCAATTAAGTAGCCTAGAGAAGTTCGTTAGTATAGGTATTTGTACATCTTCGTACAAAATAGTGTTCTCCACAACTTTTCCTTTGTGGCGGCGAAGAAAGGCATTTCCATCAGTTTGTTTTACGGTACAAATGCAAATGACTTGGAAGTTGGAGTTCTAGTCAGAACTCATCTTAAACGACTTAGGTTTTTTCGAAATTCGAATACTTTGAGTGACGCTTCTTTTGTTTATCGTAAAGTTGGTTTTTGTATCGGTAATATAGACAGCAGTAGCGTGCACTCTAAAAAAAATTGGTTGCTCCTGACAAGATTGTGATAGTTATAATCAAGCATCTTGATTCCATAATACGAGCCTAACAAGACGTTAGATGCACCAACAAAGATGATATCGATTGTTTATCATCGTTCAATTAGCCATGTTCTGATTTGATGCAACAAACATTGATGTATATGGTAACTAATTAAACATGATTGAATCATGCAAAGAAGAAAATAATGACAGAAACAAGGAATATATTTGTTAAAATTATCAAGATTCTAGATTGTTGTTTTAATCACTAATGAACTTGCTGTTTTAATTCATCAGCTTTCGTTGATATGTTTAATATCTTGATTGTTTTATTTAACTTAACGCCAACAAAGAGGAAATCTCTCTTAGTTGGCTCAGATTTTTTAGAGTGTGGCGTCCAAAGAACTAGATTCCTACCGGCTTGCCTAATATCAGACATTTTAGTACCTTATTCTGCAGCTCTTAACGAAAATGTACGCCAAATCTGCTCCGGCTTGCCCAAGGATATCTTTTACGCCATGCCACTGATAGACAGTTAGTGTTTTTAGGGTTCTTTACCTAAAAGGCGTCAACAGAACCCTATTACCATGGCTCTGCCTCTTGTTTGTGTATCCGTTTGTTTGTCTGCCATAAAGCTGTATCTTTTTTACAGTGTACGTATTAGTACATGATATTTTTTTTCTTTTTAAATAGTAAGTTTTCGTATGCGAGTCCGATTCGAATTACATTTATTTTTTGGCAAAAGGGTAGATCATTTTTAGTAATCATAATTTGTACAATATCGGTTTGTGATTTATCATTGCATCTCTTTAATGCCCGTATTTATGTTACGCAAAGACAAAATAATGCATGCCAGATATTCTCTATTAAAGATCAAAGTACATTGAATATTGACACAAAAGTGATTGCACGCAACGACATCTTATCAAAGACACGTTCAAGCAAATCATTCAAGAGTGAATTAACACTTGAATAACTTTTTCATATCGAAAGTTAATATTACGTCTCACCAAACTGCAGCAAAGGAAGTGCAGATAATATTACATAGCAATAATGGGATGGTGACAAAGGCAAAGCTACTACTCGTATTAAAGTTCGCGACAAAGTGTTTAATGTCAATGGTACAGTAGATTCCGGGATTTTATTGAAAACGATAAATAGAATGCAAGGCACTTTGGGATATGCACGATTTATTACAGTTTCCGCTGGAGCCATATAGGATTGAATAGTGGTAAAAGGTTTAAAAAAGAAGACTTATTTTAAAAGTGCAGGTTTTCCTATTGGTGAGTAAATAGGGTAACGAATATTATAGTGCCTTTGGCCTTGGCTTTGGGCGCCTGATGGTAACGTGAAAAATTTAAGGCAAAAGATCTAGAGGCACAAGTTCCAAACGGTGGTCAGACCAGATATCAGAGGAACTGGAAATATCTGTCAGTGCCGCACACAGAAATATATCGAGATCGAAGAAGATAAAAGGGTATGTACCTCACGTGCTAAAAAGAAGGGCCAAGGACCTTCTTTGCTCGACGTCAACATTATTAACCGATTTGAAAAATCTGTCAATAATGGTATAATTAATGGTTCAAATACCATCATTTTATGTTTTCCACAACTTAATTACACTCATGACGTCAAACGTCTACTGCAAAATCTTACACGTTTGGTTCCCAAACAAATCGACGATGGCAAAAAGCGGAAGCGGTTACTAGGTTTTCACTTTTGCCATCGCATTTTGTCACCATATTATGGTGACTGTTAATAGTATGTGGGATCCAATAGTTCTACTTATTCAAGAATCGAAGACAATTAGTTACGAAGTAGTCGACAATTTTGGTTGGACAAGGTAAAAAGTAAGATCTAACGTAGAAGGGAAATAAAATAACAATATAAGAATCGAGTTAATGTGTAGGTAACCTGAAAATTGGTCAAAATCCAATTGTATGCCTAATTTCATAAAATGTGTTATTTTATTTTTATATTGCTTATATTGTAATCAATGAAGCAGAAATAAATAATAATAAGATGTACTGTTATGAGTAGGGATTAAGAAAATTGCACGCTTCTCTAACAATTTTGAAACGTACAAATAATTACTCCCATAAACTGGGACAAATAGCTATCTCGTACCTTTCAGACGGCAACCATTAAGTTGCCGGTTATTGAGGTAGGCTATCAATGTGTAGCTATAAAAGCACTAATAACAATAAGAGATAGCAAAAATATCGCCAATTTCTTGGCAAGCCTCCAAATTGTGGAATAGTATTCTAGCCCAATAATATCGAATAGAACGATGGTCTTGTTTGTTAGACCGCTAGGATTTTATTTGTAGAATAGTAATGAAATCGGTAACCCAAAAAAATACACTGTACTAAAGACAATTCAGCAAATGAACAGGGTTTTCTATGTAGGTAACTCACTCTGTTTCTAGATAAGTAATACTTCGTATTCTTAATAAGATAAATATTATTTCTTACATATCATTTTAGACAGTCAATCACGTGAGCGTAACAAAACGGCTTTATAATTTTACAATTCTATTAATCGTATCTTGATTATAAGAGCCTCGTATTACTAAAAAAAGTTAAAAATCAAGTTAACCGTTCATGGATAGTAATTATAGCAAAGCATGGATCGCGACCAACCATATTATTACTTAAGGACAAGTAATGCGGAGGTATTCGAAACTTTCTACAAAATAACTGAACATGATAACCTGAACCTAAAGGAAAATGGTTAGGTAATAATGCGAGCAGGACACTAAAAGCGGTTGGAATGCTTGTAGAAGTGTTCTGTCTTACGAGACGTGATAACTATGGCAAATCATAACAGATGTTATACGAATACGAAGATATCCAATTTATTTTACAAAATTGCCGAAAACGATAATCTGAACCTACAAGGAAATGGTTAATAATGCCTACGAAAATCCGTAATTCTCACACTTAGTTATCATCGAAATATAATCTATGGAACGATAACGTCTAATAAAATTGGGTACTTGACTGTAACTGAAATTTGTAAAAAATATACAAGATCCTGATAAAATAAGCATAATAAGGAAATATGTTCAAGTTTTGAGTTTGATACCTAACGTGTTACTATTTTTATGAGCCTCCAAAGTTGGGTGGGAAAGTCCATTTTAATAGTATAAAATTATTAAAAACTATTAATATCATTATATAACCCATAAAATTTATAGTAGCTTTTGTTATGACACCGTTACGATAAACGCAAGTTTTAATATAGTTGCAGAACAAAGTTCTTATGATTTCCCCAAACAACGTATGAGTAGTGACGTCACTGTATAACGGGCTTGAGTGGGGAGCGTTTCGGCACGTATTTGGGAAAGTCTAAAAATGTGATTTTAACATTGTAGTATCTCGGTAAGTTTTTATGATATTGAAGTGGTTTTTTCACTAATATTTCTATTATTGAGAGGTGTTTCTATGTATAACATATCACAGAAAAAAGTTGTCAAGTAGCCAATTGACGTTGACGTTTAAAGTTGCCCCACAACGCCCACTTTTTAAAATCAATACGTTTTATGTATCAAGTAGTATTGACAACCAACTTATGTTTCCTATGTGTGAGTCTAAAATCATTTACGATAAATATAAGTATTAGGTTTGAGAAGTCTTCATTATTGGATAAGTTGCATATTGTTTAAAACACAAAAATCTGTGATAGGTTACAAAGCCTACTGACGTGAGAATTTCATTTGCCGCTACAGTTTTTTCTTCAGTACTAAGTGCTAGCTCCGCCCCGTTAGTACTTATTCTGTTGGGCCGGTTATGAGCTTCAGTTACGCTTCCATACTTTTTATAGGTATATTTCGATATTAGGTATGTACAGTCAAGGAATTTAATTTCCAACCCACCTAAGGTCCAATATCGTATAGCATACTGTCATCATAAGAGCTAGCTAGACTACGACGTTACTTTGACATATCACACGCATTGTTTTGTGTCAGTAACTAGGTAACAGATTAACAACGTTGACATGGTGAACTGAAATTTGGAACGTCAAGGCACTATCAAAAAAGGTCGACAACCGCGGAATCGAAATTCGAAGAAAGTCCATCTTTCTCGCTCTTGCAATATTCGAATGAAAGGAACGCAGATAACGAAATTTAGATTATCGACGTTTGTGGTAGACTTTCCGGAGTCTGGATTCTGTTAAAGTATCGGTTTTGGGACACGTAAGTCAAACACCAGTTCGAGACAAAGACTGATTTATTTCATGCATACCTACCCACATGTCATAATCACATATACCCACAATTCCCCTTTTCAAAAAAGAAAAAACAAAAAGAAAAATCATACTCAATTTAGAACTAAATATTTTTACAAACACGCTTAATATGTAGGTATATAGGTATAAAAAAAACATGCATTAATTCATTCTCATTTTAGGTAATTAACCTATTATCTTTTCAATAGGCCCTAAATGCAACGTATTATTATTAAAACGTAAACTAGTGTTGTATTGTATTGTAAAATAACTTCAAAGCACATTACTCAATTTTAAAGTTAAATTAAACATGAAATATTAAGTTAACAAAAAAGTAATTACTTGAATTAGTGAAGGCCTATAGCATTCCATTAGCATTTCTTAAAATGAATACATTTCATTAAAACATTTAATTACTAGATTAAAATGCACACAATAAAAACAATTTAAATGACTAAATACACATTTCATCAGTTCTAAAATAAATATTTACTACAATTAATTAACGATAGTAATCAATTTCCATTAATCACGATTACAATAATATTAATGTTTAATAATTGATTTAGGTGTATAAAATATAATAGAACTATGACTAGGATTGATGGCATGCAGTTCTCGCATTTCGGAAGGCGAGAATCATCAGGCAGAATCGAAGCCCCACCGATCAGGTCTAATCACCTCCCTGCCGGAAGAAGTTACATAAGGGTCAGGTCTTACTGGCAGCGGGCGTATGCAATTCGTAGCGTGGGCATTAGGGACGGCGATATCATCGTACAGAAATCTGTAGGGTTGTTTAGTATTATTTACATTCATCTCCTGCGATGTGTCAATAATTAAGTGTCGTCGGTTTCGAACTAGAGTACCTCCCCCCATAATTTGTACCAAATAAGATCGAGTGCCTACTAGACCTTTAATGCGCGCGCTAACCCATTTTTTACTAACACGTACCTTCACCCGCTGTCCGGCGGATAGCGTGACCATATCCTTAGCACCTTTATCATATTGTTTTTTCTGTAACTGTTGACGTTTATTTATCTCCCGACTAACATTCGTAGGTATCTTGGGTTTAAGCAAACGCGGGGCACAAGGAACTATACTACGCACTTTTCTGTTATTAAGAAGTTCAGACGGAGACGGCAAAGTATTACTAATTGGTGTATTTAGGTATTCGAGTAAAGCCAATCTATAGTCAGTTTCTGCCAACCGAGTCTTTTTTAATATATTTTTTACTGTTTGTACCGCCCGTTCTGCCTGGCCATTGGATTGGGGGTACCGCGGCGAGGAGGTCACGTGACTGAAATGCCACTCGCGGGCGAAGCGTTGAAATTCGGCAGAACTGTACTCAGGGCCGTTATCCGACATGACCAAGTCAGCAATTCCATGACGACCAAATATTGTCTTTAAATTATCTATGACTTCTTCAGATGTGAGGCTCTTTAATTTACATATTTCAATATATTTGCTATAATAGTCGACCACCAGTAAATATTTGTCACTGCCAAAGTGAAAACAATCTGTGCCTATTTTGGACCACGCCCGGTTAGGTATATCGTGAGAAATCAATGTCTCTTTCCTGTTTTCATTTTTGAAGTTCAAACATACCGCGCACTTTGTAATGTAATCTTCAAGTTGCGTATTAATATTTGGCCAAAATATAGTTTCCCGTACACGTAACTTGCACTTCTCTAGTCCTAAATGCCCAACATGTACTCTTTTGAGCATTTCATTACGCATTAACTTAGGTACTACGACTCGGTTTCCTTTCCACACGATGTCGTATGAGACGGACAGGTCATCTTTATAAGACCAATAGGGCTTAGCACAATCCTCACAGTTATTTCTTTGTTCGGGCCAACCTCCTTTAATATATTTAATGATCTGCTGTAACTCATTATCACACTGGGTATTTTTCTGCAACTGTACGAAATGTGTATCTGTAAGCGGATTGCAGGCAAGCACGGCGCACACTTGCGCTTGAGCGAATAGGTGGGAATCGGACTCGGCGCCGGCGCCCGCGCTGGAAACTGGTTCTACGGCCCGTGATAACGTATCCGCTATATACAAAAATCGTCCTGGTTTATATACCAACGTGAATGTATACAATTGCAGTCGCAATAACATTCTTTGTAGCCTAGCGGGTGCGTCTGCTATCGGTTTACTTATTATATTCACCAGCGGCTTGTGATCGGTCTCTATTATCAGATCATGTTTACCATATATATATGAATAGAATTTTTCACAAGCATAGACACACGACAGTAACTCTTTTTCAATTTGAGCATAATTCTGTTCAGCTTTTGTTAACGACCTTGACGCGTAACTAACAGGAAGGTTATCCTGAAGAAGACACACTCCTATGCCATTCTTACTAGCATCCACCGATATAACTACCGCTTTATTTACATCGTAATACTGTAAAACCGGTACTTCTGTCAAGCATTTTTTTAAATGATCGAAGGCCTGTTGATGAGAGCTATCCCAGTGCCATTCAATGTTTTTTTTTAATAGTTGTCTCAGATGATGCGTTTTGTCTGACATATTGTTTACAAATTTGCCTACATAATTTACAAGACCCAAAAAGCGCTCCAAATCCTTACAGTTTTCTGGTTTCGGCATATTTTTAATAGCAGACGTATGTGACTCATCGGGGTAAATCCCGTTCGCCGTTATCTTATGCCCGAGATACTTTATTTCTGACAATGCAAATTTACACTTGCTTAAATTTAATTTTAAATTAATCTGACGACACCTATCTAGTACTTTTTTTAGCCGATTATCATGCTCTTCTTTAGTACGGCCATATACTAATAAATCATCAATAAATAGACTTATGCCGCCACCTAAGTCATCAAAACATTCAAACATTTTTTTATGGAACACTTCAGAAGCTGACGTTATGCCGTACGGCAGCCTTAAGAACTTGTATCTTCCAAAAGCCGTATTAAAAGTACACAAATTGGTACTCTCTGAAGAAAGTTTTAACTGCCAAAATCCATTTCTTGCATCTAACGTGCTGAAAAACTTAGCCCCAGATAAGTCAGCAGTTATCTCATCTAATGTCGGCAATCTGTAGTGTTCCCGTTTGATTGCTTTATTTAAATCTTTCAGATCCAAACAAATCCGCAAGTCCCTCGAGGGTTTTCTTACTACGGTCATGCTGTTTACCCAGTCCGTTGGCCCTTCTACTTTGGCTATAATCTGCTGTTTCTCCATCTCGTCTAATTTAAGCTTTATTTGATCCTTAAGTGCTACTGGTAACTTTCTAGGTGCGTGTACTACAGGACGCACACTATCATCTACTGTTATCCTGTATTCGCCCGGCATGCAACCTATCCCCTCGAAAACATCCGCATAATGCTTCAACAGGGATGTTTTTAAGTCACTTTCAACCTGCGAGTCTACTGCAAGTACCAATTTTATTAGGTTTAATTCCTGACAAGAATCTCGCCCTAGTATTGGCGGCGAATCTACATCCGCAATTAAAAACTCTAAAATGTAATCAGCTTGTTTATACAACAACTTTAAATTACATCTTCCGAGTACTTTGATATCACCGCCAGAATACCCACGCAACCTAGTCGACGTTGGTAAAAGATCGCGTTCCATGACACCTATTCTTTGTAAATAACTACGAGGTAACACATTCGTATCCGAACCCGTGTCGATTTTAAATGAGACTTCAACATTATTTATTTTGACCGTTGCTGACCAATCACTGCTATTTTTATTAAAGTAGTAAATTACCTGATCGGTGTTCTCCTCGGTGCATAGCTCAAACACGCGACATACACGCGAAAAATGGTGTAAACGGTTACACCGCAAACATCTTTTTCCATAAGCCGGACATCTCTGATTCCCATGCGCCACTCCACACATTTGACACGCAGCGCGAATGCCTGAGCCGTTTCTTCGTGGATCATAATATGGTTGTCGAACAGCTGAACCGGGCGGGGGGCGCGCGGCGGGGAGCGGGCCGGCGGCGACGGAGCGCCCGCCGCGCCAGCCGCCGCGACCCCGGCCTCTGCTGGCTGCTCCACCACGACGAGACACAAAATATGTATCACTGACATCTCCGTTATCTTCTTGTGTCCCATCATTATCTATATAATAAGTGTGTTGATCGTGCGACTCCTTTTTTATCGTCCCAGCCTGCATCCTTGACATTTGTGCAATGTTACAAATATCTATAGACTTTTGCAGCGTTAAATTCGGTTCGCGTAAAAGTCGTTCTCTCATAGCGCTGTCCGTGATGCCACAAATTAGTCTATCTCGCACTAAATCATCGCACAAATCTTTAAATTCGCACTTAGTCGCTAATTTCTTTAACTCGAACGAATATTGTTCTATAGATTCACCATCTTTCTGATCCCGAGTAAAAAAACAATGTCTCTGTACGGTAATATTTTTCCGTAAAAGAAAGAAAGAATCAAACTTCGCTAATAGACTTTTTAAATCTGCAAATGTCCCACTAAATTGTTCATACACCTCACGCCCTTGTTCACCAATCACATGTAATAAAATGTTAATTTGTACTTTTGCATCTTTCTTTGACAACTCACACGCATCAAAATAAATTTGAAATGAATTTTTCCACTTCTCCCAGTCTTTTGAAACGTTACCAGATGTTACATTTTGCACACTGTTCAAAAAGGTAAATGGCGGCGGCGGAGGTAATACAGATTCCATCTCGTCTATACCGACACGGCAGCTCACTACGCTATACTCGCGTAAATTTGTATCGCCTCAACTCCTACTTTAAAGTCTAAGTATTTAAAAACTCAACAATACACTCTTTAAATTTATAAATCCGTCGGCTGCGCCATGTTAAAGTATCGGTTTTGGGACACGTAAGTCAAACACCAGTTCGAGACAAAGACTGATTTATTTCATGCATACCTACCCACATGTCATAATCACATATACCCACAGATTCGGAATTATTTTAAAATGTTCTCGATTGACACTGACACCAACTGACACGTATTCGTAATTAGATGAGCAAATGACTTCGCAAACAGGTTATCTTTAATATGCAGTGACAAATAATACGTATTGACATTTAAATACTATTACTGAAATAGAAATTTCGACCTTAATGCATTGTGAATGCTTAACAACATTTCAATGAAAAGGGTAGGAAATTAAATTCCTTGACTGTACATGTCAGAACTATCCCTAAAGACACGTGATCATTATGGCTAATCATAACATATTATATGAATTAGCAGGTATCCGAAACTTTCGTAGCGTAAGTTAGCCTAAGCACTTAGCAAATACAACGAGCAAATACAATTAATGTAATTCGAGGTAAATCACACACGCCGGCGATCCACAAACACCGGGATAGAATACACGGCGAGTGGATTATTCCGCCGAGACCATTAACTAACTGCCAAAGCTGAAATTAATTTACAAGAGGACATTCAACTTCGGTAATACACTTGGTAATATCAATCTTATTCCATTAGGTAACTAAATATAGATTTTCATTAAGTCTTTTTCAGTAAATATTTTTTAAATTACGTTATAAATTACACTCACACATGGTCCACACCAGGAATCGAACCCAGTACCTCTGAATTTCCGGCTCAGCGTCTCAACCATTCGACCAACGGAACAGTTAGCAAGTGCCTTCAATTTTGCCATCAGCTAAAATTTTAAAATCTATGGACCTACATTACAATTGGGCAAATATATATTTTTTAATATTTAATAAAATAAAGTTATTTCAAATAAAAAAAATCCACGTGAAGGATATCGGTAATAAATATTCAAATTGATATAAGTTATTTTGCTGTAAATAAACTGAGTCTTATTACACTGCACTGACGTCTTTATAAGATAAACGTCAGTTTTTATACTGCTTTGAAATAAAAACAGTGTCACTGTCTTGCATCTTTATTTTTCAAGCTTCTCTGGATTTCACATTTTATACTGTCTCATTTCGCTACTACACCGTGTTGTAACGGACAGAATAATAAGTAATATTATAGGTAAAGCTCACAACTAGAATCATTATTCTGAGGAGTATTAACAATTAATAAAAAAAACCCGACCGCGGTGCACTTTAAAAGTGCATAAAATTTTGTTTTTTAATAACGAACTTCATACCTAGTGACACTCCATGCCATCAAGACGAATCTGATGTTGTATCATTTATCGAAATCGGTTGTGCCGTTGAGTAGTTACGACCGGACATAGGAACGGACATACATACATACATACATACATACGTACATACATACATACAGGTCAAACAAATAACCCTCCTTTGAGCTTCGCCGCAGTCGGGTAAAAAACATGGTACATTTAATTAAACATGCTATTTTTAGGGTTCCGTACCCAAAAGGGGGCCAACGGAACCCTATTACTAAGCTCCGCTGTCCGTCTGTCCGTGCGTCACAGGGCTCTAGCGTTTGAACCGTAATAGGTAGAGACTTGAAATTTTCACAGGTGTATTTCTGTTGCTACTATAACGTAACAACATATAATAAAAACAAAATAAAATGAAAAATAAAAGAAACGTGGTTGTGTCGGTCAGTTGACTCAATCTTTTGGACATAAAATAAATCTTATATCTTTTTTACTTTTTAGGGTTCAGTACCAGAATAGTGAAAAAGGAACCCTTATGGTGCGACTCTGTCTGTCTATCCGTCTGCCACAGTCAGATATGTCAGGGAACTACTGCCACTATCGATTTGAAATAGTTTTTAAAGTCACTAACTCAAGCGTACTTAATATTTAAAAAATCGTATACCTTTTTTACTTTTTTTTTTTAAAGGGGGCCGAAATGGGAAGTCGATTATTTTAAGTTGTGCTATTCTATCAAGTGGGGTATCAAACGAAAGGGCTTAATTTGTAGATTCCAAAACCATTTTTATTTTTTTTCTTAATCATGAACTTTTTGATTAATTTTAAAGGGTGCCGGAATGGGAGGTCGATAATTTAAAGTTGTGATATTGTATAAAGTGGGGTATCAAATGAAAGGGCGTAATTTGTAAATTCGCAAAAATCGTTAAACAAACTTATTTGCTGCTAATAAAGTAACCGCGACATATACCAATGTAAGGTGAGAACAGTTTTCCAACAGCAAAGTTGAGTTTGTCCCGCTATACAGTTTTTCTTGAACTCTTCACGTATCTTCACGTATCTCTACATTTACACGGAATCCTCGGTGCGCTAGTCTGACCCGCACGCACTTAACCGGTTTTTTAATAACTGTCACGATTTTATCTGAGAAGATATTATCATTAGCTGTTGTAATTTTACTTTACACAGCTTTAACCTTCTTCGTTTGCTCAAAAGTAATCTTTTCGTTGTAAGTATCATTTCATTGTGCAATAGCAGTTTCTATAAAGCCGTGCAGTAAGCCACTTGTACCAAGACAGTAACAAGGATCGATTTGCAGCGCAAATAAGTTCGCAACAGAGAGACGGTCCAGACGTCAAGTCTCGAATTTGCATTCCAAATTCTGCAATTGACATGCTTCGGACTTACGGGCCGGCTGTTCCACAGTGCCGTAATTTTCAATGATATTATGTGAGCGTGAGAGAGAGTGTAGTAATGAGCCAACTCAATCTAAAGAACTTTAAAATTTGTGACAGATAACCCCTAACAAATTACCCGGTTTACATGTGAAGTAAACATTGTTACTATGCATCAACGTTTATTAGGTATCGCTTTCAGTCGTTTGTACGTGATGATTGTATCTTTTCATTATCATTATCATTATTAAACGAACTTACCTTAAGTGAAGTTCAATCATAATTTTACGAAGCTCGTTGTCAGAGATATTTACAGTGTAGTTTACGTTGCTGGCAACAAACGTCATCACATCCTTTAAAGATCCAAGAAAAAACAAAACGCAGCTTTTGTGGCCGTCATGTTGGCCCCACTGCGCGATATTCATTACGTTCGAAGTTCCTCATGAACAACCCTGTACTATGGGGAATAAACATGTTATTACTGGGAGGGTCGGGAGACTGATCTCTGACAACGAGCTTCGTAAAATTATGATTGAACTTCACTTAAGGTAAGTTCGTTTAATCATTCAATTTTACTCCGCTCGTTGTCAGAGATATTTACAGTGTAGCTGTTTGAAGCTGGGTTGTGAATGAAAGTAATAAATAAAATAAAATATTTATTAGTTCTGCAATATCAACTTAAACATATATATTCTATGTCAACAATTGTATTACAACATTATTTCGTAGCAGAGTTACAGATAGCAGAGCTAAAAGATATAGGGTCTTCTATCAAGGGTCTATTATAAAACCTAGCGAAAGTGGACGAGTTATTAGTCCAGCCCGCAGTTTTGCGTATCAAATCAATGCTTACGCCATTTCTTTGAGCAGTAGAGGTCGAGGAATGTCTTGTGCTGTGAGCAGTGAAGATAGTAGTGTCTACTCCTGCTTCAGTTAAAGTGGTCTTAATCCAACGGCTAATTGTTTGTGTGGAGGCACATTTGTAGGGTTTCTTAAAGGTAAGTATCAAATTGTTTATATTTCCCCGAATGGGATTCGTAATATTAAGATAAGATTCTAAAGTTTTTACTGGACAAATTTCAATCTTCTCATTGAAATATGGTAAATGTAGGACTGGCTGAGTGCCACCAGGCTTAGAAGTCTTTATTAGATCCGGTATATGTATTTTTACCCCATTATTGTAAAATTGTATATTGTTTACAGTTATGAACGACAATGTTTGTACTCTATGTCCAGTTGTTAGTGCAAGAATTGTTACAAGTTTTTTGGTCAATTGCTCTATTTTTAAATTACTATTTGGATGCTGAGAGGCAAGGTAGTTTAAGACTAACCCTGGGTCCCAGGTCAAATCATATTTGGGTTTAGGGGGTTTTGACCTAAAAACTCCTTTGATAAATCTTTTGATAGAGTCGTTTTGTCCTATTTCATGCCCTAGTAACAAGGACAGAGCAGATCTTGTGGAATTAATTGTTCCGTATGAGGCACCTGATTGAAAACGTTCGGTGAGAAATAAAAGTACTAAGTTAATAGAGCTATTAAACGGGTCAGTATGGTGTTTTCTACAGAATGGCCACCAGAGTTTTAATATAGAATCATATTGTTTATATGTATTGGCTGCAAGGGAGTTTAGCATAATTGGTATGGATGTTTCTGGAATCCCACGTTTTATGTATGCTTCCCCGATAGCAGTCCTGCAGCCAGGGTAAGATGTTGGTGCAGCGGATGCGTCTTTCTGGAAGTTGATGATAACAAGTTCTTATTTGGGTCAAAAATGATAAGCTTTTTTAAGAGTAGAGGTTGTATCAGTGGAAACCAGGGCTGTGAGGGCCAGTAGGGGAACACGATTATCCCGGTCGCTTTATCGTTTTTAATTTTATGCAGTGTTCTTAATAATAAAGAGAAAGGTGGAAATGCATAGAAAAATATATCAGTCCATTTTATTGTAAAGGCATCAACTGCAATTGCTTCGGGATCTCTTTTCCATGAAACAAATTTTTTGCATTTAGTGTTTATCCTTGATGCAAATAGGTCTACAGATGGGATCCCAAATACTTTGATAATTCTTTTATAAGCTTCATAAGAAAGTTCCCACTCTATATTTGTTTTTCTCGATGCTACATCTGCTATATTATCTTTTGTATTTACATAGGAAGCATAGACCCAAATGTTCTTAAGTTCACACCATTGCCAAATTTGTCTTGTTATATCATTTAAATGAGGAAATTGTATTCCTCCATATTTATTTATGTAAGCAACTGCAGTTGTATTGTCTACCCTTAGTAAGATTTCACAGTTATGCAAGTTCATGGTAAAACACTGTAGTCCCAAAAGAGCTGCTTTTAGTTCCAAATAATTAATATGATAGTCCTTTTCTTCAATGGACCAAGAACCGAACGTCGTCTCGGTTCCGCATACTGCCCCCCAGCCTGAATTTGATGCATCAGTATGAATTTCTAGCTCAAAATTGTATTGCTTGATTAAATTGTATTTATGAATATTATTGAGCCACCAACGAAATTCCTGAAATATGTCATGGGTTAAAGACATTTTTGCCTCATAATTGTCATTAGAGTTTAATAGAGCAAGGTATTTCTTGCGTTCTAGTACCTTGGTATAAAGCCATCCATATGGGATGGCTGGGCATACCGAGTTTAGTAAACCTAGAATTTGAGCAAAATCTCTGATTTTACACTGTGCTTTATTTTTAAAGGAATTTATTTTGTCTCTGATATTGGATTGTTTTTCATAAGGTACTGCTAGTGAAAGGTTTTTTGAATTTAGTATGAATCCTAAGTATTTACATGATTGGTCAGGTATAAGAACACTTTTATCAAAGTTAATAACAAAACCTAGGTCTGTTAGGAGACTGGTTATGTCCTGTAATCTTGTTTCACAATCCTTTTTGCTTGTAGCCAAGCAGATTAAATCATCTAGATAAATCGATACTTTTATTCCTTTATTTCTTAGATATGTGGTAACTGGTTTAAGTAATTTTGTAAAGATATAAGGTGAAATGTTCAGACCGTAAGGTAAGGCATTAAATTGAAATATTTTTTCTTTGAAATAAAATCTTAAATACTTTTTGGACTCTTCTGCTATAGGTATTGAGAAATATGCCTCCTTCAGATCAATGGTGCCCATGAAGCAGTTCTTAGAAATCAGTTTACAGACGGTTCGAATGTCTTCCATTTTAAAATGTTCAGTATCAATTGACTTATTTAATTGTTTAAGATTAAGAATAAATCTAAATGTTCCATTAGGTTTTGGTGTCAAGAAAATGGGAGATGTAAATTGTCCTTCACAGTATGAACATTCTGATACAGTGCCTAGATCAAGTAATTTGTTAATTTCTATTTGTATATTATGTTCTTCTTTAGGCAACCATTTTTGTCTATATATATTTTCCGGTGGGAGTGGTCTACTGAAAATAATTTTATAGCCCTGTAACCAGTCCAGTATAACTGGGTCATTTGTCAACCACAGCCAATTGTGAACATAGTATTTCAATCTGCCTGCATGTACCTGAGTTAATAGCGTCTCTGGTGGGTTTTCCGTGATGCATGCCTTGGAGTGTTCCGAGGCGGCGCCGGACGCCGAGGTGGTTGGTTCACTGGTGGACGCCTCACAGGTCTCTGCCCACCGCGGCCTCGTTGGCTGGTTTGATGGTACTGCGGCGGGCCCCTCCAGTTTAAAGGTTTGGCTGTAGTTGCGGATGCCTTATTTTCAGGTCCTTTTATCTGTGCTGCTGTTCGTTTTACTGATTGTATGGCTTTTATTTGTTCACTGAGGCCCTCACCGAATAGGTATTTATCTGTTTTAGCATCTTTGCATGCTTCTTGCACAGCTTTTGATGCACTAGAAAGTGCAAAGAATTTTCTGGATTTGCTATCATTATGATATAATTCAGAAGCGATTTTGGCTGCATCGTTAATTTCTTCAATAAGTTTTTTACTATTGATGTTTCCTTTGAGAACCTCCGTTAATGATTTTCCAAGGCAACACATTAGTTTGCCTGTCATATTCTGCCGGGTAATAATTCTTTTGTCTCTGTTAATAGAGAGTTCTGAAAGTGTTGCAGCTATTTCTTTATTTAATATTGGTGCTATAGCTGTTTTAAAATTTTCTGGTATATGGTATTTACCCAGTAAACTTTCTTTTTGTTCCTTCGTTAGGCCTTCAGCCATTATTTTTGTCCATCGGAGGGCAAGTTCACTTGTTATGGGTTCGCCTGTTTCCATTTGTTCTTCACCTTCGTGTCCTAAGGCATCAAGGAATTCCTCTGAGAGCCGCTCTTCATTCTTTTCTGAAAGTTTTATAGATCGGTGATCATTATGTAACCAAAAAACTGTGACAAATTGTCTATCCGCTGTGTAATAGCGCATTAGTCATTCAGACTGCATTGTTCGTAGGTATATCTCAGGTGTTTTACTATATTATAAGTAGTAATAATAATTAACTATTATTAAATACATGCTTTATCAAATCAAAAGATTTGTAGCGACAAGTCGTCTATCCGCATTGTGATAGCGCATCTGTCGATCAGATTTAGGTTTCTAACTTGTAATGCATACACCCATTAACCTGCTATTCTTAAATTACATCACTTGTTAATTCAAATCAAAAGATTCATAGTGACAAGTTGTCTATCCGCAATGTGATAGCGCATCTGTCGGGTAGATTTATGTTTCAAACTTGAAATACACACCTGTTGTAGGCACCGGAGTGGGTGGAGGCGGTGGTGGTTGGGGTGTTGCTAAGGTGGCCTCTGATAGCTGTTGATCCGACGCCTGTGGTTGTTTCGGTTGGGCCTCAAGCGGCTGAGGCTGTGTAGACTGGCTCCGCGCCGGGCGTGTCGGCGGCGCCGGTGGTGGTGGCATGGTTAGCGGCGCAGGCGGCGGTGTTGTCGACGGTGGCGGTGGTGTTGTCGGCGGTGAAGGCGACCGCGACGGCGGTGTACGATAATTTCGGGAGCGTGATCGCGAATCTCGGTCACTTTCTTGCTTTTTCAGTTTCTTTTCAAGCTTTTTAATCTTCTTTCTTAGATAATTATAGTCTGACTCGTCATTATTACTTCGTTTCGGCATTTTAATTTGTTATGAAAATGTTTTCACTCAATCCGAACCGATTAACCGAAGAGAAAAATAATAATTCGAAAACGGAAATTGAAGCGTGAAAAAACTTGGACACAAAAACTCAAAGTGTTTTTGTTTATGGTGGCTAAAAGTTGTTTTAGCAACAGAGTAAACCGGTTTTGTTAAGTTGTCTTCACTATCAATGAGCTGTCATAATTATTAAACATAACCTCTTTTTTCCGGCACAATAGCATACGATATACTAATAGGAAACGATAATTTAAAATGATTAAACCATGTGTTTATAAATTTTGGATGTCAAATACCAAAGATAGTACATGGAATCGCCAAATGTTTGGCATAAAAAAACATTACTTACATTTTGCGCAGGAGTTTCATTGTGTGAAATTTTGTTTACATACCAGAATCCATCTTGAATCTTACTTTTCTCGTAGCACGAAACACAGCTTTTAACATTGTGTATCCTTACCGCACTTTATCTCACTATATTTTGAGTTAAAACCAAGATTGTTGATTATTTTGTTAAGATGCAAAGTGACGACGTTTGCACATACAGACGTAATGAATATCGCGCAGTGGGGCCAACATGACGGCCACAAAAGCTGCGTTTTGTTTTTTCTTGGATCTTTAAAGGATGTGATGACGTTTGTTGCCAGCAACGTAAACTACACTGTAAATATCTCTGACAACGAGCGGAGTAAAATTAATACTTTCAACGAAAATTATTTTCAACAAGATCGGAGTATCCGTTTTTGAGTTATTGCTGATAAACTGCGCTTCTCAACAAGAGGACGTAATTGCTATGAAGTTACGCTCTTTTGTTGTTGTACATTTTTACATCGTATTTTGTACCTTATAGTTACGGCTATAGAACCCTACACTGAGCATGGTCCGACATGCTCTTGGCCAGTTATTTTTTTACTAAATATATTTAACCCCTCCGCTGTGGGAAGGCCCCTCGGGCCTTGGCAAAAACTTCGGCGCATCTGTGGCATGGCCCGACGGGCTTTCTCCGTATGTGTTTATATTTATCGCTATATTTCAGAGAAACCCATATTTGTCTCTCTTTAACTCGTTAAATCGTCATGTGAACGAAGCAAGACGGCTAGCAAGCTAACATTTGAATGTGCAACGGTTGAAAAAAGTCGTAAATATTGGCAGTCAAAAACCGAAGCTGACGCTGGTGTGTTGTGGTGTTGTACGTTAATTACGATTAAAGTGAGACAATTTTATGAAAAAAGAAGCGGAAATCTGATGCCATGTAAGTCATATTTTGTTTTTAAAAAGTTTTGGTGTGGTTTTTAACTATAATCTGTGTTAAAATTGTGAAAAAAACAACATGCCAACTAATAGCCTAAACTTTCATGGACGATTTCTTAGTCTTTTCTAATGTTTTACTATTTTGCAAAGCCATTAACATACGTCTTAGTTATCATGTGTTTTATTAAATGCATTTAAATAAGATTAAATCTCTTAAAAGTGCTAAATAGCTCACAAAACAAATTAACGGTCGGTACAAGGCCCCTCGGGCTTCGTCACAGACTCTTGGCGACGGCCCGCCGGGCCGCCCCACAGATAGCGCATTAACGCACGTTTGCATAACATGGATACACCATGGACTAACTACTGCCGAATGGACTAACCTTTATATTGCCAAATATTTTTTTAAATCGTGTTTTCAAGCTTGATGACACGTTTAGCTCAGTGGTTGTAACCCTGCTTACTTATACCACGTCGGTGTTACTTCGTCACACATTTTGAAATCTCCCTTTAACTCAGCCATGGTCTGGGTATGTCCATATTAGTCTAACCATATATTTGTTACTTCGATTATATTTGTACTGTTTTAGATTAAGTTTTTACATGTTTTTTGTTCAATGAGAGAACTTATTATTGTTTTATATTAAAGCTTAGTTAATGAATATGCCGGGAAATTAAATTTCTCTGTGTTAAACTTGCTGGTTGCTGTGATTTTTCAATATTTCCGGAGCAGTCATTTTGCATGAAAAAAAAAAGGCCTTTTTTAAATCGTTTTTTACTTGATATCTACTGCACCTACAATAGTATTGCATTGGTAACGGCTAGTTCATGACTTTAATTCCTTGTTTAAACACGAATTTAATAACTAGGTGGTAGTACCCCGCCACAATGTATGTAATTCAAAACCCCCTTACAACACCATTTCTAGGGTTGACAGCATTTTGGTGAAGTTTTGAAATGGTGTTTATTGCAAATTTTTAGTCTAAAGCCTGCCATTTTATGACTGTATTATGTGTATTTTATATTGAATTACATAATTAAAGTACCAACGCAGCCAGAAATCTGTTTTTATTTATTTAAAATCAAAAAATATGGTAGAAATTTAGGTACCCCTATAATTAACTCATCTGTTCAGATATCACACCTCAATGTTGATATGGTATTTTACACTGGCAGTAAGGTAATTTAATAGAGAGCAGATTTATTTCAAATTATAAACTGTAACTCCGTAAAAAGCTGAGTAAAACGTAATTTTCCACCTGGATGTGCACTTTGAAGGCCTGTCTGTGGAGCAGGCCCCACGGGCTTCCACAGATGAGGGGGTACTGCCATATTTATTTGCCACAGTTGAGGGGTTAAACAAATACAGTAAGTTTGTGACATTTTATTGAAAAAGTACTAATATAAGAAACTATTAAGTCAGTTGTGAACTTTCCATGTCTAGTTTTGTTTTTAAAATTAAAGCATTAATTTAGTTAAAAAAAATTTTTGTCATTAAATTTGCATACATCCGCGAAGAAATTTTAAAGCGTGCATGTAGAGTTCCCATCCTCATTCACTCTTATATATAAAGGCCCGTGCCCACGAGTATAGATTGATAAATAATTATTATTTTCAGAAAGCAATACATAAGTACTTTCTTGTCCATGAATTTGGAAATGTAGAAGGAAGCATAATTAAGCACTAAAAACTATTAAAATATTTTAGTATCACTAAGCATAAAATATTTGTAACTTTCAACTTTGAACAAAAACGCACCACTACAATACGTGCACTGTTATTGTTAAAAATTCTTTCGTAAAAAGGCAAGCCAGTCCTTAGTCCGTTGAATCTCGTATCTTAGAAGAAAAGGTTCAAGTGAACTCAGTAACTGAACGTAATGTCAACAATAAACAACGGGAGGAAGACTTTCTTCTCGTTGCATTGGACTTTAAAACGGAAACAAGTATTTACCTAGATTCTAATTACTATAATGGCTTAAGAAATCGGAGATAAAAGAAGTTAAGTATTAAAAAACTGAGTGAAATTCTTAGGAACATTGTTGAAGATAATCCAGTCAATTATTATTAAGCTTTATCGAAAACTAGTATAAAATTTTCGTCATTTTATCATCACACAGTGATAACAAAGTTATGAAAATCATCAACTAAATATTCGCACACTTTACAATCGTTGGTATTGTGTGTGGAGAGATGACAGAGCATTTATCTGGTGATTTCATTGCCACTGACTTCGGTGGTATCATTAATCGAAGTCCTGGGAGATTTGCAAGATATTTTCAGGTGTCAGGTAGACGTCGACGTTATGTACCAAATACGCGAAAATATCGTGCAAATCTCCGAAGACTTCGACATTAATGATGCCACCGAAGTCATTGCTACTGAAATCATAGGAGAAATGCCCGTCAAATTTTCGATCGATTTATTCCGAAATCGCGAAAGTCGTCGCTTAAATTGTTATCTCGAAATGCAACCACGGGACTAAGCAACATCATATTTCTAAAATGCCCGCGCATTTTTCATTCTTGCTCCTCAACAGTGCTATTTTTTATCCACAGACAACGGTGACTTTAGAATTGCTCCCCAGATGTAGTCGAAATTCATTGTCAGCAGTATCGACGGCACGGACGGAGATATCTCATTTATTTTGCTTATCATTCGCCCCTTGAATGAGTATCAACATGACGCTCATTTATTTTCACCCGACATCGTGTATGTATGAACTGGATAGCTAGTCCGGTGTTGATGGAGAAAAGTTAAAATTTATTTAGTCCTGGGCAAAAGTCGGGAGTTTTGTTTGTAAGGTTGCAAGTTTATTGAAGATTTAACGACAAAGACACAGACATAATTTATTGGTAATGGAATATTACAAGTCGCGTTTTCCTTTTTAACGATTTGAGTAAATCACAAAACTAGAGTATTTACATTCCAGGATTAAGGGACAAATATTGCGAAAGATAAGAACTAAAATAATAAACTGCACATGACTTGTGCATTGCGAGGTGCTTGTGATTTAATTCTGGTAATATGCTTAGTGATTTAATTATGAGTGGAATTGAATGGTGGCAATGATGTGAATTCGCATATGTGTGCGTCATCAGTACGAGTAACAACCATACCCTGGTTTGACGGGAGCAAAAAATTGACAAATCATCGCCATCGTCATACTAACTAAACCACATTTAAGTTATTTCGAATTATCAGTATCATGAGTTTCATTGTAGGTATATGGGTCAACATTCTTTTCGTTGTCTTATTTCTCAAATATATATTTTTTATCAATACTGAATAATTTAATCTACTATTATTATAATAACTTAATTAGCAGCGAGATTTATTGACACTATTTCGTTATTTTCAATTTTCTAACTATGGGTGAGAAAATTAAACACCTCTGTCACGAAACAATGATTATTTTTTTGTAGTTTTTATATGCAATATTTTACTTTATTTAAGTGTCTTCCAAACATGTAAGGCTTAAATATTTTTTTACATTTAAGAATCAATGGCACAGTTTAAAAAACAAACTATATTCAGAATTCTAGAAATGAGGTAGATTTTTAAAATTCTCATATTAATATACGAAAATTATTGTAGTAGTTATAAAATATAAAAATTTAAATATCTCCATATACAAAAAAAACTAAGCACATGTTGCGAAATAGCCTCAATAGACGCCTGGGACATCGTTTCGTAGTAAGAAAAACAGCTCCGTCTCGAAAACTGTACACACCTGTCACGACTTTTTTTCTATCATTACACATTTTTTATTTCTGGATCCGCCCGAGTATTATTACATACACTTTTAGTACATTACTAACCTGGAGCGGTAAAACAAAGAATGTCTCAGATCACACGTATGCGATCTGAGGGTTTCTTTATTACCACCCGTGGTAAGTACAAAATTTTACGTCTCCCCCAGGCCATGAAGTGGGATTTTACGCACGCGTAGCGGGCTGTTATTGCCACTTTATGGCCTGGTGGGACGTAAACATTTAAATATAACATGTCAAGTTAGTAGTTTTTATATGTTTAAAGTACGCGAAAAAAAAAACTTGGGGACAAGTTTTAAGACAACGAAAATAGTTTTGACTTTACATTTTGTGCAAAATATTGAACTAACCCTAGCTGAAGAATACTATTTTCTCCTCGACTTGCTTTAGTCTCGCAATCCTGTCGTAACATCAATGACGGCTCAGAATGCAATGGAATTACGAGATTGTTGAAATGAATAAGCGCCGTAATGCCGGCGATGTCAATTGCTTCTTTCTGCCTCGAATAAGCCGTGATTGCGATTGTGTCGTTTAAAATTATTTAAGGGAATTCATTCTTCATGTTTTAGCATTTTAATAGGACACAATTTATTTACAATTTCATGAAGACACCGCTAGAAATTGTTTTAGAAATTGATTTTCTTGTAGGTTAGTTTTTTTAGGTAAGGGTTCACAACTATATTTGTACATTCTAAACACTCTAACAACTAATAATATTTAAAACGTTTCACTCCTTGTTTTGGGCAGCTGTGCAAAAAGAATTGACGTTTTTCGGTTTTATGTCTTAAATGTTGTCAGATTTACAGAAATCGAAAATATTATTCATGGAATGTTAGTTTGATGTCATGCTCATATATTTGAAAAATGTTATTACTTTTAGATTAGCAATTCGATACTAGCCACATGGAGAGATACTTTCTAATTGATTGGAAAGATGGACAGCACAGATATTGGGCAGCCAAATATCAGAGCAGATAATTATTAGGGAAAAGTTGAGAGTTGGTATCAAACACAACTGTCAGCAGAGTTACAAACTGTTATCATTATAACAGTTTGTAACTGTCTGTCTGTAAGACAGACATAATCTAGATAAACGCAAAAATGTAACATTTCACGAAGTAAGATATAAAACATTTTTCATAAGACAAGCCGCAAAGCCGAGAATCTCTTAAAGTTGCAGCATTTTACTCAACACGGCTCATTGTGAAGCCTTTTCCAAACTCGCCGACCTACTGACCCGAGTCGCTATCAAAATTCACACTATTCTTCAAATTCCGAACACATCAACAAAATGTTCTATTGAAGCAGAATATCGCAAATTCCCTGTCGAATTTCAACTTTTTCGGTCCCGAAACCGCACTGTCGCATTCATACCAGTATCATCCAGGTAAGTGTGATAAGGATGGAGGATAAAAAGATGAATCGCGGTGCGGAATTGAATCAAAATAAGGAGATAGCGTTTGCTTAACTTGCAGAACTGGAATCCTTGGAATCACGCCCAAAGCTGCGCCGCTAACTGAAGATTAAAAACTAAAGTTCCGACCCGATGCAACCTCCGCCGAATAATGTGGCTCGTGGAGATTCAAGCGAATCTTATCTGCAGTAATTTTGGAGCTAACGGTGCTCCTTTATGTACGACGTGAGCTGTTTAATTTTTATTTTAGTAGTGTACTCGTATATAACCGTTTGTCTGATTTGGTACGTGTTATTTTAGAATAGCTATGTACCCTTTTGAATGTTTTTAAAGTCATTATGGGATAATTAAAATTGTTAAGTTGTAGAATTATTACACTTATTCTGAAGGAGTTTGCAAAATGTGAGCATGCGTAGAAAACATAGCATGGTACTAAATGAAGTGATAAGTTACTTTAGGGGAGATCGGGTATGGTTGTCTCACGGGTTGGTTGTCACAGCAGCCATTAAATAATACGAACCGAAGGAATAAGTGCATCGATTGGTGAAGTAGGGAAGGAGGTGAAGCTCTTGCGATCTTTTAACACCGAGCGATGCAATTATTCCTTCGTTTCGTATTATTTAATGGCTGCTCTGACAACCAACCCGTGAGACAACCATACCCGGTCTCCCCTACGCGGTAACCTATTATCGCATCGGAGTATTGCATTTAATTTAAATGGTTTTTTCAGTTAGTAGCTTGAAAAGTAGATCCTACAAATGTAAAAACATAGATTTTGACCAAATGTATTTTTTTTAAGTAATACGTGGCAAACGAGCAGACGAGCTTCCTGATGGAAAGCAGTCATAGTAGCCCATGAATATTTGCAACACCGGAGGTACACCACCAGGTTTATTCTTCAGAAATATGTCTACGACTTAATTCTCTGTCTCCATACATTTATTTAGTATGTAAAAGGGTCAGAGGAATAAGGTGACCGCAGACATATTTCTGAAGAATAAGCCACCTATACGTTGCCGATCATTGAAAGCCCTGTTTATTTGCTTCTTGAAGCTCCATCCATGTCATAGCGCTCCGGAAACATTTATTCAGTATTTGCAGTAATAGGACGACTTAGTAGTTTATTTTATCTAAAACAGATTCGAGAAGTTTTATTATTTGCTTTACTTTTATAATTTATTTACTAATTATTTATACCTAATTTAACTTGTTTAATCATGAAAATAGGACAGTAATAATAATGTATCTTTTAAAGTAACATTTCTTTATCCGCGTACTATCAGTTTATATTAAAGTTTACCTACTTACCCAGCTGTTATTTACTCCTCACGAGTGCATTCTCTATTAAGTTTTTAAAGTCCTGTCGTGCCTTCGAGTGCGAGCGGAAATTTGCCGTGATTCGAGTTTCCTAGTTGTAAAACAAAGGCAATCCAGGGTCCGCGGCCGACTACCACAGTGAATATAAGAACAGCTAGTTAGTCAGAAAAAACTCTGTATCTCATTACACAATTACCGTACTGTCAGTAGATAAGTCTGCAAAGGTTAAGCCATAGTCATCGCTTTAAAACCTGTAATTTAGTTGCACCGTTGAACATTTCAGTGTTGCTTACACGAGTTCATTGTGGGGCAGGTGCGTCGCTTCCGATGACAATCGCATACTGTTGGCCATGCCTAATCTAAAGTAAGAAGTCTGAGCGAAAAACTAACATCCACAAATATCTTTAAACATTACTAAGTAGGTACCTACAGTGGTCCGACAAGATCTCCGAACAGCTGGAGCTACCCACCAGCGCCGCGCTTCACCAGGTGGCTGACCGGATCAGTTGGAGACAGACCGCTGACCGCCTGAAAAGGAGTCACGATCCCCAGTAATGGGGGAACGGTTAAGAAGGGAAGTACCTACAGTAGTGATTATGCTAAAACAACCACAGTAGACTGGAACAGTTATTCCACAATCATACTTTTACGGATCTATAATATGGTTGCACTGTTGTACAGTTCACTGTTGCTCACACGAGTTCACTGTGGGGCAGTCACGTGCGTCGCTTCCGATGACAATCGCTCGCTGTTGGGCTCGCCTAATCTCAAGCAAGAAGTGTGAACCGTGCGTGAAATTAAAGCCCAGACAGAACATGAGTGTACGATTTTAGAAACGTTTGCTATTGCAATTATATTCAATATATCGATAAATCACAACGTCAACAGAAAAAGTCTTGTTTCAAGCTAATGCAATCTATGAAAATGGATGCAAATTATCTTTTAAGATGGGTTGTGTTTTACGTTTTATAAATACTGATTTAAATAAAAATACTTTTTTTATATGATTTTTGTGCACATTTCAATAGTAAGTAGTATTATTTTCGCAAGAAAAATCTGTTTTATTGGACCGTGTATCGGGAGCAAAGTTACGAGTACGTGACAAAAGGGTGTCAAAAAGACCCTTTTAACTGCGGCAAACTTAACCATGCCGGCACGCGGCGAAAAAGTTTTTTCGCAAACCGTCGGGAAAGTTTCCGGCATTAACGAGATCTAGGGCTGAAATATAGCTGTTATTGGTTGTAGGTTTATTCATATTTGAAAAACGACGTATTTCAGATTCTTTACGGTAGGTACAGTGTATATATGTTTCGTTTATATATATAATGTATTTTATGTATTGTATATGTAGGTTTATGTATTAATTTATATACGTATGTGTATTGCTTCCCTTGTATTTAGTTATTTGTGTGCATTCTTCGTCTTTTGCATCGTTTATTCCTCACCACCTACTCATTTAGTTTTGTTAATTTTATATCAACTCCGCTACCCAGAGGTTGTCTGGAAGAGATCGCTCTTTAGCGATAAGACCGCCTATTGTTTACCAATGTTTTTGTATAAGTTTGCATTGTAATTTATCTTTTGGTGTGCAATAAAGTATGATTGTATTGTATTGTTGTATTGTACAGTGGTCACAAATGTTACGCCACTTGCCACTGTTGTTAATTTAGCCGTGTAACGATAATTCGTTAGGAGTCGAGTGCTCGAAATACGCCCGATTTGATTTAAATTACACACATTAAATTAAGAACCGTGTGGTGAGGTACGTTTCCGACTCTGAAGATACTTACAGTGGTAAAATATAGGTTTTACCCCTATACGTAGAAAATTTTGTCTGTGAACGATTTTAGAGCAACGGAAAACAGCTTTGAAGCTGAACAGCTCTTGAAAGTTGGACACTGCAGCTTCTTGCTTTCCTTTCAGCTGTTTCTTTCAAAGTTTATGATCCTAAAATAATTCGGATGTAAATCATTATTTATACTTCTTTGACCTATTGAGGAGGAAACACAAATTACAACCTAAATATTAATAGGTATAGGAAAACTAGTAATATTTGGTCCTTCTATTACTTTTCTTCTAACTGTATGTGAATCTTTCTTCTTCAACCTCAAAGTGCGACAATGTAACTAATTTCAAGTGCCTTGATTTTTTTTAACTACGCCATGAATTGTATGGTATATGTATGTCCATCCAATCCAGTATATTACATTGCAAAACGTGAAGCTATTGTTTTTTTTTACATAGAAGAAGCTTTATAGTTGCCAAATATATTTTTATTGGTTAACCTTTTATTTTAAGCACGTATATTAACAAATATACCTAATATTAATTTTGAAAATAAAAACTACCTACCAATTGTTTTACTTAAATAAGTAAAACCATTGGTAGTTTTTATTTTCAAGAGAAGACCGGTTTCATCGAACGCGACGACTTCAGCTTGCCGGGGTATTTGAATCATGTTCTTATAGTGGTTATTTATGTTTATGTCATTCATATTATCTATATAAAACAGTGTTTTATGACACACAATCAATGGTAGGGTCATTCCACTTAAAAGTAACACGAGATTTCATTGCGTGTTCTTTTCATTAAAGTACAAATATAAGTGTCAATAAATAAATTAACACTTAAATTTTCATTATGATGAAAATCGTGACTCGTGTTATCTCTTACCGTGGAATGACCCAGTAGGTACGTATAAGTCATAAGGAAATGAAAATCAAACATTCAAATTTAACTTACAGAACTATATAATTAAGGTCGTTAGTTTAAGTTAGGTTTATTTAGTTATTAAGTTGTGTAAATAATGTGTTTTTTTTATCTTATAATTGTGGTTTATGTACACAAAATTGTAAGTTTAATATTACAAACTTTCAAATTACAGATCAATATCTTTATTAAAAGACATTTTATTGTACAGTGTTTTAATAACATAGTAACCAAGAATTGTTCCAAGTCATCGTCATCACATCCATCGACCAAATATCACACAAGACTATTTTGCAATCAACTCTATTTACACATAGCTAAAGTTCGTTTTCAAACGTCAAAGTACGAGTTTACAATAGGTCGACATGGTTCAATTGACTAGAATTATGTCAAAATCAGTCGTTTTAGGCACTGAAGGCTGCGTTGTCTGTTCCGTTCTGGTTGAGAGTGTCTGTGGACTCTGAGATGGGGCCCTCGGTTTTGACAGCCGGCTTCCAGGCGGGCGTGGGGGTGAAGAGCTCCTTTCCACGCTGTCAAAATAAAGGTATTAATACATGTGGACATATGCGCCTAGAACACATTAACGGTTTTTTCACGATTTCAAATTTGAATGTATTTGGAATAATTTTTTAAATGCACTTATTTCGAATCTTTTTTTGCAAGCAGCTTTTGAAGTTTTACTTGTTTATGACTAGAGTTGTGCCATTCTCGAATTCTCGGAAACGTTCTCAATTTTGTATGGGAAATGTTGTCGAGAACGTTCTCACTCCATACAAAACGGAGAACGTTTCCGAGAATGGCACATCTCTATTTATGACCTAAAAATATTGATTAATGAGTTTTGAGATATCACATTGACGGTTAATTATCACCGATTCTGATTCATATAAGATTTAACAATCCAATTTTAGCACTTTGTTATGAACCAATATATGTATTACTACTAAGCGTTAAACTATAAGACAAATAATTTACTCTATGCTGCTGCAAACAACAAAAGAAGAATATGACTTGCAACAAATAAAACAAGGAAACTAAAAAGATTTATAGAAAAACGTTGCATATTCCAAATGTGGGAAATGTAAATACGGCTCGTAAATTATGTAAGCAGTGGTTGACTTACGTAGCCATAGTATAGGGCCCACCCAACACCAACAGGGAAAAGGATGAGCGTGGATAGCCCCACCACCCAACCCAGTGCATCAGCGAATACTGGGAACATGTAGTCTTCGTAGGAAGGCGGCGTCCAATCCGCTAGTACGAATATTAGGATAGCCTGAAAAACAAAACAATACAATACAATTACCAGGCATCGGAAATTCGGAGGCTTATATTCCTAAACGTTGGCGTCGCTGTCGTTGTTGGTTGTTGAGTGGAGGCGGACTCAATTTAATTTTATTATTAAATTGCCCGAAATTTCTAAATTAACTTATTATTATTAAACTGTAATAAACGCATACTACCTCGCTGACTATTTAAATTAACTACTTATTTGAAGTTAATTTACATGTACTCGTTTTTTGAAGTCGGGTTAAAATAGCCAAAACCTATTTGCGAGGTACTTCATTATCGCGACGGTTTGTACAATCCCGGAATTCCGAAATCTACATTATTAAAATCAAAATTTTAAGAAGTCGATTCCATATTTGCTTGACTTTTTCCGAGATTTTGCCAACTTTAGGTATAAAAGCATCGGGATTTCCGATGCCTAACAATTACACATGTGCAAATTGTAGAAAGTTTCCAAAAAGTTGCAAAAGTTGTAGAAACAATATAGATTATACTAATAAAATATGGTAAACTATGCTGGTTTGGTAATAATGGTCACGACATGATAACATGGCAGAAACGAAGTACTTATTAGAAGTAAAGGAACAAAGGGCCAATTATTATCAAATGAAACTTACGGCCATACTGAAAAAGCTTAAGTAGGTACAACTTACATTTGTTATTTCACTAATATTACTAAGGTAGGTACTTAATTCGTTTAATGTATAGTATGTGTGTGTAGTGCAGTCTTGCACAAATCGATCAAGTCTCAACCAAACTAAGCAATGCTTGTATACATGTACATATTTAAATATACCACTTAAATACATAGAAATAATCCAGAACCCTGAAACAAATAGCTTAGTTTGGATGGAACTAGATGGATGTGATTCTTAATTTACTGGCCTCTGTATGTAATGAACTATTAAAATTGTTCTTGTTTTTGTTCGGTTCATATCAGACATATTCAGGTAAACTATTTAGCAAATATGGAAGTATTTTATGTAAGGTCCTGTCTCCGAAGTGTGTACCCTTGATAGGTACTTCAAATTTGCCCGCAGACACCGACCTATTAGCGTAATTATGAAGGTAATTGTGAAATAGAGACCAAAAATGTATTAATCAATTGTTGTAAAACGGAAATAATTAAGACCCATGAGGCTAACTTTAGTGATAGACCACTAACTTCACATTGGATTTAAAGTTGCCAGATGAAGCGTTTCTATTTATCATTTTCATAATAAAAATATATAGACGCAACACTTTTTTTACCCGACTGCGGCGAAGCCCAAAGGAGGGTTATGTGTTTGACCTGTATATATGTATGTCCGTTCCTATGTCCGCTCGTAACTACTCAACGGCACAACCGATTTTGATAAATGATACATCATTAGATTCGTCTTGATGGCGCGAGTGTCAATGAAGTTCGTTAAAATAAATTAAAATAGCGGATTTCATGCACTTTTAAAATGCACCGCGGCCGGGTTTTTTTTAGTAAAAATATTTTTTCCGAATAGTTTCACAGGCCTTAATAAGCCCCTTTTTACGGTATTTAAATTGGATGAAACCGGCAACAATCAGTCACATATTAATATTTATATTTTACAGATTAAAGTAAATCCCGGTTGATATTTAATCCTTCAATATCAGTTAAGTCAACTTACGTGCGTCAACTCATTTCAAGCCACACTTTGTGATGTTAGATTTTTTGTTAATATTATTGAACATTATAAGTAACAAATAGGTTGTTAAGTATTTATTTAATTTTTAGCATTGAAAAACTTCGTTACCAAAAGAACTAAATTTAATTCCACGCTAACAATTTATTTCATGACTGGGTACGTGGAAAAATGAATAGAAAATTTATTGTCAAGTAGCGTCGTTGTCGATGTCGCATTATGTCACGACAGGACGTTTTAAGTATTCTCGATCACTCCCTCCCAGTCACTGCACTACCACTAGGTTAAACGTATCGTCATCGCACGTGAATAGTACATTACACAACTAGGGTGGTAAAACAAAGAAAGGCCGAGATCGCAGATGTTTGCGGCCCGAGCTACAACGAGGGACGTAAATATGCTTCATGAGGGAGGTAATAAAGAAAGCCCTCCATCGTATATTTACATCCCTCGCTTGTAGCTCGAGCCGCAAACATCTGCAATCTCGGCCTTTCTTTGTTTTACCACCTTAGTTGTGTAATCTAAATATATAAAAGAAGAAGTCCTGACTGACTGACTGACTTACTGATCAACGCACAGCCGAAACTACTGAAGTTAGGAACTTGAAATTTTCACAGTAGGGTGGTTATATAACGTAAGTAAGGGATAAGAAGGGATTTTTTGAAATTCATCCCCAAAGGGGGTTAAATGGGGGTTGAAAGTTTATATGGGGACCATACGATTTTTAAAGTAGGAGATCTGAGACTTCGAACATAGACTCTTTAATACAATTTAAAAAAAGTAATTTCACCGTTTTTGGAAATTCATCCCCAAAGAGGGTTAAATGGGGGTTGAAAGTTTATATGAAGACCACACGATTTTTAAAGTAGGAGATCTGAGACTTCGCATATAGACCCATCAAGATGAGTACAGGAAAGTAATTTCACGGTTTTTTGAAATTCATCCCCAAAAGGGGTTAAATGGGGGTTGAAACTTTGTATAGGCACCAAACGGTTTTTGACGTTAGAGATCTGAGAGTTTGCACATAGATCCTTCAATATGACATGAGAAAAGTAATTCCACCCTTTTTTGAGATTCATCCCTAAAAGGGGTTAAACGGGGGTTGAAATGTTGTATAGGGACCAAATTATTTTGAAGTTACAGATCTGAGAATTCGTATATAGACTCCTCAATAAAGGTCGAAGAAATTAATTTTACCGTTTTTCAAAATTCATCCCCAATGGGGAACATCCTAAATGGGGGTTGAAACGATTTTTGAAGTTGCAGCTCTGAGACATCGTACATAGTCTCCTCAATATGAGTACAGAAAAATAATTTCACGGTTTTTCGAAATTCATCCCTATAAGGGCTTAAACGGGGGTTGAAAGTTTAAATGGGGACCAAACGATTTTTAAAGACGGAGATCTGAGACTTTGCACATAGACCCATCAATATGAGTACAGGAATGTAATTTCACGGTTTTTCTAAATTCATCCCCAAAAGGGGTTAAATGGGGGTTTGAAACTTTGTTTAGGCACCAAACGATTTTTAAAGTTAGAGATCTGAGAGTTCGCACATAGATCCTTCAATATGAGATAAGAAAAGTAATTTAACCCTTTTTCGAAATTCATCCCTAAAAGGGGTAAAACGGGGGTTGAAATATTGTTTAGGGACCAAATTATTTTTAAGTTACAGATCTGAGACTTCGTATATAGACTCCTCGATAAAGGTCTAAGAAAGTAGTTTTACCTTTTTTCAAAATTCATCCCCAACAGGGGTTAAATGAGGGTTAAAACGATTTTTGAAGTTGGAGCTCTGAGACATTGTACATAGGCTACACAATATGAGTGTAGGAAAGTAATTTCACGGTTTTTCGAAATTCATCCCCAAAACGGGGGTTGAAATTTTGTATAGGCACCAACGATTTTTGAAGTTGGAGATCTCAGAGTTCGCACATAGATCCTTCAATATAAGTAGAGAAAAGTAATTTCACCCTTTTTCGAAATTCATCCCTAAAAGGGGTAAAACGGGGGTTGAAAGTTTAAATGGGGACCACACGATTTTTAAACTAGGAGATTAGTGGCAAAAAGTAATTTCACCGTTTTTCAAAATTCATCCCCAACGGGGGTTAAATGGGGCTTGAAACGATTTTTGAAGTTGGAGCTCTGAGATATCGTACATAGTCTCCACAATATGAGTACAGGAAAGTCATTTCACGGTTTTTTGAAATTCATCCCCAAAAGGGGTTAGATGGGGGTTGAAAATTTGAACTTTGAAGTTAGAGCTCTGAGAAATCGTACATAAACTCCTCAATAAGAATAAAGAAAAGTAGTTTTACCATTTTTCGAAATTCATTCCTAAAAAGGGGTCAAACGGGGGTTGAAACTTTGTATGGGGACCAAACGATTTTTGTAGTAAATCTTGAACTTCGTTCATAGACTCATCCATAAGAGTAAAGAAAAGTGATTGCTGTTTTTTGGAATTCATCCCCAAAGGGGTTAAAATGGGGGTTGAAACTTTGTGTAGGGTACAAACGATTTTTGAAGTTGGAGCTCTAAGACATCGTATATAAACTCCTCAATAAGAGTAGAAAAAGTGATTTTTCGTTTTTCTAAATTCATCCCTAAGAAGGGGTCAAACGGGGGTCAAAACTTTGTATGGAGACCAAACGGTATTTATAGTAGATCTTAAACTTCTTACATAAACTCATCCATGAGAGTAAAGAAAAGTGATTGCTGTTTTTTTGAAATTCATCCCCAAAGGGGTTTAAATGAGGGTCGAAACTTTGTATACGGACCAAAAGATTTTTGAAGTTGGCGATCTGGGACATCGTACATAGACTCCTTAATAAGAAAAAAGAAATGTGGTTTTACCGTTTTTTCATCCCTAAAAAGGGATCAAAAGGGGGTTGAAACTTTGTAAAGGGACCAAACGATTTTTGTAGTAGATCTTGAACTCATCTAAAAAAGAAAAGAAAAGTGATTGCAGTTTTTTGAAATTTATCCCCAAAGGGGTTTAAATGGGGGTTGAAACTCTGTATAGGGTCCAAAGGATTTTTGAAGTAGGAAATCTGACACTTCGTACATAGATCCTTCAATAAGGGTACAGAAAAAATGTTAAACCATTTTTTGAAATTCATCTCCAAGGGTTATAAATGGGGACCAAAACTTTATAAAGGGACCAAATGATTTTTAAAGTAGGGTATCTAAAACTGATTAAACTGAATAGAACTCAAATGATTTCACGGTTCATTAAAATTTATCTCGAAGACGGGTTGAGTAAGTAGGGGTTGAAAGTTTTTTTAGGGACCCGTACAATTTTTAAAGTAAAAGGTTTTTAACTCCATGCATAGCATATAGCAATTAGTAGATTGTTTTTTTGTGTAAGTAACAAGCGGTTTATTAAGTGCATTTAATTTTTTGGTAATAATCCTTAAATGGACTTAAGAATTGATTTTCACGGTAAATGTGCATTGTGCAGTTTTGGGCCCAATATTTGAGGGTTTTGTTTAATTACAACAAAGTTTATGAACAAATATCAGAAACTATTAATTGCCTATTAAGATTAATTGCCTAATTATAATTTACACCGCAGACGAAGTCGCGGGCATCAGCTAGTGTACTATAAAGGAGCTCAAATTAACTCTCCTACGCGTAATCTATGCATCATAAATCTATCTGAATTTCATTTAATCTGTCCCTTAATACTAGATAAAACGAAAGATACCATACTTTAATGATTTCTTCAACTCTGTTAATGTTAAAATTAATTTAATAGCAAAGCAAATACAGTTTGTAATTGAATGACAGCTTTTTATATCAGCTGTTTTTACGCGTGTTCTTATATTTATTTATTAACATGTGTTGCTTGGTTAAAATTATTCGTGTTGGTAAATTTTTTATACAATCAAAAAGATGGTCATACCTACTTGTTTACGAAAAAATAAACATTTAAAGAGTAATTGCGTAACTAATATGATGTAGCCGCTCTGAGTCTCTTGTCGAAGAGACTCTGAGAAACCACGAGGGACCGAAGAGCTGGCAGCTTCCTTGCTCAACGGATCAGCTTCATAATCCAGCGAGGAAATGCGGTATTTTAGATTATTCAATTATAATCTAGTTTTAATTACAATGGGTATATTACAAATGTTTCTATTTACGTACACCAAAATAATATTTAATTGTACAATTGAAAGACTCGACGACGCCGCTGTTCCAATGTCGACATTTGTTGTCATTTTCCCGCAGCGTAAACTAGACTTATTTGTGGTATAAATTTGACGATTACTTACTTTCTTTTAGTCATATAGTTACATTTATAGTATATTTAATTTTAATTTAATTTATTAACATAATGTTTCATAATACAGCAATTCATATTTAATTGCATAAACAAATTTAGAAAATAACAAATTATCGCAAAATTCCCCTGATAATATTGTTTCTTTGGTTACGTATTTCAACTACATATTTTAATGGTGAATGTGAAATGAATAAATATTTCGAGTTTTTATCTTTATGTTTTTTACTGGCACTAGACATTTTGCACTTAGACAATGGAAGGACTTATATTATTGCCTATGTGCAAAATGCGTGGTGAGGGTACAATAGACGCCTGCAGTGGATTGTATTACTTGATCACCCAAATTTTCCCCCCATATTTTTTTCCCGATCTCGTTTTTTCCCAATTTGTTTATTCTCCCTCGAAATCGCAAAATTTCCCCGAGTGTTTTAATTTCTGCTTTGTATTTTCGCTGAAAAAAAATTTGCTAGGCGTTTTTCCCGCGCCTTAAAGGTTGTCATTGACTAAATTACTTTGACTTTTTCCTTCACAATTGCCTGTTCACTCTAGTTAGGAACGCTAGGTGGGTCAGCCAATATTTACCAGTTGTAGTACCGACATCAGCTCAAGGAAACAGTCTACGCCAGTTGCGTGTAGTCTTAATCTTAGGAATGCTCTCGCTGACTGCAAACCCAGTAGGCCTAAATACAACTTAATTGAAAGCCGTGCTATACATAAACAAGAAAGAACAAATAATTTTTCTTTCCACTTGACCACTCGAGCTTTATCGATCCTCGGCTTACGCGTACTGCGCTTCTTTATTAAATTTCATGCCTATATCACACTCAGATCGATATAGCAGTGGTTGTGGGTGACACTAAAAATGGTCGTGAAAACTGTAAGTTCACTTACAAAGCTGCCGATTGGGCAAATGACGGTCCACACTGCCTTCCAGTAGTACCGTTTGACCACGTTCATCTTCATGTTCATAGTCCCTAGGTTCTCCATTGCTCGGTTAATTCCATAACTCCATGCCACGGATATGCACTGAAATGATAAAGATTTAAAAAAATCTTTGAACTACATTAGTATCCTAATTTTGGAAAAAGTAAGTATGTAACTTCGAACTACAGTAGTACAGTCAAGGAATTTAATTTCCTACCCGTTTCATCGAAATGTTGTTCGCATTCACGATGCATTAAGGTCGAAATTTCTATTTCAGTAATAGTATTTAAATGTCAATACGTATTATTTGTCACTGCACGTTACAGATAACCTCTTTGCAAAGTCATTTGCTCGTCTAATTACGAATACGTGTCAGTTGGTGTCAGTGTCAATCGAGAACATTTTAAAATAATTCCAAATCCAGACTACGGAAAGTCTATCGCAAACGTCGATAGTCTAAATTTCGTTATCTGCGTTCCTTTCATTCGAATATTGCAAGAGCGAGAAAGATGAATTCTTCGAATTTCGATTCCGCAGTTGTCGTCCTTTTTTGGTAGTGCCTTGACGTTCCAAATTTCACTTCACCATGTCGACGTTGTTAATCTGTGACCTAGTTACTGACACAAAACAATGCGTGTGACATGTCAACGTAACGTCGTACTCTAGCGAGCTCTTATGATGACAGTATGTTATACGATATTGGACCTTAGGTGGGTTGGAAATTATATTCCTTGACTGTACCTTAATTTTAAACTGAGTAAGTATGTCATTATTTTAGTCAAAAAACGAATTTTACAAACGGCTTGAGAGCCTTATGATTCTAGACAGAATTTAGCTAACCATTACCATATAGCAAATTTTTAGTAACCTTCCAAAAATATTGATGTGCTCTATTTGTATGTTTTAAGAACTTGAAAAATTATATTTTTATAAGTGATGACTATTAAAATGTTGTCGTAGAATCGATAATTTTAGTAGTAACATAAACATAAGACAATATTTGTATATTTACAAATATTGTCTTATGTTTATGTCACATAATTAAATACATAGATTACAATATAGTAAAAAGTCATAAAATTAACCTAACTTCTAAGACGAGACTTCTACTGTCCTCGGCGGTTTTAAACCGAAGATATTAGAATCTCATCAAACAGAGTTCCTGCGAGTTAAACTGGGGGCAAAGGTGCCCGCCAATCACACTAGCCGCGTTAGCACGTTTGATGGACAACCTTTGCTAGGTAGGAAATCACGCGAACGTCGGATACTTTATCTAATTTGCGCCTAACTTCTTTAATTAAGGCTTTAGCAGTAGTAATAAATTAAGATAACATATGTTCTAGCTGTTGTTACCTCAGCCATTCCAATAAGTAATATAGCCCAAGATGCTGTATTCCAATCTAGAAGCGTAAACAAATATACACCTCCACTGAAGCACATGGGTATCCCAAGTATAAAGCACGTGAAACAAGTAAATGCTGTCACCTGAAACGGAAAACACTTTCGTAAATAGGTTAGCTTTCAAATTATGTTAAGTAAAAAATGAAGAAGAAATACACAAAAAGTTGAAACAAAATATAAAAGTCGATTTGCAAAATCTAAAAGCACTTAACTAGGTACTAATATAATAATAAAACGATCAAGTTTTTTTAAATAATAGATCGGGCTACGACGACTATATAATTACAAAATCTGAAAAAGTCAAAGTGAACTGATCAATCAATTTATAACTAGCATGTAAAAGGAAGTGATGATGTTTTTCAATTAGACAACAAAGAATAGAACAGAATAATGAGAATATCTTTCATCGAAATGTGGATTCACCACTCTATCTGAATAAACGTACCATCCAATAATTCTTCCTCAATTTTGGCCACTGGTCAACTATCGCCGTGTTGATAGCTTCTATGCCTGCAAATTGGCTTCCAAGACCCAGAATGAATAACATCAAGAAGAATAGTATAGACCAGAGCTGAGAAACAGGCATTTGAAGCAAGGCTTCAGGGTACGCTACGAAAGCTAATCCTGGACCTTGGGATGCAACATCTGTGGAAGAATTGTCTGGATTAATAGTAGTAGTAATAGTAGAGGTACATTAGAATGACAGATGGACCAAGGTATAAAAATAATACCATAAATAAGAATGAATATTTAGTAACAAGATCGAAGTTAACAATAGATAATAAGATATTTAAAGCGCTGCTTAAACCATGAACGTTGAATTAATAGATATCTAATATCAAATCAATATCAGTAGCAGTTGTTCTTATAATAGACGGTTGCGATGACAATGATACTATATTTAAAACATCAAAAGAAAACAAGTGAATCACGCAACCTGCATCATGATCTCCCGAGCGATATCAAGTGTTAATAATGCTCGAGAGGGATGTCAATATCACATGTTATTAGACGATAACCCGTGTTATGGCATTGTTATAGAGTAAATGCAATAACGCACCTTATCGCTTGATGAAAACAATTACGAGATAGATATGAAATACAGTCTGTTATTTTTGGCAAGGTAAAGCGCGAGTACATCATTTATCAACATGGAAATAAGTTAAATATAACTACAACTAATAATAAATAATGTTATCAACTAAGGGTACTAATTTTGACAAATAACAGTTTGACAGGTAATTAAGAAGTATTTAATACTAAACAAGTTTGTAAACTGCGTGACCGTGTTCATATTCACTACTAGTGCTACATACAAACATAATACAAATAGGGAGGTTTGTAGGGAACATGAAGAAAGTGGCAAGAAAATTTAACATAACATGGTCAACCTGTAAAGTTATGCTTACCATCGACACTCACGCCCATAAGCTGCGCTTGGAACCCAAGTACAGAGAAGATAGCGAACCCAGCGTAAATAGACGTCAGGAAGTTGGCAAAACTGACAAATACAGCATCGAAGTGGCAGTTATTGTGGAAGTTATTATAGGAAGCCAACGTGACAAGAGAACCGCAACCGACACCAAACGAGTAGAAAATCTGTAAATAATAATTTGGATATGATTTCCTCCTGATAAGTTAGTAAGGAAGGTAGCATTGCACTACAACAAACCTTAGAGATTGCTGCTGAATTTATTCATGCTGCAGAAACTTAAATATTTTACAGCAATAGTTTTGAGCACTTGCATCAAGGCTATATATGTTGTTCTAAACCTCTATAATAATATCATAAGTTTTGAAAAGAGGGTTAGGTGTCTCACTTCTGGGCAAAAACCTCCCCCCCTAGTCTTCCAGTTATCCTGATCCAATGCTACCTGCGGCTAATAGTCGATATATATGTCCAGATCATCGAGCCATCTGTTTTTTATACACCTGGGTAGGCAAACAAGCGTACGGCCTGCCTGATGGTAAGAACTCACCGTAGCCTATGGTTGCTTGTAACGCCAGAGACATTACGTGCGTGGTGCCCTTTAAAAATCTGAAGGTTTTAAGGGACTCGCTATTTTGGCAGCCTAAGGGACAAAAACACGATGCAAAACCTGCCAAAAATCGGAGTAGGTACTTAGTACGGTTTTTTGGCGCGACGTACAGAAGGGCCCCTGGTCTGGGCACACGATATACATGACCAATCCCATGATGAGTCCAGTCCCATTCCCATTGAAGCCTAGCGGTTTTTGCACCAACGTCGACAATTTGTGTTTTAGTGTTAAATTAGATTAAATGTTTCAGCGAGGATACCTTTTTGTTAAAATTGTTTACTAACAAAACTAAAAAAACTAACCTGCGATGCAGCATCTCCCCAAACTCTAGCGTCTAAAAGAGTTTCCCATGTTGGTGAAACGAAAAACCAGATGCCATCAGCTGCTCCTTCTAAGGTTACACCTCTTACCAAAAGAGCTGTCAACATGACGTACGGGAAGAGAGCAGTGAAATACACAACCTTTCCTGCCGATTGTACACCCTGTTAATAGAAAAAAATACAGTTTCATGTGATAAACGAATTATAATTGGATGAGTCAGATAAAGTGATTTCACTAAATTGACGTTATATCACTTTCACAATTCCGTTTTCCAATATCAGCCTTTACTAAAAGTGTAAAGGGTGGTTTTTGTATCTACTGATGTCCAGCTAGAAGCAAAAAATAGAGAAACAATAAAAATCTTTCCCTCTGAGAGTAGGTACCACTTTAATCCAATATTAAGGGAAAGCTTTTGAAAAGTTGATATTTACTCACAGTCAAAGGTCGTTAACTCATTGTATGTGGTTAATTAAACTTGACATATTACATAGAAAAACACTTACTTTAATCACGACCAGGAACGCCACAAACCAGGACAACGCGAGACAGCCAACCAAATGCCACTGAATTGTCCCCCAGTTCTCCCAAGTCGCGTCTCCTCGGCCCAGTACGCGTTCGCTATTAACATTCAGGTAAAATTTAACAAGTTGTACAAGTGTCCTAACTGTATCTATCTGTTTTTGTTGAATATCTTCTTTACTGAGAATATTGAATTCATCCAACCAACCACAAGAGTTAAATATTTTTACTAAAAAAAACCCCGACCGCGGTGCACTTTAAAAGTGCATTAAATCCGCCATTTTGTTTATTTTAATGGAACGGACATACATACATAAATATGTACATACATACATAAATATCTAAATACATACATACAGGTCAAACACATAACCCTCCCGCCGCAGTCGAGTAAATAGTTTCAATAGCAAACAAAGAACGGCATAGTAATACAAATCGATGATGATTATAAATTACATTGTGTTAATTGTGGAAACGGTAATCAATATTATGCTTTGAGACTATTACAGGAGGTAATTATTAGTAATAAAATTTTCATAGTAGTAATAATTGGGCTTATATAATTTACTGTTATTATCAAGATTTAATAACAATAAACAAATAAATAAATATAACAATAGAGCAGAGAGAGTTCGTGACTCTTCTACCGAAACGTTACCTCCGTAAGTGACACTACGTACCTTTTTAATACTTTTGAGAAGGACTGTTATTATGAAGCTGAATATCGCTATGATAATATCATAGCTTGGCTTTAAGATGAATAGGGTTTCTTAGCAGTTTATACGTTTTATTAGAGTAGCTACATGTTACGTAAACGATAAAAGTAGATATTTTCATGGAACGGGCTTCTCTTTAAAATACTCTAATATTTCTGTCGCATACATTTCATTCAAATAAATGTAAAGAGAGTTGTAGTACGATCTAGTAACAAGCACCTTACGTGCGTATTGATAATTATAATCTTATCATCTATGAATGTGGGCATTGGCTGATTGGAAAAGGTCACTGAAATTAGAGGACAATTGTTGAAGATGAACGCAATATAACCTGAATTGTACAATGACTCAACAGTAAGTAATTCAGTCGATTAGATAATTCAGTAGATATAAATTAATTTATAATATGGTTGCTTATTGAATTAACAGAAATGATCCATCATGTTCAAGAAAAAAAAATGGGGTGTGACAAGTATGACGCAACAAAATTACTATTCAAAATACTATACAGAATATGAACTCGTACTTGTTCAAAAAGTAATTAACAATAAAAAATTTGTTTCCTATTTTGTAAATGTTTCCGTGTTATGTATTGTAAGTAAAAATAATTACCTATTGAACTTACAACGTACATGTTATTTTTATCAGATCAGTGTTTTAATATCAGACAAAAATATAGGGAGACGTAACACTTTTCCTAATGAATATTTTCCTGTCTCACTTTTAATACAGAATGGCCTTAATCACAGTGTTACTAAGGATCTGCGATGTTTTCCTCAAAAAAAGATTCTTCGACGTAGTTTAATGTTAGTAGAAGTAGCTTAATGTTAGTTTATAATCTTACGCATAATATAAGTATATTTACCTGGTTCAACATTATTAAAAACCTCAATGAATCCAAGTTCTACGAGATGACTACCGACACAGGGGGTTATCCGGACGCAAGCGTGAGAGGAGATCCAACTTTAAAAAAGTATTATTACAATGGGAAATGGGAGGAAAGAAGAAGAAGGCAAGTCTGCTTACTTGTAATACTCCTCAGAAGCCAATATCCTCGTGATGCTAGAGTACCAAGGTATTTGTTCTGTGCCATTCAGACAGTATTGGCCGTCATAAGGCTCGAAGCCACTTCGAACGCAGATGTCGCCAATGGCAACACAATCACGTTCAAAGTAGGTGAGGTCTGTCGCTAGACCCGAGTTGTTGCCTCTAATTCTGCATTCCATATCATATGCTCCACTGTAGCATGCTGGAATATAATACAAAAGGACAGAGAAAGCTTAGTAAACGTTATTCAATTATACTTGATTACATTATTACTTAAAGACGTGTTATCTCATTTCAAATTGTTATATTATCCGCATTCTTCAACTGATCACTTAGAAATATATAAATAATGTGTAAAATCTTCCTGAGGAGATTAGCATGTATTTGAGGACCAGTTTGAATGAAAATAAATTAGAGGTGCATTATGCAAAAAAAAGATAAGACTTAATAAACTGATATGATAATTGTAAATGATGGGCGTTCTTATCAAGTGATTAACAATACTAATTTAAATAGAGAACTTACCTAAAGTATTGTACTCATTATCACACGATCCCCAATCCAAGTTGCCAGCAATAGATACTATAGTATAGAACAATGTCCACGCAACGATGATCATATAGTATATTGAGATGATGGAGATGACCACTAAAGTGCAGTAGCCAAGTCCACTGAAGAAAGGCGATATGGCACTGAAAGCTTGAAGGGGTCCGATGCCAGTATATTGTCCAACGTACAACTCCAAGAAGAAAATTGGTAGGCCAATGAAGATTAGCATAAGAAAGAAAGGGATGAGGAAAGCACCTGAAAGAAAAAACGGAATAAGAAAATGTTACAAATTGTCTCTGCTTTAGAGTTAGATCTAAATATAAACACAAGTTATGATGTGTAGCATAGCAATCACTTAAGGATGGTTAGAAAATAAAGGATTAATACAGGGTGAAATATTACTGATTGTCCAAATTTTTCCTGGGTATAAGGTATCAATAAAAAATGCCATTGCTGAAAAAAAATGTAGATAAGATTTTCACAATAAAATGTACTGTTCGATAAAATAATTAGTAACGTGAAGATAACGCGTTTCGACGCGTAAGTTTGTCTCAGCAGCTCAAGTAGGGGTCGGCAGCAGCTCAAAGACGAACAAGTAGTCCGACTTTGGCCGTTTAGGAGAGTGCGACACGTATTCACACATGGAGCATTCTTACGCATTCTTAAAACTTTGCTTGTAGTGCGTTCGTATACGGCGCGCAATGTACCTTTTGTAGGAAGAAAAATTACCGATATTATACTGTCACCGCGGTATCAACAAACATATTATGTTTTTTAGAATATCTTCAGCTGCTGTTTCGCAATACCTATTTTAGTACTGAAAGATACTGACTGAAAAACACGTATTTTCTATATTTCGATAAAGAATTCACTGTAAAAAAAAAATTCGCTAAAAAATTATCATTCTGTATAACTGTACTGTTAAGTTTGCACTTAATTTGTAAGTAATGTCTGACGCCAGGTGCAAACTTAGTTCAACCGGATCGTATGAGAAATTTAAGATGAAGTGTAACTATAGTACAAGTTATTTTTGTAACAAAATATCATTATCTCAAAAACTATTACAGTATTTAGTAAATTTTGTACCATTTTAGAAACAACAATAAATGCGCTAATTTATATGTCATGTGCCAGGTTGTGTTGGTACATTTTTTTTTCACCACCCTCGTTCGAAATCAGACGTGAAATTTGGAAAAATCTGAAAATATTTTTTTTTATATTCTACTGTGGCCACAGAATGAAGAAATTAACAAAAATAGGAATTACGTCTAATAGCATAGTTATTTAGCTACCCATATCAAAAAACAGATTTGAAAAATACTTGATATTTAAGGATATTTAATTTAATTTTAAAAATAATAGGGAGTTGCATCTGAAATCAGAATGGGTAACACGTTTAGACGATCTATCTTTTAATCAATAAAAAATGGACTTTAAATAGAAGGTATACGTTGATTTGCTTTTAACAATGATGCCCTAGCTATGTGCATGTTTATATCGAGTAGGTAATAGATACAGTTTTATTTTAACTTTCTATTAAAAGTCAACAATTTATTGTTACTTAAAGTATACATCAAGTTTATCTGATATTGAATTGATAGGTATTACAAAAATAAAACTGAAATTTGTAATTATCGCTTTTACCCCTTTTTTACCCGACTGCGGCGAAGCCCAAAGCAGGGTTATGTGTTTGACCTGTATGTATGTAGGTATGTATGTATGTCTGTTCCTATGTCCGCTCGTAACTACCTACTCAACGGCACATCCGATTTTGATAAATGATACATCATTAGATTCGTCTTGATGGTGCGAGTGTCAATGGGTATCAAGTTCGTTAAAATAAACAAAATAGCGGATTTAATGCAGTTTCAAAGTGCACCGCGGTCGGGTTTTTTTTAATAAAAATGTGGTTATTGTCTTCTTAGTTGTGAGACTGATGACTTACCTCCACCATTCCTATAGCACAGATAAGGGAATCTCCATACATTCCCAAGCCCGACTGCGTAGCCGAGGCACGCGAGGATAAACTCTAACGGGCGGCCCCACGACGCACGCGCCGGCGCGGAGGATTCAGAAGAACTGTCACTTTGCAACGGCTTGCCATTTGCTGCGGGCTGTAAAGAAGAAATCGTTATTATTATGAAATTGTACATTCAACTTCTTGCAATTCGGAAACATGATTCGAGCGAAAACCTCAACAGCGCTGCGCTACTAGAGTATGTGCGGAAAGAGAATAGGCGTGGCGAAAAACGGACCTAACCTAACCAGTATGGCAAATACGGTAGAAAAGCATTACAGCGCCCCCAAATCTAAATGGGGATGATGACTGGGTTAAAAATATGTAATTCTATTTAGTCCGTCAGTTAGATTATGGAAAAATATGGGACACGTATTTTTTGGTTTATCAAAATATTAAAAATCGACAAAGTTATAGATCATCAAACTTCTGGAGTGGGGGCTTGTGACGTCACTCTTGAGTACAATTTGTACTCAAGAGTGACTTCACTCGAAACTTCTAAGCACTCTATCCTCGTCAGTTTTTGTTTGTCAAACAAAACAAAAAATACGTGTACAATATTTTTTCATAATATAACAGACGGACTAAACAGTTTTTTTTAGTCATGTAGCCTATTCTATTCTCTTTCCGCACAGACTCTACGCGCTCTTAAGATATCTTGGAACTATTACTCCTATTTCCTAGGAAAGTTAAGCGTTATCTCTCGGACAATTCACAAACAAATTTGTGAACAGAATAAAATGCATTATGCCAAATGATGAATTCTGCCAAATGATGATTCGACCAAAAAAGATTATGCAACATAATAGTATAGTAACCCGATTTCATTATGTTTGAAACTCCGGAAGTATTTAAACAGATCGCATACAGTACAAATCACTCAGTTTGTTAAGAGTCGAGTGGAAATAATAAGTAGGTACTTCACTTTAAGCAATATGAATGACTAGCATTTTATTCCACGGGAACTCTTTATCGGATTATAAAGCTTATTTGCCACATTTCATCTCAATTGATTCAGTTGGTTCCGGGTTATTACAAACATCCAAATGTTTACATCTATAATACTAGTAGGTAAAATTTGTTTCTTAATTTCATTTTATTATCAATAATTAGAAACTAGGAAAGTTATATTTTCACTATATTTTTTTTAAATGACTGTAAATCGTTTACCACACACTAAAGAATTCACGAATGAAATTTGATGTAAATTGTAACCAAGAACGTGGTGGGTAAATAAATACAAAAGAAAGTCAATATTAAATGTATCAAATCGCGTAGGAAAGCAAATCTCGTTTTTCACCGTGCGCTTGACCATCCTGTCTCCTTGCCAGCATATTCAAGTACTTTAAAAGTAGACGGCTTCAAACAAGGGTATAATCGTTCTCATTTAAATGTAAATTCGGATTCAGACCAGAGTTGGATGGAGTCAGTAAGTTTTCGTTCGATTCGCATTCTCGCTATTCAAATAATATTATGCGCAAGTTGGTCCGCTGAGTAAGAAGGAACTAGGAGCTCGCTACCACATACTTTATGTTTATTATTCAGGAGCAAGGGAACTGTGGAGCCGGACACAAATTGCAGAGAAATATTGCCTCTCTTAACGCACATAAATAATATGAACCAAAAACGTAATACGTACCTCCATTGATAGGTAATCAACAATATAATAATGCAATGAAATGTGAGGTACATATACGAGTAATTAAAAAAAAATATCTATAACGTTATCAAACAGAACTAATTTATACATCATTTTAAAGATAAGATACGTAGGTAGTAACTAATTGTTAAATGTTTATAAGGGGTTTCCAATCACGACCAAATCACGTCACATTTAAATCACATCCTACGAAATCACGTTATCAAATTTTAGTTAGAATATAGGCATAATTATACCTAGTTCCCTACAATCAGATTAAATAAATAATCTTTACGTCATATAAGTCAGACTCAAAAATCGAAAAGCTCATTGAACCAGAAAAAAAAAACGCAAACGACGCGTTCTTGTTTTCGCTAAATGTGCAAAACGCAGACTTAGCGTTATGGCTATTATAAAAATGCTTACGACGCGTTGTGGCAAACTCTAAAATACTATAATGCAAAATTCGGGTCGTGACGATCATATTGTTCGATGCCAACGCATTTTGGAAAGCTAAAACGCTTTCTTTGCTCAATGAAATAATACCATGACGCGTTCTGAGTCAGAACTCATATCGCTAGGTTTATTTTCACCATTAGATTACAAATTATAGTTTTAGTTTGCGGTAGCCCGACAGGATGGTCTAACAATTGCTATTTTATAAAGATTCGCAAATATTATCGTGGTCATTGTCTTTGACGAGTTCAAGTTTTATAAATTTACAGTGAAATTAAAATTAGAAACTCCTCGCCTCCCCTGTTCTTGTAGTCGAAATCTTCTTACGCAGAGCTACTGGAGTTCTGTTGAATAAAACTTTGCCTGATTTCTGTGAACGTGTGCATGGTGCACCTGTGTACCAACTCCAGACCTTTGACTCTTAGTTCCGAGCACAACTTACTGAACAGCCAAGTTATTACGGTAAGGTTTTACTTTGTGAATTGATAGTGAACTCTCGATTAATGCACTATTAATACAATGACGTGTCGGTAGATATCCTTTTATAGGTTAATTTTTAAGTATTTGGATCTAAGATACGTGACATAATATATTATAAGTCATTTCAATTAGAACGTAGGTACTATTAAATTTTTGTGATTAAAACTTAAAAGTCTATCTTTCCATCATAAGTGCAGAATTGAGACTTTTTTGTAAATATCTTAAGATCGAACATTTTACATAAATAAAAAGCTCAAGCACATTTAGGAATACTTCATGCGAAATGATTATTGTTTAGTCACTAAACACATCAAAAATATTTAATAATGTTAGTACGGTATCTCTCATTTATTGTAATCAAAGGAAGGCTCAATATAACCTAACTACCACGTTGGCCAAGTATTGTAGGGAATATTTTACACACTTTGTAGGTCATCAGTGGATCGTAGGGTACGACTAAGTTACACGGCAATAAAAAGGAGACTCAAGTCACTGCAGTCCTTTAAATTTTAAACTTTTCCTTTGACGCTTGCCAAAAATACGAAGTTGAGTTTAAGAATATATATACTTTGTATAATTCCATAGGTATTAACCGACTTTCTGGAGATTCTGAGGATTTTGAGGATAATTGAAATAACAGTCAATGTCGAGAATTTAAGTACTTACTACCTATTCAATTCCACACAATAAAAACCATTTCGAGGTTATATTTATTTAAGTTCGTCTAATAATAAATAGTGGCTGTGATTGTTGCTGCTTTCATTTTACCTTGAACATTTTGACGTCACCATATTTTGTGGTTTATATCGTGCTTTTTGTTTTTTATTGACTGAGCGAGTGTGAAGCGCCGCCGTTTCAGCAAAAATACTTTCGTATGTCTGTCTGTCCAGCTGTTTTCCTGTACATTGCATTTCTCAACCGATTCTCGTGAAATTTTGTAAACACGATCGATAATTACATAGATTTTTTGTCACGAAAAAACTACCCGACTGATTTCGATAAAATGTCATATCCAGTTCAATTATGATTCTTATTAAAACTACTTCTTTTAATTCAGCTACGGGGTTGATTTCAGAGCGTTTCAACCGCCGTCATCACCAATCCCGATATTATGAATCCATCTTTTTAAAAATTACACAATATTTGATTAAAACATGAACAAAGTAGGTACTATTTCCGAATTTTATCAAAATAATGTGATAAACTCTTAAAGTGAACCGTCGGGCGTCGATATTTCGGGATTGGTGATGACGGCGGTTGAAACGCTCTGAAATCTAGCCTACGGGGAAGCGAAAAGAGACATAACTACAGAACAAGCAAAAGTTCGTACGTACGTGTACTACGTACGGAAGTCTTTTTCTAACAAAACTGACGTTCGGGTCCGACCACCGCACGGAACGTATCGGACCGACCGCACCGGACCGACCGTCGTCGCTCTCTATCGCATAACGCGTGCTCTTTCTGGTTGCTGGCTAAGCCATTCCAGTCCCCGCCAACTAGCTTAATTAGCCATTTAGTTAACAGCCTAGCCTTTTCATTTAAATTTTAGGTTAGGTTTGTTAGTTAGCTTGTGTCCCTGAGAGCAGAAATAGAAGCCTCGCGTAGCGGGGCTCCGTCGACCTGCTAATGGGTCATAATTTAGTGAAAATGCTGCATTTAACCAAATGGCTGATTAAACCAGTTGGCTGCGACTTATGTACTAGTAGCTGCGCGGCGAAATCGCGGAGTGAGTCACTGCAAAGTTGCCGGCATCCTCTTGTGTCACAATGATTATTGATTTAGCCGTAAATTTTAATCATTCTGATAACAGAACCTGAAACTGATTTTTTATTGCGTACGCATTACATTTCTTTAACTGATTTGATTGGCTGTAGATATGATTAATGCAATCGGATGATTGCTTTAGTATGAATAGTTTGTAACCGCTTATTATTTATCGAATTATGGTCTTGTTGAGATGATTTTTAAGTCCGGTTATGAATAGGTCTTATAATTATTACCACAGAATAAGTAATAGTACTAAGTACTGAGGTTTCTTTTTCTATCAAAACTGACGTTCGGGTGGACCACGGAACGCACCGTATCCGACCGTCTTTCTCCATTGTATAGATGAATTTTTATTATCAATTTATTTTCTATTATTTTAATTGTCTTGTTTTGACGCCTAGAGACCTTTTACATCTCTGAAAATGTAGTTATAAGTTTATTATAACGTATTAATGAAATCGAATGTAATAATGTCAAACCTGTTGTTAAAAAAAAGAAACTGGTGAGTTTCTTCCGGCGCTTCTTCTCACCAAAAGGTCACTACCCGAAGCGCCAAAAGAAAAGAAATGAAATAATACATACATATTTAGACTCAGACTTGTAAAAGAGCCCTTGAGGGCCTACTTGCAAAATAAACTATTTTATTTTTTATTTTTATTTTTTTAATTCGTCTTTCTCGACGTTGGCTAAGCCCCTCCGGAAGGGCAGAATTTGATACTCGTAGTCGCGCGGTGAAATCGCGGAGTTAACCCCTTCTGTAATGTGCGGTAGCAAGGGCCTTCCTTGGGGAGCTGGGTCGCCGCTTACGGGAGAGGGGTCATGATTCCCGCTCCGGTTTCTTCCTGGCGCAGAGGCTGTCCATCGCAGTTCAGCGCGGGAACGCCGCGAGTCTGATGGGCACTTTCGCGCCGGGAGTAATGCGGGGGGGTCTTTTTGAATAGGTTTTTTTTTTAGTTTATTTATTGTATTTTTGTAATTAAGTTAGTTTTTTTGTATATTGTGTTTTTTTATGTTAATGTATTGTGATTTAATTTTCTGTAATTACTTATATCCTTATTGGGAGACACGATGTGATTATTATTTGCTGATTCTGTGTTTTATATTTGAAATTGTGACATGTTTTACATTTATTATTCTCAATTTGTATTTTGACGATCATGGCGTGAATGCTTGTAACCTTGTACTTTAAATTTATACTGCTATTTTCTCATGAGATAAATGATCTAGCTATACATCTCTTATAAATGCTATTCTCTCTCCTAAGTTGGGTTAAGTCACCCGATTCTCCATAGTCCATACCATAAAAAGGAATAAACTATCCGAGTTAATGAAAATATTTTACAATAGCTAACGTTTCGTCGGCGTAAAACAACACGAGAAGTCTCAAAAAGCCAATAAAATTATGTGTTTTGAGGGGTGCCTGTCGTTTCGCATAACGTTTTTTGTCCTAAAAATGTTTGGCCGAGAATGTTTGGCATACTGTTGAATGGCATACTACTCGTTTGTCCTAATAATTTTTGCGCATACTCATTTAAAGTCCTAAAGCAAGTTTGCCCTAATATTGATAACTCTAAAATCTAATTACCTAAAGCTTAATATTCCTAACATGAATTGTCCTAAGAATTATTTTGCCTATTATTAAATTGGCTACACTTATAGCTCCTAAACTAAACTATGGTAGGCGTGAAGTCAGAATCGTTACGTATTCTACCTTCAGGCAGGTCAGATTTCGGTTAGGCACGACGCTACGCCACTGCGAGTCATAAATATACACAAATACTAATAATATTATACAAAACCATAAATAATATTTTTACAGCAGCCCATAAAGCCTCTCTGCTTGGGTAAATTATTAGGGCGTAGAACGAAAAGGGGGGACGGGGGGGCGGAGCCCCCCTCAAGGGGGGCTCGGGGGGCGCAGCCCCCCGCATTAAAAAAAACTCAAACCACAAGTTCAATTAGGTTAGGTTAGGTTAGGTTAGGGTTCGAACTGCGTCCCCCAACAAAACCGAACTGCTGTCAGAAAAGTAGGTTAGGTTAGGTTTGAACTGCGTCCCCTAACAAAAACGAACTGCTGTCAGAAAAGTAGGTTAGGTTAGGTTAGAACTGCGTCCCCCAACAAAAACGAACTGCTGTCAGAAAAGTAGGTTAGGTTAGGTTTGAACTGCGTGAAGTGAGGGCCGCCCGGAAGGCGGCTCAGCGCAGGATGAGGGACAGGTGGAAGAGCGACCTGGAGGACTCCCCCTATGGACTCCGCACCATAGAGGGACTTCTCCCGTCGTTCGACCGCTGGCTGGACCGGAAGAAGGGGCACCTCTCATTTAGGATGACGCAGGTAATGACCGGACATGGATGTTTTGGTCATTACCTGCACAAGATTGGTAGAGAGGCCGGTCCGGCCTGCCATGAGTGCGGCGCACCGGATGACACGGCCCAGCACACTCTGGAGGAGTGTGCACATTGGGCCGATGAGCGCCGCACCATGGCGGTGGTTTTGGGAGTGGGAGACCTCTCGCTGCGCAGCATCGTCGCGGCCATGCTGGACAGCGAGAGGTCCTGGGAGGCGGTGGCCTCCTTCTGCGAATCAGTCCTTTCGCAGAAGGAGGCCGCGGAGCGGGAGCGCGAGGAAAGGGCGGACGCGCTCCCGTTCCGGCGTAGGCGGAGGGGGAGGAGGCGGGCGCAATTCGGCGCTCGCCTCAACCCCTAGTGGAGTGTGGGTGAGGGGCCCACAACTAAACTCCACCCGTCTGGGGGAGGGATCGTGGTGGTTCCGATCCCTCCCTCCCTTGGCGCGGGAGCCCTGGCGGCCAAAAGCCAGGGCAGCCGTGGGGCACATATGGATAGAATGAATCCGATCCCATAGTGCCCCCGAAAACGGCAGTGCGGAGAAACGCCGGTGGGTTTTTAGTGGGTATGCTCCTCCCCCTCTGACTAGCAGAGGGGAGCGAGAGGAGTGAGCCCCACATAACCCCCCCAACCAACATCGGGCCTCCCTAGGCCCCGGGGGGGTATGCGTAATTGCATTTTCCCACCGCAAAAAAAAAAAAAAGGTTTGAACTGCGTCCCCCAACAAAAATGAACTGCTGTCAGAAAAGTAGGTTAGGTTAGGTTTATAGTGCGTTTGCTGCATTTGCTATTGCGATTTTGCTAGGCGTTAACTTTTAACGTTAGAAAACTCTGCTTGCAAAAAATCATCAAGATTTATGCTTAATGACATGTAGTAAAAACAATTTTAGCACATAAAATATTAGGAATACTACAATTATGCACATCAATCATTCGATATTAGAATCTTAGCCACATTATACGATAGGACAAATAATATTTAGGACAAACGATAATAGGAGCAACAATTTCGGACAATCAAAAATATGCGGAACAAAGTGTAGGCCAAACGTTATTAGGACAAAAGACGTTATGCGACACAACGATAGGACTAAAAATTGTATGCCAATCGATATAGACCCGTTTTGAGTAATCAAAACTTGGTTTTGAATGATGCGAAGTATAATGTACCTATGGAACGATAAAGTCTAACAAAATTGTCGTAGAAATTTGCCCCACCACGCCCACTTTTTAAAATCAATATGTCTTATGTATCAAGTGGTATTGATAACCAACTTAATGTTTACTATGTGTGAGTCTAAAATCATTTATGACAAATATTAGTATTAAGTTTGAGAAGTCTTCATTTTTGGACAGGTTAGGTATCGTTTAAAAAACAAAAATCTTTGATTGGTTACAAAGCTAATGTGGTGAGAATTTCATTTGCCGCTACAGTTTTTTCTTCAGTACTAAGTACTAGCTCCGCCCCGTTCATAATTATTCCGTGGCCCTGATTTTAGAGAGTTAGTTACGCTTCCATACTTACTTATTTCGATGGATGCTAATATATTTTATGTACATCCCAAGATAAAAAATTAAACATTAAATGAGACGTCTGTCGGCGATTCACAGGTAATTGTATATAATGGTCATGGTCACATACATCTCTTCAGAATTTCAACCAAACTTGCCTGGTTAATTCAAAATTACCGTTGTGCAAACCTATCCACTTTAAAAAATACAAATAAAAAATTACTGTTGCCAGATTATGTGTAAAGACGTTCACACACATGCCAGAAGGGCTTAATAACCTAACCTTAGAAATTAGCGGCACTAACCTTGCCTTTACAATGTATTTGAAATGTGTTTGTACGTGTATGTATGTGTGTATTTTTTCCTTTAAATAACTTGCCTCGTTCATAGAGTAATCTCCACCAGCCATTGCATGAAACAGTTCTCGGAATCGTCGTAAGCAATGTTGCACTTTATGGAACACATAAGCACTACGTCACTGCTAAGGTTCATGCGACAATACAAGTGTTCAACAGCCCGTGTAACCGACTGAGACGCTTCATACACCTTATCACACGAATTTGATACGTATGATAAAAATGTTAATCTATTATAGGATAAAAACGCCGTATCTAGCTGATGTACAGAATGATATCGATTTTAATTAATATTGATAAAGTCACAGTGCACTTATTTTCTTCGACATCTCTTAATTTTTCGTATGTAATAAGTAATATAAATTTAGGCTAGCCCCGTAGAAATATTTCCACTCTCCTAATCTTTCTTCCCATTGCTGTCCTAATATTCGTTGCCAATATTCAGAAAAAACATTTTTCACGCCTCTGCTGGGAAAGGTGGCAATAGATGGATCGGAAGCGTAAAACAGCGCGTTCTTGGACAGCGCACCAGCGAGCCAATAATGTAATCAAACACGATACCAATAAAATTGTTGTAGGGTTTACAATAGCACCCGGTGGGGGCAGTGGCATTAAAAATAATAATATTTTTTATAATGTGTTTATATTTTGTAATTTCATTTTGTATTTTACTTTTTATATATATATTATAAAAAGCCTAATCTCAGAAAATAAAGATGGTTATACCGAAATAATAATAATTTTAACGCAGGGCAGCTTGTGGCGAGCTGTTGGGGAGTAGCGACCCCACGTACCCGAGTGCTCCGGGGGGTCCTTAGGGAGGGTCATGGGATTTAGTGAAAGGACCTCCGCCTCTGGCTTGCTTTAACCGGCCGTCCAGAGTGAAGTCGCGAGAGCTATATGCTCTAGGCGTGGAAGTGATAAAAGGCATAACGCCGCGAGTATCCTCGGAGAAAGCGCAGCACACCTCTCGACACCCTGCAGCCCTCGGCAGCGGTGTTGCCCCTGGGCCATTGCTCATAATGTCGCTATTTAACAGGGGCCCATCAGCGGAGGGCAAGTCACAGTCTGTCAGTGCCGCGAAAGCCATGAGACACTTTTCCTGACAGGCGCCGTCATGCCTCAATCCATAGCCCAGTATCTAGTCCATAATTCAACCACCATAACCCAGTAAATTTAGATGCAATCAATCAACAATAGTCCTTGCATCTGGCGGGGGATGTCTCTGCGCGCGCCCCGTGACACGGGCAGGGACAGCATCCGCTGGGTGTACACGTTGCCTTTCATTAAATTGTCGAAAGGGCCTCTACGCGTTGGCTTCAGCTCCGCGCACGCCTTCCAAAGGGCCGGGACACTATTGTCTCGTGTACGGGAAAGACATACATAATAATTTATTTATTTCAGGCATCAAAGGCCATTCCCTGGGGTCGAACCAGGTCGCTAGCCATACCACCTTGAGTTGATCGGACTAGGCGGGGGCTGTGGGCGCCTAGGGTCGAACCAGGTCACTAGTCCCGGTCCACCTTGAGAGGGTCGGACTAGGTGGGGGCCAAAGCGCCTGTGGTCGAACCAGGACGCTAGGCCAGGGCCACCTTGAAGTTACGCTGATTGCTCAAAGTGAGCAGCGGACCAGCGGGAAGGTTGAAGCGGATCAACCTTTCCTTATGTGAGTGTGTGAATCGAACGATGGGTAAGTAATACGAGATATTAGAACTTATCATATAACATTCATAATACATACATACGCTCACTTTGGTCCTTCTGTGTTTATGGAGTGCTCGCCACTGCTATATTTTACCATAAACTCATTAGTAATTATATAATTCAGTATTACAGGAATACAGCCATGCTTAAATATTAAATTCAAAAAGTTGTACTTGTGATGCGAAATAGCCATCATTTGTCGGACGACTTTAACAACAAAAGAATAATGCAAAAATATATCCCGCCATTAGTATGATGAGAAACCCCGATAAGCGCTCTTGGTTTAATATCTAAGGGTTCCCATAGTTCTTGAAAGTTGTTCACACAAAAGAAAACAATCCTACTCAAACATGGCAGACCGCCTGTTGTCTACCTTTTAAGTTATTTTAATTATGTAATGTACCCTAGTAATATGTTTTTCTGGTGTGCAATAAAGAATATTTGTATTGTATTGTATTGCACCCAGGAATCCATGGAGATCACACATCAATAGATTGGTGGAGTGAAACCAATATTACATTGAACGCCAACGTGTTCATGCTTACATCTATTTCTTTTGACAAGAACTTTGCAGCTTGGAGCTGCAAAGGCTGCAAAGACCAGGCTGCATGTGCTCCTCTGCCGGACCTTGATACGCAGAGGATTAATGTCGGAGAGTCATCATCAGGCATCGGATATTCCTGCGCCTATTTACCTAAAGTTGGCGAATTCCCGGAATTAACTAAGCAAGTATGGAGTCGGCATCTTAAAAATATATTTTTAAATAATATAAGTTCCGGGATTCCATAAAACGTTACGAGAATGTAATATATCGCAAAAATGATTAGGTTTTACTTTTTTTAGGTTAGTTTTGTAAGTACTCAAGTTGATGTATGCGCTTGCCACATGAAGTAGCTGTAGCAGTATCAATGAATTCAGTAATTTATTCGGTTTACTAAATACATTTAACTCTAAGGACAAGTTTGAGATATTTGTAAATAATTCCGAAATCCCGGTAAATTTACTAACAAAAGTAAAAAAATAAATTGAGTCCGCCTCCATACCATTCAAATACCTACGCCGACGCCGAAGTTTAGGTAAATAGGTGCAGGAATATCCGATGCCTGGTCATCATCAAACTAAGAGCTACGCTTTTATCGGTGGAATAATGGCCACTCTACTCTATTCTCCACCATCTGTCTGGTCTCCTGATACGACACGGCCCTGACTTTCTCCTTCGTTTGTGTGAAGTGGAGTCACTGGTAATTAAACTGCCCAAAAGTTAAAACTTTTTGACCTTTTCTAATATGTCGGAGAGTACCCTTGACTAATTACGGCCTGTCTACTTGTATCTGAGCCCGTCAAGACTCAGTTAAACGAATAAGGGGATTGAACCTAAAGTAAGCGTATAGACGCACTAGAAACAAACTAATTGTTGCCATTGATCATTCACCGGCTAGATAGAAGAAGAAACACAGAAGTAAAGTATTATAATAATAATTTAGATTCCATCAATCAACAATAGTCCTTGCATCTGGCGGGGGCTGTCTCTGCGTGCGTCCCGTGACACGGGCAGGGACAGCATCCGCTGGGTGTACACGTTGCCTTTCATTAAATTGTCGAAAGGGCCTCTACGTGTTGGCTTCGGCTCCGCGCACGCCTCCCAAAGGGCCGGGACACTATTGTCTCGTGTACGGGAAAGACATACATATTAATACTCAAATAACAATAAATCTTTATTTCAGACAAAGTTACATCCATATAGTTTGTTTGTTAGTATTGGCCTAAAACTAAACATTAAAATATAACAAGATGATTAGGTACGTTAATCCCATCCCACTTCCCACTTATATTATAAATTATCAAAATGAAAGTTGGTGAAGATCTGCAGGTGTTTAGATGTTTGTTAGGGCCTTATCACACTAGCGATTTGCGAGCGAGTTGCGAGCGTGTTTTCATACAGATTTAGATTGCGGCGAACTCGCCGCGAGCTCGCCGCGACAGGTTTTGTAGGAAAACATGTTCATAACTCACTCGCAAATCGCCAGGCTCTTACTACAACGCAGTAAAAACAGAATGGACAGAGCCAAAATTTGGCATGAAAGTAGACCAAATCCCGGATTGAACTATAGGATACTTAATACCCCGGTATAGAGTTCCCTTGGGATCGTAACGGGAATAACGCAGGCGAAACCATGGGTAAATACTAGTACTTTCATAAATGATAATAATTTAAACTGTTTTATTTAGTTTGACCTCGTATATTTGGTTGTTTGACTCAAATCTTGCGGCGGCTTTGGTAAATTTTTAATATTGAACTGATTCTTATAATTTTTTTTTCACTGTAAAGTTCCATTTTTGATTTGTAAATAGTTATTTGTATGTTGAATAAAACAAACTGAAATCGGTTTCGTGATTTTTTTACGCCATTTAACACGTTCACAGTCCCAATTGGGATGACGACTGGGTTAAAAATATATTATTCTATTTAGTCTGTCAGTTAGATTATGGAAAGATATGGGACACGTATTTTTTGGTTTATCAAAATATTAAAAATCAACAAAGTTATAGATCATCAAACTTCTGGAGTGGGGGGGGGGGGGGCTTTTGACGTCACTCCTAGGTGAAAATTGTACCTAGGAGTGACGTCACTCGAAACTTCTAAGCACTCTATCCTCGTCATTTTTTATTTGTCAAACAAAAGAAAAAATACGTGTACAATATTTTTTAATAATCTAACCGACGGACTAAACAGTTTTTTTTAGTCGTCTAGCCCATTTAAACTGTAGACCTTACGGCTTTGTAATAAGGCTTGCCGTGACCCATATGTGGGGCCACGGGACAGGGAACGTGTTAAGAAATTAATAAGTAAAGTAGTAAGCTAAAGGAACCCTAAAATGCAGTGCAGATCCTTAAGACAAATTGGAAAACATCCTGTCCGTAAATTACAAATAATTCTTTGTACCAACGTCCAACGGGTATGGATAAAAGATGTTTCCGATTTACATAATGAGATACTTTTGCTCCTGTCCTTTCTTTTTTACTCCTCCCAGAGATTTTCTTTTGTAAATAAAAGATAATACTTTTTTATCTTAGTATTACTCTAATGCTAGAAACGTTATGCTTTGAGATTAACAATTTTCAACCGAGAAATGCTATAAAAAATACTTATACACTTCACGCCGAATCATGATCCCTATGACAGTTCACTCTTTCCACTTGTATTCGTACACCTAATTTCGAAAATGGTAAACAATACATATTTGTTTCATATTATAATTACGTCAATTTGGTTTTTTATAGTATAAATGTACGTACTGTACTTCCAAATAATGTCTACAAAATATTTAAAAATGACAGCGACGCCATTACAAATGTATATAGAAAGAACTGTCATAGGGATCATGATTCGGCATGGGGTGTATACGAGTACAATACAAATATCGTCACTACTTTGAAAAATACTCGTATCTAAAAACGTCTTAGAGAAAAACGTCAAAGATCCATACAAACTTCATTTACACTGACTGCGTTTTTACCTGAAGTCATCAGATACGAGTTTTTTTTTTAAATTAGTGACGATATTCTTTATTGCACTCATTACAAAAGTATATTAGGTACATCATTAAAAACTAACTACTGTATAATTACTGTTTTTTATGTTATAAAGTTGCAAACGAGCAGACGAGCTGCCTGATGGAAAGCAGTCAACGTCGCCCATGAATATCTGCAACACCAGGTGTTACTTATACGTTGCCGATCTTTGATAGTCTGTTTTCATACAAACTCGAAGGTAGTAGTATTATACATAAAATTAAATGCTTTTTTGTATGAAATATTTATAAAGGGTCTGGTGGAGATAATTTCTTTTGACTTTACTATTGTTCAATCTTTGCTTGATATTATATTCTATCGAATGGCTGATGGCGCGTAATGGTTTTCAAATAAAAAGCACAAACTGGAAGACGAAACGTGGGTTGGCTCGCCCGAAAGATGATCCGACGACCTGATTAAAGGTCATTGGAAGTCGATGGGGGCAAAAAACGCGTGACCGTTCCTTGTGAAAGTTTCCAAGAGAGACTTAGTACTCAGCAGTGGACTATAGGTTAAAAAGATGATGATAATGATGAATCCCTCTTGGTCCGATATAAATAATCCAGTCGTCAGAAACTGAGTCGAATGACATTGTTAAAACGGACGCAAGATTTCCAGTAGTCTTATTATGCTACAATTTGTCGCACGATAATTAAATGATAAAGCATCCGTCACTGTCACACACATTTTGTCAGAACGTACGGATGCTTTATCGTTTATTTATCGCGCAACAAAGCGTACACCGTACAGCGACCTGGATTAGAACCGCCACAATGAGATGCAAATGGTAATCCATGCAAGAAGCATATGTCCGGCAGTGGACTAACAGATGCTGAGAAGAAAACGAATAAGTTTTCCATAACAATAAGCGGCTTTAAAGCGCTCCTAATTCTAAAAACGAGAATAATGTACTCACACATTCGCACCGAGTGTCTCACGTTAAAACATTTTAATTAAAGGGCAAAGTATTGAATTAATTATTGTTGTTGCGAGGGGCTACCGGAAGGTACAGCAGCTGCGGCTAAGATTTATACCTTGTACCCGACGTGCTGGGATATGCGCGGTGTTTAAATTGGAAGAGAAAAGCGGAAATTAAAAAAATATCAGGGATGTGCCGAGAGACACGATCGTTTGTTTCATATGAAACGTAGGTGTAGCAGCGTATCTTTTCTATTATTAATTGGGATACAATAAAATCATCCCTCAACAAAATTGCGCATCATTACAAATTAAGGACTTTACTATAAGTAAAGTAATTCCGAAAAGGGACCAATTAATGAAATATGTACGCTCGGAATCCTAAAAAACGGCTGCCAAGATCGCTTTTCCTAAAAATGTAACGTTTGACATCTTGAAATTCAAAATGGATAATGATGATGAAATTAAGTAAAATTGTTTCGACGACCACCTAAGGTTCGCCTCATTAATTGAATTTTGTATCCTATCCTTCACTTCACCGGTCACCTACATTATTCATTAAATTTTACTAATTTTAACTTACGTAGATAATTTTACATTCGTTTCACAAACATTAAACTTATCTTATTAACACTTCTATTTTATCATATACTAGCGACCCGCCCCGGCTTCGCACGGTGTTTCTCTTTTATATTATGCATGTATTATACATTATAAACCTTCCTCTTCAATCACTCTATCTATTAAAAAAACCGCATCAAAATCCGTTGCGTAGTTTTAAAGATTTAAGCATACATAGGGACAGAGAAAGCGACTTTGTTTTATTTTATGTAGTGATATCGAATAGGAGGCAGCAACGATTATTTCCGATCTACTCGGACCTATTCCAGTCATTCCACTCATCGCATATGCAAAGTTCTTATTTCATCGGTAAGCTCACTTTGTATTTTGTACCCCTGCTATTTATCTAATTAGCAAGTTATGGAGGCAAAATTATTTTGTTACGATACGCTACACTACGCGATAGTTCCTGGTATATCGTCGACCGAAGCACAGAATATATATAAGCTAAAGCAGTAAGGCAGCTACAAACAAAACGATCGAAACGCACGCACACATAGACGCGCGCTTTTACAAGGCCCCTAAGGGAATCTCGCGGTGCCGTCAGTCACGAGTGCTGCATGGAGGCAAGCGGTCGCGCTTTGTTTTTGTTACGTGCGCGCGCTCAGACAGCCCGCGATCTTTTCATTTTAAACAACCCTAACGCTCTAATGGTGCGTAGGTATTTATTTCAAAAAGTAAGCGTAGCTTCCATACTGCTCTATTTATATTCTGTGACCGTAGGCTGAATTACGGTAAGGGACATTGTTTTGCCTGTCCCTTACCGTAATTCAGCCTACGGTCGACGATTATGCTAGGCGTAACTTAGGATAAGCTTTAAAAAAATATCACGCCAGAATACAGCATATTTATTATTTGCCGAAGAAAACAACAAAGTTAAAATAAGCTACCCTCGGCGTCAAAACAATCATCATATCGTGTTTTGACGCCTAGAGACCCTTTACATCTCTAAAAATGTAGTTTTAAGTTTTGTAATGTAATGCATCCGGAGATTATATACGTCTCTTGGAAACAGGAAAAAAAATTGTGCCCAGTTATTTGCTTGTTTGCATTTTATAAATGTCATTTTATGTAATAATGTCACAATTGTTGTAATGTTTTAAAAGAGAAACTGTTGAGTTTCTTCAGGCGCTTCTTCTCACCAGAAGGTCATCTACCGAAGCGCCAAAAGAAAAGAAAAGAATCAGACATGTAAAAGAGCCCTTGAGGCCTACTTGCAGAAATAAATGAGTTTGAGTTTGATATCTACGAAAATCATCTACAAGCGAAAACAACTCTCTATTATTGCACCCTATTAATACTGGTATCGATTGAAAACTTGTTCAGTGATTTTTCGATTAAAAATTGCATCATTTCATGAAAAGACGTGAAAATTGGTAGGAGTACCAGCTAGAGGGGTCACGAATTTTCCCTCTTCAGTGGTACAAACAAGTTTTTATTGGTCAATCGTGTTTCTATCGGTATTCACTAGGGATGTAACGATACATAATTTTGCCGATATGTTACCGATACCGATATTTGTAGTAAATTATCAGCGATACCGATACCGATATCTTAGCTAACTATATAATGAAGTATGAACTTCAGATTTATTATTTGTATGTCCTTATTATACGTAAAACTTGACTATCGGTATCGTTACATGCCTAGTATTCATACTTGTTAGAGATTACTCCTGAAGAGAATAAGCAAGGAATTATTCTTCGCAGATCGCAGCTACTCAATCGATACCATTATTAATAGGGTACAACAATAATTAATAGTTAGGCAAAGGTTATTTTCGCTTATAGCTGATTTACGTAGATGTGCAATTTTTTTGACGCCGAGTGTAGATATCCTAGTTTTGGATAATTAATTAATTAAGTAGAGAGCGAGTTGCCAGGCCTATAGATATGAAAATAACATCACGAGTGTAGAAATATTATTTATTTTATTTTTGAACGATGGGTATTCTTTTTCTAAAAAAAAACCATTGAAATATGTGAAGTGAAGACTGACTTATCGCAGATTTCCGCATACAGATTTATTTTTTTTATCATTTTTGCTTATGTAATTAGCAGAAATTTATCATTCAAACTAGTGGTCTAGCTTCAGAACTTGCTTTAGACATATTTGATGCGAAAACTCAATGCAGATATTTCGTGACCGAATTTAATTTTTACCATTTTTAAATAAGTAAACATGTAGTATCTACGGCAAAAATAAACTTTGACCCTTTATAAGGTGTAAAGTGTACAAAAATTTGGCAATTTTAAACCATAAATCATAAAGTTTAAAATGTGGTGGGAAATATTCCCTCTCCTTCATAAAAGCTTAAAAAAATTAGACATAAAAATAATTTTATTTATTTTATGAACTTCAGTAAAATAATTATTGTCTGTAGACTAAATTTAGATCATTATTATTCCAAATCTCGCTGCCAGCTCTTTCAACTTTTGAATTGGATCAGTGCGGAAAGGAGGGTAAGGTTTCATTAATTTATTCATTAACTCACCTAACATTATTCGGCTATAGCCCTTCGTTGTAGTAGTATGCAGGTAAGCAAACTTAATAAGCTTGATAACTTTTATTACTGAAAAGTAACAATTGGAATGCAGATTTGGAAAATGCAATACAATTATACTTTTTTCATTTCAAAACAAAGGAACCTTACTTGAAATTAAATTAAAAAAAAATTAACCGCCTTCAAAAAAATAAACGACTCTAAGTTCACGGGACACTATAAATAATACCAAAATTGCTGCACGTGTGCCTAAAAATGATCCCAATCTGGAAGCACTTTCAATAAAATAAAAAAAGTTTTTTAAATGGAGTTCCGATAAGAAACAAAAATAATACAGATGCCTAGAAAACCTGCTCCTTTTTGTGAAATGAAATCAGTTAAAAAAAGACTATTAAAATGCAAAAAATTTCACAGTACTCTTACTATTTTTAGGGTTCCGTACCTCAATAGGAAAAAACGGCACCGTTATAAGATCACTTTATTGTCCGTCTGTCAAGACCCTTTATCTCGGGAACACGTAAAGGTATCGAGTTGAAATTAAACCCTTATACTAAAATCTACGGTCCCTTGAAGCTGTGAAAATATCAAACTTCTAAGTTAACATGGAAAAAAATATGTAAGTCGCAAAAAACGTAAAATTGGACACACTCAAGAAAACCAAATTTCTGTTGACCTAGAACTATGAAATTTGGCAAGTAATACCGTATTATACTACAAATATAAGAAAAAAATTGAAAACTATACATTTTTAATTAAATCATTTAAAAAAATTACTTCACTAATGGAATCAAAATTACTTTAATATCCGTAGGTAGGTACCTGAGAAGCATAACACTGTAAGTATGGTAAACAATAGAACTTACAGTGTTATGCTTCTCAAGTACGGATATATGTAGGTACCTACAAATTTGTACGGAACCCTCGGTGGGCGAGTCCGACTCGCACTTATCTGGTTTTTTATATTCCGAACCGCTTTCCAAATGACGGTTGCCTTTTTTACCGCCCCAGTTCAAAACTGCCGAATAGTGGAATCGTTCGTTCGAAAATTCCTATGAATCGGTTCATCCATTCACAAATAGGTATGAACCCACAACTAGAAACAGAATGGACAATTTCCAAAGTCATAGTGGATCCGCGTACCCTTTATACCTTTGCTTTGATTATGTTCCGGACGGTTCGAATATACCTTTTTTATTTTTTCCATCCAGTCCCGTAACTAACTCAATTTGGAATGGGTTTTATGCCAAAAATTCAGCTATATCGGATTGATGGTCGTCGAGCACAATGTCCACTTTTGCATTTTAACGCAACGTTGTCAGTTTTGTAAATTGATAAAGTGGATTTAGTAATAGTGGTCGATTCCAAAATAGATACATCTGTTTATAGATGCGGTTTTTGTTATTAATGTTTGCTTTATTGTGTTTTAGTTTTCGTTTTTCAAGTATTTTGTTGATACATTTCTTATATAACTATTAAGTGACAAAAATAGGTGAGAACCTTGTAGGTTTTATATTTTACGAATGGGGAATAAATTAAATAACACGTTTGCATGGCGTACACCATACTTAACTCTTTAGCTGACAGTTAAGTCATGCTTGAAGCATTTTTGTCAACGAACGTGTTATTATACAGTGAATCAAACTATAGACATTTTTGAAACTTGGTATTAACGCCACTTTACGTGTTTATGTCCTACACAAATACTACGTAACAAAATACAATGTATTATTGTATTTTGTTGCACAGTAAAAACATGTTGTAAAATATAATATTTTATTTATTTATTTAAACTTTATTGCACATTACAAGAAAGTACAAATGGTAGACTTAATGCCGTAAGGCATTCTCTACCAGTCAACCATCAGGGTAAACAGAGACATTATAGGTATGCGCTTGAAGGAGAGTTTGCTTTAATAATAATACTTAGACATTTTATTGTATCGTATGAAAGTCGTATTTGGTTAAACATTTTGAGTTCCAGCAGCGTCTACTCTTACCACTATATTTATCTCATACTGTCAAGTACTATCGATATCCAAGCTGATGGTAGATGCCGGAATGGAAAGCAAACTATCGTTTATTTTTCTTATCATTATCTGCAATGCTTCATGTCGAGTATCGGCGGGTCGCAGCTCTTCAATGATCGTACTAGTGACTAGATCAAAGAATATCGATTTAAACAACGAGTATTTATAACAAACGCTGTGGAAACAAAGGCAATAATGGCGCTAATAAGTATAAATTAACAAAACAAAACTTATGATTTTACTGTAGCACTTGACTACTTTACTCACCAAAAGACAATAAACAATAATTGAAGAGAAAGAAAGAACAGAAGAAAATTATAGTAATCTTACGAAATTTCATTCAAGTTTAAAATTCCTATTAAGGTTACTAAATTAGCTTCGAACGACTAACCTATCGTTTTACAATACAAGAAAAATTTAATCTTCTTTTAAATTTTCTTATCAAATTGTAAGTTAGTTAGGATTTTTGTCTCTAAAAACAATAATTATTAAAAATGTATAATATTACGTGCCTTGAGTTCCACCATTTTAAGATTAGCAGGACTGATTTCCTCAACACAACATCGATAATAGTCAAAATAGTAATCGAGAGTAAAAGAAACTTAATAATATAAATATCGATACAAGCTCTACACGTGTCCTGCACTAGAGCAGCTCAGCTGAAATGTAATTCATAGCATGGGACAACAAAAGATAGTGAGGTGCAGTTGATCCAGCTCTCATTAGCCGATAAGCATCCTATTCTCAGGGATTGCATTGTCGACTTTTCAATATATTTTTACAATACGAGCGCAAGTTTGATACATCTGTTTTTCAATGAAATATTTAAACTAAAGAAAAAAATCGATTTAAATCATTGAAGAACATAAAAGTGCTGTAAAACTACCAAAGAAAAGGGTGAGTGCTTTCAGACGTCTAAAACATCGATATTATGTCCAGTTTTGGTATAGGTAGTAATGTATGAAAATCGTAGAAGCTCAACATTAATTTAGCACACAATAACTTATTCTTAGAAATGATAGTTGAAGTGCCTACGGGAAAGTTGAACATATTAACAGTGCAAAATATTATTCTTCAAAATTACCAACGAGAGTTCATGTAAGTACAGTTTTCGGAACATACTCGTATATAACCCCGAATTTGAAACGCTAATTTCATCCAAGTTTGGTTTCCAAGATGAATTTGATATAAAGAAAACATATAAGTTTTCCAGCTAGAAATTATCATATTCCTTGCTATGGAAACCTTACAACGTGAATATTAAATTCACCATACGATTTGTATGTATTAAAATTTCAGTCAGTTTATGTACTCATTTACTTTTGTCAGCTTTGCATAGACTCCGCTACCCAAAGGTTGTCTGGAAGAGATCGCTCTTTATCGATAAAACCGCCTATTGTTTACCACATATAAGTTAACAATGTAATTTTCTTTTGGTGTGCAATAAAGTATGATCGTATTGTATTGTATTGTACTCGTATTTTCGGGCAACCTGACTCTATCCGAGTAACACGCTTGACTTTCAGTTTTAAAGTTGAATACCTCAAAAATGCCTCAGGCGGGCACCAAACCCACATCTCCAACGGCCATCACAGGCGTATTTCCGATGGTGCCATCGAGACCTGTGCTTAAGTTACCTTCTTACTTCAAATATATTTCATTAGCAAACGTAATGGCACAGAATAAGTCGCTGGCTCAACATTACAGGGCTCTATGTTACATTTTAAGGGTAGTTAAAATTAGACCTTGCGTCACTGTGACAATGTTCAAATTGGAATTCGTTATAGTGAAACATAGAACCCTGTAATATTGAGCCAGCGAAGTATAAGTACTATGTACAGAATCTTTTCTCTCTAAAAAATCTGTCGTTCGGGTCCGACCACTGGACGGAACGCACCGCATCCAACCGTCTCTCTCTATCGCATAACGCGTACTAACGCGTGCTTTTTCCGGTCGCTGGCTAAAGCCTCAAGGCCACGCGGTGAAGTAGCAGAGTGAGTCACTCCTGGTAACGGCTCTACCAATTTTTTTCTTTTATCGGTTTGAATAATCGTAACAAATGTTTCCATGATCTATGCGAAAAAGATACCCTCTGAAAAAAAGGCCCAAATAAATGCCTTTATGAAAACATGCAATACAATAAAAACTTTACGACGTGTCTTTCAGACAGCGGATAAATTGCGTCCGTTTAAATAATTAATGTTCGCACACCGCAGTCGCAGACCCAGGCAGCTTGGGACTGACACAGCAGGTTTACTTTTCCTTTTAACTAGTTTACTTTTTTGTACAGTAAATGAATAAAAGTGTAATTATAATAATTTAAGAGGTCTTGAAACTTTACTTTAAAATGAGCAGTCAAGTATGATATTGTATAGATAATAAATCTTATAAAACAGTTTTTTTTTCAGACAACAATTTTTTCAAGAGGGCCTACAAAAAGTATTGAATTAAAGAATAAAAAAAACACAAAACGATTGTTACAGAGTACCTAACATTTTTCTTTATAATTTCGTGGTTGCAAATTAGAAAAACTATTAATTTTTTACACGACTGCCCAAAGAAAGGAGTGTTATATTTTCAGGGTCTATATATGTATGTGAGTATTTTTTTTTTTTCAAATGAACGAGTGCGAAACCTCAGGATAAATGTAAAAAAAAATGGTTCCCTCAGGCTTAGCCCGATCTTGTACATCGACAGTATAGTATCTTAACAGTGACAGTAATATTTATTACTGTCCGGAGGTTCTTGCTAAGATTCAATACCTATTTTATGCCACACCTGGCAATGAAGTGACTTTTTCCGCACGCTGCGCGTACGGAAAAAGCCGCTTTCTGGCCAAGTGTAGACATAAAATGATGTACACACGGGAGGTAATGAAGAAAGCTTCGCATATTTACGTCCCTCGCTTGCAGCTCGGGCCGCAAATTTCTGCGATCTCAGCCTTTCTTTGTATTACCACCCTAGTTATGTAATGTACTATAACTGCGCCTACTGTGTTCCGTTCAGCTGTGATTCTGGTCAGAGGCTAATAGCTATTCGGGGACCGCGGAACTTACTTTATTTGGTCAATTTCTTCCCATTTGTTACAGGGTTACGGGGTGGTAAAAGATTTTTTCTTGTTACTTTGATACATTGGGTGGGGAAATTAAACGCCATTTTAGCGGCAGCTTGGGTCGCAGGATATAAATAATAACAACTTACGTCATGTGCGATATTAGGAAATATTTTACAGACATACCTAATAGATTAACAGTTTAAAAACTATTAGTTAATATGGAATCGATATCATTCTCGGGACAATATGGCATAATGCTGCGACCGTCAATTTAGTTCTCTTTTATTTGAGAAAAAAAAACAATGCAATACGAGTTCCCAAGGAAATTCAAAATGCCCATTTATTGACTTCTGAAACACATAATTCATTGAAACACGGTCCATGCGGTTAGAATATTGAACACTTAGCTAAGCCTCTAGGACTCTGCCCACAGGAAGCGATATAGGGGACAATTGTGACATGTAGTTTAGGTCCCAATAGATTAAACTAGGTTATAGTTAGTGAGTTAATAATGTGTCATTTTGATATATTTTATGTTTAATTGCTTTAAATAAAGTACTTCGCGGTAAGAAAAGTTGTTGGAAAGAAATGACGCGTAGTTGTAGTGTCCGTCCAGATCCGTCATCCGTCCGTCCTCCGATCCGTCAGAATTGGAAACCGGGATAAACTTGAATTTGAACTCTTTTTTCACCCTCCTTCCCCCCCTTTTCTCGGCAAAGTCAAGTCGGCTCAATTCGGGTTGCACAAAGCGGTTCCACAACAGTTCAAATACCGCGAGCCATGCACGGCCCGCTTCTCGGACACTGGAACTATGCGTCATTGCTCTGAATAATTTTCATTTGTCAAAATCTACAGCTAGGTACCAAAGTACTGTTTAGCAGAATCGACTGAAACTAACCGAAGGGCTTAAGAGCTTCGTTTGACAAACGTACGTGCCCCGATGAGGTTCCGCAGGACCCTAATAAACTTAACAAATGTGATATCAAAGTCAGGCCCTTTCCCATAACGGCATGACGACATATTCCCATGTAAGCCCCTTGCTTTCCCCATAATGGGGGTGATTCGGTAGTACCATCGACGTGAAACTATTTTTCTGTAGCTTGCGACTAGTTGCGACATAGCCAGTCACAGATCTGTGGTTGATTTTATCACGCGATAAACAAATAACAATATCAGTTTATGCAACTGATACACTATGAGAAGCCTTAAAACACGAGCGTGCATAATAAAATTACACGAGTGTTTTGCACAATCCTCCTTTCCTACGCAGTTAAAGGTTTCTTGGCCCGCTTTTTAAATAAATAAGATGGATTGAACTGATAATATTTGTATGGTGGGAAATTTCGAAGAAGTTTAAATACCTAAATTGGTAAGTAGGCACATATTCGTCAGAGAACTGTTCAATATTATTGCTCTTAGTAATTATATTGTTACCCATCTTGAATTTATAAATAAGTGTGTAAAAAATGGCTTTATTTTTGGGGAATTATTCTCAATTTTACTTTACAAGTTTATACAGGTAAGTGTTTCCTCGATAAAAATATTTATTTTTTTCCTTTAATTCGAACAAAACTCTGTCACCCAGTCCTACAAACAACAAAACCAGCATTATATATTATGTACATACGTCGTTATCGCGGGTGCAAAAACGATTTGACAGTACAGAAAGATTATGAAAAACAAGCAATAACAGACGCGATACTCATTTTGAGGAACATTTATGCCTACACGTACGAGTTTAAAATTTATCAACATTAATTTCTATATTGCTAAATAAAATGTTAGCAATACGCTTAAGGGTAATATTTCTCAACGATTCTGGAGATGAATGATTTCCACCCATTTTTAAGATGTACGTACACATGATACGACTTCTGGATACGTCAAACTTAATATGCTTAGTGCAATCTATATTTTTTTATGTCCATTTTTTTTTACATTTGCGCACTTAATTGCCAGTTATACAACCTACTAAAAAGAGTGTGTATGTATCATATTTAATATCAAGTTTTTAAGTGAACGCATACAGTTATTTCTTTTTGTAAAAAATAATGTAGATATGTAGTTCTTGTAAAAGGGTAGGTATAAAACCCCCGAAAGAAAACTAACTTAACCTACTAAAAACTAACTAAACGTAAAATTTGCGACTGTGCCATGTACCAAAGGTGCGACTAAAATGATTAGTCGTACACATGTACGACTAATCATTTTAGTCGCACCTTTGGTTTTTCGTTCGGACGGTTTATTATTTACATTTGTAAAATGGGTATATTTTTAAAGACTGATTTTGGACAAATGAGGTAATTTTTGGTCAATATTTTTGGACTACTTGTAGCTCCTTCTTAGACGACCACTATCTCAAATCCGCCAAAAATGTTAGTCATAGGTTTACGCGGGCTTGTTTTCCGCAACTCGACGACAAACATGCGCCTATTTTGCGTGAAAATGTTAGTTATGTTGTTTTTGTAAACATGCCTTCAATTTTTATAGACCTTTGCTAGCGAAAACTCTCGACATGTAAAGAGCTTCTTAGATGCTTATAGCTGTAGGCAGATTATGTCCGTTTCTACCAAATAGACATTCTGTTATATGTGCTCTTTATTTCATTTGTAACTGCACCCGCGATAACGACGTATGATTATGTAGACTGCTAAATAAAGCAGTCTTTGTATACGCGAAACATTGAATCACTCATTCCAAAATCCGGTAAACACGGCCCGCTAGCCGAAAATAATTAATGTATCACAATTCTGTGTGGATGACGCATCACCTATTCGACTATGCACCTTCCAAAAGAGAAAGGCATCAAGAATGTAACAAACACATACCTAGTTACTGCAATATGATTGTGTAGGGTTATACTGCCCTGACTTTTAAAAGGGCCTAAGTCACAGAGCTTTTATATTATGATAACCCTTTTTAAGCATACGGAGGGCAATATGAGAGGCACGTTGTGAATTATTCCACGTGCTAACGTATTGCCTGTCTGCTGTTAGATTCAATTCAAGCTTAGAAATTAATGCGAATGGCTAATTTATAGCTACTTGTTGGTAAGATAGTACTGAGGTTTAGTTGTAGTCTATATACCCAGTCAAGTACAAGTCTTGACTGTACCTAAATAATAGGTGCTGTAGGGCAATAACAGGTAGACCTGCAACTGCGAGATAAGTCGGAGAAGAATTTAACGAAATACTTAAAAAAATGTTACATAATTCAAATTGTGTTTATTTCTATAAATATAATACCAATATGACACTTTTTATCACGCACTCTGGAAGATGAAGCGTTGGCTGGCCTTCCATGCGGTGGACCGACGATCTGGTGAAAGTCGTGGGAAACCGCTGGATGCGAGCAGCACAATGCCGACAGTGGTGGAGATCCTTGGGGAAGGCCTATGTCCAGCAGTGGACGTCTTTTGGCTGATATTTTATCACAATTAATGCCAACCGTTATCCAAATCTTCCTTACCCCGCATTTTCGCTTTATATTAATAGTAAAACGGTGTTAATCTTTAGGTAATTGACAGCGAAAGACTATTACGTCGCTTGGATAAAATTATTACAGCAAATTGAGAGCCGTGGATTCGTTTATATACAATTTTATTATAATTATAAATACATTGAGCAAATACATTGAAAAACCAAATATGATCGACTACAGCTAATGCCGGGCTAATGCTAGAGTGGTGCTAAGACGCTAAACCTTTCAAACAAAATGGTACAGAGGGCGCTAGTATCATCTCGATACGAATGCATTCAAAAGTTACGTGCGGTGCTGATAGAGGCTAATTGGAGAAATTGGATAACTCGCTGTCCCGTAATGACAGAGTTGCGGGTTCAAAGCGGGCATTAGCTGTAGTCGATCGTATTTGATTTTTCAATGTATTTTGTTCCACATTAAGCTATGAGGATTCAAAACATTTCCAGTAAATATTTTGATTCCTTAAAAATGCAAAACATATATTTTTTTTTAATTTTTTCTAATTGGATATTGAAACAATACCTTTTTTACGTACAAAATGTCGTTTACGAATATATAATGAGTAAAAAATACTTTTTGAATACAGGCAAGCATTCAGAAAGTGGGTCTATATTAAAACGCATACAGTAAATCTTCCTATTTTGACAACGCATACCGTTGTTACGCATAATTGTATATTCGCATAATATTAAAATGTATATTTTAAAACGCATATTTTAATTCGCATACCATTACTACGCCTAACAATGACTTAGTATAACATTATTCTTCATAAATATTAAAAAGTATAATTTTAATATGCCTAATGGAACGTTGAAAATTCCTTTTCTGATGGGGTTGCAGTTCAAATCTAACTTAACTTAACCTAACCTTCATTTTTCGTAGCAACTCGATTCTTTCGGGTTGCAGTTCAAACCTAACCAAACCTACATTTTCGGTAGCAGTTCGTTTCTGTTGGGGGGTTCACCAATCCCGATATTATAATGACATATTTTTAAAAATTACATAATTTTTGATCAAAACATAAAAGTAGTAGGTACTATTTTCGGATTTTATCAAAATAATGGGATACATTCTTAAAATGAATCGTCGAAATTTCGGGATTGGTGATGACGGCGTTTGAAACGCTGTGAAATCCACCCTGGGGCCGCAGCTCAAACCTAACCTAACCTACACTTTTCTGGAAGCGATTCGCTTCCGTAAGGGTCGCAGTTCTAACCTAACCTAACCTAATTTTTTGTAGAAATTTAGTTTAGCCAGCATTTACCACCTAGTAATAAGAAAAACCCAAAAAGTTAGGAGTATGTGAACAACGGATGTAAAACTTAGAATAGTTTTCCAGAAACGCTTTTTTATACCGAACGCATAAATTTATGCGTTCGGTATACCTAACAATATTATGCAAATTTCAGGTATGCCAAATCAGTCGGTATGCCAATTAACGTGTATGCATTTTTATTATTATGCCATTTAAGCGGTATGCTCAATCATCGTATGCCTAGACTGTTATGCGTTTTCATAATAGGAGTTTTAAATTATGCCTAATAAGGGACACCCAAACAGTCGCCTTTTAGTAAATTCTCAATCGTTTGTGACACAGGATCAGTGCACTCGTGAAAAATAAAGATCGTAAACAATAGGGTGGTGTGGGGGAATCGTGGATGGTGGGTAATGGCCTTATCACACCTGCAATTTGCGGGCGAATTAGAAGTGAAGTTCCACAAGTTCGCCGCGACTGGTTTTGTATGGAAACTAACGCAAACCGCAAATGTGATATAGCACTAATTGCGGATACGCTAAAACTATAATGTTACTAGGTCAACATTCCTTTTCTTTAGAACCAAATAAGTCAACTATGATTACGCGAATAATTATGTAAAATAATGTGTACTTTAAGTTATTCATTCAATGAAGTTACGAAAGGTAATTGCTTAATAATATTTATTCAAATTCAAATATATTTATTTCGGACTTCAAATCCATAGGGTTATTAGTAAGTACATAATATAATCCCACTACTATTATAAATGCGAAAGTTTGTGAAGATGTTTGGATGTTTGGATATTTGGATGTTTGGATGTTTGTTACCTTATAACGAGGTAACAACTGGATGGATCAAGCTGAAATTTGGCATGCAAGTAGACCAAGTCCTGGATTGAAACATTATATCCTGGTAAAGAGTTCCTTTGGGACAATAACGGGAATAACGCGGGCGAAGCCGCGGGAAATAGCTAAAAAGAAAATGCTAGTGGCTAATATAATTTAGTGTTAGTACAGTTAATTAGATCATACAAAACAAAACTTAACATCTATAACTTTCGCGGCAGTACAACGACAGGTGCGTGTAGTTGTATGTACCGCGCAACTAGGGGCGAGTCCCAACGCTGGGCCAGTGTATTTAGGTTACACCACACCTGGCCAAGAAGTGTGTATGTGAAAGAGCCACCTCTGAAACGGCCTTTCAGCCTGCTGAAAACGCTTCTAAAGCACGGAAAATCACGTTTGAAGTTTTAACCTATACCATTGGCGCAACACACATACACACATTACTTTTGCGCCGGTGGCTCTTTCACATAGTAGAAGATCGAAAATTCACCTAAGTTGCCGTTGTTTTCAGGCGCCTGAAACATGTTTTCAGTCCGTTTCAGAACACCCTCTATAAGATGGCGTAATAACCTGAAAACCCGTTTTCAGGCGTTTTCAGGACCCCTTATGGGCCTTTGAACTACACTTCAGTATAGTTATGACGAAATTTTCGAAGGAGTGAAAGAGACAGCACTATTAGAAACAGACAGCTATACTGAGAATGCTCGAGAAATGTGCGGAAGAATACCAATAATATATTTTTTTAGTAAGATTCCGGGACTTAAGTCCTGGAAAAAAATTTAGTTGTAAGGGAGTCTCCACTTTTCGACTTTGTTCTTCGAAGTTTAGGTAAATATACTCATACCTATTACGATCTCTCTATATTTATTTATTTATTTATTTTTATTTAAACAATTACACAGTATAACAGTTACAAACCAAGGCACTGTGGAATTCATACATAAATATAACAAAACACTAACTATAACACAAGCATAACAAGTTATAAAAATCACATAAATAATAACAATTACGAACAATTAACAGACGATGGGCGATCATCCATCATCTCACATAACCTCATACATTCACCACATACAGTACTCCAGTTACTTGCAAATATATCGCAGTCTGGTGCTGATACGAGAAGCGAGTTAAGATATTGCAAAGCGCGAACAAGTGGTGAATGCCTATATGACACAGTGCGCGCTTTGGGAACTGCCAGCAGATCGCGGTTGCGTGGACGAAAATTAAACATATAATATATAAACTTTCAACCCCTATTTAAACCCCTTAGAGGATGAATTCCGAAAAACGGTGATATCACTTTTCTTGTAATCTAATAAAAAGTCTAAACATGACGTTTCAAACCTCTTACTTCTAAAATCTTAGACTCTCCTTACAAATTTTGAACCCCTATTTGAACCCCTTAGGGGATGAATTTTGAAAAATCGTTTCTTAGTGCACATTTAGACCTTATAAGGATCTTACGTGCTAAATTTGGAATTTCTAGGACCAGCGGTTTGGGCGGTGCGTTGATATACCAACTTTCAACCCCCATTTAAACCCCTCAGAGGATGAATTTCGAAAAACGGTGAAATTACTTTTCTTGTAATCTAATAAAAATCTAAACATGAGATTTCCCTCTTAGTTCTAAAATCGTACTCACAAATATAATCAATCGTGTTATACAAATTTTGAGCCCCTATTTGAACCCCTTAGGGGTTAAATTTTGAAAAATCCTTTCTTAGTGCACCCCTAGACCTTATAAGGAATCTACGTGCCAAATTTGGAATTCCTATGACCAGCGGTTTGGGCGGTACGTTGACATACAAACTTTCAACCCCCATTTAAACCCCTTAGGGGATGAATTTTGAAAAATCCTTTTTTAGTACACGATTAGACTTTATAAGGAACCTGCGTGCTAAATTTGGAATTCCTAGGACCAGCGGTTTGGGCGGTGCGTTGATATACAAACTTTCAACCCTCATTTAAACCCCTCAAAGGATGAATTTCGAAAAACGGTGAAATTACTTTTGTTGTAATCTAATAAAGAGTCTAAACATAAAGTTTCAAACCTCTTACTTCTAAAATCGTAGACTCTCCATACAAACTTTGAACCCCTATTTGAACCCGTTAGGGGATGAATTTTGAAAAATCCTTTCTTAGTGCACGCCTAGATCTTATAAGGAACCTACATGCTAAATTTGGAATTCTTAGGACTAGTGGTTTGGGCTGTGCGTTGATAAACAAACTTTCAACCCCCATTTAAACCCCTTAGGGGATGAATTTCGAAAAACGGTGAAATTACTTTTCTTGTAATCTAATAAAGAGTCTAAACATGAAGTTTCAATCTCTTACTTCTAAAATCGTAGACTCTCCATACAAACTTTGAACCCCCATTTGAACCCCTTAGGGGTTAAATTTTGAAAAATCCTTTCTTAGTGCACCCCTAGACCTTATAAAAAACCTACATGCTAAATTTGGAATTCCTAGGCCCAGCGGTTTGGGCTGTGCGCTGATATGTCAGTCAGTCAGTCAGTCAGTCAGTCAGTCAGTCAGTCAGTCAGTCAGTCAGTCAATCAGTCAGTTTCTTCTTTTATATATTTAGATAGAAGATAGATAGATATCACTGTCAGTTTTACAATTTTATTTAGGTTAAGTAAGGTTATTTTAATCAGATTTCCTCACAAGTGTGATGAAAAACATTGTGTGTGCCACTTGCGGTAAAGGAATTACAAACGAGTGTTTGTTACAAGGCCGAGGCGAAGCCGAGTTACTTACCGCCCTTGATACACAATGTACTATTACACCTTACTCTCAACTTTATAACTATACCTACCCGTATAGTGTTTTTGACGTAGCATCGCAATTGAGGAATTGTATCCTAAAAATCGTTGTTACTATGTTACTTTGTACAGTCACCAGCAACATATGATGATACGGCACTGCACTACTACTGCACACATATCTGACACCACTCTATTACTATAGCAATAAGGTCGTGTCTGATATTCAGACAGAAGTTTTTGTGGCAAAAACGTCAATTAACTAGGGACTTCCTTCCGATATTAAATTTATCGATAACTGTTTCAAATGTTTATTTCGATGTGAAATTTCGTTGTAGATTTTAAGTTCACCAGATAAAATAGAAATTAACTAAACTGCTGATCGCCACCCATCGATATTATATGATGATAATATGTCATTTAAGTAATTCATAATTATACATCCTTTTTAGGGATGTTATAATTCTAATTAACATCAATTTTAACGACTAAGATTTTATTGCTCGGGTTTCTTACACAAAAAATTCTTTTAATGCTGTTCAATCGAATTCCATAAGTAAACTGAAATCAAGAGTGCCTTGCAAAAAAGGCCAATCAGGTAAATTGTATGACATTGCGTAGTACTTGCATATTTATTATATCTTATCTCATAGTTATAACTGACTGGCGCGGATCGTGCTCGATGGCGTGACATGGGTAAAGCCTATGTCCAGCAGTGGACTAATACGGGCTGATGATGATGATGAGTCATAACTGTCATAAGAAAGTACATTTTATCGATAAATTAATGTATCGCTGGGAAGTCCCGAGGACATTTTTATTCGTGCCACAAAAACTTCAATGTCTGCTGATATTTATTTAATATTAATACATGCCGAGTATTATTGTCGGTGACTGTACCTGGTACAGTTACCGACAATAATGCAAAGGTTACATGATGGTACAGCGAACCATCAGGTAAACTTTGCATTAGAACCTACATGCCGTTTTTTTTAGTATACAAAATGTGCACGGTTTACGTAGAAATAAGTCACAAGTCAGCTTACACGTGTCGTTAGTCTGCGCGTTCCTTTGTGCTTCAATAAAAGTAAGCCCAGCGGGACACCAGTCAAAAAGGTATGTACATCCTGAACAAAATAATTAACAGGGAACGCTTTGACTATGATGCTTGATTTAGCAGGCTAGTATGATGCTTGGTTTAGCACAATTGTGATCAATCCACAGAGTATGATGCTCTATTACTTACTATTCAATGTTACTTACTTTATATGCCATCCTTTTTACGCAACTGTTAATTTGTGGGTATTTAAAAACAAGGGAGAAGTACAAAAAAGGCTTCTAAGATTGCACACATTAAATGTGTACAATCGGTTAAAACGTAAGGATTATAACGTATCTCTACTAAAATATCATTGCATTGAATATTTTTTTCTTACCTTTCCACACCGACCAAAAAAAACCATCAGTCCATTTAATGTAGTGCTAAAATGACCAATCATGCTTCGTGACCATATTGCCATGAAGCGACTATCATATAATCTCCGTAAGCTCTGTGACGAGAAAACCTGGCTGACGGATTATTGATTAGTTACTGAATAGTTCAACTTAACCCAGGAAAATCGTAATCGTATATAGCCTTTTAAAAGAGCAAGCAATAAGTGTTGCTGCTAATGGATATCTACCTTACAAGTGGGCTAGACATAAAGATGGCTTCTCAAAGGATGATAGCGGATGGAGCTACGGATATAGCAACGAGGATCTACTTACGAGAAATACAGACAGAAGCTTAAAGTTTTATACGATATTTAGTAAACATGGACATGCTTCAACAAACAAGCGACGACGATACAGTGAAGTTCTCGAAACTTCATAGACTCATCCTTGGATTTTGTATTTACTGCCATGACTACACACCAGATATTCGAATGAAAATTATTTTTTTTATCTACATAGAAGTTACTAGGACTTTTATTGAGAGCTGGGGTCGCGTGAGGTGCGGGAGAGAGAGGTTCTATAATGTTGTACGACTATCAGTTAGAATTTTTCAGTAACGCGCATTTGACTGAACGATAAATATGCGATCTGAGGCTTTCTTCATTACGCCCGTGGTAATTACAACATTTTAGCCCCCAGGCTGAAGTGGGACTTTCCGCATGCATAGCGGGCGGTTATTGCTACTTTATGGCCAGGTGTGACGTATATAGATTTTTTTAAGTAAGGCGTATGACTGAACTTTGCTCTCGTTTTAGTTGTTTTTTTTAAGCTTAAAACACCCAAAATAGTGCAAATCAAGGAAGTGGACCTTTACTGACATGCTTGTTTAACTATTAACTAACTACATTTCACTACATATCGTCGCTGGAAAGCAATAATGCTGTAACCCTCAAAAAGTAAACTTTTCACTAGAGCCAAAAAACGTTTGCATTTTTTTAGAAAAATTCATAAATCTCAAACAAAAAGAGATTATTAAACCCCCTTTGGTAGACTCGTTGTAAAAAAATCGAAGTTTATAATTTTGGTGGTAAAAGTACTATAAATTTGTTTTTAATATGACTTTTGTCGTTTACAGCATTTCGATATTTCTAATCATGGCACGCAATAATGCTGTAACCTACAAAATTTTTGTATGGAAACAATATTTTTACCAAATCTCACAGTCGTTCTAAAATGCTGTAAGTCTAAAAAGTGGTTCGTAATACAATTGATGGGCCATGAAAACTTAAATTGACAAGATTTTTGTACTGCAATGTTGCTGTAACTGAATGAATGGAAGGAAACAGGTATGAATGAAGCAGTGTAAGTGCGAATGGTAGTTCATGTTGATCCATTTTAAAATATCAGTGGTAAATAATTGTTGATCTGTAGTAATAATATTTTCTGAACTACTTAATTAATACGCCACACATACATATATTTAAGCTTAAAATGTTATGTATTGGCTATTAAAAAGTTATCATTAAGTATTGTTATATTTATGTTGTTTGACTGTATGCAACAGCACTATGTAATCGCCTAAACTAATTTTAATCATTTGGTTTGAACGATGATTGAGAACGGAAGTATGGTATTTATCAGGCTATAAGTACACAGTATTAAAAAAAACTTATTTTTTTTATAAAATAAAGACGTATCAGAAACGCCTGGAGGAGCTTGTGGTTGATGAAAACACTAATGGTGGGAAACCCCTTATATCCCTGAAATGTAAGCTCATGGAGATTTAGAGCATTCTACCCATTCTGACTTAAGGCGCCCAGTTAAGGTCTAGGAGGACTTCAGAGGTTGAGGAAAGTATTAGAAGAGAGGCTCATGGACAGCAGTGAGACACTAAATATACTAGTTAAAACAATCGTTGTTTTAAGGTTGACGTGTCATTTTATTAAAAAAAAAAAATATTATTTATCTAATCGATAAATATCTTCAATTCAATGCAAAAAATAAAAAAGATTATTTTACAGAACAGTTATGATACACGTATAGTTTACATGCATTAAAGTTTGAACGGAAAAATAATTAACGTGTTTTTCTTTTAAAGTAGGTTATGCTTATATTACCTCTATAATCTAAAGGGAGCTTTGCAAACATTTATATTTAATTTAAATCATGATTAAATCTTTAAAAAAAACGCAAACTAGCAAACTACAAATAAAAACGACCCTCAATACTATATACATACAAACTTACTATATATTTTAAAATGTATTTGCTGTCATTATTCATTTATTACTGTACCTTTAAAATGCTATACACCATAGTTTATTCACAACATCTCCCGACAAAATGCTGTAAATGACAAAAATTGGTCAAAAGTTGAAATTTACGGAAAGCGAAAATGCTGTACGTGATGACGGAGAACTAATTGCGGAAACCATTTTGCTGTAAACCACGACGCAGTTGAAAACACGGGATTTTATGCGGGTTACAGCCTTTCTTCATTCCGCGATTACAAATTTAGGTGAAAAAAAATATGCTGTATCCATTTTATTTATCATCACAGACAAATAATAACTATACCAGTCGACGCAGAAAAAAAAACTGAATAAGAATATGCAAAAAAAGCATTTTCGATGGTGGTGCGGGTTACAGCATTATTGCTTTCCAGCGACGATATATTCTATATAACATATATATATTACAGTACCGCGGATCGTGCTAAGTCTAGCAGCAAATCATCTCGCACATAAGGCGTTAACGTGGAATCCCCACAGTTGCTGTTTCCTCGCGAAAGGCTGGTGAGATTAAGGTACTAGGTGTTGATGTATGGCAGGATGTCTTAAAGCGTTTATTTTACAAGAATTTATTTATATAACTCGTCTATTTCCTGGCAAGTACAACTGAGATTTTTTTAATGTCGATGTTAGTAGGCTGTTTAGTACCACTGAACTGCATATTTGAGCTGGAAATCACTTAACATTACGTGCAACTGAAGGCGATTGTTGGCAAGTTATTAAATTTAAAAAAATCAATTATTTAATGATGTGGTGTCAAAAGTAACATTACGTAAGTCACATCTAATTTGGCTAACTTTTTATAATTATCATAGCGAAACGGGACTTAATTGCGCAAAGAATCTAAATTAACGTGAAAAAAGATACTGCAAAAAACGTAAATTTCGCTCAGTCTCAAGGAAAACAAAATTCGATAAATCATAAAAAAAATATTTTACTAAGGGAATCAAAATGTATAGGGTACTTTAATATATATTATGTACCTACAAATTTGTACGGAACCCTCGGTGGGCGAGTCTGACTCGCACTTCTCCGGTTTTTTACTTTTATTTTCACTTGAAGCCCGTCATAGAGCGCGAGTAGCCTTGCTTTGCGCAGCTTACCTCAAAAATGGTTGAACACTAAACCTACTAAGTTCGACGCGGTATATCGTGTAAAGTCTACCGCCAAGCGTCTCGTGCATTAAGCGTTAACGCGAAATCCGCAGTCGCTTTATCTCCGCAAACGGCTTGTATCTGGCAAGATTAAGGTACTAGCTGCTGATGTATGGCAGTTGGCTTGAGGTGTTTGCTCATTGCTTTAGTGGAAATAAATGATTTGCCTATGTGGACCATTATTATAATATAATAATTAAAGTGTTCACTATACAAACGAAGACAGGGTTAATAAATTATTTTATTGACATCAATTTTGATAGATCTGTGTTTTATTTCATAGCTTGATACATTTGGTCAGCAAAAAACAATATGATAAGTCTATAAAACCGAAGTAGATCATTCTGGAAAAAAATATTATTGAACACTTTAACACGAATATGGGCATTTCTGGGTCGTTTTCAAAAAAAGATGTCCATAGTTAAGGGTTTATTGAACAAGGTTAACTTTATGTTAAATTAATCCCCATAGCGGTAAAGACCTAAAACTGTCATTTTAGTTGATTTTATATTTGCAAAATACTGAAATAAATTATTTAAACATTTAATTAATGTTACCGAAATATGTGTTTACATGTATTTGCAATAACAGTTATCTTTAAATAAATATTTATTTATTATTCAGTGATAAAAGTAAAAAAAAGTAAGTTGGCGTTTCATTTGAACATGACAAATAAGAGTAAAACAGAACCAGCGTTTCAAATTTAAAAAGAAAACCATTACGTCCTATCGCTTGATAGGTAATTTACGGCCCGCAGAACCTACGTGTAATGACACCATCTTCGAGCAAGTGTGATGAAAATGTTCTCCAGGTATTATTAGTTTTATTCTTAGTTATTGTCTACGTATAATGAACCACAAGATAACTTTACGCTAATGTTGATTACATATTCTTGTAGGACAATTGATTTAAATAGATGTATAAATTCGCGGCGCGCTTCTAAAATCGCAAATAAGACAAACTAGATAGCTAAGCATACACCGCAGATACGATACTCGCGAAAAAAATTAAAAACTAACAAACGCCCAATCCATTTTCGCTTCTATCTACACCAAGGATTTGCATAGAAAACAGTCGGCAAATTTAAGTAAAACGTGGATGGTAAAACAAAGGTCCATTCCCAATCCCATGACAACGGAGGAGTGTCAATTCTTATGGATAAGGGACTTTAGCACTCTAGTGTATTCCCGAATGGCCCAGAACGGGAATACTTGGACCAGCGTTAGACATCTGTCACACTGACCACGATCAGCGAAAAAGAGTTGAGCTAGAAACTATAAAACGAGTTCGTGAGCGAGAAGACAGTTGCCACTGAGCTATAAGCGAGTAAGCGAGTACGATGGTGATGCTGGTGTACGCTTTTTACCCAACTGCGGCGCAGCCCAAAAGTAGGGTTATGTGTTTGTTTATATCTCTCGGCGAGTGTCGTGACTGCCAAACAAACGTCACTGAGCGATAATAGCTTTTCACTACAATACCTATAGTCTTGTGCCCACTTGTTCACTGAGTGGATCGCTCCGAACTAGTACAATCGTGCTAATGTACGAGTTCGGTCTTTTAGTTCACTAGTCCTAGTCCGACACTTATCGTGGTAGGCCGGGACAGGTGACCTGGTTCGACTCCAGGCCCCCCCGGCAGTACCCAGCCCGATGTGCGTGCCGACTGTGTGTACGGCACACGGTCGGACGCCCTTGGGTGGTCTGGCCAGCGACCTGGTTCGACCCCAGGGACCGCAACGGCCAACCACCCGGCCAGACAATCACCATGCCCGGTTATGGGCTGTGAGTTTGTCAGGTTTTTTCTATCTAAGCGTGGCTCCCGTTTCGTTCTGTACTGTTTCGCTCTGTCCGATCAGACTGAACGACCTATTCCAGCGCGTTCCATTTTACTCACTCATTCATTCAGAGCCGTCATAAACGGTCGGCGGTTGATCGGACTTGATCGGTTAATGTACTATACGTACTAAAGAGCAGAAACAAAACGGAATAGTTCATCCTAGTACATTGAGCGGAATTCATTCTTTTAGTTCTCAGTACGTGTAACAAGTTTGCGTCACTAGTTAGTGAAGCTAGATATTTTGCCGGCCGTGTAAATAGCCAGATATCAACCATTAACACATACATATAGCTCTTTAATTAAACTGGATCGACATTTATTGGTACGTTTGTTGAGCGAGAAAATAGTTGATAGCTAGTCGCTTCCTCATCGGCAGTGGGATACCTGCTTTATCATAAATTCTCGCGTCTGGTATTTGGATGGAGTTTGAAATGCCTCGTTGTCTCTAGGGTAAAAGTGCAAAGTATCATACACTTTAGTGCTGCTGTAAAGTGTCGTGTTACACTGAAGTCGAGTTTTATTTGCTGAACGGTGTCTCTGTTATTCAGAAGACATAGGTACTTATTTTATAACTGTGAAATTTTAGTACATTTTAGTAGCATATTATTGAGGAACTAATTTGATATCAATTAATTTACGTTTTATTTTCGGCAAATATTTTATTATCAACGCGACATTTAATGTGTGTAAAGACAGACATGAAGAGCAAGCAATACACCAGTACTCAAACTGCTGTGGATATGTATTGGATAATAAGGTGACCAAAGGTGATCCGGAACCCAAAGGTAATGGTTTTAGGCCTTCTTCGTCATATATACCTATCTGTGAATCTTACTTACTAATCGGTTAAGAATTTACAGAGTAACGATTTTTTTTAAATTAAATTTCGTTCCTGAAAAGTAAACCTTTGTCCATTACGATATTTAAAATTTCCACTGTCGACAGGCACCGGTATCTATAATAACCACATTTTTACTAAAAAAACCCCACCCCCGGTGCACTTTGAAACTGCATAAAATCCGCCATTTTGTTTATTTTAACTTCATACCCAGTGACACTCGCACCATCAAGACGAATCTAATGATGTATCATTTATCAAAATCGGTTGTGCCGTTGAGTAGTTACGAGCGGACACAGGAACGGACATACATACATACAGGTCAAACACATAACCCTCCTTTGGGCTTCGCCGCAGTTTCCGCTCACACTGCATAATTTTGCTAAATGAGCCGGAGGTGCTTTTATTCCCCTTCGTTAATATTAAAAGTTGGTCAAATGCACCGCCATTGTCCCACAGAAGTCTTTGTTCTATTCTAACGTTTATTCTACTGGTTTATTTTTATTCTATGCACTACATTCTCAATTAGTCTCTTCGTCTGAGTGGATAATATGAACATTGCTAAGTTATGTCACAGTATAAGTATAACAAAAGTGACGTTCGGGTCCGACCACCGGACGGAACGCACCGAGTCTGATCATCTCTCTCTATCGCATAACGCATGCTCTTTCTGGTCGCTGGCTAAACTTCGCTGGCCTTCGTAGAGGCAAAATTTGATACTAGTAGCCGCGCGGCGAAATCGCGGAGTGAGCCACTCGTGCTTAATTAGTACATTACACAACTAGGGTGGTATACAAAAAAAGGCCGAGATCGCAGAAGTTTGCGGCCCGAGCTGCAAGCGAGGGACGTAAATATGCGACCGAGGATTTTCTTTATTACCTCCCGTGTTGTGGACATCATTTTATGTCTACACTTGGCCAGAAAGCGGTTTTTTCCGTACGCGCAGCGCCACATTATGGCCAGGTGTGGCATAAAATTATAAACTCCTTTAGTAACACTGAGTAAAAGGGAGAACGGTCGGAAAATCTTATATTAATTTCTGTATTACTTTTCAGGTACAGACGATGCAAGCAATAAAAGTCCTCTATAATCCACACCTCAGATTACAGAAAAAAAAACAATTACAAGGAGATAATGGACAGATAGGGGTACACAACAGGCAACAACAGGCCACCTTTTCGCCATAAAGCGATCTCTTCCAGACGAGTTTGCATTTTAATAATATGAACTTTATTGCACACTAAAATGAAAATTGCCCTTGAAACTACCTGACAACCTTTATAATAGCGGGGTCGATTCAAAGTAATAATTAGAGACCGGATCTGAAGTAGCGATCTCAATATTAATATGGATATGACTAATGCAATTCGTTAAATACATGTCATGTTTGTTATATAAGGTCTTAATTTTTACTGTGCATTGTGCAGAAGAAATATTAAAGAAGAAGAACTTAAAAAAATAAACAATTACAATAATTAAAAAACGATGTTTTTATTTATTATCACCATAATTTTTGCCCAATATTTACAAAAGCTTCTAAAAAGGTTTTTACTTTTTTGTTCCGATAAGTCACATTATTTTTGTGTGTAGAAAAAATAATAAATTATACCAGTCATATCCATATTAATATTGAGATCGCTACTTCAAATCCGGTCTCTAGTAATAATAATGAATAGTTTGTAACGAAAAAATAACGATGCAAAAGATAAAAATAAAACAATTAAATAACTATAGGGAAAGTAATATCCATACATATGTAGACAAATAAGACGTATACCTTACTTATTGTATGATCCGTTCACAATAAATGTTCCTGTAATAAGAAGCGTCGTTCACTGCTCTCCGGGGAGCCATAACTAAATTATAGATCCCCTGGCTGCGATAAGGATGACCGCGAAGGCCACTGAACCCAACAGGGAAATATACCTAAACAAAATTGTATGATGGAAAAATACTTTTTACACCCATTCAGAAAAAAGCCTTTTCTTTTTTTGTAGATGATGCGTTTGCGTTTGACATTGGTCTCACCTGACAGTTGTTGTGATCTATTCCACAGTCCTTGTTGAAAAGATAAAATAAAACCAAGCCTTAAAGATGACTTACTTTACGAAAACTCATGGTTACAACAAGTTAACGTTGCTGGTTTCTAAAGGCAGTACGGTGTTTCTAGCTGAAAAATAACACAAGAATGTAGTTTATTTTTACATTAATTCCAAGTCGAGGAGCTTGCACCTTAGCCGTTGTTTCTATTTTTAACTCGTCTGCAAACAGTGAAATTATTTTTCTAGGTCGTCCTTATACCGCGGCTACGCCATTTTCTTTGCAGATGCTACTTGGCTAATTGGTGTTTGAGTAAAACATTATTTTTAAAATGTGTGCCTTTATTTATTCCACAGATTTAACGTACCTAGTCATCTGCATACACCGTGTTCTTTTTTTATTTCCGTTTAATTCGACAGTTTGCTTCGTACATCAACAGAAGCTACCTGGTATATCACTTTTTGTTAAATTAAAAAAAAAATACTTTTCATACAAAATAAATTAATATTGAGTTGATAACCATTTTAAAAGACACTTCTGAGTTAGTCAAAAATTAACGTCAACTATGACAGTGTTGGGATTATGACAGCTCAATTATACTGTTTGGTGTTTAAATTAAGATTATGAATATTTTAAAAACGGTATGCGTTATAATTACAACATTAGTTTCTGAAGAAATTAACTTAATTAGATCTGGAGAATGTGCCTAGAATGCGACACAAAAATGGGCAATTTATCTTAATTAACCTCAGTGGACGAAGTCGTGAGCGGGTCCACTATAGCTTGGGAACGGCGGTAACTTTTGTAAGTAGGTAGTTACGGCTGCATTTAACAAAAAGCACACATGGGGGTGTCACTAACGAAGTTGCCTAGTAATGAACGAATTAATGATTTTTGAAATGTTTGTCCGTTTGTTATTAGTTACTACTGATTAGGAGTCATCATTCGATTATCAGTATTAGTATATTACTAATTTGAAATTCGAATATTGACATTAGTAATACCTAACTATTCAACCGGGCAAATCATTTGAAGTCACGCATCACTAACGCAACGCACCCTGAGATACCTCACGTATGGTCATCATGCTTTAATTTACGTAACGTTACAAACTGGCCCTCAGCGTCGGCTCATGGCGGAACGAGAAATTTCCATAGCCAGCCAATCGTCAAGTTATAAATTTAGCATAACAGATTTGGCCTTTGTGTCATCAGTTCCTGGAGTTTGCGGCCGTGGCCATATTCCGGCTGAAGCACTTTTGAATTACGCCGAAGAGGTAGATCCGGAAGGTTGGTGCCACAAACACAGGTCATATTTTAATAATATTACTAATATTATGAAAAAATGTATTGAAAAAATAATTACCTACCGTAACTGGGTGTATTTTCAAAGACATAATTTCTCTGGCTACAAATATTTAAAAGATTCCTCCTCACTAGACTGGCATTCATTGGTTACTTGAAAGAACTTGACAGATTCTACATTGTAATTAAAGGTGTCAATTCTAGAAAGGCAGAATCTTCTCAGTATTCGCCAATATGTCATGACAGCGAAATGACGTTTTTGAAAATACACCCACCTACAACCACGCTGTTTATCACGATAATGATGCAACATTTTAAACAGCATACTAAATTCCTTATACAAAAACTCTACTTTAGTCCTTCCTACGCGGCAAGAAAACTCCTGTTCTGAATAGGATGCAATGTTTTTAATGGACAAGATTAGGAGCCATGGCACAGAATAAGTAATAGAACTACTTACAGAACACTCTCTGACAAAACTGTCGTTCGGGTCTTACCACTGGACGCAACGCACCGGATCCAACCGTCTCTATTGCATAACGCGTGCTCTTTCTGGTTGCTGGCTAAGGCCTCTCAGGCGGCGAAATCGCGAAGTGAGCCACTCCTGGCCAGAGGAGGATGGCAGTTCAGACGAGTGTTAAATTTGATAAAACTTTGACAATTCAAACTCTCTACGTAACAACACGTACACTCTAAAAAAAAATTGGTTACTCCTAACAAGATTGTGATAGTTATAATCAAGCATCTTGATACTATACGAGCCTAACAAGACTTTAGATGCACCAACTAAGATGATATTGATTGTTTATCATAGTTCAATTAACCATGTTCTGATTTGATTCAACAAACATTGATGTATAAGGGCTTTCGGAGGTGTACGTCAGATTCCGTTTTCGTCAGATGCACTTGTAGGTCAGATTCCGTTTTCGTCAGATGCCTTGTTGGTCAGATTCCGTGTTCGCCAGATGCCTTGTTGGTCAGATTCCGTTTTCGCCAGATGCCTTGTAGGTCAGATTCCGTTTTCGCCAGATGCCTTGTAGGTCAGATTCCGTTTTCGTCAGATTCCGTTTTCGTCGGATGCCTTGTAGGTCCGATTCCGTTTTCGTCGGATGCCTTGTAGGTCAGATTCCTTTTTCGCCAGATTCCTTGTAGGTCAGATTCCGTTTTCGTCGGATGCCTTGTAGGTCCGATTCCGTTTTCGTCGGATGCCTTGTAGGTCCGATTCCGTTTTCGTCAGATTCTGACTTAGTCAGTTTCCTAGTGCGTCAGACTCTTATTTGCTGGATTTCCAATAGGTCAGGTTTCGTTTTTGCCAGACAGACTCCTAGTAGGTCAGATTCACATTTTGTTATATTCTTAGTGGGTCAGATTCCAACTTTTAAGATTCCTAGTAGAGTGAGACTGGCAGTGATCTGTCACGCGACAACAGAAGCCAGACGTAAACTAACATTCTGAACCATTTTCTTAAAGCACATAGAATTAATATTCTAATAAAAAAAATATACACGATGTAATCTAATCGGTAATCAGGTACCAGTTTTTCTAACTCAGTAATTGATAGCGGTCACGCTGATGTCGTAATTAGTTACATCTAAACAATTTTTTTTTCTGTGATAATTTTTATTTCGAAATCAGTTTTATCCTAAATTCCTTGTCACCCTACTAATCTGTATCTGTGAGATTACAACCTCTTTAAAAAATGTATGGCAATGATAATTTATGAGTAATAAGTTGTCACTGTCATGTATGTAAACAAATTCATAGAAGTCGCAAATATTGAATCCGGTTCCGTAGCCAAAATGGCAAAAACGGAACCCTTATAGTTTCGTCTGTGTGTCCGTCCGTCCGTCTGTCCGTATGTCACAGGCACTTTATTTAAAAAACGACATCATGGATATTGATAAAATTTAGATATAGGTGTATTGTATGAGCTGATACTTAGTTTAGTAGTTAAACAACTAAAATAAATATTCTTGGGGGGGGGGGGGGGGGGGGGGCACTCCATACACGTAACAGAAATTAAAAAAATATATTTTCAGCAAATTTATATCGACATTTCTTTTCAAAACATTTTAAGGTTCCTAAGCAATGTTTTTGATTAAGTGAATATCCTTTGGAAATAACCGCTCCGAAAGTTGTGAAAATTGTGTCCCACCCTCTATCTTCTAAACCGTGTGTCCGGAAAATATGAAAAAATGCTTTATTGATTCTTTCAACGAAAATTATTTCAACAAGATCGGATTAACCGTTCTTGAGTTATTGCCGATAAAACAAAAGGACGTAATTGCCATGAATTGCTATGAAGATACGCTCTTTTGTTAGTGTACTTTTTTACATCGTATTTTTTACCCGACTACGGCAAAGCAAAAAGAAGGATTATAATTTTAGTGCCGTATGTATACATAAATGTATGTATGTACGTCTGTTCCCTCGTAACTTAAAAATGACTGAACCGATACGAACGCGTCGCGTATCATCAGTTGGAGCTTGGAACCAAAATTAAGTTAGGGACCGTGATCCTCAAAAAAGATAGGACTAAATATCATCAAGTCGTATTGAACTATGTGGCAATTTATAGTACATTACTACAGAGGCCAGGAAGTAAGGGGTTGCCGGCCGAGTACATATAGATGACCGAGCGAAAACAAGGGCAGATAGTTACGAGGCCGGCAACCCCTTTTCACGCCGAGGTATGTATATCTTTTCTCAAATATGCAAAGCAATCAATTAAAAACACTCCAAAAAATCTACCTTTATTTTCTCAGGCACTAAAAGCAAAGTAGACAAAACATAGAATTACAGAATTATTTATTTTTAATTTCCTTCCCAAAAACTGTTTGAGTACATATTTTTAACGCGATTATTTAAAAGAAATATTTTAAAAGTGTAATCGTGTATTGAAATTTAAAATTATAAGTTTAAAGTATTTAAATTTAAAAATACTGTAATTGTTTATAATGTGTTATTTGTTATATTTATGTCGATTTTATATAAATAAAACTGCAAAATATAGCAAACATAGCTTATTGTTATTTAATGGCTGAACGCCGTGATGCTATGCCGCAAATAAAAGACGAATGAAGCTTCGAAGAACATAGTCGAAAAGTGGAGACTCCCTTACGACTAAATTTTTTTCCGAGATTTAAGTCTCGGAATCTTACTAAAAATGTATATTATTGGTATTCTTTCGCACATTTCTCGAACATTCTCAGTATAGCTGTCTCTTTCTAATAGTGCTGTCTCTTTCACTCCTTCGAGAAATTTCGCCATATACTGAAGTGTAGTTCAAAGGCCCATAAGGGGTCCTGAAAACGCCTGAAAACGGGTTTTCAGGTTATTGCGCCATCTGATAGAGGGTGTCTTGATACGGACTGAAAGCATGTTTCAGGCGCCTGAAAACAACGGCAACTTGGGTATATATACCACCGGCGCAACAGTAATGTGTGTATGTGTGTTGCGCCGGTGGTACAGGTCTAAACTTCAAACGTGATTTTCCGTGCTTTAGAAGCGTTTTCAGCAAGCTGAAAGGTGATTTCAGGCCTTTTCAGAAGTGGCTCTTTCACATAATAGAAGATCAAAAATTTACCCAAGTTGACGTTGTTTTCAGGCGCCTGAAACATGTTTTCAATCCGTTTCAAGACACCCTCTATCAGATGGCGCAATAACTTGAAAACCCGTTTTCAAGCGTTTTCAGGACCCCTTATGGGTTTTTGAACTACACTTCAGTACCTACCTATATGGCGAAATTTCACGAAGGAGTGAAAGAGACAGCTATACTGAGAATGTTCGAGAAGTGTGCGAAAGAATACCAATAATATACATTTTTAGTAAGATTCCGAGACTTAAGTCCCGAAAAAAAAATTTGTCATAAGGGAGTCTCCACTTTTCGACTATGTTCTTCGAAGTTTAGGTAAATATGCTCTACCTATTACGATCACTGATTATTAAAGGCTTTGGACAATATTAAGATTTGGTGCAACATTATAATTATATCGGAACATTATACGGTGAAACTTCAAGTGTTGACAACCCTATTTCCATAGAAATCTTTGAAAAACTTAGAAACGCATTATCTCGGAGTTCCTTTAATATTAAAATTTCAAACTTTCCATTATTATAGGGCATCATATTTTGCATACTTTACAAAAGAAATAAACTGCGGAATTCATTAGAAATCCGAGAAATTAAAAAAAAACCTCATTGCCCAAAAAACCCAATAACTTTTTTTTCTTTTTAGTTACAATACAACGTCTAAATTGATAAATAGGGTAGATTTGAGTGTTTTTAATACTAAGGTTTACTTAGAAAACTATTGGGTTGAACAATTAGCGAGAATAATGAAAATATATTTTTCGAGCGGTCATTGACCTTTCACTAAAATAATTATAACTCAAAAACTATTCGAGATAATTGAACGGGAGTCGCATTCCGAGGGTTTATACTAACCGAGCTATTTATAAAAAATATGAAATAGCATGGACCCAACTCAGCCAAAATCACACACTGTGCAGTTGTATAAGTAGGGTCAAAAAATGCGAATGGCGTGGATTGCGATGCGAGTATCGCAAATAGAGACGCCATGAGCGTTTTTTGACTTAATTATACAACGTTGCATACAATACTTCTTCTACGACTAGGTTTTAAAATATAAAATACAAAATTAAACATAGCGAGCAAACAAGGCAAATATGACTGACAATATAATAAGTATGTGTCTATGGAAAACTTTGTTTTTAATTTGACATATACTCGTTAGTGACACGCAGTGACAATATTAAGAATATATATTTTTTATGTTGGCATCAAAGAATTTAGTTCGGAAAGTTTTGTTTTTCTTAAAAGCCGCAGGAATTTATTTCTCTGTTAAGTTGGTAGTTGTGCATCTTTACTCGTATTGTAAAGTTAGTATTGAACGCGTAATCCTTGATCTAAGCTTAACCTAGATTTAGAAGTCTGTGGCTGCTAGTATCTTTTTGCGACTATAAAGACACAAGCTTTTATGCAGAATAAAGTATAGACTTCTCTGAACTCATATTATGTATGTTCTTATATTAGTGTTCGTGACCAAGTCATAGACAGATAAAAGCACGGGAGTAGAAAAAATGTTAAAAAGCATACTTCATATAAAATCCATCAATTATAAAAAAAGGTCAATAATTAAAAAAGAGGTTCAAATACTATTTTTGTATTTCAAACATAATTATTATGTTACCTTAAATGCAGTTTATTTAAATTTATCTGTAGATCAACTAATATCTTAGACGCAATAATTAATGTGAAGATTTTATACATAAAAAGACAATTTATTTTTAAAAGTGCTCATTAACGATTTTAGAAGATCAGATAAATAATTCCCAAATAATATTTATTTAGCTATAGGCCTTTTTTGAGATTTCTTAAGTTAAAGTTGAATTATTAATTATATTAAATAAATTTAAATGTTTTATGTGAGTGAATTCTATGATTTCATTTACTCTATGTGAAAACACGAACCGATATGATGTTGTAAGAAGTTTAATTGCCGTCACAATGCAGTCCTCGCGCGTTCTGCAATCCTACTACTTTAAACAATAATATCTTTTTTATATTTATTGAATCAAAGCCAACCTCAAGTTGGATTCGAACATTTCGAACCATTCTTTCGCATTTTAGTGTGCGAAAAGGTTAAATGCAAATATAACGCCTATGAAGTTCTGATATCCTAGTACCTCGTTTGGGATTATTATTTATTTATAATGATGTGACTCGAACTTTACAATAGTACATTACACAACTAGGGTGGTAATACAAAGAAAAGCCGCCGAGATCGCAGAAGTTTGCGGCCCGAGTTGCAAGCGAGGCACGTAAATATGCGATTGAGGGCTTTCTTTATTAACTCCCGTGTTGTGTAAATCATTTTATGCCTACACTTGGCCAGAAAGCGGATTTTTCCGTACGCGCAGCGTGCGGAAAAACCACTTTATGGCCAGGTGTGGCATAAAAATATAACTGCAATAGCTTGCCAAGTCGATTAACACAGCAGACTCAACAATTGACGTTCCATGAAATAAATAAAAAGATATATGAATCTGGCTTACTAGGAATCAGACAGAATCGGACTTAGTCGGGACCTACTAGGAAACTAAGTCGCAATCTGACCTACAAGGAATCTGACGAAAACGGAATCGAACCTACAAGGCATCCGACGAAAACGGAATCTGACCTACAAGTCATCTGACGAAAACGGAATCTGACCTACAAGGCATCTGACGAAAACGGAATCTGACCAACAAGGCATCTGACGAAATCGGAATCTGACCTACAAGGCATCTGACGAAAACGGAATCTGACCTACAAGGCTTCTGACGAAAACGGAATCTGACCTACAAGGCATCTGGCGAAAACAGAATTTGACCAACACGGCATCTGGCGAAAACGGAATCTGACCAACAAGGCATCTGGCGAAAACAGAATCTGACCAACAAGGCATCTGACGAAAACGGAATCTGACCTACAAGTGCATCTGACGAAAACGGAATCTGACGTACACCTCCGAAAGCGTATAAGGTAACTAATTAAACATGATCGAATCATACAAAGAAGAAAATAATGATAGAAACAAGGAATATATATGTTAAAATTATCAAGATTCTAGGTTGCTGTTTTAATCACTAATGACGAACTTGCTGTTTTAATTAATCAGCTTTCGTTGATATGTTTAATATCTTGTTTGTTTTATTTAAGTTAACGCAAACAAAGAGGAAATCTCTCTTAGTTGGCTCAGATTTTTTAGAGTGTTGTACCTACTCGTAGCTTCGCTGTTGGTATGACATGCAATGCAAGATAAACTAAATAAAGCCGCACTCTAAAGCAACAAGCGGCACTCAAAGAGTCCTCCAAACGGAAATAAAAGTGACTAATTCAATAACCCACAACACGCATACTGCTATGGTAGCTGCATATCCACTATCCTCACTCAAACTTGCACCGCATACGCTCACTGTATACCGAAACCGGCTTTCTTCCTTTCATAATACGGCTCAAATTCCCAAACTATTACGCGGGTAGATAGATACATATAAGGTTGTGAAAACCGGCGATTTTACGGCCACAGAACAGTTAAACCATTTACTGGAACGGTCGCGCCACCGCAGTCCCAGAGCACCCAGCGGCCGTATTGGCTAAACTATGACTAGTCCCTTGCTTACAATATCTAGTCATGTTATGGGCGCCTTACTAGCTTTTATGATGTTAAATTCTTTGCCGGTTAAGCGTTGTACTCACGTTTCTGGAAATTCCCCTTCAGTTTTATCTTTATTTAGGATTTAGGAAAATGAGTTCGAGGAAGTCTGACTATGTTTGTATTGGGTACATATTATAAGCAGGTAAATAAAATTTATATTTGCAGTTTTTTTAATAGTACGCATTTTTTTATCTCCTGACTTTTTTGTTTTGAAATAAAACACACTGTTTTTTCTGTAAACACATTTTCCTGCAATTGGTACCTACATTGACTTTCTAACTTTTTTAATTAAGGAAACTATAGGTTTAGAAGTATTTCTTGCATTTATAATTTATAACTTTGTAAACAACTGTTTGTTTCTCAATAAACAAAAAAAAATAGTATTCACTCATTTATTTAACATCTTCGGTCAGATTTTTGTACAGGATAAACTTTGATCCACAGCCAAGACAAATCCCTATTTGTTATTTTGAAACCTACATTTTGGAAGTTTCTGTGATGTCCTTGCAAAAGGAATAATAATCTTCATTTCTGAGAAATCTACCCCATTTCCATCTGGAGTTACTCGGTCATTATTATTTTATTTTTTAACTACTTATTATATTTGCCACCCAAATGTTGTCTGGAAGAGATCGCTTCCTAGCGATAAGAGCGCGTGTTGTCTACCATTAGTTTTTAGTATTTTGTTTATTTAAGATCTCTGTAATTTTTTTGGAGTGAAATAAAGAGCATTGTATTGTATTGTATATTTGAGTATTCACCTAATTACATGCAAACACAACTTTCATTAATATTATCGCTGACAATTGCATTGGAAACCAGTAACATTCTTATCTCCACTAATTATTTTTTTAGACTTTTGAAATTCAATTTAATACCATAACCAATACTTGGTCCAGAGAATACTTAGGTTACGATCTAAAATCAGGAGCTAGCTCTCATACATTATTCATGTAATAACAATTCATGCTAGTCTAGTTTAACGTTTGTTCGTTCTCTTCTTGCAAAAACAAAACTATGCTCGGAACTGAATATAGTAATGTTTTTATTTCCCATATAATATTTAATGGTTAAATCTTCCCTTTTACCGCAGTAAATAGGCCAGCGCTCATTTTATCTGTTGGCATAGCCGTCAACGGCAGTAGGTAAACTTTTTTCATCCAGGTTACTTACGATGATAAGCTATTTATTCATCTGTATGACGTATTATTGGTAATTCATCCAAAATCATCAAGGCACAGATAATTAACATTTTTCTTTTTATTTTCTTTTTCACGTACTTTGGAATACCTATATTATTTCACAGTGGTTACCACTGCTGTTAACCGCTGAAAACATTTGATTGCAACGTCTTGATTTAGTCCTAAACAACAAAGTATTGTAAAAATTACGCCTGTATGCATATTTAGGAAAAATCTGTAACTCAAAGAGTTAATGCATTGTTAGTTAAGCCTTGAAAGATATCTCCCGAGTTACTATGAGATGCAAGGACTCGGCCTCGCCCTACACCTCGTATTCACTACAAAACCGGCGATCAGAAGCTGAGACTGACCGCTATAACAAATTTAGTCAGTAGATTCAACCCCCTTATTCAACTTACTGAACCCCAACGGGCTCAAATCCGAGTAACCAGGCCGAAAGTATATCCTACACTCATTTTCTGTTAACTTTACAGGTCCAGCAGAAGTGCATTAGGTGCAGTCCGGCCTCGGCCTAACCGTGTCTTGCCCGCGCACTCCGCACGATTGCTCTTAAAAGTTTCGGGACGACATCACAGTTTTTACGTAAAATGCGACATCCGTTAGTTAGACAAAAGAAAATCCTCCGAGAATAATCTAGGACGTCCGCGCAATCCCACATTTTTTATTGCCTTAAACCGGCAAACAGGCAGACGGCCCCCGGCCGGAATATTAGTATGTTTGGATGATTGTTACTAAATAACGCAGTAAATAGAACAAGTCCTGGATTGGAACGTATGATACTTTATATAGAGAGTTTCCTTTGGTTAGCAACGGGAATAACGCAGGCAAAGCCGGTACATGCTTGTAAAATATACATTTTGGGTTCATATTTTTAGGGTTCCAAAATAGTCCTACACCTATAAATTACAGAAAAACCTATAAGAAGTCTGTGCAATAAAGTATAATTATGTTATATTGTTTTGAACGTACGGAACCCTCTCCACTCGAGTCTAACTCGCACTTGTCCGGTTTTTATTGTTTTATGAATGGTGGTTACCTATGTTTTGAGTCGGACCACCTGCTTATGCGCTTCTGTCGTCCGTCCATGTGCGCTACCTTTATTCTAATTACAACAATATGTCCAAGCCAGGGTTACAACATTACTAAAGTCGTTAATTCTACTAGGGGTTTATTGTGGTCATTGCGCAACGCAAGTGCGGGTTACGATGGGCAATGCGAATTCTAGTTTTCCTAGGAACTTAGTTTATATGGTTACGAGTTATGTTTTCAAACTGTTGTTATGGCTTGAATCACTGGTATTATGCTCAAATGCAGTAAGGTAATTCTGAACTTTACCGTCAACCTCGTCTGTAATATAAATTGACCCGTGAACCACTAATCTCTTCTTCATCGTTCCCTCATTACTAAGTATCGCGACCACAAATTCTTGATCTCCAAAGAGTGCGGTCATAGGCCGTATGGACCGCGTTCTGCACCACTAATAGCAGTTAGTAAATGGCGGTCAAAATAATATCGGTGTGTTCGTCGCTTCAACTTTGACAGACCTCAGCAGCATGATCTTCGATTACGAATTGGTATTACTAAATAACGGATCAAATTATATTAGAAACGAGTATGGCTGTAAAATTGTGAATAGCCTACAGTATAGAGCAGCGGTCGGCAACCTGCGGCCCGCGGGCCGCATGTGGCGCGTGAACCGCTCACTTGCCGACCTATATTCCAGTTTGTATTGCGGTTAATATATTCCGAATAGTCTAAAGCCACAAATTATTAACAAAATGCGGCCCGCGTCACGTTCCTTAGCTACTATGTGGCCCTTGGGTGCTAAGCGGTTGCCGACCGCTGGTATAGAGCAATATTCAATGGAACTTTTCGAAAAATGTCTTTATATTATTAACTTTATTGTCTTTGTATTATTTCAGGTATTAGAAAAAAAGCAATAAAGAAACACGTGACTATAGTTTCTGTATATACGAGTAATACCTATGAAAATTATTCCCTAATTATTTTTCGAATAAGGTTAACGATAATAGAACTGATATAAAAATAATTCAGACACGTAAAGTTTGTTGTACTATTATAGTCATCTGATCAGTGATTTCCTAGAATGATTAGTAGCCATTTAGTAGCTGTGTAACACATAAACTAGACTAAATCAAATCATACTAAAAGTGGTGTTATAATGGAAGTACACAGTTAATTCAAAATTACTAACTGCCTTAATTTCTTGTAAAAAATGTTGAGCAGTGTAATCTACATTTTGAAACTTTCCAAATCAATAAAGCCTTAAAATAAGCAGGAACAATAAATAACTTATTCAATTTAATGAATAAAGAAACACTCGAACGACTCCTCTTTAATAACGAAATACTTCAACTTTGTTATATTTTCGGACGAATTCTTTTGAACACAATTCTTTCTTTTATTTAATGACGCCGTCACGAGGTTCACGGATTTGTGTATCTCATTTAGTAGAGACCTCTCCAACGGACGACGTAACATACAAATTGAATCAACTGATTTCACGAAATTAGAAGTAGGCACTCGTATTTTATATAGGGATGGGACGGTTACTGTAGTTACAGTAAAAAATACCGAAGAACGTATAAAATACGTCTGCTGTGAGTAACACCAAATAGACGTTCTATCAGCACAGCACAGCTGAAGGCACAACTAGCCGCGCTTTCGAGTGTCGCGCGACTCAGCATGACGTGTCACTGGCACACATCTGGCACACGATATTGAATGAAAAAGATAGGCAGTATTTGTCGCGCGACAAAGAGTCGCGTCACAGTTGTGCTATAGTCTGTACTTTTAGGTAGGTATTTAAAAAAAGAGAAACAAAAAACCACGTGACTCGGGTCGTTCGGCCAGTGGTATTGTGCCACAGATACTACTTTGATTGGCTGAACGACCCGAGTCGCGTGGTTTTTTTGTTTACCTTTTTTTAAATACCTAAAAGTTCTGACTATAGAGTCAACCAATTTGATTCCTAGGCCACTATATAACTTTGTCGCATTAACTAATAGAGGATTACAACATCAGTGCGGGTCAAACGATTGATTGATTCATTGTGACATGGTTCTATAGTGGCCTAGGAATCAAATTGGTTGACAGCTATCCAAGGCGGCTGCGATGTACTCGTGCGCGATTATACCACACTATAATAGCAGTACTTTTTCTTTCGAAAAAAGGTACATCGGGCGCTAGTATGTGTGTGTGTGCCGTGTATCGACGCACTACATGCAAACATTTAGCAATGCGTAAGAATGCCTAAGTCAGGGTTGCGCCATCGCCGCGAGCGCTTGCTTTCACAAAATGTATCGAAACGTGTATACTGCAGTGTGTTCGGATGTTTAAAAAACAGTGCGTAAAATCCAGAACTATCGTATTTCGCCCTTCCTAAGGATCCCGAAAGGTGAGTAAAGTTTGTGAATAGTACATAAATATTATGTTTTAAGTCGTTTGTAGAATGTTAGATAGTTTTGTGTTTGTGTACTTTCATCAAGGTACCTAACCTTTGATATTAAACTGGGATAGTGAGGCAAGAGGCAAGATTTCAAACAAGACCTTTTGTTTGAAAGACTCATGCAATATTGTATTTCGATAATATCTATTATCTTCGGATAGACTACTTATACCTACATCTGATAACACATAGTTCTTATAATATTGCGATACATGTTTTTATTGATTACCAATAGGTAATTCAAATTTACTGAACGTACTCACACAAATAACAATGAAGAAAACTATAAACTAATTATATTCGGAATTTGTTTATTTTGTTGTTTACCTACGCCGTTCAGCGCACTCCGTTCATTTGTGCAACTACTTAGTAAGACTCTACCTACAGAACCGATGGGCGGCAGCCCTGTGCCGCGACCTTGAATATATCTCGCGCGCTCCTAATCAGCCGAAGTCGAACTACTTGTTTGTTTTTATACTTTGACTTTACGTCTGTACGCCATTGACGATGTATCAAAAGACCAATCTTACATATCGCACTCAATAGCGAGCCTATAATTCTGTGACTATGCTATCGTCATCGTCATTGACGTATATAAAGGACAGGGCTAACGAGCGCGCAGACGGTTCCAACGCGTTGGTCCTAAAAATCTGTTTTAGAACCAACGCAGCAGTGGGACGCGCAGCGCACAGCGCAGCCGGACGTTATAAAAATGCCTAATTGCGTGGTAAAAGGCTCCATTTACGGTTACGGGGAATATAGACCCGGGTAGATTTTCGTCCGCGACATTTGTATGCCATACATTTAGTTTGGCATAAAAATGTCGCGGACGAAAATCGACCCACCCGAACTGTACGGATCGCCCTATCCTTACTTTTGAAATCATTGGTCATCGTGCGTTTCTGGGACCATTCGCGGATCAGTTTTGCAAAATCTACAAAATAAAATCTTGCACCTGATGCAAGGTGAAAGTTTAATCTAAGAGGACCTAATTAATATATATATATATATATATATATATATATATATATATGTATATATATATATAAATCATTTATTTCCAGACCACATGGGTCCACATTTTAGATACAATTACACAATAATAACACAAACAACAATTATACATTTATCTAAGGAGAAACAACTTATTATTTAAAAAAAATACCCGATGATTCTCAAAAAATACCAAGTAAAAATACGACGATACCATGCAAATACTCTCTCTTTAGGGAAGAGGGTTTATTTACAAATCAAATTTTTACAAAACGAGCTTGGATCTGTAGGAACCTTTGTAACGTCGTTTGGGTCGATTAGGGCTGCCTTTTTATGCCCGCAGTCCTATCTTGTTAAGGAAAAAAGGACGTTAGTACACTAAAGGCTTGTAGACTATTATGTCATTATTTCTCTCGAAGGCAAAGTTCTTTGCCTCCCTTTTTTCGCTGCTAGAGTTCTGTTAAAAATGTACTTTATGACCTTCATTCACTATATTTGTAGTGAATAATTTTAAATTGCTGAACCGATTTCATGTAGTTTGATATTGGAGGTTAATCTCATTTTAGCAAAGATGGTTGAAAATGTAATAACTTTTTAAATCTAGATTTTGTTGTAAGTAACGCATACCTATGCATATTTAAATAAATATATAGATTATAAGGATAGCCAGTAAAACACTTTAAGAATAACGGTCAGAGTATAGCAAAAGGGGCCCGATTTTAGGACTTAAAAAATTTTTCATCAAACATTTTTTTAGGCGTTTTTAGGCTTAGATTAGATTGATTCATATAGATTACGCTAAAATAAGCATGTTTTGTTATATAAACTTTTTTCTCCGACTAATATTTACCGAGATATTGGGGTTCAAGGGCTCTGGGACTAAATAATTAAAGGGAAAATTGGACTCCGCAACGGCTCCGGCGCTGCGGGATGAGCAGCCCCTTCGCCCTTGCGTATCAAAGCACAGGCACCAATGCTCACCTTCGCAGCTTCGGCTTGCTGGTCGCCTTCGGCGACCAGCCTCAGCCGCTACGGCTCGCATTGTGCCTGCGCTTTGCTACGGCAGGCGAGGGCTGCTCCCCCTTCGCGCCTCCGGCTTTTATATACACTCTAGGGGTAGGGCAGACAAGACCACGTGGATAGTGGGGTGCTCCGATTCGGGTTTTGGTACCTTTTTTATGTTCAATGGATTCGAATTTTTTTCTGAGTCCCAAGTCTTTTGTAATTTCAAGGTAAAACATCTTCAAGATAAATATCTTATCAAGGTAAATATCTAATAATCATCAATATGAGCCCTTGAAAATTACTGACCTTTGAACCCCAATATCTCGTTAAATACTGATCGGAGAAAAAAAGTTTATATAACAGTACATGCTTATTTTAGCATGTTTTATAGGATTCATTAACAAAAATGAGGTGTTGTATTGACATCAATTTCATGACTCCGAAATTTTTCAGTCCCAGAGCCCTTGAAAATGACTGACCGATTTGAACCCCCAATATCTCGGTAAATATTGGTCAGAAAAAAAAAGTTTATTTGACAAAACATGCTTATTTTAGCGTAATCTACACGAATCAATCTAATATATTGCCTAAAAACGGCGAAAAAAATTTTTGGTCGTAAATTTTCTAAGTCCTAAAATCGGGCCCCTTTTGCTATACCCCAACCAGAATAACAGATTCACTTCTTTATTTAAATTAAACCGTAATACTTAGTGTTACACTTGTGATCACTCACACACACACACACACACACACACACACACACACACAGATCACAGATTTCCACTGTTCACTTTGCACTCGTTCCAACAAGAAAGGCTCGCCCTGACAAGCGGTTTGTCTTTTATTTACCGATATTGCCGCTAAACGACCCGGCAGTCTGACAACCCGCCATCTTGTGCTGCCATCTATTCTCAGCTGTCGAATCGTTGAGCGTCTATTTAAACTATTTAAAGTGTACAATAAACTAGTGATTTAGAAATAACATGAAAAATCATAATAAAATTAATCTTAAATGTAATCGTATTTTGGAACCTTACAAGGTTTTTTACCCAACGCAGTGACGCCCAGAAGGCTCGAGTGGGGTATTTAAATAAAGAGCTTCAAAAAGCGAGTACGAAAATATATAATGCTTTTGCTCCGCAGCAGGATTTTTAGTTTTTTTTTTTATTAATAGATTTTTACTTGATAGTCTAAGATACGGCCTTTGGAAGCCGGAAGGTACGGTTTCTATATTATTTATTAGTACACTCAGTTCATTTTGTGTGAAAATATTGCACTATTAAACCCGGATTTATCTGAATCACTTACCGCGCACTACTATCGTTATCATCCACACAGTTACTACTTAATGTTATGTTTGTATATAACCAGACTTTGTCCTTCTTGACACGAGCTATTAGCTAGTTATAACTGGATAAATCGGTGATAACCACTAGTGGGATGCTGGTTATTATTATTATATCACTAATTGGACTCACTGGAATGTTTACTGAGAATATCAAGCTATCGGTTTCGAGGTGGAGTCAGGTTAAATTATGAATTGGGTCACTTGCTGCGTATTTATTACTGGCAGTTGTGAAAACATGATATAAGTACCGTAGTGACCCCAAAGTTCGCCGAGGGTTCCTATCTTTGCCTAGTTGATTTTCCTAAAAATCTTCTACTTGTAAGACAATCTGCACATAAAACTCTTCCATATCAAGTACCTATGACATTACCTACTTGATATTTAACAGTTTTAAGTGTAACTTGTCCTAAAGCAAGTTTAGGAAAATAATTAGGCAAAGATAGGCACCCTAGCCGAATTTAAGGGTCACTACGGTAACTATCTTTTAACGACATCAAGATAAGGAGTTGTTTTCTTAGTTCGTCGGAATCTTTTAATGTATATTGCTCTGTTATGAAAACGGCTGGACCGATTTGGAAAATTATTTTTGTGTTTTAAAGGGATACGTCCTAAATAGTCCTATCGCTACCAGGTCAGGATCTAATGATGGAATTCTGAAGAAACCGAACGAAATCTTCAAATATTACAAACAATGCCTTAGCTATTTGGGTTTTATATCTCTAGCATTTTTTTTAATTGAAGTAGTTTTCATTTTTAAGTTTTTAATTTATTTTGCTGTAAAGTTATTTCAACTCTGTAAAGCTGTTAGATATGTTCTGTAAGAGCAAAAACGGACAAACACTTTTAGATAACTGTTGCTTTTTACTAGCTTTTATTACTTTTTTTGTGGAGTGTGTGTGTTTTTGCGTAGATATACACTTACATTACCTGAGTCGTCTTGAAATCTAATAATTGTAAATTGATCGTTGCAAAGTAAATTATTAAAATATTTAGCTCACCGTTTAACACTGGTAAATAAAAGTAGATTGGTCCCATCAAAACCTACAGAAATTGTGAAAGTTCGTCTCTGTAATATAGGAACGAGCCGCAATGAAAACTAACTAACTTATAGATTTTTTTGGTTTTTTGGGACTTGTCATGTTGTTTAATGCAAACAAAATATATCAAGACATAAAATTAATAAACAATTCAATAAATATGATTTCGGATACTAGGTACGTTTAGCCTAGCCGAAGTGACACTGCCTACTAAGCTAGAGGTCCCGGGTTCAAATCCTGGTAAGGGCAAATATTTGTGTGATGAGCACGGGTATTTGTTCCTGAGTTTTGGATGTTTTCTATACCGGATGACTCCAATCACCTTAATATCTTTAGCGGAATAAGTAGGTGCCGGTCTGTTATTGGCTTAATTAGTAGCAACAAAGATAATCCTCTTGTCATTATATTAAGAAACGATATCAATCTCAGGATAGCCCGCAGACAAAAAATAAAGAGAAGGTCTACTTTGTACTAGTATTTAGCGGAGGTATTTTAAAGTTTAATAAGTTAAGTCACCGTGCCATTATAAAAGTAAATATTCTTGCAGTGTAGATTTAATAAATACTTTTTGTTCGTAATACCAATAAGTACTACAATTTATGACAAATAATTATAATATACAAAAATGTATCCTTTACTTATTATGGCTTGTTGATATATTTATATTACTAGCATTTAGTAACAGCTTCATTATAACAACATTATCCATCCAACAAAACCATCTGATGTCACATGATACGTCACTATACTGAACAAGATACTCAAACAACTGAAAATCGCATGACTGTGTAATTTACTTTCTTGTCAATGACGCAACAAGGCAACAAGACCTTGAAGCTATTCCTAGCAGACTAGGCATAAGGTGTAACAACCATTTAAATTGTCTTAATAGACAAACCATGATGCTGACTCAGACTTGTGAAAAGGATTTTGCATAGCATAATGTTCTAAATATAATTATAGGTAAGTATAATGTGGCTTCTTGGCTTTGAGTAAGCAGAGTTCTTAGGGAAGTAGGGAGTAGCCTCGCCAGATATTCCCATCTGCTAAGGAACTCTCAAACAACATGACCAGTTGGTCATGTGTTTATCTTTGTGATCGTGAAATTGTCAGTGCGTTGTTTCATTTCTTATTTTATATCCAAAAAATATGCTATGGCGATTCCCTTCCGTATTGCTATAAGGTCCTAAGTCACAATCCCTGTGCCTGATGCACCTCTTTTTATATCATTTTGCTATTTTTGGCAGTTGATTAAAATACCATATCCGCACCAGTAAAGAGCAAGAATATCCTACCACCAACTCTTGATGTCAACTAACCTTGTATTAAAAATTGTTAAAGCTCACGAGTTTCATGGTCTGAAAACAAATATAACAAATGAATGAAAATATTAATTTGATAAGGAAAGTCTACACTTTTTTCTAGGATCGCAGGTATTTGATGCCCGAGCCGAAGGCACAGGCAATAAATGTGCGATCTGAGGCTTTCTTTATTACCTCCCATGGTAATTACAAAATTTTACATCTTTCCCAGACTAGGAAGTGGAATTATTCGCACGCCTAGCGGGCGGTTACTACTTTATAGCCAGGTGTGACGTAGGTAAATAACTAAACATACAATACCGGCCAAAAACATAATCACCTTCACGTTTTTATCGCAATTTTTTTTTATACTTACTCCTTGGACGGCCGATGAGAAGACCTGGCCACAGTACTGTAGGCATATAATGCACAACTTGAACGTGATTTACATGAACCATAAACATTGTATACCTATAGAGTAATATTGAAGCTTTCGTGTGATATAAATTCTCACTTTCAACACTGAATAGCTTAATTTATGGTAAACGGCATTAATGAAGGCATTGTGTACGAATGTATTTAATTCATACTAGGGACGGGCGGATCTCTGCGGTATTATCAAATGCACTGCTTCAATTTATGACTAACCGAGCGTCTGCCGAGTGCATAATATACGACCTAATACCTGCAAATTTAACCCTTATCTGTATTTTCAATTTTATATTATGATTTAAACTTTAGAACGCCCGCTATGCAAAGACTTTAACAACGAATGGTTGCACGATTGTTGTCTCCATCGAATTGCCGCCCTTAACCAATTCGTCAGATCGCCTTGTGGGGGGTCAACCCTCACTGCGTCTTGCGATTCGTGATTTCCATTCAAGAACCTTTACACCTCATCACCATCACCCCTATACTTGGTGAAAGACCACGCCTCAACTCCGATTCTGTTACGCTTCTTCTATGACATACGGAGGTGTATCATTACTGCCGCATTTCATTTACTACCATGTGAGAAAAATGGATATGGAATCACGTTTAGTAAAATTATGCGAGCCTACTCCCACCTGAAAGTTTATGTGTCGGTTGAGAGACATAGTGGTAATCAAGGCCAGCGGGTAATTAAAAAAACTCGTAAACCTAGAAGATGTAAATACCCGGCTTCTTCAGTCCCTTCGCAACCATAGTCATTAGGAAACGTCCTAAACGTCGAAGTAAATATCTGGGGGCACGGCAGTGCCCCCGCCAAGTCGAGCAAAACAAAGGCACGGCCGTACCATCCTTTTCTCGAAGCCATTCAGGCCATTTTCAGCCTCCCGTAATTTTGTACTGGCTAAAGCTAGAACCCTGAAATTTCAGGGATATATAGGGCTCAATAAGACTTATATAATATTCTCAATATCATTCAATTTGAACGCGTAGTTTAAGAACTATTGCATGTCAAAGTTCCTTAGTTTTGTCACTGACTCATTGACTGACTCACTCACTCACTCACTGATCATCATAATTCTAAGATACTTCTAGCAGACCTACAAGCTCCAAATTTTAAACATAGTTTTTAGCCTATAAAGTCCTTAAAAACCTTAATATGTTGTAATTTCAGTCACAGCTGCACACATAAGTTTGTAATCCTATACAAATACATGCGTTTACAAAGTTAGTTTTACATGTAAAAAGATGCGAGTCTCGCAGCGCAGTTCTCCTACAGCAAAAACGTTTTGAGATGTAAAGTTAAACCAAGTCAGTATCGGGGGGGTATCAACAGACTTGCCTATTATTTAACCGTGGAGGAACACATTTTATAGATCTAATAATAGGCAAGTCGGTGGAAATCGAGTTCTGTTGATACCCCCCCGGTACTGACTTGGTTTAACTTTACATTTCAAAACTTTTTTGTTGTAGGATATTATTATCATGTTTTACGCGATTAAGTCCCTTTTTGATATAACAATTGCAACTTTTCCACAATCAGCTCTAAAGAGCCAGTTTCGGCCCGACTTCCAGTAAAGTAAAACAATGCTTCTACCTCTCAATATTCGTAGGTATTTAATGTATATGTGTTGCTGTAGCCGATATTACCCCGGACGAGTCGTAGTTAGCGAGCCAGTATCTTTCCCCTTATCTCCCCGTTCGGTAATATCCAGTTTTCTGCCCCCGTCCTGACCTTTTATCCGACGTGTGTTTCATTCTCCATCCGTATGATTCTGCGACTCACTGATACTGCTTTATGCGGAATTTTGATCTGTTTCCATAAATGTATCGACGGATGCATGTGAAGTTTACTCATCAACACGTATCGGTAAGAGGGAACACATTTTATCATCTACACGTAATAGTAGTTAGGCAGGTAAGAGGGAAAATCAAAAGAAAACGCTAACTATTTTAGTGAAGTGTAGATTAATTAAAACTTTACATCATATTTATTAGAACTTAGTAAAAGTGGCAGAAATAAAACCTCAAAGCCTAGATAATTTAGAATTTGGTACGATTTTCATCAAGTACCTTATAACAAAACTGATTGGTTTCAAGATTAATAACAGTAGTGTTAATTTATACGATTCACATAGTAAAACGTTATAACCGTTTAAAAACCACAATAATCTGATTATTTTGATATCATGTCGGATTTCGCACATTTTCATTGTTGACTAGACATTACAACGTAGGTACAGGTAATTCAGGCAGCAAATTGTATAGGTACATTTCGGAAGAAAGAAATTGAAATCAGATATCTAAATGAGCATAGGCATTGCTACCTAAACAAATCAATATTAAAATAAATTAACAAACGTTCGTAACATCCTACGTAAAACTAAAAACATGCATGAGGAATACGTTAGGAATAGATTATTATTATTGATTTATAAAAAAAAACAGTACTCGTGCCTCATTTGTCAATAAAATTTTCCCCTGTTTACAAAATCTACGGACCCATTTGGTGTCTCTGGTTAGTTTTTGTACATGATATCTTAATCCGGTATGAACGAAACTATTTCCAGGCCCTTCTATAGTTTAATCGTCATGTCGTTACAAAGGGTTATATTTAGATTTAAAAGCATTCAGTATTTTTTTACCCCACCGTTTCCTTTGTTGTTTTTTGTCCACATCAATGTTCAACAATTTATTGACATTTATTATTCAATTTGCGGTGACAGTCAAATCGTTATTTTTTATAAACCAAACAGCAATTTATATTACTGTTATTTCCAAATACTTACGATATTTTAACAGAAAGGGAATTTTGAAACGTAATAAACGATATCTACTAACTCAAAATGTTGAGTGTTCTAATAAAATATTAAGCCTTCATATCTGATATTTCGCACTTATTTAGAAATATCCCTAGCTCATGTATTAAATATTAGTTTGAAATATAAATAATGTATTTTTTAAGGAGAACATTCAACTTGAAGGAAAGGTGAATTAATAAATGAATAAAAAATACTACTAACAAGATAAAAATAAATTGAGTGACTTAAATAAATGGCAGGTACAAAGGAAAATAGTTTAGAAATGGAAACTGAAGAAAAATAAAACTTAGTAACTGAAAAATAATTTTAATTTAAAATTTAAGTTAAAATTACTGAGCTGGCTTGTCTTAATTTGTATCATTATTTTAAAAGTAAATATTACTTTAACTATTTCCTGTATGTAATTTTTATGAAGTTTGATAACTACAAAACTTATTTTGTAGAATTAAGTTTAATTATGACGATTAATTAACAATCTTCGTTTATATAAAATGTTCTATAATTGCAATCTTGAATAAGTGAATGAATGGGTTTACTAAATTTTCCTTTACATCTAAGGCTGTGGTCATTTTGATCCGATAGCCGCTATTACTATATCATATTTTAAATGCATTTGTTGTATAATTAGCTGTTAACGTTACTTATTTATTACTAGTTTAATGTAAATTATAATGTAAGTGAGAAAATCAAATAGCCTATCCCTTAGGTTTCTTCGCAAAAAATGCGCAGGACGCAAAACGACCTCACTCACTAGTCATTAGCAGCGATACCATGAAATATCTCAAGGGGCATCTCTCTCTTTTAAGCTCAGTTAACTCGGAATCACCCTAAAATAAAGTTGAATTATGTACGAAAATCACAAGAAATTATCTTTTTCCAGGAGATAGGGATAACCATTGAGTGTGATATAACCGACGGTGGCTCGGCTATCCCGGCCGCAACCTTACGCGTTATCATGAGGTGGTTTGTTGTTGTTATTGTTATTATCGGCGTGCAAACGAGCTATATAAGCCGAGCACGCGCAGACCCACTCACTAGACGTTGCCCAGGCATCCACAGTTGATCTAATTATTGACATTGAGTGTGAAGAATGATCGAGAAGATAGCGCCCGCGTTTACGGAACTCAGCGAGTTCGCGAGCATTGGTGTAAGTTTTTAAATTTTTTATATCTTTTATTTTATTCGTTATATCATTCCAGAGACGTCCACTGTTAAGCATGAACCCCCTAGAACTTCCACAACGAACGAACGCTTTTTGCAACTATTCGAGTTCCAGCGACTTTAGTCAGATCAGCGACCAGAGTAGATGGGTGGATTTTCATCCGCGAGATTTGTATGCAAAACTAAATGGATGGCATACCAATTTGTATGGCGAAAATCCACCCAGATCATTTTGTGTGAATTAACGTACCCCTTTTTTTGATACAAAAAATTTAGTGAAATAATACGTATTATATTTTATAGTCGGGCATAGCTTTTTGTCTTGACACTCATAATATTCATTAAAAACTTCTCGGCCCATTAAGTTAGAGCCCAAATTAATATTACTTCATCTCATTAGAGATGAAACAAGGTATCCTATAAAGATAATTACGCGGCTTAGATTCCCCCAACTTGGTTAAAAGCAGTTAAAGTAATGCAAACTGGCCAGGCATAGTGGTCCCGAACTTGGTCCCCTAATAATGGAACATTGCGGCAAAATTCACCTTTACTGCCTTCGCCTTAAGTACCCTAATGGCGTGCTCTTAATTAGATGACTTGATACGATCTAATTTAGTCGTTAAAAAGTTACGTTTAATTTGCTAAAAACACGGAAGTTATTCTTTAGTGGACTTTCAAAACTATGAGTTCTGTTAGCATAAGGTTTTTTCAATGAACTAAGTAACATGACCCATTAAAAGTGTAATTATACAGTTTCGTACCATGAGATGTTAAATGGTGCTAGTTTCTATGATTTAATGCTACATTATAATGCTGTTTGCGTGACTTCTAGCGAAATAAACTCAGCATGATAAAATACGCCTTAAAACTAAAATTGGGCATCATTCCAGTGATTTCAGTGGCATTGAGTTCGGTGGCATCATTAATGTCAAAATCCTGGGAGATGTGCATGATATTCAGATATCTGGTAAACGTAGAGGTTGTCTACCAAATACTCGAAAATGTCGTGTATATCTACAAAAACTTCAACAGTAATGATGATCGAAATCAATGCCACTAAATTCAGCAGAGAAATGCCCAAACGTTTCAGGAATATTCTGCAAACAATAAGGCTATTCTACCAAACGTTAATTAGCGAAAATGCTTGAAACGCTAAATTTCAATTCGATTTTAAGCTTATTTAAGATGATTTGTTAGATAAAACCGAGTGTTCAAAAGGGGAAGGCGATAACGCAAGTCTCGAGCCGGAGGTAATTTTTTTTATCCGTGTATTCGGACCAAAATAGTGCAGGAGGCAGCCGAGATGGGGAGATAACGTCAATCATTCCGCAGAAATGGCTAAAAATGGCTGAAAACGGCTTACCCGAGCCGATCGCGGGAGATGTTAAGCCTACTGGCGATTAATAACTTTGATATTACAGATATATGCCTTTTCATACGACTTTGCAAATAAAGTGACTGTTTTTTATTATTATTAAAACTCTCGGGTCGCCTTTTTGTATTTTAGCTACTTACACTAGTATGAAGAAAGAATATTTAGTGTAAGCATTCAAAACATTTTGATTCTGCTATGATGTTTTATTTTTAAGTTAAAAAAAAAGAAAAGAAAAAAATGTTTTTTCTCTCTAGTCAGAAACCAATAACAATCGGATTTCCTGGAATACTTATATTATTTATAACTTTGAATGTTCTGACTATTTCTCTGTCTATTTTTTTCTTTCCATTCATAGTATACTTATCAAGATCTTATGGGAAGTTTGTTGTCGACGTATTAAATCACTTATTTATAGCTATCCAACAAGACATAACTAGCTAAATATTTAAATCCAATAATGTAATTTGAATTCAAAACGCAGTGTAAGTCGTTCCCTTTACAACATGGTCTGATGACCTGTTTAAGGTTGTCGAAAGTCGATGGAGGTAGAAGGCATGCGTGTTCAGTAGTAGATGTCTCAAGGTTGAAATGAAAATGATGATGAACAAAATTCGATCACATAACTCTTAGATAAGTAAGTACCATAGCCGCAAGAGACCAACTCGATGTCTGGGTTAAAGGGCCGCCCCGCAGACCACTGGAATGGTTTCCCATCCAACTTTGCAGGCTCATAAAAAAGTTACAGTTAGACTGGTTGACACTCATAAAGAAACATTTTTTATGACAGTAGGTGTCAACCAGCTAAGTTAGTTATGTTGTTATTGTAAACATCCCTTTAATTGTACTTATAATTAAACCAATTACGTCACAGCTTGAACGTGTCCGTTATAGACTTGTCAACTCTTGCGTCAACCTGTAGGTAACATACTTACTTAATTTAGAATTTGAAACATCAAGCGTTATCAATCATGTGCTTTCAAGGAAAACCATCATGAAATTGGAAAATATGAAACATGGTATCTTAAAATGTAGTAAGGTACTGAAATACGAAAAGTAACAACAATATTACCATGTGATATCCTAGATAAACGAAGAAACGTGGGCAATAGTGACCGTTAAAATTCTAATCTAAAACGAGGAGGATGAGGTAGACGTCCGAGTACTTGACACTATCCCAGTGGCTGCCATCTTGAACGTTAAATAAGATTATTGCTAATGAGCAATAGAGGTCACAGCAAAGTGTCAACTATTCGGCATTACGTATAAAAAACTAAGACGTTTATAATATGTTTGGTTCACTTTTTGTTTGTAATAAAAGTGTCTTTTTCCAGGCGGGAGGCAAAGTAGCCTTCGCGACCGATGACTTCTTCGCGACATGCGAGAACATGCTCGCAGACAGCGAGCCATTATGGCTCGCCGACAAATACACGGAGTACGGGAAGTGGATGGACGGATGGGAGACCAGACGCAAACGGGTGGCCGGCCATGACTGGTGCATACTGAAGCTTGCCACCAAATGCGTCATACAAGGTTTGTGATCATTAATTACCATTTTTGGTGGTGTCGTTGTAGTAACTTATGGCTAATTCCGGATATTACAAGGAATAGATGTTTGGGGGATATTTTTCTGGCAGTGTTGATTAGTCACAGTTGACATTTTATGATTAGGTCCATGTACTTTTATTGCTTAAGGTTTTAGTTATGACGAGAGCATCAATATTTGACTACGTTAAATCACATTAAGTATATCCTACTAATATAATGAATGTGAAATTTTGTGGGGATGTTCAAAAGTTTGTTACTAAATAACACGGTAACAACTGAATTAATTGAGATGAAGCATGCCAGTATACCAATTCTGGATTGAAACAGGATACGTTATATCGCGGTAAATAGTTATCTTGGGATAGTAACGGGAATAGCGAGGGTAAAAACAAAATAATTAATCAAAGCTGTATTGAGTTTGGAAAAAAAAACAAAATAGTCATTCATTATTATTACTTTTTTCAGGTCTTCTCATCGACACCGCTTACTTCACTGGAAACTATACGCCCAAATATTCGATACAAGCTGCTTGTTTGACACCAGAAGGTAAGTTTCAAAACTAGTTTCCTTGTAAACTTCACTCTTCTCATTTCATCAATAATGGCCATTATATTTCATCTGAACAGTCTCAAAACTGCTCACTGCTAATTTAACAACAGTTTATTGATAGACATTGCCACACTAGTAGTATAAAATATGTAGTACTGCATTATGATAGAATTAACGTGCTGTTTCTATTACAGAAGAATCATTGATACCAGAAAGAGACGCCTGCATGGGAACAGCGTGCAGTGAGAGCGAGATGGCAGCAGTAGAGAGACTAGAGTCGAACAAGTGGGATGAGATCGTGCCCGTGACTGCTCTTAGACCCGGCTATGAAGATACAAGACTTAATTACCAGAAGGTATGTACTTAGATCTTCTTAGGCTGAATGATGGTAGATAGTTACGTTCAACTTTAAGCCCTTTATATCAATTTGAGACACATTCATTCAAGGTATTTTCATCTGTTATGGCGCTTGGAATGTATTACCAGAAGGTAGTTAGACTTTCTTATTAAATTATCTACGGAAACATAGTTACAACTGTAACCCGTTTGTATCTACTTAAATATACATTGATTTAACTTATTTCCGTCCGTGTCGGCATCTGAAATGCAGAACACTCGCTGTTGTATTGTCATATGCAATCACCAAAAATTTAAAGGCTTACACTCACAGACAATGAATTCGGGTCATTTTCTATGTACAATTATATAGAAAATTACCCTAATTCATTGTCCGTGAGTGTACTGTGTTCTGAACTTGAATCAAAAAGCAGTTTATTAGTAAGTCCATCTAGGTAAAAATTTAAGGGTAATGTAATCTTGAAAGTTTTTCAAAAACACCGTATGACATTCTAGGTCCTAAGCGACGAGGCGTACACGCATATACGAGTGAACATGTATCCCGACGGTGGCATAGCGCGACTCAGGGTATACGGCGAGGCCAAACCCGAGCCACCGCTGCCACATCACATGGTGGACCTGCTTTCCTTGCTTAGCGGCACCACTTGCCAAGGTAAATTGAAAATAAACATTAATTGTTCATATTCACAATTCATAAGTTTCACCTATGTGCGAAAGAGGAGACGTTATAACAGCTAATAATTCAATGAAAGAATTAAAAAGCTGTAAGAGTCAAAAGAAAATAATAGTCAGACATGTATAAGAGCACTTGAGGCCTGCTTGCAGAAATAAATGATTTGATTTGTAACCTTTAAATTTGCTACGCCATCAGGTGGTCAGTATACAAAATAATATAAGGAGATCACTCTTAAGCGACACGGCCGCCTATTACCTATCTATAGGTATTTTAATGACTCCATTGAAAATTTTCGTTTTAGAGTGACATAACCAATTACTGAATATTAATATTGTGGCATATTCATAAACTTAACTTTTCAACTCTTCGAAAAAATCTTATTTATTCAATCCAATGTTAAATATAACCAACAAGCCAGCAGTAGCGTAGCGTCCCCGAATTCCACTGATTTGCTTATTCAAGCATCCTAACTGCTTTCAAAGAAAATTTATGCCAAATTTCTCCGGCGTGCCCGACGAAATGTTTGATGACACGCCACAACAAGCCAGTGATCCCGTAATCACTAAATAACAAGTAGGTAATACGGGGTTCAACCGCTAATCAGTATAGAGGCCATCCCTTTTAGTTCTAAATTTTAGCCTATATAATATATACTGTACCATCTAAACTACACCACCCACAAGTAATCTGCTTTGCTTTAAGGTTAACTGGTAGAGAATGCCTATGGCGTTAAGATTGCCTTTTGTGCGATAAGTTTTCACTGTGCAATGAAGTTTAAATAAATAAATAAACTAACCTTGGCCCCCTTTCCAGGATATTCAAACGCACACTACGGCCACCCGCGGAACATGATCAAGCCAGGCAAAGGCGAGTGCATGTCCGACGGCTGGGAGACCGCCAGGAGGCTCGACAGACCGGACATCATCGAGGCCAATGAGGATGGCACCCTTAAAGTACCTGGTAAGTTTTGATCATACATAGCCAGAGCCTTAAATTACCGACAAATGTTTAATTTCATCGAGCGTCTTCGCTCTGAAACCGTATTGTTCTTGAGATCTGAAAAATCATCAAATTTGACGGTTTCACAGAAGAAAAAGAACGAAATGAAGCATGAGATGCAACGTTTAATGATAAAACAGGTCACTAATAAGCTACAACTTAGTTTTATTAAAACGCCAAAACAACTTATTTCAGAAGTTACAAAATTTTAAAAACAGCTTATATTGCCTCTCACTGACAGAAATACGAGCCTTTACTCTTTCATCTCAACAATTATACAAAGTTATAACCTACCTATCAGCTTAGCCAATAAATACCATATCAACGCGGTTGTCGACCCTGAACTTTTTAATACATCCTTAAATATCTAAACTACTTTACTCAGCGAAATCTGGAGGACCACTCAAAATTTACCAACAATCGTTTGAATAGACGCATTTTTAATTGGCTACTTTATTTCAGGAGAAGAATGGGCCGTCTTCAAGTTGGGGTTCCCGGGGAGGATCAAAGAGCTGTGTGTGGATACGGCACACTTCAAAGGGAACTTTCCAGATTCTGTTAAGATAGAAGGCACTTGTCTAAACCGCAATTGGACGCCTGAATCGAGGCCGCAATGGCGTAGCATACTAAGACCAAGCAAGGTAAGAAATTAATTAAGACTAGTCGACCCGCCCGCAAACCTGTAAGCGTATAATGCTACGCCTTGTTACGCGATAAATAAATGATAAAGCATTCGTCACGCTCTGACAATATGTGTGTGAGAGTGACGGATGCTTTATCATTTATGTATCACGTGACAAAGCCTACTGGTGTGCGAAGGTGGAATAAGATGGATAAAAAGTATCCTATGATTACCCGGAGTTCTAATCTTCCTGTATACCAATTTTTAGACAAAATACGTAAATTATGTCTCAGCATAAAGAGTTATAAAAAAACCGTTTAAAAACGGTCAGAAGTGGTCATTTGATCACAAAATAGTAGTCAGAAGCGATTCGTAAAATAAGTTTTTGGTTGTAGTAGAAATCATACTCTTTAAAGAATTGGCCATTTGTCGAAAAGGGCCATTAGTATATTTTGACAGTTATCATTGTACTTCTAAACCGCTGAAAGGGTTACAATTCAAAAACTGTCATAATTAACAACTTTCCGTCATTCAAGTTTAAAGTAACTCCATATAATTGCGTTAGCTGCTAATTTGCTCCAAACGAAGTATTCAAAACTTTTAAATCCAAATCAAAGGTAATTCCTGCCCGGTTTTTTATTTCGTTAAATTGAAACTGAGCCGTGATACGAATGTACTAAAGTTTATTTTTGTTAACAGCTGTCAGCACACAGTGAGCACTGGTACAACTGCGAGTCTGATGTGGTTACTCATATCAGGGTGACCATGGCACCGGATGGTGGGATCAGCAGAGTTCGTGCATTTGGCTTTGTGGACCCTTCTATAGTTTAATTTGACAAAGCTGGTTGTGATCTGCCATTTATTCAACACATGCAAAGAGACGTTACTTCTATAATAGTTAACACGTGGGTATCCTATCGAAGTGCCGAAACTTTTTCTGGATGTTTCTGAATCTAGGTACGGTATTTACTACTAATTAGATCATTGTGAGAGATATCTATAAGTTAAGGTTGTTCTTTTAACAAGTCGATAGTAGCACAAAAAACCTTTTTCTCCTGACAAAAACCTACAACATCCCGAAAATAAAATTTCGGAAGATCGGATAGGTTACATAATGTATGTTTCTTATGAATAAATTTATAGTGTTGTATATCTCGTAGATAGTACTGTACATGTACCTATGCAGGATGGAAGAATGACACAATAGCCTCTAGATCGAATGTTTTGAAATAAAACTTGACACATATTTTTAACGGTAATTTGAAGTAAATACCATACTAATATTTGGATTGAATATTCATCTTTAAAAATTTGGTTATGAGTTGGGGCTATTTATAACTTTGTACGGTGTTGAATACATGACGTCGATTAGCTGCAATACTTTTTAGAATAAGTTGTTGTACCTGTTTTGATGAAGCAACGTTTAATTTTGTTATATGAACACGTTTTCACGTGTCGTTTTTGATTGAGTATTTATAATAATTAATAAGGTAATTGAAGGCGTGTTGACCAGACGTCGTTATAAATTAAGCGAAAAAAGTAATTGTTACAACATTTACAAAACTTTAAAGTTTTGTAGATTTGATCTATCTATCTACTACATTTAAAATAAGTATTTTATTATGTTGTTTCCTACAGGGGTCAGGTGATATTGTTGTTATTTTTTTTGTGTAAATATTGAAATTTTACGTGGTACAAAGTTCCTTGTACAATGGCTAGAGTCCATTACGTAGAAGCTAGAAATTTTGTTTGTACCTAAATATTATTTTTAAGTTTGCAAGTATTATTACATTAAAGTTTTTTTTTATTAATAATCCGTTCTTTATTATCATTACCTCTTCAAAAAAATATTAGGTTTGTTACGCCATGGCAGGAATTTTCACACATACAAAATTTAAAGTTAAAAACATGATTTTCAAACCAATACCTAAGCTGAATGCAAATCTAACGTAGGTAAGCTTTTGTTACACATTCAGTTATTTAAGAAACCCGAATAATTTGACTTTTTTCCCTTAATTTAAATTTAGTCCGTTAAAATAGACTTACAATGTTCTAAAATGTCTTATTCAGTTTTTCAGTCGAGTACAGTTTCTCAGAACATTAACAGGTTGAATACCCTCGAAATAACATCATATTTCAGCAACAGACTAAACGTGAACTTTTTAAAGAAAAACTTAGCGAGAAATTCATATTTTCTCGTTAGGTGAGGGAATATTTTATTTGGGTAATAAGGCCCGTATTCCAGAAGAATGTGTGAGAATGTAATTTCGCGCTCTTCAGTCGTGACGTGCGCCTGATGTGCTCCCTTAGGCGTCCGCTGCTTTGTTGTAGTGGAAAATATTCGAGGAACATTGACCTTTTGGACTGTGCTCAAGTTTAAATAGCTTGAGATAGAAGGAGCGTTTATTAAGCTAGCCTTTTCGCCGTACATTCCAACAAATCCTACTAGACTACTATGATTTAAATGGGAATGTTCGTGAAAATGCTTGGAGGATTAAATGTTTGTTAATGAGTAACGCGGCAAAAATAAAATTAATTGATATTTGGCATATCAATAGATCAATTTCTGGATTGAAACATAAGATCCCGGTAAGCAATTCCCTTGGGATAATACCGGGAATAACGCTGGTGAAGCCCCAGGTAAATGCTACATGAAAAGAACCTATGATGGTAGCTTTTGTAGCACAATAAATAATTGATAAAGTATGTTTTGCAGTTATGTACGATTTCAAATATTAAAACACTGTGAAACAACAGTGATGCATAAATTAACCATTTCCTAAAACGGTTCACAAATTACAGAGTTCTGAAGTAGCTGCCAGAATGGCTATTGGATGGAATGGAAATGAATTCTATTTCCGTTCATTTGAAATCAATTAAAAAGTAATTTTTAAAACTCGTAACGAGATATCCGGGACCTACGAAATTGCGTTAAAACGGGAATGTTACATTAAAAATATGAAAAATCCCGCGCTCATTATATTTTTATAAGTAACAACACTACATGAACGTGAATTACGAATTAACAATTTAGTGCAACGAGATAATTTAGTGAAAACATTTCATGATTTTTACATTTTCTGAGCTAGTAATACTCGTATTCTAGTTTAATAATAAAGCAACATAATACTTAAACAACGTTGCAGCAGTGTTAAAATTCATTACAATATTCTGACAAACTGCATAAAACAGTGACAGTGGGTAAAACCTAGCTGTTCATAATACAAAAACAAATTACAACGAGAAACGAGTTTATTAAAGTAATCCTTCAAAAGGTTGCCAGCATTTTATTTCTTTTGTTTTTCGCGAAAAATCTAGCGAACAACGAAATGGACGGATGGCGTGACTATATGCAACGGCTGCACTTTAAAAGCAAAAAGGCGTATGTTCATATGAAATTTGTAGGTTTTTATCCATATATCGTTTATCTTACCAGTGGCGACGTGGCTACGCCGCCAATCATCTGCTCTTGCACGTAAAGTTGTAGTTTGAGAAAAACACACTATATTGTTGCTAGCATACACAATACGCGAAGGATAAGTTACTTCTTTGGCTCTACACTTACTGCTAAATTCATTTATATTCTGCTTCATTATATTTTATCGTTCTTTTTTTAATTTCAATTAAAATTGGTAGTTAACAGTGGCGATGGTTGGTCACATAGATATGTTGTAGGGATGATGATAGATGGAGGCATCCAACATTACACGGTGACTTGGACGGATGATCGGATACGATATTAAAAAGAAAATGGCCGACCTGGATTGGAACCGTCGCAATGAAATCCAAACGGGCAAGTGAAGTTAAGACAAATTTTAATCATCTCAAAACTTTTTTATTTGAATGGTTATCAAAATTTCAATGAACAGATCGATAGAGAAAAAAATACTGATTCCAATGGTATATTTAGTGTACTTACGACAAAATGTCCCTTTGAAATTTCCAGTGTCGATATTAACATCCGCTGAAAATTCTATTTTTGAACAAAAGTGGTGTCCAAGTAGGTACATTTAAAAAAAATAGGTACCTACACCTATGTTTTTTTTAAATATACTTTCGTCATAAGAAATCATATTGATAGAAAAGTGCCCTTCTAGCAGAAATAAAAAAAGAATTGCCAGAAGTGTACAATTACCTGTGGCAATGCTATGGGGCACCAACATATATTGGAGACAAGATTATAGCTTCAAGTATGGGTTGCCAACAGGCTGATCCGCTTGGGCCCGCCATATTCAGTTTAGCGATCCAACCGATAATTTCAGATCTAAATTCAAAATTCAACCTATGGTATCTTGACGACGGCTCCCTATGCGGAGACGCCGTCACGGTACTAGAGGATCTACAATTAATAATTAATAAATTTTCGGATATCGGTCTAGCCCTAAATTTTACCAAGTGCAAAATCTTTTTACCAAACCACCACAAATACATGACACCGAGATAGCGAGCCTGGTGGAGGCCAGGGAAGCCTGGTGCGACTCGTGCCCTGGAGTGAACGCCCCGGCCACGAGACACAACCAAAGAGCTTGGGACACCCCCCGGCTCATGGCAACCCATGCTACACTGCTCGACAATAGTCCGGACGATTCGGAACGGGCCCGTATACTGGCAGTCTCTACGAGTGAGGCAGGCCACTGGTTGCACGCTCTACCCTCACGCAACATAGGCACAGTTCTGGATCCGAGTTGCTTGAGAATAGCAATCTGCTTGAGACTCGGAGCCAGAATATGTGTGCCTCATACGTGCGCCTGCGGCAGAGGCGTGAATCAGCTGGGGCGACACGGCCTTTCATGCATCAGAAGCGCCGGCCGCCTATATCGCCATGGTGCCATAAATGATATAATCCGCCGTTCGCTTGCCACTGCCGCCGTACCTTAGAACCCGCAGGTATGGCGAGAGACGACGGCAAGCGACCGGACGGTGTCACTTTGGTACCATGGAAACTTGGTAGAGCCCTGGTGTGGGATGCGACCTGCGTTGACACGTTGGCCGCATCCCACATTCAGGCAACTCGCTCACAGGCCGGCGCAGCGGCTGACCAGGCCCAAACCCTAAAGCGCCGCAAATACTCCGCCTTACTAAAGGATTACGAGTTTGCGGCGCTTGCGGTGGAGACTTTGGGACCCTGGTCAGCCGATATGAAAACCTTCATGAGGGCCCTGTCGCCGCGGCTGGTACATGCCTCGAGAGATCCCAGAGCTGGCGCATACCTCTCGCAAAGAATTGCCCTGGCTATTCAGAGAGATAATGCTGCCAGCGTAATGGGTACAATGCCGCAGGCGGAGCTGCTTGAAGGAGTATTCTTTTTATAATATTTTTATTGTATTTTAGGTATTTTAAATTAGGTAGATTAATTTAATTTATTTAGTTTTAGGAAATTTAAATTTTATCCTGTTCGTTTAGTGTACTTTCTTTTAATAAAGAAGTATTTACCGTTAATGACGACCGCTTTAGCTTAGTTGGTAGTGAACCTGCCTATGAAGCAAGAGGTCCTGGGTTCGAATCCCGGTAAGGGCATTTATTTGTGTGATGAGCACGAATATTTGTTCCTGAGTCATGGATGTTTTCTATGTATATAAGTATTTGTATGTATGTATCTATTAAATATATCGTCGTCTAGTATCCATAACACAAGCCTTATTGAGCTTAATATGCGGCTAGTTCGATTTGTGTAAGATTGTCCCCTAATATTTATTATTTTATTATTTATTAATGTCTTATTAAATCTGTGCGCCGTGTACGTGTACGAACGCACTACAAGCAAAGTTTAAGAATGCGTAAGGATGCTCCAGTATAGATAGAACTCACACAGATGTGCTATCGCGCGTCTATGTAAATATGGGTCGCGTGTTCCTAAACGGCCGAAGTCGGACTACTTATTCTGCCGTCCGATATCTATAACTGGACTAACCCCTATACAAGTCCATAGAGGTTAGTCTAGTTTTTGACATAGGACGGCAGTATTCGTCTTTATCCCATCAAAAACATTACATGTAAAAAGATGCAAGTCTTGCAACGCAGTTCTCTTACAACAAAAAAGTTTTGAGATGTAATGTTAAACCAAGTCAGTACCGGGGGGGTGTCTGACAAGATCTCAGTCTAACGTAAAGCTGCGTCCTTACATACGTAAGTAAAACTTACATACGTAAATCCCGCCTTAGATTGAAAGAAACTTCAATTAGTTACCATACATAGCCTTTCAGTTGCTTTCGCACCGGATGACCTTACCTCTAGCACAACTATGACTCAATCTAGGTCACACGAAAAAACTACATATCCTTGGCCATTCAATATAGTGCGAAAGTGACAGGCCACGCTCTGTCCCGCAACAAGCGAATTCGCAGCTAATTGTATTGTCCTAACAGGTCGGGTAAATTCCACTTCTATTAGTTTCCAATAGTTCAGTCTTACACGTGTTGTCTTGACTGATAACTCTCTTCGATAACGGGCAGAGGGCAGCTGGGATCTGGCTAAAACCGGTTTTAGGCACATTAGAAGACAGACATTACTTCAGCTATCAATGACCCGCTGGCCCCACAATGACCTAATAAATGGCCCACTTTTGTCGATGATTCGTAACGAACAGTGATCGGCGATTTGGTTGTCGCGCCCCGAGATATCAAGTAGAAATAATAGCATGGAGACACTTAAATTGTTAGAAAAAAATGCTATTTATGTGTAATAGTTATACGACCTTTTTCAACACACTTGCGAATAAAGAGTAGGTAAAACTTATAATTTCGAACTATTGTTTTTGTACTTATTTTGTGGATTATCTAACAACACCTCGTCGCGTGGTGTAGTGCGGGGCGTGCGCCGATGTACAGGTACACAGTGTCGGCGGGGGTATAATATCCGCCGACCGAGCCCCCGGCGTGCACTCATTAATCAATTGGTTGTAATTATAGCACTAGTGCGGTAGTGTAAAATAAAATGCACGTGTGTTTAGCCGCGCGTAAAAATGCTAATAACAATGAAATAAGAATCACTTTATGAGCCAGTATGTCGAAAATATTTATAAAATGGGCGCGTCATTCTTGGCAACGTTATTCCCGAACACTGGATAAGAATTCTCGATACCCTAGAACAAAGTCGCTTATCGCTTGGTTATATAGTTTTTGCAGATAAAATTGTAACTTTATGATTTTTACCATAAAGTGCAAATTGCGGTACGTTTTTTCTCGTACGTAATTAGGGCAATTATCTATGGAATCGATCAATTATTCTAATTTTGTCTAGTGCTATTTTTAACTACCTACTATTTTACTCGCCTTATAAATAATAGAGGACTCATTAAATTGAGCAATTTTATGTTAATGATAGGTTACCTAACGACAGCCGTTTCTATTTTCAGCTCGACATTTTTCTATTTTATTACTTTGAAGTGGTGGAGTTTCAGTCCCCGCGATGAATACGGGCGGCTGAACCCGCGAGTATGCGTGACTTTATAATTATAATGGACTGTAATGGAGTGATTCTATGTATGAATGGAAGATGATGGTTTGAGACGAATGAGAGGTGAAAAGTCTGATTTATGTTCTGTTGAAGTTTTAGGTGCGATTACGAATGTACCATAAACTGTATAATTATTTTTACGTTACACCTGCCCATAAAGTGTCAGTAACCGCACGCTACACGTGCGGAAAATCCCACATCATGGCCTGGGGGAGACGTAAAATTTTGTACTTACACGGGCGATTATAGAAAGCCTCAGATCGCATATTTATCGCCCTTGCCTTCGGCTCGGGCGTCAAATACCTGCGATCTGAGACATTCTTCGTTTTATCAACCTAGATAATGTACTACCTAGGTTGATAAACCTAGGTAAATGACTTTTGCTCAAGTCCTAAGTAAAAACGAAACATTTTTTGCCACATCTGACCATGAAGTTGCCTTTTCCGCCACTTTCTGGCCATAATTGTAGGCATAAAATGATATACATAACACATATTGACGTCTCTCGCTTGCAGCTCGGGCCGCAAACATCTACAATCCTATATTTTTCTTCACCATAGCCAGGTGAACAAAGATAAACATAAAAAAACGATGTAGCCGCTACGCCGCTGCGATGAAGGCAGCAAGCGTGCGACCTCCATTATGAGTCTTTGGGGAGACCTATGTTCAGTTAAAATGATGATACTGAGGTAAAACATACCTACGCATTTAACAAAAGTACACACTTAGGTAAATGAAAAATAAAAAAAGTTTGCATGGAACTTCTAGAAGTTACCAGTAGGTACCCACCTAACAGTAGCTGCCATCTCCAGAATTTGACATATAGGACAAAAAGCGTCAATCCCCGAATTTTGGAGCTTAAAACCTGGACACGTCAACAGCAACCCTTTTTTTCGCTTCCAGAGGGGGGGGGGGGGGGGGGGGGGCTCGGGCCGCGGTAGCAGAGCAAACCCGGACTACAAATGAAGTCCTCGGGCTCGGACGTTCCCCAGACGCTCTCTAAACTAGGACAAATCCGGGGAAACCCGGACGGATGGTGTACATTTTCCTTAAGATGCTGTAGATGTTCTTGCCCTTCGGGCTCGTATCGCATCACACACAACTCGCTTTTTTTGATCCCTATATTACAACTGTTGCATAATTCCGGGTGGCCCAAACCTAGACTTCAAAAAATTTTTTTAGATTCTTCACGTCGTGGGCTATCAGAATATACCCCATATAATTAGTTATGTTAGCCAATTTTTCGTAGTTTTCGAGTTATGAATTTTTGAACTTTTCTTTGCTAAGAAATTCTGATAATAAAAAAAAAACGGTTGTCTGTAAAGTCGATTTCACAATGGAACGCCTCAGAGCGAGATAACGCCGCATACCTACGTCATGTTTTTTCGTGCGTGCAGCCGGCTCCATCGAATTAGAAGACGTTGTCACGTCAAAAATCCTGTTTTTAGGATTTTTTTTATGAATTACTAATTTGGAAACTTCCCAGGATTATGTTACAAAACGAAACATTAAAAAAAATCAACAGTTTTTTTTAATAACTAAATTGCTTCACCTCAGTATTTCTTAGGAAACGAAAGTTTAAAAATTCATGACACGAAAACTACGAAAAATCGGCTAACATACCTTCTGATAGACCACAGCATGAGGAATCTAAAAAAAATATTTTTGACGTTGAATGACCAGCATAATTGGAACTAGTAATGTAACATCGGTTATGTTATCTGTGACGGTGTTATTAAAATGTAGGTATGAATAATCATAATATTTTAGAAATCGCGAATATTATGAAATTGTAGTCGGCGACAGCGGCGCTGCAATGGCGGTCATTCTTATGGTCCCCAAACAAATAATTTGGAATTTATAATAGGTGTGTAGATAAAGCAGTGTATGTAACTGTACATAATTAGACATAGAAATACTCGTGTGATGTAATTATGAAACTCGCATTCGGCTCGTTTCATAAAACCACAATCTTTACATTTATAAAACTTTACAATATTAAAGATGTTAAGGCGTGGAGTATCATTGTATTTCACAGTTTCGTGCATAAACTGGGCCTGCCCAAACGTCATCATAAATCCAGTGTGATGGAAATCAGGGGTGAGAATTTATTGCCATGTATTTTTCTATGTTTTGACGTTTCAAATTTACAAGCTTTATAGTCCCACACGATAGGACTATAACTAAAGTTAGATATGTATTATTATAATTAAATTTTGTTTTGGGTGCATTTCCACTATTTCCAATTACGTGGGGCTAGGCGGAGTGGAGGGGAACAGATTTGAAATCTCCATTCAGTTTTCACAACGCAGGTGGAAATTTCGAGCACTATGATTCTTCAACTCACGGTCCATTCTTCTCTGCTCCGCTCAGGCTCGGCTTACGTGGATACACACCCTTAATTGCTAAAACACGCAAGTAGGTACGTTTACAGCGATGTTTATTTATAATGTTATCAGCTCCAATGTCACCCCTATGTGAAAGCTCGTGGCCGTTCGTGGTCACTATACATCTCACGTGCGGCGTACGAGTATAAGCGTAATAAGCGTTCAGATTTAACATTTCATGCCACTGATTATGCCATGGTCCATATACATCGAGTCATTGGCACATGGTGAATCCGTGTGGATAACTTGCCGTAATATGGTTTGACCCATGGTCCAATACGCGGTACGTTCCTTCTGCCTAAGTCAAGATAATGTTGCCAATATTGTAAACGAGGATATTGAACCTCGTTTACAATAATGTCATCTGCTTTCACAGGACGAACGCGTTGGTTTTATTGTACCATGGTTTGAACAATAGGCGACCACGCGTCGGAAGAACCCCCCCCCCCCCCCCCCCACACACAAGGTGGACTGTGGAAGATACGGGTGGCGAAGGACCGGTTATAGAGGCGTTCTTTGAGTAAGGCTTTTGTTTTCTTTCAGCTGACTATGATGATATTTTTAAGTTCCACAGTGTGACTAGGTACATACGAGACCTACAGTCACGAGTAAATGTGAAAATACATTTACACCTACCTATATAATGCTTACAGTCGTTAAATGAAATAGTACAAATTTTATACTCTTGCACCGGTGGTAGATCAAAACTTCAAACGCGATTTTTCGGCAGGCTGAAAAGTGATTTCAGGCTGTTTCAGACTTGGCTCTTTCACCATAATAAAAGATCGAAAATTCACCCTAGTTACCGTTGTTTTCAGGCGCCTGAAACATGTTTTCAGTTCGTTTGAGGACATCGACTGATGGCGCAATAACCTGAAAACCCATTTTCAGGCGTTTTCAGGACCCCTTATGGGCCTTTGAACTACACTTGGCACTATGGCGAAATTTCTCGAAGGAGTGAAAGAGACAGCACTATTAGAAAGAGACAGCTATATTGCGAAAGTTCGAGAAGTGTGTGAAAGAGACAGAACATTCCTAGAAAGGCACAGCAATATTCGTGAATGTTCCAGTCGAGTCGAGCATTGAACAATCTAGATTGTCTAGAACACTCGCGATGCGTCGCGTACCGAGGGGTCGGCTTTCCTAGAATTGGACCGATTATTCGAGATAGGATTTCTCTGGAATAATCTAGAGCAAAGGTCTCCGGATATATAAGCCGCGCAGTGTGGCCTAGTGGACAGTTTGAACTAAACCACGATACTGTGAAGATCTCGAGACGAACCTAAGAGAATAGTGAATAAGTGCGTTATAGTAAAGTGATTTAGTAGTGTTAGCCTTGTTAATGTTAATTAGTAATTTGGTAATAAAGTTTGCGTTTTTAATTAGTGTATTTTTCTATCACGTTACCTACCCCACGAATGTAACAATACCATTGGAAATTGACTTCAAGACTGTTGATGATCCTTGCGCAACAAGATAAAATTATAGTAAAAGGGAAACTATATCCTCCTCTATCGCATGTTAGTAATTTTTATTAAAAAAATAATGGCATCTTGAACGGTCAGACCTTTTTCCTTATTCAATTTCCTCAATATTGACAAACGTGACCCATTTCATGGGCCTTATCATTCACTCCTTCATTTTATTCATTTTAGCGAGATATTTGAATCTTTCCGAAAACATTTTGCCGAGACCGTATATGTGATGACGAAATCAGTGTCATATACACATATGTATGTAATATAATGTCGCATATAATTTAACAGAAATAATACAAAACTCAATGGCTATGTAAAGGCGAACTTTTCCCTGTGCTTTTGACTGAAAATAACCTAGTCGTATTATTTTTAATGCTGTCAGCGATTTTGAAAGATAAATACGAGTCTTTAATAAATGGTTTCAGATTTTTAAGACCCTACTGGTAGTATTGTGTCACCCAAATAGCTTTAGAAATTTTATGCAGCATAATTAACTAATAACGCAACATACTTAATAACTATTATACACCATATATTATGGCAATCGTTCCGGTAGTTTTTGCGTGATGCGCGAACAAACATAAAATTCCTACGATTTTATTATAAATATGTATGAACGTGACTTTTATAAGTATTATTTTATCACAAAAAACAGCAATGCTTTAAGCCAATCACTAAGCAAGAGTAACTTTCTACAGTTCTATTCAAGAACAAGTCTAGCCCATTAAGAAGCGTGTGTGTAAACCGAACCATTACATTTAAGTCGGCAACTTGAACTCCCGGAACCATAAAAAGAGTAAAAACTGCCCATAAACCCACTCAATATGCATTACCGGTAATTTATGCGTAGCCCTCAACCCTCGGTAGCTTTTTATAAAATGTCACAATTCGAAAAGCTAAGTTTCCATAGAATATTTCAAAGCAAATAGCATCAGTTTGACAAGGGTGTGACACGGGGTGGCTGAGTGCCAATTACACTGGCAACAAACGGGTTCGTCACACCTGCTGTGTTCCGACCTGTAAAATTATAGTAAATTGAAATTTGTTAAAGTTTGAGTAGTTTTGGAAATTTGAATGAAACATGGGTCGGCCGAAGTGTCCTGCTTATGTTTGATCTTTGCGTCTTATTTTGGAGTAAGCCAATATTTCTCATTGCGCAAAATGGTTATTTTGCTGACCATACGGAATACATTTACAGACTGACTGAAGAATTTCAACAGGTACACTCTAATCTGTTACTTGCCATATTCACATGTAGGAATCGAATGTTATATGTATTAAAACACGTGGTTCTTACAATCGTTTATTGAACGTGTTACCATGTATGTAGAACGACAGGTCGTAACATCCTAACATATATTTCGTCTTCGACATTGCGTCGGAGCTTAAATAGTACATTTATATTACTTGCCTAGGGTGTTAAATAAAGAATGTCTCAGACCGCAGGTATTTGACGCCCGAGCCGAAGGCAAGGGTAAGTACCGTCGCCTGTGGTAAGTACAAAATTTTACGTCTCCTCCAGGCCATGAAGTGGGATTTTCCGCACGCGTAGCGGGCGGTTATTGCCACTTTATGGCCAGGTGTAACGTAAAACAAATATTTTAACCGAGACTTATTCTCAATCTAGTTATTATTTAGACCCACATGTGTAGTGAGACAAGTGTTATGGCTAGCGTCTGAAGCATTTTTCTCTAGCATATCCCCCATCCTAATCTCCCGGGAGTAGATAATACTGGAGCCACACGGGTGGCTTTATTCCATTACGCCGGTCTGAAAACGGTACCGAAATTATTTTTACGGGTCCCGTAATTCAATTTATTGTTTAACTGGTTTGTTTACGTGACGTACCGTGACTAGAAATAAATAGCCGGCATATTGTATACAAAATATTACGTGGAAATGAAAATGGGAATATGTTTTGGATACAAAACAACAGCTACCCAATTACGTAATTTCCTTCTATTTTTTTACCAGTAAATAGCTCCATTACCATGGAGATACGGTGTATATATAACTAGTGACTCCTCTTGGAGTTTGCAATAAATATATACGAGTATGTAGGAACTAGGGCCGGTAAGTGGATGGCTCTGAGCCTGGTTCGCTGTAAACAGCCATCTTGATAATAGTTCTCAAAAATAAACACGCAGATATATCACACAAAAGAAATAATCTAGCACTTGCGGAATGTAAACAGATCATCAAACGCGGAGAGTTCTAAGCTTACGTTCGGCAACAATGCGCTCCAATCTTCAAAACCAGAATCTCTCTGTCACTGCGCTCCTCGCGTATTTTAGTCTCAAGTTGACGTTTACGAGCCTTCTGCGGGTAGTTATTAAATGTCAAGTCAAGTTCATACTTACCCGCCAAAGACCAAGCACAGACCACTCCCAAGCGATGTTTTGACAGTTATGTTTAAAACTAGTAGTAGTTTAATATAATTGTCGAACCAGCTCACAAATTCATGACAATTGGTTGAGAAATGTGACCTGTAGAGGAGAACAGCCAGTCATCCGCCGGACATAGGAAAGCATCTTTGCCCAAACTGAAACAGAGATCTTTACTCGCTTCACTCACTCGGTCAATAATCCGTAAGAACATGCTGACTACAGGTTAATGATAACTGCATGAACTTTACTCCAGTACCCATTTTCCAAGTTCCCTGGAAAGATCCGCAGAGGAGTTTCCCTTAAGATTAAATTAAAGCACACATAACAGCTCGGCACCGGTACAGCGATGGCTCCGCTCGAGCCGCTCAGTATTCTTTGTAAAGCGTGTCACACACTAAGCAGATACGATAAGATATCTGTATCTGAACGCATATCTGTCAATATCGCTCCCTATACAATTCAATGAGCTAACACACACAGCGCAGATAACTTATATTTTATCGTAAAGTATCTGTGGGCACCGACATATATCGACAGATGGCAAAGATATTATCTGCGTATATAAATTGATCTGTGTATAATATCTGCCGATATAAATATGGTATAGTATTTTATCTGCAGATCATCAGTTCAGTTTGAAGGATTTAGACTGAATGTATCGTCTCGTATATTATCGTATCTGCGTAGTGTGTGATAGTTTCAGATCATTAAGTTATTATACGCAGATAAAATATTATCGTATCTGCGTAGTGTGTGACACGCTTAAGAAACTGCATACTGAACGCACACTTATCGGCATCGGAACGGCAACGGTTCGGCTCGGCACAGGCTAGCGGCGCGCGGGCAACACACGGTCGCCGCGCTTACATCGCGCCACCATCGCGCATGCGGCTCGTCGCTGGCGCGGGTCCGCACTGGCTTGTACTGAGGCAAACTGCCGCCTCGCGGTAAGCGCGCTGCCGGACAGTTGTAAGCGTGATGACAGCTTGGACGTACCGATTTGCTTTTGTTACGTGCTTGCGTATGATTGACGGCGAAACCATGAGGTGAGGCAGTGCCGTTCCGGTGCCGAGCTGTTATGAGTGCTTTAACCTTTATAGGTATTGGTTTATGTACCTACGCGATTTTGTAGAGTACTAGTACCTCTAGAAAAAACAAAATGGTAATCCGAGCCTGCAGTGAAATGTGGGAGTAGTTGAACCGCAAGTAAAACTATCTCCTGGCGTTCGTACCTTGAGCGGAATGTGAACCGTGAAGAAATATAAGAGTAATTTTGTATTTAGATTCAGTCCTCCTAACCTATATTTTTTACCACCGCTTACGCTGCGATCGTTTGTTTAACTCTCACCATGTACTTTGCACATAACCAATTAGGCATAACTACGATGATTGCGATACCGCTTAAATATGACTATAATAAAAATGTATACTAGTTAGTTTACATACCGATAGAATTAGCATTACCCTTATACATACCTATTGCTATAATTAAAATAAAATAATTTATTCCACGAAATACCATATTTTTAGTCTCAAATTTTAAAATTATCGCGAGCACAATCTAATTAACCTATTACTTTATGTGACATTGTCCATCATTCGTCATTACCTATTATTTGCGTAAGTGTCGCTAGGATATATCTTTTTTAAATTTTTACCCAAAAATTCTTCATATCTGAGCGACCCCTAATTTTTTTTTTACAGTTATCAGTTCGTTTAATACTTTCATTTAATTACAAAGCTACAATTTCATATTGTTAGATTTCCAACAATTTTTTCTAGCCTTTTTTTGCGCCTAGTGGAGAAAGAATTTGTTTTTTTAGACCGCCCTACATGCGCATCTCCACTGCAGATAGCGGGATGAAAATTGGAACTTTAAGGGACGTAAATGTGCTTCAATTCAACCCCTAAAGGGGTGAAACGGGGGATGAAAGTTTGTATGAAAAGTCGTAAATTCACGTAGACGACATCGCAGGGCAAAGTTACAATAATTTGTGTCTGTACACTTACGATATTTTTCCGGTTCCCTCATTGTAAATAAGGGATGCATATATGTGTAAATACTTTTTTGTAGTTTGTATTGTTACAAATTAAATTAGAATGAGTAAATAGTCCTTCAAATCCCGATCCCGAGATCCCGATGTTATAGGTATGTCCCCAAATGTGACCAAATTGAGGGTTAAAATTTCGTTTTATTTTTCCATACAATGTTTGGATATGTTAATAAAAACGAAACGAAACAAAAGCACGCAGAATAAAACAATGAACATGTAGATTTTGCACTAACGTGAAATGATGTTACCGTAATAGACGCAAACAAAGATTTATGTGCCAACTCGTAGCCTCTATAAAAGCCTCTGACAATATAATAAATAGCAAGCGAGCGCGTTCCAACAGGGATACATCGAACACTGTGATTCTTTTTGAAGAGTTTTTTTTAGGTTATGACTTGCAATTTTGTCACATTAGTGCTGGCCAGTTGTTTTGGATGGGTTTTAAAATTGGAATCCGACTTAACCAAGTTTGTTTACTTTTTACCTACGACAGACGGAACGGAACGGAGGCGGTTTATGTGTTTGGGGTTAGAGGTTGTTTGTGTATGTGTTGTGTATGTCAGTTACCATTTTTCTGAAAAACTGCTAGACCGCTTTCGATTCGGGGTTTTTAAACGGTTTTATTTAGCTTACCGTGTTTGTGTCAAGTTTGTAAGTTTGTTTGGGTCAAATCTTGCGGCAGCTTTTTCAACTACTTCTACTAAACCGATTTTTATGAAACTTTGCACACAGATTCTGTTTCCGTGACAATACAACATTATTTATTTAAAAAGGTGATTTGATCGAGAGCGAGAGTTATATTTCACTAAAATTGGTTTGGTCTTTTTTGAGAATCTACCCGCTTGGCCTGCTTTATTCCCGTCACTATTCCTATGGAAGTATTTACCAAGAAAAAATGTATCCTATGTTTCAAGCCAGAATTTGGTCTACTTGTATGACCAATTTTAGTTTAATCTATTCAGTTATTACTGCGTTATTTAGTAACAAACATTCAATAAACATACAAAAATCTCCACAAACTTTTACGGTAATAATATTACTAGAATAAAGATTTCTTTGAGTGTGGTTGAGGGTGGTTTTTAATTTTTTTTATTTTTAGCTTATGAGATGCAATTTTATCACGTAGGTAGTGCTGCCCAATCGTATTAGATGAGTCTTAAAATTGAAACTATACTTGGTATATAACAATAACCAGTCACTGAGGGTAGAATCACTACATTTACCTGTAGTGAATAACTTCATGTGGCAGTTGCTTATAAATCATAAATAATTCTTAACTTACTTAATAACTTTTTAAATCATTAATAAATCAATATTCCTTGAAAACTTTGTCAATATCTTTTTGTAACACTTTATTTAGTAGTTAAAAAATATTTGAAAGTTGACATGAGTCATCAGTTATCTCAAGGCTATTTAGGTAATTAATATTAAATGATTTTGACATCAAATTTAACAGTTCATTCACTATTAAATAAAATTTTCTACGACTACGGGTCATGATTTCATTTCAAAAAATATACGATTTCTTTGCCAAGTGAACAGATACCACTTTTTCAATTCAAGCCATTACACTACAAGTAATACAAGGTATATTAGACTTAACTTAATCCTTTAAGTCTTTTGGACACAGTGCCTCTATCGCAAAGACGCTAAAGGAAACACATTGTAATCCAATGACGTGTCGAACCAGAACAAATGAGTTGGGCTCCAGTGGGCCATCGATGTATGTGCCCCCCGAGATAAGCGCGAGTTGACGCGAGCGTGAGAAATATGACCGGGCCGCGGGCGAATTTGATAGGTTACCTATTTAGGATTTTGTATCGGTCGGAACAGTAATCGGTGGCTTTAGGTACAGCTAAAATACATGAATACGCTTAAATGTGGCTCAGGATAGTAAAATACACTTTCCCGAAAAGTAAACATCCTTATCATTATGTACAATTGTAAACCTTATTCAAAAGTGCGCTTTACCAGAAAGAGAACTTCCTCATAACCCACATTTTCCATTGTTATAAAAAGTACAGTTTTTTTTAAATATTTGTCTATATACTTATCAGCCACGGGCGTCCGCTGCCTCCCCCATAGATTGCCTTTTTCTTTTTCAGTGCGGTTCTGAGCAGACCGCATTCGAGTCATAAATCGAGAGTTTAAGCCGCCTCACTTCTGTGGACACATTTTTGTCGAAATTCCTGCTGATTTTAATGGGATATCAGTCTATTTATTAAAAGTCTGGGATCACTTCCAAATAGATTAAAATGCCTCAAAAATTTGCAGAGATCACGACAAAAATGTGTCCGCCCACAGAAGTGAGGCGGTTTAAACGCTCGATTTTTGACCCACTCACCGGTTCCCCGCTACTTTCACGAGGTCGTCTGTCCATCGAAACTCGGTGGAAAAATGTCTACCTCACATAATGCAAAAAACATATAGTTCACTAATAAAATCTTTAAATACGAAGCAGATTATGAGATTGAATATCAGAAATTCAATGCTCTATATTTTTAAAACCCCATTCAGAATTTATTCATACTCGTGTACATTTTGGGACTGAGTACATTTCCATTAATATCTCGGATGACAGTGCCCAAAGGTGAAACCTCTCCAAAACAAGGCAAAACCGTCACATCCCAAGAAACTTATAATAAAATGGAAATAGATGTGTTTATACCACATAAACTACAGAAATATATCGAGATAGAAGGAAATGGTTCGTCCATTTGTATGGGCTCCAAGCATGTAACGTTTTTCGCTTGGCGATTGATGCCAAAAGTGTAGTTTAATGATGGAATAGTACATTGTGCACCGAGGGTAGTAAGAAGGGGATTACTAACGAGAGTCTATTAGAAGCCCGACGCCGTAGGCGGAGGGCTTTTAATGACTCGAGTTTGTAATCTTCTTACTGCCCGTGATACACACAATGTTTTTCATCACATTTGCGAGGAAAAAAAAAATAAAACATAAAAATGAAATAAACTAAACGCACCCGCTAAGAGACAACTTCAACTGTCAACTTTTTCAATATAGTCTTCCACAGATAATGCTAAGAACTGCGTTTAGTTTTTAAACTTGACAGGCAATGTCGCCAGATTGTACCGATTTTCAAAATAAAATTTTAAACTAAATTAATTTAATTGCATTAAAATAATCGCAAAAACTACGGAAATAATAGTAAAATATACCATATAAGTTTTATTTTACACTAAAATTGGTTTTGTAGCCAAGTTTTGAAGATGTGAAATAGCCTTGGCTGATTCGAAACCTCCTTAGTCTGAAATGACGTACGACTTTTAAAACTAAACTCATAACTCCCGAGGGAGTTATAGATTTTCATACAGTTTTTCCTCCCGTGGGAGTTATAGATATTTGTAACCCACGGGGGGTAAATCGGCTCGAGTTGGTCTATAAGCGCGCGTGTTATAACACCCTTTACGAGCAAGTGTGATGAAATAGTACATTGTGTGTCAAGGGCGGTAAGTAAAGAATTACAAATGAGTGTTTGTTACAAGGCCGAGGCGAAGCCGAGGGCTTTAATAACACGAGTTTGTAATTCCTTTACCGCCAGTGGCACACACAATGTTTTTCATCACACTTGTGAGGAAATCTGATTAAAATAACCTTACTTAACCTGAATAAAATTGTAAAACTGACAGTGACATTAGTGACATATTCCATAGACAATGCGAACGTCAAGTCACGTTCGGAAACCATAGCGGTAAAGACTAAAAATGGTTTATTTTATATTTGCAAAATACTGAAATACTATATTTAAACATTTAATTAATGTTACATAAATATGTGTTTACTATTTGCAATAACAGTTCTCTTTAAATAAATATTTCAGTGATAAAAGTTAAAAAACGTAAGTTGGCGTTTCCTTTCAAAATAACAAATAAGAGTAAAACAGAACCAGCGTTTCAAATTTAAAAAGAAAACCATTACGCCCTAAGGCGTAATAGGTCATTGACGGCCCGCAGAACCTACGTGTAATGACACCATTTTCGAGCAAGTGTGATGAAAAATATATTTTTTTCATTTCATTTGGTGGTATTTGAACAATTAATTATACCATTATTATCAAATCTGATAATACTATGCAACTGAAGTTAATGGCGTGCAAAGTAGATCGCGAGGTCCGAGGTACACACACTTTTTTTTTCTACCTCGATATATTTCTGTGGTTTATAGGTACTTATAATCAAATGCTATTAGAATATTTCAAACCGTCCTATTCTAGTAGGTACATTACACAACTAGGGTGGTAAAACAAAATAAGGCCGAGATCGCAAATGTTTGCGGCCCGAGCTGCAAGCGAGGGACGTAAATATGCGATCGAGGGCTTTCTTTATTACCTCCCGTGTTGTGTACATCATTTTATGTCTACACTTGGCCAGAAAGCGGCTTCCGTACGAGTAGCGTGCGGTAAAAGCCACTGCGGTCAGGTGTGGCATAAAATGCCCTATTTCTTTTTTTTCTTTTAAATTTATGTTGAAACTCATTGATATCGTATTGTATATTTACCGTGTACGTTTGTGTACGAATAAATTTGAACTCTTCTCTTTAGACTTACTTCAAAACTCCCGGAAATCGAATACTCAATGTTTTGTAGGTTTTATTTATAAAATGGTTGTAGAATGAGGAATCAGTAGGGCGAGAGTTCGAATACTGATAGCTTTTTGGTTGGAATGTCAGTCGAAATGAAAAGGCAATCCATGCGACATTAATATTCAGATTGATGTTAATCTTTATTTGGTTTTCAAATATTACGATGGTATGACAAAATAAAAAATACCATGGTTTTTTTCTGCTTTTCCATACTTATTTTCCGGATAACAGTACTATCAAAGAGAAAGCTTACCAATGATAAATTCGTTCTATTTTTGGGGCACCCAGCCAAGCCTTTGTTGTATCTATTTCGCAATTCATTTTGAACACTAGTGGTTTTGTCAAAAACAAGGCGCATTTGGTCTGGCTGAGTGCTATTGTTTGTGTTACTTTGTTTTAAATTAAAGCAGGGTTGAATTAAGCTGCTCTTTTGTACGATTCTCTTAATAAATGACATAGAGATTTAAAAAAAGATTCTGTGTATTTCTTATACAGAGACTATAAATAGTCTGTTGTCTAGGATCTATACTAGTTTGTCAGACTGCGTCGTCTAGTCTCATCAGCTACTTATTGTATTCTGTTCGTTTATTTTGCGTTGTCTACGCTACTTGAAGGTTCTCTGAAACAGATTGGTTTTCAACGATAAGACTGTTTGTAATAACGAAGTTATGCATCTTCATTTTGAAGCGGTATTGCAAAAAATATATCGAGCGATTACATCATCGAGAAATAGCATCCGATTTCCGAGGTTTGGAAGCGATCCTGCCACTCCGCTATTCTGCCGTCCACTAGGACTATGAACTTCCATAGTAAAAGTCGCCTTTTAGACTAGGACGGCAGTATTGTTTCCCGCCTTAATACTAGCTTCACGTATGAGATCGGGAACCTCTCATAGGCTGGTCTTCTTTTCTCTTTGAGTGCAGCGTTCTTGGCAAGCTCGTCCGCTTGAATGAAAATGTCTGTTTTTGAGGGCTATGGCCGTTGCCCTATGCAACGCTGCCATCTCCACTTTGTAGACCGAGCAGTGGTCCCCCAGTTGGAAGATTACGTAGCTTGTCTTCCGCTCTCCTTTCCAAACCGTGATGGCCGCTCCCACCTTACCCCACACATCGTATCTATGAAGTGATTTTGAAAAGAAAATCTAACAAACATAGCAATGTATCTTGCGATACCTACCGATACATGGTGGCTTTAAAAAGTTCATCCTCCCTTTTATCAGCCTAATGTCTAACAACGACAGCAAGTATTCAGCTCGACTGAAGCATGAAATACCTTCCGGGGATTTCCCCTAACTGTTATTTCACTAAGTCGTATAAGAAGTGCATTCCCTAATTTCCGTGGGTAAATTTTAAAGGGGAGGTAAATCCCCGTGAGAATTGCCCAGGAGCGATTTAACGGCACTCGATTTATGTTGGGGGAGTATGAGGGAAAGTCCTGTATGTGTGGTGTCGGCTATAAGATTATGCCGAAAAGAAAGATCGCTTTATGTATATTAAACTCGTAAATTCAGTGTTTTATGAATAATGGTAGTAAAAACATCTAATGTACCTACCAACTAAGTACAGCCTTAGCTAAAAGTATTGAGTATGCCTGTTTTTGTGGAATAACTTAAAATTAAATATTATTTGTAATATCTAATATAAGTATTCAATATAATCAACACATGCAAAATATTAAGTTTTTATGAATCAAGGAAATTGTCTTCAATACCACCTCAAGTATAGTAATTGTCCGTTCAACTGGGCTAATGCTGTTAACGAATACAATGCCATTGAGCGAACAATGCCATTGAGAGAATACAATACCACAAAAAAAAATAACAATGCGTAACACGAGTAAACCCGGGCGGTCTACCTGGCTCCCCGTTGAATCTGTAAAAGCAAAATGCATTATTATTTTTTTGTTTGAAAGCATTTGCCGCCTTATCATTACGGACATAGAACCGATAATCCGTTGAAAGCTCATAGTATCTCTAAGTCTTTTCTCTACGGAATACGCACTTGCAGACCGTCGGGCGAATGTGAAATGCAAAACAAATTAAGATCGCACTTATCTATAACTGCATTTACACTTTACTGTCTAGTAAATAGAATCTAAAATCTAATGATCTTTCAAGGCAGTTATACTATTTTGACACTATATTCTCGTTATCCTAATTTGTGGTTTACCTCTCAATGGCATTGTATCGTTAACAGCATTAGCCCAGTTGAACGGACAATTTCTATATCTATTTAGATAAAAAACGGATGTGAAAAAACCTTCCTTCCGAGTGAGCTATTGCAGATTTTATTTATGCGAATGGAATTTAACAACAATTACAATAATGCTTTCTTGAAGAATTTCCAAATTTTTATTAGAAAAGCAGAAAATCACGTGCAAATGATTGGCTTTTGTATGAAAATACATGAGCGCTCAACACTTTTGGCCAAGACTTACAAGACGTACATACGAAAAATAGTGCTTGCCGACGGGAAAACTATAAGTTTTTGTTTTTTATCTTGATCCTGACCTTTTGACCTAATTTTTAATTTGTATTTTTTTGGACGGAGAGGACGTAGGGTATGAATAAATAGTATTTAGTACACTAGTCAGCATGCGCGCTAAGTAGTTAAAATGTTAGGTCAAATCTACTATCGTTAATTTGTACTTACTCGTACAAATGCTACTTTATTAGCGCGTCGGAAAGACATCTGATGGGAAGGATGGAGATAATGATTTATATAAGTATAACATAATTCATTCTGTCTGAATTAAATTAAAAATGATTGACAATTTATATTTAATTTCTGCAATACCTATTTAGTTTTTTTTGTATTATTAAACGAGCCATTTGCTTAGGGCCTGCTTCCGCATAGGGATGTGGTATTTTGAGAATATGTTATGATTTAAGAATCGAACGAGGGATACTATCCAATAATACTTTATTGTACATAAAAAGAAAATTACAATGCAAACTTATATATAAGTTTAAAGAGCCTCGATTATATTTGAATATCACAAGTAATTTTAATAATATAAAATTGCAACCTAACCTGACCTAAAGTATAAATTAAACATTTTATTATTAACCTAAAAATGCTTTCGGCTAACTTGGACCACGTTTTAAGATCTAATTGAATTTATCTGGCGATATACTGAACCCCTTATTACGAGAACGGTTTAAAATTGAAGTATAATAGATACGTACTGCAGTGCAAAATGCTCGGCATTGTTGGATTTATTCCCATGACAGGGATAAAGGCTTTTTTCGCTGAAATGCTTCCGAATGGCATTTTTATTGTGCAATGCTTTCATTACCAGTGTTGTAGCCATTTGATAAATAAATGTCAGAAGTATGGCTTTTACGTCCAGTCACCACACGTGAATGTAACGGCACTTGCCACACCCAAACTCAAACTCATTTATTTCTGCAAGTAGGCCTCAAGGACTCTTTTACATGTCTGATTCTTTTCTTTTGGCGCTTCGGTAGATGACCTTCTGGTGAAAAGTGACACTGTTTTTAATTTAGCCGTGTAAGTCGTTTATTGTATTTTACTGACAAAGGTCTGTTTAAAAGTAAACTGCAATATTTAGCTTACTCGCTTCGCTGCCTCGAAGTCGTCATCAGCTAAATGAGACGTCCTCTGCTGGACAAGAGCCTCTGCCAAAGATCGTTATCTAATCGCCGCCTGCATCCGGCAGGCTCCACACCTTAAAAAATTTAAGCAAACTAAGACAGGTTTTCTATTAGTTGGCGTTAAATTAAATAAAACAAAAATGATATTAAACATGTCAACGACAGCTGATTAATTAAAACAGCAAGTTCATTTGTGATTAAAACAATAATCTAGTTGCCCTGATAATTCTAACAAAGTTATTCCTTACTTACTCGTATAATAATATGTGGTGTGTAATAAGAAACATTATATTTTTTTAATATAGTAAAGACATTTCTTGTTTCTATCATTATTTACTTATTTGTATGATTCGATCATGTTTTAATTATTTACCCTATACATATGTTGAATCAAATCAGAACTCGTAAATTGAATAATGATAAACAATATAATTATATAGATATATATCGCGAATAAAAAAAATAGTATTTTATGCAACAGTTGTATAAGTAGGCTCAAAAAATGCGAATGGCGCGAGTTGCGATACGTTATACGAGTCGCCGCGGCGGCTCGTATCGCAAATAGACACGCCATGAGCGTTTTTTGACTTAATTGTACAACGTTGCATACAATACTTTTTCTACGACTAGGTTTTAAAATATAAAATACAAAATGAAACATAGCCTGCGAACAAGGCAAATATGACATGTGACTGACAGTATGTGTCTATGGTAAACTTTTTTTTAATTTGACGTATGCTCCGAGTGACAGGCAGTGACGATATTAAAAATACTTTTTTTAAGTTGGCATCAATGAATTCAGTTCGGAAAGTTTTGTTTTTCTTAAAAACCGTAAGAATTTAATCGTTTGTTAAGTTGGTAGTTGTGCATTTTTATTGTAAAGTTAGAATTGAGCGCTTAATCCTTGACCTAAGTTTAACCTAGATTTAGAAGTCTGTGGCTGCTAGCAGTACCGTTTTGCGACTATAACGACACTAGTGCTGTTATGGGGAATAGAGTATAGACTTCTCTGAACTCATATTATGTAGGTATGTTCTTGTATTAGTGTTCGTGACCAAGTAAAAGACAGATAAAAGTACAGGAGTAGAAAAACTATCTTATAACGTCACAGTTACATAGAAAATGGGAATTTAAGTAGCCCATTATCCACGCACGGGCCAGTAAAACAGTTAACTCTCCTAACATGCCATTCGCAGCGTTACGGCTAAACTAACAACAAGATGCGCGATAACGGTGACATTACCCCGTCGATGCGACTCCCAGCAGTTAACCGGAGTTTAACCGTGAGTTATTGCGGGCAACGTCGTTTACAGCTTTACGAGCTAGTGGGCCTGGTATTTTTTGTTGGACATTTTGGTGACCTACTGCGGATCCGTCTTTTCTTCTTTCCACTCCTTTTTAAGCTTCCTAATCAAAGAAAATATTTTAAGGTTATTCGGACTAAAGTTGGTCATGATTAAAAGTGATCTAACGGTGAATAATAATAAAAACTAAGCATTCTTGTAACAAAAATGTCTCGTTCAACGAATAAATTGAGCAAAAGAAAAAGTTAAAACTTTATTAGTACATTGTGTATTTAGGGCGATAAGGAAGGAATTACAAACGAGTGTTAGAAGCCCAAGACAGTAAGTTGATGTATCCTTTGAATAGAAACAGAACCAGTGAATTCAAATTAAAAAAAACTGGCCAAGAGCATGTCAGACCATGCTCAGTGTAGGGTTCCATAGCCGTAACTATAAGGTAAAAAATACGATGTAAAAAAAGTACAACAACAAAAGAGCGTATCTTCATAGCAATTACGTCCTTTTGTTGAGAAGCGCAGTTTATCGGCAATAACTCAAAAACGGTTAATCTGATCTTGTTGAAAATAATTTTCGTTGAAAGTATTAATTGAGCGTTATCTTTGTAATTTTTTTTATATTTTTCGGACACACGGTTTAGAAGATAGAGGGGGGGGGGGGGACACAATTTTCACAACTTTCGGAGCGATTATTTCCAAAGGTATTCACTTAATCAAAAACATTACTTAAGAACCTTAAAATGTTTTCAAAAGAGCTGTCGAACTATGTACCACACGTTGACATTTTGTAAAAAAAATTTTTTTTAGCTTCTGTTACATGTATGGAGTGCCCCCCTAGATTTTTTTATTTTTATTATTTAACTACCAAACTTAGTTGCGGCATCTACAAGACATCTATATTCCAAATTTCATCAGTATAGGTCTTGTAGTTTTTGAGTAAAATGCCTGTGACATACGGACGGCCGGACGGACGGACGGACGGACGGACATGACGAAACTATAAGGGTTCCTTTTTAGCCATTTTGGCTACGGAACCCTAAAAACTGGCCAAGAGCATGTCGGACCATGCTCAGTGTAGGGTTCCATAGCCGTAACTATAAGGTAAATAAAAAAGTACAACAACAAAAGAGCGTATCTTCATAGCAATTACGTCCTTTTGTTTAGAAGCGCAGCTTATCGGCAATAACTCAAAAACGGTTTATTCGATCTTGTTGAAAATAATTTTCGTTGATAGTATTAATATGGGCCGGCAACCCTGGTGCATTGTGTTTGTTGATGCATGCTCTTTCATGCAGTATATGTTTCGTTAGGAAAAAGAGTGAGGGAAGGTCGTCGTTAGGCCGGCTCTTCTACTATTTACCTTCGTGATTTTTTTCATATTTTTCGGACACACGGCTTAGAAGAAAGAGGGACACAATTTACACAACTTTCGGAGCGATTATTTCCAAATATATTCACTTCATCAAAAACATTACTTTGAAACCTTATAGTGTTTTTTAAAGAGCTGTTGAACTACGTATATACCACACGTTGATATTTGCTGAAAAAAAAATTTTTAGTGTCTGTAGCATGTATGGAGTTCCCCCCCTAAAAATATTTATTTTAGTTGTTTTTTACCAAATTAAGTAGTGGCTCATACAAGACACCTATATTCCAAATGTCATCAATATCCATCGTGTAGTTTTTGAGTAAAATGCCTGTGACATACGGACGGACGGACATGACGAAACTATAAGGGTTCCGTTTTTGCCATTTTGGCTACGGAACCCTAAAAACCCATTACGCCTTAGGGCGTAATAGGTCATTTACGGCCCGCAGAACCTACATGTAACATTATGGAGCAAGTGTGATGAAAAAATGCATGTAATTTTTAGGGTTCCGTAGCCAAAATGGCAAAAACGGAACCCTTATAGTTTCGTCATGTCCGTCCGTCTGTCTGTCTGTCTGTCTGTCTGTCTGTCTGTCTGTCCGTATGTCACAGGCATTTTACTCAGAAACTACATGATGGATATTGATGAAATTTGGAATATAGGTGTCTTTTATGAGCCGCTACTTAGTTTGGTATATAAATAAATAAAATAAATATTTTTAGAGGGGGCACTCCATACATGTTAAAGAAAGTAAAAAAAAAATTTTTCAGCAAATATCATCGTGTGGTACATAGTTCGACAGCTCTTTAAAAAACACTATAAGGTTCCTAAGTAATGTTTTTGATTAAGTGAATGTATTTGGAAATAATCGCTCCGAAAGTTGTGTAAATTGTGTCCCTCCCCCCCTCTATTTTCTAAACCATGCGTCCGAAAAATATGAAAAAAATCACGAAGGTAACGCTTAATTAATACTTTCAACAAAAATTATTTTCTACAAGATCGAATGTACCGTTTTTGAGTTATTGCCGATAAACTGCACTTCTCAACAAAAGGACGTAATTGCTATGAAGATACGCTCTTTTGTTGTTGTACTTTTTTTTACATCGTATTTTTTACCTTATAGTTACGGCTATGGAACCCTACATTGAGCATGGTCCGACATGCTCTTGGCCAGTTATTTTATTCAACTGCAGGTAGAGGGCCATACGGATACATCTAGATTTCTATTTAGTATTTTTTCTACTCCTGTACTGTTATCTGTCTTTTACTTGGTCACGAACACTAATATAAGAACATACATAATATGAGTTCAGAGAAGTCTATACTCTATTCCCCATAACAGCACTAGTGTCGTTATAGTCATTTTACGTTATTGCTAGCATCCACAGACTTCTAAATCTAGGTTAAACTTAGGTCAAGGATTAAGCGCTCAATTCTAACTTCACGATAAAAATTCACAACTACCAACTTAACAAACAATTAAATTCCTACGATTCATAAGAAAAACAAAACTTTCCGAATTAAATTAATTGATGCCAACATAAAAAAAAAGTATTTTAATTATCGTCACATCGTGTCACCAGCCATATCAAAAAAAAGTTTACCATAGACACAACTGTCATGCCGGCTGTACACACTCGGAGAGACCGGACGAGACACGCGTGACGTCCATGTATTTTATATTTTAACCTAGTCGTAGAAAAAGTATTGTATGCAACGTTGTATAATTAAGTCAAAAAACGCTCATTGCGTCTCTATTTGCGATACTCGCCGCATTCGCGGCTCGTATCGCAACTCACGCAATTCGCATTTTTTGAACCTTCTTATACAACTGTTGCATAAAATACTATAATATTTTTTCCCTTATTAATATAAAATGACCTTTTAGTGCTATTCAATTAAGATATTGAGAAAATCCGGTTTGGCGTTTCACCCTAATCAAAGACCATTAAAACAAGAGGACTGTCATTCTCCATACTTTGGATCGTGCCCCGCCCGCAAGGGGATATCCAGGCAAAAACTAGATTTCAATAAAAACTTAATATTTAACGATGTTATAATTGAAAAAAGAAACACAGTACAGTAACAATTAGTTCGTAAACAGCTAATAATAAATAAATTCTAACATTTAAATTTTGTGTCACGCTTGCAAAGATGAATAATTGTAAATAATATAATTCTTATACCAAGCTTATACATAGATGGCGTTGTAAATATCGGGGAACAGCTTTTTGTATGGAGAATGACAGTCCTCATGTTTTAATGGTCCTTGCCCAAATGTAAAAAGATAAAAACATAGGTAATGTACCTAATGATGTATTATGTACCCATGCCCGTATTGTATTGTTGTAGGAAAAACGCTCATGGTATATGAAAGATCTTCTTGCATGTATTCTATGGGAGACAGGTAGAGACACTTGACAATTATAGATTGATTATTATAGATGGGTACGGCCACACATCATCAGCCTATATACGTCCCATAGCTGGGCACAAGCCTACTCTCATAGACGAGAGTGAATGGGATGTAGTCCCCACGCTAGCCTACTGCGGAGGATTGGGGACTTCACATACACCTTTAAATTTTTTTTAGGAGAAATTTAAAGGTGTATGTGAAGTGTTGCACGTTTCCTCGCGTTGTGTTTCCTCCACCAACTCCAACTCCAGCTAATTGCAAATATCTATATTTCATACATAAGTTCCGAAAGACTCATTGGTACGAGCCGGGATTCGAACCCACGGCATCTGATTAAAAGACGCATAACCACGCGGCACTCGGCAACCCGGCCACTTATGCCCACTCGGCCACTCGGCTTTTTAGCGGCCATGGTCGCCTTACCTGATTTTATCTCAGTAAGGCACTAGTCCCACCAGCGGCGACCAACGAGCAGCGAGTAGCGATTGGCGAGTTTTTTCTTCGCGGGCGAGTGAATTCTCTTAGAAAATTTACTCGCCGGCAGTGTGAACAGCCAGCGATGAACTATTAATGTATGCGTCTCTTTTACTAACACAGGATCCTTATCTTTTGTTCGTTTCTTGGGCGAGAAAATCGCCGATAGCTAATCGCTTTCTCGCTCTTGGTGGGACCAGTGCCTAAACCTATGACGCCTTCGGCTTTTGTCATGCGTTTATCAGAAGTTTTCAGCTCACGCGGATCAAACTTTAGTAAATTAGCACTTCGTTTATTTGATTCTTTTATAAAGCCCCATTTTTATATCGTTCAGTACTACGATAAAGTAATTTGTCATCAATTTTGCACACTGATCTAACAGTACGTTTCAATAGAATGAGCATGTTACTGTAAGACGGTGAGTTTATCAGCAAATAAAGAGGCAGTATCGCAATCGTAAGACGCCTCGCCGTAAAGGAGACGTGGAGTGTGCTAAACGCTATACCGTACGTGATATGGGCTGCGACTAGGAAAATATACGTCGTAGATATGGCAATGTTTCAATATTTTCTTAGTTCTTTATAACTTTTACATCAAAATAATAACAAAAGACGTAATACTCACCATAGCCCAGTCATTTAGAAACCATCAATACACAACAGTCACATCTAGGAGGGGTTGTCTCTGTGTACGTCCAATGACATGGGCAGGGTCAGAATCCGCTCGGTGTACCCCTTACCTTTCACTAATTGTCAAAAGGGTCTCTACGAGTTGGCTTCGTTACCCAAGGGTCGGAGACACTATTACCCCATGAACAGGAAAGAGGTAATACGTATAGGAAGATTATATAATGTGTAAAACGACCTAACATTAAACATGCCTAAAACTAAACTAAACCATATTAAAATAAAAATATAAAACGCAGCTTAACTTATGGCACGGTCCTCATTACACTAACGGTATTACCTTTCTGACTCGCAAGGTAAAGTTATACGTCAGCTTTAGCATCTACAGAGCCATGGCGCAGCGGCAGCAAACTCAAACTCATTTATTTCTGGAAGTAGGCCTCAAGGGCTCTTTTACATGTCTGACGACAGTAGGGCCCTCATGAAGGTCTTCAGTCGGGCCGTGAACTGGTAATCCTTTAATAAGGCAGAGTATTCGTATTTGCGGCGCCTAAGATTGAAGCCTGGTCAGCTGCTGCAACCGTCTGCATAATACGAAATTTTAGTAAAAATATACGAAAATAAATATCTAAACATAATTGTGATTAATGTGCGGCGCAAGAGTACAAAAAAGTTTCAGCTCAGTGATCATCTTTGTTCATGAATTAATGTGAACAAAACAATGGTGTTCAGCTGGACCGCAAAGGTCTTGAAAACAGGGTAGTTTTAAAATGTTCATGCATATGCATAGTGAACTACGTTGAAAGAAAGTAAAATTGGGAAAGCGACGTCAAATAACAGAGGGTGTCAAGAATATGCTACGAATGTGCAAGAGATGTCATATCTACTGTATGTTTTACAAGCAAGCATATATAATGAAACGTCAATCAAAAGCCGCTATATGAGGGATTCCAACCATTTATTTTTCATAAGTATTCTCATAAATAGTTTGGGTGACAAATGTAAAATTGGCCTTAATATTTTCTCCTTCTTCTTTAATTACTCTGAACTTAGTGCCCTTGTCGCGCATTAGTACATCAGGGATCCATACTTTTATGACGCTCAAAGCGTGTTCGTTAACGAACGAGTAAGCAGTTCGCACCGCTCGACACGTTCAATGAAATGATATTTGTGGCACAATATTATGGGTATTATGGGTGTTGAACACTATGTACTTAATATCCTAATTATTGAGAGAAACTTGTAGGTAAATATTCGAGGAACTACATAACAATTTGACGAGTATGAACATCGGGGGACGTTTGCTAATTGCAAGGGTTCTAAAATTAGAGTTGTTAATTTGCATGGGTGACAATAGTAATTTTGGTGTTGTAATTTGGTATAAAAATAAACGAATAAGCATATTTTGAACTTGTTTCTCAAGGTATGCACATAGATATAGGCGGAGTGACTTCAAAAACATCGTTGGAAAGCCAGATATTAGGAACCTTTCCCTTGAGAATAGTAGACTATGGTGCTCGAATGCAAAATTAGGCAAGGCCATTGGAATTGAGCTCTATTGACGCCTGGTTACTGATAGGTAAGTAGTTAAATACAGTAAAACCCGCTGGATATGATCACTGATTCCCATATAATATGCCCTGGCATATGCATTAGACTCATGAGTCTTCAACCCGTGGCCCGCGGAGGTTTCATCGGCGGCCTGCCAACAGCTTAGCGGCTAAACTCTTGGCGGGTCCAATTCTAATGAACTCGAAAGTGTGTTTGTCGATTTTCTGCTTGCCATCTTTCACAGGAGCAACGGATAATCGCGGTGATCCGTTGCTAAGTAGGCCAATTTTGACTAATTAAAAAAAACGTTATAAGTAACTATGATACATTCTTGGCCCTTGATTTGTAAAAGGTGAAGACCGCTGAACAACTTGATTTCATCATTTTTTTCAAAGTGAGTACGATTTATTTCCCGCTTAATACGCTACGTACATTATTAACGATGCGGGTGCAAAAAATGAAAACCACAATTGGTTACCAAAATATTGCACACTTACCTACAACCTTCCAACTGAATGACATTTACTCAATGACATTGTCAGAGAATGAACAATTATCGACTAACATGAACAACGTTTTAAATTGCTAAGTAAATACGAGTATAAAACAATACCAATACTATCACATAATTAACGATGTTCTTTCAGCGCGCTCCCGTTTCACAAGTTCAGGTTCCGTTTCGTAGAAAATTGCAAATTTCCAACGTCCTTAACGCGAGCATGACATAGTCAAGTGTCGCATAAAATTACAGGCGAGTATGTCAACTTGCATAAGTTCCGCCTGACGCTGAAATGTAGCGAGTTGTGTCGTCCGTCTTGGCTGAGTGCGCTCTCGGCGCGCCATCATTTAGTCCCCGGGACACACGGAGCTGTAATGGATTTTTTATTTCATGTCGGGCGTGACGAAAAGACGGAGTGCGAGAGGGGTTGTGACTTTTCGATTTAAAAGTCCCCTTTTTACTAAGGTTTTTTTGCGGTTAATTACCTCAACATTGCGTTTCTGAATAATTAATATACCTACAGATCACCAGGCGCACTGAAAAATCAATTATAATTATGGCCCAGTAAAATAGTTGTTTCCACAATTTCCACATAAGGCAATTTAAAAATAAAAATATTTCCAGTGAATTTGATTCCAAAAATGAACAGATTATATTGAAAACAGGTTTCGGAGTTTTTTAGAAATATATGTTTTACTTGTTTTGGATATAATGCTAAAGGTTTTCACAGCTTATTGAAAAAATAGGACTAATTTATATCTGAACGCTTACATTCATTATAGTATTACTGGAGGCACATGATTTTATATCTTAGTTCTGAGATGAGAGCGATTCTGAAAACATTGCATATTCCATTAAATGCCTTTATCTTATCCTACTTTAAAAATAAATGAAAAATCTGTGATAGATGTAAAAGTTTGTGAAGATTTATAAAAGTGCAGCAATTATATTAGATTGAGAAAAAAAAATACATACAAGTAAACCAAGACTCGTATCTAGAGGTACGGTAGTGCCCCCGCCAAATCGAGCAAAACCAAGGCACGGCCGTAACATCATCCTTTTCTCTAAGCCATTCAGGCCATTTCACCCTCCTGTAATTTTGTGTTGGCTAAAGCTAGAACCTTGAATTGTTACAAATATATAAGGCATAATATGACTTAAATATATTCTTAATAACATTCAATTTGAATTTGTAGTTTAACAGCTATTGCACGTCAAAGTTCTTTAGTTTTGTCACTGACTCACTGACTACTGGTATGATCATGATAATTCTATGGTACTTCTATCAGACCCATAAGCTCCAAATTTTAAACATAATTAGGTTTTAGCCTATCAAGTCGTACAAAACGTAAAAATACCGTGGCGGAACACATTTTGTAGTTTTCAAAGATTACATTTCAAAACTTTTTTATTGTAGAAGAACTGACTGCGTTGCGAGAAGATGCATTTTTTACATGTAAATAATGTTTTTGATGGGTTAATCCTTTATTTCCCAGGCTATAGATAATAACGGTAATAACATAGGCAAAACCTGCGGGTAACTTCTAGCTTGTTTATAAGGCAAAGAATCATGATTAAGAGGGCATTGAAGCATCCACTTAGATACAATCCTAATGATATTATTTGAAACCACCAAGGGCCGGGATGGTCGGACCCCTTTAATGCTCATTAATAATGCTCAAGGGGTATATTCAGATTAACTTCAACCTTTTCAAGTTCACAGGCAAAAGTGCTCCTCTTTATCGTTAAGTGTATCTTGTGTTTGAGTACTGTACTGACTTGTGATTTGCTAAAGAATAGGAATTATTTCTTCACCAAACACTAAAATGAAAATAATGCAAAAGTACTAACGTCAGTCTTACTGGAAACATGAATTGTTAGTGAAGCAACTTTATCTTGAGTAGATAAATTAAAATATATAAACGTATGTAGATAAATGCATAGAAAATAAAACGTACAACAATTAGATGCTCAACACACAAATAAATGGACCTTATCAGAATAAAAAACTCGGACCACTTTATTACCACTAAACCAAACACGTCGTCAAACCTTTGTTATAATGACAGATGAAACTGTTATTGAATACTTAAATGAATTATAAAATTATTTATGCCACACCTGGCCATAAAGTGGCTTTTTCCGCACGCTGCGTGTGCAAGTGTAGGCATAAAATGATGTACACAACACGGGAGGTAATAAAGAAAGCCCTCGATCGCATATTTACGTCCCTCGCTTGCAGCTCGGGCCGCAAACTTCTGCGATCTCGGTCTTTCTTTGTATTACCACCCTAGTTGTGTAATGTACTATTATTTACTACTTCTCATTTATGAGAGTAGGTAGGTCCCCCGCTGTGGGACGTATATCGGCAGATGATGCAAAACCAAATTTATAATAGAAAGTACTCAAGGTAACAAAACATACTAAGCCAAATTCGATAGTGCTCAAATTTATTATCAAGGAGTCCCAGTACATACACCCTGTCTCATCAGATCAGCTCGATGGTCGATGATATCTGCGAAGTCATTCTTGGCAACTTTGTTGGTGACACTCCCATGTGTGCTTTTCGTTATGTGCAGCCGTAACTACTTATGCAAGTTACCCGGCGACCGACCCAGCCGGACCGGAGGCAGCCTCCGTCGGTCGCCGTTCTTGTTGGCGGTAACTTGTGTAAGTAGTTACGGCTGCACATAACAAAAAGCACACATGGGAGTGTCACCAGCGAAGTTGCCAAGCTATATACTCGTACATACTAAGTTTCCGCTAAATCAGATAACAGCTATTGATTGACTAAATGGTTTGCAAATTTTGAGACGCGTAGCTTACATATGAACATTACAAGTCAAGTAAAAGCTTATAATAAATACAGGCGACAGTGTGTATCTCGCTTGCTCGTGTAACTAATGACTGAGAAAACTACATTCTTATTTTTGCGCCCCTCTTGTTCCGGCGCTCTCCTATTAGAATACCGGTATCTTTGAGTTAATAGTTCTTATAACCTGGTATAACGGGGTCCTTTCAGGTATATATTTTAGCTTTGTGCTAGATTGTTCTGGAAATGAATGCTGTTCTCCGTGTATTATCGGAAAACTTGAATGGGACTTAAAAGGAATCGAAGAGCACCGTTTTCTATATAAGTGCTTGAGTATCTATAGAAAGAATAATTAAGTCTAATCCTAAGTAAGGTTTTAATTATTGGCTAGTAAATAAGTTATTTTAAGGAGCATATAAGAAATTTAGTATGCAAAAAAGTTTATGATGTATACTGACATAAAATTAATTATAAATTGGATCTAATTTAAATCAAGCATTAATAGGCACTATTTTAGTAAACATGCTTCAACATCGACTTTATCGTCAAATAAGGAACCGCCGCAAAGTGAAACTAAAGTGAAACACGTAAAAAACTATATGCACTAAGTTATTTGTTTGCATTTGGGACAATAACAAGGAGACCCATAATTTTATTTTGTTGTCACTCAGTACTAAATTCTAGAGTGTAGGAAATGAGCATGCATATGGCACTATAAAGATGCCTCAAAACTGTATATTTATAAAATAAGATGAAAGAGTATGCTGTATATAACTTCTCTTCTTGATTCAAAAATGCTAGAAAAGCTAGAAAAAATCTAAATCACCAGTATCCTTCCTCCGCAGGGAGCCTTTGTGTGGATATTCCCAAGAAAGCCAAGTTGTTTTTCGCTAACTTTGTTTACGTTTAGGGTTTGACTGATTACGCAGGGAACCCGTACTATGACAAAGGGAATAATTCAGAGGCACGAGTAGTGTCCCGGCAATGAGATACGAGTAACCTAATAAGAGGCAAAAGTGGATTAAATTCGCGAATGTCCTTTGCCCCCGGAATTGCTACTTCCGAATCGTGGGAATATTACTGTTACGTCGTGTTACTATGGCGACACCATATTTTGTGGGTGTTAAGTTATTTGTTATGGAGTGTGGACTACATTTATAAAATCCGATAAGAAAGGCGGCTTGGTTCGATCCGTCTGTAATCGTAAGTTACGTATGCAAATGGTTTTAATTCTCAGTACTTACTAGACCACCTAAGAGAATGTAATCCAGTTTCTATAGTGATCCAGTTATTTTTACGTGGGATAGATTTACGCAACTTGAAGTGTGATAACGCGCCTAGTAAAGGTGAGTTTTATAGTTAAAATAAAAAAGAACACTTTATTTATGTATTAAAAAAAGGTAAACAAAAAACCACCTAACTCGGGTCGTTCAGCCTATCAAAATAATGTCCTGTATCTGTCGTACAATATAACGCAGGCTGTCTAACGGATCGGCTTGTTTTTTATTTATGTATCTTTTTAAATTCCAAAAATAACCAATAAATCAATATTGTTTTATGCTGACACCAGTCTCTAAATACTCTTACCAGGCCGTAGGTAAGAGATCTAGATTTAGAGATTAATTTGTCTAATTAAAAAAAATATCACCATAAGTATCACAGATTTACAATTTTTTTGAAGTGGTTAGTTAAGGTAAAACACCCAATCTTCGACAAAGCAGTGCATTGAGCACCATAAAACATTTAAAAAGTTTACTAAAAATACTGAGCGTATTTTCTCATTTCTGAACGCATTTGAAGCTAAACAATAGATGAGGATTAGACTAGCTCTCATTGCGGTTGACGTTTCATACAATCGGCCATTTTGAAAAGAATGGCATAATCATTATGTTTGACCACGAGAGATCTCCAACAAAAAGTGTCGATAATTGGGGGTTTTAGCTTACAGATTTATTCTTAGTTATTGGAGAGTTACTGTACAGACGTAAATCTATCCAGTATTATAATAGGTATTTTAATAAATTTTGAGACACTATTTATATTCCCGCGAGTTTCGTCATTAAGGCAATTAGTAGAGTATATGCCCAAGTAACACTAAATAGTTGTATAAGAGCTATATATTAGAATATATCAACGTTAAAAGCTGAATAATTTTGCTGCATAAGAGCTGAAACAGCGCTGTTTTAGCCGTTATACATCTAATTTGGGCACAAATTATTCAGCCTTAAGTTCACAAGGCTGTTTAATAGCTGAATAGTAGCTGTATAACGGCTGTATTAAGGGTCACAGAGTTATAAGGGCTGAATATCGGCTGTTTAAAAGAGCACGAGTGACTGCTTATTCAGACTAAGTTTCACATGTGAACCCTTATTACTATCTTAAACCTCCACAAGTTCACTCTTTAGCTGTATAAGCAAGAACGTACGCTAAATTTGACGTTAGAGGAACAAAAATATTTATTATGACTGTTGATCTTTCATCGAGAGTGACCTTAGAGCATTTAGACTGGAGAAGCCTTTCATATTATTTCCCCTCTGCCAAAGGTGCAAGCACAATGTGCATGCATGTTATAAAAACTACTTCAACTAATCGATTATACACAGTCTGGAAATCGTTCTCAGCGCATGACGAGCTCCGTGAAAATGCCGTTATGTGCTGTTTTTGGGTGCAAAAAACGTTCGACCACGTCAAATCTACAAAAAGATGGAATATCATTTCACATATAAGTAAATATTTGCTTTAACTTCACTATATTAACATTATTTTTGTATTAAACACTTTATTTCAAATTCGACGCCAAGTATCGATTATATAAAATCGATTTGAAGACATTCATTTAGATCCTAACCGAAAGAATAAAATGGCGTCTATTTTGACGTTTGACGTCTCACCGTATTTCAGGTAATAAGGACTACTGTCTTCAACATTTTATATGTAAACACAAGCAAATATGACACTTCGGAACATTTGTACGGGAGCCATTTCTTACTTAATTCGAAAATGAACCTTGTGTCTACGGCTGTAAGGTCGATAAGTTAATTATTATACCAAGTGTTTTAAAGTGTTCGTGAAGTCATAAATCTGCCACACCATTTGTGTTATTTTATCGAATAATATTTCGATAAAACGTGAATATTATTTATACAGTAAATTAAATTGTTTCCACTGAACTTATTGAGATCGAGGTTTAATCGTAAAGTTTATCATAGTACTAGTGATGTTTATTGTTCTTACTGCCAAAAGAACATTTTTGTGATTGCACAAAGTAAAGATACATTTTTTTTGCAAAATATAAAATACATTATAAATTACATATGTCAAAAATGACATTGAAAAGTTTACAGATGGTATTAAGCTTGTCAACTAAAATCACCTTAATACTATTTAGACTCGGGTATGATTATGGTGCGTATGGTGTGTGGCTCGCCGGTAGATTCCCCAAGAATATAGACATTAAAAATATATGGACTAAAGCTTGCAATCGACATGCAGAGACCGACACGTACCAGCAGCATTTGTTCCCGACATTTCACAGAATCCCAGTTTCAATATTTGGCCAATAAAAAAAAGAAAACTAATGAATAACGCCATTCCCATTTTTTTCACTTTTACATTTATTACTGGTTTGATGTTATTACGTTAAAGTATACTGCTCCAGCAGGCTATTCCTCGAAATAGTTTTCGAAATAGACCACAGTGTAAAAAAATAACCAAACCTAATTGTGTAAGTATCCATAATGAGGTTTTTAAATTCTAATTAATTTTTATTATAACACTTTTTATTGGAATCATACTTCGACTTCGTTGCTTAAAGTATAGTATAATGTTCACGTCTTAAATAGAAATTTGAGATATTCTAAGTAAAATAGAAAACGGTTTTAAATGCAGTACCTAGAAGCATATTATATTTATAGTAGTATAATTTTTATAATTCAGTAAATTATCCCATAATTGACGTAATAATTTTATACCTACACCAAGGTGCCATCTGCAACGTCTCGAAAATATATCGATATCGATTTTCTCCAGCCACTTGGCAGCCCAATAATCGGTTCGAATTTTAGGCGATTACGCCTACATCCTATAAAGCAAATTGTGTATTTACTTGCTTTTTATTGCATTAGTGTGACAAGTTAAATTTGTGTTTTTGTATTTTTTTAGTATGAGTGCGTAGCAATGAGAGAGAGTTTTGCATTTGTGGGTAGTTTTTTTATATGTGTGTTACCCTGCCCCCCTCTGAATGCGGCAGACTTTTTTGTTCGGAAAGATGCGCTGAAGGCGCCTCCTGTCTAAATGCTCTAAGAGAGTGACACAGTGGGAGTGTGAAGTTTCTAATTTACTTAATGGCGGAATATATTAATTCGTTAATCGGTATGCACTTGATGTTTCGTTATGTCGGCGAAAAGTTATTGCGATTACGATTTTACTGTTATTATATACATATATTATCTAAGAAAATTTTCGCGCACTCCTAGAATAATACGTCTTTTACAAAAATAAACAATAAATATACCTATATACTAATCAGTTAAATTTTTTTTCTTCATGTTTATACCTAAAATTATTTGCTACTGATCTAATAAGAGTAAATGATTACGATGTCATTATATTTTATGGTTGAAACATGCTCAAAACTAAAAATAAAGCACGATAATCTATACCTAGGTTCTGCAAAAATAATGGTGGTTGAGTTTTCAACACCGATATGAACCACTTTTATTCTATATTTCAGCTATAGGCTGCAGCTGCAGAATGACTCACTTGAGTACTGTTATTCAGCCAAAAGCTGTTTTTTGTGTCTTTGGTGGTTCTTCTGGATGTGTAATCAGCCAAAATCAGTCTTAGATATCGCACGTGAACACTTACACAGCTATAAGCGTTCTAGTGAACTTCTAAACAGCCGCTATACAGATTGTATCAGTAGGCTGAATTAAAGCTGAATAACGGGGAAAAAATCAGCCCTAAGCAAGATTAACTTCTACATTTACTTCACTATAACTCTACAGACGTTATAATGGTTCACACGTGGTATCTTAAAAAGCAACGTAATTGATATTCACGTGTGCTATCTTATACAGCAATTAGCATAATGTTCTCCGTTAAATTGCTCTTAAACAGCTAATAGTGTTTAAAGATGCTTAAAGCTGAATAAGGATGCAAATGTGTACCTTTTCTATACCGTAATACAGCTTTTATTCAGACTGAGCTGTTTAATTGACACTAATTGCTATTATGCAGCTATAACTATAAGTCCACGGGTGAACTGTTAGAGTCTATATCAGCCTAGAGCTGTTTAAAGACCCAAGTGTGAATAGTTATACTACTTCTGTGTTACTTGGGTGGTAAGTTATAATATCACAAGTCATTTATTATTAAGCAGACCTAGTATCGATCCTCGGGATGTAATCATAGCTAACTGGACATATTGGAAATTAGAATTCTATTAACATTAAAAAAATCGTAATTTCATTCAAATGATAAGTTTACACAGCATTTATTGATTTTTAGACGGTACAAAAGTTTGTTATCCATAGAGAAAACATATTTAAACCATTTAAGAAACACAGAGTTATAACAACTCTTCTTGAACATTCCATGAGTTAAGCAAAATGTCACTGTTACTCTATGTTATGACTTGGAAAAATTCTATTACTCTTTGTAATTTCTCAATAGTCTCGTCGAGTTAGTCGTGAAAACTTTGAATTGAAATACTGTTTTAAAAGTTTTTATTGTTGTTCTTTGGAGCTTTTGTGCTGTTAAATTTTTAACCTATAACGGAGGAGACAACGATACTGCTGTATTTTAATAGGATTAACTAAATAGAAATATCGTTTATTGCTTTTCTACCATTTATTCAAAATAAAATTTTGGCTTATTAGAATTAGCAAGAGTCTGTATTTTGCTAAATGATCCCCTCTTGTAATGGAAACTAAATGAAACTTCGTAATTTGTTTTGGTTTCTAGGTGTATGCGAAGTAAGCCGGCGTGGGGGCTACACAGCTCATTCATTTCCCGTCAGTGAGAGTAGGCCTGCGTCCAGCAGTGCGACGTCTATACGTCGCACTGCTGGACGCAGGCCTACTCTCATCAGCCTATGCTGATGATGATAGACTTGTTTTGTATGACACCTCTTTTCCTGTTCATAACAAATACCGTAACCCCGACCTTACGGTATTTATTTGACACTTTCGCCCTGGTGGGTAACTTTGACCATAGGGATTAGGTAACTCGATTCAGGTTTTATTATTGCATTTATGCCACACCTGGCCATAAAGTGCATCGCTTGCAGCTCGGGCTGCAAACTTTTGCGGTTTCGGCCTTTCTTTGTATTACCTTACCACACTAGTTGTGTAGGTACATCATTTTATGTCTACACTTGGCCATAAAGCGGCTTTTTCCGTACGCGCAGCGGACAAAGTTACCACCCAGGGCGAAAGTGTCAAACAAATACCACTGGCGGCATTAATGTTATTTATGGTAACAATAACAACCGCATGTTAAACCGCTCTATAAAATTACTAATACCCGATACACCAAGGTCTAACGTGTTAACTGTTTAAATACTTTCCGACGACACAGTTGCATGTATCGTGTCGCATATAATTGATGTTACAGCGAAATATCAGTAGCGACATGTTCAAACGACGATAGTTTAGTATCGAATTTTAGAGATTTGCATTAGGCAGAGACAATAGAATACAAATCCTACTTATATTATAAATGTGAATGATTGTGAACACAGAAATATATCGAGATATAAGGAAAAAGTTCCTCGATTTGTATGAGAACGTTGCGTGTCAGATTTTTGCGTCTGACAGTTTGAACGGCCCGAGTGCAACTATGAGGTAATTTGCGCAACGGGCAAAAGTCGTGGCACGCGAAGTATAAGCATTTGTTGGGTCTACTTTGGGGCCCGATCTGGGGGACATGATGTAGTTTTAGTCTAGGTTAGGTTAGTGTACTCTTAATTTAATTAATATACCAATATAATTTTCTTTCATAAAAATAATTCAATCATACGATTTTACAGTAACTAATGCTTTTTCCCAATTTTGTTGTAATGTATAGTATACCTAATGTGGAATTTTTTTTAATGCTAAAAAGATTAGACACGTGTTTCGTCATTTCACCTCAAACTCATATTTTCCTAAAAAAAGACACCCTCAAAGGGCTCAAACTTTAATACATGGTTTGTGATTGTGAAGGTGTTTGGAGATTCGACTGTTTAGATGCGATTATAATCGAATGGATTGAGATGAAATTTGGCACACAAGCAGACCAAGTCCTGAATTAAAACTTGGGATATATTCCGGTAAAACTTCCTTTGGAATAATAACGGGAATAACGCAGACGAAGCCGCGGGTAAATGCGAAAAGTAGTGTCCGACTGAAATTAGTAAATCAATCAATCGAAACCGAATTTCGGATTTGATCTCAGTCAAAACAAATTGTTTATTTTCATAATACGATTTTACAACCACTTTAGGACGTCAAACTACATTAACGATAATCATAATATTGCATGTCACATTTTAAAATTACAATAAAAATTAGAAGTTAAGAATAAGAGTTTTTGATGTAAATCCATGGTAATAAGCTGAATCTGTCAGGTTATTCCCATGGATTTACATCGTTCAGATACTCATTTATATTGTAGTAACCTTTTTTACACAATTTCTCTTTTGTTTTTAATTTAAATGTGTGTAGAGGCAATGTTTGCATATTTTCTGGAACCTTATTATAACAACGTACACACTGGCCTATGAACGATTTACTTATTTTACGGAGCCTGCTGAAAGTTTGTATTAAATCATTTTTGTTCCTAGTATTTCTCTTATGCACATCATCAATCACTTTTTAAAAAAATGTTTGATGTTGATGGCCGAAACCGAAACTTTCATATAAGGTCAAAATAAAAAATAAATAAAATAATTTATTTCTGTAAGTAGGCCCTCAAGGGCTCTTTTACATGTCTCATCTCTAATTCTTTTCTTTTGGCGCTTCGGGTAATTGACCTTCTGGTGAGAAGAAGCGCCGAAAGAAACTCACCAGTTTCTCTTTTCGACCAAGGAGTATTACAACAATATGTCGTTAATATAAGATTTCATTAATACATTACATTAAACTTAAAACTACATTTATAGAGATGTAAAGGGTCTCTCTATGCGTCCAACAAGACAAATAAAATTATAGAAAATAAATTGATAGATTGATTTGAAATTGTCATATTGTCGTGGAATGAAAAATAATGTCAATTTTCATCAGTCAGTCTTCATTTTTAAATAACATATTAATCATTAAAATTAGTCTCTGATATTTGAAATAATCATTAAATACAAACTTCCCATTTCAAATAAATATATATAAATAAATAAGTGCATTTTGAAATAAGGACGGTTTCTATCGCAGCGCGAAACTCCTCAAGTTTAGTTTCGGTTTCAGCCGTAGTAGTTTCGGCTGAATGGCAGCCAAAACCGTAACTAAGCTGGAACCCGTTTTTTAACCGAAACTAGGTCAAAACCGAAACCGACAGTTCGGTCGGACTCTAGCTAAAAGCAAATAATTACTTTTCATCCTATTTGCACTCAAGCACCCATTCCCGATTTTAAAACACGTTAACTTCAATGTTACCAAACAGCAAATAAAAGTCACACAGCCGAGCTCGTATCCATAGGTAATGTCTATAAACCCGGTGAAGTTAGCAATAGATAGAATTCTAGAACGGGTGTTAACAGAGCTGAGCACTGGCATGAATAAGAATCCGGGTAAGACTTAGGACACAGGTTTACTGGTTGCCGATAAATTTAGTTTTAAAGCTGTCGTAGTTCGGCGAAATGCCGAGTTTGTTTCCATTTATAAACTGATTTTAGCGATTATACAGATTTCAAATAAATTGTATACAGTGTGTAAGTTTAATACGGGCGAATCTCCTAACGGTGATTAGTATAGGACAAAGTGAAGGTTAATTAGATAACATTTACTTAAAGTTGCAACAATAATTTTGTCCATACAAATTTAATTCAGCCCGCAATGTAATGCAAACACACTCACGTTAAACGCTCGTTGACAGTTACGTTGACATTTCGGTACCGCCGTACCGCAACCATGTTTACAGTACATTGCTGCTGAGAAATTAAAAAAAAATTAATTATGGGGTCGTAATGAACTGCAACTTAAAAAAACCTTTTACTTCATGATTACACTAATGAATACTATGTCCGATTTAATTTATCGCCCGTATTAGACTTACACGCTGTATAATATCAATCACTATGTTCTTGTAAAAGACTAGTGGTAGTAGAGTAATATTATGTGCCCATAAAGGTGAAGCAAGAAAAATAGGCTTTTGAAGCCTTTCTCGATAGCTTTGTGATGCCCTCAGGAAGGACGCAAACACTTATACTAAACCCTATTGTCAAGGTTTTTATATTCGTTTTGTTCTTTGCTGCAAACTGGAATTATTTTGGGTGGCAGAATGGCAGTGCCACATATCACTATGTGTTTATGATGTAGAAGGTTTGCACGGGCTTTAATGTAAATTTAATGATGAGAAAAGACGCGAATACTTATAACTAAATAAAATATCTGTATGACTCGTTAGTAATTTTAGTTACAACAAATTCATAATTCCTTATTACGTTTTTTGTCGAAAGACTTTTTCTCAACGTTAAATACAACGTAAATAATCAATTTAAACGGTACCGGCGCGCCTCATTTAATTTCGGAACGAAAAAGCAATTAATAGCAAGTTTTGAGCCTTTTGATGTAATTTTCCCGTTATTAGGATAATAAACTTGCTGTTATCTTTCATCTTGTATAGTATTTTATGGTAAAAGGTATCTTTTAGCAGCACGTTGATCCACATATTACATTTTAAGAAGTGTTTCTATGTAATGGTATTGAAGATGTTTATACGTATAGGTAGTATGTTTTCAAACAAACATAAGATAAGGTAGATGGGATCTTTAAGTTATGACATCGTAAAGTATATTCTGGTTTTGTAAAATATAACGTTGAAACGAAGTTATGAAACTTCGTCGTTTTAATTTTATAGTAATTATATGCCGCAATGTGGTTTCAAGCATTTTTTCGTTTTACATATAAGTTAAATTTAATGTACATTTCCAATACAAAATAAATTACTGTAAAGTAAAATATATTCTGAAGGCTCATGATGCTACGCTTTGTCACGTGATAAATAAATGATAAAGCATCCGTCACGTTCTGACAAATAGGTAGTGTGTGAGAGTGACGGATGCTTTATCATTTATTTATCTCGTGACAAAGCGTAGCATCATAAGCCTACTGGTTTTGTAAAATATTAATGACTTCCATCACCCTTCCTTCCTTCTTTGACCATGACTTCGTTAAATTTTAATTTATGTATAGTTATATACCGTATTGTGGTTTCAAGTTTTTTTTTTTCATTTTATATGTTAATAAACTAACTGTAATACTTATAATTTTTAATCTTTTATATGTTTTAACAGTTATTCTGCTATTCAGGGCGGAGACAAACCCAACAAATCAAATATAATAAAAATCGGTCCACCCGTTCTTGAGTTATAAATGCTATAACTAACCCCACTTTGTTTTATTTATATAGATATATAGATAGCTTTTAAGTACATTTTCAATAATAAAAAAATAAAACAATACTATTATAATGCCCTTATGATTTTTTTGTGTAACGTTATTCGTTTTCATGTAACATTTTTGTGATTTTTCCTTTGTGTCACGCACACTTTTTCTGCAATTCACCCAGTGTCCTCTATGTATATTGTAGACATGTCTTGCAATCAACCGTCTACTTCTACAACAGGCTCATATATGAGAGTAAATGAGCTGTGTCCCCACGCTAGCCCACTGCGGATTGGGGACTTCACATACACCTTTGAATTTCTTCGCGATTGTATGAAGGTTTCCTCACGACCGAGAGATGGCGCTACTCACTTGTCTAGGGATTCGTATATCGCGCTATTAATTTTTTTTTGGAACCGTCTACTTAAGTCATTCACAAACTGATTTCTCCTTTTTCTAACAATAACGTTATTGATGAATATTACGGATAATTATAGTATGCGACGTCGATAAATATTAGAGCTCACTAGAAGTCTTATCTCTCGGGTCGGGATTCGTGAAAACGGATAAATGTGGAATCCCTTAAAGCCTATGAAACTTTTCGGCGGTACTGTAGGGTAAGACTTCCAGTATCGAGACCTTGAAAGGCTAGTAAAAATGTAAAGCGAATTCACACTCTTTGAATCTTATGCGACTTATACAATTAGAAGTAAAATAAGTGTCACCAAAGATGTGGGTAGCTGGCTGATTCCTAATTTGGGTTAATTGCAGAAAAAATGTCCCTTTTACTTTTTTTGTCAAATCATGGTGTGTTTTATACCATTTTACTCAGAATCATACACACTTTTCCCCGACTTACAATTTTCCCTTATTATTTAGTTTGGGCGTAACAAAACTGAGATTCAAAATTTGTACGGAAAAGTTGGGACAACTATTTACGTAAAAGGTACATTTTTTCTGCAACTGACCCATTTGTCATTCGTTTATTTTAGTAATAGAAAGAAGTGCACTTTAAGTTATTACTATATACTACCTACAATCATACTCTATTGCACACCAAAAGAAAAATTATAATGCAAACTTATTGACAGTGTTTAAAATATTACCACAAACATATTTTAAATACCGTCAATTCGTGAAATATTTACATTACTATCATTTATATATTATTAACATATATGTATGGATGTAAACACTTTATTGCACATAAATTCATACAGAAACAGTACAAAGAACAATTTACCGCGGACTGACTTGGTCCCCACACATTGACTATGTATGCGACAAACTGTCTTCGGCGTGTTACGCGCTATCCAGGCTCGCCCCGACGTTATCAACTAGCAATTTAAGGAAAGCCTACTTCGGTTATTTTCATTCAATCCTCATACAAGGGGTAGATTTGTGGGCGACATCCGCCAGCCGAGACAAGTTGTTCAGGATGCAAAAACGGGCCTTAAGAATCCTAGATCGGAAACCGATGGATCATCCGGCTCGTGACATATTTAAAAAACAGAATATATTAACGCTGCCGTGTATATATATCCAAACAGCTTGTGAATATGTCAGAGTTAATCTCCATAAGTACCAAACTTACGGCCAACTGAACCCGAGAACGTCGCGCCGGCCGCACCTGCTAGTACCGCCGCGACGGCGGCTGGTAAAAGCGCGCGCGGAACTCAGCGTTGTCGGCCCTAACATTTATAACTGTGTCCCTTCAGACATTAAAAATGCAAAAAGTAACGCCATATTCTCAAAGAAACTTACAGCACTGCTATTAAGTCTTGCTTGCTATGACGTTAATGAGTTTCTACAAAGGGATCGTTGACCCAATCATTATGTGAACTTGTGTAACATTGTACTATTGTTGTTATAATATCGAATAATGTAATAATGAATGTCATGTAACGTAATATAATGTAATGTAATGTAATATAATGTAATCCCAATAATACCTATCTATTTGACATGTAATTGATGTGTACAATTATAAATAAAGAAAAAAAAAAAAAAAAAAAAAAAAAAAAAAAAAAAAAAAAAAAAAAAAAAAAAAAAAAAAAAAAAAAAAAAAAACAATTTAATGTTCCATATAAATGTAGGTACCTAATAAAATAACCTAAATTCCGTAAAAGTAGGATGTCAAACAAAAAGTCATAAAGGAGTTCGTCAAGATCATCGCCTTAATACATATTTGACCGAAGTATCTCTGCTTTTTTGTAGATTCAGTTTTTGGAAATTTTTTTTGGTCATTTTTAACTTTTAACTCGCAAGGTCTACAGAACTACAAGTATACCACATTTGGTAATTCTTACATAAGAACTAAAGCCTCAAGGGATATTAACGACACCTATGTCATTGCGGGTGTGCAGATAATGGTCAGGAGGGGTCAACAGGGAAGACTGGGTAAAAGGAATCATCCAAACTGCCACAGTATTTTCACCCGCATTATGTCCCTCTTGAAATGATGGCTTTCAGAAGCCTTATTTATCATCTGACTGATCCAAACGTAAATCTCAAGTAAATTGAATTACTTACCTACCAAGTTATCGTTACCAACTTCAAGTTGCAAGATATGGTCCTTAGCTGGTTAATTAAGAATGAAGTTCGATAAAAGCTTTTGAAATTGTAACTGTAATTAAATTGCGATTCCATTCGTTTTATTTTTGGCTCAAATATCTCGAGACAACTTCTTATACTCTGTGTTTTGTTACGTTATATGTTGTTATTTAAAGCTGCCCGCAATTTTGTTTACAAATTGCCCGAGAGATGGCGCTCCTCACTTGTATTCGTATATCGCACTGCTAATTTTTTTCTTGGACATGACCATGACACAAGTATAGTTTAATAAAGTTCATTATTAAAAAGTTCACAATGAAGTATACTCGTATTCAGTAATAAATATATAATTATATTAATTAAGATTTCGAATTCGGGAAGAATTTTTTGGCCCTATAAGTGAATGTGTAAGCTGAACAGTAACAGGTTTTTGACTTTTTGTTTATGAATTAGGGTCGATGCTCGAGTTACAAATTAAATAAGTAGGTACAAATTGCAAGTTTGTACTTAATCACCCCTGAGCGTATTTTCCCGTCACTTTCCGGGGTCATGCTTGACCATGATCCTAGATGATTCAGATCAGCTTATTATCCTGCTGTGACGGCTGTCTAAACTGCGTTACCCCAATAAGAAGAAAACCAAATAGACAGTATCATGACTACATAATAAGTAACCTTAATCACAAAAATATTAGACATGTTATAAAACTAGAAATTTACGGTTCTAACAATGTTTCTTTGGGCTGTAAAGCTTCTTCTAAGTAACTTTATCCATCTCTAAGCAAAAGGTCTGGAGAGACGAATACGCTTCAGTTGGTCACGGTAGGTACAACACGGTAATCCTATATGGGTTTCCACTTTTCCTCTTGAGGTAAAATAGAGCATTTAATGTCTTGCTGTTAACTTTTAGGGCCTACAGCTAAGCTTCACATCGGATATCTTAAGTCCAGTTGGCACGTTTGGTCTCACTCAAAGTCATCGGTTTTGCATTTTAAGCCGGGGCGTTTGGGGAGGTGCCAACAACGGGCCCGTTCGCCCTACGTGCCTTATTTATCATGCGGTGGTTGACCTTGGAGCCGCAAACTGGGGTTTCACGGATTTTATAGTTTCACACGATTACGTGGCTGTTTCACGGGGAATAGAAGATAAATGTTTAACATATATAAACCAATAGGGGAGACCGGGTATGGTTGTCTCACGGGTTGGTTGTCACAGCAGCCATTAAATAATACGAAACGAAGGAATAATTGCATCGCTCGGTGTTAAAAGATCGCAAGAGCTTCACCTTCTTCCCTACTTCACCAATCGATGCACTTATTCATTCGTTTCGTATTATTTAATGGCTGCTGTGACAACCGACCCGTGAGACAACCATACCCGGTCTCCCCTATAGATTTGGAGGTCTCAGCATATGTTGGCTAATTCGGCGGACGTCAGTGCCATGAACACAGTAGGTAATTGTAAAAAAAAAGCGCATCAATAAATCTCATTTAGTAATTTTCTGATCTAGTTCTCTGCTGCATGCTTCTTCTTTATTTGGCGGTATCAATAAATGTATAGCTTATCTTATTATTATTTTTATTCAATGTGACGTTTTAAAGCCAAAGATTTTCTCCTTGTGAATAAGGAAAAAATTAGGGATGTAACGATACATAGTTTTGCCGATACGATATCGATACCGATATATTGTAGTAAATAATCGGCGATACTGATATCGATATCTTAGCTAAATAATGAAATATGAACTTCAGATATTTTTATGTCCTTATTATACCTAAAACTTGGCTATATTTAACAGAGAGTCAACGTTGAAAGTGAAAAGTAAAATAAATAAATTGTCAACCCAAAATCCATTTTTTTTTTATTAAGAACCAACGATTTAATTAACATAGTAATTATCATTGCACAAGGTAATAGACCAATACATAAATTAAGTCAGTAATTGAAATTACTTTTTGCAGATTTTTTTTCATACAGCAAATTCTTTTCGCGTTCTTCAAATATCGTGCCCCCGAGTAACCCAAAAAACTGTAATTATAGATTCTAACAACTATTAGGAGTAAAAAAAGTTATATGATGTATAGTCGAAAAACGGCTACTTTCCGAGATATTCATTATTTTTTAAATGAATACTCCCAAGTGTGTAACAAGCCCTAATAAATGTGACTAAGATACTTTTTTACATTTTTTGTTAAATCTTTTAACGAAACAGCAATTAACCTTCGCAGTATTTGGTGGTAAGTGACTACGAGTCCAAAAAAATTACCTTTTGTTTCCATTTTAGCTTTTTTTTTTCCTTTTTGATATCTTTTCCTCAAACACCAAGGAGTTAAGGACATGTTTATAAGGAGGGGCGCAATTTACTGATTTATTTTGTTCCATAAGACTATTAACGTAAAATAAAAAAAATCGACCTATGTTGATATAACGTTATTTATTTGTAATACCATCAGGAATACGTGGTTAAAAATTGTCGGGTTATTCGGGGGCACGGTGTATAATCGGCGATACCGATATATCGGAATCGGTATCGTTACATCCCTAGAAAAAATACTGCATCTTCATACTTAGCAGTGGCTTATTGCTAAGACCTTATTGACTATTAGTAAAGTGATACGTTTTGCTTGAAAACGTCACAATAAGTCATATTTTATGTATAAATAACTCCATTAATTTTCGTATTATTCACGTATCCCGATAAATTGTAAAACACGCGCTCTATTCGAGTTATTTCAGTACCTACTGAAACTACTCTAAAATCGGGTTTTATTTTGACACCAAACGTCCGCCATTAAAAAAATACTCCAATGTCCCTTTTCCCTCACTGAGCTCTAAAAAAATATTCGCCACACTTTTTGTTACACCTTGTCGATAGGGTTCAATGGTTTTCCGGCGCGGGCAAATAGAGCCCGCATTTCAGTGAAGAAAAATAAAACAAAATAAAGTTCTTTCCTTGTCCCCGATGTTGACAAATACAAGGATGTTTGGTTTTTAATTGGATTTTGCAGCGCTCGAGCTGTTTGTTTTCTGTAACATAATGATTTTATTGAGGTTAATAATCCAATTGATTTGTGCGTATAAAGTTCTAATGTGTGGTTTTATGAAACGAGTAAAGGGACTATAAGTAGGGAAGTATAACTGAGTAGTAAGTAGGTACCAGTGGCGTGGCGTCCATAGAACCTGATTCCCACCGGTTTGCCTATTTTAAAGCATACGACCGGAGTATCTACTATGCCTGAAGAAAAAGTAATCAAAATCTGCTCCGGCTTTTTTAAGAATATATTTGACGCCACGCTACTGGTAGGTGCTAAGGATCGTAATGAGTGTTTTTAAGCAAAATTATGTACAGTCGCATGGATTGCTTTATCTATACACATTTATTTATGTACAGCACTTTGTATGGCATATACAGTCATTGAAACAGGTCGAGTACATTAATATTATAAATTAAAATTAAGAACTGTTAGCCACTTAATGGCTTCGTCAGTGAAGGCGATTAGGCAAAGAATAAAGACTAACAAGTAGTCCAACTTCGGCCGTTTAGGAGCGCGCGACACGTATTATCGTGCGTCTGTGTGAGTGCGATCCATACAGGAGCATTCTTACGCATTCTTAAAACTTTGCTTGTAGTGCGTTCGTACACGGCGCGCACACATTCAAGCGCGTGATGTACCTTTTGTAGGAAGAAACTTACATTATGCTACACCTGGCCATAAAGTGGCTTTTTCCGCACGCTGCGCGTACGGAAAAAGCCGTTTTCTGGCCAAGTGTACACATAAAATGATGTACACAACACGGGAGGTAATAAAGAAAGCCCTCGGTCGCATATTTACATCCCTCGCTTGCAGCTCGGGCCGCAAACTTCTGCGATCTCGGCCTTTCTTTGTATTACCACCCTAGTTGTGTAATGTACTATTGTGGATCAGGTCTTCAGGAGGACCGCCGGCATATCGCGTTATGGGGCAGTCGTGGATGATGTGCTGTAGCCATATAAATCATAAAGCATCCGTCACGTTCTGATAATATTTGTGTGCGAGTGACGGATGCTCTATCGTTTATTTATCGCGGATTAAAGCGTAGCATCATAAGCCTACTGGATGGTGGCTCTCCGGCTCCAGTAACCAGAGCCTCGCAGCAAGAAAACAGAACTCGTATACACATTATCAATGCCTATTTTAAGATGGTATCAAAAGCCGAAGGCAAATGACTTGCATTACAATAACCGATTTTACTACGATAAGTTTCAAACTAGACCAACCTCAGAATTATCTTTCGGGTTTATAAAAAGTTAACACTGGTCGGGCATCTTCGTTTTGAACAATATTTACCGAGATGACAATGACGAAAATAAAATTCTGTAAAAACGCGCTGCCGAATATTGGCCCAAATACAGACAATGGAAGTGAATTTCATGCCTTAGCAATTCGAGAGAGGCGAGATTATACTAGCCAATCTATACTATCACAGAAAAGTAAATCTACTCCATTTATAGCAGATCTCGCATTCAGTTGGACATCACAGAAACTAGTCGAAATATCTTCCAAAGGGACGAGGTTACGACAATTTTGATTGCATGTACTACGTGGTTTCAATTTGGAACAAAATTCACTAGCAGTGCACGTAGCGACCTAGATCTGAGCACGGACTGCCTGCCGCCAATCATCAATAAGTACATAACAAATTCACCTGCAAACCCAGGTGCAGCGTGAAATTTAACCGTTCATTAGCGCATTACTATTCGTTTGTCAAATCCGTTCGATTTGTGGTGAATTTTGGTTTTTGGGAAATAGATTACGCGTGCGACTGTTGATAATTTAAAATTGATAGCTATTCAAAATTGGGTACTTGACTGTAGTGAACAGATATTGTTTTACGCTAATTCGGTTTTTGAATATTTACCAAAATAAGCTACATACTTCACTTATAAATGTAGTGCTTCGATGGATTTTTAAATGCTAAAAACTAAAAATAAAGAGATGGTTAGACCTCTGAAAACAGTACGATTTTGAACGGAAACTTCTACTTCCACGTCAGTTTAATTATTTATACTCGTACAGTGGTATTAGTCGTCACTTCAGGGAATGGTGACACGTTGCCAATTTTCTTTTCATCACACTTGCTCGAAAATGGTGTCATTACACGTAGGTTCTGCGGGCCGTAAATGGCCTATTACGCCCTAGGGCGTAATGGTTTTCTTTTTAAATTTGAAACGCTGGTTCTGTTTTACCTACTCTTATTTGTTCAAAGGAAACGCCAACTTATAACTGTAATTGCAAATACATATCTATATTAATAATTTAGCCGGGCCCTACGGTAGACCTGAACCAAAAGCGCCTCAAAAATTAAAGTGTTAAAAAATAACACTTTCGAATCGACAACTTATATTCGCAAAATTCGTATAACGGAGAAACAAGCGTATAAAGATGTAAAATAATTCGAATAATACCAAAAACAGTCGGCCATGTTTGTTTGCGTCAATTCGAGTTCGTTCGGAAATTGTCACAGTTTAGTGCAGGAGTCCGTAGCATGCGACTATAACTGCGGGCGCGGCTGTACATAATTGGCATGGGTAAGAAAACCGTTTTTTATTTTAATTAGAAAAATCATACGTTTCCTTAATTTTATTTCAAAGAAAACAATCTTTAAACGGGATAATATTAATAAGTTACTGACATAACTTAAAAATAATATATTAATATTGTACAATATTATTGACACATAACCCAAGAAAAAGTAACAAACGTGGGCGAAGGTATCAAATAAATTTCTAAACGAAAAAAAAGGAATGGGCACATTTGTTTTTAATCCCTCTGAAGGTGAGAGGAAGTGGTAAGTTACGGCGAAACTCTGTAGGTAGCTTTTTAAGTTTTCTTAAATTTATTTGACTAAAAAACAAATTAAATTATACCCGTTTTTGGTACAAAGATAGAAATGTGAAAATAAATGTTTATCATTTAGGTAAAAACAAAAAATTAACCAGGCATTTGAAATATTCGACCATAATAAAGATATCTTCGAAGTTACTGAACAGAAGAATCTGTAATAATTGTCAATATTAATATCATCCTAAATATTATTAAAAAAAACGGTTTTCCTAACTTGCACAGTTTTTTTGATTAAATTTGGAAAAATCGTAACACTTATTTATTTGCTCCTACTAAACTAACCGCCATACAGTTTTCACGCATCTAGAGTCTATGCGGAAAGAGAATAGGCGTGGCGAAAAATGGAACTAACTTAACCAGTATAGCCACAGAACAGAAAATACGGTAGAAAAGCATTACAGCGCCCCCCAAAATTAATCCTATTCTCTTTCCGCACAGACTCTACTTACGAGTTTTTCATGTTTGAGGTAGGAATAAGAACGTTCAAATATGGTTTACGAAAACTTATTTTCTACCTACGGGGAGCAACAATGCCTGTTAATTTTACCTCCATAAGATGATTCCGTAGTTTTTGAAGAACATGGTAAAATTAATAAGACAAAATTTAAGGTTTGTCAAATCACGCACGCAGCAATCAAATCCAATCAGGAACGTAGTAAGCTGGGAGTGAAAAAAAACTGACAGAGTTCGGAGCGCCACGCTGCGCACCACAATCTGCATTGATGATTTAGATCAGGGGTCGCGTACAGAAGCCTCCAGCCTGCACAGTAAAGTACCTACAGATGTGAGACACAGAGCGATGGCGAGGACGTAGCATGCCACGGTGAAAATGGCAGGACAACCTAGACGTATTTTTTAACGGCTGGTCCTTTAGACCAGAACCATTGTAAGCGGGATAGATTTGACCTTCAGTGGACACTAATAATTAGACTTAAAAAATGGGATTTTGCTCCAATAGAGGTTAAATTATGAATAGGAATCTGTTATCTCAGATATTTGAAAGTAAAACTTAGTATGTAAATTACCTACCTAATACATTAAATGTTCGTGCAGTTCCCTTAATTTCAACAAAGCATAACTACATAGAGAACCCACTTTATTTAGATGTCGGTTAAAAATAAAAGGCTTCGAAAGCTAAATATCAAAACGTACCTAATTGAAGAGATTCTTGGTAATGCTATTTCTAAAGAGGTGAAAGGGTTAAAATGGGGTTTGTAATTTTTTTACATTTTACCCGGGCGAAGCCGGGTTTTCAGCTAGTAAACACATATTTCGGTAACATTAATTAAATGTTTAAATAATGGATTTCTTTATTTTGCAGATATAAAATCAACTAAAATGGCCGTTACCGCTATGGATTCCGAACGTGACTTGACGTTCGCATTGTCTATGGACATATGTGACAAATGTCACTGTCTGTTTTAATATTTTCTTGTCATACTGGGTCGAAAAGTAAGGTTATTTTATTAAGATTTCCTCACAAGTGTGATGAAAAACATTGTGTGTGCCACGGGCGGTAAAGGAATTACAAACTCGTGTTGTTAAAGCCCTCGGTTTCACCTCGGGCTTATAACAAACACTCGTTTGTAATTCCTTACTTACCGCCATAGATACACAATGTACTATTAAGAGCCGTCTTCTTCGCATATTCGTTTTTTTTATCTGCCAATACTTACCTACAAGCCTGGCTGGTTGGCTGTAGCAAAAATCGAGCAGGGCGGGGGCTTGAGACGTTCCCTGGGATCGAACCAGGTCGCTTAGCCGCGGACCACCTCGGAAGTTTCGCTGAATTCGCATTTTCGTGTAAAGTGCAATCTACTTCAGTTTTAACCTGGTCTCTCTATCTCAAAGTTGATCTTCTTGTAGCCTGGTCTTTGTGACAGCTGAGATATATAAAATAATTTTCAATTTTAGTTTAAAGATGCGGCCAAACCGCTGCTCAGAATATGTTGACGTACCGTAAACCCAGTGACGTGACTCATACGTCACATTTTTCACGCATGCTATCCACGCCGTTGCTCAAGACGTTAACGCACCAAAAATACGTCAAAAACGTATATACGTATGAGTCGGGTCACTGCGTTACCGGTGCATCTGAGCAGCGGTTTGGTCGCATCATTAAACCTATAGGAAATTTAAACATGAAGTTGACAGTATGATATGGGACCGTATGAATTAATCAGAAATATTGGTAGCTTGTCAATTACGGCGCGTTTGACCGCACCTTTAGTCGAAATATTTGTTTGAGTTATTTAAAGTATTCATTTCAATGTATGCATACTAGCAGTAAATATCATTTGGCAGTTGTTTTCTTTGTTAGTCACAAATTGGACACAAAAATATTACATTCCCTCTCGTTACTTATATTCACTACGATTACAAACAAAACACACAATTTTTATTGTGAGTTTTGTCTGTAATCATAGTGAATATAAGATAAGTTAATAAGCTTCTATTTCCCTACTCTAGCCTCAATACTTAGCTCTAAACACGACTAGCATTCTCGAAGCTCGGAGTCATTATTTAAGCGCAGCAGGCATTAGTTGCTGTGCACGGTGTGTCTTAAACAATCTTACTGGACAAAAGAAATCTAAAAAACATATTTTCACGATTTCACCATCAGCCTGTCTATACACGTCCCGCTGCCGGGCACAACCCTATAGCTCAGGAGTAGTAAGTTTTAGATACAAAATCTTTGCCAACCAGCTAAAAATTACAATGGTTTAAATATAATAAGTTCCCGGGCCTCCGAAGCTTGCGTCCTTACGTAATTTGCGTTCTTTAGTAAATTTTGAGCTAATAATCCTGTGCTACTACTAGCAATAGACGAAAGTGAACAGGCTATAGTCCTCACGTTGTCCAAGTTCAGATTAGGAACTTCACATACACCTTTGATTTTTTCCCCAGTTGTATGCAGGGTGACTCACGATATTTTCCTTTCACCGAAAAGCTATTGGTAAATATTAAACTATATTGCGTACATAATAACTTTCCAAGAACTCATACTCGTACCAGCGAGGATTGGAACCCACGACGCCCGTTTCCAAGGCGCATGGAGGTACCTAAGGGGGGGAGGGCACGGCAGTACCTCCGCCAAGTCGAGCAAAACAAGGGCACGGCCGTACCATCCTTTTCTCGAATCCATTTAGGCCATATTTAACCTCCTGTAATTTTGTGCTTGCTAAAGCTACAATCCTAAATTTTCAGGGACATGTAGGGGATAATATGCTTTAGGTCAATAACAATAAATTTGAACTGTCCGTTCCTTATTTTATTAATTTGAAGTTCCTTAGTTTAGTCACTGACTCACTCACTCACTGATGATCATTATAATTCTAAGGGACTTTTAGCAGACTCAAAAGCTCCAAATTTTTAACATAATTAGTTAAGCCTTTCAGGCTACACAAAACCTAAAAATATTGCAATTTCAGTCAACCTTCAAAGATATACGAACTGCATAAGTAAGTGTAATCCTATAAAAATACATGCGATTACAAAGTTACTTTTATAGTTTTTTAATTTGTTGACGACCGGCTTAGCCTAGTGGTTAGTGACTCTGCCTACGAAGCTGACGGTCCTGGGTTCGAATCCCGGTAAGAGCAAATATTATTTGTGTGATGATATATGTTTCGGAGTCTTGGATGTTTTCTATGTATTTAAGTATTTGTATGTATTCAATATATCGTCGTCTAGTATCCATAACACAAGCCTTATTGAGCTTACTATGGGACTAGTTCGATTTGAGTAAGATTGTCCCCTAATATTTATATTTATTTATTTATTTAAACAAGAAGAAATGAGATCCAAGACTTGCAAAAAAGTTCTTCTGCAACAAAAAAGTTTTGAGATATAATATTAAACCAAGTGGGTTATTTTCGTCAGTATCAGTTTGGGCGAGTAGTTAACAGTTCATTGCGGGCTGCCCAGTCCCTGTGTGATCAATCGATTTCCAGATTCTACTCGCCCAACTTTACTCGCTTACTCACCGGCTGTGCGACCAGTGCCTATTTTAATTTTTAAATTCTGTCTAGTTTGGTGCTCCTTCTGAACCACTGTGCGGCGCGTCCATTTGTGCCGCCGCAGCGTTTAGTGCACGTCTTGTGTCCACGAGTTATCGGTGTGCCGAATTTAATTGTGCTCTCGGATAGACTTCTATAAAGCTGGCTCGTGACAAAGAGGGAATTCATTATATAAATGATTGTGTTTCTCATAAATTTCCACTGTGCAGAGCAGTTTTAGGGTTCCGTACCAAAATGGTAAAAAAGGGACACTTATGGTACGACTCTGTATGTCTGTCTCTCCGTCTGTCACAGTCAGATATCTCAGGAACTACTTACTGCTATCGATTTGAAATATGGAATAGTGTCAAAAAAAATTTAAAGAGGGCGTCTCAACGGGACGTTGATAATTAAAAGTAGGGCTATTATATCAAGTGGGGTATCAAATGAAAGGGCTTAATTTGTAAATTCCAAAGCAGTTTTTATTTTTTTCTTAAATATGTAGTTTTTCATTTAATACAACAACACGTTAAAAAAATACCATTCCCCCTATTATCTTTGAAGTTACTGAATAGAAAAATATGTAATAATTACCCATTATTAATTACCGATTATTATTATCTCCCAGGATATTGCAGGAAATATATAATCCGTACATCCACATTTTAAGGGTTATATCATCCGCACCCTGGTATGCTCGCAGCTCAGAAATCCACGAGTACCTATCCGGAAATTCCAACAATATTAGAAGAGGCTAAACGCTATTCAGAGAACTACAAAGATAGACTGGAAACCCGTCCGAACATCCGAACCCTTTATCGCATGCACTCTTGCAACCAAACCGATTAAAAGACTCAAAAGAACCGACGTGCTGATTGACTAAGGGAAGCTAGGGCAGAGGCCCTATCTCACCAAACACCATTTTTCTCCAACGCACCTGCTTACATTGAGCTATTATTACAGCTCAATGCCTGCTTATAGTTTAAATTAACTGATTGCAGATTAAACGCGTAAAAAAAAAGATTCGAAAAAATATTGTAGGTATAATTTGTTACAAGCGATCAAATATTAAAACCACATAATCAAGAGAAGCAAAAACACATATTATCACTTTTTTTTTCAACCATTAAGCAACACTTTGTTCAAAGTCAGGTAGATTTTCCTATGCTTCAGAAATTCTCCGTCCAAAAATATGGTAATATAGAACAGAGAAATAAGTAAATTAATTCATGTGCAGGTTAAACCATCACTTAACTGGTGAAAGGTAAAATTCCCTTGGTTATTTTGTAGCTGCCAGCTCTATGATAATGCAAATGAGCGTTCCTATGTTAGCGAACAGACATCGAGCTTAGAAATGTCCGCACCATCACTAATTCAAGAAACGCTACGATACGTTTGGTTCTTAAATTAAGTATTTTCACTGTTTTATGTCATTGTGACATTTATTATCCTAATACTTTTATTTTGACGATCATAATCAATACTTGTCATTTTCCCTGTACAGAGAATTTATTCTGTAAAAGTATAGCAGTAAAAGTACTCGTATTGTATGAACATTTATTTTTATGTCTTCTATTTTTTTGCGTACTTAATACGCAAAGTGTACATCAATACTAATTAGTATTTATATTTCTTTATTTGCTTTTAAACAACATTGTACTACTTTGATGCTCATATGTTAAGGTAACGAGGCATTAAAATAGGTGACGTACTTTAGTCAACCAACCTTCTCGTTGTTAATGTAGTACTCAAAAGCAGTGGCACTACATTAACATTTCAAAAAATGGCCAACTAGGTTATCACCTACACGTTTTTAGGTTATTTGTTGTCTATCAGTAATTTTGACACGAAACTGTTTATTGGTACTATAAAACGAGCGTTTACTGAATGTGAAGAGGGAATTCTCGCTGACTCGACCTGAGTATAATTTAATCAAAATCTATTCTTGCACTTAATTCTAAAGCCATTCCAAACTGACAAGTTTCCGCCACTTGCCTTTATTTGCGTTAACGCGAGCTAAGCGAAATAAATTTTAACTCTGTTTACACCGACGGAACTCAAGTATGGGGCATATACCCTGTTGAGTGTATGTTATATCGCATTTACCCATTCTGCCGTGGAGTAATGGATGTTGTGGTGAATTTTACTATAGCGTTATATTCACTGGAACTCTGTTTTTTCCTCTGAAATGTATTATTGTATTTTGTGTGGAACGTATTATTCATTTTTTTAAATACCGTTTGCGTATTAAATAGGTCATATGCCATTTTGATTGACGAATTAGTCCAGTATTTTAATTTCATAATTCACAACATAATTTTATAATACACATCTTGCCGTAAGTTTAATGAGAAAATACTACATATGGCCCAACAGTTCCCATAAACATTCGTTTGAGAAAATTAATAGGTGTGCAATCAATATTTCCTTTAATAAATAATTTAAGTAAATTTGAAGTTTTACTAATATAACAATGAATATTCCTACCTTACAACTCACGATAACTTCAATAAATTTACATGTAAAAAATGAATCAAACTTCTTTTCAACTACTTAAATAGATATTCTATACGCGGTGGGAAAGAGTAACCCGACAAACTTTAACTACCTATAGATTCTAACGACTATTGGGAGTGAAAATAGTTATATTATGTAGGTATAGTAAAGAACGCTTACTTTCCAAGATACTCATTATTTATAGAATAAAAAATTCCGAGTGTGTGTAACAAGCCCTAATAAATGACTAAGCTACTTTTACTTATTATTATATTTCGTTAACCAAACAGCAATTAACCTCGTTAGCATTTGATGGTAAGCGACTACGAGGCAAAAAAATACCTTTAGTTTCCATTTTAACTTTTTTATTTCTTTTTTGATATCTCTTCCTCCAGTAAGGCCATATTTACAAGGAGGGGCTGAATTTACTCATTGATTTTGTTCCATGAGACTATTAATGTAAAATGACAAAGTTCGACCTATGTTGATAATAGAGTCATTTTCAAAAAAAATGTACATAGTTAAGGGCCTAATAAAAACAAAATCACGATCGCTTCCTCTGTGTTACGAAAGTTAGGCATACAAACTATATGGGTAACTTTCGTAACACAGAGGAATAAATTAAGTTTTGTTTTAATTAAATCCCTTAATTGTGTACAATTTTTTTGAAAATGACTGAATAACATTATTTAATTGTAATACCATCAGGAATATGTGATTAAAATTTGTCATGTTAATTGTTTCCCACAGTGTGTACATAAAATAAAGGCGTGTAAAATAAAATAAAATAATTTATTTCTGTAAGTAGGCCCTCAAGGGCTCTTTTACAAGTCTGTTTCTAAATATGTAGGTATTATTTCTTTTGGCGCTTCGGGTACTGACCTTCTGGTGAGAAGAAGCGCCGGAGAAGAAACTCACCAGTGTTAGTTACACCATTTGTAACTCAAGAACGGGTGGAGTGATTTTTAGGATTTTTGATTTTTTGGGTTTGTATGTGCCTCGAATAACAGAATAGTACTTTACACAACTAGGGTGGTAATACAAAGCAAGCCCGAGATCGCAGGTGTTTGCGGCTCGAGCTGCAAGCGAGGGACGTAAATATGCGATCAAGGGCTTTCTTTATTATCTCCCTAGTTGTAATTTTATGTCTAGGTACGCTTGGCCAGAAAGCGTATTTTTCCGTATGCGTAGCGTGCGGTAAAAGCCACTTTATGGCCAGTTGTGGCATAATAACTATTAAACATCTTAAAAATCAGAGGCGGAACGAAGTTCGCCGGGACAGCTAGTAAAAGATTAAAAACAAAACCAAATCAACGTATGCAAGGATATGGAGCAATAGAAGTACATAAAAAGTGTACAATTTAACGAGGAACAACCTCTTTTTTGAAATGTGTTAAAATATAAAATTCTAGACGTTAACGTATTTAAATTTTCTTGTATTTGCCTGTTCTTCGGTTAAAAACGGTTTTGAACTGCAAACAAGAGCACCACCGCAACCAGGGATCACTTTAAAGTGAGCCCACTTACCGCGCAATCAGATTCCAACTTGGGACGATAATCCCCTGCCAGCCGACCAGAGTTGGCCAGAGTTGGCCAGGGCCGGAGGTGCTCGGTCGGTAACTTTTGAGCCGAGAGCACGCGAACACGGTATTGCCATTTTGAACTTGGCTAAGCCGAGCTATGATCGCTGGGTTGTTCTAGATTGTTTGATATAAGTAGGTAGCGCTGTTTTTATTAATGTAAAACGCGCCATATTTCAGTAACGGCAATATTTCAAGTTAGTTACGGGTAGGGGTCGGGATGCATAAAGTTTAAGGTCATATTTTTGATACGCATACGAGGATTCGTTATACTCATCATTACGCATAACGGTAAATAGTCATACATTTATGCGCATAACGATTTTAATCATAATGTTTATGTACATACTGTGTAATGGGCAAATACCTGATATGCATACATTTATTCAAGCATACTTTATAATGGGCATACATGGATTGCTCATACAACACTTTAACCATACTAAGTAAATGCATAAAATGCTAAACGCATAAATAGGTTGCTCATACAACACTTTAACCATACTAAGTAAATGCATAAATTGCTAAACGCATAAGCCTAATTTTAAAAGTTTTTTTAAAAGTTCTCTTTTATGTTGCGTCACAGTTCTAACCTAATATACTTTTCTGGCAGCGATTCGGTTATGTGTGAGGTAACAGTTCTAACCTAACCTAACCTACTTTTCTGGCAGCGATGCGGTTATGTGTGAGATAACAGTTCTAACCTAACCTAACCTACTTTTCTGGCAGCGATTTGGTTCCGTGTGAGGTCACAGTTCAATGCTAACCTACATTTCTGTCAGCGATTTGGTTCTGTGTGAGGTCACAGTTCTAACCTAACCTAACCTACTTTTCTGGCAGCGATTTGGTTTTGTGTGAGGTCACAGTTCTAACCTAACCTACTTTACTGGTAGCGATTCGGTTATGTGTGAGATAACAGTTCTAACCTAACCTAATTTTCTGGCTGCGATTCGGTTATGTGTAAGATAACAGTTCTAACCTAACCTAACCTACTTTTCTGGCAGCGATTTGGTTCTGTGTGAGGTCACTAATATTGTGTAATGAGTAGAAATTAAAAATACTTCAATAATATAAATCGTTTCTTTTTTGAAGAACCATCGCAAGTCCATTATCAAAATTTATGCAATACGATTGTTATAATCATCAATATGATGGCTTGATAAATGTATGAAATTTACAATTATTACTAAAACCACTTATAATCATCAATGTTATGACTAAATAAATGTATGACAATTTACATTATGGTTAAACCAATTATGACTCCGTATAATTATGACACGGAACAATTATGCCATAGGACAATTTATGCCAAAAAAAAAATATGAGCATCAACTTTATGCTTAAACTGTTATGACAATTAATAATATGACAGTAGTTGTTATGCAACCAGACGGCCCCCCGTTAGTTACACCATTTGCCACTGTTTTTAAATTTAAGCCGCGTAATAATAATTGGTTAGCAGTCGTGTGCCCTACGTACGCCTGATTTGCACGTCTAAATTAAGAACAGTGGCAAGTTGCGTAATATTCCCGTGTGAAGACTGCATTTCAGTTTATCAGCGTAAATTATAAGTGAAGTCTCAAAAAAATCAGAACATAATGCAATCGGCCGTTAATGGTTAGCGCATATTAAAGTCGTTTGAAACTGAAATTTTAATTACATACGGATTAAAAATAACATGTATTTTTACCCGACTGCGGCGAAGCCCACAAGGAGGGTTATATGTTTGATCTGTATGTATGTATGTCCGTTCCTATGTCCGTTCGTATCTACTCAACGACACGCCCGATTTTGATAAATGATACATCATTAGATTCGTCTTGCTGACGCGAGTGTCACTGGGTACAACAAATTCGTAAAAAAAACAAAATGGTGGATTTATGCACTTTAATGCGCGGTAGTGCCGCATTCGGTTTTTTTTAAGTAAAAATGTGGTTATTGGCTATTTAAACCGAGCAACGTACTAAACATGTTGTAACATCCATGGTCACGCAGGGACAGTAAAATAAATATGAATTAAAGTAAATAAATAATATTTCGCGCGATTAAAACCCGTATAATAATAATAATAATGTAAGCTTTCTCAATCACTAATAGAAGCAAAACATCTCAGATTAATTAAGCAATGAAAAATATTCAACAATGTTTTAATTATCTCCGGAAAGCGTTCCTTGGATAATCTTGTAATTTTTAAGCAGGCCATTCATTATCGAGCTTGACAATCTTGCTGTCCGGTTTGTGGTTTCATTAACATAGATAAAGTTTCTTTTAAAGGCAATGTTTTAATTCTTTAATTGATTACAAACAAAAACTGTTGGCACTCGTTTGTATTTATTTAATTGGCCATAATTGTATCGTTTGCTATAACCAGGCATCGGATATTCCTGCGCCTATTTACCTAAAGTTGGCGAATGCCCCGAAAAAACTAAGCAAGTATGGAGTCGGCTTCTTAAAAATATATTTTTAAATAATATAAGTTCCGGGATTCCGGGATTACATAAAACGTTACGAGAATGTAATATATCGCAAAAATGTTTAGGTTTTACTTTTTTTAGATTAGTTTTGTAAGCATTCAAGTTGATGTATGCGCTTGCCACATGAAGTAGCTGTAGCAGTATCAATGAATTGAGTAATTTATTCGGTTTACTAAATACATTTAACTCTAAGGACAAGTTTGAGATATTTGTAAATAATTTCCAAAATCCCGGTAAATTTACTAACAAAAGTAAAAAAATAAATTGAGTCCGCCTCCATACCATTCAAATACCTACGCCGACGCCGAAGTTTAGGTAAATAGGCGCAGGAATATCCGATGCCTGGCTATAACCTTGCGTACGTATACATTTTATAAAACAGATCTAACCTAACTGAAGTGGGCTCTAGTGAAAACTTCATTAAAAATGGCTTTCAGGAAAATTATTATGATGGCAAATAAAATTAAAGCAAGCGAAATGTTATTCTCACAAAACATTATGACTTTTTTAACAAGCTTAGGTTAGGTTACCGGTTTTGTCGGACTATGGTGTAATTAAGTATAGCACAAAAAGGTGTCGCTTGGCTCTAAGCATTCCAAGTTTTATTAATTATGGAATCCTAATCTATTTTCTCATTCCCTTTCACAGTGGATAACTCTTTTGTTCTTATTGTGCGATTAGTATAAACGCGTACAAATATTAACCCTTATGTGACATTAATGTGTTTCCTTACAAATGTACAGGCTTCCAGAATATATAAACACGGAATTGTTAGAATTCTATTATCTCTAATTATAGGTTTACATGAACCTATTGGGTTTAACCCCCATATAGCTAGTATGAATCTATGCTAAGAAAACTTTGTGCATGGAGTTGCCCCATAGAATAATTCCATATCTTAGTGTGGAATAGACGTATGCATGGAAAACGAGTAGCACAGTTTTTTATGATACAACAAGTCTAATCTTTTTTAAAGCATATACAAATTTATTTATTTTACTACAGACTTGTTTGACCCGTTCTTTCCAGTTGCAATGTTCGTCGAAAATAACTCCTAGGAATTTTAGACATTGTACCTGCTCTATTGGTTTTTCCATATTATTTTTGCATATCGAATTTCAAGCCAGTTTCATGACCACAAAATAATTACTGTTTTTCATCAACATTTTAAAGTGCAGGTTCAAAGAGAACGCCGCTCTGTAACCTTCAGTTTTATTAATCTCGAGATGTTAATTAATTTCGTCCGTGTCCGGCAAGCCCCACCCCGTTTGACAGTGAATAGCCCCCTAGTTCCTCTTGCGGTTGTCGCATTTAAAAAGAATTAATTGCTGGCGCGATGAAACGCAAAATATTTCGCGCAGAGATAAAGCATTTCCACAGGTTCCATTTCAGAAAGGGAATCCAAAATGCGGTTAATTTACTGTGAAGGCTTTCACGAATTTGTGTAATTTATGTTGCATTACTTAATTGTGTTACCGCAGAGTAATTTAAGCTGCTAGAGGGATTGTGAAGACTTACAGGGACATATACTTTAAATGGTGTACTGTTATAATGTTTACGGGACATTACACACCTAGGGCGAGGCGACCAAACAAATAATTTTAGAATGAAATTTTGTTCACGGTAATAATGGGATGTAAAAGTGTTTCACCTTAAAAATTGAAATGTGACGCATCGTTTGCTTGTAAGTAATTATAATAATGGATATCACTGTTCAAACCGAACCTCAATTATTGCTGCTTGGGTGGCAGATGACAAGGTTGCCATGCCACCTACCCAGACGACCACTAAGAGCCTTATAACACTGGCGATTTGCGAGCAAGTTACGAGCCTGTTTTCAAACAGATTTCGATCGCGCGAACTCGCCGCGAGCTCGCCGCCACGAATATTTTTTATGCAAACAGGCTCGCAACTCACTCGCAAATCAGTGTAATAAGGCCCTAACACTGTACTAGTGCATAAGAAGCTTATTGAATCCGCCTACGCCGGGTATAAACACGCACTTTACAAGCACAATGAAAAGTAGATTTTTTTTAATAAATTTATTATCCAGTATCTGGTACAGTGTTATGAGTAAAATATATTTATTGGACTGAAAACCTTAAAGAAAGTACATATTTTGCGAACCAACGGGCAAAAAGATAGTATACAAATAAAAGAAGTATACTAGACTGTTCAACTCGAAATTGAATCTCAGTCAATCCAACAAACAGGACCAAAAAATATTCAATTTCGCTTAAAAGAAGTATATCTCGGTATGAAAAGGGACAAATAACCGTCATATTCGTGACCGCGGTCCAATATTGTTCGGAGTATTTCGTATTCAAACACAGTTTTAGCATATCCTAAGGAAACATGGAGGCAATAACTTCATAGCTTCATTTCTATGCGGGGTGAGCTAAAACGCAAACGCGGGCAGCGGCCAGTCGGCTTATTCCGAACGTGGCCCTTGGTCAAAAAATATTTCGGTGAGTCGAGGATCACCATGGTTTTGAGGATTGGTCAAATATTATATTCACTACCCACTCAGATAAAATGCATTGTTTTCCTCAAAAGAAATATTAAAGTGGCCAGTACTTTTTCCATATCCATGAAGAAAGAGAATTTTAAAATAATGCTATTTTGAAATAATGGGGTAAGCAGCATACGTCACTTGAAGCATAATTTTATTCCCATCTTCCCTCTTTACACTCAGGATTTATGTGTTAATCATCGGTGCTAGATACGGAACGTGCACAACGAAAGTGCTGCCAACTGGTGCCGCCAATCCGAATCTTGTACTCTATCATGCTGGAGCCACATTAACGGGAAACGCCGTTAATATTGCGATGATGTACAATAAAAGTTAGTGTGGCCACGACTTACTATACTTGACGTGGACATTTATAACCATTTTTTTTCAGGTCTGATAAATTTTCTTTACTGTCCACATGGTATCTTTTTTGTCGATTTAGTGCTTCCACCTTATAGTTCCTGCACGTTCCCTACGGCAGCCTCTGATTAATCCTAGTTAACTAGTGCATTGACTTTGTGGCGACACTACCACCTAGCGACACTTGTTGGAAGAAGAAGACAGTTACAGTAATTCCGCGACAGATGGCGTTTACATCAACGCCCATACAAACGGCACAATTCCGATACTGTTCTGCATCGCACTATAAAAGTCTTTATGACGCTAACACTACATATATACCACTTCCAACCAACTTCCTTCGGACTTCGGTCCCCAGGTACAATGCCTGCCTGGAGAGAGTTTTCTCTATTGTCGTAAATAAAATATGTGACGCTATGAGATTAAACACGTGTCAATCAAATTTAATGTTGTTACATTAGATTCTTGACCAACTTTTCGTTTGTATGGAGAACCGAATGATTCAAACACCTTAGCGGTTACCGTAAATTCAGGTTTCTATGGTCCAGTGCACACAACTATAAACTATAATTTACTCTCTCGTAGACAAAATCATAAGAAAAGAAAAAGAACAAGAAAAAAAAACAAACAACAACACAACAACAAGAAAACAAACAGGAGAACAAGAAGAAAAGGAAAAGAGCGTACTCCCACCTGAAAGGCCGGCAACGCACTTGTGACTCTTTTGGTGTTGCAGGTGTCTATCGGCGACGGTGATTGCTTACCATCAGGCGACCCGTCTGCTCGTTTGCCCCCGTATTCCATATAAAAAATAAGAAGGCTTATGGTAACTCAAAGGGCAATGGAAAGAGTTATGCTCGGCGTTTCGACTCAGAAACGAGGAGATTCGTAGAAGAACTAGGGTTACCGACATAGCTCAACGGATTGCAAACTTTAAGTGGCAATGGGCGGGGCACATTGCTCGCAGAACTGATGTCAGTTGGGGCGTTGGGGTTCTGGACTGACGACCACTTACTAGAAGACGAAGCGTTGGCCGGCCTTCCGCAAAATGGACCGACGATCTAGTGAAAATCGCGGGAATCCGCTGATGATGATTATATTTAGACAGTTGCACATTATTTTTAACTAAATTTATATGATGCTGAATATATTTTATTATTGCTCATGATTGATAGGTATGACTAAAGTCAAAATTGGCGCGGCATGTACACATGGGGATACTCCAAACTTTGGACGATAGTCGAGTGCATCGGACCATAAAAACCTGAATTTAAGGTACCTACGCGTTCCTCCCAGTTTATTCAAACTCAGTATCAAAGATAATATCTTACAAGATGCATGTAAGTATTGTAAGAAATAAGTAAAACCCAAATTACACGTTATTTACTTAAAGTTTCAAAGAAATATTGTAAAGAAAATGTCGCGCGGCGGCTCTTTAATTTCCATAAAAGTTTTATCGTTCGGATAAGTAGGCAGAGATAACTTGGCTTGGAATGATAAAAGGACTTTTTCTCTCAAAGACAGGTTATTTGCATAAAAAGAAGGGCATACATCTCGGTAAAAGTGCCTTCCTTATTTAAGTAACTTGGCATATGTGCTCTTTGCGCTGAGGACTCGTGGCATTATTTTTAAAATGGCGGAAGCTGGGAGTTCTATATGGTTTGGCTATAGATGCATCTACTAGTATTATTTTTATGAAGAAAAATTTAGTATGCAGTTTTTTTTATCAAATAACCGCCTCGTTTGTCATTTTTTAAATACCTATATTATGTCCTGAAGTTATTACGGTATGTTTCTTTGTTGTTTTACCCTATTGTGTAAGTATTGATTCTAACGTTACAACATGTAAAAAAACCTTCAAATTTAATGGTTTTTTTAAATCATCTGCTGTATCACTGGTCACTTCCCGACTCCGCCATCAGACCCTCGTTACCAAGCTGAAATTATCATAATGTTGTATTGTAACGGGAACTCAAAGTTACGGGAACAAAAGATTCATAGATTTCGTAGTCGATTTTTTAGAAGTAGTTAAAAATACACAAAATAAAACGATTCTAAAACTTAACTCGATCACTGATTAAGGCAAAAGTTCGAGTGCTCAACATTCTCTTAGCAGTTGCCATCTTGAACGTTAAATCATTAGCAATAGAGGTGACCGCAGGGTGTCGACTATTTGACATTAGTTTACTTTAGATTTTTGGAAAAAATATACTTTTATTAAAAATAATGCCGAACCTCAAAACCGTGTATGTGCGAGAAATAACGAAAGCAATTAAAATTAGAACTCAAAAGAAATATGCATTTTTTTGTAAATGTTCTATTTAACATCTGCTAGGAAAAGTGGAACATTAGTCCGCCTCTTTCATCATGGAACTGAATTCAGAAACTTTTCACGCTTTATTTCAACGGACCAACTTGTTTGCAGACGGAATAAACCTTAATAAAACTAGTGTGACCACTATTTTTGTTCCATTCCCGTTTGATTAGCGTCGAACTGTACTATCGTCGAACTATTCAGTAATGCATTGTCAATATCGTCATATAATTTGACTGGGGTAATAATTTATCTTAAGACACTAACAAGGGAAGTGGAGGTACGTTGAGTAATAAAAAAACCACACAAATGCGAGTTAGACTCGCTTAGAGAGGGTTCCGTACGTTCAAAACAATATAAAACAACTATACTTTATTGCAAAGACTTCTTATAGGTTTTCCTGATCTATAGGTGTAAGACTATTATCCATATTTTTTTCAAAATTCTACCTTCAATAGTTTCGGAGATAAGGGGGGAATGGTAATTTTTTGCCTAATTTCGTAAATAACTTCAAAACTATTGATATAAAAATTATTAAAAAAAATACTTGAGATTCTCACATTTAGGACTTTCATTTATACGATATAGTTTGCTAACTTTTTTTTAGAGGGTCAACTGACCCTCTAAAAGTGGCCCCCATGATTAAAATTCATATATTTTCGTGACATTTCCGTGTTTGAGTCATTAACCTTAATATATGTACCAAATTTCTAGTACTTTCCGAGCAATTGGCTATGACAGACAGACATACAGACCGTCAGACAGACAGACAAACAGACCGACAGACAGACCGACAGGACAGGCAGACTAAAACTAAGTCTGTCTGTCCTGTCTAAGTGATCAGATCGGACCCCTGCGGCAGGGTCCCCATTACGCTGGCTACGTTCCCCGTCTGGATCGCTATACTGATCCGTTGAGAGAGGAACGAGCCAGCTCTGTGGTCCCCAGGGGTCTGGACGAGCTTTTGGCTCAGCGTCTTCATGAGTTGGTGGGCATCTGGACTCCACGGTCCGAGAGTCTCGACAGCAAAGGCCGAAAACACGCTTTGCTGCCTAAGCCGCTGCAGCCGCCTCGCCTGCTCTCAGCCATGTGACGGTGCAAGGATGTCCACGCATGTTAGTGGCCGTCCCATATTTGACTTGTTAGTAGGTAATAGTTCGTAATCGGATTACTCGGGCTGTGTGAAGTAATCCGATTACGAACTATTAATAATAGTTCACGAGTCAAATTATAGGAGAAAACAGAGAATTATTTGTGCCCGTTAGTTATAACCCGAAATTGATAGCTAATTTCTGAATTAAATCTAAGGGTACAGTCGGCATCATATAGTTTGTTACATCCAAACCACCTTAAATATCGTCACACGTCTTTCTGCCTATGATAATAAAGATGTAATGTGATATTTATGGCGCTTTGGGTGTTACAGCCTATTAGATACTGACTGTACCTAACTCTAAGTTAAGTTAAATTAAATTAGTGACGAGATGGACGTCTGTTTCACGAATTACGCAACTGTACCGGAGCGGTGGTCGGGCGTAATCCGACATGCAATAAAATTGCAACGCGTTCCACTGTAATTAAAATTGGTCTCCGTAATTCCGGGAGTTACATATTATGAAATTACAAATTTGTGGTCAATGCTTTTAACGAAACATTTCGACGTATTCAGAATTCGCTGAAATTGGACTGATTTAATCAAGATATTGATAATCAATGCTTTCAATTGAAACTATTTTACTATTTCATACTTTACATCTCTCTGCGTCTTCTACCGTCTGCATAATGGAAAATGTTCCAAGGAACTGTTCAGGTTGGTGTCTACTGCGTCATTCTACCATCGCACCACTCGTCATCGGCAGGCGGTTTATTCCCATTTCCTTGAGCCACTACATTCAACAACGCGCCGGTTCTCTAGAACCTTTCTGCCGCGTACAATAGAGATCTGTAGGCGTATGATGCTACGCTTTGTCGCGCGATAGATAAATGATAAAGCATCCGTCACGTTCTGACAATATATGTGTGAGAGTGACGGATGCTTTATTTATCGCGTGACAAAGCGTAGCATCATAAGCCTACTGGAATGAACTTCCTGCTAAGATTTTGCCAATGCGCTACATCATCATCATCATCATCAGCCCGTATTAGTCCACTGCTGGACATAGGCCTCTCCTATGTCACGCCATCGAGCACGATCCGCGGCCACTCGCATCTAGCCTCTGCCAGCCACCTTGCGAAGATCGTCACTCCACCTTGTCTGAGGGCGCCCCACACTACGTTTGCCGATCCGTGGTCTCCACTCGAGAACACGCTTGCTCCAGCGATTGTCGGTTCTGCGGCAGATAAGGCCAGCCCACTGCTACTTCAGCTTGCTAATCCGTTGAGCTATCTCGATGACTTTAGTTCTCTGTCGGATCACATCATTACGGATACGATCCTTCAGAGATACTCTCAACATGGACCTTTCCATAGCTCGCTGAGTGACCTTAAATTTGCGTATCAGCCCTACCGTGAGCGACCACGTTTCGGCTCCGTATGCCAAGATTGGTAGGACGCAATGATCAAAGACTCTTGTCTTCAGACATTGTGGAATCGACGACAAGAAGACTCGACGTAATTTCCCAAATGCTGCCCAACCCAGCTGTATTTTTCTATTGACCTCTTTTTTGAAGTTGTTAAACGGTTTTATTTAGCTTACCGTGTTTGTGTCAAGTTTTTTTTAACTAACTGCAGAACTTGCCCGAGGTAAACGGACTCTTGAACAACTTCGAGAAGGGCGTTGTGCACTGCAATCGGTTTCGGTAGGACAAAGTCGCATGCACGCGCATGAATGCGCTACAAGCATTGGTAATTAATGCATCTAGTGTTGCAAATGTCTATAGGTAGCTTTGACCACTTTCCATCGGGTGAGCCGACTGCCTGTTTGCTAGTCTAAGGCAGGGGTCTCCAAACTATTTTAGCAAAGGGCCACTCTGCAGCTTTGAAAATCTCACGCGGGCCACACGACACGGTCGACCACGGACTTAAGTAATCTGTTTTTTTCTTTTTTTTTCAGTTGGGAGTCTAGTTGTGTTGTGATAGCAATTTAAAGGGCTCTTATTCTACCTAACAAACTAAATGTTTACTTTTACGGTTAGAAACAGGGTTACATTTGTACTATTATTTCAACCTGATATCACATTGTAAAAAAATTCTCGTTTTATTTTTAATTTCAGCAAGCCAATTTCCATTTTCAACGTACAATAATAAATGTAATCTGATTTGGTAGAATGCGAATTTGGGCGGGATTACCGTTGTACGTGCTTTAATGCTACGCTACGCAATCAAGAACAGAGTATGGATTGAAGCCGATGGTACAGTAGTCTAACTCCAAGCTTTTAGGGTGCAAGTACCTACCATCGTACGCACACATAGGGCGACGCACTACGGCGTTACGGCATTCATTTATTTATTGATTGAATCATAAAAACATATAACATTACAGTTAACATTAACCAAATCGTTACACAGACTCCGAAACTTACTAATAAACTTGGTTTAATCCGAACTATGTCGCCATAGTACTTAAGTCGTAGTATATCGATAGGTGCGTGCCGCGATGCGCACCTATTGCCGCGTTGTTGCCACGTACACTTAATTCTTCCGATGTAGTTTTCTATGAAGTTCAACTACTGGTTATATGTAGACAAAGTGAACATTAACAATATACTGGTCTATTTTCAAACTCTGACTGTTTAAAGTCCAGTGTCTCTCTGTATTTGGGGCTACTTGTGGTAATAAATGAAATGCTACGGTTCACTTGAACGCGTAGACTGATTCGAATTGCCTTTTTATTAGAAACCAACTCAGGAAAACGGGAAATCTCGTGGGTTTTTCAAAGACCCAATTTAGCTTGTAAAAATTAATCAGAGATTAGAACTATAACACCCTGTTGAGATATGCGACTACGAGAATGTAGCTGTCAGATTTAATAACAGCCTATTCACTCTTGTCTTAAAAAGTCCTAAGTTATGTTTGTCAAGAAAAACAGACTATAGGAGGGAGTTCTTTTTCTTTAGGGAAATCTAAAACTTGAAGTGCTAACAAAATGGGGTAGGCACCGATGAGTAAAAACCACGTGATTTTGTTACAGAAATAATGTTTTCCTCTAGCTTAAGTCTACTTTGAGGTCCTTTTATTGTCTGGCTTGCAGCAATTTTATATAAAACTAGCTTTTGCCTGCTTCTTCTTTTTAGAAGTTGTTCATTCCCAATTCATTCCCTCCCTCCTCTTTTTCCACCTTAAGGCATGATTTCCGGGATATAAACGACAATATGTCCTTTCCAGGGTTTCAAACTATCGGCGCTTGGTTGGTCTTAGATATGCTTAAATACCGATTGACCAGTAATTGTATACGTGACGAATTACATAACGAGGGGGGTGGTCCCCTTTTGCGAGTGGGTGCGGAGCCCCCCAATGCGCGGGGCTCGTAGCATTTGCTACTCTTTGGCTAATCCGGCACTGCATCCCTGGGAGACATCCCTTCCATAGCGGCCGCCTATACTTACCTATGTGCTTGTGTGTGCGGGGATGCATAAGTAAATATTGATGCGGACTCAATCAAATATTAGTTCGATACAAACGTTCACATAAAGACAGGATGATCCGCTTCATCCTTCCCGCTGGTCCGCTGCTCACTCTGAGCAACCAGCGCAAAGTCAAGGTGGCCCTGGCCAAACGACCTGGTTCGACTCCAGGCGTTCAGGCCCCCACCTAGCCCGATTCTTTCGATGTAGGTCGGGACAAGGTGACTTGGTTCGACCCCAGGCACCCCCGGCACTCACCCAGCTCGACTGTGAGTGAAAAAAAAAAACTCAATCAAATACCTACTAAGAAATGTTTTGGGTTTTGTAAATAAGTTGTATAAAGCCACAGATAGAAACCTGGTACAAAAGTAATATGAAAAATAGCCTATAAAATGTAAAAAGATAAATGTATAGGTTATACTTACGCGGCTACGCACCGATAGTGTCGGGTAGCGCTAATTAATAGCCCTTCACATCCATAGCGGCCGCCTATGCATAGGTATGTGCTCGTGTGTGCAGGGATACATAAGTATTGACGCGTACTCAATCAAGTATAAGTATCGACAAGAAGGTGGAGGTGAATAATTACACACACAGCTACATACAGTACTAATTGCAAAAAAGGTAGTGAATTAACGAATGAGTGAATGCGATGCACGATTGCATAGGTATATTTTCGAAAAATAGGTCAAACAAAGAGCAGTTTAGTAAAAATATGGAAAATGATTGTCAATTTTTTTTTGTTTTTACAATCTGTAGTCACGGCAGTGCCCCCGCCAAATCGAGCAAAACAAAGGCACGGCCGTACCATACTTTTCTCGAAGCCATTCAGGCCATTTTCAACCTCCTGTAATTTTCTGCTGGCTAAAGCTACAACCCTGAATTTTCAGAGATAGATATATAAAGCATAATATGACTTAGATAATATTCTCAATAACATTACATTTAAACTTGTAGTTTAAGAAATTTCTTAGTTTTGTCACTGACTCGCTGACCACTGATGATCATCATAGCGAGTTCACGGTTGGTCTGTTGAAGGAATTGTCGCTTCGTAGGCGTTGATAGGGGTAATTTGTTGAACTTATTCCTCAGATTCGCTGTCCATTTCATCCAGTTGGTAGATTTATTAACTCCTTATTAAGTCCATCCAAAGTTGAGCTACAAAAAGAAGTTATTTAAAAAAATGTATCCATAGAAAATCTTTATCAATTTTTTGACAAGTTTTTTGCTGATAAAACTATACCTAATATTTTTCAAGCAAATTTACCGGTTTTCGCTATTTTTATCATCGAGCGAAGTTGTAATCCTTGTGTTTGAATTTGAACCATAAGAATAAACAAGAGAATAATTCAACTTTAACATATTATGTTTTTCGAATCAAAAATCTAAATAGTTCTTTTTTTCCTCGATTCTCCCATTTCAGTTCATTTAAGTAACACGAAAAAACCGTTCAATTAATTCTTGCTAAAAAACAAATGCAACGATCAATTTGTCTATCCCGTTAGAGGGGCGGGAAAAATGAAATGGTTCTTCAAACAAAGCGACATAATTAAATGGCAGCCCGTGGGAAATCGACGTGGTCAGCCTCCCGGGAGGGCATCCTGGCGAATTGTTCTTTTCCGAATCAAATTACGAGTGCTGGTAAGTTTAAAGTAATCTTGAGCGTCTGGACGGGCGAGATTATACAGTTATGATTTTGGATTTTTCTGAATCGTGTAATGTAGCTGTTAACAGCGGCATAAAATGTGAAGACAACATTTTGTTTTATATTTGAAAATACCGGGTGTTGCCTGTAACAGGAGCAAATAATTAAAATGTAGTTTCTACTCATCAAACAATAAAACTTTTGTTCAACAACTTGTAATCTTTAGATTTTATCTTTTTCGCACAATTAAATAGTATTTTCGATGAACACCAGTCTAATTTAAGTCGCTTGTCACGCTACAAACATAAAAAAACATTGCAATACATTGCGGCTTCAAATAAACCTTAAAGTGTACTATAATTAAAACATAAGTTATTTTTAAATGTCGCTGAACAAATGTTGTTCAGTTTGAGGAGTACAATCTACGTTTTAATTATTTGCTAGTACAGGCAACACCTTATCAGCGGCGTGGCGTAAGCAGGTATCCTTGGGCAAGCCGGTGCAGATTTGGCGTACATTTTCCTTAAGAGCTGTAGAATAAGGTGGTCAAATGCCTCATATTAGGCAATCCGGTAGGAATCGAGTTCTTTGGGCGCCACGCCACTGCACATTATATAACCTAGATTGTGCATTATCGAGTATTTAAATATATATATACATATATATAAGTGAAAAATAACAAGAGAAATATCAGTGTTTTATGTAGCTATGTATTAATTATATATTCGTGTCGAAAATAAACTCTTGCGTTAGTAAATTCATTCAATAGTAACCGATATATTGAAACTGTTCAGAAGATTACTATTACACTAAAAACATAATTATATTATTTTCTATACTTAGAAAATGAAAATGATGATGATGATGAAAATGAAAATGATTTATTATTGATAACAATAGTTACAAGTCTGTATACATCGTTGTATAAAATATCTATTTGTATTTAATTATTTAATTGTGCTATTGACTAAAATTTTAATATACATTATATTATATTTAGTTATTAATTACAAAACAATTGTTGATGTCTGCAAAATAATCTATAAAGTGAGTGGCAAATTAAAGAATTCGTTATAATCATAAAAATTATTTACATAAAGCCATTCTTTCAGTCGGAATTTAAAAACAGCGGTGGATGCTGCATTAGTAACCGTTTCAGGCAGGCGGTTGTACACCGGAGGCCCCAAGCTATAAACAGATTTCCCGGTTTTGGTCAGTTTGTGAGGAGCCGCGACTAGCCTGTTGGCATGTTTGTTACTGCGTAAGGGATATCGGGTGTTAGTTCCTTTACGGTTAGCTACAGTACCTACGGCAAGAACGTTGTAGTCTCAAGATACACACCTAAAACTACTGTCTTAAGTTTCTTTATTTATGTAATAAAATGCATCCTGAGATTAGAGACTTTTTTATTATCTATACACAACCTGAACACACAAGATTATTTAACTGTATTTTAGGTAAATTCAGCTCAATCTTAAGAGAGCTAAGTCCTTGACATTGTCACATCTAAACTGCTCTTAAACATCTGTGCAAACGCATGAGACCGTGAGCATCACCCTGTAAATTGTGAGATTGTAACAGCTGTTGACAGACCTAATAAATAAAATAAAACTGAAATGTGACGCCATAGTATGACGTCGACGACGAAATTCTGTCGTATTACATTTTCGCATTTCAAAGGAAGTCCTGCCACGTTTGCAGCACTTTGCATGTAAAATTCATTTGTTATTCGAGTGCACAAGCCCTGAACTGTGATGAAAGCACGTAATCAATATACCTCCCTCACAGTAATGTAGTGAGAACAGTATGTTAATGTGTAATTTTCGTTGTGAGCCCTGTGTCGTCGATTGCAAAATCAAACGCGTGGGTACGCGTGACGCCTACTACAAAATCAATATCGGATCTGACCTGCAATTGCCCTCAGCAGCGCCGCTTTAGCTTAGTTGGTAGTGACCCTGCCTACGAAGCAAGAGGTCCTGGGTTCGAATCCCGGTAAGGGCATTTATTTGTGTGACGAGCACGAATATTTGTTCCTGAGCCTTGGATATTTTCTATGTATTTTGCGTGTTAATATCATCAGGCTATGAATATCCTTACTTTGCTCAAGGTGACAGTTGATCTAGATCTGTTCTATTTAGAAGTAGATTTAATTGCACAAGCTAGTACTACGATAAGGTAAAATGATACCAACCTAAGCATGGGTATCTTAAAAATTGTATATAAATTCAATTAATCTTTTCATTCTTGTGGGTTTCTTAAAGTCAGATCATAGGTTCAATTGAAATACGGGTAATTCATTTGCCTACGGTTGAAGATAATATAGCTATTAATTTTATTTTTATCAGTGATTGCTGTTGAATTCAATTTACTGCGACAGAGCTTTGGCGTAATCCCTCTTCGCTGATTGAAAACAAACTGTGATTGGGAACCGAATAAAATAGTAAACAAATCAGAGCATTACCGCCACTTGTTTACAGGTTTAGCGGCGGACGTGATCAGTCGAGCCGCATTACCGGTGTTGACTCGCAACGCAACAATGGCCGACTGTCAATACTGGTATCAACCTGATGATTCAAAAGGAAATGTACTTCAAATAAACGTAATCTCAGTAAATAAAAGGAACAACTCTCGATAGCTCAAAGTGGTCAATTTATGACCAAACGGGATACAGACAAATTAAAAAAAAGTGAATAAGAGCAATCGAAATAGTTGACAATTTAGAGCGTTGCCAGTACTTTTGCAGGTTTAGCAGCGGAACGTTATCAATCGGACCCGTATTTACCTATGTCAACGCGGAAAAATGGCGGAGTTTCAATACCGGTAACTTGCCAATGACCCAACCAAAAGTCCTGCTGAACATAAGTCTCATCCAAAGACATCCACAACGAATGGCTTTCTACCTCCATCGTCTTCCGGCGACCTTAGGTAACCAGGTGGTTGTGGTGGTAACCTATCTTTTCGGGGGCCGACCGACAACGCGTGTTCCGGCTTGTGGTCTCCATTTGATCTTCGAGTTACTCAATCCATGACCCAATGCCAATGCATAAAATAAATTGTAAGCAGAATTTTTTTCTCAAACTGTGTACCGTGTTACATCTATTAAATCGGTTCCTTTAAATTTTACGAAAAACCTGGAATGAACGGTAACTCCATTCCATTCAACTCTGTTGCTATTAATTCAATGTACGTTCGATCCTTCATTGCTCGTAAGGTATAAATCTGGATTAATTAACACGTATTACTGTAACGAAGTCGAGTCATATAGTGTGACAGTGAAAGGTGATGCTCGGTCGCGCGAGATACGAAGTCGTGGCCAGCTATGCTAGAGTGCCTCACTCCGCGATTTCGCCGCGCGGCTATTAGTACCAAATTTTAACCTACCGGAAGGGCTGAGGCAGCGACCAGCGCACCCTTCCTTTTCCAGGGTCCACCTGACAAGTTCACCTGGGTGGACTATGGGCACTTGTTCTGACCCTTGGTACACCTGGGTGGACTACGGATACTGACGCAGACCCGTGGATCACCTGGATGGACTAGTGACACTGACTCAGACCCGTGGTTCACCTGGGTGGTCTGCGGATACTACTGCTACTAAGCCCACTGGTGGGGCCACAGGTTTTTTTTCTCGTACAAAAAATGAAACATTTTCGCTTATCTAGGCAAACCATTTTTTAATTTAATGTTTAAAAACTATCAGCAAACATATGAATCCACGGGGAAAAATTTTGTGACAGGTAGTGAACCTCCCGACCCGTGGTCCACCTGTCATATTCACCTGGGGGTACTTGTCAGGTGGACCACGGGTCACAACAGTTTTCAAAGTAGCAATAGACCACCACTCGAGTGAACTGTGGGTAATAAGATTTATGGCGGTGCCCTTGGTACACCTCTGAGGTGTACCAGGGGTCAGAACAAGTGCCCCTAGTCCACCCAGGTGAACTTTCTGGTGGACCCCGGGTAAGGAAGGCAGCGCACGCGTTTTGCGATAGAGAGAGACGATCGGATGCGGTGTGTTCCGTCCGGTGGTCGGAGCCGAACGTCAGTTTTGTTAGAAAGAGAAAACTTCTGGACGTAGTACTCTAGTTATTCTGTGCCGGACTGATAATGCCATTTCCGCGCGGCAAAAACCCACCCGCAAAATGTGAGAGAGCCTTTACATTTTCTGGCGTATTGTTTATTATTTCATTAGTTTATTCCAGAGTAGGTGTTTCGTTAAATTATAATATTTACGACTAAAAATACCCGCGACTCCGTCTGCGAATGAAAAATAGTGCTTCACCGTAGTCGTAAAAAACCGTCTGGAAATGTCCTACTATCCTTATAAGATCGCCTTTTGTTTACCTCTAAATACTATCATTATTAGGTACTTTGATCCTTGTATATTATTATTTTTAAGTAGGCAGTAAAAGTTTTGTATTTTACCTCAGTGTAGTTATAAGCAAAATACCTAACTAGTCACTACTCCTTCAACTAAGCAATATCCGGTCTATTAGATTACGGTTTAACGAGATTTCTTATTTTCTAAGCAAGCCCCGTGACCAACAAGAATACATCCTGCATATATTAGTCTCGGGACGCAGTCCGGGCTAATCTTTAAATACATTATACACTATTTACTCATAATAGTATGAGTAAATGGGTGAATCAACTTTTCTTAGCTTTATGCAAAGATTGCTCTTTTTCCTTATTTGATCACCTTTTGCATGTTTTAACATGATTTAAATGGAACAAGATCTTACATCTAGAGATAGACTAGGTAAAAATAAAACTCGTTTTTAACAAATAAATAGGGTGACCCAGCGGACAACCCCTTATTTTCATACAAAAGTGGGGGACAGCTATGTCTGCTGGGTCACTGCTTATAAACAAGTTATAATAAACAAATAAAAAATATTTGCATTACGTAGCTTTATTATCTGTCTTTTAAATGAGCATAGGTACACTTTATTCAAAAAATATCTGAATAAAGATTTCCTTTCAATTTTAGTCGGAGAAGGTGAAATTTTGTTGACAAAAAAAAGTTGATTCACCCAAATAATGTAATCGGCATTTCCACTTTAGTAGATACCTACCTACTAAGAAACACGAATGTTATCAATATAACAAATGGTCAAGTTCCGGATCGGAAGAGTCCGCAAGCGGCCGATCTTAATCGGTCATCTCCGATATGAACAAACCAAACCTAATCTAACACTGCAAGACCGATAAAAGTCGCTCGGAAGTCTCTTAACTGTTAGTTTACAAGCAAAATTAAACAAACTTTTTACCAAGCGTCTTCAGCTAAGAAATCTCCAGTCTATTAGATTATGGTCTAATGAGATTTCTTATTTTCTAAGTGAGCCACGTGCGCAAAAACAAAACACCTGCATAATATTAGTAACGGGACGAGAACCATGTTAATCCGTTTATACAGCGTGGAAATCCAATACGGGCGACTATTGAAATGGTAGTCAGCATAGGACCTAAAAATAAGTATATTATTTAGATAACTTTTGCGCTAGACGACTAAAAAAACTGTCCGTCAGTTAGATTACTAAAAAAAATTGCAGGTACACGTATTTTTTTTTTCTTTTGTTTGACAAACAAAATATGACGAAGATAGAGTGCTTAGAAGTTTCGAGTGACGTCACGCCTAGGTACAATTTTCACCTAGGAGTGACGACACAAGCCCCCACTCCAGAAGTTTGATGATCTATAACTTTTCGATTTTTAATATTTTGATAAACCAAAAAATACGTGTCCCATATTTTTCCATAATCTAACTGACGGACTAAATAGAATTAAAGTAGAATATCGAATTCGAATTATAAAAAATATAATATTCAAAGGTAAACACTGTTGTATGGATATTTAAAAATATGTTACTTAGTTATATAGTGAATTAATATTTCTTTATAACGTATTTGTGGTGTTTAAATAAATTATATGGAGTTTAAATTTATACTACTGGTAATGGTAAGAAGTTTTAAACATTTGGTATGTAATTAAAACAACAGTTTATTTTTAATATTTTTATCAAATATTCGCGAGTCATTGATACATTTTTAAATTTCTTTCCATGTATAATTGTATTTCGTTGCATTTTGCTTTTTGTTTCTTGTTAAGTTTTCTATTTCTGCGTGTTGTTTAATGAGTATAATCGTTTTTAAGACTAAACCTTTTTTACTTCACATTATGCTTCACTGCTCAATTCTCGCGATTAATATTTGTTTACATGTAGTACTGTTTCCAATTCACGGCCATTATCACGAATTATTTAAAGACTCAATGCTAATCTGAAAAAAAAAACCATTAAAAAGGAGCTATTTGACTATCTAACCCACTGACCAATAGGCCTCACTCCCGCGCGACAGCCATGTTGATCTCATTATCTGTTTTCGTGCAGCGGCCGTTACACGTAGAAAATTTGTTCTTATTTTAATTTATCATAAAATCAAGTAGGAATCTTTGTGAAAGTGGCTTTAAACATGGGAAGAAAACGCAAACGTCGTGATAGGGACAGTGGTGAGCGAATTTTGAAGAAACTACGCCGTTTGGAGAAAGAAATATACAGTCGTCGCGATAGTTCTGATTCGTCCTGTTCTGAAACAAGATCAGGTGAGTTTATATACTTTGTGTTTTGTACTTTTCAATTTAATTATGTTGAGAGTTCAGTGTACGGCGATGGAAAATAACTGGTGTTTTTTTATAACCGTCATCGTGCATATCTACGTACTTATACGGATAAGTAGGTCACGTTGTCACAACCGGTTGGATTTATAAGTGACATTTATTGTGTGGGTACCCACATAAATAGGTTTTTTGAAATTTTTACCAATTTGTTTGTAAACAAAGTCTCAATTCTCGACTATCTAGTGATGCGAACTACACTTTGGGGTAGTTTCTTTCACAGTGCTACAATTCAAATTGTATTAATTACGGTACTGGTATATGTGATGAGACAGTACATTTTTGGGACTGTTACCTTCACAGTTTTCTGTCAATACAGATGTTTAAATGCCTAAGTACCAATGTGATGCGGATGATACTTGGGATCATTACCTTCACAGTTAAATATGTAGCAAAATTCATTTTCAGACTATGAAAATCAGACTCGCTGGCACTCGGATGAGGAAAATACTTACTATTCCCCCACAAATCACACATATTATGAGGCTGGCACCTCACAACCGGTGACCTCACCTGAGCCAGCCGTAAATATTAGTGCACCAAAGGATATATCACAAAATCTAACAGAAAATGACCAGCAACCGGCTATTTCAAGTAAAAGTGAGGAAAATGACGTGGTAATTGAAGGAGTCACGCACTTGGACGACGAAATACTTACTTTGCTTGGAGATGCCCCGAAAGAGGAATCGCCAGTTGGCCCTGAGGTACACAATGATATTGCATCCAGGTTGCAGGATGTTATACAAAATGGACTCAAGAAGGAGCAAAAAGATAAAATTATTGAAGATTACCCCATACCGGGAAACTGCCCGCTTTTCACCGCTCCAATATTAAATGCAGAGGTTAAAGCTGCAATCTCTGATTTGTTACAAAAGAAAGACGCGTCATTGGCAGCAAGACAAAAACAGGTTGGTACAGCATTGACAGCCTTAGTAAAATCGATGGACATCTTGGTAAATGACAAATCAGATACAGGCCAACAAATCCTTAAACATGTAAGCAGCGCTTGTCGATTATTGTGTGACTCGCACTACATAGATACCAAATTGCGCCGAAATTTCCTTATTTCAACTTTAAACAATAAGTTGAAAGACACTTTAAAGGATTCAAAAAGGGATAAAAATCTTTTTGGTGAAGATTTAGCTGAAAAGTTAAAGGCTACTAAAGCCATTAATAAGACAAGTCAAGACTTAAGATATAACAAACCTAAGTCCATGGTAAATAAGAACCCGGCAAATACTAGTACACAGCCCAATTTAAACTGGAAGCACCCGCAGCCGAATCATCAGAGTCTGAACAGGAAACCAGCCCCACCACATCGGTCTGCGGGAGCGCCGTCGACGTCGTACTACAGGAGCAGGCCGGAGGCGGACAGCCGGCGCCGGCCGCCCGCGGCACGTGCGCGGGCGAGTGCCCCCTACAGGAGGAGACACTAGATAGGCAGGTGATTATGCCAGCAGGCAGATTACAATATTTTTATAATACGTGGGAAAAACTTAACGCTGACCAGACAATTTTGTCTTGGATTAAAGGTTACATAATTCCTTTTGTATCTCCGCCTATTCAGACCGATTATCCGAAAAATCAACCTAGTAACTTTAATGAATTCAACGATTTTCAAGTTGAAATAAAGAAACTTCTTCGTAAGGGCGCAATTTCACAATGTACTAGAGAAGAAGGAGATTACTTATCAAGTATTTTTTTAGTGCCCAAACCAAACGGTGAAAAACGGTTTATACTGAATTTAAAAAAATTAAATAAATTTATAAAATCTAATCATTTTAAAATGGAAGATTTAAGAACTGCTGTAAGGCTTATTTCTCCAGGTTTTTTTCTAGCAACTATAGATTTGCAAGACGCATATTTCTTGGTACCAATCCATCCAGATTACAAAAAATATTTGAGATTTGAATTCAATAACACTGTATATGAATTTAATTGCTTACCGTTTGGTTTGAACACCGCTCCTCTAGTATTTACAAAAATTATGAAACCAGTAGTTGAGCACTTGCGACTGCACGGTTTCCTGTCCACGATATACTTGGATGATATCCTTTTAATCGGTAGCTCATATTCAGAATGTGTAAATAATGTTAATTCCACATTAAAGCTTCTAGAAAATTTAGGTTTTATAATTAATCACCGAAAAAGTAATCTAGAACCAAGCACAAGTTGTACGTTCTTGGGTTTTGTTCTCGATTCCGAAAATTACTGTGTTAAACTCCCTCAGGAGAAAAGAGAACGTATAAAACACGAAATCGTAAATATAAGACGAACGGAAAATTGTAAAATTAGAGTGTTGGCAAAATTTATAGGATTGTTAATATCTGTCTGCCCTGCAATCGAATATGGATGGCTACATACAAAATTATTCGAAAGGGAAAAGTTTCTTAATTTACTGAAATATGATGATTACGAAAAAGTTATGAAATTCAACAAACATATTTTAAATGAAGATTTAGATTGGTGGTATGAAAATGTTGATCAATCTGTCAGCCCTATTCGCAGTAACAATTAAGATTTCGAAATTTATTCAGACGCTAGTAAGACTGGCTGGGGCGCCTCATGTGGTGATAAAAGAGCACATGGTTATTGGACCAACGAAGAACAACATTTTCATATAAATTTGTTAGAATTGTTAGCCGCATTGTTTGCCTTAAAAGTGTTTGCCAAGAATGCGTATAATACTCAGATTTTACTTCGTATAGACAACACGACTGCAATTTCTTGTATCAATCGCATGGGTAGCGTACAATTTCCGCACCTAAACAAAATATCTCGTGAAATATGGCTTTTTTGTGAACAAAGAAAACTATTTGTTTTTGCATCTTACATCAAATCAAGTGATAATTGCATTGCAGATTTTGAATCTCGCAGAACTATGTCGGACACTGAATGGGAGTTAGCAAACTATGCTTATACACAGATAACTAATAACTTCGGCTTGCCTGACATAGATTTGTTTGCAAGTAGATCCAATGCAAAATGCGATAAATATATAGCTTGGAGACCTGACCCATACGCTTATTGTGTTGACGCTTTTACTGTGAACTGGTCAAGTTTCTACTTTTATGCGTTCCCACCTTTCAGTGTTATCTTGAAAACCTTAAATAAAATAATAACAGATAAAACGACTGGCATTGTCGTAATACCTTTCTGGCCTACGCAGCCCTGGTTCCCGATTTTTAAAAAGTTAATGGTCTCAAAAATGATATATTTTAACCCCAAAAGTGACCTGTTAATTTCTGACAATTCCAGATCCCGACACAGTCTGCACCAGAACCTTACCCTGGCTGCAGCCATATTATCAGGGAAGCGCTACTTCGAAGAAGTGTCCCTCCCTCATCAATAGATATTATGATTAATTCTATTGCACCAAATACTCGTAAACAATACAATTGTTATTATAAGGTCTGGTTCATGTTTTGTCAAAAACAAAAAATTGATTATTTGAATGCATCAATCCCTAATATACTGTATTTTTTCACTAATTTATATAATTCTGGGTATAATTATGGCAGTCTTAATTGCTGTAGATCATCATTGTCATTCATTTTAGGGCGGAACATTACAAATGATGATAGAATTAATAAATTTATGAAAGGAGTTTTTAGATCGCGCCCACCTGCCCCTAAGTATAATTATACTTGGGATACAAATATTGTTTTAAGGTATTTATCAAAATTACATCCTAATGAAAACTTGAGTCTCGAATTACTGTCAAAGAAGTTAATATCTCTCTTGGCTCTTGTAACTGCTCACAGAGTTCAAACTCTGTCGCAAATTAAATTAAATAATATAAATTTAGCTTCAGATTGTATATCTATATTAATATCTGATTCAATAAAAACAACTAGGCCCAATTGTTATCAACCACTTCTAAATATACCATTTTATAATGAAAATCCATCAATTTGCCCAGCAAGAACCTTAGTTTGTTATAAAGACAAAACATTGTCGCTAAGAGCTCCCGATTCAAATTATTTATTTATCAGTTATAGAAAACCCCATGAAAAAGTGACTAGCCAGACGCTTAGTCACTGGATAAAAGACGTGCTCCATCGAAGCGGCATTGACACATCTGTGTTTAGTTCGCATAGCACCCGCCACTCGACCACTTCTAAAGCGAGTCGACTCGGAGTCAATGTAGACGTAATAAGAAAAGCCGCGGGATGGAGCGCGTCGTCTTCCGTATTCGCTAAGTTTTATAATCGGGAAATTGTCCCTTATCAAGATGAAACATTCGCTAGATGTATTCTTAATAGTGATTAAGCAAGTAATTCACTAAAAATGTTAGATATATCTGTTTTTAATCATAGAAATTTCATTAATTTGAGGTACCGATTTTCTTATTTATTTACATTTCTTTGATGCTATGATAATAATAATATGATTTCAAGATATGTTTATGTATAGTTCTGTACTTTATTAATAATATTTATTATTAATTTCGTTCAATAATAGTCAGTCCGCAGATTTTTATGTTTTTTCTTTGAACATCTACATGTAAACAAATATTAATCGCGAGAATTGAGCAGTGAAGCATAATTAATGATAAAACGAACTTACCTGTACGTGAAGTTCTATCATAATTATGCGAGCTGCTCAATTCGAAGCGATTAATAGATACTCCCACCCTTTATCCCCCCCTTATAGCAAAAATCAGCGTCCTATATGCTTTAAACTTAATGAGATCAACATGGCTGTCGCGCGGGAGTGAGGCCTATTGGTCAGTGGGTTAGATAGTCAAATAGCTCCTTTTTAATGGTTTTTTTTTTCAGATTAGCATTGAGTCTTTAAATAATTCGTGATAATGGCCGTGAATTGGAAACAGTACTACATGTAAACAAATATTAATCGCTTCGAATTGAGCAGCTCGCATAATTATGATAGAACTTCACGTACAGGTAAGTTCGTTTTATCATTAAATATACTGGCTAGCTGTAAAACGGCCAAATAAAAAGCACGTGAAAAAAACAAATGAGGGTGGTTGAAAATTTGTAGCAGATGCATGTGAGTTTTGATCTATCTAGACTATAAATGTCCTAGTCTTCCACCCAATATATGTTACTGAAAAGCATACGTGGTAAATAAAATTCATATATAAAACATGCATTAGATAGAAAAGATTTTATACATCTGGAAGGTCACTTTGACATTGACAGTTGTTTGTTTACATTTTTGATCTCGAATTTGATATCCGACTTTTTATAGTTTTAACCCAGTAGTCATCCTTATTCAGCCTGCAATGTAACGTAACACATTCAAGTTGATAAACACGCTAGTTGACAGTTACTTTAAAAAAGCTCGTATATCGCAAATCGCAATGTCATAACAAGCATGTATGCGGTGCATTGCTGCTCGGTAAATTTTCAAAAATTAATTACGAGGTCACTATTAAGTGTTATTAAATAAAAAAAACATATTAATTAATGATAACACTACTAAACGCTATATCTGGTTTAATTGTTTGCTCGAATTAGACTTCCACGCGTATACTACAACCTACATATTACTACGTTGATGCGTTTATAGGTAACTAAGAAACACTAACGTTAAGAAATTACAAACTATGTGGCACCGTATACGCTACCAGACATTTGTGGGATTCTGAAGGCGACCGATCTTAGTCGGCCATCTCTAAAACCGTGGCACGCAAACTATCGAGTTTTAACTTCAGCCGATATGTCGGTCGGTAGTCCCTTAACTGTCAGTTTACAAGTAAAATAAGCAAACTACCTATTTACCGAGCATTCTTCAACTAAGCAACCTCCAGTCTATTAGATTACGGTCTAACGAGATTTCTTATTCTCTAAGCAAGCCACGTGCGCGAAAAGAAAACGCCTGCATACATTAGTGGCGGGACGTGGTCCAGGCTAATCCGTTTATTTAGATTTCTGGTTTGGCTTGGTGGAATATAAAACATGTTACTTAAAAGTATCTGTTTGATGTGGGTTTGGAGTTAGGGGAACTTAATTGAAAACCTTGGCGACGAAGAAACTAAATATTACTCTAATGTATTAGGCATTCATTTATAATGTTCATCAACAATGTAGAGAGCAACCTTTACCGTTGATTAAAATTAGAGATATGCCGTTCTTGCAACATCTCTGTTTGCGTGAGTAAGTGTATTGCCACCTCAGGAGTATTCTCCGAATTTCCCGATACAATTTATACCCCAGATAAGTCCCTTTAGAACGGCACATGACTTCAAAATTTTAGTTAATATAGATACTAGGTATACAAAGTTTGAATTCGGCAAAGTCGCATTAAGATTGAAGTTGGAATCGTATGTCACACATATCAGAACCTCGTATGTCACACATATCAGAACCATTGACTTATATTTATGTATTATATATAGGTTGACCTGACCATGTGACTAAGTAGTCAGTGGTACCAACGCGCTCAAAAATCAGTTTTGGGTTGGGACCCACGTCAGTCGGCGTCGGGATACAACAGTGTACGGTTCTCAGTCAATCGCCGTAAAAATGCATGGACTCGTCAAAGGCTGCAAAAAAGTGGGTACAATTATTAAAAGGTTAAATAAAAAATAACATGCCATAAGCGAATTTATCTACACCCATATCATAAATCCTCTATTATGTGTTCGCAAACCGTATATTATTATAATTACCACCATTATTCCAACTACTGTGCCAGAGTTATTATAATGTATGAAAAAATCATAATAACATCGAAATCGTTGGTCATGATTTGAAATCGAGTCGGCCATTGCGGCGCAATGGCGGTCATTCTTACAGTTCCCGAACACATAATTGAGGATTTACGTGCGTACCTAGACAAACTACTGAATGCAACTGTACATAATTAAGCCTTAAAACACTCGTGTACACTCGTTTAAGGGCTCTCTCTCAATGGTTAGAACATAAGAACTTATGTTATCTCAACATAACCATATTGCAGCTTAGAAACTGATCTGTCTTTGAATTGCAGCTGTCTCTCATAAGCCATCGGAGAGTTGCGGTTACGGTTCATAAATCCTGTCATGCCATTAGCTGCTCTATGTGGATTACAATTACAAGCATGCAGATCTACGCTGGAGCATTCCACGAAAACATTTCGTAAGGGACACTACCTTTTTTACGTTTGACACGTAAAATTAGGAAGCTGAATGTCGGTATAGTAATATTATTACTTGGATTTAAGATGGGTAGTGTTTCTTAGCAGCTAATAAGTTTTATTAGGGTGGAGCTACCATAGCGTTTCGTAAGGGACAAAAAGTAGATGTTTTCATGGAACGCTCCTGCTACTGATTTGAAATCTACTTATGATTCAACAATGACAAATACATAAATAGTAAATCAGTTTCTACCCCCAAGGTGCATGTCAAAAATTAGTAAAGTGATTGTATTGCGGGTAGACACCGCGACCACGCACTTGGTTAAGGGTTACGAAACGCCGCGCCGGGATGTAAAATTAAGTAATATACGCGGTTGTTTTATTACAATGAGTGATAATCGCGGAGACTGAAGACAATATTATTAATATAATATCACTTAACCATAATATGTTAAAATGATGTTCAAACTGAAAAGCTACAGTTCAAGCAGATTTCAGGTGAAGGGAGCAATTTTAATGTGGAAACACCACAATCTTTTTTACGATTATAGAGACAAATACCAAATAAGTAGAAAATCTAAACGCAGCCTACTGTAGCCAAGACTGGATTCGAACCAGCATCTTTCGGGACGACGTGGAGCATGTTGTCCCGGCAATACAGAGACTAGGGCATGCAATACCGGTATTTTTTATATGGCGAATATCGGGATCCCGGTATTTGCGCATACAAGTAATACCGTTATTGCATGCCTAACAGAGACGCTGGTTTGAATCTGGCTTGACTACAGAATAGTATATAGCAGTAATTTTTCTTCCTACAAAAGGTACCTACATCGTGCGCTTGTATGTGTGCGCGCCGTGAACGAACGCATTAAGGTGGATTTAGACCAAACGAATTCTAACACATTCTAACCCCACTCTACCAAATTCTTTGTGTACACACAACCCCACTCTACCAAATTCTTTGTGTACACACAAAGAATTTGGTAGAGTGGGGTTAGAATGTGTTAGAATTCGTTTGGTCTAAATCCACCTTTACAAGCAAAGTTTTAAGAATGCTCAAGTATGCTCCAGTACGGATTGCACCGTCTGCGCCTCGACATTGAATACATATCGCGCGCTCCTAAACGACCGAAGTTTGACTACTTGTCTATCTTTATACTTTGACTAAAGTAGGACAGTGTTGTCGTCATTCGGGTCTGTTTTGTCAAAGTTTGTCGAGGCCTCGCTACGTTCTGCTTAAACATCCCAAAGTGAGCAAGCATGACGGGTAAAGCAAACAATCTTTGGCAAGGGTTTTCAAGGATTTTATTCACGGACAAATCCTTAAAAAGGAACTGAGCATCTTGTTGAAGTCTTCAAAAGAGATACCTATTGACTAATATATTTATTGATAATATGTCATTGGATAGTGCACGTCACTATGGGGGTTTAAGTAATCTATAGAAGCATGATAATAGTGAGTCTTATTTATTGTAGTACAAAGCGATAAGAGTGTTTACTTACAGCTAATTAGATTTTGATCATCAGCCTATATTCGTCCCACTGCTGGACACAGGTCTACTCTCATAAACAAGACGATAGATCAAATCCCAAATCGTATTGGGCCAGCGTGCGGCCTACAGCCTATCAGTGGTGCGGCGTTGAAGAAATCTTCTATGAAAGTAGTTCCATCTATTTAACATAATTAGTATAATAATATTGCTTACTTGCTATTACCTAATTTCGTGTGTCGCATGTTGTATAGAGTAACGTAAAGTTATTGTTAAAAATGCTCACATTACAGATATTTCTGTTAAGTAGGTCTAATGGTCGAGACTGCATTAAGTCCGTTAATTGTCTCTGCAGACAGTGGAAGAAGAAAAAGCTGTGGATCTCCCTTCTGAGGCTTTCTGCTACTCTTTGACAGTGGTAAAGGACATAAAGTACCACTTCAGCCCTTTAGAATCGCGAGATACCGACGTATATGCAACGTCAGAGGAGCTGTCTATTTGCTGTCGATGGTATAGTCCACACTCGGATATATCACCGGGTTACGAGGATCACTTTTCTCTTTTTTTGGGCGTGTCTCATTTGCAACTAAAAACATAAAAAAGGTGTTTATTAAGTCAATTGAAATAAGTACATAGCTGTACATAGGTAGTTACGCATTAAAACACTCGTGTGATGCTATTATGAAACTCGCCTGTCTGTACGTTTCAGAAACCCACACTCGTATTTTCCCTTTTATCATGTATAGTCATCAGTGGCGTGGCGTCCATAGAACTCGATTCCCATCGGCTTGCCTAATATTAGCCAGATCAGCACTTAATTCTAGTGCTCCTAAAGAAAATTGAAGCCAAAGCTGCCCGGCTTGCCCAAGGATTTCTTCAACGCCACGCCACTGATAGTCATATTTAATAAATAAATAAAATAAATAAATAAATAAATACTAGGGGACAATCTTACACAAATCGAACTAGCCCCATTGTTAGCTCAATAAGGCTTGTGTTATGGATACTAGACGACGATATATTTAATAGATACAAATACTTAAATACATAAAAAACATCCATGACTCAGGAACAAATATTCGTGCTCATCACACAAATAAATGCCCTTACCGGGATTCGAACCCAGGACTGCTTCGTAGGCAGGGTCACTACCAACTAAGCTAAGGCGGTCCATGGTAATGAACCAATCTCAGAAAAAAAAACCGCAACATGCTTCGTCAACCTCTTACGTATAGGTACAAAATAATATCAACACGGCTCGTCAATAATAATAATGGAACTACTATTAAACATCTCCGTCGGCCGACTGTATGTTCGTTAGACAGTTCCAATACACATGTCAGTGTGTCGGCTGACGTATGACGCCTTTATGAACATTCCTAGACGTCTGGTCACAAATCTGGTTAATGCGCCCGTTGTGGTATGCTGAGACGCTGATATACTGCGATGACGGTGAATGTTAATAGTTAACTCGAGTATAAGGAATAGGTGATAAAGACACGAACTGTCAAAGTGTACTGTAGAGTGTAGAGACTGGCCGTCTCTACTGATGAATTATAAAGATAATTTAAATATTCAAATACCTATCTGTCAGTCTAACGTAATGTTTGTGTATTAAAGATTGACTTTGTTCTCATCTGAGCGCCGCCATAGACACATTATGTAAATACCTCGGAACAAAACTAATTCAAAATTATCAAGTGCTTTATCCTTCAATAAACCACCAGCTAGCCCCCCACCACAGTACTTAAAAAGATTAAGAAAAACCGCTTTAATACGTATATTTTTTTTTAATTATCTACACGAAGAATAAGGGCCTTTTCACACACGCCGCGAGCGACATTTGTATGGACCTTCGCTTCTAACTCGCCCGCAGCTCGCTCGCAAATCACAAGTATGATAAGACTCTAAATTCCCAAATCCCGTATTTTTTAATATTTTCGGGGTAAAAAAAAACTTAAAAACCTTACTAGCTCATTATTATGTTTGATTTACTTTCAGAAACGATTCGTAATTTGAATATTAATCGCATAATTACTAAATTATCACAAACAATGCATTTCCGCGAAATCTCAGTCAGCGTCGACATAAACGACTCAAAAAACAATTATTATAGCAACAATGGAATTATTCTTTCCCTTTTGTAAAATTTTACCCAACAAATTGTCATAAGAGCGCGAAACTCCTGGAGTAATTAGAGCACGTTTAAAACACAAGTCAGCTTTGCCCCACAAAAGATTGTTAATTACGTTTTCGCGTTTTGTGAAACGTTTCGGAGTCCGCGGATCAGCCAACAAAGCTATAAAGCTATAAATAACATTGTAATAAAATTTATTCATATAAAACAGTACCATGACTAAGTTACTGACAGACAACGCACAGCTTAAACAACCGCAGATAGCGGGATAAAATTTGAAACACACGTTCCTCAAGGAACTTATGAGTGCATTAAGAAATTATTTTTCGATACCTATTTACCTAACTACTTAAACGTTGAAAAGGGGAATGCAAGTCAAACGGAATAAAAAAATAATGAATAGTCGGATTTTGTTCGCGAACAAAGTATCTATTAGTTCCTATAATTGTAATCTGTTCAATAAATAGTGCCCAGATTCTAAAAACAAAAAATATGGCTCCGAAACGGTGTCCCCTTGTTTCACCGACAAACGTTTCATCGAATTTTGATTTCGTCGACAACTTTTTTCTCCGAAACCGTTAACTTTTCAGGATTTTTTAAAGAGTCATTCTGTAGATTAGGTTAGGTTAGGTTAGGTTTGTTTTATATTAATTTCTAGAAAAATATGGTTTCAGAGAAAATTCACTTTCGATGAAATGATATTTCGATGAAATGATATGTCGATGAAACGTTTGTCGACAATTCAAGGGTAAACCCTCTGAAACATAAAAAGCGAAGGTGGGAGACTTGGAGGAAGAATTGAGTTCAGTATTGTCACCAGGATAACAATGTCGATGAAATGATCAACATTCCGAGCAACATGGATAAACCCTGAAGATACTTTGCACTAAACCAGAGCAAAGTACGTCGCAGTCATTACTTAGTTACGAGTGGTCACTGCACGTTTTCACTTAGTTGTAAACTGTTAATGATACACATCTCGTGCGAATAAAATGTGGCCATAGCCCGGTCACGACATCGACGGCGAGCGGCAGCGGCGAGTGCAAAGTGCGAGCGAGAGATCGCGCTTTGACCGCTCCCACCCATTGGCAGGAGTGGCTCGCTTCGCGATTTCACCACGCGGCTACTAGTAGTACTAGTACAAAATTTTGCCCCGCCGGAGGGGCCTAGCCAGGCAACAGAAAGAGCACGCGTTATACGATAGAGAGAGACAATCGGATGCGGTGCGTTCCGTCCAGTGGTCGGACCCGAACGTCAGTTTTGTTAGAAAGAGACACTTCAGTGCGAAAAGTATCATTGGGTAAATGAAAAATGGGCAACGAAACAAAATACGTAACAATTCATAGGGCAAGTGAATGAGATGGGAAACGTTTTTCGGACAAACGAAACTTTTACTAAACGTGAAATGGTGAACAGAAAAAAATACGAAACCTGTCATCGGACAAACGATAATAATTCGAATAGTTTTTGGCCAAATGAAATTCGGTGAATGGTTTTTAGTGTTTGCGATAGGTTACCACCGCTTGACACTGATAGTGTTGAGATGTGTATTTATTTTTCCAATATTCAAGTTTACGTTGTAATTATAAAAATCGTAAAATCAAATCTTCTGAAACGATTTATCCAGCTGAGAAAAGGAAAACCAATTTACGTCGCGAGTTGACAACTTTTCAGTTGCCATCAAATACTAACGTTTTACTAGCAATAAAAGACTTAAATATTTATGTTAGAACTACTGAGAACTTTATAAACGATATGGAAAGGAATTTGAAAGGAATGGCATCCGCTTCCAGCGTCTGTTGTATTTCTTGACAAATATAACTAAGAACTTTTCAAGAAAATAGCGTAAACCGGCGAGCTATATCTTCGGCCTCGTAGTCGCTTACCATCAGGCGCTACTTAGGTGTTTCGTAGGTAAAATAAAATACCAGACAAGTGCGAGTTAGACTCGCGTGGAGAGGGTTCCGTACGTTCAAAACAGTATAAAACAAATATACTTTATTGCAAAGACTTCTTATAGATTTTCCTGTAATCTATACCTGTACAAGTGACACTCTACTTACGGATCCCTGGCACTTCCTTTGTTTGCATGCATTTTTTTTCTGTTTTAATTTATGCACAGTAATACCATAAATAGTTTGCGATCGACCACCCCTTTAGGGTTCGGTCTGAAAACCAGCGCTGGACTTTATGCCCAGCACATGCTGAGACTGTGACCCATTGCCTCACAAAAATAATTAATTAGTTTTAATACCTACATAAGTTTTTTTTTTATATTCTCTAGCTAGCTCATTTTTTTTTTTTGTATATCTGTTACTGTAATGCATATTATTATTTTTGTTTAGTTTAAGTTACTGTGTGTGGCAATAAATGATTTTCTGATTCTGATTCTGATTCTAGGACTGTGATCCATGGGGGGAACGGTAAATTTGTAATTTTTTGCGTATTTTCTTAAATAAATTGAAAACTATTAATTTAAAAATTATAAAAAAATATATATTTGAGATTCTCATAGTGAGCCCTTTCATTTCGTCATACATCACGGTTTCGTCATACGCACCACAAATAGAGAGACATTTCGTATGTTACTTTAAATTCCATAGACTTCTTATACATTTTCCTGTAATCTATACATAAAGGACTATATTTCGTACTTCTTTCAAAATGTTAGGTCCAATAGTTTCGGAAATAAGGGGGGGGGTCAATTTTCGGTTGTTTTTTTACAAAACTAATTATAAAAAATTATAAAAAAATAATTGAGATTCTCACACCGAGCCCTTCCATTTAATACGGCACACGACATAGATTGCTAACTTCTTTTTCTAGTTTACCTTCCAAAAGTGGCCCCCATGTTTAAAATTCATATATTTCCATTACACGTCCGTCTTTGGGTCATCGACCTTAATATATGTACCAAATATCAACTCAATCGGTCCAGTACTTTCGGAGCAAATTGCTTGTGACAGACACACGAGTGATCCTATTAGGGTTCCGTTTTTACTTTTTGAGGTATGGACCCTAAAAACCATGATAAAATTATCCGAGTTGTGTATTTATTCGCGCAGTATGCGAAAAATACGTGTTTGATATTTTAGAATTTTCTTGTAAAGATTAATTTTGACCCCGGTCAACACATAGGGTTCTTTTTATACGACTTATCAAAACTAAAAGGTTGCATGTTTTTATGGTATAGTGTACATGCAAACAAAGCGGCAGTGCTGATATTCTGGGATTGATTATTATTATTATTTTTTTTTTTTATTCACGATAGGTAAGCATTTGACTTTGATCTCACCTGTTGGTAAGTGAAGATAAAGTCGATGATGGAGCATGCTTACCTAGATAGTGCCTATTCACTCTCGACTTGAAGAGATCCAAGTTATATTTTTCCGGGAAGAGGTCTGCTGGAAGAGAGTTCCACTCCTTAGCTGTCCTAATAAGGAAAGTGGAAGCAAAGCGCTTTGTGCGAGTCGTTGGTATATCGACAACGTAAGGGTGAAACCCAAGTCCACGCCTAATGAAGAAATGGAGATGGCGGAATCAGTTCATGCAATCCCAACGCACACTCGCCGAAATGTACCCTGTAAAATACCGATAAACTGGCGACCTTTCTGCGGTTTGTTCTTTTCCACCGCTTAATTACCTACAAATTGACTGATGTTTCTTCCAGCACTCCTAATTATCAAACCGAACTTCCCCAGCTCATTGATCAAAACAATTCCACTTTTCACTTCAAACAGCTAATATACTGGGCTAAAACGCGAAAGGCTGTCTCACAGCACAATAATACGAATTGTTCCGCCTATTTCATCCAGGAGAATGAATTTCCAAAACAAGTCTTGCAAAATAAAGGTTGCAAGGCGCAGAACCGTTTCAGCACTGCGGAGCGGAAAAATCTCGAGTTTGCCTCGCGGCGTATCCATGCCATCGAAGGAAAGAGGTAGATGTGAATGTGACAGTGTACTTGAAATGTACCATAAATTCGTACACAGGTTCGTAAATAATAAGGGACACAAAGTGCACTAAATCCTGAGAAACAAAAAAGGCAATATCAAAACATAATAAAGTGTGTCAACACAAGAGAAAAAAAATACAAAAAAGTATACTTTTTTTGAATTCTCGGAATTTCTAATTAACATTCATGGTGTTGCCTTGAATATTCAGCTAATAATGACGATAATAGACTTATAGATGGAAAAACAAGGCTTTTTTAGGGTTCTGTACCCAAAGGATGCCAACGGAACCCTATTTTTTCTTTCACATAGGTACCAAGAAAAATTCAATTGAGCCTTATCTGCAAAAGTAATTGGGAATCTAGGTCTTGGCTTGAGGATAATGTCTTCATTAATTTTGGCTAAGCATTGTGTAAATCACTGCGTACGTGAGTCGACTCTTGGATATCGCTTTTAGCTTAGTCGTGCTGCTCTGCTAGCTGTATCTATTAACGACTTTCGTTAGCACAATTACTATTTTCTATTTCAGATTGTATTCAATCAAATCTTGATCAAGCCAAGGCAGGAGGAGAAAGAATCTTGAGACACTGAAACTAATACATTTTTAAGGAGGGGAATATTTAACTGTCGCCTCATGACTGTTGGTTACCATATTTGACCGATATTTATAGAAGTTCAATGCGTGAAGGCAACCGCTGTACTGAGACTCCAACCCCGGGACCGAGACTTCGCGACCCTGGTCCGATCGGCTTGTCCGATCGATCGGACAACGAAGTCTTTTATTTCCTACTAGTTTGATGATGATGATGATCGAACTTTAAAGTTCTTGAAACCCGGTTATCATACTTCTAGGATATTTCAATTTCCTGTAGTCCGATCAATCGAACGAAGAGGTTGATTTGTTCTTGTTGGAAAGATTGATCGGACATTGTGTTGGGCTCTAATTAAATTACTTATCATAGACGACCAATTGACAACCTTTCATTTTTTTGAGCCTTTAATTTTATTTGATCTCTGTATTTGGTTTGAAAAGACGAATACGGTGATAGTTTATTTGTTTCACCAGGATTTGTAATTAATTTATAATTAATATATTAATATTTACTTATTCTAAAAGGGCATAACTACAGTTCTACGGTAGAATAAACCATTACTTTAGTCTTATCGCGATCGAAAAAAAGTAAGCGATCTGACAGTATGCATTGACAATGTCAAATTCAAAATTATGACAGCTTATTTTTTCTGTGGCAAAAGGCACTGGCATTTCATCTATTGTGCCGTAGAACTGGTAAAATGAGAACATATTTTTTATTCATTTGTATTTTTTATATTAAGCGATATAAAAAATTTATAAAAATAGTGTAGTGTTCAGGAGACAAAATGCTTTCGAATCGTATATACATTTTACAGTGTTCTTAAAATGAAATGTTGTCAATTGCAGTCTTTAGTTTGCAGACTCCCTTAGCTGTGAGCTATTTAATTATCTCTCGCTGTTTCATAAAGCTCAAATTAAAAAGATGCACTTGGCTACTAATTCAGCGTTTAACTTGCAGACGACAGTCTCCCAAAGTTATCCAGCCTTTCGAGTTTTTAGCTGAAAGTGCAGTAAATTTACCTACGAGCCCAACTTGGGCAATTCTGCAACTAGGACTGGTGTGCCCGAGCGAATGAAGCTTTTCAGTAAAGTTTTTTTTTAACACGGCGTTTAATACAGCAGAAAGTTAGCAACTTACCGAAATATTTTATTATTTTATGTTAATGTGAGAAACTAACGTCTTGTAAAATTATAATCTAGCGAGAACCTGAAAATTTAGGAATAAATTTTGTGCAACCGGAAGGAAAAAATACTGGAGATTTGAAACCATAGTATTAAAGTTTATTCCGTGTGACAAAAGGAACGGACTCACCTCTATCCGACTTTTTCCTCTAAACAAAAAAAGGAACTCAAAAAAAAGAAATAGAAAAAAGTTTCACAGAGATATAAAATTGATGCATTTTACACCTCACAGTATCTTATTAGCAGCGTGGCCTAAGACTAACGAGGTATAACAGTTTTTCTTTGGTCAGCCGTGTAAAAAAGCGTGCAACTGTTTGTTGTGGAGGTCTTGAAGAAACCTTAGTTGCTGTACCTCAGTAGACGTCTCTTAGTTGCAATGACGATATTATTAGCTTATATTCAGCACATTGCGACTCGTATTCTGAATTGTGCACAATGTTAGTCGCGCATGTTCACTATAGTTTGAAAATACAAGAGTTTCATGCTCAAATGCCGTAAATTTTCAGCCTTTTTTATTAGTACGAATGCATCCATCCTAAGCCCTAAGGACATTTGAAGTTATTTCCTTTTCAATAACATTTCTTACTCCATCGTGTTATTTGAAAATCATTCTTATACTACTGAAGATAGAGTTCATATTTAGAGTAAATGCCATGGTGGTTTATGAGGTTGGGAAAGTAATAGATCGTTTTCCCGTTAAGCGCTGAGGGTCGGCCTTTCCGCCAATTGAAATGGAATTGAAAGAGGGACCGTGCACTATAATTTCTCATGGGATATTTCCTTTAATAACGATATTTCCCAGCATTTAATCGATTTGAAATATTTTTCTAAAGGTTTTAGCCGTTTCTCTTGCGGTATCAACATCAATCTGACGCATTGCTACGATTATTTCAGAGGCAAAAAACTTATTGGTAATTGGTATTAGATTTTGATACCTTTTCACATTTATATAAATTTTTAATACAACCTCGTCGCATGATGATCGTTTTTATTTTGCATAGCATCTTGGTGTAGGTTAAAATTAATTTAACTCATACAATATGTGAATCAATTTCAACATTAGCCAAATAAAAATACGAAGAAGCAACTGCAAGATACATGAAACTACGAAAAATGAGAAATAACAAATTATACACCAAGAATGCAAGCTATAGCAATTGGAGCGAAAACTGGATCCATTTCCCTATCCTAACTGCATACCTACTAGTACAGAAAATATATTTCAAACGGAATTCCCATGATAAATAATTCAGAGGTCCATAGCATTGACTTATACACATAAATTCCATATTTCTTTTTAAGATCAAAGGCTGCAAAAATTAGGATACGAATTACAATTTGCAGCCTTTGACCACGCAGCTAGGCATTTTTACGACTGACCACCGGCTGCTGTCGCAACCCACCACTGACTCGCCCGCATGCATTGGCCCGAAAACGTTATTTTTAGGGCCAGTAGGCTGGTACAGTCAACACACGGGAATGTTGAGCCATTTGTTACTGTTCTTATTTTTGCTGTGTAAAGCAAATCGGGTGTACTTCGGCCACACGACTGATAACGAATTATGATTCATGTAAATTCGTATAAAAAAGAAGGGAATTGTATTTTTTCTTTGTCATTCGGTATATCTATCAAATCGGCTGTCAAAAATAAACTGACGAATGTATAGCGGCTGTTATAAGGCAGTGATGGGCAAAATGTAATCGACTAACGATTAAAATTAACCTACTTAATCGCGATTAACGATTAAAAATGACGATTGATTAATCTTAGTCGTTAATCTTAGTTTCGAGTAATTTAGTCACGATGAAATTAATCGTCGATTAATTACCAGCGACTAAATTATTAATTAATTAGAATAATTTTCTCTCGATTAATATTGGGAATATATTTTTTTGTAAGTCTAAGTTTTGAGTTACGTTGTTTCGTAATTCCAATTTAACGAGTTACTCGTACCAAATTGCTCATTATCACTTGTATCACTCATTTTCACAAAATGTACAAGTAAGTTCCTTGTCGCTAAAGAGTTATTGTTAGAACGTAACCGTAGCAACGTCAGCGGTGTCGTTGGTCAACAGAGTTCGGTAAAAGTCGTGATTGCAGAGTTTTCCCGATGTCTTCCTTGTATAATGTATTATACGAGTCCGAACTCCAATTTGCATAAAACGTCTAAATTAAGAATAGTGACAAGTGGCTCAACATTCCCGTGTGACGACTGTACCATTAATCGCGCTCGTTGACCAGAACCATATGTTCAATACGCAATGGGTTAAAGTACCCCGGTGCGTGGACTCGCATTATTTGTTTCCATTGCGTTATTTTCGTTAAGACAGATCTACGATATTGACGTCATATTTTTGTTGTGAACAACAGTGCGCGGGATAGAGTATTACTTATTCTGTATGCCCATAGAAATATTAGGGTTTACACGCGTGTAGGGAATAGATGCGGCAATAAGAAATAATATTATGTTGCTTTACTGTGAACCAGGAAAAAAGCTACGTATGGTAGCAGAGTGCTTCGGACATGTGCCTTTCAAGCAGAGATGGTTAGTTCGAATCCTGGTTCGAACCAATGAGTTTTTCGAAATTTACATACGGTATTAATTTAACAAAATATTAATCTTGTTTCTTGGTTACGAACGTAACCAAACAACTATTATACTTACCACACAGCTATATGGTTAGCTTTCGTTACGCAAAGGAACATGATTAACATTTTGTTTAATTAGGCCTGAATTAAACATCCGTCCATAGTCGGACTTTTTTTAAAACGTCCCATTTACCATTAGCTTTTTGGTGAAGGAAAAACATCGTGAGGAAACCTACATACACCAGCAAAGAAATTCAAAAGTGTATGTGAAGTCTCCAATCCGCACTGCGCCAGCGTGGAGACTGGTGATGATGTGAACCGGGAAAGCCTAAACAAAGTCTACGCAGAATACCAAAGTGTTTCGGTCACACAGCCTGGAAAGAAAGCTACAATCTTGAACAATTCATGGTCACTGGTAAGATTGATTGCAAGCGACCTGTAGGCCGTAGTCCAACTAAATGAGCAGATCAGATCCGTACCACTGCACGTCGCACTACACGATGCCAAGGACAGGGAGAGGGACACCGTCACAGAGAAGCTGATTACACAGGGGCTTCTCGACCCTCAGCAATGAGGAACACGACGCGAGAAGAAGGATAAACTAATGTACCCAAGGACACTTCTTGTCGCGTGGAATGTTACGATGTGTTAGCTGTGCAATAAGCGTGAGACAAAATTAGCATTAACCAATATACTGTAAGATTGTAAATGCTATTGGCAAAAATAACCAACTTTGGAGCTCCCTCAATTCCTCATGAATCATCATCAGAACTGGATTTTAACAAAAATCCAACCATTAACAAAAAATAAGCTAAATAAAAATGTCTAGAGAACTCTTCTTTTGTGTCCTTTTTGTAAAACTGGTTACTAAAATATCTAGCCATAAACGTATCTAAGCCCTCAACATCTCTAAGGTAATAAGAAATAACGACGTCTTCTATACGCCTCTGTTTGTTTTGATGGAGATGCAATATCAGGTCACATTATGTTTTTACGTTACTTACTTGCCGAAATGAAAAATCCGAGTGCCTCTTTCGTTTGGTTTTATTAAATTAACCGAATAACAGAGGATATCCAAATAAAATGCAAGCTATGAAGCCAAAAAAATCAACTGAAATCCATTAGCTGCTTATTGCCTTTTATTAGTGTCTATTTCCGATGCTGCTGTTTTAGGGTAAGGAAATAAAAAATATGGACTTTTAATCGGATTTTTACTTGAATCTAAATAAAAAAGACATATATCATACCGTTTTAACCGACTTTCAAAGAAATCATGCATGTTTTTTGCATGATTGAGTTTTTTTATTGCCTTAGGCCTCATTTAGTCGAGGCAAGAACTCTAATGCGAGTTTCGTTTCATTGCGACGTTTAATCGATCGAATGACTTCATTGTACCTAGGAAGTATAAAAATAGGCAGACGACCCGTCTGATGGACATTTTTCATCATCGCCGCCTAACATTTGCAACACCGAGCGACGGAGGCAGCCTCCACAGGCAGCCGTTCGTGTTGGCGGTAACTTGTGTAAGTAGTTACGGTTGCACATAACAAAAATCACACAGGTGAGTGTCACCAACGAAGTTGCCAAGCTATAGATGCATTACCAACGCGTTGCCGGTCTCGAAGAAATTCCATGACACTTTTTAAGGAGTCTGAGGCAGGGACCGGAAGCCCTTACCTTTATCGAGGTTTTATGACGGGTTTTTAAAGCGCTGGTTTTGAGAAACACTTTTATTCTGTTAAGCTTATCACCGGCTTAATACAAACACAGCTACGCCGATCGTTCGAGTTAACACAAAACGCCAATCTAAACCACCGTGAGAGTTGTTACTGGGAAGTGGTTTCGGACGGAGCGCAAACTTAATTGATCTTAACCGTCATAGTAATTCGTTTCATTTTCATTGGACGAGGCTAAGCTATTGCCGGCTGCTCTCGGCATTAACCCCTTCCAAATGTCTTAAAAACCCCTTCAAAACCCTAGGGTTCGGCTTAACTCGTTGCGGGGTTTAACCCGATTATGAGTTAATCAGTTGTTAACCCAAACAAATGATTAATACTCGAATGGCTTAAGCCTTGCGAACGGCTTAAGCCAAGGAACGGGTTTTCCGGTTCCTGGTCTGAGGAAATGCTACAGAATCCGCGACAAATGGACTGATGACAAAGCATAAAGACAACTTTGGCGCGATAGCGCGTCTGTGTGAGTGCGATACACACTGGAGCATTCTTACGTATTCTTAAAACTTTGCTTGTAGTGCGTTCGTACACGGCACGCACACATACAAGCGCGTGATGTACCTTTTGTAGGTAGAAAAATTACTGATGATGGATGGATGGTCTGTTTCGCGATTGCTCGGAGACGGCTGACCTGATTAAGAAAATTATTTCACAAATCTAACGTAAGACTTAAGCTCCTCTGAACTTAGGTTATAGGTATGTGATTTGTAGGGGAGACCGGGTATGGTTGTCTCACAAACCCGTGAGACAACCATACCCGGTCTCCCCTACCCCGTTTCACTAGACTCACAGGAATATACGTAGTGTAAAAATGACAGACAGGTTATGCTTTTTCACGTGACAGGCGAAACGGCGGTCATTTATGCTAACCTAGTTGACATAACTGTGATAATAATCATAACAATTATAACTACTACTTACTTTACGGCTAAACATATGGATACCTTTATTCTGGTACTTATGGTAGGTAACCTTAACATTATTAACGCTTTGATAAGAGATTTGTTTCCTCCAAAACACGGCATCACTATCAGCAAACTTTATATACTCATACTCAATCATTCATATTATATCTTATTTCAATTTCACATGTCAAGAAAAAATACAAAGAAATTATTACAATAAGATTAATAACTTATATATTATATACCTAAGTATAATAACAAATAGTACATTTACACAACTAGGGTGGTACATAGAATGGCCGAGATCACAGATGTTTGCGGCCCGAGCTGCAAGCGAGGAACGTAAATATGCGATCGAGGGCTTTCTTTATTACCTCCCGTGTTGTGTACATCATTTTATGTCTACACTTGGCCAGAAAGCGGCTTTTTCCGTACGCAGCGGGCGGAAAAAGCCACTTTATGGCCAGGTGTGGCATAAAAGTATTTTTAATGTAGTCACTGCGTGCATATTTCAAATTGAAAAAAGTTTACCATAGACACATACTGTCAGTCATACGTCATATTTGCCTTGTTTTCAGGTTATGCTTAATTTTTTTTTTATATTTTAAAACCTAGTCGTAGAAAAAGTATTGTATGCAACATTGTATAATTAAGTCAAAAAACGCTCATTGCGTCTCTATTTCGCAACTCACGCAATTCGCATTTTTTTGAGCCTACTTATATAACTGTTGCATAAAATACTAAAAACTTAATCCCGGTATAATGCACGTTGTACCTAATTAAATCAATTTTAAAAGTGATAAAACAATGTTTTGCGTCAGCAGCTGCACATCGATATCGCAAATTGATATTTTACTTGATTTAATTTTTGCCAATGAGCATAAATTGATGCAACAAAAGTAAATGATGTTTCGCTTGCTCCTCGTTAGTCATTTAACTTTGATGGACGTGTTACAGCTCGTTTAAATGCAGCAATTATTGTGAACAGACAGATATTTCATTCTGTATAATAACTTTTGTATTTTATTAAATTGTATTATTGATGTGTGTTCGTGTTCGTTAAAATGCCGAATATACACGGTTGTGAGTCCAGCCGAGTTTGATGAAAAAGCTGACTCATGGTGCAGGGTGTATTTATCTATACAAGTAAAGCCCATGCATTTTTTTCCAGTACAAACATCTGATTAATTATAGGATACTCTCAGAGCCCGATAAAAAATAAAGAGTTTATCATTATTCAAAAAAAATAAGTAATTATTTCCCAAAATTAGTTTATTTTGATGCTGAGAACCAGACACTTATATCGTCCCAGTCTTCGACACGCTAATGACCGATAGTCGACACCCTGATGTCACTTCTATTGCTAATGAATTAATGTTCAAGATCGTGACTAATGGAAGTAATGGAACAGTGTTCGAATATTCAAAAGTTTACCGCTTTCCCGATTTTTAAAGGTTTTTGTATCCCGTTCAACAAAATAACCATTTTGGGTAATTCTCCAAAGGTTATTGTATGAAGAAAGGCACTATTTACGCACATACCGCATTCCCAATGATCTCAATAAGTAACTTGATTTGGTAAACGCTGATGATATAACATTATTATCAACATTAAAACCACATTGTTATACCGAAAAATCATAATTATCTACTGTCCTCAAAATAATAAAAGCTGAACTTCAATGAAAATTTAAATGCATACAGTAAAAACAAACGCCATAAGGCCAGTTATTTGACGAATACAATTTTGTTCGCAATAAAAAACAAGTAAAATGTTGCCAGCTGGAAAAATAAAAAGCAGTACATCCCATTCGTCGTGATGGACTAATTTAACGTTTACCAACGACATTAAACAAGTGGCAATAATAGTAAATTTCCGCAACGACCGGGCATGGCGGTTGGTTATGTTTTTTTAAAGAGAAATAAAAGGCAATGTGACAATGATTACAGCCAACTGTTTTACGGCGCCGAGTTAATCACGGCTTTGCTCAGTGTTCGGGATGATTATTGTGACGTTTTAAAGTGTACTTCTTTTTGTTAGGTCTACTTAAATATGCAATATTAAAAAAGCTAAACTAGACAAGACGCATCAGATTACTTACTAATGGTAACTTATTCAATTTAAATCATAAGTAACTGCGTGTTACCAAATCTTGAATGGAGACCACAAATCGGAAAACCCACCGTAAGTCGACTCCTAATCGATGGTCTAACGACCCGGTTAAAGTCACCAGACGTCGATAAAAGCATTTTCCAACAGTTCAGCAGTAGACGTCACCAGATTGAAACAGCGATGATAACAATGGACCAAATTTCAATTACAGCGTTAACAGTTTAAACGTCTTAAGCGCTGCTACATTTAACCGTTTCGACGCTTTGTTCAAACATAAACATTGCAAATCATACTCCATGTCATAACACTGTCAAAACCGAAATTGAACTTTATGCTGGTACATGTAGGTTTATATCGCTCCTCGCTCTCTAATACCTTAAGGCAGCGGTCGGCAACCTGCGGCCCGCGGGCCGCATGCGGTGCGTGAACTGCTCACTTGCGGCCCTATATTCCGGGCTGTATTGCAGTCGCTATATTCCGAATAGTATAAAATCACAAATTATTAACAAAATGCGGCCCGCGTCAATTTCCTAAGCCTTGTGTGGCCCTTGGCTTCTAAGCGGTTGCCGACCGCTGCCTTAAGGTGTTGTTGGCGTGGTAGGTACGAAAGTACACGATACCTTGAGGTGTTCTTGACGCCCAAAGGGTTAAAAAGGTGCTTAAATAAGAGCTTGTTTTGGAATTGTCATATTGACTCACTTTTGGCTTTGTTTAAATACAAACTCCTATGCACAAATTTCGCCAAGCCAGAGATGTTATTATACAAATTACCTTTTCGACCACTTTCAAGTCGGTTCTCACATTAGGACCAGCACAAGCGGACAAGTCTAGATATTTCTCTCGCGCGAGACAGCATGTAACACCCAATGGGAAACTGCATTAGTAACATAGCGAATTTTGCGCGCGTTCTCATCTATAAGCTTTTTTTTTGACGCTGACAGTACTTACGAGCCTTAAGGCCGAGCTACGCCGGCTGCGTGTGCACGCACTGTACGCTGCAGCTCCTTGACTTTGAGCGTGACTAGCCGCCATTTTGAATTTACGCCACGCGCACGCAGACGTGTACGCAGCCGGTGTCGCTCGGCCTTTAATGGTTGTTGTAAAAATCGAACAGGGTGGGCTCGTGGCGTTCTCTGGGATCGAACTAGGTCGCTTAGCCGCGTACCACCACGGAAGTTTCGCTGATTGCTCAAAGTAAGCAACGAGCCAGCGGGAGAGGTTGAATCGGATCGACCTGCCCTTATGTAGAGTGTGGAGGAAAGTTAATTCAGCCGTTGTGTGCTGTTGTCGCTAGGAGGTCGTCCCCTTCTTTCGAATCCTGCTGGGATGTCGTCGTCCGAGTCAGTAAGGAAGTTACTGGGCTGCCGGGTGAACCGGCCTCTGGAGAGGCTGGACCGGCTGGGCACGTCGTCGGGACCTGGAATAGGAACATCTATAGGCTGTTACATGCTGTGTCACGACCATCTTCTATGTATGTACTTGTCGTACATACCAGTGACGAGAAGAATATTTTGAGCAAGCTATAATGCCCTGATCCAACGCACTCTTTTCCACCGCAAATAGATGGTTAATACCACGATATAACGAAAACTATTACAAGGAAAAAAATCAGCTATTAACATACGTCATGGAGATCGGTGGATTAATTCACACACTAACAGCGGCAATAAAGTGCCTTTCACAAGCCATTCTGTACCTACTGTTTGTGTTATATGATTAATGTGTTGACTCTTCTTGTTTCGGGCACATTATGAATTCAAAAACTCCTAGAACAAACACAACCTTTGCTACTAATATCACGTTTGTGTTTTGCATGGGTATCCCTCTAATCGCATAACGACTATTGTCATATTATTGATTGTCATAACTCCTTACGCATAAAGTTGTTGTTCATAATAAATGTCTGGTGGCATTAATTGTTCTATGGCATAATTGTTCCCTGTCATAATTGCACTATGTCATAATTGTTTTAACCATAATGTCGATTGTTATACAATTTTTAGTCATTATATTGATGGCCATAATTATTTTTAGTCATAACAATTGTAATACATAAATTAGGTTAGGTTTGAACTACGCCCCTCTGCAAAAACGAACTGCTATCAAAAAGTGGGTTAGGTTAGATTTGAACTGCGTCCTCCATCAGAACGGAACTGCTGTCATAAAGTAGGTTAGGTAAGGTTAGAACTGCGTTCCCCAACGATACCGAACTGCTATCAAAAAGTAGGTTAGGTTAGGTTTGAACTGCGTCCCTCAAAAAACCGAACTGCTATCAAAAAATAGGTTAAGTTAGGTTAGAACTGCGTCCGCCAACAATACCGAACATAAATATAGGATTAAAAAATGGTTGTCTAATACCTATGCTTTGAAAACGTTATGCGCAAAACTGTTATGGCGGTTCATACTTATGCTTAAAGTTTTTATGCGAAACAAATTTATGACCATTATAATGTATGCTCTAAATCGTTATTGTTAAAAATATTATGGGCACAAAAGCATGACTATTAACTGTTATGCGTAATGATGATTATGACGAAACTAGTTATGCATATAAAAAGTATGACTTAAAATTTTATGCAACCCGATATGGACCCGTTTTACATATTTTGGTTTAATGCGTAGGAGACAAGTATAGTTACTGAATTCCTGAGGGCTACCTAGTAAAATAATAATAATCATCATCATCATTTCAGCCATAGGACTTCCACTGCTGGACATAGGCCTTCCTCATAGTAGGTATACGAGAGTAAAATAATCCAGTCACTCATTTCCTTCGTGTGCCAAAAAGGAGTACTTATGGTTAAGATATTATTTTTTATTTGTTCAAGATCATTTATGCAAGAGGGATTAACTTAAGGCCCGGTAGGACCTGGCTCGCATTTCACATACAAACTAGGGTCGGGCGGAATGCAGATTATTGCAGATTATCTTCGATTTCTAGCATAAAAGTATACGTTATCAACCCAAACATGAGAGGATGCCCTGCATGACTGTGAAATCATGATTGTCAGGTATTAATTTTGTCAGAAAAGGTAACTGGTAATGAACAAAATGAAAAAAATGAAAAAAATACTTTATTTTATAGTGTTTTCGCGCTACTTTTCTATCGAGCGAAGTGTTCGCTATCGTGTTCTAAGTGAGAGGAAGCCCTAGATACAGTTCTAAATATTATTATATATGTTTTACATTGACCTACGAGTCAAATAAGTGCTCTAAAAATGATTTGGAAACTAGGCTTCCGCGCCCGATTCTCGTCTTACCTCGCCTTAATAGGTAGATCATTTTTCATCTACATACTTGAATAGTATACGTATTGTAAGTATTATTTTAATTGTTAGTGGGTTTGCGTTAGACCTAGTTACGACCTGAAAAGTGGAAACAAGTATTATAAACTAGCATTTACCCGCGGCTTCGCCCGCTTTGTCCCCGTTACTGCCCCAAGGGAACTCTTTACCGGGATAAAAAAAATCCTATGTTTCAATCCAGGACTTGGTCTAATTGCTTGCCAAATTTCAGCTCAATCCAACCAGATGTTATCCCATTATTTAGTAACAAACATGCAAACATTTTCACAAACTTTCACATTTACAATTTCTCATACCTACCTTTATATGAAATCTACATACTTGATGCCATAGGAATAAACATAGTCATTAACTTGAGCCCATTTCTACCCTCTGCTGGGTAAAAACCTCTTCATTATCATGCCACTTTGCCTGGCCCTATGCTAGTTTCAATCCACAATTTCCTTAATGACCTCCAGATATCATCTGACCAGCTGGACGAAGCTGGACGGTGGTCTACCACCTGATCTTTGACCAAGTCTAAAACGTCACTCTGTGACCTTTCATAGAAAAAAATTGAAAATAAATTCCCCAAAAAATATTATGAAATGTAATTACACTCTAGTTGCAAAATGTAACCATGGAATATGTAAATTCAGTTCTACCTGCAGTGTCAAATTAAGGGTTGGCACAAAATGAATTAAAATAGTAACGGTGCGGTCGTGGGTTAGTTGCCGGACAAAAGTAGCTAATTTCCCTTGGGGCGGTGACCATAGCACGTATTCTTACTTAGTATTCTAAGCAGTTTTCTCTGCAGGGTCTTGCTCAGGTGAGTCTTGTATTTACAAGTTACATGACTTTATTGAAAGATTTAACTAATACATATTTACTTTTCCATAGCCCTGTTATAGTTTTCTTCTTGTATTAGTTCTTATTTTCACATGGATATTGGATAGTGCAGTAAAGTTGCGTTGAGACTGGAAATCAAGCAGGGATTGTTTGGTAGTTGGATTATTTGAGCGTTTGTGAAATGCGTTTCTCTTTCAGCAGAAATATCCTAAGCTAAGACAAAAGGCGCACCATGCAGGAAAAATTATGCAAGTAATTGTTTGCAGGAAAAAATCTCTAAATTTTATTTCTGATAAGGCGCAGTTCAAATATCAACTCCTATAATTAAGTAATAAGTAGATTCATAATGTTACGTTGGTCATAATGTATCTTTTGCCATCATATTTATTTTTCTGAAACCGTCAACCTATCACAGATGTAACAAAACCTACTTACGGCAAATGAAAATTGAGGCAAGCATTACATTATGACTTTCAATAAATTATTCGAACAGATGCGCTCATAAACGACGACGGACTAAAAGTCAACAAATGAACAAATGGTGTGAGATACGAGGCCAGGGGCAGGGATGGGGCGCGTTAACGTTTTTGCTCCCAAAATCATACAACCAAGAAGGCCGCAACCTTTGTTCAGCTCTAAACAAAGCACGCGCAATAAAATCGCCAAAAGCACCAGTCATTCTTCACATATTACGCCGCCATAGCTCAGGCACGAAATTACGGCGACGTATAATTTTCTCGCACGGGCGTAAGTGTTGTAAAATATTAAAATGTAATTTGTGTGGCTCAGTGCACCCGCACGGCTTAACGCGAGTTTAGTGTCGTGGAGTTATGCTTGTTTCTGCTTCTAAATTAGACAGGCTAAAGGTGTGCTTTTATTAGGTTTGCAGAGAAGAATAAATTGCAGCAATTAGGAGCAGGTTAAGTTACTGGTTTATTTATTTGCAAACTGCTACTGGCTGGCGAAAGTTCTGATGTACATGACTTTACAGTTTACAGTTAGCTACATAAGTAACTATCTTGACATACAATCGGGTCGTTTTCAAAAAAGATTTCCGTAGCTAGGCCTTTATTAAACAAAGTGATAATCTTGTTCCTTTGTGTAACGAAAGTTAACATACAATTTTATATGGTTAACTTTCGTTACACAAAGAAAAAAGTTAACACTTTGATAAATAAAGCCCCTCACTACAGACATATTTTATTGAAAACAACCGAAATATGTAGATATTGTAGGTAAGTCTATATTGTTTCCCATAATTTTTAAAAGTCATACTGTATTGTTAGTCATAATTATCGAAAGTCATAAAACCTATTTTCTATGAAACCTTTTCAAAATTATTATAATACAAACCTAACCTAACCTTTTGTTTTCTACTTATATGCTAACTTTTTAAAATAACAATACAGTACAACTTATAACTTTATGGGAAACAAGGAGATCCCATTGTGAGTACAGTGGAATAAAGAAACGTGTGCACCCTGCCATATGATGTTACCTATGTGTACGGCCAGGTTCATACTTCTCTTTGTTTGACTACTTATATTAGATTTAACATGCAATGTGTTTGAGCAACCATGAGTTGTAGCAAAACCGTAAGAATTGACATGGACTTGCCAAATTTGTCCAAATGCTTGCCAAATGGGCTGTGTAAGGAATAGGTAATAAGCGTTAGGGTAATAAAGGCTAGCATTATTTTTACTTTTTCGTCACAGCGAAGGATTTGAAAGATGGGAGAATATTGAAAAATCTCTATGGTTTATTATATCTTACAATTGCTACGAGTAGGTATTCATACGTTACGAACAAAACGTCCTCTATTTTTTCTATTACACACTTGATTTTTCCTGAACGCTATTGAATAATTAGCAATACAATCACTTTACGAATCTAAACTGTGTTGAATCTAGGCCAAGTAATTGTTTGACAGAGCGTAAAACTTATTCGATAGTATTCTCTCATCTGCTAGCTCTATACCTAGTATTGAATTGCCTAGTGATTGATTTTGCAGAGATTGTATGACTCTGACTACTCAAACAAAGTACACTCACGGGCAATGAATTCGGGTCGTTTTCTATAGAATTGTTCATAGAAAGTGACACGAATTATGTATGTGTATAGATTGTAATCTCACCAAAAACCTAACAAAGGTAGTTGGACACTGAAAGCAGGGAAATGTTGAAATTCAACCAATGTCACACTGTAAGAACATACAGTTGGCTATCGAATGACACAGCTGAATGAGAGTAAGTACGCTGTCGATCAAGCCCTAAAAGGTTATGTCCCGAGTTAACAAGCACTGTATACAACACGATTTTGCACTAGCTGCGTCTCGCACCTTACTTACCCTCCAAGATTGACTTGTCTAAACGTTTTGTCGGTCGACAACGCATCAAAAATATTTCGAGCAAAAATCTGTCATGGTAATGCCCATGACAGATTTTTGCTCGAAATATTTTTAAAAAAATGTACATAAATCTGTATGAACGCGTAACTGTAACAAAGCTCTTTAGCTGTCCTATTTTGTTACTAATTTCTTTTTAATGATAAATAAAACTTTTATTTTCTATTAAGATTGTATTGAAACTATTTTACCCTAATTATCTAAATAAATTAACTACTATATTACTAAAATATTAAACATTCTGAGGCGGAACGAAATTCGCCAGGACAACTAGTTTGTAAATAAATTAAAAATATAAGGTAAACGGTTTTGTCTTTCATGGAATAAGTTAGTCGATTGGCTAATTCCAGACTCCGTCGTCAGACCCTCAGCCAAATTGAAATCATCAGTTTATTGGAAGTAGTTGAAAAAGATGTCGCAAGATTGGAACAAAGAAACCAACAAATATACAGGCGCAAGCTAAATAAACTGTCTAATAAAATATCATATTTCTGATTGATAGAGATAACATAATTTGTTTATTTGTTTATTTATGTTACATAGCATTACAGTCTTAAGACTAATACACCATGGAACTACATACTAAACTTAACATTAACATGTAGGAATAGTAGACTGCCTATTATCCATCGCCTCGCAAAAATAATATTATTGGCCTCAGAAAGCTCTGTCACCAGTGCCTTACTGTCCATGACCCTAATATTGGGGTCAACATAACTTCCACTTCCCCTTAGGCCGCATGCCAACCTTTTCTCAATACCGCATAAATTGTTGCTCCTGCACCCAAACCGTAATTTAAATGCATAGCTATGTTCGCGTTCCGCCTCACGCTGCTAACTCCTTATCAAGGTTTCCGTCACAAATGAAACTTCGCCGAATACGTTACGTAAGGCTGATAAGACAAATCGCTTGGCGTGCTCGCTAAATACGCCCAGCGTTAACCAAATCGTAAACAGTTGACAACCGCCGAATGTCATTTGTTTTCGGAATTTGAAATTAGAATGGCTTGTGAAATCGCTTTAGACTCAAACGTCACACGTGCATTATTATCCTTTTTAGGGTTCCGTACCCGGAACCCTTATAGTTTCGTCATGTCTGTCCATCCGTCCGTATGTCACAGACATTTCACTCAAAAACTACATGACGTATATCAATCAAATTTGGAAAGTAAGTGTGTTGTATGAGCCGCTACTTAGTTTGGTAGTTAAAATATCAAAAATAAATATTTCTAGGGGGGGTACTCCATACATGTAACAGAAGGCGATTTTTTTTTCATCATACATCAACATGTGGTACCTACATAATTCGACAGCTCTTTAAAAACACTTTAAGGTTTTCAAGTAATATGCAAAATTAAAAGATACTTATATCATTATAAAAAATTGAGTGTTGAAATATTATCAACCGAACTAATGATATAGCACTAAAAACTAATGAAATAAAACTCTTCTTGATCCGCAAGAGTACTAAGAATTAATAGAGTACCTAATTGATTTATTTTTCTTCCCATAATCTATCGCCCTTGATAAGACCCATAATTAAAATTAGTTACCAACTCCTCGTTACTATTATTTAATGAGTTGCCACTACTGATAAAAATAATTGCACTTAAATAGTACCTACCTACAATACCTACATAGAATATGGCACTTTGGCCTTGATTTTTGGCAATGTTTAACGATCTGTTATTTAGTTATTAATTGGGTTATGTATCAATTAGAAAATCGATGATATTTTTTTAATAGTTATTTTAGGATTCAGAAGTCAAGCTAAACCGTTACAGTTTTTTAAGTTTATTTATTTACACGCATATCATAAATCCTCTATTGTACGGAGACAGTATAACACAACCATCATTATTGCAACCAGTTATGTAAAATCAGTGTGTTATCTATGCCAGTGTTATAATAATGAGTGAAATCATTATGATATCATCGATAGGTATCGATATTATAGTGATTTGAAATTTAGTCGATCATGGCGATGCAATGGCGAGCGTTTCTATGGTTCCCGAACACATCATTTAGAATTTATAGTATGTGTGTACAACTAGATAATGTAATATATGCAACTTCACATAATTAAGAATTAAAACCAAGGCCTAAACTACAGGTCTCTCATTATGTATCACTAGCATTAACTTTAATTGTCATATATCTGACCCCAATTAAAAATAGGGTTTGGAACTTGGAAGGCTCAAGCAAGGCTTTAGAATATACGTTAGCTCCTGGAGTGTCTTTTAACGACTTTATAAATGAGAAATGTACTAAAGAACTTCTGAAGCTGATGCAACCAAGAGCTCAAAGACATAAAGCAAGAAACAAAGGAAGCTTCCCACTTACTGGAAACTTAGCATTCCCAAACCAGACCTACGATTGTGCAATGAGCTCCAAGAAATTGATAAACTGTAGGCTTATGATTCTAGGTTTCGTCGATGGATAAAACATCCGTCACTCTCACACTTACATACTTGTCAGAACGTGGTAAATGCTTCAACATTTATCGACAAAGCAGTAGCATCATAAGCCTAGGCTCTCGAAGGTCAGCAACACGCTTACGCTTTGTCACGCGATAAATAAATGATAAAGCATCCGTCACGTTCTGATAAATAGTGTGTGACAGTGACGGATGCTTTATCATTTGTCAAAGCGTAGCATCATACAGGTCCTTTGTATCTCTAGCACTACTGCGATTCGCGATTCTATGTTACACGACAAAAACTACGAGTACCTCTTTCTTTCCATTCAATATAGCGCGACAGTGACAGGCCATACTCAATCGCGCGACGCGACAAGCTCGTTTGCCACTTATTAACAAAACAGTAGTTTAACTGACTGTTTGTAACTGATACTGATACATAATGAGAGGCCTTAGAGCCGAGCCCAAGGCAAGTTTCATAATAAGATTACACGAGTGTTTTAGGCTTAATTATGTACAGTTGCATACACTGCTTTATCTACACACATAATATTATAAACTCTGTATGATGTGTTCAGAAACCGCAAATTAAAAAAATCAAATCGTTCCAAATCAAATAACGTCCGAGATTTGTCAAAATTGTTTGCAATTGACATTTCATCTCAAAAAACGTCATTTCGACGGAATATAACGTAGAATAGAGGTCAAATCAAATTCCTTTGTTTAAGAGATTTTAATGTCATAATAACATCGAATTCGATATAATAACATTTTCACAGATAAGAAATTTGTTCGAACAAAACAGTTTATCTTTGCTAGTTGTAACATGTACTTTTTGAACGCATTATAAAGGGTTTATGATATGTGTGTAGATACAAAAGTGAAGTCGCGGCTATTTGTGCTAACCCAGCAACTGTGGACTGTTTGCATTATCCAAATTAAATAAAGTAGGTATATAAGGTAGATGCGTTAATGAAAATTGCAGAGGTATGTTTAATATGATAGATCTGTACTGATAGTAAAGGATCTATCTCAACCCATTCAATTGTTACCGTGTTATTGAATACGTAACACATTTTATAATATTTATTAGTAGGATATTCAGACTTTGTACGGAACCCTTCACACATATCTATACATATACATATTATTATCTTTCGATTTAGTTTTTAATTAGTTCGGGATTATAATGATGGTGTATATAAATAGTGAATCAAATATTCAGCCACATTCTGAAACAGTGAAGCACCATGGCTAAACTACAATCAGTATTTATCCTTGTCGCTAGCGTGCTGATTCAAGCAACATGGGGATTTGGTAAGATTCACTAGTCTGGTATTAATTAAATTGTATTTTTTTACTAAAACACATTCTTCATTTCAGACTTCAGATACATTTAAAACGATTACAAAAATAAAAATGGTGATTATTCGTTCATTTAACGAGTATTTACTCGATAAATGAACGAGTATTTAGAATAGTTTTAAATGTATCTGAAGTCTGTAGTGAAGAATGTGAGAAAACCCTTATGTTTGATCCTTTTACGAAATCATAACCTCAATTTATTATTATTTGATCACCGTTGATTAAAATATTTAAAAATGATTTATTAACTAAAGGACGTGGATCTTAGTCGCCCATACTCTAAAAAAATAGCAGTCTATTCAACGGACCATAGGGCTGGCTCATTCTTCGTTCAACGAATCAGAACCGCGATTCAACGAGGGAATGTAGCCAGCCTTATGGGCACCCTCAGCGAGCCAATATATTGGTCTTAAATTTAGGTTACGTTCATCTTTCGTTAGTATATTTAAAATATGGATTTTATTATTTGCATTATATCAGGTCAATTGGTAAAAATACTAATAATAAAAAAGACTTGAAGTGAATTTAAGGATTGTCTTCACGATACACACCCGATGGTAGGTACAAGGTGAGACTGATGTTTCGTCCTTAATTGGCCTATGCCCATGTCTCACCCTGTCTCACCGATCGGTTCAGGGAGAATGATTTGATCAAAAGTCTATTGTTTTTGATAATATCTTCATTCCAGCTTTGAACAAACCTGACAGCGTTGGTATCAGCGGTGGTGACGTGGTCTCTATAGAGGCCGCGCCGTACATGGCAGCGTTATTCCTGGACGACCACCAATGGTGCGGCGCTTCCATTATTGACGAACAATTTGTGCTCACAGCTGCGCATTGCTTGTATAAGTAAGTAATGTACAAAAAGCAATATACATGCATAAAATCAAAGGATTTTATACATGTATATTGTTTTTTCGACAAATGTGACAACGTTCGTAGCAGCGTTGGAGACGTGGTCTCTATCGAGGTACCGTACATGGTTCTTCCTGGACGCCCACCAATGGCGCGGCGCTTTCATTATGGACGCTGCATTGCTTAAAGGACTTATAAATAATACTCTCCGCTTATCTCTACAGTCTTATTCTCCTTAGCTCAAGTCTCTACCGTCAAAATGCATCTTTTTTGTCCCAAACGACTATTTCCACCTAAATAAACCGATTTAAAACAACATTCTGATCGTCAATTTGCAAATTTCTGACCTAGTGTATTTACAAGAAAACAGCTTTTAATGAAGCGAAATGTTTACGTAAAATACGAGAATGTCGCGCTTAACTATTGCAAAATTTACAGCATTGACAATGGCACCTGGAGAGTCCTAGTCGGTTCAGACAGATTGAACGAAAAAGGCCTCTTCATTGACGTCGAGGACATTCTGTGCCACGAAAAATTCGACATGTACACCGCTGAAAACGACATTTGTCTTCTGAAGTTGACCGAGCCTATACCGTTCGGATGCCTTTGGACTGTGGACAAGCTAGCGCTGCCTGATGATGACCGCCAAATCATTGGAGGCACTGTGGCCAACGTCACTGGATGGGGGAGAACGAGTGTGAGTTCATTAGATATCAGTAACGTCACAGAATTAGTAATAGTACTTCGTACAGACGTTTCTCTTTCTAACACAACTGACGTTCGGGTCCGTTCGGGACCAGCGGCAGTGCACGAAACTCACTGGATCCGACTGTCTCTCTCTATTGCATAACGCGTGCTCTTTCTGATTGCTGGCTAAGCCCCGCCGGAGGGGCAATATTTGGTATTAGTAGCCGTGAGGCGAAATTGCGGAGTGAGCTATTCTTAGTAGCATGATATCCATAAAAATCAATGCCATCGGATTTTTTACCCAACTGCAGCAAAGCACAAAAGGAGGATTATGTATTTGACCTTTATACCGGGTGTTGCCTGTAACAGGAGCAAAAAATTAAAACTTAGATTCTACTCATCAAACAATAAATCATTCGTTCACCAACTTTTAAAATTATGTAATCTTTAGATTTTATCTTTTTCACACAAATTAAATCAGTCAGCAAAAACATCTGTCTAATTGACGTCGCTGTTCACGCTACAAACATAAAAAACATCGCAATACCTACATTGCGGTTTCAAATAAAATTAAAACATAAGTTATTTTTAAATGTCGCTGAATAAATGTTGTTCAGTTTGAGGAGTACAATCTACGTTTTAATTATTTGCTCCTAAACTCCTCCTCGCGCCGAATCATGATCCCTATGTTCTTTTTCCATACTCTTGTAATGGCGACGCTGTCACTTTTGAATATTTGCAGTCATTGTTTGAAAGTATAGCAAGTATCTTATGAAGATAATATTGCATTTAAGTAATAAAAATACAAAAGGAATAAGTGTTGGTCTTTATTTTCGGATTTAGGTGTATTAATACAAACGGGGAAATTAACTGTCATAGGGATCATGGTTCGGCGCGAGGAGTATAGTACAGGCAAAACCTGGTATATTATGTATGACCGTTCCTATATCAACCGACTTCGATAACTACGTCATTAGATTCACCTTGATGGCGCGAGTGTCACTGGGTACATAAAATTCATAAATAATCATAATGGCGGATTTTATACACATCGCACATTAAGGCTATTTTTTGCACTGCAGTCGGATTTCCAGTTTTTTTTAAATATCGTAGTTATTAATGTTTTATGCAGACAATGTAAATTTAGTAGCATTTTCAATGTAGGCAACATGACAGGGTGCTATAGGAGTGAGAAACATCAATCAGCGTTAATGGTCGCAGGTAGACTACCCGCGACTAGTAAGTCGCGGGTACCGGGTAGTCTAACTGCGACCACTGACGACTGCGAAAAGAGCCGATTGTGATACTCCCAGTAGCTCAATAACTCCCAGTATATGTGATCGCACACTCTACATAAGGACAGGTTGAGCTGCTTCAACCTCTCCCGCTGGTTCGTTGCTCACTTTGAGCAATCAGCGAAACATCTTCTTGGTGGTCGGGCCAGCATTCTCCTTACAGGTCTGTAAGCCCCCACCTGGTTAGGTTCCTACCCAACAATCAGCTTCGTAGGCAGAGTCACTAACCACTAGGCTAAACCTATACCTCTAACCTATTTATATAGTGCTCTACCTACCCTACTAGGAAATCATACTGTATGCGAACTGACTGCAAAATAAAAAAGTACATACGTCCTTGAAAGTACTTTCATTCCTCCTATATGGTAAGAAAAGGGGCTTTTCTGAGGTGTGTTTTTTGTTAACTAGAATGGCGGCGATGTATCAAACGAGCTCCGCCAAACATCGGTGCCGGTGGTGTCAAATGACTGCTGTTTGCGTGTGCATCCCAATGTGACCGAGGACATGATCTGCGCTGGATCTAAAGGCCATAATTTTTGTTTGGTAAGTTATGTGTGCGCAATAGGGATGACGACTGGGTTAAAAATATATAATTCTATTTAGTCCGTCAGTTAGATTATGGAAAAATATGGGACACGTATTTTTTGGTTTATAAAATATTAAAAATCGACAAAGTTCATCAAACTTCTGGAGTGGGGGTTTTTGACGTCACTCCTAGGTGAAATTTATACCAAGGAGTGACGTCGCTCGAAACTTCTAAGCACTATATCCTCTTACATGAAAGAAACATTTTTGTCTCTTTATTGGTTTAATGCGGGTAATTTACACCACATTTCTATGTTACATATATAGATACAAGAAATCAAAGTACATAGAAAAATTAAATGGCACTCGCCTGTGTACAGACCGGGAATCGAACCTGGTACCTCTGGATTTCCGGCCCAGTGACTCAACCATTCGAGTAGTGTTGTTAGGTTAATTCCTATTAAAACAGAATGGTGCGGGAAGTCAAAGTAGATGGAAAATTTGAAGGCGTTTTCTGACGAATGGTTGAGTCACTGGGGTTCGATTCCCGGTCTGTACACAGGCGAGTGCCATTTAATTTTTCTATGTACTTTGATTTCTTGTATCTATATATGCACTATATCCTCGTCATTTCTTGTTTCTCAAACAAAAGAAAAAATACGTGTACTATATTTTTTAATAATCTAATTGACGGACTAAACAGTTTTTGTTAGTCGTCTAGCCTATTGTTGCTTTACAGTGTGGTAGGGCGCGCCGACAAATACTTAGATTTCAGCACTGTCTCAAAATCAGGCTTTGTACGTCCCACTGCTGGGCACACTCTCAGACAAGTTTACTCCCATAGATGAAATTAAATGTCTGTGTTTAATGGATTATGAAGTAAGCATGCGCCGTCAAAAATACAGAAACTCCTGCCTCTCAGGAAAGCGTATAAAAAAGATTGAAAAAATGCGATTACGGAGTAGTGGTGATCAAGTATTAATCTTTATATCTTTTCACACCTCCTATTCAGAAAAAAGTATTTTGCTCCCTCATAAGAGGGATCAAAGTGGTACTTTTCTGTTCAAGGACAACAGGGTATTTTTAGTACCGACTTAGTATATGCCATACCATAGACAGCTTTATTACTATATTACACACAGAGGGTGGTATAATAAGGAATGGCCCAGATGTCACGTGTTTGCGGTCCGAGCCGCAGGCGAGGGCCATAAATATAATATAAAACTGGTATTTTCGTCCCGTTCGTAAAAAATAATAATCGTTTTATAAAATAATAATAGACTATAAATTTAACAATTTAACATGTCATTTTTAATAATAATGTGTGATACTCTTTGATAAACTATATATTTCGTTATTTTGGTAGGCAGCGTTTTGAATTGAATTTTCCTCATAGTCGGTGTGAAAAGCAGTATGTGTCACATGGTAGCAAATTTATTTTCACCACGGGTGTTAACACTTGCACCCCCTACGCTCCGGATTATACTTTAGAATCCCTCGCTACGCTCGGGATTCTATTGTACAATCCTTCGCTTCGTTCAGAGTTCAATATACGCCCTCGCCGTAAATACATCATTTTGCTCCCTTATGACACAATCTACTATTTCTGATCCATGTATATTTTTTTCAGCAAGATGCTGGGGGCCCCTTAACTTACAATGGCATTGTCATCGGCGTAGCCTCAGTGGATGCTACCGACTGCGAATTAGTCCCTGGAGTCTATACTAGAGTTTCTAGTTACTTGTCTTGGATTAAAGAGACCATCTGGTCAAACCAATTTTCAGATTTGAAACATCGTGTGACCTCCCGAATCAACGATGATTAGTTGGAATCGTTGCGGTGAAGTCATTTCATTCATTTCAGTAATTTAAATAATTATTTGATCCCTTTCAATAATATTATTAATTGCTATATTTTGAACGATTTCATAGAATTTATAGCATTATCTATAATTTTGTGCAACTAATAAATAATAAAACAAAAGCATTACAGCGGATGTTTTTTATTTTGTTTTATAACATATTTTATGCAAGATTGTTCGTTCATAATAAATGTTTTAATCAAATATTTAGCTTTCAGCTAGTTCTTGCTCCCAAAACAAGATCAAACTAAAAGTAATTACATAAAATAAACTTCTAGTATACTGCAAGAATGACAGGATAGGTCCTACCCTGTCCTCGTCTCAGGGTCAATTGCAGAAAAAATGTACCTTTTACTTTTTTGTCTTGTCTGTATTCTTTTGTTGTGAGGAAAATTAAAATCTCAGTTTCATTACGATTTTCCCCTATTATATTTAGTTTGGGCGTAACGAAACTGAGAAATTCAAAATTTGTACGGAAAAGTTGGGACATTTTGCACTACTTTTTTTTATTTCATAAATGAAAAGTGCTCGTGATTCTGAGTAAAATGGTATAAGACACACCATGATTAGACAAAAAAAGTAAAAGGTACATTTTTTCTGCAATTGACCCCTCAAGTGTTCACAATGAATGATGACCCCTGCCCTTATCAGCACATTAATGCGATATCACATGTTTTTCCCACCATCGCACGCCTCTCTATCCTTAACGAATGACGTACAAACGAGTGACGTGTAGATTAATAATATTTTACTTGGATTCTGGTGCGTTATTTATTTTATTTGTTGGATCCAGAAGACAAAAAGTTCTGGTGCTTAATCTTGAATCCAAATATTTTTTGCTGACGTCGACATTTTAAATGTGTCTTAAAACCCATGGTCACAAAGAATTGAAGAACGCAAGAGACGTATACAAATGAGTCTTTCCACGTAAAAGTAACGCAAGTCACGATTTCATTGCATGTTTTTAAACGGATAAAGTTACAAATTCAAGTCTCAATGTATCTAGGGATGATAAAATAAGTTACACTTTTTTAGAGATAAATTTGCATTACATATCTTTTTAAACTAAGCCTTTTATAATTGGTATACTGAAATGTTACCTCTCAGCTTGAGCCGAACGACTGGAGTCGGTGGCACTGATTTTCAGGGTAACCAGAGGGGTGGCAGACCAATACACTATATGTGCACTATCCAGATTGATCCAAGTAGGTATATGAGGTTGCAAAGGTCTATGTTTAATGTGAAAGATCTGACACTACTGACAGTTAAGGAGTTATTAAGAGTTATTCTAATTAAATCCTGTTTCGTTAATAATGCGTGAAAATCAGAAGATTTTATAACACGTTGTCTATGGCGTTAAGAATATGGCTGAACGAATCTCGAAACATTAGCACTTGAGTAGGTACCCAGCCGCGCTGCCGTCACCGACGCATTATCCCGAAGCCGCCCCTTGATTAATGACTGCGGACGGGATTACTGCAAGTGCTATCATTTCATAGCGTTTTGTTGGCGAGAACTCACCACGATAGGCGCGGTGAGTGTGTACTTGTCTTTATCTCTTAGGTTCCAATCTAATCAGTTTAGAACTGAAAAGTGGCAGGAGCACTATTAGTACCAAAGGCGGTATTAATAAACTGGAAATGCCCAATAGGTCTGGAATAGCGAAATGGCGTTTAGAGTTTCTATTTCTGTAAAGTCAGAACGATGACTTTGTTTTCTATTCCAATAACATTCTCCTAGCCAGCATTTGTACGTTTTGAAACTTCTACTTCTTATGCGCGTGCGTCGTACGATTTTAAGGAATTTGGAATTGATGGCGTGTCATTTGTTCAATAATGAGACGATATAGTTCTATAATAAAAACTAGTCCTTAATTATATATGTCTTGCGTAATCTGCTTGTAAAAATAGATTTCATCTTAGTTAAAACCAGCACATTAAGTATGACAGAATAGGCACCATAATAATATGTTTATGGAACGTCATGAGAAGAGGAAACTCTCTATCCCACTCGGGATATCACAAGATATACACTTAATATAATGGTGTAATATACGCACAAAGGGCGTCAAGTCACGTCACTCCGAGTCATCTGATTAACGAGGCCGCCATTTCGCCTCGAGTTAGTTATAGGGGTGACTCACGGTGACTTATTCGCTAATTAACAAATAACGTTATACAAGAGATTATTTATTAGGCTACTTATGTTGTTACTGCAACTGTAACGAAACGTCGAAATATAAAAGGCATAAAGTTAGAATCACGTTAAACTTGTAATAATGTTTCATTAAATTTTACATAATAATAGAGCTAAAATATCTACAATATTTTTAACCGACATGATATTCTGTAACACTTGACAACAAGTAAACAAATCCCACTTCATATCGGTATAAATTATTGATTATTACGTCGATTGAATTATTCTCGTTTCAATTGAGCAGAAGCACACACATCATGCCGGTAACATTATCCCTGATAAGGTACCTGCCTCATATCGGCAGATGGGAGCCCTCCCTTTGTTGCGAGCCACAAAATATGTATGTCGGTACTGGGTATTCAATCGGAAAACGTGTTACTGTGTAGTCGGTTCAGAGAGACTTGGCTTATTTATTTATTGGGCAGATATTTCTAAATGGCGTTTATTTTACCGTGTTTTAACAAGCGAAACTAACAAGTAGTCCATTTAATTGTCCTCCTCTTCCTTTTTTTGAAATTTAGGTTTTTATTTTCTTCTCATCATTTTACCGTAATTTTCTGACATTTCTTTTTATCTAAATAGTTCAGTATTTTTTTTAGTATAATACTCAGAAAAGTCGATACGTAGGTATAATATTTATAAAATCATTTATATTATCCAAACAACAATTTGTTTATTGGTTCTATAGAGGAAAATACGATATTTCTACTATCGTTATTCATTCGCTAAAACGACATTATATTCATTTTCCATTTAAAATGAGCCCGACGCCACAATGTGCCGTCACGATTCACTTTGGCTCACGAAAAGCTATCCAAGGCGGCGTATTGGAAAAGATATTGTTTGTTATTGCCTCTGAGACCGACGGCAACGCTGGAATTTATCGGGTGAAATTGCTCTAGTTCTGTTTTAATAGTTGATTGAGTCACTACGCCGTTTTTTGCCTCGATGTGTGCTCAATTTTTGACGTACATATTTGCTCGATATATTGATGTTCACGTTCCGTTAGACTAGTTTTAGGATTTAAAGCCTATTTCTTTACCAATAATTGGTTGTTATTGCCTCTGAGACCGATGGCAACGCTGGAATTTATCAGGTAAAGTTGCTCTAGTTCAGTTTTAATAGCTCATTGAGTCGCTACGCCGTTTTTGCCCCAACGTTTGCTCAATTTTCGACGTACATATTTGCTCGAGATATATTTCAGTGTTCAAACTGTAAGACCAATTAAAAGATTGAAAGTCTGACTTTTATACAAATTGTTGTAGTTATGGCCTCTATACCTTCACGCGATTTAAAGAGTGAAATTGTTAAATTTCTGTTTAATTTTTGATCGAGTCACTACGCCATTTTTTGTTTCAACGTTTGTTCGAACGTTTGATGTATCAAATCAATATTTATTTGAAATATTAACATAAATGCTGTAAGACTAAAAAGCGTACGTGTAACGAATACGTACGTGTACGTGTATAGCAATATTAATGACCCATACCTTTATTAAAGAAACTCTATTATTTTGTATTACACTGTAAATTTGCATATTTATGGTGCCAGAATTTATGATCGCAATTACTTTATTGCCAAATTGCCTTCAACACGTTGCTCCATCCTGATTACCCATTATGTAAATACTCTTGTCTATTAATAAAATTTATTCTAAAGGGACGAAATAATTACCTCTGTGCTTTTAACTCGTACACAATCATTATAACTAGGTAAAATTAGTTCGCAGGTTCGACCAATGTGTATTCGTAATTTATGAACGTTACGCGAGTGTACATATCGGAAAGGAAAACATCAAGAAGAAACATGAGCATGATACCTTGAATCTATCCTTTTTCCGTCTCTGAGTTTAAGTAGAAAAGACGGTCGTAATCAAAACTAGGTTTACCGAAAAAAGGAGAGGACGCTCGGAGGGATGAAATAAAGAAATCAAATAATTGGCCACGAGCATGTCGGACCATGCTAAGTGTAGGGTGCCGTAACCGTTACTAAAAAGAAATGGGCTACAAATAAAAATATAGGTAAAAATTAAAACCTGCCTACGAAAAAGACTTAAACAAGATTCTATCTTCGGCTTTGCAGCCTGAAGCTCGTTGTTCGGGCTCCCGAAAATGAGAGTCATATACGGTTGGCGTGAGATAACCATGAGCCTTTGGCCCAAAACGGTGCTTGGCCTTCAGCCTTCCTTACACTTACTGCGGATATAGTGCGCTTGCAGAGGAGCTTGGCCTTCGGCGTCGCAACCTGAAGCACAATTTTGGCAACTTTCGGAACGATTATTTCCGAAAGTATTCACTTAATCAAAAATACGTAATAGTAACGAGGAGTTGGTAACTAATTTTAATTATGGGTCTTATCAAGGGCGATAGATTATGGGAAGAAAAATAAATCAATTAGGTACTCTATTAATTCTTAGTACTCTTGCGGATCAAGAAGAGTTTTATTTCATTAGTTTTTAGTGCTATATCATTAGTTCGGTTGATAATATTTCAACACTCAATTTTTTATAATGATATAAGTATCTTTTAATTTTGCATTGAAGGTTCCCGATTGAAGTCAAAGTTCTTTATTCTTCAATTTAGGCATATTAAAATGCACCTACGAATGTCAAGATTTACCACACCGGCTCCAATATGAAACCTCTGCATCGAGAAGAACCGGTGTGAGGAACTCGGCGAGGTATATATTTTCAAACAGTCATATATTCTTATTTTCTTGTAATTTAATACCTACCTAATTCACAGTTTTTTAGCACAGTATGTGCACTTTCTATAAAAACTAGAATGTCTGTGAAGGAATAGTACATTACACAACTAGAGTGGTAAAACAAAGAAAGGCCGAGATCGCAGATGTTTGCGGCCCGAGCTGCAAGCGAGCGTGCGGTGTTACGTTCCTATATAAATCGGACTGGCAATCGTGTGATGTCAACACACTATTTGACAGGTATCGGACGAACCCCGTCTCTCTTTAAGTAGCTTCACTTCTCGTATACTTTGACAGCTCAAAAACGCGGTATTCATGACGTCTGTGCTGTCACTTTTTTCCTAATTTACGACAAGGAACACGTTGCTGCGCTTGGCTTCCTATTGTATGTCGAATTAGTGGATTTTGTGTCTGAATTTGTATGCACGAACTGTTGGTGCTAATTGTGAAGTGCATTGATTGTTTTCGCGACGCGAACTGCACATATTTTGGAGTCCGGACCAGAGATTGGACGCGCCCTGGGCGGCGACCTGGCCTGCTGGAAACCCATTGAAGAACCTTGACGAGACTTTGACTCTTTGACTGACCCGACTGTGACTTTACTAGACAAAATTAAGCCAGCGGTCAGCGGTCGATTTGGTAAGTGAAATTTGTTCTTAACCGCGTCAAATTTTCATTAGAACTCCGCAATCGGAGTCCCATTCTACTCGAGACACCCGGGTCCCGTGTGGAACATGCGGTAAAAGCCACTTTATGGCCAGGTGTGGCATCAAAGTATTTTTTTACATTTTAGAAATTTCTCTGACCCACATTTACTGTCTGCTGTAGGTTAAACCCACATTGTTAGATGTAACTTCCGTGGCAAAAATGTAATGTAAAGTGCAAATGGTTGGGTAAATAAAGCCACATTGTCAGATTCAACGTCCGTCATTATAATTTCGTCAAGAGCAAAGATCAGTCACTAAGCAAGCAAAACCCATTTTAAAATGCCCGTCGCAAAGATTAAGTCAAAAGTAAAAATCAGTAGGTAAACAAGCCCACATTGTTGGATTTAACGGCCGTCGTAAAGCGGGCCTATCTCGCTCGGCCGTAATCTCAGGCTCAGCCTAATCAAAAATGATACAGCAGCTGTAACTGCCATCAAACGCGCTTAATATCAAGCACATTACTCCGGCTTATTGGCTACCTTGTTTGTCCTACTCACAGGGATTAAGTTTGTTGATAAACAGAGGATTACATATATAGATACAGGATATCAAAGTACACAGAAAAATTAAATGGCACTCGCCTGTGTACAGACCGAGAATCGAACCCGGTACCTCTGGATTTCCGGCCCAGTGACTCAACCATTCGTCCACCGTACACTCAGAAAACGCCCTCAATTCTGCTATCTAACTTGACTTCCGTATCTTTTCTGTTTTAATAGGAATCCCTCGATCGCATATTTACGTCCCTCGCTTGCAGCTCGGCCCGCAAACTTCTGCGATCTCGGCCTTTCTTTGTATTACCACCCTAGTTGTGTAATGTACTATTATTTCCAGCGTCTAGTAGCGCGTTTAGTTCTACTTTGCAAAGCAATAAAATGTAGGACGAACAACGATTGGAATTACGAAATATTTTAAAAAGGATAGTTGCGGCCATTGCTTCAGAACTCTTAAATGAAGTATTAAATTCAACGTTTGCTCCTCAGTCCACCTAATTTTTTTGTACCGTTCGTGTACATACTATGCACTTAACCCGCCGTGACTGCGAGCGTGGGGAGTATGCGGTAGCTACTTGACAGCCAAAATAGACCGAGCGCCTATTCACTTTACTTCGCACTCGCACTTGTCACTTAACAGCGTGACCGTTTATACGTTGTTTTTACTAATCATTTTACACCTGCATTTCGTACCTGCACTTGCGACTTAACAAAGTGTAAACATACTCGTAACTTTAGGGCAAATCCGCCACTGGTCCCGGCAAGACAACAAAGACGTTAGTTCGAACCCGGCTGTAACTGGTCGGAACTGGCGCGATGATTAAAACGAGGAAATAGACTTTAAAGATGAGGTTTAATTCCAAAATCGAGACAGTGGTACAATGGTAGTCGCGCGGTGCGGCTCGCGATTGGTAGCGGACTGACTCGCTACCGTTGAGAAACAATGTAGGTAATCTTATTAAACTTAATTCTACCTTAAACTTAATTAATAACAAAAGGTGCTGCCCCTTTTGGACAGAAAGTCGTAAGTGACTTACATTTGCTGCCTTTTGTACAAATGCTACATTAGATGCGTACAATTAATGTAAGTAAATGACGGGCTTAAAACACACGGCTCCGTCCACCAGTTAACATTTGATGTGAGCAAAAGAGAAACTTAACAAATATTGAAATTACAAACAAAACCATGAGCGCGTCGCTAACATTCCCCACCCTAGTGCTGACTCAGCACTCATCAACCAAAGAGATAGGTGCGACGCGTGCCGCAGACCTCCGCCACGTTCCGGTCCGAGTCTTTACCTCCACCATGGTCTCCTGGTTACTATGGGCTACCTGCACGTGGTAGTGTCGGACGATCAGCTTGGCCACAGGATGCCGTCCGTCTAGTATCACGGGCCTCTTCATGTCAACGTCGACATCTGTTGCCGCGTCAATGCGGCCCCCCACCCGTAGCAGGCCATGTTCGTCCAAATATGGAGACAGAGTTAGCAGTCTGCTACTGCGGTGTAATGGCTTACCATTTCTAATTGTGGTGAGATCGTCACCAAAGGATTCGGCTTGCGCGTGTTGCAGCAACAGGCGCTCGGCGCGTTCCATCGTGCCGCAGTCAACGTGACCCGCGAGACCCTTACACTTGTCGATGAACTTCAGCACCGTGGCCGCGGCCCGCAGCAAGCGAAGCCAAGAAGAAAATCGTAGCGGGTCTGGCACTGCTAACCCGACCGAAGCTTCCTGTACGACAGCGACACATTCCGCCATCTCCATGTCCAATTGTGGACAAATAATGTCTTTCGGCCATAAAGACTCGTTTTCATATAAAAAGTTCGGGCCCGCAAACCATTCCCCTTGTTGAGTTTGATCGAAAGTTTCCCGCGTGGCTAAATCGGCAATATTCAATTTAGTAGGTATATACCTCCACTCGTCCACGCGGGTCAACTCGTCGATCTCACCCAGTCGGTTCGCCTCGAACGTTTTATATGTGCGCGTATTGTTGCGAATCCAATGTAAAACAACAGTGGAGTCGCACCAAAAATATCGGCGCGCTGGAATCATTTTATGTTCCTTACCAATAGTGTTAGCGAGCCTAGCTGCTAACAGAGCTGCTTGTAATTCAGCCCGAGGTATAGTTAATGGTTTTACTGGCATAACTTTACACTTGCTGACAACAAAGGCAACTTTAATAAAACCATTAACTTCCCATCGCCAATAAGCCACTGTACACATACCGCGAGAGCTAGCATCGCTAAATACATGTAAACATAAATTGCTATAACTTGCCTCGTTCGTAGCACTTGTAGCTGCCGCTACGGTTTCGTAGCACTTCGTAGACCCCGGCGTAGACGCATCGTTGCCAGGCGCGAGCGCCGGGCAGAGCGGGAGAGGTGGCAACGTCGCGCTCGTGGAGTGCGGGAACTCACCGATCGCTTGATTTTGCGTCTCGCTCGATCGCGCGGGCGTTGACGCTCCATCTCTGTCATGACTACGAACAGCTGATTGATAGCACCTAGGTATGCGTATATCTTTAATTACCATAAGTAGGTCAATCCAATTTCGCCACTTGTGATAAATATCGTCGGGAATGTAATCATCCCAGCCGATTTTTAATCGCCATGTGTCTTGTAGCATGATTCGCCCTTGAATTGTGAAAGGTGCTAAGAAACCTAGTACATCGAAAATGGACATAATTACTCTTAGCATTATACGTTTAGTCGGTCTTTGCTTACCTTTTATAATGTCGTCTGGTATGCGTTTTAACGACAAATCGAACCCTAACGTGTCGTCGACAGCGTGCCAGAGGACACCCAAAGTACGTTCGCTCTCGTGTTGCTGACCGACTTTAAACCTTACGGCGGCGGTACCTAAGGTCTCCTTTGGAACGCTATCTAGAACCGCCATACTGTTACTCGCCCAGTTTCATATCTGAAAGCCGCCCGCCCTGTGGATATCACTGACATTCCTTACCATTTCGATGGCAGTCGCTTCGTCAGGCAGGCTCTGAATGTAGTCGTCCATATAGTGCGAGTTGCATATGGCATCAACGGCAGCAGGAAACGATGACTTATACCTCTCCGCGTTCCTATTTTTAATGAACTGCGCGATAAACTGCGAACAGTTCGCACCAAAAATAAGTGACGTCATCGCGTACGTCTTCATGTTTTCTGTGGGGCTGTCCCTCCACAGAAACCTCAGTGCGTGCTGATCCTCCTCTCGGATCTTGACTCTCAAAAACATATCCTTGAGATCACCCATGACTCCGACTCTGTGTTCCCTAAAGCGCAGCATTATACCTAAAAGTGAAGCCAGCATGTTTGGCCCCGTAAGCAAATAATCATTAAGACAATAATTATTCACCTTGCTCGCACAATCGAAAACGAGACGGAGAGACTTTTTATTCGGGTTATCCACGCCAAAATGGGGTAGGTACCAGGTTTTCGGAGTGACCGTGACGTCAGTTAGTTCCCTCGCGTAATCATTTTTAAACAAATGATTGACTCGTTCACGGTACCTTTCGGCGAAACCTGGATCCTTTCCCATTTTGCGCTCGATACCTTTAATCCGGGTAAGCGCGTTTGGGCGGGCGTCGGGCGTAGCGCGCTCGTCCCGCCACGGCAGCCCAACGTGCCAGCGGCCGTCGCGCAGCTCCGCGGAGCGCTCCAGCAGCGCGGCGGCGCGGACGTCCTCCGCGTTCTGCCGCGGCGCGCACGCCACCCCCATCGTGTCCACCAGGAACGAACGTCGCACGTCCTCGTGGATCTGCCGCAACAGGTTCCCGTCCTCCGAAATATCCATTGACTCCTCAGGTTCTGCAATAAAGAGGTTAGACTCGGCCTCCGCGGGCGGGCGGACGCCTCGCGGCACATACGCCCTACCGTTTACGCACCATCCCAGGGGAGTAAGGCTAGCGATCGGCTCATTATATTTACCTAACTTAATTTGTAAAGGCAACAGCAGGTGATAATTATCTTGGCCGATTAACATTTCGGGCTTCGAATCGGAAGTACATAACTTATCTTTTATATCCATTAAGTATGAAGAGTTAATACAATTCAAAATAGATAAGCTTTGCATAGGTAAATTTAGTTCATCTACACAACGCATCCTTAAACTATGCACCTTATCGTCTATACCCGTAAGGTTCACATTCATAACGGTAGATTCGCACACTACTTCGTTATCGGCGAACGCGCCACGCACGCGCAGCGTGCCGGCGTGGCCGCGCAGCCCGGCGCGCCGCGCCAGAGCCCCGGACAATAGCGAAACTGAAGATCCGTCATCGAGCAAAGCCGTGCTCGGAAACACACCGTTAGGTCCGTGTACGCGGATAGGCACTACTTTTAGCAACACTTTACTATCACTCGCGTTGATGTGCGTTAATGTTTCCGACATCGGTTTATACACGGATTCTCGCGGCACTTGTTCGTTCACAGCGGAGATACTATTCGGTGCACTTGCACTCGACGAAGGCGCGGGCGGCGTGACGTCACTCGCGCTGCTGTTGTTTACCGGATAATGTAGCAGGCGGTGATGCGGGGCTCCGCATCCGTCCTTGTCGCACGCAGGGGCTTTGCACGTATCTCTCTCGTGCTTGGAGATAATGCATTGATAACATAGACCGTTTTTCTTAACATGTTGCCATCTGACCTTGCGCAGGGCCTTTTTAAACTGTTTGCATTCTGTTAATTTATGAACAGCTGTACGGCAAAATAAACATTTCGCTGCGCTTTCTTCGGCTTGCAGTAAAACGGTCTGTGTGCGTGAAGATGACTGGTCAGAATGTTTACTTTTATACTGATCGATGCGTGTAGTGGTCAGAAAGTTAGCAGTTGTAGAAATCTTAATCGCTTCGTCATTAAGGAAATCCGATAGAATGACTAACCTTGATTTCTGTGCGTCCTTAATTAACTTGTAGCTATAGTCTGACCATTTGGAGATGAGCACAGTGGGCAGCTTCGATAGGACGACGGAGACGATGTTCATGCCCTGCAGGTACTCCTCGCGTCCAACTGCTCGCACTGCTTCCACAAAATTTTGCACTTTCACTGAGAACGTGACGATATCTCTGTGATAATCATTTTGTAACGGCTGTAGTTTTTTGATGTCTTGTAGAATGCGGGATATGATGCCATCGGGGTTTCCAAAACGTAGCTCCAGTGTCGACATTATCTTGTCGGGTGACGTGGCGCTGATAAACAATGCAGTGACGGCCTCCTTCGCAGCTCCACGTAGACATTTACGCAGCCTCCATAAATTCTCCTTATCGCTAAATTTACAGACCTCAGTGGACTCCTCGTACGCCTGTTTGAACTGAAGCCATTCCAGCTGATCGCCAGCGAATTCTGGCAGGTCCTTAGGAGTGCTGATGCGGCTGAGTAAGCTGACGTTAGGCACCTGAGTGTTGGCAGTAGTGGTGAGGTCCTTTAGAGCACCAGCCAGTAGTTGCACCGTGTGGTTGAGCGCCGTGATGGTGCCGTCGGGCCCGTGCGGAGCGGACGGCGTGGAGCCGGCGCCGCGCGGTGCTGTGTCGGACACAGCGTGCACGGCGGGTACGGCGGGTACGGCGGGCAAGGGTGTAGGTGCAGGAACCGGAATGTGCAGCTGGCCCGATAGAATTCCATTATCGGGGGCCTGTTGCTCCTCGGGCGGTTCCCTATGGTTGATCTGATGCTCGACCCAATCTGCAACTTCACTACAAGAAGGCTCATGACCATCGATTTGTGAACTGTATTCCTCTTGGTCCTCCTCGTCGCTGAGTGCTGCCAATTGTGCGTCTAAGGTCTTGTCGATAAGGTCCATTTTTATCGCAGCCTTTTGTTTCGCGGCTTCTAAAAGTAACTGCTTTCGTTTCGCTTCTTTAGATGCCGACGATCTTCGTGAGCCCTTACTGCTAGAAGCTGAGCCGACGCAAGAAGCGGTACATTTTTTGTCACCGTCGTGTGCACGTGGCGGAATAGGTTCGGATTTAACACTTCCGGCCACATATTCCGTATTTGATAAAAACGTAGGCACTTTTTTCACCATTGAAGCGTCGATTTTGGAGCTGGTAGCTTGTTCAACTGTAGAAACGATGGCTTGAGTATGCAGTGACTTAACCTCACTTTGCGGAATCCTTTGTTCTCGCTCGTGCGCCTCGTGTTCCGACTGCACCCGACGCGCTTTCGCACTGCGTGTTTCCATTTTTTGAGGCGTGTGGAACATTATCTGGTTCGAAGACCACTTTGTAACTGGTCGGAACTGGCGCGATGATTAAAACGAGGAAATAGACTTTAAAGATGAGGTTTAATTCCAAAATCGAGACAGTGGTACAATGGTAGTCGCGCGGTGCGGCTCGCGATTGGTAGCGGACTGACTCGCTACCGTTGAGAAACAATGTAGGTAATCTTATTAAACTTAATTCTACCTTAAACTTAATTAATAACAAAAGGTGCTGCCCCTTTTGGACAGAAAGTCGTAAGTGACTTACATTTGCTGCCTTTTGTACAAATGCTACATTAGATGCGTACAATTAATGTAAGTAAATGACGGGCTTAAAACACACGGCTCCGTCCACCAGTTAACATTTGATGTGAGCAAAAGAGAAACTTAACAAATATTGAAATTACAAACAAAACCATGAGCGCGTCGCTAACATTCCCCACCCTAGTGCTGACTCAGCACTCATCAACCAAAGAGATAGGTGCGACGCGTGCCGCAGACCTCCGCCACGTTCCGGTCCGAGTCTTTACCTCCACCATGGTCTCCTGGTTACTATGGGCTACCTGCACGTGGTAGTGTCGGACGATCAGCTTGGCCACAGGATGCCGTCCGTCTAGTATCACGGGCCTCTTCATGTCAACGTCGACATCTGTTGCCGCGTCAATGCGGCCCCCCACCCGTAGCAGGCCATGTTCGTCCAAATATGGAGACAGAGTTAGCAGTCTGCTACTGCGGTGTAATGGCTTACCATTTCTAATTGTGGTGAGATCGTCACCAAAGGATTCGGCTTGCGCGTGTTGCAGCAACAGGCGCTCGGCGCGTTCCATCGTGCCGCAGTCAACGTGACCCGCGAGACCCTTACACTTGTCGATGAACTTCAGCACCGTGGCCGCGGCCCGCAGCAAGCGAAGCCAAGAAGAAAATCGTAGCGGGTCTGGCTGAGCAAAAGAGAAACTTAACAAATATTGAAATTACAAACAAAACCATGAGCGCGTCGCTAACACCGGCCTTGGCTACAGTAGGTCACGTTTACTTTTTAAAAGCTTTTATTTAGTTTCACCTGCTCCGGTGTCTGTCTGTCTGTCTGTCTGTCTGTAATTAAAGTAAGTTCAATTTGACCCACTTCCCGATTTCCGATTGAGCTGAAATTTTGTAAGAATATGTAAATCAGATGACAATGCAAATTATAACATGGAGCTGATCTGATGATGGACCCGGATGGTAGTCATAAGATCACCTAAATTACAAAAGACAAATCCACTGTGCTTGTGCTCATTTGATTAGTTTTGATGTGGAGTTTGCGATTACACAAATAAGCACAGCCGGCAATAAAAGCTTGTCTCAAAAAAAAATTGACAGAAACTTCTTTGTGTATTTGGTCTTTGCATCAATAATCGTAATATTTGAAAGTGCATCAAAACACGATCGCTATTTTGTAGCTTCGTAGCGATAATCGACAGAAGGCAATTTATTTTCCACTGCTATTCCTTCACTGACCATCCAATAAAAAGGAGGCTTAACGTCCGTGACACATCAGCCTCGACGTGAAAACTGACCGATAAAGAACCAACATTACACCATTTCAACTAGCTCCATAACACGTGCAACTTTAGACTTTAATGCGTTAGTAATAAGGTAGAAATAAAGGCCAATAAAAGATGGTTCGATGGTAATAAACATGCTGCGGGCAGAGGTGTTGGATAGGATTATCGTGTTTAATGAACTTTGCGATGTTTGACGTTGTCAAATTAATCGTGATGGAGTACACAAGTTTTCAGTAAATATAAAATTTCGGGGCTAGTTTCCACAAATGCCTAGGTTTATTTTTTTCCCTTCTATGCAACATGCTGTGACATGTTATGTTCACATATCGCACACCTAGATAAAGGGTCACACAACTCAAAATAATCCAAAGTTGAATTATTGCGATTATCGAAATCTGCGTAAAAAATTACTCTAACTCCATAGACACCTGTGTACAATTTTCAAAAATAAAATGTAGATGGCGCTGTTAGTTTGTCTTCCCGAAATATTCCCCGCACACCCCCCACCAACAATAGTAACGTATCATTAGTTGTGACACGTCAGTCGTAAGCGAAGATGTTGTGGTCCGCACAAAGACTGGTGTCGGAAATAGCCTATGTACATATATTTAGTAGTTAGGTATATATAAGGTAACAATCAAATAGGCTAAGTCAATCACGTAGGAGAGAAAATCATATTGAAATCTAATTAGAATCTTTTACTGTTTATTATTGTTTCGTTACTCAATCATTCTACTGTTTAATCAATCAATCATAAATAACTTGTGTTTTACTCTAATTTTAAGATTTATCAATGTCCATCGTTTATAAGAATTTAATTAATTATTGCTATAATCTTTATTTCTGTGTAATGAGAAATTATATGTGTTTTTTAATAAAGTAAATAAACCCCCACTCACGCACAAAAAGAATAGCTGATTCTCAGAACTAGCTCGGCTCATTTCTCAGAACAAGACTCGAGCTTAGCGGGAGTATTCTTAGAATAATCTCCCACCTTTAAAAATAATCTTATAAAATGGCGGTTCCCGGCCATTTCAACTCACTCTATTTTACTCTCTTCAGTCTTTTACATTTATCATCAAGTGATAATCAGCTCTTCAACAGTGCCTAAGTGAGGTAGGCGCTCACTATGGAAAATTAAGTCTTTCATTTATAATACAGTCCACTAAACATCGAAGACCCTTAGACCTCACAATGGTCCTTCAGAAGCCGCATCAAAGAAGAATGGACACACCACAGCAGCAATAAGAAGATAAAGAAGCACGAAGACACAAACCTTCAAAAATCGTCGTCAGCAAAATTATCGCCGAATTGTCCCGTGAGATCTTAAATCCGGGACACGCCGTACTCATCGAAAGAAGATCGCCGAGAAAAGGCCCGTGACTGCATTTCCGGGTCCTCCGTGTGTAGCAGAATCGGAACGCATCCGTTCTGCCGTGTGTTGTCTGTGGCTCGCCCCGGCCTCTTGCGATTCTGACAGCTTTAGCGTAAGACGATTGCCCATTAATATATTTTATAAACGTGTTTTATATTAAATAAATACACAGTGATTCACTTCAAGAAACATCTTTTATTACAAATACTACATGGCGCAGCCGGAGAAGAACTGAAATGTCCAGATGCCTATGGATTCAACTTTGCCAAAAGTAATCACGCTCATGGCGACCGGCCGGCTTAATAATAATAGTTTTAAATGAGTGAAAAGACAAAATAATACCATCGAATTAATACGAAACTACTAAAATAATTAATAATGCCAGACGAAACAGAAAGTGGGGCTCAAGAAATGGACAAAATGTGTGCGATTGAGTACAAAATGCCCCAGGGACTAAATCTAGACGACATCGGGAATTGCTGGCCGCAATGGCAAAGATTCAAGCAATCCTTTCGCATATTTTTGCTCGCGGCCGGATTTGAACGACTAGCAGAAACGAGAAAAGCTGCTATACTGCTCAACTGTATCGGGCAACAGGCCCAGGAATTGTATTTCAATGTATTGAAACAAGATGATAAAACAAAGCTGGAAGACATCATAACATTATTTGATGAACATTTTAAGCCCAAACAAAATGAGGTGATCAACAGTTACAACTTTAACAAGAGGAAGCAAGAAAATGGCGAATCATTTGATGCATTCTACACGGACTTGAGAAGAATAGCGGAAAATTGTAATTACAAAGAAAGAGACAGGATGCTCAGAGACCGGATTGTGATAGGTGTTATGGATCAACGGGTTCAACAGAAACTTCTGGAAATCAAGGAACTGACTCTCGAGAAAGCTGTGGAAGTCTGCCGCTCTGCTGAACTTTCTAAGGAGCACATGAAGGCATTGAACCAACCGGAGGTGCATGCAGTGCAGATTAAAAACTCCTCGCACCAGTATCATCAGGCCTCAGGATCAAAAGCTAAGTATTTTGATAATAATAATAGGTCCTCGCATAGGAATAATGGTGTGAATCAGTATAATAAGACATACTACCTATGTAGAAAATGTAATACTGAACATGGCCCCAGGAATTGCCCGGCTTATGGAAAAATGTGTACTAAATGTAAAAAATATAACCATTTCAGTGTCGGGTGTCATTTTTCAGAGAAAAAGGTACATGAAGTCAATGATAATGACTGTCTTAACAATGTGCATGACTTATGACTAGTTTATTCTATAGATTTAACTAAGAATGAGTGGACCGAGCAGCTTAGGCTTGAAAACAAGCGAGTGTCTTTTAAATGCGACACAGGGGCCCAAATTAATGTACTTTCTTTAAAAGACCTAAAACTGATTGTCAATGATGATAATAACATAAAACTGTCTGAGACAAAAACTTTAATTGAGGTCTTTGGGGGCGGCAAGTTAGTGCCAATAGGTAAAATCACTTTGAAGACTTACTCTAAAAATGATGAAAATAATTTTCAGACAGAATATATAATTATTAAGGAAAATGTCCGTCCTATTCTAGGACTAAAGTCGCTAATAGAGCTGGAGTTGTTGACGAATAATAATATTAATACAATAATGAATAAAACTACAAGTTCCAGTAAAGACTTAATTATTAACGCCAATTCCGAACTTTTTCAGGGTGTTGGGGAGTTTAAGGAGCCGTTGGAGTTGCGCATTCAATCAGGAGTACAGCCAGTGGTGCGACCTCCTCGGCGAGTGCCCCACGCACTGATGTCACGCCTTGCAGATAAGCTGAAGGTTCTGGTGGAGCACAAGGTCATAGCCGAGGTCAAACACCCTAGGAGTTTCGTAAGCAATCTTGTTATAGTAGAAAAGAGAGACGGCTCGTTAAGAATATGTCTTGATCCGAAGGATCTTAACAAAGTTTTAATAAGAGAACATCACTTAATTCCTACATTGGATGAAATTGTCCCTAAGTTATGTAACAAAAAATTTTTCTCGGTTCTCGATTTATCAGATGGGTTTTATAACATAAAATTAACAGAAGAGTCCAGCAATTTATGTACTTTCAACAGCCCTTACGGGTGCTATCGCTTCTTAAGATGCCCTTTTGGGATTTCAGTAGCTCCTGAAATGTTCCAAAGGTACAGTGAGACTGCCTTTGGTGACATTCCAGGTGTAATTGTGTATTGCGATGATTTACTAATTTGTGGTGAGACAGACAAAGAGCATGATGCAATATTAAAGAAAGTTTTTGAACGTGCTAAGGAACATAATGTTCGTTTTAATAGAAACAAGTTTCAGTATAAATTAACCGAAGTTAAATATTTTGGACACATTTTTTCCGAACAAGGCATGAAAATTGACCCAGAGAGAGTAAACGCCATTATTAATATGAAAAGTCCAGGCAATAAAAAAGAACTACAAATTTTCCTCGGCATGGTTAACTATTTAAGAAAATTTATACCAAATATGGCCGATATTGCATCACCGCTCCAATTATTACTAAAAAAGGATGTAAACTGGTTATGGACGGAAACTCATGAAAATGTTTATACTAATATTAAGAACAAATTAACAGAAGCCCCAACCTTACAAAATTTTAATCCTAAATTGCCAATTGTGATACAGTGTGATGCATCAAAGGACGGCTTGGGCTGTTGTCTATTGCAAAACGACAAGCCGGTAAGTTTTGCATCAAGAAGTCTAACATCAGCTGAACAGAACTTTTCTCAAATAGAAAAAGAGTTACTTAGTGTAGTCTGGGCCACACATAAATTTCACTATTATATATATGGACAGAAATGTACAATATTAAATGACCACAAACCTCTAGAGTCAGTGCTAAAAAAACATATTTATGAAGTTCCGTCTCCTAGACTTCAAAGAATGAAACTTAAACTCCTGAAGTATGATATAATGTTTAAATATTTAAAAGGGAAATACATGTATATAGCGGACTTGCTATCGCGTGCATTTATTAAGTGTAATGATGGAGACGAACCATACTTAAACGACATGATTCATTGTGTTGGACTCGCAAGTCAATTACAATGCACGCAAGAGCAAAAAACCGAGCTTATAACTGAAACAAGTAATGATGCGGAATTATCAACATTAATACACTATATTAAAAATGGGTGGCCGGATAAAAAACATGTCATGGATGATTTAAAATATTATTTTAAATTTAAAGCCGAATTACATACTGACGATAATCTAGTATTTTTGAATTACAGATTAATAATTCCGACGTCATTACGTTTGAAATTCATGAAATTGTTACATGAAGGGCATCTTGGTACAGCTAAAATGAAACAACTTGCAAGAAATTTGTATTATTGGCCAAAAATCGATGAACATCTAGAAACCTTTGTAAAACGATGCTTCATCTGTCAAACTTACCAAAATAATAATGTGAAGGAACCTTTGCTATCGCACGAAGTGCCTAATTTGCCATTTCTTAAAATAGGAACCGATATAATGGAATTTAAAACAAAAAGCTATCTAGTAATCTATGATTACTTTTCTAAGTGGTTAGACATTAAATTAATACCAAGTAAAAGTGCTAAGTGTATCATTAATACTTTAATGGATGTTTTTTGTAACTTTGGCATTCCTAATGAAGTAGTTTCAGATCATGTACCTTTTGATTCTAAAGAATGTAAGCAGTTTGCCCGGGAATGGGGATTTAAATTTACTTACACTAGCCCGAGATATCCCCAGTCTAATGGAATGGCCGAAAGAGGAGTACAGATAGCTAAAAAAATCTTGTATAAATGTAATGAAGATAAGACAGACTTTAGATTAGCTTTACTACAATATAGAGTAGCACCAGTTTCAGGTACAAATTTTTCACCTAGTCAGCTATTAATGAACAGGAATTTGAAAACAAAATGTATAACGAATTATGATTACTTGCAGCCAAAATTAAACATTAATGTTGAACAACAATTTGAGAAAACTGCACAGAAAAATGTTAAATATTATAACAATACGGCTAGAACAAAAGCAGTATTTAGTAATGGCCAGCAAGTTTGGTTCAAAAAAGATGTTGCTAAAAATGTTTGGTTACAAGGAAAGATTGTAAAAAATAATGGGTTTAGATCGTATGATTTAGTTGATAAGGATAATGTAGCATATACGAGAACCTCTTTTCATATTAGACCGGCTTAAGACTTTGTGTTCCACTGGAGCCATGCTGCTGATTGAATGCTTAACTACTAGGGTTTCTTTAATTGTTTGTGAAAGGGGGGAGAAAATAACATGTAACTTGTTTAGTATATAGAAGATGTAGTACACTAGTTTAATTTTAAGTTAAGGGGAAAGATGTAGCAGAATCGGAACGCATCCGTTCTGCCGTGTGTTGTCTGTGGCTCGCCCCGGCCTCTTGCGATTCTGACAGCTTTAGCGTAAGACGATTGCCCATTAATATATTTTATAAACGTGTTTTATATTAAATAAATACACAGTGATTCACTTCAAGAAACATCTTTTATTACAAATACTACACCGTGTTCATCGAATGAGAAATTTTGTCGGTCCGTGACTGCTATTCCGGACCCGCCGTGACGTCGAAAAAAGTGAAGAAAGTGATCCGTGACCGCTATTCCGGATCCGCCGTGTGAAGACAGAAAACCGAAGAAGGGCCGGTCCGTGACCACTTTTCCGGACCCCCCTGCAGCACAATTAAGAAGAACAGCAAGGTGGCGCAGTGAAAAAAGAAGACAGCAAGGTGGCGCAGTGAAAAAACAAGGTGACGCAGTGAAAAAAGAAGACTGCAAGAGTCGCTGAGAAAAAAGAAATACCACCGTGCAAGAGGGTCTTCGCGCTCCAAACTGTTCGTGCCTTCGGGATTAGTGTCTTCGTGTCTTCGTCTTCGTCTTCAGTTGTCTGTGTGTGCCTCAAAAAGGAACTCTAACCAGGGAACAGTGCAAACCCAGTACCTAGCCTGAGTTCCGGGAACCTAGAAGTTTCGACTTCGGTTCTTTTTTGGTCTGACATGGTTCAGTTCCGCCAGCTTTAGCTGATGAGCGGCCAATCTTGCACCTTGCGGTGTTAAATGCAAGAGCGGTTTAGCGAAACTTCAAGAAAGAAGAAAGAAGAAACCGTAGGGACGTTAGGTACCCGAACGTTACAGCGACGTCAATTCCGTAACGTTCGCGTTAGGGCCCGATAGTGTTAGGGACCCCCCACCCCCTCGGTGTACTATGAATGAGGAACAACGCGTTACAAGATCGCGTTCCCGTTCCCAAACAACTCCGTCGTCCGGTCAAACGACAACGACGAGTACCAGTACGTGGAGTAAAGGCACCAGTAGCGCAAACGAAAGTAGCAGTATGCCGAAAGATAACGCTCCCCGTAAGGCTTCGGAAGCCGAGGCGCCCCCCGCGCACTCTGACCCGTCTATCCCCACTCCCGGCGCCGCGCCGCCGGGCCACGCCCCTTTGACCCGCGCGCCGCTCATGGATGATGAACAATCGGTTCACTCTATGGAGAACGAGCAACGTAGTAATCCGCGGACTTTGGTAGGCGTACAAGATGATAGGGCTAGTCAGTTATCAGTCTTAATGGCTGAATTAGAGGTTAGGAACGCCGAATTGCAGCAGGCACAGCTCGCGTCCGCCGCGGCTAGGAGTAGGCTCGAGATAGCTAGGATAGAAGCGTCTCAGGTATCCAGCATGGCGGCGCCGGGTCACGATGCCAGAGATGCTCGCGTATTAGGCTGGGTTGCTCAACAGCAACGCCAGGTAGCCGCGATAGGTGTACACACGCAAGAACCTCCGTACACGCCGCCGCGTAACGAACCCGAACGACCTAGCGAATTTATGAATAGGGACTTAGAATTACTCTCGCATAGGGTCGTAGACGCGGTAACTAGGAACAGGAATGCACCCATGGCCTCGAGGCAAAGTTACGACCTTCCTCATTTCGAAGGATCGCCTCAGGAATGGATCGCATTTAGGGCCGAGTACGAGGATAGTGCACCTATGCATTCGGACGTGTCCAACATCAGCCGTTTACGTCGCGCGCTTCGCGGCGAAGCGAAAATCGCAGTTAAGTCCATAATGTACACTGCGATATCTCCGGCTGAAATTATAGGCGCGTTAGAACGACATTTCGGAGACCCAGAGGAAATAATATTGAACGAAATTCATAACGTAAAGCGTATGCCCAGATTAGCTGAAGATAATAGCAATATAATTTCCTTTGCCGGTCAAGTTGCCAACGTCGTGGCAACCATTAAGTCGTTAAAACAAAACGAGTTTCTATACGCGCCCGAACTCGTCAATAAAATCGTGGATAAAATGAATCTGATTGTTCGATACGAGTGGAATAAATATCGCGTAATTAATAAAGGGACACCGGGTCTAGTGGCTATGGCACAGTTTTTAAACGAGATTAGTAGCGCAACGCGAAAATCTCAAATTCGCAAGACGCGAGCCAACGTGCACACCGCGCAGGCGCACTATGACCCCGCGCCCCTCCCCCTACCGCGCATGCGCAAAGGTCGCCGCGCGCCGCAGTATGACGAGTATTACAGTGACTCAGAACAATCAAATTCAGATTATGACGAGCCTAGGCCGTTGATGGTAGCCCAAGTAAATCAGAATAGGTATACCGATAAGCGTAAACCCGTGGAAAAAAGGTTTTCCGCGCCGCCCGCGAAAAATACGCCCGCGAGGGCCCCGCAACCTATTCAAACCACTTCCACCTATGTAGACAAGTGCGTAATTTGCAGAGGCGAACACAAAGTAAGCGAGTGTTCCGATTTTAATAAAATGTCTGTAACAAAGAGGTTGGAAGCGGTTAAGAATGGCAAGTTGTGCTTTAGGTGCTTACAGCCGAGTCATAGACGCGGATATAGATGTAAATACGTAGCTTGCGGCATAGGTAATTGCGAAGCCGGACATCATCGCTTATTGCACGGCATGAGCGCCAAAGCACAGCCGACGCCGGCGCCGCGGACGGGTAACGTTAATCACGTATATAAAATGAATACCTATTTAAAAGTCGTTCCCGTGGAACTGACCGGTCCTCTAGGTACGGTAGAGACATTTTGCTTGTTAGACGGTGGTAGCTCTATCTCGCTTATCGAGCGTCATATAGCTGATCAAATAGCACCACGCGACAACCCGGAACCTCTTTCAATAGAGGGAGTCGGTGGAAATTGTACGTTCGATAGGGAATCGTGTCGAATTAGCGTTACTATCCGCGGAGCACATACTCGTAACATAGAAAAGTTCACCGCATATACGATAGAAAAGTTGAACTTGCCCGAACAAACGGTGAGTCGCGATTTAATTGAACAATGCGATCATTTACGCGAAATAGAGGAACAACTATGTTACGATCATGCCGTCCCAACGATAATTATAGGTCAGGATCACTGGGAACTGATTGTTTCCAAACAAATACTACAGGGAAAAAAAGATTTACCTGTAGCATCGCGATCTAAGCTAGGGTGGCAACTGCACGGCAGTCACGATGCGCCTCGGGATAGATCTTTCTTAGTAAGCCACGTTAGGCCGACGCCCGCGGAAACGGAGATAACCGCGCTCATGAAAGAACATTTCAGCATCGAATGTTTAGGCGTCGAAGGAAAATTACCTAAGACTGATCCGAATCAGAGAGCGATCGATATCCTAGACGCGACATGTAGGAAATTAGAGTCGGAAGATAGGTACGAGGCAGGCTTGTTATGGTGTAGTAATGATGAGACATTACCGAATAACGAGAACCTGGCTCTACGACGCCTGCATAGCCTAGAAACAAAATTAAACGCGGATGAAAAATTGAAAGTCGAGTACTGTAAACAGATCGACGACCTCTTGACAAAAGGGTATGCAGAAGTCGCGCCAGGACCCGCACCTCCGGAATATCCCCGTAAATGGATATTACCGCATTTTCCGGTATTTCACGCACAGAAAGGAACTCTTAGACTCGTTTTCGACGCCCGCTGCAGGGCCCAGAATAAATCGCTAAACGATGCGTTATTACCGGGACCAGATTTCCTACGACCACTATTCGGCGTTTTGTTGAAATTCCGCGAAGGAAAAATAGGAATAGTGGCCGATATTAAGCAAATGTTCCTCCAAATACAAATACCTGAGAACGAGCGTGATAGTTTGCGTTTTTATTGGAGAGGGGCGAATAGCGACATAGAACCGAAAGAATATCGTATGAAACGATTGATATTCGGGTCAGCGAGTTCACCAAGTACCGCTTTATATGTGAAGAATAAAAACGCAAATACTCACCGCGAAAGGTATCCGATAGCCGCTGAATTGACGATTAAGAACTCGTATATGGACGATTTTTTAGTAGCTTTAGACGAGGACATAGATACCGCGCGACAGATAGTCAACGATCTATACGAATTAAATATGAAGGCGTCCTTTGAGCTACGCGGGTTCGCATCAAATCAGCCGGAAGTCATATCCGACGTAGTGACTCCGAGTACGGACGAAAATAAAACGCTAGGAAAATGCGATACGGAACGTACACTAGGTCTCATATGGAACCACAAACGCGACACTATAGGTTTTAACGTAAACCTCCGAAATACGCCGACAGATGTCCTAGATGGGAAAAAATTGCCCACAAAACGTCAAGTAACGAGTAGCGCGATGAGTATTTTTGACCCTATGGGATATATATCCCCGGTATCGGTAATAGGCAAAATACTTATCCAGGACATCTGGCGGACCGGTATAGGATGGGACGAAACAATACGTCCCGAATCTGTCCCATTGTGGAACGCGTTTATTACTAGCATACAGCAGTTAAAAACGCTCGAGATAAATAGGTACGTGCCGGCCGTAAATAGATCGGGATCACTACACGTTTTTTGCGACGCGAGCGAGAAAATATACGCGGCAGCTGTATATTTCGTTAGTCACGGTAGCGAGGGTGAGGCCTATGCTAGCCTCATCGTAGGGAAAGCCCGCGCAGCACCGCTCAAAGTGATTAGTATACCGCGTCTGGAATTGCAAAGCTGCGTATTAGGAACGCGACTAGCTAAGTCAGTATTAGAACATACGGACTATGCTATTGAGAAGTGTCACTTTTGGTCAGACTCGCGAACGGTACTGACATGGATAAAATCGGATCCTAGGTCATTTAAAAGTTTTGTGGCACATAGGATAGCTGAAATCGAGGAAAGCACAACGACCGATCAATGGCGTTGGGTTCCTAGTGCGCAAAACATCGCTGACGTAGCGACAAAGGGAATTCCTAAGAATTTCGATAAGAACCATACGTGGTTCATAGGCCCCGATTTTATTAGACGCGATTCCTCTCACTGGCCGACCGACAAATCGGCCCCTAGCCCGCCTGTCGACACAGGCGAAGAACGACCACAAAAGTTAATACTGGTCGCTAACAAATCGGATAAATTTCCGTACCTACCCGATATAAGTAGGTTTTCTAAATACTCACGTTTAGTTAGGGCCACTGCTACCGTAGTTTGCGCTGCCGAGGTATTCAAAGCCATGATACTCAATAGAAATACAGAAACAGACGTAAGAAACGATCACATCAAGATCGCCGAATTACTGCTTATCAAACGCAGTCAACACGAATATTTCAACGAGGAGATCAAGCTATTGGAAGCCGGACGGACACTACCGAAGAAATCTACGATAAGCAAGCTCGCTGTCAAACTGAACAACAACGGTCTACTACTACTAGACGGCCGGACGGACAGAAAGCAAGCGATACCCGTTTTGCACGCCCGAGAACCGTTTACTCGACTGTTACTAGCACATTACCACGCTAAGTTCAATCACGGCAACCACGCTACAGTCATGAACGAGCTGCACCAACGCTACCACATAGTAGGACTGCGCGGAGCACTGAGATTCATATGTAATAACTGCCAGTGGTGCCGCACCTACCGAGCGAAACCAACCGTCGTACCACCCGGAGATATACCCAAAGAAAGATTGACAGCAAATCAACCCGCCTTCACGTCTACGGCCTGTGATCTATTCGGACCTATAGTCGTAACTGTGGGAAGACGCCATGAAAAGAGATGGGGCGTTCTGTACACGTGCCTCACTACGCGCGCTGTACACATAGAACTCGCAGCATCCCTCTCAGGCTCGTCTATGATTTTATCTCTCCGACGCATGATGGCACGACGCGGAACACCATCTGTTCTGTACACCGACAATGCCACAAACTTCTTGGGAGCAGAACGAGAGATATCTGACGCCATGAGCACCATAGAAAACGAGATGAAAAGCTTCGCGATCTCCAAAGAAATTATTTGGAAGAAAATTCCGCCCGGAAACCCAGCCGCAGGCGGCGCTTGGGAGCGTCTCGTCGGCTCAATAAAGGCAGCTTTGAAGGTCACGTTATGCCAGAATAACCCTCATGAAGAAGTACTCCACACCTTACTTCTAGAGGCAGAACACATCGTCAACTCCCGGCCCCTCATTCCGGTCATGTTGAACGATAACCAAGAAGCGTTGACGCCTAATCACTTCCTTATAGGCAGATCAAACGCCATGTCTCCATTTGGATTCTTCAGTGATGTCACCCTATTGCCATCGTCATGGAAAACTGCACAAGCCTTAGCAGAAAGCTTTTGGAAAAGATGGGTAACAGAATACCGACATACGTTGAGACCACGTACTAAGACTCCGCCCCATGAAAACGTGAAAATCGGCGACATAGTACTCATTGCCGATAACACTATGCCACGAGGCATATGGCCACGCGGAGAAGTGGTAAAAGTCCACCCCGGCCCCGATGGAAAAATAAGATCAACAGAAGTCCGTACCGCAGCAGGATACATCCGCCGTCCGGCTTCCAGGCTCATAATTATTTCCTAAACTACACTGGTGTAGTCACACCGAGGGGGACACTGTCGGAAATAGCCTATGTACATATATTTAGTAGTTAGGTATATATAAGGTAACAATCAAATAGGCTAAGTCAATCACGTAGGAGAGAAAATCATATTGAAATCTAATTAGAATCTTTTACTGTTTATTATTGTTTCGTTACTCAATCATTCTACTGTTTAATCAATCAATCATAAATAACTTGTGTTTTACTCTAATTTTAAGATTTATCAATGTCCATCGTTTATAAGAATTTAATTAATTATTGCTATAATCTTTATTTCTGTGTAATGAGAAATTATATGTGTTTTTTAATAAAGTAAATAAACCCCCACTCACGCACAAAAAGAATAGCTGATTCTCAGAACTAGCTCGGCTCATTTCTCAGAACAAGACTCGAGCTTAGCGGGAGTATTCTTAGAATAATCTCCCACCTTTAAAAATAATCTTATAAAATGGCGGTTCCCGGCCATTTCAACTCACTCTATTTTACTCTCTTCAGTCTTTTACATTTATCATCAAGTGATAATCAGCTCTTCAACAGTGCCTAAGTGAGGTAGGCGCTCACTATGGAAAATTAAGTCTTTCATTTATAATACAGTCCACTAAACATCGAAGACCCTTAGACCTCACAACTGGATTATTTCGACTTCGTTTTATATTCGTGATTATTCGCAGTTAATAAATGTGAATTATTTTGAGTTGTTTGACTATTTGTGATTCAACATATCTCGTTTATGTGGATTTCTTCAAATTATTTCTACTAACTGTGGTATTGTTAACAAAAGTAAGTATTTTTTAAATTACTAATTTAAAAATAGTTTAATATTTGTGACATTATTTTACAATGTTTGAGTTGGTCGGGTATTGTTGGTTAATACAGATTCGCTCTTATTCTAAAACAATAAAGGCTAATGCCTATTTTGATGGACGCATATTTTGAGTTGTCCTGATATTTTTGACATGGATTTTATTAAATCGTAGTTCTTAGAAAAATGAGACTATTTGTGGACCAATTTTATTGTTTTGCTACAGATCATGAAGGGTCGTGGCCTTTTACTTCTAGAAAAGGCCATGAGAGCTAGCTCAAATGAGCCTGAGAGTAGTTTCTCGAAGATGGAACCCCGATAGATCTCAACAACACCTTCAACAAGTAACAAGGTGATAGAGAAAATCTCCGTAAATAACAATATGGAGTTACAAAGGAACCCAGCAAGGTTGACTTCACCTCGCAACAGCCAGGTAAAATCATTGTAATGTATTTTACCGTTAAACAGCGATAGAAGCGATTTAGATGATTCGGATGCAGGTCCATTCTTCAACCCAGCTTCCAAAGAGATAACTCGCCATCCATCCCTCGTAGTTCCAAGAAAAAAGTCTCGCTCCTCCTCTAGTACTACGTCCTCCTCCAATTATAGCTCCTCATCTAGTAGTTCGAGCAGTTCTTCAAGCAGCACTGATACGAAAATAGGTAGAAACTCTGAGCTATCGGCCACACCGGATCCTGTCAATCTTTTAAACGATCATCCGGTTACTGGCGCCTCTACCTCTCAAACTATTACAAACCAGCCTGCCGATCCTGAAAGCCTTCAAAGGGGGTGGGCTCGCCCTTCGGGCCTGCGGCTTTGGGCTTGCGTAAGTGGGAGCCGCACTGTGACGCTCCGCACCTTCGGTGCAACGCGAAAGCTCGGCCTTTGGCCTCGCGTCGCTAACGCTCCCCCGAGGGCCTGTGGCCCTCGGGTGAGCTAAAAGATACGTAGGGGATAGTAAGGATCTGGGTGGGCTCGCCCTTCGGGCCTGCGGCCCTTGGGCTCGCGTAAGTAGGAGCGGTACTGTGACGCTCCGCGCCGACGCTCACCCGAGTGCCATCGGCCCTGATTCCAGATTAGGCCTTGAAGGCCCCAAAAACCCCCCAATACCGAATTTTGGCCCCTTCGGTTCAATTTGAAAAAATCTCCATACATTTTTTGTGTTGTACATACCTACATCATTCTCTCCTCTTGTGACACAATTACTATTGCCACGCGGGCGAAGCCAAAGGTAAAAGCTAGTATGTTATAAAATAAAATAAAAAACTTCCGCTGTAATGCTTTTGTTTTATTATTTATTAGGTGCACACAATTATAGATAATGTAGCTATAAATTCTATGAAATCGTTCAAAAGACAGCAATTAATGGTTACCCCAGATGGTATATTTAATCCAAGTCAAGTAACTAGAAACTCTAGTATAGACTCCAGGGACTAATTCGCAGTCGGTAGCATCCACTGAGGCTACGCCGATGACGATGCCGTTGTAAGTTAAGGGGCCCCCAGCATCTTGCTGAAAAAAAGATGCATGGGTCAGAAATAGTAGATTGTGTCACAAGGGAGCAAAATGATGTATTTACGGCAAGGGCGTATATTGAATCCTGAACGAAGCGAAGGATTGTACAATAGAATCCCGAGCGTAGCGAGGGATTCTAAAGTTTAATCCGGAGCGTAGTGAGGGATGCAAGTGTTAACGCCCATGGTGAAAATAATTTTGCTACCATGTGACACATACTGCTTTTCACATCGACTATGAGGAAAATTTAAATCAAAATAACCAAAATAACGAAATAAGTTTATCAAAGAGCATCACACAGTATTATTAAAAAAATTAAATGTTAAATGGTTTTTATAGTCTAATATTATTTTAGAAAACGATTATTATTTTTACTAACGACGAATATACCACTTCCATATTATATTTATGGTGGGGTGTGGGGGAGTAGTGAGTACGCTCAGGTATGCGGCGCTGAGCTATTGGCACACAACTCCAAGTGCCTCATACACGTCCACGTCGTCCCAGTCTCTGCCGACTAACGGAGCTGGTACGAGCCCACCTGCAATCCGCTCGTGGGTCGGGCACCCTGGAAACGCCTTTGGTCAAACGGGCGCCGCATACTTACCATCTACCTCGTGAGGTACAGTTCCGGCTAAAGGGCCTGCACAAGGCCCAACAGCCCGGGACTGAATCGTCCCTCACCCCAGCACCGACCGCCACAACCTCCCCCCCTCTCCCAACCGGCTCACAGGTTCTCCCTGGACCATCGAGGCCGGTTATCCCTTCCCTCCCCACCACAACACCCTCTCGCATGGTCCGCCCGGGCCCTGCGAGAACGATCCCTCCCCAGCCTCCCTCAACATCGTCGCGGCAGCGGTTTCCCCCTGGCAGGGGGACAAACAGGGGCGCTGGCCGTCCCAGGGGTAGGGGACAAGCTCCTGGGGGAAGACAGGGGCGTGGAAATGCCCAACGTCACCCCAAATAGTGACGCAAAAAGAAGTAGGGGGGTGACATTCTTGCAGGCCAATCTTCACCACGCCATCGCAGCCTCAGCGGTTGTAGAGAAGATCATCGGCGAAAATAGCCTGGTCATCGCCCTCCTACAAGAACCTTGGTTGAACGCCAGCGGTAAGGTCGCCGGACTAAACCAGGCAGGTAAGATTTTGGTACACGAAAAAGGATCTAAACCAAGAGCCTGCATCGTGTTCAACAAAAACATTAACTTTTTACCTGTTACAGAACTTTTCTAAGTTTACAGAAATTAAATGCCTTGGGCGGGATTTGAACCAGCATCACCACCGCTCCGTAATCTTTTTTTTTTCAATCTTTTTTATACGCTTTCCCGGAACGCAGGAGTTTCTGCATTTTTGACGGCACATGCTTACTTCATAATCCATTAAACACAGACATTTAATTTCATCTATGGAAGTAAACCTGTCTGAGAGTGTGCCCAGTAGTGGGACGTACATAGCCTGATCTTGAGACAGTGCTGAAATCTAAATGTTTGTCTACGCGCCCTACCATACTGCAAAGAAACAATTGCGCATATATAACTTACCAAACAAAAATTATGGCCTTTAGATCCAGCGCAGATCATGTTCTCGGTCACATTGGGATGCACACGCAAACAGCAGTCATTTGACACCACCGGCACCGATGTTTGGCGGAGTTCGTTTGATATTTCGCCGCCATTCTAGTTAACAAAAAACACACCTCAGAAAAGCCCCTTTTCTTACTATATAGGAGGAATGAAAGTACTGGGACGTATGTACTTTTTTATTTTGCAGTCAGCTCGCACACAGTATAACTCCCTAGTAGGGTGTATATTTGCACTATATAAATAGGTTAGTAGGTATAGGTTTAGTGACTCTGCCTACGAAGCTGATTGTTGGGTAGGAATCTAACCAGGCTTACAGACCTGTAAGCAGGATGCTGGCCCGACCACCAAGATGTTTCGTTGATTGCTTAAAGTGAGCAACGGACCAGCGGGAGAGGTTGAAGCGGTTCAACCTGTCCTTATGTAGAGTATGCGATCACATGTACTGGGAGTGATTGAGCTACTGGGAATATCACAATCGTCTCTTTTCTAGTAAGTGGCGGGTAGTCTACCTGCGACCATTAACGCTGATTGATGTTTCTCACACCTACAGCACCCTTTCATGATGCCTACATTGAAAATGCTACTAAATTTACATTGTCTGCATAAAACATTAATAACTACTATATTTTAAAAAAAACTGGAAATCCGACTGCAGTGCAAAAATACCCTTAATGTGCGATTTGTATAAAATCCGCCATTATGATTAAGAATTGTATGTACCCAGTGACACTCGCGCCATCAAGGTGAATCTAATGACGTAGGTATCATTATCGAAGTCGGTTGCTCCTTTTGGGCTTTACTGCAGTTGGGTAAAAAATCCGATGGCATTGATTTTTATGGGTAGCAACCAAGAGTAGCTCACACCGCGATTTCGCCTCACGGCAGAATGAGCACGCGTTATGTGATAGAGAGAGACAGACGGATCCAGTGAGTTTCGTGCACTGCCGCTGGTCTGACCCGAACGTCAGTTGTGTTAGAAAAAGAAACGTGTGTACGTAGTACTATTACTTATTCTGTGACGTTACTGATATTTAATGAACTCACACTCGTTCTTCCCCAGCCAGTGACGTTGGCCACAGTGCCTCCAATGATTTGGCGGTGATAATCAGGCAGCGCTAGCTTGTCCACAGTCCACAGGCATCCGAACGGTATAGACTCGGTCAACTTCAGAAGACAAATGTCGTTCTCAGCGGTGTACATGTCGAATTTTTCGTGGCACAGAATTTTCTCGACGTCAATGAAGAGGCCTTTTTCGTTCAATCTGTCTGAACCTACTAGGACTCTCCAGGTGCCATTGTCAATGCTGTGAATTTTACAATAGTTAGGCGCTACATAGTCGTATTTTACGTAAATATTTCGCTTCATCAAAAGGTGTTTTCTTGTAAATAAACTACACTAGCTCAGAAATTGGCAGATTGACGTTCAAAATGTTGTATTAAATCTGTTCATTTATGTGGAAATAGTCGTTTGGGACAAAAAAAGGTGCATGTTGACGGTAGAGACTTGAGCTAAGGACAATAAAACTGTTTAGATAAGCGGAGAGTGTTACTTATTTATAAGTCCTTTAAGTAATGCAGCATTGATGATGAAAGCGGCGCGCTATTGGTGGGCGTCCAGGAAGAACCATGTACGGTGCGGCCTCGATACAGACCACGTCTCCAACGCTCATACAAACATTGTCACGTTCGTCGAAAAATCAATATGCATGTATAAAATCAGAGTTACTTACTTATACAAGCAATGCGCAGCTGTGAGCACAAATTGTTCGTCAATAATGGAAGCGCCGCACCATTGGTGGTCGTCCAGGAATAACGCTGCCATGTACGGCGCGGTCTCGATAGAGACCACGTCACCACCGCTGATACCAACGCTGTCAGGTTTGTTCAAAGCTGGAATAAAGATATTGACAAAAATAATAGACTTTTCATCAAATCATGCTCCCTGTACCGATCAGCGAGACCGGGTGAGACATTATGAAATCAAATCAAATCCTTTATTTTGCGTAAAAATGTGGTACATATAGGGTTTTACATTGTTTGAGGTTACCAGCAAGTTGCATGCAAAATATTAATTATTAGAGAACAAAAGCGAGTGATACATAGAATTATCGTACATGATCCATTAAATAATTTGTCAAATTAACAGTAAGAGGTACACTAAAAAATAAATAATAAATGTTGAACAGTAATAAGTCATAGTCAATTACAATTTAGCAGCATACTTAGCAATGAATTTAATGTCAGCGATATCAGATAATATGAAGGAATTGTACCTAATGTCAGAGTATAGGTTATAGGATAACGCGGGCTTCTTTTCCGCAACTCGACGACAAACATGCGCCTATTTTGCGTTTATGTCAGAGTATATTATATTTGAATATGGATAAATACAATTAGACACACTTATTTGAAATAGTCAAAATATTCATTTACAGAGTAAAAACAGTTTTGCACTAACCAACGTTTTAATTCGCATGTAAATTTATTCAAAGGTAGGTTTTTTATATCTCCGTCTAAGGTATTATAAATAGATATAGCCACACATTGAGTGTTTCTACTATATAGTTTTGTTTTCTTTACTGGCATTAACAAACGATTCGGATCTCTTATATTGAAGTTACATGTGTATTTACTTGTCTTAAATAGTAATGGATTTGTTTTAACAAATAAGCAGATTTCATAAATATACATGCATGGTACAGTTAACAAATTTAGATCCTTAAATAATGGTCTGCAAGAAGTTAAAACAGCCACGTTGCATATTGACCTAATACACCGTTTTTGTGCCAAAAGTGAGTTACCCCATAAAAGGAAGCCATAACGGAGCAAATAACATACATATCCATTTGCAATTGCAATATTTTTGTTGCAGATTTTCGTTAGTCGCATAGGCATAGGACGAGTAAGGAAGGAGACGAGATATCAGTCTCCCCCAGTGCCATCGGGTATGTACCGGGATGGTCTTCAATTCACTGAGTCTTTTTTATTATTATTATTTTTACCAATTGACCTGATATAATGCAAATAATAAAATCCATATTTTAAATATACTAACAAAAAATGAACCTAACCTAAATTTAAGACCAATATATTGACTCGCTAAGGGTGCCCATAAGGCTGGCTACATTCCCTCGTTGAATCGCGGTTCTGATTCGTTGGCCGAGGAATGAGCCAGCCCTATGGTCTGTTGAACAGTTTGCTATGATTTTAATTTCTTTTCACTTCTCATTAGGGTTTGCAATATTCGTCGAATTTTAGTATTCGAATAATATGAATACTTAGATTTCCAATATTCGAATATTCGAATAATTCGAATATTTTCGAATATTAACCAAAATACTTATTTCGAGCGTTTGAAATCACTTAAATAGTATCTCAATAAACTAGCAAGTTATCTACGATGAATAAACAGAGTTCGGAGAGAGAGGATAGTTGTTTCCATGACATGTTACATTCCATTCATAAGGCCCATAGCGAAAAATCACTCTTCTACTCGGTATACTCACTTACTGGTCAGAAAAACACACTGGTCTCGAGATATTCCGGAATTTCAGATGACGCCGTGAAAATGAGACGCTGCATGTTTAGAAAACTGAAAATGATCTTTGCGTCGTGACAGATCTTTGATCAGTGTATGTAGCAGTGGCGTGGCGTCCATAGAACCCGATTCCGGCTTGCCCATTTTGAAGCAAATGACCGGAGTATGAGGAGCAGATTTGGATTACTTTTTCTTTTTTTACTACTACTACTCCTGAAGAAAAAGTTGTCCAAATCTGTTCCGGCTTTACTAAGTATATATTTAACGCTACTGTTTTGTAGCCAGTGACGATATACGAAGTAGAAGCGTAGTCTCTCACTATGAGCATAATGAAACGAGGACCACATGGCGCTCACAAACACTGACCAAGCTTAAAGCCTCAGTGTTTGAAAACAGCACCTATGCATACTTACTGATGATATGAGTGTTGTATTGTAACTTCGCAAAAATATTCTCGGTGGAAATACCCTCTAGAGACGAATGGGCAAATGAACAAACGTCCTTCGAAGAGGGCAGCCTAATCTGGTTCACGGATGGCTCAAAAAAAGGTGATGACGTAGGATGTAGAGTCTACGGACAAATGCCAAAACTCAGGGTAAGCGTCAGCATGGGTAAAGAGGCCTCAATCTTTCAAGCAGAGGTTTTCGCCATCAACAAATGTGCGGAACTCATCCTTGAAAAGAACCCCAGACACTGTTGCATCTACATCAACTCGGACAGCCAAGCTGCTCTGATGGCTCTAGATTCACTTAAGTCAAATTCTAAACTTGTCCAAAACTGTAAGGACAACCTGAACACCCTGGCCATATCCAACAAAGTTACACTTCGATGGGTACCAGGACACTCCGATATACACGGAAACGAACAAGCGGACGAACTTGCAAGGAAAGGAGCCGACAAACCCCACGTCGGCCCGGAACCGTTTTGTCGTACCAGTACCACCAAGCAAAAAGCTTACTCTCTGCTACACAACCTTTACAAAGGTAGGGCAAACGAGCACTGGAAGTCCGTAAAAGGACAATAGCACTCGAAAACCCTTATTGAAGGGTTCAACAGCAAAAAATCTGCAGCGTTATTATCACTCATAAGATTTAGAATTTGCTAAGTGACCAGAATCCTCACTGGCCACTGCAAACTGAACAAACATCTGTGTATGAAACAAGATCCAGCGTGCAGGTTCTGCCAAGAGTCAGAGGGGACTGCCATGCACATCCTTTGCTCATGCGCAAACGCAGTATCCATCTAGGGCGACACATTTTGTTTCCGGTTGAGATACAACTACTCACTGCCCAAAGAATCTGGAATTTCCTAGACTCAACGGGCCTCTTCAACAATGGTCGAAGCGGCATATAAAAGGCCCAAAACCTTCAACAATAACAATAATGAACTGCCTCAGAGTCGCTCAACGTCCTATGGAGAGAACTATAATCTTGATCGGAGTCCTTTTAAGTAGTCAAATCAGAAATCTGCAGAAGAACTAAGGTGAGCGATAAAGCGGTCAGAGTTAAAAAGTTGAAGTGACAATGGGCTTGGCACAAGCCACCGGTTTTTCGAGCTAGATTAATCGATAAATCGATGCGCGATGGGACCTAAACGTTCTCGAATGAAGATCATGAACCGGAAAACGCAGCGTGCTCACAAGATGACGTGCAGGTTAGGATCACCAGCAGTTGATGGGGGCAATAAACGTCGTCCATTTGATTGATAATGTCTTTAGGCGATGTTTATATTCAGCAGTGGACACCTCCGTGTTAAAATGAATGACAAAACTACGAAACCCAGCAAATAATAATTAAATTAGGCACAAAAATGCAATTTTAATAATCGCTTGAGCTAAGACTGCACTATTTGCGCCTTTGTATGTTCCTAGTGCTGGGCCGTGGGCCTGCTCCATGGATACCATGGGCAACTGCGTTTGTTATACCGGTACAGAACCCTAGTTTGTTTAGTAGCTTTTAAATTACGGATTAGACAAAGTCAAGGTTTTCCCTGAGGCCTCTTTCGAATTCTACACCACGAACTGCTAACGGTTCGAGATTGATCTTAATACTTCACGAAAATATTGTTTTATTATACTAACTAATCAGGTGGGCTTAATCTTTACGTAAAGAATAATGAACCCTGGCGATTTTTAAAGAAAAATTAATGAATTCATCCATTATTTTTAGTATTCGAAATATTCGTTTTATTCGAATAATGAATACTTTAATATTCGAATATTATTTCCGGCGAATATTCGAATATTTCGAATATTCGAATATTCGAATTGCAAACCCTACTTCTCATGCTCTTAAAATGTTAATTTAGTCTCTGTATATCGGGACTAAAGTTCCTTATTAATCTCTAGGGATTAAAGTAATTTTTTTTAATTGACTTTGAAAACGCCTAAACAGCCAATCGGGGTGTTTGTGGTTGGAATATTGTCGCCATATTTAGTGATTGTGTATAGACAATTTTTGGGTGTGAAAATAACCTAAAAAGACAACTGTACAAAAATATTAAAAAAATAACGATTTAATAGTAATAATGATTAATTATTACGAATATAAATCAATTTAACTAGATTAGGGGTAACTTAATTTTATTTTGCATGATCCAATTAGTTTTAAAATAGGTAGTTTTCACGTTTGAACCCGTTGGCTAAAAATGCCAGCATTTAAAGCCTGAGTGACTTCACTAAGTAAAAAAAAAATAAAGAATCGCGGAAAAAAATTCTTTGCTTTTTGAATGTTCATTAATCGTATTGAGCACAATATTTCAACAATTAATGTCTATAGTGCAACTTTGTACCGAAAGTACGGAACAATAAATATTGTGATTTTGTGTAATAGAACGTCGTTTTTTTCCTCGCATTCAAAGTGAAAAGTAGAGTGTTTAACGCGGGACTAAACAACCATAATGACACTCGATCTATAGTCACCCTCGTTACGCTCGGGTGGCTAAACACCTCGTATCATTATGGCTTGTTTTAGTCCCTAGTTGAACAATCTACTATTATTAGAGTGTGGGCGACTAAGATCCACCGCCTTAAGTTAATAAATCATTTTGAAATATTTTAATCAGCGGTGATCAAATAATAATACATTAAGGTTATGATTTCGTAAAAGAATCAAACATAAGGGTTTTCTAGTATTAATTAAATTGTATTTTTTTTAGTAAAACACATTCTTCACTTCAGATACATTTAAAATGATTGAAAAAATTAAAATAGTGGTTATTCGTTCATTTAACGACTAAATACTCGTTAAATGAACGAATAATTACCATTTTTATTTTTGCAATCGTTTTAAATGTATCTGAAGTGAAGAATGTGTATTAGTAAAAAAAATACAATTTCATTAATACCAGACTAGTGAAAATTATCAAACAAATCTTACCAAATCCCCATGTTGCTTGAATCAGCACGCTAGCGACAAGGATAAATACTAATTGTAGTTGAGCCATGGTGCTTCACTGTTTCAGAATGTGGCTGAATATTTGATTCACTATTTATATAGGTACACCATCATTATAATCCCGAACTAATTAAAAACCAAATCGAAAGATAATAATTATATGTATATAGATATAGATATGTGTGAAGGGTTCCGTACAAATTCTGAATATCCTACTAATAAATATTATAAAATGTGTTATGTATTCAATAGCACGATAACAATGAGGGTGTTTAAAAATCATAAATCCACCAGGTGGCAGCAGGGTGGCGAATGGTCTATTTGGCAGTAGATGTCAAAATCAGGTGATGTGATTGGTGGATTTTGACACCTACTGTCAAAAAGACCATTCGCCACCCTGCTGCCACCTGGTGGATTTACGATTTTTAAACACCCTCATTGAATGGGTTCGAGAGATAGATCCTTTACTGTCAGTAGTGTCAGATTTATCATATTAAACATACCTCTGCAATTTTCACTAACGCGTCTACCTCATATACCTACTTTATTTAATTTGGATAATACAAACAGTCCACAGCTGGGCTAGCACAAATATCCGCGACTTACACACACATTACATAAATTCTCTATAATGCGTTCAAAAAGTACAAATTACAACTAGCAAAGATAAACTGTTTTGTTAGAAAAAAAAAACAAAGCAATTTGATTTGACCTCATTTCTAATATAGTCGAAATGACGTTTTATTCAAGATGAAATGTCAATTGCAAACAATTTTGACAAATCTCGCACATTATTTGAATTGAAACAATTCGATTTTTTAAATTTGCGGTCTTTGAACATATTATAGAGAGTTTATAATATTATTGTATAAAAGCAGTGTATGCAACTGTACATAATTAAGCCTAAAACACTCACGTAATCTTATTATGAAACTTGCCTTTGGCTCGTTTCATAAAACCACACTCATGTTCTAAGGCCTCCCATTATGTATCAGTATCAGTTGCATAAACTACTGTTTTGTTAATAAGTCGCAAACGAGCTTGTCGCGCGATTGAGTATGGCCTGTCACTGTCGCACTATATTAAATGGAAAGAAATAGGTAGTTTTTGTCGTGTAACATAGAATCGCGAGTCGCAGTAGTGCTAGAGATAGAAAGGACCTGTATGATGCTACTGCTTTGTCGCGCGATAAATAAATGATAAAGCATCCGTCACGTTCTGACAAATAGTGTCTGAGGCGTAGCATCATACGCCTACCGAAGGCTTATGATGCTAGGTTTTGTCGATCTACAGATAAATGATGAAGCATTTGTCACGTTCTGACAAGTATGTAAGTGTGAGAGTGACGGATGTTTTATCGATCGACGAAGCCTAGAATCATAAGCCTACAGTTTATCAATTTCTTGGAGCTCATTGCACAATCGTAGGTTTGCTTTGGGAATGCTAAGTTTCCAGTAAGTGGGAAGATTCCTTTTTCGCTTGCTTTGTGTCTTTGAGCTCTTGGTTGCATCAGCTTCAAAAGTTCTTTAGTACATTTCTCATTTATAAAGGCGATAAAAGACACTCCAGGAGCTAACGTATATTGTAAAGCCTTGAGTCTTCCAAGTTTTAAGCCCTATTTTTGGGGGTTAGACCTATGACAATAGAAATTAATGCAAGTTATACATAATGAGAGACCTGTAGTTTAGGCCTTGATTTTAAGGCTTAATTATGTGAAGTTGCATACATTACATTATCTATAGCTTGGCAACTTCGTTGGTGACACTCACATGTGTGCTCTTTTTTATGTGTAGCCGTAACTACTTACACAAGTTACCGCCAACACGAACGGCGACCGACGGAAGCAGCCTCCACAGGCAGCCGTTCGTGTTGGCGGTAACTGGTTTAAGTAGTTACGGCTGCACATAAAAAGCACACAAGTGAGTGTCACCAACGAAGTTGCCAAGCAATAGTAGTACTCACATACTATAAATTCTAAATTATGTGTTCGGGAACCATAGGAACGCTCGCCATTGACATTCGCCACCGACTAAATTTCAAATCACTACGAGGGTGGTATGATAAGTAGTGAGCATACCCATGAACATTTTTTTTTTTATTATTTTTTTATCTTTATTTTTCAACGTAGTCCCCTTTCAAGTTTTTGCCCTTTTCCCAACGCGTCTCCAACTTCTTTAAGCCCTCCAAAAAAGATGTCTTCGGAAACTCTGCAAAATACTCATCCGTGGCCTCTATGACCTCTTCATTTGACATGAAGCGTTTGCCTCCGAGCCAAGATTTCATGTTTGGGAACAGGAAGAAATCACACGGAGCCAAATCCGGGGAATAAGGAGCGTGCGGCAGTATTTTGTAACCCAATTGATCCAGTTTGGCCTTGACGATGTGAGATGAATGGACCGGAGCATTATCCTGGTGAAACAGCACTTTTTTGCGGGCTAAACGGGGCCGTTTTTCTTTAATTCTTCATCAAATCGAGACAATAAATCAGAGTAATATTGCCCCGTGATCGTTTTTCCCTTCGCTAAATAGTCTATGTGGATAATTCCTTGGGAATCCCAAAAAACGGTCGCCATCACCTTCCCGGCCGACGGAACCGTTTTTGCTTTCTTTGGAGCACTTTCGCCGGGACAAGTCCATTGATTCGATTGTTGTTTTGTTTCGGGAGTATAGTGGTGGATCCACGTTTCGTCCACGGTAACGTAACGCATAAAGAAGTCCTACGGATTACGTTTTAATAGTGCCAAACACTCTTTGGACGTAGCCACACGATTCTGCTTGTTTTCTTCAGTTAGCAAACGCGGTACCCATCGGGCCGATAACTTCCTCATGCCCAAATGTTTATGAACGATATTTTGTACACGCTCCAGTGATAAGCCACATACCTCAGCTACCTCCCTCAACTTCAGTCTACGATCGTTCATCAACATATCACGGACTTTATTGATGGTTTCCTCCGTGGTAACTTCAATTGGACGTCCTGGGCGGGCCTCATCACACACAGATGTTCTTCCATTTCTGAACTCGTTATACCACCGCTTAATTGTGGCAATCGTAGGTGAAACATCGCCATACACGCTATCTAACTCATTTTTTATTTCATCACGCGTTTTACCTTCAAAAACAGAAAGCGAATCACTGATCGATATTGTTCTTTTTCCATTTTACACAAAAAATGCCACTTATACTGTTTAAAAAGCTATAATTCATGAATTAATTGACGGAATCATTTGAAACTGTCAATTTTCCCGCGTCCAAGATGGCGGCTGTAGGTAATGACATTTTTAATATTCAGCCATACCGCATTGATTCAAGGCTCATTACTTATCATACCACCCTCGTATAATATCGATGCCTCTCGATGATGTCATAATTATTTTATTCATTATTATGACACTGGCACAGACAGCACACTGATTTTTACATAACTGGGTTGAATAATTATGGTAATTTTTTACTGTTTCCGAGCGCAAAATAGAGGATTTATGATATGCGTCAAAATAATAGTACTTTACACAACTAGGGTGGTAAAACAAAGAAAGGCCGAGATCGCAGAAGTCTGCGGCCCGAGCTGCAAGCGAGGAACGTAAATATGCGATCGAGGGCTTTCTTTATTACCTCCCGTGTTGTGTAAATTATTTTTCATCACACTTGCTCGTAAAGGGTGTTATAACACGCGCGATTATAGACCAACTCGAGCCGATTTACCCCCCGTGGGTTACAAATATCTATAACTCCTACGGGAGGAAAAACTGTATGAATATCTATAACTCCCTCGGGAGTTATGAGTTTAGTTTTAAAAGTCGTACGTCATTTCAGACTAAGGAGGTTTCGAATCAGCCAAGGCTATTTCACATCTTCAAAACTTGGCTACAAAACCAAATTTAGTGTAAATAAAACTTATATGGTATATTTTACTATTATTTCCGTAGTTTTTGCGATTATTTTAATGCAATTAAATTAATTTAGTTTAAAATTTTATTTTGAAAATCGGTACAATCTGGCGACATTGCCTGTCAAGTTTAAAAACTAAACGCAGCTCTTAGCATTATCTGTGGAAGACTATATTGAAAAAGTTGACAGTTGAAGTTGTCTCTTAGCGGGTGCGTTTAGTTTATTTCATTTTTGTTTTATTTTTTTTTCCTCGCAAATGTGATGAAAAACATTGTGTGTATCACGGGCAGTAAGAAGATTACAAACTCGAGTCATTAAAAGCCCTCCGCCTACGGCGTCGGGCTTCTAATAGACTCTCGTTAGTAATCCCCTTCTTACTACCCTCGGTGCACAATGTACTATTATACCTACACTTCGGAAAAAGCCACTTTATGGCCAGGTGTGGCATAAATCAAATTAAAAAACTGTAACGGTTTAGCTTGACTGCTGAATCCTAAAATGACTATTAAAAAAATATCATAGATTTTTAATTGATACATAACCCAATTAATAACTGAATAACAGATCGTTAAAAATTGACGAAAATCAAGGCCAAAGTGCCATAGTCTATGTATGTATGTACTATTTAAGTGCAATTATTTTTATCAATAGTGGCAACTCATTAAATAATAGTAACGAGGAGTTGGTAAATAATTTTAATTATGGGTCTTATCAAGGGCGATAGATTATGAGAAGAAAAATAAATCAATTAGGTACTCTATTAATTCTTAGTACTCTTGCGGATCGAGAATAGTTTTATTTCATTAGTTTTTAGTGCTATATCATTAGTTCGGTTAATAATATTTCAACCCTCAATTTTTTATAATGATATAAGTATCTTTTAATTTTGCATTGAAGGTTCCTGATTGAAGTCAAAATTCTTTATTCTTCAATTTAGGCATATTAAAATGCACCTACGAATGTCAAGATTTACCACACCGGCTCCAATATGAAACCTCTGCCTCGAGAAGAACCGGTGTAAGGAACTCAGCGAGGTATATATTTTCAAACAGTCATATATTCTTATTTTCTTGTAATTTAATACCTACCTACTTCACAGTTTTTTTAGCACAGTATGTGCACTTTCTATAAAAACTAGAATGTCTGTGAAGGAATAGTACATTACACAACTAGAGTGGTAAAACAAATAAAGGCCGAGATCGCAGATGTTTGCGGCCCGAGCTGCAAGCGAGCGTGCGGTAAAAGCCACTTTATGGCCAGGTGTGGCATAAAAGTAGGTATTTTTTTAACATTTTAGAAATTTCTCTGACCCATATTTACTGTCTGCTGTAGGTTAAACCCACATTGTTAGATTTAACTTCCGTGGCATAAATGTAATGTAAAGTGCAAATGGTTGGGTAAATAAAGCAACATTGTCAGATTCAACGTCCGTCATTAAAATTCAGTTGACAGTGAACATCGGTAGGTAAGTAAGTATAAGATTTGATGGTTGTCGCAAAGATTTCGTCAAGAGCAAAGATCAGTCACTAAGCAAGCAAAACCCATTTTAAAACGCCCATCGCAAAGATTAAGTCAAAAGTAAAAATCAGTAGGTAAACAAGCCCACATTGTCGGATTTAACGGCCGTCGTAAAGCGGGCCTATCTCGCTCGGCCGTAATCTCAGGCGCAGCCTAATCAAAAATGATACAGCAGCTGTAACTGCCATCAAACGCGCTTAATATCAAGCACATTACTCCAGCTTATTGGCTACCTTGTTTGTACTCACAGGGATTAAGTTTGTTGATAAACAAAGGATTGTTTTTCTGAATAAAAAATTAAAAATCATTTATTTCCAGCGCCTAGTAGCGCGTTTAGTTGTACCTACTTTGTGCAGGTGCAAAGCAACAAAATGGACGACGAATAACGATTGGAATTACGAAATATTTAAAAAAGGATAGTTGCGGCCATTGCTTCAGAACTCTTAAACGAAGTATTAAATTCAACGTTTGCTCCTCAGTCCACCTAATTAATATTTTTGTACCGTTCGTGTACATACTATGCACTTAACCCGCCGTGACTGCGAGCGTGGGGAGTATGCGGTAGCTACTTGACAGCCAAAATAGACCGAGCGTCTATTCACTTTACTTCGCACTCGCACTTGTCATTTAACAGCGTGACCGTTTATACGTTGTTTTTACTAATCACTTTACACCTGCACTTCGTACCTGCACTTGCGACTTAACAAAGTGTAAACGTAGGTCATTACGAGTCTTATGTACACTCTACTCCATCTTATTCGATCCAGCTGCGCCCGATTACCTTACATCCAAATTTCATTTTACAACTCCTCGACCTGGCTGTACTCTCCGGTCATCTCGAACTCTAAAGCTCGATCTTCCTCCTCACCGTACCGGCTTTATGTCAGACTCATTTACTGTTCAAGCAATTAGGCTTTGGAATGATCTCCCACTGTCCATCAGGCAAGCACAAAGTAAATTTACATTCAAGCGCATGTTGCGCAAGCATCTCTACAATACGCTCTAAACTTAACTATCGGCATGAGGTTTTTCACTAGGTACGTAAAGTAGTATGTATATGTAGGTTTATCTATCTATATGACGAAGCGTGGATTTAATTAGTAGTCAAAATCCAATTTAAAATGGAAACATGCTTAAATGATTTGAGAGCGGGCAATTTAGTAACCCGAATGGAGTGGTTCGAAGATTCAATGACATTGACAGTTGTTGACAGTCAGGTTTTTCGCGCGCGGGCTTGACGCGAGATAGAAAAATTGATGTTGTGTTCGCGAACCAAACCATTGGCTCTTAAACTTGTAAAAATCACAGTAATTAGTGGCAAGAGTGTTCACATAAACCCAAGTGATTAGTTGAGGTAACGAAGTGTGTCCATTTCCGAGTGTTTCCTTGACATACGCGCCCAAATAGTAACAATGATTGAGACCGATCGGCTAAGCTATTTATTCACTTCGACATCAGAAGTGGGATTACCCAAGGAATCTCGGAAGTCACATACAGATCAGAGTGAACATATTTCACATAAGTATGAGTGCAAACGATGGGAATCTGCTTTTGGTATGCAACAAGGAAAGTGGACTTGATTCAAGCGATACACTACAACATTCACACGCTGCTGATCCAGAAATAGCATAAACCAAGTGGTATCTTGATAATCATCTGGCTGTCGACTACAGTAGAGGTTGGGAAATCGAGTCACTAAGAAATCTTCTGTCGGTAAGGTTGTGGAATTATCATATTTGATGATTGAGCACTTGGATAACAGTAAGTAATTAACTTCTCTCTCTCTCTCTCTGATAAATCTTAATAGAAATGGTTAGTAGGTACATAATCATTGCCCGTGAGTGTGCCCATCAGCCCCGGGCTTGGTGCGGGCTAGTTCTCGGATGTTAGTGAGCAGGCTGTGGTCCCCGTACTGGCACTATGCAGTGGTACATAATTATTGGCATACTCTGTGTCAAGTACATTATGTGTTCATCATCAGCTTAGGAGGTCTTATAAATTAAATTAAAACAGAAGTACTTAATACAGCGATGCAAGACTGGTAAGCATGGCATGTTTAGATGTAATGTGCTCTCCTCTTTTGTATGTTTGTGATCATGATTAAATCTAATTTGATTATTTATTACTCAAATTAAAATTGCAGTATAAGTTGCATATCATGTTCTGAAAATTGAGATAATTTAATGGAATATGTGATTAATACACGGAGGACTTTGGACACTTCTTTTAATCAACTATCACTCTATTTTAATCACAATATTGATTATAAACAAATCTCTATACAAATGACATTTATCTTGCTATCCTGAAGGCTGGGACTGGAGTGAATTGACATGTCGTTCAAAGAACGACATCAACATTCTTACATTCAAATTGAATATGAATCATTCAATTCTAAGCGGCCAGAGTTGATTGTAACAAAACCTTATTACAATATCAGTATAGGTGAAGTAAACTTTTACAAGTTAATATCTAAATTTCCTAGCTTTGATATTTCACACATGCTATAAAGAAATGGTATTCTAAAAAAAACAATGATTATGGGTCAATAAATTCACAGGGTTAGGATACACATGTGTCAGAGTAATCGGAGTGCATAGGGTATAACGGTCATGTTAGTTAATAATAAGGGATTCGTCATGTTCGTTACGTAGATGACTATGACAAGACTGTGTGACAGATACTAGCCTGTGTGGCACATACTAGCCTGTGTGGCACATACTAGCCTGTGTGGCACATACTAGCCTGTGTGGCATATAATGGCCTGTGTGGCACATACTGGCCTGTGTGGCATACACTGATCTGTGTGACACATAGTAACCTGTGTGGCATACATTGGCCTTTGTGGCGCACTCTAGCCTATGTGGCACGCATTAGCCTATGTGGCACGCATTAGCCTGTGTGGCACGCATAAGCCTGTGTGGCGCTGACGAGCCTGTGTGGCGCTGACGAGCCTGTGTGGCGCTGACGAGCCTGTGTGGCACTGACGTTAGGTGGAATTAAATTTCCTATGTGGTAGGGTAGGTATAGCAGTCATCATTTTGAAATAATCTTGTGAGCTAAGTAGTATTTGCAAATTAAAGGAATGAACATTCTTTCTGAATAATCAATCTAGCTGGGGGTGCAAATGAGTGTTAGGAATAGAGTCATGCAACATAAGGTTAGTCAGGGTGACCGAGTGGCGTATGGTATAAACCATTGTGTATTCTTTAGTCATAAATGCTAAGTGTACGGGAAATAGATTTACACACGAGGACGTGTGACTAGGCAGGGTGGCCGTGACGAAGCGTGGATTTAATTAGTAGTCAAAATCCAATTTAAAATGGAAACATGCTTAAATGATTTGAGAGCGGGCAATTTAGTAACCCGAATGGAGTGGTTCGAAGATTCAATGACATTGACAGTTGTTGACAGTCAGGTTTTTCGCGCGCGGGCTTGACGCGAGATAGAAAAATTGATGTTGTGTTCGCGAACCAAACCATTGGCTCTTAAACTTGTAAAAATCACAGTAATTAGTGGCAAGAGTGTTCACATAAACCCAAGTGATTAGTTGAGGTAACGAAGTGTGTCCATTTCCGAGTGTTTCCTTGACATACGCGCCCAAATAGTAACAATGATTGAGACCGATCGGCTAAGCTATTTATTCACTTCGACATATATATATAAAAGGCAAAGTCCTGACTGACTCATCAACGCACAGCCGAAACTACTGAAGCGACGAACTTGAAACTTTCACAGTAGAATGGTCATATGACGTAGGTGAGAGATAAGAACGGATTTTTCGAAATTCATCCCCTAAGGGGTTCAAATAGGGGTTCAAAATTTGTATGGAGAGACTACGATTTTTTTAAATAGAGGTTTGAAACTTCGTGCTTAGATTCTTCATTACAATAAAAGAAAAGTGATTTCACCGTTTTATGAAATTCATCCCCTGAAGGGTTAAAATGGGGGTTGAAAGTTTGTATGGAGAGTCTGCGATTTTTAAAGTAAGAGGTTTGAAACTTCATGCTTAGATTCTTCATTAAAATGAAAGAAAAGTAATTTCACCGTTTTTCGAAATTCATCCCCTGAGGGGTTAAAATGGGGGTTAAAAGTTTGTATCGGGATTCTACGATCTTTTTAAGTAAGAAGTTTGAAACTTCATGCTTAGATTCTTCATTAGAATGAAAGAAAAGTAGTTTCACCGTTTTTTGAAATTCATCCCCTGAGGGGTTAAAATGGGGGTTAAAAGTTTGTATCGGGATTCTACGATCTTTTTAAGTAAGAAGTCTGAAACGTCATGCTTAGATTCTTCATGAGAATGAAAGAAAAGTAGTTTCACCGTTTTTTAAAATTTATCCTCGAAGGGGTTTAAATAGGGGTTGAAAAATTGTATCGGGACTTTACGACCTTTTTAAGTAAGAGGTATGAAAGTTCATGTTTAAATTCTTCATTGTTTTAAAAGAAGAGTATTTTCACCGTGTTTTGAAATTTATCCCCGAAAAGCTTAGATAGGGTTTGAGAGTTTGTATCGGGAATACATGACTTTTACAATAGGCGATCTAAGACATCATAGATAGACTTTTTATAATGAGCCAAGAAAAGCCATTATTACCGTTTTCCGAAATTCATCTAATTTAGGAATTAAATAGAGGTTGAAAGTTTGAAAGACAGAACAAAAACTTATAAATGTAGAAACTTTACATGTGCAGAGGTTCTTATTTCCCTTAAGGGGTTTAAAAGGATTGAATATTTGCATGGGAAGGTTTGAAACTGTATGTATAGACTGTTTATTCAATTTAAAGAAAAGTGATTGCACAGTTTTTCAAAATTCATTCCCTAAGGGACTAAAGTCGGAGTTGAAATTTGTATACTTGGGACATGATTTTTAAAGTAGGAGATCTGCGACTTGATATGTAAACCCTTCATTATATGTCAAGAAAAGTAACTTTACTGGTTTTCGATTCATACTCAATTAAATGGAGTTACATGGGGGTGAAAAATTTGAATTTGGACAGAGTAATTAACTACTAAACCTAGAAACTTGAAATATGATGAATACATTATTTATATACAACGTAAAAAGAATAAAAAAGTGTTTTTTGGAAATTCATATATTAAAGGTATTAAAGTTTGTATAGAGAATGTTTTTTACAGTTAGAGGTATAATGTTACATAAAAATCCTATTTTCACACCTCGTATTCAGAAAAAAAGTATTTTGATCCCTCATAAGAGGGATCAAAGTGATACTTTTCTGTTCAAGGAGAACAGGGTATTTTTATTTTAGTTTGAGTTTTTGTTATACACACATAAACATAAGATTGAAGTGGTAAATTCGTCCCGGCCGTAAAAAATAATAAACGTTTTATAAAATAATAAGAGACTATACATTTAATAATTTAATATTTCATTTTATTAAAAATGTGCGATGCTCTTTGATTAACTATATATTTCGTTATTTTTGGTAAGTAGCGTTTGTATTTAAAATATTTAAATTTTGAAAGAAACAATTTTTTTGGGGGGGGCAATATTTTCCTCATAGTCGGTGTGAAAAGCAGTATGTGTCATAAGGTAGCAAAATTATTTTCACCACGGGCGTTAACATTTGAATCCCTCACTACGCTCCGGATTCAATATACGCCCTCGCCGTAAATATATCATTTTGCTCCCTTGTGACACAATCTACGATTACTAAAAATCAAGAAAATATATCCACACATTCTTAAAAAGTCGTTCTCCTGACTTATCACGTTTCTTCAATAAAACAAACGTGAATTCACCATTTTTCGAAACTCATCCCCAGGGGGACAAAAGGGGTTGCTTCTTAGGGGGTAGTTACTGCTTCGCGCACGGCCAGTTTTACGTGGTTTTGGTAATGCAGAAAGCGGTACTACTTAATAGTAAAATTGGTATATATGCACCTTTAACCACCCACATGGGTATTCGAATTTCACGCGGACGAAGTCGCGGGCATCAGCTAGTTATATTATATTGTATTTGTGTAAGTATATTTACGTATATATCATAGGCACACTTGTAAACTAATCCTCAGTTTTCTCTCTGACTTTAAAGACCCTGCACCAAATTTATGTTTCTGTTTAGTCCATTGGTTGACTGGTAGAGAATGCCTTAAGGCATTAAGTCCGCCATTTGTACTTTTTTGTATTGTGCAATAAAGTTTAAAATAAATAAATAAAAATAAACATAACTTTAGGGCAACTCCGCCACTGGTCCCGGCAAGACAACAAAGACGTTAGTTCGAACCCGGCCTTGGCTACAGTAGATCACGTTTACTTTTTAAAAGCTTTTATTTAGTTTCACCTGCTCCGGTGTCTGTCTGTCTGCCTGTCTGTCTGTGTGTAATCAACGTAAGTTCAATTTGACCCACTTCCCGATTTCCGATTGAGCTGAAATTTTGTAAGAATATGTAAATCAAATGACAATGCAAATTATAACATGGAGCTGATCTGATGATGGACTCGGATGGTAGCCATAAGATCACCTAAATTACATAAGATAAATCCACTGTGTTTGTGCTCCTTTGATTAGTTTTGATGTGGAGTTTGCAATTATACAAATAAGAACAGTCGGTAATAAAAGCTTATCTCAAAAATAATTGTCTGAAACTTTTTGTGTAGTTGGTCTTTGCATCAATAATCGTAATATTGATACCTTTAGACTCAAAGGGCGTAAGCGCCATTAGAACCTACGGCGTTTACGTCCTTTGAGTCTAAAGGTATTTGAAAGTGCATCAAAACACGATCGCTATTTTGTAGCTTCGTAGCGATAATCGACAGAAGGCAATTTATTTTCCACTGCTATTCCTTCACTGACCATCCAATAAAAAGGAGGCTTAACGTCCGTGACACATCAGCCTCGACGTGAAAACTGACCGATAAAGAACCAACATTACACCATTACAATTAGCTCCATAACACGTGCAACTTTCGACTTTAGTGCGTTAGTAATAAGGTAGAAATAAAGGCCAATAAAAGATGGTTCGATGGTAATAAACATGCTGCGGACAGAGTTATTTCCCGAAAATATTGCGTGCTATGAAAATTGCTATCTAGCGATTCATTAAGGGATAGGATTATCGTGTTTAATGAACTTTGCGATGTTTGCCGTTGTCTAATTAATCGTGATGGAGTACACAAGTTTTCAGTAAATATAAGAACTCGGGGCTAGTTTCCAGAAATGCCTAAGTTTATTTGTTTTCCCTTCTATCTTATTTTAACATGCTGTGATGTCTTGGGGACATGTTATGTTCACATATTATTAAAACAACAGCAAAATGAGCGATCAATAAGAATAATAAGTAATAGCGATAAAACCGCCTATTGTTTACCATTGCCTTTATATAAGTTTGAGTTGTAGGTAATGTTCTTTTGGTGTGTAATAATGTAATATTATATCGTATAAGTAAAAACTATACCCTTATGCTGTTTCCGATTTTCCACAATGTAATTTTCTGAACAATCTAAGTTATAATTATATTATAAAATAATGATATAAATACCTACATTTTAGATTATTTATCATAAGGAATATTGAAATCCTTCGAATCGCTACGCTTATTCTTTGTAATGTAACGGACTAAATAACTGGCCAAGAGCATGTCGGACCATGCTCAGTGTAGGGTTCCATAGCCGTAACTATAAGGTAAAAAATACGATGTAAAAAAAGTACAACAACAAAAGAGCGTATCTTCATAGCAATTACGTCCTTTTGTTGAGAAGCGCAGTTTATCGGCAATAACTCAAAAACGGTTAATCCGATCTTGTTGAAAATAATTTTCGTTGAAATTATTAGTTAAGCGTTATCTTTGTATTTTTTTTATATTTTTCGGACACACGGTTTTGAAGATAGAGGGGGGAGGGCACAATTTTCACCACTTTCGGAACGATTATTTCCAAAGGTATTCACTTAATCAAAAACATTACTTAAAAACCTTAAAATGTTTTCAAAAGAGCTGTCGAACTATGTACCACACGTTGACATTTTGTGAAAAAATTTTTTTTTAGCTTATGTTACATGTATGGAGTGTCCCCCTAGATTTTTTTATTTTTATTATTTAACTACCAAACTTAGTTGCGGCATCTACAACACATCTATGAACCAAATTTCATCAGTATAGGTCTTGTAGTTTTTGAGTAAAATACCTGTGACATACGGACGGACGGACGGACGGACATGACGAAACTATAAGGGTTCCTTTTTAGCCATTTTGGATACGGAACCCTAATAAGGGAAAAATCCACTAATCAAGATGCCTTGCCTCGCTCAGCGCGGCCCGACACTGGTGGATTTTTTCTCACACACCGCGCTGCGCTACCTCTCACAGCTCTGGTAGTCTAAGATCCGAGTATATAACGATCGTCACCGAACTGGTTGGTGGATGAAAAGTATTTTATATTAAATTAAATATGTTAATAAATATATTGCAAGTGGGTTGCCTAAAAAACTTCAGTCCAGAATATGATTAATTAAAAATTTAAGTTAAATTTGCACCTGGTTGGTATCTGATGCTAAGGAAACGAGGTGCATACTTCCGGTTAGTATGAGAAAGTTAGGATGAAGTCGGCACGGATTCCCGTTCACAGAATGGGCAGATTTTTGGTTTAGGGGCATTTTAGCACATAACACTCTTAGCATCACATACCAACCAGGTGCAAATTTAACTTAAATTTTTAATTAATCATATTCTGGACTGAATTTATTTAGGCAACTCACTTGCAATATATTTATTAACATATTTAATTTCATGTAAAATACTTTTCATCCATTAACCAGTTCGGTGAAGGTCGTTCTATACTGGGATCCTCTACTATGGTGGAAACGCAGCCTAAATGTATCTTAAGTGCTAATGTATGAATATATTTTTGCCCTTCATATAAAAGGATTTCCATCACTGGAAACACCTACGCTTGTTCCCTCTGTACATAATATTTGAGTCATTTTAAATGGACTTTCATCCATTATAGTGATTCTTTTAAAATTAACCCTGTCAATGAGATTCAAACCAGAACACTATAATGCGTAAATTGGATTGCTATTCGAAATAATTAGCTACATACCAAGGAGAACTGCAAACATACCTTCCACTATGGAGTTAATTTTTTGAGTGTCTTCCTAAATGTAACCACAATCTAAACCGAAATATCAGTTAATTTTAATTATAGTATTTTAAGTTTAATGTAAGTAATAATTGCTTCTAAATTGCTGAATCATCACTACATAGTATAAAACAAAGTCGCTTTCTCTGTCCCTATGTATGTATGTAAATCTTTAAAAAATACGCGACGAATTTTGATTTTTTTTTAATAGATAACGGTTTTTTTTAATAGATAGAGTGATTGAAGAGGAAGGTTTATATGTATAATACATGCATAATATAATAGAGAAACACCGTGCGAAGCCGGGACGGGTCGCTAGTTAATAATAAATATTAGGGATGCAACGATACATAGTTTTACCGATACGATACCGATATATTGTAGTAAATAATCGGCGATACCGATACCGATATCTTAGCTAAATATTGAAGTATGAACTTTAGATATTGTTGTCCTTATTATAACTAAAACTTGGCTATATTTAACAGAGAGTCAACCTTGAAAGTGTAAAGTAAAAAATAAATAAATTGTCAACTCAAAATTAATTTTTTTTATTAAGAACCAAAGATTTAATTAACATAGTAATTATAATTGCACAAGGTAATAGACCAATACATAAATTAAGTCAGAAATTGAATTTCATTTTTACAGATTTTTTCATAGAGCAAATTCTTTTCATACTCTTCAAATGTCGGTTGTATATAATCGGCGATATCGATATATCGGTATCGGTATCGTTACATCCCTAATTATAATAATGCCACGACAATCGCATGTCATATTTAATCGCGATAAGTTTCCTCGGCCGTCCCAGTGTTGGGCTCGATTTAAATCGAGGTACGCACGTAATTGTTATTTCACCCGGTTCACGCTGAATCATCTCGATCAATCAAGGCACGTTGTGGGTCGGCGTGGGGTGACCACACGGCCCCCGCCGTTGCGCAGGACTTTGAACGGGACTTTTTTTCCTTTACACTTACCAGTAATAAGAGGTCACCTACGTAGTCAAACGACTCATTTTTTTAGGACCTGGCGTGGTAGCGTTCATTGGGAATCATAATTGTCATGAGAGGACCTATGATTTGAATCGCTGCACATATGAAATTACTCCTAGGTTTACGCGGGCTTGTTTTCCGCAACTCGACGACAAACATGCGCCTATTTTGCGTGAAATTACTCCTCAAATGCAACTATCAGAAGCAACGGCCTTTCATAGTTTTTTGGGGAGGCCTATTTCCAGTAATGAACGCCTTTCGACTGATTTTATCTAGCCCGCTTAAGAGACCCACTGCTGGGCAAAGGCCTACCCTCCTCTCAGGTATTCATCTATATTGAATGCATCTCCTTGTCACTCTTTTCGAAATAACATTTCTAAGAAAAAAAAAATTCATTGCATTATCTTCGGTCTCCGTGATTATCACTCATTGTAATAAAACAACTTAAACGGATTAAATCGCGTATATTACTACATTTACAGCGTTCGAACGCTGAAAAGGGTTACAAAACGTCCGGAAGTAAAAAATTTAGTAATATACGCGATTTAATCCGTTTAAATTGTTTTATTACAATAAGTCGGTAGGTACATTAAGTTGACAATATTTTTTAGTAATTTTTCAATATTTATTTATTATTTATCAAAATTTTGTTTCAGCTTATTAGGTTTAATTTAATTTAATTTTTAGTTAACTTTAGTTTAATAAGTTAGGTTTTACTTTATTTAAGTTTCTTTAGATTGTCACTTTGTAACCCCATGCATAAGAATTATATTTTAATGTAAATGTCTATCTTATAATATTAAATGCAATAATATTGACTAGGTACTACTTAAGTGTTCCTTTCCTGTTCCCTTCATTAAGAATCACGACTACAATGTGAGTTTAGTATGAATTAACAAAAACTATAAATACCTATTTATCAGATTAGTAAGTTACATACTTATAGTTCTATATCAAGTGAAACTGCGCTGAAACAAAATTATTTTGAAAGGAAATAACGTGAAAGAGCAGCGAGTAATAGAGTCGACCCAATTTTAAAAAGACAAACCAAAGTTTTACTGGGTAGCTTTGTCATTTGCAAGCAGAGAATATGAAAACCAAAATGAACATAAAAACTTCATACTCTCCTATTTTGATACGTCGTCGGAACTAATTTTCAAATTGTCATTGTCCAATATTCTTTTGTCTCTTAGGATTAGAGTTGGATTTGCCACATTTTTCCTCGAACGAGAATTAACTCGATTTTCTGAGAAAATGATATTCGATACTTCGAATGCTGCGTTAAGCAAAGTATTTTTTTTAAATCTCGTGTGTGTGTGCATTTATTTGTGCTAAAAGCATTGCTTTAAAGGCGCCTAGGGTGCATTCAAATTATGTTTGTTATAAAAGTGTTTATTTTGGGTCTATATTAAAACGCATACAGCAAATCTTCCTATTTTGACAATGCATACCGTTGTTACGCATAATTGTATATTCGCATAATATTAAAATGCATATTTTAAAACGCATATTTTAATTTGCATACCATTAATACGAATAACAATAACTAAGTATAGCATTATTTTATATATATATTAAAAAGTATATTTTAAAACGCCTAATCGAACGTTGGAATTTCCTTTTCTGTTGGGGTTGCAGTTCAAACCTAACCTACATTTCTGGTAGTAGTTCTTTTCTGTTGGGGTCGTAGTTCAAACCTAACCTAACCTACTTTTCTGGTAGCAGTTCAGTTCAGCCAGCATTTACTACCTAGTAATAAAAAAACCCCGAAAGGTTGGGATTCTGTGAACATCGGGTATAAACTTGGAATTATCCTTCAAGAACGCTCATTTATACCGAATGCATAAAATTATGCGTTCGGTTGACATAATTTTAGTTTTCCCTTAGTGAACAAGTGAGATTTTCTGTCCGCGTAGTAAGTAGAAAAAACTATTTATGGCTAGGTCACGTAAAATTATGTACACATTACAGACGGATATTAACTATTATATTTTACTGGATTAATTTTCGTGGTAAAAAAAAAATAGTACCTATGGTAGGTTAGTATTGTAAATAAGAATTTATTTTCGCCGATTAAACACTTTGAATTCTGCATAAAAACCCGTCAACCTTCTATAATAAAGCACATCGTAACCTGCAATAAACAGCCAGCGGAGTAATTCAGAACTTAAGCGTAACGCTGATCCCGAATATAATTTGACCTGTGAACTAGTAATAACAGCTTGCAATTGGAATGCTGCTGTGAACCGACAAAGTCAAAGCGACGAGTGAACCGACATGTTATGCCTGATAACCAATAACTTAACAAAAAAAATTTCACAAATAAGTATTCATTTTAAAAACAACGTTTGAGAAATTAACTATTGACAAATTAGTCGATCGCAAAATTTCGTTTCACACATAGTTCATTTCATTACACAAATTATTTACTTGAAAAACCTCATATTACAAATCACTATTTGACAAACGATTCATTTATTATTCACGGTTATTGAACAAATAACGTTTAATAAAATGTATAGTTTAGTCTAGCCAATATATGACACGATAGGAATGTAAATCTACTTTATGCCACACCTGGTCATAGCTGCTTAAGTGCATAAGTGGCTTTTACCGCACGCTTTCTGGCCAAGTGTAGACATAAAATGATGTACACAACACGGGAGGTAATAAAGAAAGCCCTCGATCGCATATTTACGTCCCTTGCTTGCAGCTCGGGCGCAAACATCTGCGATCTCAATCTTTCTTTGTTTTAACTAGGGTGCTAGTTGTTTAATGTACTATTATGTTAATTTCGTATTAAATTTAAGGTCACAATATAATTTAAATCTATAATATTGACTGCAACCCTTTCGATAATAAAGTAAAATATATTCAGAGTAATTATTTGGTACCACGACGAGCAAAGCGAGGAGAAGTGTTAGGTATCTTGCATCGACCGTTTTGACCACTGATATGGACAAGATTTAAACTTCCATGATTTCAAATGGACGCCATAACTCATATTTTGTTTTTAAAAAGTTATAGGTACAATTATTGGAACAATTTAAAATCTAGCTGCATAATTTTACGAGATTTTTTTATGTTAGTGACCCAGAATATTTGCTTTCCAGTGTAATACTGAGGGATGACATTGTCGATGAGATTGTGAATTACTCTACAGCAGTTGATTACACTACAAGTCAGGTTTCAGTTTTAATAAAGCAACTAATGAAAGAAGTGATCCCGTTTTGTAGCTCCCGTTTCCGGCACGCGGCGGGAATGTTTACAACTTGTATCGGATTTGTTTAATGCAAACCTTGTTTCGTCTTAAAAGTAGGTAATTGAATTTTTTTCTTTTTAGTGTGTAAAATAATTTTTTGCGCCATCATATTTTGCTAAATGCTGTGACGTTGTTTTTCTTAATATTTAGATTCAGTGATGGATTAGGTTAAGGTGATTTGTGTCAGTCGGGTTTCTGATACAAACATAAAGAGGGTCATTATTTGCTTCCACTCTGATGCAAACATAAAGAGGGTCATTATTTGCGTCAATTATGTTTGAAATGTATTTTATTTTATTGCTTGTTACAGCTTATTTGCGTGAAATTACAAGAGAACTCTCAATAAGGCAAAAAAAATAAAAAAATGTTTAGTTTTAAATTATGCATGGCGCTAAACTTAAAGGCCCAATTGCAAGCTAATTCTGTTTTTTCAGACTTCTTGTGTCATATCGCGCAGATAAAATGTATTAAATTAACCTATAAAAAATACATAAAATCTTACACCTTTTCTGCCCTCGTTCATCAAAGTGGATTTTTTTCTCTTCAAGCTTTTTTTAATTTCCAGCCCTTATCTCTCTCTGGCTTCGTGGGTGGCAGAAATCCTACAAGGCTAAACGTGTTTTCAGAACAACTTTTCAAAAACACGTAACAAAACCTTTTCAAACATTCCTCATTGTTAAACAAAACGTGGCCACAGTACTGGAGTCGCGTGTCGACCTTGCTGCTATTCACATTTCCTCCAACCGAAGCCCATCCAATACGTACCTTATAATAACTAGGTTGCTTGCTAATGTAGTCACGATAACTGTAGTAAATACTACCCGAGTATTAACCGCTACAATGGGTGTATTCGGGTCAGGCGAAGGTAACGCGCTCAGTGAAGCGTAGTTTCTGCTATGTACTGTCGAACAAAAAGAGGTATGCAGCCTATGTCCTTGAAGTTAGCAGATCAAGTTGCAACAGATCACAAAATAGTTGGAGTTCTATTCGCTTGCTAAATATCTCTATAGCTCCTGATACTTTTTAGACATAGTTTTACTGAATTTAAGAATAGTATTTTATGCAACAGTTGTATAAGTGGGTTCAAAAAATGCGAATTGCGTGAGTTGCGATACGAGCCGCGAATGCGGCGAGTATCGCAAATAGAGACGCAATGAGCGTTTGACTTAATTATACAACGTTGCATACAATACTTTTTCTACGACTAGGTTTTAAATTATAAAATACAAAATTAATCATAACCTGGAAACAAGGCAAATATGACGTTTGACTGACATGTCTATGGTAAACTTTTTTTTTAAATTTAAAATATACTTAAATTAAAAACACTTTTTTATGTTGGCATCAATGAATTTAGTTCGGAAAGTTTTGTTTTTCTTAAAAACCGTAGGAATTTAATTGTTTGTTAAGTTGGTAGTTGTGCATTTTTACCGTAAAGTTAAAATTGAGCGCTTAATCCTTGACCTAAGTTTAACCTGGATTTAGAAGTCTGTGGCTGCTAGCAATAACGTAAAGTGACTATAACGACACTAGTGCTGTTATAAGGAATAGAGTATAGACTTCTCTGAACTCATATTATGTATGTTCTTATATTAGTGTTCGTGACCAAGTAAAAGACAGATAACAGTACAGGAGTAGAAAAAATTAATAAATGAATTGTTTTAACCACATTATCTGCTAACTAATTTCACATAGCATATCAATTTCCTCCGGAATAAACAAAACAAGATTATTTTGTTTATGTATTGACTAGACTAGAGTCAAGGTAAAAAGACGAACAAGTAATCCAACTTCAGCCGTTTTGGACCGCTCGACACGTATTTACACAGACGCGCGATAGCTAGATGTGAGTGCGAATCATACTGGAGCATTCTTACGCATTCTTAAAACTTTGCTTGCAGTACGTTCGTATACGGCCCGCACACATTCAAGCGAATGATATACTTTTTATAGGAAGAAAAATTACTTCTATTATACTGTGCTAGAGTTGCAGCCTGCAGTACAAATCTGTGAGTCTAGTGAAAAAGGGTACAAGTAGCATTTAACCTACGAACAAAGGAGCTTAAGTCATACAATAGAGTTATGGCCTTTTGTTCCTGGTATAAATGTGAGTTGTACCCCTTTTCACTAGGCCCACAGAAATATGCCTGGCAGAGTAGCTACAGTCGAACAAAGAAAGAGATATGCATCTCATTCAGTTCGACTGTCGCAATGTTGAGCGAGCGCGATCCACAGCTTGCGTTGGTGATCCTTTTTGAAATGATTTTTATATAATTATCCAGAACTATGATTTAGCTACTTTATCAGCCAGACTGGACTTTATTTTTTACTTCATTGAAGCTTTATAATATTTCTAAAAAAAGTTGTTTGAGTTGTAAAGTTACTCATATCTTTATATTATGTACAGTATATCATTATTTCCACGAAATAATTTCATCTACACCTATATCATAAATCCTTATATCATGCATTCGGAAATCGTATATAATGACTGCTATTATTGTAGCAATGTAACATCAGTGTGTTATCTGTGGCAGTGTTATAATAATATATCTATGATCATAATAACATCGAAACCAAAACTATTATGAAAATCTAGTTGGGCATGATTCGCAATTCTTATTGGCAATGGCAGTGCAATGGTCTTTCTTACGTTTCCCCAACACATCATCAAGGATTTATAATACTCTATACTTACTAAAATCTACCTAAAAGGCTTATTGTCCAGTCCGATTTCTTTACAAAAAGACATATGCGCCATTTGAATTTCACGAAATTCCGTCATAATTCTACCACAGCATCCTTATCCCCTATTCCGTCAAGTGCGATTAGCCAGGAGTCACAACTAGAGTTGCCAGATGTCGCGATTTGACCGGGACATCCTGATTTTCAAGGGTTTTTGGATACTTCCCAATTAACGCTTGATTGGGACTACAAATATATATCTGTTATCTAAATTGTGTTAAAAAGGAAAGGCCAGAGGAATTTATGTCCCTATTTCTGCAAGTAGGCCCTCAAGGGCTCTTTTACGTGTCTTATATTCTTTTCTCTTCTTTTCTTTTGGCGCTTCGGGTAATGACCTTCTGGTGAGAAGAAGCGCCAAAAGAAACTCAGCAGTTTCTCTTTTTCACCATTTTACAAGTGTTCCAACAATATGACGTTAATACAAGAGATTTCATTAATACATTACATTAACTTAAAACTACATTTATAGACATGTAAAGGGTCTCTCTATGCGTCTCAATCTCAATTGTACGGTAAACATCCTCTTGTTTGTCACACTAAGGTTGCGGCTCCATTGAGGCGGAGACGAGCGGAATGGTGTGATCGGCCAATCACATTAGTTGAAATCCGCATCATATCAATGTCAATGGAAACAGCGAGCTCTAATGTGATTGATCGATCCTACACGTCTCCTCTCCGTTCCGCTCGTCTCCGACGCCGCGAATGGAGCCGCAGCGTAATGCCCAATAGTTGACACTCCGCTGTCACCTCTATGGTAAAATTCAAGACAACTACTGGAACACTGTTAAGCACTAAATATTTTATTATTTAGAAGAGAAAAATTATAAATGTCTCGGGCAGGATTCGAACCTGCATCTCGTCGGCTATCCGGGCCAACACAGGCGCATTACCAACTACGCCACCGAAACTATGCCCAAGTCCTCCAATTTTTCAACCAGTCCCTTCATTTGTGACGTCATCCTCGGTGACATCATCTACCATTGAGTCCTTCCGGCCCTCCCTCCGCAGCCTACCGTAGATATCTCTTTAGCATTGTTGTTGCGAAGCTTCAAATCTTTAATTATGTATGGTGTCCCGAATTTTACACCAAAGTCCCGATTTTTATTTCACGAAGTCCCATTATTTGGTAAACTGGAGTTGGCAACACTGTCACTCGGTCGGTAATCTTGCGATAGAACCCCCATGTCATGGCGACGCTAAGCCACCGATTGTCAGTGTTTTTTAAAATAAAAAATAAAATAAAATAAAATAATTTATTTCTGTAAGTAGGCCCTCAAGGGCTCTTTTACATGTCTTTCTTACATTCTTTTATCTTCTTTTTTTCCTTTTCTTTTTCGTTATCGTTAAGTATCGTTAAGTACGTTATCGGCAAATAACGAACTTAATAAGATGTGGCAAAAACTGATTTATAAGTTCCCTTGGGCGGGCCAATCTTGAGATGGGAGTCCTATTATCATGTATTGTAATTATCTATTCCTATATTAAAATCGTAAAAAGGTTATGTTCGTGCATTAGATTTTTTTCCAAAAAAAATACTGGAAAGTCAAAATTATTAACCGACTTCCAAAAGAAGGACGGTTCTCAATTCGTCTGTATGTTTTTTTTTTTTTTTATTTTTTTTTTTATTTTTTTTTTGTGTGTTTGTTCACCGATTACTTGAAGACGGCTGGACCGATTTGGAAAATTCCTTTTTTGTTTGAAAGGGTAGACTTTCGAGGTGGTCCCATTGCAACCAAGTCAGGATCTGATGATGGAATCTTGGAGAAATCGAGGGAACTCTTCAAATATTATAGGCACACATATAGCGATTTCGGTATTTTTCGTAATTTCTCGTCCATCTCTTATTAGCAACAAGTTTTTTAGTGTTAACCGACTTCAAAACAAAGAGTAAATTTGTATCTAGGTTTCTTCCCCGATTACTTGAAGACGGCTGAACCTATTTGGAAAATTCTTTTTTTGTTTAAAAGGGTATACCTCCGAGGTGGACTCATTGCAACCAAATCAGGATCTGATGATGGGATCTTGGAGAAATCGAGGGAACTCTTCAAATATCATAGGCACACATATGCGATTTTGGTATTTTTCTTACTTTCTCGTGCATTTCTTATTAGAAATAAGTTCCCAGTCTTAACCGACTTCAATACAAAGAGCAATTTTTATGTAGGCTTGTTCCTCGGTTACTTGAAAACGTCTAGACCGATTTGGATTTTTTTCTTATATTATATTTTAACCAAATAGACTTAAGTCTATTTGGTTAAAATAATATTTTTCCAGCGCCACTAAAAATTTAAAAATAAAGTAAATTTTTAAAACAAAAAATAAAAACCGACTTCCAAAAACCTAAACTAAAAACCAAAAAATAATATGTTAATTACCCCAAAGAAATGGATAATCAACGATTCATATATACATATACAGATATTTATACTTTTTAACCTGTTATTTTTGAAGTCGGTGCGAGCTAAGGAGCTCAACACAGCCAGGTTTACGTGGCAGGCACCAACTTCAAAAATAACAGGTTAAAAAGTATAAATATCTGTATATGTATATATGAATCGTTGATTATCCATTTCTTTGGGGTAATTAACATATTATTTTTTGGTTTTTAGTTTAGGTTTTTGGAAGTCGGTTTTTATTTTTTGTTTTAAAAATTTACTTTTTTTATTTAATATAAATATTTTTTTTTTGGAAAATATTGTCTGTTTTTTTACCGAAGCTGAATTTTGTTACAGTGGCGCTGGCAACACCAGTCACAACAGCCCGCTCGGTCGGTAATCCCGCGATAGAACCCCCATTACACGTCGGCGCTAAGCCGCCGATTGTCGGTGTTATCGGCAAATAACGCGCTTAATAAGATGTGGAAAAAACTGATCAATAAGTTCCCTTGGACGGGCTAATCATGAGATGGGACTATTCTCATCTATTATCGTCTGTATTTATAATAAAATCGTAGCAAGACAATACAATATTTAACCTCAACGTTTATACGACGTTACAATTCAAACTTTTATTTAACCTCGACGAACGAAGTCGTGGTTATCCTCTATTCTATAGGTATTTGTGTGATGAGCACGAATATTTGTTCCTGAGTAATGGATGTTTTCTATGTATTTAAGTATTTGTATCTATTAAATATATCGTCGTCTAGTATCCATAACACAAGCCTTATTGAGCTTACTATGGGGCTAGTTCGATTTGTGTAAGATTGTCCCCTAATATTTATTTATTTATAGGTACCAGTGGCGTGGCGTTTATAGAACCCAATTCCCACCAGCTTACCTATTTTAAAGTATCTGACCGGAGTATCAACTACTCCTGAAGAAAAAGTAATCCAAATCTGCTCCGGCTTAATAAGAATATTATATGACGCCACGCCACTGATACTTAGATAAATACAAACGACAAAGTCCTGACTGACTCCTCAATTTACAGTCGTCGTTTTAAGTTAGAAACTTAAAATAGAAAGGCTTTCGCAGGTTATATAACATGAACAAGAGATAAAAAGGAATTTTTAAAATTTCATAGGGGTTTAAATATAGGTTGATTATTGAAGTAAAAATGTTCGTGTCTGACTATTTAGTGAGCGTATGTTGTAAAATTTCTGTAACATTGCATGGCTAAAACCTTTGACTTAACTAATTTTAAAGTACAAATACGCAATAGCGGGTTAGAAACTCGGTTACTACCAGGACACGCGTTCGCGTGCAACTCCCAATTATATTGATTCGATAACAACCAGAACCAACTTTTCTAACCTCTTTTCTCCTACACCGACACAAAAGAAAGTGAATTCAATTCCATAAGTCACAAAGTTACTTTTAGAATGGGAAGACTTACTAGTTAAGTGGAATTGAAAGTAATATTTTGTATAATAAACAACGTAAACATTCACTTTGACCGTAAAACGAAGAGCATGTAATTACAGTGCCTTTGTGTAAATTAAATTGGGGTTTGATAGCGATTAAATTAATTAAAATTTTATGACACCGTTTATCCTTTTCCTTTTTTGTGTAAAATATGACCTAATGACAATGATATACGTGACGGCAGCAGTATGGACAGGAACCAATTATGGACATTTTTTTCCCGTAAAACCCCCATTTTAAGTAACTGACACAACATTTTAAGACTATCCACACTATGATAACTGATGGACATAACTGGTAAAGTCCATGTCATGAAGTCGGCTATAAGCCCCTAAAATGTTTGCTGTCCATTACTGGGTATTACTGTGCTAAACATGTCCATGATTGGTGTCATTACCCTATTTTCACTATGATTCGCAGAAATGATTCCAATGATAAGATTGCCCTCCTTTCTTATGGTTTTTGAGAAGGGATAGAATCAGTTCTGCAATAAACGAAATATGCCTGATCTTTATGAACGAGAGCGTTTACGACCAACCACGTCATTTGCGTTTGAATCCTACCATTTTATGTGAAAGATAACCGTATCTCTCCTTATTGGCGGTCATAACAAACTTGTAGGAGAAAAAACTTGGTGAAGTCATGAAAACGTGGAAATGTATCATCAACTAAAGAAATACGTAAAATAAAGCACCGGAGAACTAAGTTACATCGCTGTGTTGAGGCTGAATTACTACAGATGTGAGAAAGTCGGGGCAAACAAAAGTTCGTGACATCTCAGCGAGGATGGATGACTATAATTTTTTCCGTTGTAAATAATATATTACAGGGGAGATAAAGGAGCCACCTTGTTTTAAGCCAGGCAGGTAATAAATTTGCTTGCCGCGAATCCAGTCCGTTCACAACAAATCGTTGCGTCCAAAATTTTCAGTCGCAACTTTTTCAACGCCCGCCGCCGGCTGATTAGTTATTTTTTTTGTGGAACGTGACGTTTCCTTGGTTCTGATGCGGAGTGACGCTCATCTGGCAGGAGAGTTATAGTGTCTAGTGGGTAGGTGACAATGATTCGAATTTATTATCATGGTTCCGTCGTGGCGATATGATGAAGATAAAAATATTAGTTTTCTAGGGGCGAAACTAGCCTACTTTGAATCTAAACTTAACCAAAAAATTAAACTAATCTTACTAACAATTTAACTTAAAACTAATTAAGACTAAAAGTTATCTAAAAAATTGGGCCCCCTTGGCATGGTGCCGAATATGCTAGCAGCGTTTCCTCGCTATATGGCGATACTTATTCGCTGCGCGAGATAGCTGCCAGCATTTCGGTCACCATTCTATTTGTACCGAATTTTAATTACTGAATAAATAAAATTAAACCTACTTTATTTTATCTTGAAAACTGGATGTAGCAATCTACATAGTATGAGAGTAAAAAAAAAAAACAATCTTGCTTCGTAAATCCAAAGTATCCAAACCCTATAATTAAGAACTTTTTCCTAAACCTCACGATAATTACACATAAGTACACTCACGGACAATGAATTCGGGACATTTTCTATATAATTATATAATGTATGAATATAATAATGATCTATAAAGAGCACGACATAACAGTTGATAGCATTAGGTAAAGCCTTATCAGTCAAAAAAGCAAAGTTATAACAAGACTTAATTAGAGTGGAACACAGTAAGCCCCGGCTGCAGATGTAAATTGGCGTAGCGCGAGACTGCGCCTAGGCCTCGGGAAGTTGAGTGGACTTACACGTCGCAAGTTTTAGCCTGAGCAGCCTGCTGCTCGCTGCTCGCGTTGCTTCCGGAATATGTAATCAATTATTGTGAACCTTTTTTTAATAAATATATGTAGGTACTAAGGACAGCCGAGAACCAAGCTAGATGGAAAAAGCTGGTGCATGAAGCCACAAGAAACTTATAGGAACACGAACTTCAGAATTGAAGATACCGACCAAGAAGAAGAGATCTGTAGGTAAAAACTTAACTTTATCGAAAATTAAGCTCCGAGTAAATCTAACGATAATTGTCAATGGCATAATTATATTGGCAAACTACGTAGTGAATGAACTACGACATAGCCAAATGCGTGCTGGACCAATGGCTATCAAATCGTTCTTATACAAGATTTGATAGATGTTTGCCAATATAATTATGTTGAAATCAAGGTACGACGTAGGACGTAGCTTCGCTAACAGATAAGTAAAGTACCTCTAGTAAGCCAGTTGCTTTGTACTTACAAGCAGCATGCACATATCAACCAAAGTAGTAACCTATTACGAGCAGGACGCACAGTAATGTGTGCGTCCTGTTCGTAATAGGTTACCCGGCTATTAGAGGTGCCGGCTTAAGGATGAAATTAATAAATGATACAACACCGAGTTTCTTAAGCCGGTTCTATTCGGGGCAAAGATTTATTTTTCAGAACCGAGAGTAGACTATGCCATTCAAAAGTACATTGTATTATTCTTTAACTGAAAAATGAAGAACTTTGACTTTTGACCGCAACCATGTGGAATATTGCTAAAGGCTACCTGAATTCCTGAGCCTGGAATAGACATAATCAAATAGCGTGCTACATCAAGTTTTGTAAAAAATAATGTATAAAATAATGAAGAAAATATTGCACTGCGTTACTGAGTACCAACTATCCAGTATTACCAAAATCGTGCACTTTGCCAACGGTGTTTGCGAAACATTCGAGGCTCGCAACTCGCAGCTTCCTTTGTTATATAGAAAACAATCGATACTCAGTGCGCTATTCGATGACGGCCTATTCGACGTCAAATCTAGCAGTCGGAAGTCTGTAACTCGATATTCCTATCCTCCTACCCCGCCAAATATTGTTTTACAGGAACGCAGGAAGGTTCGAACCTTACTTCAATGGGCAGCGTTCGGGAAACTGAAAATGATTTCCGCATCGTCAAAACCAAGGTCTATGGAGATATAGGTAAAGAGAATCGTCTCTGTGTATCGAAAAGTGTCCGTCGAAATGTGATAAATAGTGATGGCGCTACTATTGCAGATGGGTCTGGATGGGGAGCCGCTTTCTTATTGAACCTTACCTCTACCATCTATATCAGCGCACTTCACTCCTTCTACAGCTGCTCAAAGTGCTAAATTCATTTTATACTCTCCTGCAACGCTAGTGCCATTCTAGGGAGTTTGAATAATTTAGTGCTTTTAGCTGGACACTTTTTCAACTGAACCCAAAACTGCTCGAATAAAATCAATAACACAAATTTTCGTGTCTGCAACGTTTTTATAATGACAAAAAATTAAAAACGAAACGAGTCAAGTGCGAGTCGGACTCGCGCACCGAGGGTTCCGTACAAACTCGTAAGTAGATACGTGAATAGTTCAAGAGAAACTGTATGGCGGTTAGTTTAGTAGGAGCAAATAAGTATGTTTTACGATATTTGCAAATTTCTAAAAAACGGTGCAAGTTAGGAAAAACGTAAATATTTTTCCTGTAATGTTTAGGATGATAACTAATAATTGGTAATTATTACAGATATTTGTGTTCAGTAGGTAACTTCGACGATAATAGGGGGAATGGTATTTTTTGAACGTTTTTCGTCCTAAATCAAAAAGCGCATGAACAAGGAAAAAAATGATTTTGGCATCTACACATTAAGCCCTTTCATTTGATACCACACTTGATATAATAACAAAACTTAAAATTTTCGACCGCCCATTTCGGCCCCCTTTAAAAAAAAGTTAAAAAGGTATAAGATTTTTTTATATCTAGTAGGCTCGGGTTAGCGATTTTTAAAACTATTGCAAATTTCAAATCGATAGCAGCAGTAGTTCCTGAGATATCTGACTGTGACAGACGGTTCCTTTTTTACCATTTTTGGTATGGAAAGCTAATAAGGCACCAAGTTAGGCATGACGTCACAAGTCAGTATTTCATACTAAACTGCATACTTTCTGAGCGTTTTGACACCTCATAAAAAGAAGCTGATTTAAACTGTCATCGAGTAGCTTATTAGCAAGTTAAAGCCGGTTAACCAGTTAGGTATATCTCTGAAGTCATATCAAGAAGTCATGTCGTGCTTCATATTATAGAACAAAGTCGTAATAGAAAAAAACTTTACTTGAATGATAGAACTGAAAGTTAGTGTCAAATGAATACATTTTCGGTATTTAAACAGTATTTAGATTTGTTGCGTTGAGTTGAGTTGTAAATTTTTTCAGCTAATAAAAGCGCGCATACATTCCAATCCGTTAGAAATGAGCATTCTCATTGGTTATCACATGCTGTGTTGCGCAGGAGATATGTTGCTGCCGTCTTTTGCTTGTATTTACGAGTTTAAGACAAGATGGTCGCTCCGTAAGCGCCATTTTAGATATTTAACTAAGTTAACAAACTGAATGCTAATAATAGAGCGTGTTCCGAGTTAGTAAACTCGGCATCGTCGCATTTATCGCTGCGATTACGAATTCTATTACATTTGTCAACAATAAAATTGGTTGTTTACAACTTAGCGTCGAGGGTTAAGCGAATCGATCAACGGCTTGACATTTCAAGCGAAATTTCTTACTTTAGTAGTACAAATGTTTGTCTATCTAGTTTTGGATTATCATAATGGGTTCGTTTTATCTGTGACGACTGTGAGAAATATGAAATATTGTTGATAAAGACTTTATGAATATTTAGATTTCATATAATATTATTTCTGAAGGTACATTGAGCATTTAATTTGACGTGAAAAACAAATGAGTATCTAAAAGGTTAAACTGATACATCTGTTCTTCTTCTGAACTTTTCTCTGGTCTAGAAACGTACAAATGGGTGCTGAATACGACAGTAGACGCTTAAAAATACGAGGATGACGACGTTTATCCGCCTAGAAAAAGAGCCTCTAGGCTTTGGTTATACAAGCATAATACAGTACAATACATTTACTTGCTGAATTGAATTCTAAGTACAAAGACGGTGTAAGTGTGCCAGCAGCAAGAGTCAGGAACAAACCGGCATAAAATCAACGAACACGCTTAATGGCCAATGTTACTACTCTGTCAAGACAAAGAAAAACTCTACTCACACAGTCTAGTTTTAAAATTCACAGTTTTTAATTAGGTAAATTAATCAATCGTAAATTTCCCTAATTTTCTGTGGCTGGAGTATTATTCATTCAGTAGAATGGAATTCGCGAGGCCCAATGTCGATCGCGTGCCTACCGCGCGTTATTTTTATCAAGATTCTTATCGCGAAATGAGATGTAACTTATTTGCTCGTTTTGATAACAAAAATACAGTTGTTTAAACGCAAATCGCTTTATCAATACAATTTATATTTTCAATTCTTCGCCTGTATCCAGCTGTAGTAAATGCGTATGTTGTCAAGCTTAATAATAGGTATAAATTGTAGTCAACTTTCCCAGATGGCTACACTACAACCAAATAACAATGTTCAAAATAGCTTCTTTCCTCTATGTTTGACTAAATGTTTTTGTTTTATTTTTGTTTGTTTGTGCGTAAATGCTATTATTTCTCTCTCTATCAAATAATAGCATTTACGTGCCGTGCATGCATTATTTCCAGGGAAGGTGTTTACCGGGTGTAAAGTCTATTAGATTGGCCCGAGATATTTGATTACTAGCTGTTGCCCGCGACTTCGTCCGCGTTAAGTTCGAATACCCATGTGGCGGTTAAAGGTGCACATACCTATTTTACCGCAGGCTAATAGTAGTACCGCTTTCTACATTACCAAAAGTGCGCGAAGCAGTAACTACCCCCTAAGAAGTAATCCCTTTTGTCCCCTTGGGGATGAGTTTCGAAAAACGGTGAATTTACGATTCTTTTATTGAAGAAACGTGATAAGTCAGGAGAACGACTTTAAGAATGTGTGGATATATTTTCTTGGTTTTTAGTAAATAGGATTGTTATGTAACATTATACCTCTAACTGTAAGAACCATTCTTTATACAAACTTTGATACCTTTAATATGAATATCCAAAAAACACTTTAATGTACTCAGCATGTTTCAAGTTTCTAGATTTAGTAGTTAATTACTCTGTCCAAATTCAAATTTTCCACCCCCATTTAACTCCATTTAAATGGGTATGAATTTTGAAAACCGGCAAAGTTAATTTTCTTGGCATATAATGAAGGGTTTACATATCAAGCAGATCTCCTACTTTGAAAATCATGTCCCAAGTATACAAATTTCAACTCCGACTTTAGTCCCTTAGGAAATAAATTTCAAAAAACTGTGGAATCATTTTGCTTTAAATTTAATAAACAGTCTATACATAAAGTTTCAAACCTTCCCATGCAAATATTCAACCCTTTTAAACCCCTCAAGGGAAATAAGAACCTCTGCACATGTAAAATTTCTAGATCTATAAGTTTTTGTTCTGTCTTTCAAACTTTTAACCTCTATTTAATTCCTAAATAAGATGAATTTCGGAAAACGGTAATAATGGGTTTTCTTAGCTCATTATAAAAAGTCTATCTATGATGTCTTAGATCTCCTAATGTAAAAATCATATATTCCCGATACAAACTCTCAAACCCTATTTAAGCTTTTCGGGGATGAATACCAAAAGAAGGTGAAAACACTCTTCTTTTAAAACAATGAAGGATTTAAACATGAAGTTTCATACCTCTTACTTAAAAGATCGCAAAGTCCCGATACAATTTAAACCCCTTCGAGGGTGAATTTCGAAAAACGGTGAAACTACTTTTCTTTCATTCTAATGGAGAATCTAAGCATGAAGTTTCAATCCTCTTACTTTAAAAATCGCAGACTCTCCATACAAACCTTCAACCCCCATTTTAACCCCTCAGGGAATGAATTCCAAAAAACGGTGAAATCACTTTTCTTTTAATCTAATGAAGAATCTAAGCATGAAGTTTCAAACCTCTTACTTAAAATAAAAAGATCGTAGAATCCCGATACAAACTTTCAACCCCCATTTTAACCCCTCAGGGGATGAATTTCGAAAGACGGTGAAACTACTTTTCTTTCAATGTAATGAAGAATCTAAGCATTTAGTTTCAAACCTCTTACTTTGAAAATTGCAGACTCTCCATACAATCTTTCAACCCCCATTTTAACCTTTCAATGGGTGAATTTCGAAAAACGGTGAAACTACTTTTCTTTCATTCTAATGGAGAATCTAAGCATGAAGTTTCAATCCTCTTACTTTAAAAATCGCAGACTCTCCATACAAACCTTCAACCCCCATTTTAACCCCTCAGGGAATGAATTTCAAAAAACTGTGAAACCACTTTTATTTTATTCTAATGAAGAATCTAAGCACGAAGTTTCAAACCTCTTACTTAAAAAATCGTAGTCTTTCCATACAAACTTTGAACCCCTATTTGAAACACTTAGGGGATGAATTTCGAAAAATCCGTTCTTATCTCTCACCTACGTCATATGAACATTCTACTGTGAAAGTTTCAAGTTCTTCGCTTCAGTAGTTTCGGCTGTGCGTTGATGAGTCAGTCAGGACTTTGCCTTTTATATATATAGATTATTTATTTAAAAAAAAGGTTCCCTATATTTCACTACAGGACTTTGGTCTACTTGTAGGTATGCCAGGAACTAAATGTTTTTGTTTTATTTTTGTTTGTTTGTGCGTACCTAAATGCTCTTATTTCTCTCTCTATCAATTAATAGCAGTTACGTGCCGCTTAGCATGCATTATTCCCAGGGAAGGTGTTTACCGGGTGTAAAGTCTATTAGATTGCCCCCAGATATTTGTTGATTATTTATTTAAAAAAAGTATCCTATATTTCACTACAGGACTTTGGTCTACTTGTAGGTATGCCAGATTTTAATGCATTCAATTTGTATGTTGATTATATACCCGAAGTTTGTAATAAATATAAAAGATCTTGTTAAAACAGTGGTTCTTAACCTTTTAGTTAAGAGGGACCATTTGTCAAAATCTGTGTCTTGCCACGGACCACCAACTGCTTGGTATTATAGTACTAATGTTTTTTCGGATAGCTTCGCGGACCACTTCGGGTGCTTCCAGGGACCACCGGTTAAGAAGCACTGTGTTAAAATAAGAAAAATACGAAAACATGTTCTAGTTTTGAGTTCGATACCAAACGTGTAGCTTGTTTTGTATGAGATTTCAAAATTGGGTGGGAAAAAGAAGAAAAGTCCATTATAAGTATGAAAATATTAAGAACTAGGTATTAATACCCTTGAATAATCCATATAATGTAATAACCCATATAACCTTTGTTATGAAACCGTTACGATATACGCAAGTTTTAACATAGCAGCACAACATAGTTCTTGATTTTGTCATACATTCGTAATAGCGTGTGACGTCACACGACATGACGACTTTAGTATATAGCGGTCACGGGACGGCTATTGTTCTTGTATCGAGATCGTATTGAAAGACGACCCCTCCATTTACCAAATACTCTTACACAATGGGTTTCTAACCCAATACGTAGAACGTCATGCAGTGGTAGCTCAAGGGTCCTCATGACACTCACTTATACATGTTGCTTTGGACGCATAACCGAAATTAAAGAGACAGCATTAAATAGATTGTACAAGGGATCCTCAACAACTCGAAACTTGATAAGAAGAGATCATTAAGTAGTCAAGGAGCATTAAAAGGGACCTTCGTATTTATTAAAATCAGTATCTGCCTCGATACCGCCTTCGTTCCTTTGAAAACTGAACTGTTATCACTATTCCTTATAATATATCAAGGGCTTCATGCTAAAGGGGCGTATAAGCAAGCGTTTTGCTTTGCGTATACGCCCCTTTGGCCTGAAACCCTCGATATCAGGGTCTATCAACTCTAGAACAAATATTGGCAACTTGTACTTTTGTATGTGTGCGTTGTGCGAAATTTGACTATTGCTAAATGTGAAAATAAAACTTGTACAATATTTTACATTAGCAACACTAGTCTGTGTTAGTGTTACCATATTCGGTTTTTTTATCCCATTTATGTAATTATAACTTCTTTAGGGTTTTGAAGTTTTAGTTTTACAATAACATTTTAGAGAATGATCATATTAGGATGTAGGCATTGTGAGAGCTAAACGTCAAATTCCTAAAGGAAAAAATAACCTTCGCCTTTTAAGAATCATGTAATCATTCAAATCTTTTGTTGTTTAGGACATGTTAAGTCTGATTTTTCCAATCTAGACCTGGCAACACTGCAAATTGAAAATGGCGTCGCGTTGGTGTCACGTCAAAAGAAAGTTATAATAATATCTTGTGTCTAAAATATTTTAGTGTGATAAACGTATAAAAATGTAATTGTGTGACAAAATCGGCTATGTTTAATACTTAGGACAATGGTGTCGTCGAAAATATCTACCCTACACTTTGACTTGGCTCTGGTACAGGACAACGTGACATATTTGAATAGACAGAAAATTCATGACTCAAGAACAAATTCTTGTGTTCTTTACAAAAATATTTGCTCTCGGGCATCTATTCCACCATGAAAAACGAGGATAACGACTGTGCAAGTGTGACGAGTGATTATACTTGGTTTATGTGTTGTGTTGTGATGGCCATGTTAGCATCCTTTTTTCCGAGGAGGCGAGTGGAAAAGCATTATAAAGAAAACTAAATATTTTACAAAATGAATAAATATGTTCAAGATACTTTATCGTTATTTTTTATAAACTGAATTTCCCAGCACACGCCAGAGTTCAAAATACTAAACTTCATCATATCAATGGAGGATGAGAAACTATGTTTATTTTTATTTGATACTGAATATCGGTCGATATTTGGTATCAAATAAAAATAAACATAGTTTCTTATATAAAATAAATTTCAATGTGGCATTTAAAAACCCCGCCATATTTTGACAAGCTGTGGCATTTAAAAACCCCGCCATCAATTAGTTCACTGTTATACGACAATGTCGCTAGTAGTATAAACGCAAGAACCGGAAGTTACTATTTTTTTATATGGAGTTATCGTTCTTCTCTTGAGTATTATGTTCCTTGCTCGATATGCTTGAGCGGTGATGACAAAAAGGCCGCGCTAAACACGCCTACGATTTACCCAGGCCCCGAGTTTTGTGCCAAATTCTCAACAGCCTAGCCTACTCATGTGACCTGTAGCTTCGACGTCTCAATACGTCACTTCCAGGGAATGGTGCGATAATACTGACTTGGTAAATCCCTCATTGTAAGCCACCCATCAATGTGATGTACAAGAGCAGTGCGCACAAGATCGTTCACTGTAAAGTCATCGAAACATAATGTATGGAACGATAACGTCTAACAAAATTGACGTTGAAAGTTGCCTCACAACGCCCACTTTTTAAAATCAATACGTCTTATGTTATCAAGCGGTATTGATAACCAACTTAATGTTTACTATGTGTGAGTCTAAATCATTATGACACATATTAGTATTAAGTTTGAGAAGTCTTCACTTTTGGATCTTTGTCAACGATATTCTATCTGCATTTAGGTTAGGATAGGTTACAAAGCCTACTGACGTGAGAATTTCATTTGCCGCTACAGTTTTTTCTTTCGTACTAAGTGCTAGCTCTGCCCTATTAGTGCTTATTCCGTGGGCCCGATTTTGAGCTTCAGTTACGCTTCCATACTTATCATATTTCGATGTGTAAAGTGCGGACTTTAGAGATACTCCATAATTTACGACTCATGCATAGCAGGTCTAACCAATTGTGTCAGCCTATTAAAGGGATAAAATAAGTTAGCATGCAATAAATGAGAACAAAACGATGAATTGGGGGCTAGAAATCTGATCCACTCCTAATTAAAAAAATAAAATCTACGTCAGGATCTGAATACCCCAGTATTTGCCCTTTGCAGTCTTTGCTTGAGGTTGTTGAAATTTGCCATAAACTGTTCATGCAATTTCTTTACTTTATTCAAGAAGTTCTTCACAAACCGCCTGTAGTATAAGCAAAGTTCTAAGAAGACACGCACTACAGTTTTGTCCCTCTGTGCCGGCAAATCCTTCGTGGTGCTAATCTTATTTGATTTGTCTGGATGACGTCCTTCGAAATTACACTGTCCCAAGTAAAAAATTGACCACATGTCCAAGGCACAACGCCGTCAACGTGCAACGGTGTGACATCGAAAAAAACACGTCACTGCGTATAATATATATCTACTCTTATGTCTTATGGCCAGGGGTGACGACATTTTTTTACAATAATCAACTCAATTTCATCCGCATTGACTTCGCTGTGATAAAGAGAGCTGTGCACAGTACACACTACGGGCCACTACTGTGTACCGTGGTATGTATCTTGAGATAAACCTTTGACTACTGAAATCGGCTTTGCATTGGGACTGCTCTGGATTGGGACGTCACGTGAAACCGGCATGTACTGTTATCTCAGTGCATGTATGTTGAGAACGCGGCTCCCTATTCTGATTCCCTTCAACTCATCAGGCAAGATTTATTGTTACTTAATGAGGGTTTCTAGAAATAGTAATTCCACTATCTGGTTGCATAGGGCGAAATATCTGTTTGATAGTAGATCTCAAAATATGATTGATACATTTTGATGCCTGCTATTATAAATACCTTTCGACAGGGTGTCCCTCGAGATCCCTAACGTCGTTTGTCCTAAAGTCACTTGCCGTAACTGTTTTGTCCTAATGGGTAGTTGTCCTAACGATCAGTTGTCATAATATGGTTTTTCCATAATGTTATTGTTGCCATAATACTCTCTTGTCCGAACCTTTTTTGCCATAACTATTAATATCCCTAGTGTTATTTTGCATATTCCTCGCGATCCCTAGCATCGTTCGTCCTAAAATAACTTGGGCTAACTGTTTTGTCCTAATGGGTATTTGGCCTATCGATCATTTGGTATAGTAAGTTTTATCCATAATGCTATTTTTGCCATAATACTCTTTTGTCCGATGCATTTTTGTCATAATTATTAATATCCCTAATGTTATTTTGCATATTCTTCGTTATCCCTATCATCGTTTGTCCTAAGATTGTAATATGGACAAACGATGATAGGGATAACGAAGAATATGCAAAATAACATATTATACATGTATAATATGTTAAAAACTTACAAAGGCAGAAGGACAAAGGGGGGACGGGGGGGCGGAGCCCCCCACAAGGGGGGCTCGGGGGGCGAAGCCCCCCGCTTGAAAGAAAAACTCAAAACAAAGGTTCAATTAGGTAAAAAAAGTAGGTTAGGTTAGGTTTGAACTGCGTCCCCCAACAAAAACGAACTGCTACCAGAAAAGTAGGTTAGGTTAGGTTTGAACTGCGTCCCCCAACAAAAACGAACTGCTACCAGTAAAGTAGGTTAGGTTAGGTTTGAACTGCGTCCCCCAACACAAACGAACTGCTACCAGAAAAGTAGGTTAGGGTAGGTATGTTGTATATTAAGGCTTCAAATAAAATTATGTCAATATGTGTAATATTTTATTTTACAAAACATTTTTTAATTTGTGGTAATGTATAGTGACAAAAAAGATATAAATAATTTTATGCCACACCTGGCTATAAAGTGGCCAAGTGTAGACATAAAATTATGTACACAACACGGGAAGTAATAAAAAAAAGCCCTAGATCGCATATTTACATCCCTCGCTTGCAGCTCGGGCCGCAAACTTCTGCAATCTTGGGCTTTCTTTGTATTACCACCCTAGTTATGTAATGTACTATTGACATTGTGACATAGTAATGGGATTTTTTTTTCGTGCTTTTTTATAATCATCAACCATACTTCTCACAGCGTTCGGTTCATGATTATGTTGTAATGTTCCCTGGGACATGAGTAAATGCATACCTTTTTCAGAATCCAGCTTAGTAATAATCCTCACTTTGCATTCATAGTTCTTGTTTTTCCTCTGTTCACAAACCCAATAGTATTTCTCCTTAACGACACGATTTTTTTCAAATGCATATCCGCCCGCAAACAGTTTATTTCCACCTTTAGTAGATTTAAATACTTCATAATAAATTTCTTGTGATTCAGACATTTTTGTGCAAGTTACAATTAATCATTAGATATTAATACTGAGAGATCCGAGAAGAAGTAATACTACACTTATTGTCAGTTAATTTATTTACCTACCGACAAACTAAATCAATTGAAACTCCTAAGAACAATTGTATAGCAATATTCTGCACTGGCGTGAACTGCGCCATAAGTGCAGGCGCATGTCAAAAGTTATTTTAGTTTTCGATAAGATTTTGAACTATGACTGTGTGTGTGTGTACTTAAATATAAACAATCTATAGAAAAGGAGCATTGATTAGATACTGTTCATTAGCTTAGGATAGGGTTATTGGCACGGACATATAAAATTCGGGCAATTAGAATACGGGAAAAGAATCATGAGGACAAATAAAATTCGGGCAATTACAATTAGGGAAAAGAATCATGAGGACAAATAATGTTAGGTTATACAATGATAGGATAAACCACATTAGCCCATATTAAGTTAGGGAAAATGACAATTAGGACGTGTGATCTTTAGGGTTTATTAGTAATTATAATAAATGACAATTCGGCAAAAAGGCATTAGCATAAATAATCGAAATGACAAATGGCATTAGGGAAAAAAAATTAGGGCACAAAAATTTCATCAATATGATGTGAGGGAATCAAATATTAGGGCATGTGAGTGTTAGGACAAATGATCATTATGACAAACAGTATTAGGGAATGCAAAAATAGGTTAAAAAAATTTAGGGATCCCGATATAGATCCCTTTCGACACTGTGTTGTCAGCTGGTCGAATAATTATTTCTAGAAACTCAATTTTTTTGAGCGTGGCAAAAGGGAATTTACAATTTTCAGTTAAGTCAGTATTCTGAGGACAGAAACAGGGTTTGAGAAGATTGAAATATCAAGCCGTATCGCCGTCGTATCAGATTTACTTCTTGAGGCAACTGTCCGATGTCTGCGCTGTAATAACAACACGTCGCCCGGGTGAAAAAGTACTTATTAAATTCGATAATTTCATAAGCCAGTAGATATTAATTTTCGTAACCCGGAAATGTTTTATTAAAACTCTCAGAATAAGCAAGTACCAAGTCCTAAATACTTACGAAGTGCTTAACGATACGTTAAACATTGCCGGAATACGGCTGTTCCCAATCCGTTTACTCGCACGGGCCCGTTTTATTACAGTTCCAACCTCAATAGTTGTAGCTTGGTTTGGGTTTGCACTGTTTGTAACTTACGCGGTGCTAAAGTTTTGGATTGAGATATGGACTTATAAAATATTGGCCGGACGCCATGGCACATTTTGGTAATATCGGTAGATATTATTTGAATTGTATTGTTGTTGTTGATAAATTGTAACATTATTTAATAAATTGCCTAAAATTAATTTTTAAGACACGTCCCTGCTAATAAGAAGTTATTTGCTTGTTGCATTTTATAAATGTCATCTTATGTAATAATGTCACAATTGTTGTAATGTTGTTTTTAAAAGAGAAACTGGTGAGTTTCTTCAGGCGCTTCTTCTCACCAGAAGGTCATCTACCGAAGCGCCAAAAGAAAAGAATCAGACATGTAAAAGAGCCCTTGAGGCCTACTTACAGAAATAAATGAGTTTGAGTTTGAGTTTTTGAGAAAAGGTTATATCGCCATCTTGCCGCGATCTGCCAAATACTAGTATTTGCCAGCGAGTCACCACTTCGGAATGGTTGTAAATCAACACAGATAAACGAAACCAAAAAAAAACACACACACACTTGGCAGAACGGTCGTGGCCATCATGAGGAAGGGTTAGGGGTACAAGTCTTTCCATCTCGTCCGATTCGTGATATTTGTGGTACATTCATAACAATCGGTTATCCATATGCAGACATATATCTGTAATAGGTTCGCATTGGGGTGAGACACCTGTGTAATATGGGTTCTCATAGATGGCGTTTAGGTTAAAGTCCTATTAAAATAGATGATACGGAAGTCAAAGTAGATGGCAAAATTGAGGGTGTTCACTGGGTGTTACGGTGGACGAATGGTTGAGTCGCTGGGCCGGAAATCCAGAGGTACCGGGTTCGATTCCCGGTCTGTTCACAGGTGAACGCCATTTAATTTTTCTATGTACTTTGATTTCTTGTATCTATATATGTGTCTTATTTATTGTTCTTTACTTTTTGGAAAATCTTCAGTATGCTGACTGACACTGTCGTGCTAAAATGTTACCTATTACATATGAGGTAAACGTCCCAGTGCTTGACACGCTAATGCCCAATAGTTAACTCCCTGTGCTCACCTGCTAATGAATGACTAAACATTTAAGATGGTAACTACAGGGACAGTCTCAATTACTCGGTTGTCTACCATATAGATGCTAGATTTTTAACTACTATCAATAAGGTAGTCTATGTTCTTTCTTCTGAAAGAATACATAGACTACCAAAATATCCAGGTATATGTTATTAGATAAAACATTTCTTCATCAAATATTTCCAACGCCGGGAAAGTTCAGTAGCTCAACATTTCAGAAGGAAACTATAATTGGAAACGTATTATCAGCAAATGCAAGTGCTAAAAACTATTGGCGGCTTAAGCCAAACGCCCGTTTTGTTCGTGCATCTTTAATTAAAGTTTAAGCCGCATGATCCTTAGGGTATCTGTTCGTGAACAGAGCAAGGAAAGAGAGGACAAATCAGAAATCATTGATTGTAACACAGCATGTACGGAAATAATTTGAAACGAGTGCCACTGTTGGATAGTTTTATGAGAATTCTTCGATAGTCAGATTAGATCAGTGGACTTACTTGAAACAGTTTGGAGTACAGGCCGAAGATTGGGGCGCCCCAGGAGCTGCTTCTTCACCATAAGTCGGTTATTTCTGGATTTTTCACCAATGCGTTCGATGCTGTTTGTAACGTAGATTGGGTCTTGGGATTTTCGCGAGCGAGGCTCAAGCAATGTAATTGCGAGCTATGATTTTGTGGAGAACGTGTGGCGCCATTAGAAGGCGGTTAGAAAAGTAAGTTGTGGCAGCACTGTCGCTGCGTTTTGTATTTGCTCGCGATTTGAGTTGCGTTTCGTCCACGATATATCTGATATCGAAGGGAGTTTTAATATAATTTAATAATTATAAAATAAAGAAACACGTTGTGTTTTGTGCTAGACGAAAATACGGAACATGCCGCCGACCATAAAATAAGACTTATTTTATTTAAGAATCTAACGTTAGAAATGCTATGCTAACTTAAAACTAAAACATGTAATGTTATAGCTACGATATGCCTATTCAACAGGCAGTGGGCAGACCTTAACTACAGGTCGCTTGCTAAAAGTATTACCGATGCGTACAGTTACGACACGGTTTACGCCATCAGCGCCGGGGTGCAGCTGGTGCACACGCGCTAAACGCCATTGCAGCGGTGGTAATGTGTTGTCGATCAACACAACCACGGAACCCTCGCGGAGGGGTGTGTTAGTACTGTCGTGGAACCATTTACCTCTCGGTTGTAACTGGTGTAGATATTCTACGCTCCAGCGTTTCCAAAAGTGTTGTACAGCTTGTTGGATAACCTGCCATCGCTCGAGGCGGTTTGGGTTGTCGTTAGACAAGTCAAATTCCGGTAGAGACGTTAATGGTTCCCCGATGAGGAAGTGTCCGGGTGTGAGTGGTAATGGATCTGCGGGATCATTACTGAGTGGACAGAGGGGTCTCGAATTGAGAACAGCCTCAATTTGACAAAGCAGAGTGTTGAATTCGTCATTGGTGAGTTTTAGTGTACCTATGACGCGGTGTAAGTGTCGTTTCAGACTGCCTACGGCTCGCTCGACGAGACCGGCAAAATGCGAAGCATACGGAGGGTTGAAATGCCAGGTGACTTGTACGTTAGCCAGCTGGTTGTTTATTGCAGACTGATTTGACTCGTTTCGTAGAAACGCGTAAAGTTCTGTGAGATAGCGATCACAGCCAACAAAATTTCGACCATTGTCAGAAAAAATAGTTTTACAATAACCACGTCGGGATATGAATCTACGCAACGCGTTTAGAAATGATTCTGTGGTTAAGTCTGGAACAAGTTCCAAATGGATTGCTTTCGTTGACATGCACACGAAAACGCATACGTAAGATTTAAAGAGTTTCGCGTTACGAAACTTGCTAGATTTTAGATAGAAATATCCTGCAAAATCTATAGACGTTTGTAAAAACGGGCGAAGAGCTTGAACCCTGGCTGTCGGAAGCTGGGCCATAGAAGGCTGCGGTGCAACTGGGCGAGCGCGGACACACGGTACGCAGCGCAGTGTACGCATACGAACGGCGTCACGGGCGCATAAGATCCAGTACGTCTGGGCGAGAGCAAACTGTAAAGTTTGTGGCCCCACATGCAAATGTGTCTGATGATAAAAATCTATAAGTAAATTCGTAAAATGATGTCTTTTAGGTAAAAGAATTTGATGCTTGGCATCATACGGTACGTTAGCCCGATTTATCCTGCCGCCGACCCTGAGGAGACCGGTGTCGTCCAGGAATGGTTTTAATTTCTGAAGACGCTTAGAACATCTGTCATTATCTTTAAGACGTGAGATGTCTTCAGAGAAATGTTCATGTTGAACAAGAGATATGATTCGGCTGAGAGCCTGCTTGGTCTCAGGAACTGTGACGTAACTTGTCGAATAAACGTTCGTTTTACGACATTTGTTTATGAATCTAAACATGAGAGATACGATGCGTAACATCTTGGGTAGCGATGAAAATCGCTGTATGAACTCGGAGCTTGGTTCATCCTTTTGTGTGAGATGAACATGCTTACGACGTTCTTCGTCAGTATGACAATTAACGTTAGAGATGGGCCATTCAGACTCAGGTTGCGTGAGCCATGAAGGTCCATTGAACCATAGTTTATGGTTCAGCTGAGAAGGCAGAACACCTCGTGACGCGGGGTCCGCAGGGTTGTTCGCAGATTGAACGTGATGCCACTGCGAGGCAGGCACGTTGCTTGTGGTCTCCGCGATGCGGTTAGACACATATGTACGCCACTTGTCTGGGGATGAACGCAACCAGGCAAGGGTAATAGTTGAATCACACCAAGCGTAAACTTGGTCAAACGATACTGCACCGCTGTAAGCAGTCAGTATTTTCTTAATCAATTTTGATAGGAGATGAGCTCCACATAGCTCTAAACGAGGAATGGTGAGCCTTTTGAGTGGTGCGACTTTTGTCTTGCCCATGAGGAGGTGCACGCTGATAGCACCGTCTGAGTTAACGACGCGAATATAAACGCAGGCAGCAAATGCTTTCTCAGAAGCATCTGCAAATCCGTGAAGTTGAACTTGATGAGTGCTTGGAAGCACGTGACGAGGTAATGACACATCTTGTAGTAACGGCAGTTCGTCGATGAACCGATACCACAGATCACAAACATCCTGAGGAGGAGCTTCGTCCCAACCTGTGCCTGATGACCACAAAAGTTGGATTAAATGTTTAGCGAAGAGCGTCACAGGACTTAGGAATCCCAGGGGATCGTATATTCTCGCTATTTCCGCTAACATTGTGCGCTTAGTACATTTGCGTGAAGCAGTCTCTGTTTGATAGGTAAAAGTGTCCGATTTAGGGTTCCACTTGAGCCCTAAAACCTTGACAGAAGTGTCAGTATCAAGTGCTGAAAGAATGAGTGCGTCATCGTTAGACTCGTGTTTGTTTAAGTGAGATAAGAATTCAGAACTGTTACTGGTCCATTTGCGGAGTTCGAAAGTACCCGCTTTACAAATGGCAGTAAGCTGGCGTTGAAGAGTCACTGCGTCTTCGATTGTGTCAGCTCCAGTAACAACGTCATCAACAAATACTTCATTGAGAAGTACTTGCGAGGCAAGGGGAAAAGCAGCAGCTTCATCAATCGCTAATTGACGAAGTGTGCGCAGAGCTAGAAAGGGTGCCGAAGCAACACCGAATGTTACACAGCACAGGCGGTATTCCTGTACAGGATCGTGGGGAGAGAATCTCCAAAGAATCCGATGAAAGTCCCGATGTTCTTTACAAAGGCCAATATAGCGATACATCATTTTAATGTCAGATGTGAAAACAATCTTGTGCAATCGATATTTGAGTAGAACCTCAGATATATCCTGATGCAGTTTCTGTCCTGTTAGAAGGTTTTCATTGAGCGAGCGACCACTTGTCGTGCGACAAGACGCGTCAAAAACAATTCTGTATTTAGAAGTAGCAGCCGACTTTTTCACCACGCAGTGATGAGGTATGTAGTAAGGAGGAACGTCACTGTTCGCAGAATCAGAGACGGGTTCCATGTGTCCCAAGTCCAAGTATTCTTGGAGACACTTGTTGTAGTTCTCACGTAAGGCAGAGTCACGTGACAATCTAACCTCTAGTTTGTTCAAGCGCGAGAGCGCAATAGCGCGAGATTCGCCTAGTGGAGGAGCGTTCTCTTTAAAGGGTAGAGAAACAGTATATTTCCCGTTTGAGTCCCTAGTGTGAGTATTGACGAAAATCGATTCACACCGAAGTTCATCTTTGGTAAGATGTGGGTGTTCTGGTATTGATTCCAGTTCCCAGAATTTTTGAAGTTTCATGTCAAGTTGACAAGTGCTCAGATTCGTAGAAATCTGTGCCATATTTCCATGAGAAATTCTACCGTTGAGTAGGTAGCCAAAAATGCTATTAATGGCCACAGGTGTCCCTTGAGGTCCCTTAATGTTATCGTGCAGCAGTATGCTGTCACTATAGTCTGAACCCAGGAGGAGTTCGACAGGACGCGCAGAACGCAATTCTGGGTCCGCCAGATTGAGACCTTTAAGGTGCGAGATATTCTCGAAAGAGTTCGGAATATTTGGTAAGTAGCTCGTTATTTTCGGTAAAATAAGAGCTTCGATATAAAGCTTTGGCTCTGGTTTGTTGTGGGGCGTAACCTCGCACAACACGTAACCACGTGGTTGCTCGTTGCTGTCACCGATGCCAGTGACGGTGGTGCTCGTCTGCGCGGGGTACCGCGGCAGGCCGAGACGCTGAACACACGACTCCGTAATGAGTGTGGCCTGTGATCCCTGGTCGACCAAGGCTCTGACCGGGCGGGGTGCGTAAGGCCCATGGTTCATGGGACGCACGTTTACGAGCGCAGTCGTAAGTAAAACCGTACAGTTTTTACTATTAGAAGGCCCTGTAGCTCCATGTAATGGAGTGGGCGAAGAAGTTTCCGCTACCGAGTGTAACTCAGGGGAAGTAAAACATTCCGTCGTCAGTGTGACGTTCGGAGGTGGCACATCTTCATGTAATGAAGAGTGATGACGTTGGGTGCAAACGCGGCAACTGTGGCGCGATTTGCAGTCTTTTGTATCGTGACCGATAAACAAGCAATTGTTACAAAGTTTGTTTTCTTGGATAAAATATTTCCGTTCATTTAAAGTAAGCTTTTGAAACTTCTCACATTTATACAATGGATGCGAATTATCCTTGCAATATGTGCATTTAATTTTATTTAAGTATTCAACCGCAGTTGCAGCATGTACACTCATCGTACGCGAAGAGCGCGCGAAAGAAGTATTCGGATTACGCGGTGCGTTATATTGCACATCAGAATGCGCGCGAGTTAACGACATCGCGCGCCGTCCCGCGAGCGCATGACGCGATGACGTCACGCCGCCGCCGGGGGCTGCCGAGCGGGCCGCGCCAGCCGGCGCCGGCGCGCCCGCCGCGAGCGAGCGCTGCGTCGCGGACGCAGCTATGTTCGAACGCGAGGCGTTCATTATCTCCGTAGCAGATAATTCCTTATCCAAGAAATCAAGTAATTCTTTGACAGTTGGGATATCATTTGATATTTTCAACGATAATTCAAAACGTCTACGTATATTAGGCGTAATTTTGCGTAGCAAAATATTTAATAAGACAAAACTCCATTCGTCGACCGGGAAACCTAATGATTTTAATGCCGTTATGTTTTCGTGATAACAATTCATTAGATTACGTAAACTACTTTCGACGTATTTGTCGTTGACAGGTTCCACATCGAAAATATTATCGAAATGTTTCGTTGAAATAATTCGCTTATTTTCATAACGATTGATTAACACCTGCAAGGCGTTCTCGTAGTTTGATTCAGTAACTGGGATAGATTTAATAAGATTATATGGCTCATCTTTTAAAAATAACAACAAATAACGAAAACGCTCGACGTTTGATAACGTTTCGTTATCGTGTACAAGTGATTTGTATAAATCATAGAAGGCATTCCATTCTGTCAAGATTCCAGAAAAAGTCTGCAAAGTTAACTGAGGTAAACGTACATGTGAGTGAACGCTAGCGTGGGATGCGCAACATCCCGAGGAAGCAACGGGTAGCCCGCCGTAGGCAGGCGTTACACTTTGTTTTCGTTCTTCTTTAATGGTGTCCAACGTAACTTGTATTTGAAAATATAATGAATCGAATTGATTTCGTACAGCTAAATGTTCTTCCTTTGAGAAAGTTTCGCTTTTCACTGCTAATTTTTCTATTTTACCTTGAACTTGGAAGAATGTTTTCTTAATTGAACTTAATTCTTTAACACGAACTCGAAATTCTGCTAAGTTACTTGAACAATCAACAATACGTTGGGCACTATTTAAGGCTAGATCACGTTCGAAGATTAATTGTTCGATTTCCATTGTTACTGAATAAATCGATTATATATAGGTACGACGAATTAAATATTTAATGTATGTAAATAGTTATGTGTAAATCTGTAGTTTAGATTTAATTGAACTTGTAAAAAATGCTAGGTAGGTACTAGCTAGAATGTTCGATTGTAGTATTAGGTTAGTTATTAGGTTAGTCGCAAACTAATGTTGAAATGATATTTAACACGCAATGCTAAATACAAGTAGAAATTTGTTCAGTACGAAAATACGTGAACAGTAAAAAATATGGGTTTGTACGTAAATACAGTGACCGCTGTAATTGGGTTCGATATGTGATACCTACACCCTAGATGTACACTAAGCACGAAAATACTAAGTGCAAATGTTTTGTACGTTGTACGAAAAACGATAAATTATAGCGTGCGACTAGCCTAATCTGTTAATACGAGGCGCCGTGTTGGCGTCCAGCGCGCAGCGTAGATGTACCCGCGCGTGCTCACGAAAAATGAAAAGTGAAATGTAATTTCACAAATATCGCTCAAAACCCTATAAAACTATATACCATTAGCAAGCTCTTGTTAAGATCTCGCCGTGTACACCGGTATTATCGCAAAATAACACGCTAGATGCTTTAAAACTCGATATATAGTACGGTCGATGTCGGTAGATCCCGAGCTAATCGACGATGTCGCAGACAAAGGAATTGAAATAAGCATGTAATGCTAGCACAAAACAGCAAACGAATCGCGAATTTAATGTTAAATAACCAGATATAATGCGGTATATCCGGTTCGAAACCTATGTTGGATAGTTTTATGAGAATTCTTCGATAGTCAGATTAGATCAGTGGACTTACTTGAAACAGTTTGGAGTACAGGCCGAAGATTGGGGCGCCCCAGGAGCTGCTTCTTCACCATAAGTCGGTTATTTCTGGATTTTTCACCAATGCGTTCGACGCTGTTTGTAACGTAGATTGGGTTTTGGGATTTTGTAATTGCGAGCTATGATTTTGTGGAGAACGTGTGGCGCCATTAGAAGGCGGTTAGAAAAGTAAGTTGTGGCAGCACTGTCGCTGCGTTTTGTATTTGCTCGCGATTTGAGTTGCGTTTCGTCCACGATATATCTGATATCGAAGGGAGTTTTAATATAATTTAATAATTATAAAATAAAGAAACACGTTGTGTTTTGTGCTAGACGAAAATACGGAACAGCCACAATAACCCTAAGCGGGATATAAAAACAAAAAGTACCAGTTTGCGACTACTGCTAGAACTTTTTGGTAGCCAGTGATACCTTTGGCCTGAAAACAATTTAATTAAACACATTATTATTTATAAATAATTAAAAACATGCGGACGATTACCTACTCGATGGACGGACCAAGTGAAAACTACATTATAACTGGTCTCCCTATCACCGTTGCCTTGAAAATAGCCGAAAACAGGAACGGATGTCGAAAGATACTAAATCAAACTGGACACGACCTTCAGCAATGAAGAGAACGACGGTGAAGAAGACACAGATAACTACGTTTTCAATTAAATTAAATAGATCTCTTCAATGAATTTACATTGCAGGTAAATAGAGAAAGAAAAATGGGTTTGTTAGGAACATCCTTCCTATTTGCTAGAACAATGAAAAGTTAATTTGATGATGCAGTCGACTAATTGGAAAGAGCGGAGTGACTTCCAAGCTAGCGGTCCCGGGTTCGAAATCGTTCGAAATATTTATCTTAGATGTTTCCCATGTTCCCTTTTAACTAATTTGGGGACACGGCAGTGCCTCCGCCAAGTGGAGAAAAACAAAGGCACGGCCGTGACATCCTTTTCTCGAAGCCATTCAGGTCATTTTCAGCCTCCCGTAATTTTGGACTGGTTAAAGCTACCTAGAACCCTGAATCTTCAGGAATATATAGGGCACAATAAGACTTCAATATATTCTCAATAACATTCAATTTGAACTTGTAGTTTAAGAACGATTGTACGTCAAATTTCCTTAGTTTTGTCACTGACTGACTGACTGATTGATGATCATCATAATTTTAAGGTACTTCTAGCAGACCCACAAGCTCCAAATTTAAAACATAACTAGTTTTTAGCCTATCAAGTCATACAAAACCTAAAAATATTACAAATTTCAGTCACAACCGCACACATTAGTTTGTGATCCTATACAAATACATGCGATTACAAAGTTACTTTTGTAGTTCAAATGGGAAATAGAGTGGATTGGAATGCAATAAATAAAGGAATACCACTTCCAACAAGAAAAGAGATACCATCAAAAACATTGCTTGTAAAAGATGCAGGTCTCGCAACGCAGTTCTACAACAAAAAATTTGAGATGTACTCGTAATGTTAAACCAAGTCAGTACCGGGGGGGGGGGGGGGTGTCCACAGAACTCGATTCCTACCGACTTGCCTATTATTTACCCGTAGAGGATTCTTTATTTGAGAACTATAAAATATGTTCCTCCACGGTTAAATAATAGGCAAGTCGGTGGAAATTGAGTTCTGTGGACACCCTCCGGTACTGACTTGGTTTAACATTACATCTTAAACGTTTTTGTTGTAGAAGAACTGCGTTGCGAGACGTGCATCTTTTTACATGTTTTTATTTTCCATACCATACCCTTCAAATTGTCGAATTCTAGGAACAAACCTGGTCCCAGGACATGCCCATATTTAAACACCACGCCAAGCCTAGGTGGAATTTACTGCCTACTGCGCACAACACACAAAATACCACTTTCTGTCCAGGGTAAATCGTAAAATGTTAATCAAACCACGCACGGGTGGTAATAAAGAAAGTCCCAGATATCATATTCATTCAGTTATACAAACACCTGCTAGCCGGGGATTTCTGAAATCGCGAATGGGACAATACCCGAGACTGTGTGATCAACGTTTATCAGCCGGCCAGCTTGTGTGTGAAGGGAAAAGGAGCGAAAAGAAAAACAAGTCGCGTTGACAGAAGACGCCATTGCTAGGCAGGTAAGTCCGATGCATGATATCCAAGGTTCGGAAACTCGGATGTGTAGTATGTATGTATGTGTAGTATACTAGTCAACATCGACGCGGCGTAGGCACTGAGCCCATAGTTTAGGTATAATAGCTCCCGAGTTTCCGAACCTTGATGATATCTTATCGACTGATTTCCTTCTGTTTTACAATTTGTTACCGGTGAGTGTATAATATTTGCTCGATCCAGACTGTTACGGATTGGTATTGCAATTGCATATTTTCAAAACCCTGTAAATTTATTATAAATTTCAATAAACTCCAAGTCACCTCCACTGCATCTTCCATTCCCCTTGCATTCATGCAACCTAGATAAAGTCGGCAGTCTCATTTAACTTGACTTTTGATCAACTTCTGCCATTTCTATGATTTTCCAATTATTTTTATAGCACTTTGCGAGTTTTTGCAACTTCATGTCATCGGGAATTTTTGTACATAATGTGCCTCCCATAGGTTCTTATAGCTACTTTTGTTTATTCTAGTATATCTCGTATATTACCTCATCACCGAATTTAAATGTTCACAATTCTAATGCTGACTCCCAATTCTCGTCTATTTAGAATTGAAAAATAATCCCTGAATGTTCTTTAAGCAGGACGCCATTAAATAGCACCTACGTGTCTACAGTTATAGTAAGTACTGTAACGGGAGCAGCTCAAGAAGAGTATAAGAGAAAGACAAAAATTACATTTAGACTATATTTGGTCCGAAAGATAAGATGTTTATGCCACACCTGGCCATAAAGTGGCTTAAAAAACCGCTTTCTGGCCAAGTCTAGACATAAAATTATCTACACGACACGGGAGGTAATAAAGAAAGCCCTCGATCGCATATTTACGTCCCTCGCTTGCAGCTCGGGCCGCAAAGATCTGCGATCTCGGCCTTTCTTTGTATTGCCACCCTAGTTGTGTAATGTACTATTCTATGACGGCTCTCAGATGAGCACTGAATCAATATCTTTTATTTAAACATTAACTTAGGCTGACAGATATTTGAATTATATTTATTATTCTGCTGTAGAGGCAGCCAGTTTCTACAGTACCTAATAAAAAACAAGGTGTGTACAAAAAACATGGCAACAATATTTATCTAACAAAATTCCGAATTAATTAATTTTTACCCCGTGTTCCTATTTTCCCCGCATTCGTTCCAAATTCCCCAGGCCGTTCTCAATCATGATACATATAAGTAGCGCCCACTTATCTGCAGTTGTACTAATTAAGTTGCAGCGGGTTTTTCTGATAATTCAAAAGATAAACTGTAATTGATTAACTAATTTTCCTAAAGAATGAATGGTATACTCCGTCAAATACCTACCGAATTTAGAATTTCTTACCGCTCGTTCTATTCTCCCCACTTTCGTTCCAAATTCCCCCGACCATTCTCAAGCAGGACGCAAATAAATAGCGCCCGCTTATCTGCAGTTGTAGTAATTAAATAAAACAAGGTGCGGCGGATTTACGACTCCCCTGGGCATCGTCGGGGTTTACTGCAAATGTCAAAAGCGGTTTGCGTATTTTTACTGCTGAGTTTTGATGGATTCCTTTAGAGCGGTGACGCAGCGCTTATATCACAATCGGACACAAGCCCTTCCGGGTTGTGTAAAGGTAGATAGGAGAAGGTTATCATCATAATCAACCGTAAGACGTCCACTGCTGGACATAGGTCTCCACGCAAGAACGCAACCATGTGACCGCTCATATGCCGCTCCGCCCACATACGTTGCACTTTACCGCCTGTTGTGTTTTTAGTATCTTGTTTATTTAAGGATCCTCTGTTTTTGGTGTGCAATAAAGAGTATTTTATTGTATTTAGTAACTTTCATCAAGCTTTATCTCTGAACCTATTATAAACCAGCACATTTTCATATCGTAAGTTGATTAAAACAAATATTGAAAGACTTGTTTAGCTCATCATTTTGCGTACTCATTCGAAAACACTTCCATCGATTTAAATATTAAACACATGTTCTAAGAACCAGAAAATAAATGTACAATTTTAGCATACATGTTTTGAACAAATGTAAGTAACAAGATACAAGCAAGCACGTGCGTCAATTTAAATATTAAAGTCATATGGAATAAACGAGTGATAAAAATGCAACGTGTAGCGTTCGCCTCATTGCATTCTGTAGTCTGCGAACATACATACTTACATGAGAACAGGGGTATTCAGTAGTCAATTATTTAAAAGAATTTTATAAGTTTCTACGAATTCAAAAGACCGATTAGGTAACTAATCTACGCCGCTAACAGAAATTGAATTATTAAAAACGAAATTATATGCAATTAATGTTATTTTTTAATGCTTTCATGGTGAACCAACTGCCTTAATAATTATTTATTTATTATTTAGGACACAGGCCTATTACAGTATTTCGCATATTAATGTTATGCTAGTATAGTACGCCTACCTACCACCTAATATTAATCATACAAATTGTATTACACAAAGTTTTACAGCACAGTACAATTAGGTTTTGATACAATCTATGATCAATGTTTATACAGATAACGGTCAATTATTGAATTCAGCACACCCCCAGTTGGATGGACCCATTGATGAGTAATGGTGTGTTTTCACACCAATTTTCCTGATCTGCTACTATTCATGGACAGATTCACATCTGCTTTGCTTTTATTGCTTAATTATCCATTGCCGAATAACCATGTACGACTCATAATTTGATTCACATCTACTTACTCCCAACACAAGATCGCCAGAAATGGAAGAAACATCCACATCCAAGAGTGGATTACCCAAAGGCCACCATGATGATGATGATGGTGATGATAGTATTAACGTCTGCTTACGAATTTTAAATGTTCAACGAAAATTTAATAATCTCTAAGCTCTCCGGGTCAACACATACCTGTACTATAGAAGCGCTTATCGATGTTATCAAAATTTTCAACCAGCTGCTTAATAGAACATTTATAAAAGTGATATCCACGTAACTTCAACTCCGCTGCATTATGGGTGAGTATCCTTTAAGCTGGCAACCCGGATCTGTTGAACTTAGCACTCAATTAAAAAGTTAACAATCGCAGTGAATTATCTCAAACGAGTGCCCGGAGACCATCAAATCCTACCCGGCTGTGAGTGGATCAAAGAAGATAAAATGTCAAAATATATCACAATCAGAATATCTAAAGCTGGCGTTACATCAGGCGTGAACGAGAATTATGTTATCGCGGTAATATTATTAATGTGATAGTTTGGATGTTTGAATGTTTGTTACAAAATAACGAGTTAGCAACGGAATTAGAAAACGGATTGAGATGAAATTTTGCAATAGACCAAGTCCTGGATTGAAACAAAGGCTACTTTATATCCCGGTAAAGAGTTCCCTTGGGATATTAACGGGAATAACCCGGGCGAGGCCGCGGGTAAATGCTAATATCAACCTATATCGCAAACAGAATATCTAAAGCTGGCGTTACATTAGCCGTGAAGAATGATGTTATCAGGAATATTGTGAATAGAGTTTTCAGTTGAATAAATACAATGCGATCCAAGACGTAATCTTAGTCGGCAGGAGGATTTTATTTTTCCATTTTTCCCGTAAATGTATTTGACGATAAGAATTCACGCAACTTTCTTTTGGAGGTCTGAAGGACGCGTCTTTTTGTTTTGTTCTTACTTGATAGGACTACATTTGATCGTCTTTTAACCTCTTCGACGCCAACAACGGATATATCCGCACCGCAGGTTCAACACCTACGACGGATTAATCCGTCACAGAGCGCAGAGCGATAATAGACCTACATGCACCAGGATACATTTCAATTTGACACGGTGTCTGATTTGCAACGCTCACCGAGGGTTCCGTACAAATTTGTAAGTACATATGATAAAATTGATAAAGAACTTTATAAATTTTGGTTCCCTTATTTTTTTTATGATTTAATTAAACATATAGGAAAAAATTTCAGATTTTTCTTTATACTTGTAGTATAAGACGGTATTACTTGCCAAATTTCATAGTTCTATCAACGGAAATTACCCTTTGTATTTTTTGTCGTTTATTCGCTCGACCCTTTGTCGTTTTTTGCGGCATAAACCGTAACTTTTTTTCACGTTGACTTAGCTTCAAGGGACCATAGACTTGAGTATATAGTTATAATTTCAACTCGATACGTCCACTCGTTCCAGAGATAAAGGGTCTTGACAGATGGACAGACAGACAGACGGATAACAAAGTGATCTTATAAGGGTTCCGTTTTTTCCTTTTGAGGTACGGAACTCTAAAAACCGTTTGGTTCGTCAGTTAGATTATTCAAAAGCGTTGTACACGTATTTTTTTCTTTTGTTTGACAAACAAAAAATTACGTGGATACAGCACTTTGAAGTGACGCCACGGCGTGGTACAACTTTTACCCAGGAGTGAAGTCACAAATCCTACTCCGGAACTTTGATGGTCTTAATCTTTGTCAATTTTTAATAATTTGATAAAACAACAAATACCTATACTTCAACAACATGATTTGTTGAAATACATAGCTTGATACATTTTGTTTGTGCAAATATAATATACCAATGATGCTTAGTGACTACTGAATGCGAGTGAAAGGTGCAGTTCACTGGTCTGAGATAGTTGGTCCTTGATAGAGTGGTTTCTGCTTAAATCTAGTGTTTATGAGCATTTAACTCGCAATACAGCGTAACGATAATTATCAGCTACGTAAAAGTATTTTCATAAAATATATTTAGAACTATTCAACACAGTCTCTATTCATGTTAGTTACAATACATTTCTGGCTCCCAAAGACTTCCTATATCTTTACTGTTGTTTGTTCCGGTAGAAACTTTTGGACGTATGCCGACTACGACTACTCAACAATAAGCTTTCACTGGTACTTTAAGATTAAAAACCCTTTTTTTTTGTTAGCCTATCGTAGTGTCCCACTGCTGGGCAAAGGCCTCCTCCCTTGATTTCCAATCGTCCCGGCTCCGAGCAAATTCTGGCCAGCCGTTAAGAAATGCGTCCAGGTCGTCCCGCCATCTTCGCCGCGGCCTACCACGTCTTTGCCACCCGTCTTGTGGCACCCACTCCGTGGCTAGTTTCGCCCACCTCTGTGGATGCATGCGGCAGACGTGGCCAGCCCAGTTCCACTTCAATCTGGCGGTCTTGGCACCAACATCAGCAATGCGGGTTTGCGTGCGCAGCGTGGTGTTCCGAACCCGGTCAGTTCGTTTCACGCCTAGCATGCTGAGTTCCATCGCTCTTTGGCAAACCTTCAATTTGGTCTTTTGTGACTCGGTAAGTGACCATGTTTGGGCACCGTAGGTTAGGACAGGCAGAATGCACATATCGACGAGTTTTCGCTTTAAGGCTATAGGGAGGTCCCCCTTGAGAAGATCTTTCCTTTGCATAAGTATTTTATTTTCTATCTCATAACTAACTTGCGATTAACCTTGGTAGTTTGAGGCCAAAGATATGGACCGACTGCTTTTGTATCGCAAGTGTGATAAGGTCCTGAAGCGAGTCGCTTTGCGCGAATGGAAGAATGACATCATAAGGATCACGATACTAGTAAATCAGATACGTTCTCCCGAGATCAGATATCGTTAAGTCACGATAATGTTGCTTTTGAACTTCAATAAAATAAGAAAATTATCAATGAAATATGAAGTAAATTACTGTCCAGCATCATTGTTAGTGTTTACACGTTATTTATTTATTCGGGTGTAGGTAAAGTCTATCTAAAGTTACTAGCCCAATATTGCTTATTTCAGAAGTAGGTAAATATTTGAAGGAAATATTTTGTTTTGCTTCGATGTTTTATTTGCACAAAATTGCAACATATCATGCTTTTGACGTAATATTATCCTAAGGGATCCTTTGTTTTAGCATAATTTTATTTATCCGAGTACTCTTCACGCGTAGGTAATTATTTTACAGGTACCATTTGCCTTTTCAGTATAATTATAAAAAAAACCTAACCCATTCTAAGTAAGGAGCATAAAAGATTTTTCAAAATATTTTCCGTTAAAGCTGGAGAAAAGTTATGCAAAATAAAATTCGGGCTAACAATAATTCCGGACAATTAAAACGTATGCCAAACAGAAGGAACCCTATCCAAGGACGTCACCAACTGTCTCAAGAAGAATATACATGGTTTTCTTGTATCACGATACGAATGATGTCGCCACGCCTGTTTGACGGTTGACCCTAGAATTGTGCTCCAGTAGACACAGAGCCTAGTCTCACGATAAGATCCACATTAATTTGGTTCAATTCAAAAGGGATCAGGCCATCGTCGCGGAAAGTTCCCGAAACATCAAATTAATTTCGCTCAACTGCGAGATGGTTAGCTTTCATGAGCTTAATTCTGATCTGATAATGGGAAAAGGTTTTTCTGCTTGACGGAAGTTGGAGAAAAGGGGTTTAGCCTACGAAAGTTAGATTAGGATTTGCAGACGCAAATTCAACCACTTCGAGAGGGTTCTTTTCTATTAAACTTCATGTGACAGACAAAATGCACTGCTGGACTCCGATAAAATTACATTAAAACTTAATTTCTGTTTTTTTTTTTGCAAATAATAATAAAATCAATGTCTAAATAGCATTAGTCCACGTAATTAACCTAAAAAGCATAAATAATTAGAAAATAATCACACATTGTCTTCGGTTTTTGCGATTATCACTGTAATATTAGTACGTTACTGCAGAGGCCGGGAAATAAAGGGTTGCCGGCCGAGTACATATAGACGGCCGAGCGTAGCGAGGCCGGATAGTTACGAGGCTGGTAACCCCTTTTCACGCCGAGGTATGTATAGCGCATTTCTCAAATACCTATCAATGCAATGAAACAAATTAAAAAACTCCAAGAAATCAAACTTTATTTTCTAGAGTAACTAAAAGTAAACTAGGTACATTTTCAGTTTTCTCTCCAAAAACTGTTTAATTACACATTTTTACCGCTAATATTTGGATGACATATTTTAAATGTGTATTCGTGTAGTTATATTTGCAATTTAAAATCATTGGAAATTGTTTAAGATGTGTTTTTGTTATGTTCATGTCGATTTTGTATAAATAAAACTGCAAAATATAGCAAACAATGTAACGTCAATATTTCATTGCATGTTTGAGAAAAAACTAATACTATTGAATTTCACAGCTTAACGTTTTGTAACCTAAACAGTGTTCGTTGCAGTTAGAATTGAGAAAAACATATTTTTTCTCCGACATGATAACGCTTATCTAAAACTACTCTCTTTAAAAATTTCCAAACGACAAAAAACCTGTGAAATGGAATAATATAGGCAATTTAACCCGTTCCAATACATATGTAGCTATTGGCTATTTACTAGATTTAGAAATCTGAAATGGGTAGTCTATTTTTACAGGCGTATATATTCTTATAATAATAAATAAAAGAAAATGTATTTACCAACAGCAACACAATTAAAATGTACAAAACAAAAAAAAAGAAAACTTAAACAATAGTGTGGTAAAATGGATTCAGACTCAGCGGAGTCGCTGGTTTTCAGTCTCCAACCATAATTTAATATCTAAGTACTTAATTCTAGACCTAACTAATACTAATATTCCTAGTTTACATGGAAACCATGGCGTTTCTTCATAAAATACACTAAAAATGACTAAATAGTTCAAAACTTTTAAAATTTGTCGGATAAATCATCAACCAAGCAACTGCACTAATAATTTCATACTTTGAAAGGAAATAAAAAAAATCCGATTCGCTTGGCACAGGCAGGACTGGTTATTGCGACCGTAAAGCAGGTTTTAACGTTGCGAGTTCAGCACTACATTTGTAGTAGACAGAGTTATTGGAGCGCACGGGGTTCAGAACCGAACTAAAGACGCTGTGTAGAGGAGCGGCGGCGGCGATTCTATACAATGGGCTAGACGACTAAAAAGAACTGTTTAGTCCGTCAGTTAGATTATAAAAAAATATTGTACACGTATTTTTTCTTTTGTGTGACAAACAAAAAATTACGAGGATAGAGGGGTTAGAAGTTTCGAGTGACGTCACTCCTTGTACAATTTTCACCTAGGAGTGACTTCACAAGCCCCCACTCCAGAAGTTTGATGATCTACTTATAAATTTATCGATTTTTAATATTTAGATTAACCAAAAAATACGTGTCCCATATTTTTCCATAATCTAACTGACGGACTAAATAGAATGATATAGTTTTAACCCAGTCGTCATCCCTATTATTGACCAACTTGAAAAAAAGAGGAGGTTTATACTAGCATTCAACCACCGTTTCGCCTGTATTATTCCCGTTAGTATCCCAGGGGAACTCCGTATCAGAATGAAAAGTATCATATGTTTCATTCAATCCAGGATTTAATTTACTTTTTTGAGAAACTTCGTCACAATCCATTCAAAAAGGGTTTTCAGAAATCATAAATCTACCATCTGAGGTGGCGGATCTTTTTGATAGATGTCAAAATCTTGTAGTGTGATGACTGATGACATCTAGTCAAAAATATTTGCCACCGTCCTGCCAGCTGGTGGATTTATTATTTCTGAAAAGTTTCATTGTTAGCGCTTTATTTAGTAACAAACATCCTAACATCTTCATAAACATTTACATTTAAATGCTATTAAGTAGGATCATTTAGGATACTAGGACTTTGTTACATCAGAGCTTTATCATTTAATATTTAGCCTATCTACTTCAAACTGGTAGTTATAAAATGACCTTTTGAAGAAAATTAGTGCACTAAAATTGTCTCCTACGTTTTAGCTATTTTAAAACCATTGAACAAGCATAAAAACACTTTGCACTAAACGATAGAACATTATGGACTAAATGTAAATCGTTGGTGTGAAATTTATCTTTACAGTATGCAAATTGAGCCCGACGGAGGTGCCAAAGTGCATTAAGCAATAAAATTTCGATTAGATGCATGTTTGTTTTTGTGTGGGTGGGAGAGGAGTGAAGAACACTTGGATGAGAACCAATTTTCGTCACGGCTCTATAAACATGACGTGATTGAAATGAAGTCTCAAGGTGCGTCTACGCTAGACGAGCCGAGCACGAGCGGAGCCGTTCTGGGCGTCGTTCGCGTCAGCGTCAAAGACTTACAACGAACGTACAACGATCACTCATCAACGAACGATCAACGATCAACGAGCGGGGGTATTTCCACCTGCTACCACCTAAATGTATGGTTGTAGTGCTAACAAATAGGGAAAAAAATTCCCAGCTGTTACCACTAAATCAATTTGGTGGTAACAGGTGGGAATAACCCCTCAAGCGTGATGCAAATCCCTTTATGTTCGTCAAAAAACCGACAATTGGCGGAGCACAGTCGAGCACGAACCAAATGCTCAAAGCGCGCTCGTGCTCGGCTCGTCTAGCGTAGACGCACCTTTAGTCTGTAGGGGTTGTTATGCAGACTATATTTTAATACATTTGTAAGTTAATGGATATGCAGCTATACGTTCAATGTACCGTAAAGCGTTTCAACTTATGATTCGAATAAGAATGCATTTTGTGTCATGTGATTTCCGCTGAAGCAAACAATTTAACTGCAATAACTCTGATCAAATTTGACATAGCTTTCTGTAGAAAAATATACATTTTAAGATAACCTTTTTATTTTCTTGGCTGTATTTTTTTTGTAAAGTTGCTAACTGCATGTAGAAAACTAAATCAAATGAACCCCAAACACTGTGGGTATATTTATTTTATTTATTTATTTAAATAATTAAACAGTATTAACAGTTACACACCAAGGCACTGAAATTCATACATACATATAACAAAAACACGTAAGTTTTTCTTATGTAACTTAAATGATCCTATGGCCACCTCTGCCGGCTCCATTTGGCCAAAAAATCGTTGTAATTTCAGTGCTCTCCGAAGCCGTAGAAATAGAAGAATCAATATTGATTCCGCTCCTAACTTACGTCCGAATACGTTTGACGGCCGCCACTTTGAAAGCGCACTGCTCTTGGCAGAGTTTTCTTTGTTTATTTATACAATCGCGACTTCATCCCGATACGGGCGTGGCGACCTTTTGTAACAACATGTCCCTGCCGTGACGAGACTGTCAAAGAATGGTGGAGGTGCTGGGATTTTACCATTAAATCGCTCTTTTATTTTGGCAGGATGTAGACCTCTACTTACGAGTACACACTTTTGATAAACAGTCGTTAGGTTGGGTTATGTTGACCGAGCGAGTGTGAAGCGCGAGTGGAGCGTCTCCGTTTCAGCTTGGACACAAATGCTTTCATATGGCTGACAGGCATCTCTCCGGATGTTCTGCTCTACATGCCGCATTTACCTCTATGAGGTTTTGTGAACAGGTTAGATTTTTTCTGTCCATTCAATTTTTGTTTTTTTTTTTTCAAAATGGCGGAGCCATATGCGTGGACAGACTCACAGATCCACCAGTAGGTATGGAAGTTGGAAACGATATCCGCTGTTGGTGCAATAACCTGCTGCCTGAAATGAATCACATCGCGTATTTTATTTCTACTAGTAAATTAGGTAGGAGGGTAAATTTCCAGCGATTCTACCACAGCGGGCATTGTCATTACCGCTCAAGCAAATAACTTTGCAACGAATGATGAAAAGAGTTGAGTTTTCCAAGGAACGAAGGCAGGATCGGAAGAATCGAGGCAAAGACCGAGTTTATAAATACTTCTTGCCGCTTGTCATTTCCTTGGAGTTTTAGTGAACTGCTAAACGCTCGAAAATTCCCACAGATAGTATACATCAAAGCAGTGGTGGATTTGCAATCTAGGCTCGAGCGAGGCCATGTAGTAAGTACCAGGCTGCCTCCTACTCAGCACCCATCATATACGAGTAGACTGGCCGCCCTAGGCCCGGCCTACTGGGCTTTAGGGCAAATCGGCCACGGGTCAAAAGTAGGTTTTTACTGTCATGGGAAAATACAAACGAGGTAACATTGGACTATTCATATCTTTGTAAACGTCTTTAACTATTATTACTGATTGCTTTGCTCTGTCATTTTATTACGTCATTCACGACACAGAAATGTATATATTTGGTCACTTAACCGTTAAAAAACGTCTGCTTATTATTTCAATAACTCAGTTCGATGAATATAGTACTTACTGTTTGTTCCATACAAAAGGGATAAGTCTGAAACTGTTTTAGTCTGCTTCAAATTGCGTTATTATCCTCTAACAATAATGTTTATATTTTGTTAGGACTAATTTTGTTAGCAATGGGCCATTATATTTATTTATAGCGAGCCTTACAGTTAAACGAGGGCATTGTTTGGTATAATTTGACACTGCGAATGACACATGGCCTAATTTAATTACATATTAAGCCAAAAAGCCCCGATCCACGTAAATTATTTACAAGTGGCTCTTTGAAGACAATTATTTGGAGGCCGAGATATAATTAGAGCAATATTAATACTAATGTGTTCTCAAATAAAAGCCTTCGGCCGTTTTATTAGGTGTTTTCGTATGTGGCACCAGCAAACCTTTTTTTTTCAAATGTTAGGTAATACATTTATTTTCATTCAGATCTCAATATTAGCACGCGAAGTATATAATTAATTAGCAGAGAGATATTACTGGCATTTGTTTAAATTTTGGGTTGGGCAGATTAAAAGTATAGCCCAGTATGTAATTTAATGTAATTAATTTAAATAGTTTTAATGATTTAGTGCTAAGTTACCTACTAATGTAATTGTAAGACCTACTAACACGTTATGGATATGTAAATTGTCCGAAATAAAGATTATTATATTATATAATTATATCAAGAACTTATAATTAATATGGAAATTTCAAAATCTACAAGGAACTGAAAATTTGCGAGTGATATTCATTTATTATCCAGGATCGCGTATGTAAACATCTAACCAAATCTATAGACTGTCAGAATCAAAATCAGAAAATTTTATTGTCACACTCATACATTTAACACGTTGTATATAGGTACCTAAGTACTTACAATGATGTCAAATAAGATAGAGAGTGCCTCGTCTATCGATACATAAAAAAAATAAAAAAAAATATTATAGAAATATTTATGTTTATATTATAAATTATAAACATAAATATTTCGCAATTGACTACTTAAGTAATTATCGAGTTACAGTTAATTACTAAGTTCCGAAGTTCCATAATTTTAATAATTATATATATATTACAAAATTGAATTTTAAATCTCATATCTCAATCATTTCTTTCGGTGTCAAAATTCGAATAGTCATGTATAAATGTCACAAGGGATCAAAATGATGTACATTGAATGCAGAGTGAGACAAAGTATTGTACAATAGAAATCTTAAAAGTGTTAATGCCCGAAGTAAAAATTGATTTTTTACCGTGTAAGTCTGTACCATGTCTGCTTTTCACACCAACTATGTGAAACAAACGGTAAATGACCGAGGATTTGACACTGTCCCAGTATTGCCATCTTCATTGTTAAGTCATTAGCAATAGAACTGAGTTTAAACATGGTGGGTTTACATATACAGATACAAGAAATCACAGTACATAGAAAAATTAAATGGTACTCACCTGTGGTCCAGACCCAGAGAGTGTGGTCTGGTAGTGTGGAGAGATGGTGGGTTTACCTTATGTAATTTAGATGATCCTTTGCCCATGCACCTTCCAACCAATAGAGGTGCCAGTAGGGAGTCTAGTAATAATGGGCATTAGCGTATTAAACGCTATATGTTTAATATTACGTATTGAGCAAATAATTTATACTAGGATTCTTTTTACCCAACTAAGCCGGAGCACAAAAGACATTTAACTTATTGCACCTCCATAAGTAATTTTACCAAATTAGCTGTCGTTAAAAGGGATTCCTAACCACTATTTCGTTTAGAAAACCGGGCAAATAGACTATAGAGGCACAGGTACATCAAGTCATATGTATAATCTTTACTCCCTTGGCAAATAAATCATCATCCTAATTATGTACGGGATAGCTGTCCCTACCCGCGTCACGGCGCGCGTTGTTTCGAATTAGGGGGTTCATAACAAATCGAATTTGTCAAAGTTACTTCTATCTCTGGGGCCAAACTCTTGACGGCAGGGTTTGTTGCGGAACATATAGTTTGTTTCACAAGAACTGGCGTATATCACATGTGTAACTGTACGTTATTTGCGGAAAGCGTGACTTCATCCTTTTTTCTTTATTTACCTAACAACAACAATAAAAAAATAACTTTTACTTTCCGACGTTTTGGAATAATTGCATGTGCCGATAGTAACTTTAAAAAATACTACACTAGCTAGTTGATAGGTACTTCATGATAAGATTAACCTGCATGATTAGATTAGATTATCGCATAAAAATAAAGTCCACAAGTTACTTGCCGTCCTGTAGGCTTACGATGCTACGCTTTGTCGCGCGATAAATAAATGATAAAGCATCCGTCACTCTCACAAACTAAAGAAAAAGTTGATTGACCCAATTAATAATTACAATACTTAACCCTGTGTAGGCAAACAATCTATGTTATTGAGAACTGTGGTATGCTGGAGGTGTAACGGTAACAAGCCAATCTCTAATCAATTGAATTCATTCTTTTTTGTAAGTAGTTCTTTTACAAGTCCGATCCTTCCAGTGCTTTGAAAACTATGATCTTTGGAGAAAAAAAAAACGCCAAAAGGAACCCACCAGTTTCTTTAAAAAACAATAACGTGAGACTATTATGTGGCATGATTAGGTACATCAAAATTAATGGTAATCTAATCACACTAATATTGTAAATGTGAAAGTTTGTGAAGATGTTTGGACGTTTGTTACTAAATATCGGGGTAGCAACTGAATTAATTGAATTGAAATTTGGCATGCAACTAGACCAAGTCCTGGATTGAAACATAGGATATTTTATTATGTAATGTTGTATTACGTAAAAAATAATTGTATCCATCTACAATCACAATGGTTCTACGATTTTATTACATTTAAAGATTGAGCCTCCATGCTAAAACTTTTCCAACTTCCTTGAACCCGATGGTACAAAGAAAACTCAACAATTATCTTTCTTAGATTACTCCCATTGATCTCGCTATTGAAAGGCTGTGCAGCGAGGAAGTTAATTACGACGACTCAGACCAGACTAAACAAAAGACTCAGTTTGTATTGTAGCCAACTGAAACAACGTCTTTCAACTTGTACGGCGAGAAAGGGCAATCGTTTATGTACTTCGCTGCCCGAGAGGTTTCTTTATCTGCTTTTTACCATTTGCTGTCAAGGGTCGATTTTAGGGGCTTTTCCAGCGTTTTTTTTGTCGTTTCTTATGACATTAGTGTCCCTCGTTTTTTGCCGCGAAGGACTATCGATCAAGTGACAACTTTGGTTTAATCATGTGTAGGCTCGATACCGTCTATCGCTTATAATAAAAGTGAACTGTGATCACCGCCGCTTGCTGCTATAGGTATTTGCTGGAACACGAATGAAAAAACTGCGGTCGAAACTGCCTGAAATCAACCCTCAACTAGAAATACTGTTCGCGTTATATTTTATATAGTTAATGGAATTTTTTTGATTCTTTACAATTTAATGTGGAAATTTCTTTATTATGATTATTGATACAAAGAACAAATACATTAAAAAAAAAACCGGTCAAGTGCGAGTCGGACTCCCGCACCGAGGGTTCCGTACAAACTCGTCAGTAGATACGTGAATATTTCAAGAAAAACTGTATGGTGGGACAAACTTAACTTTGCTCTTGTAAAACTGTTGTCCCCATACATCGACATATGCCGCGGTTAGTTTAGTAGGAGCAAATAAGGTTGTCTTACGATTTTTGCGAATTTCGAAAAAACGCTGCAAGTTAGGAAAACCGTTTTATTTTTCCTGTAATATTTAGGATAATATTAATAATCGGTAATTATTACAGATTTTTCTGTTCAGTATCTCCGGAGATAATAGGGGGGGAATGGTATTTTTTTTAACGTTTTTTTGTCTTCAATCAAAAACTACATGTCTAAGAAATAACTGGCCAAGAGCATGTCGGACCATGCTCAGTGTAGGGTTCCATAGCCGTAACTATAAGGTAAAAAATACGATGTTAAAAAAATATAACAACAAAAGAGCGTATCTTCATAGCAATTACGTCCTTTTGTTGAGAAGCGCAGTTTATCGGCAATAACTCAAAAACGGTTAATCCGATCTTGTTGAAAATAATTTTCTTTGAAAGTATTAATTGAGCGTTATCTTTGTAATTTTTTTTATATTTTTCGGACACACGGTTTAGAAGATAGAGGGGGGGGGACACAATTTTCACAACTTTCGGAGCGATTATTTCCAAAGGTATTCACTTAATCAAAAACATTACTTAAAAACCTTAAAATGTTTTCAAAAGAGCTGTCGAACTATGTACCACACGTTGACATTTTGTGAAAAAAAATTTTTTTAGCTTATGTTACATGTATGGAGTGCCCCCCCTAGATTTTTTTATTTTTATTATTTAACTACTAAACTTAGTTGCGGCATCTACAAGACATCTATATTCCAAATTTCATCAGTATAGGTCTTGTAGTTTTTGAGTAAAATGCCTGTGACATACGGACGGACGGACGGACGGACGGACGGACGGACGGACGGACGGACGGACATGACGAAACTATAAGGGTTCCTTTTTAGCCATTTAGGCTACGGAACCCTAAAAAAAGAAAAACGGTTTTGGAATTACCATATTAAGCCCTTTCATTTGATATCCCACTCGATATATTAGCTCAAATTTGGATTTACGACATCCCATTTCGGTCCCCTTTAAAAAAAAAGTAAAAAAGGTATAAGATTTTTTTGCTGTCCCATAGGCTCGAATTAGCAGTTTTTAACACTATTCCAAATTTCAAGTCGATAGCATCAGTAGATCCTGAGATATCTTACTGTGACAGACGGACAGACAGACAGACAGACAGACAGACAGACAGACAGACAGACAGAGTCGCACCATAAGGGTTCCTTTTTTACCATTTTGGTACGGAACCCTAATGAAGTGGCCGAGTGGTGTAGTAATTAGCAAGTTGTGGTCCCGACAACACAGATACTAGTTCGAGTCTGGCCTTGACTAAAATAGGTAATGTTTAATTTTTCATTGTGTTTGTCTTAGTACCGATAAAATCGTAGAAATACAGTAAATCTTGAAAGAAGTATGTAGGTATAAGGTAAAATAAGCTGCGATTGGATAGTTGCAGGTTATTTTACCAGATACCTACAATTATTCCGTTCGCCTAATTTGCTAGTGGCCTTTTTTTCCCAAATATTTTATTTTCATTTGGCATTGTTTCACAAACTTGTTTTTTTCATTCGCATACTTTCTCAGTCTTTATTACTCTCAAGGGATAAAATTCGTGGATACTTTTTTCATAGAGTGGATTCTCCCTAGTCAAATATTTGTGTAATGTGACTTCCGGTTTAATAACTCTACTATAAACATGATGTCGTTGGCAAGTCGATGAGAGATGTAGGTACACTAGGTACGCACCATGGATGTTGATACCGAGTCTGTGCAGTCCGTAAGCAATTAAAGGTTGGGACACACTGAGCCCACGTACGCAACGTATGCAATGCACATGAAACATACTTGTGATACGTAACGCAACGCAATGACAAGTATGTTTCTAAGCATACAAATTTCAGGGTCCAGATTTAGAACAATAATTGACATTGACAGTATTGTTTGTCTTCAGTTTAATACGCGTATGATATTTGTGTAACGAAATAAATAATAGAGTTAAAAGAACACTATTCAAATATATTAACTGAAAAATAATTCTTAGGTAAATTAAGACAATACCAATAAAAGAGAATAGTAAAATTAAACAGTGGTAAAAAATAATAATTGGGGAAAAATGCCACTAAGAAATTATGGGATCGGAATAATTGCTACCAAGCAAAATTTTAATTTTGGAAATCATGAGCCACACTCTTAAAGCACGATGCCCTGCATACCCGAAAAAATGTGCCAATCGCTTTTATAATAAATAACTTTGACGTGGAAAATTCTATCTTCGAGTTATGTGAATTGTGAAAACGCTGTATCAGCCGCCTACATGGATAAGTTGGAAACAAAAAGGTTTCTATTCCTGCCACGTCGTCCTTTCAGGTTAAGCTGAGCGAAAATTCTACGATTTAACAAAATAGCCGCAATTTGTCGAGATTCCTCTTAACACTCTTTACATTGTCACGTAGGCTACCTAGACCCGGTTAAATGTCTATGTATGATAGCTACCTATTTATAGTTACCAATTTTTTTTTAATTTCTTTGGTTTTATCCTTTTTATATTCATGTTCCTCTTTTATTCTATCACTAGTTGTGTCTCTTCCAACATTTTTTGTATTTCTTTGTCTCTGTCTATCCATGTTTCTGTCTTTCTTTGGCTCTGCCTATTGCCATTATAATCCACAAAGATAGACGGTTACTCGCAACATGAAATAATTCCGTATTATATTGTGGTCTTTGGTTATAAACCGAAACATTTTAGCTCATTAAGATGCTCAAAGACGCTTTATTTCTAAACAATACACGTAAGTGTCTGCCCTTAGGTGCATATGTATTGTCTTAAAAGCTAAATAGTAGAGCTGTAATAACTACAGATAATAATGACATTATCAACAAAGCTGTACACATATGCAACGTCAATAATCTAAGACTGCTTGATGGCGATATCTAAGGCTAATTGGTTTACCGCATACAATACGGATTTGAGAAGCTAAACAAAGACCTAAACAACCTAAAACGAACTCTATGCAACACTGTTACGGTTCAATATGGCTTGGCGGAAACTGATCAAAATATTTAGACGTACAAGAAATTCACGTCTGCTGCTTAGACTGAGGTTATTATTATAATGAAGTCACAGTCATCTTTTGATAACAATCACTTTACGTAACGAGTGCTTGGCTTAAGCTGTTTGACGTTTTAATTATGTTTGAGGTTTCATAATCAAAAGGATTTTAATGATCATAGGTATTGATATGTCGAATCATAATTAAATAATGTTACATGAGCCAAAAATATCAGAACCATATAATACTAAATCCTTTTTAAGGTTGGTTATGAAACGCAGGCAGTTGCAGATTAAAAAGAGGAAATATGAAGTTCAAAGATGAAATGTCAGTCTTCTTTGGAAAACGAAAGGTATTGTGCTGATTTCTGCGAATTAATCATGTGACGCCCCCGGTAGGACCTGGCTAGCATTTCACATACAACTAGGGTCGGGCGGAATGCAGATTATTGCAGATTATCTTCGATTTCTAACATAAAAGTATACTTTATCAACCCAAACATGAGAGGATGCCCTGTTATAAAACATTTGTTATCGATCATGTTGTACCCAATTACTGTGAGTTTTAAACGAAACGTTATGTTAGTTTAGTGATTATGCGTTATGTTATAGTTAGTTTTATAAATGTTATCGTGTTTTATAACGTTATATAGCATTTATAACAGCCAATATGGGAGCACATTAGATTGTGTAACGACATACGTCAAGACCAATACACCACTAATCAAACTGGGGCGGACATTGGATTATAACACAACCACCAAGATGACCAAATGTGATCAGAAACCCGAAAGTAATGTTTTTAGGCCTTCCTCGTATAACTATTATCATGATTAATTTTATGACCTTCGATAGTCTTGTCGTCAATTGCATGCCACTCGGTAATAAATAGAAGATGAAATGAATGACTTTTGTACATAAACATCCTCTAACACAACAAAATGGGACAGATGAGTAAAATTTTGTGAATTTGTTTAAATCTTTGTTACTTATTTTTTAAGGCGGTAACAGTTAAATAGATTTATACAAACCAGTTACAATTTGAAATATAAAATATCTTATTATTTTAACAAAAAGGTCTCCAGAAAGTCCCTTCGTAAATAAACACATTTTTACGCCATTAAATACCATTTTGTTCAAGGGTCAATTGCAGAAAATATGTACCTTTTACTTTTTTTGTCTGATCATGGTGTGTCTTATACCATTTTACTCAGAATCATGAGCACTTCTCATTTATGAAATAAAAAAAGTTGTCCCATTTGTGCCAACTTTTCCGTACAAACTTTGAATCGCAGTTTCGTTACGCCCAAACTCAATATAGGGGATTTTTTTTATCAGCTTCGTTACTATTTTCCCCTATATTTAGTTTGGGTGTAACGAAACAGATTCAAAATTTGTACGGAAACGCTTGATTGTTTGGGATATTTGAGACCGCTAAAAGGTACATATTTTCTGCAATTGATCCAATATTAAGTGAAAATTGTGAAAGCTTAAATCAATTTAAAGTACCTTATCTATTATTAAAGAGCTATTTTGTGATTTCAGACAGCATACGTAAAAGATAAATAGTACTGTTGATATTATATAATTGTCGTACTAAGTCTTTCTAACTATTATAATCTGGAACATTATGAAGCCTAATTCTTAGATTTAGTATTTCAGCTTCATAATCACTGCGATTGCAACAAATTGATTCCACTAATTTTTAGTGCTTTAATATGTACACCACGCATGTTAAAGGGTTATTCTTCAGAAATATGTCTGCGACTTATTCCTCTGCCTCCATACATTTAGTATGAAAAGGGGCCAGAGGAATAAGGTGACCGCAGACATATTTCTGAAGAATAACCCTAAAGATGACTAAAACATTGCCCCTGTATAACCCAACCACGTTTCACTATATTTTATTTATCCAGGACATAGTAACCCAATTGCGAGACACCTGGGCCGCCATCGCTCTCCCATCGCACACGATTCGCTGACGCCACTAACATTTACGATTCTACTAAACCTCTACAATTCATGCTCGTTGCCATTCATGGCAGGTAAGGCCTTAAGTACACAGTCATAAAATTCACATAGGTTTGCTTTGGGTATTATTTTTTCCCACCTCTCGGCTCGCACCCTCACTGAATAAAAATCTGACCTTTTTCTAGGCCATTTACATTTTTATTGTCGCTTTGGCGACTCAAAAGTGATGCCTGTTTGTTTTAGGACGAATATGATGTGAATTGATTATTTATTATCAAAACGTAGGCGACAAATCTATGTTATCATATACACAAATGTGCGCACTTCTATTTCGATTAGAGTTCGTTTTGAAACTTTGGCCGTGAGCATAATAAATAAAATTTCTTTAGGTTTAAAGTATAATAAATCAAATCTAACTAAGCCAGGATTTTCAGTTACCGAGAAATCAAGAACTGTTTAAAACGTTAATTCGCGCTCTCATATGAAATCCTTTATATTTTCTAATGGGTGTGGAAATGAAAGTTGACTGAACACCTGTCGGTCTAATGATAGATGGAATTGTAATTTGTCTTAATAGCTAGATTTCTATTTATTAAGATATTAGATAAGGACGCAGAGACGTGAGTCGAGGGTCAAAAAGGGGGCTGACGAACGAACCAAAGAAAACGTAAGTAAATGGTTATGAAAATTGAAAGAAGAGAAAGACTTGCTTACATAGAAACCTACTCAACGATGTAAAAAGAATAAGACACAAATGGAAATAGCATTTTAGTATGTCCTACGAAAAGAACATACCTACTCCTCCGATCCTCGAATAAGTAAATCGACATCGTAAAGTCATTTTTTCTGTAGTACCCTCAACAACCGATGTATGAATCTGATTTGTATTTGATGGATTTTCTGTCGTACGTGTCTTATTTTGATCTTATAAGAGAGCTATGTCAATACTAAAGCGATGAGACATGAATAAAAAAATACAAGAAGTGGCTATAAAATAAAATTATTGAAACATACCGCTTTCTGTTGCAGTTTCACTTGTCTTTTGTCAAAGGCGATAGATATGTGGCAACCATCTACCACACTCCTGAAGACCTCCAGCAGCTTGCGGCGCGCTCGTGGACCGCGAGCGGACCCTTGGAGATTTATGGCCCTGCGACATAAAAATCAGGAAATCTTATACTCTCCTGCCTGAGCGTGTTGTTCTGACGACATGTTCTAATGGAGATGGAGATGGACACACGTCGACTTGGGGTCGAGCGGCTACACCGAACCTTGAAGGCAGCAATAATGGCGCACAACGATCCAACCAATACAGAATTTTGATGGACGTGTGGATACAGGCCCAAGATCCTTTTAGGATTCGATCAGATAGATACATACACTGATAGTTTGGCCGAACGTTCTATAAAGTCACCACTATTTACGTACAACCTAATTGAAATCCGGGATAGGTATGCATAAAGTAGAGGAATGAGGTATAATATTACTCAATTAGTTACTGTGACACGCCTGTGAGTATCCTGAACCGATAATCAAAGGCCCATTGAAAGGAGAAACTGGCGCCCAACGTGGGGCGTCTTTTAGCCGTATCCCGGTTTCAATTATGTTGTTTGCCTAAAGTTAATAACACTTTAAATAGTATATTTAATCCTTAAACCTTTTAGTGATCATTCTAGAACCGAAAGTCTACACTGGACATATCCACAGATCTAGATCCTCGTCGCCAAGGCTTACGCTCATAAATCCCAGCCGGCACTCGATCGATGCCCCACTTATGATACATAGTTTCCTGCACCGGACTCTCACGATAAAACGTTGATTTGTGATCTCCAGCGTATGGGGGAACTTCTATTTCAATCGAATGTGTTTCGAATGGGGGTAATTGAATTCGTGCCGGTAATGTTTATGGCGCTGCAAATTTTAAGTGCGCTATTGCGATTAAGGTATCTTGTGACGTTCTTTAAAGATTGTTGATTTTGATAACCTTGAGGACCAAAAATGTTTGACCCCACATGCACTTACCAATTTTTTTACCAATAAATACGTCCGTGGTGATTTAAATTTGATTAACCCTACAGTGTGATTACGCAAATTTTCCGACACGTAAGTATGGAACATCTTTCAAAGCTGTTTTTTGCAGGCTAAATTTCGCGATAATATGATGCCACTGATTTTATAGCGTAACAGGATATTTCTCATTCTTAGGGTACCTCAAAAGTAAAAAAATTGAAACCCTAATAGGATCACTTTGTTTTTGAAGTGAATTTCTTTTAAACATGTAAAATATCTTCAATTTTAGAAACCAAATGTAAAACATGAAAATAACGCTCCGTGACTGTCAAACTGACCATACATAAGAAGCACTGTATACAATAATTATACGATTGCTTAACCTTGACCTTTTATGGATCTCTGGCAGTGAGTAATAAATAGGCCTTACATCTAAAATTCAACCTTTCCCGAAGTGCGTAGGCGGAAATCCGATTTAGATAGGTACTCATTAATTGTTGGTAGGTCCGATAAGTAGGATGGAATTTGTTTTAGATAGGTAAGGGGACATAGTCTAGAGATTACTGTGTAAACTTAATTAATTAAAAATGACTTTGGAAATAGGATGTGAAAATACCCCTATAAAAAAGATAGCGAAATAAATAAATACAATGTCTACAAACTTGAAACAGACTGCCGAATCCAAACTGTTTGGTAAGGACCATACATATGCGGTCTGCGACTTTCTCTAGTACTGCCCGTTGAGTGTACATAATTTTACACCTTCCTCTGGCCAGTACGTGGATTTTTCTACCCGCGTAACTAGCAATAAACTGCCACTTATACTTATATATAGCCTTAGTGACGTAATAGATGTACTATTACATCACCAAGGCTATATACATATAAGTGGCGTATGAAACGAGTGGGCTAAATGAGGATACGACGTTTTTGCGAATAAAAACTAATACTTATCATTTAGAGCTTATGTTTTTGTACTTATTTAATGCCACACCTGGCCATAATGTGACATTTTCCGCACGCTGCGCGTACGGAAAAAGCCGCTTTCTGGCCAAGTGTACACATAAAATGATGTATACAACACGGGAGGTAATAAAGAATGCTCTCGATCGCATATTTACGTCCCTCGCTTGCAGCTCGGGCCGCAAACTTCTGCGATCTCGGCCTTTCTTTGTATTACCACCCTAGTTGTGTAATGTACTATTGTGGGTTATCTAACCTCGTCGTGTGGCACACGGCGGTGTCGGCGTTAGGCGGGTATAATATCCTAGCGCCGAGCCCCACGGCGTGCTGTCATTAATCAATTGGCGGTAATTACAGCACTAGTGTGGTAATGTAAAGTAAAAAGCACTTGTGTGTAATAAACTGCGTTCCGTGCGTAAAACCATGAAATAAGAGTCACTTTATGAGCAAGTATGTTGAAAAATATAATTATTTACTTATGACAACAGTATCTCCTACGTAATCACAAATTTGTTCACAGGAAGCGGCATATTGAATCATGTGTAACCAGTTGACTAACTTCTAATTAAACACAAGACATTACCCGTTCGGTATTGTCAGAAACGTTAACCCAAGCGTAACCCTCAAGGCAAAGACATTGCAAATCAATTGCCCTGCACTGTAGGCAGTACCTACGGACAATTATACCGGCAACTCGAATTTTGGGTTCAAGATTCGACTGCAGTGCTTGGTTTTAGGGTGAGGACGCAGTGAATGCAATCGAAGTCAACTTCGAAAATCTTCTATCTATTATAAAATTGTAGAAAGTCTGTGTTTGGACATAAAAGATATCTTCAAATAAGTTTTTGTTAAAAAATGTTTTTTTTGAGACCAGCCTTTATTGCCGACTGTATTTTTTTTTAACTGCACGCGTGCATACTGCACGTCCAAACTAACAAAATGAGCCCAAATACGGTGAATTTATCTTGTGTAATTTAAATGATCCTATGGCTACTGTCCGGTTCCATTATCACATCAGCTTCATGTCATAATAATATTGCATTATCGTCTAAAAATTTCAGTTCAATCGAAAACCGGGAAGTGGGTCAAATTTAACTTGCATGATTTGATTACAGACACACGGACAGACACGCCGGGACGGGTAAAACTAAATAACAGCGTGTAAAAAGTAACTGGAGTGTTAAAAATAAGCAACAAAACTAAATAAAATGTTTTTGGAATATTTGTCTGTTTGTTTGTACGCACATCATTCAAAAACGATCAGGCCGATTTTCATTAAATTTAATATATATGTAGATTATGACCCCGGTTAACATAAAAGATACTTTACCCGACTAAACCTTAGCTTTCACTTATTTCACTTCAGCGACCGAAGTTGCAAGCGGGTCCACTAGTCTTAACTGAAGAATAAGAATTCAATTATAATTTAAAAAAAAACGGAACGTTTATCTGGAGACTAGTTAGGCTAAATCATATAGTACCGAACCCCTATGGTTACCAAGTATAGTTGGCTACAAAGAGAAGCATAAACCATGTTTTATACAGCAACCTAGTTTTTGTAGCAAAGCTAAATTATGTGATATTTCTGGCCCCTAAATACTGTGGTCAGTGACCGCAAAGCTTAACAATGTGTTGATAATAACGTGCTTGTGAACCATATGTATACAGATGTTGAAGTATTATATCCTGCGTGAGTAAAGTTACACTAACAACCTAACTTGAAACTTGTTAACATATTATTACACCATTATAGGAACCAAAATTAGCATGCGGCAACAATTATCGAGTCGCTTAACGCGGTGTAAAGAGAACGAGGGTCAGGTTTTTGAATTATAGAAATAGAATCAGAAGTGAGGAAACCCGTAAAAGAATCAAGGTTACTGAAGGTAGCTCTTGAAGTTAGCAAGGTAAAGTGACAATGAGTGAGAAATCGATGACCAATGGGGCGTAAGTCTTGAAAGGAGACCACGAACCGAAAAATTCACGTAGGTCATCTTACGTAGGTTAAGAAAGCTATGTTGGTTATAACTTTCTAATAAAGAAAAAGATATGATATGGTGTCTTGAATAATCTTAATTATGAGTAGCTTCAATTTTTAATGTCATAATAAGAGAAGTAAGAGAATAAATGAAGCCATTTTTTTCTTGTAGCGTTAACTCATTATAGATTATTAAAACTACGATTTTTACAGTTTATTGACCTCCGTTTCAGCTTGAGCAAAAATGCTTCCGTATGTTCGACTGTTCTCAACCGATTCTTGTAAAATTTTGTGAGCAGGTTCGATAATTAAAATTATGTATTTTTTTTATCATCACTACAACTCACAACGCCACTAGTTTTAAAATCTAAGTGTATTTATAGATGATCGCTTCCTCTCATCAATAGATGCAAACCCGGTGACAGACTGCGGTGTAGTGACGCGTGAATTTCCATCTACCGTCGGAAGGTATTAATTAATGTAACCATCGAATGTTCGGGAACGTTCACGAACAAACTAGTTTGATAAACAATGGGATCTGGAGATTAATTATTATATTACGAACTAATAATTAATGATTTGTGTTGACGTACCATAGCAAGCTGCAAATATCAATTCCCCGTCCGTTACTTGATTTTTACCCGACTGCGGCGAAGCCCAAAGGAGGGTTATGTGTTTGACCTGTATGTATGTATGTCCGTTCCTGTGTCCGCTCGTAACTGCTCAACGGCACATCCGATTTTGATAAATGATACATCATTAGATTCGTCTTGATAGTGCGAGTGTCACTGGGCATGAAGTTCGTTAAAAAAAACAAAATGGCGGATTTAATGCAGTTTCAAAGTGCACCGCGGTCGGGTTTTTTTTAGTAAAAATGTGGTTATTGGTAGTTTATATGCAACTTGTCTTAGAGATAATTAAGAGAATCAAGTAGCATTTTTAACATAAGCCTCTGCAGCGGCAAAGTGTAAAGACGAACAAGTAGTTCAACTTCGGCCATTTAGGAGCGCGCGACACGTATTCACATTGCGCGCGACAGCACGTCTGTGTGAGTGCGATCCATACTGGAGCATTCTTACGCATTCTTATTTCTTTGCTTGTAGTGCGTTCGTGCACGGCGCGCACACATTAAAGCGCGTGATGTACCTTTTGAAGAAAGAAAAAATACTGCTATTATACTGCGGCTGCGGAGCCTACAATAGCGGCCCGTTGCGGCACATCATATAGAGTCTGTGCGGAAAGAGAATAGGATTTAGATTTGGGGGCGCTGTAATGCTTTTCTACCGTATTTGCCATACTGGTTTGGTTAGTTCCACTTTTCGCCACGCCTATTCTCTTTTCGCACAGACTCTATGGCCGGAGCTCCTCAGGAGCTCACGGCAGGGGTTGTGGGGGTGCTTGCCTGACGTCCGGGACGCCAAGGCCAGACTGCACCTGCTGCTTCTCTGCCCTGGCACTACACAGAGGATTAATGTCGGAGAGTAGCCTAGGAAAAATGTTTCATGTACAAGGACAGTTTAATTATAATTATGTAAGTTATATTGATATCAGTAGCATGGCATCCAAAGAACTTGATTCCTACCGGCTTGCCTAAGGCGTCAGGCGTTTGACGACCTTATTCTAAAGGTCTTAAAGAAAATGTACGCCAAGTGTGCACCGGCTTGCCCAAGGATATCTTTTACGCCACGCCACTGATTGATATACATAACAGTTTTAGACATAAAAATACGAAACGTTAATCAATTGAAAGTCCATTTCGAATATCGAAAAACTAAAAAGCTTATGAAGAAGCAATCTGGCAAAGTCTTTAATACGTCTTAGGTAATCTTGAAATTGCTAGAGATTTATCAAAGCTTAGGAAATGATTTCCCGGGACCACGCCACGACGAAAGGTTAAATAAGGTTCTTTTATACGTGTTTTCTTACATACAGGTTGATGAAAACATGAAGGATAAAGTTTAGTATATTAAATATCAAAGCTATTATTGTCATGCAATATCCTGATTCATGATATTTTAGAGAGAAATTGTTTTTTTTTTGTGAATGTATCAATATTTTAATTTTAAATGAACATTTAATATAATAAAATTAAAGAGACACTTTAAAAAATATATGATTATTAAAAAACGTTACCTTTTTAAAAATATCTTTACCCAGGAATATAAAACATATAAAATTACCTACCAACAAAAAACCACTGCTACTAATATGAAGGAAATAAAAATTTGAAATAAAACTCATTCAATTAATCGGCAGGACGAATAACAATACTAAAATATCCCCAACGAACACGTGCGTACACTTGAAACTTTAGAGCTGTAATTCAAATAAATGTTTTTTTACATTTGGTGAAAACCTACCATGAAATATAATTTTAATTGTAACTTCGTATGTTTTTTTTTTCATATCTACACCCCACCGCACCCACAAGCCTTTAAATATGGTGACTTACGACAATCCAGTATGACATTATCAGTAATATTAACCTGCATGGTTGGATTACTTAAAGCAATGTGACTAAATCTTGACAAGCTTAAATAGGCTTTTTAAAATACACGTATTTTACTGGGCACGGTGAATTATTTCGTAAGTCGCGTGAAATAGTGATATAAGTAATAAGAGACAAAAGCAAAGAAGCGTTTATTATACATAGTTAAGTATTATTTTTCTTATATTATGGGTATCCAATCAATACATACTTATCTTAATACCTACATAGTTAAGTATTATTTTTCTTATACTATGGATATATCTAACATTTATAATAAATAAATAATATTAGTTTTTCTCGACATCAACATACGTACTCAACTCATATTATAATTATTAAAAGTTTAGTTTTATCACACCTTTACTTTTGAATTTGATCACTTTGATCCGGTATAGAGTTTTAAAAAAATCAAGAAAATTGTTTACAACATAAATCACTTAGAGGGCATACTGTATACTTCCATCGAGTTACCTCTACGCCTGCATGAGAAAGGATTTGGATAGCACGCGGTCCGTAATCGCCTTAAGCTTTTCCACTATCGTCCTTACTCGAGGAAAATAAGCCTTAGGCAATTGGCGTACGCCCATTCAGTTTAAAACGGAGCCGACACTCGAAACAAAGCTACATTAACCTTGGCTTATCAGCCAGTTACTCATTTGGCGGGGGTCCAAGCTTCAGTATTGCACGATGCAGACCCCACATCTTAGCAAACGATTGTCAGGCAGATTAAAAACTTGATATCTTATTGTGACTAATACCTAGTTCGCTTTTTTAGGCATTTAAAAAAAGGTAAACAGAAAACTAGTAGATCAGCCAATGGTATTATACCATAGTAACGAAACATTACTTTGATTGCTTTCAGCCCCGAGTCACATGCTTTTTTGTTTAACTTGTTTTAGATACCTAAGAACAGAGATAAGTGAGAGTGGCGCGGCGTATCTAACAAATTTTTGGATAAGCTGCAACAGCACGTCTAGCATAACTGGCCGCGACTTCGTTTCTCGCGCGACAGAGCATCACCTGTCACTGTCACGCTATACTGAGTAGAAAGAGATAGGTAGCACTTGTCGCGCGACAAAGAGTCGCGTGTCACAGTTGTGCTTGAGGTACAGGTTAAGCCTATTATTCCTTCTCCTTCTTATAGGGAACTCAAAGGTCTTGAATTGGCAAACTTGTGATAATCGGGTTCTATACGCATCAGCGTCACAGCTGAAATCTTCATATAAACAAACAAACGAATTCTTAGATAATGGAAAAGGTTTCAGACTGCCTCTAGCTGAGATGAACATTGCTCGTAATAAAGATCTTGAACCATTATTGTAACTTTTCTTGCCTGCATTGTGAAAAGTGCAATACTTAGAGTACTTTTTTAACTGACTCTAAAAAGTAAGTCAATTTCAGTTTGACATTATACGCGTACGTATAAGGATGAGATATCTTCGCGATTTGTAAACCGATTTTTATGATCTGTTTTTATTATAAGGGTATCCCAAGAGCGAGCCAATACAAGTTTTCTGCTAAAACTAAAGAGAAGAATATAGAAAAAAATGTAGTGCCGACTCTCACACTCAATTTTTTCTCACTCAATTTTAATTATACTCAAGCAACAATAATCAAAGTGCACTATTTTTAAGGAATCATCATATTTACTGGAAATATTTTGAATCCTCATAGCTTAAGAGGAAACAGGAGGGCAGTTTTTCCATACAAACGTAGTCCCCTGTTTCCTCCCTGGATAATGCCAGTAGAGCAATAATTTTTTGTCCAAAAATCTATGGCTACTATTGATATGTTCCTATGTTTTCCTTTTTACGATAAATTGATTCACAAAAGAGATATTAACCTTCAAAAACCTAAAAAAAATGCCAGATTTTCCGCTGTGTTCACACATCCAGAAAACAAATTTGACTAGATTATTAAAAAAAAGGAAAACATAGGAACACGGCCAAAGCCTTTCTTTAATGTTTAATGAAAAAATTAGTTAAATAGGTTAAGTTTTGGGGAAGGAATCAGGGGACTACGAAACGTTGTTTTCATGAAATTTTAAAAGGTATTTTCGGTCCAAGCTGCAGTTGTCTCTATCGCGCTCTGCGCGGGAGAAGCGGGCAGTGCGGGACAGCGACACATTTTACAAATACCTAATTTTCAATTCTCTCCACCTTACTCTTTCCACACCACAATTTTATTATAATTATAGATACATTGAGCAAATGCATTGAAAAACGATCGACTACAGCTAATGCCGGATTTGAACCCGCACCTCTGTCATTCCGGGACAGCGAGTTATCCAATTTCTCCAATTAGCTTCTGACGTCACCGCACGTCAGTTTAATTAGCTAATTGGAGAAATTGGATAACTCGCTGTCCCGGAATGACAGAGGTGCTGGTTCAAATCCGGCATTAGTTGTAGTCGATCGTATTTGATTTTTCAATGCATTTGCTCAATGTATCTATAATTATAATAATCAAAGTGGTTAAAATTGAAATAATGTTACGACGCTCGCGAACTGACTCTCTCAGCCACTATAGGCGACTATTTAGATAATCTAAAACGATCTTCATTTATCTTTCGGTCATAATTATTATGGCCATGGCCTGGCCCATAAAGCTTGTTTATGTCGCTACTATACAAACTTCACTGATTCTATTGTTTTACTTAGTAGCTTACTGTGATGTTAGCTTATCTAAATAATTTTTAAACGGTGCTGTCACAAAGTAATCAATATGTTTATCTATTTACTTAGCAAATTTACAACTGATGGACTGCTTTCAAACTTGATTTTTTTTATTTAGATTAAGCGTTGAAAAATTATTTCTAACATGATTAGAATCGGTCCATAATGTACCTAATTGATAAGTTGAAGACGCGAAAAAATAGATGAGAATTAAAAACTTATTTTGCAATCAGTTTTAAAGTACAGTAAGTAGCTGTTTTATCTTCAATTGGATTAGCCTTTTGAGCTCCGATTCTTGTGTATTTTTTCAAATAAAAACAAATGAAAGCGGCGAGTCCAAATGAAATGCACTTTCTTTATAGAAATTGTTCATAGTCAATGATCTTCCGAACGAAGACTTTCCCTCATTATTTTTCTCAATCAAAACAATTTTGTATGATATATGTAAGAGGTTGTAAATAAACCCAATGCACTAGAATTCCGGCTCCATATCCTGGCAAAGGTAGGTAAATTAACAGTTCCTTATACAAATAGTAAAATTTCCAATTTTTTTTGGGTTTTGTTTTCTTAGCATGTATATAAAAATTCAAGTAGTTTTATAATAAGTACGGTGACATAGGGCTACTAATGAAAGAGTTGACTTTAGGATTCCCGCGATAATATATTTTTTTAAACCTAATTAACCGTAATTATTAAAATCAGAAAAAATAGGCATCCTTACTTTATCGTTGTATTTATGTTTTACTCTCTCTCTCTCTCTCTCTCCATCAGCATTTAATAATAAGTAATTTACTTATTCTTTGAAAAAAACTTAAACCCTAAGTGTCAAATAGAGATTAGGGCAAATTAATTATGCATTAAAATTAAATTAACTATAGCCGTGCCGGAATATGAGGTGGTAGCAGGATGATGTTCTCTACAGCGTGGGAGGGACTATACCGACAAACTTTAACTATAGATTCTAACAACTATTAGGAGTAAAAAATGTTATGTGATGTATAGTCGAAAAACGCTTACTTTCCGAGATATCCATTATTTTGTAAATGAAAAATCCCAAGTGTGTAACAAGCCCTAATAAATGTGACTAAGATACCGTTACTATTTTTTTTAAATTCTTTAACTAAACAGGAATTAACCTTCGCAGTATTTGATGGTAAGCGACTACGAGGCCAAAAAAATTACCTTTCGTTTCCATTTTAGCTTTTTTTTTTCTTTTTGATAACTTTTCAGCCAGTAAGGACATGTTTAGAACGAGGCGCTTAATTTACTGATTTATTTTGTTCCATAAGACTATTAATGTAAAATGACAATATTCGACCCATGTTGATATAACATTATTTACTCGTCACACCACCAGGAATTCATGGCTAAAGTATGTCGGTATAGTCCCTCCCACCCTGTATAATTACTTACAACGTAATCAAATATACGTTTCATTTTTGAACAAAAACTGAGGGACGATTGATGTTAGGCTGTATCTTAGACTATCAAGTCGGAGTTAAAATCAACGCCGGCCATTTTCAATTCCAAGATGCGATCGAGCGTTGTTCGTAGTGTACTCGTATTAGTAATGAAATAAAACTTCATTGTCCGTCTGTGCGCGTAGTAGCTATATAACTAATATTTATTATAGTTACTGTAAGCACAGGCTTATGAAGGCGTTTGAACAACCACCTTCACGCTGTACTTACTGAGGTCACTTTAAAGAATTAAAAAAATCGGTATCTCGTTTAAGGCTGCGTTTCCACCAGGGATGAGTAGCGAGGGATGTGTTTGTGGTAACCAATGGAAACACTGCATTTAGCCATCTTCGCTCTGCTGAGCTGTTTCCATTGGTTACTACAAACACATCCCTCGCTACGCATCCCCGGTGAAAACACAGCCTTAAACATGCTTAAACTAAAATATATTTTTCAAATATCAAAATTACATTTTTCTTTTCATTATTATTCAGCACAATGGTTAAACGTATGACGTCATAGGTTACCCATTTTGTTGTTTTGGGGTGTCAACGGTTGTCAACGCTTGCTTGATTGCAGCTTGTGTTCAATGTATCTTGGTTATCCTAATGAACACAGTAGGTGTCTTATCGCTTTTAGAACTTATTAAAACTAAGACTGATTGCGCTCATAAAAATTCCTGTGAATAGAAAATATTATGTCACACTTGCATGTGTGCGATGTGAAACAGTTATCGTTTTTTTTTTGCAAAAACAACTTTTCATGTTGCTGATATGATTCTTAGAAAATCTTAACAGCGTTATCCGAAACATATCTTTTTTCCATAAATAATAAATCACATATTGGCATAAACGTGTGAATTCAAATAATTCAATAGAAACAAAACATTCTTATTGATTGTCTTTTTTTTTGTTAGTCGAAAAAAAGTTCTACAATTTAAAGTTTAAAAGAAAATTACCACCACAACCACAAACAATACCACGCAGCCTTACAACAATAAAGTCTTCCATTGAAACTCTGATTTAAAAATTTCACGAGAAAAACCGCCAGTAAAATGCTTCTTTCTACATTTTTTTGTTTATTTCTGTTCCGAGGTTCCGATTGCGGTGCTGCCATGCGGACCTGGGTCTCGGTTTGATGAACACCAATGCACTTTTTTTAAATATAAATGAAAAGAGAACGTTGCGCATTTATTGCGTGCTTGTGGTCAGTTTTACAGCTAGTCCGATATTGAAGTCACAAATAATTAAACATGCTGGAAAAAATAACCACATTTTTATTAAAAAAAAACCGAACGCGGTGGACTTTAAAAGTGCAAAAAATCCGCCATTTTTTATTACCCAACTGCATGTGACGCTCGCGCCATCAAAGCGAATCTAATTATGTATCATTTATCTAAATCGGTTGTGCCGTTGAACAATTAAGGGCGGACATACATACATACAGGTCAAACACATAACCCTCCTTTGGGCTTCACCGCGGTTGGGTAAAAATTAGGGCATTCAATGTAAATAGTACATTACACAACTAGGGTGGTAATACAAAGAAAGGCCGAGATCGCAGAAGTTTGCGGCCCGAGCTGCAAGCGAGGGACGTAAATATGCGATCGAGGGCTTTCTTTATTACCTCCCGTGTTGTGTACATCATTTTATGTCTTCACTTGGCCAGAAAGCGGCTTTTTCCGTACGCGAAGCGTGCGGAAAAAGCCACTTTATGGCCAGGTGTGGCATAAAAGTAGTTTTTAGGTCATTATTTCACACAAAGCGAAAGCATCAGGCATGTAAAAATACGGTTAGACATCCCAGTGGTTGACTCGGTCCCAATAGTTGCCATCTGGAATGTAAAATCATTAGCAATGGAGTTGACAGCAACCCTGCTGTCAACACCCAATAGTTGACACTTGTCAACTATTGGGCATAATCATAGGCGTGTCAAACACTAGGACGTTTACCTTAAGCTGAGGTAGAGGTAAGACGCTTTCGACTTATCGACAGAATACCGAAATGCATGATCTGTTATTAACCGAATTCCAAAAAAAACCGGACAGTGCGAGTCGGACTCTCCCACCGAGGGTTCTGTACAAATACTTTAAATCAAGACTATATTTTTTAGGATTTAATTATAAATGTATAGTCTTCTGATTTTTTCCTATACTTGTAGTATAAGACGGTATTACTTGCCAAAATTTCATAGTTCTAGGTCAACGGAAATAAGTACCCTTAAATGTTGGTTTCCTTGAGAGTGTACGTTTTTTGCGGCATAAACGGCCATAACCTTTTTCTGCGTTAACCTAGAAATTTGATTTTTTCACAGCTTCAACGGACCGTAGACCTAAGTATATGGTTTTATTTTCAATTCGATACCTCCACGCGTTTCCGAGATAAAGGGTCTCGACAGACGGATAGACAGACACACGGGCGGATGGACAGACGGACAACAAAGTAAGGGTTCCGTTGTTTCCTTTTGAGGTACGGAACCCTAAAAAGAACAGTAAGTTCGTATTCTTAATTTCGTCTTTGTATGTTTGTTACGCGATTACTCGAAGACCAATAAGGATTTTTTTTAAGAGTACGCACTCCTCCGAAGTGGCCATATTAGATACAACTTAATTAGTATCTGATGATACGACTATGGAGAAATCGAGGGAAATATTCAAATATTTTAGGCACGCATATAGTGACTAGTGCATTATCAAAAAAGTTAATTTGGAGTCGGTTATTTATAAAAAAAATATGATGAATGTTCCAAATATTAAAATAGAATATCAATTTCCATACTTTATTGAAAGTACCTAGTTGCTAAGATGTAAATCAATGGTAATGATTAATAGTACATTGTGTATCAAGGGCGGTAGGTAAGGAATTACAAACGAGTGTTTGTTACAAGGCCGAGGCGAAGCCGAGGGCTTTAATAACACGAGTTTGTAATTCCTTTACCGCCCGTGGCACACACAATGTTTTTCATCACACTTGTGAGGAAATCTAATTAAAATTAACCTTACTTAACCTAAATAAAATTGTAAAACTGACAGTGACATTAGTGACATATCCATAGACAATGCGAAACGTTCGGAAACCATAGCGGTACAGACCTAAAACGGTTGATTTTATAATTGCAAAATACTGAAATACACTATTGAAACATTTAATTAATGTTACAGAAATATGTGTTTACATGTATTTGCAATAACAGTTCTCTTTAATTAAATATTTCAGTGATAAAAGTTAAAAAAGTAAGTTGGTAGTTTCCTTTGAACATGACAAATAAGAGTAAAACAGAACCAGCGTTTCAAATTTAAAAAGAAAACCATTACGCCCTAGGGCGTAATAGCTCATTTACGGCCCGCAAAACCTACGTGTAATGCACCATTTTCGAGCAAGTGTGATGAAAAAAATGTTTTATTAGATTATGTATTAATTAGATTATTTTACGTTTCATTTGTTCTTTCAAAGATTGTCTTCTTTTCTGGGTGACTAAAAAGAAAGAAATTAATATTGTATAATTTTTTTGTAAATTTTTACGTTCTTCGAAGAAAACAAAGTTTATTAACTAAACTTTGTTTCCTGTACAATTATAAAAATCTTACAGTCCTTTATTCATTTCCCAAGGTCACATTTTAGTTCTAAGAATAGAAACAAAGAGACAAAATGTGTGTAGTAGATTCCATTTTAAGCTACAAAGAAAGATCAAACAATTGACAAAGAATTTCTCTGAACGTAGTCTTGATTATCTTCTATTAAGTAATAGTACATTACACAACTAGGGTGGTAATACAAAGAAGGGCGGAGGTCGCAGAAGTTTGCGGCCCGAGCTGCAAGCGAGGTACGTAAATATGCGATCGAGGGCTTTCTTTATTACCTCCCGTGTTGTGTACATCATTTTATGTCTACGTTTGGCCAGAAAGCGGCTTTTTTCGTACGCGCAGCGTGCGGGAAAAGCCACATTATGGCCAGGTGTGGCATAAAATAAATAATATAGCGATATTGGGTTGTATTGTACGAGGGTCTTGGAATAGTTTATATGGTTTTTAGAATATGGCTCTTGCTAGTGAAAGACGGCGGCAACTTCTTCGACTGGCAATCCTTCTTTCGATATTAGTCACAATGACGTTTGTACTGGATTGAATATATTGAATAATATGACTTATGGAATACCGAACTGAGAAAATATCCATATCTTTATACTTGGACGCTTACCCTAATTAAACAAAGACATAAAAAAATCAATCAGGCTTAATGTGTGTGAAGTACCTGAACATTGGTTAATAGCACCAAAAAATCATTTAGCTATACATTGCTCCTGCCAAATATTAGCCAGATTTTAGTAACCATATAAAAGTGGGTATGAAAATCATCGCGGAAAATGTACTTTGTCAGTGTTTCTATTATTACCGAAAATATAAAATGAAAGCGAACTAAATGACTAACTCATTATCTTCTTTTATGCTCTTTTTCCTTGTCTGTGCCAATTCCTCCTTCGCTTTGCAATCGATAATGGAATCATTTCCTTCATTTTTTACATCACTGAAGTATTATAAATATACCTTACGATGCTACTTATGTGTCATATCAAGACAAATAACAGACTATGAAATATGTTGTCCTCAGGCAAATAAAGCTAAGACCTTCGTTGTCAATAAATACATAGCAATAAGCCACTGTTATGAAGCCAGCTGGTACCTTTTCCCAAATATGTACTTGCGTCAAAATTTTAGCATGTCAGGAGTGGCTGAGCCTATATTTAGCGTTTTTATAGCGTTTAATTTTCGTCATTGTCGTCTCAGTGAATATTGCTCAAAAAGACGAGGCCGAGAACTTTTTATGAAACCAAAAGACAGTCCCAAGGCCAAGTCTGGTTTTATCAAAATTGCCACGATTAATCTTTCCGTTGTAGTAAATAATAGTCGGACAACAATGATTTTCGAACCGCACGGTTAAAACACTCAAAACGCTCGGAAAATCGCCCGGCTTACTCCGTAATTTCTAAGAGCTAAGGCCCCCTCGAGCGACCAGAAAGAGCACGCGTTATGCGATAGACACAGACGGTCGGCCCCGGTGCGTTCCGTTCGGTGTTCGGATCCGAACGTCAGTTTTGTTAGAGAGAGAGAGATTTCTGTTCGTAGTTCGTAGTAGTGCGGTTACGTCAAAATTGAGGGTCTTGCTTGGTGCCGCCAGCTTGCCGCGCAAACGAGCCGCCGGTACGCCATCAGAATGGCGCACCCGCGAGGCAAAAAGCCGCCGGCATAGTGTTCGGGTGCCGAAACCTGCGGCGGATACAATCAGTTATTGGCACAAAATAAGTAATAGTACAGAAGTCTCTCTCTAACAAAACTGTGGTTCGGGTCCGACCACCGGACAGAACGCACTGGATCCGGCCCTTTCTCTCTATCACCAAGGACGTAAATTTAATGTTTGAAGTCTGTTATTTTTGTTTTTGGAAAAGTTATGTTTTTATAGAAAGTGTACCTACCTTACCTACCAGTGGCGTGGCGTTAATAGAACCCAATTCCCACCGGCTTGCCTATTTTAACGCATATGACCGGAGTATCTTCTACTTCTGAAGAAAAAGTGATCCAAATCTACTCCGGCTTTACCAAGAATATATTTGACGCCACGCCACTGCTACCTACCGCCGCCTACGACCGCCTTAGCTTAGTTGGTAGTGACCCTGCCTACGAAGCAGGAGGTCCTAGGTTCGAATCCCGGTAAGGGCGTTTATTTGTGTGATGAGCACGAATATTTATTTGTTCCTGAGTCATGGATGTTTTCTATGTATTTATTAAGTATTTGTATCTATTAAATATATCGTCTAGTATCCATAACACAAGCCTTATTGAGCTTACTATGGGGCTAGTTCGATTTGTGTAAAATTGTCCCCTAATATTTATTATTTATTTTATTTTATTATTTACCTACCTATACAAGTTAGATCAATGGGTAGGTTAAGGTCACTTTATATTTTTTGATTCTTAAATAAATGCTATTTTAGTGATTACAAATTATCGTACCATGTTACATTCACAACAAATATACAGGCACTTAAATGACGTACTCATGGAAATTCAATATACGTAATGTAAACGGTTTGACGCGTTGTGGAAGACATGAGAAAATTTGATGTCTTTATTAAAGCATCACTGCAGGGCGTCGGCTTACAGCTTAAAATGAAAAGGCACCGTTCGCGAAATAACGCGTGCCGTCGTTGCGGGTGTTAGGAACACAAAAACAGTAGGCCAGATTATTACATTTATTACTCCACTTTTTTATAGTTGGAACACTGAATAATAGTACATTACACAACTAGGGTGGTAAAACAGAGAAAGGCCGAGATCGCAGATGTTTGCGGCCCGAGCTGCAAGCGAGGGACGTAAATATGCTATCGAGGGCTTTCTTTATTACCTCCCGTATTGTGTACATCATTTTATGTCTACACTTGGCCAGAAAGCTTTTTCCGTACGCGCATCGTGCGGAAAAAGCCACTTTATAGCCAAGTGTGGCATAAATAATAGTACTACGTACAGAAGTTTCTCTTTCTAACACTATTGTCATTCACGTCCGACGACCGGACGGAACGCAACGCATCCGATCGTCTCTCTCTATATCGCTTAACGTGTGCACTTTCTTTGGACGCTGGCTAAGCCCCTCCTGAAGGGCAAAGTTTCCTGGTTGTAGCCAAAATAAACAACTGTCACTTTCTGGCCAGGCTGCCATTTGTCAGAATTTGTCCTAGCTTAAGTTTTTATGCCTTTGTCAGGACTGCAAAAGTACTAGGCAAGTGTCACGATTCTTTTGATTATATAAAACGTTTGTTCAATTAAAATAATAAAAAAATATAAGGGGACAATCTTACACAAATTGAGCTAGTCCCAAACTAAGCAATGCAAGTACTATGGGTACTAAGTCAACGATATACATACTTATATAGATAAATACATAATTAAATAGACAGAAATCATCTATGACTCAGGAACAAATACTCGTGCTCATCACACAAATATTTGCCCTTACCAGGATTTGAACCCGGGATCTCTGGCTTCGTAGGCGGCATCACTCCCACTAAGCTAAACGTGTCGTTAATTATTTAAGAATACAACTTGTTTACGCTATAAATGTACTGCGATGAGGGTCAGCTTTGCTAACCAGCAAATACCACCTTTTAATGCAAAGGAAATAGGTACCGATTATATCACTAGCACATTTTTAGTCCACAACTCGTATTAAGTAAAAAATAAATATTTCAAGCTAAAAAAAAACAATAGATAAATAAAAATATAAATTTAGTTCACAGACTTTCTGGCAATGGTAGATTTTGTGAGAGTGAGAAAAAATCGTCAAAAAAAATAGAATTGTGAAAAACGGCTGCAAAACTTCAGTTTTTTTTACGGAAAACACCGTTTTTCTCGAAAGTTTGCGAATATTAGTGACCATTTTTTCATGCTTATTTTCGTTTAGCACTTAATTGTGATCTTAAAAACATTTTTTTCTTACAGCTTTGAACAATAAGATCAAAAGTTATACCGCGTCAAACAGATGTACTGCCCAAAATTTCATAGAAAACTGCAAAAAATTTTTTTGCCCAGAAACAACAATTAAAGTCATTTTTACCGATGGAATTTCACCCCTTTTAATATGTACAGATTATCGAAAACCACCCTGTAAATGCCGAATGTATAGTTTTTTTAAGACGACCTTTTCTTTTTAAACCAACCATTACTCTGGTAAGACTCTTCAGAAGATAAGAATTCTGCTCACGTTAATTGCATTTTTGATGAATAATATTACTTTACTAACTTGCACCTCGTGTTTACACATTTGGTTATGCATAAGCGGGGGCTAGAATATCATTAGCAATCTAATTGCTTGACTTCCATAAACTTCTATCTTCATTTGCCCTCAGTGAAAATTTTCATTCAAGTAGCAATTTCAGGAAGCATTCCTTCTAAATAAAATGTGCCTTCAAACTTGTTCATATTGTAAATGCGAAAGTGTGATTATTGATTTCTTGTTTATCTGTATGTATGTCACGCAACAACAGAACAAACGAAACAACATACATAGGTATATTTTTTGGTAAGTATGGAATTTAGGCCGGAAAGTAGCCAAGGTCACTATTATCCGTATTAATGTAAGTGTAAGTAGTAATTACAAAGGTGCCCCACTGCATCCCTTGTGTCTTGCGTTAAAATAACAGATTATTAAGAAAACTGGCTTAAAGCGCCGGCAAACCCCCTCCTCATTACCGGGCAGATGTTCGGGCGTTTATTACTTCGCTCCTTCCATAGACAACGTTTTCCATTCCTCTCATCACGATTTTATCCCTTGATCTCTATGGTTATAACTATTAACGCTTTAATATAAAAGTCTGGAGAATGTAGCTGAGCAATTTTGTTTTCTTTACGTGTTTTGTAAGATGGTAATGAAAAATACAGAACTCCGCATCAAGCAGCATCTATCCGCTTCAGTGTAGGCTATCTATACTTAAATTTGCCCGCAACTTGAGACGAAACCATACTCAATAGATAGAACGTTCTTTCTTTCGGGACAGAGTGGGTAGAACCAGTCACATGGGAGATCATCCATTTGATGGACTAACTAGATTAAATCGGCTGTGGGCAGACCCTTGCATGAGTGCACGAAGGGATATTAAAACTCATACAATAAGTCTTCCTATTATGCATTATTGTATGTTCGCATAATATTGAAATGTATATTTTATAACGCATATTTTATTTCGCATATCAATAATAATACGCATAACAATTACTGAGTATAAAATTATTTTTTTTAATTATAATTTTAATACACCTTATTGGATATTGGAGTTTTTTTGTTTTGGGGTTTGAAAGCAGGCAGCAAGGCAGTTGAAACCTAACCTAACCTACATTTCTGGTAGTAGCAGTTGTAACCTACCTATCCTATTTTACAGTAGCAGTTCAGTTAAGCCAGCATTTACAACCTAGTAGAAAAAAAACCCAAAAGGTTGGGTTTCTGTGAACAATGGGTATAAACTAGGAATTATTTTTCAAAAGCGCTCATTTTTAATATTATGCGTTCGGTATACTCTATATTATTAGGCGAATTTCAGATCTGCCAAATCAATCGGTATGCTAATTAACTTGTATACATTTTAATTATTATGCCATTTAAGCGGTATGCTCAATAATCGTGTGTCTTGACTGTTATGCGTTTTCATTATAGGAGTTTTAAATTATGCTTAATAAGGGACACCAGAATGTCTACACATGGAGAGAGATGGTAGGATATTATACGGTAATATCAGCGTAAAAGTGAGTCGCTCTGTAAAGAATGCACCAACAAATTTTATTACATAAAGCTAAAGAAAAAAATAAAAAAAAGAATGCTCACTAACGTATGTATAATTAATGTACACATTTAAGTAATGTTTGTCTCTTGCTTAAGTGAGTTTTTGTAATCTTTAAGAAACAATTACATCTATTCTATTATCTTGAATCACGACAACATGTCCCATACAGAACTTGTATCAAGTGTCTCACGTCCTACTCCATTGAAATGCATGCTAGACTTATCCCTGTTGCAACGAATCCGCATTGCTGCATTTCAAACACAAGATCCACCAGTTTGAGTGGCACAGCCTGCCAGTTGCACTGTTTTTTTTCCGCAAACAACTACCCAGCTACATGAAATGGACAAACACAGAACTATCCAATCACGATCAACGTGTTGACGGTTGATTAAGTAATACGCAGCGCGGGCCGCATGTGGGTAATTAATTAAAGTCGGGACATCGGCAGGGTGGTTTCAAACGTCGTATATACGCTTAAAGTAGAGGGACTTAAGCCCTTTTATATTGCTGGATCGGTCCGAAACACGCGGACCGGCGGCACCGCAAATTGGCTAATTTATCGCTCCAACTAGCCGTTGCAAAACTTACGAGAATTCCGGACGTGCTGCGGTCTAATGGGGTTTTTGGGAATGCAAGGCGTTAAGAGCGCGATGAGGGCGCAAGTTTTTATAAGACTTTTGACCGCCTACGTTGTGGATCGAAAGTGAGATTTAAAACACAATAGAGATTTGCGACGTAATTGCGTTTAATTATTGCATTAATAATCACAAATACGTACGGATTCTATTTCAATCTAAAAATCAAAGAAATATTTTGCTAAGCTAAGCACGACATTTGGACTGTCAACATGTCAGGATTTTTAACCGAAATTTAATTCGGAAGAGGTAACAAATACCTTATAGAAATAGGGCATTACACAACTGGGGTTGTAAAATGAAGAAAGCCCGAGATCGCAGATGTTTGCGGCCCGAGCTGCAAGCGAGGGACGTAAATATGCGATCGGGGGCTTTCTTTATTGCCTCCCGTGTTGTGTATATCATTTTATGTCTACACTTGGCCAGAAAGCCGCTTTTTCCGTACGCGAAGCGTGCGAAAAAGCCACTTTACGGCCAGGTGTGGCATAAAGTAATATTTCACCACCAGGCGTTCAATCTTGTTAATAGAATTTCTAATAGCGAGTACCTAATAAATAAAACACTGACTATCAAAAGTGAATATCAATACGGCATTGAATAATATCTAACAAATTACTGAAACGTTAATAACTTGATTGAGTGAGGTGCAGGTGTGAAGTACGAAAACGCTCATCTATATTATTGACTTTCAATGAAGTTCTACACATATAATTAAATCAATATAATGAAATCATGAATAAATTGAAAAATATGCACACGGTTTTAAAGTTTGTTTCAATTTTAACGCAAGCAGCTCACCGCGCTACCCTGCAGACGGTTGGTAAGATTTTTACATTATGTTATGGAATGCCTCGTGCAAACTTTAAGATGCAATAACCCACTTGAGTCTAGTCTACAAAGTGTAGCTATGCAAAACTAATTGCAAGCAAGATTTCTTCGATATTTTAGAACACGCAAACGTAACTTACGTTAAGTTTAGTATTCATAATATTATTGTGTATGCTGTCGGTTAGCTGAGTTAACCCTTAGGTGTATACATCCGGTAATGGATTATACTAGGTTTATGCCATTATTGTTTCTTCCTATTCGCGATTCTGCACAATATGAATTCCACACAACTGAATTTAATCACATGCGTAATGCTTCACAGTCATTATTTCTACGCAATCTTGTTTCTGCCTATTCGTGATTCTGCACAATATGAATTCCACACAACTGAATTTAATCACATGCGTTATACTTCACGGTTCTGTAATTATTATTTTTTTAATCTCATACGTAACCGGGAATCGAACCCGGTCGAAATTGGGGCGGAGAAAAAATTTTTTTGAAGATTTCGACTAGGATAAAACAAGATAGTATAGAAGATAGATAGAATAAAAGATAAAGATAGTATCGTGAAGTATAACGCATGTGATTAAATTCAGTTGTGTGGAATTCATATTGTGCAGAATCGCTACTAGGAAGAAACAAGATTGCGTAGAAATAACGACTGTGTAGCATTACGCATGTGATTAAATTCAGTTGTGTGGAATTTATTTTGTGCAGAATCGCGAATCGGAAGAAACAATAATGGCATAAACCTAGTATAATCCTCATACGGGATTACTGAAATGACACAATTAGAAATGAAAGGATAACTTTCGTTCGCCTATTTTTTAGATCCTATTTTAGTTTCGCATAATTGATTTGGTATAATAGTACTGTCGCATATTAATACTATGGCCTACTACTTTGATGGGCATATCTTGTTTTTAGAATTGTTCTAGTTGGACTAGTTTATAATGGCCTAATCGATATTATGCATAATTATTGTTTGGACTAATCATTATTTGTTATATTTTCAGAATCCATAACTTCAGTTTTCTTGTTTAAATGAAAGTTTAATTTCAGTTTTACCGAGATTTAACACTTTTTTGTTTTCAATATTTCGGCTAAAAGGAATGATGCTTAACTGTATTATTACATTTAATATTACCTATGCGATCCAACAGTGAACCGCAGAAATCTACTTAAAAGTAAATCTAAAAAAATTTGTCAAACTGGTCACGAAATCTCAAATTGAAGTAGATTTTATTATCACATCACACATTTCATAAATATAATGCACAATATAAAGCATCTAAAGGTTAAGGGTGCGTAGCAAATTTTCGAAAATAAAAGTTCCTACGTACGAAATTCCTAAACCCAAAACTTCGAAAATCGAAATATCTAACGTACGGAATTCATAAAGAGGAATGTCCTAATATACTTTTATTCGAATGATCATATTTTCGAAAGTCAGATTTTATACGTACAAAATACCTAATAACAATAATTCTAAGATCAATATTTCTAATGCTCAAATTACCTACGTACAAAACTCCTCGTAAACACAATATTTATTTTCTTACTAATAAAAATATTCTTAGGCTGTCAAGATATCCACCAGAAAGCTGGTAATTCGCAGTCGAGCGTAGGATTCTATCGGTTTGTGCAAGATATTGACAATTACGACTAATTATATCCAACGAAGGAATGCAGTGAGGTTGGATGCGAAACTAGACATGTCCTTTCGCCCAAAAGACTCAGCTCATTCGTCACTGGCTCCAATTTCTTGTCCAGCTCAATTCACAATTTTTCTGACATGTAAAAGACTGATAAATCAACAACAGAACCAAGTCCATTTAAATAAACGTCATTGTATCTCAACAGAAGACTCAAGTATAGACAAATTTAACATTTCTTCATGGGCTACACTCCGATACTCCGACATACAAATATAGGTTTTGGCCATGATCCCAGATTTTTCAGTTACCTCCGACACCGCAAAGACAACGAAACCAGACCGACGGGGTCATTGTTACAAAATCAATTGCTTCAATATGCAAGTGTCCTTACGCTTTATTTTCCCTCACTTATTTAGATAGCTTACCATTACCACTAGGCTACTTACTAAACTTAAGTAAATCAACGTGTTTTTGCAGCACTCTGAACATAGAACTAGAATTCGTTTTATAAAATAGGTACAGATCATTTAAACCAAGTTTAGTGAAAGAGTAACGGTGCCCGCAAACACTCAATCTTCCACTTCACTATCCTGCCCACATTCTTGGCTACTTCTTGTTAGAGGTCCAGGTTTTAAACTACTAAGTGTGTTCGGTAACTTCTTTGTGGAATTTTCCACTTTTCTCTGTGTCGTAACGTTATTTTTCATGCCGGGGAAAATTGTGTTATTTGGTCGTGGAGGGAGCTGCAATGCGAGAGAAATGCTATTTTAAATTAGTTTGAAACATAGTGTGTCGCGGGAAAGGTTTTGTAAAAGGAAATAGTCGTAACAATATGCTATTACACTTATGAATGGAGGCGTTTCATAAAATAGGTGAGTGATTCACCTATTTTACGAAAGTCACTCTGGGCCGTAAGAGGCATTTTCTGCCCGCTATACGAGAAGAAAAACCCAATTCTTGGCAAGGCCGACGTGCAATTTTATCTGGGGGTACGGCCGTAACATCCTTTTCTCGAAGCCATTCAGGCTATTTTCAACGTCCTGTGATTTTGAGCTGGCTAAAGCTAGAACCCTGAAATTTCAGGGATATAAAGGGCATAATATGACTTAGATATATTTCCAATAACATTCAATTTTCACTTGTAACTATTGTACCTACGTCAAAGTTTCTTAGTTTTGTCACGGACTCTCTCACCCGACCGATTCACTTACTGATGATCGTCATAATTGTTAGGTACTTCTAGCAGACCTACATGCTTCAAATTTTAAACATAATTCTTTTTACCCAACTGCGGCGAAGCCCAAAGGAGGGTTATGTGTTTGGCCTGTATGTATGTCCGTTCCTGTGTCCGCTCGTAACTACTCAACGACACATCCGATTTTGATAAATTATACATCATTAGATTCGTCTTGATGGTGCGAGTGTCACTGGGCATGAAGTTCGTTACAATAAACAAAATGGCGGATTTAATGCAGTTTCAAAGTGCACCGCGGTCGGGTTTTTTTTTATAAAAATGTGGTTATTAGCCTATCAAGTCATAAAAGACCTAAACATATTGCCATTTCAGTCACCTTTCAAAGATATACAAACTGCTAAGTAAGTTTGTAATCCCATACAAATTACATGCGATTACAAAGTTACTTTTTTAATTCACATGGGAAATAAAATGAAAATTACATTAAAAATATTTTGTTCAAAACATGAGTTCAAGATTATGCTTATCAATAGGTGGACTACGTCACTAATACTTATTAGTAAAATTCAACGAAAAAAGTACGCTTTTAACTCAACTTGTGACAAAGAAGATTTCGCTAACTTACTTTACCGTCACAAAAGTTCCGAGAAAATTCTAGTCATAAATGAGATAATAAAAGCTAGGTGGCCTAAAAATTAATTTATAGAGAAAGCTTTTACAAATCAGAAGTCACTCGTCTGTGAAAATGGAATTGAACAATAACATGTCAATTGAAAAGAAAATCTTTATTTAGGTACCAGTGGCGTGGCGTCAAATATATTCTTAGTACAGCCGGAGGTGATTTGATTACTTTTTCTTCAGGAATAGTACCTAGATACTCCGGTCATATGCTTTAAAATAGGCAAGCCGGTGGGAATCGGGTTCTATGGACGCCACGCCACTGTTAGGTACTTCATCCAAGACTCCGAATTTATGATTTAAGTATCTACAAATTGCCGTCTTCAATAAGGGCCTTTGTACACCGTGTATTTTATACGCGGAGGCAACGCACCGATGGCGCCCGAAAGCGCGATTCTAATGAGGTTCCATTGCTAGTACGTAAACCTTTTGCACGCTGTCGCAAAATGTATTTCGCCGTAAACGCTCGTTGGCTAAGCGAATTAGGTACATTTGCTCGTATATACGAAAAATCTTTTCCACTGCATATGAGCCGATAATAGACGCAATTCAAACTTAATAGAGACCAGTTTCAAATGAGTTTGAATCAATATAAACGCAAGGATTGATCCTTGTACTAACTGTTGTCTACCATTACTTCTAAATATCTTGGTTATTTTTAGAACATCGTTTTATTGGCTGTGCAATAAAGTAAAAAATATATAAAGGAAGGTCGAAATTCCAAATTCATAATTATGGTGTTGTTTGTAGTCAAATGTTATAAAATAAAGTTAAAAACTAAAACCCGACTACGAAAAAGTCTAAAAAATAATACGAGTAGCAATTTATCTGTGCCTGGTGAACTAAACCCAAGATTCTTGTTTGAGACTTTTTCGTAGTCGGGTTTTAGTTTTTAACAGTAACTGTTAGCACATGGTTTGCTTACAACGATATAAGACGCTTTGCTTTTGTACCGCTTAAAATCGCGGGACATAAGGTGTTTGCGGAAGAGCTCGGTTTTCAGCCTCGCTGCCTGGACACGGCCTTCGGACTTGCAAAAATTAGACTAATAGGTATACGAACGTAACCAGGGGCACTCGGTGCCTTTGGTCCAACGCGGTATTCGATCTGTGCTCCGCTTAAAATTATTGCGGGATAGGGTGTTTGCTGAGGAGTTCGGCCTTTGGCCTCGAAGCCTGAAAGCTCGCCCTTCGAGCTCGTAAAATTAGACATTTATATACAGTTTGCGTGAAGTAACCAGGAGCGCTTCATGCCATTGGCTCTGTGCAGTAGGTACTCGGCCTTTGGGCTCGCATAAATGAGACCGATATTTAGTTTGTGTGAGACGACTTGGGACACTTCACTTTAGGCTTTCAGTCTCGCTTGTAACTTTTGCTAAATAAGACGCTTGCCACCCCGCGGCCTAAAACTCGCTCTTCAGGCTCGCAAGAGTTCTACCGATATACAATTTTACTACGGCGATGATATTGGAATAGGTTTCGGGTCTTTGGCCCAAAACAAAGCCCGGCATTTAATGGCCCCTCTGTTTGCGGCTTGCCCCTGCCTTCAGCCTTTTTTGAAATTACTGCTTGCGGAGGAGAAACAACATGAATTGGTGTGTTAATTAGTCAAAAAGTCATACAACCGTAGCGAAACATACTTACATACTTTTATAAAATGCTTTTATTTGGAACAATTTTAGAATGATCAAAATCAATTCTAACGTCTTCTATTTATACTGCAAAATACAAAGAAAAAATATCTTTTACACCTATTTGAATATCGTGATTCAACGTAACTAAATGTTGTCATATATGATTCCACTCCTCGCCAACAGATGGATTAAAGCAGTTTACAACAGTGTCATCTGTTATTGAGTAGAAAGAAATTTAGAAACATCTTTACTTGAAGTTTATTGCTATTAAAGAGTAGATATTTTGAGTGCATTTAATACGTGTATGTATGCAGCATGGCGTGGCGTAAATGAAATCCTTAGGCAAGCCGGTGCAGATTTTGGCGTACATTTTCCTTAAGAGCTGTAGAATGAGGTGGTCAAATGCCTGATATTAGGTAAGACGGTAGGAATCGAGTTCTTTGGACGACACGCCACTGGTATGCAATTGCCTGAATCCAAGACTTACTTTTTCAAATATGTTGCTACATTAAAAGAAGTTTTTAATTAGATAAGTATGTTTCTTTGTTTGTATGAAAGTATGAAAAATAACTTGGCCACCGCATACTGTGCTACTGCTTCGGGGCTGCGGAGACCAAACTATCCTGGCCGATAGTATTCATTCTCTCTTCTTCTACGAGCGGATTTTTCGGCTTTGGGCTTAAAATCACTAAATTTCATTTTACCTCATTATCAATATTCCCAGATCTCAAAACTTCATGGCCTCAAAATACCTAAATTGCAGAATGCCTAAATTTTTTTCACAATCAACCGAAACCTTAATATCGCCGATGTTCAAAATACCTTAGGCTCATAATACCTAAACTTCAAAACAGCATTATGGCAAAACAACATATGCTTAAAACAACCAAACCTCAAAATACCTAAATTTATACTATCAAATAAACACACGTAAAACAATTAGGTATTTAAGGAAAGGTAGGTAGGAAAAATGCCTAAATTTAGGTATTTTGAGGTTGAGTTGTTTTGATATTTTGTCATTTCTGTCATTCGGTAATTGAAGGATTGTGCATTTCAATCTTCAGGCATTTAGAGAATATGCCGTTTTAAGTCAAAGTCATAATGAATTTCGTTCATTTTAAGAATGTTACAATTTGACATTTAGGTTTTATGAGCTCATGGTAATTTGAAAATAGGGTGTATTGGCAAATAAGGTATTATGAGATTTAGTGATTTTAAGCCCAAAGCATTTTTCGGAAATCTAAAAGGGTTAATTTTGTATTTTAGGTGCACTGAGTTATTCAATAGGGTATCTGACAACAATCAAAATAAATTCATTAACTCTAACCAGCAAATTACGCTTCCAAAACAGCCCGGATAAAATCAATCAAACTTATTTTCGTGCCATCAACGATTTTACAATTACGAAAACTAAAAATAAGGCACCATGTTGAGCATGACGTCACAAGATAGTATTTCATACTAAACTGCATACTTTCGGAGCGTTTTGACACTTCATAAAAAGAAGCTGATTTGAATTGTCATCAAGTAGCCTATTCATACGTAACCAATGTCGATACAAAATATCGACTTCATCTTAGCCACACCTCTAGTTGAGTAGCTTAGCAAACTGTCACTGCGGATAGCCAAAATCGACATGTAAGTTTATTTTAATATTAATACAATAATACTTATCGGCCTCCTCGAGACATATTTTTAAATCTGCTCACAGTGAGGCAGCATATTTACGGCATTACAACGATTTTATTTCAACATTTTTGGTGTGACACAACACACGCGTCAGTTGGCGGCACGAAAATGACATGTATTCGGCAATGTTCGCAAATACGAATTTACCCGATATCTCTCAATACGAATGACATATCTGAAGGTCTAGCATAGCAGGCCATTTGGATATTTAGCAGGTGTCAAGATATCAAAATATGTTTTTTCTTTTTATTTCAAATATAATATGTATTATGAAAGTAACGGGTGATGACGTTTCATGCCAAGACTGCCATAACTGCACATTATGCTAGCCCTTCTGTAAACGAATCGTCGGAGATGAAGCTGTTGAATATCGTTCTTGTTGTTATTAAAATGAAAATATTGTTGCATAATATACTTGTATCAGCATGTGTGATACATTTTTGACGTGATAACGTCTTATAATTCGATGGAGCCGGCTGCACGCACGAAAAAGTGTGACGTCATGGGCCGTTACCTTGCAGGGTCGTTACCTGTCAAATAGGTACTTTATATTATTCCAGCACTAAAGTCGTTAAGACGATAGTTTCTTACAAATTGTTAATAAAATAGCCCTTATTCCCTAAGATACGGCTGTCAAAAATCTCTATTGAATGACAAGAGACCAGTGGCGGATTTGCCCTAAGGCCTAGTAGGCCCGGGCCTAGGGCGGCCAGATATTAGGGGCGGCCAATCGTGACAAAAAATCACTGCTGCTGCTGAGAAAAGGGCGGCTGGTACTCAAGTCAAAGTCGAAGTCGAAGTCAAAGTCAAAGTCAAAGTCAAAGTCAAAGTCAAAGTCAAAGTCAAAGTCAAAGTCAAAGTCAAAGTCAAAGTCAATGTCAATGTCAATGTCAATGTCAATGTCAATGTCAATGTCAATGTCAATGTCAAAGTCAAAGTCAATGTCAATGTCAAAGTCAAAGTCAAAGTCAAAGTCAAAGTCAAAGTCAGGGTCAAGGTCAACGTTATCACGTTCGACTATCGTCAGTAAACCGACTTTACAGACAACCGATTTTTTATTGAAATAGGTTTTTAAACCTCTATAATTTGATATGTAACTCGATGCTACTCGATGACTTTTATTTTTTAATCCTTGATTTTTTTGAAGATCACGGCCTTTATTTTAAATTTAAGTTTCAACTAACTAGCCTATAACCCGATCAAGACGAATCTAACGATACCCCAGATGTTTGAATCGGTTTAGTAGTTTTTGAGTTATGAGGGAACAAACGAACATACAAACATACATATATACATACGGTGCTAAAAAAAGAGAGACAAGGGGACATCACAGTACGAATTTAGAATTACGAAGTAATCTCGCTTTTAATCTCGCATCGTCGGCGTGCAAAATAAGTTATGTGCAAAGGCTTTAGAGCGCTAAAAATGTCGGGCATACGAAAATCGAATCACGTTTGACAGTGCTCCCTCAATTTGCTTGACAATAGAGGATGAATTAGAAAGCTGCCACTCGGTGAACAATTGGAGGGAAAATAAAAAATAAATTACTCGCGACAACGCTACAATTGGTGCTTGATGGAATATTGGAGGACTGCTCGGGAAGTTTTAATAAGGCGCGTGACATGAGCGTGCCACGCGGATTTGCTTGTGATATCTTATTTACGTACAATACAATCCCATCAGAGACGTTAATGTATACGAGCACATTGCATGCAAAATTTCAGCTCAATCGGAAACCGAGTCGTGGGTCAAATCGAACATGCAAGATTTGATTACAAACAGACTGAAACCGCGATAGGTTGAACCAGATAAAAGCTTATAAAAAATGGGACAAGTTCGCAAATGGCATCAAAAGTAGTATCTGAAAAAGTTTAGCACTAGATTTCTGAAACAAAAGCTTAACATAGCAGGTTTCTGAAATACCTAAGTTAATTAACTAACCGATTTGTGTTGTTAAGGTATCTGGTTTATTCTTGGAAGACATCATTCTGCTGGGCACGTAAAAGTAACGCGAGTCACGATTTCATTATATGTTTTAGGGTTCTCAAAAGGAATAAACGGACTCATTTCTGTCTAGGCCCTTTATTTCTCGAACGCGTTGAGGTATCGAGTTGAAATATAACCATATAGGTACTCAAGTTGGAGTGAGTCATTGGAGTCAAATACTTGAAGTTGTAAAAAAATCAAACTTCTGAGTTAACGTAGGTTACCTAAAAAGATGTGGCCGTTTATGCCGCAAAAAACGTATATTTCGACTTTTTCAAGGAAACCATAATTCAAAGGGTACTTTCCGTTGACCTAGAAATTTGGCAAGTAATACCGTCTCATACTACAAGTATAGGGAAAAATCTAAAATCTATACATTTTTAATTAGATCATAAAAAAAAAACAGATTTTTACTAAGGGAATCAAAATTTATAGGGTACTTTATTTAATATATTTTATGTACCTACAAAGTTGTACGGAATCCTCGGTGGGAGTCCTACTCGCACTAGGGATGGGATAATGGGATCTCCTGAGTATTCGCCAAAATATGTGGACATGGATATTGTTGAAGATTAACCCACCTATTAGTTTACCGAAAGCTACTTACAGATTCAAATTGTACTTCTGTAAACTCCAATGCACACAACTTTTATGCTTTATTATTATGCAGTAGGGAAACTGTAAGTACTTCTGCCACTGTGTGATACCTGTATCAGAAGTGATTCTCCTTCTTCCTTGCTATCGTTCCCTCATTACTGAGGATTGTGACCGATTGCAATGTTCCTCTGCATAATGCGGTCAAGAGCCACTATGAGTACGCTTTTATATTCACAAGAAAGCTCGAAAGATCTTTTGTGACGTGTTTTCGTTATTTAAATAAATGTCTGATATCCTGTAGCTCAAATTTGTATTCGGAAGACTATTTTATATTAAAAATACACAGCTAGCAAGGGATATTTATAGAAGGCAAGATTCTTACACGATTAAGATTTAAAAGAGGCTTGCTCTTTGATACATTTAGTAAATCAAATACTATGTACATTGTGTATTTAGGGAAGTAAGAAGGGGATTACTAACGAGTCTATTAAAAGCGCGACACCGAAGGTGGAGGGATCTTAATGACACGAATTTGTAACCTGCTTACTGCCCGTGATACACATAATGTTTTTCATCACATTTGCAAGGAAAAAATTAAACATAAAAATCAAATAAACTAAACGCACCCCCTAAAAGACAACTAAAACAACAACAAAGACAACTTCAACTGTCAACATTTCCAATGTAGTCTTCAACAGATAATGCTAAGAACAGCGTTTAGTTTTCAATCTTGACTGGTCCACTGGCCATACTGCCAGATTCTATTGATTTTCAAAATGAAATTTACTAAAATAATTGCAAAACTTCCAATAAAATATAGCATATAAGTTTAATATACAGTAAAATTGGTTTTGTAGCGAAGTTTTGAAGATAGGAAATAAGCCTTGGCTGATTGGAAACCTTCAGAAATGACGCACTAGTGGGTTTTATATTTTTAAACTAAACTCACAACTCCCTTGGGAGTTATAAATTTTCATACAGATTTATAGATTTTTATAACCCACAGAGGTAAAATCGGCTCTAGCTGCTCTATGCGCGTCCATGTTATAACACCCTTTACGAGCAAGTGTGATGAAAAAGTTATTCTTAAATCCTAAAAAAAAAAGAACAGTGTCTAATAATCAACAATTCGATCGCCGACTCAAGTATTTTGTATAAACAAAGGAATTCCTATCCAGCTTATTAGATTTTCTTCTGAACGGTCTCCACCTGTCTGTCCTGATTTAATTAAGGAATGTTTTCGCAGGGCGGCGTCGAGATTTGTAGGACAGTAAAATCCCGCTCGCATCTCGAATAAATATTAGTTGTATGATGAAATGAAAATTAAGAGGCTGCCTTGTGTTTTGCGTTTACGGAGACGTAATTAATCTTAGTTAAGTAAAGATACAAATACGTAAATTGGGTATTAATTAGAAGAGCATTTTCTTTACAGGAATTGTTTTTCTTGTACAGAATGGAAATAATCAATGGGCCCTGGAGGGAAACTACCTGAACTCCTTAAGATATATAATTTATGCCACATCTGGCCATAAAGTGACTTCGCACGCTGCGCGTACGGAAAAAGCCGCTTTCTGGCCAAGTGTAGACATAAAATGATGTACACAATACGGGAGGTAATAAAGACAGCCCTCGCTTGCAGCTCGGGCCGATCTCGCGAGATCTCGAGCAAACTTCCGAGATTCAATCTCGACTGCAGGAAATCTCGATCGAGATCTCAGTTATTATTTTCGAGATCTCGAGCAAGATTTAAAGATCGATGTGCGTTAATTATTTCGTGTTGATTAGTGTTTTTGAGGCTAGATTCTTGTTATTCGGGCAAAACTACATGGTGCTACTATGTGCGGCCGGTTTTCAGCGACAATATGAGCTCAGCGGCGCGCACTGTGCGAAAGAATCGGGCGGCCGTAGCGTACCCAAAATTACTGATAGATTAGATTAGATTAGATTGTTTATTTCTCATCTTAAAATTACATTATAAGTTGCATTGCATGTCAAGTTATAAGAATTTAAAGCGAGATCGTCAATTAAATGGAATAAATCAAATTATACAATGAAAAAATAAAAAACGATAAAAACAAAATAAAACATCAATTAGCAAGGTCAAAATACACATTAAATGTCAAAATAAATTGAGCACAAAGAATATGTCAAAACAGGGATAGTTAAATGGAATAAACAATTTACAAAATCAAATTATACAATGAAAATAAAAATAATAATAATAAAACAAAATAAAAAATCAATTAACAAGGTCAAAATACACATTAAATGTCAAAATAAATTGGGCACAAAGAATAAGTTAAAACAGGAATAGTCAAAAAATACAGAATGTCATATATCATTAAAATTTAAAAATAAAAATAGAATGAGCAATAATAATAACATAACAGTGCAGGAAAAATAAATGTCAATTATTTTATAATTAAACAAATGTCATCCCCATATATTCACTGACGGAATACACGGGGTTATTGATTTTTGTTCGCTAACTCTACATTTTTTGTAAGTCGTTTGAGTCCTTGTCAAAAAATAGTTAGTAGTATACTAAATTCTTAAGCAATTTTCATCAAAATAACTCATTTTTAATTACTTTGTTAAGTCTCGATCTCGTCGAGATTAATCTCGATCTCGAACGTCTGACGGTCGAAATCTCGAATCTCGGTTCGAGATTGTATTCTCTACATAGCACGTCTGTGTGAGTGCGATCCATACTGGAGCATTCTTACGCATTCTTATTTCTTTGTTTGTAGTGCGTTCGTACCCGGCGCGCAGACATTCAAGCGCGCGATGTACCTTTTGAAGGAAGAAAAATTACTGCCATTATAAGTATTATGTGGTTCTACTAGCAAAGAACTTAAGCACTATTTTTTTGAACGCGTACTTATTTGATAATTATAACCAATCTAGATACATCTTTTGTAAACAATAAAAAAGCTACCTATGACTTCTGAAACCATTTTGGGTTAATACTGAACTGAATTCCAAGATTCTACATCCAACCACAAGGTCAAGTAACAACGCAGACAAATGTCGGGCTATAAGGGGTCGACCGAGATCAGCCCCTTGATGAACTAATCAAATTAGAGGTCGAAGGGCCCTACGAGGTCGACGGACTTTTGTAATTTGTGACTATCAGTTACAAGGATAAATGATGTTATACAGCGTGGGAGGGACTATACCGACAAACTTTAACTATAGATTCTAACAACTATTAGGAGTAAAAAATGTTATGTGATGTATAGTCGAAAAACGCTTACTTTCCGAGATATTCATTATTTTGTAAATGAAAAATCCCAAGTGTGTAACAAGCCTTAATAAATGTGACTAAGATACCTTTACTATTTTTTTAAAATCCTTTAACTAAACAGGAATTAACCTTCGCAGTATTTGATGGTAAGCGACTACGAGGCCAAAAAATTGACCTTTCGTTTCCATTTTAGCTTTTTTTTCTCTTTTTGATAACTTTTCAGCCAGTAAGGACATGTTTATAACGAGGGGCTTAATTTACTGACTTATTTTGTTCCATAAGACTATTAATGTAAAATGACAATATTCGACCCATGTTGATATAACATTTTTTACTCGTCACACCACCAGGAATTCATGGCTAAAGTATGTCGGTATAGTCCCTCCCACCCTGTATACTTATTCTTGCTTTAGGCCCATGAACCCATTTTTTTCGAAATCCAGTTCTTCAGTATTTAACACTTGTTTCATTTACATAATATACTATTCTTCAATACCTGGCTGTATTAGCAATATCCGCTAACCCATCATAAAAATATTTTTATCCAAAAGTTGTGATTTTTGCGATATTTCACTCTGTTAACGTCATTACTTTTCTTGGGTTTTTACAAGTTCGATCTAAACCTTAAATTGCTATTATTTTTAACGTTATTTTTGCAGATAATATCTAACATTAATTAAAGATCAAAACGGGATACAATAATTTCACAACCCTGGCCCTGGAGTATTTTAGAAAATATGGCGGTATTTCATTGACCCGAATTCATCGTCGGCGAGTGTAACTATTCACCAATGAGGGTATACAGAAATCAGAAATCCACCAGCTGGCAGCAGGGTGGCGAAAGGTCTTTTTACCCGACTGCAGCGAAGCCCAAAGGAGGGTTATGTGTTTGACCTGTATGTATGTATGTATGTTACCCGACTGCGGCGAAGCCCAAAGGAGGGTTATGTGTTTGACCTGTATGTATGTATGTATGTATGTCCGGTCCTGTATCCGCTCGTAACTACTCAACGGCACATCCGATACATCATTAGATTCGTCTTGATGGTGCGAGTGTCACTGGGTATAAAGTTCGTTAAAATAAACAAAATGGCGGATTTTATGCAGTTTCAAAGTGCACCGCGGTCGGGTTTTTTTTAGTAAAAATGTGGTTATTGACAGTAGGCGTCAAGATCCACCAATCACACCACTTGATTTTGACATCTACTACCAAATAGACCTTTCGCCACCCTGCTGCCACCTGGTGGGTTTATGATTTCTTAACGCCCTCATTACTTAAGAATAGGAACAGGAACAGTAAATAATTGAAACAACATACGAATTCGACATCATTATTTGAAAGTACAATATAATAATGACAGCTCCGGTCAACGAGCAGAACTAAATGTACCTCTACCCTCCATAGCTAAACGGCTAAGTGGCTTTTTTCTACTCCTGTACTTTAATTTGTCTTTTACTTGGTCAAGAACACTAATATAAGAACATACATAATATCGATACCTTTAGACTCAAAGGACGTAAAAGCCGTAGGTTCTAATGGAGCTTACGCCCTTTGAGTCTAAAGGTATCGATATGAGTTCAAAGAAGTCTATACTCTATTCCCCATAACAGCACCAGTGTCGTTATAGTCACATTACGATACTGCTAGCAGCCACAGACTTCTAAATCTAGGTTAAACTTAGGTCAAGGATTAAGCGCTCAATTCTAACTTTACGATAAAAATGCACAACTACCAACTTAACAAACAATTAAATTCCTACGGCTTTTAAGAAAAACAAAACTTTCCGAACTAAATTCATTGATGCCAACATAAAAAAAGTATTTTTACTATGGTCACTTCGTGTTACTAACGAGTGATTTCTAATTAAAAAAAAAGTTTACCATAGACACAAGTGTCAATTAGTATGTCATATTTGCCTTGTTTTAATTAGGTATGTATTTTATATTTTAAAACCTAGTCGTAGAAAAAGTATTGTATGCAACGTTGTATAATTAAGTCAAAAAACGCTCAACGCATCAAACGCGCATTTTTTGAGCCTACTTATACAACTGTTGCACAATAGTACATGCATAGGCCGGGAAGTGAGGGGTTGCCGGCCGAGTACATATAGCTACGAGGCAGATAGTTACGAGGCTGGCAACCCCATTTCCCGCCGAGGTATGTATAGTGCTTTTCTCAAATAAGCAATGAAATAAATAAACTTACTTATTCGTACTTACTTAAACTGAGTAATATTTTATAACACACACTTTCTGTCAGAAAGTGACGTTAGTGACATATTATATCCATAGACAATGCAAATGTTAAGTTACTTTCGGTCCAAAAGCTGTTTCAGTTTACATTTTTACCGCGAATATTTAGATGAAATATTTTAAATGCGTATTCGTGTAGTTAAAATTGCAATTTAAAATTGTTTACAGTGTGATATTTATTATGTTCATGTCAATTTTAAATAAATAAAACTGCAAAATGTAGCAAACATCGTTTTTTGTTTTTTTAATGGCTGAATGCCGTGATGCTGTGGCCCAAATAAATGTGGAATGGAAATTAAAAAAAATACATTGTAAGTATGAAATTCCATTACGTGCCAAGTGTCAAGCCGCACCGGAAACGAGGTACTTTGCGGCCTATTTTTAGGCACGTAATGTCAACATTTCATACCATGTTTGAGAAAAATACTATTTCCGCACGCTGACCGCACGGAAAAAGCCACTTTCTGGCCGGGCGGTCTGTCCTCGTTTGCAGCTCGGGCCGCAAACATCTGCGATCTCGGGCTTTCTTTGTATTACCACCCTAGTTGTAATGTACTCATCTCCTACCGATTGGGCTGAAATTTAGCAAGATTATGTTAATCAGATGACAATCCAATATTTAGTTGTGACGTGCAATTTGCGATTATACAAATAGTACAGTCGGCAATAAAAGCTTGTCTCAATTTTTTTTTTCACAGAAACTTTTTTATTTGCTTATTTACATGTCCCACTACCGAGGAGAGGTCCATGCCGTTTAAATACATATTGCAGCCGTCACGTCGTATCCTTTGTGTAAAGTTTTCATTTTTATCCCTATTCCTTCTACATTATTTTTAAGTAAATTGTGATGTTTGCTACGCTATCGCTTAATGGTCCGGAGAAAAGGAAAAGCAATATTTCTATGTTGTCTCCAATAGCGGAACGTTAAGGGCGTTTCTCCAGAAATATGTCTGCGACTCATTCATCTGTCTCCATACATTTAATATGAAAAAAGGCCAGATGAATGAGGTGACCGCAGACATATTTTTGGAGAAATGCCCTTAAATGGTTTTGCCCTTTAATAAAACGAATGAGCACGCATTAGCTGGTAAAATATAACAGATCCATCAATTTATTCCAAACCATCCCACAATCAATCAAAGAAACTCCGAAAGAGACGTGCGGATAAATTACACGCTGATGTATTAGCTATAAGAGTAATTTACTATAACATCTTATATTACATTATCCTTGTGTTTTCATCATTGAGTCAATTGCAGAAAAAATGTACCTTTTACTTTTTTTGCCTGATCATGGTGTGTCTCTACCATTTTACTCAGAATCACGAGCACTTTTCATTTATCAAATAAAAAAGTGGTCCAAAATGTCCCAACTTTTTCACAAAATTTTGAATATCTCAGTTTCGTTACGCCCAAACTAAATATAGGGGAAAATCGTAACGAAGCTGAGATCTCAGTTTCGTTACGTTTTTCCTATATATTATATACATATTATAAGACACACCATGATCAGACAAAAAAAGCAAAAGGTAAATTTTTTCTGCAATTGGCCCCATTATGTTTGTATGCCCGTTCATGGCAAAATGGTGTCCTGGGCCTTTAGGAGGTATACGTGGAGCCGAAGCCAACGCGTAGAGCCCCTTTCGATAATTTAATGAAAGACAAAGTGTAAACCTAGCGGATCCGATATATTATACTCTAACCGTATTTTTACGTTCGTAGGGTAGGTAACATAATAGACAAATGCACTAATTAACCACTAATTAACTAAACTAAAACACTAAACTACACTATAAAACTAAAAAACTTCACTATAACGCACTTATTCACTTGTCTCACTATTCGCTTTGATCCGCACTGTATCGCTTTCCAGTTAGAACTGTTTACCAGGCCACGCTGCGCGGCTTATACATATTGAATCTGGGGACCATTGTTCTAGAAAATTCCAGAGAAATCCTATCTCGAATGATCGGTCCGATTCCAGGACAGCCGAGCCCTCGGTACGTGAGCATCGCGAGTGTTCGAGATAATCTAGATTGTTCGATGCACGACTCGACTGGAACATTCCCGACTATTGCTGTTCTTTTCTAGCAATGTTTTGTCTTTCACACACTTCTCTAACCTTCTCAGTATGGCTGTCTCTTTCACTGCTTCGAGAAATCTCGCCATATACTGGAACGTACTTCAAAGGCCCATAAGGGGGCCTGAAAACAGGTTTTCAGGTTATTGCGCCATCTTATAGAGGGTGTCTTGAAACGGACTGAAAACATGTTTCAGGTGCCTGAAAACAACGGCAACTTGGGTGAATTTTTGATATTTTTCTGAAATTGCTTTTCAGTCTGCTGAAAACGCTTCTAAAGCACAAAAAATCACGTTTAAAGTTTTGACCTATACCACCGGTGCAACAGTATCGTGAGACGCACACAGACACAGTCCCCGTTAGACGCAATGACTATACGTCGTCGTCGTCGTCGTCATCGTCGTCGTTATCCTCGTCGTCCTCGTCGTCCTCATCGTCATCATCATCATCATCATCATCACAAGTATCACCATCATCATCATCATCAGCTTCACCAGCATCACCATCATCATCATCAACGAAAGATCGAACAAAAAGTAAGATTTTGGTCGTAGTATTTAGGCAGCGACAAAGTGGTCCCCTCGGCACTAAACTTTGAGCGTTCAAAAAGGTGCTCAAAAAGATCATTCACGCTCTGAAATCGAAATCACTATATTCGTTAGAGCATAATCTATCTAATTCTGACTATAACTGAGTTTAGGTAAGTTTTGCCTAATTTTACTAAACTGCCCGTAACTCCGAAACTAGAAGCGAAAAAGTGGCCCCTTTCCTTATGCAGCCCAACATTTACTTTAAATAATCAGTTGGCTAATATCGACGCCGGAAAGCAAACACGTAGTAACTACGCACGTAACACGTTGTTAGTTACTACCTGTTTGCTTTCCGGCGTCGATGAACTATCAATCCTTTTGTCATAGGCTCGACTCCAGTCTCACATCACGTCATGTCAGTCAGCCCACGTTTCAAATTTTCTAAAGCCTCTTAATTAAGAATCCTCATAAAGTATGAAGAAAGCCGTTAATTCTGTCAGATTAATTGTGTCCGTTAAATTAGCTATCCTCAATTTAAACGCACGATTCTTTCACATCCCATTGTTTATTTCCACCCTGTATATCTAGTATAGAATACTTCGTAGATTAAGTTAATACGAACAACGAGAAAGCCTTGAATAAATTACATCAAGAGGCGACCATAAAACGAATCTTATTGTATGTTTTGTCTATCACCCAATCTGTCCTGAATACTAATACCGGTTAACTTGGATTTCGAGATCCTCTCCTAATAATATTATAAACTAGCATTTTCCCGCGGCTTCGCCCGCGTTGTTCCCGTTATTGTCCCAAAGGAACTCTTTACCGGGATATAATGTATCCTATGTTTCAATCCAGGACTTGGTCTACTTGCATGCCAAATTTCAGCTTGATCCATCCAGTTGTTACCCCGTTATAAGGTAACAAACATCCAAATATCCAAACATCCAAACATCCTCACAAACTTTCGCATTTATAATATTAGTGGGATGTGAAAGCTTGTTATGATGTTTGGACGTTTAGATCTTTGTTACTTAATAACGCAGTGACAATTGAATGGACTGAAATACAATTTTGCAGAAAAGTAGACAAAGTCATAAATTGAAACGTAAGATACTTTATAACCCGGGAAGGAGTGCCCTAGAGATAAGAATGTGAGCAACGCGGGCAAAACCGCGAGTAAATCCTAGTATTTAATAATCAGACCAGTAATTTCAGTCAAAGACAGCATTGTATCCCGGCCAATGAATCCAGTTCATAGTTCTCGATTTAACTTGGCTCCCCGCCAGTCCTGATTGCGTATATTGACTCTAACACGGCCTGTATTTCTTCTTATATTAAACTCCGGGGTAGAGTCTGTGCCAGGTGGCGGGCTTGTTTAGAAAGTCATCAGGGGATTAGCTACGACTAGCTATAGCAGTTAGCGTATGTGGAGTACCTAATGCAGATAATGTATATGTATAATATTGTCTTCGGTTTCGCCATTAGGATTTATCTTATTCTATAAGTTGTCTAATGATTTATGTACTTCTTATCCCCTATGCAGTCATAATTTTGTACGCCAATCGGCAAAACATAGTGCTACTACATAATTTGTATTTCACCACTATATTTTGGTCTTACCTATGTTTAACAAAATAAAACACTTTGACTTTGAAAAATAAAATCGTAGAAATATCACGTTTGTTCGCGCATTACACAAAAACTACCGGACCGATTTCGATGAAATTTGACTTCAAGTAACACATGAAGAGTACCTACACAGAAAGAACATACCTAACTTTTTGAGTTGTAGCGGTTTGAAAGTTAGTCATCGGGAACAATTATTATGGTAACCATATCTTTAAAAGTGAAAAAAATATGTCTTAATTTAAGATATTCTTCTATTATATATTGGTAAGTTATAGTTTACTGCGAGCTCGACATTTTGAGCTTAAAATCTCATTTTCAAATAAAGGTGACTAGACATGTTCTTTCACATAGGATACTTACTTTTTATCCAACTTATTTCACCTCCACGAACGAAGTTGCGAGCGACCACTAGTACTTTATAAGAATATCCATTGTTAAGGGGATTCAAGTCGCCCGGTTTTTCATACAAGTTACAAGTTTTATTTCTTAGCTTGACGCAACCTGTCTGCGCAAAAAGTAAAAAAAATGTTTTGAACAAATAAAAGTTAAGTTTTGAATGGTGCTAATAGATAGCTCTGTCGCATCAATGGCTGATTGCCTTGGTAGTTGAGCTTTGTGCCATTATTTTTGTACTCAATCTTTATATTGTGTTTTACATATCCAAGTGCGGGCAAAAGTCACTTAAACTAATATTGTCCGACATAGATAAAATTCACATTTTACGCCAAAACACGCATCCAACGGAATTGTTACAGCAGTTAACTTCAAAACTATGTCGAGTGCGAACATACAAATAAACAAATCGCATAAAACGAACGCGAATGTCCAATAAAGCCCGCCATAAACGTCCGCGAATTGCCCGTGACGCGAAAAAGGATAGTTCCGCGCCCATTCGTTACCCCGCCAGCGAATATAGACAAAGCAATACTAGGAGACAGGGCTTCTACTCATAAATGACTAGTTTAAATTACGAATATTGATACAAAGACCAAATACACCGAAAAATTAAACTTTGAGCGACTATAAAATAAATCGTTTAATTGAGGACTTACTCAATGGGATTAGTCTCATTTCGTCTAAAAAGCAAATGGTCTAATATGCAGCAACTGGTCTAAAAAGTTTCGTCTAAACATAATAAAAACACAAATAATCGTAACTAAAATTATGTGGTGTCGCCACGTAAAAATAAAAATACTTCGTGTAAATATAGGCATTGGTTTGAGCACATGTTACTTTGCTAATCCGCAAAAAAAGTCTTGTTTAGTACCTAACAAGCTGGGTTTATTTGCGTACATTTTCAGGCCACAATTTTTCATTACAAATCAAACCTAATAAATTGGTCACCATATGGTCTATGGAAAAGTATGTTGGTATAATATACGAGTATTATCAACTGTTCTGAAGATGGTTTACAATAACATACATAACACAACCAACGTCATAGCTCCATTATTTCAGAATAGACTCTAAGTACGAAAAGATTTAACATTATGTAACAATATGAAAAGACTAGAGTAGGCCTAGCAGTGGAACGTATGTAGGATGATATCATTAGAGTAGGCCTATGAGCAGCAGTAGAACGTAAATAGGCTCATGATGGTTATTATGAAAAGCTTAGAACACGTCACTTTAAATCTCTTCCTAAATCTACGCCTAAAGGGTAACATATAACTGTTACCTTTTTCAAATCACAATGTTCGCTGGACCCATTTACACCGGCAACAAAATGGACTCGTTAATTTTTAAGACCGACAAAAAGTGGGATGTTGCATTTGACAATTTGTCCATTTGCGGTCACGTTATTTGGGGCAGGAATAAAGGTTATGGCGCGAGAGGACATTGGACTGTTAATCAGGCGCATTATTTGACATTAACTGTACAGAAATTTTGTTATTTTATCGTTTAGCATTATATAGAATATTGGCACAGCCTGAGCTCATACAATCAGTACTTTAAGGTACAATTTTCTAATGAAACCGATTTTGCATATAAGAAACAAATTAAACACAATCATATCCTGTCAAAACTGTGTGAACTAGCACATCCCCATGCAAAATGGCTTGTAATGTATTACAAATAAACAATACAACATATTCCATAAGATTGTCCCCTAATATTTATTTATTTATTTAATATTTTTATTCCACCCCCCTTGGGGAGGGAGGATACCCCTTAAGGAATAAATATAAATATATAAATATAAATATTAGGGGACAATCTTACACAAATCGAACTAATCCCATAGTAAGCTCAATAAGGCTTGTGTTATGGATACTAGACGACGATATATTTAATAAATACAAATACTTAAATACATAGAAAACATCCATGACTCAGGAACAAATATTCGTGCTCATCACACAAATAAATGCCCTTACCGGGATTCGAACCCAGGACCTCCTGCTTCGTAGGCAGGGTCACTACCAACTAAGCTAAAGCGGTCGTTAATAATTTACGAGATAAAAGCTATCCTCTTTCCTAGGGTATTAAATTATGTCCATACCAAACTTCATCTCAGTCGAAAATGTAACACACTAACAGAATTACTTTCACTTTGTAATACACTAGCATTTACCTGCAGCTTCGTGCGTTATTCCCGTTACTGTCCCAAGGGAATCATTAACCAGTAAAGTAACCTAAAAGTAAGTAAGTATCCTATGCATTTAAGTATAATTTTTGATTGAATTTGAACGACCCTCCTCAGCAGTCCTCCTCTTTTAAAAAGAGCCAGTGAACTTTGACATGTAAAAGTGCCCTTGCGGCCTACTTGTAGAATAAAGTTCATTATTTCATTTCATTATGTTTCAATCCAGGACTTGGTCTACTTGCATACCTCAGCTCAATCCATATAGTTTACTGCGTTATTTAGTAACAAAATGTCCAAACCTCCAAACATCTTCACACACTCTCACATTTATAATATTAGTGTGAAGTTCGGGTTTGGATTTGATTACCGATTTCTTCCCAGACTGGCAACGCATTGGTAACGCATCTGGTGTTGGTGGTGGTGCACCTATAGGCGGCGGTCACCACTTTCCACCAGGTAGACCGTCTGCCTCTTTGCCAGGCAATAAAAAAAAAAGTAAGTACTACTAATATTGTCTTCGATTTCCGTGACTATCAGTATCACTCTATGTAATAAAACAACTTTAACGGATTAAATCGCGTATTTTTAAGTCCCGACGATTCGTACCCCTTTTCAGCTAAACTATTAGGTATATAGTCTACATTATATTATTATACCTTAGCTTGGCCTACTAAGTGAGCACTAATAAATAATTATAGGACAAGAAAACGACATAGTAAATATCAAGTACTTTTAAATTGTTTACCAATTTTCCACATGAAAAAAAAAACCGGAGTAAAGGTACTACTACTAACATAAGTACTTACTCGTAACTATTTTAGTTCGTAGTAAAAAAAATATATTTTTTGAGTACACATGCACATAAAAAACAGATCGCTGATTTTATTAACCTATAACTGTGATAGTTTGAATGCTCCACTAACTAGCGATCATTTGATTTAGGTACGCATAGCGCAATGATCTCTATTTTGTACGTAATTATACCAATATCTGTCTTGTAATTTGCAAATTGATCAAGAGATCATTACAAAGAGCAATTGGATAAATGAATTTGTTGGTTATAAGGTAAAGCTTTTGGTAAACTCGAGAAAATGTATGTACAAGAATAAGATCATATCCCAACGTTCCTATTATTTAATTCGATTCGGTCTAAAGATTCTTGGAAACGTTCTCAGTTCTGTTTGGGGCGATTTACTATACAAAACTGAGAATGTTTCCGAGAATTTCCAAGAATGGCACAACTCTATCGGACTCAGAGTCGGGAGTTGGAAATTATTTTTTTTATTCATTTCATATATGTACTAGGTTCCACCACACAATGAAAATACAAGACTGAAATGTTTAAATTTTGCAGCTCAATAATATCAATATACTTAATACAGGATTATAAGTAAAGCAGTATTAGATATTTTCTTACAAAAACCAAATGAAAGCTAAATATCTCCACTACACATACATAACATACCTACAAAAGACCGGCAAGAAAACAGAAGAGTTCCGATCATACGATAATATTTATGCAAGGCATAGGCAATTTAAGTGTTTATTTAAAAATCCAATGTTTTCAAAGTCATGCCTCATCAAATTGAAAGTTAAACATTGTCTCAAATACACATACAAACAGCAAGTAAAACTCCACGAGCTTTACGAAAAAACGTTGCATGTATCCAATGCAAGTGTTGTGAGTGTGAACAACGTCATTGTGGGCTCACAATGGCTGCGGAACAAACGAGTGACGCCACTTGCCTGGAAATGGCTCGGGCTCGTACGTTCTCAAAGTGTGCAAAGCGCCTAACCTGTGATGGTTGTGTCAAGCTGTGTGTTTTATTTGTAAAACATAGGTAAATCTGAAATCATACAGAACTGCTAAGAAATAAGTATATATGATCCGCTGTTTCGCCGATGGGCGTACAAAAACGTTACATTTCAGCCGAAACAAAACCACTAAAGTAAATTAAAACTAAAGCATAAACAATGATAATAAATTTAAAACTGTGAAGTGCAAAATTGCTATGTCAAATTTCAACATAATAATAATGATAGGCTAAATGAATTTTATCTCATAATTAAAAAAAAAAATAGCAAAGCACCTTTTGCATAGAAGCCTTAATATCATAGAAAGCTGCCGATACGTGGTTTAATTACAACCCAGATGCTGACCACGATCCTCAGACATCAGAGATCCCCAGAGAGAGAGAGAGTTTTTACGACACCGCAGGCGTAAGTAGTCTCTTAATGCCCACTACACGCAGAGTATTAGTACACACACACTCACACACCACTAATAAAAATCCGCTGATAGTATATTTTTGGCCCCCTTCACCTACAATTCGGGCCATAAACACCTGTAATCTGGGAGATTCTTTATTCGGAAAAAGCACTTTTTCCCTCGTAGGATAAACGATTTACTAGTACTGCTCTTGATGTTCTACATTATACTATTTTTTACAAATCTTTAGATCATGGTATAATTTCACAGTACCAAGTATAAGAGTTACCTATAGCCTAAGGCCTATAATAAAAAGAATCTTGTTACCTATATATTTCCTAAGATCTCTGATTTTTTAAGGAAAGTGAAATGGTTGCACAAATATTTGTTTTTATTAATAAAGGCAACTGGGTTTTGTGTATTTTGGGACCGTAATATTTAATTTTCCTTAAAATAAAAGGGGAACCCTGCGTTTCACAGAGTTTGAGAAACAATGGTGTAGTCGCTTTTACACCGAAGTGCTGACCAGGAAGAGAGCAAGACCGTCGTTATGCGTCTGAGTGCGTATATGGTGCGTCTTACAAGTACATACACACTTCTTACTGTGCACTAGGTATAGCTAGGTAGTGGGAGGGCCTTGCTTCTCAGCGCCCGGAGTGACGATTTGGTGTTAACAAAGGCATTGAAAAGTTTGAGGAGGCCCGTTTGGCTGAACTTGACACAAGACGCCATGAAAGGTAAATTCGGCCCAAGTCCTCTTACAACTATACCTAAAATAGTTCCGATCAACTTCACTGCGCTTCTTCTAATCGGTTATTTAAGACCAAGTTCGGCTTCGCCAGCCACATCAGGGGGCACGCCCGTAAACCCTAGCAATAGCTTGGCAACTTCGTTGGTGACACTCCCATGTTGGCAGTAACTTGAGTAAGTAGTTACGGCTGCACATAACAGAAAGCACACATGGGAGTGTCACCAACGAAGTTGCCAAGCTATTGCTAGGGTCGCCATCGTCGGTTACGGCGTGGATAGCTATAACTACCTATAGGTTATACAGATTCCAGAAAACGAGCGTCATTCCTGTGGATACTACAATAGTTAACGGCGTGGGTACCTACATATCTCAAAGGTCTACATGGTATAAACGCCTACAAGGGTCCAGAAAGAAAATTATACTTTCAAAGCCCTTAATTTTAGTTATGTCCACAGATAATATGCAAACACTAACTCATACTAAAAACTATGTAGTATGTGTGTATGTAGATGTAGTGGAACTGTGAACAAACAAAATAAGACTAATTGAACCATAGCCAAAAAAAAGTTAAGAAAAACTCAGCAACTGACTAATGCAGACCCTAATAGCAGGAGTGGCTCACTCTGCGGTTTCGCCGCGTGGCTACTAGAGACTAGTACCAAATTTTGCCCCTTTGGCCCTCCAAAGGGGCACTTAGCCAGCGACCAGAAACAGCACGCGTTATGCGATAGAGACGATCGGATTCGGTGCGTTCCGTCCGGTGGTCGAGCCCAAACTTCAATTTTGTTAGAAAAAGAAACTGCTGCACGTACTATGACCTATTCTACGTTAATAGTTAGTCTACACGGTGGGAACAAGTATCCCGACAGATTTTAAATATATTTTCCTGGTGGTACACTAGTAAATAACATTATATCAACATAGGTCGAATTTTGTCATTTTATATGAATAGTGTTATGGAATAAAACAAATTCGTTAATTCAGCCCCTCCTTATAATAATGTCCTTACTGGAGGAAGAAGTATCAAAAAGGAAAAAAAGTAAAAAATTGAAACAAAAGGTAAATTTTTTGGCCTCGTAGTCGCTTACCATCAAATGCTACGAAGATTAATGGCTGTTTAGTTAAGGAAATAAAAAAATAAGTAAAAGTATCTTAGTCACATTTATCAGGGCTTGTTACTCATTTGGGATTTTTCATTTTAAAAACAATGAATATCTTGGAAAGTAAACGTTTTTCAACTATACATCACATAACTTTTTTTACTCCCAATCCCAACAGTCGTTAGGATCTATAGGTACCGGTAGTTAAAGTTTGTCGGGTCACTCGTTCGCACCTTGTATACTGTAATAGTAAATATATGTACAAAATTATATCCGTAATTTGTTTTAATTAGGCTAATTTTCAGTCTAGGTATGTATTATGCATTACCCAATACCAATATAAACTACCCAACACAAATACTTACCCAAAACCAATGTCAACCGCTATCTTTAGCACAAAGAAATGCATGCAAAGCAAATACAACAAACCGCCTTTATTATGGCCAAAATATCTCCCCACCAGTTTATTTATAAGACTTTCGTATTCACTATCCTCGCTGCAAGACGAAGCATCGCCTATCTAAGACGACGCAAGTTTAAAACATCAATATATTGGCTCCGGAGGCGGCCAAGTGTGAGTGTCCCTGATAATTCCAACCGAGGCTCTTGACACAATAGTTGCTCTTTGGGATCGCGCATTTTACATTGTACGCGATGCACGGGCGAAATTGGTTTATTTTCTGGAAAAATTGCATTGCATATTTTATGTCAGCCTGTACTGGTTGAGTTTTTTTGACAAATTCAGCGTGAAAGCGTATCTCGACGTAGTAAAAAATATTGGGTAAATGAGCGATGTTTTGGGAATACCTAGTGGCCAGTGGGCGTTTCTCGTCGCAGTTACTGAATATGAAATAAATAAGTGCTAGAATTACTACTTTGGTGTAGCGTAATTAAATTAGGCACCACCAGCGAGAAAGCGAGGAAAGTTGGGCGAGTAACAGTTCATTGCGGGCTGATCAGGCACAGAGTGATCAAACGAACTTTCCAGATCCGCAATGTGATGCTACTCGCCCAACTTTGCTCGCTTACTCGCCGGCGGTGGGACACTTGTCTTAGGTGTTATTTTTGAATTTAGTTGGAAAGAAAGCTATGTAAAGTGACAAGTGGAACGTTGTTTTACTTTAAAGGAAACAAAGAAACTCAAGGCAAATAATTTTTCATGAATGGCAAGATATCAAGCTTGTGACGTAAAACGGCTTGAATGACGTCATTAGCTGTATGAACATACCTTGCCTTATTTTACCATGGTTGAATTAGAGCTGTCACAACTGGCTATGACTTTTGCTTGTCTATTCAATGGCAATATGTAGTATTTGTTCAGCGACAAAGATTCGCGCATCAGAGTTATGCTAGAATTATAAATGGCGTCATATTCGGTGTGGATTCGGTAAAGTCTGCGAGTTCTCACTTCGCTCCTATTCCGGAACTTGGCCGAACTTCGTGCAGCCGACAATAGTTTAAAAGTTAAAATCTCGATATCTCGGGAGCCCTCGAATCAAGACCGACACCAAATAACTAAGCCATTGTCCGAGTCGAACCGCCATAAATCTTGTCCCGATAGTTTGGAACTTCCAGCTATGGATTCTGTAAGGGCAGATGTTGATCCGTGCGATCGATTTCTGTTATACATTCAATAAATCGGTTTTATACCTGTGAGTAAAGGATTACAAAGATGCAAACTTATTGACAAAAGTTTTTCGGTGTAAACTTTACTATTGCATTATCCCAATAATAGGAGCCCATGTTAAATTTTAGTCAAGCAGATTTGAGGTTCTTTGGTGTAAACTAACTAAAATTGTATTATCATTGTAATTTAATGTGAGCCCACGTTAAATTTTAGTCAATCAGATGTTGATGACAGTCCCGCGTCTTAAGGCAACCCATCAGATGTGAAATAATTAAAGTCTACATACATCATTATACCTCGCATAAAATAATTCAAGCCACACTAACCATAACCAAAACCAACGCATAAAATAAAACCAAACAAATTCGTTCCATTATCAGAGTAAAGTATAAATGGGTGCCAGTTACCAATCCAAATTTAACGCAACCAAAGCGAGCATTCTCATTTCGTTCTCCTGTTTAAAATAGCCGGTTTAATTTATCCCAACAACAGACTCGACTCCGTTAGTAATTTATCAAGCTTCGACACGGTTGACCCCTAATTCGCGTCACTACAAACTTGCACAGTGAGCCATCGCCTTTACTCGTCTCGACCACAAATTGTGAAACTTGCTTCCCCTATTGTTGTTCGGGGTGCAATATGAACACCCGCCGGCGGCTTGCAGATTGCAATGACTTTTGCAACCTTTGTTTTGTTCTGTGCTCCTTGTCACAGCCCGTAATGGACTTCGAGAGCTGTTGGATGAAGTTGCCAACTTATATTATTGCTTCGCGTTAGAATGTGCGCTTGTACTGGTTTGCTATCAGTTTTTCCTGCCTGCCTCGGTTGCCTAGTGTGCTTTGTTTCTGAAGTGAGTTTTAGTGTATTTCATTTACAGATTTTGTACTTCGTTTCACAGATTTTGTTGTTTCTTTTTAATTATTTAACTGACCTTTAATTGAACTCGGTAGAGCCTGATGGTATGCTACTACAAGGCTGATGTTGTAGTTCGTCATTTCTAACACCAACCACTCCACCCATTCCCTCTTGCCTTAAGAGTGCTTTAGGATAGATATATTTTTCAACAACTATGTTTGGACTACCCACCCAGTTCATCAGAAAAATCAAAATCTTGCGTCTAGTCGTTGTGGGACGCAGCAACACGAAGGCGATTAGTATAATCAAACAAGTACCTATGTACATAATTCAGTTCGACGCGTAACATTTCTAAAATCAAAATTCCTAAAAACAAATATGTTTCTAATGTACAGAACTCCTAATAATACTGTATGGCCTACGGTAGGTAATTTATTTGAGCTTAGAAAAAGGTTGATTGTTTTATGTTTCGTAACGGTATAGGTTAAGGACATACGTTTAGTATTGCGTATTTCTATGACACCGTGATTCGTATTGAATTTTATAGAGGGCTGTAATTTTTTCGGCGCATATTCACATCACGGCTCTCAATAAGAGCAATACATAAACCCCAGACATCTTTAGTTGGCCCCGTCTCAAATCTTAACTCAAGCGAGCATAATACCTACAGCCAGGTACCACAAGAAAGTCCATTACCGAAAATCCTGTGACATTAAACATACATCACAGAACAAGGAGTGTAAGCCGGTCTTAATTACTTAGTAAACATAGTAAGCCAACTGCGTTCGCTGCAGATACTTCCAGCCAGGACATTAGTTCCAACTATCGGTTAGGAGCTAATTTATGCTCTCTCTACAACTTACTCAATAGTTTGCTGGCAGAGATTACCGGGACTTAGTGGAAATTGGGTACCATTGTTTATGTAAAGGCTACATTGTACTTTACTTTAAGTATTGTAATCTTAATTCTATATAGGTACTGTGTATTACTTCTGACTTTTTCTATTGTATTAGTAAACCCCTAATTGTACTGTTACTGGCCCACAAGGTACATAATCATTAAAGATAGTTTTTAAGTTGATAGACTAGTGATATCTGAACTTTTATTTAAACTAAAACTTATATTTAACCTGCCCCATAAGTTTGCTAATTATTAATAAATTTTGCCACTCCTGGCCATAAAGTGGCTTTTTCCTCACGCTGCACGTACGGAAGCGGCCCCCGCTTTCTGGCCAAGTGTAGACGTAAAATGATGTACACAACACGGGAGGTAATGAGGAGAGCCCTCGATCGCATGTTTGCGTCCCTCGCTTGCAGCTCGGGCCGCAAACTTCTGCGATCTCGGCCTTTCTTTGTATTGCCACCCTAGTTGTGTAATGTACTATTGTATAGCTCAGTTATTTAGTTATTTAGTTAGTTATTTATTTTTGACCTTGTATAAAACTTGGATGAAGGAGCGAATTCTCCTAACACAAGTTTAAACTTAAAAGGAGAATTCGACACACTTGATATGACTGTTGAAAATAAATATATTTTTGATTTTGATTTTGATTTTTTGATAAGGAAGCCTGAGGAAGGAATTTAGCTCTTTCATCCTTGAAATGGATTTTTTCCTACGAATGCTTGGGATTTTAGGCCTCAATAGTTTCGAGGGCAATGTTTGAATAAAGGGATTGTCTGGGGTCTTATCGAAGGCTTTTATTTAGTTTTATTTTGAGAATGGCTTTACGCAATCTATTAATATTCACTACATTCAGCGCTTCTTTGCAAATTGTGAACACGTTTTCTTGAAATTACCAAAAATGCTTAATATAAGAATGTAATCCAACTCTGTGCGCTTGGTCGCCTAAAGAAAATGGTTGACGTTTGTGCATAAAATAACGTATACCGAATGAATGTGGTTTGCAGTAGCGTGGCGTCCAGAGAACTCGATTCCTACCGGCTTGCCTAATTTTAGGCATTTGAACACCGTATTCTACAGCTCTTAAGGAAAATGTACGCCAAATATGCACCGGCTTGCCCAAGCTTATCTTTTACGCCACGCCACTGGTGGTTTTTCACTCCAGATAAATACTGCTGAAATGAGGAAGTCCAGTAAAGCCATCAGAACACTAAATCGTTAATTCAGACCTGCTGGTGCTAAAATTTTACATGTCAGAAAAGAAGACAAAAACTTCTTTACTTTGAACCCAATCATACGTCAAACCAGCCTTATATAATTAGGTCATCATAATCATCATTTGGACCTTGAGATGTTTATTGCTGAACATACATAGGCCTCCCTCAAATACATCCACAATGAACGGTCGCACTCTTTACCTCCATCGACTTCTGGCGACCTTAACCAGGTCGTCAAACCATATTGTGGGTATATCATTAGGAAAGTAACAAATCGCGGAATATATTGTAAAAAAAGCTATCTCAAAACGTTACATGAATACACCAACAAAATCAAAAGTCAGAAACTAACCAAACACGAAATCAAGTGATAAATCAAAATTTGATTTGAACCGTCCCGGGGCACAATAACAATCGCATCACGTCCGGGCGCGGTGTGAATAAATAATCCCGGGCTTCGATACCCGGGGGCTACTTTACAAACTCGCCCAATACACACCTAGGCCAGGATAGAGATTTCCAGCCATGTTTTTCGTGGTTCAACCATGAACCGACGACAAAAATTTCACCACATTTATCACTTTATCGACACATTCTTTTTTCATTGAAAGCTATTTTATTTTGAAACCTTTTTTGTGATTGATATAAACAAAGCATAACCTACAATCCTGTATATAGCTTCAATACTCGGGTCAGGACCTCGATATTCGGGGTCTACTTCACAAACTCGCCCAATACACACTTAGGCCAGGTTTTGCATTCATGTTTTTCGTTGGTGCACCCTTCAATCAACTAGGTAATCTTTCATTTCATCAAATGTTTTCTCTGTCTTGGTAACGGGTTCTGACGTTCTTTAATTCCATATATCAAAATTATATTATTATGGAAATTAATCTTCATTTGAAATGAAGATTAAGCAACCACGTAGCGAAGGTTTTAACACCCGATAGTACCTATGCTTTATGAAAATCCTCTTTGGAAAAAAAGAGACTATATAACAGCGACAAAATGAAATTATTGAAAGGGTGACCCGACGATTGTCAGTTAGGACACCTATTCGAGTTCAATATGTTTGATCGCGCGTTCGTACGAGTAAAATTCGCGCGAACTTACCATGATCGCGCATTCGCGTTCTATTAGGACGATGCCTAAGCAGATATTAAATACCTACTTTCAATCGAGACCATGACAAATGTATTGATAATATCTATCAATTCTTTGAAGTTTACGATAATCGTGTTTAAGTTTTTAACGGTGGCGACCAAGGACCTTAAAATAAATAGCCGGACGGAGCCTCGCTAACAAAGAACTGAAACATGTTTAGTCCGCCGGCTATCTGTGTGTGCGAGCTGGTCGCAATAAGAAAAAACTAGTTAATGTGTGCCTGCGGCTCGTAAGTACAAGCAGCCGGCTTACTAGAAATGGCTTCAGTTCTCTGTTGGCGAGGCTCCGTCCGGTTTTTTATTTTAAGGTCCTTGTTGGCGACTTATATTAAGTTTTAGAACTTGTATGGAATACAAGAGCAAAAACAGCATTTCAGCTTGAACTTTGGCAATTTTGTTTTGTTTGACTTGACACAACATTTCTTAACGAGAGAGACGAACGTGCACAACGAAGGTGGTGCCAACTGGTGCCGCTAATCCGAAACTTTATCATGCTGGTGAAATTTTATATATAGACAGACAGAGAACGGAGTAATAGGGTTCCGTTGACACCTTTTGGGTAGGGTACCCTAAAGAACTCCGACTCAATAAAACTTTACATTTCATAAACGTCGAGACGTCTTTTTTGAAAACGACCCCGTTGGTGAAAGCTGAGAACTGTCTCCGTCACGTCACTGTTCAAACAATAAAACCCGCGTTTCTGTCAGTGTTCATAACACTGACAACAAAAACAAGTATCCAAATTTAGTTCTCAATCAGAATCCCAAGCAAACTAATAGGCTTAACATGAAAGGTGCTTGCTTAGACGTAACGTAGTATATAAATTGAGTATCTGTATTGACTCCAATTAAACTGGATGCATGAGCCAGACCAGACGATATTGAGAACGGTATTAATTCAGCAAGTTACGCTTTGAGGAGCCTAAACCTTAACAGCTTAGGACAGTTTATATGAAGCCCAACTATAATACAGGGTGATTGCTAATATAAGCCGTGAACAGAAATTGTTGTTTCTAAAGCAGTATTTTAAGGCAAAGCATTCGCTTAAGAAGCAAACATTCTAACTTTGGTATTATTTTTTAATCCCCGGACGAAAAGCAAGGGGTGTTATAAGCCCGGGCGAAAAGCGAGGGGTGGTATAACCCCCGACGAAAAGCGTGGGGTGTTATAACCGCCGCAAGGTTTACAATTTTAATTGGGACTGTGAACGTGTTAATGAGAACATCCTTAGCTAGATGTTATCAAAATCGGTTCAGACATTTATGAGATATTCTAATTTGAAATCAAGAGATCGGAGAATTTTATTTAATAATATGTACATACGTTTATTGCTAAATTTACGTTTAAAAAGCATGAAATGAAACCGAAATTTTGCTATAGATTTCAGAATCCGCTTGAGTGGATTAGGCAGTGTACTGTCGCGTTGTATCAAAAAGACAAAATGTGGCTCCGATTAGAGAAGACTGGCTTACTCGAGGATTTGTCAAAAGGTAAAGGCACAGAACAGTTTTTTATTCCGTGGGTAAAGGTCTTCCAATGAAATTTTCGTGAATAGAGTATTTTTGCCAGCGCCAATACCACACGCCACACGCGCTTTGTATTAAGTATGCTGCTAGGTACAATGAAACATACTACATACCTACTACTCCTGATAAGTGTGTATTATAATTTATAATTCTCGTATAAAACAAATTTATTTAATCGTATGGCAGAATCACACGTCAAATACATAAATATAAATTAAGTTTGAGATTCATTAACCATTTGATGGCGTCGTCGTTGAGGTTGATCAGGTGTACTTCAGCAACTCTACAAAGCCTTACATATAATAGAAAAGAAGTTTCGTACCTACTCATATCTATATTAATAATTTAGCCGGGCCCTACGGTAGACCTGAACGAAAAGCGTCTCAAAAATTAAAGCGTAAAAAAATAACACTTTCGAATCGACAACTTATATTCGCAAAATTCGTATAACGCAGAAATAAGCGTATATAAAGATGTAAAATAATGCGAATAATACCAAAAACAGTCGGCCACGTTTGCTTGCGTCAATTCGAGTTCGTTCGGAAATTGTCACAGTTTAGTGCAGGGGTACGTAGCATGCGACTATAATATAACTGCGGGCGCGGCTGTACATACTTGGCATGGGTAAGAAACCCGTTTTTTATTTTAATTAGAATAATCATACGTTTCCATAATTTTATTTCAAAGAAAACAATCTTTAAACGGGAAAATATTAATAAGTTACTGACATAACTGAAAAATAATATAATAATATTGTACAATATTATTGACACATAACCCAAAAAAAGTAACAAACGTTGGCAAAGGTGTCAGATAAATTTCTAAACGAAAAAAAAGGAATAGGCACATTTGTTTTTAATCCCTCTGATGGTGAAGTGGTAAGTTAGGGCGAAACTCTGTAGGGGCTTTTTAAGTTTTCTTAAATTTATTCTGACATCAAAAACAAATTAAATTATACCCGTTTTTGGTACAAAGATAGAAATTTGAAAATCAATGTTTATCATTTAGGTGAAAACAAAAAAATTACCAGGCGTTTGAAATATTCGACCATAATAAAGATAATGCAGGTCTGAATGTTTTTACGGTTCCGTATCAAAATTGTAAAAAAGGAACCGTTATGGTGTGACTCTGTTTGTCTGTCCGTCTCTCATAGGTCAGTCAGATATCTCAAACGATTGCTGCGATCGATTTGAAATTTGGAATAGTTTTAAAAGTCGCTAACCTGAGCTACCTACTGGACATAAAAAAAATCTCTTATACCTTTTTTTACTTTTTTTAGGGGGCCGAAATGGGAGGTCGAAAATTTCAAGTTGTGCTATTGTTTTAAGTGGGGTATCAAAAGGATGAAGTTTATTTGTAGATTCCAATACCATTTTAAGTTTTTTTCTTAAGCATTTACTTTTAGATTTAGGACGAAAAAAGTTCAAAAAAATACCATTCCCCTCCTTCCATTATTAATACATATCTTCGAAGTTACTGAACAGAAGAATCTGTAATAATTGTCAATAATTAATATCAACCTAAATATTATTTAAAAAAATAACGGTTTTCCTAACTTACACAGTTTTTTAGAAATTTGGAAAAATCGTAACACTTACTTATTTGCTCCTACTAAACTAAGCGCCATACAGTTTTTCTTAAAATATTCACGCATCTATTTACGAGTTTTTCATGTTTGAGGTAGGAATAAGAACGTTCAAATATGGTTTCAAAAATTTATTTTCTACCTTCGGGGAGCAACAATGCCGGTTAATTTTACCTCCATAAGATGATTCCGTAGTTTTTGAAGAACATGGTAAAATTAATAAGACAAAATTTAAGGTTTGTCAAATCACGCACGCAGCAATCAAACCCAATCAGGAACGTAGTAAGCGTAAAAAACTGACAGAGCGGGAGGGCCTATATAATCCGGCACACGAGGCATTCTAATCCGGCCCGCGTACAGAACGTAACTTCAAGTCGACCATGTCATGTGGCCCGCGCGACATTTTCAAAGGTGCTGTACGGCCCTCTGGGAAAAAAGTTTGGAAACCCCTGATGTGAATGCTTACCCCTTAGGTTGAAGTAAGACTACGCCGGCCACGTCTGTAGTAAGTATCCACATAGGCGGGCTAAACTGGCTTCGAACTGGGTGTGACATGTTGAATGGACTGGACCGGACTGGGCTCCGACTCCCCACGAGTCCGGGGCCCAATAACAACAACTACAAGCCGGGGGCCCGGCCCGTGCGGGCCCCGCGGCGGCTAGGAAAACTGGAAAACACCACCTTAACTATATGGCCAGTCCGACGACGCTAGAACAGGCCGCGGCGAAGATAGTGGGACGACCTGAATGTATTTCTTAACGGCTGTCCAAAGTTAGCTCGGGACCGGGACGGCTGTCATATTTTGTAATTCACTGTCATATTTTGGACGAGGGCTTAAATTAAATATTTAGACCATGTTGGGGTGGGGTGAGCCTGAGGTACAGGCTGGGTGGCGAGGACGTAGCATGCCACGGTGAAAATAGCAGGACAACCTAGACGTATTTTTTAACGGCTGGTCAGGGTGGTCCTTTGGACCAGAACCATTGCAAGCATTGTTGCAAGCGGGATAGATTTGCCCTTCAGCTTCAGTGGGACATTAATAATTAGACTTAAAAAATGGGATTGGCTCTAAAAGGGGTAAAATTATGAATAGGAATCTGTTATTTCAGATGTTTGAAAGTAAAACTTGGTATGTAAATTACATACCTAATACATTAAATATTCGTGATGTTCCCTCAATTTCAACAAAACATAACTACATAGAGAACCCACTTTCTTAGATGTCGGTTAAAAATAAAAGGCTTCGAAAGATAAATAACAAAATGTACCTAATTGAAAAGATCCTTGGTAATGCTATTTCTACGGAGGTGAAAGGGTTAAATGGGGTTTGTAATTTTTTACATTTTACCCGGGCGAAGCCGGGTTTTCAGCTTGTGAAGAACTATAAAGCGCACCTAAAATGCGAGTCGCTGTGATAACAATTAAGTAAAAGTAGCGCAGAGTTCTCCCAACTGTATAATCGCACACTTTCAAACTCGGCAGAGTTAACTACAATGTTTATAACCTCATCACAGCTTTCAGAAGGAACAATCTATCTATTACAAGAAAACCGGAGAGTTTAACTCCCGTAATGTGACTGTCGAAGTTCGCAAATTCCGTTACATAAGTTGACACCAGTGTAGGGTGACCATTCGTATGAATATCTGCGGGATTTGTCCGAACTCAACTAGAATGGAGTTGGGAAAATATTTGGACGCCTGCAAGCAGCATAACTGACTGCGACTTCGCGTGTAGTGCAGTGCGACAGATCAGCTGTCGGTTTTCACATGTTCCAGAGATCTTTAATGAATGGAAACAGATACTTGCCTATCATCGTCATCATCATCATCCTAGCCTATATACGTCCCACTCCGGACCACAGGCGTACTCTCAGTTGAGTGTGAATGGGCTGTTTGTTTGTCACTCTCGTGCAACTGTGTCGAAACATCTGAAAATAACCGGTACTACACAGTTTTATAACAAACTACTCTTTCATAGTTCAAATCTTGCGAAACGGTATCTTGACAAAAGTCGCAGAGAATCGCATGGCTCAGTTGTGCCAGAGACAGGCAGGTAACCATTGCAACACGAATACATTAAAACAAGTATTGAAGGACGCTAAGAAAGTAGCGTAAACTATATGCAGAAAATGGACATCCAAGATACGAAGTTGTCCTGAATTTGAATCACTAAGATGGTAACCCTACTCCAGAACAGAGTTGGCCAAACTTCGCATTTTTCTGAAGTCCCTGTAGCTCGAGTAGAAAATATTTCTATATTCTTATAACTTCGGCCAATGGAAAATAAATGTCGTGGAAGTTGCTCACAGTCGGGCGTCTTAGTTTAGTTCTTTCAGAAGTGTTACATGTCATTGTGGGAGATAAGTTAGCCGTGGAATTACATGTTTAGGAATGGATACTCGCCACTCGCACAACACAATAATAAGTATTCAATTATGCTACGTTAGATGTATGCTATGATTAATGATTAAGCTTACTATAGTAACGTACATTTTACAAAACTTTAATGTGAGTACATTTTATTATCGCCCATAAACGCATGTTTCGCGAGCTCAAAGAAAACATGTACTTAGGTACCACAATTTTTTAGGCCAAATAAAATAAATTAGGTAATTAATCAAATAAAACATAGTAGGTAATTTGGTAGGTAGTTATAACTATGGGCTAATACGTAGATAGAGTGGCAATATAATAATTAAGTATCCCCAGATAGGGGAATTCCCTTCGGCCACTTTGAAAACCAAAGGTTCTAAACTAGTTTAGAAAACAGAATTATTTTTCTTTTTAGGAAACCTGGTTTCGAATAAATAAAAATAATTCTGTTTTTTATTATCTATTTATGCTATAATTATCATGCATTATTTAATTCTCATTAATTTTATTATTATTTGTGCACACGCCTTGATATTTTTTGAGTTATTACTCTTTATATTGTGAACCATAATTATCTTAATTGAACTTAGCGCGCTCTCATATTGCACGCCTGTATGCAGGCAGAGTACACTGAACAATTATTATGACTATGTAAGACCTATGTATACTGTACTGAAGCAAATAAACAATTTTGAATTTGAATTTTAAACTAGTTTCGAACCTTTTGTTTCCAAAGTGGCCGAAGAGGTGGATTTTGTAAATTGCTTTTAAAAAAATCTTTCACCGCATTCATTGCTGTCAGCTGGCGAAAACATAAAATTGCGAGAAACTTAGTGTCAATATTTTCGATTTCGAATCAAAATCAAACAAAATTTTATTGAATCATCCTTTATTTCAATACCAGGGCAATAATGCAACAGGATGTTTACTAAAAATGAAATAATTTATTGTTACAAATACAGCATGCCTGATTCTTAATGTTTTCATAAGTCTAAACTGTTCTAGAATTTTCTAAAATTTAACGCAATAAAATCTTTGATAGCTTAGACTTCATTCCAAAGTTTTTTAAGGTTGATATAATGTCCGCTTACCCTATTTCTAATCCTTTTCATTCATACTAAAGTATCTTTACAGTAAGCCAGTAGCAGACTTGAACAAGATATTGTGTTGGGGTTACTATTATGTTGCATAATCTTTTTTGGTTGAATCATCATTTGGCAGAATTCATCATTTGGCATAATGCATTTTATTCTGAAACTTGGGATTGTTATGTTACAAACCTAACCTAACCTATTTAACAGGATAATGCCTTAAAGAGTCCTGAAAATTCTACAGTTTCGGAAAAAAATGCATTATGCCAAATGATGAATTCTGCCAAGTGATGATTCGACCAAAAAAGATTATGCAACATGAGGCGTACCCATTGTGTTGCGATCTTCAGATCACGTTTATATGTAAAATACAAGTTCGTATTTAAGTCGCTATACAATATTCAACCCTATTCCCATATAAATAAACACAGAAATATATCGAGATACGAGTAGAAGGAAATAGTTCGTCGATTTGTATGGGAACCAAGCGTGTAAGGTTTTGCGCTTGACGTTTGACGTCAAGTGTAATTTTATTTAGTGATGGAAAACATAAATTTGGTGGTATTTCAACAAGTAATTATATAATTATTATCAGATTTGAAAAATCATGAAGTTGACGGCGACTGAAGTTTACGGCGAGCAAAGGTCCCCGGCCCTTCTTTTCAGCACGCAAGGTACATACACTCATTCCACCTATCTATGTATACATATGATCTGAAACATTTCCTAACTGAAATTTTTTTTTGATTATGGATTTTGTTTTAAAGACAGAAGGTTGATACTTTGTTTTGTGGATTGGAACGTTATTGCATAACTACGTTCAACTGGCCTCGGTATGTAATGTAAATGTACTATTACAGTAACCTGCAGGTTTGAACAAGCCGTGAACTACGGAAAATTGTTTGTTTTTACTATTTATGTCATTTGACCCTGCAGTTATCTGATCAATATTCATTATTCACGCAAATCATTAAGTTTTACATAAAATTGAACATAATATGTTATAATTTATGCATTATAGAGTTTCAACCTTACGTTTATAAAAAGAAAGTTACTTTTCTCAGTAGCCCATTCGCAGGAGCTTTGTACAAAGTCGTATAATTCGGCCCTAATTATGTTTGTTTTTACTCTGTTCCTTGACGCTGCATAGTTATGGACGTGTTTTCACATAATTTACAGGTGTTTTTACATGAAAATGTATCGTTTATCGAATTGCCAATATTTTTCATACGTACTAAAGTATGTCTTTACAGTGATCCAGTAGCAGGCGCTTTGAACAAGTCATACAACTCGGCCAACTGTTTGTTCTTGCTCTGTCCCTTCACGCTGCGGATGTCCGACCTCCTATTCACGTGAACCCGGGCGCCCCCTACGCCCGACCGCACCTTGGCGACAGATACGAGCTTGCTCCATGGCATCGGACATTCTTTCCATAAATACTGTTTGTAGAAACTCTTATAAATCTCCACGTAAACCATACGTTTTACATTAAATTAGGCATAATTTGTGCATTATACAATTTTCAACCTTACGTTTATTGAAATAACATCGCTTTTCTCAGTGGCTCGTTCGCAGGAGTTTTAAACAAACTTCGTATATTTCTGCTAAATATTTATTCTTGCTCTGTCCCTCCACGCTGCGTACCCCTGACCGTACTTTTACGTAATTTAGAGGTGGTTTTACATAAAAACGTATCATTTATCGAATCACCAATATTATTCATACACACTAAAGTATCTCTTTACAGTAATCCAGTAGCAGGCGCTTTGAACAAGTCGTACAACTCGGCCAACTGTTTGTTCTTGCTCTGTCCCTTCACGCTGCGAATGTCCGACCTCCTAAAATAAAAATATAAAAAAAAAATATTTCCGCAAGTAGGCCCTCGAGGGCTCTTTTACATGTCTGATTCTATTCTTTTCTCTTCTTTTCTTTTGGCGCTTCGGGTAGTGACCTTCTGGTGAGAAAAAGCGCCGGAAGAAACTCACCGTTTCTCTTTTCCACAATTTTACAAGTATTACAATAATATGACGTTAATATTCACCTATTCACGTGAACCCGGGCGCCCTCTACTCCGGACCACGCCTTGGCGACCGATACGAGCTTGCTCCACGGCATCGGCCATTCCTTGCGTAAATACTGTGCAAAAATAGTGAAATTAGTGCTGTAAGTCAGCAAAAATGTTGTAGTTATTATTAGGGATGTAACGATACACAGTTTTGCCGATACGATACCGATACCGATATATAGTAGTTAATATCGGCGATACCGATACCGATAATAGCTTAATAATGAACTTCAAATATTTTTATGTCCTTATTATAACTAATAGCAATGACTACTGGCTATATTTACCAGAGAGTCAACCTTGAAAGTGTAAAGTAAAAATAATAAATTGTTAACTCAAAATTCAATTTTTTTTTATTAAGAACCAAAGATTTAATTAACATAGTAATTATCATTGCACAAGGTAATAGATTAGACCAGTACATAAATTAAGTCAGGAATTGAAATTATTTTTTGCAGATTTTTTTCATACAGCAAATTCTTCAAATATCGGTTGTATAAAATCGGCGATACCGATATATCGGCGGTACCGATATATCGGTATCGTTACATCCCTAGTTATTATACAGGAGATATACAAGGTGTCTCGTGAGGAATCCAAAAGATTTTAACCACGCATTCCTGAGATCATTAGGAGTAAAAAATGTTATATACCATAATACAAAAACACAAGAAAAAAGTTACGGGGATTGTTTTTGATTGATTTTTGTACGTAAAATAATTTTGTTTTACTGCCGAATTTTACATTTTAGGTTGAAACCACGAAATCTACAAAAACTAATCAAAAAATATCATCGAATCAAGAAAAAAAAAATTGCCGGTTTTGACATTATGTTATATTATAACATTTTTTACTCCTCATGACCTCAGGAATGCGTGGTTAAAATCTTTCGGATTCCTCAGGAGACACCTTGTATGATACAATAGTGAGAAACGAAAATACCAGCAAGTGTCATAAAGATGTCATGATGGGATACCAATAATTATTTATCAACTTTGAAGTAACTATTTTGGTAAGGAAGCTGCGTGAAAACTATAAGCGTACTACTTAATTAAGAACCGGGCTATATGAAGGACAGCATAACGGTGAATAGGATGACGATTCATGTTGAATTTTAGAACAAACTGTGGTTATATAAATGTGTATGGAGCGTATTCAGCGCTCGGTCGAGTCGGCATATTTTGATTCGAATTTATGGCTCTTGACTCCAAATAACTATAGTGTAATCCAGCTATAGTAACTAGAATCGATCAATATAAAAAATAAAAACATTCACCATACATATTGTTGCACCTTATTCCCACAGCTCGCACATACCCGGCTCTCAATTATTATGTGCACCTCAATGATTATGTGCACCAAATCGCCAATAATTATTATGTGTGCTTTTTTACCCGACTGCGGCGAAGCCCAAAGGAGGGTTATGTGTTTGACCTGTATGTATGTATGTCCGTTCCTGTGCCCGCTCGTAACTACTCAACGGCACAACCGATTTTGATAAATGATACATCATTAGATTCGTCTTGATGGCGCGAGTGTCACTGGGTATGAAGTTCGGTAAAATAAACAAAATGGCGGATTTTAAAGTGCACCGCGGTCGGGTTTTTTTAAGGTCCGACCGAGATCTCGGTCTCGGTCTCGGTCTCGGCTATTCTCGGCCAAAAATCGCGCCGAGTCACCGGTCTCGGCTCTCGGCCAAAAAGGGCCGAGATTCTCGGCCGCGGCCGAGACTATGCAACGACTTCTGATTGCTGAATTGGAATTTGCCACGCATGGCCGCACGCTTCTATGCGGCCCGTTGGTCGGTTCAGCGTCGGGTATTGTAACGCTATTGGCGATTTCGATTAGCCATGTCAAATTTTAAGCCAATTATAAGGCGATTTGGCAGGATTGCGCGTATTAACTTGTTCATTTCTTTTCGTTGTTGTTATTGCGGAAGAAAAGTTTAGAATTAGAATGCGGGATACAAACTTAATAAAACACCTATACGTGTTAAAGTGAGTGGAAGTGGAAGTGGACATTTTGGTGTGTAGATGTGCAAATTTAAGCAGTAGATTAGTAAATAATAAATTTTATTGTGTACTTTTTACATAGTATTTAGTTTCAGTTTCACTCGTTATAGATAGGTACATATCTTGATATCTTAGATTGTACGTATGTTTTGCTGTTTATTTTTAACTACTGATTAAGTAGTGCTGGAGCTCTTTTTAGGGTTCCGTACCAAAATCGTAAAAAAGGAACCCCTATGGTGCGACTATGTCTGTCTGTCTGTTCATCTGTCCGTCTGTCACAGCAAGATATCTCAGGACCTACTCATGCTATCGACTTGAAATTTGGGATAGTGGCAAAAACCGCTAACCCGAGCCTATTAGACAGAAAAAAAATCTTATGCCTTTTTTACTTTTTTTAAGGGGGACAGTAGAGCTATTATATCAAGTGTGATATCAAATAAAAGGGCTTAATGTGTAGATTTCAAAATATTTTAATTTTTTTTTCTTTATTATGCACGTCTTGATTTAGGAAGAAAAAACTTAAAAAAAAGTACCATTCCCCCCTATTATCTTCGAAGTTACTGAACAGAAAAATCTGTAATAATTACCAATTATTAATATTATCTTAAATATTACAGGAAATATATAACGGTTTTCCTAAATAGCACGGTTTTTTAGAAATTTGAAAAAATCGTAACACATACTTATTTGCTCCTACTAAGCTAACCACCATAACAGTTTTTCTTGAACTATTCTCGTATCTACGAGTTTGTACGGAACCCTCGATGCGCGAGTCCGACTCGCACTTGACGGTTTTTTTTGTCAAATTTTAATTAAGAAAACCTGTGTGTGTCAAATTTTAACGAATAATCCCTTTTTTGTACGAAATCCACGTGTTTTCTTTATATTTATAAATTCTCGGTCTCGGTCTCGGCCGAGAATTCCATTTAGTCTCGGTCTCGGTCTCGGCCGAGACAAAAAAAACGGTCTCGGTCGGACCTTAGGTTTTTTTTAGTAAAAATATTTAGTTATTTTAAAGCTTGAATAACTCGCGACCCTTATTGGGAGTAGCGATATTCGGACCCGGTGGTCGGCCGTGGCGTTCCCTGGGGTCGAACTAGGTCGCTAGCCGGACCACCTTGAGTGGATCGGACTGGGATATGCCTATTACGTGTGCATAAGTAATATATTAAAGGGAAGGCAATATCAACTGATAACCAACTCTTTTGAATGGCATATTAATTACTCCTTGTCCACCTTTTCTTGAACAGAAAATTGTCTGTATGTAATTGATTACTAGAACATTAATAAACACGAACCTGGTCGAACGGCCGTCTTCCGATGTGGAACATGATGTACAAAAGGGGTGCTTTGTGTAAAGGCACCGCCTCGCAGGTTTGCTGGACGCCTAACTCCTTGTATATCTTCTCAGCGTGCAACTGGAGATGATCGTAGATTACCTGTATATAAAGTAGTTTTTTTTTTTAAATATTAATTTAAACTTTCACGATTTTCACTCATTATTATAACAAAATGGGACTTCATCGCGAAAAACATGTTATTACCTCGTCGTTTCGGACGAAGGGACTGGCGAGTCTGGTGTCAAGATCTTCTAGCCGCGCGGGTTTTCGAACTTCCCGCACCACCAGCGCCAACGTCACGGCACGTCCGAAACGTCGAGGTAATAACATGTTTTTACGCGATTAAGTCCCGTTTTGTTATAATGAGATTTTGTGAATTTAATGTATCTTTGTTTCGAGGACTTATTCGACATGATGCCTACAGCGACCTTCTACCTTCCACATAGTATTCATCTACAGACCTTGGAACCGAGATCGTGCACGTCACATCGTGTGCAATCGCACATCGTGCATTTTCAAAGGAATTTCCTACTGCGCACACACCGAATGTGTAATGACACGGTATACGGTAGTTTTTCTTCCGACAAAAGGTACACCGGGAGCGCGCATGTGTGCGCGCCGTGTACGGACGCACCACAGGCAAGGATTTGAGCATGCGCGAGCATGCCACAGTATGGCGTTCACTCACACAGACGCGTCGTGCCGACGAAACGGCCGAAGTCGTACCAGGGGGCCGACACTCGTTTTTCGCCGAGCGCGACCTTGAGTGACGTCACTTACCGCCGGCGGTACAAAACTCCATTGGTTGCCACGCGCTCGCATGCGTGCAGCCTACCGCTACAAAGTAAGTCCGATAGTTTTGACAGCTCCTTGAGCCTGTTCACGAACAAAAAAAAACAAAAGCGCTCGCATGGACCGCGTTGCACTGCACTTCAATCGCGTATTTATACGATTTCGAATTTTCTCTATTTTAAAATTTAACAATAGAAATTTTAGAGTAGGGAAAAAAATTATACATAATTACGTTAAAGTGCAACATCTGTAAATAAAAAAAATTATAACAAAAAATTGTTTTTTAATTCAATCTATTTGTGAAATAATTTATTTGGGTATCGGTCGACAGCCCTAGCACTGATTTTACGCCGCGCGGGGTCGACGACCGCACTTCGGACGTTATGATTCCAGAATGTTCTTTTCTATTGTATTGCGGGAGAGTGTCGTATCTGTTCGAAGAACTATTATATAATCTGTGGTCGTACTACTTGGTTGTCTTTATACTTTGTATCAGCCCTTTTCGTATGAACGTTGGTTTTAGGGACATTATTATGACGGAGAAGTTACCCTGAGACTGTCTCGGCCGGGCGGCGTCATAAGGATTTGGCTCGTGAGGGCGGCTGCGTCGCTGGCTCGCTCTGCGTTTGAACCGTTCACGTTACCCTGATAAACAATAGTACATTACACAACAAGGGTGGTAAAACAAAGAAAGGCCGAGATCGCAGATGTTTGCGTAAGTTGCTGCAAGCGAGGGACGTATATACGCGATCGAGGGCTTTCTTTATTACCTCCCGTGTTGTTTACATAATTTAATGCCTACATTTGGACAGAAAGCGGCTTTTTCCATAAGCGCAGCGTGCGGAAAAAGTCACTTTATGGCCAAGTGAGGCATAATAGTACATTGTGCACCGATGGTAGTAAGAAGGTGATTACTAACGAGAGTCTATTAGGAAAGAGCCGTAGGCGGAGGGCTATTAATGACTCGAGTTTGTAATTTGCTTACTGCCCGTGATACACACAATGTATTTCATCATATTTGCGAAAAAAAAGACTAAAATCAAATTATTTATTGTCAACTTTTTAAAATGGACTGCGTTTCGTTTTCAAACTTGACAGGCAATACCGCCAGATTGTACCGATTTTCTAAATGAAATTTTACGCTAAATTAATTGAATTGCATTAAAATAATTGCTAAAATTACTGAAATAAAAGTAAAATATACCATATTAAGTTTTATATACACAAAAATTGGTTTTGTAGCCAAGTTTTGAAGATGGGAAATAAGGCTTGGCTGATTTCAAACCTCCTTACTCTGAAATGACGTACGGGTAGGTTCTATATTTTATGCCACACCTGGCCATAAAGTGGCTTTTTCCGCACGCTGTGCGTACGGAAAAGCCGCTTTCTGGCCAAGTGTAGACATAAAATGATGTACACAACACGGGAGGTAATAAAGAAAGCCCTCTATCCGCAAACATCTGCGATCTCGGCCTTTCTTTGTATTACCACCCTAGTTGCGTAATGTACTATTAAAACGACACTCACAACTCCCTCGGGAGTTATAGATTTTCATACAGTTTTTCCTCTCGTGGGAGTTATAGATTATTATAACCCACGGGAGGTAAATCGGCTCGAGCTGGTCTATAAGCCCGCGTGTTATAACACCCTTTACGAGCAAGTGTGATGAAAATGTATTAATTTACTAGTAGGAGGTACTCTACTTGAAGAAATTCGTAGAAAAACCTAAGGTAATCGACGTAGCTGCCAGAGTTACATTTCGTACAAGGACTAAAAAGTTACGAACCGCCATTTTCGTACATGGCCGAAGGGCTTGGCTGACAGAAAACACCAACCTCTTCGAAGAACTCGGCGAATTCAGGAAAATCTTCTAAACCAAACTGGCTGGTTATCATAAAGGTCTTCTTAGATAAGACGACCAGTTGTTCTATCTCCCTCGTGTGCTTGTCATCCTCGTCTATGGAACACAGTGCTTCGGCGATGGCGAGTGCGATGGAAGACGGCTGGCTGTGGCTGCTGTCGAAGCTTAGCGAAGGATCTGCGAAAACAATTCAAATGTAGCGTATATAAGGTGCTAACAAAAAATAGGGTATTTGACAACAATCAAAATAAATTAATTAACTCTAACCAGCAAATTACGCTTCCAAAACAGCCCCGGATAAAATCATTCAAACTTATTTTCGTGCCATCAACGATTTTACAATGACAAAAACTAAATAAGGCACCATGTTGAGCATGACGTCACAAGATAGTATTTCATACTAAACTGCATACTTTCGGAGCGTTTTGACACTTAATAAAAAGAAGCTGATTTGAACTGTGATCAAGTAGCCTATTAACTACCGATATTTTTACAGTTGCTATACTCTGTACTTTTAGGTATTTAAAAAAAGGTAAACAAAAAAAACCACGTGACACGGGTCTTTCAGCCAGTGGTATTGTGCCACAGATACAAAACGTTACTTTGATTGGCTGAACGACCCGAGTCACGTGGTTTTTTTGTTAACCTGTTATTAAATACCTAAAAGTATAGAGTATAGTACTCGGTCCTCTGAATACATTTAAGTATTAGTACATTAGACAACTAGGGTGGTAATACAAAGAAAGGCCAAGATCGCAGAAGTTTGCGGCCCGAGCTGCAAGCGAGGGACGTAAATATGCGATCGAGGGCTTTCTTTATTACCTCCCGTGTTGTGTACATCATTTTCCGTACGCGCAGCGTGCGGAAAAAGCCACTTTATGGCCAGGTGTGGCATAAAAAATATTACAGGTTTTATGATGTTTTTAGAGAAAACTGGGGGAAAAATTCTACGTAAAAACACCCTGTTAAAGACATAATCAAATGAGCCCTTTTTAATAGATTCTACAACCTCTATTACTTGAATGTCAATGTCATGCTATTTGTTGTCTGGTTGTGTTGGTTGCAAATCAATTGGGATTAGTATTTTTAGACAGAATTATAATTTATTTTATTTGTTCAGTAAATGAAAACCAAAAAATTATATGAAATGTTTTTTTAATTCCTAGTTAATGTTAATTATTATAACGTAAGGTATCTTTATTAAGTAACCTTATAAATAATGTTGTTGGTATGAAATAGTTTACTTACTAGTCTGCCCAAGACCAGCGATCCTGACGTGTTTGGTGCGTGCTCTGGTTGCGTTAGAATTCTGCGGGTCTCCGTTTGCTTCAGAAGCAGCTGTGATACAAAATTTAAGACTTATCATCGGCGTTAGCGCATTAGGTATGCAATCTGTTTAGTATAATCTCAAAATATAATCAGCATTATGCCGTACAATGCTGGTAAGTTGAGTAATAGTACATTACACAACTAGGGTGGTAATACAAAGAAAGCCCGAGATCGGAGATGTTTGCGGCCCGAGCTGCAAGCGAGAGGCGTAAATATGCGATCGAGGGCTTTCTTCATTACCTCCCGTGTTGTGTACATCATTTTATGTCTACACTTGGCCAGAAAGCGGCTTTTTCAAAAGCCACTTTATGGCCAGGTGTTTGTGTTAGTAACAATTTGAGACTTATTCTAATGTTAATATTTACCAGCTTTCTCCTTGGTGGCCTCCTTGTGCGCCCACTTGAGTATCTCCTCGTAGGCGACGGTGACCAGCCCTTGCAGGAGGACAGACCGACCAGGTTGTAGGATGGCAATGCCTGTATACCATATTGCAATATTTACCAGCTTTCTCCTTGGTGGCCTCCTTGTGCGCCCACTTGAGTATCTCCTCGTAGGCGACGGTGACCAGCCCTTGCAGGAGGACAGACCGACCAGGTTGTAGGATGGCAATGCCTGTATACCATATTGCAATATTTACCAGCTTTCTCCTTGGTGGCCTCCTTGTGCGCCCACTTGAGTATCTCCTCGTAGGCGACGGTGACCAGCCCTTGCAGGAGGACAGACCGACCAGGTTGTAGGATGGCAATGCCTGTATACCATATTGCAATATTTACCAGCTTTCTCCTTGGTGGCCTCCTTGTGCGCCCACTTGAGTATCTCCTCGTAGGCGACGGTGACCAGCCCTTGCAGGAGGACAGACCGACCAGGTTGTAGGATGGCAATGCCTGTATACCATATTGCAATATTTACCAGCTTTCTCCTTGGTGGCCTCCTTGTGCGCCCACTTGAGTATCTCCTCGTAGGCGACGGTGACCAGCCCTTGCAGGAGGACAGACCGACCAGGTTGTAGGATGGCAATGCCTGTATACCATATTGCAATATTTACCAGCTTTCTCCTTGGTGGCCTCCTTGTGCGCCCACTTGAGTATCTCCTCGTAGGCGACGGTGACCAGCCCTTGCAGGAGGACAGACCGACCAGGTTGTAGGATGGCAATGCCTGTATACCATATTGCAATATTTACCAGCTTTCTCCTTGGTGGCCTCCTTGTGCACCCACTTGAGTATCTCCTCGTAGGCGACGGTGACCAGCCCTTGCAGGAGGACAGACCGACCAGGTTGTAGGATGGCAATGCCTGTATACCATATTGCAATATTTACCAGCTTTCTCCTTGGTGGCCTCCTTGTGCGCCCACTTGAGTATCTCCTCGTAGGCGACGGTGACCAGCCCTTGCAGGAGGACAGACCGACCAGGTTGTAGGATGGCAATGCCTGTATACCATATTGCAATATTTACCAGCTTTCTCCTTGGTGGCCTCCTTGTGCGCCCACTTGAGTATCTCCTCGTAGGCGACGGTGACCAGCCCTTGCAGGAGGACAGACCGACCAGGTTGTAGGATGGCAATGCCTGTATACCATATTGCAATATTTACCAGCTTTCTCCTTGGTGGCCTCCTTGTGCGCCCACTTGAGTATCTCCTCGTAGGCGACGGTGACCAGCCCTTGCAGGAGGACAGACCGACCAGGTTGTAGGATGGCAATGCCTGTATACCATATTGCAATATTTACCAGCTTTCTCCTTGGTGGCCTCCTTGTGCGCCCACTTGAGTATCTCCTCGTAGGCGACGGTGACCAGCCCTTGCAGGAGGACAGACCGACCAGGTTGTAGGATGGCAATGCCTGTATACCATATTGCAATATTTACCAGCTTTCTCCTTGGTGGCCTCCTTGTGCGCCCACTTGAGTATCTCCTCGTAGGCGACGGTGACCAGCCCTTGCAGGAGGACAGACCGACCAGGTTGTAGGATGGCAATGCCTGTATACCATATTGCAATATTTACCAGCTTTCTCCTTGGTGGCCTCCTTGTGCGCCCACTTGAGTATCTCCTCGTAGGCGACGGTGACCAGCCCTTGCAGGAGGACAGACCGACCAGGTTGTAGGATGGCAATGCCTGTATACCATATTGCAATATTTACCAGCTTTCTCCTTGGTGGCCTCCTTGTGCGCCCACTTGAGTATCTCCTCGTAGGCGACGGTGACCAGCCCTTGCAGGAGGACAGACCGACCAGGTTGTAGGATGGCAATGCCTGTATACCATATTGCAATATTTACCAGCTTTCTCCTTGGTGGCCTCCTTGTGCGCCCACTTGAGTATCTCCTCGTAGGCGACGGTGACCAGCCCTTGCAGGAGGACAGACCGACCAGGTTGTAGGATGGCAATGCCTGTATACCATATTGCAATATTTACCAGCTTTCTCCTTGGTGGCCTCCTTGTGCGCCCACTTGAGTATCTCCTCGTAGGCGACGGTGACCAGCCCTTGCAGGAGGACAGACCGACCAGGTTGTAGGATGGCAATGCCTGTATACCATATTGCAATATTTACCAGCTTTCTCCTTGGTGGCCTCCTTGTGCGCCCACTTGAGTATCTCCTCGTAGGCGACGGTGACCAGCCCTTGCAGGAGGACAGACCGACCAGGTTGTAGGATGGCAATGCCTGTATACCATATTGCAATATTTACCAGCTTTCTCCTTGGTGGCCTCCTTGTGCGCCCACTTGAGTATCTCCTCGTAGGCGACGGTGACCAGCCCTTGCAGGAGGACAGACCGACCAGGTTGTAGGATGGCAATGCCTGTATACCATATTGCAATATTTACCAGCTTTCTCCTTGGTGGCCTCCTTGTGCGCCCACTTGAGTATCTCCTCGTAGGCGACGGTGACCAGCCCTTGCAGGAGGACAGACCGACCAGGTTGTAGGATGGCAATGCCTGTATACCATATTGCAATATTTACCAGCTTTCTCCTTGGTGGCCTCCTTGTGCGCCCACTTGAGTATCTCCTCGTAGGCGACGGTGACCAGCCCTTGCAGGAGGACAGACCGACCAGGTTGTAGGATGGCAATGCCTGTATACCATATTGCAATATTTACCAGCTTTCTCCTTGGTGGCCTCCTTGTGCGCCCACTTGAGTATCTCCTCGTAGGCGACGGTGACCAGCCCTTGCAGGAGGACAGACCGACCAGGTTGTAGGATGGCAATGCCTGTATACCATATTGCAATATTTACCAGCTTTCTCCTTGGTGGCCTCCTTGTGCGCCCACTTGAGTATCTCCTCGTAGGCGACGGTGACCAGCCCTTGCAGGAGGACAGACCCGCCGACGGGGTTGATGTGGGATGGCAGTGCGCTCTGAACGATGCTGGTCGCGTTGAGGAAGCTGCGTGGGATGCAAGGCAGCGAGCGGGAGATGCAGGTCAGGCAGAGGGACATTGTCTGAGAAAGAGGCAGCACGCTTCTATATTGTTATTTATTTTATGCCACACCTGGCCGTAAAAAGGCTTTTACCGCACGCTACGCGTACGGAAAAACCCGCGTTCTGGCCAAGTGTAGGTAGACATTAAAATATGTACACAACACGAGAAACACGACAACATAAAGAAAGCCCTCGATCGCATATTTGTTTTACCACCGTAGTTGTGTTATGTACTATATCTTTGGCGACGCCGATTATTTTCAGTTTAAAATTTTTTTTGACAATATGAGAAAAACCTTCTGTTATACATGTTATTGATTATTTACTTTTTGAAGTATACTACTTGAAGCAAATGGAGTATCTTTTAGAATATTTTTAAACCAGGGCAAAGTTTATGGTCAGATTTAATTCAAATCGCTCGTGCTTAAAATACCGCATTCCCGAAATACCAGATTTGTAAAAAATACCAGATTCTCGATTTATCAGATTCCTGTCTTACCACAATCCCGTTACACTACAAAATCGTAAGTTACTCAAGGATCTAAATAACTTTGTCGGATGTATTATTTTGGGAATCTGGTATACGGAGAATCTGATGTATCGAGAATCTGGTATTTTAAAAATCTGGTATTTTAGGAATGCGGTATTTTGGAAATGAGCAATAGGGTACTTTCCTGACAGATCAAATCAGTTACTTTTTATGAATTGTCAAAACGCTCGGATAGTATGAAGTTTCTATGAGAAAAAGCATAATGACGTCATTGTGCTCAAACATCAAATCATGTCCTCATTTATAGCTTTTGGTCTTTTAAAAATCGTTTAAAACGTTAAATAGGTGAATTTTAGTTGATTTTTGCAAATTTTCGAAAGCAGATTTCAAGGCTAGCGTGAAGTAATTTATATTGACTACAGGCAAGTACCCTATTCAAATGCCAGGTAAGTGTACCTGGTACATAGAGGCGCCAGTGTGCAAGGCCCGCACCAGCACGGGCGGCACGAACTGCAGCGCCGACGCCACCAGCCCCAGCACGCCGCTCAGCCACGCCGGCCGCCGGTCGCACCACACCTGACACAATATATTCATATTTCATGTTTTAAAAAGTGGCTTTTTTCGGAGAGGGGCACAACTCCATGATTGCCCAAAGTGGTCATCAACTGACCAGGCGGGACACAGACCAACCAAAAAAAAAAAAAAAAAAAGTGCCTTTTTCGCACGCTGCGCGTAGGGAAAAAGCCGCTTTCTGGCCAAGTGTAGACATCAAATGATGTACACAACACGGGAGGTAATAAAGAAACGATCGCATATTTACGTCCCTCGCTTGCAGCTCGGGCCGCAAACTTCTGCGATCTCGGCCTTTCTTTGTATTACCATCCTAGTTGTGTAATGTACTATTACAGGCCTAACACGCCTTTTATTTTCCGACGTTTCGACACACCTCCCTTGATATTTTGTGTGAACGTTCGCAAGTACGACACATGGAACTGTGTCGAAACGTCGGAAAATAAACGATTATAATCGCGTTAGGCCTGTTAAAACTATTTAAATCTACCTCTTGAAATAAAATGCAGTCTGGGGAATATACAGCCCACAGTAAGTTGTGACGAGAGGGCGAGAATGACCACAAGAAACAAATTAGTTTGGGGTTGTAGAGAGTTGTCTGCAAAAGAGCATTATACGAATATTTGTAATGATAGAGTGAAGCATATTGACTTTCCTTGTTTTTCGCGACTGTTCGGATAAGGTCTGTCATAAAGAGGGTCATTATCAGTGCATTGATGACCTCTACAGTGACATTATATGTATTTTAAGGACAGCTGCAGTGCAGACTTATGATGAACCACCAGCGAGGCGAAAGCGATGGAATAAGTATGTGCGGGAGTTAGTTTTGCAGTTCAAATTGGAAATACAGGAACACATTTTATAGGTCTCAAATAAATAATCCTCCACGGGTAAATAACGGTGGAAATCTAGTTCTGTAGACACCCCCAGTACTGACTTGGTGACATTACTTTAGGATGTATAAGGTTAGTGCCGTACAGTACACAATATTGGATATTGGACCCTTTTGTACAACGAATTTTCACTCAAATATACTTTCACAGTGTATTTAACAACTTGAATTCTCTTGTAAATACTTTGTCGTCAGATAAGTTGATCTTTACTGTACCTGTCTTTTGTCCAGACATGCTGCCCAGTCTCTGCCAGATATTTCTAGCGCGTAACTCAGAGTGGATTGAAGTTCGCTCTTGCTGCCGATCGTCGCCAACACATATGTCAAGGCGCCCGCAGCCCTCGCGTACTGTTCGGCCACTGAAACATGTTAAGATGCTTTGGAATATCTTCTCTTCACATTAAATAAAATTCTACAAACACTCCTTAATATCGGCAGTCGTGTAAAACATTGCCACACTTTGGTTTCCCTTATACAGAACCAAATCCGATCCTTTTAGTGGTCTCCATTCAAGAACCTTTAATTAGCGTCGGTTGTTCGAGCTATAGGCCAGGCCATTACCACTTCGACTTGGTAACTCTGTTATACATAGAATAGTGCGGAACACAAATTGGCTTACTATCATCGTCCCCCTAAAGTCGTAGTATAATAACCGCCAGCAATACAACAGAGGTCACACCATTGATTTTTCCTTAAGATAAACCACAGTCAGTTTGGCAACCGTTCTGAATTTTTCACGGTTATATGAGCCAAAGACGGGTAGTACAAAATTCAGATTCGCTTACCATTGTCGCCCCCCTTTGAGTTGCAGTACCTACCTACCCATCAGCGAACAAAGGAAACCACTGTAGCTTGGCAACTTCGTTGGTGACACTCATCTGTGCGCTTTTTGTTTTGTGCAGCCGTAAATACTAACACAAGTTACCGCCAACACGAACGGCGACCGACGGAGGCAGCCTCCGGAGGCCCCCGTTCGTGTTGGCAGTAACTTGTGTAAGTAGTTACGGCTGCACATAACAAAAAGCACACATGAGAGTGTCACCAACGAAGTTGCCAAGCTATACATCGTGTCTGCTTCCCTCCCATCCACGTTGAACCACAGCCAGTTGGCCGGCCCTTTGAGCTTTTCTTAACCAAATGAAACTTAAATATATAATGGGCAAGAAAATTGGCTTACCATTATCATCTCCCTTAAAGTTGCAATACCCATCAGCAGTGCAAAGGAAGCCGCTGCATCGATTCTGTTTCTCCTCCACGTTAAACCACAGCCCGTTGGTCAGCCATTTTGAATTGTCCACAAACAAAGGAACCATAAATTAGTAAACAAGAAGATTGTCTTACCATTATCGTCCCCTTTAAAGTTGCAGTACCCATCAGCAGTGCAAAGAAAGCCGCTGCATAATTTCTGTTTCCCCTCCACGTTGGACCACAGCCCCTTGGTCAGCCATTTCGAATTGTCCACAAACAAAGGAACCATAAATTAGCAAACAAGAAGATTAACTTACCATTATCATCTCCCTTAAAGTTGCAATACCCATCAGCTGTGCAAAGGAAGCCGCTGCATCGTTTCTGTTTCCCCTCCACGTTGAACCACAGCCCGTTGGCCGGCCATTTTGAATTGTCCACCGACATATTGCGGATAGCTTCGATGAGCAACAGGCGGGCTAGGTGGCAGTTGCGCATCATTATTACCTGAAATAATATATTTATGTCGCGGAACTAGCTTAATTAGCTGTTTGGTTAGCTGCCTAGTCTTTTCATTAAACACACTCCTTATTTTAGGTTAGGTTTGTTAGTCAGCTTGTGTCCCTCAGAGCAGAAATAGAAGCCCCGCGCAGTGGGGCTTCGTCGACCTGCTGGTGGATCATAATTTAGTGAAAAGGCTTGGCAGTTAACGAAATGGCTAATTAAATCAGTTCGCTGCGACATTTACATAAAATAAGAAGTACTATCACGTCAGAAGAAGATTTGGTGCGCGTTTGCGCGACGTGCTTAAAATGGCCGCGAAGTGCTATCAGGTAGTCCGGAAGACAAATAATAATCCGGCTTCGATCTCATCAGGCATGACCTCTTTCGTTATTATTTTGAACAAGCTCAAAATTAAATTAATATTGAGCTATCTGTCGAAGCTAGACCGATATGACATTAGACTCGACTTATGCAAACGGATACTCGACTATTTTTAGAATAAAAAATAAATGTTACCTTAACCAGTGACGCCCAAGAGGGCTGCGGCTGAGCCAACAGCACTATCAGCTCGAGACCTATAGCAGTTTTCATGGTGAGGTCCTCGGTACTGGTGACGTCACCGAAGCTATCGAACAGGTGCGGGCTCACAAACGTGAACCACGGGTACGGGCGCTCTTTGGGGGCCGGAGTGTCTGGGTGCTCTTTGAAGGCCTGAAATGTTACGTTATTATGTCAAGAGTTTTTTTTATAAACCAATACTGGCTGACAAGGTATAGTGTGATCTATCAACCTTTGCCGATCCACAACGCATAGCATTAGCTACTCGCCCAATTTTACTCGCTTACTCGCCGGCGGTGGGACAAGTGTCTAAAGAGCATTTCAGCAACGCGGAAAACCATACACTCGCTTCTCTCGTCTACTGCTTGACGTCCAAGCAGGTCAAGTCTGTTGGAGCATATTTCATATCGCGTCGTCAGACTAAATGGTTTTGCACAGACGTCGTCGTCAGAATAAATGGTTTTGCATGTAAAAAGAGTTTAATTGAGATAACTGAGCTATCGAGTCTTACAAAGTCTATTTATGATTTATGACAGACTGCTGCCAGCTGGCGGATTTCTGATTTCTAAATACCCTCATTGAGCGCCTTATTCTACAGCTCTAAGGAAAATGTACGCCAAATCTGCACCGGCTTGACCAAGGATATCTTTCACGCCACGCCACTGCTTACTACTATTATAAATGTGAAAGTGTGTGAAGATGTTTGGATGTTTGTTACGGGGTGCTAAATAACAGGATAACAACTGGAACCTGGTTCTGGATTGAAAAATAGGATTTATATCCCGGTGAAGAGTTCCCTTGGGACATAACGGGAATAACGCTTGCGAGACCGCGAGTAAATGCTAAGGTACCTAACAGTAGCGTGGCGTAAAAGATATCCTTGGGCAAGCCGGTGCAGGTTTGGCGTAAATTTTCCTTAAGAGCTGTAGAATAAGGTGCTCAATGCCTGATATTAGGCAAGCCGGTAGGAAACGAGTTCTTTGGGCGCCTCGCCACTGGTACCTAATAAGTATTACCTGATGTATAAAATGCAGTTCAGCACCACGGTAGACCATGCATTTGAAGAGTTCATTGCACTTGGCATGGACGTCTCGGACATCTCTCGTCTGTTGCTTGACGTCCAAACCGGCCAAGTCGAGTCCATTAGAGCAGATGGAAGGTAAGAGCTGAGCCACGCAGAGGAGAATATTGAGGATGTCGTTTATTAGGATCGGGGTGGTTGCTTCTGTTGTGTTTGTCTGGATAATTATCAAAAACAGATATTAATCAAAGTCAAAGTTGTTTATTCTTCAATTTAGGCATGTCAAGATTTACCAACGGTTCCAATGTGAAACCTCTGCCCCGAGAAGAACTGGCGTAAGAAATTCGGCAAGATATTTTTTTTTTCAAAACAGTCATAGGTACAATAATTATCAATATCATAACTTAATGACAGGGTTTATTTTGCACATTAGGTGCACTTTAGGTTAAAAATAGGTTAATAATAGTGGCGACACGACCTACATTTTGCCAGAGCTGTTGTGTGAAAATAAAGTTTCTAATCTCAAGTTGCACTTGGCCAATTTTTTTTTCCTAGAGAATGAAGTAGTCCCAGGTCAAAGCTTGGTAAAATTATGTTCAAACTCTTTGTACCGAATTGCTTTATTTAGTAAAGTTATAAATGTAAGGAACTTATTAACACAACTGCAGAATCAGACTGTAACAAGGGGAAAATGAATCAAAAGCACTCCTATAGGCACATACCTGACAATATCGGACAGTCAGAATAGTCAGTGTCTCGTTCAGCATGCCAGCGAAGATCCTTTGCGCCATACGAGGCGGAACTGTGTCCCACAAGTCCTTTCGGCTCCCTGTAAAATAAATATTACAATAGTATATTACATTACTAAGGTGGTAATACAAAGAAAGGCCGAGATCGCAGAAGTTTGCGGCCCGAGCTGCAAGCGAGGGACGTAAATATGCGATCGAGGGCCTTCTTTATTACCTCCCGTGTTGTGTACATCATTTTGTCTACATTTAGCCAGAAAGCGGCTTTTTCCGTACGCGCAGCGTGCGGAAAAAGTCACTTTATGGCCAGGTGTGGCATCTAAGTAATTTGACGATTGTAAGGCTTACAAAGCCACGGAGGTCCGATGGCAATCGCTTCTGAAATAACCCGGCTTGTCTTGGGTTAGTAATTTTTCTTCCTACAAAAGTTACATCGCGCGCTTGAATGTGTGCGCGCCGTGTACGACCGCACTACAATCAAAGATGTACCAATGCACACCAATGCTCCAGTATGGAGTGCACTCACACAGATGCGCGATCGTGCATCGTGTCGCGCGCTCCTAAACGGCCGAAGATGACCTACTCGTTTGTCTTTACACTTTGGTTATGGTCAGAACGGGTGCGATTTTGAATAAGCCGATGTGGGTGTGGGCACAGTATAAGTATTAGTACTACGTACAGAAGCTTCTCTCTCTAACAAAACTGTTGTTCGGGTCCGACGACCGGACGGAACGCATCCGATCGTCTCTCTCTATCTCATAAAACGTACTAACGCGTGCACTTTCGGGTCGCTGGCTTATACCACCCACGGGTGGCTTCAAGGCCACGCGGCATGATCGCGGAGTGAGTCACTCCTGGTGTGGATAAATTTAAGCAGTAATCTAGTGCTCGCCCGCCGCCTTCACCATGGTTACATGACGTTATTAGGTACGTATTTGTTTCATTTGTAAGTTAGTAGTAAGTTTCCATTTGGGAATTTACTGGTAACGGGAATATTACCGCCAACCCATCACTATTTATTTACTCTCCCACAACGTACATGTACAGGTACGTAAGTAAGTACAGTCTTATCAATATCCTTACTAAACTTGTGCGGAGGAGACTGGTGCCTGAACTTCGGCGATAGTGTGTTCGTTCAAAGCGCGCAAAAATACATGCACGGCTTACCTTTTGTAGGAAGACAAATTACTGCTACCATACTGTGACTAGGGGGAAGCTACCAAGGACTATCAAGGACCATTAAAACAAGAGGACTGCTGTCATTCTCCATACTGTGGATCGTGCCCCGACCGCAAGGGGATATCCAGGCAAAAACTAGATGGCGCTAAAAAACTAAACATTTAACGACGTTATAATTGAACAAAGAAACATAGTACAATAACAATTAGTTCGTAAACAGCTAATAATAAATACATTCTAACATTTAAATACTGTGTCACGCTTGCAAAGTTGAATAATTGTAAATGATATAATTCTTAAACCAAGCTTATACATAGATGGCGTTGTAAATATCGGGGAACACAAAAACCAACGGACAGCGGAGACATCGGGCGAACAAATCTGTGTCTATTTCTCGCCACACATTGATGGATGTGCCCGTCAGACACATCTGTCAGGCAGGTCCGGCGGGCAAATCCGTACGTGTATGGCCAGCTTTTGTATGGAGAATGACAGTCCTCTTGTTTTAATGGCCCTTGCTACTACTTGAGAGTACACTGACCGTTCATGTAGAGCCACCAGCCGTGCACGCTGGGCGCGCCGTGCGGCGGCGGGCGCGGCGCGTGGATGGCGCGCCCGCCCGCGTCCTGCAGTATGTAGAGAACACTGACCGTTCATGTAGAGCCACCAGCCGTGCACGCTGGGCGCGCCGTGCGGCGGCGGGCGCGGCGCGTGGATGGCGCGCCCGCCCGCGTCCTGCAGTATGTAGAGAACACTGACCGTTCATGTAGAGCCACCAGCCGTGCACGCTGGGCGCGCCGTGCGGCGGCGGGCGCGGCGCGTGGATGGCGCGCCCGCCCGCGTCCTGCAGTATGTAGAGAACACTGACCGTTCATGTAGAGCCACCAGCCGTGCACGCTGGGCGCGCCGTGCGGCGGCGGGCGCGGCGCGTGGATGGCGCGCCCGCCCGCGTCCTGCAGTATGTAGAGAACACTGACCGTTCATGTAGAGCCACCAGCCGTGCACGCTGGGCGCGCCGTGCGGCGGCGGGCGCGGCGCGTGGATGGCGCGCCCGCCCGCGTCCTGCAGTATGTAGAGAACACTGACCGTTCATGTAGAGCCACCAGCCGTGCACGCTGGGCGCGCCGTGCGGCGGCGGGCGCGGCGCGTGGATGGCGCGCCCGCCCGCGTCCTGCAGTATGTAGAGAACACTGACCGTTCATGTAGAGCCACCAGCCGTGCACGCTGGGCGCGCCGTGCGGCGGCGGGCGCGGCGCGTGGATGGCGCGCCCGCCCGCGTCCTGCAGTATGTAGAGAACACTGACCGTTCATGTAGAGCCACCAGCCGTGCACGCTGGGCGCGCCGTGCGGCGGCGGGCGCGGCGCGTGGATGGCGCGCCCGCCCGCGTCCTGCAGTATGTAGAGAACACTGACCGTTCATGTAGAGCCACCAGCCGTGCACGCTGGGCGCGCCGTGCGGCGGCGGGCGCGGCGCGTGGATGGCGCGCCCGCCCGCGTCCTGCAGTATGTAGAGAACACTGACCGTTCATGTAGAGCCACCAGCCGTGCACGCTGGGCGCGCCGTGCGGCGGCGGGCGCGGCGCGTGGATGGCGCGCCCGCCCGCGTCCTGCAGTATGTAGAGAACACTGACCGTTCATGTAGAGCCACCAGCCGTGCACGCTGGGCGCGCCGTGCGGCGGCGGGCGCGGCGCGTGGATGGCGCGCCCGCCCGCGTCCTGCAGTATGTAGAGAACACTGACCGTTCATGTAGAGCCACCAGCCGTGCACGCTGGGCGCGCCGTGCGGCGGCGGGCGCGGCGCGTGGATGGCGCGCCCGCCCGCGTCCTGCAGTATGTAGAGAACACTGACCGTTCATGTAGAGCCACCAGCCGTGCACGCTGGGCGCGCCGTGCGGCGGCGGGCGCGGCGCGTGGATGGCGCGCCCGCCCGCGTCCTGCAGTATGTAGAGAACACTGACCGTTCATGTAGAGCCACCAGCCGTGCACGCTGGGCGCGCCGTGCGGCGGCGGGCGCGGCGCGTGGATGGCGCGCCCGCCCGCGTCCTGCAGTATGTAGAGAACACTGACCGTTCATGTAGAGCCACCAGCCGTGCACGCTGGGCGCGCCGTGCGGCGGCGGGCGCGGCGCGTGGATGGCGCGCCCGCCCGCGTCCTGCAGTATGTAGAGAACACTGACCGTTCATGTAGAGCCACCAGCCGTGCACGCTGGGCGCGCCGTGCGGCGGCGGGCGCGGCGCGTGGATGGCGCGCCCGCCCGCGTCCTGCAGTATGTAGAGAACACTGACCGTTCATGTAGAGCCACCAGCCGTGCACGCTGGGCGCGCCGTGCGGCGGCGGGCGCGGCGCGTGGATGGCGCGCCCGCCCGCGTCCTGCAGTATGTAGAGAACACTGACCGTTCATGTAGAGCCACCAGCCGTGCACGCTGGGCGCGCCGTGCGGCGGCGGGCGCGGCGCGTGGATGGCGCGCCCGCCCGCGTCCTGCAGTATGTAGAGAACACTGACCGTTCATGTAGAGCCACCAGCCGTGCACGCTGGGCGCGCCGTGCGGCGGCGGGCGCGGCGCGTGGATGGCGCGCCCGCCCGCGTCCTGCAGTATGTAGAGAACACTGACCGTTCATGTAGAGCCACCAGCCGTGCACGCTGGGCGCGCCGTGCGGCGGCGGGCGCGGCGCGTGGATGGCGCGCCCGCCCGCGTCCTGCAGTATGTAGAGAACACTGACCGTTCATGTAGAGCCACCAGCCGTGCACGCTGGGCGCGCCGTGCGGCGGCGGGCGCGGCGCGTGGATGGCGCGCCCGCCCGCGTCCTGCAGTATGTAGAGCGACACCACCCGCGCGTGCAGGTCCAGCACTCGCTCGCCCACCGCCTCCGCCATCGTCACATAACGCTTGTAGCAGGACTGCACAACAAACATACACGTTTTAATCTTTTGGAAGAGAAATCATAGTCTAATGGTTCCGACCACAGAAATATATCGAGGTAGAAGGAAAAAGTATATGTACCTCGCGTGTTAAAAAGAAGTGACGATTACCTACTTTGGACGCCGTCAACTTCAGTTTCCGTCAATATTATTATCAGATTTGAAGATCTGATAATAATGGTATAATTAATTGATCAAATACCACCAAATTAAATGGAAAATTTATGTTTTCCAACACTAAATTACACTTTTGGCGTCAAACGCCCGGCGAAATACGTTACACGCTTAGTTCTCATACAAATCTACGAATTATTTCCTTCTATCACCTAGCGACACTCGTTGGAAGAAGACAGTTACAGCAATTCCACGACAGATGGCGCTTACATTAACGCCCATACAAACGGCACAATTCCCATACTGTACTGCATCACACTATAGGAGTGTTTATAACGCTAACACTACATATCCCACTTCCAACCAACTTCCTTCGGACTTTGATCCCCAGGTACAACACCCGCCTGGAAAGACATCTCTCTATTGTCCTCACGAAAAGCGGAGATCGTGAGTTCGAAACCTGGCTCATACCGAAGAGGTTTTTGAGAGGCCCGCATACATCCAGAAATTCAACGGTGTATCTGAAGTCCCCGACCCACACTGGGCCAGCGTAGGGACTTTATAACCCACTCACTCTCATCTTTGAAAGCCTCTCATTGAGAGGCCTGCCCAGCAATTGAACGTATATAAGCTGATGATATACCTCTTGCACGCTTTAAGGAGCATTATTGCCAACGAAAAATTAGGACTAAAAACTCGACGTCGTGTAGTGGCATGACGTGATGTTGACTAACAGTGCGAAGTCGTCTCGTGGAATTCAATCAATCACTGATCAATCGTTTCTAACAAGACGACATCGCATCAATTGTCTCTAAATCTATCAGAGAGTGCAGACTGATACAGACCATTTTGAATTCATACTCGTAAGCGCCTGAATGAAAAAAACACACTAAACAATGTAAATAATGAAGGTCACAGACTCGAATGGGACAGCTACTGAAGAATGATAGATATAGAGATCAATTGCGCGTACCTGCAAAGTCGTGTGTCTCTCCGAGCTGCCCATCTCCTCAGTATGCTGCAGGTAGCAGTACAGACTGTTCTTCAACAACGCTGCTGCTCCGAGAGTGGACGTTAGTACCGGGAGATCAGCGTGATCTAGTGCTTCTTGGGCCAGCATATGCAGATGTTCTGGAAAAATCGTCAAGGAATACATATTTCGCTAATTCGCCAAGTAATGAAATGTATAATGGTCCGCATGAGTACTATTAATAATAGATCGGGAGATAGTAACACAACATTTCCGGTCATTTGTACGAGTATGACGACCCTACCGGGGTAGTTAATGACGAAAAGGAAAATTATGGTCATAGCGCTGGCACCAACGACCGCGTGGGCGTTATTCGGACATGTCGGAAAAATTACGAGAGTTGAACGATTTGTACCACAATAGTATATTACACAACTAGGGTGGTAATACAAAGAAAGCCTTTATTACCTCCCGTGTTGTGTACATAATTTTCTGTCTACACTTGGTCAGAAAGCGGCTTTTTTCGTACGCGCAGCGTGCCGAAAAAGCCACTTTATCGCCAGGTGTGGCATAAAAATTATTGTATTTTTCGATAGTCGATTAAAAATTAAGTAGGCGGTAGCGTAATGCCATACTTCTCCGGTGTGGCCTACAGCCCGCCATATTGACGAAAACACGTTATTAAAAAAACAAACATTCTACTATTTGTACCAGGCTAACTTTTGCACAGCTAATCATCGTCGAGTAGCCATTCGGGTCGTTTTCAAAAAAAGATGTCCGTAGTTAGGGCTTTATTAAACAACCTCTTACTCTTTTTCCTTTGTGTAACGAAACTTACCATACAATTTATATGGTTAACTTTCGTTAGGTACACAAAACTTAAAGTTAACACTTTGTTTTATAAAAAAGCCCTAACTACGGACATAATTTTTTGAGAATGACCCATTCACGAAAATCGCCATGCCATACTTTTCCGACGGTTCCAAACGGCCACCATACCGCTGCAAAAGAGTTTCATTTTTTGCTAAACGATTTGTACCAGTGTGGCATTTGGATTGAATGGCTACTCGACGAAGAAACAGATAGTAGAATAGGTAAGTATTACTAGTACAGAAGTCTCTCTCTCTCTAACAAAACTGACGTTCGGGTCCGACCTCCGAACGAAACGCACCGGATCCGACCGTATCTCTCTATCGCATAACACGTGCTTTCTGGTCGCAAGCCTCAAGGCCGCGCGGCGTAATCGCGGAGTGACCCACTCCTGGTAGAATTAGTAATAGTAAATACTCTGAGGTACCTAAGAGCAAGTCTCCTGATTTGACTGCAAGCTGCACAAACTTGTCCGGGTCAGAGGTCTTGGCCACGCCCCCATCCGCGCTCTCGTCGTCCTCTATAGGCACAAACATACCGGAGCCTTGTCTGAAATAATACCGATTTCTCAATAAAACTTAAGTTATTGCGTCACCACAGACAATCGTGACGCCGCAAAAAACTGATGGAAATTTAATTTAATGCATGAAACTGGGCGTCTCAACATTTACATGTTGCGTCAACTTTATCTTACAAACTGGTTACCTACCAGCAATAAACCTTTTAAATAGATATTAAACGACATATTTGAGTCAGCGAAAATAATCATTTCAACCTGGACTTCAGCTGGAAGAACTGTTTAGGGTCCCCGGAAGTCGGCGTGCAGGAGGCGTGCGACCGTTCGTTGTGAAAGTCTTTGGGGGAGACTTATGTCGGACCATGGAGGTTGAAATGATGATGATGATAAACCTAGCGACGTCTTCTGCCGAACATACGAGTACCTAGGTGTCCCTCAAGGACTTCCACAACCAACGGTCGCATGCTTTTTATCACCATTGGCTTCCGCACCTCATAAATCTCTGAATATTTTCAATATTTTTGTAGGGTCATAATAATGAATTAATGATATATACCTATTTATTGAAAGTTTGAGTGTAGCATACAAAGATTGAGAATAAAAGATAAAGCTGCACAGAGGTATAAAAGTCCGAACGGCAAATCAGTAACTGCGGACGTGCGAGGAGGGGTGTGCGGTCGGCGCGCCATCTTAACTTAAGCCTCTGACCAACTGTCGCTACTGTACTAGATCAAACTAGATTTAGAAATTTTAAAAGTATAACAACGGTGTCCGAACGGTCCTTACCCAGCTTTTAAATGCGGATTCTTATACTTATTCCATTAGAAATAGTAATCATGTTAAGGACTGGTATATCGTAGCAATTACCCAAGATTCAGCCAAATTGAGGCCATAGTATCGAATTTAAAAATAAAGCTAAGCATTTCCACGGAGTAAGTTCAAAATTGTATTTTTTTTATAACATTACTTCTAAAGTAGGTACATCTATTGTCTACATATTTCTCAAAATAGATATCAATTAGAAAAATAACTCCTTATTTATCCTGTAATGGGACATTGATAAATCGTGACCTTAGAATAAAAAGGGTCCAAAATTATAAAATAGAAAACACTGACTAGGTACCTAACACATGATTAGTTCCAAACTTCCAGTTATTTATGCTAAGGTAACCTAACTGAACAACCCAGCCCATCTAAAATTCTGAAACAATAAAGACAATTAATTTTTCGAAATTGATTCATCCAAAAATCTGACTCTAGGCCTTTTGCCCAGTACAAGGCCCCGGCCTAGGTGCCCGGTCAATCTAGAGGCCCCAGCGGTGGACCCTTCATATAAGCCCAAAAGCATGGCTTGCCTTCTCAATACCAAGTGCCTGAGGGATCACTTACTGTGCCAGTTGGTTGCTCAAAATGAAGGGTTAAAAGAAACACCAGCTACATGATGGCACAAATAAGACACATATCGCAAATTCACAGATGGAACCTTTTCATTCGCAGATCACACAAATGCTAGCAAAAGAAGCAACTTTACAGGTGATGTTTCCAGGCAAAAGGCATTTTTTTTTAAACATCGTTTCATTTCAATTCGCTGAAGTGCGTTGCTTTGAAGGAGAGAGACATAATTTTGGGCAATCAGAAGTCATACAGACAAGTGCCAAAACATGTATAGAATAAATTGTTTTATAATAACTGGCCAAGAGCATGTCGGACCATGCTCAGTGTAGGGTTCCATAGCCGTAACTATAACATAAGGTAAAAAATACGATGTAAAAAAGTACAACAACAAAAGAGCGTATCTTCATAGCAATTACGTCCTTTTTTTGAGAAGCGCAGTTTATCGGCAATAACTCAAAAACGGTACATTCGATCTTGTTGAAAATAATTTTCGTTGAAAGTATTAATTAAGCGTTACCTTCGTGATTTTTTTCATATTTTTCGGGTGCACGGTTTAGAAAATAGAGGGGGGGGGACACAATTTACACAACTTTCGGAGCGATTATTTCCAAATACATTCACTTAATCAAAAACATTACTTAGGAACCTTATAGTGTTTTTAAAAGAGCTGTCGAACTATGTACCACACGTTGATATTTGCTGAAAAAAAATTTTTTTACTGTCTTTAACATGTATGGAGTGCCCCCCCCAAAAATATTTATTTTAATTATTTATATACGAAACTAAGTAGCGGCTCATAAAAGACACCTATATTCCAAATTTCATCAATATCCAACATGTAGTTTTTGAGTAAAATGCCTGTGACATACGGACAGACAGACGGACGGACATGACGAAACTATAAGGGTTCCGTTTTTGCCATTTTGGCTACGGAACCCTAAAAATGGTACGAAGTTCTTATTGCCAGTGCAGAAGGTGTAACCGGACATATTTTTGAGCATTTGTATGCTCCCTTATTTAAACTTGACTGTACTTACCTTGCTCTGAAGCAGAAACCGAAAAGCTTAATTCTTATATACAACTAGTAAAATACCTTTTGCCTGAAAATAACACAAATAGATTTGGCACTTGTATCTATCTGACCAAATATTTGTGCTGCATAGTTTAAGGCCCCATTTAGACGGGGCAAGAACTCGTATGCGAGTTTGATTACATTACGGGTTACCTAAGTACAATGAGTACAGTTGATCGATTAATCGCCGCAATGACATTAAAATCGAATACGAGTTCTCGCCTCATCAAAATGGGGCCTAACACGTTCAGTGCCAAGCTCCCGAATTTTCATACAAAATGAACCCGATAGTTGGTTTTCGGATTGAATTTTTAAAAAATCAGCTTTGGAAGTGCGGTTAAATAGCTGAATTAAAAGATATCAAAAAATGTTTAAAAAGTGTTAATAGGGTTTAGATGATTATCCACCTGGAACTTTAGACGAGCTGCTTGAGTACTCCGAACATCACAATAACAAAACAAGTATTAATAGATAGGTATGCAATTAATTAAAAATACATGCACTTAAAGGTTAAAATTTAACCTTCACATATCAATTGTATCATCCATTACATTATTCAAGTTTCTTCACTAGTTTTATCTGTGAGTAAATAAATTGCAGATAACTGGCTTCGATTTCACAACTTGTCCAAATAAATAAAATAAAAAATAAAATAATTTATTTCTGTAAGTAGGCCCTCAAGGGCTCTTTTACATGTCTTTCTTACATTCTTTTATCTTCTTTTTTTCCTTTTCTTTTCTTTTGGCGCTTCGGGTAATGACCTTCTGGTGAGAAGAAGCGCCGGAAGAAACTCACCAGTTTCTCTTTTCATACATGAGATTTCATTAATACATTACATTAACTTAAAACTACATTTATAGAGATGTAAAGGGTCTCTCTACGTGTCCATACAAGACAAATAAATTGATACTAAAATTAATGGAGAATATTCTATGAATATCAAAGCAACATAGAATGTGACTCCCTCTGCCTTGTTTCAGATCTATAATTTGTAGAATCAATATAGAGTGACAAATAAGATACAATGTCACTTTACTATCACTAATGCAGTTTTGTCACAAATTTCTTCATGTAGCCAGTGCTACATGAAGAAATTTGTGTTGTGTTGTTTTCATACAATTTCCTAACCCTTCGAATCCAGGTGTTCCACTTGGGTCTTTCCTAAGTAATCTGGCAGCAAAGTATCGAAACACTACTTACTTGAAAGCAATGGAGAATTCCTCTTCCAGCCATAGAACTATTTTCACTGCAGCAAAAGAAGCATTTCTAGGGAAGTCAAGTCGACCACCAACTACTCCACGGCACACAGATTCCGACAAAACTGTGTGGTTTTTCTACAAGAACACAAATTTGTTTTATCCGAAAACCGTTTGAACATTGCTACTTGCTACAAAATTGTTTAAGGTATTACTTAATCTTACCTCATAATATTCAATATCCCTTTGCAAAAGAATAGGGATACGATCCATAATATTCCCATCTTCAATAACTTCCATTTTGAACAAAATAAAACAAAAAAAATAACAATAAATAACTATACTTATTAACAAAAACCAATTACAATTTTAAACACTATGGGCACACTTTTTGAAATCTACACTTTTAACAATTTTAGATATTTCTTTTTGAAGTAGTTGATGTAATGTTACTCCGTCATGCTTGTATACCCAGTAACCTCCATTTTGTAAAACCAGGTCATAGCGTTTTGGCCCTGACACTGGAGAGCTCAGCCAAATTTGTTTGTTGGGTGATTGCCTGTTTATCACATATGTTCCATATGAATTTCCAAGAGCTACTGTTAAAACACCATCCTGAAACCAATATGGGAAATAATTAAATTAATGCTGATTTTAATTATCAATTTAAAATTTGTTACAAGTTACAATAAAAACTTTTTGCATAAGTAAGTTAGTTGTGAAATAGCTAGCTACTTTCAGCAAAAAAAGGATAAAATTTCCATTGTGGACCATCGATTTCGAGGTTCATATTTTTTATGTAGATAGTACTCATGAAAATAAAGCGATTTGTGAATTCTCAGGTTGCGCAAACGAACGGTTCTTGAGATGTAATTTTTTAAAGTTTACGTACCAAAAATGGGAAAATCACACGCATTTGCAAATTTTGCGTCATTTTTAGGTTGGACAAACTGTCCTGTCAGATGCCAAACTGATACTTCGCGTTCCGTTGACCGGCTTGGTGTGTTTTCTTAAATTTTATGTCGTTTATTTTATTTTATTTTTTTCATATATTCATTTCGTTGTAATATGTTATATAAAATACATAAAATTGACTGGTTTGCGCTTCAATTGTAGCTATAAAAGTCACATAAATTAACTATGTTTGTGCAAAAAAAAAAAAATTTTGCATTGTTTGGAACGGAACGCAAAGTGACGTCATTTTGTTTAATAGCGTGTTTTCTTATGTTATGTCAGTCGCTAGCGTCAGTCAAAGTGATTGTTTATTGTTTGTTGCCTTTTCAGTTGAGATCGTTTTACGTACTCCTGTAAGCCTAACAATGTGTGACTACCATGCCGTCGCCGTCTTTCTTTGTATTATGTACCACCCTAGTTGTGTAATGTACCATGAAAAGTTAGAGGTTTAACAAAACAGGGGGGGCACGGGGGGGCGCAGCCCCCCCGACAGGGGGGCTCGGGGGGCGCAGCCCCCCGCATTGAAAAAAAGAAACTAAAACCACGACCACTTTAACACGGTTAGGTTAGTTAGGTGCCTTTCGTCCCTTAGACCAGAAATAGAAGGCCCGCTCCGCGGGCCTTCGTCGACATGCTTACAGGCCTCTTGATAGGAAAAGTACCGACTGAGGCCAAACCGCCCCACCCCCGCTCCCCCTTCCCCCCAAAAAATCGGTTTTCTGCATTTTTGGCACAAAAATAACCTAAAACTTCAACCATGAATATCTTGGAAACCAAGCAGTTCCGCGGGGGGGGGATGGTTCAGGGGGGTTCCTCTCCACCCCCCCTCCCCGTCCCCCCCTCTACTACCCCAAAATCGATGGTCCATAATGGAAATTTTTACCACACTTAGTGTGTAGTCCACAAAGAAATTTAAAAATAAATATTTAGAAAGTAACTCACGCTGTAAGTTATATCAGCGCCTTTTAAATGTGCTGCATCGTCTACGATTTCTTCAAAATAATCGCAGAGCGATTCTAGAGTTTCTATGCAGATTTCTTCATAAACAACTGGATCCACTTCAGCAGTTTGTGGACTATCAGTGGAGGAATAAAACCGTGTTGATGACGCAGGAAGACTACGTATCCTCAGGAACTCACGTTGTCGAAGTAACAGTGGTGTAATATTATTGATCTGACGGTTCTGTCGTGCCAGCCAACGGCTGGTACGTAAAATATTTCTAAGCATTTTACGGAATTCTATGCGGTAACTAAGCTAGCAAGGTTATGTTCTGTACAATTTGAATGTTTTGACTTGACAATGACATCTTATCTTCAGACCAGTCACTTTGACAATTTCGTAATGTTGCCCGTTAAAATGTTAAATTTCCTTGTATATTTCAGTGGAAACTTATTTGCAATCAGTAAATAAAACCTTAGTTTTATTTTATTACAAACAGGCGTCTGTGAAGTTGCGCGTAAGATGAGTACCGAATCTGATTAAAACATCATGAAATGAAGTTTTATATAATTATCAATAATTATCAGCGCACCTTACCTATATCACCAATAAAGAGAGATATAACTTATAATGTATTAAAAGAATTATTTTTTATTTAATAGGCAATACAAAGAATAACAAGATCATACAAAACGTAAAATGCCTTAAAATGAATCCTAAACTAAAATAATTAAACTACGTATAAGAGTAAATGTAATGTTTTAAAATGTGCTCATTTTGCCTCGCAGCTTTAAATGGTTGACTTTTTTCAAACATTTTACATGCCCATATTGAGCACCAACATAATTTGACCTCTGCTAGTCAAATCAAATCAAATCATTTATTTCTGCAAGTAGGCCTCAACCTCAAGAACTCTTTTATGTGTCTGATTCTATTGGCGCTTCGGGAAATTACCTTCCGGTGAGACAAAGCGCCACAAGAAACTTACCAGTTTCTCTTTTCAAAAACATTAAGCATTACAATAATAATTATGACAATATTACATTAAATTTTATGAATAAATTGCAACGAAAAAATGACTGATATCCATTACAATAAAATTCAAACTACATTTTTAAGAAATGTAAAGGGCCTCTAGGCGTAACAAAATAGACATAATAATAAAATATACTAAAATTAATGGAGATGACTGTAAGGAGTCTCGGTTGTAAAAGTATTATGTTTTAGAGGTGTAAAGGATCACCGAAAGTTAAAATACAAAATGGGAAACGAGAAAAAAATATTAAGTAACTTATTAGTTTAGTAGTAATTTATTACGTTTATTACGCAATATGTAGAAAAATCATCACGGTGGAGTACTTTTTAGGCATTGAAAATATTATACTTTTTACTTTAATATATTCAATACTAGAGGATTACCGCAACTTTATTCGTGCAGGTGAAATAAGTGAAATGTAGTTTTTTCGCGATACGTGAACAAAAACGAACCAACTCTTTATTTCCGTTTTATTACTTATTGTTTAAACTTTATAGTAATATTATTAAAAAAGTGCACACATCGATTTTACCCATCAACGTGGAGAGATTCCTGCTATAGCAACACTGGTACTCGTCAACAGCGCCACCTATGTAAAAATACCGTAACTGTTAACTTAAATGATAGCATCCGAGTGCGAGTAGATGTCGCTGTAACTGCGAGTTCAGATAATAGTATTTTATGCAACAGTTGTATAAGAAGGTTCAAAAAATGCGAATTGCGTGAGTTGCGATACGAGCCGCGAATGCGGCGAGTATCGCAAATAGAGACGCAATGAGCGTTTTTTGACTTAATTATACAACGTTGCATACAATACTTTTTCTACGACTAGGTTAAAATATAAAATACATGGACGTCACGCGTGTCTCGTCCGGTCTCTCCGAGTGTGTACAGCCGGCATGACAGTTGTGTCTATGGTAAACTTTTTTTTGATATGGCTGGTGACACGATTTGACGATAATTAAAATACTTTTTTTTTATGTTGGCATCAATTAATTTAATTCGAAAAGTTTTGTTTTTCTTATGAATCGTAGGAATTTAAGTGTTTGTTGAGTTGGCAGTTGTGAATTTTCATCGTGAAGTTAGAATTGAGCGCTTAATCCTTGACCTAAGTTTAACCTAGATTTAGAAGTCTGTGGATGCTGGCAATAACGTAAAGTGACTATAACGACACTAGTGCTGTTATGGGGAATAGAGTATAGACTTCTCTGAACTCATATTATGTATGTTCTTATATTAGTGTTCGTGACCAAGTAAAAGACAGATAACAGTACAGGAGTAGAAAAAATTTCAAATAGAGTGAAATCAGCTTCTTTTTATGAAGTGTCAAAACGCTCCAAAAGTATGCAGTTTAGTATACTATCTTGTGACGTCATGCTCAACATGGTGCCTTTTTTTTAGTTTTCGTCATTGTAAAATCGTTGATGGCACGAAAATAAGTTTGAATGATTTTATCCGGGCTGTTTTGGAAGCGTAATTTGCTGGTTACAGTTAATGAATTTATTTTGATTGTTGTCAAATACCCTATTGCGAATTATGTTCTTTTCTTGCTATTTCGGTTGGTACCTACTTGGAATTAAGTTATTCTGTGAAGTTTATTACTTTCAGATACGGCACAAAGTTGGTGTGCATTTCTTTAGCACTCATGAATTGGAACCGAATACTTAAGTAGGTACACATTTTAAAAGTTAGTCTTAAACTATGTTGGAATATTTTCTTTTTTCTCCTGTTCTTTTTTCATTTCCTCGATCATGTACTCATTTTGCCGTGGCAGCATCCACCACTTGCTCTTATACTCCGGTGACAGTACGGAAATTGACGGTTCAGGGATCCGTGGAATAGGTAGCGTGGAATTGTAAAGGTTCCAGTGTGGGCTTATAAACCAAATGTGCCTGCAAAAAGAAGGGCTGTAAAGGGGGAGAAATCATAAATCCACGAATGTATGTAGTGGACGTCTCACGGTTAAAATTGTGATGATAGTGCCATCAATGGGTAGTAAGTTTGGCTTAAGAGAGCGCCTAACTATGTATGAAGGATCTAGCTCTAGCTAGGATTGCCAGATTGAATGACCCTATTATCGGGAGAAAAAAACAATATGTCGGGATTTTGAGACTTCGGTCAGGAGATGCCCCGCGCGCTCGACGCGAGCTTTTTTTTTACCAGACATTTTCGCTGGCCGGCCACCTTGAGTGGATCGGACTAAGTTTTAAAATGATCTTGCAACCCTAGCTCTAGCTCTAGGCTCGAGCCTCGTAAGGCCCAACGTCTTATTTTTAGGACCGCAAAGTGTACTCGTTCCGGCCCAAGTAAATTTGTACACAGTTATCAGATATCGACCCGAGGTCGTAAAATTAGAACACACACACAACACACACATTATAAACATGTCGTGTGCTCGAAATTTACGTCAAACGGAATTTTACTTTCTTAAATATGTTATTACGTTATTAGAATTCAAAGCTAGAACCTAAAATACACACACACACACACACACACACACACATACGGGTCATTCTACACATCATCAGCCTATATACGTCCCACTACTGGGGTCCCACTCTCATAGACGAGAGTGGGCAGTAGTCCCCACGCTAGCCCACTGCGAATTAAGGACTTCACATTACATACACCTTGATTTTTTCGCGGACGTATGCAGGTTTCCTCACGATGTTTTTTTTCACCGAAAAGCTAATGGTACATAATATCTAAAAATATTTCATACATTAGTTCCGAAACACTCATAGGTACGAGCCAGGGTTCGAACCCACGACCTCTGCTTGTAAGGCACATGTCCGAACCAATCGGCTACCTCTCTCTCTGGTCGGTCCTCATGACTGAGGATCGTGGTCATCGGTGGATGTGGATGGTCTACACCTAGTTTTTATGATCTGCCTCGATCAGTGCCTGTTCATCGCGTCTCTGACGACCGAGCAAAACTTGGTTGAGGATGGGCCTTTCACTTGATCGCTCCATCTGGTTGGAGACCGACCCCGGGCTCGTTTACCCTCCATGTTTCGAACAACGATCAGCTACCTAAGGCTACCTAAGGCGTCCTAAAAATAGTTTGGGCCTTACGGGGCTATCTAGATTAAAAAGTCAGTTGGTGTGTACCTCTCCATAATTAAAGGATAAGCATACGGATCCAAATCTGGTTTCGAGAACAGTCCAAGTTCTTGCAGCGGTCTGAAGTTGCCCAGGTTAGGCTCGTCCCAGGGGTCCCAAAGTTTCCTAAACTCAGCCATCTGTAACAAAGCAAAAGCAATCGGTTTTGTTACAGATAATTACTAAGATTCATGGGCGAAATAATGAGATAGATTGCAGAAATAATTAACTGGTCTTTGGGAGTTTTTTTTAATTATCTCGTTATTTACTAAGAGTGATATTTTAATTGAACTAAATTGCTTCCAATGTAAAAAAAGGTTATATTTTTAGCGACTCCGTTGTCGTTTTAACGAGGTTCATTTAACAATAAGTTAAATATCTCTATCTTTGTAAATTTAACCACTTACTTTTTTAGTTTTTTGTCGTTAAAATAATATCAACTTTATTGTTTAATTGTAAGTAGGGAGTTTATAAATAAATAATAATACCAGTAGTATCCCAAAATTTTACGTCAGCATTAATTCAGCATTTATCTCTTTTGGACCAATAACCTTGTACAAATTTATTTCATCCTAGTCTTGTGCCCACTTCGGCCAACCAGTTGCAAACTTAACGTACCTAGTGTTTTGCGATTGCAAGGGGCTTCCTATAAGGAACCAAAAGTACTCGGTCGCAACTGGTTTCGTACAAGGACTAAAAAGTCTTCGATCGTAACTGGTTACTATCCGCCGGTTTCGTACACGGCCGAAGCGAAGGGTTGTATGTAGCCTACAAAGGAAATCAAAGGAAAACAAATCTCCGAACTTAGGAAATTAGAAAGTTTGTAGTAACAATCTAAATTATTTCAATAAACTTTTACAGGTACCTGTAATAATAAGAATCACATTAACGACATAGATTTTTATTTCTCAGCGATGAACACTTTATTTGCAAACTTAATTTTCAAATTCAGACTCACTTTTGCCCGCATTTATTGACACGTCAGTGTTTTTCCTTAGGGCCCTAATTATCACATCTTGCGATTTGCAGGCGAGTTGCGGGCGAGTTTCCATACAAAATCAGTGGCGGCTGACTCGCAGCGAGTTCGCCACGAGCGACATTTTTATGGAACGTCGCTTCTAACTCGCCCGCAGCTCGCTCGCAAGTCGCAAGTGATGAGGGTCTTACTTTCAGCCAAAAGACAACAGGGGATATAATCATTTTTCTCTTTAAAGACACAATATATCGATACCTTTAGACTCAAAGGGTGTAAACGACGCAGGTTCTAATGGCGTTTACGCCCTTTGAGTCTAAAGGTATCGATATAACGATCCGTTTGCAACTCTTGTGTTTGTGTCCGTCGGATTTCTTTTGATTTCATTCGATAACAAACGTTTTCCGCTTTAAGGTGATACGTGTCGATCGCTAGCTTAATACATTTTGTTTTCGTGAAATGACACGAGAACTAACAATAAGCTGAAAAAAAATATACATAAGTACATATTGAACAAAAAACGTTTGGCTTCAAATGATGAGATGATAATAGATGGCGCTGATCTTAAACGGCAAGTTGAACGTATATTCAGATTTTTTGGGACTTCTATATTTCTCAGTCTCAAAAAACCTATATTGTACAAAAGAAGACTTATGGAAGGCACAGTTAATCTTAGAACAAAGCAGATAATTAGTGGGTGGCGCCCAGTGGGCAGAGAACCTAATAATTATACTTAAGTTACAGAACATAATACCTGGTGTCATAATGTCCTGGTGAAGGCTGCTGGAGGATGGATGCGAGTGACACAGGAGAGGTTAGAGCGTATGCACACTGTTTTTTTATAAGCTGACTAACTCGCGACCTTTATTGGGCATAGCGATCGTTTGACCGGGTGGTCGGCTGTGGCGTTCCCTGGAGTCGAACCAGGTCGCTAGCCCACCCTGAGTGGATCGAACTGCTTTTAAACGTCCCGACGACACGCGTTTCGTAGCGCTGTCTCTATTTATTTTTAGGGTGTAAAAACGATTATGGTGCCCCCACATTGGCTGTTATAAATGTTATATAACGTTATAAAATATTTGTTATCTTATCCAACATGTTATAGCTAATTACTATGAGTTTTATGAAATGTTAGTGAATGTTATCGTGTTTTATAATGTGGGAGCACTATGAAGGACGCTGTGTGCATAGGACCTTATGGTGACGTTATTTGGTCTAGGTATCTATGTCCAGCAGTGGATGACTAAATAATACATTTGGTTATTCGATAACTAGATAGTTAATCGTCTTTGCGTACTTTCTTTCCCATCGCACCGTTAGAATGAAAGCGTCCTAATTCAAAAAAAATTGACAATCGACTTAAAACCGTTTTAAGTCGTTTTAAGATTGAAACTAAATTATCAACATTTTTGAATTCGGTCGGTTTCATTCTAACGGTGCGCCATATCCACTCCCTCCTTCCGCGCAAAAGGGGTGAAGGCAATTTCCCAACCTCATCTGAGGAGATGTGATGAGATCACCGTACGATATCAAATTGACAGAAGTTTTATTTACTTAAACCAAATCGCAAAATCTTATAATCAAATTATAACCTCCGTTATTTTACCCGATATTTCACTTCTGAAAGCGCCAACGGAGTCAGACTTCTCAAAAAGCCCTTGAGGCCTTCTTGGAGAGTAAATATTTGATTTTGAATACGTAATCGCTGCGGTACGAAAGAAATTGAAATAAAGAAGTAAAGGAAACGTATTACTTTAACACAAAATATGCTTTTCGTATTAGGTATAATGTAGAAAAGCAGGTATATAAATAAAAATCTGCCAAGTGTGATTCGGATTCGCAAACGAAGGGTTCCGCACCGCCGTCGAGCAAAAAACGCCAAAAAACACGTTTCTTGTATGGGGACCCCCTTTTATTTTTAATTTAATTTAATTTTTATTAGTTGTAGTTATTAGCGGCTATAGAGATATACACTTTGTAAAAAATTCAAGTCTCTACCTCTGTGACAGGCGGACAGACGCACAGCGGAGTGTTAGTAATCCGTCCGTAAGTGTTCCGTTGGCACCCTTTGGTTACGGAAACCTAAAAAATTGTATGCATGTGCTGTGTTTGAAAATACTTACCTATGCATAAAGCTGCCCGCCCATTGAAGCAGAGCGGAGCGAAGAGGAGTAGAACTGGGTTAATACTAACCAATAGAATTTGAGCTCCGCTTCAGGGGCATTCCATGAAATCATCGACTTTTGTCGCTTACGAAACGCGTATGGTAGCTACCATAATAAAACGTATTAGCTGCTAAGAAACACTATCAATCTTAAAGCCAATTTATGACATTACCATAGCGCTTCAGCTTCCTAACTTTACTTCTTAAATGTATTACAAAGATAGTGTCGCTTACGTTACGTTTCTATGGAATGCTCCTTCAGTGGACATGGATTCTTACAATTCTTTTGGTTAATATTGGCCCCGATCCGCTTCAGTGGACGGGCAGCCTTTAAGCCGGCACTCCCTTTAAATAATTTGCCTAATTTTTAGGGTTTTGTACCTCGATCGGCAAAAACGTAATCCTTCATATCTTTATTAGGATCTCGTTGTCTTGACTGACTTTGAATTTTTTTTCTAGCCTTTTGTAGTGTCGCAATGCTAAGCAAAGACCGCCCTTCTCGATTTCCACTCGTCCCGACTCCGAACCAACTCTGACTAGGCCATATTTTCATATTTTATAAATATGTCACGGTACCCTGAAAAGGACCAACATTTTGCCCTAAAAAAGCTGAAATGGATTTTTTCGAGCAAGGCGAGCGTGAACTATTTAATTGGGCCATAAATTAAATCAGCCGTTGGGAGCAGGCGAGATAATTTGTGAGCTTTTTTTAACGGACCGCAAGCCATCTTTGTTCCGACTGCCACTATATTCCAAGTTTTGTTACTTCCGGTATTGCAACTCAAAACTGGTTTAACCTACCTTATTAAAATTCACGTGAAAAAGCTTTCAGTCAATGAAGGTCGGCTTCAAAATTAGAAATAAGATTGTCTTTCGAAACTTTCGAACTACTCTCACGGACAGTGAATAAAATTGGGCTCTTTTTCTATGAACAATTACATGGAAAGTGCATATTTTTAGGTTTTTATTTAGAAACTGGTTACACAACATTACGGTTTCTGTTGTACCTCAAAGACTTTTCTAGGCCCTATTTTACGAGACCTATTCGGAAAATGACCTCTGCTGAGAAGTCAACCCTGTCATCCACCATCTCGCACCGACGAACGTTCATTGTGTAGTGTAAGTCTTTGGATGAATCCTATTCAGCAGGAGAAGTCTCCGGTTTGAAATGACGATGTTGATGAAACTACTTACCTGAGTCATTTTCAAAAAAAATTGTACATAGTTAAGGGCCTAATAAAAACAAAATCACGATCGCTTCCTCTGCGTTACGAAAGTTAGGCATACAAACTATATGGGTAACTTTCATAACACAAAGGAATAAATTAAGTTTTGTTTTAATTAAATCCCTTAATTGTGTACAATTTTTTTTGAAAATGACTCATCTGGGTATGAGGCGATCCCCCATCTTAAACTCCAATACTTGGGCGTCTGGTGCAAATTGGTTCAGCGTTTACATTTTGCTCTGTGAACCTCACTGTCCAGTGAAGCGATATCCCTTGTATATTCAACGTCTCATAAATATGTTAACTCTAGCTTAAACTCACCTTTCGCAATTTGTAAAGTGCAGCAAACTTTAATTAAATTAAACTGGAGCCTTCTAACGTTTTAAATACCTAACGTTCTCGAAAGGTTAGGTTTAGAATGTTAAACAGTTAAATAGTTTAGGCAAACTTAAAACTATTTAAATGTCTAGACCAGCGGTCGGCAACCGCTTAGCAGCGAAGGGCCGAACCGCTTAGTAGCTAAGAAAATTAATGCGGGCCGCATTTTGTTAATAATTTGTGATTTTATACTATTCGGAATATAGCGACCATAATACAAACCGCAATATAGGGCCGCAAGTGCCAAGCGCAAGTGCGGTTCACGGGCCAAATGCGGCCCGCGGGCCGCAGGTTGCCGACCACTGGTCTAGACTATCGTTTGCTTTTATCGTTTTGGGTTGGCTTATGGTCTGTAGGTACTGAGTTAGTTTTACGAGTGATCATTCGGTGATTTAACATAATTAGGTTTGGTAAATCAATTTTATATGACTTCAGTAGGTTACAGCAATGAGTTTTACAAGTTTATTTACTTTCATCTAAAAAAATAGTTTTTATTTGTCTGCCATATTACGGTGATTTTAGCTGACAGAGACAGCGTAACGCTCGAGCGAAGCTTGTCCGTTTTAGCTTGGGCAAAAATGCTTTCGTGTGTCTGTCTGGCTGTCCAGCTATTCTCCACTACAGGTCAAATTTCTTAACCGGTTCTCGTGAAATTTTGTGAGCATTTTCTATAATTATATGTATAAAAATATCGTACTCGAGCGACCAACAGTAGGGCTTTGAAGAAAAAAAATACAAATACAAAATTCTTTGTTTCTTAAAATACTCGTTTTTATGACGTAAGAAATGGAGCCGCCCAGTAAGCAATTAAAATGCCTGTGTTGAGAGGCGCCGCTCTTCCTTTTTATAATGTAATATAAAATTATGCTACAGTACGCAGTCTTGGTGCCAAACATATTATTAATTAATTAGATAAAGACCCTATATACCATCAAAGTTATGGCTGCTAGAAGACTCTGTGTAGGTCACTTTCATACACATTCAGTTAGACAAACATAGTAAGAATTGTGGGCCAACATCCAAACCCAAAGCCAGTTACAGGTCAGTATTAGATACCCTCAATGGAGAAAAGATAAGTTACCATCAAAGTTATGGCTGCTAGAAGACTCTGTGTAGGTCTTTTTCATACACATTCAGCTAGACAAACATAGTAAGAATTGTGGGCCAACATCCAAAGCCAGTTACAGGTAAGTATTAGAGACCCTCGATAGAGAAACTGAGATTTTCCTTGCCTGATCCAAACTAGCAGACAGCGTGATCCTGGGTACCAGCCATCTAACAGCATATTTGTCTCCCTTTGCCGTGGCTAGCCTGCCCCAGTACAGAAAGTAGTCCTCATAGAACAACGGCATAAGTTGGGACATAGGGTAAGGGCTGATGCGGGTGGTAGACTTTGGCGGGCGACAGCGGGAGAAACCTTCAATGATACGTGCCAAGCGGACGTCTGGAAGCACTCCGTACTGGAAAAAAAGTTTCTGTCAAAAAAATGTGTTTTTGAGACAAGCTTTTATTGCCGATTGTTCTTTGTATTATCGCAATACTGCATTGTCATTTGATTTACGTATCTTTGCAAAATCCCAGCTCAATCGAAAACTGGGAAGTGGATCAAATTTAACTTACATGATTTGACTACAGACAGCCACAGACACCGTGAAACTAAATAAAAGCTTGTAACATGAGGTAGCTGGAGAATCACTCCAGCTTTTAAGTAATCAGTATGAGTGCAGTAGCAGATACTTCGCCCGGACGAAGTGCTTAAATAGGAGCAGTCTTTTACTTTGACCATTTGTAATGAGTTCTTCATGCATTTGCGTAGGTACTGAATAAACTTTGGTAGATAAAGGTAGAAGTTTATAAAAACGACATAACTTATTAGACTGGATAGCGCTTATAGAAAAACAATTTAATCTCAGTTTTGTTTTTTGAAGACTTCAAATCAAACTATCAGGTCTTTATAGAAAAGTTTCAATCAATTATCGAGGTAACATTGCTAATGTTTGGTGATTAATGAACTAAGCATTATCACCAGGGAGCGTAAGTTTCGTGCCGATGACGTAAAAATGACGTCAAGCTACATACAGCATGATTCACTTTAGGTTTTAGATTGATTTATCGTTACCGGAAATTACCGGTATCGTAAAAACTATGAATTAATTTTATCACTACCTTAATTAGTTGGTGTTAATGGTAGAAGCCATTTTATAAATCGAGATATGTCAGCCTGTGTTATCTTATTTATAGACACGGGAAATTTGAAAAGAAATCAGAAACGCATTTTGATCTAGAAGGGACCGCATGAATATAATACATTCGGATAAGTATAATATGTCAAATCGCATATTCGATTACTATTTACAATTTTCCGATAAAATAAAAAAACAACGACGTAGGGTGCGTTGTCCAACAGTGAACCACCTTTTTTTTGAAGTCGCAGAACTTGCTAGAAAATAAAGCTAGAAATTTGGTTTTGATGTCATTGTTTAGGTAATTTCATAAGTTATCTTATGTATAGGTTACAAAATGCTTTTTGGACTAACTAACATCCATTAAGTAGGTTTTTAAAAAAAATGATAATTGGTTCACTGTATACTATGGGTAGTTTACATTAAACCACCCTTATTTCAACGGTGAACCATAATGCCATTATCAGTATAAAATGCTGAAATGTGAAAGAAAACTAACACAATATTTGGTAATTATCTGTATTTTAATATACATGAATATAAAGAAATGAAAAACGTATTCTTCTAGTTTAAAAAAAAGAAGATATTTGGTTCACTGTATACTATGGGTAGTTTACATTGAACCACCCTTACTTCAACAGTGAACCATAATGCCATTACCAGTAAAAAAAGCTGAAATATGAAAGAAAACTAACACAATACTTGGTAATCATCTGTATTTTTAATATACATGAATATAAAGAAATAAAAAACGTATTCTTCTTACAAAAACTAAAAGTTATTATATATTATATATCGTGCGGTACACAGTAAGCCGGCTCAGTGAGTACTATGTGAACCAGGTTCACTGTTCAACAACCACACCATTCAACTTAAAATACGAAAAAAAGATAGGTTATAAACGGAATTGTCACAAAGCAATGTGCTCATAAAATGACTAAGACTACATCAAATTTAACACCATACAGCGTTTGGTCATATATTAAATAACAAAATATACAAAAATCCAGACACTTACTTGTGAAAAGTATCTTTTTTCGACGAAATTTAAACAAATTGCTATCACACGTCCGGCCTAAGCCGCTGCCGCTGGCTCACTACGGGAGGGGGGAAGGGTTCTTAGACGGCATGTTTAATCACGATCGGTGAAACTGGCAACGTCGCAGTTTCTTCAATATGGCGGTGGTTCAGTGTATCTTGATGGTTCACTGTTGGACAACCGACCCTACCCATTTTTACTTACAAAATGTCTTCTACCATTGAAGCCAATCAATAAAAAAAGAAGTAGATTATAATTAATTCATAACTTAAACGATACCGGTAATTCACGGTAACGGTAAATCAATGTACAACCTTAACTAAATCAGCTTGTATGTAGGTTGACGTCATTTGCCTGTCATCGGCACGAAACTTACGCTCCCTGATTATCACGTTTATGGCTTCGAATTAGAGCGAGATAAAATTTAAGAGGTCTAAATAATATGTTATATACCTTTATAATATAGCAAATAACAAGGACACCATCGTCGTGCTTCAACGCCTCTTCCTGTGTCATGTACTCTGATCTGAAGTAAGTAACCTGCAAGCAGAAAACATAGAAAAGCTAAAAACTACTAAGATCTTCCCGTTTACGGTCTTAGCGTTTCTATGGGCAATATTTAAATGCGATACCTTACGGTGGCATACATTTTCCGTAGTCACCATTATGAACCCTCCTTTATAGGTTGGTTTATACAGGGTGGGAGGGACTATACCGACATATTATAGCCATGAATACCTGGTGGTGTGACGAGTAAATAATGTTATATCAACATGGGTCGAATATTGTCATTTTACATTAATAGTCTTATGGAACAAAATAAATCAATAAATTCAGCCCCTCGTTATAAACATGTCCTTACTGGAGGAAAAGTTATCAAAAAGAAAAAAAAAATCTGAAATGGAAACGAAAGGTCAGTTGTTTGGCCTCTTAGTCGCTTACCGTCAAATACTGCGAAGGTTAATTGCTGTTTAGTTAAAGGATTTAAAAAAAATAGTAAAACTATCTTAGTCACATTTATTAGGGCTTGTTACACACTTGGGAGTTTTCATTTAAAAAATAATGAATATCTCTGAAAGTAAGCGTTTTTCGACAATATATCACATGACTTTTTTTACTCCTAATAGTTGTTAGAATCTATAGTTAAAGTATGTCGGTATAGTCCCTCCTACCCTGTATATCTCTTTATTTATGTATAAATGTTTGCCTGTAACGTTTCTTTGTTTTTGTCATCATTCAGTTCGCTTACGATTTCGCTACCCAAAGGCTCTGTAGTGTTTCAAAGATATGCCTTTTTTGCGATAAGATTGCCTGTTGTCTATTATTTTAAATTTTACTTATTGTACCTTTTGTAATATCTTTTTCTGGTATAATTATAATTTATGTTTGTACTATATTTGTATGCTTTTTGCTTGTACCCGTCTTATGCCCTCTCCGGTATTCCAGCCTATACTAGCTGAATGTCGGAGTTGTTCCTCCAGGCATGTGACAGGTTCAGAACGGGACTTATTACCTGCATTTCTCCGGGGTACCGCCTTTTATCCACACTATGGTCACTACCCTCCGTCATATCGGCTCCCCAATGGAAGTGAACTTGTGATAAGATGTGCTTGTCTCTTAGGCATCCGCCTACGAGGTATGGACGTTCTGTCATCCATTTAGCTCCTAGTATTACTGAAAATCAATAGAATTAGAAGTGATGATATCCGCAGATGAACCCAAGTAAAGGACTTAGTTCGCAGGATTGCACAATGGAGGTGGTAGTCGGCAGGACATTGTATGTATAGCCAGAAGAACGGATAACCATTGCGGCAGTGAAGTCGTTCTAGGACTTCTCCTGGAGTTGCGATCACGCATAAATAAGCAGTCCAGACTCTGTCTGACAGACGACCTTGTGAGAGTAGCGGGGAGTCGGTGGATGCGATTTGCAGTTGCACAGGACCGCACTCTTTGGCGCTTCATATTACCGAAAATCGTATTCGCAGTGAAAAATTGTTCTTGATTGATTTCAGCATCACCATATACGTGCTTTATATGGATTGGTAACTTAAGTAAAATGTTAAATGTTTTTAATCCAAATTATGACAAGATTGTTAACAATTTCAGCCAGTTTGGTTTGCTGAAACGTGCTAACGGGGCGATACTTAGTTTTTATGTGTAGTGGAATTTAGGTAGACAAAACGTGATTTCAGCTTGAATTATGGCAATTTTGTGTCATAACACAACATTTATTGGGACATTTCTCACACAATATTTCTCTACGAAAGGTGAATAAACTGTTGCCTGCTATTAGAGAACGATAGTTTTAAATCGTTGCGGAACGTTCCTAGATTTAAACATAGAGAAAATAGCCCCAATTTATGTGCGTTTCTACTTAAATTAAGTAGTCAGAAGGTTTAACGTGTTCAACTGCCGTCTTAAAACTTTTCATCTTACAAAAATAAACAGAAAGTAGGTAACAATATTTCGTAGAAATTAGATCCAGTAAAATACTAACTTTACTCCTAAATATAACATTGACTTGACTTGTTATATTTCTAGTTAACAAGGCCAATAATTCAGGAAACAATTAAATCAACCAATTTAATAATCTGGTTCTATGGATGCCACGCCACTGATAGTTATATGCTGCATGCAGTGTATGCAGTACAAGAATAGGCACTAGATGACGAATAGATAGAAAAAAACGATGTTTCAAGAACAATACTCGTGCTGATCACACGCGAATTTGCCATTACCAGTAAGTAGGCTTATAATGCTTGCTTAATTTGTCGATTTTAGTTTTATATAAATATTTAAAAAGAAAAAAAAGAACTTACAGGTGTATCCATTGTTGGTCAATTTTATCTTGTGAGGATACACATCGTAGTTGTACCATTTGAGTTCTGGACACGAGTAGACCATCGCACCTGTGATGGACACATCTATAGGGGTGGGCAGTTTACCCTCAAACTGGCCCCAATAGTAAAGCCAATCAATGGTACCGAAGGGAGGTTCTATTTTCTTTTCATCAACGGGAACTTTCTCCTCTTGTGGCTCTAGAATGAAGAATTGCCAAAAGATTGTTAACCACACATTTTAAAACTGGTATTTTTTTTTTTAATTAGTGTGGTTATTGTACAAACTGGGTAAATCATTGACAGAGACTGGTTCTTCACAGTATTGCAGAGGTCTGATTGTAAATCCTGTTGATTTCTAAAACAGGGCCAGCTAAGGAAACGGGAAAATATAAAGGTAATAGTAGGTATACCTTCTGGCGGTGGTTGTATAGGCATATTTAAGTATAAGACGAAATACGAAAATTTGTTAATAAAATACACACTAGAATTTATTACTTAAAATATTGTCATGTACAGGATTTGTTTACGGCATGTTGACCAAATGTTGACCAGTGCCATAAAAAATGACGCTACCCCAATTTGACGTTATTGGCCGCAAGCAAAACACAGATAATTATCTATGTTGCAAAAGGATACAATTGTACCTTCTTTTCGTAATGGTATTTGAGATGCATAACTATCGCATCAAAGCAGCGTTAAATAAACATGACCGAAATATAGGTACTTAATTTTATTGGTTTTATTTATTTTGTAGGTCTTTCCAAGAAACGTTGGCATGACTATTAAGGGCAGATTTCATTGTTTTTTCTTGTGTAATAAAATAGTAATACACCCTCTTTATTTAAGTTGTAAACCTCGTGTTTAAATTAGTCACTATTTCATTGAGGTTTGAATTAAGTCAATTTGACATAGGTTGTCATACATTTTATCTATACGTGTCGCACTGTTTTACATATAAATTAAAGTAAACAAGCAAAACAATAAACAGAATGATACCTAAACAAAGTCAAATCCCAATAACCTATCCCGCAGAACCGGATAGAGAACTGTTAGTTTGGGAAAAATGGGTAACAATCAGAAAGGAAGAGACAGCAAAATTGAGCAAACTAACCAGTCGACAGCCCGTGGATTTGGTTATGAACTTAAACGAAAACGTCCGGCCAGACAAAGAAAGGAAAGTTGCTCTCGAAGAAGCTAAGATAGAGAAAAAACCTGCGATCAGAGGTGGCCCGTGGGAAAGTGCTCCAAGATTGAAACAGAGATGTTACTGCGAGCCAGTTTATGAAATACATAGAACACCTGCCGAAATGGGCCGCCCACGTAAGATTGCCCATATCGGCGTTCCTACTGAGATTCAAGTTGAAGAAATGGGTTGTGCTGGAGCCCGAGAGCGCATCCAATGCAATATTTTGGATAGGGAATATCACATGTATAGAGACAGGCGTGAAAAAGAGCTGCAGGAAAATATTATAAAGATAGATCCATTCAGGTAAACATCCAAGCAATTGTAATTACTTATGTTGGAACTACAAAACAGTAAAATAGTATATTTTAATGTTGAGCTTCAGAGGGTTCCTAATTTGCACTTTTGTTTTAGATCTGAAATAAGGGATCTGATGATAAAAGGTATTAACCCACCACCGCCGCCAAAGAAGATGCCTCTGTTACCCGAAATACAAGAAACTTTGGACAATAATGCCGCTTGTGAGAATCTTAGCGGAGTGTACGCATTGAGAATAAATAACACGATTTTTCTTAAAAACTTACCTAAGCAGAATTTGACTGACTTAAAGAAAATGCAAATGGAACCATGGCATGAAGAGTGTACTTCATGGTCGTATTACTTTAATGTGCCAGTTAACAGAGCTGGAACGGGTCAATTATATCTTCAAAATCTCGGCACTGTCACAATCAGATACTGCTGGAAAAAACTTAAAAGGTTAATTCCTTTTATAGCAGAAGAAAACGAATATGTGTTCTTTTTCAATAGAAACGAGGATGTATTAGCGCCTGGTCAAGAAAAATATATCTGTTTTATATTCGTATCTGACAAGCCTGGTAATTATAAAGAACATTGGGAACTGAGTCTAAGTAACATCAGTTTTTTTGACACTCTTACCGATAAACTTGTTGTCAATTTACTAGCGGATTCAGTAGACGATTATAAAAGGATTAATGCAGCAATTACCCAAGTAAGATCCTATATTGAAGAGAAATCAAACCAAAATATTGTATCTGAATTAATAGAAGATGCTATATCCAAGGGAGTTTCGGTGCAACATGAAATTTATCCTTACAAAAAATACTTTTTGGAAGCTGAAATATTTGTCATGAAGAACCCGGAGTGTTTTTATCACCAGACAGAAGTTATGAAAATGAAAGAGTTATACGCAGAGATGAGTAAAGGCAAAGTATGGGATCTTTCTATTAGAACTTGGAGAGAGCAAATGTTAAAAGAAGCATATGATGAAAGGATGAAATACTACGAATTGCTTCGAGAGTCGCATAGTGATTTATTGAAACCGTGGTATGAAGGTGACGATCTTTTGATATCTAAATATCGTGCAATGAAATTGTTGTTAAGTCAGTTAGCAGATATATTTGATTCGGAGTACAATCGTATAAGTTTGCTGTATAACCCACCAATAAAAACAGGTCAACTAAGTCCTGTTTCCAGAAATGCTGGTAGACCAAGCAGAGTGTCCATCGCGTTCGCATACTCGAATCAACAGCAGAACTATACAATACGCAACTTGTTCTACTTACAAATGTATAAGCACGTTGGGAACACTATTGAAGCCTGTGCTGGTATTCTAAGTAGCATAGATTTGGATAGATGGATTGAATTCGATTTTTGTCGAACTTAATTTCTTGTTTATGGACATGACTGCGTGGCTTTGGTTTTATATGTATATGTGTGTCTGTACCTATTCTATTATATTCTTAGTTAGACGAATGTGAAGGAAGATGCAATTTAAAATGTGTGCATTTTAATCAATAAAGTATTTCAAAAAGTAGTGTATCATTACTACAGTTTTAACATACATCGCCATGCTTAGTTACTTGGGATATAACTTTACTTTCAAGTATGTCAGTATCAAATAAAAATACGTGTAGTATGTGTAGACTAAAAGATAATACAATAATTTATTTGGTAAAAGGACATAGATTGCTTGACATTTTGTAGGGTGAAGTGGAATTTGAATCCAATTTAACAAAAAGGGTGCGTTTGTTACTTTGATGTTATCTTCGGTACAACGGCTCACTTAGGACAACTTGATTAGCACTAAATTAACTCAATTTTGTTGAACCCTTACATATCCTTTGCAGTACAAATACAACGCAAAGAAAATCCTTTGCGTTGTATTTGTATCATGAAAATAACATCTTTTGGATATAAAGATGCGTCCATATTGGCTAGCGGTACATTTTGACCAATGTTACATTTAATAACATTGATTAAAATCACGTTCTTATGTAAACAACAATAGTGTTGTGCTTAGATCATAGTAGATAGTTCCTTTGCTAAACTAATTCTGCTCCTGACTGCAGTAGCTGATCTAGGGAGGGTCTAAACCCTTCTCACCACATACAAAGGCAAATTTAATATTCTGTTTGACTGTTTATCTTGATAAAACTCACCCCGGCGGGGTCCAGCCTTGTGTGGTAGTATGCAGTACGATTACAAACGATTTGGTTACCTATTTCTTTTGCGTTACATAATCACGAAAAAACAAAATACTTTTATGTAGTATTCATTAAACAAATGTACTCATACGGTTTCGAAATCGTGGTCACTTTAGGTAGATGCTATCTGGCACGACCACACTGACATTGAGGTTAGTTTAATGGTCAAAATAAATGTACTCAAATTGTACTGTTTTGTACCTAGCATAAATGAACTAGTATAGAATTTCTTATAACTTCGCAATTACAAGAAATTCTATACTAACTAACTATACGGATATGGTCGATTAAATATAGATAGATATTACTAGTAGGTACAACGCGTGTTTCACATCTTTTTTATCATTTTATGTTTGAGATTTTCGTCGGATTGAACAGAAATACTTATTTCACGTTTGGTGCACACTGCACACACCAGGTTAGAACCATGATCGCAACTCCTCGCGAGCGGCCGGTCGCGTAATATCGTAAATACAATGGACCACATGCGTGGTGAGCGCGCGTCGTATAACATGCTCCGTCTAGTGGAGGTGGTCTGTACCTGATCCTCATGTACGTATTGGGAAAGTGCAAAATTTTACCCTTTCTTCATTATCTCCAGTTGGAAAATTATACGATGCGTATGGCACAAAACCTCGTTCTCGTAACTCGTAAACAATTATTTAACTAAAAACAGACATTCTAATGTAATTAGTAGTGTCCAACCGAAACATGTTTTTTTGCCGAAACCGAAACCGAAACCGAAGGTTCGGTTTGATTTTAGTTTCGGCCGAAACCGAAACCGAACCTTTTATAAACGTGATTAAAACGTTGAATAAAAATGTCAGTGGGCCGTTCTTTCCAAATACTAGATTAATGAAACATCTCGCCAGCCTAATATTAAGTTCATATCGAATGAAATTTCAACATTGCTATAGTGACACTGGGTTAAAATTTAACTTCCCTAAAAGGTGAAAAATTTTAAATGTTACATTAACTGTAATACTGAGACAGCGAATTGGTAATAGTAAATGGTATATAATAAAAAAAAAGTTTATTATTAAAATAATGATAATCATAATATCATACATGTCTATATTAAATTAAAAGAAATGCTATAATGGCAAATCGACTACGGTGGTATGGACCTGTTACGCGGAGGGATGATAACCATGTGACTAGAAGGGTATAAAGTATGAATGTGGATGGACTGCGTGAGAGACGATATGAATAGAAAGGAAGTGAGTGACGAGATGACGGGTGATAGAGAGGTATGGAAAGAAAAAAACATGCTGCGGCGACCCCAATTAAATGGGATAAGGGCAGGAGGATGATTATTCGGGGAACAAACACAAGCGTCACTGTCACTACACGAGCAAAGAGCACTGATTCAGTGGCCGGCGGAGTTAGGCGAGCGACGCCATATTGTCAGCCGTGCCGAGCGCACCCTACGTTACCCGAATGCGACCCGAAAGTACGATGTTGTAAGTTTCGGCCCGGCCGAAAGGTTCGGCTGCTTTTTGGCCGAAACATGATTTTTGGCCGAAACTGGCCGAAACCGAAACCGAATCTTCGGTCGGACACTAGTAATTAGCAATATATTATCCAGAATGACTGACCAGGATTGTCTATAATAGTGTAATATCATGAAATTTTATTCAAATTATACAGGGTGATTCGGGAGACGGGAGCAGGATCAACCCTACGGATTCAGTAAACGTTAATGGATGATTGACCATCGTATTTAAGTGAAACACCCACATATTTTTTTCCTTTCTTTTTACTTTTTGTTAACCCTTAGGTGCATAAATGATACTACTAAAATGACACAAGTAGAAATCAAATTAATGTCAATTTCAGACTTTGTCAAACTCTTCACTTAATCTCAAATTGACATGAATTTTATTCATAGTAATAAAACAACTTAAACGGATTAAATCGCGTATATTACGCAACGCTGAAAAGGGTTACGAAACGTCGGGACTTAAAATGTAGTAATATACGCGATTTAATCCGTTTAAGTTGTTTTATTACTATGAGTGATAATCGCGGAAACCGAAGACAATATTATGAATTTTATTTTCACTTGAGACATTTCACAAATAAAATGCACGGTATTGTATGCATCTAAGGGGTTCAAAACTTAATTATTTACAATCATGGTCCCTCTAAAAGTAAAATTAAACTTTTTTAACTATTGTGACAGCCCTTTGATTATGAAGTAAGTAAATTGTCGTTGTCATTTTAGCAATGTCAACGTTTAAAAACATTCACAGGTAAAGCAAAGACTATTGGGTACTTAACGAAAGTATTGTAATTGTAGATTGACCACAAAAGTCGTAAATGATGTAAAACTTTTTGTCTTCAACACTAAAAAAAATGCGTTAATCTAACTAATACTGGTATGGACCAGTAGCTTATAGTTTACTGAAGCCGTAGGGTTGATCCTGCTCATGTCTCCCGAATCCCCCTGTATATTAGTTTGTTTACTTACTTGACTTTTGACAGTTATGACAAATTCTCCCAAAGTTATATCTGCTAGTTGGCGCTGTCACATAGCACCTGATTATCGTCTGTCGTGCGTGTATTTCTAGCCTGAGAGCGCTTTCACATTACACGACACGATATCGTTATCGAACACGACAACCGATAGCCAATATCCGATATCGTGTGATGTCTTCACATTATCTCCGATGAAATCGTGTCGGATCGGCCATTTTTCGAGCTTTGTGCGAACAATGCCAGCCTATAATAGAAAACTTTATTTGCTGTATCTATTATATTTGAGACGCAAAAAAAGATCTGTTCACAGAAAATATTGCATACATCCCATTGCGTAAGCTAGATACTGAGTATACACCCACCAGTCCCTACGCACACAGAGACAAAGTAGATACACGTATAGCACACACACAAAAAATATCGTCCGATAGCTTACGGGCTGATAGTGCCGCCAACATATCGGTGTCGTCTCCGATATCCGATATCGTGTCGTACCTACATTGTGAAAAGCAGGTACATATTTCATACATTTTACTTGCCCCGATATCGTGTCGGTGAGCGATAACGATATCGTGTCGTGTAATGTGAAAGCGCTTTTAGGCGTTGCGATTTAATAGATATTTCTTTCAGAACTTTCAGCGAAAAAACCCGGCCGCAAGTTTTTTCCATAAAGAAACAAAACATCATTTGAAAATAGAACTTGATTCACAAAATAAAATTCCAGCCTTGGCACAGTCATTCCCTAAAAGAATTTTGTAAAAACACATGTGACAAAAAAAATAAAAAAATATATTAAAATCAAAAAAATATTCTCAAAATCTTACCGGTCAAATTCTGCTAACGTTTATAATTTAACAAAATCATTTTCTTGAAGAGATTAGTTTGAAGCCGCTTGAAGCGATTTATCTGTGCTATTTACCTAAAAGAAAAGTATACCAGAAGAATGCCTTGCGGACCGTGTGGAGGTTGCGGGCCCTGCGGCCCTTGCGGTGGGTGTGGCCCCTGCGGTCCCTGCTGTGGTCCCTGCGGCCCCTGCTGCGGCCCTTGCGGTCCCTGTTGCGGTCCCTGCTGCGGGCCCTGTGGCCCTTGCGGCGGTTGCGGCCCGTGCTGAACCAGAATAGCGCAAAACTGTCGCAGTACCGTGAAAACCCTCGACATCAAGCTCATGAATACCTGTGTCCCAGTGTTCGTCTTGTGAATTTCTTATAAAATATACAAATAATTTTGCTAATATTCGTATTTCTTTTTCGTTAATTGTGTGAGGGAGTATGTGGAGAGTGTGGTATGTACCCCAGATTATTTTCTGAAAACTCGAAACAGTTTTTTCTGGGTGTTCTATGGGACTTAACATACCCAGTTCAGTGCGGTACTCAAGGACCTTATAATCCCTCGCGACCCGTCCAGGGCGTTTCTCCAGAAATATGTCTGTGGTCACCTCATTCATCTGGCCCTTTTTCATACTAAATGTATGGAGACAGATGAATGAGTCGCAGACATAATTCTGGAGAAATGCCCTCCAGACACCGGGTTAACCCACCAATTGGTGCACGGGGGATTCCTATTTAGGGAGGTAGCACACGGCGACTTTTTGTAGAGATAGTCGCGCGTTTCGCGAACGCGCTACTGCATCGCGACAGTCGCCTCCTTGTCGTAATTGCAACGCGCGACAGAAGCGATGCAGTAGCGATACAAACGCGCGACTGTCGCGATGCATTATATACAATACAATTTTTCCGGGCTTACTTCAATTAAGTAATCCCGTTTACAACAATTGTACTTATTGTATACAATGGTACTAGGGGAAAAAAACCCAGTAGTACACACACCATTTATGGTACTAATTAAAAATTCATGTACCTAACTATCGATATGTTTGCAGTGTATCCATATGTTTCTTAAATTGATTCCAGCCAAAATGCAGTGGGTGCATGGGTAAATAGGAATTCCCCGCGCACCCACTGGTGGGTCGATCCGGTGGGTTGTTCGGGTCGCGAGGACCTTAAAATAAATAGCCGGACGGAGCCTCGCCAACAGAGAACTGCCATTTTTAATATTTACTAGCCTCACGCATATACATCAACAAAATTTTTCCTCTTGCGAGTAGCACCCACACATAGAGCCGGCTTATTAGACATGCTTCAGTTCTTTGTTAGGGAGGCTCCTCCGGATATTTATTTCGCTCATTCCCAAAATACCGCATTCCTAAAATACCAGATTTTGAAAATACCAGATTCTCGATACATCAAATTCTCCGTATACCAGATTCCCAAAATAATACATCCAAGAAAGTTATTTAGATCCTCGAGTAACTTACGATTTTCTAACGTAGTGTAACGGGAATGTGGTAAACAGGAATCTGATAAATCGAGAATCTGGTATTTTGAAAAATCTGGTATTTCAGGAATACGGTATTTTGAGCACGAGCGATTTATTTTAAGCCCTTCGGACCCATGTCCGTGTGAGAGACGCCCCTGGGGGAGACATCAGGAATCTTTACACCGGCACAGTATAAGCAGTAGTTTTGCTTCCGACAAAAGGTACATCGGGAGCGCGCATGTGTGCGCGCCGTGTACACGTAGGTATAAAAAAATAGAATTATTGTGTCCTACTCTGCAGCAGAGCAAAATAAATAAAACCACTAATTAATCATGATAATTTTCTATACGTACATACTAAACAGGACTGGTACATTAATTTTCAAAAGAAAAAACAAACCAATATCATTCCTATGTACGAATATCAGTGTGGCTCTGCTGGGGAGCATGCTCCTCAGCGGAGCCACCCTATAATGCTCATTATTTCATTTTTATTATAGGTACAGCTATAAACAGCATACGTACATTATGTACGTACAAAGTACATCATTACGTGATATAATAAAATAACTTTCACTATGGTGGGTCAGCTGCAGAGTAGCACACGAATTATTTCATTTGCATCTGCAGAAGATTGCTCAGTAGGCTTATAATGCTACGCTTTGTCACGCGATATATATGTCGGGAGCTTAATTAGCTATTTAGTTAGCTGCCTAGCCTTTTCATTAAACACACTCATTATTTTAGGTTAGGTTTGTTAGTCAGCTTGTGTCCCCCAGAGCAGAAATAGAAGCCCCGCGCAGCGGGGCTTTGTCGACCTGCTGGAGGGTCATAGTTTAGTGAAAATGGTAGGCAGTTAACCAAATGGCTAATTAAACCAGTTGGCTGTGACATATAAATGATAAAGCATCCGTCACGTTCTGACAAATAGTGTGTGAGAGTGACAGATGCTTTATCTGGTGCCTTTAAGAAGTGGTAATTTCAAGACGTGGTCGTTTTAAGAAGTTGATCATTTCCAGAAGTGGTAATTTTAAGATATGGTAATTTTTTATTGTGGTCTTTTCTGATCCCTTCGGCCGTGTACGTAACCGACCTTTCGTAACTGGTATCGAAGGAAGAAAAAAATATCTTTGTACGAACCCGGTTTCAAACAGAGATCATTTTTTCCTCATACGTAATCATAGTTTCGATAGAAGAAATTTCTATTTTCAGTTGCTAATACAGATTATCTATTACTCATACGTAACTGAATAAAATATGTTTATCATCATTTAGCGTAGATAACATACTCATGTAAAACCACTTTAAACTCGTCTATATTTGCACGAAAAAGCAAAGCATGACAATACGAAAACTCGTATCCGTCCATTTGCCAATTTTTGGTCACACATTGCGTTCACTGGCTCGGCAGGTTGCAGAGCAGTATGGTGAAAAGAAAACTATTCTTACTCTGTAACTGGTTACGAACCAATTGACTTTGACGTTGACTGATTACGTTTGAAGAAAAAATGATCTCTGTTCGAGACCGGTTTCGTACAAAGATCATTTTTTCTTCCTTCGATACCAGTTACGAAAGGTCGGTTACGTACACGGCCGAAGGGAATAATAGTTCCCTTTCTGCCCTATGTTGCTTTATCATCTGTAGGCAATTTCATTTCTATCATTGTGTAAAAATGTTCTCATAAATGTTTTAACAATTCTTGTCAGTTATCTTATTAGTATGGTATGTTTTTGTAAGCTACCCTACAAATAAAAAAGGGCTTTTCTAAAATCCCTTCGTTGTTATAATATCTATTGTTGCCTGTCTTATTGATTCAAAGTAATTGTCTACAGCCCCTTGATCATTTCGATACTGATTTCGAATATCGCCAATAAATGGAAGATGCTACACAAATTAAACAATAGTGGGAAACCAATCGTGAATTCTGAAGCAACTTATTTCATTAGCCACGTTCAAAATGAAATTGATACTAAACGCAAAAATGCAAAATAGTTAATTTGTTTTCTAGGCTGAGCCTGTATCTTGGGGCCCTGGAGTGCGATATGGGAAACACTTTGAACACTTAGTGATTAAAAAAAAAGAGATACGGTGAAAAAATGAGGTACCAGCGCATACGTTACGGTGTATGTGTGTGTGCGTGTGTGTGTGTGTGTGTGTGTCTGTGTGCGTGCGTGTGCGCGTGTGTGTATGTGTGTGTGTGTGTGTGTGTGTGTGTGTGTGTGTGTGCAATGCTGGATGCTATGCACTTTGCAGATATATTATTACAAATACGCCGATGCATGTAGTCTGGTGAGCGTTTAGCGAGGGCTGAACTATACCTACGTAAGGGGACTCTAACTAAACAAACGTTTGGTCAGGAGGCTCGCGTAGTTATAGGTAGTTTCACAAGAGTTGAGGCCACGCACACAACAACACTGTCATGTAATGACAGCGGGATTTTGAAATTACTTTTTTTCCGATAGTATACTCGTAGCAGGTTCAACAGTGAATTGCAAGATAGACCAAAAAGTTTGTTTAAACTATAGCCTTGTGTTTATTTACTCACTCATTCATTTCATTCATTCACTTTTTTGCAATGAGTACTTTATGTAGCTGTGTGTGTAATCATTCACTTCAACTTTCGTGAAATTACCTATACGTTTTAAAAACAAAGTCGTCTCACGCTTAAAAGTTTTGAGTCCCTATAAAGGGTGTTAATTGGGAACAGAACAGGTTTTCGGAACATCCCTTTTATTTATTTTATCGGATTTCCTAGTCCAGCGTGGCCGCCCGTTAGCTTTATTTTTGGAAGTAGAAATTGCGGCCATGGTAATTTCGTGATCTGTAATAGGGCATAGGCAAACTGCATCGATTCCGCGAGATTGTCTTCATAAAAATGTGGTCCAGGCATGAGCTATTTCTTGTAGGAATGGTAACGGCCGGGAGAAATTCGTGCATTGCTAGAAGGTGCAAGTCAGTAGTTTGATTATTAGACGAATCTATTATGTCGATGTTTATGTCACCCATTACTACCACGTTTTGGAACCCTTTGGAATCACCGAGGGCTAGATCAAGAGAGTTGAGAAATTTATCTATGTTGTGGAACAAAGGGGATCTGTACATTCTGAAGATTTCGAACGTGTTAGATATAGTAACCGAGAGACAATTTGCGTCGTCGAACGCATGCTGTACTCACCGCTGCTCAAAAGACGGTCGTAAACGCAGTGACGTGACTCATGCGTCACGTTTTTGACGCGTACCTTTCAAACCGCTACTTAAAATACGTAGTGTTCATGTATTATCCGTGCGTATTTTGAGCACCTGTTTTGACACCACGCGTCAAAAACGCGACGCATGTATCACGTCAATGCGTTTTGCGGTACGTCAATGTCTTTTGTGCAGTGGTGTGAATAGCCTGCGTTAAAAACGTGACACCTGAGGTACGTTCATGCGTATACGGTGCATCAACGTCTTATGAGTACTTAGCGGTTTGGTTGCAGCTTTAAGAAGTTTTGAAGTAATGATTTTTTGGGCAATTCCATGAAAATGTAACGGAAGTTACCATTTCATCGCGTGTTTATTTATTTATGGCGTAAATTCGGAATTACGACACTTCCTATTTTTGAATGTCAGTCCTTTATTACGAAACACAAATGCATCAAAACAATTGAACCAGCTCCTGGTCTCCATTTGTTTGGGGCTGACGCTACCTCATTAATCTGTATAAAAGAATTCAGTGGAAAATATGCGCTTTCAAAGTCCGCTGCGCTGCCTAGCGCGCCATTTATCATGCCAAGTAAAAGAACTACGTGGCTCTGTAGTTCATGGATGCACTGAAAAACGAGCTTTCTTGTATGTAGGTCATTGTGAGGGGGAAAAGGGAAATTAAACGTCAACTTTTTTTCATAAAGTACGGAATAAGCCGCTTTCTGGCCAAGTGTACAGTGTACATAAAATGATGTACACAATACGGGAGCTAATAAAGAACGCTCTCGATCGCATATTTACGTCCATCGCTTGCAGCTCGGGCCGCAAACATCTGCGATCTCGGCCTTTCTTAGTTTTACCACCCTAGTTGTGTAATGTACTATTATAAAACTAAAAGGAATAGTATATTACTCACTAAGGACGATCTGGCTATAAACATCAGCAATCTGGAACATTCTATATTGAAAAATGGAAGGTGTTGAGGTGCCATAAATACCTATGCGATGTGGTGTGTACATAATTTTACATCTTTCCCTGCCCAGGAAGAGGGATTTTTTTCTCTACATAGCGAGCAGAAATTACGCCATGGGTTGACGAAATTATATTAAAAACCATATTCATTAAAAAAACTGTAGGTTTCTACAGTTTTTCGTCATTTAGTAAGCTCTGCAGCTCTTACTAAATGACAAAAATATCAAATAAACGAAAAGAACATTTCAAGTTAAAAACTTAATTTAATGTAGCAAAATAAATTAAAATAAATACATATTGGGGTACTAATATCTCTATGAGACTGTGTCTATATCACTTTATGCTAGAAAACACGCTGACGGTGCGTTTACCGACCGATTCAAATCACCTTAACACATTCACAGCGCCAATTTAAATTGTAAACCTTACGGCTTCATAATAAGGCTTGCCGTGACCCATATGTGGGGTCACGGGACAGGGAGCGTGTTAAGATTCATATTGCCATGCTGTGATATGTAAATACATTCTTATACGCAATCGGCAGCTATGTGCGCATCCTCCCGTAGCTCGTCATGTATGCGTCGAAATTAGTTTACGTTGGCTCAGCCGGAGGATTATCAGAACATCTCTTTAGCAGCTTAACCACACAAGCACTTACACATGTACAGGTCGATTCACAAGAGCTGGCACGAATGGATTGAACGAAAGTAATGTCACTTGTCACTGTTGAGTGACGTTCTTATACGGGAGGCTCAAAATATTTTGTAAACAAGTACAACACTTCAGCGTCAGTAAAGAAAAAAATACATATAATCTGCACGCAACTGCAATGATATGCAGAAAGGTAAATTTAACGATTCGCTACAAAATATTTTACTACTTATCATGGAGTTTTTATTTAATTTATACCCTGTTTTCACACTGGCTGAAATTTAGATGTTTCATCACGAAGTTATGAGAGAAGTTTTTCTAAAAACACGTTTGGCGCTTATCGAATCAACCTGTATTTAATCATTTTGTGATGCACACATAGACATTAACATTATCATTCACTCATTCAAGCCATTCGTGCCAGCTCTTGTGAATCGACCTATACCAACAGGGTGGCCCATTTAGATCGGCCAATATGGGAAAGTCTGAAACTATAAGACACACGATGATCTTTCCCATACTGCCGATCTAAATGGGCCATCCTGTATATCATGCATTTTATTTCTAAAACGTTTCAAGTGAAAATCAATGTCCATGTTAATTTGCACACGCAAGTACGTGTACATCACGGAGTGCAAGCCGCGCGATGTACCTTTTACTGATATTAAACTGTAGCTAGACTTTCGAGGCGCGAGCTGTATATTAATATAGCTGACGGTTAGAGCTTCGACTTGACTTGCTTCACGTATATGACGGAGTGTCCAGGAGGGTGCCGCTGCGTTGGCCTCACGTTCCTGTCTATCGGCTTGCTGTCCAGGCCTTCCAGCTGTCTAAGCAGGCCAAGCTGTAAAGAACAATTACCTCTAAAGAAAAGTACAGACTATTTCCTTCAGTGCAACAAATCGGCCGCGATATGTATCGAGCATACAGCGACGTGTAATGTAACGCTTAATTGTGCCTGGCTACGACATTGGCGGCGAGCGGCGGCCATAATGTGTGAGCGGAACGTCGTAGCACAGTCTCTCGCTCGCACCTATTCTCTGACGTCGCGTGGCGCGTGAGATAGGTAAACTAGTCTCTACGTCTCTACCCTCAAGATGCATCTTCATTTCAATATTCCCTCATACAGTCGTATCTAGCACTTATTATTCTTATTAGAGATTAAATAGGATTATTACTATTTAAGGGTCACAGTACAAGATCAAAATAGATTTCAATTTCATTATCACGGCTGATGCACAGACGTCTGATTAAATAGTTGATGAAATAACCGCAGTAAGTTGGTAACAAAGTAAATTATACGTTTCATTCAGAAAGGGCTTCATTAGATAGGTGTTAAATTGGATACTTGTGTCTGTTATTGTTGTTGGCACTTACCGTTTATTTAGAATAGATTTGTTAGGAATAAAATGTGTTCTTTTGTTTTTAGCTTGTGTTTATTGATTTTTCCATTTTATGTCCCGTAAGAGTTACAACGTAGGTATTTTTTTATAATTTTGGTGTGTACTTAAGTGGTATTGGGTTCGAATCTCAACTGTCACCTACCATGTACCAATGAAAAATTCTAATTTATGTATGTAGAGGAAGATCAAGAAGAGTTTACATGGACCAAATTAAGGAAAAGGTGATCGTCGTGTCGTACCAAGCTGTCAAGGAGAGGGCTCAGGAAAGAGAAACATAGAAATTACTCCACCGAAAAGAGCCTATAGCTCTTAAATTCATGATCATTATGTATGTATATTAGCTGAATACTGCAGCGGTAACCAACGTTCCGCTACCCAAAAGTTGTCTGGAAGAGATCGCTCTTTAGCGACAAGACCCGCCTATTGTTTACCACTGTTTTTATATTAGTTTGCATTGCAATTTTTCTTTTGTCTTTTTTTTTGGTGTGCAATAAATTGACAAGATTGTATGTATTGTAGTGTATTGTTCCGCTGGCCTCGACCGTTCGATGTGGAAGTCTTTGGGCGGGTCTAAGTGCAGTAGTGGGTCAAGGAGAGAGAAGAGATAAAGAGAGAGGGAAGTTAACCAAAAGCGAATTAATATTACCTGCTCTGTGCCTATTTGCACTGGCTTCTCATAAATGATCCAAGTGACGCATTCAGTGTAGGGGGGCGTGGTCAGTGAGCCCTTGTACGTGACGTAGCTGCCCTCGCGCAGATCGTCCCGCTCCATCCACGCCAGTGACTCTGAAATTATAGCAGCAGCATATTAGAGCGTAGCGTTGTTTAGCGACATCTAGTGGAATACGAAAGGAACAACTTAGCAACTCTCAGCAAAATGACGATAGATGGCGCGCATATCAATATCTCTCCTCGTACAATTCAAACCCTCCCATATTGATCGGCAACGCATTGGCAATGCATCTAGTATTGCAAATGTGTATAGGCGGCGGTGACCGCATTCCATCAGGTGGGCCGTCTGCCTTTTTGCCAGTCTATAGCAATAAAAAAAATTTGACCATAATCGCGCTTATGGACGGGCTCCCTATTTAGTTTAACTTTATTTATTCGAATATATTGTTAGTCCTAATTTTTTATTCGCGTAATTTTCCTTCACCTTAAACAATAAAAAAAAACACTTTTACGTTAATCACATACACTATAATTTAGGTTCCATTTAGAATTATTTTTAAAAGTTAGTAGTATCTGTAAAGTAACTATGATATGGAAAGAGAGTTTGGACAAAAAAATAACAAAACAAGATGAACACTCCTGATGGTGATGTACTCCACCTATAGGGATCCTCTCTGGTGGCATAAATACTATTGTCATATTTTCGTTTGTCATAACTTATTTCGCATAATGTTCTTACTCATATTTAGTAATTGTCATTAACGCTTATTTGCATAACAGATTTTTTGTCATAACTGGACCATCGACCAGCTTGTCGAACCTCGGGTTTGGGATATAAACAGTCTCAAGAAGAAACCAGAGTACGGCTGAGCCATCAGTATGGGCGATTGCCGCCTCCAAAGACTTACTGATTATTGTAAACTTACCCGCAGTTCTTTACATGCACAGTCTCATTCCACTTCTGAATTCTCTCAGGACCTTCGGCCAGCTTGTCGAACCTCGGGTTTGGGGCATCAACGACCTGAAGAAGGAAGCTGACCACGGCCAGGCCATCAGCATGACTGATTGCTACATCCAAAAACTCTTACTTATTACGCTAGACTTACCAGCAGTAACCTGCACAGGCTCATCCCGCTTCTGAATTCTCTCAAGACCTTCGACCAGCTTGTCGAACCTCGGGTTGGGGGCGTCATCAGCCTCAAGCAGGAAGCCGACCACGGCCAACCCATCAGCATGGCCAACTGCCGCTTCCATCGACTCGTATTTACTGTTGTAATGGACGAAATGACACTCGGCGGCATATCTGAAAGTTAAGCAGGTTTGTTTATTAACGAACAGCGTTTCTCAAACTTTCTTTTCATAGAACACAATTTGTTTTCATATACATATAAGTAGGAATTTTCATAATATGTACATGAAGTTATTATATTAGGATGATTCATATCGTAAGGTATAAGCCATAATGATTGAAAACAAAATTTAATCTAAAGCTTTATTTAAAACAAGTATACACATTCAAATTTTCAAATTATGGCGTTGATTAAGTGGATTAAATAAAATAAAAAGTTAAACCAACTTGACATTTAAATTAAATTCACATAACTGTCGTAAAATATATGTCATACAGGCAGATTTTTACGATGTTCAATTTTTTACCATCATCATCATCATAATTTAGGACCTTGGCTCTTGTGGGTGAAGTAGACGCCATTTTGTGCGGGCCTCAGCCATGCATTTTAGGTCCTGGTACGACACGACATTGACCTTTTCTTTGAGCTGTCGCACATAGTTTCTCCGAGCAGAGCCACTCCCTCTCATTCCTTCAATTGTTCCTCAATTTTTGAATTTTGACCAAAAAATTATTATCTATTTTGGTAAAAAATATATAATACATAACATACATAGTTAACCCCCTCCGGCCACGATGGCAACTCGGTAGTTCTAATAGCGTTTCAACCGCTCTCACTTTCCTGGTAGAATTATGAAGCATTTCCCCGTAGACTCGGATTACTATTTTAGGATATTTTGTAGAATACCAGTACCTGTAGAAAATAACAGAAAATGGTAATCCGAGCCTACAGGAAAATAGTCAAAAATTCTACCAGGAAAGTGAGAGCGGTTGAAACGCTATTAGAATTGCCCAACTGAGTTTGGTAACCAGTTGCTGAAAAGTATTGAATATTCTTGTTAGACAACCAGTTGCCAAAGATGAATGACTGTTCTTGTTACATAACTGTTATCTTTCCCCTTGTAGTTTCGCAACCAGTTGCCGAAAAAGAAAAAAAATCTTGTTACTCAACCAAGGTTGCTAAAGGGTTAAAACACATATCTTATTTTTTTGGGCTAGATGATTGTATTCGCCGTTTAGTCTTTAATATGTAATTTGGATAAAGGTCGGAATATGATTTCTAAAAATTAAAAAAAAAACATACGGAAACTCCATGGAACCTCAAAAACTAAGCTGCGTTTGTATCTTGGGATAACTGCTAAATTTGTAAATACTTTCCAACTACGGTTACGTCGGCGGCCGGCGTAAACATGACAAATATTTGATCGAAACTAGTTACGTACAAGTACAATAAAAGCCTCTATCGAAGCCAGTTTCGAAGCCCCGGTTTCGTGGGCGGATGAAGGGGGGTACTGTGTGTATGTAGTTATAGCGAAACTTTCGCTGTCATATATTTATTCCACGGTGGTAAAAAACCTTCCGCAGTAATGACATAAGTATTTTTTTAACAACATTATGATTCCTAGTTATGAAACGAGAATGATAATTCCTATTAAGTAACTGTAAAATTCCTAGTTGGCAACTATAGTTGTGTAGCAAGAATAGGCATTCGTCTTTGGCAACTGGTTGTCTAACAAGAATATTCAATACTTTTCAGCAACTGGTTACCAAACTCAGTTGCCATCGCGGCCGGAGGGAGTTAACCAACTACATCAGTTCTGCAATTCCTGACTTATTTTGCATATTGGACTGCGTTGATTACAACTGGACGTTTATTTTGAGGGCATTACTAAATTGTATTACGGTAGTTTTAATACCAGTCACTCACTGGGAAGATACAAAGTTAAAAACCCCGTATTTGTCTCATTTGAACAGTCGCCATCAGATATATCTGAGCCGTCAGTGTACTCATAAATATCTGAACACGGCTCTATTTTCATAGCATTAGAGCCGTGTTCAGATATTTATGAGTACACTGACAGCTCAGATATATCTGATGGCGACTGAACAAAGTTCTCGTGCATTCGTTTACTTTAAGAATCTCCTGGGATTATAGCGTGTATTTTTATAAAACTGTGTATGTTAGATTATAAGCGTAAAAACAATCTCAGATCTGCTAAAACAAAGTAAAAGTTAGCCTTCCTATTAAAATAACTTATTTTTTTTTAATAAATTGCATTGTTACAAAATGGCGAAATAATCATAGACAAAAGATAAGAAAAAAAGACAAAAGACAAGAAGAAAGACAAAAGAATAAGTTTCTATGTGCTCTGCTGATCTTTACTTTAAAAGATCGGATGCATTATCAATTACTTGTTATAGGCCTACCCAAGGCCACTTGATTTTATTTTTAAAAATAACATAGTCTGAAGAACTTGATATCTGAGTGATTCAAATTTTTGAAACGCTATTCGAAAAAATAAGAATTAGGCTAATAATTATTTATAAAATAGTGCTTAATTTTGTTTTCGGGAAATGGAGGGAAAAATTGCCGAGTTTGTTAAAAGGGAGCAAAATATTATACAGGATGTCCCTAGCCTCTGTGAAACCTGAAAGGTACATTATATAGGTTGATTAGGGTATTTCTAACGAATAATTATTTATTTTTTAATTCTTTAACTTTGTGTGAACATTAAAATATTTTATCTAAGCTGCTTATTTAAAAAATAGGTATGCTTATCAGAGCATTCGTGAGCAGTAATTCTACAGGGGCTTTCAGGCTATGTTCAAATGAAATGAAATAATTTATTTCTGCAAGTAGGCTTCAAGGGCTCTTTCACATGTCTGATTCTTTTGGCGCTTCGGCAAATCACATTCTGACGAGAAGAAGCGCCGGAAGAAACTCACCAGTTTCTCTTTTCAATTTTTTTTTTATAACAATAATTGTGAAAATATTCAATGTGCAATTTCATTAATACAATGCATTAAACAAATATTTAACTACATTACATACATGACAATAAACATAAGACTTAATTTTTTAGAGATGTAAGGGTCTGTAGGCGTCACAACAAGATATATTAAACAATAAAGAGATATATAGGTACTAAAATTAATGGAGATGTAAGGGGTCTCCGTTGTCAAAACATGTTTTGGAGGTGTAGAGGACCTTCAATGTGACATATTGAAAATGGTGACTGTACTTACTTCGAAGCGTCACATGTTGAGGTTAGTCGCGATAAGTTTGGGTACCACTGGACTGGAGATTAATTAATGAGGACGGTCGACAGGATATTGATGATCGTGGGGTGGAATTGGCCCGGACGCTTAGTAACTCGGGAAATAATTATGAATATGACGATACTTATCGTGTGCCTGATATAAAAACAAACTCTTATTTCCTTTTTAGGCTTTTCTAGTTTTCCTTGTACGTACCCAATCAAGAAATTGTTAGCGTGAAGTCAAATGTTGTCCTTTTGGTTACGCACACCACACTAGCTACGAAACCAAGTACAGTCACCATCAGATATATCTGAGCTGTCAGTGTACTCATAAATATCTGAACACGGCTCTAATGCTATGAAAATAGAGCCGTGTTCAGATATGTATGTAGTACTATTAGTTATTCTGTAGTGATGGGTCGAAGGCACTACTCTTGTCAACCCAACTCTACCAGAAACTCGGTCCGCGATGTGGTCAGGAAGGAAGCCGAAGGTTGCGACTGTTTACATGGTTTCCAGTTAACCCATTCGCTGGGCGGAGGAACTGGCTCTGGCACACTCTAAAAATTCTGAGCCAACTAAGAGAGATTTTCTCTTTGTTGGCGTTAACTTAAATAAAACAAACAAGATATTAAACATATCAACGAAAGCTGATTAATTAAAACAGCAAGTTCATTAGTGATTAAAACAACAATCTAGAATCTTGATAATTTTAACAAATATATTCCTTGTTTCTATCATTATTTTCCTCTTTGTATGATTCGATCATGCTTAATTAGTTACCTTATACATCAATGTTTGTTGAATCAAATCAGAACATGGTTAAATGAATTGAACTATGATAAACAACCAATATCATCTTAGTTGGTGCATCTAACATCTTGTTAGGCTCGTATGGAATCAAGAAGCTTGATTATAACTATCACAATCTTGTTAGGAGCAACCAATTTTTTTTTAGAGTACACTTCTCATATCCAAGATCAGAGATAAAAAGTCGTCGGCAATATCGAGGGTCTGCTTGGCACCCTCGATATTGCCAAGGACTTCTGGCAGTGACCCCGGTATGTATACGCTTTCAATAAAACCAAATCAAATCTGTTCTTAATATACAAAATGACTGACTGTATGTTTCTAAATAAATTAAAAATAAACTAAGTTTATATCGACATAACAGTACTTAGGTACAAGTAGTTTTCGATGTCAATAATTAACGCAATGAATCAATCAACGTGGTTTACACCCTCTGCTGACTCTAAGCCTCTTTATTTTCACCCCAATCTTATTAAACGTGATTAATTGATAGAAAACAGAGTATTACGCTAACGCTAAGCTATCTTAAAAACTCATTACCAATCACAAAAACTATAAAAGCGCTTTTATATAAATGAGATATTGACTTGCATTCTTTAATACGAATTGAAGACATTAAAAATAAAAGTAGTAATCCCTCAAAGCAAGTTTGTATGTTTGCCGATATCCAGGTAAAGAGCTCCCTATTGGATTATAATGGGAATAACGCAAGCGGAGCGGTGGGTAAATACTAGTAAAAACTTTTTGTTTCAAACTGCGTAGAATGTAATGAAAATGTTATTAATGTGGTTCGAGAAGCGCGGAGATTTCGCATATTGGAAATTGCCCGCCATATTATTAATGTTTCAAGAATAATGTAAACAAAAAAAAAACGTTTCACATACGCATCGCAAATTAAAATATGGTCCTTCGAAATAACGCAGAATAATATTACGGACGTATTTTCAACTCGGTAGTTTTTAATCCTTTACAAGCATTAATTGAAAACGGAGTGGAACGTAGGTTTTGATGCTTGTTCAATGAAATAAAGATGAAACAAACTAATACATGTACGTAACACTAATACTATATATGTAACATAAAAAGTGTGGTGTAAATTGCCCACATTAAAACCAATTAAGAGACAAAAATGTTTCCTTCATAATATATAAACTAATACAAGTACATGTAAAACCTGTAAATATATATATTGATACAAGAAATCAAAGTACAAAGAAAAATTAAATGGCACTCACCTGTGTCCTGACCGGGAATCGAACCCGGTACCTCTGGATTTCCGGCCCAGCGACTCAACCACCCGTCCACGGGAGCACCCAGCCAACGCCCTCAATTTTGCCATCTACATTGACTTCTGTATCATTCTGGTTTAATAGGATATTTCGGACAAAGTTTAGAAACTGAAATATGGGCCATTTTTTAAAAGTTGTACACTATTTAATATAAGTTCACTATCGGTGCAAGTAGGTAATTGTTAGATTTCGAAAAAAAATGTCGATTCACAATTTAAAATACACGCTGTAAATATATTTTGGACAAAGTTTACAAACTGAAATAGTTTGTTTATCTAAAAAAGAAAAGTTAGTATACAACTTTAAAAAAAAATGGCCCATATATATTACTCTCATTTTACGCACCTGCTGGAATTATTGAATATTGAGAAGTTTCTAAAGTTCAATGGCACGAAACCCGAGCTTTCGTAGACTAATTCACAACTTCACCGTAAATCGCGTTACAAATGTAATTAAAAGAAAGAAAGAGACCCGAAAGATAGAAGACTACAACAAAACAATGATGCACAATTATATTTCAGTAATGATATGTTATACCTAAGCTTACATGACAACCGCAGAAAATGTTTCTAAGATTGCGGCAGCACACATTTGTACTTCTACGCTACATTTTACTTTTTATATACACGCACTTAACAAATAGAGTAAAAGAGGTGGCCCAGTTAAAGTAATAAAAAAAAACAGCTGGCTTTTGTTACTAGCGCGATAAACTTTTAAACGTAATCAGCTAGGCGCCCAAATTGCGTCATAATGTGTAAATTAAATAATAAAAATTAGAAATCAAAGGATTTCAGCATATTTCCATTGTTAGTGTGACACTGGCATGACGCCATTTTTGCAAATATCTGGTAGTTTATGTGAAGCTCGCACCCCCGGAAGCGACTAAGAGAGATCAGAGAGATGGTACAATATAGATGACATTTGGGTTCCACCTAGTGCTTCACTTTAGGAGTGCTTGTAGCCTATCTACCTATAAAAAATCTTTGTTTATAACTTGGCAAGTTCCTTGGTGACACTCCCATGGTCCGCGCGGGGGGCGGGGAACGATGACGTACTGAGCACTGCTACACGCGATGTGAATTACGTTCGGATATATCTGCCGATATCCCTAAAGGCCGAAACAGTCTTTCGATGCGTTCTAGCTGCAAATGCAGTTTGAAGGCAGATTTTTTGCAGTTAAAATATCTTCTCTATCAAGCAGACTGCGAAGTTGGTTTTCAATTTTGATGCAGTTATTTCACCTAGAAAAGATCTGCCTTCCAACTGCACTTTTGCAGCCAGAAAGCAATTTTTAAAATAGGTATGTATCTACATTATGTAAAATTTGTTTGGCTCCATATTCAATCATTTTTTCGAGCAGACTCATCTTTGCGTAGTTATCTCGTGTGGTTTTTGTTATGTGCAGCCGTAGTTATATACACAAGTTACCGCGACCGGCGTCGGCCGCCGACTGAGCTCTTGTCAGGCGGCCCCCGTCGCCCGCGGACCATGGGAGTGTCACGAACGAAATTACCAAGCTCTAGTAATAAGTTTGTCATCTGAGGTCATGCTGATATCGGCCATCAACGCCGAAGCGGCGGGCGGACAGACACTTTGACCCCCCGATTTAACTATTATTACTAATTCACGGTTCAGATTATATTAAGGACGAAATTGACGGCTAAGTTGTGTTGTGTATGTTGTCTTGTTACCGATTGATACTTTGATCTTGTTACTGAGATCGTATAAAACGAGCAAATTTTTATTTCGTAGGTATCGGTAGTTCATTTAAAACAGATTATTTTGAAAAACGCAAATCTATAATTCTGCCTTTTTACGCACTTGCCCTAATGCCAGCGAGCAAAATTGGGCGAGTAACAGTCTATTGCAGGCTGGTACTGTGTGATCGATCGACCTTTCCAGATCCACAATGTAATGCTACTCGCCCAATATTACTCGCTTATTCGCCGGCGGTGGGGCATGGGCCATAAGCCTTTAAGAGTTCCCTCAATCGGACTTAAGTTTTGAGAGAATCAACGTTTTGTAAATTACGTGAGGTCTATTTTCTACTCTTGACTTTTGAAACTTACTCCGATTGAGTTGACGCTTTTTGGCTTGTCAAGGTAGAATAACTATTCTGCCTGATGTTAATTTTAAGATGATCAATCGTACACTGAATTCTATTAAAACTTATACAGCGATTGATTGATGCCTGTGCACGGTAAATGACTTTATTTTAAGTTAGTGCGAGACAGAGAAGTTTCGTTGCAGGAAAAATACGACTTTGTCAATATTTAGATTAAAAAAAAGAGTCATATTCCATCAATTTGGCAAAATATTGTACTGAACTTCATTAAAATGGGTTGGGTACACATCTGTTACAGTACAGGGTTGTCTAAACCGGATATCACACACTTACGGTTGATTCACAAACGTATTTTATACTTGAGTGTGATTTTCCTTAGGCACTACCTACTTAGAATTAGATTTTATCCATTACGTGTCTTTCAACTTTGAGTGAGTATTCCACCAAATGGTGGTTAGACTTTTAACTCGTATGGAATCCCGCTTCTGATATTACATGACACTGAGTGAGATTATTTTTAAATATACTTTATGCCACACCTGACCATAAAGTGGCTTGTACCGGATGCTACGCGTACGGAAACAGCCGCTTTCTGGCCAAGTTTAGACATAAAATTATGTACACAACACTGGAGGTAATAAAGAAAGCCCTCGATTGCATATCTACGTCCCTAGCTTGCAGCGCGGGCAGCAAACATCTGCGATCTCGGCCTTTCTTTGTTTTTCCACCCTAAGTAATTGTGTAAGTTATTCTGAAATCCTACTAGCATATACATGTGAAAGTTTGTAATGATGTTTGGAAGTTTGGACATTTGTTACAAAATAACGCGTTAAAAATTGAATGAACTGATGAAATTTGGCACACAAGTTAAGTAGAACAAGTCTTGGATCGAAACATAAGGATACTTCACATAACAAATTGACAGCTATATTCTAGGAGCCTACTCGACAGTGGCGCCAACTGGTGAGCACAAAAACGGTAGTCCTCATTAAACTCACCCATGGCCATCTAGGACGTGTTCGCAACCCGTGAAGTCGTCGACGGACCAGTGGAAGTGCATCTGCTCGAAGATGTATTCGCCGATGAGGGGCCCGCCGCTCAGCTGCGGACGAGAATCCGTGTCCAGTGTGAAATAAGCTGGTAATAAACACATTTTTTACTTAAAAAAACCCGACCGCTAAAGTGCCCCTTAAATGCTTTTTTTAAGTTGGATAGGTAAGGATTTGACTTTAAAAGTGCATAAAAACCACCATTTTGTTTATTTGAACGAACTTCATTTATCTTCACCCAGTGACACTCGCGCCGTCAAGACGAATCTAATGATGTATAATTTATCAAAATCGGCTGTGCCGTTGAGTAGTTACGAGCGGACATAGGAACGGACATACATACATGCATACCAGTGGCGTGGCGTAAAAGATATCATTGGGCAAGCCGGTGCAGTTTATGCTTTTTATGTAGGGCTCAATAATGTATTTAAATAATGACTTCGCATTATTAGATTGTCCTACTAAAAAATGAAATAATAAACCAAAGAACGAAAAGAACAAATACGGGCAAATACCGGTATCCGAGCCCTGTGGCCAGTTGCATTCGAAACATTTGTTAATTTTGGGCTATTTACAATGTCAGTCTCACGGTAATTTTCTACATTAGTAATTTTTCCTACTTCATTATTTAGATGACTTGGTACGCGCGGCTCAGAAAAAAATAATTTGAGCTAATGTCTAAGTTTGATATTATAAGGCGGTTATGAAATATCGCCAGGGACTAGATGGACAGGGAAAAGATACACAGGGATTCAAAATGTTACTTTAAATAAATCAAAATTTACCTGCATATCGTCAAACGTGGCAACATTACCTACTGTAAGCAACTTTACCATAGTGTACCTAAGTTAAGTGTCAAAATATGGTATTACTAAACATAAATAACTCATACAAACTTTTTGATAAAGATAGATTTTAAAAACTATACAACAGGCAACATTTTTTAATTTGATACCGGTAACATTCACAGTGATGGCAAAATGGCCATTTGTGTCTGGTAAGTTACTGCTTACCAGACACAAATGGCCATTTTGTACATTCATCGTTTTGTATATTCGAGGAGTCAGTGGTAATTTTACCTGTCTTCCGGAGAGCATTAGTAATTCTATGAAAACCTGTTAGTGAGTAAAGATGCTAAACATATGTCAATTTTACCTGTGTTATGTTTTCCTTTTAAAAATATTATTTCGTGGGTTATTTTAACAAGTTGTTACAGAAATGAAGACGTGGTACGTGCTTATCGTGTACAATTTATTACAGTAAAGGTTATCTGCTTTTGTCTAAATCATATTTTACTGTTTGAGAAAAAATGTGGTAAGTTGCCACGTTTGACGGTATGTAAAATAGAGTAATATTGTTAACTCTCCTTTGATATTGCAGAACTGGCAACATCATTCTATTCGGTCTTAAATTCCCTGGGTATAAGCATAAATAGTACGAGATAAGTCGAGTCAGCTCTAAAATTGTTGATATCGCGATGATGGACGGTTGACGTTAGTGTGGCCAGGACTTTAATATTTGACAGAAAAATATCACGAATGATCACGATGGGGGAGGGGGGGGGGGGCAGAGAAGACATCACGTGAATTTTTTTTACACAACGGGAAAGCCATCAACGAAATTAATCAACAACAATATTTTCTAAGCGTATTTTATCAACTTTAAAATATCAATAATATTTTTTTTAAAATTATACGTGATCTTGGAAGGGGGAGGGGTAGCGTTACAATCATCAAATATCATCAAGGGGGAGGGGGAGTCAAAAATAGGCCAAATTTGATCACATGATTTCTGGACGAGCCCATAGTAAACATTGAACTTGAATCCCCTTGACCATGCCTTGTTTTGTTACTCGCGGATTACTTATCGACTTTATCTACAGATAAATTCCAACAATGCGCTGATTTGGAGCCAAGCAAATGCGTTATGTAATGTTAAAAATGTCGCGATAATCGCGCGTAAACGATTTGTGAATGTTTTTAACTTTTTACATTGAGCACGTGATTATTTATAGTACGATTTATAATTAAATTCCAACAAATCTACCACTGTGTTGCCATTAGAATTGAACATTTCATTAAAAGTAAATTATCACCTAGAGAAAAATTGCTCGTAAATAGTATATTTGTTAGTAATTTTAGAGGTAAAATTTCCAAATTAACATAATTATTTATTCATACAGGTCAGGTTAATAAATATTCAATTATAACTATTTTGTGGTAGAAACATTCATATTGCAATGATAACATTAATCATGAAAATGTTGGTTATATCAGACACGACACATTGACAATGGCAGATGTCATTGTGATATTGACATTTCTTGGTAGATTCGTTGGAATTTAATTATAATTTCCATGGGAACAACTAGAAAATGTTTGGGTAGTTCTACCAGCATTCCAACCGTTTTCACTATTTCGGTCCCATTTTTGACTATTTCCCTGAGGGCTCTGTTTTCAATTTTCGTTTATTTTGTAGAAGAATAGTACTTCTAGAAAATGGTAATCCGAACCTACACAAAAATGGTCAAAAATACGACCAGGAAAATAAGAGCGGTTGACACGTTAGTAGAACTACCCGTTTACCAACAGAGCGAGTCACTGGTCCCATAGATAACACAGATCAAATAGAGTAACACCTAAGGCGGAATAATTAGGAATGTCCCAGATCGCAGTCGTGTGGGGCATTAACTAGTAGCAGAGGCCGGAATTTACTCGGCAAATTATTTAACTGTCGCAATCAAACTAGTTTTAGATTTTTTTTCGATAACGATAGTTGTGTAATAGTAGAAAGAGGACCTCGATATAAAAAAAAATACAAAATTTTACATGTCAAAATCTTACCAAACCTGCACATGACATCAATTACGATGAGTTTTATAAATTTGTTCGTTCGTCTAGTATAGGTACATAAAAAATGACTTTATAGAGATAAACGAAACAGAGAGAATTTTAAGAAATTAATGATTATCTACTCCTATCACAAACCAAATAAAATGTCATGTGCTGCTGTGTGTACTGACGTGGATTTCGAAGAAGAAATTGCGTCAGTCTCTTTGTCATTATCATTATATACAAACTTTATGTAAAATTTTGTATTACATATTTTTTTATTTGGTGAACCGTTTTTTTCTACTATTACGCGACTATCGATATCGATAAAAAAAATGTTTATAAAACTAGTTTGACTGCGACGGTCTTTTGTTTTGCCAAGAAAATTCCGGGCTCTGATTATTAGTTACCGCCCGTGGTGTGTCCACAATTTTACGTGTTCGCTGTTCACTGAGTTGAACAGTGACGATCCTTTTCATTCCGCGACTGTACTTGAAAATACACAATTTTAGAATTCATTCGCGGATGTATCAGATTGTCTTCATTGGCTCCATTTTTTTCCCATATGACTATCAGTGTCTTTAAATTCGATTTAACCTTACGTTTTATTTATCATTTTAAAGGCACATTTCACAAACAAAACAATTTTAATTGAAAACATGTTTCTGTAATATTTTGATCACAATAATTAATTCATAATGAATTTTGATGAGTCCAAATCACACTAATGAAGTGATTATGCACAGTGTATGCTAATTTAGCTATCAAAACATTTCATTCCGATTTACTAACCTCAATACGGATACAAAAACTGATTGTAACCAGGACATGATAATTTTCCAAGTTCCGATAATCCAAAAAGTGGTTGCAAATGTATTATTTTCTGACGGTATTTTAATGTTTAAACCGTGTTTAAAATGACCCTTATTAAGTGATTCATCAGTAATAAAGTCAATTAGTTTTTATGAAGTGTCGTGTCGGTGTCAAAACGCAAAGATATTATAAAATTTAGATAGTATGAAATTTTTATGAAAAAGGGTAAGTAGTATGATGTCACACTCATTTTACTCAGTGGTTAAATCATCTCCTAATTTTTAGATTTTCGTCTTTTAATCGTAGAAACCGCTAAATATGTAGTACAGTTTAGTCAATTTTTACATGTTTTTGAAAGTAGATTTAAAGGATAGCGAGAAAATAATTTATACTGTCTACATCACCCTATTCCTAGGCGTCTATTCATAATTCATAACTCATATTACCAAAAAAAACGAACAACGAAAATCTGATGTTGGTAGTTCAGTAGAAATAAAGGCTTTTAACTGAATTAAAGTCCAACGCGATACTGGGAACAGATATCTGATTAACTAGATATCCACTAGAGCTGTCTGAAGTTTTCTTATCTCTTCCCTTTAGGGTCAATGTAGAAGTGTAAGATAGAGATGAGCATATTTTACCTGTTCTGTGTTTAAAGAGTAATATTTTCAGGATATGCAATTTGGTCCAAACGTCATTGTCACTTGTGTCAAAGGGTAGCTGTTCAAGACAATTTGCATTTGCCGCCTCTTTCTACTGCTAAATACGATCGCTGAGACTAGGATCAGGGGTTTAACTATAGATGTCTCCGTTCGAAGTTCGTCTCGTGTAGTCTCGCTCGCTCTTTTCATATAGAACATTTGAGTGAGCGAGACGGTATGAAATTCGATCGAAGCGTTTCGGAGTATAGGGCTTGAGGTGACGGACGGACGGACGGTCAATGAGAAGCTGTTTGTAATAGGGTTCAGTTCCAGGTCCTTTGAGTATGGAATCCAAAAAAAAAACTTACCGGTTTGCCCAGTATTCAGCAAAACGCCTCTGCCCTCATTGTCCCAGTAGCTTTTGAATTTTAGCCCATCAAGTGACGTCCACGTCGGGCATTTTTGAAGGGAGATGGCTATGGGTGACTGCGACGCGCGAAGCCTGGAGATTTGTTCCGCTAAAAAAATAAACAGATGAATATAAACTATAGGAAAATAATAACACATCGCGTTACAAATGCTGCCGCTATAAAGAAAGAGGCACATCTAATTTTTTTTTCTAAGTCGAGTTCTATACATATATAACAACTCCCAGGCTCTCAATTAAGGAATTATTTATTAGACCATTTAAAACTAGTTTAAAAAACAAATATATTTGCATATATATTCGGAATCAATGAAATTTACTTGGGCCAGCAAAGGGTAAACGCCCACCTGTGTAAATCTTTTACACCACTACTACCACCTTAGGGTGTCACCATGCCTTAACTCAGTAGAGCTATGGTAGAGTCCTCAGACGACCGCTTCAAATAAGTCGACCGCTTCAAATAAGGCGACCGCTTCAAATAAGAAGACCCACACAGTTGCAGTTTATCTGGATATGGAAAAAGCTTTCGACAGGGTGTGGCACGAAGGCCTGATCCACAAACTGTCGACCTCCCCAGCACCCCGACGTTTGGTGCGCGTCGTGGCGTCATTCCTGCAGAACCGGAAATTTAAAGTCGCAATCGAAAACGCAGAATCAACGGAGCGCCCGATCCGTGCGGGCGTCCCCCAGGGCAGCTGTCTCTCTCCTGCGTGCTACTCGCTCTATACGAACGACATCCCAGTAGTAGGAGACGTACAACTGGGGCTCTACGCAGACGACGCCGCCCTCTACGTAAGCTCTATGAACGCTAAACACGCAGCGCGCAAGATACAACGATCACTCGACGCACTACCGGATTGGCTCTCTAAATGGAGACTCGCCGTCAACGTCTCGAAGACTCAAGCTCTACTAGTGGGAAGAGCCGCTCTACCACCACAGCTCTCCCTACTCAACGAATCCATCATATGGTCGTCAACGGTCAAGTATCTGGGCGTGAAAATTGACCGCTACACAATGACGCATCACGTGACCGAGATAGTGAAGAAAGTTAGAGCGGGCCGCGCTCTACTCCGTCCAGTACTATCCAGTCGTCTTCCCCTGCGCATAAAGTTGGGGATCTACAAGACATACCTCAGACCTCGTCTAACATACGCGGGGCCAGCTTGGTACGCCCTAACTTCAGCCACAAACAAAAAGAAGATCCAAGCACAGGAGGACCAAGCCCTGCGCATGATTGTGAGAGCCCCCCGCTTTATGCGCAACCTCACAATACATAGAGACTTAGAATGGCACGGAATAGACGCCTTTATAGCGCGCCTAGCTAAGGCCATGTTTGATAGAGCCGACAAATCAAGCCAACCGTCGCTGAGAGGAATCGCGCCGCTCCACTCAAGACCGCCGGACAGATCGCGCTCGCTCCCTAGAGAGCTTATACGGACAAGCCCGGATCCGTGATAGAGTCGCAGCTGAAAAAATTAACACATAGAGTCAACAAAGAAGCCGAAGAAGAATCAACACAAGGTCGCCCGACCCGGAGATGTCCCCGGACCCAATTACTAAACAAGACACGAACACACAAACACCGCTGCAATATTGCAGCAAACATGAAGACCGCCGCGCAGTAGCGCGGTTGCGTAGAGACAGCTTAAGAGCGTGACAGCGGACAAAAACGATTATAAATTTACGCTACTACAGAAAAGTAAGACCAAGAAATTTTACTAGTTGAAAAAAAGAAATCGTGGAAAAACGCGACTGCTGAAACTCACTGCACGGAAAAACGATTCAGCTAAAGCTGTCTAACAAATCGTGTCTCGGCCGTCTAGCCATACTGGTTTACCCTTGAATCACCGGCAAACGTTTCATTTCATCGTCATATAATTTCATCAAAAAGATTTTGTCTTGGGATTGACATAACATAAAACAAACCTAAAAATACAATATAATTCAAGGGACTAACTAAGCTGGTTGACAACTACTGTCATAATAATGTTCCTCCATAAGTGTCGACCAGTCTAGTCAGTTATGTTGTTTTTGTAAGCATTCCTTCAATTATACTTTAACACTGCACACCTAAAGACAATTGCAATGAAAACTTATATAAAAATCGACCAAGTGTGATTCGGATTCGCGCACGAAGGGTTCCGTACCACCGTCGAGCAAAAAGACGCCAAAAAACACGTTCCTTGTATTGAAACCGCTTTTTTATTTTAATATTATTTTATTTTATTATTTGTTGTTATAGCGGTAATAGAAATACACATCCTGTGAAGATTTCAAGTCTCTACCTCTTATGGTTCAAAAGATACAGCCCTGTGACTCACGGATAGACGGACGGACAGAGGCTTAGTATAGGGTTCCGTTTGGCACCCTTTGGGTACGGAACCGGAAATCAAGGTATAAAATAAAACCAAGAAAAAACAATCAAGAATCAAGAAAAAAAAATCAAGGAATCAAGGTATAAATTTTGTTTATGGACGAAGCCTGCGTAGTGGATTTGTGAGGTATGTATGCTTTTTATTTATACTGTGTTTTTTGAATAATTTTTTTATTTTAAAATAAAACACATTTCAAATATACTTGATGGTGTGGACGCATATGATGTTCCTTTTGTTTGTATAGTAAACCGACCGACACGAATCATCTTAATGAAACATTTATCTACTAAACGGCAGGCTCTCAGTATTCATTGCAATAGTTTCAAAGTATCATTTAGGTACCCTCGTTACTCTTCCCGCGACATTGAAATAAAAAGGACCAAAATATAAAAGGCACCTTTATAGAGCAAGAGTTAGGCCATATAACTTTTTTTGTTAAGTTAATATTAATATACGCCTGCTGCGCTTATTGTCCCTATTTATTGTAAACTAGCATTTTCCCGCGGCTTCGCCCGCGTTGTTCCCGTTATTGTCCCAAAGGAACTCTTTACCGGGATATAATGTATCCTATGTTTCAATCCAGGACTTGGTCTACATGCATGCAAAATTTCAGCTTGATCCCTCCAGTTGTTACACCGTTATAAGGTAACAAACATCCAAACATCCAAACATCCACACATCCAAATATCCAAACATCCAAACATCTTCACAAACTTTCGCATTTATAATATTAGTGGGATTGCTTCTAACATCGTTGAATTAAAACATTTTTAAAATGTAGTCAAAACTGTATGGCTAAGGAATCCTAAATTTCGAAAGCACTACGAGTTTACGGCATCAAATTAGGTTTGAAATGTGTTATATTTTATAGCTTGATTCACATAAAAGTCTCAAAAAAAAACAAAAACGTTTTGTTTAAAATCTGCTATTGCTAATAGATGGCGCTAACTTTAACGCCATGTTAATGTTCAAGGGTTCCGTACCTCAAAAGGGAAAACGGAACCCTTAAAAGATCACTTTGTTGTCCGTCTGTTCGTGTGTATGTCCGTTTATCTGTCTGTCTGACCATATACTCAGGTCTACCCTTGAAGCATTGAATCAAATCAAGCTTTCTAAGTTAACGTAAAAAAGAGATACGGCCATTTATGCCGCAAAACACGTACATTTCAACTCTCTCAAGGAAACCAAAAATTATAGGGTACTTTCCGTTGACCTAGAACTATGAAATTTGGCAAGTCGTCATGCCGTCTTATACTACAAGTATAGGGAAAACTATAAATTTGTAATTAAATCATAAAAATATAGTCTTTATTTAAATTTACGTATTTGTATGGAACCCTCGGTGGGCGGGTCCCGACTCGCGCTAGCAAAATGAAAGACTCTTCAACCATGATTGAAATCGTGGAAGCGAATGATGGACCATCTATTTGTTTGTAATTTATCCAAAATGTTTCCAAATAGTTTGAATACCCAGGGAATTCCCGGAACCAACATTTTCCGGTTTTGCACGCCCTAGTGACGTAAATATCTTATTTTCATTGTTTATCATTTACATTTCATTTAATTTTTTCATTTTGTTTTTCATTTGTTAAGTATTTGCATGACTTGGGCGGATGTTTGCAAATAAATAAATTGAATTGGTAAGGGCAAATATTTGTGTGATGAGCACGAGAATTTTCACGCAAATATTTATTTGTTCCTGGGTCTTGAATGTTTTCTATCTATTTAAGTAGGTATATATTTATCTATATAAGTATGTTTATTGTCGTCTAGTATCCATAATACAAGCATTGTTTAGTTTGGGACAAGGTCGATTTGTGTAAGAGTAATATCACTAATTTAGACGTAGGTACCGAAATAATTTACGGGATATTGAAACTGAAACCGGTTTAGCTTTCCAAAATGCCTGTATTGTTGTTGTATTTTTGGTAATTGCGTGTATGTGTTTCAGGATTCGTAATCTAAAAATTTAAAACGGATCCTTTTCTGATATTACTCACGTTTTCGGCTGATCTATCTGTTACGTGACGCACTTTCCTTTTTCAACGTAAAAACATTTGAAATATACCCAAAAACAGACATCTATTTTTAATTAAGTACTTGAAATCTGCAATCGGAAAATCTGTCATTTTTGTAAACCTATCGTCCCGTTGTTCGATTGTTTATATGTATAGCATTCGTAGTCACGGGGTAGACTAGGTACATTACATTCACAGCAAAAATATTATGATTAAGCAGAGACAGCATAAATATCTGAAGTGACCATATTCCTTTAAAAATAAAGCGGTGCCAAATATTTTTGCGTTCCCCGTTCCATCACACATTATTGCCGGTGACTGTACTTCGACACGCTATCGAAATGAAAGTCGGAAATAAATACGCGACAACAGATATTTTTGGGTAAATTCCATGTCAGGTCTGTCTTAGTTATTAGTAGGGATGTAACGATACCGATACCGATATATCGGTATCGCCGATAATATACAACCGATATTTGAAAAACGCGAAAAGAATTTGCTGTATAAAGAAAAATCTGCAAAAAGTTATTTCAATTACTGATTTATTTTATGTATTGGTCTATTAACTTGTGCAATGACAATTACTATGTTAATTAAATCTTTGTTTCTTTTTAAAAAATAAATTTGAATTTTGAGTTGACAATCTATATTTTTCTAATATTTTTACTTTACACTTTCAAGGTTGACTCTCTGTTAAATATAGCCAAGTTTTAGGTATAATAAGGACATACAAATATCTGAAGTTCATACTTCATTATTTAGCTAAGATATCGGTATCGGTATCGGTATCGCCGATATTTACTATAATATATCGGTATCGGTATCGTATCGGCAAAACTATGTATCGTTACATCCCTAGTCATTAGTTAAAAAAAAACTGAAACAGTCAAAATAGACGTTAGTTTTTATAGCACTAAACTAAAGATTAGTACATTGTGTATCAAGGGCGGTAAGTAAGGAATTACAAACGAGTGTTTGTTGCAAGGCCGAGGCGAAGCCGAGGGCTTTAATAACACGAGTTTGTAATTCCTTTACCGCCCGTGGCACACACAATGTTTTTCATCACACTTGTGAGGAAATCTAATTAAAATAACCTTACGTAACCTCAATAAAATTGTAAAACTGATAGTGACATTAGTGACATAATATCCATAGACAATGCGAATGTCGAGTCACGTTCGGAAACCATAACGGTAAATACCTAAAACGGTTGATTTTATATTTGCAAAATACTGAAATACACTATTTAAACATTAAATTAATGTTACAGAAATATGTGTTTACATGTATTTGTAAATTGGCATTTCCTTTGAACACGACAAATAAGAGTAAAACAAAACCATCGTTTCAAATTTAAAAAGAAAACCATTACGCCCTAGGGCGTAATAGGTCATTTACGGCCCGCAGAACCTACGTGTAATGACACCATTTTCGAGCAAGTGTGATGAAAAAACTATTACGGCATTGGAATGAAAAGATAGTAAAATGATAAATTACATTCGATAGTATCACCCAAGTCTCATGCTAAATGGACTCGCGTAGCGGGTTCGTGGCAACGGAAGACTTAACCACCATTACCTACATTTGAGTCGATACATATCAAAATCACTTAAGTACAAGCCAGTTAGTAATGAAATTTGTTTCTTTTTATAATAATAAACTTCAAACCAGTTCTCACTGTAACATTTTTGGAATCTAGCGTGCCGATAATCCGCACGAAATGAACTCGCGTTAGTGGGGTCTTAGCAATCACAGAGTTAACCACCATTACGTTATACTTTATTGATATAAACACTCTTGATGCCAAGTGACCAAATTCTCTAATATAAAATGAACCCGCGTAACGGGTCTTTGGCAGCGAAGGTGTCAAATACGATGATGATTAAATATTAATATTCAGTCAAGAACCTTCAGAAGCAGCTGTCTTCATCGGCACCACACACTTCGGGTTCAGGGTTTGCATGTTGTGTCTTCGGCTGATGTCCACTCAACATTGAGACAACGGGTGTACGAACCCTTCAATGCTATCGAATTTGCGATAAGATATCGCGAAATATTATCGAATTTGACGCGGAAGGATTAAGCGTGGCATCTGCGATCTTAAACAGCTAGATTTATTGGATTGCTTTACATGTCAATTTTTGTATTGGCCGTATACACGGACGTGTGTGAACGCCCTGAAAATGTATGCATATTTTCGTAACTATACTAATTATAGCTTATCGTTGTTAGATATATGTCCAGTCATCTGTCGATTCCATTTTTTTTAATTAAAAATAATTAAACAATATTCTCAATAACTGCCATATTTTTGTGTGCCTTGCAAAACACTACTATTACTGCAATAAGTCACTAGGTAATTATCAGAAATTTTAGTCTCGACAATATTATTTTATACTAAGTCTCTAACTAAGCAGTTGTTTCCCAGTAAATTGTGCTAAACGGTAAGTTTTGTTAATATTTCATGTAAATTAAGACTCCAACTAACTTTACAAAATTACGAAAATAAACGAACCTGTATAACAAATTAAATAGCCATGTCATACCTTCATAACAACTTCCAATGCAAAACAGGGTTAAACGGCAATTTCTATGTAAATACCGTTACCATAGATAAAATAAATCAAATTGCTATACGACTAGAATATAAAGTACTATTCTACTATCTATCTCGGGATTAACTCGCGAACATTATGCTATGCCCTTCAAATAGATTAGATTGTAAAACTCCCGAATATTCACTTGATGGATGTTTGGTAGCACCATTGATAAGATACTGGTCTCTATAATAATAACTGGAAATTGAATGAACCCGTCAAGGTGGGTTTTCACTGATTCGATTGCTTTTGAATGAATTAATTAGAAAATAATGTAATTTCCTGAGAATAGGATGTGCAATTGTGCGTGGTTTTAGCTGCCTACTTAATATTGTAAATGGGCGATTCTCCGAGCGTTTTGACCGCGCGGTTTGACAATCATTGTTCTCCGACGATTATTTACTATAACGAAAGGACAAATCGTGACAATTTTGATAAAACCAGACTTAAACTAGGGATTGTTTTTCGGTTTCATAAAAAGTTAACTCTAGGCATCGTTTATTTGAACAATATATACTGAGACAAGAATGACGAAAATAAAACGCCGTTAAAACGCTGAATATTGGCCCAAATAGCTATAAATTTGTGTTAAAAAAATGAAATGGGATATTAAAGTAATTTTAACGAATAATTATAAGCTGTTTAAAAATACAACAACCCGAATGGTACTAATTGTGTTTATTACCCGCAAAGTAATTTACTACTTCACCGTTAGGAATAAGTCTGTAACTGTAATCCGTAATAATAATATCGAGGTTCACTTACCACTTCAACTTTGACAGCCTCTAAGCGCTTACTTCAGTTTACCAATTGCTATTCATCTACTTCAAATTGGTTGAAAAGTTCCAACCAAATTTGATATAAATAATCTTGTGTTATGTATAAGTTTTTATTCTACTATCGTGAACCTAAAGTCGGTTAGGGCGCATAAGGTCCCACTCGCAAAATGTCCATTGGTCCCTTTCGCAGAACGTCCCTTTTATAAATTTCCCGTTCTTAAAACGGCCCTTCGGCATAATATCCCGTTCTCAAAATGTCCCTTGACGTAAAATACGTCCCTTTCGCAAAATGTCCCGTTCTCAATACGTTTCTTTCGCAAAATGTCCCGTTCACAAAACGTTCCTTTCGCAAAATGTCCCGTTCGCAAAACGTACCTTTTGCAAAATTGGCTGTTAATCGCTTAGTTTTTAACCGACTTCAAAAAAGTAGGTTATCAATTTGACCCGTAGGTAAGTATTACTAGCATTTACCCGCGGCTTTGCCCGCGTTGTTCCCGTTACTTTCCCAAGAGAACTATTTACCGGGATGCAAAGTACCATATGTTTCGATCCAGGACTTGGTCTACTTGCATGCAAAAATTTAGCTCAATCCATCCGGTTGTTACCCTGTCGTATTTGTATTTAGTAACAAACATATTGCCCATCTCCCTCTCTCTCATTTGAATACGCAAGAAGACTCTCTATTTAGGTATACAAGCATTTTGCAGGCGGGACATTTTGCGAATGTGACATTTGGCAGACGGGACGTTTTGCGAAAGGGCCATTATGCAGTGAGGACATTCAGCGAAAGGGGCTTTTACAGAAGGGACATTTTGCGAAAGAGGTGGGACCTTTTGAGAAAGGGACGTTTTGCGAATGGGGTATTTTGCACAAGGGGCCATTTGCAAAGAAGACGTTTTGCGCATGGGACGTAATTTTGGTGGAGGGACATTTTGCGAGTGGGACCTTATGCGCACTAACCCCAAAGTCGTTATGACTATTATCACTAAGACGAGATTCTAGAAAAAAATAGTTTTAAACTACAGCGTAAAACAAGTACAAAACATCGCTGCCAGCATTTACTATCCTTGCAACTGCTTTGTTAGTTTAGTTGCTTTGACATGCGAGAGACACTGTTTATCATGGAAATTTACATAAAAAATATTTTCGTTCGGAGCTTTTTTCTAGGGCTGGCCTAAAATTAATCTAGCTGTTCCTGCTAAAACCTTTTGAAAATAAAATAATTTCTGTAGTAATCAATTCTACAATATTTTTACGACAAAAAAGCAGAGTGGGCTGCAAACTCGCAATCTGCGGTTGTTATCTCAGCTAAAAGAACCAGTGCAAAATATTCTGATCCCCTACGCAATAAGCAAGGGTTAATTACTCCTGAAAAAGTTCTTTGCCGCATTAGCAATTACGAAGGAAGACCAAAGTCACGCGAAGTTTTCGCATAATTAGCCCATGTAGCCACTTGGGAGAAAAATGCAGTAAGTGACTACGATCTTTTGGCGTTTAAAACAGTATTAATGAAAATGTTAGTTTTTGGTAATTTTTGTAAGGGTCGGGGTTTGCTTTCGCAGCAAAAACATTTCGTGTATTTTTATGAAAATGGCTTGAGCAAGTTGAATGCATAATAAGGTAAAATATTATAAAATTAGAAAGAACCCGCTAGGCGAGTCCACTTTATTTTAAAATTGAGAATGTGTAAATGTTACCTTTAAAAATATCACTGAACGAAGTAAAATTGCGTCAGCTATTCTATATGAGCAGAATGCGTAAGAGATTACACACAGCCGAAGTACAATGGGAAACAGTTAAGATTAGAAAATGATCAATTGGGATGATACACGCTGGTTGGGAGTCAGATTTTATAAGCAAGGATCTTTTCCGTTTCCATTATGATAAATTCTTCTAGCTATGTCACGTAAAAAACCAAGTCAAGTGCAAAAATATGAAAATATATAATAAATCGCTTCATAAATTTGGTACGAAGTTCTACTGCCAGTTGCCACTGTAAAAAGTGTATTCGGACATATTATTGAGTATTTGCATGCACCCATGTTTCTGCACTTGACTGTTCTTCTCCTCAACAAAGAAGAATGGGAAATAAAAGGGAAAGGAATTGTAGATTGTTTCACAAGTAAGAATAATCATTTACGGTGAGAGCTAACATTAAATCAGAACGAGGCGGGGGGTTCTACAATAGAATCCTGATTGTAGCGAGGGATTGCTACCGTATCCACACCCTAGCTATTTCCTGTTCAAATTTGTTGCTATAGAAATAAAGGATTTGAAAGGTAACTACAGTTACTGAAAGCAAGCGAGTAGGTTTGAGACTTACTACTTCACACATACATTTAACAGATATATTCTGTACAAGATAACCTACGTGCAAACTATCGGCAATGTCAAGAAAATGACAGGAAACTTAAAAATTCCTTACATAAGTCCTTAAAAAGAAAGATACCACTTTGGTTCCCCCACGAGGGAAGAAAATATTTTTTTCTACAAATAAGAGGTGTTAAAAAGTCTTCACAATGGAACTGCCCACACAGACTGTGCCATTCTCACAAATGCATTACCTCATTAAAGTTTCAGTGCTATCGATTTAGTGACCTACCTCAAACCTCAGTACGATACCTTGCTCTAGATATGAGCCTCGTTATGTTTGGACGGCGAAGACAAACGCCGATGAGGACCCAAGGGGACTTGTTATACGCTGCAGATTGCTGTGAGAAAAAGTTAAAGATAAGATGTTAGAATATTGAACTAAAGCGACATCTAATGAGGTTAACACTGTTCGACCTCACATATTAAGTGTACATATAGTTTCTAAAAGTTACTTAAAATTTATCCTAAACTAAAATAATTGAACTTACTACTACTAAACTAAACCTCGTCAAAAAAGAAAAAAAAATACAATGAATCTTACTCAAAATTCGTCAGCCGGGTGGCCCCTGCCTTAAAACACCCCGCCCCGCACTACTTCGTTTTAAACACTTATTTTAGACATAGTAAATTGAAAAGGAAATTGAATTTACTTCTTCAATTAAATTTAACTAAAACTAAACTAGGCTAAAGCTAAATGATGTGTACCACATAAAATACATTATTGGTAGTACTAAATTAGTCAAGCACATCCAAAACCCGTAGCTTTTAAAATCTTGCATGTTTGTTAGTTTCGAACTTTGTGACCGCTTATTCAACTTCATCTACTAAACCGATTCTTATGAAGTTCACGATTCAACGTGTCACGGCCACGCGTGGCAATAAAACTTTATATTAATTTTAAAATGGTGACGTGGGCCTGACGATGAGCTCAGTAGGTCTCGAATGGGACAGCTAATTATAAATAAAACTGTTAATCTATTTTTTTAATAAAACTTTATATTTGAAACGTTTGGAGATCCTTTACACCTCCAAAACATAATATTTTGACAACGGAGACTCTTTACATCTCCATTAATTTTACTATCAATTTATTTTCTATAATTTTATTTGTCTTGTTGGACGCATAGAGAGACCCTTTACATCTCTATAAATGTAGTTTTAAGTTTAATGTAATGTATTAATGAAACTCGTTGGTGGAAAAGAGACACTGGTGAGTTTCTTCCGGCGCTTCTTCTCACCAGAAGGTCAATTACCCGAAGCGCCAAAAGAAAAGAATTAGAGATGAGACATGTAAAAGAGCCCTTGAGGGCCTACTTACAGAAATAAATTATTTTATTTTTATTTTTTATTTTATTAATGTTAAAATGGTAACGTGGGCCTGACGATGAGCTCAGTAGGTCTCGAATGGGACAGCTAATTATAAATAAAACTGTTAATCTATTTTTTTACTTACCACGCAATAGAGTTTCATAGCAAAGAAATGAGCATGGCTAGTTAAAATATTGCCTCATTTTCAAACCAATAAACAAAATAACGTTAAGTTAACATCGCGTTATTTTTAATCACAATGTCAAGGAGTATTATGAAGAGAAAATAAGTGGTAGTTATGTAGTATCACGCCGTGTCTCGGAAACCGTGTAGCTGACGTCGACCCTGCCGATGACGTGTTCGTTCACTTTCGGTTTCCTGAAAAAATAAATTCTTGTGTCACAAATGGGTCAATTGCAGAAAAAAATGTACCTTTTACTTTTTTGTCTGATTATGGTGTGTCTTATACCATTTTACTCAGAATCATGAGCACTTTTCATTTATGAAATAAAGAAAAGCTGTCCAAAATGTCCAAAATTTCCGTACAAATTTTGAATCTCAGTTTCGTTACGCCCAAACTAAATATACACAAATATTTCACATACACTCATAATATATAGCACAAAGTACTTACATTATTATATAATAAATAACAAATTACTTTCTATGTCATGTTTGTCACAAACATGACATAGAAAGCACAGATACAGATACACTAGACAGAGTATTCTAGAGATCACTATGAGTTTTATTGACAGGTCTACAAAATTTTAGAATACCCACCGAGAGTTATGTGTCGTGGTATAGAATAGGCGCTGACTCAGCATGATGCTGCGGGGTACGCAGCGCTGATCTTCCGCTAGTACCTTTAAAACTAACGCTAACACTACGCCGAACAACCAGGGCAACGCTGTAATAATTTGTTATTTATTATATAATAATGTAAGTACTTTGTGCTATATATTATGAGTGTATGTGAAATATTTGTGTATATTTAGTTTGGGCGTAACGAAACTGAGATTCAAAATTTGTACGGAAATTTTGAACATTTTGGACAGCTTTTCTTTATTTCATAAATGAAGAGTGCTCATGATTCTGAGTAAAATGGTATAAGATACACCATGATCAGATAAAAAAAGTAAAAGGTAATTTTTTTCTGCAATTGACCCAAATAATAAAAAATGCTGCATGTTATATTCACATAATGCTGAATTACTTTAACCCTTCGTAGGGCAGAATCAAAACTGTAAAGCAAAAATTACCACCTTACAACATAGTATTTTTGCATTTTTTTCTTAACAAGAATCATAAGGACAATTGAAGGGGTGTTTACGAAATCAACATAACTGACTAAACTGGTTGATACTTGAAGGGGAACATTTTTAATGACAGTAGATGTCAACCAGCTTAGTTATGTTGTTTTTGTAAGCATCCCTTTAATTGAGGCCCGAGCATGCTTGAACTCCCGACCTCGGTGATTTTTGGGCGTTAAAGGGTTCAGCTTCGGCCATGAAGGGTGTCGTGATCCAGCGTGAATACATATATACAGTTTGGCATTGTAATGGTAAGTTTTGTCTCATATTTAACAATTTATCTTTGCCATTAATTTTCAAAAATTCCCTCTTACTGTCTCGCTTACTTTTTATATTGATTTAAAGTTTCACAATGATCGCTATTTTTTTTTCTTCGTAATCTTAAGATCGTCTCTACAGAAAGTAGCATACTAAACTATTAGAATAATTGTGTACCGGGAGGACGGTTTCAAGCTTTCTTCGTGGAATCCAGTAATTAGCAAATGTAAACGTTACTAAATATCTTTGGGTAAATCGCCTGATCGACGTGTATCGGTCGAGTGACAATCCTATACCTATTCCTGTGCCTATGATAAGCAAAATGGCGATGAAAACCAAGTGCATATTGCCTATGACCAACTCGCGCGCCTAAAATATGTTATTTACAGTGTTAACTTCAGTCCCTTCGCAATTATGAACGTCCTAAACGTCGAGGTGAATAAAAGTATTATGTATTTACTTACGTTTTATAAGTAACGCCTCTGAAAATTAAAACTCTTCTATACCCATCGGTAAACGATTTGGGCTCGTCCAGAAATCATGTGATCAAATTTGGCATATTTTTGACCCCCCCTTGGTGATATTTAGTGATTGTAACGCTACCCCCCCCCCCCCCATTTCAAGATCACGTGTAATTTTGAAAATTGAAAATATTGTTGAGTAATTTCGTAGTTTTTGGCTTTGCCGTTGTATAAAAAAATTAAACGTGATCTCTTCTCGGACCCAATAGACGATCACATCTCATCTGGACGAGCCCTTTAGGCACCTTGTCTCCGTCTTTGTTAAGAATTTTAATCAGTAGAAGTTAAAGATTTACAAAATGAACTTGACAGATGATCAAATTCTAATTAAAAAGCAACTGTCACGATAATTTCTACCTTTTAAGTTAGGCCTGCAAGTGATAAATGGTTTAAAATTATCTCCAGCAATTTAAACTGAGGACACTTTGAAAATGTTGGTATTCCAACTCGTATCTCTTTCTACTTTGATAAGAGAAATTGGACTTTATTTTGTGGGTATACATCGTAAAGTTGCTTGTATTTTCAAGGGATGTGACAAAGATGCGGTGTTAATAAAGTGAACATCTTGATGGTAAAGATTGAAAAGTCTGTGACTATTGGGATAAGAATTTCACTTTTCATTCTATCTCGGTTCGTTTAATTTAGTGGATCGGTTAATTTCGACATTATTTAAGCTTGACAACTTTACAGTATTATTTAGAGACCCTGATTTTAATTAGATTAGTAAAGTGACCATTCTCAATGATAATGTTTTTAAGCAGGTCTCTTTCCAGTAGTGTTTTCGGTTGTTGATCATGGTTATTCTAAAATGAGTACACAGAGAGTGAATGAGTGAGAGAGGGAAGAAGAGCGAGAGAAAGAGTAAGAACGAGACTGACAAAGAGAGGGTGAGAAAGCAAAAGGCTACTATTAAAATTGAAAACAAGGATATGACATTCCATAGCCTCTAAAGCAGTGGTTCCTAACTTTTATTGCCACAGGGCACGTATAAGAGAGCACTCAATGAAAAAATACTTAATATGAGTATTATCCCTAAGAAAACTTTATTTTACCCCTTGTTATATTAGTTAGGAATTAAATGATGTTAAAAAAAAAACAATAATACATATTTCCTCGAGGCCGGGCCCCATGACGTAGATAAGCAGTTACGTTTCGTGAGCTAACTGATCACCTATTTAGATCGATAACGGTATCGATCGGTTGGTCCGTGGTAGGACGTCTGACCTCTAGGTTGCCAGACCGAAGATCGAATCCCAGCTGGGGTGAATACTTTTTCCATGTTTGTTTATTTTTCTGTGAGCATTGAATAGTTAGTTAAAATACATGGGTCATGAATCATGATCATGACTGGCGCAACTTGAGTTGTTGAGCTCGAACCGACGAGGAATGCACACCCTCACGTTGTGTCATAAATTGAGAAAAAATGTGATTGAAATTTACTATCGAAATTGTCATTCTTAAGATATGGATATTCATTAGTGATAGTGTTTTTATTTTGTTAATATAAACGCCGTCGAGATTGTATCAAGGGGTGAGTCCGATATTGTTAAATAAATATTGTACGCAGCTAGCGCTATAAAGTGGATTACTTAGACGATGCAAATAGAACTAACGCAAGTTAATTGGATATTCTGGCCTACCGATACGCCCTTTACCGATGGAATAAAATAAAGACTGAGCTACGCCTATGGCAGTTGGTTAGGCAGAACTCCAGGTCGTTGCGATACCGAATTTCTCCTGGCGCTCATTTAGCAGTAAGTTAGATCTAATAATTTTCATTTATAGTTAATAAATCATACTTGTAGTATTGAACAGTTGCCGTTATTTTTAAATCCCCGTGATAACACATAACACCCTTTAGGGGTTAATTAGCCCCAGGGTCGAAACTACTACTCTAAAGACTGTATCTAAAGAGACCTCATCTTTCACATAATGATATGGCCTACCCTACATTGATGTTCTTTTAAGAGTGTTGCAGAACTTTTTGTTTTTACAGATGGTATTGCATAGGCATTGAGCACCGTTCCATACTTACGAGTACAAGTACCGAGTAAGTGGCTATCTGCTTTGCTCTATGGTTATAGCTCGGAAAATTCGTTGGTGACACTCACATGTGTGCTTTTTTATATGCAGCCATAACTACTTACACAAGTTACCGCCAACACGAACGGTGACCGACGGAGACAGCCTTCGCAGGCAGCCGTTTGTGTAGGGTGGTAAATTGTGTAAGTAGTTACGGCTGCACTGCACATAACAAAAAGCACACATGTGAGTGTCACCAACGAAGTTGCCAAGCTATAACTGCTAGAGCCCTATGGCATTAAGTTCGCTATTTGTATGATAAGTTTTGTTTTGTGCAATAAAGTTGAAATAAACAAGGTATTCGTTAATGTAAAATATAAAAGCTGTTAAAAGTTGTTGGAAATAAATCTGAAAGTGTTTCAAAACTTTTAGAACGTATCCAAACAAAATATTAGTTAGAAACGCGTATGAGACATTTTTAAAACTGGGAACACATGTGACTATGGATGTAACGATACATAGTTTTGCCGATACGATACCGATACCGATATATTGTAGTTAATAATCGGCGATACCGATACCAATATCTTAGCTAAATAATGAAGTATGAACTTCAGATATTTGTATGCCCTTATTATAACTAAAACTTGGCTATATTTAACAGAGAGTCAACCTTGAAAGTGTAAAGTAAAAATAAATAAATTGTCAACTCAAAATTCAATTTTTTTTATTAAGGCGAGGTGAGACCAGAATCGGGCACGGAAGCCTAGTTTCCAAATCATTTTTAGAGCACTTATTTGACTCTTAGGTCACTGTAAAACATATATAATAATATTCAGAACTGTATCTAGGGCTTCCTCTCACTTAGAACACGATAGCGAACACTTCGCTCGATAGAAAAGTAGCGCGAAAACACTATAAAATAAAGTATTTTTTTCATTTTGTTCATCACCAGTTACCTTTTCTGACAAAATTAATGCCTGACAATCATGATTTCACAGTCATGCAGGGCATCCTCTCATGTTTGGGTTGATAACGTATACTTTTATGTTAGAAATCGAAGATAATCTGCAATAATCTGCATTCCGCCCGACCCTAGTTTGTATGTGAAATGCGAGCCAGGTCCTACCGCGCCTTAAGAACCGAAGATTTAATTAAGATTCTTTTCATGCAACAAATTATTTTCGCGCTCTTCAAATATCGGTTGTATATAATCCGCGATACCGATATATTGGCGATACCGATATATCGGCGATACCGATATATCGGCCGATACATTGGTATCGTTGCATCCCTACATGTGACGTTGGAGACACATCGGAAATTTTGACCAGAAATAATGTAGTTTTCTTTTGAATGTGCTGTGAGTATCAGACCGTACCAAACCGTATCATGGGCCAGCAGACCGTCATTCACAAAGATAAAAATAAGTAGTACTATCTCTACAAAAAACATAACGATCTTCTGTACTTACGGATCACTTAATGGGATCACTGAGGACAATCTCCATTTAGGTTAGGTACTAATTTTCTAAAGGGACCTCAATTGACAGCGAAAAGCCTAAGGAATTCTGCTCGTTCCTTTAGTTCGGCTAATTCTGTATATATTTACTGGGCCGGACGAGAAAACGGCTCGGGATGAATAGTAAAATGACGTCTAAGAGTAATATTCCCTCGTCTTGACTGTTTAAGTAGGGATGTAACGATACATAATTTTGCCGATACGATACCGATATTTGTAGTAAATTATCGGCGATACTGATATCTTAGCTAACTAATGATGTATGAACTTTAGATTTATTATTTGTATGTACTTAGTATACCTAAAACTTGGCTATATTTAACAGAGAGTCATCCTTGAAGGTGTAAAGTAAAAATAAATAAATTGTCAACACATTTTTTTTTTTATTATGAACCAAATATATAATTAACATAGTAATTATTATTGCACAAGGTAATAGACCAACATATACATTAAGTCAGTAATTGAAATTACTTTTTGCAGTTTTTTTTTTCATACAACAAATTCTTTTCGCACTTTTCAAATATCGGTTGTATATAATCGGCGATACCGATATATCGGTATCGTGGCATCCCTACATGTGACGTTGGAGACACATCGGAAATTTTGACCAGAAATAATGTGGTTTTCTTTTGAATGTGCTGTGAGTATCAGACCGTACCAAACCGTATCATGGGCCAGCAGACCGTCATTCACAAAGATAAAAATAAGTAGTACTATCTCTACAAAAAACATAACGATCTTCTGTACTTACGGATCACTTAATGGGATCACTGAGGACAATCTCCATTTAGGTTAGGTACTAATTTTCTAATGGGACCCCAATTGACAGCGAAAAGCCTAAGGAATTCTACTCGTTCCTTTAGCTCGGCTAATTCTGTATATATTTACTGGGCCGGATGAGAATGTATGTATGTAAACACTTTATTGCACAAAATAAGCAAAGTACAGGGTTACAAAATAAAGGTATATGTACAAAGGCGAACTTATCCCTTTAAGGGATCTCTTCCAGTTAACCTTTGAGCAGTTGAGTGATGAGACAAGAGAGATGGTAGACAAACAGAAAACGGCTCGGGACGAATAGTAAAATGACGTCTAAGAGTAATATTCCCTCGTCTTGACTGTTTACATTTTAAGGATTAATTAATCAAAGATTGGATACATTTTCTGTAGTTCGTTTTATTTTGCATCATTATTACATTGTTAACGCATTAGTCGTACATCAGTAGGTCGCTTCCTTATGTTTTTGTTGAATTCAAAACAAATATTAAGCATATACTGCCATTGCATTGCCATGCTAGTCTAGTAGGCCACTTTTTAGTAGGAAACTCACAATAAAAAGTCGCCTTAGGCCACAGGGGCAATTATGCAAATCTGAATCTACCAGTGATTAGGGAACGGTCTCGAGCTGACTAAATATGGCCCCTGGATTGCTCCGAATCCCTCTGAGACAGTAGTACTACCACGGAGTTCAACTGGTAGTACAAATGATACACCCTAAGGTCGTTAGTACTACCAGTAGTACTAGTGTCCATAATGGAGGGCCGGTAGTACAACTGTCCTGTAGTCTGTTGCGTTCATTGCGAGGAGCAAAGAGGCGAGAAGAACTATTTTTACGTAAACTCCTTGATATAGATTTTCACAATTTTTTATAATAATAACGTACACGGGACTTAACCGCGTATAAATAAACGATATCGATACCTTTGGGTTCAATTGGCGTAAAGGACATTTTGGCGAAAATGAGTTATATATACAGTTTTGTTCAGAATTTCAAGCCCTACCGTTCTGTGTAGTTAAAATTTCGATATCTTTAAAAAAAGTGCCTTTACGACCCAGTTTTTATTCATCGTATTCGCAAAACTAGCTCAGGTTAAGGGACGTAAGTGTCAAGTTATAAAATACGAATTAAAAGGTGTATCGTAAAGTACGCCGGTAAATATGAATACTGTCGTATATGACCTATTTTTTTCTTGTTGTCCTTTAAGCCCTTCATTTCTCATGATTACTTTCCATAAGCGCATAGTCGAGGTGGGCGTTAAGGACATGTTTTCTTTTACTTGTCCTTTACGACCTACTTTTAAATTATAATACCGTAATTTGATAAACCGAATAAGGTTGTAAAGGCCAGGTATTATTTTACACGTCCTTTACGACCTGCTTAAAAAATGATTACACCATTATTTGATAGAATTAAGGAGGTTGTAAAGGGCATGTATTCTTTTACACGTCCTTTACGACCTGCCTTCAAATTATTATACTTGTTTACATACCGTAATTTGATAAATTGAACAGGGCTGTAAAGGGCAAGTAGTCTTTTATTTGTCCTTTAAGACCTGCCTTAAATCTAATTATAGCACATTTTTTAAAGAAGAGCAGGGTTGTATAGGGATTAGCCTTTATTTTTGGCATTTATTGCCACAAATATGTGTCTAAATTCTAAAATAAAAGCAATTTACGTAATAGTAAAGGTCTAAACTATCGATACCTTTAATTGGGCTCAATTGGCGTAAAGGACAAAACGCTGGTTTTGAGGAGAAGCAAAAAACAGTTTTATTTTACAAAAAATGGCTACAGTATTTTGGTTTCTCGACCTATACTTTCGACATGTATATGAAAAATATTTGAAATGCCCGTATCTTTAACCTGTGATGGCAGTTCTAGCTGTAAACAATGTATTATGGAAGTTAGATGTCCTTTACAACTGGTAAAAATGCTATCAATGTCATTTACACCCGTGACTTTTTTAGACATTTGGAAATGATGGGGTTGTAAATGACGGTCTCAGATGACTTTGTTCCAATTTCGGGGCGTAAAGTTAAGAGTTATGTAATAAAAATTGACAGTGTTCAACTTAATTTACCTTAAAGAGACTTGAAAAATGTAGAAAAAGATGATGAATTCATTATTTTTCATACTATTATACTTATTGTTTACATTAACAGTGTTTTACTCACTACGTACTCGTCCTTATGATTGACATCCTAATGTCGATAATCATTAGCCACTATGTCACTTCCATTATTATGATTTAGTGCTATTGGAAGAGAGTAAAACACTAGTAGGACATTATTAAGTTGTTAAGTTTATTTTGTAATGTGATATGTATGTTAGTTTGTAAGGTATTTATCTATGGGCCTTTGATGCCGGAAATAAATAAATTATTATTTGTATGTCTTTCCCGTACACGAGACAATGGTGTCCCGGCCCTGTGGGAGGCGTGCGCGGAGCCGGAGCCAACGCGTAGAGGCCTTTTCGACAATTTAATGAAAGGCAAAGTATACACCCAGCGGATGCTGTCCCTGCCCGTGTCATGGGACGCACGCAGAGACAACCCCGCCAGATGCAAGGACTATTGTTGATTGATGGAATCTAACTCTACTGGGCTATGGCGGTGGAAATATGGACTAAATACTGGGTTATGGATTGAGACATGACGGCGCCTGTCAGGAAAAGTGTCTCGTGGCTTTCGTGGCACTGACAGACCGTGACTTGCCCTCCGCTGATGGGCCCCTGTTAAATAAATAGCGACATATGAGTAGGACTGCAGGGTGTCGAGAGGTGTGCTGCGGTTTCTCCGAGGGAACTCGCGGCGTTATGCCCTTTAACACTTCCACGCCTGGAGCATATAGCTCTCGCGACTCCACTCTGGACGGCCGGTTAAGGCAAGCCAGAGGCAAAGGTCCTTACACTCTTACCCATGAACCCTCCCTAAGGACCCCCAGGAGCACTCGGGTACGTGGGGTCGCTACTCCCCAACAGCTCGCCACAAGCTGCCCTGCGTTAAAATGTCAATTCACTACCCAAATGATCCCACCACCCTCGCCAACTGTACTCTGTAGTAGCGTCACTTACTGACCGCGCATACAATTTATGTGACGAGGATCATTTGGGTAGTGAATTGACACATTTAAAGAACGTTCTACAGAGAAATGGTTATAATGGGCGGATTATACCACCTAGACGCACCGTTTTGCCTAAGCACCTGGACTATAAAGTTGAACGACAACCGGCGTACCTACCATAAATGTAAAGGGAGTGACAAATAAAGTTGCCAATATTTTAAAGAAGTTCTTGGTGAAGACTGTCTTCACTCCCCACAGAAAACTGGCACAATATCTACGTACGCCAAGGGACAGTTTTCCGCTTGAATGCCCAGGTATTTACAAAATTGACTGCAGCTGTGGTAGCTCTTACATAGGTCAGAATAAGCGCACTATCTCATGCCGTATAAAGGAGCACATCCGAATGTTTAAAAACAACGAACCTCGAAAATCGGCAATCGCTGAACATCTTCTGAACGCGGAAACGATTGGATTGAGTTGCACAACCCATAGATCCTCTCGCTCAACAGAAAAACACTATATACCCAGAATGGTTAAGGAAGCTATTGAAATCCTCAAGTATAAAAATTTCAACCGGGAAGACGGGTTTCAACTGTCGAGCATCTGGTATCCAGTGATCCGTAAGTTCTCCAAGGGGAAAAAGACATGTTCAGGAGTAAATTCGCGAAGTGATACTGTAAGTGTTGTGTGTCGTGAACGTGATCGAGTTCCAAGTGAGAATGCAGACGGTAGTAGTATGAATAACGCGAAGCGAACCCGAAAGAGGGTAGATCGCTATGGTGTGTGGGTAGACTACAACTAAAAACTCGCTGCATGTCAGTTACTCCGTGATAATGGCGCTTGCAACAGTGCCGAAATATCGGGAACTCACAAAAACAAACATACATGGTAAATATCCCGTCGTTAATAGTAGTTATTATGCCTAGCTGAATTCATCATCTTTTTATACATTTTTCAAGTCTCTTTAAGGTAAACTAAGTTGAAAACTGTCAATTTTTATTACATAGCTGTTAACTTTACGCCCCAAAATTGGAACAAAGTCATCTGAGATTGTCATTTACAACCCCATCATTTCCAAATGCCCAAAAAAGTCACGGGTGTAAATGACATTGATAACATTTTTACCAGTTGTAAAGGACATCTAACTTCCATAATACATTGTTTACAGCTAGAACTACCATCACAGGTTAAAGATACGGGCATTTCAAATATTTTTCATTTACATGTCGAAAGTATAGGTTGAGAAACAAAAAAACTATAGCCATTTTTTGTAAAATAAAATGGTTTTTTGCTTCTCCTCAAAACCAGCGTTTTGTCCTTTACGCCAATTGAACCCAAAGGTATCGATATATTTATTTATCTCAACATTTCGGACGTCACATCGCGTCCATGGTCTCGAACGGACTGACGAGCCCATGGACGCGATGTGACGTATAGGTCAATATACGTATTGATCAACCTTCTTTCAAGCTTTTTTAAACCATCTTTACCTATTGTATTTTGTTTACATCTGGCATGTGTACCATATATACTACCAGCTGAACTTTTAACAGTGTGGTCTATGACAAAACTCGAGTGATTTTCTTGTATTTTTAGTAGTAGTACTAGTGACCTTAGGGTGTATCATTTGTACTACCAGTTGAACTACGTGGTAGTACTTCTGTCTCAGAGGGCTCCGAATTCGTCCTATTCTTATACTGGCAAGTAATAAACTTTTTAAGGTTCCGTACGCGAAGAGTGCCAACGGAACCCTATTACTAAGACGGTACTCCGTTGTCAGTCTGTCTGTCCGTCTGTCATAGTTTTTTCTTAATTACTATCAACTTTTTCTAAAGAATTGGGCCCCCAACGACCTACATAGCTAATGGCGATTAAAAGTCCCCCGTCTAATATAGCTTTCCTAAACAACATTCAGAAGTAATTAAGGCAATAACTTCTATTGAAAGTATGCAAATTCAATGCAATCCAATTTCAGCAAATTGTTATGGATAGCGCACAATTTAGAAAGTAAATGATATGCATTAGGTATATAACGACCATGAGAAAGGCGCCATCTAGGAAAATATAAAGCTTTTTTACGAATATAAAAAACTACTTTATACTGGGTGAAATTTATAACGTGAACTATCAACTATGATAATAAAACCTCAATCTATCCATGACTTTGAACATCTTTTACTATGGGACCAGCCTATAAATGCAAAAAAAAAACAACTCTGATATATTTCGACACTCATGACTATGAAAAAGCTGTTTTTTTTTACATTTACAAGGCTGACCCCATAGTAAGAGTTGTTCAAAGTTGTGGATAAATTGAGGTTTTATTATTATAATAATAAGTTCACGTTATAAATTTTACCCAGTATAACTATAGTCGTTGTAGAAAATGATTTAACTACAAAAAACATAAATGTGAAAATAGGAGCCAAGTTCAATTGAGAAGTAAATGAATGCCATAAATGAAGTAAATGAACCCAAAACTGTGGTGATCAGATATTTTTCCATGCTTCTTTGCAATTTTATCCTCCTCCCCTGGGTGAACGTAACCGGTTCGAGGTGCCATTGACATTGCATTGTGTCTTCCATTGACAGTTGACATTGAATTGTGTCTCAAATTACACGTAAACAGTGGAGAAATAAGAGCATTTACAGATACCACGTCTAAATCAACCGTTTTTCATCAGCCTACAACTTTGACCTCGTCGGGCAGCAAAAAAGCAACGTCCTAATATTCTGTAATTTTGTATAGCGTATATACAGCGTGGGAGGGACTATACCGACAAACTTTAACTATAGATTCTAACAACTATTAGGAGTAAAAAATGTTATGTGATGTATAGTCGAAAAACGCTTACTTTCCGAGATATTCATTATTTTGTAAATGATAAATCCCAAGTGTGTAACAAGCCCTAATAAATGTGACGAAGATACCTTTACTATTTTTCTAAAATCCTTTAACTAAACAGGAATTAACCTTCGCAGTATTTGATGATAAGCGACTACGAGGCCAAAAAATTGACCTTTCGTTTCCATTTTAGCTTTTTTTTTTCTTTTTGATAACTTTTCAGCCAGTAAGGACATGTTTATAACGAGGGGCTTAATTTACTGATTTATTTTGATCCATAAGACTATTAATGTAAAATGACAATATTCGACCCATGTTGATATAACATTTTTTACTCGTCACACCACCAGGAATTCATGGCTAAAGTATGTCGGTATAGTACCTCCCACCCTGTATTTTGAGGAGTGTATAACAACATCATATAAATTTGGACCCTAATTTTGCAACTTCACATCCTTCTGGCAGGTATAAATACCTGCCAAAGCAACGTCATTTACCTAATAATATATAAGAACTATCCTTGCGGCGATCAAACATTTTTCCAATATTTTTTGCAAGTTTACGGTGCTCCCCTGGGCAAACGCAACCACTCCCAGGTTCCAGACGTTGAGATTTGTGACTGGAAGTAGACCGAAATAATGGAGAAATAGAGCATTTTCATAAGAAAATCTGATGAACATTGCGCCCGTGCCTTCCACACTATCATTATTACAAATTTCAAAAAAGGAATTTCTAGACCCGGTCACTTAACTTGCATAGTTTTTTACTAATTATACAATTTACTCATTAATGCTCACTGTGTCTCGAGTAGTTTCCATTTTATTGAATCAAAACTAATCTCAAGGGACACGAGGATAATCTCGGGAATAAACAGAGTTGAATATTCCCAACGGGATATCGAATATTTTCAAAACTGAGCTTGACTGTGAATCAAACAAATTTAAACCCTATTTGCGGGGACTGTGGTAGATTTTGAAATATACTATTTAAATTAACTTTTTCAGAGTCGCTGGTATAAATTCCACGCTTGCAGAGGCATTCAAGCTTTTGATAGCTTTAAAGGGGTATAATCCTTGAAACCTGCCAACGTAATTATTTTAGTTGTTATTATTCATTATTTCCGAAAAAAATTAAATCCTACTTTAAATCCAATTTGCATATATATTCGTATCAATTTAATGTTTCCAATTTACTTATGTCAATTTCAATTTATTATATATATTTTTTAATTTTTTTAGTTTTATTATTGAATTGTTTAATGATGTGTATTATTTGTCTTGCAAGGAATAAAAGGCTATTTTATTTTATTTATTTATTTTATTATTCATTATTTTGCGAAATTTCGATGAAATAAAAAAAACATTTTAAGTGTGTATGTGTGCAATAATACTTTTATTAAAAAAAAAAAACTTACAACCATCACAATTAAAAGAAGAATAGTCGGTGTCGAGCCTGATGTATAACAAAGAAGTGATTTGTATTATATAGGATTTATTATTAGATAGGTTATGTTTAAATTTAATTCGAATATCATAAAATAATAAGAATTAAAAACAAAATATTTAGTCGCAAAAGAAATACACATTCACTGAAAATTTCAAGTATTACGGTTCAAAAGACACAGCCCTGCAACAGACGGACAGAAACATGCTTTTTATAAATGAGGTCCCTCTTTGATTTTATTATTTGTTGTTATAACTGCAATAGAAATAGGTACACATTCAGTGAACATATCAAGCATTTACCTAATACGGTTTAAAAGATACTGCCTTATGACAGTCGGACAGACGGACAGCGGAGTTAATAGGGTTCCGTTGGCGCCCTTTGGGTACGGAACCCTAAAAATATAACCTTGTGAGGTTCTTGAGAATAAACGCTTTCAATAAAACTGCCGATATATTTGGAACTCGGCAAAAGTTGTGGAAACTATTCAATGTCGGGAATTTCCGTGCACAAAGACTGGTTTCCCCGCTATTTTATCTTCTTTGTCTTTGGTCCCATCTGGTCGGTTATAACACTCAACTTTTTTAATATTATATGGCTTTGCATCGGTTTTATATCCTAATATCTAGCTACTAAAATAAAATTTGACTAAGGAACCATCTAGGTTGATTGCGGGTAAAGAAAAAAAATAACCACATGGAAAGAGTTGTCGTTTATAGATTGGCAACTTCGTTGGCGACTCTCACATTGTGCTTTTTGTTATGTGCACTCATAACTACTTACATAAGTTACCGCCAACACGAACGTCTGCCTGCGGAGGCTGCCTCCATCAGTCGGACGTTCGTGTTGGCGGTAACTTGTGTAAGTAGTTATGGGTGCACATAACAAAAAGCACACATGTGAGTGTCACCAACGAAGTTGCCAAGCTATAGTAATACAGGGCAAACACCTAAACCGAATACCGCTAAGTGGTTCAAAAACGTTTTGCGAATTTAGAAACGAACAAGTAGGTAACATTACGAGCATAGCAAGTAAAATAAAATTTTGAAAAAGAGAAAAAGTTAGGAATCCTAGTAAAATGGGGGCATTTGAAGAAATTTCAATAAAAGCCAATAAAAATGGAAGGAAACCTTGAATATATTATATATATATCGCTTGTAAACATTTTCTGTCACGATGAGTATTTACTCCCAAGACCCAATTCAATAAAGTGGAGTGTTACCGCTGTAATAGTTATTTCATCGAGGACTCACCGAACGGCAACGGCCCGTGACCAATGCCGATGGTCAAACACCCCACTAGTTCACCTCAAACCCTTTTTGTACTGTAGGTCAAGAAAGTGGTCTACCATTTTCGACTTTATTAAATGGCATTAAAGTTCAAAGTGGTAGACTATTTTCTTGGCTAACTGTACAGCTATTCTTTTTATATAGGTAGTTCTACTTGACAAATCTCTTTGTTGGCTGTTTCTAAGACATTTTTAGTTAAAACCTTTGAAAGAAAAGTTGTTGAGAAAAGTTTTATAATTCGTATAAGTTTTTACCCTTATTCTAAACTACTAAGTTTTGTCATACAAATTCTATAATTAATTATCAGATTAAACAAACTGAATTTTATAGTCTTATAATAAATCAATCAAAATGCATATTTTTTAAATAAAATATCCAACACAATGTTTATTAAATGTCGAGCCACAATTGTAATTTTATCCATGGCAACATTACGATTCAAAAAGAATTCGTTTTAAAAATACCTAACTTAATTGTCATTCTTACCTCCTATTCACGGCAACGGCTAGAACTTACTTTTCTGTTATACTTTCTATTTTGGATTACACCAGTTAAAATTACAGTCCACTTTCATCGAAGATCCAGATCCTGTAGTACTCGAGAAGTAGCGGATCAAACACAAGTATAATGCTAGACGTGGTTAAACACACTTGTTATAGAAGAGGTCTTCATATCAATAGTCGTTAGTACCTAGGATTGTAACCTCTTACTATCTGGGGGCACGGCAGCGCCCCCGCCAAGTCGAGCAAAACAAAGGCACGGCCGTACCATCCTTTTCTCGAAGCCATTCAGGCCATTTTCAGCCTCCCGTAATTTTGTACTGGCTAAAGCTAGAACCCTGAAATTTTAGGGATATATAGGGCACAATAAGAATTATATATATTCTCAATATCATTCAATTTGAACGTGTAGTTTTAGAACTATTGCATGTCAAAGTTCCTTAGTTTTGTCACTGACTGACTGACTCACTGATTCACTGACTAATGATCATCATAATTCTAAGGTACTTCTAGCAGACTCACAGGCTCCAAATTTTAAACATAGTTAGTTTTTAGCCTATCAAGTCCTACAAAACCTCCAAATATTGCAATTTCAGTCACAACTGCACACGTAATCCTGTACAAATACATGCGATTACAAAGTTAGTTTTGCAGTCCAAATTGGAAAAAGAATTGATTGGAATGTAATAAATAACGGAATATCACTTACAAAAAGAAATAAGATCCCATCAAAAACATTACATGCAAGTCTCGCAACGCAGTTCTTTTACAACAAAAAAGTTTTGAGATGTAATGTTAAACCAAGTCAGTACCGGGGGGGCTGTCCACAGAACTCGATTCCCACCGACTTGCCTATTATTTAACTGTAGAGGAACACATTTTATAGATCTAATAATAAATAAAGTCGGTGGGAATCGAGTTCTGCCGACACCCCCCTAGTACTGACTTGGTTTAACATTACATCTCAAAACTTTTTTGTTGTAAAAGAACTGCGTTGCGAGACTTGCATCTTTTTACATGTAATGTTTTTGATGGGATTCGTCAAGGACCTTCAAATAAATAGCCGGACAGAGCATCACTAACAAAGAACTGAAGCACGTCTAATCGGCCGGCTACCTATCTGTGTGTGCTGCTCGCAATAGAAAAAAACTAGTTGATGTGTGCGTGCGGCTCGTACGTACAAGCAGCCGGCGCATTCGAAATGGCTTCAGTTCTCTGTTGGCGAGCCTCCGTCTGGCTATTTATTTTAAGGTCCTTGGGATTCGTACTACAAAAATTAAGTTTCCGAAGATGTAAGAAGGTTTAGATGTTCGTTATGTGTACTCAATAAAGTGGTAACAGCTGAATAGATTGAGATGAAATAAGGCGAACAGACCAAGTTGTGAGTTAAAACATAGCAAATTAAATATTTCAATAATAAAGACCCTTGGGACAATAACGTGAATAACTCGGGCGGAGCCACGAGTAAAATAGCTATTACGAAAAAATAAACCCTCAAATAACGGCATCCCCTCGACATTACTTACAGACCCAAGCCAAGACAATAATAAAAGTTAAATTAAATGAGAATGATGAAAGGCGAAATAACCGTCGAAAATGATTAGTTTTGTAAAAATATCGCTGTTAGAACTCTCCTTAATTTTCAAGCTTCTGCCAAGCACATTACAAATCATTGAAAAGTCCTTACTAAGAAGTTAATAAATGGGGTACTTCAAGAAGCTAGTAAACAGGGCACTCAAAGATCGGCAATTTATTAACGCCTATTTTTGCAGTTACACATGGGCGACGAGGACTGTTTTCCATCAGGCAGCTCGTTTGCTCCTTTGCCACTTATTATATAAAAAACCGGTCAAGTGTGAGTCAGACTCGCGCACCGAGTGTTCCGTACACACTCATAAGTAGATAAATGAATCAAGAAAAACTGTATGGCGATTAGTTTAGTGGGAGCAAATAAGTATGTGTTACGATTTTTGCAAATTTCTCAAAAACGGTGAAAGTTAGGAAGACCATTATATTTTTCCTGTAATATTTAGGATGATAATAATAATTGGTAATCATTACAGATTTTTCTGTTCAGTAACTTCAAAGATAACAGGGGGAAGGGGGGATAGTATTTTTTTGAACGTTTTCCGTCCTATATCAAAAAGTACATGATCAAGAAAAAAAAATAAAGATAGTTTTGGAATCTATAAATTAAGCCCTTTTATTTGATACCCCACTTGATATAATAGCACAACTTAAAATTCTCGACCTCCCTTTTCGGCCCCTTTAAAAAAAGTAAAAAGGTAAAACATTTTTTTAATACAAGTGTATTGTGCAAAAAGTACTATTTTACATCTAGTAGGTACGGGTTAGCGACTTTTAAAACTATTTTAAATTCCAAATCGATAGCAGCAGTAGTTCCTGAGATATCTGACTGTGACAGACGGACAGACAGACGGACAGACAGACAGACAGAGTCGCACCATAAGGGTTCCTTTTTTACCATTTTTGTATGAAACCCTAAAAAAAATAACTGACTAAAACACAAATTCATTTGCTGCGTTTTGACGAATAAAGTGCGAAATATTTTATCTTAAAAGAAAAGGACATTCGTTGATAAGAAACTTCGCTTTAAATGAAACTATTCCTTTTTTCATTAGGAGAAAACTAACCCTTATAATCCCTGGGCACGACGTTTCTATCTGTAATAAAAGGAACGAGTATTATTCTTTTCGCAATAAGATAAAATAAATTAGACAGAAGTCGAGGTACAGAAAAACACCGAGACAGAAACGGCTGGTCCGAGAAAAAGTTTCAGCGTATACGCAGTAATTTCATTAAATTAAAAGGTGAGAGGCGCAACGATGTTCTTCAAATAGTAAAAACGTACCGAGTTATTATACACAGTGGGTCAATTGCAGAAATTAACTACTACTCTATGTTTAGGGTTCCGTATCAAAATTAACCTTTATGGTGCGACTCTGTCTGTCTGTCCGTCTGTCACAGCCAGATATCTCAGGAATTACTGCTGCTATTGATTTGAAATTTGGAATAGTTTTAAGATGCAAGTCTCACAACGCAGTTCTCCTACACCAAAAGTTTTGAGATGTATAGTTAAACCAAGACAGTACCGGAGGGGGAAGGGGGGGGGGGGGGGTGTCCACAGAACTTGATTCCCACCGACTAGCCTATTATTAGATCTATAAAATGTGTTCCACCACGGTTAAATAATAGGCAAAAGTCGGTGGGAATCAAGTTCTGTGGACACCCCCCGGTACTGAATTGGTTTAACTTTATATCTCAAGACTTTTTTGTTGTAGGAGAACTGCGTTGCGAGAGTTGCATCTTTTTACATGTAATGTTTTTAATGGGATCTCATTTCTTTTTGTAAGTGGTCTTCCTTTAATTATTACATTCCAATCCATTCTTTTCAATTTGAACTGCAAAACTAATCGCATGTATTTGTATAGGATTACAAACTTATATGTGCAGTTGTGACTGAAATTACAACATATTTAGATTTTTAAGGACTTGATAGGCTAAAAACTAACTATGTTTAAAATTTGGAGCTTGTAGGTCTGCTAGAAGTACCTTAGAATTATGATGATCAGTGAGTCAGTGAATCAGTCAGTGACAAAACTAAGGAACTTTGACATGCAATAGTTCTTAAACTAGACGTTCAAATTGAATGATATTGAGAATATGTCTAAGTCTTGTTGTGCCCTATATATCCCTGAACTTTCAGGGTTCTAGCTTTAGCCAGTACAAAATTACGGGAAGCTGAAAATGGCCTGAATGGCTTCGAGAAAAGGATGGTACGGCCGTGCCTTTGTTTTGCTCGAATTGGCGGGGGCACTACCGTGCCCCCAGATCTATTGATACTTCATGACACGAAACCTAAGAAGTAATTACTCTTTACTTATTTGCGTAACAAAAGTACATATCAATAATTTTTAACAGTAAAATTAATAATTTACAATGTAAGAATATTCATAAGAAGAAAGATTTCTGCGATTCTCTTTGTGTAATATTTCTCACGTTGTGAAAGAGTCTTTAGCGTACTTAATTTGAATCAACCAATGAGTGTGTTGTATTCAGCCTATTACCTACTTTACAGGTAAAAAATACCGGACAAGTGCGAGTTGGACTGGTCCACCGAGGGTTCCGTACTAATTTGTGGGTACGTATATATTTAAGTACCCTATACATTTTAATTCCTTTAGTAAAGACTATATTTTTTATGATTTAATTACAAATATATAGTTTCTAGACTTTTCCCTATTTTTTTAGTATCAGACGGTATTACTTGCCAAGTTTCATAGTTCTAGGTCAACGAAAAGTACCCTATACATTTTTGTTTCCTTCAGAGTGTCGAAATATAAGATTTTTGCGGCATAAACGGACATATCTGTTTTTGATGTTATCTTAGAAGTTTGATTTTTTTCACAACTTCAAGGGACTGTAGACCTAAGTATATGGTTTATTTTTAACTCGATACCTCCACGCGTTCCCGAGATAAGGGTTCTTGACAGACGGACAGACAGACGGACGGACAGGCGGACAACAATGTGATCTTATAAAGGTTCAGTTTTTTCCTTTTGAAGTACGGAACCCTAAAAATAGACTTAAAATTAAAAGGACATTTTAAATGAAAATGCCCATACCTCGGTCCTCAATTAAGTTGTACGCCCTAGCTTTTGGGCTTTATTTATTTCACCACAAAAGGGTATATAGAAAATATTATATTAGATATTAGTGGTATAAAAGCGGAATATAACTTTTTAATAAAAAAAACAAGTAACTAAAACTAAATTAAAATTAAATTAAATATAATATAATAAATAAATCTAAAAATGGCCACATCTCACACACAATGGACTTACAGAAATCACGAGGGACCGAAGAGCTGGCAGCTTCCTCGCTCAAATTATCAGCCTCACAATCCAACGAGCAAATGCTGCTAGCATCTTCCGCAGGGGCCATTTTTAGGAATATACCTAAATTATTTACACTTAGTGTTGACTTCCATATTTTCCCAAGTAACCGAACTGAAGAACCAAATCTTTTAGTATTCACAGACAAAAAACAATGTAATGGTCAGAAGGTTGAAATTCCAACTATAAAATCGTTAGACCTGTTGCGTCTTGGGTCGGTAGAATAAGAAATTAATTGGTTTTCTTTCCAACTCTATTACTGTCTGCAGTATTACTTCCGACGCGGAATAGCTTCGTTTATTTCTCAAATAAAGTATAAAGGTTTTTAACGATGTTCCTGCTACATACCTATACTAAACTATATAAAATGTTGGTAATTTTTAGATGACTTTATAAAGTTAAAAAAAATAAAGGACACATTTTTTTTTTTTTTTTTTTTTTTAATCTTTATTAATTTGAAAGGGGTTTTGTCACACAGTGACTATGTCACCCCCATTGAGATCACTGTACAGGATATTAATTCACAGTCTTATGATATATTTTTAACAACATCTTGGCCTCTTCCGATAACGGCGAAGCCAAGATACTATTATAACTACCTACATTACAAATGTTCAGATGCGTCAATAACACTCGTTGGGCCTCGTTGCGTACACATTCCATCAACACATGTTGGACATCTTCCACCGTGTCACACTCAGGGCAATTAGGTGAATCTGATATACCCATCAAAAATTTAAATTTGTTAGATGGAATGTGCCCGGAACGAAGCCTTATCATTGATACAACATCCCTTCTCTTTATGTGTTGTTTGTCGAACCAAGGAATCCGAGGCGGCTGACATTGAATAGTTTTATACCAAATCCCTTTTGTTAAAGATCGTTCATCGAAATATTCGTTCCAGGCCTGATTACAAGTTACTTTAACATAGCTTAGTATCTCACTATGTACTGGTGAACAATAATACGGAATACCGTCAGTTATCGCAATCCTCGCTGCTCGGTCAGCCTCCTCGTTTCCCATAATGCCCACATGAGAGGGTATCCATTGGATGACCACTTTCCTGTTTGACGCACGAAGTTTACAGATGGATTCAAGGATACTGTAGGCTATCGGATGCCCTCGAAAACTCGAGGGTAACCGAGCCAAATGTAAAAGGGCACTTTTAGCATCTGACAAAATAACACAGTTCTTATAATTTAATGATTCTACATATGACAATGCCTCGGCTATGGCTATAAGTTCGCAATGCATTATAGATATGTCAGCCTGTATGTTAAATTTTACGCATATATTTGTCTGGGAATCATAGAAGGCTGCCCCACATCTATCCCCCTCCTTGGATCCGTCCGTATACAGTTTATAAAACGAGTTATACCTACTTGTTAAGAAGTCACAACAAGATTTTGTTGCAACAACTGTTCCGGTCAGCATATGGCAATGGCCAAAGTCTGCCCAGTATATGTAAAGGAGCGAAAACTAAGAGACCTCATGACGGAATTCAACTGTTCTTATAAAAGAGCCCTTACGATATATGTTCCGCCGTCACCCCCTCCGCTGACTACTCTATCGCAGGACCACCAATTAAGTAGCTCGGATACATCGGTATCACAAACTCAAGACGAGGAATTGGCTGGGAGCAGTAAAAAGGAGTTAGAGTCAGTCTCTAAGCCGACCTACGCCACTGTGACAGGGACAAAAATCAAAAACAAGAACGCGAAAGTAAGTAGGCTAACAAGAAGAACGGAGAAGAGAAAAGAAGAACATGACTTGCTTGACAATATTTCGGTAATGAGTGAGGATGACGTTGAACATGAAGAACAGCTAAGGCGGAAAGAACAGCCGGAGTACAAAGAACAAATATCCTGGAAACTTTTACTTAATAAGTTGAAACAAAAACTGATTGACGAAGAAAACATGTCTTGGAGTGACAGGATTAAAAGCTGTGTAGGTATCATCATTGAGGGAGTTATGTCTATTGCAATGCAGTATATCTCAAGCTGGCCGTATGCTAATTTTATAACCCAATTATGGACCGCAACGGATCACACAGTCCAATAAACGTGCTTCAATGGAATGCTCAGAGCATCAGGCCGAAACGACTAGAATTTGAAAATCTCTTATATCAAGAAAAGATCCATATTGCTACAATTAGTGAGACATGGCTCGACCCAGGCAGTCAATTTCGCATCAGTGGCTACGAGATTTTTAGATCTGATCGTGACGACGGCTATGGTGGGGTGGCGATCTTAACGCACAAGTCAGTTAAAGCACAGCAATGCAAGGTCGAGTTAAGAAACCAGCGCATCGAGATTGTCCACGTTAAGATACTGAACTGTGACCATATCGAAAATGTAATTTCTTTATATTGTCCACCAACAATCGATACTTCTCCCAGAGATTGGGACCAAATATTTACTCTAGTTAGTCGTAGAACAATGATAACAGGAGATTTTAACGGTCATCATACCAATTGGTCGAAGCGAGTAGATGTAAGAGGTGACCAAATTTTTGACTCCAGTCTAGAACATAACTATATCATCCTGAATAAAAACAAAACTGATACGAGAGTAAAGTTGGTAAACGGGGTGGTTCAGAGGTCTTCTCCAGATCTTACGCTAACGTCTACAGATATAGCCTTGAAATTTAACTGGACGGTATTAAATGAAAGTCTAGGAAGTGATCACTTAATGATAAAAATTAAAACGGATATTTTTAGCATCAAATCAAATAAAAAGAAGCGAAACTTTAAAAAGGCCGATTGGGGGAAGTACAAGTCTGCAGTCCAAGAAGAATTCATCGATTTTACTTTGCCAGAGGACCCACAGTCCGCATACAACTTTTTTGTAACCACTATTGATAAAGCTGCAAATGAATCAATACCATTTATAAAGATCTGTGAAGATCCTGTTCGTCAGCAAAGATTTACCCCGAAACCATACTGGAATCAGGATATATCTAAAGCGGTTGCTGAGAGACGTCGAGCGCTAGCAGATTTCAGAAGGAACTCAACTCCATATAATTTAGACATACTGCAAAATAAGATTAGTGCCGCACAAAGAATCATTCGTCAAGAAAGTGCTAAATCGTGGCAGAGTTTCTGTGATAGTATTGGCAGTACGGCATCATCTAGTGAAATGTGGAACAAGATGAAATGGTTGAAGGGTTATAGGACTCCAAGGACAACGATCTCTAACGACAAAGCCGAGGCCTTGTTGTCTAGCTTGGCACCGGATTATGTACCTCCTGCTGCGCCAGTTATTTCAAACGATAACCTACATCTGTCTGCGCCGATTTCGGTACAGGAACTCAACTACGCTACTAAGCAGTCAGATACAGCACCAGGTATAGATGACATATCTTACTCGATGATAAAAAACCTACCATACGTAGCCAAGGAAGCAATGGTAAGCATTTTCAACATCTTTATGTTGCGCAGTTTTGTCCCAATTCAATGGCGAAATATTAAAGTGGTCCCTATACCAAAACACGGTGCGGACAGTGGGTCAGATGTAAATTATAGGCCAATTTCATTACTATCTTGTCCATGCAAGATATTTCATACAATTATTACACGTAGACTAGAATGGTACATCGAGAAAGGCAACTTTTTTTCAGACGAAACCGTAGGTTTCAGAAGGTCTCGGTCTTGCATGGACAATTTAACAAGACTAGTCTCGCGGATTCAAATTGGTTACACCAATGGGCTGGCTACAGTAGGCTGTTTTGTGGATATTGACAATGCGTACAATAACGTTAGCTTAATCAGTCTTGTGAATACACTAGATCGTCTTGGAGTAGATGTTTTAATTTGTAAATATCTGTATGAGTTCCTACAGTCGCGTCAATTGACTATTGAGCTGACGTGTCAAGAATCCTTAGTCCGGGTAACAGGAACTGGGTTAGCGCAAGGGGACCCCTTGTCGCCTTTGCTTTTTAATATTGTACAAAGATGTACATTGATTTTTGCAACGATGCTTGTGTCGGTGTACTTTGCACTCATATGAGAAAACTATGTCACCAAACCGGCACACGCCTCGTTCCGCACTTAGCATGTAAGACACCCAACTTCAGTGTACGATTGAGTCTAAACAGAATAGCATCGCTAAACCACCTGCGATCTTTTATTTTACTATCGGCACTCCCTGACATTTATGACATCCTTCAACATTATTTTGGTCCTTCGATAAGTAGACCTTCGGTTTGATTTTCAACGCCGCCGCCGCGAGAATAGTGTCGGAGGTCTAGGGTTAGAAACCGTGACAATTGACATTGACAAAAAGTGACATTAAAAACGCGAGTGCATCAGCATCCAACATCCAGCATCAGCATCCAGCATTCGGCACGAATAAGTAGCAGCACCTCAAGTAAGATCTTTCCATACTTTACTATTGACAACGATCGTTGAAATGGCATCAGAATTAATCGCGCGTCAAGCTGTGATTTTGGAGGAGATCCGTAGGGTACAAGCCAATTTTAAGAAGGATTCTGCAAGCAGGAAGACTTCGAAGTATGTAACTGATCGCTTAGAGAAGTTAGAAGGTTTGTGGCAAGAGTGTCAGCAGAACGACACTGAGCTGCAAAGAGAAGGCGATAAGAGTCATCAGTACTTCACCGAGAGCATTTTCGAGGTAATTTCCAGTTGGTACTCGGGGACGCGCACGGCCTTACAAGCCGTCAACGTGCCTGCTTCTACCGAGCTTACTGCGGGGGCCACCGACAAGAAGGTAACCCTCGAGGATGGCGAGAGTGCTGCAGCGAAGGTGATATTTGATACCAGCAAGTTTCTTGGAGAGGACACCAAGTTGGTGGAGCTGAAGCAGCTTCAGAATGCCAACTTCAGAGCGGTGAAAAGGTACGTGGAAAGCATCCAAGCAGATAATCTGGTAGAAAAGTGGGAAATTGAAGATAAATTGAAAATATTGCAATCCCGTTGGAATGCAGTAGAAAACTTACACTTGCAAATTGACAGTATTACCAACGGCACTGACATCGACTACTATGACAACTATATGTTACACGAGCTGAAATATGAGCGAAGTAAGAGGCAACTTAACGGTAAGCTTTCGTCTTCTATTCATCAGCAGTTATCGGTGCCAAAGTTAGAGATTCCTCAATTTTTTGGGAATTACACGCTATGGCCTACTTTTAAAGAATTGTACAGCGAAGCTATACACAATAATCCCTCTCTGACAAAAACGCAAAAGATGCAACATTTGAAGGGAAAATTGAAGGGTGAGGCTGAAAAACTCGTCCAACATTTACAAATAACTGCCGAAAATTATGACGTATGTTGGGAGTTATTGACACATCGGTACAACAACAAGCAATTGTTATTCACCAAGCAGTTCCAAGTATTTATGAGACAGCCTAGCATACAAAAACAATCGGGCGCAGAGTTGAAGAAGTTATATGACACAAGCATGGAGGCTATTCACGCAATCCATAACCTGGGCGTGGATACTGCGTCATGCGACCCAATGCTGGTCCATATTCTGTGTGAGAAATTAGATACTGACACATACACGGATTACATGGAAATGAGGGCTCATCCTCGTGAGTTGCCGAGCCTGGAGGAGTTTATGGGCTTCATTGAAGCGAAATTCACAGCATTGGAACCTTTGACAAAAAGGAAAACTGACAATACTCCCACAAAGCCGCCGCAGGGAACGTACAGACATCCGCAGGCGTTTAATAGGTACACGAAACCCTCAAGTCAGCCTGGGAAATTTATGACGAACCCTAATTACAATTATAATTGTCACGTATCCGCAAGTAAGATAAAATGTCCGTTGTGCAATGACGGTCACGCTTTATTTCAATGCAAGCAATTTCTATGCATGTCAGCAAACGAACAATTAAAGTATGTCACGAAGTCCAATATCTGCAAAAACTGTTTATACGTACATACGAAGAATTATTGCAAATCGGAAAAACGTTGCAAAGAATGCGATGAACCACATAATACGGTGTTACATAAGGCGTTTGGGAATTCAATCCCACCGAAGCAAACGACGTCACTGCCGCAAGCGTCATCATCAACTGCCATGGCACCGGCAAGACACATGCAGAACAATTTCGTGGCGGGCAGCGGGGATGACATTTTACTTCCTACTGCATTACTACAAGTAGCCAACATTCATGGGGAGTACATCACCCTTAGAGTTTTGATCGATCAGGGTTCGGAAATAACGTTAATTAACGAAAATGCAGCACAGATGTTAGGGTTACAGAGGCAGCAACATAACGCCAACGTATCAGGCGTGGGGACATTATCCAATAAAAGTAGGGGGAAAGTAACATTACAATGCAAATCTTTACATAATGACTTCGAGTTCTCCACCGACGCAGTAATTATGTCACGTGTCGTGAGCAACTTACCTAGCACTACATTCGAGAGGAAAAATTGGGAACATTTAGATGGCATTACCCTGGCCGACCCAGAGTATAATGTTTCCCGGCCCGTGGATATTCTTTTAGATGTCGACGTTTACACCCAGATAATGATGAACGGGTTGGTAAAAGGTCCGAACATTCCTCTGGCACAGCAAACAAAGCTCGGCTGGATACTGAGCGGGGCAGTAAAAACTTACAATTGTCACGTCGTGATAAACGAGACAGAGGATTTAGCAAGATATTGGGAGGTCGAAGATATCGCTGACACTAACAAATCGATGACATCACAGGAAGAGTACTGCGAGGACTTATACGTTCGCACCACTCGCCGACTTGACAATGGGAGATACGAGGTTTGGATTCCGATGAAAGAACAATTTGCAGATTTTTTAGGAGAGTCCAAGCCGCAGGCAATAGCACAATTCCGGCAACTTGAGAAACGGCTAATGAGAGATCAACAGTTGTCAAATAGTTACAAGAATTTTATCAACGAATACTTGAGCATGGGTCATATGAAAGAGTGTCCTAAAGAGGTGAACCCGCACTGTTATCTCCCCCATCATGGAGTCCAGAAGCAAGACAGTTTGACCACGAAACTGAGGGTGGTGTACAATGCTTCGCAGAAGACGAATTCCGGACACAGCTTGAACGATCTGATGGAGTGTGGGCCCAAGCTGCATCAAGACCTGCAAGGGCTTCTCATACAATGGAGGCGCTACAAGTTCGTTATGTCGGCGGACTGTGAAAAGATGTATAGAATGATCCTGGTCCACAAAGATGACCAGCACCTGCAAAAAATCATATGGCGAGACGCTCCTGACCAGCCACTAAAGGAATTTTTACTCTGCACGGTGACTTACGGCCAGAAAGCAGCGCCATTCCTTGCCCTAAGGACCCTTAAACAACTGGCGCAAGATGACTCTGACAAATACCCATTAGCAGCCAGCGTAATCAATAATGAAGTCTACGTGGATGACATACTGACAGGAAGTAATGACATTGATGAGGCCCTGGAGATACAAAGACAACTGATCTGCATGCTTCAAGGAGCAGGATTCAACTTGCGAAAGTGGACTAGTAATAATCAAGCACTGTTAAAGAACATACCTCGCGACAGTATAAGTCCAACCGTTATGGATTTTAATAATGCACATACAACCAAGACGCTCGGATTGCAATGGAACCCGACACGCGACACATTTACTTTTAAAAATACATTAAATGACACGCCCGCAGAGAAACTTACGAAACGTGTAATACTCTCGGAAATTTCAAAAATATTTGACCCGTTAGGATTTTTGAATCCATTGACAATAAAAGCTAAACTACTCTTTCAAGCAATATGGCAATCCTCCTATGAATGGGACGACGTCGTATCGAAAACGGTACAAGAAGATTGGCGAAAATTTACGACTGACATTCATGACATTGAAAACATTGAGATACCAAGATGGTTGGGTGACATGACACAAACTTTCGAGGTCCATGGTTTTTGTGACGCATCGGAGAAGGTATACTCGTGTTGCATTTACATCCGCTCTTTTGACAAACAGAACCAACCCGTGATCAGGCTTATCGCTGCCAAATCGCGGTTAGCACCCATAAGTCAGTCTCAGAAACAAACCCTTCCCAGACTGGAGCTATGCGCGACATTACTCTTAGCCCGCCTAATGAAAAAGGTGACTGAGGCGTTTAAATGGGAAGGCCTACATACTACAACATATGCTTGGACCGACTCTATGATCGTACTAGGATGGTTAAAAGGCGACCCGTCGAAATGGAAAACTTTCGTCAGCAATCGAGTCAAGAAAGTCACTGACGTCATTCCGAGTGCATATTGGAATCACGTGAGGTCCGAGGATAACGCCGCAGACTGCGCAACGAGAGGGTTAACCGTGTCCCAACTAAAGAATCATTCCTTATGGTGGCACGGACCTACATGGTTACAAAATTTTGACAAAACTTCAATTGACAACAACAAAACAATTACACCGACGGACTGCGAATTAAAACCCAAACAAACGTACATTGTGCAATCTGAGCCGCCGTCGGTAATAATGGAACTCTTAAGTAGACATAATAACATGACTCATATCACTCGAGTATTAGCGTGGATATTGCGCTTTATTGCAATGACGAGGGCACCTCATTTGACTATGCACTTAAGACTATTTTACCTAACAGTGGCCGAGTTAGTAACGACGGAAAATTTAATTATCGTATCGTATATTAATAAATATTCACGGTGGTCCCAAACTGACATTAATACATTTACGGGCAAAATATTGGATCATCGGAGGATATCAAGCGGTAAAGAGGTACATTCACTTGTGCGTAATTTGTCGAAGATTCAACGCAAGACAACCACATCAAATAATGGCCGACCTACCTCAACCGAGAGTTACCGTATCCCGCGCGTTCGCCCATACAGGTGTTGACTTCACCGGGTTTTTTGACATCAAAGCAAGCAAGGGAAGAGGAATAAAGACACTCAAGGCTTATATCGCCGTGTTCATATGCCTGGCAACAAAGGCAATACACCTGGAGTTAGTGTCGGAACTCACCAGTACTGCATTTCTAGCAGCATTCCGACGATTTTGTGCAAGACGAGCAACACCTGGACACATGTACAGTGACAACGGATTAAATTTCGTCGGGGCCAATCGTCAACTCATCGAGGAACGCAAGGAAATTTTAAAAAGTATGGATTCGACGGTCAAGAACAAAGTTGCCGAAAAGGGCACCGTGTGGCACTTCAATGCACCGGCCTGGCCCAGTGCAGGTGGAATCTGGGAATCTGGCGTCAAAAGCACTAAATACCATCTTAAGAGAGTGCTAGGAGAGCAGAAGTTGACATACGAGGAATTTACGACCCTCTTATGCCAGATTGAAGCGTGTCTCAACTCTAGACCGTTATGCCCGTTGACAGAGAACATTGAAGACCTAGAATGCTTGACACCGGGTCATTTTCTCACCGTAGGAAACGCCCACCTGACAGTTCCTGAACCCATCAACTCCGACTACGATCTTAGGAAAAGATGGCAACTTGTACAAAAAATGACACAAGACTTTTGGCAACAGTGGTCCAGAGAATATCTACAACAACTGCAATCAAGAAACAAATGGAAAAAACCGACTGAAGACCTACAGATAAATGACATTGTATGCATCAGAGGAAACCAACCTGTGGGACGATGGGCACTGGGCCGCATTATCGACACGCACCCTGGAAAAGATGGATATACCCGGGTCGTGACCTTGAAAACAGAAACCGGTATCATGAAGAGACCGATTGTCCAAGTTGTCCCTCTCCTCACCCATGAAAAGGATACCGCTAAGGACACAACTACACCAAGCCCACCTACCCCCAATAGAAACATTAGACCGGCACGGCGAACAAGCAAAACGTCGTTGGCGACACTTTTATGTCATTCACTGTTGCTACTTATGACATTCGCCATTCCCAGCGCACAGGCCCACGGCAAAGATTTCAACATTACGCCGCTGAACCCTGATCGCACTTTGTACTTTGACAGAATCGCTGACATGCAAGAAATTAAGGACGATTGGAAAATAGTTTTATACTATAACATGACCAATTATTGGCAAAACGTGAATGCCCTCGACAACTACGTGACACACATAAAGCGGCTCATTCGACCTAACATTCTGCTGACACAATTCCAAATGATCGTGAATCAATTGGCACAGGACTTGAATGAACTGCAATTTTACAATACCATGCTTAAAGGTCAACCCATGGAAAACCTTCGCTACAAGAGAGGACTAATAGACGGAGTGGGGTACATAGCGAACTCACTTTTTGGAGTGCTAGACCAACGATTCGCCGAGAAGTACGAAAATGACATCCAGCTGACACGACACAATGAACACCACTTACTGCAATTAATTAAAAATCAGACTAGCATAATAGAAGCCGAAGATAACATATTAAAACGGAATGAAGATATCATGAACAAACAATTCCGCATAATCACTGAACACCTAAATATGCTAGCTAACGAAACCAAACGGACGGAGCAAGATCACGAAAATGCATTTTACATCATGACATCATCCATGGCCGCGAATGGAATCTTGGTGCACTTAAAAGGTATACAACAGACGGTCATAAACACATTAACCAACATGTACCACGGACGAGTGGATGCCCATCTTCTGTCGCCCAAGCAACTGCAAACCGAGCTGAACCGAATAGCCCGACACCTGGCGAGCCAACTAGCGCTGCCAGACATTCAAAACAACATAAGAAACTTATACAAACTACTTACCATTCACGCTCGCATTACCGATCAATACCTCATAATAGAAGCAAAAATTCCACTATTAAGTGACGAACAGTTCGCACTTGACAAGCTACTCAGCATCCCTCACCTCCTATCAGAACAAAATGCAATCCACGTAACGCCAGGGTCGGAGCTAATAGCCTTCAATATCAACCAAGATACTTTTGTACCTATGGATCAACCAGACGTCAACACGTGCTTACAAATGAACGAGCAGAAGCTGTTATGTCATCTTAATCGCCCCATCTACAACGTAAAACAAGGAAAGTCAATTTGCAATACAATAATATTAAACCAACGAGAACAACATGAATCATATTGCAGCACGGAAACGAAACCTTGCACTGACAAATGGCTTAAACTGCACAAACAAAACACTTGGTTATACACCTGCTGCACAGAGTGCCTAGTCCGCATTCTATGCCCAGACGGCCTGACATCGCAAATCCTACGTCACAACGGACTGATGACACTAGGTCAGGGTTGTGTTTTGAAAGGTGACTCCTTTATGCTATACGCGAACAAAGATTACGCAACCGACTCAATCCTTGACATTGACGATCCCATACTACCGGAATTATCACCGCTTAATGACATGCTGAATACGTCAATAGTCCACCTAGTCTTCAATAACGAGACCCACGAGCAGCAATTTGCAAATATCCGCAAAGATATACAACTGCTAAAAAACCATTCGGAACTTGACGACATGTCTGCGCACGACACATATCAATATTACACCATTGGAATCACTTTCACGCTCAGTATCGCTCTGCTTCTGGCTGCGATCGTCTGCTATCACAAGCTGCGGACAGACGGCTGGAGACTGGGAGAGAAGCAATGCCCTACAAAACAATGTGACTCTACCTATGAGACAATAAGTGAAAGTGATAGAGTGCCCAGTGCCAGTGCGCGGAAACAGACCAATCCCGCGAATGTGGTCTTTGACACTAATAGAGAACTTTAAGTGTTACTAATTACGAATTAGTTCTTATATATATTACCATTTTTACTATACTTAACAAATCCTTTACACAGTGACGTTAGAATAATTTTACACCCATTCTCAATATTGTTAATTAAGATTTTACACTTATTCACTTACTTACATAATGTCTTTAGCATAAGTTAAGTTGCACTTTACACATATTCTTTTGCCCAAACTTTGCATATTGTTTGAGTGGGCAATATGTACAAAGATGTACATTGATTTTTGCAACGATGCTTGTGTCGGTGTACTTTGCACTCATATGAGAAAACTATGTCACCAAACCGGCACACGCCTCGTTCCGCACTTAGCATGTAAGACACCCAACTTCAGTGTACGATTGAGTCTAAACAGAATAGCATCGCTAAACCACCTGCGATCTTTTATTTTACTATCGGCACTCCCTGACATTTATGACATCCTTCAACATATAGCTACCATTAATATTTGTGAACAACTAGGAGGAAATGTATTCGTGTCACAATACGCTGATGATTTTGTACTTTATGCCAGTCGCAAAAACATAGCCGACGCAGCCATGATTGTTCAAAACGCCCTTTACTCATTGAACGCCATAGTAAAAGGAATAGGGTTACAGGTATCGCATAAAAAAACAAAAGTTTGTGTATTTACTAGAGGTCACCCTAGAAACATTAATAAATATAGAGTAGAACTTCAGATAGATGATAATAGAATTCAACAGGTAGACTGTGTCAAATATTTAGGCATGTGGTTGGATAGAAGCTTAAAATGGGGTCGGCATATAAATGAAACTCGTGATAAAACCTTAAAATTTTTAAACGTGTTTAAGGTTTTGGCTGGCACTAAATGGGGCGTTCACCCTACACATCTTAGACGTCTTTATATTTCAATTCTTCGGAGTAGACTTGATTACGGCTGCTTTTTATACGATGTCAGTGTTAAAAGTCATTTATACAAGCTGGATAAAGTACAGAATCAGGCTATGCGAGTAGTGGGAGGGTTAATACGAAGCACTCCTATCCATGTCATGGAAAGTGAACTGAGCCTCCAACCATTGTTTGTTCGTAGAAAATATCTTGCCGCTAAATTCTTTCTTAAAGCTAAATCCTTTCAAAATAACACAACAATAGAAGTATTACACGAATTGCATCGGTCATGTCAGAATATTTATTGGCAACGGAAAAAAGTTCCTTTACTTATAGAAACACGGAACCAATTCAGTGACTATCCCATTCATTCAGACTTAAAATTACCTATGTATTCTTTGGACACGTGGATTAGCAGCTACGATTTGTCAAATAATATAAATGTATTTGTTGAGGGTGTACTATCAGGAAAAAGGACACATTTGTACGCGATATTGAAAAATAAATAATTAGTTTTGGAGAGGCTCTTTAGATACCGATGTTATAATGATGTTTCATGCATTATTATCAGGCATCGGATATTCCTGCGCCTATTTACCTAAACTTCGGCGTCGGCGTAGGTATTTGAATGGTATGGAGGCGGACTCAATTTATTTTTTTACTTTTGTTAGTAAAGGAGATTGCCGACTTTTGGTACCAATATCGTCATTAAATTGTGTCACAACCAAAACGATACCAAAAACTTAGTTTAATTTTTTTAGCCAGAGGGATTTTTTTATTACTGAATTTAAAATGGGAAATCTGAGATCAATTAAAAAAGAATGTCTTGTACGATTTCCGCCGCCACCATGAAAAATGTATGATTTCCTTAAAACTGTATTTGACAGACAAAATCGGTCAAAATCTAAAAGGCCTATGACAGTGGCACCACCGTCTACACAAATGTATACAAAAATTTTAATTCCATAAAACTCCGCGGTTATTTCTTATACGAACTGCATCCAGCTGTCCTATACCCTGGAAAGTAACATGTTTGTCTCGTTCTTCCTTAAGACTACTTCTCACATGAGTGTAAAAGACAAAGCTAACATCATAGATACGTCTTAATACAATTAATTATGTATGTAGTTTTCTTGATCTTAGCACGAAAATTGACAGCTTGACATTCTGTCTTATTCTAAGTTTAAATATTAGGTACTTTATAAGACACGTCTTTTCAGTTTTGTGTCGAAGGTCGTAAATCATTTTAAATTCATTATTCTATTTGGTACAAATAACTAGTGATATTTCGCTGATACTTCACTATACGAGACATTGAGCGTAAATGTAATGTTACAATATTTTTTATCTCACGATGTATCAAAATAGTTTCAAATAACTTTTTTTATAATAATATTTTAACAATCTGAATAGGCACAATAAAAAACCTAAAACAGGTATCCGAAATGGCATGTCATACGACTAAGTTAAGTGAAGTCTCGTCAACGTCAGGAATTAAAGTTATTAGGTGATTTTGTATTTGGCCGGTTGACAAATACTTTGACGATTTGCTACGCAAAAACTCACTTCGAAATCTGGAAATCAATCTCAATTTCCTATGGATCCCCGAATACGATTTTAATGGGATTTAGTGATTAGGAAAGGCAGTTTCTTGTTCTTTAAGATACAGTCGGTTTCGTGTTGACACAATGACTTTTGATTTGGTACGAGGCCCCATAGACGCGTCGGCAATCTCCTTTACCGGGATTTCGGAAATTATTTACAAGTATCTCAAACTTGTCCTTAGCGTTAAATGTATTTAGTAAACCGAATAAATTACTGAATTCATTGATACTGCTACAGCTACTTTATGCGGCAAGCGCATACATCGACTTGAGTACTTACAAAACTAACCTAAAAAAAGTAAAACCGAAACATTTTTGCGATATATTACATTCTCGTAACGATTTATGCAATCCCGGAATCCCGGAACTTATATTATTTAAAAATATATTTTTAAGAAGCCGACTCCATACTTGGTTAGTTTTTTTCGGGAATTCGCCAACTTTAGGTAAATAGGCGCAGGAATATCCGATGCCTAATTATTATACACTAGACAAATTGACACACTGATGTTACATTACTGGATGTTTTGTTTTTATTTGTCTGGGCACTACGCTTTAGGCATTACTGGTTGCAATAATAGCGGCCATTACCTATATAAGATTTCCGAACACATAATAGAGGATTTATGATTATGGGTGTATAAATTACTAATTCTTATCGGTTTATACTTGAATTTTGAAATGAAATGTAATTGTTTATTTCTGAAATTTGTCCATAATTTATCATTTGTTAGTAACATTATATCCGATCCAGTAAGCTTATGATGCTACGCTTTGTGTAAATAAATGATAAAGCATCCGTCACTCTCACACACAATTGTTCAGAACGTGACGGATGCTTTATCATTTATTAATCGGGCGATAAAGCGTAGCATCATTCGCCTACAGGTAATCAAGCAGTAAGTATATATGAAGTTTGTATGTAACTTTTGTCGTTTTTCTCTACATCATTTTTAGATACAAGTTTAGAAAACCAAAAAATTATAATGAAAAGTTTTCTTAATTTCTAGTTTATGTTAATTATATGTAACGTAAAGTATCTTCTCTTATAATATCGGTACCTAACTAATTTGTTAGCACCTTATATATAAGGTCCTAATTTATTAGTTGCAGATATTTTTACAGCTGATAGTACTCGGTCTCTGGAGTATATTAAAGCATGAAACATTATAGCTTTTACGATGTTTTTTTGGAGAAAAAGGAAAAACAAATTTGCTACGTAATAACACCCTGTTAATGTGATTACTAAATGCAAACTCATTGAACAGATTCTAGTAGCTCTTTTACGTACCACTTAACTGTAACTGGCCACTTCACGTAGATGAATTAAAAGACATTTGCAGTTTTCCCGCCGAACCGTTACGACATTTACGACAACAAATTGTTGATATGACAGATAGTGTTATTGTGACATGTGATAATGCACATGATGATTTATTTAGACGAAATTATAATAAATTTTATTGTTAGGTAAATGAAATCAGAAAAGTTATATGAAAAGATTTCTGAATTTCTATTTAAAGTTAATTATTTTAATGTAAAGTATAATGTGTTAAAATATCTGCAACTAATAAATTAGGACCTTATATAAATTGATGACATAAAAGTATGTTTTTTTTATTTTTCTTTAAGACGATAAAAAATATCGACATTTTTAAAACTTTGTTGTATCGTAACTTTATAAATTTTATAAATGTATTTTTGTTTATTTCTTCAGTCCACATTATGTTCTATAATTCAACATTAGTCCACATCCCCATTTTAAGCCCTACATGGCATAAGTATACGGTTTTATTTTAAATCATATTTTATTAAAAAGAGTAATAAACTTATTGCCCTGGGCCGCGTAATAAAATTGATATCTTATGAAATACTCACTTTGTTCCGATTGATTCTTGCGATAGCCACGTTTGTCCTGAAATGATTTTAACGTAACCTGAAACAAACCCGATTCCATATTTAATACATTCTCTGTCCCGGTGCCCCCAATGTGGGGTCATGAAGGTTTTTTCAGGAGTCCCTGCTTCCACTATGGGGTCATTTCCCCATACTGATTGCACAGTTGGGACTTGTGACATTGTCCGATAGTTGTGTATGGAGACAGTGAAGGTGTTAAAAAGTCGCCTATAAATATTCAATTTTGAAAAGAGTCGACCGACAGCAATATAATCAAACGACATAAGCCGGAAAACATTAACCGTTAAAAAAATATTTACATTCGCTTATGAATATTGCAATCAAATCGGAAACTCCGAATGGAAAGCTACGGATCTTAAAATTAAATGGAATTGTAAAAATACCTCGAATTCATATTTAATACTCCGGATCAAAAATAAAATCAAACCGCTTTATAAATGATATTTTGATCAAAACCGCCGCGTTGACGGACGTGACTTGATTTTATAACAAGCAAGGGCGTCAGTTACTATAAATAATATGTCATCTGTATACATTTGAGCTAGACATACATTTGTCTTGTATTTTCGTGGATGTCAACATCAGATTATGACCAACTAGTATTTACCCGCAGTTTCGCCCGCGTTGTTCCCGTTACTGTCCCAAGGGAACTCTTTACCTGGATATAAAGTATTCTTTGTTTCCATCCAGGACTTGGCCTACTTGCATGCTGAATTTTAGTTCAATGCATTCCGTTACCCCGTTATTTATTAACAAACATCCAAACATCTTCACAAACTTTCACATTTATAATATACTAGCATTTTCCGGCGGCTTCGCCCGCGTTGTTCCCGTTATTGTCCCGAAGGAACTCTTTACCGGGATATAAAGTATCCTATGTTTCAATCCAGAACTTGGCCTACTTACATGCCAAATTTTAGCTTGATCCATCCAGTTGTTACTCCATTATTAGGTAACAAACATCCAAACGTCTTCACAAACTTTTACATTTATAAAATTTGTGGGATTATTAGTGTGATTCTATTTGGGACCATTTCTTTAATCATTGTTCATCAAAATCAATCAAATGAGCCCAAATACGGTCATATCGTACATAATTAAGACGATTCTATTGCGACCTCCCGATTCCATCATCAGACCATCTCCATGATACTAATACATAATACCTATTACATTGTCACCAAAGATACGCAAGTATAGTTTATTCCCAGTATTTCGCGTGGTGGCAGGTGTATTTTACTCGATTTTGGCATCTGAACGCCGCCGGCAGAGGAAACGTTACAGTGGCACAATATAATTATCCTGACAGTACGCAAACGCCGTTGATGCCGGCCGATCGGCCAATATTTCAAAGAACGTACGAGTAGTAGGGAAACGTACCGTACTGCGTGAAGTTTACCGTGCTGTGGCTGGTGGGGGTGGGGGTGGGAGCTTGGCGCTCCCGTCGATTGTCGCAATTTGCCGTCTATTGTTTAGTGGCGAGCGTGGGAATTCTTGTTTTTAGGGTTTCATACCAAAATGGTAAAAAAGAAACCCTTATGGTGCGACTCTGTCTGTCTGTCCGTCTGTCTCAGCAACTTATCTCAAGATCTACTGATGCTATCGACTTGAAATTTTGAATAGTGTTAAAAATTGATAACCCGAGCGTATTGGATAATACAAAAACTGTATACCTTTTTTTAAAGAGGACCGAAATGTTATGTTGAAAATCAAAAGTAGAGCTATTATATCAAATGGGATATTAAATGAAAGGGCTTAATGTGTAGATTCTAAAACCGTTTTTATTTTTGTTTTTTTAACATGTAGTTTTAGATTTAAGACAAAAAACGTTAAAAAACCCATTTCCCCCCTATTATCTCCAAAGTTGCTGAACAGAAGAATCTGTAATAATTACCGATTATTAATATCATCCTAAATATTACAGGAAAAATAAAACGGTTTTCCTAATTTGCAGTTTGCACCGTTTTTTTTTTAATTTGTAAAAATCAAAACTCATACTTATTTGCTCCTACTTAACTAATTCGCCATTCAGTTCTTCTTGAACTTCACTTATCTACTAACGTGTTTGTACGGAACCCTCGGTGCGCGAGTCTGACTCGCACTTGACCGGTTTTTTTTGTATGTAAACACGCGAGTGAAACATCTCGTTATATTCACTAATCTGTGGTGGTGGGCAGAAATTGCAGATTTGGATTCTCACTGCCCTAACTTCCACGGGGCAACAATAATTTATTTTTAGCATAATTACGACATTGTATGAAAGAGCAAATAACTCCTAGTACAATTTCAAATCTACTAAAAAACCGGGTTTTTAAATTTGTTATTTAAGTTTTATTTCATGCTTTTTAAAGGTTATTTTTGTACTAAAATTCCTTTTTATGCCGAAAATGCTTACATCACTTTGGTAGAGCTGCTACTCTTCAAACTGCTGGATCGATTTTTACCAAACATAGCTAAGAACACCCGCAAGGAAACCTGCTTTCACGTTCATAAAACTGCATCGAAATCGGTCCATCCATTCGAGAGCTACGATGCCACAGACAGACACACCGACAGATTCATAGATAGACAGGCATTGAATTGGCGTCAACTTATAACACCCCTCTTTTTGCGTCGGAGGATTTAAAAAAAAGAAGGAATCATCACCACATTGTTAAACGTAAAAATGATTTGGATTTGATTTTTTATCTTAAGTATCTTAAGTAATTTGAGCCCAATCGAACGTAAGAAAGTGGTTCTAATTTATCTTCCAAGAATTCTGATATAACCAACATATACATACATAGATGGTTACAATTCCAATCCCATTTCGAATCGTGATAAATGGGCCATTTTTTAATCGGTTTTATTTAGCTTACCGTGTTTGTGTCAAGTTTAAGTAACGGATAAAAATTGGGATTCTTTTTATCTTCTATTAGAGACGACAGTACCTACGCGTGATTCTGAGCAGAAATGATGTAGGTAAAATTTCAACTTTAAAAAATGGCCCAGATACATTTGTTAAGGTTACCACCCGATAATTGACAACCTTTCATTTTTTTGAGCCTTTAATTTTATTGGTTCTCTGTATTCGGTTTGAAAAGACGAATACGCTGATAGTTTACTTGTTTCACCAGGGTTTGTATTTAATTTATAATTAATATATTAATATTTACTTATTCTAAAAGGACGTAACTACAGTTCTACGGTAGAATAGACCATTACTTTAGTCTTATCGCGATCGAAAAAAAGTAAGCGATCTGACATTTGACGTTGTCATAATGTCATCATTGTCTTAAACTGGTCTGTGGAGTATTTTGTTCGTTAATATAATATAATTGCTATATTTGTGCAAAAAGATAAGACTTTTACGACGATTTTGGCTGTGATAAGGGATACCGATATTGCATTGTATATAAATACGACACCTGGCTTTCATACGGATTCAACGGACGATAATAAACAATAATAAACATTGACTATTTAGGATAGAGTACATGCGTGACAACGAAGCATTCAATGCTGCTGAAATTCGAGGTGCTAAAATTTTGCATTCAACTAGAGACGCATACGTTGATAATGCTATCGGATACGTGGCTGTCAAAAGACAGGATGGGAAATGTTTAGTTAAGTGCCGTATTACTCCTGAACATGGAATTAGAACGAAAATGTATAAAATAAAATGTATACGGTCACGGCGACCATTTGACTAAAAGAAAAAAACAGGTTGCTCAACCCGTCCCACTATTTACTAAAGACGATTTTATAAACGAGTGCAAGAGAAGGAAAATCAGTGATGTATTGATTACCGTTTTTAATTTAGCAATAAAATGCAGTATAGAAAATGGTAGTGATTTTACCTAACTATTATCAATTCAAAACATTCTGTGAAGAAAAAATTACTGAGGAGAAGATCAATGATATACAAAATAACACACTGGGTCAAAGAAGCACCAAACTCTGGCACAATTTATATTTCTTAAAGTTATGGCGTGTGCACTAAATAAATAAATTATTGTTATTAGTAAAAGAACATGGTTTCTTTTCCATTTTTTAATTTTGTTCTCTTATTAAAATAAAACACACTATAGCTTGGCAACTTCATTGGTGATATGATATAATGTGATTTTTGTGATGTTACCGACGGAGGCAGCCTCCGGAGGCCCTCGGAGGCGGTTACTTGTGTAAGTAGTTACGGCTGCAGACATAACAAAAACCACACATGGGAGTGTCACCAACGAAGTTGCCAAGCAAAGAAAGGCCGAGACCGCAGAAGTTTGCGGCCTGAGCTGCAAGCGAGGGACGTAAATATGCGATCGAGGGCTTTCCTTATTACCTCCCGTGTTGTGTACATCATTTTATGTCTACGCTTGGCCAGAAAGCGGCTTTTTCCGTATGCGCAGCGTGCGGAAAGTCACTTTATAGCAGGTGTGGCATAAATGAATTTATGCAACACCTGGCCATAAAGTGGCTTTTATCGTACGCTATGCGTACGGAAAAAGCCCCTTTCTAGCCAAGTTTAAACATAAAATTATATACATAACAGGGGTGGTAATAAAGAAAGCCCTCGATCGCATATTTATGTCCATCGCTTTCAGTTCAGGCCGCAAACTTCTGCGATTTCGACTTTTCTTTGTATTACCACCCTAGTTGTTATTTATTATGAGACTACAGTCAAATGTATATTCGGCAAATAAAAACAGCAAGACAGGTATAATACATTCATTTATTTACCCCTTTTTATTATTATTGGAGACTAAACATTTATTGCATCAATGATTGCTTGGATATTTGCTAGATATTTGGTTTTACTTGAGTAGATTTTGTGGCAGTTTTTGGAGTGCAAATTACAGACTTGTCTCCAAAAACAGGTCCTACACATTTCGCTTTTGACACTCTTGATGGCCCTGGTTCATCTTCGTTATAGTTTCAGTTGTGGGTTTGGATATTTTTTTTTAAATGGCACACCGAATCTCAGTTTGGCGTTACCTTTAGATATTTTCCACGATTCATGGGTTTCAAGGTCATATTCCAACTGTAAAATTAAAAAAATACACATTTTTTTTGTATTGTACTGATGAAATGTATAATAGTACATTACACAACTAGGGTGGTAATACAAAGAAAGGCCGAGATCTCAGATGTTTGCGGCCCGAGCTGCAAGCGAGGGACGTAAATATGCGATCGAGGACTTTGTTTATTACCTCCCGTGTCGTGTACATCAATTTATGTCTACACTTGGCTAGAAAGCGGCTTTTTCCGTACGCGCAGCGTGCGGAAAAAGCCACTTTTTGGCCAGGTGTGGCATAAACAGGTAAAAGCGATGTCTTATGCCAATACAAAAACTTACATCAAGATAGGGTCCTTCACAGATGACTAGTGGTTTCTTTGGACTCACTACTTTCCCTACTGCTCGATACCACTCCGCTTTATTTTTATGCGCCCATATACCTTGTCGATCCATACGGGTTTATCTATAGTAGGACTACTTACTAACTAAAATAAAATGTAAATAATCTTTTAATTTTACTTCGGCACGTTACGCATTAAAGATCTGACAATGTCAAATTCAAAATGATGACAGCTTATTTTTTCTGTGGCAAAAGGCACTGGAATTTCATCTATTGTGCCGTAGAACTGGTAAAATGAGAACATATTTTTTATTTATTTGTATTTTTTATATTAAGCGATATAAAAAAAATATAAAAATAGTGTAGTGTTCAGCAGGCAAAATGCTTTCGAATCGCATATACATTTTGAAGTGTTCTTAAAATGAAATGTTGTCAATTCCTGGAGTTGCTCATGAAATCATAAAATTATGAAGCAAAATACTCACAAAATTCCGAAGCGACATCGGTTTATTGTCAAACTGAGGCAGTTGCGTGAAATGGGTGGGAAAATGAAGCACCCATATTGTTTTCGGCTGAAACATCAAAGGTTTATTGAATCCACTGTTTCTGAGAAAAAATATTTTAAAAATAAATGATAAAAAATAACTTTACGAGGAATGCCTACCTGCGATTTTCCCATACAAACGCTCTCTACTGTTTCCTCTCTGGTTTTTGAACATAGAGCAATTAATTTTTCAAATAAGATCAATATCATCAATATCTATGCCGCTATGTTTTGCTTTTTTTGATATTTTTATTTTAAAGAAACTTACAGTGCCTTGAAAATCGCAAAAACGGCTTGATTGAATTGGCTGCCAAAAAAGGCGCAGTATACAAATATGATAACAAATAATAAAAAAATTAAAACATAGAAAGTGGCGTAGATTATTTCTTCTTCTTGCAGTTCCCAAAATTTTATAATGATTGGTTGCGTTTTGGAGGAGGAAACAGTCGAGAGCGAAACCTCGATTTTTGAGTTTTTTGCGTGGGATTTTTAGTCCGAGCTGAAGTTGTCCTTATCGCACGAATTGAAATCCCGCCCACAGCAGCGCGACAGAAACATTGCGACAAAAATTTGAGATTTGAAAAGTTGCTCAGTTAGGCATTGCTCTTAAGCACCGTGATTTGCTAAACTATGTACCATTAAATATGTCTTAATGGTCCCAAGAGCGTCTCTAAATAATCTTTTGGAGTGCTAGTGACATGTCGAAGTACTCGACCGTACTCGTACTTCAATTTATCTTATAATTCCTTTGGATTAATCGTGAATTGAAATGCGTAATAAAAATACGTGCGACGGAGTATACTTATAAGTTTGGGACAAAGTAGTTAGTGCTTATCTTTATAAATTGTATAATGCATCGTGAAATTATATACAGAGTGATTTGGAAGACGCGAGCAGGATCAACCCTACGCATTCAGTAAATTATAAGCTACTGTTTCTAATACTGGTAAGTATTGTTATTTTTTTGGTGTTAAAAAAGTATAACATTATTTACGACATTCATGGTCACTCTACAATTAGAATACCTTCGTCAAGTACCGATACTCTTCGCTATACCTCCCAGTCCGATCCTCTCAGCGTGGGCCGGCTAGCGACCGAAAAAAAATTCGCTATACCTGTGAATGTTTGTAAACGTTTTTAACCAGGATAGTAGAGAATTAAATTTTGTACATCAAAAAGTAAAAAAAGGGAAAAAGGTGTAGGTGTTTTACTGAAATACGATTACGACTTCCAAATCATTCTGTACTGGTTTGTATTTTGCCGATTATACAATCAGCGGACCTACTGTCTTGCTGTCCTAAGTAGTAAATAATACATTTAAATATGTCACACCTGGCCATAAAGTGGCTTTTACCACACGTGTATGGAAAAAGCCGCATTATGGCCAAGTGTAGACGTAATAGTACATTACTGCAGAGGCCGGGAAGTAAGGAATTGCCGGCCGAGTACATATAGCTGGCCGAGCGAAGCGAGGCCAGATAGTTACGAGGCCGGCAACCCCATTTCCCGCCGAGGTATGTATAGTGCTTTTCTCAAACATGCAATGAAATAAATAAACTTACTATAATAACCTTACTTAATATTTTATAACACAAACAAACTGGCCGTCAGAAAGTGACATTAGCGACATTATATCCATAGACAATGCAAGTTTGGCCAAAAGCTGTTTCAGTTCACATTTTTACCGCGAATATTTAGATGAAATATTTTAAATGTGTATTCTTGTGGTTTAGTTTGCAATTTATAATAATTGGAAATTGTTTATAATGTGTTATTTGTTATGTTCATGTCAATTTTAAATAAATAAAACTGCAAAATATAGCAATCGTTTTTTGTTTTTTTAATGGCTGAATGCCGTGGTGCTGGAGCCCAAATAAATGTGGAATGGAATTAAAAAAAAATACATTGCCGGCCTAGGCCGGCAATGTAAGTATGAAATTCCATTCCGTGCCAAGTGTCAAGCCGCATAGGAAACGAGGTACTTTGTGGCCTATTTTTAGGCACGTAATGTCAACATTTCATGCCATGTTTGAAAAAAGTGATATACACAACGCGGGAGGTAATAAAGAAAGCCTTCGATCGCATATTTACGTCCCTCGCTTGCAGCTCAGGCCGCAAACATCTGCGATCTTGGCCTTTCTTTGTTTTACCACCCTAGTTGTGTAATGTACTATTGTAAAAGGATGTAAACTTTATTGCAACGTGTTATAGTCTATGATGGTCAGTTTACGATATTTTTAAACACACCCTGGCAAACTTGAGTCTGTCCCGAGCCTCATTGTCTAGCTGCTTTTGTATGTCGTCCTTGTCATCGCTTAGCGTGTTCGCCCGGGGACTCGTTTGGTCCTTGGTCTGGTCTGTAGACAAAAAAACGGTTAGGGCGCATAAGGTCCCACTCGCAAAATGTCCCTTGGTCCCTTTCGCAGAACGTCCCTTTTATAAATGTCCCGTTCTTAAAACGGCCCTTCCGCATAATATCCCGTTCTCAAGATGTCCCTTGACATAAAATACGTCCCTTTCGCAGAACGTCCCTTTCGCAAAATGTCCCGTTCACAAAATGTTCCCTTCGCAAAATGTCCCGTTCGCAAAACGTACCTTTTGCAAAATTGGCCGTTAATCGCTTACCGACCTCAAAAAAGTACGTTATTAGTTTGACCCGTATGTAAGTATTACTAGCATTTACCCGCGGCAGACTAAGCTCTAGATTGAAACATAGAATACTTTATATCCCCGTAAATAGTTCCCTTGGGATAATAACGGGAATAACGAAGGCAAAGCCGCGGGTAAATGCTAGTTTCCAAAAAGGTAATTGTCATTCATGTGGCGTTAATTTTTTCTATAATGTATTGTTAAAGCTCGTGCAAGAATCTTAAGTTATGAATATGCGTTCTTGCCACGACTTTTCTGAAACCGTACTCGTTTTCAGCCATCTATTCCACTTCAGTTGTGGGTTGGGAGGTAAATTCTCATTTGCTTAAATCCAAACAGGGCGGAAATGGTCTATAAACGGAAAAAGTGTCCTTTTTACCCGACTACGGCGAAGCCAAAAGGAGGGTATGTGTTTGACCTGTATGTATGTATGTATGTCCGTTCCTATGTCCGCTCGTAACTATTCAACGGCACATCCGATTTTGATAAATTATACATCATTAGATTCGTCTTGATGATGCGAGTGACACTGAGTATGAAGTTCGTTAAAATAAACAAAATGGCGGATTTTATGCAGTTTCAAAGTGCACCGCGGTCGGGTTTATTTTTAATAAAAATGTGGTTATTCGAGGATGTTCCCATAATTTCGCAAATTTCGTGGTCACAATCTATTCAATCTCATCCACTCGGAGCCAGGCCATTTTGGGGTTATTCTTCAGAAATGTGTCTGCGACTTATTCCTCTGTCTCCATTCATTTAGAATGAAAAAAAGCCAGAGGAATAAGGCGACCGCAGACACAATTCTGAAGAATAACCCTTTGAACCTCCTGTAATTGTAAAGCTAGCTAAAGCCTTGAATTTTCAGTGATATACGGGACATAATATGACTTAGATATCGATACCTTTAGACTCAAAGGGCGTAAACGCCATTAGAAACTGCGACGTTTACGCCCTTTGAGTCTAAAGGTATCGATTAGGGTTTGCAGTACCGGGAAATTTTTGTATGAGAGAAACCGGGAATTCCCGGTGCTACCATACTAAAATTTCCCGGTACTGCAAACCCTAGTATCGATATATTCTCCACTTGCTTTTACCTGCGGCTTCGCCTGCGTTATTCCCGTTAATATCACAAGGGAAGTCTTTACCAGGATATAAAGTATCCTTTGTTTCAATACAGGATCAAGTCTACTTGCATGCCAAATTGCATCTCCATACATCCAGTTGTTACTCCGTTATTTAGGGAGAAACATCCAAACATATTCACAAACATTCGCATTTATTATATTAGTGGGACTAGGATTAGGATAGGATAGTATTATTAGGATCACAATATGTATTTATTAAAAAGAAAAAGATGCGTAAATATTGATACGGATACAAATTAACCGACTTGGTCTTATACTATATTATATCTCACAACTTTTTGCGGTACTAGAGGTTGCGAGACTTGCATATGTTTTAAATGTTATATTCGTGATGGGATCTCAATTTTACTGGACCTACTTTCAATCAGAAATACTTAAATAGTAAGTAACACTAATCCAGTTTCATTTTTTTTATTATTATATTCCCGGGAATGCCTAATCTCTATTTGTATGTGACTTGACTATAAACAAGTTTCCTAAATATTAAAAATATATTATTTTGCAAAGAACTCCATGAATGAATAAATAGAAAATACAAAACAAAACAGTTATCGAACACAAAATATATTCACCCCTTAAAATGATCAATCATTACATACAGTTAAAATTCATAGCAAAATTCATGATTTTAGATGACAAGCTGATGGAATGTAAATAAAAACATCTATGCAATCGTTTCTGAAAACTGAAATGGAAAACGGTAAGTGACAGCTAATGCATAGCGAGTAAGTAATGCATTTGAATCAAGTCACTGCGTCATATCCATGTAGTGAATACAGTCCTACTAATACTAATATTAATAAATGTGAAAGTTTGTGAAGATCTTTATCTTTAGACGTTTGGATCTGGGGGCACGGCAGTGCCCCCGCCAAGTCGAGCGCGAAACGAACCTCTGGATAAGACCAAAACGCAGAAATTTTCGTCATCCAGTAAGCTATAATCACATACTTAAAATCCAAAATTTCAAGTCTGTAGGTCATTTAGTTCCGAAGTTAAGCGAAAGCAAAGTTTCGCATTTATGACACTCACTCACTCACTCACTCATGATCATCAGAATAGAACTAGTACTTCCCATAAACTCAGAGAGCAGAAATTTGGTACATGAGTTAGGGTTTAATGGCCACATAAAGGGAAAACTATAAAAAACTAGGATAATCGAAGATCTGGAGTACCTGGTGACCCTGATTAGAAAACACAAGAGCCCAACCAAAAATAAAAAGAAAAAAACTGTGTCAAATAAGAAAATCTAATAAAATAAATCAATATGCCCACGTTTCTACAAAAATAAGTGAAATCCCACCAAAAACATTCTGTAAAAAACTAGCCAAGTCTCGATGGAGCTGCTTGTTTATCTCTAAAAGTAATGAAATCTAGAGAAAGTCGTGCCAAGTCTAAGGTTCCTTACTGCGATGTCTTTATTATTATAGTTAATGTTGTGTGACTTCACTCTAAAAAATCAGAGCCTACCAAGAGAGATTTTCTCTTTGTTGGCGTTAACTTGAATAAAACAAACAAGATATTAAACATATCAACGAAAGCCGATTAATTAAAACAGCAAGTTCATTGGTGATTAAAACAACAATCTAGAATCTTGATAATTTTAACAAACATATTCCTTGTTTCTATCATTATTTTCTTCTTTGTATGATTCGATCATGTTTAATTAGTTACCTTATACACCAATGTTTGTTGAATCAAATCAGAACATGGTTAATTGAACTATGATAAACAATCAATATCATCTTAGTTGATGCATCTAACGTCTTGTTAGGCTCGTATGGAATCAAGATGCTTGATTATAACTATCACAATCTTGTTAGGAGCAACCAATTTTTTTTTAGAGTGTTGGCCGTTGAACATTCTTTATACGTTAGTGGGTACAAGTCAATTTGCGTTTTTAAAAACATTTTTAGGGATCCACAATTCCGCACCAAAAGGGTAAAAAAGGAACTATTATGGTGCGACTCTGTCAGTCTGTACGTCTGTCACAGTCAAATATCTCAAGAACTACTGCTATGCTATTATATCAAATGGGATATCAAATGAAAGGGCCGTTTCTTTTTTTAAGCAATACACGGTGTAACACGAGGAATCCGAATAATTTTAACAGTGTGTTCCTAAGGTAATAAGAAACAAAAAAGATTATATGAACCCAGGTCGAAATATGATTTTAATTTTTGTTATGTTTTCATACATAATAAATTAATTATTTTTCCTACACCAGTAAATCAACACCTTAGGATAAGCTGGCAACGTTTCTTATTGTTATCACTTTTAGGCAAGTACAGATGTAGTGCAAAATTATTTTCCATCGTATTTTATCGGAAAAGTTCGTATTTATCGTGCTCTCTCAATCAGCTTCAGTACCCATCTTACAGCCGCCATTTTTCACTTTGACATTTGACACTAAACAATAAAGTTCCATATTAATGGATATGAAAACTTTACTCATTTAATACAATCATTGACTTACAGTTCGGGTGCCATCGTATTCCGATTGAGATCCGAGTTTACCCGATGGAAAATCATTTTGCACTACATCTGTAACGCCGGCTGTACACACTCGGAGAGACCAGGCGAGACACGCATGTTGTGCTCTTCCCACGATGTGAGTAAAAAAAGGACGTCACGCGTGTCTCGTCCGGTCTGTCCGAGTGTTTACAGCAAATTTTATTATCTATGACATAGGTGATAGATAGTAAAATGCCCTTGTCAGGCATTATTGTTTTACAGCAGGATTTACGTAAAAGTACAATCGGAACTCAAACTAAAAACTACTGGCCACTTCATTCCGCAATCATAATGACATTAATGACTTACATTGCGTCATCGACATTGTTGATATTGATTTAATTATTAAGCATTGCCTCTGAACTGTAACCCACGAATAAGATTTGTACAGCGAACATTTTATTTTCACAACGTAACTTTTATTATCTTGTACTGGTATTTATTATCTTGTCAGCCTTATCTAGTTGTTAAACTAGACATAAGACGTTAGAAAGTGTCTTCAGAAATAATGAATGTTAAATTGAAGGATATCTAATACGGACCGTTGGCCTTAAGTTGGTGGGCTAGAGCTGGCTTTTGGCTGGGAGTGCTGCGTGGTGTATATCTATTGGGAAATAAATGTGTGTGTACCTTGCCGTGTACTGCAGTTAAGTATAGACGATTAAAAATGCGGCCGTTACGGTTTTACAATATTAAATTAATGTGAGTTAATGCAAATAAAAGTACCTGTGGTATGCTTGTACTTAATAAATAAAATGAAAGAATTTTGTGTATTATTTCGTATAATTTGTGGATAACATGAATTGCATAAGTAAGATTAATTAGTAATTACAATAATAAAATGAAATGTTTACAAAATTAACTTGCAACAATACTAGTACTACATTCATAAAAAAATAAAAATAAACTGCCTATCATAAAAATATTACATCCATTAAGATTCCGTTAAGTACTTATGTACCCAGTACGTTGCTGTCGGTGTCTTTCTTACACTTTACTACTTGATACTCCAACGAACTCGTAATAGCACGAATACTTTTAATCCGTTGGCTTCATCATTATCACCATTTCTTCAGCCTGTTACCGCCACTGATGAGCATTCGAGTACGCCATTCATCCCGAATCCCGATCATGTGCTGTTCTAACCTAATCCAAAAGTGATCCTGCTTGCCTTTAGTAATTACAATGTTCCAAGATTTGTGAAAGTTTCTTCATATTTGTTTTTTTGTCATAACATTAAATTTAATATTGGATTATTGTTATTAATTTATCGATATTTTTACGTTTTTGGAGAAAAAATATTAAGCTGACGTTGACATGTAAACATACTAATGACGGTACTGAATTTGACTTTTACAGTCAACTTAGACGTGGCGGGCTCGCAACGTCGCAATCATAAGGGTGTTTTGTACTGGAGATTTCATTACGACTTTTTTAAACATAAACGCAAATATCTCAAAAACCAAGCTGAATCTAGCAAACATTATACGACATTTTTAACTCCAAATAATGTCTGGAATACGCTGTTAAAATTATTCGGATTCCTCGTGTTACACCGTGTATAATTTTTGCTTTAAGCAAAAAAGAAAATATTACACCCTATTATTTTCGAAGATACAGAACAGAAAAATGTGTAATAATTACCGATTACTATTATTGTTATTGTATATTACAGATAAAATAATTATAATGGTTCACCTAACTTGCGTATTTTTTTTTAATTCACATAAAACGTAAAACAAACGGACAGCTTATCTTGAACTATTTACTATTTATGTGATATGTAAAACACTATAAGTTTGTACGGAACCCTCGGCTCTTAGAGTGCATAATAGGTACGTTTCTTTGCAAATTATAAAAAATGGCAGAAGGAATATTAGACTTTCAGTATAGTTTCCGCAATGCAATGCAATATCTATCAATGAATTTATTTAACTAGTGGTATGAAGTTACCAATGTTAACAGTGCTTATCCAACCAAAACTAACGACGTTAAGTCTTTATGTGCATTCAACACTTGCCTTATTTTCTTTGTCTAAGTAAGTTAATTAATTAAATTTGTTAGTTTGTCTATCTTCTTTGATGTTAGTGTTATTCTTTCTCATTCACTCAAAGGTTATCTGTAAGAGATCCCGACCAGGAATGAGTTTGCCTTTGTAAATAACTACTGATCTTTGTATTGCTCCTGTATCATTTTATGTGCAATAAAGTGTTTACCTTATCTACATACATACATACATACAAAACTTAACATACTATGAGAGAAAAGTAACCCCACTGCAGTCCAAACAAAATACGGTACGTAGGCCATTTCTCTCTGTAACAGACTGTACGAGTACATAATTATGGTTCACCCAAATGCATGTTAAAAACGCAAGTCATCCCGCCACGTCGCTTCTGTTTTGCAATTCTTATATGTGTATAATACGTCGCACCAATGTGCCGCATAATATCCCCTCAACCAGGAGCGTGCCCTATCTATCCGTCGGCGTCTTTTAAGCTGACCTGCTTTACTGAAAAATCCTACAATTTTTCATATGTATACTATGTAAGTAGTTTATGGTGGCGTAGCGTCACACTTATCTTATCTTGGTAATAGAGGTCCTTACGGATACACTTCGACCCAATGGGATCTTTTGTGTAGTTACTTACTCATAGCTAAGCTAGAAGAAAGCATGAACCTTTTTTAGCTTTTTTATATATTTGTTTTAAAACTTGCGACAGCTTTTTCAATTACTTCTGCTTAACGGATTCTTATGAAACTTTTGCACAGACTGTGAGTTCTTAGGGCTATTCAACATTTTGAATATAACCCCAATTACGCCGATAAGGTGGACTGGATGACTCGGTGAAGAATGTTGGAGTCTGCTGAATGCCGACGGTCCAGATGGCTGATGCCTTTCCTTTGGAGAAGCCTTTCTTTCAGCTGATGATGATGAATTTCGTATCGTAGTAGAAGGCTTCCATAGGCTGAGGTCGCGTTTTTTAAAAATTTGCTTCAAAGTTTGAGATAAAGATTTTTAACATTACTGAAATGATTTGCGATTTTAAATCCTTTGAGGATTCAGGTTAAAGAAAATTGTGTAAGGTGGTTATAATTGTGTTTATTTGAAACGCGTGCGATAAATATGAAATGAAATTCCCGAGGGAAATCATTACAGTTTTCATAAAATTTTAATCATATTTCTAAAGTTAAAGTAATTCTAAACGAGAGTAAAATGCGAAAGGCCGTAAAAAACGAAACATTATATATAGTTTTTTTTTTAGTTTATCAAAAACTGTAAAATTTTCATACGGCGTGTGCACTTTAGAACTGGTATGATATCGGCAACATACCTCCCGCACGATGCGTCATGTCAACGGCCAAAGGAAACGTGTATTTCTAACGCATCGCAGTGTACGCGCTTTCACATTGGCTACATGTCGCGTCGCTCGGAGGATATGTCGCGGTTATCTTGTGCTAGTCATGATGGAAACTTTTTTCCAGGAGCATCTAAGGGTCATTCGTCGAGGATCTTTTTCTCCTGTGCACGAATATTGGCAATTCCCTATAGGTCCCGCCTCAGCCGCCCGTTGTTGTATAGAACTTGGCAAGTGTTACACAATTGCCTAAAAAGTATATGCTACTGAGGCAGGATCTACAGGTAAATTGCCGATATATTTGTGGACTGCGGGTGCGGAATAAGAGTCAAAGAATCCACGTAACAAGTGAACATATTAAAGTGTAAAGTCTGACTCTGTGTATTTCTATACGTGTTTCTGTACGTGTGTTTTCTCGTGAATAAACCATGGTCAATAATCAGCAATACTATGTTCAAGATGTTCTCTTGAGTCGCTTTATTTATGAGCCGTTTTCAACAAATAAAACAAAAACAGGAACCTGAAAGTCAGAAGAAGTCACATAGGGTGACCTAGGTGAGGCCAAAAATCGGTAAGCAGATCACCAGTTGGTCCTGTTGGCCGATATTTGACCCCATAATATACCGTAAAGGACTTGCCCAGGGCTGAAGCTGGGCTGGTGAATGTGGGATGTAAAAAAAATTAAAGATGGAGTGGGTATGGCATAAGTTGATATTTATCAAGTTGTTTTGGATCATATTTATATGAAATAGCTTACAATTTTTTTTTTCCCAAGAAGTCAGCGTAAGTGCTATTTAAAAATTACATTTGTAAATAGCTATTATATCTTACTCAATTAATTCTGTTTTTACTTACCGTAGCATTGAATAGATTGAATAGTCAACAATAATATAAGAATATGAAACATAAGGCAAATACTTTCACATCAATTAATATAAGATAATTACTAATTAGATATACAGGTCACATTTTCTGGATCTTGGGTAAAACAGTATTAATATCACAGACAGTAACTGTAAAAGTGACGCTGACTTTGGATTGAAATGTCATGTCATCAGATCACATGAAATACGAGTATTCATGATTTTTTTTAATGTGGCTACCTAAAAGATTTTGCCAGTGTCATGTCGATTTTACGAGACAAAAAAAACGGCCAAAAATTGGGTTGCTAATTTGAGACGAGCGGAGGAGGGAAAGCAAACAAACACGTAGAAAACAAGGAAAAAGAAAAAGAAACTTAGGAGATCGGAGTGAGAGAGGGGATACCGTAACTTTAAAGCTGCAAGTTGTTGATTAGGCAAAAGGACCCCAATGCCACGAGAACACCTTTTCTTTATCGATCTTAAGTAGCTCTCGAATATGTGTTGGGAAAGGGACCTTAAGCCTAATCAAGTCCTTGTATAGATGGGAGTGATCCTCATCTAAACCACACTCACAGATGGACGAATTCTTTACATGAATTTTGGCCAGATGAGACGGGGTGCAACAATGGACCAATGAGTACTGCTTCCCTGGTCACACTTGAGGCGGGCCATGCAGAGGACCACGCCTGGGACAAGAATTTGAAGCCAAGTGTACCAAATCATGGCAATAATTTTTGAATGGCACTTTGTCACCGCATACCACCGCTTCCTTGGCAACTTGGTCAGCTCTCTCGTTACCTGAAACTCCCGAATGGCCTGGGACCCATACTAGCGCAATCTCGTATCCTTTATTTTTGCAAAGGGAAATATTATCCTTAATTTGCTAGATAACCGGTTTATGCCTTTTGACAGAAAAGGGATTAGAGAGCAAAGCCTGTTAGCAACTACGGGAATCTGAGAAATTTTAAGATTTCTTCAACATTCAGCAAATGTCAAAATTTAAGATACGGGGGTAATAGGTGATAGACTCATACTTAAATTCGAAAGGGGGAGTTTCGGTGAGTGGAAAACCGGATCCTTGCTAGTTTGAAATAGCGATAGGCTTTTAACCAGGCACGGCGGGCCTTTATGCACCCAACAAGTGGTTCCTTTAAGGTCGTATAAGCGGTAAATTATTGGGTGGTGGGAGAATTGGAGGGCCCGGTAAATATATTTCTCAGATAAAAACTGCCTACGTAAGTAGACCGGAGGGTCTGCGCATTCTACCTGTAGAGCATTGGTTGGGCTTGACCTCATAGCACCCACAATTATTCTTAGACCTTTAGATTGAATGAGGTCAAGTTTACTGAATCCCGCTTTATTCCCAGAATGCATGAAATTATCCAAGTCCTATCAAAAGGTTTACTGACTAAAATATCTTCGTCAAATTATTTGTAAAAAGAGTTTATAGCTCTATTTACAAAATGATTTCGGACTAGGTAAATAGTTGAAGTTTTAATATACTTGGTATATTGCCGCTTTACTGAATACCTACTTTATTCATCAAAAATATTAAACCTTGCCTCTACGCTCCATTTAAGCATTTTAAGCGCACTTCACTCGGTCTACAACAGGCTATAATAAAATAAAACAAATCGCTACGTATTATTGTTCTAAGGAGAGGACGGTCGGACGGACAGCGGAGGTTTAGTAATAGGGTTCCGTTGCCACCCTTTACGTACGGAACCCCAAAAATTACAGCCTAGTCCACCTCCAACCTCCAACTTAATGACCCAATTTAATAAACGTTACGCCTCGTGTTATTCCGTAAAGTCTTGAAAGCATTCTGGTCACGTTACGGCAAGCTACGTAACCAATTAATCACGTTCAAATCTCAAATCCCCCCTTAATTGCCATTTCCGCAATTCTTTGTATTTTAGTCTGTTTTTTTTTCTTGTTTACGACCTTGGATATTATGGAATTGAGAGATTTTTTAGCCGTAACTCGGGGATTATGTTAATGGGAGGACTTAAAAGTTAAAAGGATTCTGGGATAATTAAGACTGTATTAAAGTTAATATTGTCTTCGGTGTCCGCGATTATCACTCATAGTAATAAAATAACTTAAACGGATTAAATCGCGTATATTACTACATTTTAAGTCCCGACGTTTCGTAACCCTTTTCAGCGTTCGTGGTCGCGGGTAGACTGAGAAAATCATAAATTCCCTCTGTCAAAATTACTGTTATGCAAACCTCTACCCACTTTAAAAAATACAAATTCAATATTAGTATTGCCAGATGGGCCTAATGTGGGTAGGTTTGCACAACAGTAATTTACTACATTACATGGCGAAAGTAGTAACACAAATACAAAAAAACCAGTCAAGTGCAATTCGGACTCGCGCACCGAGGGTTCCGTACAAACTCGTCAGTAGATACATGAATAGTTCAAGAAAAACTGTATGGCGATTAGTTTAGTAGGAGCCAATAAGTGGTTAGGGCGCATAAGGTCCTTTTTTTTTTTTTTTTTTTTTTTTTTTTTTTTTTTTTTTTTTTTTTTTTTTTTTTTTTTTTTTTTTTTTTTTTTTTTTTTTAAACTGACAAACTCGCAGCCCCTCCTGGGCGTAGCGATTGTCGGACCGGGTGGTTGGCCGTGGCGTTCCCTGGGGTCGAACCAGGTCGCTAGCCAGACCACCCTGAGTTGGTCGGACTGGGTGGGAGCCGGGAGTGCCTGGGGTCGAACCAGGTCACTTTGTCCGGTCCACCTCGATATGATCGGGCTAGGTGGGGGCTACACGCCTGGAGTCGAACCAGGTCGTTTGGCCAGGGCCACCTTGACTTTACGCTGATTGCTCAGAGTGAGCAACGGACCAGCGGGAAGGATGACTCGGGTCATCCTGTCCTTATGTGAACTTGTGTATCGAACTAATGGAAGTTTTAGTTGCCGGTTCGCTAAAACCTAGCCCAGCTAAGAAGACTCCGGCAAGAAACTTAGCTGGGCCCGAGCGAGGTCGGAGTGAAGTTAACCAGGACATTCGGGTCCTGGGGCAAATCGGGACGCGGCCCTTGTGTGGTGTGGTCGCGGGGAGGTCGACCCCGCATAAGGTCCCACTCGCAAAATGTCCCTCCACCAAAATTACGTCCCATGCGCAAAACGTCTTCTTTGCAAATGCCCTTTGTGCAAAATACCCCATTCGCAAAACGTCCCTTTCTCAAAAGGTCCCATCCCTTTCGCAAAATTTCCCTTCTGTAAAAGCCCCTTTCGCTGAATGTCCCGATTACATAATGGCCCTTTCGCAAAACGTCCCGTCTGCCAAATGACCCATTCGCAAAATGTCCCGCCTGCAAAATGCTTGTATAATAAATAGAGAGTCTTCTCGTGTATTCAAGTCAGGGAGAGGGAGATGGGCAATATGTTTGTTACTAAATACTAATCACACAGGGTAACAACCGGATGGATGGAGCTAAATTTTGCGTGCAAGTAGACCAAGTCCTGGATTAAAACATAGGATACTTGACACCCCGGTAAATAGTTCTCTTGGGACAGTATCGGGAACGACGCGGGCAAAGCCGCGGGTAAATGAAGTCGGTTAAAAACTAAGCGATTAACAGCAAATTTTGTAAAAGGTACGTTTTGGGAACGGGACATTTTGCGAAAGGAATGTTTTGTGAACGGGACATTTTGCGAAAGGAATGTTTTGAGAACGGGAAATTTTGCGAAAGAGACGTTCTGCATAAGGGACGTATTTTATGTCAAGGGACATTATGCGGAAGGGCCGTTTTAGGAACGGGACATTTATAAAAGGGACGTTCTGCTAAAGGGACCAAGGGACATTTTGCGAGTGGGACCTTATGCGCCCTAACCAAATAAGTATGTGTTATGATTTTTGCACTCAAAAACGGCGCAAGTTAGGAAAACCGTTATATTTTTCCTGTAATATTTAGGATGACATTAATAATTGGTAATTATTACAGATTTTCCTCCCGTGTTGTGTACATCATTTTATGTCTACACTTAAAATAAAGAACGACCCAGATCGAAGTAACATGTCGCATGAATTTATTTCTGAGGATGTAGGAAATAAAAATAAACAAAAATGAATTTGAAGCTGTTTGCCTGCGGCTCGAGCCATAAATATCTGGGGGCCTTTTTTTTTGTACTGCCAGTGGTGTGAACAAAATTTGACGTCTTCCCCTGGCCAAGAAGTGGAAAATGCCACTACGGTCTAGACAGGCGTCGGCATACTCGAGCCGCATGCGGTTCTTCGAAGGGTCAGTAGAGGCTCTTCAAATTCACCTACAAAAATATGGCATACAGTGGAGAGCCTGAAACAGAAAACTGCGGCTTTGGGCTTCTGAACTCTTTCCAAAATTGATATTTTTCTGGCGTCTGGCTCTTTGTCTAAAAAGTTTACCGACTCCTGGTCTAGAGCAACGTACCTACAGGTCGATTCACAATGATAATGTTTATGTATCCATCACAAAGTGATTAAATACAGGTTGATTCAATAAGCGATAATCGAGTGTTTGTGCGTTGCATTGTGCATTTTCACTATCACTATCATCATCACTACATAGTATAAAACAAAGTCGCTTTCTCTGTCCCTCTGTCCCTATGTCCCTATGTATGCCTAAATCTTTAAAACTATGCAACGGATTTTTATGCGGTTTTTTTAATAGAAAGAGGGATTGAAGAGGAAGGTTAATATGTATAATACATGCATAATATAATAGAGAAACACCGTGCGAAGCCGGGGCGGGTCGCTAGTACGTATATAAACAAAAAAAAGCCTACCTACACAATCGCAACCTTGTTTGCACACTGACTCCGTGAAGCGCAGTAATTGCAGCGAAACATCTAAATGTTGTATGAGTTACACACATTTTCACCATGATTTAGTAGATTGCGGTGCCTGTGTGAAAACAGGGTATAAATAAAATAAGAACTCCGTAATAGGAAAATATTTGTAGCGAACCTTCAAATTTTCCTTTCTGCCACATCTTACCTACTTAGGCTTAATAATGTGCAGTTTATGATTTATTTTTAATTTTTTTCTTGAATGATGAAGAAGTGTTACGTACTTGTTTACAAAATATTTGGAGCCTGCCGTATAAGAATGTCACTCAACAGTGACAAGTGATATTGATTTCGTTCAATCCAATCGTGCCAGCTCTTGCGAATCGACCAGTACTACCTAAAACTTAAGTTCGCCTTTGTACATATACCTTAATTTTGTAACCCTGTAATTTTTACATACATACATACATACTTAAAACCAACATAAAAACGGCTAGTATGTAAAATCTGAATAATCCGTGACAGATAGTTTTGCGAAGTGACCATAAAGGCTTCTGCGTGGTTCTAGATATAAAACTCTCTGCGTCTCACCAATTAACAGCACTGCACAAAACAAGATCAGGATTGACGATCCTCTCACGTGAACCCAGGGTGAATTCACCCACGCAGTTGCCAGACACCTCATTTCAATGCAAATTGGTTGCATATGTCATTTACCGTGTTAAATGTAGGCAGAAGGCACTTGCTCTATTGAGTGTTACTAGGAAGCGTTATTAGCTTACGATTTAATTGAGTGCCTGAGGTGCGGTGACGGGTTCGGTTCAAGAGGTCAAAGTTGTATTTTGCCCTGGTATGCGAAAAGTCTTCGTTTTATAAAGACTTGCAAAACAGCTAGTCATAATTGCATAAGGACTATGTCAGCAAAAGGTCTTGATCGTCAAATGTCATAGTTACCAAATGACACCAGAAGTATCAAAAAACCGGAATTAACGTGCAATCCTTTTAAGGTCACCGCCATCTATTAGCATGATTTGAAACCAAACGTTGAGAACAATGGTCGCGCACCGTGCGGTTCCAAAGAAATTTCTTACCGCGCACAATCCGAATGTGGAATGAGCTCCCAGCCGCAGTTTTCCCGTTCTGACCAAAATAATTTAGAGCAGTTCAGTATAATCATTAATTGCAGCCTGATTTATAAATCTTTGCTAACCATAAGTTGCTTACCAACTAGCTATTTTGGCTGACCAAATACATATTTCTGCTGACCAAAATATGAATATTTTGCTGATCGATTAAATGATGCCCATATTAATATGGATATGACTGGTATAATTTATTATTTTTTCTGCACACAAAAACAATGTAACTTATCGTAACTTCTTCTTTAATATTTCTTCTTCACAATGCACAGTAAAAATTAAGACCTTATATAACCAACATGACATGTATTTAACGAATTGCACTAGTCATATCCATATTAATATTGAGATCGCTACATCAGATTCGGTCTCTAGTTATTAATTACTATTCTAGTTCGCGGGGTGCGTCTCACTCTGTAGAACAACATTTATAGTACGTACATTACACAACTAGGGTGGTAATACAAAGAAAGGCCGAGATCGCAGAAGTTTGTGGCATGAGCTGCAAGCGATGGACGTAAATATGCGATCGAGGGCTTTCTTTATTACCTCCCGTGTTGTGTGTGTACATCATTTTATGTCTACACTTGGCCAGAAAGCACTTTTTGGACACGTGTGGCATAAATATATTTTTAACCCATTTAACGATCAAATTATATACAACTCAAATGATATAACAACTTTTCATAGAATAGATATTTTATATATTATTTATTTATAAGAAACACCTTTAATAGAATATAAATGACTATAGGTAACGGACATTTGATATAATACTATTATCTTACAATAAGAACAAAATATATAATTCATACAATTAGAAATAATACTAGGCGGATAATAGCTTTTAGACATAATATTAATTAAGTATAACGATAAACTAATAACGTTTAGCAGTAATAAATTGCTGCAAATCGAAAAAAGGTGGGACAGGGGGGCCAAGCCCCCTAGGACGGGGGCTCAGGGGGGGCAAGCTCTCCGCAATAAAGAAAAACCCCAAACCACTACTACTTCAATATGGATAGGTTCGTTAGTCACCTTGCGTTCCTCAGAAGGGAAATAGAAGCCGCGCGTTGCGGGGCTTCGTTGACTTGCTTACAGGCCTCTGCACTAGGGTTGATTTTTATGGTGATTTAAAAAAAAACAACTTTCGAACAAATTGTTGTTCTAGCAAATGATGAGTATACCAAATATATACCAAGTATATTATGTTATCAGATGTATATAATAAATAAGCATTATGTGAATCGTAGTTTTAGCAAAGGAAAATATATTAATTGTATAAAAGTTTATTCTATTTATTGATCAATTCTACACATTGATTTGTTGTTCTAAACTATGAACGTTACCATTTGTTGTTTGATTTATCATTACACACCCTTGCTCGCGTGTCAAATTATATTAGGGACTAATTTAACGACGAATTTGTGAATCCTACAGAACAAGGCGTAATAAACTTCGACTTCGTCAGTAACATGCAGACATCTACAGGCATAGAGATTAATCATGACTTTTTATGCCCATCAATAAGGAAACTCGCTGTCTCGCAATGATGATGGCGCTACGTTTTTGTTCCTCTTAATGCTGTCCTTTGAGGAATAATTAATACAAATTCGGTCATTAAGATCCCTCACTTCCTGCAGATATCATTAGCACTGATCAGATACGAATTTCCATGAAGATTTATGTTCGCTGCGTGTATTGGATAACGGTTCGGAATTTCGCGACGTCATAATGGAGTCTACGGAGATTGTACCTACGCACATATAATTTCCTGTTTTGGTTTAATTCTATAAATAATCATAAGTATCATAAGCATAAAGACTCTAATAACGAAACTTCGAGGTAAATATTTAATGTTTTTACTCTATTAAGTCTCGTTTTGATATAATAAGTGAAAATCGTGTAAGTTTTAAATCAATAAAGTATAAATATAAATATGAATAACAAATATTATAAAAGAATATATACAGATAAAATCGTATTATTTTTTAATAATCATGATCAGTAGAGACCGGATTTGCAGTAGCGATCTCAATATTAATAATTAGAGATATGACTGGTATAATTTATAATTTTTTCTACACACAAAAATAATGTAACTTATCGGAACAAAAAAGTAAAAACCTTTTTGGAAGCTTTTGTAAATATTGGGCAAAAATTATGGTGATAATAAATAAAAACATCGTTTGCTAATTGAAATAGTTTATTTGTTTAAGTTCTTCTTCTTTAATATTTCTTCTGCACAATGCACAGTAAAAATTAAGACCTTATATAACCAACATGACATGTATTTAACAAATTGCACTAGTCATATCCATATTAATATTGAGATCGCTACTTCAAATCCGGTCTCTAATGATCAGGATTATCGTCTCTGTGTCTCTCTTTTTCTCTCTCTCTCGTTATTTATTTATTTAAACTTTATTGCACAAAAGGAAACTTATCGTACGAAATGCGAAATTAATTCCATAGGGCATTCTCTACCAGTTGATAGCTTATGAACGGTGCATCTAACGTTCTCAACGTTCTTAGTTATCATCCCACATGCTGTAGGAGTTAGCTTTGCGAACTTGTGTCCTCCTGCCGTTGGTCTAAAAACCTTAATACTGCGTAACCATTTTTTTATCATATTAGAATGTATTTCACTCCGATTTCGCCTGGTGGTAATTAAGAAGCAAAACGCTCTGTGCGAGTCGTTGGTATATCGACAACGTAACACAAATACCAAAGCGAATAACAAATAGCAAAGTTCACTCCAATCACACTATCCACTGCCATCCTACAGAAACAGCCTAGTTTGCTGAAACTGTTCGGTGCACCATTTCCGTCAGCAAATTCACGGTTAAAGTTGAATCGTTCTTGTATGGAAGCAGCGTGAATATTTACTGAACTTTGAACTATTTATGTGTAGTCTAAGAGTGCCTAATGAACTTACTGAGCACTTAATTTTACCGAGCCGGTTGTGAATGGCCAGAACAAGTTTGCAGATTCTTGAGGTTGACATTTACGAACTGGATCCTTGTTTATGCTAGACTAGATGCCTGGTAGTGCTTGCCCAACCAGCAAAAAAGTCTTAGATTGCGCACTTTATAAGAGTGATATACTACCATTTCACTTCGCCAACGTTGTGACTTAAATAAAAAGTAAAATCATTTAGTATACTTTTATTTATAGGTATAAGTGATCAGGTTAAGGTTGAAAAATAAGGTTTTATGTAGATAAAGCCAGGAACCCTAAATTAATTCAACATGGCCATACCATTTGTATTCAAAATGCTACCTAGTGTAAATGATCTTACAATAGTCTTTGCGCTGGAAAAATGCAACTATAAAATGGCGTCACTTTTAATACAAATAAAGAAATAATAAATTACAAGAGGATAGAAATAATATAATAATAATATTTCCCAACGTGAATACTTACCGTACAACATAAACACACACCAGATAATAACGAACACGTTATTATATTTACTATAGTTCATAACATTTATTTTTCAATGTCACGCTGCAGTTTCACTCAAGCAGATGACGGCGAAATGTTTCAAATACCGTATGGTCATACAAAAAATCAAAATAAGCTTGTTTAGGCTTACAAGCTTCTAAAGATGGACCAATATAAGCCTATGTAGGATTACAAAATACTTACGTGAAAGCGATATTAGCCTAAGGCAGCTTAATTTAGTTTTAGCAAGATTGTTGTAAATGCGAATAGTCTTCAATAATACTGATATTAGGTATATATTAGAATAAATATACGCTTATAATTTGTGCCCAAATCGAGGCTTATAAGATGATATAGAATCAATATAAGAGCGAAAATTTGTAGTCTTAAGACTGTTGGAAGCGCGATTTTGCTAGTTGGGTGTACACTTGTGCCACCTTTTGCTTGTAAGAAGCTTGCGTAGCATATTTAGACACTTGTGCAGGTTATAGGTTGGAATGATTGTAGGTTACGGGCCTTATTGGGCCATGGGACTAGTTCGATTTGTGTAAGATTGTTCCCTAATATTTAATTATTTTATTTTATTTTTATTTATATGCAACGGAATAAGTATGTGGGTCCAGCGACTCGGGCATGTCCCAGTTCCAGTCACCCGAGCAAGTATCCTAACGAAGCGCCTGTACCTACTTGTTCCAGTTACTTGCAGTGTGTTCAAGCACGCGCCAGTAACTGTCGCGCCACGCTTAGGCATACTTTTTGCGAAAAGAACACGTGCCTTTACTTCATCATTCGCACATCCTTTTTCCGTTACTTGGGGTCGGTGTATTTTCCTTCCATACCTCTTTGTCAGTCGTCATCTCATCGCTTAGGGTGGTATTCCACTTATCAAATATCTGTGTCCAACGTATATTTGATCAAAAGTATTGGATGACTTCATAAAATCTGCTAGCAACACTGACATTTGATCCAAGTTTATTCAGCTTTTAATCAAAATGGCTTCTAAAAATTTCCTGGACGATCGCAATCACGAAGTTTCTGATAAATGCTTATGAAAGCAATTAATGTCATTTTAATACGAGGCACCAAGAATATAAAAACAAAACTAAACAAGTTGCTCCATATTCCTTCATTTTTACCCGACTTCGGCGAAGCCCAAAGGAGGGTTATGTGTTTGACCTGTATGTATGTATGTATGTCCGTTCCTGTGTCCGCTCGTAACTACTCAACGGCACATCCGATTTTGATAAATGATACATCATTAGATTCGTCTTGATGGTGCGAGTGTCACTGGGTATGAAGTTCGTTAAAATAAACAAAATGGCGGATTTTATGCAGTTTCAAAGTGCACCGCGGTGGGGTTTTTTTTGTAAAAATGTGGTTATTATCTCATAGATACTACACAAAATCTTGGACAAAGATATAAGACAAGTGGAATGGGCATACGTCAAAGAATTTTGAACACATATCTGACCTTAAAACTGGACAAAGATATTTGATAAGTGGAATGCCACCCTTACATGACTTACATCCTTAGTCATATTATCTCTTACGCAATGCATCCACCTTTTCCTTTGTTTACGTCTTCATCTAAAATCCTCTACTACTGGTACTGGAATACACCCTATTATTAACCGACTTAAAAAAGGAGGTTTATATCAATTCGACCCGTATGTATGTAATATTGTCAGAATTACACAGTTTTTATATATGTTAGTTTAGTCTATACCAGCTTCGAAATATGTACGAGGGGCGTTCAATAAATTCTCGGTATTAATATCTTGCAACCTCTTTCAGTATTTTTTTGTTACTGGCCGCTAAGAGTCATTTATAGAATTAAAAAAAAAGTAAATATCGAATCGATATGTTCTTTAGTTTTTCTACAATTGCCGAACAAACATGAACACTATTAGTAGAGGATCCCAGTATAGAACGACCCTCACCGAACTGGTTAATGGATGAAAAGTATTTTATATTAAATTAAATATGTTAAGAAATATATTGCAAGTGGGTTGCCTAAAAAAATTCAGTCCAGTATATAATTAATTAAAAATTTAAGTTCTTTTTGCTACCCAATCTTAAAAAGGAGCTGCGTGGAAATCGATTTTCTGACGATGAAGCGTTGAAAGCAGCAGTGGAGGAGCATTTTGACACCAAAGATAAAAAATATTTTTATGAGGGATGAAAAAAAATAATAGTTCGATCTTTTAAGTGTATCGACATAGGGGGGGAGTATATTGAAAAATAAAAAATATTAAACCTATCGTATTTGTTTGTTTTCATTCATATACCGAGAATTTATTGAACGCCCCTCGTAAGCCAAATTTTGTAAGTGTATCGCTCCTTGAAAATCATAACGTCATTAAACGAAAAACACGATTTTTGGGTACGAGGCTTGAAAGTTTTCGAAATATTAAAACGTCTAAAACTACTTTATTTGTAATAAAAGTATCATTTTTATACTGTGTTTTGTTAAATACGTGACTATGCTTTTTACCGATAAGAGTAGATTCCGTCTTTTATGTTTTATTTATCTGATAATTGAATTTAAAGAAAATAATAATGTCACTATTCCATTAATTTTTGCTTAATGTCACTTTTCAAGCCTGTGATTTCCTAAACTTTAATTTAGTTTAAGGAACAATGACACTATATCTGGTTATTTGGAAGAAAAATCCATGTTTTTGTATAAAAACTCTTAAAGAAAACTTGTTAAATAACATTTATTAACGCAAAGGACTATCAGTCTCACAAACAGTTAATAATTTTATTTATTACACACCGTGACATTAATCAAGAAGTCACAAAATAATCAAACAAAAGTAATGTTGGAAGCAGCTTTTACCAGTTTTAACGGCTTTAAACATAAAACAGCATTTTTCAATTGACAAAACGAGTGAATTTATAGTAATTTGAGCTGGCAAAATTGACACTACATCGAAAATGACGATTAATAATGCTAAAAATCATTTTAGTTATTAAAACCACAATGTCATTTAAAGTACTAAAAATACAGTACATCTTTATTATTAGCCTGCATCAAGACTTGAAATTCAAAATAAAACGGTCATTATTGATATACTGGCATTTTAACAGTCTTAACACAAAGTATAACATTAAAAATTGCAAGAGGACAAGTGTCATTAAATCGAAAATTACACTATTGCTTTAAATTGAGTCTTGATATTGATACTACATTAAAAGTTCAAACTGACGTATTACGAATAAATACTGTATTCCATTGAAAAATGTTAGTACTTTCCATTTAATATCACATAATACCGTCATTAACCAGAAAATGACAACCTTCTTCACAAAATCCACTGAATTTCACTGTATTTCTAATGATAGTGACACTGTTCCAGAAAGGCGCGCGTCAATTTCCACTATTCGCCGTAATGACACTAGCGCCCCCTGCCGTTTTAAATAGAGCTAGAGCAATAGGTGTCTTTGTATCGCGTTCCTTACAATCACGTGATTTAGATGGCGTTGTTAACTCAAAAACGTCATTTTTTGGATAGTGACGTTATGATTTTCAAGGAGCGGTATGTCATATGTTTGATGTTTGTATTGTAGGTACTTATATGTGACGTTCCACGGGAAAAGGTACCTTATGGTTGGTATTGAGTTAAGCACAGATCCTAAATCTGTGTTAAATAAGCTATCTAATACAAAAAGAATCACGACCCTAAGTCCCATACTTTTTTTTTAAAAAAACATCAAACCTGCACATGCTAAAATTGCACTTTTGAGAAATCGTCAAAAGAAGTTTAAAACTAATCTTAAGTATGTTCCCGTTGGAAGTTATGGAGATGATGATTGATTATGTATCTCAAGGTAATTTTCTTTGGAAATCAGTAATGGTTTTATTAATGTGACTTCCAGGTCGTGAAAAATCAGCCTTTGATTAGAGCAAGTCGCTTATGAGAACAAAATTAAAAAAAAAAAAAATTCGGCCTGTTGTTTAACATATTGTAATCTGAACCATTGTATATAGTTAGAGATATTAGACTGCACATTTTGGGATAGAAATAAAATCACATTGTTAACGAAATATTTTTATTTTTATTAAAATGTCATTTTTATTATATGTTTCATCATTCCTATAATATTCACAATTTTCGTATAATGAGTTCTAAATTATATTTAATCAGTCTACACAAGTATCTCAAAAGTGTCATTATTATTCTACAAGTCGGATTTTTTTATTTATAAACGATTGAAGTTACGTAAAAATCACAAATTATTCCCATACATTTGAGAAAAGGTACCTTATGGCGGGCCATAAGCAAAAATTATTGATAATTACAGTATGGCACGATATTTACATTATTTATTGACAAATCTTGTATTAAGACAAAAAACTGAAGAAAAAAGGTTATTAGAAATTTACTTCAAATCTTGACCAATTAAGAGTAATTCTCAAATGTGACGTCTTACGTGAAAAGGTACCTTATGAGGGTTTCTAGTTACGGAGATATTCAATGTTGTGTAAAAATTGTGTTTTTTTTATTATGTATTTCCATTTAGTAAATTATATGTTACGACACGTCTTTGCCTATCTTAATTTTTGTTATAGGCGAATTAAAGGCTGAATAATATGCTTCTACAGTTTAGTACAAAAGGTACTTTATGGCGGTGTAATTTAAAAATGTTAGAAATACTTGTCGTAACTTGCTCAGTTTTTGTCCTTCATACCGCCGTGCCGTGGTATTATTTTGGCTACACCGCCAGTACCGCCACGCATCTGTCCTACTCTCACCAACACTTTACGTATCGTTCTCTCTCGGTCTTGCTGGCCGCTCGGAGTCTCAGCCGGCCGGCATGAGTAGTATTTGCTTACCTTTTCGTTCGAATAGTTGTGAGAAGTGTTCGTCGTGGATTTTAGCGTGTTTTAAATTAAAAATATTCTTTTTCTTAAGTGGTCAAAAATGATAGAAACCGCCAAAAAATGTCTTTTTTCGTATTTTTTTCGAAAAAATGAATAAAAACCTTTTTCTAAAATGGTCAAAATGATAGGCATTCGCCAGTGTTTTTTTATTTTTGTAATTTTTTAAAAAAAAACAAGGTTTTTCTAAAATGGTCAAAAAGTTTCACGATTCGCCAAAAACACGTTTTTATGTTTAAAAAAAAATGTTTTTAAGACTGTTTCTAAAAAGGTTGAAAGGGAAACATGACAAAAAATTATAGAAACCGCAAAAAAGTCTATTTTTGTAAGTTTTTTTGAAAAAAAAATTAAAAAACTTTTTCTAAAATGGTCAAAAATGATGGGCATTCGCCAGTGTTTTTTTTTTTATTTTTGTCAATTTTTAAAAAAAAAAACAAGGTCTTTCTAAAAATGGTCAAAAAGTTATACGATTCGTCAAAAACACTTTTTTATCTGTTTTAAAAAATGTTTAATTATTAAAAATTAAAAAAAACGACATACAAATGTATTTATTTTTATTTTTATTTTTTTTTCAATTCCGAATCTGTGGCACCCAGTGGCCCTTTCCTTCCAAATTTTCAGCTTTCTAGGATAATTTCGAAAATTTTTGCTTACCATTATGCAGGCCGCATGCTTGTTTGCCACCGTCGTGTTATAAAAAAGAAATAAGCAAAAGTTGCTAGTAAATTTTATTAATGAATTTTATCAACAGCTTTATCATTTTTGTATGTGATCCGCCATAAGGTACCTTTTCTACTAAACTTTGAACCCAATTTTTATATAGAAAAAAATATCGTACAGCAGTGAAACCAAGCTACAAATACACGTCTATTCCTATATTTTACAATTTTGCATAAAAGAAAAAAATGATGATTTTGAAGGATTTCACAAAACCGTTCATATCTCCGTTACTAGAAACCCTCATAAGGTACCTTTTCACGTAGGACGTCACATATTTGTCCGCGCATATTTCAAAAACTGTAAGTCGAATTGCAAAAAATCTTTTTTGGTTGGACTAGGTGTAGCCTAACTTATGGAACTGTGTAAGTTTCATCAAAATCAGTTCAGCAGTTACTGGTATAGCGAGTTCAGTGTGTTTCAAACACTAGGAAAACGTGTCGTTGGCATAACAGCGTAATTCAATACTTACTATTGAAATCATCGACACCTTTGCGCCGTCTCATCTTCCAGGGACCGAACTGAGAGCCGGTGCTGCTGCGGACTCGGCCGAGGGCCTCAAGCGGGGCAAGTAGGTATGCAGCCATAGGCAGTGGCTGCATATTTGAGCCATTTGGGGTAGAGACGTTGGGGCCGTGGGGATCCAGTGCATTCGCACTGTATAAACAAAATGCTCACAGACTTTATCGGGTATCTGGCGATCAGAGGGCTGGCTATTTCTTAGCTCAAAGAATCGGCATTGCCATTCAGCGTGGTTATGCCGCCAGCCTTCTGGGCACCCTGCCGTCCGGGAGAGACATGGGGGAGTTGTTTTATATGTAGGGTGTAATTTTATTTTAGGTGTTTTTAAATAAATACATTATTTTGAAATTAAGAAATAAAACAGTATTTTATAAAAAATTACTCCGACTTCAAAAAAGGAAGAAATCAAATATTTTTTTAAGATCGGTGCTAGCCTTAATATTTGGAATAAACGTAGTCATTTTGTAGTACTATACGGCACCGACCCCAAAAAAGAAGTTTTATTTCTTCCTTTTTTGAAGTCAGTTTAATTTTTTTAAATTTCTCTACACTGAACTCTCAATCTACTTTACGTCACACCTGGCCATACAGTGGCAATAACCGCCCGCTACGCGTGCGGAAAATCCCACTTCATGGCCTGGAGGAGACGTAAAATTTTGTACTTACCACAGGGGGTACGTAGTGTTGCGCCGGTGGTATAGGTCAAAACTTTAAACGTGATTTTCCGTGCTTTAGAAGCGTTTTCAGCAGGCTGAAAAGTGATTTCAGGCCGTTTCAGAGGTGGCTCTTTCACATACTAGAAGATTGAAAATTCACCCTAGTTGCCGTTGTTTTCAGGCGCCTGAAACATGTTTTCAGTCCGTTTCAGGGCACCCTCTATCAGATGGCGCAATAACCTGAAAACCCGTTTTCAGGCGTTTTCAGGACCCCTTATGGGCCTTTGAAGTACACTTCAGTATATGGCGAAATTTCACAAAGGAGTGAAAGAGATAGCACTATTAGAGAGAGACAGCTATATTGAGAAGGTTCGAGAAGTGTGTGAAAGAGACAGAACCAGAAAGGGATAGCAATAGTCGGGAATGTTCCAGCCGAATCGAACATCGAACAATCTAGATTGCCTAGAACACTCGCGGTGCGTCATTGACCGAGGGGTCGCCGACCGGCCTTGGACTTTGGACCGTACATTCGAGGTAGGATTTCTCCGGAAAATTCGAGAGCAAGGGTCTCCGGATATATAAGCCGCGCGTCACCGACGCCACAGTTTTTTTTGAACTAACAGCGATACAGTGCGAATCTCGAAGCGAATAGTGTGACAAATAAATAAGTGCGATATAGTGAAGTGATTTAGTACAGTGATTTATTAAGTAAGTAAGACTTGTTAATTAGTAATTCTGTAATAAAGTTTGCATTTTTAATTAGTGGTTAATTAGTGTATTTTCTATCACGTTACCTACCCCACGGACGTAACATAAAGAAAAATCACACATTTATTACCCTTGCCTTCGATTCGGGGGCCAAATACCTGCGATCTGAGACATTCTTTGTTTTGCCGCCCTAGGTAAGTAATGTTCTATAGTTGAATGGGAAATATTTCCAGTAGCAACATTTTTATAATATAATAGCTCATTTTTCGAAAAACACTCTTCTTCAATAAATTAATCCCAAGTTCACGGTAGACGAGTTTTGATATTGTAAATATTTCACAAAGAGTGTCAAAAAATAGATTTCAAGCTAAAGTGGAATTTCAATTATTAAAACGAGTTTAGTAACAGATATACAGGATAATAACGATGAGAAATTTTAACCATTTGTACGAAAAATAGTAGGATTTCTTTGATTAATATCAGGGCATTAGGTAGTCGCTACCCTTAAGGCTTTCAGTCGTAATCCTTTTATCTTTTCATGATGGCCCTTACCCAAGTACTATAGATATAAGAAATCAAAGATAAGCATTGTCATTCAGCATCGCAATGCTGTTAGCCTGGGTAGTAGATATAAGCGCCGACGGCCAATTTCACGGCGGCGGCGTGGACTGAATATTTCCTCGGCGGCGGCGGCGTCGCGGCGGCGTAGCCTTTGTTCTTAATATTTTTATTAAAGCCCGATTTGTATGAAAAAAATGAGGAAAACGAGATTTTGATGCCAAAGTAAGCTGTATTTTATCCTTATCAACGAACGGAGGACATAAACAACCGTAATTGTTAATTTTTACACCTAAAATTGGATGTGCGTGTGTTTAAGAAGAATTACATAGTCGTTTTGTAAATATCTTTTACGCGTTGTTAACATCAATAGTAGTCTATATAAATGAACGAATGTTCACTCAACTAAATAATAGACGCGAATGAGCGAGCAAACGCGAGCGGGCTACGGGTGCGAGCGAGAATGCAAGCCTCAATTGGTTGTGGCGGCGCGCCGCAGTTAATTATTTACTTTTATGCCACACCTGGCCATATCGCCGCTATACTTACTCAACCACGTATCTACTCCAATAGTTTCATAGGAAAATCGCACTTTTCTACTCGTAACACAGGTGCGTTTTCTATCAAACTATTCGAGTAGATACGTGGTTGAGTAAGTATAGCGACGACACGCTGCGCTTACGAACAAAGCCGCTTTCTGGCCAAATGTAGACATAAAATGATGTACACAACACGGGAGGTAATAAAGAAAGCCCTCGATCGCATATTTACGTCCCTCGCTTGCAGCTTGGGCCGCAAACTTCTGCGGTCTCGGCCTTTCTTTGTATTACCATCCTAGTTGTGTAATGTACTATAATTATATAGTTTATGCCCTGCTCACAAGCTATGTCTGTTACCTTAGTTCTTCCACGATTTTCCTCATGTCTGATTCGATCGCGTAAAGAGGCTCCGACCATAGCTCTCACCATGGCACGTTGAGCGACACATTAAGTGGCAATGGGCTGGGTATATAGCTCGAAGAACTGAAGGCCGATGGACGTAAAAGTTCTCGAATGGAGACCATAAATCGGAAGATGCAGCATAGGTCGGCCCTCACAAGATGGTCTGACGACCTGATTAGGGTCGCCGGAAGTCGATGGAGGCACGAGGCGCTTGCGACCGTTCGTTGTCTTTGGGGGAGACCTATGTTCATGGACGTATCGAGGCTGATATAACAAAATGGAAATGTGGTGTACTTTACCCGCATTAAAAATAAATAAAAAATATCATGTTCGCTGCGTAAATTGACAAGAAAGTCCTGCTACTCTTACTACTTAAATAGTGTCTTCGTATCTTTTCTAAAAACATTTTCGCTATCGGCCATTTCATTACATTGCTTCTTTACTCTGTTACTTGCACCTGCGCTATCGGATTCCTATTATTCATCGGAAAGCTTCTTAGAAAGTGAAACGAAATCTGCTTCAATTAGGCAACGACGAACGTTTGGAGTTTAATAACTGGAATTGATAAACTAACATGATAAGTGAATTTCATACTAACGTATCCTGAAACCATTCATGGGTGATGTTTTATTACATTTTATTTCAGCTATACTATGGATAACTGGCAATATGTGACGTTCCACGGGAAAAGGTACCTTATGGTTGGTATTGAGTTAAGCACAGATCCTAAATCTGTGTTAAATAAGCTATCTAATACAAAAAGAATCACGACCCTAAGTCCCATACTTTTTTTTTAAAAAAACATCAAACCTGCACATGCTAAAATTGCACTTTTGAGAAATCGTCAAAAGAAGTTTAAAACTAATCTTAAGTATGTTCCCGTTGGAAGTTATGGAGATGATGATTGATTATGTATCTCAAGGTAATTTTCTTTGGAAATCAGTAATGGTTTTATTAATGTGACTTCCAGGTCGTGAAAAATCAGCCTTTGATTAGAGCAAGTCGCTTATGAGAACAAAATTAAAAAAAAAAAAAATTCGGCCTGTTGTTTAACATATTGTAATCTGAACCATTGTATATAGTTAGAGATATTAGACTGCACATTTTGGGATAGAAATAAAATCACATTGTTAACGAAATATTTTTATTTTTATTAAAATGTCATTTTTATTATATGTTTCATCATTCCTATAATATTCACAATTTTCGTATAATGAGTTCTAAATTATATTTAATCAGTCTACACAAGTATCTCAAAAGTGTCATTATTAAATAAATAAATAAATAAATAAATAAATATTAGGGGACAATCTTACACAAATCGAACTAGCCCCATAGTAAGCTCAATAAGGCTTGTGTTATGGATACTAGACGACGATATATTTAATAGATACAAATACTTAAATACATAGAAAACATCCATGACTCAGGAACAAATTTCGTGCTCATCGCACAAATAAATGCCCTTACCGGGATTCGAACCCAGGACCTCGTGCTTCGTAGGCAGGGTCACTACCAACTAAGCTAAAGCGGTCGTCAAAAAAAAAAAAAAATCGTCAAAAATTATTATTCTACAAGTCGGATTTTTTTATTTATAAACGATTGAAGTTACGTAAAAATCACAAATTATTCCCATACATTTGAGAAAAGGTACCTTATGGCGGGCCATAAGCAAAAATTATTGATAATTACAGTATGGCACGATATTTACATTATTTATTGACAAATCTTGTATTAAGACAAAAAACTGAAGAAAAAAGGTTATTAGAAATTTACTTCAAATCTTGACCAATTAAGAGTAATTCTCAAATGTGACGTCTTACGTGAAAAGGTACCTTATGAGGGTTTCTAGTTACGGAGATATTCAATGTTGTGTAAAAATTGTGTTTTTTTTATTATGTATTTCCATTTAGTAAATTATATGTTACGACACGTCTTTGCCTATCTTAATTTTTGTTATAGGCGAATTAAAGGCTGAATAATATGCTTCTACAGTTTAGTACAAAAGGTACTTTATGGCGGTGTAATTTAAAAATGTTAGAAATACTTGTCGTAACTTGCTCAGTTTTTGTCCTTCATACCGCCGTGCCGTGGTATTATTTTGGCTACACCGCCAGTACCGCCACGCATCTGTCCTACTCTCACCAACACTTTACGTATCGTTCTCTCTCGGTCTTGCTGGCCGCTCGGAGTCTCAGCCGGCCGGCATGAGTAGTATTTGCTTACCTTTTCGTTCGAATAGTTGTGAGAAGTGTTCGTCGTGGATTTTAGCGTGTTTTAAATTAAAAATATTCTTTTTCTTAAGTGGTCAAAAATGATAGAAACCGCCAAAAAATGTCTTTTTTCGTATTTTTTTCGAAAAAATGAATAAAAACCTTTTTCTAAAATGGTCAAAATGATAGGCATTCGCCAGTGTTTTTTTATTTTTGTAATTTTTTAAAAAAAAACAAGGTTTTTCTAAAATGGTCAAAAAGTTTCACGATTCGCCAAAAACACGTTTTTATGTTTAAAAAAAAATGTTTTTAAGACTTTTTCTAAAAAGGTTGAAAGGGAAACATGACAAAAAATTATAGAAACCGCAAAAAAGTCTATTTTTGTAAGTTTTTTTGAAAAAAAAATTAAAAAACTTTTTCTAAAATGGTCAAAAATGATGGGCATTCGCCAGTGTTTTTAGGGTTCCGTAGCCAAAATGGCAAAAACGGAACCCTTATAGTTTCGTCATGTCCGTCCGTCCGTCTGTCCGTCTGTCCGTATGTCACAGGCATTTTACTCAAAAACTACATGATGGATATTGATGAATTTTGGAATATAGGTGTCTTGTATGAGCCGCTACTTAGTTTGGTAGTTAAAAATCTAAAATAAATATTTTTAGGGGGGGCACTCCATACATGTTACACACATTAAAAAAAAATTTTTTCAGCAAATATCAAAGTGTGGTACATAGTTCGACAGCTCTTTCAAAAACACTATAAGGTTTCAAAGTAATGTTTTTGATCAAGTGAATATATTTGGAAATAATCGCTCCGAAAGTTGTGTAAATTGTGTCCCCCCCCCTCTATCTTCTAAACCGTGTGCCCGAAAAATATGAAAAAAATCACGAAGGTAACGCTTAATTATTACTTTCAACGAAAATTATTTTCAACTAGATCGGATTAACCGTTTTTGAGTTATTGTCGATAAACTGCGCTTCTCAACAAAAGGACTTAATTGCTATGAAGATACGCTCTTTTGTTGTTGTACTTTTTTAACATCGTATTTTTATTTTACCTTATAGTTACGGCTATGGAACCCTACACTGAGCATGGTCCGACATGCTCTTGGCCAGTTATTTTTTTTATTTTTGTCAATTTTTAAAAAAAAAAACAAGGTCTTTCTAAAAATGGTCAAAAAGTTATACGATTCGTCAAAAACACTTTTTTATCTGTTTTAAAAAATGTTTAATAATTAAAAATTAAAAAAAACGACATACAAATGTATTTATTTTTATTTTTATTTTTTTTTCAATTCCGAATCTGTGGCACCCAGTGGCCCTTTCCTTCCAAATTTTCAGCTTTCTAGGATAATTTCGAAAATTTTTGCTTACCATTATGCAGGCCGCATGCTTGTTTGCCACCGTCGTGTTATAAAAAAGAAATAAGCAAAAGTTGCTAGTAAATTTTATTAATGAATTTTATCAACAGCTTTATCATTTTTGTATGTGATCCGCCATAAGGTACCTTTTCTACTAAACTTTGAACCCAATTTTTATATAGAAAAAAATATCGTACAGCAGTGAAACCAAGCTACAAATACACGTCTATTCCTATATTTTACAATTTTGCATAAAAGAAAAAAATGATGATTTTGAAGGATTTCACAAAACCGTTCATATCTCCGTTACTAGAAACCCTCATAAGGTACCTTTTCACGTAGGACGTCACATATAGTCAATGAATTTCATGTGTATTTAATATGAAAAATACTTAACTAATTGTCAAGCTTTGTTTTTTGAATATTTACGATTATTTCCTTATTCAACAATCATGTTAACTAATTATATGCATACCGAGTAGTTAAAACTAGAGAAATGTATCTTTTTCTTCTTAGTATATGTTAGTCCACTGCTGGATTATACGAGTATGACTCTTGTATTGATATTTAGATATAAATAATTGCCTTAGAAGTGTATATAATAATTATACTGTTAAATACCTAATTAAAATCTGTTACATTTCAAATCCGAAATGAAACATTAAATGATGTAATTAAAGTTAATTTGAAAATTAACTTGATATTATATAAATAAAGTTCAACATAGTATTTCTATTGACCTAGTTAATTAAATCTACCCTTGCTTGTTTAGACAATAAAGTTTTACCTATATGGTACTGTAAGTAACTTTCTGTGTTAGAGATGCATATCTACATAAAACCATGACTCATTTAATGCCTCGACAGTCTCTAATGCACATTGTGCAAGCTTTTTTCAGTTTATATAAGTGTTTTCATGGCAATGCACTTGTTTGTGGCCGTATTGTATAAGAATTTACCAACAATGTTATTTCTAATATTTTTTCTGGGTCTTGGAGTGAAAGCAAAAATTAATCCTAACGGTCCCACCGTAGTCAGTGATTTTTCAAACTGCGTGAATGAATTGGTCGACATGAATTTTGTGCAACCTGGACTCATTTATGTTGTAAATACTGATAACGTCAGCACTCCGGTAGCTGCAATAAGGAATTCCATACTAAAGACCGTACATGCAAAACTTAACTACTCGGTTAAAGTATCTAAACCTACAAAGAATGATAAAGGAATGTGTATTAAAAATGATGATAAAGTCATGGAAACGAATTTTGGATTATTCATGGATAACTTTGAAGCTACACCTCTAGCCGACTACTTTATTGCAATCGTAGAAGAGTTTAAGGATTTCACTTACATCGTTAGTAGAATTACTCGAACACGAAGTTGGAACTCACATGCTCTATTCATCTTAGTATACTTCGGAATCACTAATTCTGATGATCAGAATATTAAACATGCAGAAGATATGATATTTTGTCTGTTTAAAGTTAATGCTGTAAACGCGGTTGTGATTATACCAGAAGATAGTAATGTTCGAAAAGCGAAAATTTATGGTTGGAAACCTTACGATCCACCAAAATATTGCGGATACTACAATGAATCGATAAGAAATAGACTGTTTGTAGAAAACGTTTGTGAACGTGGTGTTGTTAAGTACCCAAAGAAGGTTTTTGAATCAAAAGTTCCAAGTGATATGCAGGGATGTGCCTTAAAAGTTCTTGCCTTGGAACGACAGCCTTTTGTAAGTAAAAATCCTGAAGATCCTAATATTGAAAAATTGTTGATTAACCAGGTAGCTAAACGATATAATGTTTCTCTTCGTTATGAAGTCCTTAATTCATTTCGAGGTGAGAAGTTGGACAACGATTACTGGGATGGTGCGTTGAGCAACTTGACGTCTAATAAAGGTCATATACTCTTAGGAGGTATATTTCCCGATGATGAAGTTCATCAAGATTTTGAATGCAGTTCAACTTATTTAGCTGATTCCTACACGTGGGTTGTTCCTAGAGCATTACACCAGCCATTATGGTTGGCTCTATTTGTGATATTTCAACAAACGGTGTGGTGGTCAGTTATAGCCTGTTTTATTTTTATAGCCTTAAGTTGGAAACTTATAGCAAAACTGAGCAGAGATCCGACTTACAGGACCAACTTCGACCATTACTTCATCAACACATGGATCAGTAACTTGGGATTTTGTGCTTTTTCCCGGCCAATTACCCACAGTTTGCGTTTATTTTATGTTTTCCTAAACATATATTGCATTTTATTGCTGACCGCTTATCAGACAAAACTGATTGATGTCTTGACGAACCCATTTTTCGAATATCAGATATCAACTGTTGAAGAATTGGTGGAAAGTGGCATAAAGTGTGGTGGCTCTGAAGAATTGCATGATCTTTTTGAAAACTCCACTGATCCTTTTGACATTCATCTTCTGGATGAATGGGTGGATGTTGTCGATATAAAAGAAGCGATGTTAGATGTAGCACTGCACCGAAACTTTTCTCTCTTGTGCAGTCGTTTGGAATTGGCACATATTTCTGCAATACTGCCTGATTTGAGTGACCAGTTTGGGAATTATAGATATTACGCATTTCCGAGCAACGTGTTTAGCGTACCTTTAGAAATGGTGTCTCTGAGAGGTTTTCCATTTATGAAGCATTTTTCAAGCACATTATCGTATTTTCGTCAGTATGGTGTAAATGAAAGAGTACGAGCATATTTTGCGGGTTATTTGCTGCGACTGCGAGGTCGACAGCTGGATAAATTAGAAAGCAGTAAAAGTAAGACAGCTGCTTTGTCTCTTCAAATCCTACAAGGAGGATATTTAGCCCTTACATTTGGTTATGTATGTGGTACGGTGGTGCTTATTGTGGAAATTGTTGTCAACACACAATATGTTAAGAATATTAAATTATTCAAATAATCTGTGTAAACAATGGTTTTATAAGTCAAACTGCATAATATTATTTTACAATTTTTTATTCCATAGGTATGTATGTGCATAAATTACAAAACCATGTACAGATGTAGTGCAAAATGATTTTCCATCGGGAAAACTCGGATCTCAATCGGAATACGATGGCACCCGAACTGTCAATCAATGATTGTATTAAATGAGTGACGTTTTCATATCCATTAATATGAAACTTTATTGTTTAGTGTCAAATTTCAAAGTGAAAAATGGCGGCTGTAAGATGGGTACTGAAGCTGATTGAGAGAGCAAGAAAAATACGAACTTTTTCGATAAAATACCATGGAAAATCATTTTGCACTACTACATCTGTATAATGCTATTTTATTACTGTACAATTATTAAATTATCGATATTTAATTTTACACCTTATTTCTAAAGACTAGCAACTACGTGGATGGAATTATTTCAAAGTCCTTAAATCTATTCTTAGTAATCTTCTTATTATTGCCACAGTAATAATATTTAATCTCATTAAGTTCCGAAAATATTCAAACCATTGCCATTTATTGTCATAATAAGTACATGAGTTTTTTAAATAAATTTAAAATGACCTCACAATTTCGTTAGGATCCCAAATATATTATTTAATTGAAACATTTGCTTTTCGAATTGTATACTCGTTATCCATGCTTTTGAATCATGTACTGTATAGCTATATAAGTAACATAATATAATAACAAATATTGTTTCTTCTTCATGTACTATATTCTTCTTTATTTGGCTTTATGTCCAAGACTGAGTAATGTCTTTTATGCCACACCTGGCCATAAAGTGGCTTTTTCCGCACGCTGCGCGTACGGAAAAAGCCGCTTTCTAGCCAAGTGTATACATAAAATGATGTACACAACACGGGAGGTAGCAAAGAAAGCCCTCAATCGCATATTTACGTCCCTCGCTTGCAGCTCTGGCCGCAAACTTCTGCGATCTCGGCCTTTCTTTGTATTACCACCCTAGCTGTGTAATGTACTATTTCTGCCCTCCGGCCAGAAAGCATCACCTTGCCGGCCGCTGCGCTAAATGAAGATCTTTCTGGCTCCGTCGAACAGAAAATTTGAATACAAACCTTGGCCAGTAAAGTAAAAAATGTCTATCTTAAAGTAATGTAAGAAATGGCTTCGAGACATTTCTTACTTTACTGGCCTCGGTATGTAATTTACCATTTAGTGAATAAAGCAACCTGAGATCGACATTGGCAAAGTGGTGATACTACTTTTGTCGCCAGTTGCTATTTTATGAGGTGTTTTCGGAAAAAGAATGATTATTGAGTGTTAAGTACCTACATATTTAAATAATAGTTTACTACTTAGGAAAGATAAAGAGGAATGAATGAATTATCAGATACGTTTATTCAGATCATTGGTTTTTGCCATTATATAGAGGTCAAAGTAGTTTAATACAATACTGTTAATAAGATGCGTTTAAACAGTTCAGTAAAGTTTTTGTAGGCATTTTTGTGACAGTGCAAGTGTTGTTACATGATAATCATATTTACACCAAGTAAATACAAAACCATTTCTTTAAATCTAGTTACACTTACCGTTTCAAATTCAACAAAAAAAAACTTTCGAACTAAAGTTATTTTAAATGTGTGCACAAAAACGCTCGAGTCAATTTCCATAATATTATCATAATTGAATGTCCAATTGCACATTCACACAGTTTCAAATTCAAATAGCTAAAGTTTCTCTCCGTCCAAATGTTGCACGTTATAGTATGAATGGTCGGGGAACCGCTCTAGTTCGATATAGTCCGTTTCTGTGCACAGAAGGCGTTCTAGCATGGAGACCACTTCCTTGAAGTCTGGCCGGGAGGAGGCCTCGGCCTCCCAGCAGTAGTACATTATGTTATAGAGCTCTCGACGACAGTGCTCTGGTTTCTCCAGGCGATGACCTTCTCGGACCTATAAAAAGAGGGAAAAGTTGCAGAATGACAAAATGAAAACGCGAATATGGAGACTCGGTATGAGTTACCCTCCCATAGGATAAACTGACCTATTTAAAATCGGCGAAAAAATGCAAAATTTTAAATAACCGACTTCAATCTACATTCAATTAACAAGTGTAAGCCTATGATATTTGAAAAGTCCCCTCAATTTCTTCAACATCTCATTATCAGATGACCTTTTCAAATAAATAAAAAAATCAAAACCAATCCAACGGTCTTTGAGTAATCGATAAAATACATTAAAAACATAGACGACTAACTGAGAACCTCCTTTTTACCCGACTGCGGCGAAGCCCAAAGGAGGGTTATTTATGTTTGTTAAAAAACAGGCTTTTCGTTAAGCAAGTATTTACCGGGATACGTAATAGGCTACTTGATGACAGTTCAAATCAGCTTCTTTTTATGAAGTGTCAAAACGCTCCGAAAGTATGCAGTTTTGTGACGTCATGCTCAACATGGTGCCTTATTTTTAGTTTTCGTCATTGTAAAATCGTTGATGGCACGAAAATAAGTTTGAATGATTTTATCCGGGCTGTTTTGGAAGCGTTATTTGCTGGTTAGAGTTAATGAATTTATTTTGATTGTTGTCAAATACCCTATTCTTCAGCTATGGAATGGATATCTCTGAATTGATTATAATGATACTGAATTATTGAATCGTCGTATACTGTAGCATACCTACTATTATATAATTATATACCTAATTGGAGGACTGAGTATTATGGAAATTTATTTGAACATATTTTTGTTTTATTAGCTGATTAAAGTTAAAAGAAATGTTTTTGATTGAAAATAAACAGATACGGCCGTATCTGTTTATTTTCAATCTAAAACATTTTAATAACGAATACCTAGCGGTTATAGGTTCTACAAAAAAATATCCCGTCAAAAACATTACATGTAAAAAGATGCAAGTCTCGCAATGCAGTTCTCCTACAACAAAAATGTTTTGAGATGTTAAATCAGGTCAGTACCGGGGGGTATCAACAGAACTCGTTTTCCACCGACTTGCTTATTATTAGTACTATAAAATGTGTTCCTCCACGGTTAAATAATAGGCAAATCTAGTTCTGTTGATTTGATACCCCCTGACACTGACTTGGTTTAACATTATAGGTATCTCAAAACTTTTTTGCTGTAGGAAAACTGCGATGCAACACTTGCATCTTTTTACATGTAATGTTTTTGGTGGAATCTCGTTTCTTTTTGTAAGTAGTCTTCCTTTATTTATTACATTCCAATCCATTCTATTTCCAATTTGAACTACAAAACTTACTTTGTAATCGCATGTATTTGTACAGGATTACAAACTTATGTATACAGTTGTGACTGAAATTGCAATATTTTTAGGTTTTGTATGACTTGATAGGCTAAAAACTAACTATGATTTAAATTTGGACCTTGTACGAGTAGGTCTGCTAGAAGAAGAATTATGATAATCATCAGTCAGTCAGTCAGTGACAAAACTAAGGAACTTTGACGTGCAATAGTTCTTAAACTGCACGTTTAAATTGAATGATAATGAGAACATATTTACGTCTTATTGTGCCCTATAATATCCCTGAAATTTCAGGGTTCTAGCTTTAGCTAGTACAAAATTACGGGAGGTTGAAAATGGCCTGAATGGCTTCGAGAAAAGTATGGTACGGCCGTGCCTTTCTCTTGCTCGACTTGGCGGGGGCACTGCCGTGCCCCCAGATACGAAAATGTTCATAGCAGTAGTTACTCATTCACTTAGTGTTTCGAAGAAATAATTGAAACGGAAACAGTTTGGATCACTTTGGATTTAAGTATAGAGCAAATTATATTCTTGGTATTTCGTGCATTATATTGTTATAATCACTCACTTCCAAAATGTATTATAAGAAAAAAAAAACAAAAGATTATCATTTACCCGCGGGTTCGCGAACTTTAACGACCTATAAAGTACCCTATGTGTGAATTATGGACAAGACACTTGTACATACGTTGTATGGATTGAACTAAAATTCGGCATAAAAGTAGAAGAAGCCTTGGATTGAAACATCGCTTACTCAATAGTACATGGTTCTATTGACAATGTTCAAATTTCAATTCGTTAAAGCTGAAACATAGAATAGGGCACCATAATATAATATTTACATAGAAGCAGTGATATGATACTTTATATCCCATCCAAAAGTACCTTTGGAATTATAACGGAATTAGAGCAGGCGAAGCTGCAGTTGGCACAATGCCCTACTAAACATTAGATCGAAACAACATACGAGTATTACTCATATTTACAACTTACTAACTAAATAAACCTAAGTTAACCTATTTTGAACTAAATTCAATGTACAAATGTCCCCTATGTCGCCTGCTGTAGGTAGGATGCCCATAAGGCTAGCTACGTTGCTTTGCTGGACGGCAATGACTATCCTGACCGAGGAACGAGCCAGCTATGATTACTGCAGGAACGGATAAGCAGGTACCTCAATTTTTGAAACAGAGTAGTTGCTCCCAAACCCCATTGACCCAGGGTTACTACGGCAAACGCCGCAATTTTTTCAGCCTAACCTTTCAGCTTGGTGGGTCAATTGCAGAAAAATGTACCTTGTACTTTTTAACCACTTCCAAAAGAAGGACGGTTCTCAATTCGTCTGTATGTTTTTTCTGTCTGATCATGGTGTGTCTTGTACCATTTTACTCAGAATCATGAGCACTTTTCATTTATGAAATAAAAAAGTTGTCCAAAATGTCCCAACTTTTCCGTACAAATTTTGAATTTCTCAGTTTCGTTACGCCCAAACTAAATATAGGGAAAAAGTCGTAACGAAACTGAGTTTTTTTTCTCAGTTTCGTTACTATTTCTAAAAAATGGGATATTTTGGACCACTTTTTATTATTTCATAAATGAAAAGTGCTCATGATTCTGAGTAAAATGGTATAAGACACACCATGATCAGACAAAAAAAGTAAAAGTTACATTTTTTCTGCAATTGGACCCTGGTAGGAAAATTTCGAGGTTTGCCTACCTTCCTCATGACGTCACCGGCCGACAACCCAGGGTAGGGCGTGGAGCCTAGAGTGACGATCTCCCACAGAAGCACGCCGAAGCTCCAGATGTCGGACTTAACGCTAAATATGTCGTCATACAGCGATTCTGGCGCCATCCACCTGGAATTTGAAACAAATATCTCATTGCTTCTTTTTTTCAGGTTTGATTAACAGTTAAGGTCTCCACGTCGTCGGCAGTTGTTGTACGTCTAGAGCTCTACTCTACCCTCAATGGGTAAGGGCATGCTATATTTTTTTCTGTGTATTCGGCCAGCCCGCGGAATAGGGATGACGACTGGGTTAAAACTATATGATTCTATTTAGTCCGTCAGTTAGATTATGGAAAAATATGGGACACGTATTTTTTGGTTTATCAAAATATTAAACATCGACAAAGTTATAGATCATCAAACTTCTGGATTGGGGGCTTGTGACGTTACTCCTAGGTGAAAATTGTACCAAGGAGTGACGTCACTCGAAACTTTTAAACACTCTATCCTCGATATTTTTTGTTTGTCAAACAAAAGAAAAAAATCGTGTACAATATTTTTTAATAATCCAACTGACGGACTAAACAGTTTTTTTATTCGTCTAGCCCAGTGTAGGTATCATAGGGGAAAATTAAAGTCAATAACCCGTTGGCTTGGTCACATTGAGACACTAGAGGAAAATCTTAACCTTATAACACCATACCTAGGCCGACATTCTGTCGGACGCCCCAGGTATCGCTGGAGAGACATGGAACAGGTAGATTTTCATGAACTTCATACTATCAATTGGCAAGAAATAGCGCGAGAAGAATGGCGAGCTCTCGTATCGGAGACCATGACTTATTTTGCGTCGCTTAGCCGACGAGCTAAATAAGCAAATGTCCTGTATATTTATTGTTATTCTAAACTTACTTCACGCAACCCTTTTAACCCAAACTTTAAATAATTGACCCCAGCATCCCCTAACGTTACTGTCGTCGACAATAATACGTATTTATTTGATATGGGACACGCATAAGCAGAGACCTTACTACTGATAGAACTAGAGTGGTATCGATAATTTCGCATGCATATCGTTTCATTATTTTATGCCACACCTGGCCATAAAGTGGCTTAAGATATAAGATACAAGAAATCAAAGTACATAGAAAAATTAAATGGCGCTCACCTGTGAACAGACCGGGAATCGAACCCGGTACCTCTGGATTTCCGGCCCAGCGAATCAACCATTCGTCCACCGTTACACCCAGTAAACACCCTCAATTTTGCCATCTACTTTGACTTCCGTATCATCTTAATTTTTTAAAGCGCCATTTAATTTTTCTATGTACTTTGATTTCTTGTATCTATATATGTTGTAAAAACACTTTAGGTGTAAATGAAGTACTATTTATGAAGGGTTTCATATTCATAGGGAGTGTCAGAATGGATGGTGCCATTTCAATTTAAGTGGGAACGTGTCATCTCGTACGTGCCTCGAATTCCAAATTATCTGTATTTTGCCTCGTAAGTGAAGGAAATTACATGTTCAAAAGGCAAGTACTTGTTTATTTTTCAATTTATGTGAACACCAGATTATTTTCTAATTCCAATTACTAATTCTTCCTCGTCACCATTGTAAATGCATAATAGTGTACGCTTTCTTTATATGTAGGTGTTTATGAAATGCTTTACTAACTTTACTAATCCATCAAAAACGTGCTTATACTGAAATCTGTTTAAGGATTTAATTATACCTATAAACTTAATGGAGATGTAAATTGTCTCTGCGGTGATCTTTTTTGGCTTATGAGAATGAGCCAAAGCAGTTATGATTTTTTAAAGATTTGCTATTGCATCTAAATGTTCTATTTAAGCAAAAAATTAAAAATTAAGTACTTAAATGGCTCGGACGGGACTTAATATCGGGATGTCTCCACGGCTCCGAGCCAACACGAGTGACTTTTCTTTAATAACTACTGAACCCTCCGCTTAAATCATCGAATTCTTCAATATGTCGCTTCAAGTTTTTATACGCCTTTAGTCCCTCCTGACCCATTTTTTTTTATTTTCGTTTCAATAAAACATCCAAAGCCGTTAGTTAATAATGAGGTATTACCGTATCGGCAGCCGGCCGTCGCTCTTCCTCTCGTAGACGTGCGTGCCGGCCACGTCCCGGGCGAACCCGAAGTCTGCCACCTTGCACATGCGCTCTTCAGTGATCAGCACGTTTCTTGCGGCCAGGTCTCGATGAATAATCTGTAAAAAGGTTAAAAATAAAGAACATTTTGAATGTTGGGAATCAAACTCGATTCGCATAAGGCACTTGTTCCACCGCCGGCGAGTAGCAAGTAACATTACGCGGTGACGAGGTACCGTGTGGTCGATCTCTTTCCAGATTTTATTTTATTTTATTAGGCCAGGTAACAAAGTGTAAACTAATAATTACAAATACATGAAATGCGTTCTAAGACTATGACTAAATCTACACTTCTATAAATACCTAGCACAGCATTCATAAGACAGCACAGAACTAATGTTTTAAACCTAAAAGTAATATTCTCTAAAGGCAAAAAATTACATTTTAACACTTAACTAAGAATACAAGAATATTTTTATATGATGTAACTTAAATAGTAAGTGAGACTGTGAGATCAAGTACGAGATAATGTGGTAATACAATGTTTAAAGCTATTAATTCGTAAATAAAAAATGTCTACTTCGTTGCAGATCTTATCGTAAGAAGTACACAATATGCGAGCTAGTGGACTATGTTGTGATACATTATTGCTGGCTATTGGTACAAACGAAGACACAGTTAAGTGACCATCAGTAGACCTTAATACATTGTAATAAGGGTGATAAGTGGTCAGTTAGCAGTGTCTTCGATTATACTAAAAAATGTTCAGGTTTTCGACATGGCTTGGAATATACTCGGAAGTTAATATTGCTTATAAGGCTAGATCTGCAATCTAATGCTACTCGTCCAATTTTACTCAGTCACTGGCGGTAAGACAACTGTATACTTGCGACACAGCACGTACTTAACAGCCAACGGCAACGTGCAGCTGTAAAGCAGTGCATTGTACGTGTATTTTCATTGGCTGTTATCATGTCGTGAGCGAATTGTACTATCTATGCAGATTAATCATCAGTATGTATACGACCTGCCGCTGGATACAGGCCTACTCTCAGGATGTGACAAAACTTGGAATCCAGTAGGCTTATAATGCTACGCTTTGTCACACGATAAATAAATGATAAAGCATCACACTATTTGTTAGAACGTGACGGATGCTTTAGCACTTATTTATCGCGTGACAAAGCGTAGCATCCTAAGCCCTACAGTAGGCTTATGGTGCTACGCTTTGTCGCGATAAATAAATGATAAAGCATCCGTCACTCTCACACACTATTTGTCAGAACGTGACGGACGCTTTATTATTTATTGATCGCGTGACAAAGCGTCGCATCATAAGCCTACAGATAAAGAAAGTAGGCCCCAAATAATTTTTCCTCCGTCTAATTAGAGTTTATATATACATTTATGGTATTTTTTTGAGCTGGTGCTAATTGGTTTTGTTGGATGTAGTATATTTTAGCTTGAATTTTAACATTATAGTTAGAGTAATGTTTAAAAAATAATAAAATATAACAGTCTTTTAGGTAACAATATGAAAGGCTCTTACATTAATTACATTACCTATAAACTAACTAAAAACAAGTACATACATAGATAGGGACAATTCTATAAGAATACATATGAATGTGCATTTAGATGACACATACTAAGCAGACACACTAAGGAATTTCAGTTCTACTGGCAAAGAAATTACGCGTGTTATAAAAGTTCAAAAAGCTTTTTGTTTTACATTTTCCACAAGGTTCTTTTTATTTCGACTTGAAACGTCCCTCTGAAAACTTTGAGCGAAATTTAACAATATTTAGAAGTCGCTCTGATTCTTATAAATAAATATTTGTATGGAATTAATTTAGGTAGTCGCCGAATACCTTGCAATGCCCTAATTTCAAAATTATCGCGAGCACAATCTACCTTTTTAGTTTTTGTCACATTCGCAATAGGCTACTTGACAGTGTGAAAAATAATGGAAGAATTATGAATATATGTATTAATTATAAGTATTAAAACCAATTTACGTAAATATTACTAAAAATAAATGGATAATTTATTTATAAAACTCGGATGAAAATTGATTATTTTTTATCTGTCGCCATTTTATCGAAAACGGTTTGGATTGGCCGATGACGTCACACCATAGTAAACAGCATCGACAGCATCTATCAATCCTATTTTTAAAGCTAGAACGTTATGCGATCCTCGTTGACATTTGTCGGTTTACTATTATGTGTCGTCATAGACGCCATAATCCGAGAAACCGTTTTGGCGGCTAATTTTAAAAGTGCATTTTTATTTGCTTTTTTCGGGAAAAATACACAAAAGAATTAAAAATTACCACTTTCTGAGTGCTCAATAGACATTATTAAGCAATCGGTTTGACTTTTCAGAAACCTGTCAAGTAGCCTATTATTATTTGGGTAAGTATGAGTCGCTAGGAACATATTTTTTTTAATTTTTACTTAAAAAATCTTCAAATCTGAGCAACCTCTAAATATTGTTAGATTTCGCTCAAATTTTACGGAAGCGCTTTTTACTTAAGGCGAGGTAAGACGAGAATCGGGCGCGGAAGCCTAGTTTCCAAATCATTTTTAGAGCACTTATTTGACTCGTAGGTCACTGTAAAACATATACAATAATATTCAGTACTGTATCTAGGGCTTCCTCTCACTAAGAACACGATAGCGAACACTTCGCTCGATAGAAAAGTAGCGCGAAAACACTATAAAATAAAGTATTTTTGTCATTTTTTTCATTTTGTTCATTACCAGTTACCTTTTCTGACAAAATTAATACCTGACAATCATGATTTCACAGTCATGCAGGGCATCCTCTCATGTTTGGGTTGATAACGTATACTTTTATGTTAGAAATCGAAGATAATCTGCAATAATCTGCATTCCGCCCGATCCTAGTTGTATGTCAAATGCGAGCCAGGTCCTACCGGGCCTTAAGTTGTATAAAATAAAAGGAGCCTTGTGGAGAAATAATTTATTTTATTGAACCACCATAATGGTCAGTGGACGTCTCCAGTTTAAAATGTTGTCGATGACATGGTATTTAACTACTATAGAACTTTTGTAGAATCCCAACTTGTGTATTTTCATTCGACATCCGTCAATAAGCCTCCAGGCACAACTAAGCACGATCAAAGCCTTTGGATAGAGAATCGGCAAAAGCATTCGAATCGTATTATTTTGCAATTTCCCACTCCACTCTATTCCATTGAGAGATTCAATTTGCATATTCAATTTGCATATTAGAACGAATTGGATATAATTAAGAATAATTAAATATTTAAAAAAAACCGATCAAGTGCGAGTCAGACTCGCGCACCGAGAGAAGAGGAGGTTCGACGTTCCGTACAAACTCGTAAGTAGATATGTGAATAGTTCAAGAAAAACTGTATGGCGGTAGGTAGCAAATAAGTTATGTTTGACGATTTTTGCAAATTTCTAAAAAACAGTGCAAGTTAGGAAAACCATTATATTTTTCCTGTAATATTAAGGATGATATTAATAATTGATAATTACTACAGATTTTTCTGTTCAGTAACTTCGAAAATATTAGGGGGGGGAATGGTATTTTTGTAAACTTTTTTCGTCCTAAATCAAAAGTACATGATTAAGAAAAAAAGTAAAAATGGATTAAGAATCTACAAATTAAGCAGTTTCGTTTGATACCCCACTTGATACAATAGCACAACTTAAAATTTTCGACCTCCCATTTCGGCCCATTTAAAAATATAAAAAAATTTAAACAGTTCCAAATTTCAAATCGATAGCAGCAGTAGTTTCTGAGATATCTGACTGTGACAGACGGACAGACAGAGTCGCACCATAAGGGTTCCTTTTTTACCGTTTTGTTACGGAACCCTAAAAATTAACAAAAGTAAGTACATTAGGGTAAATGGAGGGTTAAGTACCTACTTGAAATTTGTCTATAATATCTAAAGCAAAGAAAGGTACTCGTATGCTAGGTAGCATACGAGTAACAAAGAGATAAAAGAGAATAAATTTAATTTATAAAATAAAATACTGCTAGTATTTTTACGGCTATTTAAAAACTGAAACAAAGTTCCAAGTTTATAATGCATTGATTTAAGTTTCTTTCTTTTTTCAGGACTTTGACTCTTTACTTGTATTTTCCCTTTAAGACTTTTTGTCAGGCCTTAAAAGAAATAACACTATAATAATGAATTATCCCATCGCAATTTTATAAAATACCTATAAGTCATTATTTAGTTTTAAATTTTAATCTTTAAAACACTATGTAATTCTCAATTAGACATAAATGAATATATGTATGTACAGGTATCTATTTATTCTTTCAAACTGCGTCTAGATAGATCTCCTAACGTAGGTGGAATTTGATTGTAGTCATGTTTTGCTCGACGATCAGGGCCGCGCCGCCCCTGTGTGCGAAGTGTGCAGCGCACACAGGCGCCAAGGCAATAGGGGCGCCGGAATTCGAAACACGACTACAATAAAGAGGTGTCTTCATAGGTTTCGCACACAGGCGCTGCCGGGGGTCGGCGCGTCCCTGTCGACGATGGTACGGAACCCTTCGTGTGCGAATCAGACTCGCACTTAGCCGGTTTTTTATTACCTGTTCGGTACAGGTACGTTACCTAAGATACGTATTGCTATTTAGGATCGTTGTCATACATTACCTATATGTTATACCATAACAAAATAAATAATCTATGTTATATGGTATAACATAGATTAAAACAATATTTTAAGTAACAGAATTCTTCAATATCAATAGAAAAAATAAATTACAAAGAAAGTATCCATTAAAGTCATAAAAAGCACGAATGACGTTTGTAATTTTATTTAATTTCATAACATTTTATTGAATTGGACAGTAAAATTTGGTACAGAAACTTTATAACAGAAAAAAATAAAAGGAAGTCCCCATAAAAACAAAACGGTGGTACGGAACCCTTCGAGTGCAAATCTGACTCACTCTTGGCCAGTTTTTTTTATATATTATGAGGCTATACTAAGATTTTATTACATTCCTTTGAACAGGTGGTGTTTACATAAAACATCTAATCTGAATAATACAGTAAAAGTTGCATTTTAAAACCCTTTATATTGCTTATTCAATGAAGCATATTTTGATGGAGGCCTTTTAAGATATTATTTTAATATAATCAAAAAATGAAGTCGGCTTAGATAAATTGCTAGATAGAAATTTCTCTTTCAGAAAATTATGGACCCTATATTGAGTTTAGGTATTAACTTTACTTAGCCTTTAACCGGCACAGAATCGAGACGAATCTAACTCATCCCACATGTTGGAATCAATCCAATATTTTTAGGGTTCCGTAGCCAAAGTGGCTAAAAAGGAACCCTTATAGTTTCGTCATGTCCGTCCGTCCGTATGTCACAGGCATTTTACTCAAAAACTACAAGACGTATACTGATGAAATTTGGAATATATAGATGTCTTGTAGATGCCGCTACTAAGTTTGCTAGTTAAATAATAAAAATAAAAAAATCTAGGGGGGGGCACTCCATACATGTAACAGAACCTAAAAAATTTTTTTTTCAGCAAACTTCAACGTCTACATAATTCGATAGTTCTTTTAAAAACATTAGAAGGTTTTTATGTACTTTTTTTTGATTAAGTGAATACTTTCGGAAATAATCGCTCCGAAAGTTGCATAAATTGTGCCCCCCCCCCCTTAACTTTTAAACCGTAAATCCAAAAAATATGAAAAAATCAGGAAGGTAACGCTTAATAAATACATTCAACGAAAATTATTTTGAATAGTAACGAATAAACCGTTTTGAAGTTATTGCCGTAAAACTTCTCGACCAAAAGGTATTAAGTGCCATCGAATTACACGGCATTTAAGACCTTTTGCCAGTTGTTTATGTTTAGCTTTATTTTTATCTGTAGCACATTTCTTTATAGTTACGGCTATGGAACCCTACACTGAGCATGGTCCGACATGCTCTTGACCAGTTATTTTAAGTTATGAGGGAACAAAAATTTTTAATTATCTAGCCTCTATTTTACCTAAACGTGAAACTCTCATAAGATGTCTTGTGGCTTCTGTAAGTCAAACTCCTAGCTAAATCAATTTACTGCAGACTAGGAAGTTCCTAAAATAGATTAACTTATCCCTTTACGAATCTTGACGCATCTTGTTCAATCCAAAAGTCTCTTGGAAACTGGTAGCGACGAGTTTCTGACAAAGTGAAACTAAACTAACGAACAGTTTCTTTAAGATAAATCAACTTACCTCTTAAGTCCTTGCCACAGGCCATTCGGCATGGGTATCTTTTAGAAACTGGTAGAGTCTTAATGCTAGCCAGTGTCTTTAGAGTGAAAGAAGGTGCCTATTGGCAGAGAGTTTCTTCACTTCTAACAGAGTTCTTAAAAATAGAACTTACCCCTTTAGAGCTAAGGAAGTCCATGCCACGGGCTACTTGGAAGGCGAAGTGGGTGAGGTCTCGTGAAGTGAGGAACTGACTGCCAGCATGGGTGTTGCCATAATGCCGCTCTGCGCGGGAGTCTCGCAGGAACTGCTGAAGTTTACCCAGGCTGACGAACTCCATTATCACTAGGGTTGGTTCCTGAGAAAATTGAAACAAATAATTGCATTTGGTACCTACTACATTGTTTAATTAAAATATGGCATCGTAACCTAGTTGAGTTAAAATAAGGGTTTTTTTCACAACCAATTTTTAAACCAAAATGGGATCGTAACCTAGTTGAGTTCAAAGACGGGTTTTTATTTCACATGCAATTTTTAAACCAAAATACTAAAGTAAAGGTATTTATTAAAGAAAATACTTTACAGAAAAATATACGCACCTTGGCCAATAAATAAGAAAGTCTCAGACATTTCTACGTTACTGGCCTAGGTATGTAATATACTATTATGATCTTTTGTTTTTGTGCAAAAAAAAAGAATTGATATTGTATTGTAAAGTTATCGACCACATAGACTACTCAATGATTTAGACTGAAATCTACAAAAATGTGTTGATGTTTCTCATTATCACCCGTTACCATCATCATTTGTAATCATCATCATTAGTTCATCTGTTAGATCTATCTTGCCCGCTCGGCCGTCTATATGTACTCGGTCGGCAACCCCTTACTTCCCGGCCTCTGCAGTACTGTACTATTATTTATATCCAACCTACAGTGATTTGGGTATTTTTATCATGCATTTGTTATAGAATAGGTTTGTTTGAATTTTTGGTTAAATATTATTTTGTGTACCTTTTCAGTGCAGCACCCTATGAGCCTGACTACGTTTGGATGAGTCCCCAGGTTCTTCATCACAATTAGCTCCTGCACAAGATCTGTCTTCTCTTTCTCTGACGCGTTCTCTTTCAGCGTCTTTACCGCTACTGTCTGCTCGCCTTTCTTGCCTGTAAACAAAAATAGTTATTAATTATAGAAAAATATTTATTATTAGTCTATATCTTTTTGACATTGTAATTTTTCCTTTCTAACTGTAAATAACGCATTATTAGATTAGAATTGAAATGGTAATTTTTGCCCATATTTATTCGTTTATCTAGAATATCTGAGTGTAATATCGTACTAAGTTCACTTATTTGAGTATCTTATTATGGTATGAAAATATCACTCGCGTGACGGAGAATGCACGATTTTTTAATGTAAAATGAGACGGGTTATAGTTGTTATCAACAAATAAAATGGAACGACTACTATTTCGCTCTATTTGGTTGCAACAGAATTTTTTTATTTTTTTTAATTTGTCGTCAATTACGGGGGGAAGAACTCGTGTGCGAGTTTGATTACATTGCGGGCTACCTAGGTACGATGAGTACAGTTGATCGATTAATCACCGCAATGAAATGAAAATCGCATACAAGTTCTCGCCCCGTCTAAATGTGGCCTAAATGTATCTATTCGTCTCCTAATTTTACATCGTATTACCATAACTGAATACTAAACGCAGTAAGTAACGTTTTTCATAATACTTGCAACAGCTCACTGTAAGGATAATTTATCCTGCATAATAGTGACTTTACAAACAATGCTTATTAACATCCCAAATTGCTCTATTATAGAGAAAATTTTGTATTCTCTCTGCTCCTAAACTGTAGTAATAATGCTGAAACTATTATGCGAGCAAATTTGTGTACGCAATAAAGAGTGACATAATAGGTTAATTTTTTATATGAAGTCGTTGACAAAAACATACAAACACATTACATACAAATATTAAAGATACAAACGAATTTGATTGTCATTTAATGTATTATTTGATGACGTTTTTATTTTTCGTATTTTCCTCTTCCCTATTCTGATCTTTTTGTTTTATACGTGTTTCCGTTGTATACACCGTGGGCCCGTACAACCCGACCCCTGGCCAACGACCTGGTTCGACCCCAGGCGTTCAGGCCCCCACCTAGTCCGATACTATCATGGTAGGCCGGGTAAGGTGACCTGGTTCGACTCCAGGCACCCCCGGTACTAACCCAGCCCGACCTGCGTGTCGACTGTGTGTGGCACACAGTCGAACACCCAAGGGTGGTCTGGCTAGCGACCTAGTTCGGCCCCAGGGAACGCCACGGCTAACCACCCGGTCCGACTATCGCTACGCCCAGGATGGGTTGCGAGTTAGTCAGTGTTAAAAAAAAAAAAAAACAACCCGACCAACTTTAACCACGTATTCCTGATGGTATTACAAGTAAATAACGTTATATCAACATAGGTCGAATTCAGTCCCTCGTTATAAACATGTCCTTATTAGAGGAAAAGTTATTAAAAAGGAAAAAAAAGCTAAAATAGAAACGAAAGGTCAATATTTTGGCTTTGTAATCGCTTACCATCTAATACTGCGAAGGTTAATTGCTGTTTAGTTAAAGGATTTTAAAAAATCAGTAAAAGTATCTTAGTCACATTTATTAGGGCTTGTTACACACTTGGGAGTTTTTATTTTAAAAATTATGAATATCTCGGAAAGTAAGCGTTAATCGACTATACGTCACATAACTTTTTTACTTCTAATAGTTGTTAGAATCTATGGTTAAAGTTGGTCGGGTTATACGGGCCCACGGTGTATAATAATGTGAACATTTCATGATTAATATTATCACACAAAAAACAACATTGTTAAACAAATCTACCTATTCGCCCTTCGCAATGCTTATTTTATGAGTACAAGACGAAAATATTCAACATATTTAAATAAAAATAAATACTCAAGCAGATAGAAACATCCATAGATCAGGAATATCTCATCGTCGTCAGCCATAGAAATATAATAAGTATGGAAGCGTAACTGAAGCTCAGACTCGGCCCCACGAAATGAGTACTAACGGGGCGGAGCTAGTACTTAGTACTGAAGAAAAAACTGTAGCGGCAAATGAAATTCTCACGTCAGTAGGCTTTGTAACCAGATTTTTGTGTTTTAAACGATATGCAACCTATCCACAAATGAAGAATTCTCAAACTCAATACTAATATTTGTCATAAATGATTTTAGACTAAGCATTAAGTTGGCTATCAATACCACATGATAATTAAGACGTATTGATTTTAATAACTAAATATTTTTACAAAAAAAACCTGACCGCGGTGCACTTTAAAAGTGTATAAAATCCGCCATTATGTCTATTTTAACGAACTTCATAACCCAGTGACACTCGCGCCATCAAGACGAATCTAATGATGTATAATTTATCAAAATCGGTTGTGTCGTTGAGTAGTTACGAGCGGACACAGGAACGGACATACATACATACATACAGGTCAAACACATAACCCTTTGGGCTTCGCCGCAGTCGGGTTAAAAGAGGGCGTTGTGGGGCAATTTTCAACGTACATTATATTAGACTTTATCGTTCCATACATTGCCGTTAGCGGACAAATATTTGTGCTTGCCAGGATATGATTCCTGGACTTACGTATTGTATTTATTTTTCTTGTTATGCACTCGTATGTATGTACACACTTTATTGCACATAAAATCAAACAGAAGGGTCATTATTTGAGCGTTTCACCATTTGTCCACTTTCGTGGACACGTTTTCGTCAAAGTTCCCTGAGATTCTAGTTTCATTGATCTATTTGGTACACATTCGGGACTTCTAAAAAATATTTTTGAACTTCGACAAAAACGTGTCCACGAAAGTGACGCGCGTGAAACGCTCAAATAATTACCCAGAAATACAAAAATCAATGGCATATTATGTCTTTGTACAAAGACGGCATCCCTTACACCGTTAACACTGTTCTTTTGTGTTTTGTTTGTTCTTGCCTTGTATTGCGAACATATCAACAATCATTGTGTTTTGTATTTGTTTTTTAGTGTTCTGTACCTAATGGTTGCCAACGGAACCCATTTTCAAGCCTCCGCTGTCCATCTGTCACAGAGCTGTATCATTTGAACCGTCATAGCTAGATACTTGAAATTTTCACAGAATGTGTATTTCTGTGGACGCTATACCAACAAATAATAAAAATAAAATAAAATTCAAAATAATAGAGATTTTTTTCTTGACTGTCGACGAATAATCTTTTCTGTCATAAGTGGCACACGAGCAGACGAGCTGCCTGACGGAAGGAAAGCAGTCAACGTTAGCCAGTTTAACCCTCTGCGACTGAGGTGACTTTATTGGTAACATCCTACTGACGTGGAGTCTGCCAGACGTCATTTTTACTGGGACATAACATTTTTAATTATTATGTAAATGATAAACTATATTGTGTTAAAATAATGATTAAACACATAATTTATCTAATTAGGTATTAAGACTTGGTTTTAACTAAAACAAATATGAAATAGAAGATAAACTTTAATGTGATCAAATTTTTAACCTTTTTTACCTATCTTACTTTACTTATTTATGGAAAAAAAATTAACAACAACTTTTTAAAACTTGACTATTTTTTCATCTTATGAACATAAACTGTGAACATGAAAAAATAATCAAAAACTTCTGTAGATAGGTTTAGGCACAAATCAGTGTTAATGTTGACACTAATTAAGTCTTCAAACAAGTCATCAACGTCACTGAAATGATCTTCTTCGTGTAATTCTTCCAGCCATTCACTGATTTGTTATGCAGTGGTCATGGGTAGCCCAATGTGACTACGTTTTAATGGTTTTACCTTCCTCATGCCTTGACGATTGATCTAAAATAAATATTATTTATGTGGTTACGTCTGATAGACACTAGAAATAAAAATATTTTTGTGAGGTGACGACTCACAGACACTATAGAACTATACATGATTTTTATGAGATGACGTCTGTCAGAATCAACTTAAATTGCTGTACTTACGTCTGTGGGACACCCGCAGCTCATAACTCCAAAAGTGTGCACCGCATCGCCGTTCGGGGGTCATTGTTCAATGCCGCGTATGGTTCTAGGAAGGTACTGAGCGAGACAGAGTTATATCACGCCAAGCAGCTGAACGGCAATTTGAAATGTGTTTGGCGGTGTCTGACAGACTACCACCTCAGTCGCAGAAGGTTAACATGAAACTCACTCTGTAATAAGAATTTTATTTTTGTCGACAACCCTAGCGGTGGGCGTGGCGACCAGAAAGAGCGCGCTTTATAAGTAAGAGCGCGACGGCAGGATTCGGCGCATTTTTGTAACCGGAACGTAGGTTTTGTTAGACAGTGCGAGTTCTGTACTCCCCTCTGTAATCACCCTGTGCGAATCTCACTCACACTTGGCTGGTTTTTTTATTTGTATTGTAAACATACCATCGATGTCGACGGCCTGGGCGCGCCAGACCTGCCCGAAGGCTCCTTCCCCCACGATGTTGAAGATCCTCAGCCGGTGCCGAGGGAACTCCCACTCATCACTAGGCTCTTCCTTCGAGATCGTAGTCTCCTCTGACAACTGGAAGGACAAAAATAGCAATTTATTCAAATTTTCCTGATATTTACACATTATATCTGGTTTTGCTTAGCGTCGGGGATAGTGCAATATTATGCCAAGTAAGTAGCATAAGTAGGATAAGAGCCCCTGTAGATTATAGATATTTTATCGGCCGATAGCTTAATCGGGCTTTTAATCAGTATGAACCCCAAGTCGGTGTAATGTGCGTACTATACATTAGAGATGCAACGGATAGTGGTCGTCACGACCGCCGGATATCCGGTATCCGGCCACCGAATATCCGCCCAAAACTTTTTTACCTAAAATACCTAAATGGAGTATATTCGACGACGCACGGGCGCGATGGGCGGGGCGGTGGCGGTGCAGGTTGCAATGCAACGAGTTTCTAGTTGTATTGTAGGCAGTGTTGGGCACTCATGACTAATATCGTCAATCAGAATAAAAAATCGTGAGAATAAATCATTTCAGTTTCAATCAGAATAAATTTGAAATGATTAAATCACTTCAGTTTCAATCAGATTAAATTTGAAATGATTAAATCACTTAAGATTTATTCTCACTCAAAAATTTGAGTAAAACTAATTTAATCACCAATCAAATAAATTCAATCATGATTTTTTTAGTTAAAATGAATTCCTCTGATTGATTTATTTATCGAAATTGAAATTGTTATCCCGTCTATAGGCTTAGTAAGTAATGTAGTAGCAATATCTTGTATTTCGTGTTCCACTATTCACTCACTCCTGCACACAGGCATCACATCAGCAAGCTGAACTGAACTGATGATGGAACATGGATGTGGGCTCGTTTTAATGAGTTCTATGCATTTTTAACCGACTTTCAAATGAAGGACGGTTCTCTATTCGTCTATATGTTTTTATTTTTCTTTTATTTTTTTATATTTGTTACGCGATTACTCAAAGACGGCTGGACCGATGTGGAAAATTCTTTTTTTGTTTGAAAGGGTATACTTCCGAGGTGGTCCCATTGCAACCAAATCAGGATCTGATGATGAGATCTTGGAGAAACCGAGGGAACTCTTAAAATATTAGAGGCACACATATAGCGATCTTGGTATTTTTCTTAGTTTCTCGTGCATTTCTTATTAGAAATAAGTTTCCAGTCTTAACCGACTTCAAAACAAAGAGCAATTTTTATGTAGGTTTGTTCCCCGATTAATTTAAAACAGCTAGACCGATTTGGAAAAATGTTACCTCCTTCATAATTGTAAGAAAAACTACTTTATTTCTTCTCTAAAAACTAAGTTGTACACAGAGATTGGCAAAATGTAATCGACTAACGATTAACGATTGAGATTAACAGAATTAATTGCGACGGACGATTGAAAACGACGACTGATCAATCTTAGTTGTATAGAGTGCAACTAGTTTAGTTGCAACTAAATTAGCTGCCGATTGATTTCGGTCAACTAAACTTTTTAATCGACTTATTAGTTAGACTATTTTTCCACAAATAATGTTAGAAGCAAATTGAACGGAAAACAACATGCAGATGTTTCATTCAATAGAAGTAGAACGTGTTATTTTTAGAAGATTCGTCGGCACTTCTGCCGCCATAACGCAAAAGGGCACATCTAACATTTTTTTCGACACTGAGTTCTATACATATTCGGAATCAGTAAATTTCACTGATTCCGAATATGTATACAACTCAGTGTCAAAAAAAAATGTTAGTTGTGCCCTTTTGCGTTATGGCGGCAGACTTGCACCAAAATGCAACAAACAACTTCCAGGTAAGGTAAGTAAGATTATCCCATTGTTTTGTCGCCGCGTGACACTAAAAAGAGATTTACTAATGACAGAGACAACAAAATATTGATAATATCTATATCTAAGATTTACTCAGTATCGTATAGAACTAGTTTTGAAAGTATCAAAATAATTATGAATAGAGCACCTACCTACCTATTTACCTACTATTGTTTGCGACTTGTAAACATTGTGCATTGCAGTTTTTCGTTATTTATCGTAATATTAAGGCCCATTATATTGCATTATCATTCAAGCGTTTCAAATTAAACTTGTATACATAATTTTAGCTCAATCGGTTGAAGATATCTGCTTCAATATAAGTTGCAAGATTCCACCCAAACCAACATAGTTACAACGTACGCATACGAGTACCTACAATGTACATACCTACTCGTCGTAGTTACATATTGCAAGTTATCTATATTGCAAGTTAAATAAAAAATGCAAAAACGAGCGACTACGTAGTTTTATTTAATATAGATTTAACCGTGAAATTTAGTCGATTGAAACTAAAACTAATTTAATTGTTAGTCGACCATTCTCACAACTAATTTAATCGCAACTAAATTAATCGCCATTAAAAAATGACGATTGATATTTTGAATCGATCTCTGGTTGTACAATCAATATTTTTTAGTGTTGTACTAAATAATAAAGACATTTTAAATTATACACGTCACGCTTGTTAAAATCACGAAAAGTTAAGGCCTGTTTATAACAAATCAAATGAGCCCAAACTCGCGGGGTTTACTAAAACCCTTCAAAGAGTACCATTACCCAGCACCTGGCTCCATCGTCAGACCACCACCATAGAGTGTAATGCATACGAGTATAACTCTTTACAACAAATAAAATGAGCCCAAACTTGACAGATTTACTAAAATTACCACTGCCCACGTCCTGGATCCATCACTAGACCATCACCACAGGATTTAATGCATAGGACTCTTTACAACAAATCAAATAAGCCCAAACTCGAGGGGTTTACTAAGACTCTACGAAGGGTTCCACTACCCACCTCCTGACTGGCTGACCATCGCCGTATAGTGTAATGTATACTATACTATGTATAGAACCCTTTACCACAAGCGAAATTAATCCATACTTGAATTGAAGGTCTTACCAATAGCCATTGAAGAGTTCCACTACCTACCTCCTGGTTCCATTCATCATCAGATAATCTCGAAGCTACCTAATTACTATGCCATAGGTTGAGTGTCATATTTATTCATGGTTAAAAAAAACTGAACATTAAAAGTATGAGAAATAGTTCAAATTACAAGTGCAATCAGTGAACTAAATGTATAAGAAGAATAAAATCAATCTTATTCTAAATATTAATAAGTCAACTAAAACGTTAGTTTAACTAATAGTCTGTCGGAATAAATTAATCAAAATTTGATTTGTCATTTAGAATAAAAATGAAATGATTTAATCATTTTAAATCAAATCAGAATAAAAATTAAATGATTTAATCATTTTAAATCAAATCAGAATAACTTGCTCATGATTTTCAATCTTACTCAAATATTTTGATTGAGAATAAAATTTGGAATTTTATTCTTATTCTTAGTCAACTAAATTTTTGCCCAACTCTGATTGTAGGCATGTTGTAGGCAATTTTTGATAGATAAGTGAACTTAATTCACACTCAGTGCGCATTGAACGGCGGCAGGTTAAAGTTGTTATAGTAGTATTTCATAGTTTGATATTTATGTTACTCAAATTTTCTCTTTATATTAGGTACTTAATGACTATCCGGTATCCGGCCGGATACTACGCAACTATACAGTATTTGGCCGGATACTAAAATGTGGCTGGATAGGCCGGATACCGGATAGTGCCCGGATATCCGTTGCATCTCTACTATACATGTTCATACTGATTAACACCCCGACTAAACTATCGGCCGATTAAAGGTCTGTAATCTGTGGAGGCTCTAAGATGACAATTTCAAACTAGAACCTCATCGACATAATGCTACTTACGCGGTATTGCACTATCCCCAACGATAGGTAATTTCTTCATCTTTCTCCACATTGAATTTAGTGCCATGTATAGGGACCGCCACCGTTACAGAACTGTTTTAATGACTTTTGTTAAGATAATGCAGGTAGAGGTAAAGTTGATTTTAGACTGCACGGTGTACAGTTATGAAGTCAATTAAATTGGCTTTAATTGTAATTAAAATTGTCGCTGAGAAATTAAAAAAAATTTTAACAAAATTAAAGACAAGATAAGAGAAAAGATATCGGCTTCATGTTTTGTTAAGATAAACACTTTTTAAAAGCATATATTTGTTTGTAATTAATTGATTATAATTCATTAGGTAGCTACAGTTTATCACGCGCTTTTTGAAATTACGAAGTATGTCTTATTAGATCAGTATTCAGTAATATCATCATCATAGTCCGTTTCGTCTGTTGCAAACGATTCATGCGGTACCTACCTAAGATAACGTTTTGACGACAATATAGTTATTCGAGAATAAATATGTGCCATTCCCGGGAATATTCCCCGTTTGTATGGGGAATATTCCCACCGCGGGAATATTCCCCACACAAGTGGGGAATATTCCCGGGAACGGCACATCTCTATTCGAGAACGACACGACTTTCCGTATTACTGTCATATAAGTTTATAAGTACAGCCAGATGCGCTAGGGCGGATATGTTATCTACACACACTTTTACTAGCCAATGTTCCAAACCAGACTTCAATACAAAGTTTGCGGCAGCGTTGTTTACAGGTAACCTTTAAACGCACTGTCCAAATAAACATACTGCTATTCATTCATGTCAGGTAAACAAATATTTCTACCCTCCGGCCGGAAAGCGTCACCTTGCTGGCGCTGTGATGCCACTTTCTCGCTCCGTCGAACAGAAAAATAGTACACAAACCTTGGCCAGTAAATAAGAAAGCCTCAGATCATATGTTTGTCGTCCTCGGGTTCTCCTCGGCCGACAATACGCATGTTGACTCGATTTTTTTTCTGTCGTAAATTGATTCTACTATTTGTGAGGAACAAATATCTATATGACACCTAATACATTTGTATAAGTATAACAGCCACAAATTGTAATCAAAAGTACCAGATCGCACTGAGCATTGAAAACGCTCTATACAAAACGGTAGGAGCTTATGACGTCATCCGTGCCGTCGCTGTCGCTGTACTAAGTCTGTATGAAAAAAAATAGCATTTTGCCATTTTGAGCACGAAAAAGTGCGTTTAAGTTAAGCACATAGTTTTAGTGTTATTTATTATTTTTTCAGTGTTATTTAAGCATTCCAAAATTGACTTTAATTTTTCTTTAAGACGATACAAAAATATCATTATTGCACTTATTTCTTTTAAACTTTGTGATCTCATAACTTTATATTTTTTATACATTTTTTGTTTATTTCTTTTGTGTTATGATAATTTAGTATTTTTCGATCTATGTGACTATATTATGTTGTAAAATTCAACATTAGTCAACATCCCTAATACACAGTGTCGGATTAAGCCAGCGCCGGGCGTAGCATTTCTTCAAAGAGGCGCTAAAAATTACATAACGAGGGGAGGGGGGGGATCCCCTTTTGCGAATGGGCGCGGGGCCCCCCAATGCGCGTTTGCATTTGCTACTCTTGCTATATGGCTAAATCCGCCACTGCAATTACATGTAATCTGAGACATTCCTTACTCTACTGGCCTCGGTATGTAATGTACTATTCAATTAAGACTATTTTGTGGTAGAAACATTCATATTGCAATGGTAACACTTCAGGTTTCTTCAACATCTGGTATCAGTTTCAGCACAATCTGATTTGTGTATATTATGTATGTATAATTGTATATGCCGATGTATTATTGTATTTACAGTACATTAAGAGAAAAAAAACAGAGGGGCTATCTCGAAAACCGAATTACGAAAATACCGCTGTCAAATGGTATGGCCGTATCTGTCAATCTAAGTATATTCGAATGAGAGACACAGCAGCATATTGCTTACTAGTCATATTATTTTTGAAATGAGCATGTGGACTGGAACCTCAGATCCAGTGTATCCAATGCCAATACAACTTTTTCTTATAGTCCTAAAAGGTAGCCACGGATACAAAAAATCCTTTGGTACTGGTAGGACTATGCAGTAGGATCATAGGCAAATAATGAAACAAATACGCATTTATATGTTTGTCTAAAATTCTAAACTCAACCAAGACAATGTTTGATTTTCAATAGTAGCAGGTTAATTATATTTTTTGTAATCATGAAAATGTCGTTTTACATCTGACACTTCACACTGACAATGACAGATGTAATTAGCATATCGACATTTCTTGGTAGCTTTGTTGGAATTTAATTATGAATCGTACTAAAGTATAGGTACCTAACATTTATCTTGAAATTTCTCGGTTCAGCGACGGCACATTTGTTAACAATTATCTCGTCAAGTATTGTACCTAACAGACAAGTCCCTTTTGATGGCAAGTTCAATGTCGCCGTCTAGACGACGCTTGAATCATATTACAAGCAAGTAGGAACTAATACGACTATTAAGGTAAATATGCTCAGCCCTAATGGAATTTATTTTTACCTTGGGTAGTTCTCTGCGACTAAACAGTCGCACCAATCAAATCATTACCATCGCCACATTATGGATGAGCTCCCTATAAACTATGCAGTCGTTTTCGGTTATCCTGATTGCTTTTATAAAACGGCCAATAATAGTGGCGATGGTAATGAAGCAAGCAAAACGGTATAAAATCGCAGAGAACTACCCCTGTCAAAAGTCGTAGGGTGACCATGATTTATACAGTTTAAGATTAATTTTACTTGAAAATAAAAAAAAAATGCTGTTTTGATCAAATGCTATCATAAGATAATATTGACCAGTTATAGAGTCAGATAAACTGGTCCGGGATCACAACCCAGAAATCACCGTGTATAGTTTAAAGAATATAATTATAGCATATTAGCGCAATTTGATTTTTTCTATCGCAAGTCGACTTATACACCGTGTTTTTTTTTTTAATTCCATGAATTTTAAGGGAGTATTCCTTAGGTATAATAAAGTTAATTTCTTCAAGAAACTAATGTTTTAACTTATGCCGTTTTTCAAATACTCTTCTCGGCGTTCGGCCTCGCTTTAGGTTACTTGGGGATGAGGAGAGCTTGCCAAGGTGACGACGCGTCGGGTCTGCGGCCCTCCGCGGGGGCTCGTCCTTGTACCCTGAAGCTCACCCTTCGGGCTCGCAAAATTTACTTTTTTTAGTTGTATGAAAAAAAATATTTTTTGTATGAACGAAAAAATTCTGATTTCAGATTCAGACTTGTAGGCCCCAAAAACCCCTCCATACTGAATTTTGGCCCCCTCGGACTAATTTGAAAATCAGCCGCCATATTGAAGTCGCCATCTTGAAAAAAAAAACAAATGCCACTCTCTTTGTCTTGCAAACCTCTATGACATTTAGTCAAGCACCCATAATACTTTTTTATTTTGCTGTGATTGTACCCGTTTTGTTACGTTATTTACAAGATTATTCGTACCAAAATCGAAGTACCATAGTCAGTTCGGCGCTACCCACGCTCACTTAGACGACTGCAGTTCCGTTGTTTATAGCTCTATTTTAATGATTTAAAGTTTATTCGAAAGGTGATAAATGTATCTATTTTTTTTATAATATTCCAAATTTCCATAATCCTAACGGTTTCCGAGTTTTTCACATGTTAAAAAAAGTTTGATTTTACAAATTGTAGTTTTTTGAAAATATTTCATTTGGTTTTAGGTTTACAGTGTTGAATCCTTAAAATAAAATAATGTTCATTTAATTGTCTTTTATTTGACACCCTATTTGAGTAAATCGGCCCAGTAGTTATCTAAATATAGCGTAAGTAGAATAGGCCCGGCCGCCATCTTTGTTACGTCATAGCTACCCCCTCCATACCCCTAGGAAGTGACTACCGCACTTTTTATGTTCAGGAAAGTATGTCGAATAAGTACATACCAGTAGTCCGTATGGCGGAGGTAAGTCCCACGGAAATGAATTTTATTCTCATTGGGTCCCAGACTATAATAGGCCTATAATACGGTCGCACTGCTGGGCACCTGTGCTATTCTTCAGAAATATGTCTGCGACCTATTCCTCTGTCTCCATACATTTAGTATGAAAAAGGGACAGAGGAATAAGGTGACCACAGACATATTTCTGAAGACGAGAGTGAATGGACTGTAGTACCCACGCTAGCCCACTGCAGATGGGGAAGTTCACATACACCTTTGAATTTCTTCGCGAATGCGAAATTGCGAACCGAACAACAATTTACCGATGAGCTAATCGTAAATATATTTAAAATTGATTACAAAATTAGCAAAAACAATTTGGTAACTGAGGTTTAAGATGTGTTTAAAATAATTTACAAACATATATTATATGTTTATCACCTAGACTTTGATTACAAATACTTGCACAACAATATAATCAAATTGAACAAGAAAGCGCTATTTAGTGGTCAGATTAACTTTGACATAATTTTCGCGTAAAATTTACATGATTCATCCTACTCTCGTACAATTCAGCGTTTGAATAAATCGTTTTATACAATAATACTTTGAATACGCCCACTAATTTGTATAATGAGTGGATTTCAATTCCGGATTCCTTTGTACTAACTAATAAAACAAATATTTTAACATTTTCTTCATCAGCCATTATGCAAATAATGCGATTCGAGACAAAATCCTTGTCTTTAATTCAGTACCAGAGAAGCATAACACTGCAAGCGCCTCCATAGCCGAGAAGCACAACACTGTAAGTTCATGTGTTTAACATAGCACATACAGTGTTTTGCTCCTGAGGTACACAGGCACATACAGTGTTTTGCTTCTCAGGTACGGAATTATTCTGTCAGTAGCACAGAATAAGTATTGTACAGAACTCGCACTGTCTAACAAAACCCACGTTCGAGTCACAAAAATGCGCCTCCTACCTTCTCGCTCTAACTCGTAACGCGTGCTCTTTCTGGTCACCATGCCCACCGCTAGGGTTGTCGATACCCCCCCCCCCCTCCCCGCCGCCGCCACTTACTATCAAGCGCCTTGGCGAGCGAACGCATCTTGTGTTCATACAAACTTCTTTTTACAGATTGTGTTTCATGTTAAATTGCAGGTAGTTATGGCGTTAATAATGGCATTTGATTTTAGGCATAGTCGAAATACTTAATATAGTATTTCAAGTTTCGAGTAGGTTAGGTATATAATAGGTGCTTTCTACATTGTATGATATAGGACTTAAAAGGAAAAAAGATCGCTATTGTTTTCAAAATTGAATGATTGGAAAATTAACGAAATCACTAGAATCTAAAAATATTCATAGGTTAACGTCAATAAATCAGATTTATCAATTATTCGCATCCTCCAGTAATGAAAAAAAAAACTTGACGTAATCAGTCTTATTTTTATAACAAAGTATAAACGGCGCAGCCCTGGGGTTGCCTAATGCATTAGACAAGTACTAATAATAATTACCGCGAAAAAAAATTGCGGAGTGACGTACGCCTGTCAGTATTTATTCTTTAAAAGCCTGACTAACTCGCGACCCATATTGGGCGTTGCGATATTCGGACCCGGTGGTCGGCCGTGGCGTTCCCTGAGGTCGTACCAGGTCGCTAGCCGGACCACCTTGAGTGGATCGGACTGGGTGGGGGCCGGGGCCGCCTGGGGTTGAACCAGGACGTTTGGCCAGGGCCACCTGACTTTTCGCTGATTACTCAAAGTGAGCAGCGGACCAGCGGGAAGGATGAAGCGGATCAACCTGTCCTTCTGTGAGTGTATGAATCAAACGAATGAAAGTTTTAGTTGCCGGTTCGCTAAACCTAGCCCAGCTAAGAAGACTCCGGCAAGAAACTTAGCTGAGCCCGAGCAAGGTCGGAGTGAAGTTAAACCAGGGCAAATCGAGACGCGGCCCTTGTGTACTGTTGTCACGAGGAGGTCGACCCCGCCGGCGGAGTCATATACATATAGGACGCCTGTCAGTAGTCTGATTCTCTACATAGGGAGCGTGCAGGAACTAGGTGGTAGCACTAAATCGACAAGAGACGCAATGCAGACAGCGAAGCAACTTATCAAACCTAAAAGAAAATGGTTATAAATGTCAATGACAACTTGCTACGCTTAACGTTAATTGTCCTTCATCGCGTTAATTAACAATGTTTCCGTTAATGTAGCCCCAGCATGATAAAGTAAAAGGTCCCCATGAAAAGTCAGCATGATAAGGTAAAGGTAAAGGATTAGCATTTTAATCTTGAAAACATTTAGACGCTGATTTAAGCAAATTAGGTAAGTAATCGATTTAAGTGAGAGTAAGTAGATCGCTTCTGAATTCGGCAACTTTAGGACGCTTAACAGATTACATAGTATAACAAAACATAAAAACTTCATAAGCGATGGATTTCTGAGGACGAACATCAAAGAAACGTAACTGACTAGAGAACGTCCTCCTCTTTGTTGAGTTGACTAAAAATAAGAAACCTTCATCAATTACACATACCATTATCGGTTGCTAATGATTCCTTTGTGATTTAAATTTTAATTCATTCACGTAATAGGTCAATTGACTTATCAGTATCACATTCATGGAATTACTCTTCATTAACAGGCTCATTTCCATTTATTAATTACTAGCATTTTCCCGCGGCTTCCGCGTTGTTCCGGTTATTGTCCCAAAGGAACTTTTTCCCAGGATATAAAGTGTCCTATGTTTCAATCCAGGACTTGGTCTACTTACATGCCAAATTTCAGCTTGATCCATCCAGTTGTTACCCCTTTATTATGTCACAAACATCCAAACATCTTCACAAACTTTCACATCCCACTATCCCACTAATATTATAAATGCGAAAGTTTGTGAAGATGTTAGGATATTTGGATATTTGGATGTTTGGATGTTTGTTACCTTATAACGGGGTAACAACTGGATGGATCAAGCTGAAATTTGGCATGCAAGTAGACCAAGTCCTGGATTGAAACATAGGATACATTATATCTCGGTAAAGAGTTCCTTTGGGACAATAACGGGAACAACGCGGGCGAAGCCGCGGGAAAATGCTAGTTTATAATATTTGTGGGATGGGATTTGCGCCAGGGGAGACCTTTTAATTACATTCTGAGTTACTGAGAGTTAATAAGTATACTATTTAAGGTTTAAAGAATGAATGGTATTGTTGACTTGGATTCTAAAAACCTACTTCTGTACTTGTATCTAAGTTTAACATGGAATTTTAAATAGGCAAAGAATTAATCACAATGTTAAATTTTGTAGTGTTATTGGAAGATCTATTTTGGATAAAGAGCCAGTAGAAGAAAAGTTGTTTTTAATGTACCTAGTGTTATATGCTGTTGAGTTAACAGCAGGGTTTAATAAGATAAAAGAGTCTGTTAATTTGAAAACAGCCAAAGCCATTGTCTTGAAAGCAATACAGACTCTTATGGTTTTCAAATAAACCTTTTAAAAAAGACTGAAGTCAGTTAAACTGACCTGCAAGTGACCGTTGTCCCAAGACTCGTACCGGTTGGAGTAGGCACGCGGGCGGTCCCACAAGTTCACGGAGGGCTCTTGGAGAACGATGCCAGTGGCGTCTTTGCTCTGCGGAGGAGTATTATTATAGGATGGTCCAGAGTAAAGTTAGAAATGGGTTTAAGCCGAGGTTAGCCTTCATATATGTACCTAGGTACATAGGTAGGTAGGTATGAAGGTATAGTGCATTGGGGTAATTTGGACTGTGGGGTAATTTTGAAAATTACGAATTTTCAGTAAACTATGCAATATTTTTGAGGTTTATAATTAGTCGAAGCACAATCAGTGTGTCTAGTACAGTGTTAGCGTATTAAAGTAAATATATGCTGCGTGCATTATGAGAAATCCTTAATTTTCAGAATTACCCCGTGCCTGGATTTACCCCATTGCACCCTTGTTATAAGTGTTAGTATGGGAATCAATACCTTCAAATAGTATTAATGTTTTAAATGCGTTTAAAATTCATAATTTTTATAGAAAATTGGCATTGACTTCGATTTATTTTACATTTAAATCTATGCTTTGTTGAACATATTGAATTGTTTTTGTTGTAAATGAACAAGTCACATTGAAACGATACACACACCAAAGAGATCTATCTATTGAGAAAAGACTACCACTAAGTTATTGTGATAATATGCCATTTTGGCTTAAGAACGTACCATGTGTTACAATGTGATTTGGCTTAAAGTTTAAATAAGGTACGTAATCTTACCATGTCATCCTTTTTGCTCGGCTCCTTCTGTCCATTATTCCTCTTCCAAACATAGACAATAACCGCAACTACAATAACGACTAGTGCACCAATCGCTATTAATGGTATTATCGTAGCAAACGACACATCGTTGCTATTTATCTCTGGTAATTCTGTAGTGACATTAATTTCTTTCATAATATTATGTTCTTCTGTTTTAACAGTAGCTTGAGCTATAGTCGTGGTTATATCAGGTACTGTCGTTTCTTCAACTATTGCTTCAGTTACTTTGGTTGTTTTCTGAGTCGGTTTTGGTGTCGGAAAGATCGGGAGAGTGGGGAAGTTAGGAGGGAAAGCGGGGGGGTGGCCCACTTTGATCTGTTTTCCACTGGCATCGGTGATTATTGCCAAAACTTCGGTTTTCTTAGGAATGTTCCCATCGTCAGCGTATACCCATAATGAGTACGAGCGGTTTTCCTGGAAAATAAATAATGTTCATTTAGAGTACTGCAATCAATAATGAGTATCAATTATTAGTAACATAAAGTTGACATTAAAAAGTTTTACATTAGACCTCGCATATTGCGTAGATAGATGATAGGAGAGATAGAGGCTTCTGAAGCCAAAGAACTTAACAATTAGGTAACTGTTGCATAGTTTTCAATATACAATTTACATCAACTTTTTTTAAAGTGTGGATGAATTACACGGATGGGTGCCCAGCAGTCCAATTTTGAATTTTGGCGCATAGCATAGAGACCGCACTTAACAATTCTTTAATCGCGTTGCACCAAAGCGCTGGAACTGTAACCCACCACTGTGTGGTGTGAAACCTTTGGTGCGTTTACCCTTAACAAATCCAAGGATAATTTGATTCTCTAGCTTGAGTGCATTTCTTGGTAGATATCTCAGAGGTACGCTTACCTTATCCACTAGAGATTCATTAACGGTGACAACTCCTGTTCGCGAGTTGATCACGAACGGTGCTGGGGGTCCGTTGGTTTTGAGGCTATACGTCACTGGCTGGTCTCCCGTGGCCGCCATGTACGCCTTGGTGACCTCTGTGCCCACCGGCGCTGTGGCCCTTGCGTACCATAGCCGGGAGACCTGCAGGAGGTTCTGCAGGTTCGTTAGGTCTGGTATTTGAGGTGTGGCTGAAATTAAAAAAAAAAAGTTATGAGTATCATTAAAAGGTTAACTGAGTTGAGTGAATTAAAGATCCTTTCTGCGACGGTACGTATAGTATGGAGTATGGTTTTTTTTTAAGGGATCAGAAATATGCTTTTTGCTCCGGGCGTTGTTGCAAGCGCCCAAAGGCTACAATTAATTGCTTAGCATCCGGCAAGTCGTATATTTGTCCGCCGACATAGTAATCATCATCATAATTGTCAGCCTAACACGTCCCACTGCTGGGCACATGCCTATCCTACCTATCAGACCTACGCGACCTAGTGATCTAAAACAAAATCATTGAACATAATTTCAATACAAGCGAGAAGGTTTTCACAATTAATGGAATTACTCTTGACTTTGAACATTGCTTAAATTTGAATAAAGGTCTGTCAATAAAACTCAGACAACATTTTAATAGGTACGCATGAAGATAAAATTGTATCATACTCTTAAAACTATCATAAATAACGTAATAAGTAGGCTATCAAAAAAGCAAATATCGATACTTTTAGACTCAAAGGGCGTAAACGCCATTAGAACCTACAGCGTTTACGCCCTTTGAGTCTAAAGGTATCGATATATCATCAAAAATTCCTAAAGGTCAACTCAAGGCTCAAGGTAACTGTTACTGAATTGACGTAAGACTTGATGAATGGATTTGAAACAGTATCTTACTTTTATTCAAGAAGCGCGCATCACAAAGAGACTCTCCAAAACTTTATTCATATAACAAACAAAGAGCAATTTTACTGTCTTCCAAGTAGCATTCAAGATCTTGATGTATCAATTTCACGGTGTGTTTCATAAATAGTAAGTGAAGTTTTTCCAAAGTCTTTCCAAAGTTTAAGGGCTTTTGGTGAGTTTTAATTTTGAGACAAATAAAAAAGTACGGGTTCTTTTACAGGATTTCTATGGCTTTGTTTTGTCTCATTAGACATGATGGAGTCAAGGAAGGTTATATTTATAAAACGTCCTATTTTAAACTTTGTCTCTTGGCGACACGTTTAAATAGCTATTATTATTATAATAACAATCCCGTTCGTTAAACATAATCATGATTATATTGACTATACCTTTTTGTTTCAAAAAGATGCCAGTATGTGATGAACCCAAGCAAAAGGTAAGTACTATTTCGTTGCTCACTATATGTACGCCAAGTTAACTGGTTACTGGTATAAAAATGCAAACAAATATCGTCTCTATTGACAACCGCCGATTTGCCTCAGAATAACACAATAAATTATCTTTTTAATGTCAGAAAAAAATGGGAAAAAACTTGTAATTCAAAACAACAACTAGAACTAACTGTGATATCAATGTTGTTCGATTGAGCCATGTTTAATGAATGCATAAACATAAAACAAGCAATTTCACGTCGTACATTTTCGAAAACCTCAGAAGGATACAGGAAAACAACACCAAAAATACGTGCGGCATGCGATTAAATATGAACCGTTACGAAACACGCACGGAATACATAATAGGAGTTATAATATAACGTAACGTCCGCCGTAACACAAGGTTAAGTGAAAGTCAGACGACCCTCGCTTACTTTCACCGGCCGTTCACGAAATGCACTTGCCCGAACGAGAATGTCATCGGTCCCTTTCTAATTGGGAGATGTGGAACAGTCGATACGTCTTTTCAAATCGTGGGTGCAAGATGAAGATTAAAAAGATGTACCGATGTAGATGACTTGACGGAAGATCTTTGCACTGGGACGAAGGTCTTTATACTCACTGGCTCACTGGAAATCTTTACGAAACTACTCTATTATTTTTTTATCCATCAAACAGCAACTTTGGCTTTGGGATCAAGAAAAGAAGGTCAGTAAAATTATAAGTACAAGAGGAATTAGTTTTCAAGTGATACATTTTAACCATTTTCTTTACAAAATGCATGTATTGATAAGTAAGATATACAAAATATTGGGCGTAAAATTAGGCTTAATCCTATCCTTTGATATCCTATCCTATCCTACTAATATTAGAAATGTGATGATGTTGGGATGTTTGAAGGTACGGGTGTTTGGCGATTTAGATGTTTCTTACTAAATACTGCGGTAAAAATTGATTGGATTGACTCTAACGTAAAGTAAATTACATTTTACTACCTAAAACTACGACACAGTACAATAACTTCATTTCTTTAATGGCCCTTAACGCGACGAAATGGTTTCGGGGACATAAATTTTACAATTTTACATAGATTTTCATAGTTTCGAAGACTTGTTACGACTTAATCATTCAATAAGTTAATGTCGTGCTTGTTAATTTTAATAATATGTCTATGTGATAGGGTTTAAATTTTAAGTAAAAATACGAGACCTATACCATGTTGTTCCCTCTCTATAAATCATCAATTTTAATGTTCCTCCATTTTTTTTTACTTATAAAATCTTTGTGAACCATAAAACACCCCAAGAAGCTACAGAATATGTCCGATGTAGTATTTAGTTTTCAGTCTTATAAAGGTCGGAAAAAATTGCATGTTGTTAATAAAAATAATAGCGTTATTATGTAGTTTAGTCAATAATCCAGAAGATTCATTAATTTTCTATCCATTTGTGACCAGTGTACAAAAAAGCGGGAGTGACACCGCGCCTACGAAACTAGAGGTCCCGGGTTCACATCCTGTAGGCTTATGATGCTACGCTTTGTCACGCGATAAATAAATGATAAAGTATCCGTCAGGTTCTGACAAATATGTGTGTGAGAGTGACGGATGCTTTATCATTTATTTATCACGCGACAAAGTGTAGCATCATAAGCCTACTGGTAAGGACAAATTTTGTGATGTGTTATGAGCACGAGTATTTATTCCTAAGTCTTGGATGTTTTCTATCTATTTAAGTATACAGGGCGAAAAAAAATTATGGGGCCTGGAGGGAAACTGCCTTAAATCCTTAAGTTAGCTCAATTTACTTACAGGAGGCATTCTTTTATTTTTAAAAAGAAACAAAACTGCATTCAAAGGTTTTCTAAAATTCGCTTGTCTTTTGTATGAGAATTGATGATAAAATAAAATTTATGAAAGAATTTAATTTTTTATTTCCAAGACCAAATGTTTATTAGCGAGGTTTTATCCTGAACAATAATGTTAAGATTAGTGGAATAAAATAGCAAGTGTTTATTTTTTTAAGTTGTAACTGTTTTGATTCCCGGGCAAAACAAGCGAATTTAAGAAAAAAGTTGAATGCCGTTTTGTTTCTTTATAAAAATAAAAGAATATATCCTTTGAGTAAAATGAGCTAACTTAAGGATTTAAGGCAGTTTCTCTCCAGGGTCTATCAAATCTTTCCACCCTGTATATATATATCTATATAAGTATGTATATAGTCATCTAGCACCCATAATACAAGAATTGCTTAATTTGGGACTAGGTTGATCTGTGTAAAATTGTCCCTACAGTATTTATTTTTACCCGACTGCGGCGAAGCCCAAAGGAGGGTTATGTGTTTGACCTGTATGTATGTATGTATGTCCGTTCCTGTGTCCGCTCGTAACTACTCAACGGCACATTCGATTTTGATAAATGATACATCATTAGATTCGTCTTGATGGTGCGAGTGTCACTGGGTATGAAGTTCGTTAAAATAAACAAAATGGCGGATTTTATGCAGTTTCAAAGTGCACCGCGGTCGGGTTTTTTTTAGTAAAAATGTGGTTATTATAAATTACTGTTCATAATCGGAGGTCACGCTGCTGTGGTGGCCCCTAGTCCGATCCACTCAGGTTGGGCCGGCTAGCAACCTGGTTCGACCCCAGGCAACACCACGGGCCGTGTCGTTGCCTGGGGTCGAACCAGGTCGCTAGCCGTGGCCCACGGCCGACCACCCGGTCAAAGTATATGCCCTATGCCCATAAGGGTCACGATTTAATCAGTCTTCAAAAAAAAAAAGAAATTAAAAAAGCTGCTGTGGTGCGTTAACATTGAAACTACGAGCGGAACGAAATATTGCTGGCTCAGTATTACAGGGTTGTATATTATATTTTCAGGGTGGTTAAAGTTTGCGTCACTGACATGACGATGTTTAAATTTCAATTCATTCTTTTACGACGCTTAGCGGGCGCTCGTAACTTTTGCTCAGATGCCGGCTGTTTTTTTCGTACCACATTATTGGCCTCATAAACCCGCCTAGCGGGTTCTTCGAGTTCTAGGGTAGTTATCTATTTTTTGTCTGGTCGTGAAATTTATAACGTGAATCACGATATTCATGACTTTGAACAGCAAAAAAAGAACTCTCTGATACATTTTGGTCTTCCGACTCATGACTTTTTTTATGAAACAGCTGATTTTTTTTGGACTTACGAAGTTGACCCCATAGAAGTTGATTCAAAATCATGAATAGATTGAGATTTTACTATCATGATTTACGTTATAAATTTCACCCAGTAGAACCCCGTCATTTTGAGTCAGCGATATCTTGAGCCCCGATTACGGTTATTATTTACTCACGGATCAAATTATATGTACCTATTAGGAACGACATGAAAGATGGAGTTGTGAATTTTCCGACTGGAATAGTTTTAGTTCGTTAAACGCGGTTGAAACAATTTCGAAATAGTTTGGAACACATACAAGCTTTGCACACAAAGTTGCGAGTTCACATTTTTTAACGGTTTCCTCTATATTGCTTGAATATTTACTTTTTATGGGACTGAATTTTAACAATGATCCTTGGTTTTTATGGTTCGCCATTACCAATATAATGGCTTGGATATTCTTTTAAATTTATAATGCCTCCGCTGTGATTTCTTGAGTTACATAAATCAAACTATGTTGTATATTTTTCCTCTTTATGATTTTAAAACAATTATAGAAACTTTTAAAGTTTCCTTTTTTATACGATTATTGTACACCGTTAAGTCATGGAATATCTCGGCTTCTACAATAGCTAGAGAAATAAAATTTTAGGGCCCTAGGGTACTATTTGGGTACTGTTTTTTGAGATATAAAGCGTTAACAAAAACAAAGCCGTTCCAGAGATACAAACGCTGTACGCCAGCTTGACGCCCGGTAGCGTACACCATGAACAGGCCTCATATTTCGAAAATTTTAAGGGTACTATTTTTTTCACCTAGGTGATTCGTCGGTACTATTTGGGTACTATTTATTGGCTGCATCAGATTCTGAATATCTTTACGGTGTACGCTATCTTGACGGACACGGGGTCAACAGGTATATTATAAATACATGCAATCGGAATCTTGCTACCTTAAATTTGATATTGTGGTATCCATTGTAAATAGTGTATATACTATATTATGTAACTATATTAATCGACTGATGGGACGAGTTCTTCGGTGGTTACTCGGTGATTCGAATCATTTAAATCTTCAAGTCCGGATTTACCGATCTCTACGGCGTATGTAGAATCTCCTCAAGGTGCTGATGACAGGTCAAGGTTGAAGATGAAGTTTGCTGGATAGGGTGCGCGGCTGGAGGCGTTCTGTAGGCGAAGGCGATGCCGATGATGATGACGTTTAATCTCTTAAATATAACGCTGTAAGTAGATATCGAGTTCATGATACATATAATTGTACGTCTAGCATAACTGGCCGCGACTTAGTTTCTCGCGCGACAGAGCATCACCGGTCACTGTCACACTATATTGAGTGGATAGAGATAGCTAGCATTTGTCGCGCGACAAAGAGTCGCGTGTCACAGTTGTGCTAGAGGTACTGGTTTTGCCTAAAGGCCGAGCCACACCGGCTGCGTGTGCACGTACTGTACGCTGCAGCTCCTTGACTTTGAGCGTGACTAGCCGCCATTTTGAAAAACGTTCATACTATACAACGCGTACGCCACGCGCACGCAGACGTGTACGCAGCCGGTGTGGCTCGGCCTTAAGTATTGTAGTCGTATCGCCGACGCGACATTATTATCAAATGTCTGCAGACTTACACGTTATATGTCAACGGCGTTGTACAGAGAAAATAAATTGTTGTTGTTTACCTCTCAGCTCAAGCTATCAAATATTCTGGTACTTTATGCCCTGGATGGCCTAGAAAAAACGATTTTTCATCGGAATACCTCAGGGGCACACCCTGCGACCAGTATCATTTTTGCAAGTGGTTTTGAAATAGACTTTGTTGGGAGACGCACAAATCATCTTTATCGTTTTGTCACAGCCTTGGAAAGGCAGAATCATCTATATAGTTATATATATTCAAATATCTCGTCCCGTCGGAATATGAGATTTATGACAATATTATAAAAATATCTTAACTTACTATTTGTAGAGCTAATAAGCTTCTGTGTCTGAAATAGCAGAGAACGTATAGAATTCCAACTCATTTTAAAATTATGGTTTGAATCATATTATTGTTGATGTATTTTTACCTATTATAAAAATACCAGTACCTCTAGCACAACTGTGACACGCGACTCTTTGTCACGCGACAAAAGCTACCTATCTCTTTCCACTCAATATAGTGTGAGAGTGACAGGTAATGCTCTGTCGCGCGAGAAACGAAGTCGCGACCAGTTATGCTAGACGTACAGCTGTCCCGGCGTACTTCATCCCACCACATGAAAACGCGATTACCACGCCATCTACCGGGTCCAATTATATTTTCAAACCATCCATACCAAACTCTGTTTAAAAGGACTTAGGTGAAAAACACACGTACAGAATAAATATAAAGATAAAGTAAGTTTTATTAACAGCATTAAATGTGTGTTTCATAATATTTTTACTGTCATAATAATATGTGAAGTATAATAACTTAAGTTCAGCAGTGGACATCTTAAGGTTAAAATCATGATGATGATAATGGGCCAAAATTCATTCTGATGCCTAATAAAACGTCCCTTTTACATTTTAACGCATAATTTCTTACCCGTTAGTATAATATCCATAAGACATATTATTTTGTAATTCAGAATATCATACGCTCCCCCTGAATGATAAGTTGATAACTTTTGTCAAAATAAAATTTGTGGACTATGATTACTATGAATACAACCAGTAATAAAATATTTTTTTGATAACTCAGTGGACATAATTCGAGGCGACACGGGGACTGGTAACGCAGTGGTAATTCGACAAAGATATGAGACATAAAAAGCCCAAAATATCGAAATAATTCATAATACACATTAGGCCTGGTTGAGATCTAACGTAAAACTACACTAAAAAAATGGTATGATATTGCTTATACTTCTGTATGTCTGGTTTATTTTGTTTCTATCTCTACAATTTTTATTTAGTATCAGTTCTATGTTCGTTTTTAACCGACTTCCAATAAGAAGGACGGTTCTCAATTCGTCTGTATGTTTTTTGTGTGATTGTTCACCGATTACTTGAAATCGGCTGGACCGATTTAGAAAATTCCTTTTTTGTTTGAAAGTGTAGACTTCCGAGGTGGTCCCATTGGAACCAAGTCAGGATCTGATGGTGGAATCTTGGAGAAATCGAGGGAACTCTTCAAATATTATAGGCACACATATAGCGATTTCGGTATTTTTCGTAATTTCTCATCCATCTCTTATTAGAAACAAGTTTCTAGTGTAAACCGACTTCAAAACAAAGAGTAAATTTGTATCTAGGTTTCTTCCCCGATTACTTGAAGACGGCTGAACCTATTTACCCCCGAGGTGGACCCATTGCAACCAAATCGAGGGAACTCTTCAAATATCATAGGCACACATATAGCTATTTTGGTATTTTTCTTACTTTCTCGTGCATTTCTTATTAGAAATAAGTTTTCATTCTTATCCGACTTCAAAACAAAGAGCAATTTTTATGTAGGTTTGTTCCTCGGTTACTTGAAAACGTCTAGACCGATTTGGATTTTTTTTTCTTTTAACTAAATAGACTTAAGTCTATTTGTTTAAAACAATATTTATCCAGCGCCAATAAAAATTTAAAAATAAAGTAAATTTTTAAAACAAAAAATAAAAACCGACTTCCAAAAACTTAAACTAAGGAGCTCAACACAGCCAGCTAAGGAGCTCAACACAGCCAGCTTTACGTGGCAGGCACCAATTTCAAAAATAACGGGTTAAAAACTATAAATACCTGTATATGTATATATGAATCGTTGATTATCCATTTCTTTGGGGTAATTAACATATTATTTTTTGGTTTTTAGTTTAAGTTTTTGGAAGTTGGTTTTTAATGTAAATATTGTGTCGATGCTTCTAATGAAAACAAAACAAAACTTATTTTATATAGGTACCGTTCAAATGTTGGGTTTCTTAACTTCGTTATGTATGCCTGAGTGTCTGTCTGTATTTCTTCAATAAATATAAGTGCGGAACCTTCCACTATGGACTTGATTCCGACTAGTTTTTACAATCCTCTCCATGGAATGAGGTAGCGTCCGGTGTACAAGAAAGTTCACATGGCAAGTCTTCGTCTAGACTTGTTAAATACCTGACGTAAACTATAGACGGCCTTGTCAGATCTCCGCATACGGTGTGGTGTGGGAAGGAGACAGAACACGCCAGCTGATGTGGGTTACGGCCTTGATGTGTGGAATGAGAATCGAGCCGGTGCGATGTGTGCGCCTCCGAGCTACCAGGCTCGCAAAAATGCATAGGAGTTCCTCGCTAGCCATGGTCAGTCAAAAACTAACCGTAACTCCTGCTAAATTGAGCTTAAATTCATTTGGAGTTTAAACAACGTTAGACGAATAAGGCACGGTTTTCGCGCGAGCAGTTTTAGAATTTTCCACGTTCTTAATAAGGCTCAATTTCGTTTGTAATGTTGTGGTTATTTGTGTGAGTCAGTTTTCACTTGTGGAACGTGTTTAGATATTCGCTGGTTTATTGAAATTTCTGCGTTATGGTAAATACCGGAATGTCTTCATATAATTGCAGGAATGCGTGTTCCCAACTGGTACAGTAAGAAAAACTTGAGGTTCGTCTTCGCGAATAATGTTTCTATAATTGGCTGTAATTATAAAGTTGCGACTTCTTATTATTTTTCTTTATTTTATTTAATAACTATTCAATTGGCGTCTTCGCTAATGTAAAAATATTATATTCTCTATTAATGTGAAAATCAATGGCCTGCAAATATAGATCATGGTTGATCAAAAAAAATGGTGATATGATGTGATGTGAAATAAATAAGTACTACGGTGATGATTTTAAACTAAAACACACTTTTAAACTTAAAAAAAAAATGTAACAAAAAATAAGGAAATATGATAAAGTTTTGAGTTATAGTTAGATCTAAGGGCCTGTGCACACGGCGTTTCGTAGCACAGTCTCTGTTAATTTTTTGGGTGTAAAAGGTACAGCGCTACGAACCCCGACGGCGCGCTTAAAAGACGCCGTGTGCACAGGCCCTTAGATCTATAACTCAAAACTTTATCATATTTCCTTATTTTCATTATTTTAACAGGATCTTATATAATTTTTTCATCACACTTGTTCGAAAATGGTGTTGTTACGCGTAGGTTCTGCCGGCCGTTAATGACCTATTACGCCCTAGGGCGAATTTTTTTTTTAAATTTTAATACGCTGGTTCTGTTTTACTCTTATTTGTCATACTTTTTTAACTTTTAACACTGAAATATTTATCTAAAGAGAACTGTTATTGCAAATTCATGTAAACACATATTTCGGTAACATTAATTAAATGTTCAAATACTTAGTGTATTTCAGTATTTCGCAAATATACAATCAACTAAAATGGCCGTTTTAGGTCTTTACTGCTATGTTTCCGAACTTGACTTGACATTCGCATTATCTAAGGATGTATGACACTTTCTGTTTTAAAATTTTCTTCTCATACTGGGTGGATTAGTAAGGTTATTTATTTAGATTCCCTCACCTCAAGTGTGATGAAAAACATTGTGTGTGCCACGGGCGTTAAAGGAATTACAAACTCGTCCTTACCCCCCTAGATACACAATGTACTATTACAAATTTCTGTTACAGTCAAGTACCCATTTTAATTGGTTAATAATTATTGGCCCTCTTATCTCCGCTCTCCGCTTCAGCGAAATTATTATTTCTTAAACCATTCTTTTCTTTTTGGGATTGATATACGAGTAAAACTAACATGAGTTATATTAAAAAAAATGTACACAATTAAGGGATTTAATTAAAACGAAACTTAATGTATTCCTCTGTGTTACGAAAGTTACCCATATAGTTTGTATGCCTAACTTTCGTAACACAGAGGAAGCGATCGTGATTTTATTTTTATTAGGCCCTTAACTATGTACATTTTTTTTGAAAATGACTCACATAACCTGACGGGTTTTTACAGAATAGAATGCTTTTTCAAAAACCGGACGGACAAGTGCGAGTCGGACTTTCCCACCGAGGGTTCCGTACAAATTTGTAGGTAAATATTATAATAAAGTAAAGTACCCTATAAATTTGAATTCTCTTAGTAAGGTCTATTTTTTGTATGAATTAATTAAAAATGTATAGTTTTCAGATTTTTCCCTATACTTGTAGTATAAGATGGTATTACTTGCCAAATTCATAGTTCTAGGTCAACGGAAAGTACTCTTTGAATTTTGGTTTCCTTACAGCAGGGGTTTTCAAAGTGGGGGGCGCGCCCCCTTAGGCGCCCCATTTTAAGGAGGGCGCGGGGCCTCGGGAAATATGAACAACGGCAACGCTAGGAAGAAGATGATGATGATTTGGCTATCTAACCCATTCACTTCCGTTTTCTTGCATCGAAGCGAAGGGGAGCGTGGTAACTTCATTTTAGGCAGTAGGGGGGGCGTGCCTAAAAAAAGTTTGGGAACCCCTGCCTTACAGAGTGTCAAAATTTACGTTTTTTTCGGCCGTACCTTTTTTTCACGTTAACTTAGAAGCTTGATATTTTTCACAGCATCAAAGGACCATAGACCTGAGTATATGCTTTTAATTTTTTAAGGATCCCATCATTAAACCCTCACCTGATGACAATCGGATGACCTGGAAAGTATACTTTCAAACAATAAAACAATCGAAATCGGTCCAGCCGTCTTTGAGCAATATAATCGTCACTACTTTAAAAAAAACTCGTATCTAAAACGTCCTACCTAGAGAAAAACGTTAAAAGTTACATGCGAACGTCATAACGTCATATACACTTTAGGGTGGTACTTATTTTGTCGATTTTTAGGGTTCCGTAGCCAAAATGGCTAAAAAGGAACCCTTATAGTTTCATCATGTCCGTCCGTCCGTCCGTCCGTCCGTCCGTCCGTCCGTATGTCACAGGCATTTTACTCAAAAACTACAAAACCTATACTGATGAAATTTGGAATATAAATGTCTTGTAGATGCCGCAACTAAGTTTGGTAGTTAAATAATAAAAATAAAAAAATCTAGGGGGGGCACTCCATACATGTAACAGAAGCTAAAAAAATTTTTTTTCACAAAATGTCAACGTGTGGTACATAGTTCGACAGCTCTTTTGAAAACATTTTCAGGTTCTTAAGTAATGTTTGTGATTAAGTGAATACCTGTGGAAATAATCGCTCCGAAAGTTGTGAAAATGGTGTCCCCCCCCCTCTATCTTCTAAACCGTGTGTCCGAAAAATATAAAAAAAATTACAAAGATAACGCTCAATTAATACTTTCAACGAAAATTATTTTCAACAAGATTGGATTAACCGTTTTTGAGTTATTGCCGATAAACTGCGCTTCTCAACAAAAGGACGTAATTGCTATGAAGATACGCTCTTTTGTTGTTGTACTTTTTTTACATCGTATTTTTTACCATATAGTTACGGCTATGGAACCCTACACTGAGCATGGTCCGACATGCTCTTGGCCAGTTATTTTTTTATTTCTTGAAGGGCACCCTGCACTTTATTTTAGGGCATGAAAAGACATGACTGTTATTTTTTAGATTTTTTCTTCAAGTTTTAGAGTTCGCTACCAGCAGTTGAATAAAAAAATCTCATACATTTATAGAATTTTAACTTTATTTTTTATGCTCGAAAACCATTTTATAGTTTAAAGGATACCTTTTTGTTACATGAATACTTAATTATTAATTTTCACCGTTAGACAACTTTTAACCATGACTCGCTTTAGTCCGAAAAACCCAATGATTTCAAGTTATATACGTCAATGGAAAAACCGTTTTGAAATAAAATTACTTTGCAACCTTTTTAATTACTTTATCAATGCTCTGTACATGATTTAAAACAGCAATATCGGTACGAAATAGGTAGTTTTAAAGTCACGAATACCAACGTTGCATTTCATATTCAGCAGGTCTGATTAGATCTGACTGCCATCTGACATAATGTCTACCTTCAGGGAAACCAGATCGACAGGATCATGTGATACATTAGGTGATACTTTAATGTCCAGGTTTCTTCAAGAGGTTTTCCCTTAGCGTACCAAGTATTCATTACCATTAGGCTGCACTTAAATTCAGCCGAAGTGAGCAGGGAAGTGGGAAGGAAAGGGGGCAGGACGAGTCTGTGAACACGATGCTTCATGTCACTCTCGTGTCACTCGCGCTGCCCGGCGCTCCTCAAAAGAGCGGTTTTTAGTGCGGAAGTCAAACGACTGGCAGCGCGAGTGGCAGTTCGTGTTTACATTCTGCTTACAAAGTTCTATTACGATGGATAGATATCATCCAACATCTACGAAGAATTTTCTTTTTTTCATATTTGATATCTTTTTAAATATCAAACATAATTATGAATCGCAAAAAGACGCAGTGCGGACGCTGCAATTATTTCGACCGTCTACCATTGCCGAAACTCGAAAGCGAAGTGAGTGGTAGGGCAGTATGTAAACACACACTCCTCTCGATCCTGCTGCAGCAGTATTTAGGGAATTATTGTCGGCAGCGCGAGGGGCAGCGGCAAGGGCTGAATGTAAATTTAGTATTGTTAGTTTAGTAATATTTAAGTAAAGCAAAAAACCTGTCTAAATAGAAAAACCAACAAAATACCAAATGTTCATATTTGATGATCACTGTCTTTCTACGATTTCATTATATTTATGTAATGTATAGATAGATAGACTAATTCAAGTTTGAGAACGCCACATGGACTCACGATGATAAGCCGAGCTACTAGGCTACCAACGCTCGACAAGAGTACGAGTAAGTTTGCTATCTTGATGACTGAGGTTCGCACATTACGTTCAATCTCAGATTAGTATCAAACAATTCCTTTATCTTGTATCTAACATTGTTATTGCAATTATCTTCAAAGTTATCATGATTATAACATCTTCTGTATTAGATATTATAAATTTTCTGAAAAGGTATATTCTATTTTTGAAGTACCTATGAATTAGGCATCATGAATTAGGGCGTTCCCATGAAGTCCACCTTACATAGTGCGTTGTAACAGCAAAAACGTTTTGTGGATCTATGAGGCGCCATAACTCAAGATTTGAATAGTGAGTGATACAGAAAAAAAGACGACTATTTTCTTCGAAAATCCGTAATTTTTGCTATTAATTAAAACTTTTAAAACGGAGCATTAAAATTTTACGGAAAAAAAGGAACATTGCAAACGTAACGCATCATCGGGTACGTTATATACTTTTGTGGAGTCATTGTTCTGAATTTCATAATTCTGAAACCGATGTTGCCCTGAAATAATTCGTACTTATTATTATAACAAAACGGGACTTAATCGCGTAAAAACATGATATTACCTCGACGTTTCGGACGAGCCGTGACGTCCATGGTCGCGAAGGGACTGGCGAGGCGGGTGTCAACATCTTCGCGACCATGGACGTCACGGCACGTCCGAAACGTCGAGGTAATATCATGTTTTTACGCGATTAAGTCCCGTTTTGTTATAATAATGAGTGAAAATCGTGAAAGTTTAAATCAATATAATTCGTACTTTTATGGACTACTTTTATGGATATTAATTTGTAGGACTTAACGCCAACCTAACCTTATTTTTTATTCCATTGCCTATGGGCTACGGCAATATTATCCTTTAACGGAAAATAGTGTTATGAAATCTGTGGAAAATTACCTACGTATCGTGACTTGATGTGCTGCTTGTTATATTTGGATGGCTAGATGGGTCCCGACTGCATGCGATGTTGGGTAAATCGAAATTTGATTAAACAAGCCAAAAAAAAGCAAAAATGTAGATAGTCAAGTACAAATTGCTTTTAGTTTTAACCACGCGCTACAACGATTAGCAGGTAGGTACATACAGTTTAAGGAAAATATCGATACCTTTAGACTCAAAGGGCGTAAACGCCGTAGGCTCTAATGGCGTTTACGCCCTTTGAGTCTAAAGATATCGATATTTTCCTCGTCGAACGTTATTTGTAAAAATGTTTTATTGACAAACAATTATTTTCTCTTGGTTTCTGTAAATAGACAAACTTAGCAAGAGGTAGTAGATATTTACTATAGAATACGCCCTGAGTGCAGTTAATCCTGGGCAACATCCGCCGTTCTTCAAACACTAAACATTTCTACGTATTACCGTTTGCGAACTCAGCTCTATCCCACAATAACTTCTGGCGACTCATATTGCCTTAGTACAAGTTCAGGCCAGCCGTTAGGGCTAAAACAAATAAAGCCTTATCCCGAAGGCACACAAACCGGGACTCGTCAGGCATAGTCTTTTTTCTTCACAATGTCATAGATGCGTAGTGCCCATCTCGTTTCAAGTGTCGATACTCCCTTAGCTAGAGAGGAACAGTTATAGGAATCGTAGATACGTCGCCTATTGATAAGCTGCGTGTATGTGTATCGCACACATGCATTTGTACTGGACTCGGGACGCCGACGCGTTCCACATACGGGAACGCTAGCCTAGACCCGCTCGCTGGTTATAAAGTCCTAGTACTTTCTAAGAACGTCTAATGCTTCGAGACTTCTAATACGCATAGAAAAAACCGGTTTAATCACTGCTTAGAACTCTGAAAACGGCGATGTGCTTAGACGTATAAAGACTGATAACATGTTACTTTACGATCATAATCATAAACAGTTATTATTTTCCTAAAAGTAATTTAAACCTAATTACTATTACGGTACAAAAATTAGCTTGGCCGGTTTGAATAATTTTCTTGTATATTGCCTAGTTACAATATAGCATTAATAGCATAACGTGTCTTTGTGCGACTGCAAATAGCATGCGATATAATCATAACAATAAATAATGTGGACCTGTTAATTAGGTGTAACAACGCGTAATGCCAACACCTACCTATCATGCATTAAAATATCGCATGGAAGAACTTTGAAATTGTTATTTGTGATGTTAAATTATAAACTCTATTCCTGTGTCACTAATCGTTGATACGTGCAATTTATACCATTGATATTGATATTCTAAATAATAATTTAATGTTAAATTGGAATAGGCTTGGAAAATCACCCTAAAACCACATTGACTAATGCTGTGCGGTTTTTCGTTTGACCGATATTTGCTAATGGAAATTTTATCGATTCTTGGTTTAATGAATTCGAATTGGACTGTTCTTTCAAAGAGCTTTTTAAAATCAGTGTATAGGTATTATGGTAGATTGTGAATTCGTTTTCACGGTTTTTACAGCAAATCTAAAAAAAATGCCGATTTCTTTATTGTAAAGTTTTCTACTAATTTTAAGTTATTTCTATTTAGAATAACGATGCTTGAAAAAGCATCGTAAGATGAAAATCTTAATGGAAGATACAAAATGTCTCAAATTCCCAAACATTAATGAAATTTTCCTATGTGTTACTGTTATACAAAGTATAAGGAAAAACGGTAACAAAATACGAATACTAAATAGGTGTTCTTAAAATCACTTGCATAATCTCAAAATGCATATTTAGTATTAATATAATAAACTTACCGAGAAACTGTCAGAAGTAGGGCTTCCAATCCCGGGATTAGGGCTCGTACACATAAACACGTTACGATACCGTATAGTGCTACGATACGGCAACGTTTCACGTTGCAACGTCGTTACGTGGAAATCTACGACGAGCAACGTAAAAATTCACGACACGATATCGCAACGTGCTACGTACACTTCGTGACGTGGAAAATTATATTTTAATTTTTAATCTTTCTACTTTGATATAAAGTTGTTTTTTGATTGAATGTTTTCCACGTCACGACGTCGCAACGTGAAACGTTGCCATGTTGACACAATATCGTAACGTGTTTATGTATAAGAGCCTTTATATGTATGGCAATCCCGGGATCCCGGTATTGTCCATACAAAAAATCCCGGGATTGGAAGCCCTGGTCAGAAATATCCAAAAAAATTTCGTCAACATGGTTGTGTGGTCACTGCACGGCGCGGCGGTGGATGGGAGACAGGATTGTCACTACCTCGTTAGTGGGCAGACTACACTAAGCTTAGTACTAATATAATCGACTTACCAAGAGTGAAGCATCCTATCAGAAGTATCCAAAACGTCTTAGTCAACATGGTTGTGTGGTCACTGCACGGCGGTGGGAGGGAACCGTCGCCGCCTCATTTGTGGTGACACTACACTGCACCGCATCACTCACTTAACACATTTAATCTAACACTATTGCACCAACGTAATCTGAAACAAATAGAAAACATAATATGAAATATAAACAACGAGGTGTTAAAGTGTTAAACTGATTGTGACTTCGAGACGAGTTATGCCTAGGTACTTAACAACTGGGTCCCAAAAAAAATTATACACTGCGTGCTCGAGACAAGAAATACTAGCTACGTAGTTTCAATTCAATGTACAACCAATAGACAATATCGCGCGAGGGTCATTAATAAAATAGATATTTTATTTCTACGTTTCATGACGCATTGGTTTTTTTACTGTAATGTCATGTTAACATGTATTAATAAATTAATTAATTCCGGAAAAATCTTAGCACCGCGATGCAGCCTGTATTATGAGAACTCCGTGTACCGGTATTACTACACTAAATATAATAAATAAATACTGAAATAAACCAAATTTTACATACAGTTTAAACATCCACATTTAGAACTTTAGGAATTATAATATAATATGTGACGTTTCGACGCGAAAAATTGCGTTTTGTAGCTTGTCAATCAATATGGACGATATGTAATTTCATCTTAAAAGCCATTAAAACTCGTTAATGACTCGTTCGTAAACTAATTAACTAATTGCGCGGATAACCGCGTGCGCATATTATTGGAATTTTAAATTTTGTTGTTAAATTTTGTCTGCGTAGATTTAGATAAGCAGATGCATCTTCCATTATGTTACGTAAATCAGCAAATACCAAAAATTAATATGTATGATTCTTCTCCTTCTCTTTTAGATACATAATTTAAACCGCCAATCATTATTTTTACTGTAAAATGCTCGTTTTCAAAATTTATGACATTATTATCACAAAATTAAACATTTTGAAACAACCGGCTTTCAGTAAACTAATTTCGATAATAAATGCTGAGACTCTATGTAAAATAACCAAATCGCCGTATGTGTGCCTATAATATTTGAAAAGTTCGCTCAATAACTATAAGATCCCATCATGAGATCGTGATTTGCAATGGAACAAACCTCAGAGGTGCACCCTTCCAAACAAAAAATAATTTTCAGCCATCTTCGAGTAATCCGCCATTTGTACTTTATTGTAGTGTGCAATAAAGTTTAAATAAATAAATAAATAAAATAATCGCGAAACAAATACCGTTTTTTTTTTGTGGAAGTCGGTTAACACGTCGGTCACGTCACATGAAGCTATTCGATAAGTAATGCACGAGACCCTACTAAAAATACCCAAATCGCCATTGTGTGCCTATAATATTTGAAGAGTTCCCTCGATTTCTCTAATTCCATCATCAGGTCCTGATTTGGTTGCAAAAGGACTACATCGGAGGCATATCCTTTGAAATAAAAAAAAATATTTTCCAAATCGGTTTAGCGGTCTTCAAGTAATCGGGTAACAAACCTACATAAAATTTTCTCTTTATTTTGAAGTCGGTTTACACTAGAAACTCATTTCTAATAAGAAATGCTCGAGAAACTATGGAAAATACCAATATTGCTATATGGGTGCCTATAGTATTTGAAGAGTTCCCTCGTTTTCTCCAAGATCTCATCATCAGATCCTGATTGGGTTGAAATGGGACTACCTCTGAAATATACCCTTTTAAACAAAAAAATAATTTTTAGAATCGGTTCTGCCGTCGTCGAGTAATCGATGAACAAACAAAACTATATTTTTTACAAATCAAAAACATGGAATGTGCGAGAAAATTTACGTTATTTCACAAATAATGTAATCTGACAGCACTATTACAGCTTTTGTAATAGGTATTTCGTTATTTAGATATTATTTCATAAAATAATGATTGGGAGAACGTATAAAGAAGGCAGAAAAAACACTGGAAGTATATTTATGAATAAAAACTTAAAACATTCCGCAGAGATCATTTCAAATCAAATATACGCGCGCAACTTTTTAAATCTGTCGAATTATCGTAACCTGTTGAAAACACGAGCAAATTTGCTATGGGATATAAAAACGGGCACTCAATTATCATCATTTATTACATATAATAGGTACATTAAGTAGTTAGTTTTCCGTTTTTTTTAAAGAAATACAATAATGTTAAATTAAAAATAACAAAATTTTATTCTGATATCTTACGTTATGGCTAACAGCTAGTTTGAAATACGATCACAATTCCATACTATCACTACGTAACTACACAGCAAAGGATGTCACGTTTAGCGAACGAGCAAAAGGGTTACGATAGCTTTGTTTAGAATGTCACCCACACAGCACCCCTGACGTCATCCTAACACCCTATTCCATTTATCCCCAACTTAAACCTTAACGGAACGGGATAAGGTTGATCTTTGTTTTGTATAAGATACTGATATATGAGGCTGTGAAAGTTATCGGTGCAAACGTTACGAGCAAAGCCATCTATCTGCCATCAAATGCACAATACAGCTCTCAGCTGCGCGCCTGGTACCTACAGTCGCAAAGCTGAAACCCGTTGCGTATTTCAAATGTTGGTGAAAGGTTTTCTAACATTAACTTATAATAATTATAGTCTCATTGTTAAGGATTTTGTGAACCAAAAGGAGATGAAAGTATGTCCGAGGTACAAGAGCTTCGCCTAAAAAAAAAACCTGACTCGGGTTGTTCAGCCAATGGTATGATACAGATGAAAAATATATATTATTTTTCATCACACTTGCTCGAAAATGGTGTCATTACACGTAGGTTCTGCGGGCCGTAAATGACCTATTACGCCCTAGGGTGTAATGGTTTTCTTTTTAAATTTGAAACGCTGGTTCTGTTTTACTCTTATTTGTCATGTTCCAAGGAAACGCCAACTTACTTTTTTAACTTTTATCACTGAAATATTTATTTAAAGATAACTGTAATTGCAAATACATATAAACACATATTTCGGTAACATTAATTAAATGTTTAAATAATGTATTTCTTTATTTTGCAAATATAAAATCAACTAAAATGGCCGTTACCGCTATGGTTTCCGAACGTGACTTGACGTTCGCATTATCTATGGACATATGTGACAAATGTCACTGTCTGTTTTAATATTTTCTTGTCATACTGGGTCGAAATGTAAGGTTATTTTATTAAGATTTCCTCACAAGTGTGATGAAAAACATTGTGTGTGCCACGGGCGGTAAAGGAATTACAAACTCGTGTTATTAAAGCCCTCGGTTTCACCTCGGGCTTATAACAAACACTCGTTTGTAATTCCTTACTTACCGCCCTAGATACACAATGTACTATTGATTGGCTGCATGACCGAGTCATGTAGTTTTTTTTTGTTTACCTTTTATTAAATAACTATAAGAACAGACTACAACTTTTTTTGTTATTTTAGGGCGAATTCTATTCTTTGGCTTTACGCATTAAAAACAATGTTTGCCTATGATAAGTGCAGTTACCAGTAATAATATATGGTGAAACTCGGCACGCATAAATATCTGTCACGACCTTGTTGCTGTGGTAATAAAGTGGTCTGGTGTCAGATATTTTAGCATGCCCCGTTTCATCGTTTGTTTTTCTGGTGACGGTGCCTATACCTGCATTCATTTTAAATTAGATACTTAGGTATAATATGTCCTTGTGACCCGTCATGTTACTTCAAGGAAAACCATATTGCGACTAGAAAATATGAGCGGTGTTATTTTTAGAATGTAATAACGTACTGAAATAAGTAAACGTAGTACAATATTACACTCTGAATACCTATCCTAGGGAAACGGAGAAACGTGGGCGAAAATGTAGGTAATGGACTAGACGACTAAAAAAAACTATTTAGTCCGTCAGTTAGATTATTAAAAAATATTGTACACGTATTTTTTCTTTTGTTTGACAAACAAAACATGACGAAGATAGAGTGCTTAGAAGTTTCGAGTGACGTCACTCCTAGGTACAATTTTCACCTAGGAGTGACGTCACCAGAAGTTTGATGATCTATATCTTTGTCGATTTTTTATATTTTGATAAACCAAAAAATACGTGTCCCATATTTTTCCATAATCTAACTGACGGATTAAATAGAATTATATAGTTTTAACCCAGTCGTCATCCCTATGGGAGCATTCCGCGGTAACGTTACGTAAGCGACACTACCTTTGTAATACTTTTGACATGTAAAATCAAGAAGCTGTATATTGGTATGGTAATATCATAACTTGGCTTTAAAATTGGTAGTGTTCTTTCGCAGCTAATAAGTTTTATTAGGATAGCTACCGTAGCGTTACGTAAGCGACAAAAGGAGATGTTTTCATGGAATGCTTCTTTTATCCATCCAGGTTGATTTATTTGAGCATATCAAAAAGATGTAATTTCCTTCATTGTGAAGTTTTCTGCCAATTTTATGTTATTTTACTTAGAACTAATTACAAGCTCTTTTCATCCCAATAGAAGCAGCAATCCGGGAGGAGAGGCTTCGCATTATAAAACAGGCAACTAACCACGACGTGACGGCCACCACCACTCTGCCAAGAGTGTGACGCCGGAGAAGAGACAAGAGAAAGTCCGAAATTTTCCATACATTAAAAACTGTCCTGTGTGACCGTTTGATGGAAAAAAGGTCACACCATAGGAAAAACATGTTTGGACATTTTTTGTTATTGCGATTGTAAAAAGTTCGTAATACTAATAGGCCCGTGGAAATCGACGCGTTCATATAGTAAAATCATAAAGCATGACGTAGTTATGATTTCTTTGTATGTTGCATTAACCTGTTAGGGTAGTGTGAATCCCAATTTGCAACTTCTAAAAGGGTGTGCTAGCTGAGCACCGCGCAAAAGTACGCCATTTTATTTTTTTTGGATTCCTGCTCTATGCATTTTTGACAGTAACATCCGTAGCACAAATTAGCTACAAAAATATAAAATTGCCATAAATAAGTTTATTCATTTTTACTGTAAGTGTGCTAGTTACAGAGAATTAAGGTTTTGAATTTGACGTAACTCCAATAAAGCACGGGTGCACTTTCAAGCTTTCTGTTTTCTGTCCACCTTGCCGGTTTAGATTCAGAGCTGATTCTCGGCACAGTTGTTACTTAGATAGTTTTCAGTGCTTTCAAGAAACCGGGTAGTAGGGGGAACGGTGAGAAATTCAGGTTCTACACTTTTTTTAAGCTATTTTACTCCAAAAATAGCACTCCAGCGAAAATCGTATAAGGACATTGGCGTTACATTAATCGTTGCGACTTTTTTTCTGCTGCTGCTGCTTTTTTCCAGTGAATATGATGATTCCAAATCCATTAATAAAAACCAAATCGGTCTGATAATCGAGTAACCGGGGAACATACTTAAAAAAAAGATTTTAACGAATGAGAAACTTTTTCTTTTTTCAGTCGGTTCCACATAGACAATATGCACAATTGCTGTATCTAAACGTCTTTGTCGGTCGAATGTACGATAATGGTATCTTAAACTCATAAATTATGATTAGCCCAGAAGAAGAAAAGTTTACAGCAAAAGTGTATAGATTCAGTGACCTTTAAGTAAGTTAACTGGTGGATGATACTTTAACTCAATTTTAAAGTTTGACACGCCTTCCGTGCATCCAAGTTTTGGGATAAACCTTTTACAAACTTCGGTGGTTTTCACGAGTTTAGTCACAAATAATACAGGAATATTATTATTATAGACATACACGCCCCTATTACAAATTACAACAAATCTCGACGGTAGAACAAACACGCAAAACTTGAAGACGCAAAGACGTGAAGAGCTTTCGATACTTTTGTTAAAATGTCTATTGTTCTAGATAAAGGAAAAATAAGCGTGCAGTGTGTTTTCAACTTCGATTCTCTGACTATGCGGTGCTTATTATGTAAGCAAAAACATTTTTGTTATTCTATCATGAAGGAAACTAAGCAAACTGCGTTATACACTGAAAATTCACAACGTTATACGATGAGCAGAAGGAGGAATAAACTGGTACAATGAGTAATAAGATATCTACAAAACTTTTATAGAATTCTTGACTTGTTATCATTATCATCGGTAAGAAAACATCAATTTCTGGACAGGTCTCAATGAACGCCACCATGAAGGGACCTGTGTGCCGCCTGCATTCAGCGGACTCTCGCAAGGATCCCCAGGTCTTATCACTCAGCGCCTTCTGGTGCGTGGTCATCACTGATGAACTCTTTGGCTCCAGCGGCCGTGTGTTCTACGAGGAATATTCCCTGTCCATTGCTACCTGTGCTTTAAATTCTTCGAGCTATTTCTGTTACCCTAGTTCTTCTTCGAAACTCGTATTTCCTGATTCGATTCAGAATTCATGAAGTATGATGCTCTACAAACTTGTGCGAAGGTATGTGTAAATTATATAAAAAATCGTGTGATCGTTATACAGGAAATCAAAGTACGTAGAATAATTTATTGCGCTCACCCAATGTTCACACCAGGAATTGAACCCGGTACCTCTAGATCAGCGGTCGGCAACTTGCGGCTCGCGGGCCGCATGCGGTCCGTCGCATGGTGTCGTCTAGTATCCATAACACAAGCCTTATTGAGCTTACTATGGGGCTAATTCGATTTGTGTAAGATTGTCCCCTAATATTTATTTATTTATTTAATTATGACCAGCTATTTATCATTAATGGGTTTGAAAATGATGACAATTTATAAGAAGAAGGGCCACGCTAACCCAGAAGACGTCTGCCTTAAATACATCCAGTAGGCGTATTCTTACCGGTCACTTTCTGACAAGTATGAACGTATGAGTGTGACGGATGCTATATCATTTATTTATCGCTTGACAAAGCCTAGCATCATAAGCCTGAAGTTAACAGTAACACAGACCCAATAGGGAATTTCAATCAGTAGTAGTGTGAACCGAAAAAAAATCTTAAAATTGAATTTAGATTTCGTAGTATCAGCCTGTTAACGATACGTTCAGCCAATTGCGAATTCCCCGATGCTATCAAATTCCCAATTACTAGTTGTTCCGATAACCTATATTCACAATTTATTTGCTCTTATATCCTCGACGCAAAGTTATTTACGTTTTGGAGACCGACAACAGCGATTGTTACCGTACATACCTACAATTATTTCGAAACTGCTAGTTGATTTTAGGGTCAATAGCAGAAAAAATGTACCTTTTACTTTTTTTGGTATATTTTTTTCGCTATGAATCTGGCGCAAAATGACAATTGTAGTTACACTCAAATATACGCTAATAACGTTAATTTATAAGCTGTATCTATATGAAACTATCATTCAAAAGATAACTTAGTTCCATGACACCTATGTGTCAAATTTGCAAACGAACATTTGAAAACTTTAGTTTATTGGCACCTATCAAAAAGTGAAACATCAAAAGTGAGCAGCAAATAAATGCAGTCGCTTTTTGGTAAAAGATTCGCGAAGATAATTAAAAAACTATGAAATCACGATGAGTTCACTTGTAATTCTGCTTAATATTAATTCGCCCTTAACTAAGAAGTATATACAATCTTTCTTTCTTGTTTTTTTGCTGCTATTAACGCATTTTTTACGCTAAATTTAGCCATTTTTGACAACTGTCGCCGTCTATGGTTGAAACCAGACTAAGTCAAAATGAGCTAGCCAAGCCGATCGGCTAGCACTTTTGTGGGGCCATTTTTTCCGGCTGATTGTGTATCTAGGTATATCATACATCTATGGCTGCTATTAAGATGATACAGTAGCATTCCACGGAAACGTTACATAAGCGTACCTTTGTAATACTTTTGACATGTAAAATTAAGAAGCTGTATCAATCAATCAATCATACATTATTGCACACCAAAATAAATATTAAAATGCAAACTCCAAACTCCGCAAATGCTCGTCGTTGCTTATTGACTACGAGTTTGCGGCGCTTGCAGTGGAGACACTGGGCCCCTGGTCAGCTGACATGAAAACCTTTATGAGAGCCCTGTCGAAACGACTGATCGACGCCTCGGGGGACCCCAGAGCTGGCGCTTACCTCTCTCAAAAAATCGCTCTCGCGATACAGAGAGGTGACGCCGCCAGCGTAATGAGGACTATTTTAGGTTTTGTTTTAACATGATTACATTTTTACTTTCTATGTCTTATACATTTCCTATTTGTGTAACTGGGTCAAAAATATTTTTAGTGTGAGTTAAGGTTATACGTTTTTCCTGTGGACATTATAAAATTGTTAGGCTTTAAAGCCTAATTTTCTTACTGGATCCTCATAGACTTATACAAACCGTCTTTTTATTAAAACCTGTATAGTAAAAGGATAAGTAAAATGTACCCAAGTCGTTAGCTTTTGTATAGTCCACAGAAAATACACCCGTTTTCCTGAACGTGTATGACCCAACTCTTATATTATGAAATAAAGTGTAGTTTTTCTAATAAAATATGCAAACTTATATAAAAACAGTGGTAAACAATAGGCGGTCTCATCGCTGTATATCGGTATGGTAATATCATAACTTGACTTTATGTTATAGGTTAACGCGGGGTTATTTTCCGCAACTCGACGACAAACATGCGCCTATTTTGCGTGACAGTATTTTTTGGTAGCGTTTTAGTAGTTAATAAGTTTTATTAGGATAGCTACCAGAAGTACCATAGCGTTATGTAAGCGACAAAAAGTAGATGGAATGCTCCTAATGAGGCTATTATGACCTTGATGGGATTATTTTAAGGTGAAAATTACCTGAAATAGGTTCTTAATAAAACTAATCGTTTTATCTGTTTCAACCTCTTTCGAACGTCAACATATACTGGCCAATTGTAAAACAGTCGTAATAAATATTTTTGTGGTGCACTTTAAAAGTGCATAAAATCCGCCATTTTGTTTATTTTAACGAACTTCATACCCAGTGACACTCGCGCCATCAAGACAAATCCAATGATGTATCATTTCGATACCTCCTACGTATACTGAGCTAAGTGCAAAATCACGATTTTACAGGAGGGCTCTTCAAAGGTACAAAGTCCCATAACTAACTCATATGTTGATATAATTTCATGAAAATTTCAATTATGCGAAATGAACACATTTTGCTTAAATATACATATTAAATATACATAATTTTCGTAATTAATAGTAGTTTTTGAAAAACCGGCACTTAGCCCAGTATACGTGAAATTTACGAGTTCTAGTTTTTGATAAACTGAGCCAACTACCAGTTGATCCAGTATACGTCGTAAACTATAATTAGATGAATATGGCTATATTTTTATTATACTTGCCACTTATGTATGCCTTTTATGTGTTATGTACCATTAAATATCTAAACAAACTCAAAGCTCGTGCTCGGATGGATTTTATCAGTTAGTTTTCGTCTGATTTGTCACTTGTACCAGTATACGCCTGAATCAATTTATTACGGACCAGTATACCGCTAAGCTTATTTTGTATGTTATATCCACCAGTTTGGCAATACCGATGGTTGTTTAGTTGCCAGAGCGTCTCAGCAGAGGGTTGGCTTCTTGTTTTCTGGATGGCGGACTCGTCTTTTTGGACGTTTGGTATTAAATTCGTTATAAAATGAAGTGCTAACGAGACGTCAATTTGACGGCCATTTACAACTAAGCTGTCGCGTTTCACCCGCGTTTCGGTTAGTTTTTTTTGATAAATTCTTTCCAATAGGACAAATTCCTCTTGTCAAGACATATTGCGTCATTCCGTCTCTGAATTGTTTCAGGGTTCTTTTATTGTCGTGAGAATGCGACGACATTCAACCGCGATGGACCGTTAAACTCATCTTTACAACAGGCGTGAGTAATTAAGAAAATTTAACTTGAAAATTCCATGCCACGTTGCTTTATTGTGTTGAGTTTAACACGAATCTTGTCTCTTGTTGGAGGTCATAAGGCGCCTGTTTGAATTACGTTTAACTACGCTTAATTACGTTTTGGGTCCGTTTTTACTAACTTTTGCGACCATTTTTGTGCGTGCGGCACCTTGTTTTACGTTTTGTTCGCTATATGACACTTTCTTAAAAGGCATCATGGCTTAATGTCTAATAACTTTCTTTATCCCGCTTTGCCGGATACCTTTTCCCTGCCCTTACATTAATTGCGGTTGTTTAACCTTACAAGCTGCACGCTTTTCTAAATCAGTAATGGTGCATTGACTGACTCCACTCCGGACAACTACCACAACTGGGACCGTGGGAGCTGGGAGCCCCTGAGCGGCTTAAACCTGGATCCAGTTGGCGTGGGACTCCGCTGATGACTGCATAGTTAACAGGGGGTAAACAACATCTCCTAGGTCGGTGACAGCCTTGTTATTATTTAAGTACATCATAGATTATGTAGATAAACGTATCTTTGGTTAAAATCTAACTTATATAACTTATTGTAGTAGACTAATAAACACCTCTAAACAGGTTTTCATGGTTTAATCGCAGGAAACTGTGGCCTCCCTGTAACTGAAAACCTCCCTTATGATTAAAATTGCCAAGACCTACAGTTCCGCTATCTGGCATTTTTGACAAATGCCAAGCGCCGTAAATATTATTTACTTTTCTTTATTTTAATTATTGTTATTTAATTATTGATAGCTTGCTTTATTCTCAGTCCTGCTACAGTAGTGAGGACTGGGTTCTGTTTTTTTTTCCTATTCTAACATTATAGTAAGAATTATCTAAGGTGTCCGAATATTCCTAAAGAGAATGAACAAATATTCGGACACCTTAGATAATTCTTACTATACTTGGAACGTTATTAGTTATTAAAGATTACATTTGTCGAGCAAAGACATTACATTACACACTTGTAGTATATTAAATACTTTACAATTGGCAAAAACAGATTTCTCCCCTCCGCTGCTTCATTTTGATGTATTTTGTGTGAAATTATTTTTAATTTAACATAATAACTAATCACGTAACAATACAATTACTAAATCATCATCAAAAGAGCCAAATTGTATACGTAGTAGGTAGAAAAGACGTATGCCGCATCGACTGTCGTTCGCGCATAGTGGACCAACGTCCGCCCGCAACGACGACGAGCGAGCATACTGAGCCAACTGTCACTTGCGCCACGCGCGCGCCGACCTTGCCCGAAAAGTGTACCGCGTATAGTGGACCAAGCGACTTAGCTCAGTATACGATGTCCTAATTTTAAAAAAGGTGTTAGTTGGCTCACTATACGTCATTTTATTTCGAAAACTAGCAGTAATTTCTTCACGAAATTTTTATAACATGTAGATATAAGTATTTTGATCCCAAATATGTAAAAAAACGAAAATCGTAAAAAAGTGAGTTAGCTCAGTATACGTAGGAGGTATCGATTTATCAAAATCGGTTGTGCCGTTGAGTAGTTACGAGCGGACACAGGAACGGACATACATACATACATACAGGTCAAACACATTACCCTCCTTTGGGCTTCGCCGCAGTCGGGTAAAAAGACATGTGAGAAAAAAACCGGTCAAGTGCGAGTCGGTCGGTGCGAGGGTTCCGTTCACACTTGTAAGTAGTTACGTGAATAGTTTAAGAAAATCTGTATGGCGATTAGTAGGAGCAAATGAGTATACGTTATGATTTTTGCAAATTTCTAAAAAACGGTGCAAGTTAGGAAAACCGTTATATTTTTCCTGTAATATTTAGGATAATATTAATATTTGGTAATTATTACAGATTTTTCTGTTCAGTAATAGGGGGTGAATGGTAATAATGGTATTTTTTTTAACGGTTTTCGTCCTAGAATTCAAAAAGTCTATAATTAAGAAAAAAACTAAAAATTGTTTTGAAATTTAAAAATTAAACCCTTTCATTTGATACCCCACTTGATATAACTTTAAATTCTCGCCCTCCCTTTTCGACCCCCTTTAAAAAAAAGTAAAAGAGGTATGAGATTTTAAGTTCCTGAGATATTTGGCTGTGACAGACAGACAGACGAACAGACAGAGTCGCACATTTTGGTACAGAAACCTAGAAACGAAAACAAAAGTGAAAATTTGTCAAATTTTTAACTACATGGTTAGAAAATTCGCTGTTACTTTTAATAAATAATGGTGGTTTTAAAAGTGTGGTTTTAACATAGGTTTTGGGTGATAGGTGCGAATAGGAATCGGATTAAACGGACGCAATGCTGTTTTTACCCGACTGCGGCGAAGCCCACAGAAGGGTTATATGTTTGACCTGTATGCATGTCCGTTCCTATGTCCGCTCGTAACTACTCATCGGATCAACCGATTTTGATAAATGATACATCATTAGATTCGTCTTAATAGCGCGAGTGTCACTGGGTATGAAGTTTGTTAAAATAAAGAAATGGCGGATTTTATGCACCTTTAAAGTGCACCGCTGTCGGGTTTTTAGGGTTCCGTAGCCAAAATGGCAAAAACGGAACCCTAAGGGAGCGGCCACATGTCCACGTCACGACGCCGTCAACGGGCAACGGCACGTTGCACGACGCGACGACGGAGAAATACACGTTGCCGCGACGTGGAAATTTACGACGCCGCGCCGCGTAAAGTCACGTCGCGCAACGTGAAATTCCACGTTGCGGCACCGTAGATTTCTCCGTCGTCGCGTCGTGGAATTTCACGACGCCGCGCCGCGCATGTTCACGTTGCCCTGAGCCACAGTACATAAATAGAGCAGTATGGAAGCTAGGCTTATTTTTTGAAATAAATACCTACGCTCCAATAGAGCGTTAGGGTTGTCGATTTAATTTTTGTAAAAACACACGTATTTTGCTCTTGTTGATTTTAAGAAGAAGCATGAAGAAAAAGCAAAGAAAACGAAAATATTGGATAAAACCATATCTTTCCGTTATGAATCATGATGGGACTCATTTCATAAAGGTCTTCGCACATTACAACAACTCAACGGCGACTCGACTCTATGCCTAATATTGAAATTTAAGCCCTATGTCATATGTTGTAGGTTGAATTTCAAAAAATGATATTAAAGTAGTGTACGACGAGTGGTCTACGCGTTGTCCACTATTTCAATACTAGGCATGAGTCGAGTCGCCGTTGAGTTGTTGTAATGTGCGAAGACCTTAAGGAAGTACGAGGCGTTAAAAATAAGTGATCACAAGTTTTATGATTATTTTAAAATGTCTGTGTCAAGTTTTGAAGAACTATTATGGAAAATATCACCTCGTTTAAAAAGGCAACACGTATTTAGGAAACCAGTTGGACCTCTGGAGATGTTGGGATGAACGATAAGGTAACAATTAAAAAAATACATAGTATCGTTTATTGTCACTCAAACAAAAATGTTTAGATATTAAATCAGCTTAATCAAAATTAAAACTATTTGGATATAATTAACACTATAAATTAACAACTTTTTTATTTTTTCTACAACGAACCAATTATGGGAAATTAGGGAGAAAACATTTTATAAAAAAAAATTAAAGTAAAACGTAAAACTAGACTAAAAACAACTTTTATATATTAATGATTAATGAACAACTACCTATAATTATTAATGTGCGTTCCCTTTGAGGGTCCACGTTGGAATTTCGAGCTTTTGAATGTGTCAGTCTTTAGTAAAAATTCTCAAACGATTGTAAATTCAACCACTAATTTGTAAAAGTCCGCACTCAAAAGTTACAATCGATTAAAGGTGGTCCCTCAATTGAGTTTGTCGTAGAAATAAATCAATTTACGTATACGTACGTGGTTGTTAAATAGACAATTGCTATAGTCTATTCGTTAGTAAAAAAAAATTACTAACTATTGCTCCACCGAACAGTATAAACAAATGTACCGTTTTGCATGAAATGATAATCAAACGCCTGCGAAGAAATATAGGTAATTTCTCGAAAGTTGAGGTCACGCACACAACAATACTGTCATGTAATGACAGCGGGATTTTGAATTTTTTTCGTACCGATAGCAGGTTCAACAGTGAATTGCAAGATAGACCAAAAATTTGTTTAAACTATAGCCTTGTGTTTATTACTCACTCATTCATTACATTCATTCACTTTTTTTGCAATGAGTACTTCATACAGTATGTAAACCAACGAAAACCATTTACTTAAATCCTGGCATGTCTAGGCGATAAATAACATTGTGGTATATAAATTTTTGAATAACTTAACACTTTTTAAAATTTATAATTGAAATACAAAAAATAAAATTTAATTAGTTAATGATTCTATTAAATATATCCTGTATTATTTGTTTACAATTGTAACATTCGTTTTCTGGTTGTCAAGTCAAATGACAAATGCAATGTCAGTTGAAATAAGGCAATGTGCACACTTACGATCAAATACGACGTAACTCAATGTGGCGTCCGCCGTTAGTCGTTATTTGAACCAAGCGACGGTGGTTGTTTTCGTAAAATTTTATTTTTTGTATATCAATTATAAATTTTAAAAAGTGTTAGTATTTCAATAATTTATATACCACAATGTTATTTATCGCCTAGACGTGCCCGGATTTAAGTAAATGGTTTTCGTTAGTTTACATACTGTATAGCTGTGTGTGTAATCATTCACCTCAACTCTCGTGAAATTACCTATGCTACGGTCCAGGTGACCACATATTAGGATTTTGTAGGATGAGTAAAAAAAATAAATGCTGCCGTTATTTATTTTTTGTTTTTCAGTTTGACATATCTTGGCTAATAATCACTAGAGACCGGATTTGAAGTAGCGATCTCAATATTAATATGCAGAGTCCGGAAAATCCATAGCAAAACAAAAGACTGTCGCAATTCAACTAGTGTGAGAAACATTTTTTTATCGATATATATCGATTCGATTGTTGTGTAATATGAGAAAAAACGGCCCACCAAATGAAAAAAAAAATAATACAAAATTTCACATAGGTTTTTATAATTAATTATACAGGTACAGATGCAATTTCTTCCTCGAAATCCACGTCAGTACACACATCAGCACATGACATCTTATTGGGTTTGTTATAGTGATAGGAGTATATAATCATTAATTTTTCAACATTCTCTGGGAGAAGACTGTTTCGTTTATCACTATAAAGCCGTTGATAATATAAGTTACGTTGCATTTTAGATGAAATAACACATATTAAACAAACCCTTAACTTACTACTTTTGCGTTTGGCGTGAATGATTATAAAATAATGTACCTAAACATATCGGTATGTTTTTTTACACAAAACTTACTCGATATCGATACAAAAAAAGTTTCTCACACTAGTTGAATTGCGACAGTTTTTTGTTTTGCTATAGATTTTCCGGGCTCTGTTAATATGGATATGACTGGTATAATTTATTATTTATTCTACACACAAAAATAATGTTAGGTACTTATTGGAACAAAAAAGTAAAAACCTTTTTGGAAGCTTTTGTAAATATTGGGCAAAAATTATGGTGATAATGAATAAAAACATTGTTTGTTAATTTTTTAAATGGTTTATTTTTTTAAGTTCTTCTTCTTTAATATTTCTTCTGCACAATGCACAGTAAAAATTAAGGCCTTATATAACCAACATGACATGTATTTAACAAATTGCACTAGTCATATCCATAATAATATAGAGAGAGATATTGCTACTTCAAATCCGATCTCAACTGATGATTAACCAAGATATGTGAAACTTAAAAATAAAAAATAAATAACGTCAACAAACAGTAATTATTTTTATTTACTTATCCTACAAAATCCTAATGTATGTGGTCACCTGGACCGTAGTATTTCTTCGCAGGCGTTTGATTATTATTTCATGAAAAACAGTACATTTGTTTATACTGTTCGGTGGAGCAATAGTTAGTATTTTTTTTTAACTAACGAATAGACTATAGAGCAATTGTCTATTTAACAACCAAATGATACGTAAATTGATTTATTTCTATGACAAACGTTTCAATTGAGGGACCACCTTTCATCGATTGTAACTTTTGAGTGCCGACTTTTACAAATTAGTGGTTGAATTTACAATCGTTTGAGAACTTTTACTAAAGACTGACACATTCAAAAGCTCGAAATTCCAACGCGGACCCTCAATGGGAACGCACATTTATAATTATAGGTAGTTGTTCATTAATCATTAATATATAAAAGTTGTTAATTTATAGTGTTAATTATATCCAAATAGTTATAATTTTGATTAAGCTGCTTTAATATCTAAACATTTTTGTTTGAGTGACAATAAACGATACTATTTTTTTTTTATTCTCACCTTATCGTTAATCCCAACATCTCCAGAGGTCCAACTGGTTTCCTAAATACGTGTTGCCTTTTTAAACGAGGTGATATTTTCCATAATAGTTCTTCAAAACTTGACACAGACATTCTAAAATAATCATAAAACTTGTGATCACTTATTTTTAACGCCTCGTACTTCCTTATGAAATGAGTCCCATCATGATTCATAACGGAAAGATATGGTTTTATCCAATATTTTCTTTTTCTTTGCTGTTTCTTCATGCTTCTTCTTAAAACCAACAAGAGCACAATAGTTACGTGTGCTTTTACAAAAATTAAATCGACAACCCTAACGCTCTATAGGAGCGTAGGTATTTATTTCAAAAAAAATCGGTTGTCTGTAAAGTCGGTTTACTGACGATTGTCGAACGTGATAACGTTGACTTTGATTTTGACAGCCGTATCTTAGGGAATAAGGCCTAATTTATTAACAATTTGTAAGAAACTATCGCCTTAACGACTTTAGTGCTGGAATTAATATAAAGTACCTATTTTGCGCAAAAACGCGTAAGATGTATGAAATCCTGCGGCGCTTACTGTTTTTTGAGTTGATAAAGTTAGTTTGCGCAAAAACGCGTAAGATGTATCAGATGTATGAAATCCTGCGGCGCTTACTGTTTTTTCGAGTTGATAAGGTAACGGCCCCGCAAGGTAACGAACGGCAAATGACGTTACACTTTTTCGTGCGTGCAGCCGACTCCATCGAATTATAAGACGTTATCACGTCAATAAGCCTAGCTTCCATACTGCTCTATTTATGTACTGTGGTTCAGGCCAACGTGAAATTCCACGTCGCGACGACGGAGAAATCCACGTTGCCGCAACGGAGAAATCCACGTTGCCGCGCCGTGTACGACGCACCGTGCGACGGACTTTACGCGGCGCGGCGTCGTAAATTTCCACGTCGCGGCAACGTGGATTTCTCCGTCGTCGCGTCGTGCAACGTGCCGTTGCCCGTTGACGGCGTCGTGACGTGGACATGTGGCCGCTCCCTTATAGTTCCGTCATGTCCGTCCGTCCGTCCGTCCGTATGTCACAGGCATTTTACTCAAAAACTACATGACGTATATTGATGAAATTTAAAAAGTAGGTGTGTTGTATGAGCCGCTACTTAGTTCGGTAGTTAAATATTAAAAATAAATCTTTCTAGGAGGGGTACTTCATACATGTAACAGAAGGCGAAATTTTTTTTCTTCACCCAATGTCAACATGTCGTAAATAGTTCGACAGGTCCTTTAAAGACACTTTAAGGTTCTTAAGTAATATTTTTGATTAAGTGAATACTTTCAGAAATAATCGCTCCGAAAGTTGCAAAAATTGTGTGTCCCCCCCCCCCCTCTATCTCTTAAACCGTATGTCCAAAAAATATGGAAAAAATCAGAAAGGTAACGCTTAATCAATACTTTCAACGAAAATTGTTTTCAACATGATCAAATATACCGTTTTTGAGTTATTGCCGAAAAACCGCGCTTCTCAACAAAAGGACGTAATTACTATGAAGATATGTTTTTTCCTGGGTGCACTTTTTCACATCGTATTATTTACTCAAGTATAGCAAAACGAAAAGGAGGATTATGATTTCAGCACCGTATGTATACATGTATGTATGTTTGTATGTTCGTCTGTTCCTTCTTAACTCAAAAACTACTGAACCGATTCAAATATGTGGGGTATCGTTAGATTCTTCGTGATTGAACGCAGGTTATAAGCTAGTTGTGTTGCCGATTGCTTCCGATGTCTTGTGTAATAGGTACCCCTCTCGTCTAGTCCAAGACATTGGCTGCTAATGGGCAGCATCTGGGCTGGGCAAGGGTTAGAACTGTCGACGCGTTGCGTTGACTTTGCTAGCCCTTGGCCTTACTTTCGGTTGGCCAGGGATGCGGTAGGCAGAGGGCCTATGATCCGGTCCCGGAGGCTAACCCTTCCACCCTGACGGTCCCTCGGCGTGTCCTCTGCAATAGCAGAGTTCACTGCTGACAAGGGATGGGGGTGTAGTGGTGGTTTGGTTGAAGGGACGTTTTCCCGGATACCATCCCCACTACACGTGGTCACGGGGCAGGGGCGTTTGTCCTCCCGTGGCGGCGAGGGAGGGACCGGGACACCGTGTGTCTGGTGCTGGTCCCTGCTTCCCCGGGGGACGGCCATTTGGTCGGGGGGGAGCTGGTGAGGGAAGGCACACTGGCCATGCTACAGTGTGCCTTTTTCGGAGAGGGTCCGCCCTAGGGCGGAGGTGCTGGTGATGGCGTGGCGTTAGTAGATTCCCATGCCATCACCGTGAAGGCACAGGTGTCGGTAGCATCCCTGGGTTTTAGTGGGTAGGCCAATCCCTTCAGGAGCGGAGAGCCCCACATAACCAGTACGTAACATCTGGTTGTCACCCCCGATAGCCTTAGGTTACGTAGTGGTATGCAGTTTTATGCATTTCCCGGGGTCAAAAAAAAAAAAAAAGGTTATAAGCTAGTTAGTTGGAACCAAAATTAAGATAGGGACCATGATCCTCATAAGAAGTAAAGCATGGAATAAAAGTCATCAAGTCGCATTGAATTATACGACAATTTAATGAATTTTAAAAGCTCATTTCAAAAATATATCACACATGTGTATTTCCATTTCAATTCAATAACAACAAGAAACACGTTCAACAGCCCGCGCTCTTCGCCGATACGTTTACATTGTTCTAGCACACCTACCTCCTGGTGCACCAATGTTCGTACAAAAAAAGTGATAAATCAGTAACGCAGCCCAGCGGTAAATAGTGTATTAAATTGTGGAAATTAAGGACTACTAGCGCCATAGTAACTACGATGAAAAGAACAAGTTTATTAAATGAACCATGATAAAATAGCTATTAAAAAATAGTTTTCGGTAAGGGTGCTTACCGAAAACTATCTTTTAATTCCTCGAGTCACCACGACTTGAGACTGATTTTGTGAAGGAAGTTTCAAGCCGGAAGGTCGAAGGTCCGTCTGCAGGTGCCCTTTATGCCGCACTAATTCAAAGTGAAGCTGAAGGCCCGAAGCGTTCCAGGTCGCCTTACGCAAACCATATATCAATCTCATTCTTGCGAGCCCGTAGGGTGAGCTTTAGGTTGCGCGGCCGAAGGCCGAGCTCCTCTGCAAGCGCACTATATCCGTAGTAAGCCCTACGGAGGCCGAAGGCCAAACACCGCTTTGGGCTAAAGGCACATGGTTATCTCACGCAAACCGCATATGAGTCTCATTTTCGGGGGCCCGAAGAACGAGCTTCAGGCTGCAAAGCCGAAGGCGTAGTCAGGCTTTAAGTTTTAAGTATATTTTCATTTGTAGCGCACTTCCTTTTAGTAAAAGGTTACGGAACCCTACACTGAGCATGGTCCGACATGCTCTTGGCCAGTTATTTTTAGTAAAAATGTGGTTATTTCTAAGCTTAAAGATAATAAGGTGAGTAAAATTTTCCGAAGTATGGCGTTTCGAGTGATAGCTCAGCTAACCGAATGGTCCACTTGACCACGAGCGGTAAAGCGTGCCCGCCAGCCCACGCTTTCTCTACGAGCGGTGGATTACCTACCGATACTTACCATTTTCTATAATGTTCCTAGGTGCAATGAGCGTTTTACAAAAATGTGTGATTTTATTTCTTATAATGTTAAGTTGTTGAGTACCTATTACACAGAATCGTTTGTTCTTTCGAACCTTAGTTAGGTTAGGTTAGACGAAAAATTATGTCGATGATGGTGTGAAAAAGGTGATGATCTGGAATGGAAATTTCGGGAAACAGTATTTGTGTATTTGGCTCGAAAGTACAAAAAAAAAGTCAAAAAGTCAGTAGGTACTCTGAGAATATATATAATAAAGTGTGTAATTTTATTGCGTGTCGTAGAATGCATTAGCAATAAACGTGATTTCAGATTGGATTTTGGCAATTTGGAGTAGACATGCGCAAAATGTGTCACTAAAGTGAAAAGAGTGTTATGAATCTTTAGCTCTCAAAGATATTTACTCTTTAGCTCAGTAGCTCCGCGGTGTGTCATCAGCTCATTAGCTCTTATAAGCTCAGTAGTTCCGTGGTGTGTCAACGGCTCAGTAGCTCCAAATTTGAATATTTCCAAACGACACAGAGAGCATTTCGGTATACGGCGACAATATAGGGACCAAAAAATTCGTGTTTCTTGTGTCCTTTCTTGCAGCGCACGACTCAATAGAGCTATTTGAGAGCGAGTGAGTTGAAAGATATATTGAGTTGTTTGAATCGGAACTGAGCTAGTGAGCTAGACCAACTGATACAGCTCTTTTGAATCACTCACTCGCGAGCTACACATGTCTAATTTGGAGTGATGTTTGACATAAGCAACAGTTCTCTTTTATATATTTGTTACTTCAGAACTTCGTTGCTTATGAACTAATTAATAATTATGATTGTTTTTAATTGAAAGGCTGCATTATTCCAGATTGGTCTCATTTTTATCTCAAAATCCAGTTCTGGCGTCGGAAGTCACGTGAATTGAAGAACTCGTTGAATTCCGTTCTTTATTTAAGTAATAAATGTTATAATATTGCCTATTTTTTGTATGGATGGATGGTTATAATATAAGTTTTTACAGGGTTAAATATTAAAATTTACGCAGGTCAGGTTTTATGTCGACAACGACATTTGACTCGTGGAAATACCTAAGCATGTGCTTAGGTATTTTCAATAAGAAACTGTAACAACGAATCCTCAGATATAAGGGCCCATTAAATTTGATCTTCGGTTTTATAATTTTTTTTTTAAATATATTACTGAGAAAACTGTTAGATTGCCTTAAGTTAGCCCCAACCAAATTTCTTACTAATGATCTCTACTATGTTCTTCGAAGTTTTGGTAAATATACTCTACCTATTCCAATCACTGATAATGATATATCAATCAATAGGTTACTGATATTTATTGCTCATAGACATAACAAATTATCTTTGTAAACAAACAACAATGTGGTATAATCAGAAATATTAACAATTTTATAATACTGTGAACTCTCAAATTGTTAAATCAATGGTACTAGAAAACGTGACTTTGTCCAATCATCAAACTAAATAAGTAAATGCAATTACCCAATCATGTATCGGAGAAAGTGTAGGTACGTAGAAAACTGTCGTTCGGCGCCATTCGATTCACATCCAATGAACATTCATTTGTCAAAATAGAAAGTTTATTAACGATACTTATGCTCTGTCTAGATTATATAAATCACTGGATTTTTATAATCAAAATCACATTTCTAATTTCACACTTATTCAATAAAACCATTTATTTTCACTGATAAACATCTGAAGTCGTGATTGTTTAGTAACAGTTCGAAATTTGAACTTCCTGCAGCTGGATTGTTTGATTAATCGGAAAGTTTTATAAAATCAAAATGGCGACGGTGCGCCCGCGCCGGCTCTCGTGGATGACTGGTTGCACGCAAGTCATGACGGGCCCCACCACTGACGTCATAAAACCGGTTTTCCACTCTATTCCCTCCTCAAGAAGGCTCTAATCGTGTTGTCAATGAGATGTTTTGGTCTGCCAGTCAGCTAAGTAACGCTGGGGAAAACACAAAATTGGTCGGTCGAAAAGTTTCACGGCTAGAGGTTCTATTTAATCTGTTCCTTTTTTCAGTCTCTTAAAAAAGTATTTGTGATATTTTGTTACAAGGCTTCCTTGAGATATTTTTGACTTATTATAAACGTGACCTAACCTACCCTAAGTTTAATAAAAACTTTAGTGGAAGTAACTTACTCTCATCGACACAACCAATTTTATTCTGGAGCAAAAATAGCAATGATGTCGTAATTTTAAATTCTCCGCCTAAAACAAGCCTCCCACTTCACATTCCAATATTCTTAATCACGCTCAAGCATCATCCGTAGGCATTGCAAAAACTAAAGAATTAATCGATTGAATCAGGCGTTACTTTGCGGAAGTCCATGTTAAATAAAAACAAAAATATTGCTTTGCTAATCCGCGATATGATAACGTGTTAGATACTTAGTGGTGGCCCGTTATAAATACTTGCGTATTTCTTCATGCACTTACATGCAAAACGAAAAAACATGCAAATAAATATAACAAGTAATTATCATTGCATAGGTACATAAATTAAGTCAGTAATTGAAATTAATTTTTGCCGATATATCGGTATCGTGACATCCCTACTCTTAATAGTCTTGATCTGTTGTATTTTTCTTGAAAAAGGTTTGTAGTTATAGGTTTAGCATTACTAAATTTACTATTTAATTTGTGCCCCATGTTTGCATGTCATTTATTATCCTCATTTGTAAATACATCAATTGTATATTGTAATTGATGTAGGTATTTCGTGATAATGTCAGGTGCAATATCTATTTGTAGACCGTAATAAATCCACAAACAATAACATTGGAAAATTGGACACTATCGTTCATCCCCTATTATATTCTGCTTTGAGTAGGAATTAAATAGTTATTTCAATTGTATTCAGTAGTTTTATGACTTGATTTTCCACGCTTAGGAAATGAGTCCATGAGATTTGCAAGCTTTTTTACAACCTTTTACTTAACTTGCCGTAGTTAGTACCTATTTGTGAAGAAAATATATCGAAGAAAAAATACAAGAAGGAAAGAGTGTATGTATAGTACGTAGGTTTACGCAGTGTACGAACTACTTAAAGAAAACAATACCTACTGTTTTGTGGTTTTGTACCTCATTATCGTCCATAATAAAAGAGGAGCGTACTTCGTAGATAAAGACTTCATGCATTGTCATTTCAGCGGATTATGAAATCTAGGGCCTTTGTTTAAAGTTAAAATTGCTTTAATTGAAATGTGACTTTAGACTTTTTATTTGAATACACCCCTGGCGCTTACCTGACTATTGAACTGAGAATTGAACAAACACGAAGGCAGCTGGAACGCCATTTTTCTATCAACGCACTTGTAATCTATGGTTCCTGGAGATAGAGTTGATAATCAATTGTGATTTCAAGGTGGTTGTAACGACTTTTTACGACATGGTCAATTTGGTGTTTTTGGAGTTTACAAACAATCGCTTTGTTTCCTTTAAGATACAAGAAAGTAGATCGTACACTTCGTAAACCTACGTACTATACCTCGCGTGCTAAAAAGAAGGGCCGGGGACCTCCTTTACTCGCCGTTAACTACAGTCGCCACCAATATTATTACCATATTTGAGAAATCTGATAATAATGGTATAATTAATTATTCAGATACCATCAAATGAAATTTAAAATTTATGTTTTCCAACACTAAATTACAGTCTCGACGTTAAACGCAAAATCTTACACGCTTGGTTCCCATACAAAGCTACGAACTATTTCCTTCTATCTCAATATATTTCTGTAAAAAAACACTGCATAATTATTATCTGAGCGTTTTGAAACTTCATAAAAAGGTGTTAGTTAACGTTCCTACTGAATTGACTGTTTGATGATAGATCAAATTGTCATCAAATAGTCAATTCAGTAGGAACGTTAACTCCCAAATAAGAACAGGCCATCAGTTTCCCAACTACGCGCAGTGACGGACGGACGGACAGTCATCGGCGGAACATCAAAGCCCGCCGAGACGTTATTTATGAGCCCTTTCTCCTCCAGCCTCAACGGTTCTTGTATCTCTGTACCAGCTCTGTATAGGTTATTATTTGAACCATCAATATAATTCCAGGTATTAGATATGAATTGAGTGAAATGGGTTAAGTTCTGTGATATCCGTTATCTTCCTTATACATTATAATGTAACAAACTCACAACACAGTTTAAATGAAGAATTTTAAGAAGATCGTTTATAGTACATTACACAACTAGGGTGGTAAATCAAAGAAAGGCCGCGATTGCAGATTTTTGCGGCCCGAGCTGCAAGCGAGGGACGTAAATTTGCGATCGAGGGCTTTCTTTATTACCTCCCGTGTTGTGTACACCATTTTATGTCTACACTTGGCCAGAAAGCGGCTTTTTCCGTACGCGTAGCGTGCAGTAAAAACCACTTTATGGCCAGGTGTGGCATAAAAATATTTTTTAATCTTGAAAGTTGAAATGAAACATGTCAGTTTGCCTCAATACTTACTTTTATACATACACAGGTTTTTGTCGCTTATTTTAAAATGTGTATTATAATTTAACAAAATATATATACCTAATTAAGGAACGTCCTAGTGTTTGACAGGGGCATGCCCAAAAGTTGACACCCTGCTGTTACCTCTATTGCTAATGGCTTAACATTAAAGATGGCAATAACTACTAGGCAAGTGTCGAGCGCTGGGATGTCTAATCTTATAAGTTTAACTATCAGGTAACAGCGTAATTCGTCCCATTCGTTTTTCGTTCAATTCGTATTTATTCTTCATACATAAAGAATGCGTGACGAATATAGAATGAGACGAAATACGAATTGAACGAAAAACGAATGGGATGAATTACGCTGATACCAACTATCACTACGTTCATTATCCAGACTCACATTCAAACCTCTTACTCTATCGTCTAACTTTTATTTAATTTCCCCAATATACTCTTGCAATGATACAAAATCTAGTAACAGTAATCAGAGCTCACGATAGACACGAACCTTGCCATTGTAAAATGTATAAATTCCCCAGAAATCACAATGATAATAAGTCTTTTTACTAGCGACGCCTTTCTATTCTAAAAGGTATTAAGTCCATACGAATCTCTGTGATTTTACAAACGAGACTCGCGGCACGTGTGAGTGGTCACTGACTTTTGAGTAACGGTAGCCACGCCATGTGACCACGTCTCTCGATCACTGCCTCGTTCCAAACGATCGTGTTAATATACTGGCGTTTAGATAGATCGAGCTAGGGTGAGTTAAATGTGAAGGAAATGAGGTAAGTAATGTAAGATAATGACGAACACGCAACAAGGAAATAGCTAAGCAAGTTATGAATGACAGAGAAATAAGGTAGGCGCCGGAGTGCCAGTGAAACTCATACTGATAGGTTTTCAAAAAAAGTGTAATTGTGTTTTTTTCTAATAGAATATTGCCATTTTGTGTATTTCTTACTCAAAATCGTTTGTACTTTCATTTCGAACCTAATACAAGAAAAAATCTGTCCGTGTGTACACTTTAAAAAAATACTCAGTAGGCTTATGATGCTACGCTTTGTCACGCGATAAATACATGATAAAGCATCCGTCACTCTCACACACTATTTGTCAGAACGTGACGGATGCTTTATCATTTATCGCGTGACAAAACGTAGCATCATAAGCCTACAGATGGCACTTTGAATGTTAAGTAATCAGCAATAAAGGCGACGTCAGTGTGTCAACTATAGGGCATTGACGTGACAAACACTAGAACGTATATCTTACGGATTAATTGGAGGTATTAGGAATTTATAGGTAATAATAGAAAAGAAAACAATCGGAGTTTAGGAATCAATCCTGAGTGTTTTCCTAATATATACGCAATAATATGACTGAACATTTATTAAGACGCGATAAACCTTTTATTATTTAGGGAAACTTGTAGGGAAAGAAACAGAAATTATGAGTAAAGGAAAGTAAATGAGGGCACAGCCGGGTAATACAAAATAGGAATGAAACCTAATTAGGGGCATTCCACCAGAATGTCGGGCACGTGACGCCATTTTTTTCATACTTCTAACAAAGTTAGGAAGTACATTTTTTGTATGTCAATATTATATAACTTGGTTTCTGAATTGATAATGTCATTTAGGGCGTTCTATTTGTTTTTAAGGTAGCTGCCATAGCCGTCACGTGCCCGACAAAGTAGACGTTTTCGTGGAATGTCCCAATTAGCTGACGCTTATGTCCCATAACATTTGATGATTATTTTGTAGCCCGGCTAGAGTCGGGAGTAAAACTCGAGCCGTGGTTATAAAAAAATGTAATAAAATTAAATAATAAAACTATATACAATAAAATTAAGGTGAAACGGCATTCCGTCAGTACGCAGTAGGTATGTACAAAGGAAGGTCACTGGCCTTAACGGTGCTGGGAGACTGGATGGCGGTGAAGAGTCGGGACTTCAGGATATGTAGGTATAGGTTTTCAGTTCCTAGTTCGAAGCCAGCTCCAGACCAGTTCAGAACCAGCGCTATTCTGCATCAGTGACTGCGACTTCACACAACTTCAATCGAGTAAAAAGGGCTGGAACAATCCTCCCGTTAGCGTTTGTCTCAAACCAATCCAAGTCTCATTTATTATTTGCCAAGACCAGTGAACATTTAATTAATAAGACTTGGATTGAGTTTGAAAGTTACAAAAAGAACATAGTAAAATATATAAAAACAAAAGTACCTGCGAAGCGGCAGCCCTTACGAGTATTTATATATCTACACAGTAATTAATATTTAAGCAGTTTAAAATATCATAATATGTCAGTCTATTTAGCAAATAACAAGATATCACGGCAATGTGAAAAGCGACCGAAAATGTCTCCGTGAAAAAAAAGACGATCGTAAATGCTGTACGTTCGTAAAAGTTTCTAACCGGCCAGTACTGCGCCAAGGAGGTTTGCCGCGTTACAGTACCCCGCGCGCCCAGGAGAATTTTCCAAGTTGGATAACACAGGAAAATTCCAGGCAGAAAATAACAGAAAATATACAACTACACAATATTTACAATTTTAAATCTTTAATGTGCCATTTACCTATCGCACGTCCATTATTGTCAGCCAATTCATACACAAGAGGTGACAACTTTTTCAATACTGTACACTTAACATATTTGGGAGCCAATTTTGCGGTAAAATATTTACCAGCGTCACTTAATTGGTAGTTACGGCGCCATACAACATCACCTTCATTAAATTCGGCCTGTTTACGCCTCAAGTTGTAGTATTTACAATTTTTTACATGAGCTTCCCAAATTGCTGTCTGCACTTTATCTAAGATAGGCGACAAGTGACCTAAATTCTCAGCATAAATGTCACGAGGTGCAAAAATGAGATCGTCATAATCGACGTCATTAGAGTCTGCGGCACCATAGAAAGACCCGCATGGCACTAACTCTCTGCCGAAAACCAGGAAGGCAGGGCTGAATCCTGTTACTTCATTAACACTGGTATTCATAGCAAATTGGATCTTAGGAATATTGACATCCCAGTTTCTATGATCCTCCTCCACAAAAGAACTAATTGCTGTCATGATAGTACGGTTGTAGCGTTCAACAGAATTTACCTGAGGGCAATATTTAGGAGTAAAATGCACCTGAGGAATCTGATATTTAGTAAAAAGTTCCTGTAATTCATTACTGATAAACTGAGTACCATTATCCATTATGATAGTACGAGGAAAACCGTGTACCAAGAATATAAAGTCTTCTAGAATCTTACATATTATATTAGAAGTCGCCTTTTTTATAGGAAATATCATGCAATATTTCGAAAAGCAGCAGTTGACAACTAATATGTAACGGTTCTGCTTACGAGTCATAGGTAAAGTGCCAACAAGATCGATTGAAAGGCATTGAAATGGCCTGCAACATTCTTTAGGTTTACCCATTATTCCCAGTGTCTGATGATTCTGGTATTTGTAGGCCAAACAAGTCTCGCAATCGGCAATATATTTACAAACGTCTCTATACATCCCCGGCCAGAAATAACGTAAAGCGATTCGCTTATGAGTTTTGAAAATGCCGAAATGGCCGGCTGTAGGCTGAGAATGATTTTCATGTATAATATCATCTCTCATTTCCTTCGGAATTACTAGTTTCCAGTCATACTCGGAAGTGAGCAAAGAACTAGTCCTTTTAAGTCTGTACAGATTATTATTTACAATTTTGTAGTCAGGAAAAGAATCAGGATTGTCCCGACAACCGTTTAATATATTGTTAAACCATTCATCGTTAGAATCTACATAAATCAGGTCAACTGGCACCGAACGTGATAAAATGTCAGGAACGACGTGATCTTTACCTTTTTTATGCCTTATTTCAAAATTAAACGCAGACAAACGAACGCTCCAACGAGCCAATCGTCCTGAAGGGTTGTCTAAGTTTAAGAACCATTTTAAGGCTGCGTGGTCAGTATAGACTATGAATTTTTGACCATTATCTAAATAACATTGCCAATGTTCTAAGGAAGTAATAACGCTTAGTAATTCACGTTCGGTGATTGAATAATTTTGCTGTTGCTTAGATAAAGAACGGCTAAAGTAAGCAATAGGCTTTTCAATGCCGTCTTCCTTTTGCGTCAACATAGCTCCAATTCCAAAATTGGATGCATCACAATGCACAGAGAAAGTCTTAGTAAAATCAGGACAAGTTAGTACATGAGTAGATACAAGAGCTTTTTTTATTTTATTAAATGCAGCATTAGCATCCTCATTCCACTTGAAAGGAGGAGCTTTCTTTCCAGTAGAAGTAAGCAAATTCAGTGGTGCAGCCAATGTGCTAAAGTTTGGCACAAACCGCCTGTACCAACTGGCTGTACCTAGGAACTTTTTCAATTCACGTCTAGTAGTAGGAACAGGTATGTCGAGTATCGCTTGCACTTTTTCAGGGTCTGTGTGCAATCCTTTGTGGTCTACAATATAACCAAGATATTTCAGTTCGCGACGAAAGAATGCAGACTTTTCAAAGTTAACGGTAAGCCGCGCGTATGTAAGTTTTTCTAATACCTGCGATAACAGAGAAATGTGCTCTTCAAAGGTATTAGATATCACAATAATATCATCTAAATACCAGAAAACGCGGTTTTCAAACTCAGGCGTAAACAAAAGGTCCATTAAACGCTGCTGGGACGCCGGTGCATTCGTCAATCCAAACGGAACAACTTTGAATCTATACATGCCCCGCCCAGGGACGTAAAAAGCTGTTTTATCTCTATCCCCTTCGTATAATGGTAATTCCCAAAATGCCTTAGCGATGTCAATACTAGATAAGAACTTAGCATCGCGCAAATTATCAAGAATCTCATTTATATAAGGCAGTTTATACGCGTCTTTCTTAGTGACAGAATTAAGTTTCCTACTGTCTAAACAAAACCTCCAAGTACCATCTTTTTTAGGAGTCACAAGAACAGGACTCAACCACGGGCTCTCACACGGCTCTATGATATCTAAAGCAAGCATTTTATCTACCTCTTCCACTAGCACTTTTTGTTTCTCGGGAGAAAGTCTATAACATCTTTGTCTAATAGGTGCATGATCTCCGGTATCAATGCGATGTTCAATCAAGTGTGTACGGCCAAGCGGACTAGATTCCGTGGAAGCCTCGCGAAACTGCGATATAATAATATTTGCCCGAGTCTGTTGTTCCCCGGACAAGTCTTCAAAAGGAAGAACTTGCTTAGAACCGTTATATACAGTTAGAGAAGTACAATTAGAGGGCTTTTTCAGTTCGACGTTACTTAGGCAATGAGGCAAAAGATTAAAGCCTTTCCAAAAGTCTATACCCAATATTAAGTGTGAAGAAATGTCGGGTATTACGTGCGCAGCAATACGTAAATATTTACCGTTGAACTTCACAGGTAACTCCATGTAACCGACGGAGTAAACGGGCTGTCCGTTAGCAGCTCGCACAGAGATCTTGTAAGAGGAGTTCAGTACAAATCCCTGATCTAGTAGAGCCTTATGAGAGTTATTACCAAGAATGGTAATTGAGCTGCCACTGTCGAGTAAGCCGCATAAAGTCAAATTATTTACATTAATATTTACAAAAGGACGCTCATTATCATTCTGATCGTCAAAGAGGATCAAAGACGTTTTTGATGATAGCATAAAAAGACGAACTACTGAGAGCCATTCCTCCCATTCTTCACGCGAATATTTAGAGTCATTGCGTGTAATAAGTCTTTGACCCTCACTTATCCGTTTTTTGGCAAAGACTCATTTTTACCGACAGATTTACGACACTGAGGACAATCCGTGCTACGGTAACCAGCCATACCGCATTTAAAACACACAAGGGTGCGTGGTTCCTTGCACATACGCAAAGAGTGACCGTTCACTCGACAACGAACACAAAATTGCTTAATGGAACTAACTATATTTACAGACTTACTATTTACAGGCCTATATACAAAATCATCAGTCAAAGATGATGGGCTATTCGTAGGAGGTTCCTTAAAGTTCCTCGAGCGGTCAAGGCAAGCTTCATACTTTTTACACACAGCCTTTAAGTTATCAATAGACTGAATGTCAGCCTGAGCTAACATGATGTCGTACTCAGGACGAATATTCCTTAGCAAAATTTCAAGTTTATTAGCCTCAGACATACTGTAGCTCAGCTTGGCAAATAATCCGGACATTATGGCAAAGTACGCTACGACCGACTCTTCCCTGCCTTGAGTGCGGTCCTGTATTTCACGCAATAGCTTGTAATCGTAATCTACAATACCAAAATCATCAAACAGTTTTACTTTCAAACTTTCCCAAGAAGTGAAATTGTCCTTGTAGGCACGAAACCAGTGTAGCGCTGCGTCCGTGAACATTTCATAAGAATGAGTTAATAATGTGCTAGTAGGCAAATTCCTAGACAGCGCAAACTCTTCCACCTTTTGCACAAAACTACGCGGGCAGCCTTTACCCGCGTATGAAAATTTGCGGAACTCGCTAGTCACGCCGCGGTCACAGTGTACAATAATTTTACTATCTGCACATTTGTCACTGTTCGCAGTAACAAATGACGACGCGGAGTCACTATTAGCGCTGCTGTTCTTTAAATCAAAACGCATTTTCAAGGCACTATATTTGGATACAAGACTCTTATACGTATCACGGTGCTCCTCTACCTCCGAGACGTCTATACGTTGAAGGCGTAAGTATATATGTACAAGAAATGACCTTATTTTATTTACAAGTTTCAAATCAGAGGAACTTTCATAGAGGGTGATTTTATCCTCGATAAAAGAAATAGACTTTTCAGTGCCTTTCAAGTCTTCAGCAACTGCAAAAGTAGTAGGTAAATCCTCAGCCACATATTTACCCAACAAGTCAGACAACTGCTGTCGCAACTCTATAACTGTGTCGCGCGGTTTTTCATGCCTAATACTTACTTCGTACGTAAGTTCATTTTTATTTAGCATATTTACATTTACCTGCGAGAACTCCATGCTTATTACGAAAAATTACGTACTTTAAACAAGCAGGAAAAGACAATATATACACAAACTATTTTGAAAACACACACAAACACGCAACTGTTATGTTATTAATACTTATATGGGTACTACACCGAATGCAAGTTGCGTATCTAATCAGTCCTAAATAAGTCCAATCATAGAATCAACCATTTAAAACTATGCACAAAAGAACTCTAACACAAAATATAATAACAAAAATTACATCCAAGCTATGTACAACCACTTATGTTATTTACAAGTATGTACATAACTCAATCCAAGTCTTTAAGACCCACGTACTGACTGAATGAACCCTTGGGCGCCAATGTAGCCCGGCTAGAGTCGGGAGTAAAACTCGAGCCGTGGTTATAAAAAAATGTAATAAAATTAAATAATAAAACTATATACAATAAAATTAAGGTGAAACGGCATTCCGTCAGTACGCAGTAGGTATGTACAAAGGAAGTTCACTGGCCTTAACGGTGCTGGGAGACTGGATGGCGGTGAAGAGTCGGGACTTCAGGATATGTAGGTATAGGTTTTCAGTTCCTAGTTCGAAGCCAGCTCCAGACCAGTTCAGAACCAGCGCTATTCTGCATCAGTGACTGCGACTTCACACAACTTCAATCGAGTAAAAAGGGCTGGAACAATCCTCCCGTTAGCGTTTGTCTCAAACCAATCCAAGTCTCATTTATTATTTGCCAAGACCAGTGAACATTTAATTAATAAGACTTGGATTGAGTTTGAAAGTTACAAAAAGAACATAGTAAAATATATAAAAACAAAAGTACCTGCGAAGCGGCAGCCCTTACGAGTATTTATATATCTACACAGTAATTAATATTTAAGCAGTTTAAAATATCATAATATGTCAGTCTATTTAGCAAATAACAAGATATCACGGCAATGTGAAAAGCGACCGAAAATGTCTCCGTGAAAAAAAAGACGATCGTAAATGCTGTACGTTCGTAAAAGTTTCTAACCGGCCAGTACTGCGCCAAGGAGGTTTGCCGCGTTACAATTTCATGATAATTATTTTGGTGATGCAAGAATATATCGGTATGATGAAACTAGGACCTTAAAACAAAACCGGACAGAGCATCGCTAACAAAGAACTGAACACGTCTAGTCCACCGGTTGCTTTACGCTGGTTGGTCATGTCAATGTGTGTGTGCTGCGGGTAGTAGGAAAGAACTTGTTCATGTGTGTAGATAGGTCAGTTATCTGTTGGCACGTCTCCGTCCGGCTATTTAATTGAGGATGAAAATTATATATTCACTTCATTATTACAAGGACGTGTCGTCTGCCCTGCATTGCATCATTTTATTTGATTATTACCCTAAACAAACTCATCATATTCTTATCTCGTTTTTACTCATTCAATTTAGCGTTTTATGAGCTTAATATTTAATCAGAACTTATCATGTTACTTTGATCCGTTTTTGCTGTATAAATGAAATTATACTCGATTTTTGTACAAAGATAATGCCATTTTTATACAGTTTTATACTGAGGTTAAAATGGATACAGAACCAAAACGCCTCGAGTATTGAAATCTGGACATTAAAAACGCCTACGCAGCCAGAAAGGTAGTGAATAAATAATCTTAACCTTTATCTGGTAATCTGTTACTTATAATTATAACACTCGGAATCTTTACCTACAACTGGGTACCTAATTGAATGTATGAGATCCTACCCAAAATAATCAATTGTTATTTTCTGTGCTCACACACTATCATAATATTCATATTCGCATAAGAGCACGGACACGACTTTTACCAATGACAGCGACAACTACAGACGTCGTCACGTGTTACCAGTACTCAACGACACGCTGTGATAGCTACCGTCAGTTCGTGGTAGGGAATACAACCCAGGTACCCGAAAACCCGGATAATCGACTTTATTCAGAGTCGGGTAAAACCCGGGTATTTTGACTCAGAACCCTGGTTAAAAAAACCTAGTCATTAATGAAAATAATGCATGTATCATTTTATTATAAAGATAATAAATAAAATCTAACGTCGGTTGCCTTAAAGCAAACGCGAAAAAACATCACACGCTTGCTGATCTTACTTAACATGGCCGGTAATACCGGCAAGTTTATTAGGTAATGCAACCGGGTACCCGACCCGTAACTGACTTTATTTAGAGCCGGGTAATACCCTGGTCTCTTATTTGACCGGGTATTGCATTCTCCAGTTCGTGGACGGCAGTCGGGGACACCCAACGACCGACGTTATTGGCAGTCAGTGACGTGCCAACGTCACGACACGACAGTGCTGTAGGCGCATGTCTTCAGCACAACTAGCAGCGACTTCGCTCGTAGCACGACAGAGCATGACCTGTCACTGTCACACTATATATATTGAATGGAAAGAGATAGTTGTGCTAGAGGCACAGTGTAATAACACCCTCAAAGGGCTCAAACTTTGAAGGGTGTTTTTTTTAGGAAAATATGAGTTTCAGTCGATATAACGAAACAAGTGCTTATTATTTTTTCATGTTCTCAAACATAACATGAAACCAGTAATTAACTAGCAACTTGCTTTAATTTTTTTCGTGGAAGTTGGAGGGTTTAGTCACTTTTCAGTACTTTGGAGGTCAGTTTGTCCCAATAGGTTGAGATTGGGCAGCTAAAAAAAATACGTGTGTATTATTTTAGACTACTCTCTAACATGTATCAAAATAAATCAGATCGGAGCCGGACAGTTGGGTACCTTTCCTTGTTAGTAACAGTCAATCTCGTCCCTTATATAATGTGACCCAGTGAGCCGACATATTTTGACCCCCAATTACCGACTGTTAAGGCGAGGTGAGACCAGAATCGGGCACGGAAGCCTAGTTTCCAAATCATTTTTAGAGCACTTATTTGACTCTTAGGTCACTGTAAAACATATATAATAATATTCAGAACTGTATCTAGGGCTTCCTCTCACTTAGAACACGATAGCGAACACTTCGCTCGATAGAAAAGTAGCACGAAAACACTATAAAATAAAGTATTTTTTTCATTTTTTTTCATTTTGTTCATCACCAGTTACCTTTTCTGACAAAATTAATACCTGACAATCATGATTTCACAGTCATGCAGGGCATCCTCTCATGTTTGGGTTGATAACGTATACTTTTATGTTAGAAATCGAAGATAATCTGCAATAATCTGCATTCCGCCCGACCCTAGTTTGTATGTGAAATGCGAGCCAGGTCCTACCGCGCCTTAATACTTGTCTGATTTTCACGAAAACCCGATCACGACGCCATGTACACTCACGGACTAATTGTTGAGCCATTTGGGGTTCACCTTACAATAGTCGTATCATAGATTGTGTATTACACGACCAAATTAGACTGTACCCTAAATGGCTTAACAATTAAAGTCCGTGACCGTACCAAGTCCGACTGTATTTTCAAACCATTCAGGGATCGACTCAAATATACACACAAAATTTCATCCAAATCGGTCCAGCTGTTAAGGAGGAGTTAGGTGACAAATACACGTAGGTACAGAAGAATGATAAACAATATAAAGAAGATAGTTGTGCCTGTGCCGATCAGGTATCATTATCAACCTGTCTTTTTCATTACAGTGCGTGCAAAATCACAATCAGAAACTTGTTTAAATAACAATAAACTGTAGAAATTGTCATAAAAACATGTTTAACTGTTAAACTTATAGAACTAGACTTAATAAGTATGCCTTCTTTACCGTCAGCTATCATTGGCACAAGTCACGAATTCGTTTACCGAAGATAATTATTATTGACGATAGTTTTTTGTTTGTTAATACAAATAGACACGATAACTTTTGGTTTGAAAGTAGTTATAAGAGACATAGAATATTTGTAAAAGTCGTAGATATACCCTGTTCCAGATAACATTAGACTTCTAACGGACAGATTTGTCTACGTTTCTTCGTTTATCTTCGATATCAAACAGAAACCTTCCTCTTGTTTTACTTATTCCGATTATGAAATACGTTTCAAACATAAAATTACAAATCTTTTTACGTACCGAAATATTTTTCCTTGAAATCGCATAACGAAAAAGGTACGATTTTTCTAATATTATCTGGAATAGGGTATAGATATGTTGAAGGCGGAGTTTTTTGGAATTAAAGGTAAAATGGAATTGATGTTTTTTTTTGCAGTTTTCAGACGAATAAAAATGTAGGTAGTTTATGAGCGTGTGTCGTGTTTGTTTTGTATAGAGTCTATTTGTTTACAAAATTTGTTTATGCTTAATCAACACGTTGTTACAGTAATTTCAAATAAAAATGTTTTCCATACCTCAAAAGGATAGTAGGTAGGATTACTTTTTTCCATCATTTGTCTCAGGAACGCGTGGAGATATTAAACTGAAATGAGGTAATATCAAATACCCTGAGTATTTCTGCAATTCCTTGAGGCAGTGAATAAATTAAACTTCTAAGTCAAAACAATCAAAAGAAAAGGCCGTAAATATACTCCGTTTACGCCGCATAATTTGACGTTCGCAAGGGAATCAAATCCTCTAGAGTACTTCCCGTTGACCTAGAATTATGAACAGACAAGAAGTTTTTGGGGCACGAATAAAATTGTCCTAGGGACTTCCCAACGACATTAATTTAAGTAGTACTTTCTTATGACATAACGATACATTAAAATAAGTATTTTGAAAACATTTAATTGTACTAAGATCACAACCTATTCCCATATAAAAATAAATGACGATGTAGCAATTATTTTTTTTGAGATTTTTCAATATATTTTCCGAAAACTGAGTAGGTAGGTATTATATTAGAGTATACTATTATGATGCATAATTTCATACAATTTACCTAAATTGGCCTTTGTTGCAAGGCACTTTTCAGTTTACTTTGTATATGACTCGATTGAATAGTCACTTTTTTTGTTATAGTAACTTTTTTTATTAAAAACACGTTAATAATAAAATTAATGTTTGTTAAAATTGAAGCTCATTTGAATTTTAAGATCCATAAAAAGTATGCCTATGAATTACTTAAATTACATATTATTATCATTATACATACCGTCGATGGGGAACAGTATTTCAGTTAATTTCTATTTTATCCGGTGAATTTAATATCTACGATGAAATATCACTTCGAAATAAGTATTTGAAACAGTTATCGATAAATTTAATATCGGATGGAAGTCCCTAGTTAATTGACGTTTTTGCCACAAAAACTTCTCTTCTTCTGTTCTTCCTCTGATCATGAGATTTGGCAAGAAGCAATGTCATGTAGGTAGCACAAGTTAATAAAAAAAATAAAAACCGTCTGTACTAAAAAAACCGTGTTTTTAGGGTTCCGTACCAAAATGGTAAAAAAGGAACCCTTATGGTGCGACTCTGTCTGTCTGTCTGTCTGTCTGTCTGTCCGTCTGTCACAGCAAGATATCTCAGGATCTACTGATGCTATCGACTTGAAATTTGGAATAGTGTTACAAACCCCTAATTCGAGCCTATGGGACAGCAAAAAAATCTTATACCTTTTTTACTTTTTTTTTAAAGGGGACCGAAATGGGATGTCGTAAATCAAAAGTTGAGCTAATATATCGAGTGGGATTCAAAAGGAGTCAATTCCAAAACCGTTTTTCTTTTTTTTCTTAGACATGTAGTTTTTGATTGAAGACAAAAAACGTAAAAAAAAATACCATTCCCCCCCTATTATCTCCGAAGATACTGAACAGAAAAATCTGTAAAAATTACCGATTATTAATATTATCCTAAATATTACAGGAAAAATAAAACGGTTTTCCTAACTTGCAGCGTTTTTTAGAAAATCGCAAAAAACGTAAGACCAACCTTATTTGCTCCTACTAAACTAACCGCCGCATATGTCGATGTATGGGGACAACAGTTTTACAAGAGCAAAGTTAAGTTTGTCCCACCATACAGTTTTTCTTGAAATATTCACGTATCTACTGACGAGTTTGTACGGAACCCTCGGTGCGCGAGTCCGACTCTCACTTGACCGGTTTTTTTTAGTACGGCCACCTATGACGCTGTCATGCGAGTCCTGATTAAGTTGAATTTATGTCCTGAGTGATTAACCACGGCGTGGCATGTATGCAACTCTTTACCGGGATATAAAGTAGGTATCCTAAATTTCCTTCCATGCAATTCAGGACTTGGTAAGCCTCCAAACATCTTCACAAACTTTCACATATTGTACAGTATTTTAACCTTCGATATCTTGTGGATGTAAACCATGGACTGGTTGGCTTGACCCCCTGCGCAGCATTACCAACAGCTCCCCAACAATATGGATGGCTTACCTTTAAAAATGTGAACTCTAGGTCGCTTGCTCGAGCCGTGTGTTTGTCCGTTTGCTCACCACACAAATACCGTCACCGGCCGGGACCCGATTGTCTTTAATATCCGCACAAATAGTCACATATATCGTACAAGTTGTTTTTACAAAATTATATACACAGCACACATAATATTTACACTATTTTTTTATTTAATTACCGAGAACGTCCATACAAAGCCGCCGTAAAAGAAATCCGCCGAAAAACAATTGACGCTCGAAATCGGGCGTCGCCAATTTCAGCCAGCATTCGCGCGCATGGCGGTGTGTGGAGCTTGTCCACGAAGGGCAGCCAAACCATAGAGGTCGAAAGGTCGAGGTGTGAAATGTTTGCACATATTTGTAGGATATCGGAATTACCGAAACCTGTACGCCTAGCGCAACTACGCGGCGCGACTCCTTGTCGCACGACAAATCAGTGCCTCTACTAAGGGAATAAGTCAGATCTGAGCCAAAAGCGGAGAGGCGTACGAGACTGCGACCTTTTCTACCTTGTTTAAATCTGACTTATTCCTTTTCTTACTAGATGCACTGATTTGTCGCGCGATGATCACATTCAAGCTGGCAGTTCAAACACCGCACGTAACGCGGACGCGGCGGGGTTACGAAACCCCCAGATCCGTGATCCGCGCTTGCGCAAGCCTAGATCCGGCTGCGTCTGCTACGACTACACACGATAATGCTAAGATTCGTGTTAGCGTCTCTTTCTCTGACGTAAAAAAAGAACGAGACCCCGTTGTTGCCGTAGTACCATTGAATATCAATGACACACACATAAAAAAAAAAAACACTCGTATATCGCTTCTACCTTTAAAATGAATACAAATTCAAATCTCCAGGGTTTGCCCGCCAAATAAATGTCACTGGTAGTGCTGATACATTAAACAAATCAAGTTTACCTTATGTACCATTGGATGACACCCTCGATCGAACATGTGACATATCACAAAAGCCACGCTATCATAGTATTGTAACAGTACAAGGACGGAAATAGTACATTACATAACTAGGGTGGTACTACAAAGAAAGGCCGAGATCGCAGTAGTTTGCGGCCCGAGCTGCAAGCGAGGGACGTAAATATGCGATCGAGGGCTTTCTTTATTACCTCCCGTGTTGTGTACATCATTTTATGTCTACACTTGGCCCGAAAGCGGCTTTTTCTGCACGCGCAGCGTGCGGAAAAAGTCACTTCACAGGTCGTCACAGGTGTGTATTTTTCATAATGATACTTGAAAAGAACAGTGTGTCACTAGTACTGTTAGTATTATAGGACGATGGTACTAAAAACGACATGTGTCTCTAGTACGATCGATGGAACTAGCGAGATACAAAGTGTGTCACTAGTTCCATTGATGGTACAATTCAATGGTACTACAGCAATAAAGGGAAGGAGACATCAACACGAATCTTCGCGTTATCGCGACGTGTGTAGCCGTAGCAAAAAAAATATTAAAAACTCCCTCTTCGCCCTGGCTCCACAGAAAACCAGCACCTTTGGCAGATACCTAGCTCAACCGACTGCATAGCTAAGTAAAGAGACACACGAAGACAGGTGTACAACCGAAATGGTCTCTATTTCGGTTGTACACCTGCCTTCGTGTGTCTTTTTACCCAACTGCGGCGAAGCCCCAAGGAGGGTTATGTGTTTGTTACCCAACTGCGGCGAAGCCCAAAGGAGGGTTATGTGTTTGACCTGTATGTATGTATGTCCGTTCCTATGTCCGCTCGTAACTACTCAACGGCACAACCGATTTTGATAAATGATACATCATTAGATTCATCTTGATGGCGCGAATGTCACTGGGTATAAGTAAAGCATATAGTTTGTTAAAATAAACAAAGTGGTGACAATTTTAACACAAACAAAATCATTAAACTACCCCTCACGAACCGCATTACCGAAACTTTCCTGTAGTTTCTACCACAGTCAATATAATTCTAAAGCAGTAAGTTAACCAAGTTTGCAATAGATGTGTGTGTGAGGTGTCGATTATTGGGTGTTAGCGTGTCGAGGACTGGGTTTACCTTATAACATCATCATCGAGCGCAAGACAGGGCTGAGTATGGGTATTGTAGTGAGTTGTTAGCGTAATAGTACATTACTACTGCGCCCGGGAAGTAAAGGGTTGCCGGCCGAGTACATTATAAATGGCTAAGCGAAAGCAAGGCCAGATAGTTACGAAGCTGGCAATTCCATTTCACGCCGAGATATGTATAGTGCTTTTCTCAAATATGCAATGAAATAAATTAAAAACACTCCAAAAAATCTAACTTTATTTTTTAGAGACACTGAAAGTAAAGTAGACAAAAAATAGAATTACAGAATGAAAAATTTTCAATATCCATTCCAATAACTGTTTCAGTATACATTTTTACCGCGAATATTTAGATGAAATATTTTAAATGTGTATTCTTTTAGTTAAGTTTGCAATTTCAAATTATTGGAAATTGTTTATAATGTGTTATGTTGATGTCGATTTTATATAAATTAAACTGCAAAATATAGCAAAGCAAACATCGTTTATTGTTTTATTAATGGCTGAACGCCATGATGCTGAAACAAATAAATGTGCAATAAAAAAAAAAACACATTGCAGGCCGGCAGTTTTGTATGAAATTCAATTTAATGCCAAGCGTCAAGCCGCACCGGATACGAGCTACTTTGCGGACTATTATAAAGCACGTAATGTCAACATTTCATTACATGTTTGAGAAAAATAATTTATGCCACACCTAGCCATAATGTAGCTTTTTCCGCACGCTGCGCGTACGGAAAAAGCCGCTTTCTGGCCAAGTGTAGGGTAACCTATCGCAAACACTAAAAACCATTCACCGAATTTCATTTGGCTAAAAACTATTCGAATTATTATCGTTTGTCCGATGACAGGTTTCGTATTTTTTTCTGTTCACCATTTCACGTTTAGTAAAAGTTTCGTTTGTCCGAAAAACGTTTCCCATCTCATTCACTTGCCCTATGAATTGTTACGTATTTTGTTTCGTTGCCCATTTTTCATTTACCCAATGATACTTTTCGCACTGGATACGTTTAGACATATTTTCAGTTTACCTTTTAACGATATCCCAAGTTATTTCTCGGCAGACTTTCTCGAGAGAGATAAATGTTATTTTAGAAAAGAAAATTAGTTATTATTAGTTTTTTAGAGAAAGGTCAGTAGGTTAGGTTGGTTCATAAAAAAGTGGCCGTTTGGGGAAGTGACTTTCACAGAAAACTTATATAGGCAGAAGGACAAAGGGGGGCTCGGGGGGCGAAGCCCCCCGCATGGAAAAAAAACTCAAAACAAAGGTTCAATTAGGTAAAAAAGTAGGTTAGGTTAGGTTTGAACTGCGTCCCCCAACAAAAACGAACTGCTACCAGAAAAATAGGTTAGGTTAGGTTTGAACTGCGTCCCCCAACAAAAACGAACTGCTAGGAAAAAAGTAGGTTAGGTCAGACATATTTAAATAAGTTTTCACTATCGCACTGTACTACTCAGTATTAGCTTTAATAATACACTATAACAAGTTTTATGTGGCGGGTAAGGTTATCTTTATCAAAGTACAAAGCGGGTAGATTCTTGCAGACTAGTTTGCCAGGTATAAAAATAAATAATTGTAAATTGTAATGCCAGCTGTACACATGTCGAATAGTTAAAAATCGAATCGTTACATCGGACAAATGAAATCAAAGTCAATCGAAAAAAGTCGAATGGTGAATAAATCGAAACGTTACTTCGGGTAACTGATATTATGGTGAAACGAGATTTAGGGCAATCCGTAATTTGTCGAATGATTAAAAAACCGAACTAATAAATGCCGAATCGTAATAATTCGAAATGAAAATTCGGACAAACGAAAAAAAATTGAAACGATATTTGTCGAATAGTTTTTGCCGAAACGAAATTCGGACTAACGTTTTTAGTGTTTCAGATAGGTAACCCTAGTTGTGTAATGTACTATTGTATTTACTACAGGTGGGTGTGGATCACTCCGCGATTTCGCCGCGCGGCTACTAGTACCAAAAATGCCCCTCCGGAGGGGCTTAGCCAGCGACCAGAAAGAGCACGCGTTAGGCGATAGAGAGAGACGGTTGGATTCGTTGCGTTCCTTCCGGCGGTCGAACCCGAACGTCAGTTTTGTTAGAAAGAGAGACAGACTTCTGTACGTAGCAGTAGCGTGGCGTCCAAAGAACTCGATTCCTCCCGGCTTACCTAATATCAGGCATTTGAGCACCTTATTCTTCAGCTCATAAGGAAAATTTACCTACACCAAATCCGCACCGGCTTGCCCCAGGATATTTTTTACGCCACGCCACTGGTACGTAGTACTATTATTTATTCTGTTTGAAATGGTGTCTTGCTCCAAAGAGACAAGGCACGGGTCATTTATGGGCCTTAGTGAAGATACTGCTATAGCTAATGCATTAATATACTGTTCTGTTAAGTTTAAGGTACCAATGTTACAAGTAAAACTTTACCCTGAATAGTAAGTAAACAACGAAATTGACGGCAGGTATTTACTATATTAAAGAAACATGATGTTTCTTTATTCCTTTTTTAATGCGGATAAATTACACCACATTTTTATGTTATATGTATATATAGATACAAGAAATCAAAGAAAAATTAAATGGCGCTCACCTATGGTCCAGACTAGGACTCGAACCTGGTACCTCTGGATTTCCAGCCCAGCGTTTTTACGACCGCGGGTGTTCCGGTGGCCGGAAATCCAGAGGTACCGGGTTCGATCCTGGTCTGGACCATACACTCTAAAAAATCTGAGTTGGCTGGAGAGAGATTTTCTCTTTGTTGGCGTTAATTTAAATAAAACAAAAAAGATATTAAAGATTAACGAAAGCTGATTAATTAGAACAGCAAGTTCATTAGTGATTAAAACAACAATCTAGAATCTTGATAATTTTAACAAATATATTCCTAATTAAGCGCTCTTAACCGGGCATGTCAAATTCTGCGGGGTGATTCAGATTGGCCGGAGTTGGTGAGGCAACTGGTACGTCTTTGGGTACCCTCACCGTCTCAGTCGAAATTTAATTTTCGTCCACGGGACCGCAATCTGCTGGCAGTTCCCGAAGCGCGTACTGTGTCATACAGGCATTCACCTCTTGTTCGCGCTTTACAATATCTGAACGCGCTTCTCGCATCAGCACCCGAATGCGATATTTTTGCAAGTAGCTGGAGGACGGTATGTGATGAATGTATGAGGTTATGTGAGGCTATGGATGATCGCCCATCTTCTGTTAATTGTTTATAATTGTGATTTTTATTACTTGTTGTGCTACATGTTATAGTTAGTCCTTTTTATATGTGTTGTATCAATTTCACAGTGCCTTGGTGACTTTGTGTATACTGTTATACTGTGTAGTTATCTAAATAAATAAAATAAAATAAAAAATAAATTACTTGTTTCTATTTATCATTATTTTCTTCTTTATATGATTCGATCATGTTTAATTAGTTACCTTATACATCAATGTTTGTTGAATCAAATCAGAACATGGTTAATTGAACTATGACAAACAATTAATATCATCTTAGTTGGTGCATCTAACGTCTTGTTAGGCTCGTATGGAATCAAGATGCATGATTATAATTATCACAATCTATCATCAATCAGGAGCAACCAATTTTTTTTTAGAGTGTTGGTGAGCGCCATTTAATATTTTTATGTTCTCTGATTTCTTGTATCTGTATATGTGGTAGATATATGTAGTATGTAGTTCAGTTAGTTCTTAGTAATATATTACACACAATAATATCGTCGGGTAACAATCAAAACTAACTAATACGTTCAAAAAATTAAAGTAACAATCAACTTTATTAGACTAGCAGCACGGTTTATATGTCAATAATTTCACTGTTGTTAATTAGTGAGGTTTGGTTGTCACCCGACGATATTGCCTAAATTGTTTCAATAGGTTAATATGAAACGTCCCGAAATTAATTGACACATTGTAATAAACTTTACTGAGAAACAATTATGAAAACAAAGTAACCACTAATTGAAATAGGTATCATATTCAAACACAATTCCACAACATCCTTGAAACAACAAGGAACATATACCCTATTTCCGTCTGTAATATAGACTTCCTTAGTAAATGAAATAAATGAGGCGTATTTCTGGGGTCTGATTCCATTTTAATAAAAGGAGCTTTTAGCGGAGTTGTTCTATAGGGAAAGTCCAGGCAAAATGGATAGGCCCAGACAAAATGGAGTGGACATCCTTCATTATTTCGCCTATTTGAACAAGTACTTGGTGCATGTCATAAGGTCCCTTTTTTCTTATCTTTTAGTCGTACACAAACGATTTAGTATAGACTCGTATATTATATTTTAAGATTTTAAGATACCTATTTTCGCGATTAGGTACTTAAATACATGTGATGGTGCTGTTTATGTTTGGCCTTCATTTTGTTTTTAAAGTTCTTGGTTTTCTGTTGAAATACCGTTGAAATAGTTTTATTTAGGTGAGGGATGACGGCGATAAAAACTATCCTGTGTCCTTCCCAGAGTCTCAAATTATCTCCATAGCAAATCTCATTTAGATTGGTTTAACAGTTTAAGCAAATACAGACAGACATACAGGCAGAGTCGCTAATATTATATCTGCGAGAGTTTGTGAAGATGTTCGGATGTTTGTTACTAAATAATAGGGATGAAATTTGGCATGCAAATTAACCAAGCCCTGGATTGAAACAGAGTATACTTTATATCCCGGTAAAGAGTTTCCTTGGGAAATTAACGGGAGTAACGCAGGTGAAGCCGCGAGTAAATGTTTACGTTGTTTATGTTGTTGTGTGTTGTTGAATAATAGTTTGGATGCGTGAGGTCGGACGGTCGGTACGACAAAACTCGCCAGTCACCGTTCCCCTCTATCAGGGGTACGTCACTCCGCGATTTTGTTCCGCGGTAATTATTATTATTCCTTGCCTAATGCATTAGGCAAGCCCAGGGCTGCGCCGACCCCCGGTAGCGCCTGTGTGCGAAACCTATGAAGCACCTCTTTATTACCCGACTGTATGTATGTATGTATGTAAGTATGTATGACGACGTGTATCAAAACAGTTATATAACGTCACGCTAATATTTTTTTAACTACCTAATTCACTAGGAAATTCAAGCTATAATCTTATTTTTGTCGACAACCCTAACGGTGGGCGTGGTGACCAGAAAGAGCGCGCGTTATAAGTTAGAGCGAGAATGTAGGATTCGGCGCATTTTTGTGACTCGTACGTGGGTTTTGTTAGACAGTACAACTTCTGTACGAAGTACAACTAATTCTGTGCCTCAACCTCCTTTCAGTCCTCGCAACCTTTGGCTCTCATTTAAGCTGTACTGTCCCACGCACACGGTTTATACCCTCGGCTCTCTGTTTTTCACTCCCGACGAAAAGAGGAGTGTTATAAGTTTGACGCGTTATCTGTAGGCTGTGTATTTGTGTATCTGCCTGTCTGTGGCATCGTAGCTCCCAAACGGGTGAGCCGATTCAGTGTTTTTTGTTTGAACGGTAATTTAATTGGAAGTGTTCTTAGCTAAGTTTTTTCAAACTCGGTTCAGCCGTGTATAAAAACTTCTCATTTGAAATTAAAAGGTCGGAAACTTTTACGTCACAGTATTTTTAAATTAAAAATGTAAAAAACCTCCGACTAAAACAGACTCAAAAAAAGATGTACCTACCTATTTATTTGCCCTTCATGTTTTTATAAGATAAGTTTTAATATTTTGTTTGCTGTCGGGGGATCTCTGTACTCGCAATACAAGTTCAAATCAGCTTCTATTTATGAAGTGTTACGATGATAATTCCGTTACGATGAGTCTCTTGAACTTGACAGCGTTCTAATAAATCTGCTATAATTAGTTATAATTAATTACCATAACTGGAATGGGAATCTTTGATTCTCCCACGTTTGCCATGAAACAATAACTGAATGAAGGTGGCGTGACCTTGATCTGAACCTGGTTAAGGAAATTAGTAATAGTACATTACATAACTAGGGTGCTAATACAAAGAAAGGCCGAGTCCGCAGAAGTTTGCGGTCCGAGCTGAAAGCGAGGGACGTAAATGTGCGATCGAGGGCTTTCTTTATTACCTCCCGTGTTGTTTACATCATTTTATGTCTACACTTGGCCAGAAAGCGGTTTTTTCCGTACGCGCAGCTTTGTGGCCAGGTGTGGCATAAAATTGTTAATTTTGGAATCACACTAAATTAGAGGCAAAATATTTGTGGATGTCTCAAAGTAGAAATTATGGTAATGATGTTTATCGTGAAATAATACGTTTAAAACAATTCCATGCCTGTACTGAAAGAGAATTTTCAGCCTAAGCCACTTGAGATACTGGGATAAATATAAAAAAAAAATCAAAATAAAGATTTTTCTATACTCTGTATTTTTAGGTACTTCAAAAAAGGTACAGAGTATAAATAAAGTTGGAAATTCGAAGACAGTCTTGGGGCGGTATCTAATTGAGTTATAATATTAGGTTAGCTGGAAGAGATTTATATGGATAAGTTCGCCTTTGCACATAACCATTGATCTTTGCACTACTTCTGTATAATTGTATGTGCAATAAAGTGTTTACATTATACATGAATACATAGATAATAACTTTTCTAAAAAACGTTGCCGAATTCAAAGATATAATCTACATTTAAGGATTTCTATCAATTCTCCATGGATTCCAACACACAAAAAAAAATAAGACGAATCTGAATGTAAACTCGTCCAATAGGCTACTTGACAGTGTGAAAAATAATGGAAGAATTATGGATATATGTATTAATTATAAGTATTAAAACCAATTTACGTGAATATTACTAAAAATAAATGGGTAATTTATTTATAAAACTCGGATGAAAATTGATTATTTTTTTATCTGTCGCCATTTTATCGAAAACGGTTTGGATTGGCCGATGACGTCACATCATTGTAAACGGCATCGACAGCATCTGTCAATCCTATTCGTTCGTAATTATGTCATTCAGAACGTTATGCGATCCTCGTTGACGTTTGTCGGTTTACTATCGTGTTACGTCATAGACGCCATATTGTCCGAGAAAGCGTTTTGGCGCCTAATTTTAAAAGTGCATTTTTATTTGCTTTTTTCAGAAAAAATACACAAAAGAATTAAAAATAACCACTTTCTGAGTGCTCAATAGACATCATTAAACAATCTGAGTTACTTTTCAGAAACCTGTCAAGTAGCCTATTAGAAAATATTTTATCATAAATATTCGTTCATAAACAGCGGAGTTGTGAGATAAAAAACATAAACAAAATAATAAGAATACAATCCGCTGAACTTTTTTATGTTTCTTAAACCTTTTTTTGTGAAGTAGGTTAAAATATTGCTGCTTAATATTCTATTGATGACAACGTTTCAAGGTTCGATATCGATAAAAACAAAATTTCCGTCCTCATTACGTGGCAAATCTCGGCATTTTTACGAAAAATATCGTGTGACCGACTCTGGCTTTTGAGGCCAAGATTGCAATTAGCTTCGTAAACGGAGATCTTTAATGTATCCGGGCAGCGGACACTCGAGATTCGAGACTGAAGGGCTGTAGGGTGGCCACACTGCTTGCGTAATGTGCGGGACTAGGATGGCAATAATTAAGTGGATTTCGTAATTGAAGCGGCTTACATACACACAAAATATTAGTTTACGTTTAATGAGATTTTTTTTTTCAACTCAGATTTATACAGAAAAGGTAGGTACTTAAAATTCATAAGTGGTGTCCGATTTCGTCAGCCAACCAATAAGCATATCTATCTCACTTTTTAATAGGTGGCTGCCTCAATATCCGATGGCTAACAGAATCGGTTCATCTGAAATTTCTGGATACAAGAGAAATAATTGGAACAATACAATTCACCTTTCCACTCGCTATTCGCCAACTTATTACGTAGCTGTTATTTATATGGAACATAAACATATTTATGTGACCCTTTTGTCATATATTTTTTCACATCGAATTGTACCAATTGGTCAAGCGTATCTTCGTAAATAAACGTTACAATCGACAACTTATTATGGAGTGAGCACACACAGAAAAAGCGTATATTGGCTTAACTTGGTTTATAGCAACACGCTACAGAGTAGTTGCCCGGTATACGGTAGTTTTTCTTCCTACAAAAAGTACATCGGGAGCGCGCATGTGTGCGCGCCGTGTACGGACGCACCACAGGCAAGGATTTGAGCATGCGCGAGCATGCCACAGTATGGCGTTCACTCACACAGACGCGCGTCGTGCGTCTGTGTAAATACGTGTCGCGCGTTCCTAAACGGCCGAAGTCGTACTACTTGGTTGTCTTTATACTTTGGTAGTTGCCACCACCCCAATTTAACTTTTATCCATGTTGATATATTTATTAGTTTATTTTCGCTGAAACTAATAATTATATCGAAGTTTAAGTTAAACCGCAAGCAACTATGTTTCTGAAGTCAAGTCAATCGATCTACGAAACCGTCCGATCTATCGTGATCTACGAAATCACGAAATCAACCTCTTGGAAAATCAACGAAAATATAACCACATTTTTACTAAAAAAAACCCGACCGCGGTGCACTTTGAAACTGCATAAAATCCGCCATTTTGTTTATTTTAACGAACTTCATGCCCAGTGACACTCGCACCATCAAGACGAATCTAATGATGTATTATTTATCAAAATCGGATGTGCCGTTGAGTAGTTACGAGCGGACACAGGAACGGACATACATACATACATACAGGTCAAACACATAACCCTCCTTTGGGCTTCGCCACAGTCGGGTAAAAATATATTATTTGGATAGCTATTCCGTAAATTTTACTTGACATAATATCACACATTTGTGAGCAAAAATAGTGTCAATGAATGGGCAATGACATTTTGAAGCACATCTACGGATGTCTTTGTTGTACATAACATTTATTTCTTAGTTCACTTGTATCACAGTGTACCTACTATAACTGGTGATTTAATTTTTTCAATCATTAATATTCTAAGGACACAAAAGTATCATAATGAATAGTTTCCACTAATTATACAGATAGCACGTGTGTTGTCGCGACGGGTTGCTCTTCTCAAGTCCACAAATTAAATTCATCAATGTAGCTAAGCCGCATCATAAGGACCAGCCAAAATACATTATGAGTACCGATTGCTAACAAACTTAGTCTATACATTAGTTTTTTATCATACAGATCCAGGTTTCCAAAGATCCCAGGTCCTGTTTTTTTATAGTACTACTTTAAATCAAAGAAAACAACGTTTCTAGCAATCCATTTTTAGTTTTAGTTATGCTTTTTGAAACATTTTTAGGAATTCTTAATTAATCCATTTTTAGTTTTAGTTAAGCTTTTTGAAAAGTTTTTAAGGGTTTTGTTAAAAATTAGATTTTTAACAAAACCCTTAATAATTATAATATTTACGTTTGAAAGAGTTTTGTTTTTATTCAAACCAAGTTTTGAAATTTTTAAACTCTGAAGTTCGTATTTTCAGAGTTTAATCTAACAAGAGTTTAACACGAGATTTGAATGTCTGTCGAATTCAGCATGTACCGTCAAACCCTCCAACTTTGCCCACCGCCCAATCTTTGCCCATGGGCTATTTCCTTCCTGCAGGAAGGAAATAGTATATTTTCATCCTGGGCAAAGATTGGACGGTGGGCAAAGTTGGAGGGTTTGACGGTATCTAAAAAGAAATTATACACCTATTAAAATTGAATGGGATCTTGTGTTTAGCACATAGGTGTGCCTTTAAATAAGCACTATTCGTACGATCCCAAGTATTTACGAGAACTTAAAGTCTGTCTGAAGAGGCTTGAAAACTCATAAACAGCGCTACAAACATAAATGTGCGGGTGGCTAACTTCCGAACAACAGCTTCTTCATATAAACTTTAGAATTACAGTGAGACCTCAGCGCCATGAGCAGGGATAAAGATAAAGTGGTATATTGTTTTACTGCCCAGGTGGTATCCTAAACGTGACCCAGAAACCAGAACTATAAAGAGGCCACAAAAACGGAACAAATTTAACAACGCTTGTAAAACCTGATCACGCTTGTTTTGCGAGTTTTGTAGGTAGAATACAACTATGGCATCTGGCCCAGAATACATGTGAATACTTATTTTTAATGTTTTTTTTACTCCTGTACTTTTATCTGTCTTTTACTTGGTCACGAACACTAATATAAGAACACACATAATATGAGTTCAGAGAAGTCTATACTCGATTCCCCGTAACAGCACTAGTGTCGTTATAGTCGCAAAACGATACTGCTAGTAGCCACAGACTTCTAAATCTAGGTTGAACTTAGGTCAAGGATTAAGTTTTTAAGAAAAATAAAACATTCCGAAATAAATTCATTGACGCCAACATAAAAAAAAATATTTTAAATATAGCTACTACACTAGCGAGTATAAGTCAAATTAAAAAAAAGTTTACCATAGACACATACTGTCAGTCATATGTCATATTTGCCTTGTTTGCGTGCTATGTTTAATTTTGGTTTTATATATTTTAAAACCTAGTCGTAGAAAAAGTATTGTATGCAACGTAGTATAATTAAGTCAAAAAACTTGCCGCCACGGCGGCTCGTATCGCAAGTCGCACCATTCGCATTTTTTGAGCCTACTTATACAACTGTTGCATAAAATAGTATTATTTAAAACTAGTGGACCCGTTCGCGACTTCGTTCGCGGAGGTGAAAAAAGTTAAGTGTCTCTGTTTGGTCCGGTTTAGGTGGATAATAAGTATCATATCTATTCGCCGGGGTCATAATCTACCTGTATACCAAATTTCATGAAAATCAGCCCGGTAGTTTTTTACACGTGATGCGTGAACAAAAAAGATGCGTGACAAACAAACAAACCGACAATAAGATCAAAATTTCAATAGTATTTATTTACGTCTTAAGTATTACTCATCTTTAACACTCCCCAGTTACTTTTTTGAAAACATATTTAATGAACAAACACACTGTTTTATAATTTTATTATTTATGACGAAATTGACGAAGCAAACAAATAGCTTAGCCGACCGGTCACCGTCATTGTTACTATTTGGGCGCGTAGACCAAGGAAAACACTCGGAAATGGACACACTTCGTTACTTCAACTAATCACTTAGGTTCATGTAAACACATTTGCCACTGAATTACTGTAATATAAAACAAGTTTAAGAGCCAATGGGTCAGTTCGCGAACACCACAGCCTCCATCTAAATCATCATAAAATCATACTTCGTTGTGAATATTTCAATTATTATTAAAATCAGTAGGTATCATCGAAAAATTACGTTTTTCAGATCGAAGATCTTTCAAACTTTATCTATGTAATGAAATTAAATTTTACCACGGTATACAATACACTACTTTACTTTCACACACACACAGAAAAACACATGCGATATGTCGCATGAGAATTATAAAGTTTGGAAAATAGACTACTTGATGACATTTCAAATCAGCTTCTTTTTATGAAGTGTCAAAACGCTCCGAAAGTATGCAGCTTAGTATGAAATACTATCTTGTGACGTCATGCTCAACATGGTGCCTTATTTTTAGTGTTCGTCATTGTAAAATCGTTGATGGCACGAAAATAAGTTTGAATGATTTTATCCGGGCTGTTTTGGAAGCGTAATTTGCTGGTTAGAGTTAATGATTTTATTTTGATTGTTGTCAAATACCCTATTATCATCGTCAATTTTACGCGTTCAATTCTTGTCTATCGATTATCATCTATACCTACGGATATATAAAGTATTTATGCAGGTATTTACGTCACTTCAGATCGTAAGATGGACACGAAGATAAAATCCTCCCGCCTGGCCAGGAAAGAACGTAAAAGTTTGTACACACCACGGACGGCAATAAAGAAAGCCTTAGATTGCGTTTCCACCACAGCTTTGCGAGGTAGCGGAGCGGTGTGCGAGGAAAAAATCCACCAATGCCGGGCCGTGCCGAACGAGGCTAGGCTAGAGATGTGCCGTTCCCGGGAATATGCCCCACTTGTATGGGAAATATTCCCGCGGTGGGAATATTCCCCATACAAACGGGGAATATTCCCGGGAATGGCACATCTCTAGGCTAGGCACGTTGATTGGTGGATTTATTCCTCGCTACCTCGTACAGCTCTGGTGAAAACGCAGCCTTATTGCCTTTACCAGCAGTGTCTCACTTCGCGATTTCGCCGCGCGGCTACTAGTACCAAATTTTACCCCCCCGGAGGGGCTTAGAACTACCAGGAAGTATAAAACTCTATTCAATGTGAACTCAAATTCACCTAGCCCGATCATATCGAGGTGGACCGGGACTAAGTGACCTGGTTCGACCCCAGGCACTCCCGGCTCCCACCCAGTCCGACCAACTCAGGGTGGTCTGGCTAGCCACCTGGTTCGACCCCAGGGAACGCCACGGCCAACCACCCGGTCCGACAATCACAATGCCCGGCTATGGGTTGTGAGTTTGACAGGTTTAAAAAAAAAAAAAAAAAACTCAAATTCAGTTGATCGTAGGAGCTTGATGAAAATGAAAAGTTTAGATCCGGGGCTGTTCCTGGGATGATAACAGAAATGATACGAAGCCGCGGGTAAATGCTAGTCAAGAATAGGAAAGTGACCTTTAATTAATTGAAGCGATATAACAGCTAATGCACCAAAACCAAATCCTTTGTGAGAATGTCAAAAGGGAGTGAGAAATAAGCTTTGAAGGCATATGATGTTAATTGCATTTCGCTTCGTCTTATTCGAACAAAGTTAATTAAACTTTCTCTCTCAATATTCCTATTGTGTGGTTTGCAACGACGGTCCTGTTGAAACGACGACGTACGACTGAAATACTAATGGGGTGTAAATCCCACTGCAGAGTTGAAGAGTTTCTTGCGGCGTACTTCTCTGATGTCACGTTCTAAAGGGCCACCCTGCATCTTTGAAAATCTTGCGCGGGCTATGATCGACCGCGGAGATAAAGTAAAATAATTAAGCGAACTAGTTTGACACATAAAAATGTTGCCTGGCTCACAGAAAATGAAATAGTCATAGGTAAATATCGATAAAATGATATCGACAATAATTTGCACGCATCAGGATAGGTCTAAAAAGACAAAATTAATTTATGAAACGTGTAATCCTTAAATCATAAACAAAACAAAGTGGCGGACAGTATCAATCTTGAAGGATGTAGATTGACATGTCAGCGCGATACGTATTGAAACAAATTACACACTAATAATTCTATTTACACAAGACAAATGGGAATTATCACGAAAAAACTATTATATAAGTATACTATAACCGTTCACGTTTTGACGTGATATGACTATAAACTCACCTACACAATTCTCACCAAAAAATTAAGGGTCTTTAAGAAGTTACAATTATTTTGATCAAATGACCTTTCATTACAAGAGTTTCACGAGATAAAGTGTATTAAAAAAAATGCCCCATCAGTTCAACAAAATACGCTGCTCCTTGATTGTTCGTTCGTCAAATCATCAAAAAAATAATTGAACTGGTTGACAATAGCTTTCAACATTTAATAAAATTCAATTTGATCATCCCGTCACTAGCAGAATTTCCGCAATTTTTCTAAAAATATTCCACTTTTCACGAAACATATTTTTCTGAGCGCTTGGATAATTTTTTTTACAGCATCTAGTAAAATATGATTATAACGTTAATGCTATACTGTCGGCTTGACTGTCTGAGGGCGAACTAGTCAGGCCGATTCATGATATTTGCGTATGAAAAACAATAATATATGAGGGATCATTTGAAATAGTGCCCAGATAAAAGCCCAGCTAAAGGCCGAGTGTGGGATTGATATTTGGATGCTGGCTGGTAGACGACGAAAGTTATATATAAATATTTGAAATAAAGAATGAGTTGATGTATGGCAGTTGCATGACAGATGACGAAAGAAGAAAGATGTAAATAGTTTGCTGTAAATGTCTGTAAATATAAATGAAGTCCAAAACCGTGGTTGTTTCCCTGCTCCATGCCCACATATATGTCATCTGCCAAACTGTATAACAGTTTATGACCCTCCTTTGAGACACCTGCTGCTTGGGCAATGCTTTATTTTACCGCCCTTGATACGTATTTTTTTTTATTTTTTTATTTTATTTATTTGGGACATCAACAGCATTACAATTCAGAAATATACAGAGACAATTATTAAAACACAAAGCCAATTACAGATGTCCACTAAGGCACTGTTAGTGGAACCAAAAGCACATGAAAAATATTGTATCCGGTTTTTTAGGGCAGGTTTGGAGTAATTAAATAAGTCTAGAGTATTAAGTTTTGTGTTGTACTCCCTTAACATCCGAAGCAACGGAGAGTTTTGAGCGTATCTAGTGTGAACCTTAGGTACGCTAAAAAGGCATCGTTCAGAGTGACGAGTTCTTTTTTTTGGTACGAAAAATCCAATTTCTGCAAGGAGCGCGGTACTGTCAATGCGACCAGACAGAATGTCGTGTAGTACAGAAATGTCAAGCAGAAGACGTCGATCCTCTAGACTCAGCAAGTGATGACGTTTGCATCTCAAATTGTAGGTAGCGTCCCATTTTTTGACACGATAATTCAAATGACGCACAAAAGAACGCTGAATTTTTTCAATTTTTTCTTTGTGTGTTATGTACTGGGGTGACCAGATGCAGCTAGCATATTCAAGTATGCTTCTGACATACGCGAAATATACAACCTTAATGCAAGAGGCATCCTGAAAGTCACCACAGACTCTATAAACAAAACCCAAGTTCTTGTAAGCGCGATTAACTATGTTGTCGACGTGTTGCTCTAAAGTTAACTTGTCATCAAGAGTCACACCCAGGTCCCTTATCGAGTTTACGCGTGGAATAACCTCACCCCCTATATTATACTGGTATTTGATTGGAGTTCGACTTCGCGTGAAAGAGATCTGAACACATTTATCTACATTGACATTAATTCTGTTAACACTATAATATTCTGATAAACGATCCAGATCATCCTGCAACTTCTTACAATCGTCCTCTCGGCTGACATCCACAAAAACTTTCTTATCATCAGCGTACATAAGAAAGTTTGAGTAATAAAAAACAGTATAAATATCGTATAAATATGCATTGTAGAGGAGAGGACCCAGGTGTGACCCCTGAGGAACTCCAGAGGGGACGTCTACAAAGTCAGATCTACAGCCACCGACTACGACTGCCTGTCTACGGTTAACGACGTAAGATGAAATCCATCGAAATATATCGCCACGAATTCCTAGCCAGTAGAGTTTGCGAAGCAGAATGACGTGATCTACGCGGTCGAAAGCCTTTTCGAAATCCGTGTATATCACGTCCACCTGCCTTCCCTTTTCCATCTTCCGAAGGACAAAATTAGTAAATTCTATGAGATTAGAAATCGTAGACCGCCCCTTCAAGAAACCATGCTGTTGAGGAGGAATACCTTTATTTAGGACGTTGTAGATGTTAGTCAAAATAATTTTTTCAAAGGTTTTGCCAAATTGATTCAAAATAGAAATAGGACGATAGTTGATTATTTTAGTTTTAGGACCCTTTTTGTAGACAGGTACAATTAGGGCCTCTTTCCACTTTAAAGGGAATAGTCCATCTGCCAAGGAACGGTTAAAAAGCAAAGAGAGAGGTAAAGCTAAACTAGATGCACATTCTTTGATAAAAAACGGTGGAATCCCATCACTGCCCGCACCTCCATTTGGGTCTAACTTAGACAATAAAATTATAACCTCTTGGGGTGAAATATGAAGAGAAGAAATGATATCACCATTATCACAGAACGGTGGCGCGAGGGAAGACTCTGGATACTGATTGATGATGAGGATGAATATACAGTTAGTCACTTTTCTAAACAGCCACTTTTTAAATCCATGAGAATATGAACACTACCATCGCTATATATTTTTGAAATTGTAACCTTTGTTAAAAGTAATCCTGACTTGTTCAACAAAATATCGCATCATCGGAAACTTCCAACCCGATCACAATATAAAGAGAAGTTGTGTAATGAACAGACGAAAACTGCACTTATGAAAAAGAGCTTTTTCGGTATGGCTACCAGAGTTTATAATAAAGTACCAGATTCTATTAAAGTACTGCTATTTAATAATTTTAAGAAAATGCTAACTTCACTACTTATGGAAAAATGCTATTATACAATTAATGATTTTTTAGATGACATTTTACTCGTAATATAAATTTTGCTTACTTTCATGAATCAATAATGCCATATGTGGCCTTAGAGTTATATACTGTTGCATGATGGTGTTAAGGATATAAACATTTGTATGCCATACTCATGGCAAAATATAGTGATTAACAATGCCATTTATTATTTTAAGACCTTTAATGTACCTAATTTTGACAAATAAATGATCTCTCTCTCTAAACAGCCTTACTGTATCGCTACATCTCAAGGAGGTTTAAATAGTATTTTCTTAAATCTAAGCATTTCTTATATAAATACACTGGATTGATCTCCTGTTAACTAATTCCATAAATCGGGTATTGATTTAAACATTCACGATTTTCACTCATTATTTATAGCAAAGTTGAGGTAAATAATGGGGTAGTCGGAGGAACTGTGTGTCACGGACAGATTTCTTAAGCAGGACTTGCACAACAGTTTCTATCGTCCTCGTGATGCAAAAAAATAATTCAGGAACATTGAAATATAAGTGCTATTTCAATTGAAACTTCTATATCCGATTATGCAACGACTAGTAGATGGACTGAATAAACCTGGTTCATTTTAATTCATTGACTCATATATTAGGACCTGGCCAATGGACGCGACTTTAAGTACAGTCACAGACTTTAATTGATGAGCCACTTTCCACTGTTCGTATTTTAGCCGTGTAGTGTAAATCGGGTTCAGTCGGGTTTACTCGTATATCCAGACAAAGCAAGTCATACGTTTTCGTAATAATAGATTAATAAAATTATACCTCTGTCTTTGTCATTGTGTGTTTTGACAGACGTGAAATGTCATTTTGGCCCCAAAAAAGCACAGTAGGTACTTGTGTGCAAAACAAATATCCGCCAGACCCTTTAATGTGGGCATATTAAAAGTTAAAGTGGGTCAAAACCTGCGTCTGTGAAACTCGTTTTGTGCGTATAAATGGCAACGAATCATAGGCCCAGATACGACTGCCGGTAAATCTACTTGATCTTGTTCCAGGATAAATACTATTATAAAATATAATTTGTAAATTCAAGCCTAGATAAAATCCTAACAAACTCCAGACTAATCCTACAAACGGCGATGTTATTGTAGTGTTGGCCAAAATATTACAAATATCCGCTAGTTAGTCTTCAGCCTGTTAATTTATTCATAATACTATTTCGTTACCGCCCAAATGTTTCATTTCCCAAGTCACGATTTTCTCTGAAACTATATTTTTTTCGGAGCTTTCATAAAGCAAACATAACCTTACCTGTATTCTATAAATAAAACCATAAGAAAATACACTGCAAAAAAATTTGGTTTCGGAGAAAATCGAAGAGTTGGGAAATGGAACATTTGGGAAAAATTATACGGCGAAAAGGGAGGATACCCTTGTGAATAGATGTGTAAATAGCAAAATGTTCTTTAAACACTCGTTGTGTAACAAGGTCGCTTATAATAATAAACAAAGTAGATACAGTTCAAACTTAAGGTATACATTTTGCTGTAAAAGATTTGCCTTAGGTGAGTCACATATTAAAGATTGAGTCTGTACCTATCCCTTTTCATTCGATATACTGAGAGAGTGATAGACCTTGCTCTATCCCAACCGTTAAGCGAACACACAACAACAAGCGATCACACAACAGCAAGCGAACACACAACAACAAGCAAACACAACAATAAGCGAAGCCGCGGCCAGTCGTTCGCTGTTGAGGTAAGTACATGATCAGGTAGTTTCACCGCCTTTCGCATCTGAAGCTACCAGGAGTTCTCCGAACTTGAGCTCATTATGGAGGCATCCGGGTGGCCTTTCCAAAGTGTCGACACGCCGCGAGCAATCCCACTCCCCTAAAACCAGAAGATCGTAAGTGAAGCCCTTTGCCGATGAAACAAAGACTGTTTTATTACTATGAAACAAAGACTGTTTAAAATAATAAAGAGACGTGCCTTGATGTGCTTCTGCCTTGCGCTAGACGCGTTAATGTGATTATAACGTTTAATATATATTTGCAGTGAAAATTTCGCTTGTCGTAAGGGAAAACCCCTAAATATTAGTGGAGGTAGTTAACAAAGCTACCAAAAGTACTTCGCTTGTGTTTGTGTCTTCCATTGAGGCACTTGTCCCTCTGCCGGTGAGTAAGCGAGTAAAATTTGGCGAGTAACCGTTCATTGCGGGTTGACGAGGAACAGTGTGATAAATCCACCTTTCCAGATCCGCAATGTAATGCTAATTTACTCGCCTACTGGCCGGGGGAAGGACAAATATCTCAGAGCGGCACTCAAAATCGTCGCCTAAGGGCCTTATTGCACTTGCGATTTGCGGGCGAGTTTCCATACAAAACCAGTCGCGGCGAACTCGACATTTGTATGGAACTTCGCTTCTAACTCGCTTGCAGCTCGCTCGCAAATCGCAAGTGTGATAAAGTTAACTTAATCGTGTGTTACCTTTGTGCCTCGAGGCATGAATTTGCATTGTTTTGCGAGATCGATGAGCACTTAAACGTACTAAAGTTAAGGCCAGGTACGAGTTCTGATAAGTGTCAGACGCAGTGGTTGAAAATATATTAAACATGGTTACCACAGTAAACAAGTTCAAAACTATTTCATTGTTCATCCTTAAGGTCTTAAAGTACGCCCAGTTTGTAACATTTCCCTGACTTATTAAATAAACAGAGTTGCTAATGGCTTTGCTTACAGTTAAAACTAAATCTAAACACTCGCCATTTGTGCATTAACTTGAAAATGTCGATCCAAACTATTTTATAAAAAAGTTCTATATTCTGTCTATTTTCCCTTTGCACTTTATTGCACATTATAAAAAGCAGTACTTTCAAATGGTTTACACAGTATGCGCCGTAAACAAAAGATTTCTGATTTCGATAATATGTAAAAAAAAGTCCAAGATCACCGTTATTTATGGCCTGATTCGCAGGCGGGGGCTATTAATTACGTCTTTCCCTTGCCGAAAAGTGGAATTTTCTTCCCACGCTGTTACAGAAAATGTTTTTTACGATCTGTACGTCTAGCATAACTGGCCGCGACTTCGTTTCTCGCGCGACAGAGCATCACCTGTCACTGTCACACTATATTGGATAGAAAGAGATAGGGAGCATTTGTCGCGCGACAAAGAGTCGCGTGTCACAGTTGTGCTAGGGGTACTGGGGTGACATTACAGAATTTTCAGACAATTATAATTATAACCATAATAGGTAGCTATCATTACGTCACAGCACAATTGTTTTGCGAACGTCATAAAAAAATAATTAAACCCACTTTAAAAAACTAAGAAAAAGGTACAAGATTTTTCGAGGTCGGTGCCAGCCTCGTACCGCATAGGTAGGTACTACTACCAAATGACTATGTTCATTACAAATATTATAGCTGGCACAGACCTTCAAAAATTATTTCATTTCTTCTTTTTTGAAGTAGGTTTAATCTTTTTAAATAACTTTTTATTTCTTTCCGGACCGATTTTAAGGAAACTTGCACAGTTCCTTTAGTTGGACTAGTTTGTCCAACTAAACAAGATGTTTTTGCAATCCAACTTATAGTTTTTTAGATATGCGCGGATAAACATAGGTACATACATTTAAGAAATTTGGCACATATGTTTAGAAGCTGACTAACATATAAAAAAAACTATGCAATTCTGTCATACAAGGGCATTTTCCAAAATAAATCCCGGGGTAGCTACTTTCTCAAAATATGGACTTTTGATGTTTTTCTGTCTTAGAATCGTTAGTACTTTCGAACCTTATACGAAAAAAAGTGTCCCAAAATGTGTATGGAGTTTTTTTCCACTACGTCGCGTTCATACAAACATGAGTACAAAATGGTGACGTAATGGCAAAATAAATTAGGGACACTTTTTTACGTACCTATAAGATTCGAAAGTACTAACGATTCTGAGTCAGAAAAACCTCAAAAGTCCATATTTTGAGAAAGTAGCTACCCCGGGATTTATTTTGGAAAACGCCCACAAACGGTTCGAATTGATAACCTAATTTTTTTGAAGTCGGTTAAGAACTTCTAAAGACATAAAACCAACGTGAGCGGGCAAAGAATGTAGGCATACGATTGATTGGAATCTCGTTTGCCTCTATCTTTTATGAATGCCGTGCTAATTGAAGTCATTTCAAAATACTCACGTGATCGAATACGCACAAAGGCTTACAACGGAATTTTCCGTGGTAATGACCACGCGCGTTTCTAACTTGCTCCGTCGGCAGATAACCTAAAATTAAGCGTGCCTACAAGTTCGTAGCCGACCTTTGATAATATTATTAAATGTCCATTAACTCATATTTTTATAATGTATGATAGCCTGCCTTAAGCAGTAGCAAAACGTGCGGTTAGTATGGAACGCACTTCAAAAACCGACCAATAGCATCGCGACACCTAACTTTTCGTAACCGTTGCATTAAAATTAAATTCCTTTGTCTTACACTTCTTCCACGGCTACCACTGTCAACGGTCGAAACAGGCACTACACTCTTGGTAACCAGAACCTATGTTGAAAATACAATACAGTCCAGAAGATCGGAGTTTCATTACAAGCTGTCGCACCTCTTCATATCCACGGGAACGGCGGCTACACTAAGATTAAACTAAACCTCGTCAGAAAAAATAAAATAAAATGAACCTTACCCTAAACGAAATTCGTCGGCAGGGTTGTAGGGGCCTTAAAACTTAAATAATTATTTTATACTAACATTTACCCGCAGCTTTGCCTGCATCATCATCTGTCTTACGCAGGGTGGCCCATCGATCGGGTTCGATTCCCGGTTAAAATACAAGTTTTTTATTTCAAATCTATGTATGAAGTTTTTCTTGTCCCTAAAATCGTTGACATGGTTCCTAAGAACAGATCTTCGTATGTTTTATAGTTTCAGACTTTCCCATACTGACCGATCGAAATGGGCCACCCTGTATTGATGTAATACATTTTTAGAATCCTCTTGCAATGTTCTTTCATTTGATACCACACAAGATAGATTTCTGAAAAAACAAAAAATCGTTTAAATTCAGAGTGGGCCAAAAAGAAATATGATTTGGAACCAATGATATTTTAAAATAGCATTGTCTCGAGCGGACGCGTTTTTCAAGCAGCCTTTACACAGAACACACGCTGACCTTCGGTGAAAAACTCCATCGTGACAATTTTCCCAAAACCGAGCTATAGCCCCGTTGGGGTTTGGATGTTTATTGCAAAATAACAAGGTAACAATTGAATGGATTGGAATGAAATTTGTCAAATTCTATGATACTCCATATCCCGATAGGCATATTACTCGTATGCGATTTTCATTTCACTGCGGCGATTAATCGACCAACTGTACCATCGTACCGTAGCCCGCAATGTAATCGAACTCGCATACGAGTTCTCGCCCCGTCTAAATGGGGCCTTACTCCTCGGGACAGTAACCGGAATAACGTAGACAAAGCCGAGGTTTAATGCTAGCGACAAATGTGGTTACTGACAACTGATCCGTCAATTTTAATTACATTCCATTGTTTCAGAGCGTTTGCAAGTGCAAATTGAATTTACATTGAACACAGCTTATACTCCCGAGCTTTTCATTCGAAGTGCGTATCGTCAGGATTGGGTTTTCACCGAGACGCGATTTCGCCGCGAGGCCTTAGCTAGCGACCAGAAAGAGCACGCGTTAGCATTAGTACCATACATTATTAACGGTTTTTTAAGAAACTCTGTCACTATTGTCTCTTGGACGACGAGATAGAATAACAAACAAGAAAAAGTTGACTGACCCAGCAACATTAGTCAAAAACTTTGGACATTGAAAATTGTTTAACTTTATAAATTGGTGTAGACTTATTAAATTGTAACTTGCAGTTTCGTGTGAAATAGGACCACAAGCCGGTGGGCTCCAGATTTAATGGATGACGCTAGACTGGCAATGATAGAACGGGTACTTACACAGATAAAACAAAATTGATACAATAAGTTAGTCTCCCGCTGCGTTCGTCTGTCGGTTCCTGGTACCTAATTAATATCATAAACTTCAGAACGGTCGTGCCGGTTTCTCGAATAGCTTCATTCCAAACATGGCTTGTGATTTTATTTATTGTTAGTCTTACATCCATCTGTCTATTATAGTAGCCATCTTGAATAGGAATCATGACATTTCCTACTTATCGGACAGTGGCATTTTGCAGGAAAATTTAGAAACTAATACGTATAGAAAAGGAAACGTTGTACATTCAACAATATTCGTTTCGCCTTCAAAGATCAATCACGTAGCATTGAGATATGTTCGATAAAATTAAACTATATGTTGTAGGTACTTTAAGTATACAAATATACAGAACGACACGACGATATGTAGTAGTTTGTAGATACAAATATACAAAACTCTCTCTGTGGTCGCTCCCTCATGGCAGGATCATGGTCATCGATGGATGTGGATGGTCTACACCCATCTATACATTTTTATGATCTGCCTCCACCGGTGCCTCTTCATCGCATCTCTGAGGACCGAGCAAAACTTGGTTGAGGACCTTTCACTTGATCGCTCCATCTGGTTAGGTACCGACCCCGGGCTCGTTTACCCTCCTTGTTTCCAACAATGATCAGCTTTTCAAGGCTTTCATCTCCCCTTCTCATTATGTAGCTAAATTAGGTCAGAATCTGCTGCTGGATTGTGGATAACCGGATTCGTACACGAAGTTGTGAAAGGAATGATACATTGGTGCACATGGCGGTCCAGGGTATCCTCGCCTCCAACACCACATTTCGAATGCATCGATCATTTGTCTTTCTCGGGCTCGTAACGTCCATGTTTCCACGCCGTACAGGAATATGGGGAATATTAGAGCGCGTACTAGCCGGATCTTAGCGGTGTTGGTAATGCCCCTCTTCTTCCAGATGACATTTAGTCGGTTCATCGCGTCCTTAGCCATACCAATGCGCCTCTTTATCTCCGGTACACAGCTGTCGTCATTGCAGACCAGTGCGCCTAAATACACGTAGTGGTCTACAGTGTCAACCACAAGGATGATGGATCTTGTTTTCCTTTCGGCACGGTCTACTGCCATTAGCTGCGTCTTGCACCTGTTTACTGTGAGACCCATGAGGTTGCTCACATACAGATACAGAACAGTGAACACGAAGTGAATAATAAAGTAGTTTAACTTCTAAAGACCTGCAATTCATCTTCCATAGGTGTTATTTGCCGACTCGTCTTTGATTTAAACAGTTGTCAATTATTTTATTGACTCTATACTTATTCGAGAGAATAAAACAAGCTTAATCGATTAACGGGTTATTCTCACCGTTTAATAATTGAACTATTACGCCTACGTCATTAAACAAACCAATTACTGGGAGAAACCATTAACGTTTTTTTGTCAATTACTTTTTATGGATATGCCGTAAGTGTAAGGTCAGCGACGAGATACATTAATAGTCATTGGCTACTTCAATTTACTTTATAGCTTTTGCCTGCGAATTCGTCCGCGTAGTCCGCGACCTAGGAATTTATTTATTGTGCACGGAATTATCAATTCATCGTAACCAATACCGATAAAAAATATCGACTTCATCTTAGCCACACCTCTAGTTGAGTAGCTTAGCAACCTGTCATTGCCGATCGCGAATTTTTCGAGGCGCTTGAATGAAGAAAGAACGTAACATGATGAACTTTATAAATTAAGACACTGCACTGAGTTCATTTCTACAAAAGTATGGACACAAATAAATAGTAATGAAATTTGACATGTATATTTATTATTATTTTCCGTATATCTTTATTTCATTAAGTTATGTTTTTTACAATATATATATATATATATATAAAGTAAAATACAAAATGAAATTATAAACTATAAACACATGAAATTACAAAATATAAACATGTATATTTATTATTATTTCGATACCTATTAATAAAATATTACTTACCAGTGATAAGATATATCTCCTCGAGACATATTATTTTTAAATCTGCTCGCAGTGAGCAGAATAGGGTAAAACTGCGTAATATTTAAAGCATTGCAACGATTTTATTTCAAAATTTTCGGTGTGACACACGACATTCGCTCGCACGAAAATGACACGTATTCGGCAATGATCTTAAATAAGAAGATACCCGACATCTCTCAGAACGAATGAGACATTTGAAGGTCTAGCATACCAGGCCACTTGGGTATTTAGTAGGCGTCAAAATATCAAAATATGTTTTTTCATTTCTATCAAATATAATATTATGAAAGTAACGGGTGATGTTAGTTCATGCCACGACTAACATAACTGTAGATTAGGCTAGCCCTTCTGTAAACGAATCCGCTGTTGAATGTCTTTCTTGTTGTTATTGAAATGAAAATATTGTTGCGTAATATATTGTAATTGTATTAACATGTGTGATACATTATTGCAATGGGGTTTTAAAGTTTCTTAATTTTGATATGCATATCAAAATTAAAAAAACTTCTAGCTACAACTCAAGGCAACTCCTGCATGACTTTTATTTTTTAATCCTTAAGTTTTTCAGTATCACGGTCTTTGTATTAAATTTTAGTTTTAAGTAACTAGCTTCCGCGCAGAATCAAGACGAATCTAACGATACCTCACATGTTTGAATCGGTTCAGTAGTTTTTGAGTTATGAGGGAACAGACGAACATACAAATATACAAACATACATACATAAATATATACATACGGTGCTAAAATCATAAGGAGGGTAAGTATTATTTTGATTCGCATAGTCGGGTAAAAATAAGCATTTCCACAACAAATTTTCAGAAAGTCTTCGTTATCTTCAATCGTTTCAAACTTTTGACAGATATCGCTCAAAAAAAAACCATCCAATTTAAATTTTGTTTGTAATTGCTCGTTTCGTAATTGTCTTTTCGAGGGTTAAACGGAGTCAGAAAGTTAAATTTCTTGTCAACTGGGATATAAAGTTTGAGTTTCACGCGGTGCACGAAATTTACTTTTGCTAAGTTAATCAAAAGAACAGGCCAGAATATTTAAATGGAATTAGTAACATGATATCAAAACAAACGATGTCAGTTGGCCATCATCATAATATGATACCTAACATATTATGGTAAGTTCGATATGTTTGGGCATTCGCGGCATTTACGTTATTTATTTTCACATTGATTCATTCGGACCACAATTTTTTTTGTCTTTCACTGTCCTTTGTAGCGCCTTATGGTAAGCGACTACGAGGCTGAAGATGTAGGTTGCTAGTTCATTAGGAATTCTGTTCCTTGACGGTCTGCGTTATAAACGACTAAGCTAAATAGTTTTCATTCTGTCGAATATCGACCTTAACACTCAATTACCTGAAGAAACTAATTAACTTACAGCAAATAGTCTACGACTCACGACTACTACACAAAGACTTGTTGACGACATTTTAATTAAGGAGCGTCTTCTCAATAGGCTAATTTTTTCCTCGTTTTACTTAAAACGTTAACTTTATCCCATCCCACTAATATTATAAATGCGAAAGTTATAGTGAAGATGTTTGGATTAGGGATGTAACGATAGGGCGTTTCTCCAGAAATATGTCTGCGACTCATTCATCGGTCTCCATACATTTAGTATGAAAAAGGGCCAGATGAATGAGGTGACCGCAGACATATTTCTGGAGAAATGCCCGATACATGATTTTGCTGATACGATACCGATACAGATATTTGTAGTAAGGTATCGGCGATACCGATACCGATACCGATATCTGAGCTAACAAATGAAGTATGAACTTCAGATTTATTATTTGTATGTCCTTATTATACCTAAAACTAGCCTATATTTAACAGAGAGTCAACCTTGAAGGAGTAAAGTAAAAATAAATAAATTGTCAACACAAGGTTTTTTTTAATTATGAAACAAATATATAATTAACATAGTAATTATTATTGCACAAGGTAATAGACCAATATATAAATAAAGTCCGTAATTGAAATTACTTTTTGCAGATTTTTTTTCATACAGCAAATTCTTTTCACGCTCTTCAAATATCGGTTGTATATTATCGGCGATACCGATATATCGGTATCGTTACATCCCTAGTTTGGATGTTTAGATGATTGGATATTTGGATGTTTGTTACTATATAACGGGGTAACGACTGGATGGATTGAGCTGAAATTTGGCATACAAGTAGACCAAGATTGAAACATAGAATACTTTATATCGGTAAATAGTTCTCTTCGGACAGTAATGGGAATAACGCGGGCGAAGCCGCGAGTAAATGCTACTCATGAATAAGTTTCTGTCAAAAAATGGTTTTTGAAACAAGCTTTTATTGCCGACTGTACTTTTTTCTATAATCGCCAATTGCACCTCAAAAATAATCAAGTGAGCCCACAGTGTATATATCTTATGTAATTTAGACGATCATGTGGCTACCATCCAGCTCCTCTATTACTGTATTGTCATCTGATTTACACATTCTCGCTAAATATCAGCTCAATCGGAATTCGGAAAGTGGGCCTTTAACTTGCAAGATTTGATTCCAGACACATAGACAACGGGACAGGTAAAACTAGTTAAATAAAAGCTTGTATTAACAAAACAAAACACAGTTTTAAGGGACTCCCAAATTGGAAATAAGCCACTTCTTTGATTAAAAAAAACCAGATCCAATATGTTGTAATTACCTGAAAACCGACGCTCAACTTTTACCTAATGAGGAAGGAAGTACATTGAATGTGCCACTTCCAAACAAGTAAACAAATAACTTTCATTAAACATTCCGCCGGATAATGTAATGAAAACCATGCTGTGTTGTGATGTTTGCTTAAAATTCTACAAGAGGCTTAGGACCTTGATATTCACAACAATGACGTTGGTAGTATAATCCCTTCCCCGGATTTAACCTTGTGCGACTAGGAAGTCGAATTTCGACGATCGGCTTCTTAAACCATGGCTTATCTTAATTTATCTTTAGCATATGCTAGCTCTTTGTTCAATCGGAGACCATTAAGCTGTTAAATGATGCGTTTGACTTGTATCATATCGATAACCGTTTATTACTTTATAATGTTTTTCTAGTTAGTCTTCTTCTTTTCCTTTAGGCTCCTTAGAGACGACGTCAAGAGTTCCTGGTAAGTAGAACCCACCTAGGAGAAGTAGTTATCAACTTACAAGGAACTCTTCTTTAGTTAAGTGCTAATTGATCAGATGGCATTGTATCTGTGTTCGCCTGTGTGTGTCAAACGGACAAAGATAGAAGTGCAAAACATTATACTGCTCTTAGGAACTACGCGGATTATAAATTGTGCTTGAATTATCGGAATTATGACTAATCTTAAGATGCATCTCTCTGCAAGAAATGACTCACTTTCCCAACTACGCTTCCTCCATTCAAAAAGTTCACAGACGAACCAAACCGAAGTCACGTCTGCACATAACCGAAACAGTTCTCAAAACAGACCTACCGTGTCATCCACAGATCCGTATTCCACTTCACACAAAGAACTAGTTACAGAATTGTTTACTCCACTTATCACGTTTCACAGATAGCACTTTCACTCGAGAAGCAGTTCTGTGTCGTTTTGGTCCACCAAACCGTTAAAACTGCTTCTGCCACCGACGCCCGCGTCACACTGGCTGCGTACGCGCTAAAGCCTTCTCCCCTCCACAGACAACCCGGTTTCAACTAACCTGAAATATAAACTCTATTCTTAATACGTTAAGGTTGAGATCAGGCTGTTTTAGAAGTTAATGAATGCAAAGTGTCACTGTTAGCTTTACTCTCAATTGTAAATTGATTGTTGTTAAGGTTATAAAAGGTACGAGAAACTGTTCGTCGTTTTATTTTATATTGTAGAACATTATGTGGGCTTACAATTTACCCTTTAAATTGATTACTTACGGTTTTATTGGTGTGTCATTTATGAACCACGTCAAAGACTTTAACTTTTCACATGGGTATTTATCTTGGAAAGTTTAAGCAACTTGCATGCCTACATTTTTTGTAGGCGCAAACGCAAAATTGTTTCTGATTTTCTGAAGTGAATGATTATGTTAAAAAGAAACATTTGTCAAAAGCTGAACAGATAAACAAATTGTAAAAACTGTCAGGTACCTTATCTACTAGTTGCGTGGGATTACCTAAGTAAAACAAGTAAAGGTACAGTAAATAATGCGGAGTTTACGCGGATGCGGATCTGCGCAACTTGCTGCAAAAACGAGTCCCATACGTGTGTGCATATTAGTATTATATTATCATCAATTAGCTCATTAAATGTATTTTCTCGTTTACCTGACTTACAGAAGAACCGATTGATAGACTACAATATCAGTTCTCTCTGCCTTTTCGCCGAATTATACACATTAACAGTTGGCAAATGAATCATTGGGGAAAAAAATATTTTCCCCAATGATTCATTTGCCAACTGTTTCATTTTTGAACTCACGATTTTTCTCTGTACCATTTTTTTTCTTAACTCTCATACAACAAACATAACGTAACCTATTGTATTTTATAATAAAAGCATAAGAAAATAAACTGAGGAAAAAAATGGTTTTAGAGAAAATCGAGACTTGGGAAATGAAACATTTGGGAAAAAAATATTCGGAGAAAAGGCAGAATACCATATTTTGCTTAATTTACGCCAATTCCCTAAATTATCTCTTTATAAGAAAATTTCACCAACATCCGCGGAATTCAAACTGTGTCGTGGCCTTACTCTCATAGGTGGCTGTGTCACCCATTGACAGAAAGGCCGTTGGCCTACTGTAGGGTTGCCAATTGCAGTATAACAACATGCTTATATCTCTCACAGCCTATTTAACTTGGATAAACCGCTTATTGGCCGTCGAGGCGTGAATGTCGAAATTCTTCAACGCCTGGAATAAAGCTTTGTTCAACAACAAAAGTTGCTATTTATGTTACAAAGGCCCTCCATTTCCATATTCTTCCACGCGTATTATCTAATAGATATCAAATATCTACCTCATCTTGCGGTTATACTCACAGCGAATAACTAGAACAACTTTATATACCTATCAGTGGCTTGGCGTAAAAGATATCCTTGAGCAAGCCGGTGCAGATTTGGCGTACATTTTCCTTAAGAGCTGTAGAATAAGGTGCTTAAATGATATTAGGCAAGCCGGAAGGAATCGAGTTCTTAGGACGCCACCTATATAAGAATCATCAGAAATATCGGAATACAAAAGTGCTTAAACGTCTTAATATAGATAAGCTATGGGCGTCGAGTTTTATGGGAAATTCTTAACCATGGCAATTTCGGAACGTCGATGTTTTGATATTTATTTGTATGGTAAAAGCAAGCGAGAAGCAAATACAGAAAAAAGAGTCGTTGACTAGAAAGAGAGTCTTTTTTTGTGAAATCAACTAACAAAGTTATCAATCATCGATAGAAGGCCATTTAGACCAGTGGTTTTTAACCGGTGGTCCCTGGAAGTACCCAAAGTAGTCCGCGAAGCCATCCGAGAAAAATTGTATATCCTCCCGTTTCCCGGTCCACTCAAGGTGGTCCGTCCAGCGAAAATTTCTGCTCTTTCAGGCTAAAAAAAACTCGCGTCGAGCGCGCAGGGCAAAAAAAACTCCAAAAACCCTACTCCAAGCAGTTGGTGGTCCGTGGCAGACACAGATTTTGTCAAATGGTCCCTCATCACTAAAAGGTTAAGAACCACTGATTTAGACCAACACATTGTCAACAGCATATTCAATTATTTATTCGAATACCCAGTGATTGAAGATGCAAAGACAGAGCACTGTTAATTGCCCTACTCTGCACGTGTGGTGTTGTCACGCTAACGCCATTGTTCTCGCTCCATTACATTCGATGTGCGCGTGACTTTAACAGCTAAGAGCTTCCCCTAATTGTACCTCTGATCTACCTACTACTGATTAGGTGTTCCAGGGTAATGGGGCATATCACGAGAACGTCAACTTTGTTGGGGACGTGAGAGCTATGGCAGCTTCCTTAAAAACATATAGAAAGTCTTAGAATACACTATCAAGTCAAAAGCCAAGTTATAAAAAGCCAAAAAAAAGACTTCCTAACTTTGTTAGCAGTTTAAAAATAATGGCGTCACATCCTCGACATTCTCATGGAATGCCCCTTGACCATATACCGGCAAGTGAGGGAGCTTGGGACACTTTTTACAAAGTAGGAAGTTGAAGGAATAACCATGGGACTGGTGTAAGCAACAAATTGAGTACAATTTTCCTTGTCTTATATTACCCTGCTGTGCATGTAATCATAGATAGATGTAACTAATGTTTGTTTTAACATTTTACACTGAAATAAAAATAATTTTACTCATGCAAAGTATATCAAGATTCTATAACCTCTAACTAGTATGCCGCGTATATTTTTTACTAATAGTTTTCTCGTACGCGTATCCAGGTTCCGGAATGGATAATTATACTATTAAGAGGAAATAGGAGGGCAGTTTTTCCATACAAACGTAGTCCCCTGTTTCCTCCCTGGATAATGTCAGTAGAGCAATATTTTTTTGTCTAAAAATCTATGGCTACTATTGATATGTTCCTATGTTTTCCTTTTTACGATAAATTGATTCTCAAAAGAGATATTAACCTTCAAAAACCTAAAAAAATGCCAGATTTTCCGCTGTGTTCACACATCCAGAAAACAAATTATACTAGATTATTAAAAAAAAGCAGAACATAGGAACACGGCCAAAGCCTTTCTTTAATGTTTAATGAAAAAAATAGTTAAATAGGTTAAGTTTTGGGGAAGAAATCAGGGGACTACGAAACGTTGTTTTCATGAAATTTTAAAAGGTATTTTCGGTCCAAGCTGCAGTTGTCTCTATCGCGCTCTGCGGGGGAGAGGCGGGCAGTGCGGGACAGCGACACATTTTACAAATACCTAATTTTCAATTCTCTCGGCCTTACTATTTCCTCTTAACGCGTCTATTAAATACTTTACTGTCTATTTGTAAATAAATATATTGTATAATTGAATATATTTTTTTAACAAGATTAAATCGTGCTAATTATAATCGTGTCCACGTTAAAATTACCCGCAGTGTTCCGCCGACCGTGGTGCCGGTCATTCTTGATCACCTATCATGATCTCCTTATTTGTTTAACTTTGTCCTAGCGGGCTCAGATACGACTAGCCAGGTCGTTATAAGTCTAGGCTACTCTCCGACATTAATCCTCTGTGTAGTGTTTCTGGCCCGGCAGAGGAGCTGCGGGTGCAGTTCAACCTTGGCGTCCCGGACGTCAGGCCAGCACCCCCCACAACCCCTGCCGTGAGTTCCTGAGGTGCTCCGGCCATATACAATGTGCAACAACGGGCCGCTATCGCACCACTCCGGTGATGGAGCCTCTGCAGCGGGGCCTGCATCCGCAGCCAGTTGCTGCACATTGGTAGTGGACGGTACTGTACAGGAGCTCGCGGCTGGGGTGGTGGGGGCGCTGACCTGACGTCGAGGACGCCAAGGCCGGACTGCATCCACTGCTCTTCTGCTGGACCTGTAACTTCTACAGGACCTGTAACTTCAAGTGGTCCGCGATTAAAAAAATTATGAATCCCCTTACTTTGAAGTGCACTGGAGCCTAGTAGTATCAAATAGCAATATCGTAATGTTAAAATGTTGCTATTAGTATTCTATAAGGTGAGTGAATTGTAACTGTACAAGTATCTACATTTATCTCATTCGAGGTACACTCATCATCCAAAGCACTATAAATTATATCGTAACACGCCTTTATTACTATAGGCGCAAAGATGTGCTACAGACTATTTGACGCTGACTGTATCATTGAGTCGAGTAATATATAGGTATATATTTTTCATCACACTTGCTCTAAAATGGTGTCATTACACGTAGGTTCTGTGGGCCGTAAATGGCCTATTACGCCCTAGGGCGTAATGGTTTTCTTTTTAAATTTGAAACGCTAGTTCGGTTTTACTCTTATTTGTCATGAAATTTGGCAAATGAAACATTTGACCAAAAATATTTTGGCGAAACGGCAGAGACCCGGTTTTATATTTGCAAAATAAAGAAATACATTATTTAAACATTTAATTAATGTTACCGAAACATGTGTTTATATGTATTTGCAATTACAGTTATCTTTAAATAAATATTTCAGTGATAAAAGTTAAAAAAGTAAGTTGGCGTTTCCTTTGAACATGACAAATAAGAGTAAAACCGAACTAGCGTTTCAAATTTAAAAAGAAAACCATTACGCCCTAGGGCGTAATAGGCCATTTACGGCCCACAGAACCTACGTGTAATGACACCATTTTAGAGCAAGTGTGATGAAAAATATATACCTATATATTACTCGACTCAATGATACAGTCAGCGTCAAATAGTCTGTAGCACATCTTTGCGCCTATAGTAATAAAGGCGTGTTACGATATAATTTATAGTGGGGTCTCTGCCGTTTCGCCAAAATATTTTTGGTCAAATGTTTCATTTGCCAAATTTTTCGTTTCCCAAATAATAATTTTCTCCGAAACCATATTTTTTTCAGAACTTTCATAAAACAAACCTAACCTAACCTACTGTATTCTATAAAACCATAACAAAATACACTGAGATTTTTTTTTGGTTTCGGAGGTTTGGGATATGAAACATTTGGCAAATGAAACATTTGACCAAAAATATTTTGGCGAAACGGCAGGATACACATAAAACCAACTAAAATGGCCGTTGCCGCTATGGTTTCCGAACGTGACTTGACGTTCGCATTGTCTATGGACATATGTGACAAATGTCACTGTCTGTTTTAATATTTCCTTGTCATACTGGGTCGAAAAGTAAGGTTATTTTATTAAGATTTCCTCACAAGTGTGATGAAAAACATTGTGTGTGCCACGGGCGGTAAAGGAATTACAAACTCGTGTTATTAAAGCCCTCGGTTTCACCTCGGGCTTATAACAAACACTCGTTTGTAATTCCTTACTTACCGCCCTAGATACACAATGTACTATTTTTTTGTTAGCCCTGCGTAGTCTCCCACTGCTGGGCAAAGGTCTATCCATTTGACTTCCACAACTCCCTATTATGTTATGTTGTGTGACAAAATATTAATATGATTTAAAATCGAAAAAAAATCTCAGTTTTTAATCGTCACTGACATTGAAATATTGGATGATTAATTAATTTCAATTTTAATTAAAGTAACGAGCTCAGTATTAATTTCTTATTCATATTTTAGATTTGATTGAGAATAATAGGGTACTTTCCTGACAGATCAAATCAGTTACTTTCTATGAAGTGTCAAAACGCTCAGATGGTATAAAGTTAGAATGGAAAAAAAGCGAAATTACTCAAACAATTTACTCAAACATCAAATCATATTCTTATTTATAGTTTTTGGTCTTTTAAAAATCATTTAAAACGCTAAAGAGTTGATGTTTAGTTCATTTTTGCAAATTTTCAAAAGCTGATTTAAAGGCTAGCGTGTAGTTATATATATTCTGGGTTTTACTGTCATAGTAGTCGCCATAGAAACATTTACATTTTTTTTAATGCCTATTAATTCGAACTTTTTACAGCTCGAGATCATGATCCAAAAAAAAACTTGATAAAGCAAACTACCATTCCTGAGACTAGTAAACAACGCTAGCTATCGTACAATTCGCGGCCTAAATAGGTTGCAGCACTAGATTGACAAAAGAGACTTTATACGGACAGTAAAGGAAACTTATCAAGCCTGAAAAAAATGGTTATAAATGTCAATGTCAAGTATAGCAAGTCGTGGCTACACTAACTCAGCCGAAAAGTCCCGAATCCCGATGTTCATATTGTTGTTACTTCTTCGTTTGTAAACATTTTGCCAAATCCTAATAATATGTAGTTTCATTTGATTTATTTTTTTTTGTTCACAGGTGATGATTCTCCTTCTCCCTGATAGGGTTATCTATGAATTTTGAATTTCTGTTAGTTTCTCTATACCGCACTATTAACTTGCTCTGCGATGGTTGCAGAAATGGATGGAGGATGTTCTAAGCGCTCTCTTTAACCACTAGTACCTAAATAGTAGTTTATAACTATTTGCTTAAAAAGTCGTAGTAGAACACTCATATAAATAACTAAATTATGTTAAGTAGGTGAATAAGTATTCATGTTTTTCTTTTTTTTAAAAGATACACACAAGGGAAACATTCGTGTAATTCCTACTTATGCAAATAAGGGAATGAAATGTGTCAGAAACAATCGTTTATCTTAATATCTTAACGTCTCCATCAAAATATCACATATGAAACCAACATTTCATCATACATTAAGGCAGCAAGCATATCGCAAATAAAATAAAAGGCTCTTTCAAGTACCAAGATCCTTTTACGACGTGACAAGAATCTTATGCCGAATAAATAAGAGGAAGATACATAAATAATGCAGTGCCTCAAGCCTCAGAGACTATGAAATGCTTGGTTTACAACCTCAAAAAATGAAAACTGAAAGCGTGACTCCATAAAACATTAACGTGGAAGATAAAAGAAATCGGTTTGATTGGGGAATATTTATCTTAGGGTTCTTACACAAAACGTTAAGATATCGCGTCGTCGTAGTACGTTGCGACGGGTTGTCGTAGAAAACATTTAATCAAAAAACAACTTTATGTCAGTGTAGAAAGACAAAAAAATTAAATTATATTTAAACGTGAAACGATGCCGTGTCGTAGCACGACGCGATATCGTAACGTGTTTATTAGGATGTCCCAGATTTTGCGAAAATCCATACTGAGTAACGCATACCCTCTAATTATGTTTGTTATGTGCTAAAATACCTCTAAACCGAAAATCTGCTCATTCTGTGTTACTTACTCAGTTTGGATTTTCGCAAAATCTGGGACATCCTAGGCTAGGCATATCACGATGTGCCTAATAATAAATACGGCAAATCGGTGAGACTAACGTATTCGTCGATATTTCTAGCTACATGCCGGGCAGATTGTAAAGTAGTTGCATTTTTGGCCACTGGTGGATCATGACATGAAATGCCGGCATTTCATGATACGTCTAACATCCGCCCCATATCGTTCATGATTTGGCGAATTATACGATCGGCCGCCGACATTTACACTTTGAACATTGTATCTAGATAGCTTTCGAAATCAATCAAAATATATTTCATAGTTTAAAAAAATCATGAATATTTGTAGTCATTTTTGGCTTCGTATTAGGTTCGGTTAAGGGATAATGTATATTAGTTAATCCAGAAATGTGCACCAACTTTAGCAAGGATACGCAACGATACAACGATCTTAAAACACAAAGAGTGCACAAACCTACAACTAAACGAACTATATGAATAAATAACTGGATTCTTTCAGATAGTCTGCGTTTTAAAGTTTTCTATTTGTGTGTCTTTAACTATCCATTACTTAATTCAAGTGAATTCTGTCAAGAAAGTTCGTGTAATTATCTTTTTCGTAATTACTCTAAACGATTACACAGTAATTGCTGCTTTGTATGCAGACAGTGCAGTAGTTGGTGTCTGGCGCTAATAGCTTCATATTAATAAACTGATTAAAAAATCCCCTTCGGCATAGTTGGCACAAGACCATCACAAGACGGCTCCAATATCTCGTGCGTGAAAAAACATGACTGTAACTGGCCAATCGGAAACAGTTAGCGAGTCGCTTTGTACTTACGAACAGCACGCACACGTCAATCTGGGGGCACGGTAGTGGCTCCACCAACTCGAGCAAACAAAGACACGGCCGTATCATCCTTTTCTCGATCATCTTTTTCTCGAAGCCATTCAGGCCATTTTCAATCTCCTGTAATTTTTTGCTGGCTAAAGCTAGGCTAATGTATAGGGCATAATATGACTTAGATATATTCTCAGTAATGATCAATTATGAACTTATAGCATAACCTCCTGACACCGAGCATTTAACTGAAATTCCTTGCCACTATAGCCGAATGTACTTTACAAAGCATTAAACTGTTTCTGTTGCAAAGTCCGAGACCTTCGCTGTTGAAAAAAACGTAAACTAAGGTGTTTCTCAAGTTTTCACTAAAACAAATGTTTTTTAATATTGTTTGATAAAGACATTGAACATATTTCTGTTTAGGTATTTTTTGTCTTTTATAAAGGACTTTAGGTCATTCAAGCATAGTAGGTTACGTGAATAAATTAAACAAATTATTTAATATTTTAATGAAATTTAATGTAATGTTACACATTAAGTACTAAACATAATCATATTTTTAATATAATCATAAAAAGTCAAAAAATACGCAATCAACACTTAGTTTTATAATATTATTCATGAAAAAAACGCATACACTACGAACGACAGGTCTTTGTATAGGTTTAATATTTTTACGACGGTTTATTTACTTTACTGTACTTCATATCTACACAAAAGTATGTGATTTTGAAAGAATGTTTACTAATTTGCAATTCTATAAAAACCTACGTTAAAACGAGCGAATTTAACAAAAAAAATATAAGTTTTACTTTCTGCGTCGACCACGTGCCGCTATAGCTGTATACTCCTGAGCACGGGTCGCAAGAATGGCGGCCACTAGGTAGGATATCTCTATCAAACTTCGAGGACAAACTATCACCATTACTTAAATTTCATTGGCTGTGAGCAATCACGTGTCCAATATCTTTTTAGCGGGAAAAAACAAACACTCTGGAATTGAGGCTACATGTAGGTCGTCGTCCATTATCGACATACGGAGTTAAAAAATATTCGGACTTTAGAGTACAGTTTATTTAGCACTTTGTAAAGGACGCCAGGTGTCAGGAGGTTAAGAACTATTGCACGTCAAAGTTCCTCAGTTTTGTCACTGACTGACTGACTGATCATTGATCATCATAATTCTAAGGTACTTCTAGCAGACCCATAAGCTCCAAATTTTAAACATAATTAGTTTTTAGCCTATTAAGTCACACAAAACCTAAAAATATTGTAATTTCAGTCACCTATCAAAGATATACGAAGTGCATAAGTAAGTTTGTAATCCTATATAAATACATGCGATTACAAAATTACTTTTGTAGTTCACATGGGAAACAAAATAGATTGGAATGTAATAAATAAAAGAAGACCATTTACAAAAAGAAGGAGATCCCATCAAAAACATTACATGCAAAAAAATGCAATTTTAGTTAGTACCGAGGGGGTGTTCACAGAGCTCGATTTTCACCGACTTGCCTATTATTTAACCGTGGAGGAATATATTTTATAATTCTCAAATAAAGAAATGAGTGAATTTAATATTGTTAAAACCTGCCATAGCCCTCATACATACGTTTTATTTGATACTGGCAGTTGTTTCACTTATCTGTACCAAATAGGTGTACGCCGTTGCTAAGTTAAATGAAAATACACAAATTGCTATTAAAACTGTGTTCTTTATTTTTCATCAAAACACGATATTACGTACATCGTAGAGAAAAACGTAGGCAAAAATAACCGTTAAAATTCTAATCTAGGATTCCTTTTCTAAGTTAAAATTATCTTTAAAAATGTGAAACAATATAACTCTTCTCTATTCTTTATGACTGAAGTAGTCGCATTGGTAAAATTTCCTTTCGACCGCATTTAAACACTGCCAAGTCAAAAACACGACCATGAAGTCTATCAGGTAAGAGACTTATGACCTTTTAGCTTTGTGCTTTGAACTAATTTAATTAAAACTTTTATGATGTTACCAGCAGTACCTCTCAGAAACCGATTAATTTTCTCGCTCGTAAAGTGTGAAGTTGGAACACTGAAAATATCTTACTTACTATTTATGATCGCGGGCCTGAATACAAGTGTAAAACAATTTTATAGTGCCTATCAAAGGTGCTTAGGATAGAACAAAATACAACAAGATACGACAACAATGTCGGCATGAAATTAAACACACGTTTTAGGAAACTTATTCAAGCACTAAGATGTCCCGAAATTCAACCCTCAAAAGGTTAAAGCGGGAATGGAAATTTCTATGAAAAATTCGGAAATTCACGCGAACGAAGTCATGTAGCGGCATTTAGAGTAGGCGCTTATAAGTAGCAAGCCACTATCATCGAAATATGTTATTATTTCGTAAGACAGAATATGAACTTTATTAAATTACAAACTTAGTTATATATAAGTAATTATAGGTAATGACGGGGAAGCCAGGGCCGGGCGGAGTCGCGTTGTCGGTGGGATCATTTTGTAATGCTGCAAGGACATTAAAATAAATAGCCGGGGGGGCCTCGGTAACAAAGAACTTAAGCATGTCTAATCCGCCGGCTACCTACTCGTATGTGTGCGTGCTGCTCGCAATAGGAAAAAACTAGTCGATGTGTGCGTGCGGCTCGTAAGTAGGTACTAGCAGCGGCTTATTAAAAATGGCTTCAGTTCTCTGTTGGCAAGGCTCCGTCCGGCTATTTACTTTAAGGTCCTTGGAATGAATCAGAATCAGAAAAACATTTATTGCCACAGAAACTTATACTTCACAAAAAGAAACGTATATGCATTACAAATAACAATATATATAAAGAACTACCTAACTAGAACGGCGCCATATCCATTCATCCGTTGAAAATGGTGACCCTGCTAAAGTGTGGAAATTTCTTAAGTCACTCGGAGTTGGGAAGTCTCAGCAGAATTCCTGTTCCAAAGACGTCAATGTTGATCTTTTAAATCAACATTTTTCTTCTTCCGCCAGCTTCAGTGGTTCGGCTAAAACCAGGACCCTTAATTATCTTTCTTCTCTCCCAACTCCAGACTATACTCCTTTCTCTCTTACTCAATTTTCCGACAGTGATGTTAAGAAGAGCGTTCTATCCATTACTTCCAGTGCCGTCGGTGTAGATACTGTCAGCCGTAATATGATCCTTCCTCTCCTTGATATCCTTGTTCCTTTTATTACCAGTATCCTAAATACTTCTATTTCCTCTTGTGTTTTTCCTACCATTTGGAAGGATGCTGATATAATCCCCTTACCTAAAAAATCCAATCCCTCTGCTTTCTCAGATTATCGTCCTATTTCCATTCTTCCTTTCCTATCTAAAGTCCTTGAACGCTTAGTTTTCCAACAACTCACGTCATTCCTTAACAGGAATGATCTCCTCAACCCATATCAGTCTGGCTTCCGATCGGGTCATAGTACGGCTACAGCTCTGGTAAAGATTACGGATGACATTCGGTCAGGTATGAATGATCGGAAGTTAACGGTGCTGACGCTGCTTGATTTTAGTAATGCGTTTAACACTGTTGACTTTGACATTTTGTTGGGAATATTACGCTCTCTTAACATATCTCCTGCGGTTATTGATTGGTTTCGTAGCTATCTATCAGGCCGTCGGCAGCGTATAAAGGTGGATGATTCCCGGTCTTCTTGGTGCACCACGCTAGCTGGTGTTCCACAGGGCGGTGTCCTGTCTCCTCTTTTATTTTCTATCTTCATCAACTCGATTACGCTTAACTTATCTTCTTCTTATCACCTTTATGCCGACGATCTCCAAATCTATTCTCAAGGTGTTCTTGACGATCTCCCATCTGTCATATCGTTGATAAATAATGACTTGAGGCTTATTTCTGACTGGAGCAATAGCTACGGTCTGAAAGTCAATCCGGCAAAGACCCAAGTCATCATCATTGGTAGTTCTAGGATGATTTCTAGAGTCGACTTTGATAACCTACCATCTATAAACTTCGATGGCATTTTGATTCCCTACTCGTCTCAGGTTAAAAACCTGGGTGTTATCATGGACAACACTCTATCTTGGGTGCCTCAGTTAAACGAGGTCAGCAGGAAGATATTTGCAGCTGTAGCTTCACTAAGAAGACTTCGTAACTTTCTTCCCATCGCCACTAAAATTGCGCTTGCTCAATCCTTATTGCTCCCTATTTTAGATTACGCTGACATCTCCTATCTTGATCTCACTGAGGAGCAACTAAACAAACTTGAGCGTATTCAAAATATTTGTATTCGGTTCATATTTGGGTTACGCAAGTATGACCATGTTTCTAGTTTTCGCTGTCAACTCAAGTGGCTTCCTATCCGACTTCGACGTAACTCTCATATCCTTTCTTTTCTGTATGGTATACTCTTTTTTCCTGCAACCCCCCGCTATCTTAAAGAGCGTTTTAGTCATTTATCGTCTGTAAGATGTGCCCAAAATTTACTTCTGAATGTCCCCTTCTCTAGCTCCAAATTTTATAATAATTCATTTACATTCCAGGCCGTACGGTTGTGGAACTCTCTGCCTCTTAATGTAAGACGTGCTCAATCTCTCCCCATATTTAAAAACATGCTAAAAAAACATTATTTATCACTTCAATAGTCACTATTTGCTTCTATTTTATTGCAGGCTTTGTTGTAAATATATATATATGTTTCGTTTATATATATAATGTATTTTATGTATTGTATATGTAGGTTTATGTATTAATTTATATACGTATGTGTATTGCTTCCCTTGTATTTAGTTATTTGTGTGCATTCTTCGTCTTTTGCATCGTTTATTCCTCACCACCTACTCATTTAGTTTTGTTAATTTTATATCAACTCCGCTACCCAGAGGTTGTCTGGAAGAGATCGCTCTTTAGCGATAAGACCGCCTATTGTTTACCAATGTTTTTGTATAAGTTTGCATTGTAATTTATCTTTTGGTGTGCAATAAAGTATGATTGTATTGTATTGTATTGTAGAGAATACAAAACATATGGAGATAATAAGACTAATTAATTATTTTGTTATGAGGCAATGGGTCTCAGTCTCAGCATGTGCTGGGCGTAAAGTCCAGCGCTGGTTTTCAGACCGAACCCTAAAGGGGTGGTCGAATGCTGGCAGTCTTCGTTTATTCCAGTCGACTCCTGGCAAGGCGACCCCGTCGTCGAAACCTACCAGTGTCCCTGCGATTTGCTCACTCAGGCTTTGGTGGCAGTATAGCGGTGTTGATTCTGGCTCGGAGCCGTATCAGTATGGTGCTCAGCGACCTGTGCCAACGATCAATACGTTATTATTTAACTTCATGTTCATCCTTGAGGTAAAAGTAATGGTATTCACTGAAGCAAGACAAATACGATTTTGAAAACAAAACCCTCGTGTTTGAAATAAAACACGCCTTGCTGCGAAGTTTACACAAGCATGTTCACTGAATTTATTGTTTTTCGCTTGTCAAGTGCAGTATTATTGGATAGCGAGTACATACCGATGGTAAAAAGCGGAAAAGTAGTAGAGCGTTTTCCAAAAAAAATACCGGGGTAGCTACTTTCTCAAAATATGGACTTGTGAGGTTTTTTTGGCTCAGAATCGTTAGTACTTTCGAACCTTATACGTAAAAAAAAGTGTCCCAATTTTTTTTCCATTACGTCACCATTATGCATAGTGTTTGTATGAACGTGACGTAGTGGAAAGACAAAAATCCCATACAAATTTTGGGACGCTTTTTTTACGTATAAAGTTCGAATGTACTAACGATTCTGAGCCAGAAAAACCTCAAAAGTCCATATTTTGAGAAAGTAGCTACCCCGGTATTTTTTTTGGAAAACGCTCAGTACCTAAACGTCAAAGGAAACAATGGCGGTTACTAAGTTTTCGCTTTTGTCCATCGATACGCAGTTTGCACTTAAATAATAAATGTAAAACTAAACGGTTCAGTAACGTCGCTACTGTCGCTATACTTTATTTTTAACTTTCAAAAGCAGGACGGTTTTCATTCGTCTGTATGTTTTTTACACAATTACTCGAAACAGGCTGACTGATTAGGCTAATTCTTTTTTGTTTGAAAGGATGTACCATAAGGTGGGTACACACAAAGAATTTGGTAGAGTGGGGTTAGAATGTGCATTCTTTCGTTTGGTCTAAACCCACCTTTAGAGGCGGTCCCATTGCAAATAAATCAAGATTTGATGACGAGATCAGGAAGAAATCGAAAGAAGTCTTCTAATATTTATAGCGACACATAGCGATTTGGGTATTTTTCATAGTCATTCGTACATTTTGTTTAAAGCGTTAAATTGGCTCGGGTGGGACACAAACTTCGTTTTTTGGTTACACCTTGGTTGAAAAAAAATTAGGTTAGGTTAAATCAGGTTAGGTTGCGTCAGAATGCAGAATGGGCCACGCTTTTCGCGATACAAGCAGCGAAATCCTCTAGAACCGGCCCAATTACGAAAAAAACGCAAAAAGTAAATTTTGGCTGGAGCTGGAGTTTTGAGATATCTGACTGGCACAGACGGACAGTCGTCAGACAGACTACCCCAAAGATTTCATAACAAATTTACCATACATTTTATAGGCTATTCAATGGTATTAATGGTTTTTAATATTTTCATACTTTGAAGACTTTTACACCCAACTTTGACGGCTCATAAAACAAGTTGCATTTTAGGTAAATCGAACTTAAAACTTCAACATATTTCCTTATTTTAACAGGATCTTATATCGTCATAATCAGTCTATTCTATATAGATATATATTATATTTTAAATAATATATTGTATATATATATATTTGAGGAATCTCTGCAAGACCTACTGTTATAGATGAAATTGGATCTTATTCTTATATAATTCATACAAATTTCGGGTACAGCCTATTAGGGACGGTCCTGGGAGCATAAGATGCATTGAGAAGAAGACCTTATCACACGCGCTCCAAATCCAAAAACATGTTAATACTTAGTATACAAATCAGAGCAAACATCCCAAACACTCAGACCGCACTGCACCGTGTTTAACTGCCGTACTGCCGTCCCATTTCCTCCTTCCGTACAACTCTTAAATCAGGCACCACACTTCGTCTTATTTGCCAAATATTTATGGTGGGTCCTTGTTCAAAGGAAAGGGTCACATCTATCAGTCTATCTATTATAATTATACATAATAGTCAGTGTTCGGATCTTGAGTGCAATTTGGGGTAAGTATATGGGGAATGGATATTATTTAGGGCATGCTCCCGGTACTGAGTTTGTATGGCGACAACCGGGAATTCCCGGTTCCGGTACCGTATTTGTATGGAAATCCAGTACCGGGAGCATGCCCTAACATTATTGTATCTTTTTGTTTGGCATCTTTAGTAATACCTAATCCATTCCAAGAATCCCGAGGAACATCCATAACGTTTGAAGTCATGACATTAGGTGAAGTTGATTCGTGAATCTGCGCTTGTCCCGCGCGTGTTATTAATACAGGGTGACTTCGAATTGGTAATACAAAATGAATGTTTTACATACATATACATATCCCCTAAACTTAGCCCCTCAATTAAGTCTCATATTTTTAAAATAATCAGAAGTATGTTTTTTTTTAATTATTAATTTATCATATTTTTGTTGGCTTAACATGGTTATCCTACCATAATAATAAACAAAGAGGTTTAAAGATTTTCAAATGAACACTTTCCTCTTTGGTTATCCGTCACATGCCGCAATATTTATAAAGAAAACGTGTTTTGATTAGTAATTGCCAGTTGTCAAAGAAAATACGAGTGACAGGTATGACACTTAGGTATTTAATCGAGTGTAACCACACTTTAGGACTTTAATTATTTGTTTTGTTAGAAAATTAGCAATAATTAAACACAGCAAATTTTAATTTAGGGGTTAACTTGTTACACTACATGGCATTAACTGAGCCATAATCAAGTGTTTTGTATTACCAATTTGAAGTCGCCCTGTATATTATGCGTTTGTCTCACGCTTAGAATCAACATTTGCCATAATAGTGCAATGCTTATTTTTAAGTTTAGTAGCCTTGTTACTAACTTTTCAATATGAATGAACTGGCCACTTAACAGAAAACGACGTCCATTTGACAAAAAATGTTCTTGTCAGTCAAATTAACAGTATGATTAAGTTTGGGTAGAATTTTTAATTTATTTATTTTGTTCAGGAAATGAAAAGCAAAAATATCATAAAAAGTTAATTGTGTTGATGTAAGTTAACATCTCTTAAAATATTGGCACCTCATTTGTTAGCACCTTATATAATAAAGACTGTGTTTTTGTTTTTTCTTGCCTGTTTCTTAGTTTTATTTAACTTAACTTCCTCCGCGAACGAAGTCGCGACTCACAAGTGGGTCGAGTAGCATGCAATAAAATGGTAGCAAGACTATTTATGTTCGTAAACATTTTTAATTCTATTTGGCAAGTACCTAAGGAAAAGTGTGGTGCTAGCCTTAAACGCTATTTGAACGCGCGAATACATACGCTTACGCTTTTTAGTTTTTGATGGTCGATTTTACCTTTGGACCCCATCCTTGGGTATTAAAATTCTTGAAACTCGGTTGCTGCATCGTTTTGCCGACATTTAAAACCGTGCTTTTAACCCCCTACGGAAAAAGGGGTCTTACAGGTTTGAAGTCTGTATCTGTTGCTTTGTGTGTCTGTCTGTAGAATCGTAGCTCCGTAAGCCGAATTTAATTTAGTTTTTTTTCTTTGAAATGTGTTCTTAAGATAAGTTGCAATATTTGGTTTGCTGTTAGGGGGACCTTATTAGATTCAATACGAAATCAGAAAGTATCCTGCGATGTTGCGATTATCCTCTATATCTCTATCATAGTTATGAATATTTGGCAAATAAGGCGAAGTGTGGGGCCACCCTTAAAAATGCTATTTGAACGCGCAAATACCTTTGGTTTACGCTTTTTACTTTTTGAAGGAGGATGTTACTTTTGAATCCTTTGGGTATTAAATATATTGATACTCGTTTGCCGCATTTTTTCGCTGGCATTTAAAACCGTGTTTTATCTCTGTACGTTATTGTTATATGTTCGGTTGCCTTTTGTTCTCTATTCTGAATTTCTTTAATATTACCTTCTTTAGAGAGTTGACAAACCAGACAAAAAAGCATTATAAGATTGAAATAATATTTTGCTCGAAATTAGGTTGAAATAAAGAAAGAGAAGAAAAATATATGTGTCGTATCGTGATAAAATAACAACGTTACTCGTACATTAGCCAAGAATATCTGATTATTGGCTTGGATAAAGTCGCAGAGAGGGCGCTAGTTATGACTAACCATCTAGTATTAAATCCTTTTTGAGTAATGCAGGCAATTTTAGATTAAAAGGAGGAAATATGACGTTGACGGATGAATTGTCAGTCTTCTTTGGAAAATGCTGATCTCTGTGAATTTATCGTGTAACTTAGTTATTACCAACGCGACATTTAGAGACTGTAAAGAAAAACATGAAGAACAATACACCAGTACTCAAACTGGTGCAAATAATGGGGTATGTATGAATAATTATTGGACCATAACACTTAGGTGACCAAAGGTGATCTGGAACCCAAAGGTAATTGGTTTTAGGCTTTCCTCGTCATCAGAAGTGGGATGCGGAGCTACTTGCCCCAAAAGAATTTGAGGATTTAGTATGTCATAATTTTCATGTAATCTTAAATGCGACGGTCTAGGAAAAGACACTACGTGTCATAGTGTACGAGCACGGAGAACACAGACAAAAGCAAATCATGTCGATCTAACCCATCAATGTAGCAAATGTAGAGTAAACGCATCTATGGGAATTATGGTGTAATTCAATGAGCAATGTCCGTTTCTTTATGTATCGAAAGCGTATACAGTTTGTACATAAATAACAAAAAACACACGCGTTTGAAGCACCTTAGTGCCATATCCTTCTACTTAAGAGGATGAACAGTGGAGCGCTTCGTTGCCATATCCCTCTACTTTAGAGTATGAACAGTGGAGCACCTCGTGTTTTAACAGAGCAGGTAGCATAACATTTTTTAAGTTCGATGTAATGTACATCTGATAGGTGCTAGTCTAAAATTATAACATAATTTAACTAAGTACGCTATTTAGTTTTCCTCACACTCAGTTTAGTTGAACATCTATATATTAACGACAAAAGCAAAGTTATGTTTCAAGTACCTATTATAAAACAGCACGATTTTGTATAGGTACAAACACAACAGCAAATAATACACAAATAACTAAAGCTGATAATGTATTTGAAATCTTCGAAATGTTCTTTAATGATGGCGAGCGTTAGCGATTCTGTTAAATATCTTGGGGCTATTTGAGCTTAAAAGTTTTAACCTTGTTGTGTGTGGCAATACCTATACCCGCTTCGTATCGATAAAATCGCACTCAAAGGCTGCCTGGAGCGTGTTTGAACGGTGAATACCCCTTTCGGTGTTAATTGGAATTCTGCTGTAAAATCTGATCAAAATTTAACTTTATAAAAATATTGATCAATGACACAGAATAACTAATCATGTAAATAGATGCAAGTTTCGCAACACAGTCTTTCTGCAACAAGAGTAGTTAACTTAAAAAAATTGGTTGCCTGTAAAGTCGGTATACGGGCGAAAGTTTTACGTGACAACGACTAACCATGCCCGAGTGGAAGGGACGCGTGCCTCTCACTCGCTCTCATTGTGAGCGCATAACGTGAGCGGAGCGTATAACGCAGTTTCTTGAAGTGTCACCCGGCAAACCAATTTATAAGACGTTGTCACGTCAAAAAACGAGTTTTGTGCTAACAGAAATAACTGATTTACATGTAATATTTTTCATGAGATCTCATTTCTTTTCGTAAATGATCTTCCTTTATTTATTACATTCCAATCCATTATGTTATTTCCCATTTGAACTACAAAAGTAACTTTATAATCAAAACTTTTTTGTTGTAGAAGAACTGCGTGCGTTGCGAGACTTGAATCTTTTACATGTAATGTTTTTGATGGGTAAGTTATATTCAATAATTATTTTTTGACATTTTAATCTTCTCATGTTGTTTTGCGCGAACCAAATGCCACAAGTTATAAAAGAAGACACGTTTCAACCAAAATTGAGTGCGTTGAAGTAAATTATTAAGCCTCTTTTCGTATTTATGGAGAACCGGACGGCCCGAATCACCTTAACAATATAATTTTGCTCGCATTTTACGAACCCTGTTAATTTCACAGCGTTCTACATAAGAAACAAATATTTAAGCTTCACGTTTATCTAGTTCAGCTTCTTTAATTTATAGCGTAGCATATTTTCCGGGATAGTAAAGAGAGCTATCGAGTTAACTTGAGATATCAATAAAGTGCAGTTGCTTAAGTAACTTTGGCAAGGAATCAAAGTTCGCTGTTATGTGGTAATTTGGCCTTAAGTGTAGTTAGGGATCGAGTATTCTATGAAGCTTGTTTATTCATTATAATATAGTTATGCTAAAAAAACTCTAAAAAGTAAAAATATAATCTATGTACTTATACCTACCTAAGTTGCTGTAGAGGGACCTTCTGTTTTAGTATTGCATGTAATAGGTAAAGTATAAAGACAACCAAGTAGTTCGTCTTTGCTGTTTAGGAGCGCGCGACACGTAAGGCACAGGGCTGCCGCCCGTTGGTTTTGTAAAAGGGTTATTCTTCAGAAATATGTCTGCGCTTTATTCCTCTGTCTCCATACATTTAGTATGAAAAAGGGCCAAAGGAATAAGGCGACCGCAGACATATTTCTGAAGAATAACAGTAACATAGTATCGCAATATTATAAGAATTCTGTATCATCAATTTTTCCGATGTAGGACGTTGAATATTATCGAAATACAATATTGCATGGGTATTTTAAACAATAGTACATTGTGTATCAAGGGCGGTAAGTAAAGAATTACAAACGAGTGTTTGTTACAAGGCCGAGGCGAAGCCGAGGGCTTTAATAACACGAGTTTGTAATTCCTTTACCGCCCGTGGCAGTGGCACACACAATGTTTTTCATCACACTTGTGAGGAAATCTGATTAAAATAACCTTACTTAACCTAAATAAGATTGTAAAACTGACAGTGACATTAGTGACATATTCCATAGACAATGCGAACGTTAAGTCACGTTCGGAAACCATAGCGGTAAAGACTAAAAATGGTTTATTTTATATTTGCAAAATACTGAAATACTATATTTAAACATTTAATTAATGTTACAGAAATATGTGTTTACATGTATTTGCATTTTGCAATAACAGTTCTCTTTAAATAAATATTTCAGTAAGTAATAAAAGTTAAAAAAGTAAGTTGGCGTTTCCTTTGAAAATGACAAATAAGAGTAAAACAGAACTAGCGTTTCAAATTTAAAAAGAACACCATTACGCCCTAGGGCGTAATAGGTCATTTACGGCCCGCAAAACCTACGTGTAATGACACCATTTTTGAGCAAGTGTGATGAAAAAGGTTTTGTTGAAATCTTGCCTGTTGCCTCATTATCCCGATTTAATATCGAAGGTTAGGTAGGTACCTTGATGAAAGTACACAAGCACAAAATTATCAAACATTCTATAAACGAATTAAAATATAACATTTATATAGGTACTAATAAAATACTCTCCTTTCGGGATCCTTAGGAATGTTGAAATACGATAATTCTGGATTTTGCGCACTTATCATCAAACATCCGGACATACTGCAGTATACACGACTTCGATACTTACTTCACTTTGTGTGCAGACATTTTCTGCGATCGCCCCAGCCATTCAAAGTAATGTTTTGTATCTGTGGCACAAAACCACTGACTGAACGACCCTAGTCACGTGGTTTTATTGTTTACCTTTTTTTAAGTGCCTAGAAGTACAGAGTATAAAGCAAGCCCGCGCAAGTCGAAATGCTTGCCTGTAATGCGTCCGTACACGGCGCGCACACATGCGCACTCCCGATGCACCTTTTGTCGGTAGAAAAACTACCGTATACCGTGTAATAGCTCCCTAGACAATTACTGATCTTAAAAACATAACAGGCCAATAGATAAGTAGGTACATATAATTTTCTACTTTTTAGAGATATTTCTTTTGTTCTTAATTATTTACTTTTTGATTTAGAACGAAATAGTATTTTATACAACAGTTGTATAAGTGGGTTCAAAAAATGCGAATTGCGTGAGTTGCGATACGAGCCGCGAATGCGGCGAGTATCGCAAATAGAGACGCAATGAGCATTTTTTGACTTAATTATACAACGTTGCATACAATACTTTTTCTACGACGAGGTTTTAAATTATAAAATACAAAATTAATCATAACCTGGAAACAAGGCAAATATGACGTTTGACTGACGATATGTGTCTATGGTAAACTTTTTTTTTAATTTAAAATATACTTAAATTAAAAATACTTTTTTTATGTTGGCATCAATGAATTTAGTTCGGAAAGTTTTGTTTTTCTTGAAAACCTTAGGAATTTAATTGTTTGTTAAGTTGGTAGTTGTGCATTTTTACCGTAAAGTTAAAATTGAGCGCTTAATCCTTGACCTAAGTTTAACCTAGATTTAGAAGTCTGTGGCTGCTAGCAATAACGTAAAGTGACTATAACGACACTAGTGCTGTTATGGGGAATAGAGTATAGACTTCTCTGAACTCATATTATATATGTTCTTATATTTGTGTTCGTGACCAAGTAAAAGACAGATAACAGTACAGGAGTAGAAAAAACGTTAAAAAATACCATTTTCCCTATTATCTTCGAAGTAACTGAACAGAAAAATGTGTAATAATTACCGATTATTAATATCACCCTGAATATTACAGGAAAAAATACGGTTTTCCTAACCTGCATAGTTCTGATATTTAAATAAATAAAGATGCAATTCAATATTAACCTTATTGACACGCGGAAAAGCGCTGCGGCGCACCGCGTTTGGCGAAAACGGTACCGTTTGCTGGAAAATGTCACATTTATTTCCACTTGTAATAGTAAATAAGTAAACGAAGCAAAGTCGTTTTCGTTCCTACGACCGCACATAAATGCCAAAGAGAATTTATTTCGAACGTGACCGACGTATCATTTCGTTTTAATTTAATTTTAATCGTTCGGAAACCAGGCAGGTCAGTCAGCCCCAAAATTATCTAGACATTTTAGTAAAGTCAGCCAAGAAAGTGGTCTACCACTTATAAACTCAAATACCACTGAATTATCTTGACAAATAGTTCTTGGCATAGGTACTGTACCAGTAGACTAATTCACAAAGTCGCCGTCAATCCAGTCTGTAATATAATTTGACCCGTGAACTAGTAACAACAGTTCGTAAGGGCCTTATCACACTGGCGATTTGCGAGCGAGTTGCGTGCGTATTTTCATACAGATTTCGATCGCGGCGAACTCGCCGGGACATGCGCGCCGTGTCCAGAAGTATCGCCTTCTGTATCTGACCCTTGATCCAGCCATCTAGCCAGCTATTATTGTTATTATTATTTTGTTGTACATTATTATTATCTTTTGAATAAATCTTCTATTCCCCCTAACATTATAAGATCTGTGCATGATGCGATGAGCCCAAAATTCAACAGGACAGTATTTCAACGGAGACTGGCCATCAACGTTTGTCCACACCCGGCCGATTGATTATTCATTATTCATGCCGCTTACTCAGCCTGCGGCTTAATTCCGCCGATTTAACGCCTGCGATGGTTCACACCCGGCAAATTGAATATTAATTATTTATATCACTTATTACCCAGCCTGTGACTTATATATTTTTAACCACTTTATCACATGTGTGCACCATTATGCGACCGTCTCTGGTCGGATGCAGTGCGTTCCGTCCGGTGGTCGGAGCCGAACGTCAACTTTAATAAAAAAAGAAACTTCTGTACGTAGCGTAGTGCTATTAGCTTAATACTTATTATGCGCCTCTAGTCTCAAATCCTAAATGGTACTTCCACAAAGTATTTCAATTTAACTTCAATTTAAAATAGTAATTTAGAAGTGGTACTCAGTTTTATTAAAACGCTTACGGTATATGTTATCTCTATAATACTTTAAATGTGATTAATCTGTAACCTACAATGTTTTCGTTAGCTAGTTGCTAAATGTAACTGTAAATTCTATTTTTGTATCGCATCCCCCCACAGCACAGGTAATGCCTAGTGTAGGGGTCAGCATAGTGTAAAATTTTGAAATGTTATTTTTGAAAATAAAGAATTTGTATTTGTATCCACTTACGACTGGAGTACGGTAGTCTCTGCTAAGGTAATTGAAATCTAACGTAAATGCACCGCACTTGCAATTTATGGGTGTTTGAATTTATCTGGTCTAGACGATTTTAGATAACTTCATTACTTACCCATTCATATCAACTCATTTGTGGACACCATTTGTAGCAATTCCAAACGAAAGTGTATATACTTTTCTTAAGGTGATTCGCCCCGTTGTCCATACAAACGAAAATATACTTAAAAATTTATTTGAAGACATTCATTTTAGTAAATTGTGTTTTTATTGTAAAAAGATACATGTTGCACGCAGGCAACACGGACAAAACAACATAAAAAGATCCAAAAATTACAAAAGCATTGGCCATACGAAATGGGAAATATGTTTTCTCATCTTGTATGTAGCTTAGCTACCAAATGGGCCTTAGTCCCATCTCGTAGTTAGATTTGGTAGCCAGCTACGAAAAGGGAATTTCCCATCTTGTAAGAAACCAATTACTAAAAATGTACTATTCTTAGGGCTTACTGCGAAACATTTCGAAGTTCTATATATTTCCGTTTACATGTAATTAGGTAAAAACAAACTACGCGTATGATGTCTAGCATTGAATATATTTTTCATCACACTTGCTCGAAAATGGTGTCATTACACGTAGGTTTTGCGGGCCGTAAATGACCTATTACGCCCTAGGGCGTAATGGTTTTCTTTTTAAATTTGAAACGCTGGTTCTTTTTTACTCTTATTTGTCATGATCAAAGGAAACGCCAACTTACTTTTTTAACTTTTATTACTGAAATATTTATTTAAAGAGAACTGTTATTGCAAATACATGTAAACACATATTTCTGTAATATTAATTAAATGTTTAAATAGTGTATTTCAGTATTTTGCAAATATAAAATCAACCATTTTAAGTCTTTACCGCTATGGTTTCCGAACGTGACTTGTCGTCTTGATATATGTCACTAATGTCACTGTCAGTTTCACAATTTTATTTAGGTTAAGTAAGGTTATTTTAATCAGATTTCCTCACAAGTGTGATGAAAAACATTGTGTGTGCCACGGGCGGTAAAGGAATTATAAACTCGTGTTGTTAAAGCCCTCGGCTTCGCCTCGGCCTTGTAACAAACACTCGTTTGTAATTCCTTACTTACCGCCCTTGAAACACAATGTACTATTTCATCACACTTGCTCGATAATGGTGTTGTTACACGTAGGTTTTGCGGGCCGTAAATGACCTATTACGCCCTAGGGCGTAATGGTTTTCTTTTTAAATTTGAAACGCTGGTTCTGTTTTACTCTTATTTGTCATGATCAAAGGAAACGCCAATGTACTTTTTTAACTTTTATTACCGAAGTATTTATTTAAAGAGAACTGTTATTGCAAATACATGTAAACACATATTTCTGTAACATTCATTAAATGTTTAAATAGTGTATTTCAGTATTTTGCAAATATAAAATCAACCATTTTAAGTCTTTACCGCTATGGTTTCCGAACGTGACTCGACTTTCGCATTGTCTGTGGATATGTCACTAATGTCACTGTCAGTTTTACAATTTTATTTAGGTTAAGTAAGGTTATTTTAATCAGATTTCCTCACAAGTGTGATGAAAAACATTGTGTGTGCCACGGGCGGTAAAGGAATTACAAACTCGTGTTATTAAAGCCCTCGGCTTCGCCTCGGCCTTGTAACAAACATTTGTAATTCCTTACCTACCGCTCTTAATACACAATGTACTATTTCATCACACTTGCTCGAAAATGGTGTTGTTACACGTAGGTTTTGCGGGCCGTAAATGACCTATTACGCCCTAGGGCGTAATTGTTTTCTTTTTAAATTTAAAACGCTGGTTCTGTTTTACTCTTATTTGTCATGTTCAAAGGAAACGCCAACTTACTTTTTTAACTTTTACACTGAAATATTTATTTAAAGATAACTGTTATTGCAAATACATGTAAACACATATTTCGGTAACATTAATTAAATGTTTAAATACTGTATTTCTTTGTTTTGCAAATATAAAATCAACTAAAATGGCCGTTACCGCTATGGTTTCCAAACGTGACTTGACTTTGTCTATGACTTTGACATTTTTTTATTTATTTATTTAAAACATCACACAACTATCATTACAGGCTTATCCTAATGCGACAGTGTGGAATACTTACATCTATGGACTTATAATAATACAAAATTTATACACATCACATATTACAACACATTATAACACAAAACATAAAGCGTGACCTTTGTGAATTCGTTCAGAGAGCAAGAGAAGATGTCTACCTCATCTGCCACTCTATTTAATGCCCGTATTGCTCTGGTGACGGGGGCCTGACGAAGCAGCTGCGTGCGCGCGCGAGGCTCGGCCAATAGACTCGGCCGAATGCGCCGCCACACGTACCGCTCCGGAACGTTCAGTTGCACTTCGGCCAGCACTCCAGGGTACATATGTCACTAATGTCACTGTCTGTTTTAATATTTTCTTGTCATACTGGGGCGATTAGTAAGGTTATTTTACTAAGATTTCCTCACAAGTGTGATGAAAAACATTATGTGTGCCACGGGCGGTAAAGGAATTACAAACTCGTGTTATTAAGGCCCTCGGTTTCACCTCGGGCTTATAACAAACACTCGTTTGTAATTCCTTACTTACCGCCCTAGATACACAATGTACTATTATAGTATTCTTAACCTTTGTAATGTATGCCGTAATATAAAAAAAATCTATGACCATATTTTTGATTTTTTTTAACCTTTTGCACTCTTTTCAAAGTTTCCTTAAGGTGGGTCCACACTTGTGACTTGACGACGGACCGGACTACGTGGCATTGCAACAGAACATGTTACGCTAAATGTGGACGCTCGAGGTTGTGCTGACACGGTTACAAACCGTGTACGATGAAATATGTCACAAGTGTAGACGCATGGTGTCGAACCAGACTGCGTGGCATGACATCGGTACAAGAGTCGGTCGGTGGTTGTCATTTACCGACTACCTGGCAGCTCAGCATGTCGTCGTCTGCAGAACCGGGCGTGGGACGTACCGCCGGACAGGTCTCGACGTGATTCATTCCTACCCCGTGCCTGTGTCTGTGTCATCTGGCGTACTTGTACGCGTGTCATAAATGCAAGTGGTCACGTCACAGGTCGGGGAAAATAGCGAACATGCTTTGAAAAAGACCGACTTTCGGTGGATCGGCTCGAAACACGTGACTTTGATGCGTGACAGTTACAGTACACAGACCAGCGTCCACACTAGGCCCGGTTAGTAAATCGTAACTCCATACATTGTCCTGCCGTTTGGTTCTGTGTAAACAGTTCCATCAGTGTTCGGAATGGATTGTGCCGTACTGCAGCTTGTAACAAATTGTTCGCGTAACAAAATACGTCCACATTAACGGTACTGATACGTGTTTTGATACGGTCACGGAATAATGTACGGCAAATTGTCACAAGTGTGGACCCACCTTTATAATGAAGATGTCACAGAATAAGTCGCAACACATGCAGGTTGTCACGGTACTACGTACGCAGTAGTCACTGTCCTTTTATATTAAAAAGAGAATTGGATTGTGACTAAAACAATTCCTGTTTTGTACTACTATTACTTATTGTTGTGGTTTTGCTACCTGCTTCGAATCGGGATTATTTCTCCCATTTTACGTCAGCTTCAAAACGAGGATGAGACTTTAATATTCCCGTTGCGTAGCCAGCTACGAATCGGGATTATTTCTTTCATTTCGTAGCCAGCTTCAAAACCAGATGGGACTTTAATGTTCCCGTTTCGTAGCCAGCTTCCAATTGGGATTATTTATCCCATTTGGAAGCTGGTACGAAAGCTGGCTACGAGATGGGACTTTAATATTCCCATTTCGTAGCCAGCTTCTAATCGGGATTATTTCTTCCATTTCGTAGCTACCAAATCTGGCTACGAGATGGGCCTAAAGGCGCATTTCGTCCATTCATCTCATTTTGAACTAAATGTTAATTACTAAAAATTCAGGTTTTTTGTATAATAAACCACAATGTCATAACAAATAAAAAAATACAAAATTAGTTTTTAATTATTTTTGTAATTTGTAATAATTATCAAAGTTAACTTGCCTTCTCTTACTGTATAAATATAAATAAAATAGACATATTTAAACCCTTAGACCATTCCGTAGTAAGCCCGTTTCGTTGTTAAATGTCACTGATCCCGAATACCACGATACAGGCTTCGCCTAGTGTGGGAATCACTGTTATATCATTGTTTAACCGACTTTCAAAAGAAGGACGGTTCTCTATTCGTCTGTATGTTTTTTTTTTTTTTTTTGTATGTTTGTTACGCGATTACTCGAAGACGGCTGGACCGATGTGTAAAATTCTTTTTTGTTTGAAAGGGTATACTTCCGAGGTGGTCCGAGGGAACTCTTCAAATATTAGAGGCACACATATAGCGATTTCGGTATTTTTCGTAGTTTCTCGTCCATTTCTTTTTAGCAATAAGTTTTTAGTGTTAACCGACTTCAAAAAAGGAACAAATGTTTATGTAGGTTTCTTCCCCGATTACTTAAGAACGGCTGGACTGATTTGGAAAATTATTTTTTTGTTTGAAAGGGTATACTTCTGAGGCGATTCCATTGCAACCAAATCAAGATCTGATAATGGACAATAATAATATAATCTTGGACAAATCGAGGGAACTCTTCAAATATTAGAGGCACACATATAGCGTTTTGGTATTTTTCTTAGTTTCTCGTGCATATCTTATTAGAAATAAGTTTCCAGTCTTAACCGACTTCAAAACAAAGAGCAATTTTTATGTAGGTTTTTTTCACTTATATTTATTACTTGATTTGCAAAATTAATTAAAATAAAAAAAAAACTAACTAAAAGATTTCAAATAAATTGTCTTAGAATTGCTCTTGAGGTCATTCCAGCGTTATGCACTTTATTAGTATGAAAGTTGCGTGACATATCTGGCAACAATCGCCGAAAATACAAACTTTTAGTCCATACGATAAAGGGTGGCGCCCTCTACTTCCCAAATATAACGATTTATGGTAGGTAGGTTTCGTCATTTTAAGTTTCGCTGTTTTTTTTTTATTTCCATTCAACGTATATTTGTGACACAGCATCACGGCGTTCAACCATTAAAAAAACAAGAAACTATGCTTGCTACATTTTGCCGTTTTATTAATATAAAATCGACCTGAACATACCAAATAACACATTATAATTGCAAATTTAACTACAAGAATACACGTTTAAAATATTTTATCTAAATATTCGCGGTAAAAATGTGTACTGCTGTTTCATGAAACAGTTTTTGGAAAGGAAATCAAAAATTGTTCATTCCGTAGTTCTATTACTTGCCTTACTTTTAGTGTATCTAAGAAATTAAATTCACTGGTGCGTTACCGTTTTCAGCGCGTTGAAGGAGTCAAAACAGCAGTAGGTATTGGACATTCTAAATTAAGCGCCCTCCAAATTTAAATTCAGTTGGGTTTGTTTAAACACTCGTAAAGGGTTTACATAATTTCTACTGAGTCTTAATGGGATTAAATAGCGTCCCAAAGGAAATTAACACTTCCGAGCTGAAAATCTTTAGGGGTCAATGACTGCAAAGTTGATTTTCTTATCTTAAGCGAACACATTTTGGGTAGGTATTCTTCTTCTTTCATCAAATGTGATCGGGGGCAAACCGAACGGAAATGATGCTGATGGTAAACGTAAACGGAAATTTGCACCTTTTTGTAAATTCTGAAAATATTTAGGTACTACTAATAGATAGTACTTACTGGTACAAACGATTTGTTAGATGAGGTTCCCAAACGCTTGTTTTCCTTGCTGAAATTTTTCTTTTCGCTTTTTTTCCCGAAAGTGATTATCACCATTCACTTTTTTCCTCTGAAGCTTATTTTTACAGTCGCGTTGTTTCCGTTTCTCATATTTTTTCGCCTCAATTTTAACCTGCAGTTAAATTCTACATTCGTTTTTTTCTTTGTTGTGTTTTTTTCTGTCTCCTTTTTTCCCGCAGCCAGTTTTTATACACAATGTACTATTATGGCCAGATATGATTATTGATATTATGTAAATGCAAATGTAAAAAGATGAAAATAACTTTCAGGTCTACATATTATGTATACTATACTATAGCCGTCAGGGGACCTGATCTATTCTATTAGGCTGCGGCTCCACTATGGCAGAGACGAGCGGAACGGAGAAGTGTCGTGTAGCGATCAACCAATCACATTCGTTTTCGCTGTTTCCATTGAAGCGAAGTGGAGACGAGATGTGGATTTCAACTGATGAGATTGGCCTACTTGTCTCCTCTCCGGTCCTTTCGTCTCCGCCTCAGTGGAGCCACAGACTTAGGGTTCCGGAGCAAAAATTACTAAATAACTTTACACCCAGAAAAAAATATATTTGCTTTAGGGAAATATTGCGAGCAAAAAATATGCAACTAAGTAATAAACCGAATGTGAACAAATGCGTTTGTGAACAAATGCGATTATAAGAACTCGCTACTAAGAAATGGTAAGACAGGGAAGTTAGAGAAATGGGAAATTATGGGACTAGGAATAACCGCGAAAAGAAAATTTGCCGCAAGGAAAACAAGCGTTTGGGAACCTCATCTAACAAATCGTACAAACCGGGTAAGCAAACTGAAGTGGCAATGGGCAGGGCACATAGTTCGAAGAACCGATGACCGTTGAGGCAGGCAGAAAGATTCTCGAGTGGAGACCACGTACTGGCAAGTGCAGCGTGGTACGGCCACCGGCAACGTGGTCGGATGACCTGGTTAGGGTTGCGGGGACTCGCTGGATGCGGGTCGCTTCTATACGGCACATGTGGAAATCTATCGAGGAGGCCTGTGTCCAGCAGTGGACGTCCTATGGCAGAAATGATGATGATGATGAGATAGTACTTAAGCTAATTCGAGTCTGTCAGTTTTCCATACAAAAGTAAAGAGGGTCATTGTTTGCTTCCACGGCATCAATTGTTATTTGAATTATGTTTTATTTTATATATTGATACATTTTGTGTGCGCGATTTTTTTTCTAATAATTACCACAGGTTTGAGAATATAAACAGATATTTCAGTGTCGCGCGTTTCAATACAAAAAACAAGAATTCCAACGCTCGTGTCGAAGCCTATTGTTTTGAGGCGAGCGTGGGAATTCCCACCGCCACAGCCACAGCACGGAAACTTCGCACAGTACAATACGTTCTCGCACAGTTTTCGCTAGCGGCGTTCGGCCGGCATCAACGGCGTTTGCGTACTGTCACGATAATTATATTGTGAAACTGTGACGTTTTGGTCGCCGGCGACCGGATCGGCTACGCCCACCGCGCGGGAGGCCAAAATCGAGTGAAGTGCACCTGTAATTACTACGAGTGTGAACTAGGGTATCACTAAGTAAATGACAATCGGCAATGCGTTCAGAAATCCCAACATTGTATCTATAGAGTAAATGGCTTCACTCACAATATAAAATTTATGCCACACCTGGCCATAAAGTGACTTTTTCCGCACGCTGCCCGTACAGAAAAAGCCGCTTTCTGACCAAGTGTAGACATAAAATGATGTACACAACACGGGAGGTAATAAAGAAAGCCCTCGATCGCATATTTACGTCCCTCGCTTGCAGCTCGGGCCGCAAACATCTGCGATCTCGGCCTTTCTTTGTATTACTACCCTAGTTGTGTAATGTACTATTTGTGGTGCGTGGAATTTCCTTCGCTACTTAGCTTTAGCTAATCTTAATTTTATATAGGTCTTAAGAATAGTATTGCCTTCTTAAAATAAATTAAAATCTAGTAATACTTTCTTATTATAAGAAGGCAAATAAAATGTAAATGTACAAGTCACATATAACCAAAGTGCAAAAGAGCTTAAATCGCAAAAGAGTTGTGACCTCTTCCTAGTTTATATGTGACTTATACTCCTTTTGACTTGACCCACAGAAATGCAGGTTTGAGAACACACTTAATAACTTGATAAAAATAACGTTTACATACACTTGAAATGGCTGAAGAACCGGTGGCCGACGAGAGGTCTAAGACAAAAAGCATGCGACCGTTCGTCGTGGAAGTCTTTAGGGGAGACCTAGGTTCAGCAATGGTCGTCTCCGGGATGAAACGGTCAGTTATTTTTTTCTCATCGATTTAAGGGTAGTTCTCTGCGATTATATACCGTTTTGCTTGCTTCATTACCATCGCCACTATTATTGGCCGTTTTATAAAAGCAATCAGGCAGGATCATTATTATAAAAATAGCAGAGGCAGGCAACTTCTAAAAGGTAACCGAAAACTACTCCATAGTTTATAGGGAGCTCATCCATAATGTGGCGATGGTAATGATGCTATTGGTTTGTTCGCAGAGAACTACCCGTAAAGCGGTGCACAGTATTTTAAACTCGCTTGGGAACAGACATTTTAGTTAATATCGGCTATCTTTAAAGTAAGTTGTAATAAAACAAATTGTAAAAGAAACGCTATGTCAATAATTGTGCGCTCCCGAGAAAAAAAATGCTAAAGTTGTTACTTTGAAGTCTGTTTGAAGCGTAAAAAAACGGTAAGATTAAGAATTAAATAACTGGCCAAGAGCATGTCGGACCATGCTCAGTGTAGGGTTCCATAGCCGTAACTATAAGGTAAAAAAAATACGACGTAAAAAAAGTACAACAACAAAAGAGCGTATCTTCATAGCAATTACGTCCTTTTGTTGAGAAGCGTAGTTTATCGGCAATAACTCAAAAACGGTTAGTCCGATCTTGTTGAAAATAATTTTCGTTTAAAGTATTAATTAAGCGTTATCTTTGTAATTTTTTTTATATTTTTCGGACACACGGTTTAGAAGATAGAGGGGGGGGGGGGACACAATTTTCACAACTTTCGGAGCGATTATTTCCAAAGGTATTCACTTAATCAAAAACATTACTTAAGAACCTTAAAATGTTTTCAAAAGAGCTGTCGAACTATGTACCACACATTGACATTTTGTGAAAAAAAAATTTTTTAGCTTCTGTTACATGTATGGAGTGCCCCCCCCTAGATTTTTTTATTTTTATTATTTAACTACCAAACTTAGTTGCGGCATCTACAAGACATCTATATTCCAAATTTCATCAGTATAGGTCTTGTAGTTTTTGAGTAAAATGCCTGTGACATACGGACGGACGGACGGACGGACGGACGGACGGACGGACATGACGAAACTATAAGGGTTCCTTTTTAGCCATTTTGGCTACGGAACCCTAAAAATACCTTAAGGAAGGATAAAGACACTGAAATGCTTATTATTGTAAAATAAAACACATTATACCAGGAATTCGGATTTTAATTGGTCAAAAAATATTTTTAACATCTATTTAAAATTTTAATAATACAATTTTATCACATAAGTTACATCAAATCACCTTAATATGTAGTGAACATTAATATTTTACAACATTGAACAACTTTCACATTTATAATATTTAATCTTGACGAATATTAGATAGATTGAGTTCCATTTCCTATATTACAACCTTGGGTGACGAATGATTTCAATTTCTTTTAAAATCATTCAATACATAGATTACTGCTTACTAAATAAAAAGGTATATATAATATGCTTATCTTTTTAAAGAATATTATCAATGGGGAATATGTCATAATCGCCATGCAAGAACATTCGCCAACTGACGTAGAAATCTAAGCCATAAAATAACAACACCAGTAAACCAATCGTTGAGTTCTTAATGTCCATAGTCAAACCAGTCAAACCACAATAGTACCAAGTGACTGTCATCACCAAGTGATTGCTGTTGATTTGATATGTGAATATTTTTATGACACTCACATGCAAGATGCAATAAATACACTGTATAGTTTAATTACGAAAAATAACTTAAGTTACTCAAGGATCACTTTGTTCAACTGTATTTATCTGCTGTCTCTCCCTTAGCCGCATACGGTATTAAAAATGATAGTACTGAAATTATACAAGTAAAAATCAACTTAATGTCAACCTTGTCAAGCTGGTCATGAAATCCCAAATTGACGTGGATTTGATTTTAACGTGAGACATTTCAGATGTAAAATGCACGATACGGGGCACCTAAGAGCTAAAACGCAACTTTTTGCTAAGGGAATTGATAGTAAAAGTCGCGTTTTAGACTATGATGGCAGTTATGACGTTCTGACATTTGAATTCAATAGTCCCTAAGTGAAAATGTAAATTTTAGAAGTGCAGTAAACTCATAGTTATTATTATATTCGATGCAAAAGCCTTTGTTAAACGTCTGGCTGTTCAAGTTGTCTAATAACGAATGTATAACGTTACCCGTCAGCTTCAACTAAAATTAATGAATTTTCCAAATTAATCGATCAGTTCGTCGACTTCTTTTAATTGGAATCTATTTCGCAGTTCATCACTGAGATATAGGTAGATATATAATATAGGTATATTTAAAATATAATTGAACGTGGTATAGTACGTATTGTAACACAGTTATTTAATCTTAAAGATATAGTATCTACCTAACCCAATATAATACTATATCAGCCTTTCGGCCGCGTATGTAACTGTGTCTTGTAACCAGTTACAAAAGAAGAACATTTTCTCGTTACCAGTTACAAACGGACATATTTCGGTCACATGTTTTAGGTATAGCCGCTGTGAGATTACAAAAGAAGAAAGTTGCTCACTTTTATCATTACCAGTTACAAGCTACATGCTGTGATCTAAGAAGCTTTGAGAGATCTTGGTTTCCAGTTAGATCTCATTTCTTTTTAGCGAGGCCGTTTACGAACTTGGCAGTTTTTCACATTTACGTTTTTGATGGGGTTCAACTTTTTGCAAACTCAACATTTTAGGAATTCAACTGTTTTGAAATGGTAAAGAGTTTTGGTACAAAGTAAGAACTGGAATTCTTTCATGATAAATATTTCTAAAACCATGTAAATATTACTAGTTTTTAACTGGTAACGAGAAAAGAAAAAAGTATTGTTTTGTATTGTAACTGGTTACAAAACACAGTTACATGGGTGGCCGAAAGGCCTATTGTTCGGATATACATCTTTGTATAACGTTAAGTACAGCCTAGACTTGGTAATTTAGAAAACAACGAACAAGGTTATTCAAAGTGGTTATATTAATAAACATCGTAATTATTACGTTCAGCGTTATACCAATTAAAGTGTACAAAAACGACATAACTGACTATTTAAACTCGTTGAGACCTACTGTCATTAAAAATGTTCCTTTATACTCGTAAATATCAACCAATCTTGTCAGGGTAAATACTTTGTTTTTTGTAAACATCCATTGAACTGCATCATCTGTGATAATATCAATCAATGTTATTTTAAGCCGGCAAAGTTGGAAACATTGTTACAATAAAATTGTACAAAATCAAACCCTTATAGGTTATATGTAGGTATAGAGTAGGAGGTAATATTGATAAAATAAAGCGACTGAATACCAACCAACGAACGAAATTAAAAAATAACAAATCAGAGCAGCAAAACCAATTGCTCTAGCTTACATTAATAAAATGAATTCGAAGTTTTGAATTGTTCTTTTTTTTTGTTCCAAATGAATAGACTCTGCACTACGTCAATTTATTCTAATTAAGTTTATTAAATACTAGTGATAGCTTAAACATCAGCCAAGTTGAAGTGGGACTAGTCTGGTCATATCTATCGCATGTTGAGAGAGCTGTGAGCCAGAATTAACACGTAGTTACCCCACAACTCCAAACGGCAGACCTCGCCGGTTATTGCGGGACGAAGTAAACTCCTTTTAGGGTTCCGTAACAAAATTGTAAAAAAGGAATCCATGGTGGGACTCCGTCTGTCCGTCTGTCACAGCAAGATATCTCAGAATCTACAGATGCTATCGACTTGAAATTGGAATAGTGTTAAAAACCACTAACCCGAGCCTATTGGACCGAAAAAAAATCGTAAACTTACCTTTTTTGCTTTATTTTAAAGGGGACCGAAATGCGATGTCGAAAATCAAAAGTAGAGCTATTATATCGAGTGGGACATCAAATGGAAGGACTTAGTGTGTAGATTTTTTTTATATAGAAATGGCTAGAGACCGCCCAAAGTCAGGAAAATTGAAAGTAGCAGGGGAAGTCTTAGTCCAGTAGTGAGACATACCTGGCTATCAATCAAAAATCTAATGAGCTGCTACAGCCTCTTCATTCACTCTGATCTCTGAGAGTAGGCGCAGAGGCATGTTAATCTTCTCTGTATCGTTCCAATTTCCGTCCGGCCGTGAGCCCCTGAGGAAATCCGGCCATAAGGTGGTTTTCCACCGGCAGGGCGAGACGAGACTAGGATTGAATTGAAATTTGTATCAAGTTGCGCGATGCGCGAGCGGCGATGCGGGAAGAGAGGATTGAAAACTTCGTACAAATTTCAATTCAATCCTAGTCTCATCTCGCCCTGCCGGTGGAAAACCACCTATGGACGACGTGCTGCAAATCACCTCAAAAAAAATCCGAGAGTAGGACGTACGGACGAAAAAACTGTATACAGATTACGCAGCATTCGATAAAAGGTCGGCAGAAGTTAGACAACAGGCTTGCTTAATACAAAATTCAAGTAACTGTTTACTTAATGCTAATTTACGAGCAAAGTGAGAGCCTGCAGGCATACAGCGCCTGAATTATGCCAGAGACGTTGACCTTGGACAAACTTTACGGAATGCTTGGTGAAATTCGTGACTAGGGTTTAATTTTTTGGTCGATTTTTGATGGAAACCAATTTTAAGATAGATATAATAGATTGTTGAGACAATTAATCCATTTATATTATATTTTTTTCTCTTTCTTCAGAATAATGGCATTGTATGCATTGCTGCTACAATGATGGAAAACACCGCAAGTTATTATCACACAACGCAATAGTGGACAATGACATTGTCTGGGTACAAAGCCACTGCATTATTTTAAATAAGGCGTTGAATTAAGTTACGGTTTTTTAAATCAGAACTAAACTTTCTCTCAGAGCAAAAATGTACCTACTATAAGGAAACTGTTTTGGCTTCAGTATTTAGCTATATTACTTAAATTATTAAGTGTAATTGTATGCTGTTTGTTTCCCATTACAAAAAAAATAAACCTATAGATGTACTAAATCTAACTGCCTATAGCTAAATTACTAACAATTAACGTGTCAATGAGCTATAATACTGTATGGTTGGTGAACGTTTAATTAAATATGAAACTTTATTAGTCTGTAATAAAAAATTAGTACCATTGCTATAAAATGCGTATTTGTCTTTGTGTTGCGTGCTTAATCATAATCCCTGTCTCCACCAGGTGAGACTAAAGTCAAACGCAAACGTATTAACTACCTATAAAAAAAACTACTACTGTATTTCGCTTAACTGATATACGACTTTTTGGTATGGAAAAGAGCGGCACTACCTGTGTACCTACCATGAGTTGAGTGTACGATCGGCGCTAGCGAGTTTAACCTATCGAGAGTCAGTGCACCTCTCTCGCACGCGCTGATAGTACGAAAGAGATAGACTGTCATCGAGCGCTCGATACTCGCTAGCGCCGATCGAAAAGTCAACTCATGGTAGGCACACTGACACAGGTATACGAGTATATACTTACTAGGTAGCAGTGGCGTGGCAGATTTGGCGTACATTTTCTTTAAGAGCTGTAGAATAAAATGCTCAAATTCCTGATATTAGGCAAGCCGGTAGGAATCGAGTTCTTTGGACGCCACGCTACTACTAGGTAGTCCCCACCTTGTTGCTATGGTGTCGAAATTTTGAAAGCAATACATGTTTTCATTTTTATTTCATTTTCATAAAAAATACGGTTGGTTGTAATAGTGTTGCACCTTAAAATAATTAGTAAAATAAAATAAGCTACGTTAATATTAAAACAAACCTAACTAGTACATTCACGATCTTTAATTTGTTACATATTATTATTATTCTCCAGAAATTTTCGCTTAAGTAGTAAACTTTAGTTTAATGGAGAAGTTCTACGTTAGCTTATTAACATAAATCTTGCTCATTTTCTGGAGTCACGTTTCTCATACGAATATAAATGGCACTGAATTTTACAAAGTTTTCGAACAACAAGGAAGTTATTAGTGACATGTTTTCAACGTTGCATCTATATGTTGGAAACTTTGCACTGTCGAAAGAGCATGTGTGTGTAAATTTTAACATGGAAAAAATATAAGGTAAACATTATAAGCGCCCCCGAGACGGTCAAATGGTTTGATTCAAACCTTAGGGGAGACCGGGTATGGTTGTCTCGCGGGTTGGTTGTCACAGCGGCCATAAAATAATACTAAACGAAGGAATAAGTGCATCGATTGGTGAAGTACGGAAGGATGTACAGCTCTTGCGATCTTTTAGCACCGATCGATGTACTTAATGTTTCGTTAACCATACCCGGTCTCCCCTACGTGTTTGATGAAACCGTTTGATGTCAGTTTGAACGGTTGTCAAACGGCACTGCGCAGTTTGGTTCGGTACGCCGTCATGATTAGGCTTGTGTCACTACGAAATACACCACAAAACTAAGCAGAGTTCGTTCAAACGCGTTGGAACACGATCAAACGGCACGTCAAACACAACAAAAATATGAAATTTCATCAAACGGGCTTCAAACCCGTATATGTTTTACAAACCGTTCAAAACACCTTTGTAAACGATCAAAATGGTTTGAGTCAAACCAAAATCTAGGTGTTTGAGTCAAACCGTTTGACCGTCTCAGTTGACACACTGTTGTCACCTCTATTGCTAATGTCTTAGGCAACTTCCGGGACGTAGTGTTGTAGTAACTGTAGTATATGCTGTACTTTACAAGTAGGGTAGGGTTAGTTTTAAAGATTTCAGATTTAATGGATTCTTTAAAAGACTCATTTTCCCCCACAGACACAACTAGCCAGGTTGACCTTTATCAAATGCACATGTAACTCTGCAATGATAATGTTTATTTAACGTTTTTCGTTGGTAAAGGTGAAATTCTAAACTTCCAATAAAAGAACCCAACTCAAAATAGTTAAGTTGACATAATACAGCGTAAGTCCCAGCAGGGTAGTTCACAAATTCACCGACAATCTTGTCCCAAATATAATCGGAGGTCATGCTACTGTCACAGTATAATAGCAGTAATATTTCTTCCGACAAAATGTACCTACATCGCGCCGCTTGCATGTGTGCGCCCCGTGTACGAACTACATACAAACTTTTAGCAATGCGTAGCAATGCTCCATCCAGTCGCGGTCGGACCGTCACCGCGTTCGGTCGCTCCCGCGAAATGTATCGTAAACGTATATGGGCTTTTTTATTTAAAGTGCGTTCTTAACTGACAGTTAGCAGGTCGTCACAGAACTGATGATTAGTGTCAAACTCCATACATTTCGTTACAGACTGGCATGTTAGACGGTATTTGAACATAGCTTCAGTTTCGCCTAATCGTAGATTTTAAAATAAAAATACTCATACGCAGTGTGTTCAGATGCGAAAAAACCGACGGATGGTGCTCGAGGCGCAGGGCCACCGTCCCTTTTTTTCCTTAAAAACGTACCGCGCTCCTAAAAGGCCAGAGTATGCCTAATTTTCTTTCCTTATACTTTGCTGCTGTGTTGCAGTAGAAGCGACGGTCGGATCGCCACAATTTGACCTCCGATAACGAACTATTTACTAGTTCAGGGGTCAAACTATTAGAGACTCGATTGAACGCGAACTTATGAATAACCCTACTGTTTGTAAAGATTTCACCTGCTAGCTTAGATAAGATAAACTTGCCAGACGCTTTTAACGTGGCTTTAGCTTTGAAAGTGTCATGTTTTTGGTAGTTTAACATTATTTTGCTAATGCGTTTCATCTTCTTAATAAAAAAGAGATCGTAATAAAAACACGATCTTTTACGGTTTTCTTTACATTATACGGCAAAATATATAACATAAATTAATATTAATTATTATTTTTACCCTCGCATCCGTCAACAAACGTTTCACCCGAAGTATTTTCTCTGTAACAGTTAATTTGTTATAATATAACAAACCTTATACAACCTATTAAATTCTTTTGTGGCTTTTTCCAAACTCACGATCATTGTACGACTTCAGAAATAAAAAAAAATATCGACGAAATAAAAATTCGATAAAACGTTTGGCGCCAAAACAAAAATAAAACGCTTATGTACTAACAAACACATTCACAGTCCGTTATGAGTTACCTGTTACTCACATAAATTTGCGTGTTAATCCTATCCTACAAATTTATTAATTATTAAACTTAATTCACATAAAAAATAAACACAATGTCGAACTTAAAACTGCTAAACATGCAAAAATTTCCACAACATAATAAAACTAACTTATGTATAAAAAACATTACATCAAATTACAAACTAAACAACAAACAAAAAAAAGTAAAAAAAAAAACTAAAAGCTCGCCATCAAAAACCTAACTAGAGTCTGTGCGGAAAGAGAATAGGATTTAGATTTGGGGGCGCTGTAGTGCTTTTCTACCGTATTTGCAAAAAAAAAGCCATACTGGTTAGGTTAGTTCCGTTTTTCGCCACGCCCATTCTTTCCGCACAGACTCTATTCAAAAAGCCCCCCCGCATTACTCCCGGCGCGAAAGTGCCCTACTAATATTATAAATGCGAAAGGTTGTGAAGATGTTTGGATGTTTGTTACTAAATAACGGGGTAACGAATGGACGGATTGAGCTGAAATTTGGCATGCAAGTAGACCAAGTCCTGGATTGAAACATAGAATAGGCACTTTATATCCCGGTAAATAGTTCTCTTGGGGCAGTAACGGGAACTATGCGGGCGACGCCGCGGGTAAATACTAGTTATATATAAATGAGATATAGAAGCATATCATACATTGAGTTGCGGAAATCTAGCCCACTTAAACATAAACACATAAATGAGATCTCAAAATAAACACATCAACGAGTTTGCCAACATAAACGGATATCCAGAAACTTTAATCTTAATGTAAACATTAAGATTAAAGTTTCTGGATATCCGTACGTACAAGCTTATATTACCACTAGTCTGGCACTATTTTCAACATTACTTCAATAACAACTTGGAACATCGATAAATGAGATCATAACCCTATTTTTTCCTTCGCCGTAATCGGGTAAGAACAGATACCATTTAGTAAAATAAGTGCTATTGAAATTTCTGCTAAAATGGCGATAATTTATTTATTCCTTACTTTTTTAACATTACCTTAGGCACAGTATAAAAGCAGCAATTTCTCTTCCCATAAAAGCTGAATGTGTGTATGTGTGCACGCTGTGAACAAACGCACTACATGCAAACTTTTATGAATGGAAAGTAATTTTTTGGTCAGCCGTTATTAAAATTGATCCGCAAAAAAAAATAAGCAGTTAAATCATTTGGGCAGCATACAAAGATTTGGCTGGCAATAAATAAAATCGGGCGGCAACTCTTGTTCAGCAAACAGTTTAAAAACGGTTAACATTTTAACCAATATTAATCTGCTTTTTTTATCATTTGGCTGCCTAATAAACAGTCGAGCTGCAAAATAATTACTTGGGTAGCAAGATTTTACAATTGGTCAGCAGAGAGTTTAATTGAGATATACAGGGTGTCACTGTGATATATACTGGGTGTCACTGTGATATATACAGGGTGTCACTGTGATATATACAGGGTGTCACTGTTTTATATACAGGGTGTCACTGTGATAGATACAGGATGTCACTGTGATATATACAGGGTGTCACTGTGTTATACACAGGGTGTCACTGTAATGTATACAGGGTGTCACTGTGATAGATACAGGATGTCACTGTGATATATACAGGATGTCACTGTGTTATATGTATACAGGGTGTCACTGTGATAGATACAGGATGTCACTGTCAGCAGAGAAAACATGTCTGTAAGCAGTTTAATTGAAATATACAGGGTGTCACTGTGATATATACTGGGTGTCACTGTGATATATACAGGGTGTCACTATGTTATATACAGGGTGTCACTGTGATATATACAGGGTGTCACTATGTTATATACAGGGTGTCACTGTAATGTATACAGGGTGTCACTCTAAAAACGAAACAGCTCCCAAAAATAGGTAGGTTAGGGTTATTTTTTTTTTTGATGACCTTAAAACGAAACGGCTCCCAAAAATAGGTAGGTTAGGGTTATTTTTTTTGATGACCCTAAAAACGAAACGGCTCCCAAAAATAGGTAGGTTAGGGTTATTTTCTTTTTGATGACCCTAAAAACGAAACGGCTCTCAAAAATAGGTAGGTTAGGGTTATTTTTTTTGCTGACCCTAAAAACGAAACGATACACGTTTTGAATAAATAATATAACTTCTAAACATTATGAGATGTATAAAAAATCGAAATACCAATTTTATATGAGCCCATCACAGTGACACCCTGTATACATTAAAGTGACACCCTGTATATAACACAGTGACACTATGTATATATCACAGTGACACCCTGTATATATCACAGTGACATCCTGTCCTGTATCTATCACAGTGACACCCTGTATATATCACAGTATCACTCTGTATCTATCACAGTGACACCCAGTATATATCACAGTTACATCCTGTATCTATCACAGTTACACCCTGTATATAACACAGTGACACCCTGTATATATCACAGTGACACCCTGTATATATCACAGTGACACCTGCTACTTGACAGCTGACAATTACCGAATGACAAAATGCGCACACGATTGGCGGCAGAATAGTTGCGCCCAGTTAGGTTTTATTGCCCCCTTTTTTTTGATGAACAAAATGAAATATTTTGCTTACCTACTGATTGCTTACCAAAATTTGATTTACCGTAGATCACTTAATGCAGCTCAAATATTTAATTTGCTGACCAAAATAATTTAGAGCAGATCAGTATATCATTAATTGCAGCCTGATTTATAAATGTTTGCTTACCATAAGTTGCTTACCAACTAGCTATTTTGGCTGACCAAATACATATTTCTGCTGACCAAAATATGAATATTTTGCTGATCGATTAAATGATACCCTTTATGAATGCACAAGAACCATCCAGCACGGATCTCACCGTCTGCACCTCGAGCTTGAATGCCTTGAATAGTAATCGCGCGGTCCTAAACGGCCGTAGTGTGACTACTTTTCTGCCTGTATACTTCGCCTTAATGGACGCCCTTGAAATTTTAATAAGATTCCTAAACGGATCATCCTTAACAAGTATTTTGAGCAAATTAAATTTCTCCGATGTTAAAGCTTAATGAACGATCGTTGACTTTGCCCACTTAAAATGCTGGTGAAATTTATTCATTTAAGGCTCTTTTCTCTTAGGAATTCAGTTTAACTTTAAGGCTGATTATTCAATAGAGCTGTGCAAGGTTTCTTCTAGTTGGTATAATTTTATTCGTCGTTATTTATTATTTGTTCAAATATTTAATTCACATAATATTCTTACGACTTAACCGAAAAACATTTCAGGAAGTTCTTACGTAGATAAGTTACTAATTACGTATAAGTGACTATTAATCTCTCAGATTTAGTGAGGTTTCTTCTATAATTATTCTGAAGAGACAACGGTTAACTACTATGCTGGAAGAGTATTCGAGCGAACAATACATGCGGAGAAAAATAAGATGAAAGAATGAAAACCATCTAGTAGCGGTGTGTAAACATTGCTAAGACAGCCGGTGAAATTATTAACATACGGACATTCTCACGAAGTATATCTGCGGTCACCTAATTACCGCGACGCTGTTTTCATACTAAATTTATGGAGACGCGGTAATTAGACGCAGTCATACTTCGTGAGAATGGCCGCATAGAGCCCTTCGATCTTGGTCTTCAGGGTAGGCAATGCATTTGTAATATTAAGATTGCAAATGTTCATGAGCCTCAGAAGTCACTTACCATCAGGTAACCTGTGTGCTAGTTTGTCTTTCCCATGAGATAAAAAAATAACTGTACAACCGCCTAAAGAACTTCCTCTTTTTTGTTAAGATGGTTAAAAATCTACCAACCCACGTGTATTTTTTCCTCGCACTGCTCCGCTACTTCGCGCAGTAAGTGAATACTCAGCCTAAGAAAGCCTAGCCTAACAAAGTTAGTCGACAGTTTTGTTTATTTTAAGTTTCTATTTAACATTTTATCTCAATTGAATCAACCTTTGGAAATAACGAATATTGAGAGTCACCTGGACCGTGCCACAGAATTTTAAGTAGTCACCTTACATAAAAACATGTACTTTATAGATACATAATTATGCCTGCCTCGTTTCAATTTAGATCAAAAAAATCGTGCGTTATCCGTAATGCGATTTCAAGAAAAGCCATCTTAAAACCGGAAATTATGTGCCATGTTATCTTTATAACGTAATAAGGAAATAAGTGAATTTAGTATTATATTACCTTCTGATATCCTTGGGAACCGAGAAAACATGGGCAAAATTACCATAGAAAATGTCTAAAGCGAATATAGGGGCCACGAACGCCTTGGCCTTAAATATTGAGCATGCCTGTTTTTGTGAAATAACTTTTAAATCAAATACTATTTCGTAATTATAGAAATAATCACGCAAAATTATTTTTTTTATAAAGGAAATTTTCTACAATCTAATTAGATAAAAAATCTGAAGTAAAAAAAACTACTTTCCTTCCGAGCGCGTTACTGCAAATTTTATAATAACAAATGAAATTTAAAAACAGGTAAAATAAAAGCTTCTTTGAAGAATTTTAAAATTCTTATTAGAAAAACTAAAAATCTCGGTCACAATGTTTGATATTTTCATGAAAAATACACGGGTGCTCAAAACTATTAGCCAAGGCTGTAGGTCTAAAGATATAGACCACAACACTCAATAATAGGTACATCACTTACCTAGGGCGGTAAAACAAAGAATATCTCAGATCGCTGGTATTTGACGCCCGAGCCGAAGGCAAGGGCAATAAATATGCGATCTGACTTTCTTTATTACCGCCCAAGTACAAAATTTTACGTCTCGCCCAGGCCATGAAGTGCGATTTTTCCGCACGCGTAGCGAGCGGTCACTGCCAGTTTATGGCCAGGTGTGACGTAAATATATTAAAATTCAGTAAAGTGCGAATTTGTCTAAAGTGGTGTGACCACGAGTCCGCAGTGATATCTTTCAGTTATCTCATTACACACAAGCGAAAAACTATAAATTATTTGAATTGCTACTGATTTGGAAGAGACTCATATTAATTTAATGTTATTTATATTAACGGAATATGACATTAAATTGTACATTTATTTTCCAACATTTCAGTGCAGCAGCACTGCAGTGATATGTTTAACAATAAGATAAAAAGTTAAGTAAACGGCCTAGTGTTTGATACGTTAGGACCAATAGTTGACACTATTGCCAGACTATTGCCAGTGCCAAGCACTCGAATGTCTTTAACTTAAGAATCACAGTTATTTAAACAGGTAGGTATTCAAATGCTGGAACATCAATTATCCTAGATCAAACACCAACAATGTGCCTCAAACATCGGAAATAACATTTAAAACAATGATTTCAAAAGTAAGGATAGGCCCATCCGAATAGGCCAGAACTATTTTCCCCGTAACAAAAAATGCGGCTATAAAGACCAGCTGCGCAGTGCACGCCCCACGTGTCGCACTGCCGACTGGCACTGCTTTTGCGGTATTTTTACCGCCAAAGCGTTGGAACCGTCTGCGCGCTCGCTTAGCCCTGTCCTTTGTATACGTCAATGATTTAAAACGATTAACTAACGTCTCATTGGGCTGACTTTTACTGTCCATTGTCTGTTAGTATTGTGAGCATGAAGGTACAGTACAAACTTCCACAAACAACACAAACCTTGACAATAAAATTAAGTATTACAGAATGAATGATTACATACTGATCCCAACCGTGATAAGGATTCAACAAGTAGGCCAACATAACATGACATAAATCTACTAACTTTACACAAAGGACCAAAATGGGCGTGTCGATTGAAACCCTGCGGTCCCCATAGCATACCATCGCTCAGTCTTTTGTCAACTTGACAAAGTGAGTCCTTTGCTTATTCCACCACATTCTGTGTCACTATTGATGGGCACCCTCGTGAGTAGTGATGGGACACAGTTAAAGCAATTGATATTTAACCCTTTAACGCCCAGAAATCAATCACCGAGGTCGGGAGCTCAAGCTTCCTCGGAGTTTAATTATACTAATGATTCGGGTCATTTTTGCTTAACAATTTTGATTCTGCCCTTCAAAGTGTCAATATAATATCTTATCAAATTATAGATTAATTTAAAAAACCATTCAACTTACTCGAAGCCTTTAGGCGGCAAGACGTTACACGAATAAATACAATTATTCTTACATAATCAATCATAAGCATATTCCTTTAGTTGCAGTAGTTCGGTTGTTTAGTCCGGGGCCGAACCAATGCAACACTTTTTGTCTCAGTAGTTCGGTTGTGACGTCAAACCGAACTGTTGGGAATCTTTGGTTGCAGTAGTTCGGTTGAATTGTCCGGGACCGAACTACTGCAACACTTTTAGTTTCTTTAGTTCGGCTATGACGTCTAACCGAACTGTTGGGAATTGAAACGACTCAAAAGTACGGTTTTTACCGTCCAGGTAGTGATGTGATGTTACCGAGCCTAATATTAAGTAAAATGTATTTATTTTATAATAAATTATATTTTTATAAATAAACTTCTTGACGCGTAAGAGTTATAGTCTGTCGTATAACAGACGTTAAAACTTATTATACCTATACACGGTGTAACATGAGGAAACCGAATAATTTTAACAGCGTATTCAGGACCATATTTGAAGTTAAAAATGTCGTATAATGTTTGCTGGATTCAGCTTGGTTTTTGAGCTATTTGCGTTTTTGTTTCAAAAATTATTTCAAAAAAATTATTTATTTTTTAATAAGGAATCCTCCTTTTTAGTATTGCACTTGTATTGTTTAAAAAAATTGTAATGAAATCTCCAGTACAAAGCACCCTTATGATTGCACTTTTACGTAAATCCTGCTTTGAAACAATTTGTCTGACAAGGAAAATTCTTATCCTAAGGTATTGCTTTACTGGTGAAGGAAAATTAAGAAAAATTAAAATCACATTTCGACCTGTGTTCATATAAAATTTTTTGCTTCTTACGGCCTCAGGAATACGCTGTTAAAATTATTCGGTTTCCTCATGTTACACCGTATATATATACGTCTGGTTGAATTGTAGAATAACTGTTGTATAGTGCAATGAAATAAATACTCAACTACTTGAAAAGTTGACATGACAAAAAACTCAACTCAGTCACATTCTAGTATTTAATCAACTTTTAATAAGTAGTCTTTTATTGTCAACCTCTTTTCAACTAGGCTACGTACTGGCCACTTGTAGATAACTGTCATATACAATAAAACAATAATAATTAACTTCCTTCCTGACACATTTCTATAATTATTTGATTTATTTAAGTACAAACATGTCGCAAAGTGCTATTCCAGCAAATGAAACTAATTTAAAATTTATTCGACAAGGACGCGGTAAAGTTCTTTTTTACGCGGGTCATCGATATTACCGTAACACCATAAATGCAAATAAAAAAAGTTATTGGCGATGCAAATAATACAAGAAATTAAAATGTAAAGGATATATAATGGTATCGGATGTAAGTTCAATTCAAATTATGGTGATTTTTTTCCTAAAACACAAGTGGTCAAATATTGGTGGCATGTTGTGGTGAGTTTTGAGGTAGGGCGAAGGTTAGACGTACAATAAATACTGTGATTTACTGATATTTATCAAATATTGTGATATTTATTGATTGCCTAGTCTAGTATATTGGTGGATTACGTGAACATCATGTGATCCATCAGTATTTACCATATTGATGGATCAAAGTATGTATTGTACGTCTAGCCTTCGCCTATTTATCAATTGATCATTAATTTTTTTTGTAGAATGAAGACGCAATCCTGAGTTTCGGGGATCATTTGAGCAGTTGTACAGCAAACGAAACTCAAAATGACGTAGATATTATAATCAATGAATACGTAGAACAAGCTGCCCAAGGGAGAGAACCAGCTCCAAAAGTTTATCGGCGATGTTTACTAGAGATTAACGATAAGGGCTTGCACATGGCAAGCTCTAAGCCGATCCCAAGCTTCAAACAAAAAAAGAATACCATATACCGCAAAATTCATGCTCAAGCTCAGGTTGACAAAATACGTACTAACGTATTGTCAGAGATACAAATACCGGCTAAATTTCGAGATAACATTCTGGCTGAGTTTTATGAAGATGAAGTAAAAATTATAATTTATTGCAGCAAAAAATCACAAATTACAATGAAAACTGTGAAGCAATATTTTATGGATGGGACATTTAAGGCATGCCCAACCCCTTTCTGCCAGCTGTACACCATCCACGGCGACATGGGAAGCGACTCCGAAACAATAAATATTAAACCGCTGGCATACATTTTCATGTCGCATAAAAAAGAAAAATCGTATACAACGATGTTTCAATTGATAAAAAGCCAAATCTCTGAATGGGAACCAGAAGTTGTTCACTTAGATTACGAAATGGCGGTAATCAAAGCCCTTTCGCAAATGTTTCCCAATATACAGCTTAAGGGTTGTTACTTTCATTTCCGCGATTGCTTGAGTCGTAAGGCAAAAAAACTGCACCTGAAAGCAAAACATCAGAAGTATTTCGTTAACTTGTGCAGTGTCTTGCCATTACTACCCATAGAATATATTTTTAATGGCTGGCAATACGTATCTAATGAGATGTCAACAGTAGCTCCAGATGCAAAATTGGTTGAATTTAAAAATTATTTCCAAAAATTCTGGATGAGACCAAATTTTATTCCAATATGGAATGTATTCTCGGAGCAACACCGTACGAATAATGTAGTTGAAGGTTGGAATCATAAAATAAACACCCTTATTAATAAGCACCCAACGCTACTACAAATATTACACGTATTAAATGACGATGACGCTTTAGCACATTTTAGTGTGGACCAACTCAAACAATTTGGAAAAAAGACTTTGTCGAAAAGGAGTAACATAGATATAGAACGTGATACATTTATAGGAAATTGTAAGCTGCAACTTGTAACCGGGCAAATTTCGACAGAAACCTATGTGTACAAAATAGCTTTGTATACTGCTTCTTAAAAATTACTTTAGAAAAAAAGGTGCACCTACTTCGAAGAATTTATTTTATTTTAACCCAGGTCAGTGCTCTGCTCGTAGTATTATGGTTTCTTTACGGTCATTCCCAAAATACCGCATTCCTAAAATACCAGATTTTTAAAATACCGGATTCTCGATACACCAGATTCTCCATATACAAGATTCCCAAAATAACTCACCCAACAAAGTGGTTTAGATCCTTGAGTAACTTACGATTTTATAATCTAGTGTAACGGGAATGTGGTAAGACAGGAATCTCATAAATCGAAAATTTGTTTTTTTGAAAAATCTGGTATTTCAGGAATGCGGTATTTTGGACACGAGCGTTTCTTTACAGTATTACCATATATCTCTTTATACAGGGTGAAATTGTTTCGACCGTTCATACTTTAAGGGATGTTTACATAATGAATGACTTTTACTATGGGACCAACGCCGAAAACGCGAAAAAAATCAGCTGTTTCCTACATTAGGCACCTTCTTTTCTTTTACAAAACTTTTCGTCATTACTGGCGAAAGGTCTCGTATATAAAACCTCTATCCTCCTAGTACATACACGGTATATTAAGAAAGTACTGGCCACTTATAAATTATCATGACACTTCTTGAGTCTTAATACTTATTATAAATAATAATTAATAGTCTTATTCATTACTTGTCAATTACATTGACATTTCCACTAGGAGTTTACGTGCACTTTCAATATTTAAGAAATATTAATCCTTTTAAAGCAGATAAACACCTGTGTCAATGATGTTATTATCTAGAACTGAAATTCGCTCCTATTCGGTTATATTTAAGGCTAAGAATGAACTTAAAGGTACAGTGTAGTTGTGATTAAGATATTTAGTTCACCAACTTATTAACCAGTTGTCTAACAACAATTACAGTATCTTTGTTCATGCGTGTCTTTACAAGTATTTAGTATTATATTTCATCTCATGGTTATCATCACAATTATTTAATTATCATAATAATGAAAGACATTACCTTTGATTATAAGTATACAAATATTTGTCGTGTATTTAAAATGATATAACTCCGACCAAAAATCCATGCCTAGATTGTCTAAACTAATATAAATATATATTTTCAGAAAACAAAAGGTTTAAGTTATGTTTATGTGAAATGAATGCATACGAACTTATGTTGCGTTTTTTATTGAAGAAAATCGAACCGTCTAAAATAGATCATTGTTGGGAGCAAATAATTAACATATGGTCAAAATATACATCGACGGTGATGATTCAGGGTTAGTGCGTATTTTATACGTAGATTTATTTTTCTTATTTATTTAGTAACCTTGTGGATTTGTATCAGATAGACAAAATGGCGAGAAAAATAATAACCTGTAATCACATTGTCTCCAGATAATATTGGAAAATGCACTGTTTGCAAAAGTATAGAGGAAACAAACCTCCGCAAACTGCTGCTGAATACTCCTCAACCTAGGTTTGTGGAATTTTGGCAAAAATGTATGGAAACGGTGTGCAAGTATGCCTACTAGACAAGCCAGTATTATTGTTATTTACTTGTAAGATGAAGAAGTTCTACTTATTATTTCATTAAACTTTGTTATGAAAATAATGTATTTTTATTTACCCACATCCTTAACCGTACTTTTGAGTCGTTTCAATTCCCAACAGTTCGGTTAGACGTCATAGCCGAACTAAAGAGACTAAAAGTGTTGCAGTAGTTCGGTCCCGGACAATTCAACCAAACTACTGCAACCAAAGATTCCCAACAGTTCGGTTTGACGTCACAACCGAACTACTGAGACAAAAAGTGTTGCATTGGTTCGGCCCCGGACTAAACAACCGAACTACTGCAACTAAAGGAGCATATTCAATCCGACAGAAAACAAATGTACAATCATAATTAGGGGTGAATATTAACTGTTATTCTCTCATTTAGAACGAAACTGTCGTATTTGATATACGATTTACTTAAAATTTCCAATTTTAATATGACAACATTGACGGTGAGCTAGATAACAATAAGCTATGTACGTAATATCCAATATCTTTCTGTAACGAGCACCACTCAGGCATTTACAAACATTAAACACCTTATAAACAACATATCTTATCATATTACGAAGTACAATAGGTAATTTACAAAATATACAACTTATGTGATACACTCAGTCCGCAACGTTTAGTTAAGTTACTAGTTTACACTTTTCGTCCATGGATGTAGGCTGAAACAAAGAAAAGATGATAAAATACAATTTTTGATGTCGTTATCAAACCAGTGATCAACGCCTAACTCTTGACCTTACAAAAAATACTATTTAAATTTTTGTATCAATAGAAACATTACAATACGTTTCAATAAATACCTGTATTGCGTATCGTATAGAGTGCGAATACAATAACTTTGCAGAGCGGAACATTGCAACACCTCCGCTAACAGTCACATTTTCATAGAAATGTAGCTATCGTAGTCCCACTCTAGACACCGGATGTAATCTTAAGACTAATTTCTTAGCAAAATGTTTCATCAAAGGAGCACTTTACTTTCTTAATAAGAATTATTAACCTAAGTAACCTAAGTTATTAAGTAAAAATCAAAATAGCGAGTCAGAGCTTTAAACGCAATGAGGGTGTTTAAAAATCAGAAATCCACCAGCTGACAGCAGGGTGGCGAAAGGTCTATTTGGCAGTAGACGTCAAAATCAGGTGATGTGATTGTTGGATCTTGACGCTTACTGTCAAAAAGACCTTTCGCCACCCTGCTGCCAGCTGGTGGGTTTATGATTTCTAAATAATCTCATTCATTGGAGGCAATAGGAATTGATTCAGATTGGTTGCGCTTACATTCCTAGCTAGCTAGCTAAATTGGTTTTCTACGAACACAGATATCTATATGTCTTTGTCTATTTGAAGAAAAATTTAGGTGTATTCCATTTACTTTTGTCCTTAATAGGAGCTGGCACCAAGCACTTGGGTATGGTTAATTTTAGCTCCCTGATTATTGAATCGTCAAATAATCTTTATGCGAGTTTGTTTAACTGCTTAAAAGTATGTGTAGACAGAAATAATTCGATGCCGTTTCACCCATGTAGCCTAGAAAGAACGAACGAACCATTAAAAGCATTCATGGTTCGTTTCTTTTTATTTTAAATGTATAGGCTATGGGAAACAGGCAAAACAATAATTAGAATATCGAAACAGCATTAAAAGCATTGCTGAATTTTATCGGCTTTTATGCTGCCTCGATATAAAAAAAGGCCATTACCTATTATGGTTTTCCATTGTATACTTAACGGCTCTTTGGTTTTTCGCCCTGGTTTTCTGTGGTTAATAGTACATTACTTACCAGCAGGTATTTAAATATGCGATCTGAGGCTTTCTTTATTACCACCCGTGGTAAGTACAAAATTTTACATCTCCCCCAGGCCAGGAAATGGGATTTTTCGCACGTGTAGCGGGCGGTAATTGCCACTTTATGGCCAGTGTCGTAAAAATAAATAATCTTACCATCATAGTACGGGCGGTGCGGGCAACGCGGGCAGCTAGCAAGCAAAGGCGGTTTCTGCGACCGCGGGCCTGGGCGATCCCGACACGACAATAGCGGCCATTCGCTCACTATATTTCTTCTTAAGTCTCGTGGTTCCTCGATACCTGTGGATGCGCATACTTCAGCGGGATTATTTAAATAGTAGAAAAAGTAATAGTTATGTGAAAGAACATAGGAGAAAATCGCCGAGAAAATACGTCCCAAAAAGGCCAAAGGACATTTATTTGAACTCGTACAGTCCGCGTTGGAATTCGGGCATTAAGTACTGAGTTTTTCGTTCGTATTTTCTCGCGTCAATATTAAAAATAGTCAGAACAAGATTATAAAATTCTTAGATCTAACAGGGAAATCATTATTTTACTGGGCAAAGAGGTCTTGTAATACCATTCTAGTTACTGAATCGTCTAAGCCTTTTTTTTTTTTGTTTCAAACTGACAAACTCGCAACGCATCCTGGGCGTAGCGATTGTCTGACCGGGTGGTTGGCCGTGGCGTTCCCTGGGGTCGAACCAGGTCGCTAGCCAGACCACCCTGGGTTGGGTCGGACTGGGTGGGTGCCGGGGGTGCCTGGGGTCGAACCAGGTCACCTAGTCCCGGTCCACCTCGATATGATCAGGCTAGGTGGGGGAGAGGTGAGGACGTCTAAGCCCGGCACCTGTGTGCCTAAGCATAGTACAGCACAGGCTTACACTACTTAGAGGAGTTTCAACTCATAAATTACTGCTTTAATCGTTTGGTATAGTTGCTTAGGCGTATGATTGATAACATGTGATTAAATTCTAACCCTTGCAGCCACCTGCTTCGGTCGTTACCATAGTTATTTTGGTTTTCATGAATCACTCATAATAACCAAGATAATTATATTGGTCGTCAGCATTTGTATTTATCAATTAACAATTTAAAGGTACTTGATATTACATAATAATGTCGTTTTCTTGTCCTATAATAATTTACTAGTGCTCACTTAGTAGGCCAAGCCAAGGTATAAAAATATAATGTATACTTTAAAAAAAATTCAACACACTTGCTCATAAAGTTAGTAAGGCTCTAATTTTATTATTCTTACGCGCGGAACGCCGCTTATTGCACACGCGTGCTTTTTGCTTTGATAAATCACAAAATAAATACAAAAACAGAAGTTCTAAATGGTAAGCATTCATATTTATTCGCGACTGTATTGAAATACTGACCATAACGACAACGAGTTTAAAAACCTGACCAAAACCTCTGTCTCTTTGGGTGTTTTATTGTGCAACATTTTTTACCAATGATTACAATAATAGCCAAAAATATGAATTAGATTTTTTGTTACAGAATAATGTAAGTAAAATAGAAGACATTTGCTAATTTTTGATTTGTTAACTATGTATATTGTTTACCTACATAAAAATCAAGTATTTACTATCGAATGACATTAATTACACGATGTTACCGCACAATGTACTCGTATTTGGTAAAAAACCTCAAGTTGACAAACGACGGGTTTGTTTACCAAATTTCCACATTGAAAAAAAACGGAGTATATGTGTGCTTAAACACATTTTTTCGTGCTCAAATAGTATATTACACAACTAGGGTGGTAATACAAAGAAAGGCCAAGATCGCAGAAGTTTGCGGACCGAGCTGCAAGCGAGGGCCGTAAATATGCGATCGAGGGCTTTCTTTATTACCTCCCGTGTTGTGTACATCATTTTATGTCTACACTTGGCCAGAGAGCGGGTTTTTCCGTACGCGCAGCGTGCGGAAAAAGTCACTTTATGGCCAGGTGTGGCATAAAAGTTATTTTTTTTCATACAGACTTACAGACTTTGTGCGTCAGTTTTGTATGGGCCGTTTTCAACGCTCGGTGCGGTCGGCTAATTTTGATTGCAATTAGTGGCCGTTATAGTACTTCAAGTGTAGGAGTTATAGGTATATATTTGTTGCTCATAAATAGTAGAACATCATAAAAAAGTTTTGTTTTGTTATTGTCTCTAATAGGTCGCCCGACAGCAATTAAAATAAAATATAAGTACAAAGCCAGATTGAGCGTCCAGATACATTTATACATTAGTTTACATAATTCAATAATTTCTTACTTTCTTTACTACTTGTTTGGACCTTTTAAGTTCGCTTTTATCCAAGGCAGTCGTGTTTTAATTTTTATAATTAATTATTTTATCTGTATAATTGTTTACGTTTATACGTGAGTGTACATAACTTTATATTTCCAGGAAAGTACATGGTATATATTATACGTCAGTGGATGTTCCTTTCTGTAATATATACGTCAGTAGATGAAATAATATTAAATGATTCACTACAACAGGGGTCTTCAACCCGTGGCCGTGGAGTGGAGGTTTCATCGGCGGCGGCCCACTAACAGCCAGTTTTTTTCATCATTGTTTAGTGGTAAATTCGGAACTAAATAGTCAATCGTTTATAAAATAATCGTTATAAATACCTATGATGCGGTCCGCAATGCAAAAAAGCAACTATAATTTTGGAACATTGTCGACATTGACGATCCTTATTGGGAGATATGATTAATTAATTATTTCTTATTTTATCAGTAGTGACATTGTGAAATAGTTTTTTTTTTGTTTTTCTCCTATTGTTTGCTTTTTGTAGTTATTTTTATTTTGACGATCATAGTATAAAATTCATGTAAATTGACATTGTGTAATTTATAGTGTATTTTTATATTATGAAATGAATAAATCTAATCTAATCATTCTTGGCCCTTGATTTGGAAAAGGTTGGAGACCCCTGCACTACAATGTAGGCGGGATGCGGAGCCACGGTTCGGTAACTTTGAAACGTGTGCGTTTGATTGATAATGTTGTTACTAACAGTTGGTTAAACTTAACCTACTAAGGCTCAAAGCATAATAAGGCCCCATTTAGACGGGGCGAGAACTCGTATGCGACCTTGATTACATTGCAAGCTACCCAGGTACAAGGAGTACAGTTGTTCGATTAATCGCCGCAATGAAGTGAAAATCGCATACTAGGCAGAACTGATATAGATATAGTGACTGTGAACCATGTTCCTACCAGTACTAGTGTTTTATTACTAATTCAGACACAAGCATTTAATACACTTTTTTAAATTTTATTTTACTGAAATGTATACTTGTATAGTACCAATAGTTTTTGGGCGTGTCCGGTGTCGTGTTTGTAATCAATGTACCTATTGATAGCTTTTCGGGCAATTGATTTTATTTGAATACGTGCAACAGATTAAGACCATGTGCTTTCTATAAGTTTTGTTGTATAAAGTTTGTGAAGATGTTTGTTACTAAACAACGGGGTAACAACTGGATGGATTGAGCTGAAATTTGGCATGCAAGTAGTCCAAGTCCTGGATTGAAACATAGGATACTTTATATCTCGGTAAAGAGTTTAATTGGGACAGTAACGGGAACAACGCGAGCGAAGCCGCGGTTAATGCTAGTATTCAATAAAAGTCCTAATGGTAGGACCATGGCACGCTATGACTACCCAACTGTTGAAGGAGCTGGGTATGAAATAACAATGTTAATTACCTATTCCTCCAAGTAGGACCCTGGGCCTTAGAAAGTAAGTTGGTTCGAGTCAGTCGGTTTTTCATACAAACGTAAAGAGGGTCATCGTTCCCTTCTGCGGCTCCATGGCACGAAAACTTAAAAAGTTATGTAACGTTTTAGTTATTTGCATAACAAAAGCACCTACTTAATTATTAGTATTTTTCCCAAGAAAATAAATAATTTAACACTTACAAGGAAAGGTACCCAACTGTCCGGCTCCGATCTGATTTATTTTGATATAATGTTAGAGAGTAGTCTAAAATAATAGACACGTATGTTTTTTAGCTGCCCAATCTCAACCTATTGGGAGAAACTGGCCTCCAAAGTACTGAAAAGTGACTAAACCCTCCAACTTTTACAGAAAAAAAATTAAGCAAGTTGCTAGTTAATTGGCTACTTGACAACTTTTTTCTGTGATATGTTATAGAAACACCTCTCAATAATAGAAATATTAGTGTAAAAACCACTTCAATATCATGAAAACTCACTGAGATACTACAATATTAAAATCACATTTTTAGACTTTCCCAAATACGTGCCGAAACGCTCCCTACTGAAGTCCGTTATACAGTGACGTCACTACTCATACGTTGTTTGGGAAAATCAATAACTTTGTTCTGCAACTATGGTAAAACTTGCGTTTATCGTAACAGTTTAATAACAAAAGTTACTATAAATTTTATGGCATATTTAATGATATTAATAATTTTATACTTTTAAAATGGACTTTCCCACTCAATTTTGGAGGCTCATAAAAAAAGTTACACGTTAGGTATCCAACTCAAAACTAGAACATATTTCCTTATTATGCTTACTTTAACAGGATCTTATATTTTGTACAAATTTCAGTTACAGTCAAGTACCCAATTACTGGTTTTATATTATGTTTGAGAGCATGAAAAAAGAATAGACACGTGTTTAGCCATTTCACCTCAAACTCATATTTTCCTAAAAAAAAACACCCCATCATAGTTTGAGCCCTTTGAGGGTGTTTTTTTAGGAAAGTATGAGTTTGAGGTGAAATGGCTAAACACGTGTCTATTCTTTTTTCATGTTCTTCAACATATTATAATGAAACCAGTAATTAACTAGCACCCTGTCTGTGAAAGTCAACACACACACGGAGTACGGCGCTTGCCGCTGTCGTTCTATAAAATCATTGGTATCGTATGGAGAAATTTTACTATCATTCTAGTACATTCTATAATTTGGGTACCGCTGGCGAACGTAACGTAACTAAAATTTGGTCTAGGATTATGATTTTTATCCCGGAAATTATCCACTAATAGGGGAGTGGATGTTTGTATGTGTAACCGATCACTTTTTAGGGCATTTCTTCAGAAATATCTCTGCGGTCACCTCATTCATCTGGCCCCTTTAAGAGGAAACAGGAGGGCAGTTTTTCCATACAAACATAGTCCCCTGTTTCCTCCCTAGATAATGCCAGTAGAGCGATAATTTTTTGTCCAAAAATCAACGGCTACTATTGATATGTTCCTATGTTTTCCTTTTTGCGATAAATTGATTCTCAAAAGAGATATTAACCTTCAAAAACCTAAAAAAATGCCAGATTTTCCGCTGTGTTCACACATCCAGAAAACAAATTTGACTAGATTATTAAAAAGAAGGAAAACATAGGAACACGGTCAAAGCCTTTCTTTAATGTTTAATAATAAAAAAAGTTAAATAGGTTAAGTTTTGGGGAAGAAATCAGGGGACTACGAAACGTTGTTTTCATGAAATTTTAAAAGGTATTTTCGGTCCAAGCTGTAGTTGTCTCTATCGCGCTTTGTGCGGGAGAGGCGGGCAGTGCGGGACAGCGACACATTTTACAAATACCTAATTTTCAATTCTCTCCACCTTACTGTTTTCTCTTAAGCAAGGGATGTAAATCAACCAGGAGTGGCTCGCGCGGCTACTAGTAGGTAGGTACCAAATTTTGCCCCTCTTAGGCTTCGGCTTAGCCAGTGACCAGAAAGAGCGCGCTTTATGCGATAGAGAGAGACGGTCGCATGCAGTGCGTTCCGTCTGGTGGTCGAACCCGAACGTCAGTTTTGTTACGAAGAGAAACTTCAGTACGTAAACATTACTTGTTCTGTGGTGAAACTACAATTTACGAAGACAAGTCGCGGTCAAACGCTAGTCTTATATGTATAAATTACATTGAGTCTCCAACAGTCTTAACGAGTTTACATTTAAATATTGGTTCTATGTTTTTAAAAGGTTAATAAACGGTAAGATAACTGTCCCAGTGCTTAACACGCTAATGCCCAATAGTTGACATCCTCCTGTGACTTCTATTGCTAATGACTAAACAATAAAGATTCAATTTGGCAACTACTGGTACAGTGTCAAGTACTGGAACGTCTACTTAACACGTTCCCTGTCCCGGTGCCCCCAATGTGGGGTCATGAAGGTTTTTTTAGGAGTCCGTACTTCCACTATGGGGTCACTTCCCCATACTGATTGCACAGTTGGGACTTGTGACATTGCCCGATAGTTTCGTATAGGGACATTGAATCCAAAAAATGTGCATCTAAGAATGTGTGAAATACACATTGACAGATCTATGCATATTATATTCTAATCTACGGAAGAAGTTTTGACAATCTTGCCAAAGTTAGTATAAATCGGCCGACTGAGCTCTGTAACTAAAGTAAAGTAAATAGTACATAAAACAATAAAATAAAGTGTTGTTTAGTTAGCCATCGTGTTTGTTATAAATTACCTATCTTTTTTTAATATGTGTATGTCGGGTTAAGGAAATATCTAGAAAATTGAAATCATTATTATTGTATTGGGGCTGGCAACTCGCTTACCCCTGTTAGGATAAGAGGCAACCATAGTGAACATCGCATACAAAATTGGTTCATAAAAAAAAGTGTAGTTGTCAAGCAGTCCATTACAGCTCATTGTTTCAACAAAACGAGAGTTATTCGTGTTATTATGTCACATTTAGTTCGACGTTTTATCTCGACGTTTCGCTTAAATTACTTGCGCTAATATTAAACTTAATGCTAGTCTGAAATAGAAAGTATTTCTGAATTCATAAAATGAGTACGAACAAAAGAATATTAAATCCGGCTACCGTCTGACACATTATCTAACCAAATCTCGCATTTTTCTGCCTTTCTACTCATGACGTTCACTTTATAAAATCATAATTTCAGCGTGTGAAATGTAAATGAAATGTATGTAAATTCGGGTTGATATGATTCATTTATGAATTCAGAAAAGCATTATTTATTTTCCAAATTATGAAAAAAAGAAAGCATTTTGACATCATACCCGTAGGGACTCTTTTATACAAACAAAATGTTACCAAACACAGTCCCAAATGCAGCCGGGCGTTTCTCCAGAAATATGTCTGCGACTCATTCATCTGTCTCCATACATTTAATATGAAAAAAGGCCAGATGAATGAGGTGACCGCAGACATATTTTTGGAGAAATGCCCAGCCATCGTCAATAGTCGGCGGTAGTTGGGGTCATTCTCATTTTTGTGCACACAATCATTACCGTGAATGTCACTACCGTGACTTTAATTGCTCTTTCTAAACGTTCGATTTAACCGTCATTCTTTATCTGAATTCTTTTTATCATAAGGATGAGTGAATTCATGATAGCATTTTTTTATCAATTAAAAAGAGTAATAACGCCCACGGTAGTGACATCTACGGTAGTGACTGTATGCACAAAAATGAGAAGGACCCAGTTGTGGACACGTCGATTTCAGTCAGCGACGAACGCTCCGCGTGCGTTAGGCGCGTAGCAAATTTCCGCTACATACGGGTTTCCTCAGGTTATAGGCTACGCGTAGCGCTATGAAATCTTTGGTTGGAATTGGAAATATATGGTGAAAAGCTGACCTGGCGACGTCGACAACTCGCTGTCATTTGTAGCATGTCGCTCGTATATAAAATCTCTAAGAAGTTAATAAGAGAATAAAGGGATAAAATCGATACTTAATACATCATTTCAAACAATAATTACGTTAACGAGTAAAAACCTGATCGGGATCGGCTGCCCGACTGAGAGAGGTAGTCTGGTGGGGAATCGGGCAGCGGCTGCTTGCGCCTGCGCAGCGCGTCGCGCCACCCACACATTGCTGTTCGGAAGTATGTCCTGAACCTGCGGCATAAAACACATTCTCAATACTCAATACTTTTTGGCATTCCTTAACCCTTTATACGACAGAATCAAAATTGTAAAGCAAAAATTACCACCTTACAACATCGTCTTTTGGCAGTTCTTTTCTTAACCAGAACCATTAGGACAATTGAGTCCTGAGGAGACTTGAACTCCCGACCTCAGTGATTATTGGCCGTTAAAGGGTTATGTATTACAGATTTTAGACTTACAAACTATAAACACATTATATGTACAAGGATAAGGCTATATGTATAGCGACGGTACGGTAAGAATATCTATTTTCTTAACCAACTCTCTTAATTAATCACAGTAGCGTAAATCTACTCATTAATTGTTCGAGTTTTGTTGTGAATTTTGTCGTATAACAAATCGAATCTTGTTGTTTTTGAAGCTGTTTATTTTAAACATTTTTGAATAAGAGAGATAAATGGCACTTAATTTTAATGAAAGCAGAAACGTCCGTTAATAAAATCTGAATATATTTTTTATGAAGCGAAAATTGAAAAATATATATTTTTATGAAGCGAACATTGAAAAATTAATTGGCTCGCGCGGGACTCTAAACCATATCTCCATGGACAATAAACACCTATCTGCTGGAAAGGCGTACAAAAAGATTACGTGAGAGATTGATGAATTAGATGACTATTTAATAAATAAATAATAAGTATTTTGTGAAACAAAGAAGACTCAGGATTCATGGGTCCATCAGTCATGGTATACATAGGCGAAGAACACACTGCAGCGAAAATCGCGGCGACGCGCGACTCAGCGATTTTCAACTTTGTACCTATGTAGAATCATCGATTTGTATAGAAAAATCGTGGGGTGGCGCACACTGGCGCGTAAATCGCGGCGATTTTTTCCGTGTAGCTGCGCATAGTAAAAAAAAATCGCGGCGACGGGCGATTTCAGTGTGTTCTTCGCCATACATTAGATCTATCGTGTCGTGTGGTGTCTATTGCGTCACACATCGAAAAGTTAAACATATTCAAATCAGGAAAACGCAACGCCTACTTACAAAATTATTCTAGTAATGAAAATGCGTCCTTGAAGACCTGTAACGTAGGTGCTTAATTTATTTACTTGAAGAATAATGGTCCCATTTTGTAGCTTGCAACCTTACGATTCATCATTCTGTTAACGACACAAGAGACTCGCACGGTCCGAAAATAACGTTTTTAATTAGATCTAATTTTTTAAATCCAATTTTTTGAAGCTCAAATACTCGCCAGGGAGAATATAACCTTTATTACAATTTGAAAGGGTCGTTGTGGTCGAGCGTAAAAGTGCATATTAAAGCTACATGGATTTTTAACCTGGTTAACTGTGAATTCGATAGTAGCCGAGCACTTTGCAGAAAATAATGTTTTAACATAGTTATCGTACTAGTGCATATCGATCGGGGAATGTTAGAAAGTTGGACAGAAATGGAACCCTACACTGAGCATGGTCCGACATGCTCTTGGCCAGTTTTTTTTAGGTTACGTTTGTTAGTCTGTCCCTCAGAGCAGACGACGAGGACGTAGCATCGGTAACAGAGAACTGAAGCACCTTTAGTAAGCCAGTCGCTTTGTACAAACTTACGAGCAGCACGTACATATCAACCAGCGCTAAGCGAACGGCTTACTAGAAGTGCTTCAATTATTTATTAGCGAAACCAAGTCCGGCTATTTATTTTAAAGTCCCAAGCTTGAAACGAATCCTTTAATCCAGACGCCGTCTACCACCGACCAAAGGAGCTCCGGTGGTGAGGGTTGCTGAAGCCCGCTGGATGTAGTCGGCGCAAGATAGGTCATAGTAGCATTTGTTGTGAGCGGCCTTTGATGAGCAGTAGACATTTTGGCTATTGATGGTGACTGATTACTGTTTAACAAAACTGCAAAGCCAAAGACAAAAAGTCTGTTGAAAGGCATTCCATTTCTCAACTAAACTGTTCTCCTATATTATATTATTCATTCTTGTAGCTTACAAACAGACGATGACAGGAGGATCTTTAGGAAAATTACTTGAGAGACACTTTGACGCGGAGATAAGAATGCCTAAATATCAATCTATTCTTAAAATTCATCGCCAGATTAAAATACCTTTTTCGAAAACTTTGAGTCGCGAAAAATAATAACGAAAAATATTTTCAATCATTGAAGAGTTTTGGATTCAAATGAAGGTAAAAAGGTACTAGAATGAGATATTATTTAGTACTCTATTTTTAGGGGTGGGATAAAATTATCTGATGATAAAATAAAACGTGTAAAACTAATGCATAAATATTTATCCTTAAGGATTTGAGTCCGGGGCCTTTTGCTTATTAGTCGTAAGAAAAGAAGGAGACCCTCGCAGAAACGAACTGGTATCGGAAAAGTAGGTTAGGTTAGGTTTGAACTGCGCTCCGCACAAAACTGAATTGCTGCCAGAAAAGTAGGTTAGGTTAGGGTTGACCTGCGACCCTTGGCCCGTGCAAATATTCAATGTTTGTAGTTCGACTTAAAAAAAATGTTTTTGTATTATAGTACTCGTAGGTGTCGTATCTGTTCGTACAAAACAATTAAGTGATGTATAACGAAATCCAAACAACAACTGACAACAGCCCTTGTAAAATAAGACTAAGCGCGGCTTTGATCAACAAAGCCCATTTTCCCAAAAAAGCTTCCGATTTAATGGATTGATTAATTAATGACAGGTGGGCGGTAGCAGATACTTTGATAAATGAGACAGGGCATTAAATCAGACGCAATCAATCGTTTTTATTTAAGGCTTCGTACATTAATACCAATAAATTCATCAAGATCAAACTGCTGAAGATTTTCAAAAAATATTTGGTGGCAATCACGCACCGGCTGACGTATGGATAGTATTGTGGGGGCACACGGTGGACTGATGACCTGAAAGACTGGTGAAGGTTCTACAGTCAGTCAGTCAGGTGGCCGTGGGCGGCAAATGACTGATCATGGCGGTGTTATTTGAGGATATAAAAGCTATGGTAGCATTGGTACCCGAGTGGTTCTGACATGCGCCTTTCAAGCAGAGGTTGTGGGTTCAAATCCTGGTTGGTACCAATAAGTTTTACGGAAGCTATGTACGAAATATAATTCGATATTTACGATAAGCTTTTCGCTAAAGGAAAAACATCATTTGACGACCGCTTTAGCTTAGTTGGTAGTGACCCTGCCTGCGAAGCAAGAGGTCCTGGGTTCGAATCCCGGTAAGGGCATTTATTTGTGTGAGCACGAATATTTGTTCCTGAGTCATGGATGTTTTCTATGTATTTAAGTATTTGTATCTATTAAATATATCGTCGTCTAGTATCCATAACACAAGCCTTATTGAGCTTACTATGGGGCTAGTTCGATTTGTGTAAGATTGTCCCCTAATATTTATTTATTTATTATTTATTATCATGAAGAAACCTGTAACTTCCGCGAAAAAATTCAAAGGTCTGTGAAGTTCCCAATCCACAGTGAGCTAGCGTAGCTACGTACAGAAGTCTCTCTAACAAAACTGAGATTCTGGTCCGATCGAATCCTACCATCTCTCTCTGTCGCATAACGCGTGCTCTTTCTGATAGCTGGCTGACCCCCTCCACGGGGGCAGGATTTGGTACTAGTACACGCGCGGCGAAATCGCGGAGTGAGCCACTCCTGGCTAAAGTAAGACTTTCGTTAAAGCTAAAGCGTTGGTTTAAGCGCTCGAATTGCCCTATAGCGGACCAAAAAATACAGCCCTATAATGACGGAGAGAATGGACAGACAGCAGGCGCTTAGTAATAAGATCCCGTTGGGTAATTAAAAACATACGTAGTACATACATATATACATACGGTGCTAAAATCAGAACCCTCCTGTTGTTGCTACGCAGTAATTCTTGTTCAATAATACATCAAGATCCAGTCAAATAGAAATGAGACTAAGAAAGTAATTAGAAGTTAGGAAGCAATTTTATGTTTGATTGGGTGGGACCTATGTTATTAGTTTTTTCCAATTCTGGCCTTGAAACAATTAGAGTCAAGAAAACTCGGCCAGACTTGGAAAAGTACATTTAACGTTGAATATTCATTTAGACAGAAAAGTTCCTTAATTTCTCCTGTGGAATATTTTGTGTTTAAAGGGGATGGGCTCGCAGGATTACAGGGTTGAAATGGCAGTGGGCAGGCTATATAGACCGGAGAACGGAAAACCGTTGGAACAGTAAAGTCCTAGAGTGGCAACCACGCATGTTAGCCCAGCGTAGGATGGCCCCAGACTTGGTGGACAGACGACTTCGTGAGAGTAGCGGGGAGCCGGTGGATGCGGTTAGCTCAAAACTGCATTTTGTGGGAATCTATTGGAGAGGTTTGGTGGTACAAGGGAAAGTCGAAGGCAAAAGATCTCGGGGGCGGTCTCCATCACGGTGGACAGACCTCATCAAATCTGTGACACATTCCAGCTTAAATGTTAACTCTCACCAAACATAGAGATACATGGCGCCGCATCACAAGAGAAGCGATGGCGCAAGACTCGACCAAGACATAACCACGACCACTCTGCCAAGAGTGCGCGACTCAGAAGAAAGATTAGAGAGATCTGTGTCCAGAATTGGACGCCCGTAGTTGAGAGATAGAAAAGAGATGGGTACAAAGGACTGTGGTCATTATTTTGTTCGAGGTAGGTATTCTAAGAGAAGGAATAATTTTCTATCAGTCAGAGTTTCTAGTGTAAAACTATTTTGTCTGAGTCGGGAAAGTAAGGCTTATGTTTGTACATTTCTTCAACGATAACTAGAAAACATCCGATCCGATATCCTTACTTTCTGAAATGTTGTTAAAGAACAAAGTTCTATACAATCTTTATGCTGATATATGAGCAGTATCGGTGCTGGGGTTACGTTTAGAATCCCTAAACTAATGGTTGAGCTATATATACACTTCCTGAGTCTGTCAACCCCCAAAAATTTGCAGGGATCTCGACAAAAATGTGTCCATAGAAGTGAGGCGGTTTAAACGCCCGATTTATGACTCAAATGCGACCTGTAGAGGAGAACAGCTGCAGCTATTCCCGAAAGCATTTCTGCCTAGACTGAAATGGAGAAGCTTCGCTCGATTTGCTCACTTGGTCAGGCCCCTTGACCGCAACGTAATCACTGAATATTTATTGAGACAGAAAAAATCGTGGATTTCCCTTGGGACATATTTTGTGAGATTAATATCTCATGTTTTTATAGAGATGCGGTGACACGGAAATAGCTATTTCTGCAAAAGAAAATACCGTATGTCGTAATACACGCCATTTCACACAGGTTTAAAAATTGAGAATGTTTCTTACTGTCAAATATGAAGTTATTTCTAACCTATAACTACGTTAGAAAATAATTTATTTTCAATGTTACTTATTTATCTACATTGGTAATCTACCATGAAGACTAAACGATAATTTTAGATGGTACTATTTTTCCCTGATTTAAGGCTTTCTTTGTCAGAACAATTACAATAACCTATTTATAGCATCTTATTTATAGATTCCTATTAAACCCAAGCCTATTGTAAACCGAAAATAATTTATCCAATTACCCAAACCCTATCAAAGTTTGAGGGTCCGATGGCCCTCACGCAGGCAAAGTTATTTCAGCGTGGGAGTACACAAATCGACAAATGTACGAATTCATTTTGTAAAATACAACCACATCGTTTTTCCCTAATATAGCCGCATTCAATAAACTGAGGCCGATAGAATTCATTGGGAAATGCATTCAATTTGGAGTTTTGAACAGCGATGAATAAAAACGTAGTCGTACCGTTTCATACGTACCATTTTAACGGTTTTCGGGTGTTTTCATAAAATGCCTTTTGTAATATTTATTCAATACAAAAATTATGCTTGGCTGTGGGCTTCGCCGCAAAAAGAATGGAGATCTAAATGAGTGCCAAGCCCTATGCAAAATCCAAATATGTATTTATAGGAACAAAATAACATTATGAACAAGTATTAAACTCTATTTCTTTGCTTTATTGGATACCTATAACAGTTGCTGTTATTTAAAAATGTGAGATCTTAAAGTAGGTCAGATTTGACTTGGCCAGTTTTCATTACATCAGTCATTTTATAAAGTTATTCGACATAATATATTATACATATATATTTTTTTTAATTCTGATAAAAACTTACACACAATTACCGACCTGCCATAATTTTTCTTTGAGTTACAGAGGTATAAATGTTCACAAACTGTTAAACCTTATGTTCTATTAGTTTTATCATGTTAACCCTTATGTTAGGTTTAGTTTAATGAGCGTTCGAGGGATGGCTCCGGTGGTTCTAATTTTATTTAGTTTAGTTCATAATGTCAGGGTAGATGTCACGAGTTGTGAGAGTAGTATTTGTTTCGTATCAATAGAGGCCTCCGGCTGTCCCCTCTTTGTAAAGATTAGTTCGTCGTCGGAATATAGATGGCGGTAAATGTCCGTGTTTTAACCATATAACTGTAAGGGAATTCCTACCTTCCGCAGAGCCCGATAAAGGGCGGTGTCACGTCTGGAAACTAGCGAACGGTTGTATATTCAAAATTATATAAGGGTTTGGAATTTCCATTGCTAGGTCAGTATCAAATAATTAACCAACCAACCAACAAGTGTAAGGTAACAACAAGTGTAAAGTGTTAAAGTGAAATATACCCTACGAAGTACAAGTGAAGTTTAGTTTCGTCCAAAATGTACGAACGGGATTCCTTCAAACCGGATTAATCGGCTGGGCCCTGAAGTGGTAGGCGCGAGTGTGTGCGGCCACCACCTTCAAGAGGAGCCAAAGTTTTGGAGACTTGGTGCCAGTACCAAGCGGCGACACCAGTTAGCGGAACTGTGGTCGCAAGTTGGAGCCAGGAGTCGGCCCCAGACGACGTCCTGCAGCAGCAGCCATCAGCTCCCAAGGAGTGGAAGGAGGGGAGGTGCAGAGAGAGGAAAGGTATCAGTTGCAGTGGACAAAAGCGAGTCTGTCAGTGTTCGTTCCTTAGTGCAGTGTGTCAAGCGAAATTGAACCTTATTTAAGATGGTGATAAAACATTAGAACGGTTACTTCGAGATATAGAGGTAAAATTCATCTATTTCGAGTTATAGAGGTAAGAAATGTACTAAATGGTCTTGTAGGGAGTCATTAGTAACTTCGACTTATGGAGGTCTAATATTTCGAGTTATGGAGGTTTTGTTGCTTGAAGGGAAGGGAACAGGATTTTATTTCGCGTTATAGAGGATTTCGTCTTATTGAGGTTCGACGTATCCAGGTTCCACTGTGGTATATAATGTTTTTTATTATTTCGGTATATCTTTATTTTCCTAGATTAGGCTTTTTACAATATATATATAAAAAGTTAAATACAAAATGAAATTACAAAATATGATGTTTTTTATTATTATTATCGATCTTATCGAGGTAAAAACACTTTTAAATTATATAAATTAAAGCTTAAGTGCGCTATGGCGACACTGCCACCTAGCGACACTCGTTGGAAGAAGAGGATAGTAACAGCAATACAAGGACAGATGGTGCTTTCTTCAACGCCCATACAAACGGCACCATTCCCTTAGTGTCCTGCATCGCGCTATAGACGTGTTTATAACGCCAACTTTACATAGACCACTTTCAACCTTCGGATATCGGTCCCCAGGCTAAGGCATGCAGAACTGGGAAATTTTAGTTTGGAAGTACCGGGAATTCGCAGTTTTGCACGCCCTACCCCAGGCACAATACCCGCCTGGAGAGAGATCTCTCTATTGTCCTCTATTCTACAGAGCCTTTTTAACTTTTTCATCCGTTCGAAGTTTTTGTGTGTTAATTGGTTGCAGTAAGATGAGTTGACTGCCGTCGATCTCTTGAAATGCCCGTAAAAAATATTATGAACGGCCAGACATTTCGGGACGCACTTTGGGCCTCGTGAATAATTCAGTGTCTCGGGACCTATACAAATATTGTTTGTGTTGGGCATTTAGATTTTTATTGGTCTTACCAACACTCCGGTGAGCAATTTTAATTTTCTCGATCAGATCACACGTTTTTCTGTTATATGAACAGCCTAAATGTGAGCCGAGGTATGCGTGAGGTGCGGGAAGTCTTAATATAAAGGAGTAATAGAGGTAGTCGGCTCAACAGAAATATATCGAGATAGGTAGAGAACTAGTTCGTCGATTTGTATGAGAACCAGGCGTGTAACGTTTTTCGCTTGGCGTTTGACGTCAAAAATGTAATTAAGTGATGGAAAACATAAAGGCCGTAGCAGGATAAGGGAAGAAAAAATGCCCTTGAATGATTAAGAGCTGTTTATTTTTTCTATAGTTGCTTTCATTTAGTTGTATAATTGTGCAAAGTTTGGTTGAAAAATTCCCAGTGGTTCAGCCGGGAAAAAATAAAAACAAAATTTATGAAATTTCACGTATCTCTAAAACTATAAATCTTTATCATAATATCTTTAATTCATTTTGGTAAATTGATAGGTATGTATGCCTTAAAAGAAAATTGAGTCTCTATCTTTGCAATTTCTGTAAAAAACACGTAAGTCAAAATTTCAAAAAAAAGTTTTTTTGATACCTGAAGGAGTGACCACTCTAAGTGACATTTCTAAAAAAGCCTTATTTAACGATCTGTCAGTCATATAAGTTTGACGGTTAAAATCGAAAAGCAACAGTGTCAAAATTAAAAAACTATGTTGGTCGGATTCTGTTACATTTTATTCTTATACTATTCTAATCTAATACAGCCAAAGAACTTAAAAATAAATCTTCTTTGTAAAAAATTAAAAATAAATCAATTATTGACATTCCCATTATATTGGCTTGAAAATATACAGGGTGGTTTTCGATAATCTGTACATATGAAAAGGGGTGAAATTTCGGCCAATTTTATCGGTAAAACTGATTTTAATTTTTGTTTGTGGTCATTCGTTTTTTTTTTTACAGATTTTTAAACTTTCAGTGAAATTTTCGGCAGTACATCTGTTTGCCACGGTATAACTTTTGAACTAATTGCTTAAAATTGTAAGAAAAAATTGCAGGGTCATGGCAATAGACACGTTATTTAGTAGCAATAACAAACCACCGACTTGAAGAAAAACTCGTCAAAAAAAATTATAATTGTGAAAAACGGCTGCAAAACTTCAGTTTTTTTTACGGAAAACACCGTTTTTCTCGAAAGTTTGCGAATATTGTGACCATTTTTTCATGCTTATCTTCGTTTAGCACTTAATTGTGATCTTACAAACATTTTTTTCTTACAGCTTTGAACAATAAGATCAAAAGTTATATTGCGTCAAACAGATGCACTGCCCAAAATTTAAAAACAAACTGCAAACTGTAAAAATCTGTAAAAAATTTTTTTTTGCCCAGAAACAAAAATTAGTCATTTTTACCGATAAAATTAAATGGAATTTCACCCCTTTTAATATGTACAGATTATGGAAAACCAGCCTGTATTTGTATTAATTGTCGCCTTTTAACTTATAAAACCTTTTTTTTTCAAATAGGTAATCATCATTATTTCTAATTAAGCCTTACTTATCGTTTCACCAGATATATTCATTCGTAGGTAGGGTGTTGTTCACACATTGCCGCAATTGTGTACTACCTATCGCACGCAAGATATTTGTCAAAAATTATTCAGCCTGCCGAAATTCTTAGTGGACCTTTTTTGAGAAACGGTATTAGTGTTACCGTTAATGAAGATAGCGATAGTGATTAAAATAAGAAGTAAAAGACATTTTTAAGTTGATACATATACGAGTAAATGCCATAAATTTATTTTATTTTTAGTTCTTAACAAAGAATATTTATGTTTAAGTTCTTTGGCTGTATTAGAATTGTATAAGAATAAAATGTAACAGAATCCGACCAACATAGTTTTTTAATTTTGACACTGTTGCTTTTCGATTTTAACCATCAAACTTATATGACTGACAGATCGTTAAATAAGGCTTTTTTAGAAATGTCACTTAGAGTGGTCACTCCTTCAGGTATCAAAAAAACTTTTTTTTGAAATTTTGACTTACGTGTTTTTTACAGAAATTGCAAAGATAGAGACTCAATTTTCTTTTAAGGCATACATACCTATCAATTTACCAAAATGAATTAAAGATATTATGATAAAGATTTATAGTTTTAGAGATACGTCAAATTTCATAAATTTTGTTTTTATTTTTTCCCGGCTGAACCACTGGGAATTTTTCAACCAAACTTTGCACAATTATACAACTAAATGAAAGCAACTATAGAAAAAATAAACAGCTCTTAATCATTAAAGGGCATTTTTTCCTCCCTTATCCTGCTACGGCCTTTTCCATTTCATTTGGAAATATTTGAACAATTAATTATGCCATGATCAGATTTTCAAATCGGGTAATAATATTGACAGCAACTGAAGTTAACGGCGTGCAAAATAGGTCGCCGCCACTTATTTTTAGCACGCGAGGTACATACACGTTTTCCTTCTATAGGTAGTTTCACGAGAGTTGAGGCCACGCACACAACAACACTGTCATGTAATGACAGCGAATTATGCATTAAACAATTTTAGGCAAAACGCGATTTAATCAGTTGAAGAATTGGGCTTACGCCATTTAAATATAAAGTTTAGGCAAAACACGATTTGGTCAGTTGAGGAATTAGGCAGGTTATCGAATCAGACAGTCTACTATATAGAAAAAGAGCGAAATAGTCTGCAAGTTACATAGCCTTTATGCCACTGAAGATTGAAGTTTAGGCAAAACGCGAATAAGTCATATTGCGTTTTAGGCAAGCGCAGCGTAGCCTAATCCATAAGGTCTTAGAAAATATTAAATGTTTTCAATCGCGATTATTTATGACAAAATCATTGATATTATATAATCAACCGATTGAAGTTTTAAAAGGAGAAACTAATATTCATTTTATTGCATGAAGTGGAATACGAACATTCAGCGGCAAGTCTGTACACATAGACATATGAAAGCATTTTTGCATAACCTGAAGCAGACACTTCGTTCCCTTTGCGCACTCGGTCAACAAGATAGAACCTGCACAAAGCTTTATCCTTAAAAATATTACCCATCTCATACTCTTTACACTTTTACACAACATTATAACCTACAATAAAGATTTTATGCGCATACATAATAAAACGAGCCGTAACAGAAAAACGCTGGATCCGGAGAGATAGGGAGCTAAATTAGGAAAAGCCTTGTTTACTTCCCGAGAGCGCAGAGATATAAAAAAACCACTAACAATGTTCCTGATTTAGTGCGCACTTTTATGTTTCACTTAAAGATAAATCTTATTTTCAAAAAAATACGGTCCAATTTACAAGTAGACAGTGTATCGAAATACGAGTTTTTGGAAGTTTCATAGAATACCATGTAAATATTTGGCATAGTATTTCTAGTAAGTAATAATAATAATAAGAGATGTTTTCGTTGTTTGTCGTGGCAATGCATTACGGCTCAAGGTTCATGTTTATGCGTCTTTTACTGCCTATGCTTTAGGACTGGATTACATGATGACAGCTGGTGTCCTGAGTAAGTAAGTAGCTGGATCATCGCTCACAAATATCACAATACGGTGAGTTATTGCAACGACGATACAATGGGATGGGATATGAGTGTCGTATTTACGATTTGTTTAAGGAAGACGTGTTGTATTTACTATTTGTATAACCAAAAGCATAGCAAATAGCAACTAAAGGTGTTATATGCCTGCAAAGAAACTGCAATCCAACTTTTTATAGAATACCGGTGTTTACCAGAATACACCCGCTGATGCGCTCGCAGCAACAAGCACGGTGCGCCGACGCAGCAGTACGTGACCCCGTGGTCGACGATTCCACAATTGTGAAATCACACGTTACTTTTGGTTCACACATCGTCCATTAGTCACCTATCTTTAGACATAACTTAAACGTAATTTCATATTGTAATTCCATATTTCCTTAATTAAAGGAATTTTCCAGCATTTTCTGGTTTCTCTGAAATCCTCCGACTCCCAGCCTATATATTTGGCGCAGTTGAGAGACGTACCTCGCGGGCCGGTTCGCGAGCGCGGTATCCAAATTTCCAAAATCGAAATTTCGCGCTCCGTTGACGCGTAGACGGAACCACGGTCACCACGTCGAGAGCAGTCACACCGGTCGCCACGTCGAGGGCGGAACCTACGTGCTGAGGGCGGAGGAGTATCCAGACATCGATACTGCAGAGAACTGGAATGTATTTGTGAGTACCTCAGAATCGTTCTAGAGTGGCTTGTTAAGGGGAAGCATATTTTTCCGTAGTGGTTTAAAGTAAAGGTCAAGATTTTCCATCCACGGCAATCGAGTACCCCTAGTGTAGGTAGAAATAATAGATATAGAAATTTAGACGAAATCAGAAATATAAATTTAGATTCGAGTTCTGACTCAGATTCGTCTCAGGTAAGCAATATGGCTCACTTGGACGACATTTTCAAGGCCCTCCGCCTATTACCCGAGTTTGACGGTAACCCGAACGTACTCACGAGGTTCATTAAATTATGCGATCAGATGGTAGAGGAATACGTTCGCCCGAATCAGGACCTAGATAATTTTGGGTTAATAAACGGTATACTTAATAAGGTAACTGGGCCCGCCGCCCGCTTAATCAATGCGAATGGGGTCCCAGACACCTGGGAGGGAATCCGTAAGTCTCTAGTTAATAATTTTGCTGATCAACGCGACGAGACTTCTTTATACAACGATCTCGCGTTGCTATCTCAGGGGAATACTAGTCCTCAGGAGTTTTATGAAAAATGCCAGAACCTGTTCAGTACCCTAATGACGTATGTTTCCTTACACGAAACGGTTAAAACTACAATTGAATCTAAGCGCGATTTGTATAAGAAATTGACCCTGCAGGCCTATGTACGGGGTCACAAGGACCCTCTTGGTTCGCGTGTGCGCTGCATGCGGCCGGAAACTATAGAAAAGGCATTGGAGTTTGTACACGAGGAGATTAATACGCTATATTTACAGCAACGCCACGATCGCTCAGAAAAGCGATCCACTGATTTTCAGCCGTCTAAAATACCGGTAGGTAACATGCCGGTTGGCTTTAGTATGCCACCACCCAGACAGCCTTTGTTCAGTCTGCCCGGTCCATCCCGGCCGAGCCCTGTACAATCATACTTACCTCAGTCCTCTCAGCAGGCTCCACCTATGTGGAAACCGAATTTCAATCGACCTCCTTTAGGCCCTACTCGCACTCAGCAGATGTTCGGGGCGCGACCCCCTGACTACAACCCACAGGAGAATTCCTTCAGGCCCAGGCAACAGTTCCAAGGTAATGGAAATAACGCCCCACGCCCGATGAGTGGCGTAAGTCATTATGTTGCTAAGCAACTACCTCCTCAGAGTTGGTCTAATTTCAGGAACCCGCCACCTACTAATCATTTTGACTATAATGCCTACTACGACGCACCTGAACACCAACTTCAGTATCCTGAAATCTCATATCCAGACCCCAGGGAGGCACCTGAAAAGGCTGAAAGCTCCTCATCTCATCCCGAGGATTTTCAGGAGAGCTCAAGGTCAGGCAAACCAAAATAGAACTTAACCTACAGACACAACGTCAATTACCATACATTCAGATAAATAACCCGCCGTTAAAGCTATTAATAGATACCGGGGCTAATCAGTCATTTATAAATCCCGATTCGGTTAGTCGATACTTTCCCACCGTACAATGGAAATATGATCCGTTCGAGGTAACAAATGTCCGCGCTACTACGCGAAACGATTACTCGGTAACTTTGCCATGCTTTCCGGAGTTTAAAGGTCGTAACGACGTAACATTCTTCGTGTATAAATTTCATAATTACTTTGACGGGTTAATTGGTTTGGATTTATTAAACGAATGGGAATTTAGATTATGCCGATGCCATAAAGTATAATGACGCCATTAGGACTCTCCAAAGTAATGAACATACATTACAATCAGAATTTAACAATCATATTAGTCTATCGAAAAAAATGGATGCTGCAACATTCGCAAATTCTAGATAGCATAGTAACGAACCAGGAGCGAATAGCTCAAGCCGTAACACACGCAATTCAGAGCGAAAAGAACGCTGAGACAGAATTAGTTAAATTCGCGCATCTGGCTCAATATATGCTTATTCTAGGTGACAATTTGGATAATTTGTCAGAAGAATTAGATAAGTTAGGTAACGCATTAGCTTTTATACACGCATCAAGTATACCCCACTCGATGCTGAGCTTTTCTGCTCTTAGAAGTATGTTAGACAAGTTAAGAATCCTCTATCCTAAGGATGAGATTCTCGATATAGATCTTAGGGAGTATTATGACCTCATTAAAACTGGTTCATATTACGTAGATAGGCAAGTAGTGTTAGTTTTTAAGGTGCCGATTGTAGTGGACAGAATTTACGATCTATACAAATTAGCTTTGGTACCTAACAGGAATCGTCAGGTCGTAATGCCTCCTTCCCCTTATATAGCAATTCATGAACATGATTCTGTGTACATGGAGGCAGAATGCCCGAAGGTAAAATCCTGGCACCTCTGCGAAGAACAATTCAACAGAAGGATACAAGATCAACCGGACTGCACCTATCAGCTCATCGTGTCGCAGCAGCTCAAGCCATCATGCCAGCTTTCCAGGATATTCCTGACCAAACCCGCGTTACAACAATTGGACAGCAAGCAGTACGTAATAAGTCTACCAGGACCGACTAAAGTACGGATATCTTGCGGCCAGGAGCAATTCAGAACTATCCAAGGAAGCTTCCTTGTCACCATTCCGCTTAAATGCACCCTGAAGACTCCAGATTTCACCATCACCAATGCCAATGATCTGATTGAAGGTCACCCTTTAAGAATTATTCAAATTCCGGATACGTCTTCAGCGGATGAAATAGAGGCTCGAGAACAAGCTCCTTCGCTTACATTGAACTCTATCAACCTGGAAAACCTGCACATCAGCGACAAGAAGATATCCACCCAGTTACCCGTAAACCTGGACCAGAGCGGCCAATTAAGCCTATACCACACCACCATACCGGTGTATCTCATAATTGTCATCGCCTTCGCGCTTACCACCACTATAATGGGTCGCCGTCTCCTCACGAAACAGCATCGACCAGAACCAGCTAATGGACCCAGCAATCCAGAAGTAATTTACCAGATACCAGAGGATCCAAAAGCACACCCCAGGAACATACAGATTAGCACTGGCTCGACAATATTCTCAAGGACTCTCGAATAATTGCCAAGCTGAGGATGGAGGTGTTATATGCCTGCAAAGAAACTGCAATCCAACTTTTTATAGAATACCGGTGTTTACCAGAATACACCCGCTGATGCGCTCGCAGCAACAAGCACGGTGCGCCGACGCAGCAGTACGTGACCCCGTGGTCGACGATTCCACAATTGTGAAATCACACGTTACTTTTGGTTCACACATCGTCCATTAGTCACCTATCTTTAGACATAACTTAAACGTAATTTCATATTGTAATTCCATATTTCCTTAATTAAAGGAATTTTCCAGCATTTTCTGGTTTCTCTGAAATCCTCCGACTCCCAGCCTATATATTTAAGGTATCTACATCAGCTCCAAAGGAGGAGAGGCCTTTTGCCCAGCTATAAGACACATCAATAACAGATCATTTATTTAATGAAAACATACTAAAAAAATGTGCTGTAAAGATAAACTTACAGTATACAGGGTGTAATCGTTAAGTGTAACCAGGCTATTATTACGTACCTAAATATAACAGATATTCGAAAACTTTAAACTGATATGGAAAGTACGTTACCCAATAAGTAAAATCACATTAATACCTTTTCTTAAATAATAGTAGTAATATTAAAAATATTAACGACGACCGCTTTAGCTTAGTTGGTAGTGACCATGCCTACGAAGCAAAAGGTCCTGGGTTCGAATCCCGGTAAGGGCATTTATTTGTGTGATGAGCATGAATATTTGTTCCTGGGTCATGGATGTTTTCTATGTATTTAAGTATTTGTATCTATTAAATATATCGTCGTCTAGTATCCATAACACAAGCCTTATTGCGCTTACTATGGGGCTAGTTCGATTTGTGTAAGATTGTCCCCTAATATTTATTTATTTATTTTATTAAGTTTAAACGCTCCCATACATTTAGTATGACATTCCTTGAGGCTGTAATTTCCCTACCGTAATTGGGATATTTCTGGTTTTATTAAAATGAAGTTATTGATGTGATTTTACTCATTGGGTAACGTAATTTCGACATAAGTTTAACGTTTCCTGATATCTGTTACATTTACTGTATAATCGCTTGGCTACAAGTAACGATTACACCCTGTATATTTTTATAATTAATAATAAAATAAATGTATAATTAAAAATATTAGAAACGGGCAGTTGCCGGGCAAATATTTTTACTTGCCTTAGTCTGACATCAAATGGACTAGTTCAATAAGTAGGTAACTAATTAGCTAAGTCTTCTCTTACCGGAACGTACAGAGGTTGTCTGGGCATTATGACCTTATTTGTATAAGTTGACCTATATTAAGGAAACAAAAGACTGCGTCATAAAGAATTAGAATTCGCTCTGCCTTTTATTATCAGCGCAACTGAGCTCTAGCTTTTTACGAAAAATCAGGATTGATGGATGAATACTCATCCAGATAAAAATAAAAAAGAAGATAGAACCTTCTCTATAAAACAAAAAGGCCATCGAACGAGCAAATCTGAAGAAAATTTTAGACTCGTGGAGTAAAAAATCCATAATAATTTTATCTGAAAACGTTTTAATCTTATCTTTAGTTTATAACCAAGCCTTATTAGTTAAGCCTTTATATTTTTTTGAGATGAATCAAACTCTTCTTTTTAGCTCGGCTGTTATAACTTTATAAGTCCTGATTAAAAAGGTATCTACAATGTTCAATAATATGCCCCGATGGATTTTTATATAGTATTTTATGCAACAGTTGTATAAGTAGGCTCAAAAAATGTCAATATCGCAAATAGAGACGCCGTGAGCGTTTTTTGACTGAATTATACAACGTTGCATACAATACTTTTTCTACGATCAGGTTTTAGAATATAAAATACAAAATTAAACATAGCGCGCAAACAAGGCAAATATGACATATGACTGTAAGTATGTACATATGGTAAACTTTTTTTTAATTTGACGTAGGTATACTCGCTAGTGACACGCAGTGACGATATTAAAAATATTTTTTTTATGTTGGTATCAATGAATTTAGTTCGGAAAGTTTTGTTTTTCTTAAAAACAGCAGGAATTTATTCGTCTGTTAAGTTGGTAGTTGTGTATTTTTATTGTAAAGTTAGTATTAAACGCGTAAGCCTTGACCTAAGTTTAACCTAGATTTAGAAGTTTGTGGCTGCTAGCAGTATTTTTAGCGATTTTTAAAACACTGGTGCTGTTCAGGGGAATATAGTATAGATTTCTCTGAACTCATGTTATTACGTACAGTCAAGGAATTTAATTTCCTACCCTTTTCATTGAAATGTTGTTAAGCATTCACAATGCATTAAGGTTTAAATTTCTATTTCAGTAATAGTATTTAAATGTCAATACGTATTATTTGTCACTGCATATTAAAGATAACCTCTTTGCGAAGTAATTTGCTCATCTAATTACGAATACGTGTCAGTTGGTGTCAGTGTCAATCGAGAACATTTTAAAATAATTCCGAATCCAGACTCCGGAAAGTCTACCACAAACGTCGATAATCTAAATTTCGTTATCTGCGTTCCTTTCATTCGAATATTACAAGAGCGAGAAAGATGGACTTTCTTCGAATTTCGATTCCGCGGTTGTCGACCTTTTTTGATAGTGCCTTGACGTTCCAAATTTCAGTTCACCATGTCAACGTTGTTAATCTGTTACCTAGTTACTGACACAAAACAATGCGTGTGATATGTCAAAGTAACGTCGTAGTCTAGCTAGCTCTTATGATGACAGTATGCTATACGATATTGGACCTTAGGTGGGTTGGAAATTAAATTCCTTGACTGTACCTATGTTCTTATATTAGTTTTCGTGACCAAGTAAAAGACACGTAAAAGTACAGGAGTAGAAAAAAACATTTAATAATATCATTAATTCGATAGTGTGTATTGGATGTGTGTTGCTGTTTAGGATAGTGTGAGTGTTACTAGTACATAATGTAGTGGCGTGGTGTAAAAAATATAATTGGGCAAGCCGGGCAAATTTGGCGTACATTTTCCTTAAGAGCTGTAGAATAAGGTGCTCAAATGCCTGCTATTAGGCAAGCTGGTAGGAATCTTTCGACGAATAGGAGTTTTTTCGACGCCACGCTACTGCTAGTATGTTCTCAGGCTGTGCCCCTACGTAGCACCTATATCAAGAGATACCAATCAGCCCTCTTTATAATGTAGAACATGCTACGATGCCTACGGCGTAGCCGATAACCAGGGGGCGTAGCGCTAACTAATCGGTAGTTTACATGACTAGCTCCAGATAGCATGATATATGTAGTCATGCAATTTGAATACTGCGAGGCGATTTCACTATTTAGGGCTATTAGATTAGCGTCCGTCGACAGTCGGCGTGCAAACTGACATCTATACACCGACTGCACGCAAACTACGTAGTGATTGCGAAGTATTGAAGCAATTACTGGAGACTTAGGAGTGAAAACTACATCCAAAAGCCGGTCAAGTGCGAGTCGGACTAGCTCACCCACTGAGGGTTCCGTAAAAACTTGTAATATGTAAATAGTTCAAGATAAACTGTATTCAGAGACAAACTTTACTTTGTTGTTGTAAACTGTTTTTCCCGAAACACCGAAATACATCATTTTTCATCACACTTGCTCGAAAATGGTGTCATTACACGTAGGTTCTGCGGGCCGTAAATGACCTATTACGCCCTAGGGCGTAATGGTTTTCTTTTTAAATTTTAAACGATGGTTTTGTTTTACTCTTATTTGTCGTGTTCAAAGGAAATGCCAATTTACTTTTTTAACTTTTATCACTGAAATATTTATTTAAAGAGAACTGTTATTGCAAATACATATAAACACATATTTCTGTTACATTAATTTAATGTTTAAATAGTGTATTTCAGTATTTTGCATATATAAAACCAACCGTTTTAGGTCTTTACCGTTATGGTTTCCGAACGTGACTTGATAAGTATTCGCATTGTCTATGGATGTCACTAATGTCACTGTCAGTTTTACAATTTTATTTAGGTTAAGTAAGGTTATTTTAATTAGATTTCCTCACAAGTGTGATGAAAAACATTGTATGTGCCACGGGCAGTAAAGGAATTACCGCCCTTGATACACAATGTACTAATGTATTATGAATGAACCTGGAGTTAGATAGTTGATTGTCATTTATTTTAGAGGATCGGTCTGTTCGTTTTTCTACATGGTGGGTCCAGTAATAAAAACAAATAATTAAAATGCAGGTTGTACTCCTCAAATTGAACAACATTTTGTTCGGTGACTTTAAAAATAACTTTTGTCTTGATATTTAGTAAACTTCAAATAGTATATTACACAACTATGGTGGTAATATAAAGAAAGGCCGAGATCGCAGACGTTTGCGGCCCGAGCCGCAGGCGAGGGACGTAAATATGCGATCGAGGGCTTTCTTTATTACCACCCGTGTTGTGTACATCATTTTATGTCTACACTTGGCCAGAAAGTGGCAGGTGTATCTTATGTTTCAATCCAGGACTTGGTCTACTTGCATACCAAATTTCAGTTTAATACATTTAGTTGTTGCTGCGATGTTTAGTAACAAACATCCGAACATCTAAACATCCAACATCCAAACCTCCAAACAATTTCACAAACATTCACATTTAGAATATTAGTAGGATTTCTTAATCTCAATAATCTCTACAGAAAGATATATTTTGATGATGTATTTTGATTTGTATTTTGTCTACTGGACCATATCTACTCCAGTAGATATTTCAGTTCATATCTTAAACTGAAGGGAACCTGAATTAATTCCTTTGACCGTCTAAGCTTCGTATCTTCCCTTTGAACACGGATTAACCACCTCTACAGCTCTTATTGGAAAGCGACTAGAAATAAGTAGGACTAGTAAGGAAATTTACAACGTGGCAGTCAATTTCGTCTTTAAAATAATACTCACCTGGTTTCCCCAGTACCTATGGAGTTCTTCAAGAGGGGAGTGAATAATAAATAAATAAATATTAGGGGACAATCTTACACAAATCGAACTAGCCCCATAGTAAGCTCAATAAGGCTTGTGTTATGGATACTAGACGACGATATATTTAATAGATACAAATACTTAAATACATAGAAAACATCCATAACTCAGGAACAAATATTCGTGCTCATCACACAAATAAAGGGTACGTATCATAATATATACAGTCATTATATATAAGTTCAAAACACATATGTTCAAAATATATAAAATCAAAATGAATAATGTTTGAAAATCATAACAGGTAAAATCCATAATGTACGTTGTCCATAATGGTCGAAATATATACTGACGAAATGCATGTGTTTACAACTCATAAGTTCAAAATAAATAAAGTCTAATGATATAATGTTTATAAGGAATAATGGTCGAAATCCAGAACTTTTACAAGTGTACAAATTTTGACTATAAATAGCCGTGTACTAGAAAAATTAAGTATTTATTCCTTAAATACTTGTTCTTTTCAATTAAGTTGCGACGTTTTATGGTTGCAAGTGATCCTAACACGCTCCTCCTCGCTTCGCTCGTCGTCGCACCTAACCGGGTGCTCAGACCACATTTTAAAAAATTCAAGATTCTGAGTTATGTGAAAGTTTAAAATATTTGAGTTTTTGAGTCATTTGAACCCAAAAGTTAGGTGTGACGACGAGCGAAGCGAGGAGGAGTATGTTAGGATCACTTGTTACCAACACACGCCACAGTTAAATTACATTATATGTGGGCTCCATGATTCCAAATTTGATTATTCATTATGAAAACTGTCCTTGCAGATGACATAAATTAAAAAAAATAATGATTTTTGGTTTTAATTTCATACTGTACATAAAAATACAAACAAGGTAGGTATTTATTTTATTTATTTATTTAAACTTTATTGTACAAGAGAAAACTTATCTTACAAAATGCGAACTTAATGCCATAGGGCATTCTCTACCAGTTAACCTTAGGGCAAATCAGATAGCTTGTGGGCGATGCAACTAACGTAATTAAATTAAAATTAAAATTCAACTACATTACAAATAGTAGCAAGTAAGATTTATTTCGCTGTTACAACAATAGTTAAATATGTATAAACTTAAAGGCTCGGAGGTGACGCTATAATTAACTTGTATACCTGTGTTGCTTTTGTTCCAAAGCCCATTATATATTTTGACCATTATGCATTTCAAGCTTAGGAGTTGTGACCATTGTGAAATTCAACCGGTATATATTTTGACCATTATATATTATGACCATTATGAATTTAGAACTTATGAGTTTCGAACTTATATCAAACAACTTTATACATTTAGACCCATTATATATTTTGAATTTCTACATTTCGACTTTATTCTTTTGAACCGTATATATTTTGACTTTATATATTTTGATACGTACCCCAAATAAATGCCCTTGCCGGGATTCGAACCCAGGACCTCTTGCTTCGTAGGCAGGGTCACTACCAACTAAGCTAAAGCGGTCTAGCGGCGGTAAAGCGGCAGTGAATACAACTAATATTATAAATGTGAAAGTTTGTGAAGATGTTTGAATGTTTGGAGGTTACCCTTCCCTCCCCCTCTTTCTATTATTTGTTGTTATAGCGGTAATAGAAATATACGTTCTGTGATAATTTCTAGTCTCTAATAATTACGGTTTAAAAAAATACAACCCTGTGACAGACGGACAGCGAATTCTTAGTAATAGGGTTCCGTTGGTACCCTTTGGGTATGAAACCCTAATACTAGGGTTCCATTGGTACTCTTCGGGTATGGAGGGTACTTCTCTGCGATTTTATACCGTTTTGCTTGCTATGAAGCAAGCAATGGTAATGATACCATCGCCACTATTATTGGCCGTTTTATAAAAGCAATCAGGATCATTATTATAAAAATAGCAGAGGCACGCGACTTCTACAAGATAACCGAAAACGACTCCATAGTTTATAGGGAGCTCATCCATAATGTGGCGATGGTAATGATGCGATTGTTGCGACTGTTTAGTCGCAGAGAACTACCCTGGAACCCAAAAAAATTAACTGCTCTGGCACGCCCATTACTGATTTCTGAATGTTTGTTTCACAAGCCTAATTATATTAGGAGTGGGATTGACGCCTAAATAGTGAATAGCCCTACTGGTATTAAAGCAATTGCACGCACAATTTCCATAGATATGCGTCCTCACGTTTGTATATATTGCTATTAGAGAAGAGAATTTTGCTTAAAACTATCAACTATTCAGATGTCGCCAATAAGTGAGCGTTTCTCAAAACTTTCGCAATTTTTTTATTGTGCAATGTTCTGCCAATTTTATGTTGTTTCTACTTAGAATTACGAGCTTTTACATTCCCAGTGGTACATAAAATTGTCGCAATTTTTTTTTTCTATTATGGTACCGTTTTTCCATATACTTTGTATAACAGTAACACAAAGGAAAATTCCATTAAACCGTGGAAGCAAATGATGACCCGCTTTATGTTTGCATGAAAAACCCGACCGATTCGAATCACCTTAACCTCCGATAATGAACTATTGTACTAGTTCAGGGGTCGAATAGTATTAGCGATGACATTGATGTCAAAATTTGGATGTTGACTAATGTTGAATTTTACAACATAATATAGTCACATGGATTGGAAAATACTAAATTATCCTAACACAAAAGAAATAAACAATTTTTTTTTTAAATATGTATTTATGATACCACAAAGTTTAAAAAAAAACGATATTTTTTTATCGTCTTAAAGAAAAATTAAAGTCAATTTCGGAATGCTTAAATAACACTGAAAAAATAAATGTATGACAACTATGTGCTTTTAAACGCACTTTTTCGTGCTCAAAATGGCAAAATGCTATTTTTTTCATACATACTTAGTACAGCGATGGAACGGATGACGTCATCAGTTCCTACCGTTTTGTATAGAGCGTTTTCTATGCTCAGTACGATCTGCTACTTTTGATTACAATTTGTGGCTGTTATACTTAGACAAATGTACGAGTATTAGGTGTCATATAGATATTTGTTCCTCACAAATAGTAGAATCGATTTACGACACAAAAAAAATCAAGTCAACAGGCGAATTGTGAATATGCCGACTCATATCGCTCACTTGTTTTGTATGTATATCGTCGTCTAGTACCCATAGCACAAACGTTGCTTAGTTTGGGACTAGCTCGATTTGTGTAAGATTGTCCCCCGATATTATTATTTATTTATTTTATTTTGTTTTGCAAACAATGTTTTACATTCTGTACGGGACAAAAAACCCCAAATTAAAAGATGTTCGTAAGATACACAAAACCCTTCCTTTATTATTATTCGCATTCGGATCCAATCCGCGATCCTGTTTATTGGGGTCCAGTAATTACGGAAAAACCTCTGAGTAAATGAATTCTCTTTCCGGCTTTTATTTTAAATAATAAAACCCTACTATGTAATATTACACAAAAAATGTGAAATTTTGTAAAGATGTTTGTTGTTACCCAATAAATAATGAGGTACTACTTGAATGGATTGAGATTAAATTTGTCTAATAAGTAGATCAAACCGTTGATTAAAATAATATATTTTTCTCAAACATGCAATGAAATGTTGACATTACGTGCCTTATTATAGGCCGCAAAGTACCTCGTTTCCGGTGCGGTTTGACACTTGGCATGTAATGAAATTTCATACAAAATTGCTGGCTTTTTTTAATTTCCATTCGACATTTATTTGTGCCACGGCATCACGGCGTTCAGCCATTAAAAAAACAATAAACGAGGTTTGCTATATTTTGCAATTTTATTTATATAAAATCGACATCAACATACAAATAACACATTATAAACAATTTCCAATAATTTTCAAATGTAAATTTAACTACAAGAATACTCATTTACAATATTTCATCTAAATATTTGCGGTAAAAATGTATACTGAAATAGTTTTCGGGAAGGAAGTTGAACATGTTACATTCTGTAATTTTATTTTTTGTCTACTTTACTTTTAGCGTCTCTAGAAAATAAAGTTAGATTTTTTGGAGTGTTTTTAATATATTTCATTGCATATTTGAAAAAAACTGCGATTTAGCGAGGAAATGCTGCCAGCGTTCTCGGCACAATGACACAGGGGCCCATCTTAGAAATAGGTTTAGATATATTTTAGTTTCGGGTAGGTATATTTTAATTTTTACGTAAGGCTTTTATTTTAGGTGTATTTTGTTTCTACTTTAGGGTTTTAGTTTAGTTTAGGATAATTTATTGTTATTGTTATTTTATTGTTTATTTAGTTATTGAAGAAAAGCAATAAACACTAACACGTACGAGTATCCACTTGATCGGCGTTTATCCATCATAATGATACGGATGACCATCGCATTGGCCATGACCAATCAGTAGTAGTCTTAATAGATATTATGCACTTTTGTGAACCATACGACTCGGTAGACACATATGCATTAAATAATAACACTTATTTACTCACTTGGGGTTCGTCCAATAGTAAATGATATAGTCGACCATCGCATTGGCCATGGCAAGCCAGTAGAAGCTCAAGTAGACGTTTTTGACGTTGAATGTATAGTACAAGCTGGTTAAGAAAATCAGACACGAAGAACATTTACTTACTTGGCATTCATCCAATAGTAGATGATAGGGTTGACCATCGCATTGGCCATGGCCAGCCAGTAAAAGCCCAAGTAGACGTGTTGGACGTACTTCTTGTACAGGATAGACGGGTTGAAGTGTGTGTAGATGAAGTAGGACTGGTACGGCAGCCAGCAGATGCCGAATATAACTATCACTAGTATGAACATCTTCACGACCTGGAAATAAAAACATAAGTTAATACATTGGTAGTTAAAACAAAAGACCTAGAGGCAGAAGTAACAAAATTTGGTCAGACCAGATATCAGAGCAGCTGGACATACACCCACGGACAATGAATTCGGGTCATTTTCTATGTAATTGTTCATAGAAAATGACCCGAATTCATTTTCCGTGAGTGTATTTATCAGTACCGCACTCAACTAAGTAACGGAGCGTAACCAATTGAGACAGCTGGTTGATGGAATCAAAAGGGTCACAGATCCTCAGCAATGAGAGAACGATTGAGAAAAGAATACAATGGTATGTATGTAAACACTTTATTGCGACCAAATTGCGAAATAATAGTATGTGTTCAAAAGAGTACTTGACACTTTTAGATGGCGAGTTGCTCGCTCCTTCATACGAATGAAAAGCGGGTAATAGTTATTTACTTCCCCGACATCAATTATTTTGTTTGGAATGCGTTTTATTCCATAGTTCGATGTATTGAGTCGAAAAAAACTATATAATTATCGAACCAACTCACAAAAATTCACGAGAATCAGTTGAGAAATGCCGCTTCTAGAGGAGAACGCTGAGATGGGCTGGGCATATAGCTCAGAGAACCGATGCCCGATGGAGAGTCAAGGTTCTTGAGTGGAGACCACGAACCGGAAGACGCGTCGTACCTATGTCGCCCCCCCACAAGAGGGTCTGACGACCTGGTTAAGGCCACCAGAAGTCGGTGGAGGCAGGAGGCGTGCGACCGTTCGTTGTGGAGGTCTTTGAGGGAGACCTACGTTCAGTAGCAGACGTATCAAGGTTGAAATAATGATTATGATGAGAGGAAAACGTATGTCGTAGAACATAATTACGAAAGCATTCTTGCCCTAGCCAAAATGGAGACGTTTCGCTCACGCTGCGCGCTCGCTCGATTAAAATGAAAACTTATTATAATTATGAAAATTTCTCTTCCCACTAGTGTTACGAAACCGCCAAATATGGAACTTTATAAATATGTCGAGTAATTTAATCAATTTGGTATAATTAACCCCCGTGTAACTAACAAGATTAAAGCACACTGATGAAATAACGAGTGCAGAGCCAACGAATGAAGTTAAGCTTCGTTAAAATATCAATAAACATGCAATATGGTTATTAAATAATGTTGATCACACTGTATTTTAGCAGATTTTTTTAAATATAATGTATATTAAATTATAATATCGCATAATTATCTTAGAAATGGTTCTTGAATGAGACACGGGTTTGGGTACTTAAGTTTATTTAACTACACTGAATTGTATATCCGATTTTTATTTCGCATAATTATTCTGTAGTTGTACCGAAAAGAAAATCTTGAATGAATCTTTTATATTTTTTCTGAAATTTAGTGGTATCTGTAAACTAACTGTTATGTATAAAGTTGTTTTCGGACGAACAAAACATTGGCACACATAAAATTATTCCACAGTAAAGGGAACCATGAGAGACAAGTCATAGTCGCGGGGTCCATTACCAATAATAAACAATTTTTGGTTATGTTTATGCCAATTCCAAACCTTTCTCGTGAAAAGAAATATGAGGGAGCTTGAAAACCTAGCTAAACTAAAGCGGATGCTCGGCCGCCTAGGAAAATAAAATTTTGCATACATTCCGTGACGAGAGGTGGGCTGTATTATTCAACATTGCTTGACGTGATTTGTGCTGAATGCTGAAGTATGTTTCGCGATCACCTTTAACCTTTTAGTGCTTAGGCAAAGTATAAAGACAACCAAGTAGTACGACTTCGGCCGTTTAGGAGCGTGCGACACGTATTTACACAGACGCACGACGCGCGTCTGTGTGAGTGCATTCCATACTGTGGCAGGGGCGCGCAGGGGCAAATGCTTGCCTGTGGTGCGTCCGTACACGGCGCGCACACATGCGCGCTCCCGATGTACCTTTTGTTGGAAGAAAAACTACCGTATACCGTGCCTTAGATGAACAGGGCCAGAAGTCACTATAACATAGTTTTTTAATACAAATAAATAATAAAACAGTGTCTCATTTTGTTGCGGAATGTACACTTACTAACACACGTGTAAATAAAAATCGCCAGTCACTTCACTACGCGCTACGTAACGAATTGTTAGTGGGCATTTAGTGGGTTGACAATATCACGATCGTAAAGATACCTACATTTAAAGACTGGTTATATGATGGTTATTTAACAGTGGAAAATGTCTATATAAAGCCCTAAGAAGTCCACGTTGCTCTGATAAGGAAAATACTACATAACCTAGTTCAAATTTGTATATCACCTAAGGTTGTATTATGGTGCCAACCATATTCTTGAAAGTAAATTTAATAATCTTATCGATCTAGCCGATGAAATGTACAGCTATCTCGATCTGACTACACCTCCTATACTTCCGTGTTGTGGTTCTCATTTTTTAGTTACGTTTCTTGCTCCAGTCCGATCCACTCAGGGTGGGTCGGCTAGCGACCTGGTTCGACCCCAGGGAACGCCACGGCCGACCACCCGGTCAAAGTATCCATAAGGGTCGCGAGTTAGTCAGTCTTTAAAAAAAGTCTCATGCTTGATTTTAATCTATGTCACACAGAGAGAGTGACCCAAAGATAATCTCTGACATAACAGAACGCCATTCTATTCATGTCACAGAGGGAGAGGCACCCAAAGAGAATCTTAGTCTCTGACACAAGAGAACGCCATTATATTCATACCTCTTTGGTTTTATGCGCGCATATAGATATTTTGTCAACATGGTCTGACGTCCTGGTTAAAATTACCGGTCGAGTACTCGGTCACACACCTTCTACCAAGACCGCGTGGTAGAAGGTGTGTGACCGTTCATTGTGGAACATCTATCATTACATAACATGATTAGGGAACACCTATGTCCAGCACTGGACTATTCAATGTTGAAATGATGATGATACTGAGAGATGGTAATTTAGTGGTGTAATAAAACTTTGATGTGTACCTTCCGCTTGGATCGGATGGAGTCAATCTGACGCTGCGTCAGCTCTCCAATTGACCGCGAGCCCCACAGGACTCGGCCCATAGCTGAGTAGAAGAACGTCATACCCAGCATCGGCACCGCGTACGTCACTACGAAGAACAGCACTTGGTATCTGTGGACCAAAACGAAAATTCTGTAATAATACATTACATACAGGGTGATTTGAAATTCGACGTATTCCTTGAAAGGGGTTATTCTATAGCTTATTTGCAATGATTTAAGTCCAATCAACCAGGGGTCAAAACTCAATGGTTATCAAGTTATTTGAGTTTTAACTTTTTTTTTCGATCTAAACCTGTTAATTGTGAAAAAACTACTTAAATTAGGAATGAAAAAATCCAACATCTAATAGTCAATAAACGGCTGATTAAGTAAAATCCAAAAGACAACCAAAACCTTTTTAAAAAATTTACGAATAAAAGGATTTGAAGTCAAAAGTTTTTAGATTTTGTTCAAAATTTTGTAATTTTTCGAGTCATTACTTGAAAAACATTATGAAACTTCGCGTACAAATTACAAAACTTAAGCTGTTTCATAATAAATAATAAATAAAATCACAATTAGCAGTTTTAGATCGAAAGGCGGCTTTAAAAAAAAAAGTTAAAACTCAAATAACTTGATAACCATTGAGTTTTGACCCCTGGTTGATGGGACTTAAATCATTGCAAATAAGCTATAGAATAACCCCTTTCAAGGAATACGTCGAATTTCAAATCACCCTGTATACATTCGACTTACAATAATACATTCGCCTCGGCCGACAATTACATTTGTAATCTGAGACATTTCTTACTTTACTGGCCCCGCAGTAAACTAGACAAAAAAAAGATTTACGGAATGCAAACATTTAAATGTTCTCTCCAAAAACTGTTTGAGTAGGTACACATTTTTACCGCTAATATTTAGATTAAATATTTTAAATGTGTATTTGTGTAGTTAAATTATTAGAAATTGTTTATAATGTGTTATTTGTTAGGTATAAAACTGCAAAATATAGCAAGAATGGTTTGTTGTTGTTGTTGTTTTTTAATGGCTGAACGCCGTGATGCTGTGTCACAAAAAAATGTGGAATAGGAATAAAAAAAATCATCTTGCAGGCCTGCAATTTTGTATGAAATTCCATTAAAGGTCTCTCGTCTAGCCGCACCGGAAACGTGATACTTCGCGACCTATTATATAAGGAATGTAACACGTAACGTCAATATTTCATTGCATTTTTGATAAATTGTAAATACTTACCCGTCTATTAAATAGCCCTTTATGTTTTTAAGATATTTAAGTTGTAAGTAATATGTTGTTAGCTGTCGAGGGACTTTCTGTTTTAGTATTTTATTGTAATAGGTAACCCGACAGCAAACAAAATATTACAACTTATCTTTTTTTTATTTAAGTTTTTAGATTATAGATATATGTAGAATTTAATAAATTCTAATGTATCCAACATCTAACAATTTCAATAGTAATGGTGCTAACAGAAATGAATCGGCACACATGACAGATTTCATCTCCGAAGACGGCTTTGAATGCGAAATCAGACCAAGCAAATGCAGCTATTTGAAAAGGCCGAGATTTTTCACTATTCTCGTTACTTTTATTTTCTCACAGCAGCAGCCGTTCTATTTTAAATTTAGAATGAGAATGCCTTTTCTAGAAGTATCATCAGGTCTAAAGTCTACGCTTCATTAAGTGAATCTGACACACTAAATACCGGGTGTGGCCTGTAATACGAGCAAAAAATTAAACCGTAGATTCTATTCCTCAAATAATAAAACTTTTGTTAACCACTTTTTAAAAATATGTAGTCCTTAGATTGTCTCTTTTTCATACAAATTAATTAGTATTTTCAATGTACATCAAAATCCGTCTAATTGACATTGCTTGTCAATCTTGTCACCCTACAGACGTAATCAATTTCGCAATACATTGCGTGTTCGGATAAACTTTAAAGTGTGCTAAAAATCAAACCACAAGTTATTTTTAAAAGTCGCTGAATAAAAGTTGTCTAGTTTGAGGAGTAGAACCTACGGTTTAATTTTTTTGCTCGTATTTCAGGCCACACCCGGTATATGTAGTTAAGTGGCGTCACTTTGGTTGCCGTAATTTAATTTGCCTGAAAGCCATTTTTTCTGTAACCGGGAACATTTTAGAATTTTCTAGATGATTTTATTATAAAAAACATAGGTTGGGTTAGAGTTGTATTGTTAGAAATTTGAAAACGTTTTGCAAAAAGCTTCGGGCTAATTAACATTATGGCAAACAACACAGTTATAGCATGACATTAGGACAAACAAAATTTGACCGCTGACAGTAGGTACGTGGACCCAATTTTTTACATAACTTTTTATTTCGTCACGTGGTGTGAGTTTCACCCTCATCAGATGTTATTACGGTGTAGAATAACAAGTTATCGGATTACTTCCTTATTCATTTTTTTAGTTCAATGGATCTAGTTCAGTTAAAGGATAGTATAAATAAGCTGTCGCAACCGTGAATCCCAGCGGATTCAAACCTCTGGAAACGTAAAGAACCATCACTGTGGCAATTATTTATTCAAATTCCTGCCCGTTCTGAAATCATTGGATAGAAACAGCATCCATTTAAAATGCGGCGGTCGACATAGCTCGGTTCAAGTGTAAACTGGCCATGTCTCCTGAATACTGAATGAGCTGTGTACTGAGTTAACACTGGATGTTTCAGTCAGGTGGAGAAGCGACTGTTGTTTGAATCACATTTAACTGGTATTGATAACTTCAGGTCTAGTCCAAAATGTATGTTTAAATTATGAGATTCAATGTTCTGTTTATGTCAGGTATGTGTTTTTGTGGCAAGCGAGCTATCGAACTAACTGACGTCTTCACAACGCCAGAGGAGCTGCTAATATATTGCTGACCTTTGACAACTCTATGTACTTGTTTTCTGAAGTACTACATGTCATAGAGCAACGGGAGCACCTTACTCTGATTTATTTTTTTATATCCGACTACGGCAATTCCAAAAGGAAGGGTTATATTTTTGGTAGCCTATGTATCGCTGCGGCATTTTTGTAATACCTCTGCCCCGTTCTGAAATCATTGGATAGAAACAGCATCCATTTAAAATGCCGTAGTTGACGCAGGTCGGTTCAAGTGTAAACTGGCCATGTCTCCTGAATACTGAATGAGCTGTGAACTGAATTAACACTGAATGTTTCATTCAGGTTGAGAAGCGACTGACATTGTTTGAAAATATTTCATTGGTATTTAGAACTTCTAGTACATTTTAGAATGTTGAACAAATAAATTACTTTGATTTTTGACTTTATTACTAATTACTTTCTGGGCGTTGAAGTTTAAACCAGGTATTTAATTAATATTTAGAACTAGCAAAATGAATACTTACAACTAGCATCTGGCGAAAGCAATTGTTGTAATTGTTCTAAAATACGAGTAATAACGCTTTGTTACGTTTAAAATATTATTATCAAACGATGGAAACTATTCAGACATGAAAGGAATATTTCTGCAAAAACCAATTATGCTAACAAAGGATTAGCTTTGTTAAACAAGAATGCAAAGAAACTACGTGTAACTTTAATAATGTCAAATTTTTAATACACTGAAGAATTTCATTATTTTATCTATACCCATATCATAAAATCCTTTATGAATTTAGAAACTGTATAAAATTACCACCATTGTTGTTGAATGTAACATCAGTATGTTATCTGTGACAGTACTATTATGAAGTATAAATAATCATATTAACATTGAAATTGATACTAATATGGAAATCAAGTCCATGCCAAGTCCATCTCAGCGGTGCAAAGCGGTGATTACGGCGGTTCCCGAACACAAAAATGAGGATTTCTGTAAGGACGCTCCTTAAGGCTCCATTATCCGTTTGTCTATCCGTCACATCAATCCATCCGTCAGACACAGCGTTGTATTTGAGCAGTAATAAGTCTTGACGTTTTCAGAGAACCACTCTTTAAATGTCCCGGATCTTTGGGAAGCGTGTACGGAGCCAAAGTCAATTCATAAAACCCTTAGGGCACTTTCATTCAACAATTTCATGAAAGGTATTATTACTATGGCCGCTATAAACCTGTGTGTGTGTGAGCCCAGCTTGCACTTATCCAATTTTTTCATTCAAAGCTTTCTGGGTCACATGGTAATATCTATTGCTGCGTCGCTTTAAAAGGTATGTTGAGGAAATATGAGAATGATCTGTCGTAATTTTGATATATTTCATGCATTTAAACAAGCGCACGTTTTGCGTAAAATTTTACCTCAATGACTGTTTGAACTACTTTACCTAACTATTTGTTTTACCTTTTTTAACCACGATGTATGAAACGGAATGGAACGGAAAGGGTCGGTCAGTCTATCATAATTTTCCTGGAAAAGTACAGAACCGGTTTCGATATGGATTCTTGCATTTAACGGCTATAATTTCAGAGCAGGTTCTTAGTTATGTTTTACGGTTGTATACCACCAGAGGGCTACTGCTTTAGCCCCAGATAACAGCCAAAAGATTTTCGGATTTTTGTAATGATGACCTGCTACCGCTGTGATAATAACTCAATTTCTTATAATTACGTATGTTTCCTTATTCAAGCTTTGCTGAGTCGCATAGTAACACCCATTGCCTCGTCGCTATAAAGCTATAGCTCGGAACATATACTACACACCTGTCGTTATAACCGGGCACACGTTGAGGCTTGAGGTACCGCATTCTACCTGGAACGTTGCCAGCGCTGAGTGATCGTTACATTACGAGTTTGTGAAATTGCTTTACTAGTATGTTGGACCAATATGAGAGATTAACCGCACTTTAATAAATCTGTTTTTACGCTATTAATAAGACTTTTTACTTAATAGCCAAAACAAGACGCGATGCGACGTTGTATCACCATGCAATCGTATCGTGTACACTACACCACGTCTTATCCTACAATGCAGGGGTATTCTCTAATAGGTAAAATCAATCCCCAGTCCAAACATATTGGCAAATATTCCAAATAATTATCCCGTCTCATAACAATGGAATTTTTGGTTACTGTGTAGAACTTACCAAGATCTACAAAGTAAACAAAAAAAGCCATTCTATTAGGAAGAAGAAATCCTCTAAGTTTTTATGACCATGCCGATGCTGATGATATTAGTTAGAACTGCAGGCTTACGATGCTAGACTTGCGACTTGCGGTATGTCTTATTTGCACGAACGTCGTTATAATAAAATGCTAGTTGCACACTGACTAATTGATTTAAGATAAGGTTTTATTATGACTTGGTTGTAAAACGACACATTATCGATTTTGTCTAAATAGCGACTAACGTCTTGTATTTAAAACGTCTAAGTAGCAAAACGTCGTGGTTGCATAATGACAAAGTTATAACTATTAATTAATTCCCATTTGACATTTCCTTGTCATTCGATCATTATAGACGTTTTGCAACTAAGACTTTATACATATTCGGTCTTATGTTACCCTGTCATTTTACAATCCATGTATTCTGCTACTTTGTCAATTTGCTATTAGGGCGTTTTGTATATTTTGCCGTTACATTTCCTGAATATACATTTGTCAAATAATCATTTATAAAATAAGGATTTTGAGAAATATTATGTTTGTGAATCGTTATTTGTTAAATGATCATTTGTGAAATGACGGTAAACGACATAACACATTTACTGTCGTCATAAGCGACTGCGTCAACAGTGTTTTTAAACTAGACTCGAGTATCTAATAACTCCTTTGCAATGAAAATCCGTAACAAGGAAGAAAATCACAACATCACAAAAAATTAAATACTCTTTTGGTTATAAACAATGACATTTCTTGCCTTTGAAATGTATCCGGTTGCGAAAAATCTTTTCTTTACAAAGAAGGCAACATCAAGCAAACATACTTGTATATTGATGTTGTATAATACGGTTTGATGACTTTGTTGTCATTGCATATAGTTGTTATATGTTGAATTAACAGTAACACTTCGTTACTGTTTACAACATGTGGCGCACGGATTTGGATTATAGCAAGTAAGCATTATTATATTGTAAATAGATGTAACTACTTAGCTTTAAAACACGTCTTCAGCTTCGTCTTGAACTTGTTTTTGCTCTTACTGTACTTGTACGTTACAAAATATAACGACTATCACCATGAAAGAGTATTACTTCAAACCCCCATAAAACCCACATCTCAACCTACATGGCGACCCTGCCAGGATCCTATAACGGCCATTCCCACGAAGTATGACTGCGTCTAATTACCGCGTCTCCATACATTTAGTATGAAAACAGCGCCGCGGTAATTAGGTGACCGCAGACATACTTCATGAGAATGGCCGATTACATAGTGTATGTATGTTGAAATTATCATCTTTCTATGTATTTATTAAATATATCGTCGATAACACAAGCCTTATTGAGCTTACTATGGGACTAGTTCGATTTGTGTAATATTTATTTATGCCACACCTGGCCATAAAGTGCTTTCTAGCCAAGTGTAGATATAATATGATGTACTATTATTTACTTGTGACAGAGCATCACGGCGTTCAGCCATTAAAAAAGCAATAAACGATGTTTGCTTTATTTTGCAGTTTTATTTATATAAAATCGACATAAACATAACAAATAACACATTATAAACAATTTCCAATAAAAAGAGACAAGAGAGAGAGAGAGAGAGAGGGAGGGAGGTTGGAAGAAAAGAATAAGAAGTATCTTCTTTTCCTCGTTTCAGTTTAGAAGTTCAGGAAATCAGAGGGTAATATTATATTAATATGTACCAAGCGAACTCTTTACCGGGATATAAAGTATCCTATATCGATACCTTTAGACTCAAGGGCGTAAACGCCGTAGGTTCTAATGGCGTTTACGCCCTTTGAGTCTAAAGGAATCGATATTTCAATCCAGAACTTGGTCTACTTGCGTGCCAAATTTCATCCCAATCCATCCATTTGTTATCCAGTTATTTAGTAACAAACATCCAAACATCTTCACACACTTTCTCATTTATAATATTGGTAGGAAGTTTATTATTCACTTATTTTAGTATCTCATTACGTTTTAAATACCACTACACGTATTTTCTGTAAGTGTGATATCTCTTGAAAACGCACAATTTATCTGAACGTAAACGAGGTAGATCATCAACGCTCTCCTTATATTTTATCGAATTTTGTTAAAATTTACCCTTGACTAGACCAAAACCAATTTTATCAAGAGCATCATACTCGTGGTTTCATAAAAGGTTCGATATTTTGTTAAAGTGTCTTCAACTCTTCACGTAAACAAAAGGATTGAATTTTGATATGCACCTTTGTTTGAGCCGTCCTACGTCATTCAATTGTTGAGGGTATCATGCGAGACATAAACCACGTTAATAAATAGACAGCTACAAAAATATGTATACATTTTGTAACTTGGGTATGTATGTATGTGAACACTTTATTACATACCTCTTCCAACTTCCAGCTAACCTTTGAGCAAATAACAAAGAATAACTAACATCAAAAGAAGATTCATAAGTACCTAAGTACAGTACAAATTTTTAATTTGACTAGGTACTTTCCGTTTAGATATCACCAAAGTTAAGAGCTTAACTAAGTCTTGAGCTTAGTTAAGTCTTGGTAGGCTCATTATTATAGGCATATACAAACCGTCTAGTACTACTAGACCCGTATAATAAAAACATAGTGATTGTACCCACGCCGTTAACTTTTATTGTATTGTCAACATTATAGACACTTGTTTTCTGAAATCTGTGTGAGTCGGTCATTGTATGAGTCGAATTCCATGTTATCAACTATACCTGCTACTAGAAAAGTTACGTGAGAATAGGGATTGCAGCCAGACTCGAAAACCGAAAAACGAGTACTTTTCGATTAAACTCGAAAACCGAGTTCGGTTTCGATTTTTACTCGAAACTGTCTAAAGTAGTTTTAATTTTTTTTTGTGTAATGATAATGATTAAATTAGTTTGTAAACTCGGGATTAAGTAGGGTAGTAGGGTAGTTTTTAGGGTTTTTTTCCTTTTTTACCAAAATGGTAAAAAAGGAACCCTTATGGTGCGACTCCATCTGTCTGTCACAGCAAGATATCTCAGGATCTACTAATGCTATCGACTTGAAATTTGGAATAGTGTTAAAAATCGCTAACCCGAGGCTATTGGACAGTAAAAAAATCTTATACCTTTTTCCTTTTTTTTTTAAAGGGGACCGAAATGGGACTTTGAAAATTGAAAGTAGGGCTATTATATTGAATGGGGTATCAAATGAAAGGGCTTGATTTGTAGATTAAAACACCGTGTTTATTTTTTTTTCTTAAATAAGTAGTATTTGATTTATAATGCCAAACGTTAAAAAAATACCATTCCCCCCCTATTATCTTCGAAGTTACTGAACAGAAAAATCTGTAATAATTACCAATTGTTAATGTCGTCCTAAATATTACAGGAAAAATCATAACGGTTTTCCTAAGTTTCACCGTTTTTTAGAAATTCGCAAAAATCGTAACACATACTTATTCGCTCCTACTAAACTAATCGCCATACAGTTTTTCTTGAACTATCTATGTAGCTACTTGAGTTTGTACGGAACCCTCGGTACGCGAGTCCGACTCGCACTTGACCGGTTTTTAATCTATCCATCAGAAACCGTCAAATTGTGAACGACCTTGCACTTACCGACAAAGAGTTTACAATCTGTCGGATTTCCTAGAGGATATGGCACCATAGACCACATACACAGTGAGGCAGATAATACAGAAGACTGAGGAGTAAAATCAGCCCCTGTGCTTAGCATTTGTGGACTATGAGAAAGCTTTTGATTCTGTCTGGTTCTGGAATCCTTGCAACGTTGCCAAATAGACTGGCGATACATCCAAGTGCTGAGATGTCTCTACGCCGTCCAAGTACAGAACCAGCAGACTAAGCCCATTCTCCTGCAGCGGAGTGTGAGACAAGGGGATGTCATTTCCCCCAAATTGTTCACGAATGCACTGGAGGATGTGTTTATGACGCTAGCTTGGGAGGGTCGTGGCATTAATATAAACGACGAGTACATTTCACACTTGCGATTTGCAGACGATCCCGTCATTTTGGCTTGAACTTTGCAGGATTTAGAATACATGCTGAACGGTCTAGCTGCTTTTTCTCAACACGCCGGTCTTAGGATGAACTTGGACGAAACCAAGGTTATGTTCAACGATATTGTTTTACCGAAACTGACTGCAGTGCAGGACGCCCTTCTCGAAGTTGTTCAGGAGTACGTTTACCTCGGGCAAGTTCTGCAGTTAGGTAAAAATAACTTTGTAAAAGAGGTTAATAGAAGAATACAGCTGGGTTGGGCTGCGTATGGGAAATTACGTCGAGTCTTCTCGTCGTCCATTCCACAATGTCTGAAGACAAGGGTTTTCGATCAGTGCATCCTACCTACCAGTCTTGACATACGGAGCCGAAACGTTGTCGCTCACGGGAAGGCTGAGTACCTACGTAAATTTAAGGTCACTCAGCAAGCTATGGAAAGGGCCATGTTGGGAGTATTTCAGAAGGATCGTATCCGTAATGATGTGATCCGACAGAGAACTAAAATCGTCGACATAGCCCAAAGGATTAGCAAGCTGAAGTGGCAGTGGGCTGGCCATATCTGCCGCAGAACCAACAAGCGCTGAAGCAAGCGTGTTCTCGAGTGGAGACTACGGATCGGCAAACCTAGTGTGGGGCGCCCTCAGACAAGATGGAGTGATGATCTTCGCAAGATGGCTGGCAGAGGTTGGATGCCAGTGGCCGCGGATCGTGCTCGATGGCATGACATGGGAGAGGCCTATGTCGAGCAGTCGACTAATACGGGTTGATGATGATGATGGTGGTGCGTATACACAACGTATTTCTGTCATTTTGCTTTTCTGTCGTTTCGCGTGTGTGTCATTTTGCGAAGTCAGAATATGTCTTTATCGAATTAAAGGCATTTTTTCATGCAGTAGTCAGTTATTACGTCGATTACTTACGTGTTACGAAACTTAAAAACCTATTTTTAAGGTTTACTTAAGTAAAAATATAAAAATCCGTAATATTATAAGGACGCAAAAAAACTCGAAAAACCGCGGTTATTAACCGAGTTCTATTTCGATTAAAACTCGATCGAGTTACTCGGTTAACCGAGTTTCGAGTAACTCGTTTGCAATCCCTACGTGAGAACCTAAATCTTGGTATAATCTCTGTACTAGGGAACTGAGAAATTTTAGAGTGAGAGAACTGGAAATTCATGGTACTGCCTGCCTCACTAAAATGTCGCGGTTCTGCACGCCCTACTCTGTACACTACATAGTTTTACCCTACCCTACTTATCAGTGTTGTGGAGTTTATACTTAGAAAAGTAAACAATTTATTATGGTGATGTACACGGTGCATGTATGTAGCGTCAAAACATTGGCAAGAACAGAAAAAAAATATGTTTTAATACAATAAAATCTACATTCCTCAGAGATGTATATGGTTTCTAAGGTGCAAAGTTAATTATGCGTTCAAGCTATTAGATAAAACGTTAACTTAAATTGAGAACAAAATGTAGTCTCTCACGTCAGTTCTATTAAACACTAGTATATAATTATTCAATACATAACATAACCCATGCAAGCGTGAACTGACCGGACCATATGTTGAAGCTAGATGCATTAATTATACTCGCGTGTGTAACACGGTACAACTATCCGCACGCGTTGGAGCTTCTCTCCCCCGTGCACAAATGTACAATACTGTTGGAGGGCCCGTTCCAGGTGTCCTACAGTCTAGCAATGTAATAAAAAAAAAAAAAACACGGTACAAGTGACAGGAGCAAGTAAAGCCTCTTCGTTAGGTTACCGTGCTTGGGTTACTCGCACTGGTATAGTCACCACACGGTAATGTTACACCACTTGACACGGTTCTTAACCCGTCCAGCGCGCTAGTAACGGCTTCGCTCTCATTGGCCGAATTATTTCGCTGCTTGTGTTGAGTTGCCATCCAAAACAAAATAAAACTGGGTGGTTAATACTATCTACCAACATAAAAAAATGTATTATTGGCCAAAATACTACTTCTCAGGCAGGGCACGGTAAAAATTAAAATCGAAAACTTTGGTTGTTATTTTCTCACAACAGCCATTTTAGTTTTATTTGGTGATTCGGGCACTCGTTGTTTACATCTATTTATCTATATAATAATAAAATTGTAGCGAAACTATGTCTGTGCGAGCATTACGCAAAAACTATCTGAACGATTACCATGAAATGGTGGATAGTCTAAAAGGAACGAGTACAAACACCATTAATGGGCATTTCTTCAGGAATATATCTGCGGTCACCTCATTCATCTGGCCCTTTTTCATACTAAATGTATAGAGACAGATGAATGAGTCGCAGACATATTTCTGAAGAATAGCCCTAATAAAAAGGACTGGACTTCGCATAATTTATTCTCAATTATGTGACTTCATGACCTTGACTAGAAACTATATAATTTTAGGGTCATCAATCAAGCTTTCATTACGGCTGGCTTAGTCATCCGGTCTGTACAGTATTGCCTAATTAACTGACTTGTGCGGACTCCGCAAGTTTGCCTAGGTAAAAGGGAGTACGTGTCGGCAGGAAACTCGTATTTAGACGTCTATATGGTTCTGTGTCACTTTCTGTGTTTCGGCACGGCTTGTTAGACATATTCACGTAGTGGACAGATGCATGAGGCTATTCATGTTTATAGAGTATGTAGCGGCCTTAATTTTGTCCTGACAAATTGTAAGGTCAGTGGGGGTAAGTGCGCTTACCGCGTCGGCGCACTTACCCCAACTGACCTTACCCTTGTTGCAAAATTTGTTTTACTTTAGCCGAACAAACCTCTCGTACGCGGCGAAAAAATTTGTTATTGAAATATTGACCTTAAGCAGCTTTGTCCAATCAGAAAAACGCACCAAGTGTATTTTGTAGATAAAGATAAAATCTATGGGATGTACTCACATAAAATCCATGTATGACACATCTGGTAGCCCGTCCGGCCAGTTGAGCAAGCATGCTGTCTTGAGCGTGCCCTTAGATCTGCAAACAAATAACAAACTTATAAACAAAGTAGCAATTTATAAATGTAGAGAGGCAACCTCGAGAAAAAACACCGGCAAAATTAGTGCAAGGCCTACTTGAGGGGGTCAATTTCGATAGTAAATAGTATATCTGCAAAAAACTGAACATCCCTGAGCATTGACATCGCGATTCCGATAATTCAACCACCGTTATTCCTCCTTTCAAAATTTGGTTGGTGGGCAGTTGAAGCCAACAATAACCTCATAATCAACCTCTCCTCAACTTCCGTTCGTTCTGTCTATTTACTAATTAATATAAACGTCCTAGTGCTCGACATATTACTACCCAATAGTCGACAACCTGCTATGTGTTGTCACCTCTATTGCTAGCACCCAAGCCGTATAAGCTTTAATAGCTTCTATAACGCTAAAACTGCAAGTACGAGTATAATGTCTGTTCTCTTAGCTGTTATACAGCTTGTGTGATACTTGGGTAGTGATTCATTTGCGATTTATTCAATCCGGTACATTGTTTTAGAATAGGCCTCGCATTTAAAGGCATAAATTCCCCATCTGGCCACATAATATATTATCAAACTACGCCTGATCACAGGCGTGACTTGAATCCCTAATGACACTCCTAGTGTTTGACTTTAGTCTGCAGACCAAACGGCCAAAATACCAATGCGCTCAAAACTAAGGTAAGCCAGAACTTGAGACTTGAAGAGAAAGAAATTGCTAAGGGGTTATTCATAAATTACGTGACATCAAAGGGGTTGCACACAAGCTGCATTTGCCAGCGTATAAATGTTTTTACTGAAGCGAAAATTTAAAAATTAAATGCCTCGGGCGAGACTCGAATTCACATGTCCCACCAGTGGCGTACAAGTCAGTGCCACCAAGACCACACTCGAATCACTCAGGGCCTTATCGAATCGCCCCCGCAGCTCGCCCACAAATCGCAAGTGTGATGAGGCTCTGTAGGTGAGTGGGGGGGGGGATGAGGCGACGACGTAATGAGGAACGTGATGGACCGGAGTCGATGGCGGGAATGTATTCGTGCCAGAAAGACGACCACCAACCACGATGATCATCAGTCATGACATGATGTCGTATCCATCAGAAGAAGATAAGGCCCTTAACAATGGCTTCTTTGTACAAAGATACATGATCTGCCAGGTAATCCAGAGCTGCGCCGAAAATCTCGTCGCTAATTTAATTTAAGATTTAATAGGTAGGGTGTCATATTTTAACCCCCTGATAACTAAAACTCTCGGTGCTCTCGTCGTTTAGATTTTAACGGACCACATCTCCGATAATAAACCGTTGTTACTACTTCACGGGTCAAATTATATTACAGGCGTCATTGACGGTAAGTTGTGAATTACGCTAGGTACTGAGATTGCTAAGCACTAATCACTTTGAGTACGATGATAATCTGGACTCTAATTGCGTTTGTGCTATAGAAACCAATCAGGCCTGAGCAAGCTAGTGTTAGACGAGGAAATGAGGTCAAAGAGCTTTGTGTTCCTAAAAACTAGTTGTATCGGTGCAAATCTTCAACAAAACTTGGCAAGCGGACATGAACGGTCACTGCTAATAACATTTGACGCAACGAGTACAATACTTATCTGGAATCTGTCTGGAATATCTGGAATCTCAAATTTAATACCAATTTTTTTTTTTCAAAAATTTTTGTTTTAAAACGAATTAAGATTTTTTCACTATTTCTTCCCATAGTTAAACTGTATTTTACCATCACATATCTATATTTTTCTGAACAAAAATATTAAATTAGGTATGCATCTAAGGGATAAATGATACTAAGAAAATTACTCCTTACCAGTAAGAAAATATTACCGGAACTCCGCTCGGGTCTATTTCAACATTAATTATACAGCCTAATCAGGTATACAATCCCGTCTTCACCTTCGTCAGAATTAATGCTTCCTCCCGTAGCGTGGGCGAAATGAACGTAAAACACACCTAATGAATAAAACTAATCTCATCAACACCTGTAGAGAAATTCACAACTCGCCAGCAATCTCGCCTTCAATATAATTTGTTACAGTTCTTAATCGGCGGTCAAAATATGTCGGTCCGCTCATCGCTTCGACTTTGGGGCTATTCTTCAGAAATATGACTGGGACTCATTCATCTGTCTCCATATATTTAGTATGAAAAAGGACCAGATGAATGAGGTGACCACAGACATATTTCTGAAGAATAGCCCTTTGACGGACCGCAGCATGACCTTCGGTGAAGTTGTGAATAGCCTGTACGGCAGTAGCGTGGCGTCCAAAGAACTCGAATCCTACCGGCTTGGCTGGAACTAAAATTCCCATTCGTTCGATTCACACACCCACATAAGGACAGGTTGATCCGCTTCAACCTTCCCGCTGGTCCGCTGCTCACTTTGAGCAATCAGCGTAACTTCAAGGTGGCCCGGCCCTGGCCTAGCGTCCTGGTTCGATCCCAGGCGCTTCGGCCTACACCTAGTCCGACCCTCTCAAGGTGGACCGGGACTAGCGACCTGGTTTGATCCCAGGCTTCCCCCCCCCCCTAATCCGACCCACCCAAGGTGGTCTGGCCAGCGGCCCGGTTCGACCCCAGGGAACGCCACGGCCGCCACCTGGTCCGATTTTTGCAACAGTCAATCGGAAATCACCCTATATACCTTGTTGTTATCTTTTTTCTTTTTTTTTCTCTGTACTGTTGTCTTTTTCTGTAAACAGCCTTATAACTTCGGCGGCTATAAAATCAGAACGTGCCTTCCTTTTCACCAATTTTCTTTAGCAAAGAACTTGCTAGCTCTTTTGTGCTCGAAAATGGCAAAAGTTGTGATGTCATGTTAGTGTCTAAAGCTTTGTGCCCGTGTTACAAAGTTACACGGTAGCGACTTTTCAATAAAACTTTGGTAAGACATTCTTAGGGTATTTTGCACTAGTGAACCTATCTGATATTTTGATGAATTTAATTCCAAAGGTTTAAACGTTAGCTTGGAACTTGAAAAATACAATCGATCCTTTTGTGAAGCTGTAGTCGAAGGTAGCAGTTGGTTATGTCTTGAGATAGTAACCTAATTGTCTGACTCAATGAACCACACTTATGACACAGTAAATAAATAAATAAATAATAAATAAATATTAGGGGACAATCTTACACAAATCGAACTAGCCCCATAGTAAGCTCAATAAGGCTTGTGTTATGGATACTAGACGACGATATATTTAATAGATACAAATACTTAAATACAAATAGAAAACATCCATGACTCAGGAACAAATATTGGTGCTCATCACACAAATAAATGCCCTTACCGGGATTCGAACCCAGGACCTCCTGCTTCGTAGGCAGGGTCACCAACTAAGCTAAAGCGGTCGTCGTAGTAAAACAGCAGTAATTTTTCTTTTTACAAAAGGCTCATTACCTACTCGCTAGAATGTGTGCGCGCCGTGTACGAACGCAACACGCAGAAACGTTTCTCATCAGATAATGTCATTCTTCTAATAAGATCTGAAAAATAACATTATCTGATGAGAAACGTTTCTGGCTTAGACGCAGCATGACGATTAAAGGATTCGACGAAGAGCAAATCTGGCAATAAACAAGCCTGACAGAAAGCGAATCCGGTGAAAAAATGATCTGACTGAAAGCGAATCTTGTTAAAACGGTAACTGGCGATTGACGTGACGCACCAATATCGCATCTGACCAAAAACGTATCCGACTGATATCGTGACATCCAGTAAGAGGATACTAAGATTATTAATAATCTATGCTTTCAAAGATAATCACAGAGTTAGATATTTATTTTACTGCTTAAACATTAGCCAGACAACGTTTGACTATTCATTCACGACTCCATGAGCACAAACAATAGTTTATCTACGCACAAGCAGAATTATCATAGCATATACATGTTACCAATTGAAATTATCATTTACATTGCTCTGAAAGCTATGTGAAGCAATATCAAAACCAATATTTTGAATTAAATTACTCAATGGAAACGGCTTTGATAAGACATCCCGAGCGAAGTTATTTGCTTATTCAGATGATCAGTGAGCTATGCTAAGGATACAATAGATTTAACAATTGGTTGCTTTGGATATGCTTGAAAACGATAACACTTCAAAGTAAAGTATTGTTGGATTATACAGATTTTGATACTATTTTCCTTGTACATTTTAATTTATTTAGAAAAACAATAATAGTAATCTAGGCTTGATGCACGAGGTTACCGCCATGTGGGAAGATGTTGCGTATTCTTTTAAGAACAGGAACACTGATTGTTCGTATGGTGGTAGCATTGTTAATGCTATCTCTCTCTCTCCACCGCGTTCGCCACGGATGGACGCACGCACTACTATCTTGTCTTATTTATTTGTGTTGTGAATAAATATAATAATTACAGTCCACTACAAACTATTATCGCATCACCAACCAGCAAAAGAGTTCCATGACCCAATCGCTCATGGTACTCCCTACAGATGTTGATTCCACGACCATTGTTCTGATAGTAGTTTCGGCAAACGGGCTTACAGCGGAGAGTCTTGATCAAGACTCTCGCTAGATGGCTGGGTCTAAGGTCAGATGTAGAAGGCGGTACTTCTGGATACGGCACGCATACTCAAGAGGATCCTGTCTGTGTATTTAAATGTAATTGTACCTAATGTGATTTATTTTTAATTTTAGTTCTAATTGATTTAATTTAATTTATTGTAATTTAATTTCATTTATTGTGATGTAATTTATTATTTCTTAGTGTCTGTAATTGTTAAAAATTTAAATGCAGCAATGAGTTCATACTTGAATAAATAGTAATTTAGTTTTTATTTATTTCTTCTGCACTCTGCACCCTAACCACCGGGTAGCTTGAGCCCCGCCCCGCTGCCGGCGGCACCTTGGGTTAGGGTTTTTTATAATTTATTTATATTTTGCATTGGCAATTGTGGAATTTTATTTTCTATATATGTGTAGATCTATTGTAAAAACCGAACTTAACTTAAAATAAAGAATTACAAAAACAGTAACTAAGGATATAAATTATATCCTTAGTTACTCTATTATTGTTATTGTTGTTTATCTCTCACGATGTTTATCCTACACCGAATAGCTAATTGAAGGGGTATTCTTTTTGTAATTTTCCTTTTTTGTATATAGCTTAACTCGTTTGTAGGTATATTTAGGTTTTAGTTTATAGTTTATTCTTTACTTTTTGTTTGTATTATTACCGTTGTTCAAATAGTTTTTTAAGTTTAGTTATAATAAAGAATAGTTAGCTAATTGTTAATATGAAATAATATTTCGTACATAAGTGCCGAAAAACTGTTTGGTATTTCCCGGAATTTGAACCAACCGTCTCCACTTGAACGGCGCATGTTTGAACCACTACCTACCATAGCTTCATAAACATTTTGTGAAAATAATATGAAGTTTTAGCTAAATCATTTTGAGAATGTTTCCTTTTGGAACAAAACATTTAGAACGCATTTAGAACAAAAAATTCCAAAATCTTTGTTTTTATTGTCAAGGGTGTTTTTTTAATTAAACTAATTAGTGCTATTTCAAATGGTTCAGCGTTCATTAAAATAATTTCACTAATTAATCAAAGTTTTTAACATACGTAAAAACATACGTATCACACGTATGTTTTTACATCATTATTTTCATAGTATATGTTATCATTAAATATAATAAGTCATGTGACGTTTCAACTGATAAGTACCTATACTACAGTAGGAACTGATAAATATTTTGTAATATTTATAGGGATCAGTTAAAATTTCGTTGTTAACAATTATTGCCTAGGTCATTCCTTTTTGTATTTCAGAGTTCCATAAACTACATTTTTGTCAGAGAATCGATTATTAAAATTCATTTTTCATTTATTGTTTTGTTATAATAACAGGTACAGTGAGGTGCAGCAATGTCTGAGCCACTTGCCAAAATTCGCAATTTAACCGTAACTATAGGTAATAAATATCACCACGGAACTCACTTTACGTGCGTTTATTTACCACCACAGTAACGCGCAAAATAACACACGGTTAAATTACGAATCTATCTAGCAGCCACAAACGTCTACTGCTGGACATCAGTGGCGTGGCGTGAAAATTATTCTTGGGCAAGCCGGTACAGATTTGGCGTAAATTTTTCTTAAGAGCTAGAATAAGGTGCTCAAATGCCTGATATTAGGTAAACCGGTAGGAATCGAGACATAGGCCTCCCCCATAGATCGCCACAAAATGCGGTTCTAAGCTTCCATCGGCTCCCCGCTACCTTCACGCGGACATCTATCCACTGAATCTGGGGCCGTCCCTCGCTGCGCTTACCTGTCCGTGGACTTTACTGCCCCAACGGTTTCAAATTACGAATAACTGACTACATCAAGAATCGCTGTTTTTGAAAGTAGCATCACAAATCACAACTAATCCATACGTACTTCATAATATATACTGTACTTACTACTTAGGTACACTTATATTATACATGCGAAAGTGGCTCTGTCTGTTTATCTATCAGTCTGTCTACCTTTGCACGTTTTTTGTTTTTGAAGCCTGACAAACTTGCAAGTGTTACTGACCATTATGTTGCAAAAATCGGACCAGGTCGGGGCCGTGGCATTCCCTGGGATCGATCCAGGTCGCTTGGCCGGATCACCTTGCGAGGGTCGGACTAGGTGGGGGTCGAAGCGCCTGGGATCGAACGAGGACGCTAGGCCAGGGCCACCTTGAAGTTTCACTGATTGCTCAAAGTGAGCAGCGGACCAGCGGGAAGGTTGAAGCGGATCAACCTGTCTTTATATAGAGTGTGTAACTCGAACTAATGGGAGTTTTAGTTGCTGGTTCGCTAAACCTAGCCCAGCTAAGAAGACTCCGGCAAGAAACTTAGCTGAGCTCGAGCAGAGTCGGAGTGAAGTTAATCCAGGATATTCGGGTCCTGAGGCAAATCGGGACGCGGCCCTACCTTTTCACGCTAAAACCACTGGACTTATGGTGATGAAATTTGGTATGCAGATAGTCAGAGATCCGGGAATGGATATGAACACGTTTTATCCCGATAGTGTGAAATAGGTGCTAAAGTTTATATGGGAGTACCGATATCTATAGTATGCTAAAGGGAATCTATGAGAAATGTGTCGCTGAAAACGAGACTCAATGATGTGTTTCCAAATAATCTAGACCTAATTTGGAAATGTGGGGAGAAGAGATCCACAGAATTTAGAAAAACTTCTGGTGGTAGTAAAAGTGGAGGGAACTAGATCACGCGGACGATCACCTACTCGATGAACAAATCAAGTGAAAACTATCACCGCTGCCTTGAGAATGCCAAAAATGGAAACGGATGGCGAAAGATAGGAAGACCTCGGTGAAGGTCTATCAAACTGGACACGACCTTCAGCAATGAAGAGAACGATGAAGAAGAAGAAGCAAGAGAATCTAATGAAATATCCATTCAGGCGATTAACGAGTCTACGCGGACGAAGTCACAGGCAATAGCTAGTTTTTTTATACTACTAGGGTGGCAAACAAGCATTCGGCGTGCTGATGGTAAGCAGTCACCGCAGCCCATGGACGCTTGCAACACCAAGGGAATTGCGTGGGTGTTGCCGACTCTTTAAAAACCTTTACGTATAGTACGGTATAATGCTAATGACAAATCCAGTACCATTTCCGGAACTCTGTATTTCATGTGGGTCAATATTAACTGAACCGAATATTTAATTAATTAGAAGCAGAGATAATTTCGTGTATATAAATGCCGAATCAAATGTTTGGTTAACTAACGTGGCACAATGTTTGCTATAACAGTGTATATTCTCGCATTTAATTCGTTATTTCAAACATCATGGAGTTCTGGTAAAGTACATAACACAACTAGGGTGGTAAAACAAAGAAAGGCTGAGATCACAAATGTTTTTAGTCCTTAGTAAAACTTTTTTGTGTGTATAATACAACCATTTAATTTTGTTAGGAAACTTTTGCGATAGTTTTATTATTTTGCAGTCTGTTTATTCGGCTCAGGCTTGAAATATCTGTTTTCGTTATTTAAGTATGTGCCTCTAATATGAGCATTACCATAATGTTAGCTTTTTTAAATAGGCTATCCTCTTATTGCCTTCTGGAATGCCAACGTTATAAGAAGGCGGATATTTTGAGGTTGCAGACATTTTGAGAATAAGCACTTTCTGAAAAGCGAACATTATACAAAAACTGTCATTCTTGGAGACAGAAAATTTTAAATAGTTGACATTTTGAGAAGCTGACATTATGCAAAAGACGTGCTGACATTCTGAATAGCAGACATTTTGCGAAAAATACATTTTAGGAAAACAGATATTTCAGGCCTGAGCCGTCCATTCGAATATATTTACTTTCAACATCGTTCGTACTATAGTCACATGATGTAGACGCCTCAATGTGACCACGACTGCTCTGCTAAAAGGAAACGATAGAGAAGAAAATACATATTACAGAGTTAGACGTTGCAACCTATTGTTTCTGCTTCCCGTCAGGTTTCATTCAAGTCAAATCAAATCATTTATTTCTGCAATAGGCCTCAAGGGGTCTTTTACATGACTGAACTTTTTTGGCGCTTCGGCAAACGACCTTCTGGTGAAAAGGAGCGCAGGACACTCAACAGTTTCTCTTTTTGAAAACATTAAGCCAGGCATGTTCGTAAGCAGTTGATATAAAACATGCCTTATTTTCAGCTATAAGGAAACATAGCAGACTAAGCATCATAGGTGGCGATGTGATATCTATAGAAGACGCACCTTACACAGCTGCAGTATTCCTTGATACAGATTATTGGTGCGGCGCTTCCATTATCAACGAACGGTTTGTTCTGACTGCCGCGCAATGCTTCGTTGACGGGTAAGTATTTAAATGCAATTGAAGTTTATTGAAGCATATGACTAAGCCTGTCAAAATAGTGTTCGCGAACGGATTAGTGCCTTATCACACTTGCGATTTGCAGGCGAGTTAGAAGCGAAGTTCCATACAAATGTCGCTCGTGGCCAATGATTTCAAAAGTAAGGATAGGCCCATCCGAACAGTTCGGAACTATTTTCCCCGTAACAAAAAATGCAACTATAAAGACACACAGACGCAGTGCACGTGCCGCATGTCGCACTGCCGACTGGCACTGATTTGGCGGTATTTTTACCGCCAAAGCGTTGGAATGGAACGGTCTGCACGCTCGCTTAGCCCTGTCCTTTGTATACGTCAATGCTCGCGGCTGGTTTTATAGGGAAACTTGCCCACAAATCGCAAATGTGATAAGGCCCTTAACAAACATTATTTTGGTATCAAAAATATTGAATTCCACAGAACACCAGAAGATCAGTGGAGGGTTCTAGTCGGCTCAAACAACTTAAACGTAGGAGGTCGCTTCTTTGACGTCAAAGGTGTGTTTTGCCACGAAAACTTTGACATCGACACAAATGAGAACGACATCTGTGTACTAAAGTTAATCAAATCGGTGCCGCTTGGATGCTATTGGAGTGTGAATCAAGTCAGGTTGCCAGATGACGGTCGTCAGATCGTGGAAGGGACCATGGTTGACGTCTTTGGATGGGGACGTACCAGCGTAAGTAAATGACAGATCAGGTTTGGTTCCAATAAGGACTCTCGAACCGATCTGTGAACTTATTTGAACCATCATAGATACAAGATACCTACCTACACTTATGAAATTTGACACACATGTCAAGGTGGCCCTGGCCAAACAACCTGGTTCGACTCCAGGCGTTCAGGCCCCCACCTAGTCTGACCCTATCGAGGTGGACCGGGACAAGGTGACCTGGTCCGACCCCAGGCGCCCCAGGCACCCACCCAGTCCGACCCCTCGGGGGGTCCGGCTAGCGACCTGGTTTGACCCCAGGGAACGCCACGGCCGACCACCCGGTCCGACAATCGCTATGCCCATAAGGGTTGCGAGTTTGTCAGATTCTAAAAAAAAGACACACGTTTAGAGGCTGGTATGGAGTAACATACATATATGTATAAAAACTGTGCAATTTATACAAAATTACATACAATACGGGTTGACTTGATAGCATACTTTTTTAAGCCGGTTATAAATCGCACATCAATAATCTGGTCACTCATTATAGTAGAGGATCCCAGTATAGAACGACCTTCACCGAACTGGTTAATGGATGAAAAGTATTTTATATTAAATTAAATATGTCAATAAATATATTGCAAGTGGGTTGCCTAAAAAATTTCAGTCCAGAATATGATAAATTAAAAGTTTAAATTAAATTTGCACCTGCTTGGTATGTGATGCTAAGGAAACGAGGTGCAAACTTAGCTCAACCGGTTAGTATGAGAAAGTTAGGATGAAGTCGGCACAGGTTCCCGTTCACAAAATGAGCAGATTTTTGATTTAGGGACATTTGAGCACATAACACTCTTCTATCGCATGGGATGGTTCGCTGCGACCTCTCTGTCGCACGTAGGTGAAGAACACACGGAGCGGCGCGACTTGCTATGTGCTAAAATGCACCTAAACCAAAAATCTGCTTATTCTGTGAACCCCCCGACCCAACTCGTCCCATACTAAGCGGTTGAGCTAAGTTTGCACCTCGTTTCCTTAGCATCACATACCAACCAGGTGCAAATTTAACTTAAACTTTTAATTAATCATATTCTGGACTGAATTTTTTTAGGCAACCCACTTGCAATATATTTATTAACATATTTAATTTAATATAAAATACTTTTCATCCATTAACCAGTTCGGTGAAGGTCGTTCTATACTGGGATCTTAGACTATTAGTAACTGGGCACTTTAATGCCAGGTGTGGCATAAATATATTTTTGCAATTTAACAAAATTCTTTCGAACCGAACCACCCTCTGCCGGAGCACAAATAGGTAGTGAAAGGATCCATAGTATTGCCTAGACCGGTGTTTTGATTCACAATTTATGTCCAGTAACTGAATTATAATTATATACGTGGTCAGTTATTGATGATTTACATTTTTTTTTACAGAGTAATGGCTATGTTTCGAACCATCTCCACCAAGTAACAATACCGGTGGTGTCCAATGACTGCTGTGAAGAGATTTATACGAACTTGACGGAAAATGCGATCTGCGCTGGATCACCCGGCCGTGATACCTGTGACGTGAGTCTGTTATTTTATCTAGCTTAATTAATAGTATATTACGGCAAGGCCAAACACTATGACAAACTGCACAGTGCTTGTCCACGGAAACCATTGTAAAATTGGAACGCTGGATGGGTAGTTCTCTGCGATTTTATACCGCGATTTTTTTGTCATTACCATCGCCACTATTATTGGCGGTTTTATAAAAGCAATCAGGATCATTATGATAAAAATAGCAGAGGCACGCGACTTCTACAAGATAACCAAAAACGACTCCATAGTTTATACGGAGCTCATCTATAATGTGGCGATGGTAATGATGCGATTGGTGCGACTTTTTAGTCGCAGAGAACTACCCGGATATGGATTGATCTTGATGGATCTGGATTAAAACAAAGACCCAGACAAAGAAGCAGATCACAGAACATATGTTCGATATTGTTAGGATTCCGTACTCAAACCACCAACCAACTAACCAACCAATCAACGGGGGGGGGGGGGGAGGGTGCCAACAGAGCCTACTACTAAGCCTCCGCTGTCAGTCCGTCTGTCCATCAGTCACAGGGCTCTATCTTTTTTTGAACCGGAATAGGTAGGGACTTGAAATTTTCACAGAATATGTATTTTTACCCGACTGCGGCGAAGCCCAAAGGAGGATTATGTGTTTGACCTGTTATATGTATGTATGTATGTCCGTTCCTGTGTCCGCTCGTAACTACTCAACGGCACATCCGATTTTGATAAATGATACATCATTAGATTCGTCTTGATGGTGCAAGTGTCACTGGGTATGAAGTTCGTTAAAATAAACAAAATGGCGGATTTTATACAGTTTCAAAGTGCACCGCGGTCGGGTTTATTTTAGTAAAAATGTGGTTATTATTATTATATGTAACCACAATAAGATCAAATAATGGAAATATAATAAAATCAAAAATTAAAGGGTGTTTTGCTTAATTTTTGTAATGGTAACAACGAACGGTACAAGGAACGTATTTTTGGCGTCTTTTTGATCATTGGTGGTACGGAACCCTTTGTGTGCGAAACCTACTCTCACTTGGCCGTTTATTATTTATCTTTGCAGCGTACATTTTCTTACACATGCGTACATAAAAAAATATTTGTCACTACGACACTAGCGCATAAGTGCTTGTGCGCATAATTGATGACGATTTCACATCTGCATGACATATTGTACAATTTCGTCAAACACGAATGCGACGTTTTCTCCGGGTTTCTAAAAGCAACTTGCAAGGATACTTCTTGTATATATTATCCCATTTGGTAACACTGTAACGCTTGTAGTCTGGAGATGTATGTAGTCGATGGTTTGACGTTAAAGAGGTTAGGTTAAAAATAAGTTGGTTTTTTTAACTTTTTTAATTGTTTTTACCAGTTCTTTGGTATTTTGCCTCCACAGGGCGATGTTGGTGGACCTCTAGTTTACAACGGTGTACAAATCGGTATAGTGTCTTGGGGCGAGGAGGAATGCGGCAAATATCCCTCAGTCTACACAAGGGTCGGGAGCTACTTGCCTTGGATCCAAAATATTATCCACAATAGTTGGCAAGATGATGTAATATGATGAATTAACAGTAACTCTTCGTTACTGTTTACGACATGTGACGCACGGATTTGGGTTATAGCAAGTAAGCATTAATATATTATAAATAGATTTAACTAGCTTTAAGACACGTCTTTTGTTATCTGGTCTTCGTCTTAATCTTGCCTTGTACTGAATATAACGACTATCATCATGAAGGAGTATTACTTCAAACCCCCATAAACCCCCAGTTACAACCTCTTTATTACATGGCGACCCATACCAGCGAACCAAAGAAAATAAAGAAAAAATAACCAGATAATCAGAAGAAATCAAGAAAGAAAATCAAACAAAACGAGTGTGAAGAAAAGTATTTACAACAATAAAATTATTGAAGACTCAAGAAAAAAGTTATGAAGAATGAAGCCTAAAATTATGTTTAAAAAAGAAACTTAAAATTAAAATCAAAAAATAATATGAAGCAAGAAGAAAATCACTAACCACTCACTTGCTTTGGGATTTTTAAAATGGCAGCCTAAATTGTTTCGCCTTTTATGACAAATGCCGGCGCGATGTCGAGTTTGATTCAAAAATTCATAATTTGGCTTCTACTGAACCATTTGGTACGATTTTTTTACACTAAAAAGCCAAAGAAACAAGGAATTTAATTTTGTTACTCATTATATGAGTTATCATAGTAAAAATAATTATAAAAAATGCGTAAAGTTGACGCATTGATAAAGTTGACGACTTCGAGGAGAATTGTATTTTTAATAAAAAATCTAAAGCGATAACCCTGTTTGTTTTTAAACACATTAAAAAGTAGATTAAATTACCTTTCTTTTGATACCAAATACTGTACAAGTGTTGGTATAAAATTCTATAGTAAACATCACTTCATTTAAAATAGACACGCAAGAAAAACGGAAATACGGAACGAAACCGTTCGCCAGGTTTAGTATTTATTTATGGATAATTTAGAAGCGTAATAACTGAAATATTGTCCTAGTTAGAACAAACAACTAATAATCTTAAATTCAGATTGTACTTATTTGGCAACTAGCATGTTAATTGCGGTTATAAAGTCAAAACAACAACAAAAACAATGTACGTACCTCCAGAATTTTCGTTGGGCCGATCAAAAACATGATAGAAATAACTTAAAATCACGTCATCACCTTAAATTAACACATTATAAATCACAGTTTGTAACCACAACACAACATTACACAATTAGAAACCTTAAATACACATAATTACACAGATTTTATGATAAATAAACACGCCGGTATACATTTTTCGCAACACGTGGCTGGTTCGCGCTCGTACTGACGAAAAAAACCACAACAAAGATGGCTGCTACATCGGCAGCCCAGCCGTTAAGGTCGCGGCACAGTGCGCGCAACACAGAATTTACCTATGCAGTACTTTAAGAATTGAGCATACGTTATTTTCAGTAATAACTTCTATAAATAATTGTTTGGTGAATAAAACTTTGTAAAAGCAAAAGTATTGTCTACTTTTGATTAAATTTACTTTTCTGTTTGTACTTGTTAGACATTATTTATTTTTAAGTAAATGTAGAACTAAAAGGTAATTCAATTACTATATTGTGAGATTGGTACTTTTTGATTGTTGTGTATGGGACTGGCTGCTAGGTAATAAGATACGATTGAATGTGGTCTGTTTTAAATTGTTTCTAAATGGTAAAAAATAACATACGACGCAGTTTGAATGCTGACGTGAATGTAAAAACGTGTAATAAATTATTTAATAAAAACATCTGTTACGACGAATTATTTTCAACGTCCGAGAGGCACATTTAAAGATTTGTTCGTGATTTTAACCTGAGAAAAATTATGAATCCAACAATAATTACATATATGTACATAATTGTATACTGCGTAATAAGTGCATAATTTTTGACCGACGACGCAATTTTTTTTGTATTATGTAATTTTTAAACAGGCATATATTGTGCAATAAGGTCAAATCAAATCTTCCTAGTGTATCTATCTATTCTACGCAGGTTGAAAAAAATAAATGTAACTTGAAGGGCAACTTCAACCACGTTACACATTTTAGGTACTTGCCCTTCATTTGACGTGCGTTTCTTCAAAGTGCCATGGAATGTTAGTATAAGATTAATTGAGAACTAGATCTTAGCGTTAGATTGTTTTCTCGCTCGCACCCGTAGCCCGCCCGCATTTGTTCACTCAGTCGCGTCGAGTATTTAGGCGGCGTTGTCGTTTTTATCAACTTCAATTGATGTTTATAACGCAAGTGAAAGATATACCTAACAATTATAAACAATCTTCCACGACACACATACACACAATTTTAGGTGCGAAATTGAAAAAAACAATTACGGTGGTTTATGTCCTCCGTTCGTTTATTAGAATAAAATACAGGTTATTTTGGTATAAAAATGTGGTTTTCTGCATTTTCTCTTACAAATCAGGCTTAAATAAAAATATTAAGATCCAAAGCCACGCCGCCGCCGCGAAATTTGCCGTCAGCGCTCATATCTATTGAGAACTAGGGTATAAATTGATGGGCGTGAGGTGAGAGTGATATTTAAACCTGTCTAGTTATTGCTGCTCTTCGCCCCTCATGCATCCCTTGACCTCCACTCTAGGTATTGGCTGTGAATATAAAGTTGTAACATGTGACAGCTCGTCATCAAAAAGTGTGGTGTAGAATAAAACAGCAATGGACATAATTCAAAAAATTTATTAATGTCGGCCATAATGAGCACCAAATTGATCAATACTAAATAATACGACAATATAAAAAAAGTGTTGACAGCGGTTTTGTTCCAGCATATGCAATGATTTGGCTAGTTTTTACCAAGAAACCATTATTTTATGTTATTGTAGTACATTACTCAACTAAAGTGGTAATAGTATATTACACAACTAGGGTGGTAATACAAAGAAACGCCGAGATTGCAGACGTAAATATGCGATGCGATCGAGGGCTTTCTTTATTACCTCCCGTGTTGTGTACATAATTTTATGTCTACACTTGGCTAGAAAGTGGCTTTTTCCGTACGCGTAGTGTGCGGTAAAAGCCACTTTTTGGCCAGGTGTGGCATAAATATATTAACCTTACAATGAAATAACTTAACATGCCTTCGTTGCAGACTTTTTTGTACAATCGCATACTGCGCACTGCGCGTCTAAATGAATCAACTGAGCCCGAGCATGGCAGATTTATTTTGCGTAATGAAGATTATTCTATCCATGGCTGTCATATTATTTCATCAGCAGCTGATCAGCTTCGTGTCATAATTATATCGCATTGTCTGATTTACATGTCCTTGGAAAGTTTTCTTCAGTTTAATGGAAACTGGGAAGTGGTCAAATTTAACTTGCAAGATTTGAAGGCAGACAGACACCGAGGCAGGTGAAACTAAACAAAAGTTGGTTAAAACATTAAGTAGCGTATAACATAAAAAAAGATAAGTTCGTTGAACCAAGCTTGAGGTGATCGGTCTGTTTTCCATAGGTACAAACCAAAAGAGGGTGATTGTTTATTTTATTTCTACGGCATTAATTATATTTTAAATGTATGGTATTTTATTTTGTGGTTTAATACATGTGGGGGCACGGCAGTGCCCCCGCCAAGTCGAGCAAAACGAAGGCACGGCCATATATAATCCTTTTCTGGAAGCCATTCAAGCCATTTTCAACCTCCTGTAATTTTGTGCTGGCTAAATCTAGAACCCCGAATTTTCAGGGATATATAGGGCACAATAAGACTTAAATACAGGGTGTCCCTAAAACCAACTTTTATACGATCTGGGCTGATAGACCAGCTCATAAGAACTTAGATTAAGCAAATTTGACCTTAGTAAAAATCTCTTAGTTTTCGAGATATTGACGTTTTTGTAAAACTCGTGCTAAGTGATACCCTGACTCGGTGTTTTGAGTGTCATTGCTAAAATATCAAGTATTTTACAAATCTGTTTTTTGCTATGTGTGGCCAAATACCTATGCTATTGAACGTATTTTCTATTTTTGCTAATTTATTCATGCTGTGGACACAGTACAATAACAAAAAAAAATTATTCGATTTTTTTCAAATTTCACCTCTGACTTCGAACTAGCGTGGTGAAAAAAAAAAGTACCAACATAACCAGGCACTCAACGTAAAAAAATTGCGCATTTATTGTAGTTTCTAAAATGGTATAAAATTTACTAAACACTGTAATAATTTTTGAAATAATGATATTTTGTTACAAAATTAACTGTCTGCCGCCTTCATCTCATACGATCCGGTTGAACTAAGTTTGCACCTGGCGTGCTTGACATCACATACAAATTAGGTGCAAACTTCACGTAATCGTCAATATCTCGAAAACTTAGAAATTTTTATGAGGTCGATTTTACTCAGTCTCGTTTTTTATGAGCTGGTTTATCAGCCCTGTTCGCCATTTTGTAAAAGTCGCGAATTTTGATAGCCTGGATCAGTCTTTCGAATGTCATGAGTCATGACTTCAAATTTCAGTAGTTTCTTAATCTGCTTTTTGTTAAACATTACTTAATAATTATGCTATCACACCTTTTCTGTTCGAAATTCAAATTCTGGTACGAAATTGAACCAATGGAATATTGTAGTATAACCTCCTTTTGAATTAAAATGCTATTATCTTAAAAACTACGGTGTCTAGTGTGTAAAATCTTACTATTTTAAACTACATTATTTTTTTTTATTTTAGCATGGTAAATTTGTTTTAAGTATTACGCGATTCAAATCCGAGGTCATATTTTGAATCACGTAAAATCTAATTTATTTTGATAAGGTATGATAGCATAATTATTAGGTAATGTTTAAAACAAAAAGCAGATTAAGAAAATACTGAAATTTGAAGTCATGACTTTCAAAGACTGATCCAGGCTATCAAAATTCGCGACTTTTACAAAATGGCGAACAGGGCTGATAAACCAGCTCATAAAAAACGAGACTGAGTAAAATCGACCTCATAAAAATTTCTAAGTTTTCGAGATATTGACGATTACGTGAAGTTTGCACCTAATTTGTATGTGATGTCAAGCACGCCAGGTGCAAACTTAGTTCAACCGGATCGTATGAGATGAAGGCGGCAGACAGTTAATTTTGTAACAAAATATCATTATTTCAAAAATTATTACAGTGTTTAGTAAATTTTATACCATTTTAGAAACTACAATAAATGCGCAATTTTTTTACGTTGAGTGCCTGGTTATGTTGGTACTTTTTTTTTTCACCACGCTAGTTCGAAGTCAGAGGTGAAATTTGAAAACAATCGAATAATTTTTTTTTGTTATTGTACTGTGTCCACAGCATGAATAAATTAGCAAAAATAGAAAATACGTTCAATAGCATAGGTATTTGGCCACACATAGCAAAAAACAGATTTGTAAAATACTTGATATTTTAGCAATGACACTCAAAACACCGAGTCAGGGTATCACTTAGCACGAGTTTTACAAAAACGTCAATATCTCGAAAACTAAGAGATTTTTACTGAGGTCAAATTTGCTTAATCTAGGTTCTTATGAGCTGGTCTATCAGCCCTGATCGTATAAAAGTTGGTTTTAGGGACACCCTGTATATCCTCAAAAATATTCCATTTGAACGTGTAGTTTAAGAACTATTGCACGTCAAAGTTCCTTAGTTTTGTCACTGACTCACTGACTGACTGATGATCATAGTAATTCTAAGGAACTTCTAGCAGACTTACAAGCTCCAAATTTTAAACATAGTGAGGTTTTAGCCAATCAAGTCCTATAAAACCTAAAAATATTGCAATTTACAACTGCACACGTAAGTTTGTAATCCTATACAAATACATGTGATTACAAAGTAGTAGTTCAAATCGGAAGTAGAATGGATTGAAATGAAATAAATAAAGGTAGACCACTTACAAAAAGAAATAAGATCCCATCAAAAACATTACATGTAAAAAGATGCAAGTCTCGCAACGCAGTTCTTCTACAACAGAAAAGTTTTGAGCTGTAATGTTAAGCCAAGTCAGTACTGGGGGGGTGTCCACAGAACTCAATTTTCACCGACTTGCCTATTTATTTAAAATGGGAGAGCAACTCATTTTCCAAGAATCCTCCACGGGTAAATAATAGGCAAGTCTGTGGAAATCGAGTTCTGTGGACACGGACTGACTTGGTTTAACATTACATCTCAAAACTTTTCTGTTGTAGGAGAACTGAGTTGCGAGAGTTGCATCTTTTTACATGTAATGTTTTTGATGGGTTTTATTTTCTAAGCTGAAATATCTGAAGCAGATACATATAATTTCAACAAAAATACTTAGTTCAAATGGTGCTGATAAATGGCGCTGACCTTGAGGGCCCAATTGCACGTTAATTATGGTTTTTAGAGATTTTTTATGTCATTTCGCACGTACAAATTATATGAATCTGCGAAATCTATAAAATAAAACTTACTTTAAACATAATTAATGGGTTCAGTTCAGAAGGTCAACGTTTTATTTTGCCATGGTATGCAAAGTTTTACTTTTATAAAGACTTACTTAGCAAAATGCCTAGGTCGTGAAATGTACAAGTAGGCAGAATGACTTATATGCAGAAGGTTTTAAATGTGTAAGGGCTATCTTAGCAAAAGGTTTTGATTGTCAAAATGTCTTAGTTACAAAATGCCCAAATCTGTAAAATGTCAGGTTTAAAACGACTAGGTTATACGGATAGTGAGTAATGTATGCAATATATCCACAATAGATGGATTTAAAAATATGAACTCTATCTAATTTGACAAATAATCTATTGTTGGAAGTAAGGATAAGGATTTTATGCGACATCTGGCCATAAAGTGGCTTTTAAAGCCGCTTTCTGGCCAAGTGTAGGCTTAAAATGATGTACACAACACGGGAGGTAATAAAGAAAGCCCTCGATTGCATGTTTACTTCTGAATAATAGCGACCTTCACATACAAAATAGCCCCGCCGATGCTGAAAGTACTAATATTTCGTATGGTACTCCTCGAAACATACATCGAAGCAAAGTGATACTGATACTTTACATAGCTTGCATATATATTTCGAGCGAGACTGCTTACACCATACGCATCGACTATTCTTCGACGCTCCTTGGCCGACGAAATGATTGTCCTGGAGTATCGCTTCAACATAATTTGTTTTTCCTCGTCATGTGGTCTACTGAAAAAAAAAAAAACAAAAATTAAAAGGATTTTTTACAAACAATAACATACGATCACCAGTTGAATTGAATAAGTAACCTGGAACTAGGACCCGGAACAGGAGATGGGGGATGTTCAGGTGGAGCTAGTTTCTCTTGAGGAAAAGAGTTCCCTTGGTTAAACTTTTCCTCTTCCACGCCCTCGTCCTCGCCCTCGTCCACGACCGCGTCCACGACTGCGTCCGGTTTCTTTGTTTTTTTGATTTTGCTGGTCTGCTCAAACAATGTAAAATATCCTAGATAAGCGTAAAATTAATGCACAAATAAAAACACATCATACACCTGTTCCCTCAACCAAAATATTTTTTAAATTAAGAAGTATACAAATCGTAGATGAAGACGCATTCCATTAAGTTTTGCTATTTTATTCAGGTAGTAAACGAGTATATAACCATATTTGAAGACGTTAGTTAGATTTTAGTGTGTATTTTTGTAATATTAAAAGTTATCAACTAAGTAGCCCAAGATGCAATATATTAGTAGTTTGTGTCAAAATCACCAAAAATAATACCGAAATAAAAGCACATTAGTTTGCAGAAAGAATATTAAACGACGAAAAATGAACACATAAGGAAAAAAAGTGGCGTAATTTCATTCAACTTACGTTATTGTATAGTTTTTTATTTTTTATAAAATGTATTTTATGAAGTGTTAAAAAGTAAAAGTATTTTCTATCTACCAAATATGTATTTATCAAATACAAAGCCACCAGTTAACTAAAAACAAAAAAGTTTCTCCTTTTATCTTTCCAAAATATACTCATTGAACATTCGGAATGGATACACACATACAATAAAATATCTATTAATATAACCGAAACACCAAAATTTATGATAGATAACATTGTTCAAATATCAGTAAGTACAAAAAAACAAATATCTCAAACGCGCTCACAGCGCGTCTGGTGTGCCGCATGCCTTACAACCTTGAAGCGATATGTATGAACGAATTGTTTCGCTGGTGGCTAGCGCTACCACACCCGTACTTGCAATTTACTGTCACTTGTTTCTTTCGCTAATCCTGTATAATAAATCCTGTATTGACTGATTTTATGGTTTAAGTAAAAAACTCAATACTCAAGCTATTTAATTACTATAAGTTAGAAAAGAATTATTCGAAAGTCTTTAAAATATGAGCCATTTAATTCACAAGTTACTGGAAAAAAATCTGTTAAATTACTTTCAAGTGAAGATGTGATTCATAATTATGAGTCTGGCACTAAAATATTGTTACAATCTGCTAGATGGATAAACACTGAATCGTTTGATATATAACTTTAATAATAAAATAGTAATTTGAGTACTTACGGCATTTTCTAAACACTCCGCACTTTCACAAAATCTGACTTGAACTTCACTTTGACAACACCTTGTAAAGTAACACTGTTTAAAAATATTTTCAGTCTACTATGTTGGCTGCCCTTTTTTTTCTGTGTTGCCATGTTATTTCTCTATGATTTGAACAGAGTTTGAACGACGTCTAAAGCACGCTTTACAGATTAAAAATAAAATATTGTACAAACGTCGCCTGGTAGCTCCGGCTACCAAAATCAAATCGTAGGTGCGCAAAGTTGGCAGCTCTAGCTACCGAAAGCAAGTGAGTGGCTATGAAAGAAGCCAGCAAGTCTCAAGAAAAGAAGAGCGTTGTCCAGGGTCATCCCGGCCCACTTCAAGAGGTGTCCAGGGAAATCCCGGCCCATGTTCGAGGGAGTCCAGGGTTAGCCCGGCCCGTCATCGAGCATCAGCAGCATCATCGAGCGTCGTGCCCGCCAACGTGACCCGCGGCCCGCCCCGAGGCTACCTAGCGCAGCGTCAGATTGATCCACTTACCTACTGGTACATTGACTATAACTAATGTAAGTTTTTAAAATAATATTGTGAAGTAATATGATTAGGGTTCTCATAAGATTTTTTTTTTTTAAATAGTTTATTTACCTATTTAACTACTGATACAGTATGTTATTTAGTTTCGCGATAATTAAGGTACATTAAGTTAATAAATAGTAGACATTGGTTTAAATAAACTAATATTTCAGAAACTAAATATAATTAAAATCTAGTTTATTATTGCATTTTATAAAAAGATGTGCTTAGCAAAATTAATCAGTTCGTTTTTTTTTACGTAAAAATTTGAATCGCTGTTTTGACGATTACGATTCTACAGGAATTTAAAGTATTTTTTTTATTTGTATAAAGATATAGGTATTTCGCAATATGATACAGTATGTAGAGCAATATTCTGCTCGGTCAGCACGCGGCGGTCATTGCGCCCGTGCGCCGCTCATCGCGCCTGCGCATAGCGTCGGCATTATGTCAATTATAATGAAATTTTAGTATGACCTACTTACCGAAAATATGTATTTGATTTTGCATTCTAGTAATAATATTTCTCCAGATTTTTTTTTATATTTCAAAGAGTTTATTACGAGATATACCCGCATTTCTAGGTCTGATCAACCGAGAGTTCGGGATAGCATCAACTCCTTAAATTGTCTAAGTAACAATATAACTTGAATAATGAATATACAGAAGGTTTAATGTCCAGGTACGGTACATAATTATTTTGATTTTTGTGTCAGGGAAGTTGGAGCACTAGTCCTTCGTGTTTGCTCATGGTGTTTTGGACTACCGTGCCCTCCGTGAAAACCGTTGGAGACTTATAACGTCTTAATGTATTTGTGACTCTAAGTACAGGCAACCGAGAGTTAGGCCTGATATGCCGGTAATTAAGGGTGACCATGCCCTTGGGTAACCATTCCCATTTGTGTTTTTGAGAGGATTGAAGGGTGACCATGCCCTTGGGAAATTATTCCCATTTGTTTTTTTTTATTAGGAACTAAGGACTCCGATGGCATTAGATATTTTATCATTGGGTAAATGTACCGATACCTAGGAAATGTTTACTAATGTGTACGATTATAATTTATGGCTAAATAAAAGTAATTTTGAATTAAATGTTAACACCTTCTTCACCGATATGGACAGTAATTTTGATAAACTTATGTATTAATTTCAGTTATTATAAATACCTACCATGTGTTTAATTTTTTTTTAGTTCATTTTATCACATAAAATTAGTTTAAATGCTAATAATAAGAAACAAAAATGTAAAACTCAACTGCGTTCGTCACATTTTTTTTTGTTGCATGAGGGGGTGAAGAGTGAACTTTCGGGGGAGATGTAATATGATGAATTAACAGTAACTCTTCGTTACTGTTTACGACATGTGACGCACGGATTTGGGTTATAGCAAGTAAGCATTAATATATTATAAATAGATTTAACTAGCTTTAAGACACGTCTTTTGTTATCTGGTCTTCGTCTTAATCTTGTCTTGTACTGAATATAACGACTATCATCATGAAGGAGTATTACTTCAAACCCCCATAAACCCCCAGTTACAACCTCTTTATTACAATGATATCCATGAAAATAGCCATAAACATACAGTCAAATACGAAAGTATCGAAGAAGAGTTTGTTAATATGCAAAATCCGAATTTTTAATTCCAAACATGTAGCGTTTGTTGTAAATTCATACGTGTAAGTGACCAATATAATATTTCCTTAAACTATATTATGGTTTTATTATTGTTTCAGAAAAATCAGGAATTGAAATTTCTTACAAAATTCTTTCCTATACCGTTTTTATTCAGCAAATTTTGTCGAACATTGACAGGATTGATGAGTTTTTAAACATCTTTTGAAAGCTAATTCCGCTGATAACTTGCACCTAGTTAAGTAGCGACACACCGACTTTAATCTTGACGCTCAAAGCACTACTCAACCTATTTCATCTGCGAACTGCTAAGGATACGAAATTTAGTGCCAGGTATTTCATCACGTTCTTCTATTTGGTTTCTTTACTGTGAAAAAAGTAAGTATACGGGGACATGCCTATAGGTAGAACTAATGAACGTAAAATATTATGGGTTGGAAACGATCAGAAATATTCAAACTGTTACTACAAATTCTACGAATTTACTCTGGCTTGAATTTAAGATAATTTGATGTCATACCACTGATGCCAGTGCTCAGAATGGAAGGGGCAACTCTTCCTTTGATTTTTTACTTAATCTACCCGCAAATACTAGGTACTAATACTAACACGTAATAATACTATCCCGATTAAATGTTATGAAAAGGTTCACATGTTTGGTAATTAACAATATATTATTTAAGTTATGTTTTGCTATCCGTATAAAACATATTGTTTTGGCGCTAAACTGATGTCGACTACGTAATTTCTGATTTTTATGCCACACCTGGCCATAAAGTGGCTTTTTCCGCACGCTGCGCGTACGAAAAAAGCCGCTTTCTGTCCAAGTGTATACATAAAAAATTGTAGACATAAAATGATGTACACAATACGGGAGGTAAGAAAGAAAGCCCTCGGTCGCATATTTACGTCCCTCGCCTGCGGCTCGGGCCGCAAACATCTGCGATCTCGGCCTTTCTTTGTATTAACACCCTAGTTGTATAATATACAATTAATCTGGTACGTCGCTGCCGCTGGGTTAAGATCGCCGACCACGCTCTATCTACTTTTACGGACTAGGTAATCGCAAAGTATAAAGATAGACAAGTAGTCACGCTTCAGCCGTTTAGGAGAGCGCGATACCTATTCTTGGTCGAAGCGCAGATGGTGCGATCCGTACTGGCGCATTCTTATGCATTCGTAAAACTTTGCATGTACTGCGCGCACACATACAAGCCGCGCAACGTATTTTTTGTAGGAAAAAAATACTTTTATTATACTATGGTACTGACTCCTAGTTTCTTTACCTGTATTCCTTGGTGGTGGAGTAGAGCAGGCAGGGTATAGCGAGCAGCATCCCGCTCACCCAGATAACAGCGATCATGATCAGCGAACACGTCTTCGACATGCGTGGTCGCATCGGCCGCACTATCGCCTGGTACCTGCAAGAGAACGTATCGTTTGAATTAAAATTACAATATAAGGTACTAACAAATTAGGCATCAATATTTTAAGAGATGTTAACTTACATCAACACAATTAACTTTTTATAGAAATTAAGAAAACTTTTTATGTGTGACATACATGAAATCTATCTTTTTAAACTTTATCGTTTTTTTTTACTGAAGTAGTCCTCTCGACCTCTTGCGACCCCCTAAAGAAGCCTCGCGACCCCCCAGGGGGTCGCGACCCACACGTTGAAAAACACTGATTTAGACTACTAAACCTTTACGATAAAAACATATATATATATATATATGACGAAGCGTGGATTTAATTAGTAGTCAAAATCCAATTTAAAATGGAAACATGTTTAAATGATTTGAGAGCGGGCAATTTAGTAACCCGAATGGAGTGGTTCGAAGATTCAATGACATTGACAGTTGTTGACAGTCAGAGTTTCGCGCGCGGGCTTGACGCGAGATAGGAAAATTGATGTGATGTGTTGTGTTCGCGAACCAAACCATTGGCTCTTAAACTTGTAAAAATCACAGTAATTAGTGGCAAGAGTGTTCACATGAACCCAAGTGATTAGTTGAGGTAACGAAGTGTGTCCATTTCCGAGTGTTTCCTTGACATACGCGCCCAAATAGTAACAATGATTGAGACCGATCGGCTAAGCTATTTATTCACTTCGACATCAGAAATGGGATTACCCAAGGAATCTCGGAAGTCACATACAGATCAGAGTGAACATATTTCACATAAGTATGAGTGCAAACGATGGGAATCTCCTTTTGGTATGCAACAAGGAAAGTGGACTTGATTCAAGCGATACACTACAAGGTTCACACGCTGCTGATCCAGAAATAGCATAACCCAAGTGGTATCTTGATAATCATCTGGCTATCGACTACAGTAGAGGTTGGGAAATCGAGTCACTAAGAAATCTTCTGTCGGTAAGGTTGTGGAATTATCATATTTGATGATTGAGCACTTGGATAACAGTAAGTAATTAACTTCTCTCTCTCTCTGATAAATCTTAATAGAAATGGTTAGTAGGTACATAATCATTGCCCGTGAGTGTGCCCATCAGCCCCGGGCTTGGTGCGGGCTAGTTCTCGGATGTTAGTGAGCAGGCTGTGGTCCCCGTACTGGCACTATGCAGTGGTACATAATTATTGGCATACTCTATGTCAAGTACATTATGTGTTCATCATCAGCTTAGGAGGTCTTATAAATTAAATTAAAACAGAAGTACTTAATACAGCGATGCAAGACTGGTAAGCATGGCATGTTTAGATGTAATGTGCTCTCCTCTTTTGTATGTCTGTGATCATGATTAAATCTAATTTGATTATTTATTACTCAAATTAAAATTGCAGTATAAGTTGCATATCATGTTCTGAAAATTGAGATAATTTAATGGAATATGTGATTAATACACGGAGGACTTTGGACACTTCTTTTAATCAACTATCACTCTATTTTAATCACAATATTGATTATAAACAAATCTCTATACAAATGACATTTATCTTGCTATCCTGAAGGCTGGGACTGGAGTGAATTGACATGTTGTTCAAAGAACGACATCAACATTCTTACATTCAAATTGAATATGAATCATTCGATTCTAAGCGGCCAGAGTTGATTGTAACAAAACCTTATTACAATAACAGTATAGGTGAAGTAAACTTTTACAAGTTAATATCTAAATTTCCTAGCTTTGATATTTCACACATGCTATAAAGAAATGGTATTCTAAAAAACAATGATTATGGGTCATTAAATTCACAGGGTTAGGATACACATGTGTCAGAGTAATCGGAGTGCATAGGGTATAACGGTCATGTTAGTTAATAATAAGGGATTCGTCATGTTCGTTACGTAGATGACTATGACAAGACTGTGTGACAGATACTAGCCTGTGTGGCACATACTAGCCTGTGTGGCACATACTAGCCTGTGTGGCACATACTAGCCTGTGTGGCATATAATGGCCTGTGTGGCACATACTGGCCTGTGTGGCATACACTGATCTGTGTGACACATAGTAGCCTGTGTGGCATACATTGGCCTTTGTGGCGCACTCTAGCCTATGTGGCACGCATTAGCCTATGTGGCACGCATTAGCCTGTGTGGCACGCATTAGCCTGTGTGGCGCTGACGAGCCTGTGTGGCGCTGACGAGCCTGTGTGGCGCTGACGAGCCTGTGTGGCACTGACGTTAGGTGGAATTAAATTTCCTATGTGGTAGGGTAGGTATAGCAGTCATCATTTTGAAATAATCTTGTGAGCTAAGTAGTATTTGCAAATTAAAGGAATGAACATTCTTTCTGAATAATCAATCTAGCTGGGGGTGCAAATGAGTGTTAGGAATAGAGTCATGCAACATAAGGTTAGTCAGGGTGACCGAGTGGCGTATGGTATAAACCATTGTCTATTATTCAGTCATAAATGCTAAGTGTACGGGAAATAGATTTACACACGAGGACGTGTGACTATGCAGGGTGGCCGTGACGAAGCGTGGATTTAATTAGTAGTCAAAATCCAATTTAAAATGGAAACATGTTTAAATGATTTGAGAGCGGGCAATTTAGTAACCCGAATGGAGTGGTTCGAAGATTCAATGACATTGACAGTTGTTGACAGTCAGAGTTTCGCGCGCGGGCTTGACGCGAGATAGGAAAATTGATGTGATGTGTTGTGTTCGCGAACCAAACCATTGGCTCTTAAACTTGTAAAAATCACAGTAATTAGTGGCAAGAGTGTTCACATGAACCCAAGTGATTAGTTGAGGTAACGAAGTGTGTCCATTTCCGAGTGTTTCCTTGACATACGCGCCCAAATAGTAACAATGATTGAGACCGATCGGCTAAGCTATTTATTCACTTCGACATATATATATGTCGGGGACAGCAGCGATAATTCAAGTAATTCAAGATCGTCAATTGACTACTGTAGTACTAAGTAGATTTAAAATGGCGCGAACGCCGTGTGACGTAACGACCGGTTGCGGTGCACGTAAACGGGCTCGTTGGACAAGAGTGTCGATTCTCTTTCTGACTGTCGTGGCGACAACACTTGTCTTACGATTCTGTCAGTTCGTCTGTCAGTAGTTAAAGTTGCTACTTGATAATTGTAATTCTGTCGATTAATAGTGAAATGAATCATACTGTGTAACGTAATTGTCTATTTGCTCTCTTGAGTATCTACGCCATAATATTGTAACAACTATTGTAATGCCTGATGATTTAAAAGAGAACCTGCTAACCCATCCTGACCTGACAGTCAGACAGTCACGCGTGAATATCCGACATCAGAAGTGGGATGTAATCAGCGCCCACAGGATGTGAATGATTTCCAGTGTTTGAGGCATTCCACATCTTCGTCAATATCCAGTGAAAGGCAATTATGAGATTTTGTGTCTAGCGAATTAGACATGCTTTGCAAATGCTTGGATCTCAACAGTGGACATGTGAGTCAATGATAATCAACCGAACGGATGCACTTACTGCGTGTAGAATCATTGTGACAAAACAAAAATGGTTTTACTAGAAAAGAAGTCAATTTCTTACCTTCAAAGCAAGTCCAGCAACTACAGCACAGCCTACGTTAATGTATTCAGAATATCCAACACTGCCGGTTTTGTTTAAATGGAATCTCTGAAGAAAGTGTGACCGCAATATCATTAATTGTGATCTCCGAAAATAAAGAGGCACTTGCACTGCACAACAGTCAGCACCGTGAAATATAGTCACAAACAATGAAGAATCCTTCAAGAAGTACGGTTTGAAGCCACAAGAAATATCATCAATGATCTGCTGCCGCGAGCAAAAGAAGATTCGTCGGTTGGACTACATCACGACACGCTACGGATGAGCCACTACAAGGTGACATGGGCGGCAACGGCACTTCAGGCGCGTTAGTCAACAACAGGCACCAACACCTGCAAGATTCGCGAGTTTGTGGAAATCTAATGTGATTTGGTGAGTCGTACCCATTTTTTTTTACGATTCTTGACCCAAGTATTTTCTCACAAAGCAAAACTTTACTTTTAAATTGTCAGAAAAACTTTAGCTTGCCATTTAAGATTAACAATGAAAAAGTTAACAGTAACAAAAGAAGTTTACGAAGTAGCTATTTGTGACAGTCACTTATTTTTACGTTCTACCCCACAATTATTCGCATTACGATATTGTAACTGTTCGAGCTGTTTCGGATATAGTTTTCTCCGTTCGTAAATCTGAATCAAGACTACGTTTCCCAAAAGGGAAATAAATGTTGTCAACAGTTGTTTTCAACTACCTTTAAATTTTATGATTTTACAAATGCCTAGTTACGTATTGTGTTTGGAATAATGTAAAGTTTACTGATGTGAGAAAAAGCACGGTTCTATAGATTTTAGTGATTGAAAATATTGCGATGTGCTAAAAATTATCTTGAGACAAATACCCGTTAATTTTAGTAACTCGTAAGTTCCCGTATAGTACAGTTTATTTGATTTTTAAATTTGGTAATCAAGATAAATGTCCTATGGAGTCATAATGATCTCAGTGGTGATCGGATGTATCGCATAGGACTACGGAGTTGGTTTTATGCCGAGTAACCACAAGGATGGTTGTAACACTACAGAAATTGCCGGACAAAAGCGGTACTTACCTTGAAATTTTAGTTTTTGAAAAATGTTTGGTTGTAATGGGTACTTGAACTCTAACCTTGAATTTTATTTTGATTTAGTAAACAAGAAAGGAACTAGATAAAGTTCGCCCCAAATTCAAAGGTCCATTTGATATCACAAAGTGGTGTTTTGTTTTGAAAGTACTAAACTCTAAACACACCATGACAGGTTGAAAATGCCAGAGACTCACGTACCATTTTTGAGTTAAATGAGGATGTTAGCGAGACATAAAATGAGGTTCTTAGTTCGGCTGGTCGACCGAACCGGAGGCTTCGCCGTAGCCGTAGCCCGTTAGAAGTCGGTATCTGCTCTGAGTAGTCCGTGGGTGCGCGGTGCGCGGGGAGCTCTGGCGAAGGTCGGGTCTCGTGGAGACCGTAGAGTCTTAGGGTAGACTCGGCGATCCCGTGGGGATGCGCGTAGTGTGTGTGGCTTGTTAAGCCTTAGGCCACGAAATGAGATACCTGTTTTGTTGTCTAATAGTTTTCGTGATTGTGATGAGGCCATAAAGGCAGTCGAATAATGGTACTTGGTTTCTCTTGCATTTAAAATAGTTTTTTTTTTATTTTTTTTAACTTAAGCTGTAAGTATAAAGAAAAGATTGAAAAGAAATGACCATAATTTAATCGCATTTCCACCACGAGTAATTTTGTAAGTAGTCGAGTAGAGTTAAATGTTTGAAATGAATTAAACGATGAATTTGAGTAAGGAAGTGTTACGAAATTAGAGATAAAGTCAGGAATGACCGAATGGCGTACTGTGTTGTTTTTTTTGCCTGTTTCAGGATAGACACACGAGGACGTGTGCTATGCAGGATGGCCGTGTCGGGGACAGCAGCGATAATTCAAGTAATTCAAGATCGTCAATTGACTACTGTAGTACTAAGTAGATTTAAAATGGCGCGAACGCCGTGTGACGTAACGACCGGTTGCGGTGCACGTAAACGGGCTCGTTGGACAAGAGTGTCGATTCTCTTTCTGACTTTCGTGGCGACAACACTTGTCTTACGATTCTGTCAGTTCGTCTGTCAGTAGTTAAAGTTGCTACTTGATAATTGTAATTCTGTCGATTAATAGTGAAATGAATCATACTGTGTAACGTAATTGTCTATTTGCTCTCTTGAGTATCTACGCCATAATATTGTAACAACTATTGTAATGCCTGATGATTTAAAAGAGAACCTGCTAACCCATCCTGACCTGACAGTCAGACAGTCACGCGTGAATATCTGACATATATATATATGTATAACTATTGTATTGACAACAGGAAATACGCAAATTTTCTGGAATCTGTATGACCTATCTCCACATCAATTACCTATAACCAAACGTGACCTTTGCGGTGTAATATTTAACCTACCACTAAAAGCCAAATCATAGTTTTACTAGTAGAAAATATCAAAAATTGGTCCAATATATTAAACTTGCACGAAATGTAGAACGTCGAGTGAAACCAACAACATTCCATACCGTAGCCTCAAAATTTCAGAACACAATTTTCACCACGCTTCTCATTTTATTTTGCACCTTATCATGAAGTAAATACGGTCCATTTTGGTTATACTGGAATAAGAAAATTTGTCATCAAATGTTTTCGAAGTGTTCTCGGTTCAAGCTAGGTACTCGCTTGTATTCATGTTTTCAGTTAATATTTTTAAATTTATTACCTTCACTATTTTCAAACTAAGTTATACACAAACTGAGCACAACCATGAACACGTGAATAAGTTAAATTGTTTTTATGTTAAACGATTTTCGCCCGCTTCCTCGTTTACGACGATAAAGTTAAATTTCCTTTTTTTGCTTCGGCTCAGTTTGGTAAAAAGTATCCTATGTGTTAATCGAAGTCATAATCTATTTGTTCACCAAATTTCACGGAAATCGGGCCGGTAGTTTTTGCATAATGCGCGCACAAACAAACATACAAACGAAAGTCAAACAGATCAAAATTTCAGAAACGATTTATTTATTTACCTACGTACCCGCTTGGACTTATTGTCCCGCACCGTTCAAAACTAATATACAACTATAGTATTTTATGCAACAGTTGTATAAGTGGGTTCAAAAAATGCGAATTGCGTGAGTTGCGATACGAGCCGCGAACGCGGCGAGTATCGCAAATAGAGACGCAATGAGTATTTTTTGACTTAATTATACAACGTTGCATACAGTACTTTTTCTACGACGAGGTTTTAAATTATAAAATACAAAATTAATCATAACCTGGAAACAAGGCAAATATGACGTTTGACTGACAGTATGTGTCTATGGTAAACTTTTTTTTTAATTTAAAATATACTTAAATTAAAAATCATTTTTTATGTTGGCATCAATGAATTTAGTTCGGAAAGTTTTGTTTTTCTTAAATTTAATTGTTTGTTAAGTTGGTAGTTGTGCATTTTTACCGTAAAGTTAAAATTGAGCGCTTAATCCTTGACCTAAGTTTAACCTAGATTTAGAAGTCTGTGGCTGCTAGCAATAACGTAAAGTGACTATAACGACACTAGTGCTGTTATGGGGAATAGAGTATAGACTTCTCTGAACTCATATTATGTATGTTCTTATATTAGTGTTCGTGACCAAGTAAAAGACAGATAACAGTACAGGAGTAGAAAATAGTACATTGTGTATCAAGGGCGGTAAGTAAGGAATTACAAACGAGTGTTTGTTACAAGGCCGAGGCGAAGCCGAGGGCTTTAATAACACGAGTTTGTAATTCCTTTACCGCCCGTGGCACACACAATGTTTTTCATCACACTTGTGAGGAAATCTGATTAAAATAACCTTACTTAACCTAAATAAAATTGTTAAACTGACAGTGACATTAGTGACATATATCAAGACGACAAGTCACGTTCGGAAACCATAGCGGTAAAGACTTAAAATGGTTGATTTTATATTTGCAAAATACTGAAATACACTATTTAAACATTTAATTCATGTTACAGAAATATGTGTTTACATGTATTTGCAATAACAGTTCTCTTTAAATAAATATTTCAGTAATAAAAGTTAAAAAAGGTAAGTTGGCGTTTCCTTTGATCATGACAAATAAGAGTAAAACAGAACCAGCGTTTCAAATTTAAAAAGAAAACCATTACGCCCTAGGGCGTAATAGGTCATTTACGGCCCGCAAAACCTACGTGTAATGACACCATTTTCGAGCAAGTGTGATGAAAAAACTATTATATACTTCAACCAGATAGTTTCATTTCTTCAGAAATATGTCTGCGGTCACCTAATTCATCTGGCCCTTTTTCATACTAAATGTATGGAGACAGATGAATGAGTCGCAGACATATTTCTGAAGAATAGCCCTGATATTTAATACGTTTGGCATTGTTTCCATTGAAAACGTTTCGAGTTTTCTGAAGTCTCTTAATTACGATTTGTAATTTAATTTCACTTGTCTCCTTAGTATTTAAGAACCATAATGAGAAATAAAATTGGAACTATATCTAATTGTATTAAGACAGAAGCGGATTAGACATACAAAATTGGCTCGGGACGAGTCTCGTGTCGACAATAATTCTCTGTTCACAAGAAGCTGCCTAAATAGGAATTTCGAAGTCGAGTTTGATATTGCCCTATATCTATACTGGTTAGTGTGAAGCCGACGAGAATAAGACGATGTCTACACCAAGTACAATCACGGGTATGTGATGTGACGCTACTTCTACTTCTACTCTTCTTAATTTAGCCGTGTAATAAAAATTGGGCGTACTTCGGGCACGCCATTGCTAACGAATTTTAATTACATGGATACATTATACTCCTCACGCCGAATCATGATCCCTGTCACAGTTCTTTCTCCATACTCTTGTAATGGCGACTCTGTCACATTGAATATTTGTACCTAGTCATTGTTTGAAATTATAGCAAGTAAATTTATAAAGATAAATTGAATTGAAGTAATAGTAAAGTAATACAAAAGGAATAAGTGTTGCTCTTTATTTTCGGATTTAGGTGTATGAAGACAAGTGGAAAAAATGAACTGCCATAGGGATCATTATTCGGCGCGCGGACTATACGAACAGTGACAAGGAGGCTAACATTTCCGTGTGGTGACTGTACGTCTAAACATTATTACATTTCCTTCCAATATTTACAGGGTCTCTGTTGTAAAAACGATGGAACGATGGCTCCATATTTATGGTGAATGCGGACTTCTGCCATTCAAATTAGTTTTTTAAGTTTAAGGACAAAATTCTTTTTAATGCCGATGAAACATTGCTTGTACATTTAAAATTTTAACTATTTGTATATTATATGGCCCAGTTTCAGTAATATAGTTTATCAGTCCGGTTACCCAAACCCAACCTGAGCCTATTATACAATATACAGGGTAGAAGTGGAACCGAACGAGGGACTTTCCTGCAAATGTGGCATTGCTTAACCTTAATACATTATTTTCTGCAATAAACTATGTTAATATCTGTCACCGTTTTCAAGTAGAGCTTGTTAAACTAGCAAAAAAATCGCGTGTTTCAACCCTATTTAGAGACAACAAGGAACGGTTGACAATTTTTTGTAAACGATTTTTTCACAAACGTCGAAGGTAAATTAATGCGACACATTGATAACCACAGAGATTGTCGTTATAAACAATGAGGTTCCAACCAACAAATCAAACATTGTACAAATGTTCAAAAATATTATTTTGATAGTTTTGTTTTTTTTTATTATTACAAGCATTTAACTATTGCAGGTCGATCCTACATCAACTATAATGACATTATAATTTTCAGAAAAGTCCCTCGTTTCATTCCACCCGGTATACAAAGTCAGTTCACGAAATACCATTAACAGAGAATTTTCTTAGAAACTGGTGTTAACAATATAAATCACAAACGGTATCTTCGGAAAACAGCTAAAGTTTCAGTTGACTGTTTTCAGAAGCCAGTGGTCTAAAATCAGGACTTCATTTTAATTCTGTAGTAAAACAGTATCTTGAAAAATCGCGTACTATCTATCCATAATAAATGTTTGGTCATCAAAGGGACACTGACTCCAGAAAGATATTAGAAGAGACCGGTTTAAAAGAAATTTGTTAAATCTTAAAATTTTAATTGCTTTTCCTTAAAAAAATTTGTGTCCTTGTGAATTTGAGTTTAATTATGTTTTTATTTAATTACGCTTTGGTCTTCGCTTCGCCCTGTATCAAAATTTATCAAGAATAATAAAATAACCATTTAACTTATAAAATCACCGAATGCAATTTTATTCCCTTGGCCCTTGAGACCTCAGATACAGCGAGGAAATGTTCAAATGAAATCCAAGGGGCCTGATTTTTCTAATAAGTTTCAATTTTTAGAATTTTAGTTCTAAAGAATAGTTTTACTTTAGGGCCTATTTAGGTTTTTAGGGTTCCGTATTCTTTTATTTCACTCCAATTCTATAGTGTGGGGTTTTGTTGGATAGGTCTAAAAATAGGGGTTTCACAGAACATTTTCTTAAATGTGAATATTTACGGAAGTGATCACTCCGAAAGTATAAAAAAATGTGTCCCACCCTTTTAACTTTTGAATCGTGAATCTAATTGTTCTAGGCTAAACTACACCCACAAGATAAACCGGTTTAGCCTAAGACGGTAGTATGACAAAGAAATTAGACAAACATTACATTAGCCAAAAAAGAGAATATTAAGTTAAAAGACGGAATGTCAGTCTTCTTTGGTAACCTAACGAGTTATGCTGGTCTTTGCAATACAATACAAGTATAGTGGGGCAATTCCGTATAGCGGTTTTTACGGCTAAACTAGCATTCTAAAAACTTCTAATTTCGTCAGTTAGTGTGAAAAGTTTCACTCCTGTGCCAGTCGAGTCATCAAGTGCATACTATTGTTTGTTTGGCCGCAAAAACCGCTGTACGGAATTGCCCCACCAGACGGAATTAGTCACATTGACCTTCATAGTAATAAAACAACTTAAACGGATTAAATCGCGTATATTACTACATTTAAGTCCCGACGTTTCGTAACCCTTTTCAGCGTTCGTGGTCAGTCTACCCGCGACCACGAACGCTGAAAAGGGTTACGAAACGTCGGGACTTAAAATGTAGTAATATACGCGATTTAATCCGTTTAAGTTGTTTTATTACTATGAGTGATAATCGCGGAAACCGAAGACAATATCACATTGACCTTACTTTATTGCACACCAGAAAAACACATTACAAGAGGAACTTATATAATTAGAGGTAGACAACAGGCGGTATTATCGCTTAAGAGCGATCTCTTCCAGACAACCTTTAGGTAGCGGAATTGACACAAACATAAACCAAAAAAATGTAGGTGGTGCGAAGGGTAACAAGAGCGAGGGCTAATTCTCATATATTGCAATGTTATCACGTAACGCTCATAGTTTTATCAACGCGATATTCAGATTGTATGACGACACACGGGTTGGACTAAAGCAAAGGGGGCGCAGGACTTAAAAAATTTTTGATGGGGTTGGTGTCATTATGACACCTATTTTTTATGATGCCATCGTATAGAAAATGCTAAAATAAGCATGTTTCGTATGGGCAACTTTTCTCTAAACTTGATAATTACCGAGATATTGGCTCCTAAATGGACAGATTTTTTTGGACTTTAAAAAAATAACGATGGGGGTGGTATCATTATGACACCTATTTTTTATGATGCTATTCTATAGAAGACGCTAAAATAAGCATGTTTTGTATGGGCAACTTTTCTCTAAACTTGATAATTACCAAGATAAATGACAGATTATAAAATGTACAATTTTCAATTATGGAATATTATGTATACGATATTAGCCTGCGAAAGTCCGAATTTAGGGCTCTCGCTGGTTAGGACGCGTGCCGACACTGCGCGCCCTAGAGTGTTTTTATAAAGCCGGAGGCGTGGAGGGAGAGCAGCCCTCGCCTGCGCCGTCATGCAAGGGCGGAAGGGCTGCTGTTCCCGCAGCGCCGGAGATGGAAAGTCACTATTGACATTAATAAAAACGAGCTGCTACCAGAAAACTGTGGTGTGCGGATGTGTTATGCGCTCCGATTTAAAGTCATTCGTCGAAAATTTTACAAGTGCTAGAAATTTGCCAACTTTGAAGTCAATTATCTCGGCTATTTTTGATTTTAGAGAAAAAGTTGTTTCTATAAAACATGCTTATTTTAGCGTATTCTCAAGGATAACATCATAAAAAATAGGTGTTATAATGACAACAACATCCATCGCGTTTTTTCTAAGTCCTAAAATCGTGCCAACTTTGAGGTCCAATATCTCGGCCATTTTTGATTTTAGAGAAAAAGTTTTATCTACAAAACATGCTTATTTTAGCGTCTCAAATGAAATTATTCTAAGTGTTTTATGATTCCTATATAATTTTCACTTTTGGTCAAAAATTTTCTAAGTCCTTATTTTGCGCCCCCTTTGCTTTAGGCGGACCGAAGCGTGAATTTAATTTGTAGTCAAAATCCAATTTAAAATGGTAATCAATAATGGAAACATGTTTTAATCATTTGAGAGCGGGTAATTCAGTAGCCCGAATGGAGTTTTTCGTTGAACATTTGACAGTCGTTTGACAGCGAGAGAAACGCGCGCGTACTTGGCACGATATGTGGGGATTCAGGCTGTGGTGTTCGCGAACTAAACCATTGGCTCTTAAACTTGTAAAAATCACAGTAATTAGTGGCAAGAGTGTTCACATGAACCCAAGTGATTAGTTGAAGTAACGAAGTGTGTCCATTTCCGAGTGTTTCCTTGACATACGCGCCCAAATAGTAACAATGATTGAGACCGATCGGCTAAGCTATTTATTCACTTCGACATATATATATATATATATATTCAGATCAAACGCATAACCCTCCTTTTGCGCTTCACCGCGTCGGGTAAGAATAAGATTGAAATGTATTTAATCGTGTTAGGCCAGAAGCGGATTAGAAATACGAAATTGGCTTGGTAAGATGTCGGTAACTCGCGACGACACTAATTCTCTGTTCACAAAACGAAAGCAGGGAAATACGAAACGCCTGGAAGATACTGGAAAATCCGTATTTACTACCTTCGCGCAGAGATAGGTATTATTTCTTCATGCCCCGGGGAAATGTTGCAATAACGTTCCACATGCAATTTTTCGCTCGTGTCCAAAATACCGCATTCCCGAAATACCAGATTTTTCCAAAATACCAGATTCTCGATTTATGAGATTCCTGTCTTACCACATTCCCGTTACACTAGATTATAAAATCGTAAGTTACTCAAGGATCTAAATCACTTTGTTGGGTGTGTTATTTTGGGAATCTTGTATACGAAGAATCTGGTGTATCGAGAATCTGGTATTTTAAAAATCTGGTATTTTAGGAATGCGGTATTTTGTGAATGAGCGCAATTTTTTTGGATTATGGACTTTGTTTTTAAAGACAGAAGGTTGATACTTTGTTTTGTGGATTGGAACGTTATTGCATAACTGCGTTCAATTAAAGGGATACCTAATGTTCACAAAAACAACATAACTGATTAGACTGGTTGATACATTATAGAGAAACATTTTTACTGCCATGCCAGTACGTGTTACCCAGCTTCGTTTGCTATGTTGTTTTTGTAAATATCCCTTCAATTACAGTAGGTACGGTCTGCACATCCAAGGTGGTAAAACCAAGAATGACACAAATCGCGGTTTTTTGTACATAATATACAGTATGGAAAAATCAAATAATGCTCAGATGAAAGAACATTGCAGTATCAATATTGGTAGTAGTACAGTGTGGTGAAATAACGATATGTGATTTGTGCAGGCAACGGACGTGGCGACGTGAGTCGATTGTAGAAGCAGGTTCCGAAAGCGAGCACTAGAGTTTGTTTCGCTGTTTTCTTATTTTGTTCCTGTTTTCGCGTACCGTAAATTGGACCAGCTGTCATTACAATTTGCCATTACAGTACAAAATTAGCCGTTATAGAAAGAAATATGCGGTGCAAAATCTCACTTCCTGCTAAGGGAAGATATCGTAGTACACTACACACCTAATAGCAATATAATAAACCCAGGTCACAACTGTTTGTGGCCCGAACCCTAGGCGAGGGTCGTAGCGATCTACGATATTCTTTATTTCGGTCGCATGTACACAATTTCACATTTTCCTTTATCTTGTAGTAGGATTTCTGGCCGACAAATATAAAACATAAAAGCATAAAACGCCAATGCGCGCCACTTGTGAAAACATAGACCTCATTCACTTCGCTCGCTCGATCAATAGAAAGTTCTTTCGATTTCCAAACCGAATATTCAATACGGAAATATGTGTTAATAGTTAATAGTACATTACACAACTAGGAATACGGAAATAGTTAATGTGTACTATACATTAGGGTGGTAAAACAAAGAAAGGCCGAGATCGCAAATGTTTCAGGCCCGAGCTGCAAGCGAGGGACGTAAATATGCGATCGAGACCTTTCTTTTTTACCTCCCATGTTGTGTACATCATTTTATGTCTGTCTACACTTAAAAGCCACTTTATGGCCAGGTGTGGAATGGATTTAAATTATTTAGGCATCGCATCGTCGTTACGAGTGAACTATAGCAACGATAAATCGAAATCAACAAATTATTGCTCTCTCTACTCCATTAATGGGATCAGTCAGTGGCAGAGTCCATTAATGGACTGAATTGCATTATTCAAATTTGTAGGTTTGTTAGCATCACAAAAAGCAATTACCATTAAAACAAGAGGACTGTCGTTCCCCATACAAAAAGCTGTTCCCCGATATTTACAACGCCATCTATGTATAAGAATTATATTATTTACAATTATTCCTCTTTGCAAGCGTGACACAGTATTTAAATGTTAGAATTTATTTATTATTAGCTGTTTACGAACTAATTGTTATTGTTTCTTTGTTCAATTATAACATCGTTAAGTGTTTCGTTTTTTAGCACCATCTAGTTTTTGCCTGGATAACCCCTTGCGATCGGGTCACGATCCAAAGTATGGAGAATGACAGTCCTGTTGTTTTAATGGTCCTTGACAAAAAGACTGTTTCATTTCAGCGCCAACAATAATGACTACAATAAAGGCTTTAGGATAACAAAAAAGTTGTCGATCGAGATTATAACAAAAGCATACACAATTTCAACCAAGTGATCAAAGTGTTAGAATAGTTTTGGATTAGGGTAAAAACTGTCTTATTTCGTGTAATAAAAAACGACAAAAAACACGTCCCTTATGCTTATAATTCATAGTGAATTGACACTAAAATTCTCGATAAAAAATGTATAGCTAAGTACTGCATATTAATTAAACCACAATATTCCTGAACTAAACGTAATATCGAAAGACATCAAGACTCATGTTACATCCTATGATAAATTTACTAACAACTAACACAAAACATAATCAAATTGGTTGTTGTATCACAATAATCGTCTAAAGCAACGTTCACGCGTTTACGTAATACCTAATCATTTTATGACCGCTTCACGATTTTTATGTCAGAAAGAGGCACTAAAAATGTCTTTCTGCCAATCACACAAATGAGTGGAACACACAGATTGGGAACATAATGTCCAGAAGGTCAACAAGCACCGTAAAATGAACCCTTCGATGTGCACACTTGTCTTTAGATCACACTTATTCGACCTTGTTCGGCTGTGTATTTTATGCGTGAAAAGTTACGATGGTAATATATTTGGGCCTCTGCTGCCTTCATAATATCGGAGACGTGTCACTGCGCACTTTGAATAGGGTTTTATCTTCCGTATTTGGGCCATACAGAATTTTAGTACCTACGAGTTAGTATTCAAAGGTTTCCTATGGACACCATCAAAGTTAAGGGTTTTAGAAGTATTTTTTTCTGGTTATAGGTCCTTTACTTGTATCGTATATGTACCCGTTAAAACGGGGTAAGTGTGAGTCGGACTCGCCCACTGAGGGTTCCCTACAAATTTGTAGGTACATATATTAAGCTATGTTTCACCAGAGCTGTGCGAGGTAGCGGAGCGGTGTGCGAGGGAAAAATCCACCAATCAACGTGCCTGGCCTCGCTAAGCGCGGCCCGGCTTTGATGGATTTTTCCTGCATTTGTTTTAAACAGTTCAGTATCACATCCCCCAGTCTTACTCCTCGATGCAATGGAATCAGTCTTGTTTGACTATTCTGTACTTGGACGGACATAGTTGCAGCGTCATGCAGGCTTCTCAGCACCTCGACCCTTTGGGTACGGAACCCTAAAAAAAGCTTACTTCCTGAAATCCGTATTAACTCATTAAATGAAAATCGATAAAGGCCGGAAGAGAGTTCCACTTTGTGCCAAGTTAGAGAATATCTGTGTGTTACTACTCGTATTTTTACCCGACTGCGGCGAAGCCCAAAGGAGGGTTATGTGTTTGACCTGTATGTATGTATGTATGTCCGTTCCTGTGTCCGCTCGTAACTACTCAACGGCAGATCCGATTTTGATAAATGATACATCATTAGATTCGTCTTGATGGTGCGAGTGTCACTGGGTATGAAGTTCGTTAAAATAAACAAAATGGCGGATTTTATGCAGTTTCAAAGTGCACCGGGTTTTTTCGGGTTTTTTTTAGTAAAAATGTGGTTATTTATTTGCATGCTAATGGTGACGGGCAGTAAATATTGTTTGAATTCAATATCCCTTAAATTATTATTATAATCCCCTAGATATTTAGCTGCACAAATGTTAATCTATCAATAAGTATGCAAAACTATTATCCTTCAAATCGATTTGTATTCCAATAATTATAAATCCAAACGTAGCTTTTAACTTACTACAAGCTAAAAAGTTGCTAAAAGCAATCCGAAAAGAAATAATTAATTACACAGAATGATATTCACAATGATTGTCATGAACACAAATTACATATTTCTTCGCAATATGTTATTTGTGTTTAACCCATTTGTTCAATCACATAACACACAAGTAATCACTAAGTCCTCAACAAAAACAACGCCTTATAATGTTGACTGTAATATCCCTAAATTGATTTAGTTTCGTAAGTTCGTGACCGACATTTGTGTTTTAGATGCAGCTATAAAGTTTGTTGTTTAATTAACCAAAGTTCTGTTTGATTTTGCTATTATCTGTTACGGTAAACTTTTCCACTAACTATTATAGTGGTGCCTGTGGTCTTCCATAGTTTGTTATGTTAATAATCAATTATATAATTTTCTTTGCAATAGGGTGTTTCATTACAGTTCAAAATAAGCTTATCTTTATTATGAAGTATCAAAACGCTCAGAAAGTATGCAGTTTAGTATGAAATATACATATGTTTCGTACTGACTTGTTACGTCAGGCTCAACATGGTGCCTTATTTTTAATTTTTGTCATTAAGAAATCGCTGGTGTTTACTGGTCAAATACATGTTACAAGATTAACGGCGAAGTTATTTTATGAATTATTCTACCGTTTTTTGATGAAAGTGTTATGTCGATACAATGCTCAAAAAATCTATGAGACCATAAACTTTTAAATCTAGTTTATCGTGGTCAATAAATTAGGCACTGAGCAGTTCCGTTAACGCCTTCAATCGTGGAGTTAAAAAATATTAATTTTTTTAACACTGTCAATGGATTAAGCACCAAAGTTAATCTAATTAATGAAAGAGCAGTTTCAGAAGTTTTTCTGCTGACATGCTAATCCGTTTGTCGGATAAAATTAGCTCACAAGTTATTTACAAAGTTTTGACAAGCAAATCATACCCGCATGAAAGTTTTAATTTGGCATAACGCTTTGCAAATACTTAAAGTTGTTTTCAGTGAGTTTATTGATGTTGTACTCGCTGCCTTAACTAACTACTCCTAACTGATTGACTAAACCGATTGGTCGAAGTAATTGATATCGTTAAGTTAAATTCAAAGAGTTTATTTGCATAAATCGTAGTACATAAAATTGAAGACAATATACATATTAGGTACATTATGGAGACAGCACGATTTGCCAGTATAGTAGTAGTAGCATGCGTCGCGAATATTCCGTCGGCATCTACATTTCGGAATATAAGCGTTTTAATAATATTTCTAATAGAAAAATAAAGAATTATTGTACAATAAATTACACAATTATTAGTTAGTTATAATATAGAATCCTTGTTGTCCACCATACTTTTAGAGGAACGCGAAAAAGTCGTCATTTTAAATTTTCCGCCATCCCCAAACAAACTAAGCAATGCTTGTACGTATGAACAAATATAATACTGAAATGCACAGGAATTGGGATGTTGAATAATGTTGAATGTTACAACATAATATAGTTACATGGATTGCAAAATACTAAATTATCATAACACAAAAGAAATAAACAAAAAATGTATAAAAAATATAAAGTTATGAGACCACAAAGTTTAAAATAAACGATATTTTTTTATCGTCTTTAAGAAAAATTAAAGTCAATTTCGGAATGCTTAATTAACACTGAAAAAATAAATGTATGACAACTATGTGCTTAAACGCACTTCTTCGTGCTCAAAATGGCAAAATGCTATTTTTTTCATACAGACTTATTACAGCGATGCAACGGATGACGTCATAATGTCATACCGTCGGGGATAGTGCAATACCGCGTAAGTAGCGCATGTAGATAAGGTTTAAATGTCTAACAATTTCGCTTGAAACTGAACCTTATCTACATATGCTACTTACGCGGTTTTGCACTATCGCCGACGATACCGTTTTGTATAGAGCGTTTTCAATGCTCAGTCCGATCTGCTACTTTTGATTACAATTTGTGGCTGTTATACTTATACCAATGTATTAGGTGTCATATAGATATTTGTTCCTCAGAAATAGTAGAATCGATTTAAGACAGAAAAAAATCGACTCAACAGGCTAATTGTCCTATATAATCCTGGAACAAATTGCTTAGTTTGGTAATGACTAGATAGATTTGTGCAAGACTGATCCGGATATTTATTTCAGGAGTTACACATCAGGAGTCGCATTATATAAGGTGCTAATAAATTAGGTACCAATATTTTAAGGGCTGATAGTACTCAGCTTTCTGAGTTTATTTATGTATAAAATAATAAACAAATTATGTACGTTTTTTGGCGAAAATTAGGCAAGTAAGTTTGTTACGTAAAGCACCCTGTTAATGAGGTAAACAATAAACAGTGATTAAGACCTCTTTGATTATGTATATATGTAAACACTTTATTGCACATAAAATCATACAGAAACAGTACAAAGAACAATGGTTATCATCTTGGTTGGTTATTATCTTATGGTTACTAACTATTCAATATTTAGAATGAACTGGCCACTTAACAGTAAACGACGTCCACTTGACAGAAAAGGTTCTTGTCAGTTAAATTAACAGCATGATTAAGTTTGGGTAGAATTTGAATTTATTTATTTTGTTCGGGAAATGAAATCAATTAAAATATCATATAAAAAAGTTTCTTAATATCTATAAAAAGTTAATTGTTTTATTAATCTATGATTGCGTTGATATAAGTTAACATCTCTTAAAATATATATTGGTGCCTAATTTGTTAGCACCTTGTTATATACTTTTTTAACGGATGGATGATTGCCAAGTAGGTATAAATACTAATTAATCCTCTTGCTGTGATGTTGCCTTAAGTATTTTTTTAAATTAAACCTCCTTTTCACCTCTGCAGACTTAGCTTGGGCAGATTCTAAAGGCTGACAAAGGATTGACATTAACCAACCAAAAATCGCGCAAAACCGACCCTTTCACCAAAAATCTATTTACAAACATCCTAAGCAATCACAGACAATTTCACAAAAAGGTCTAATATCTAGACTCGATGAAAACACAGTTTTCATCGAGTCTAGATTCAGATTTCGGATCACAATGTATAAGATCGTGACTGGAATACGAAGCCAAAGATTTAAGAAAACCCGAATTAACTAACCGGGATCTGACGGGCGAGACTTATTGATTCTAAACTAGTTCAAGTCTAGCCTTCTGGGACAATTTGCGTTATGTGTTCGTGCTTTTATTTGTTTTTTTCGGCTTGTCTCTGTGCTTATATTTTATAAGTTTGCCGATGCGTTTGTTTACAAGCTTTTATTTTAGTTCCCGTGTTCACTTTCTGACGTTCAATTGGGCACAAATTTGCAATACTTGCGTATATGTATTTGGTTAACAGTCGTTGAGTCGCTGGGCCGGAAATCCAGAGGTACCGGGTTCGATTCCCGATCAGGACACAGGTGAGTGCCATTTAATTTTTCTATTACGAAACATGAATGTAGATTGACCACGAGATTTTAAAAATTAGGATAAATCAAATTAAAAGTGGGCAATATAAAAACATACTTAATTTAGGTTTAAAAGCATTGTAAGTTATTGTTAACTATGTATAGACTACAAAAAAATTATTACGATTCACGATTTAAAGTTCACCCTGTTTTTAGTAAAGTAGGTACTGATAAATTTAAAAAAAGCCTTTCATTCCACGCCATTAATATTATTTACAATTATTCATTTTATATTTTCATTTTGGTTAATGGTTGGTTGGTTAAAGGGCCTCCCCCCCCCCTTCCGCCATTTCGTCCGGTTCTCCGCCATGTGTCACGAAAATTGCCTCACACCACTCAACCTGTTGTGTGGATTGAGGCAATTTTTGTGATTTCGTCTATCCATCTCATTCGCGGACGGCCATAGGTTCTTATACGTTTCCTAAATGACTAAACTTTGTATACAGCGTGGAAGTCCAATACGAGCAAACAATTAAACCAGATATAGCGTTTAGTAGTGTTATCATTAATTAATATGATTTTTTAAATTACACTTAATATTGACCTCGTAATTATTTTTTGTAAATTTACCGAGCAGCAATGCACCGCATACATGCTTGTTATGACATTGCGAGATACGAGCTTTTTTAAAGTAACTGTCAACTAGCGTGTTTGTCAACTTGAATGTGTTGCGTTACATTGCAGGCCGAATTATTTTGTATGGTAAATATTTTCATTGTAGTTTTAAGCAAAAGTTATCTAAATAAACTTCTTAGGTCCTATGCTGACCACTGTTTCAATATTTGTCCGTATTGGATTTCCACGCTGTATGAGAATTACCGGTATCTGAAAATCATTTCCAAAATACATACATATACCGAGAATTTCCCCGATAAAGTTCTCATAAATCGAAAAAACGAAAGCCGAGAACTTACCCGAAAAAGTTTTCACTAAACGAAATTATTCTCATCTTTCTGAGAATGTTTTGCGACTCGCGTATTGCCTAATATAACTAATGTTATTGTTAGATATTAATTATGCTTTTTGTTGGTCCTGTCAGGATTTAATTTCTAAATTAAATAAAATTCTGTGAGGAACATCAAGAACAATACAATGTAGCAAAATAACGTGTATTTTAGTAGTGACTAAAATACACGTTATTTTGCTACATTGTATTTCGAGTTCAATCTCATCATGTCAGAAGCAAAGGATTTAATCTCAAAGCAATAATAAAATATTTCGTAGAGATGTAAAACTGAAGTTTTGATGTTTGAGTTCTCTCGGATTGATTGCATTATTCACGATTTTCGACATCTTCAGGCTGCATGAGTGAAGTTGCAGGCGAAATCCAAGTTCGTACCTTATTCGGTATCCGTAACTTCCGTAGAACTTTGGAACTAAGCATACAGTAATAGAGAAGAGTTATATTAGGATGTGTTTACAGATCTTATGGATTGTAGTATTTATTGTGGCTATCTGCAAAAGACACTCAGCTTCCAGGGATAGTTGACTTATGTGATATTCCTTTTTTAACCACAAAAAACTTTGCGACCGTCATCGGCGCTACCTTGTGGTCCTCTTTGCGCCAACCCTAAGGACCTGATAGAAGAGACCTGAAGGGACGTGATCTGAGGCAACTTATTTCACCACTATCCTTTTGGTTTCGCAACCCTTAGACTAATTCTTGACTGGAGCTACATGATATTAAGCAGCGACCAAACCGCTCCTCAAAAAACGTTGCCGCACTGTAAACACAGTGAAGTGACCCATGCGTCAAGTTTTTGACGCGCAGCTGTCAACCCGGTGCTTAAAATAGGTACAGTCGGCCTCAAAAGTAGCCGGGCAACTTAGTACCAGGCCGCAGTGCTAAAGTGTCCAGCTACTTCCGAGGCCGACCGTACGTAGTGGTCAAATACTGTATCCAAGCTTTTTGAGCTCCGGTTTTGAAGGCATGCCTCAAAAACGAGACGCATGTCATGCGCGTCAATGTCTTTTGAGCAGCGGTGGGTACAGCAAGCGTTAAAAACGTAACACTTGACGCACGCAGTGACGTCAACGTCTTTTGAACAGCGGTATGGCAGCTATAAGTAGTCGATAAAAGATCAGTCACGCCAAAATTCTCTAAATTTTCCAATCTCCTGTACGTTACCTGTCAAAAGAGATCCCGGTGAGAGTGAACACACTAGCGGCCACCGTCACGTTCGCTATAAAGTTGCTGAGCTGGCAGTAGCGCACACCGAAGACCCAGTCACTGTGGACAAAAATAATATATAAGGGTCCATCACGCAAAATGGGAGCATATCAAACATCGAGTTGCGGAAAAACTTGCCAGCGTAAAAGGTACATGAGCGTTTTCCAAAAAAAATACCGGGGTAGCTACTTTCTCAATATACCTATGGACTTGTGAGGTTTTTACGTCACCATTTTGCATAGTGTTTGTATGAACGTGACGTAGTGGAAAGACAAAAATCCAATAGAAATTTTGGGATACTCTTTTTTACGTATAAGGTTCGAATGTACTAACGATTCTGAGCCAGAAAAACCTCAAAAGTCCATATTTTGAGAAAGTAGCTACCCCGGTATTTTTTTTTTGGAAAACGCTCACGTATAACCCATATACGAGTAAGAGTAATTCTTCGGGGGTCTGATTTCTCTATCAACAGATATTTGTGAATTTCCTATAGATTCCGCCTATATTGTAATAAATATAGACTTTTAAAGTTCAAATTCATAATACCCTCTGAAAGCTATGCTTTTTTGATAGCATTAATGAAATAACAAGCTGCATGATATCACAAATCTCCAATCTAGCACAGTTTTGATATTTCATACCTAAAATAAACTGAATTGACCTGAAAGCTAACAGCTGTATTGTGATCTAGATTTCTGCTATTTTAGAATTTTAGTAGTGGGCAGTAGGCGTCCATTAATCACACGATATATTTTCGGACACTTTTGGATCCTCCCTTTTCGTGTAATTTTAGGCTCCCTCGCCTAACAATACGTCTATTTTTTTTTACAAAGTTACTTACAATGATTTAGAATATTACCTACGAGAATTTATTTTAGTTATTAGACACACAGAACAAATGACAGTCATTGACACAATTTACGTAACGTTAATATTTATTTCAAACCAGGACTACAATTCTTAATGATGCATGCACGGAAGGATTATTAGCATAGAACAGATTAAACGCTAGAAATTATTTACTATTTTAAAAGTTTAATTCAGTGGAGTATGGGACGGGTGCTAGTGTGGGATGCAACTTGCGTAGACACACTGGCCCCATCACATCTCCACCGAACCTCAATAAGGTAGCAGCAGCAGAGGCAGTGGAAATGCTGCCAGCATCTTCGGTACTATGCCGCAGGGGCCATTTTTACGAGATTTATTTGGATTTTGAGTTTATTTAATTTTTTTTTATGCGAATATTTGTTCCTTTATTCAATGAACAATATACATTAAATATAATATAAAACATAGTGCTTTAAAAATTAAGAAATTAAAGTAAAACGTAAAACTAGATTAAAACTACACTTATCTAAAAATAAAAAGGTCGGTTTATTTAATTCCAATCTAGTTTTACTTTATAGTATATTCAATTTTAATGTAGCTTTAGTCACTTTGTACTGTTTTTACCCGACTGCGGCGAAGCCCAAAGGAGGGTTATGTGTTTGACCTGTATGTATGTATGTATGATCGTTCCTGTGTCCGCTCGTAACTACTCAACGGCACATCCGATTTTGATAAATGATACATCATTAGATTCGTCTTGATGGTGCGAGTGTCACTGGAGTTCGTTAAAATAAACAAAATGGCGGATTTTATGCAGTTTCAAAGTGCACCGCGGTCGGGTTTTTTTTAGTAAAAATGTGGTTATTATTTTTGTCTTTCCTGTTAAATAAACAATGTACCTAAGTATAAAAAAAAAAAAAAAATCTCGGAACCCACGTGATATTGCCGCACTCCGTGATCGTTCGCACAGAGATATATCGATAGAAGGAAATAGTTCGGCGATTTGTATAGCAACAAAGCGTGTAACGTTTTTCACTTGGCGTTTGACGCCAAAAGTGTAACTTAATGATGAAAAATATACATTTTCTATTTGATTTGGTGGTATTTGAACAATAAACTATACCATTATTATCAGATTTTCAAATGCGATAATATTGGTGGAAGCTGAAATTATTAAAAGTAGGTCGTCGCCACTTCTTTTTAGCACACGAGGTACATACATTTTCCTTCTACCTCAGTATATTTCTGTGATCGTTCGTGATTTTTTTCGGTCCCTCCTCCGCCTTTCAAGCTTCACATGATGAATAGACAAACCCTTAAGTCTTATTGAAGTTTAAATTAGGCTTTTCAATTTTAGATGCAGCAATGCAGCCGAGACTTCTGCCACGGCGGCTAAACTAAGTCAAGTCAAGGTTTCTAAATAGACTAGCCGACAAAATTGAAAACTACGGTGCAAAGGGTAAAAATATATTGGCTGACATTTTCCAAATAAAGTTTCGAGACAAAACTTAGATAGGGAACGTGCACGACGAAGGTGCTGCCAACTGTTGGCCGCCAATCTAAATCATGTATCCTCTCATGCTGGGGCCACATTGACGAAAACGCCGTTAATTTATCGCGAAGCGAAGGACGATTAACGTCAGTATAGCTAGCTACGACTTACTATATTTGACATTGACACTTAGATATTGACATTGACAGCTTGATTTGACAAGGGTAATAGTTTCCTTTATTGTCCGCCCGTGTCTCTTTTGTCGTTTAGTGCTGCCACGTATAGCCGGTCGCTTAACGCTGGTTGATGTGTGCGTGCTGTTCGAGTAGGCTACTATGCTAGTTGATGTGTGCGTGTGGCTCGAGTAGGTTGCTATGCTGTTGCTGGCTGATGTGTGCGTGCGGCTTCTTAATACAAAGTGACCGGCTTACTAGAGGTGCTTCAGTTATCTGTTAGCGAGGCTTCGTCCGGCTATTTATTTCAAAGTTCTTGTCCATAATTTGAACCTGGAGACGTCCACTGCTCAACAAGGGTCCCCCCCAAAGACATCCACAACCCACAACAAAAGCTTTTTGACTCCATCGACTTCCGGCGACCTTAACATTACTTTATTTTAACATTACTTTGAGAATAATATTGTCTTCGGTTTTCGCGATTATCGCTAATTGTAAATAAACAACTTTAACGGATTAAATTATGTATTTTTGTGGTCGCGGGTAAACACGGCGGAGGGTCTACCCGAAACCACTGAAAAGGATTACGGGACGTAAAAATTTAGTAATATACGCGATTTTCTATTTTGCAATAGCAAACAGTTTTCAGTCTCTTGCCAAAAATATTTCCAATATAGTCGCCTTTGTCGTGCACTATCTGTCGCAGTGACTTTACGATGCCAATATGTTGTTAACATCGAGTACCAATATTATTTTTATTTCCTTTTGTAATATTATATCCCATCAAAAACATTACATGTAAAAAGATGCAAGTCTCGCAACGCAGTTCTTTTACAACAATAAAGTTTTGAGATGTCTTGCCTATTTAATTAGATCTATAAAATGTGTTCCCCCACGATTAAATTATAGGCAAGTCGGTGGGAATCGAGTTCTGTGGACACCCCCCGGTACCCGGTACTGACTTGGTTTAACATTACATCTCAAAACTTTTTTGTTGTAAAAGAACTGCGTTGCGAGACTTGCATCTTTTTACATGTAATGTTTTTGAGGGGATCTCATATCTTTTTGTAAGTGATCTTCCTTTATTTATTACATTCCAATTCATTCTTTTTCAGTTCAAACATCCTAATTAAACCGAATCTGAAACCGACTACAATATTTTTTACGCTACTACCGATCCATTGAAATAATAGCTGTTATTTTCCGATGACGTGTAATAGAGCTGCTATAAAATTCTTAAATTACTGGTTACGATGCTATAATAACCGTTGAATTGCCTAGATCAAACAACACAATGTAAGGAAAAGTGAGGATATGATTTTTAAGGCGGGAACCAAGTGCCCATCTCATGTCCCTCCCATTCGGTTGAATGCGAACAGCTCAAGAAGGTATGTACAATGACGCGTTGTGACGCCAAGGGCAGGTGCCCCGTGTTATTTTCAAATGATCGTCTCTTCAGTATAGATGAAATAGTTATCTTACTATTAAGATGTTTGTAATTCTTTATATAAATAAAGAATAATCAGAACTAGTTCAAATTGGTTTGATTTTAGTGAGGTAAGCGGAGAAGAACAATTATAGCATGAAAGAAACATGATATTTCCTTATCGGTTAAATAAGGTAATTGCAGATACTCACTGACTAGGGGGAAATGATTTAAAACATTAATGCTTACCAAAAATAATATATGCATATATTCATTCACTCATTGTTTGTCGCTGGTATTTTATTGAAAGCCAAATGTGGTTTTAATGATTAATTTATGTTGTTTATTAATAATACTCTCTGTTAGCAGGAACATATGCAGCGACTTTCTTGAAGTAACGAACCGCAGTAATTGTTGATTTTCTGGAAAGAATATTAGACACAGTCTCGTCAAAGTTATAGATAAAATGGATCTTTGGATCTAACTATGTGATTTCCACTGAAACTGTTAATTTTATAAACTAGAATAGAATTTTATTATGTATTGAATTGGGATTTTGGAAGGCTTAAATTATCAACCACAGGTTGATATTGGAATACAGGAATGGTGGTTTGAAATCGGAATTTAGTTAAGATGTGGTTATTTTAAGAGGAATTGTTGTTTAAAGACGTAAAAATGACAAGCTTACCTGAGATCTGCATTGGTAATAATAATGAAGGATGTCATATTTTAATATGTGAAATTTGCGTTCTTGGTCCATCCGTTATCCGTCCATCATACATTTACTAAATATCCAAAGGTTTGGCGTCGATAAATTGGAGGATTTAACAAAAGTTAAATCCGAAATAAAAATTCACGAATATGAAACTTAAAGGTTATGTTATATAGAAAAATTGACAGTTTAGAATATAGATATTTAGTCGTTTAAAAATATGTCTTGAATAAGATTAGATCTGTTACGAACGAGTGTTGACAGAACCAAGACGAAGAAATATTCATTCCTTTTGGCCTACAAAAGGATTGAATAATTTTATTTCAAATTTTAATTTAGAGGACGCAAATTATAAAATCATGTTATTTTAATTAATTCTTAAGCAATGTGTAAATTCAGTAGCCATAAAATTAATTTTAAGATAAAACCTTTTTGTTGACTTGACATTAAGAATCAAACTGGCAGGTATTTTTAACGGAAAAATAAAACCGTTATAATTTGAAATGTGTTCGATTAATTTCGATTCGCATTTGTTTCGGGGTATATAAGCAGTACAAAACGAGGTCGGGATTATTATCCCTGGAGCCGCCGCGAGGAACACATCAAGAAGTCAGAAAATTCTACAAGACCCTGAAGAAAGTTCTACGCCTGGAAGCTCTCAACGCTTGGAAGACGACTGAAGAAATCCTACGGACGGCGAAGTGGAGTTCAGAAGTACTCGCTGTTTGGAAGTCTGCTGAAGACCGTGGATATTGTAAGAACTTTTATTCTTTTAGCCTCGGTACCGAAACAGCTGAAACCTAACGGTGCCAACATAAACTGTTTCGAGGGCTCGCCGTAGCCTACAGGCCAAGTAGTTTAGTAATTTAATTGTAGTTAGGCTTTAGCCAATCTTTAGCTTTTGGGACAAGTAGACGCTTCGGTGTCTATAAATCTTTTCCCGAATGCTTATAGATTGAGCGACTGGCCTAAAAACAGTATATATATATTTATATAAATAATTGCAAATAGATTTATTGTCTTAGATTATAGTTCACCGTTACGCGAATATAAAGAAGCATTCTATATCCGCGGACTGATTCCTTTGTTAATGTGTATACTAATTCTATTTATCCTAGGTTTTACTTATGGAGTTGGTAAGATCAGAATTTTATTTCATTTCTGTTTTTATGTGTGTGTATTTTCTTTACGATGGCAAATAATGAGTGTTTTGATAGATTGCTCTGTAAAATTTATACAGAACGGAACTTAGTCATTTTATTGACACTTTGTATTGAATTTGGATTAAATAAATATTTCTGTAATTTCTGGGGTTGGGAATTAAAACATGCATTAAATGTATTAGTTACATTGATCTGGCAACATTCTGTTTATCATACTAATATTTTTCATTGACTTGGCAACATTCTGTTTTGTCATTCTTTACAGAGATATAAATTTTGTTGATAAACTTTAAATTCATTGACAAAGAACACCTGATTTGATTCTTACGATGTTGTCTTAAGAGGCAAAATTGCATAATAAGTTTTGAAACTTAACTTTATTTAAATGAATTTGGTCTCATGTATAATACAGAGATTGACATTGACAGTCGATAAAAGACTGGATATTTATAAATATTTTCTTATGGGTGCTTGATCTGATTTGGCTCAATTCTGATTCCTTAAATTGAAGTTCGTGTGTCTTGTAGTGTTTCGATCTTGCCTGATACGTCAGAGGGAACAATAGCCAAGGCTAGTTCCCTGCATTTGAACCGATTAGCTAGAAGATGCACGGGTCCAAGGACCCGCTTCTTAGTGAGGATCCCGATGCGTACCTCCGGCTCAAGAGCCTGTTTTGCGTAAGACTGAATCAAGAATTCAGATCTTGTCGGGTTCTCATTAGTTTTATAATTAATTGTATATTGTAAGAGCCTTTTCGGTGAAATCATCTCGTGAGAGTTAGCTTGTCTAGGGAATGAAGTATGATCTATTTCCAAGGTACTCAGGAAGGAGAATTTCATTCGACTTCCAGACTAAGACACTTAGACAAGACATTACAACAGTACAGCCTCCCGGTGGACAGATATTTAGCTGCATTTTTCTGTCTGTATTACCCTTGGTTTGAATGCAGTGGTAAATTATATTATGTGAGGAAAGGTTGCTATATAATAGCTCTCACATTCGGAGTAATATTTGCATTAACTGTCTCCTAAATAAGTCTGATTTGGTGGATACTCAGTCTCCCCGGAGAATAGGAGTGTGTTGTCAGATCAGCGCTAGTAATACTTGTTAATCCCTTTTGCGAAATCTCCTCTCAAGATAAGATTAGTTTGTGTGCTAATCACCTAAGAACTCCGAGGGTCTCTTCTAGACCGGGAAAGAGGGATGTCCAGCAACAGGCCGAGTCTCATTGACGGCGACGGAGGAGGTTGTCGCCGTCCTATGTCCCAGAAAACTCAGAGTTCTAAAAATTATACTTAGGTAAATTCAGACAGACCCTGACAGACATGACTGTTAACTCACATTACCCACAGACGAATACCTGTTTTCATTCCTATATGATTATGTTATACTTACTTGTCTTTACCTTACTAAGCATTTGTTTTTACACTAATTTGTGATCCCAAATCTGTCTAGATTCCTTCGTGGTTTTATACATTTATCCTAGAAATTAGTATTTTGAGAAAAATACTTTCATCACTTGCTAAACCATCATTTATTGCATTCTATAGTTTGGGAGACTTTCTTAAACCATGCTCTCACTTAATTGAAAAGTTCTTGGGTTACTAGTAATTAATTCACAGCGTAGAACGGATTGTCCTGACATTTTAGATCACATATTGGCCATAAGATGTATTCAAAGCAAACTATTATGTTATAGCTTTTAAGCAATTAAGTCTACCAGTACTCTATTGTTGTAATTTCTTACTATGTGGTTTTGAAGTGCAATAAAATATACTTGTATAATAAAATCTTATCATTTTATAATTATTTGGGGAGGGCTTTGAGTCGTGACCTATTATTAATAATAAGGCCTCGAACGTTACAGAATTGGTGGGTACCGTGAACAGGATATTTTGCACTTTGAACCACTTTTCCCCATTTAGATTGCGGCTAGTGATATGCAAAATTTAGGTTTTCAATACTTGTGGTAGTTTGCTTTGAATTAGGTCTGTATTTGCAGGCCAGAATTGTTGTTGTGAAAACGATAGATTAATTGTGAGAGCTTGGTATAGGAAACATTCTCAATGCCTTGTGCGGGCTTCTTGTTGAACTTGACGGTTACTTGTGAAGCCAGTAGAAGCTTCATTTTATCTTCTTGCTGTAGAAAATAAGCAGCTTGCCTGTTTGTCACAGCTGAAAAAAAAAAAAAAAGGTATTTTTAGTTCATTCACAGTTAATATGTTTTAGGTACCCTGCTTAAGAATTTACAGGATATGTAGTAATGTATTATTTTAATAATAATAGGTAAATTTAGGATAGGCAGGATAACATAGGATAAGGGTTTATCTCATTTAATACTAACCTTTGTTGCATTTTCCTTAGGTATTTATAGATTCTCCGTTCCTTTTGGAATCATGTTTTTTGAAGTAAGATTTCTTCTCGGAAGACAAGAAGTTACAATCTTGATTAATTATCTTGTGTTTAAATTATTCAGGAGCATACTAGTAGAGTTTTGTTGTAAACCTTTAAAACCAGTTTTTCATAGAACTTGATTTAATTCAGTTCACTAGATTGCTTTAGCAAGTAATCACTTTATGAAGTTTATTGTCTTTCAACTCAGTTAATAAGACCATTTTAGGGAGGATGCAGCGCTGGTCGGTATTATAGTGAATTTCTTAAACAGTTTCAAGTTATTCAAGTAGCATTTGTTATGAAGTTGGATTCTTCATAAGAATATAGATTATGATGTAGGACTATTTCACTTTTCTCATAGATTTCTGGATAGAATCACTATACACTCTTTGAACTCTGGTAGATAGGCACTTCTTGAATCTGGAGTAATCAAAACTGTTTTGTTTACAGTATAGGTTAGGTTAATTTCTTTAGTTTATTGCCGAGCATTCGGTGTTCTTGACAATATCTTCTTCTTGTCTTTAATCTCACACACAAAGCAGAGGAAGCGTAAATTCTTTAATTTTATGAATAACCTGTTGATAATACGAATACTATTTCGGCAGGAACAGACGATTACACTTAGCACACGAAATCCGTTCATTTCAGTTCAAAACCGCTAACCTATATGCAGCACATATTTGTAGTAATTTACCACTTTAAAACACGGGTTTTGCTTAATTTATTTCATTGTTCTGATTAATTTTCATAATAAATAATTTACGAGTTGTTTACATAAGGCGCCATTTTGAGAAGCATAGGTTTTGTCATTTATTTATCTGTGATTTAACCCTGTGTATGTCAAGAATGTTTAAGACAGAGTTTGTTCAATATAATGCACAATTATTTTGAGATAGGTTTCACAAAGAGTGAACAGACAACTTCAGCAACATATTGGGAATTTGTAAAGTCATCAATTACTCAATTTATACGGTTATCATTTACACAATCTTTACGTTTTTTTAATTGCATAATTTTGTGATTACTTTGACAAGCTGAATGCAAATAAAACTATCTATATCTTTTAATTTAGTAGTCAAGTAGGTTGGATTTCTATTCTAATAAAAACATGGATAGTAAGCCAGGAACGTTGCGTTAGTGTACATTTACGACCAGAAAAAAAAATCTCGATGCACACTCTAGCGTAGTTAGGCGGGTTTGGAAAATTCAAGATAGCGGCATGGACAAAAAAGCAGGGGGGGGGGAGGTTCGTTGGGACGGGTTTAAATAGATTCTTGAGTATTTATGATTCTGACAGAGATGTATCGCACTTGTGCTAAAATAATTACAATTTTAATTTGTTCATTATAGTGTACATATCATTGAAGGGTTAAGGAGATTTAAAAATTTTAAAAAATAATGTCCAATGTAATGGGTCTACTGATGGTAGATGGAACTAGTTTTTATTTTAATACTCTGATAGAATTCTAACGACTCTGAAAACAATACTGTTGCATCTTACCTTTAGAGATTTTTACGGATAAGTCGGGAATTGGGATTAGGTAAATAAAAGTCGTTTCAGCATAGGTTGGTAGTGGCCCTTACTGCCAGGATAGTTGTAACTTGACTGTGAGCAGCTTTCTTTTAATTCTGTTAGAGATAAGAAACAGTAGTATATACTTGGAACAAAGTAAAAAGACAACCAAGTAGTATATGAAAATCATTCATGCCTTCATGCGATTAGTAGCAATGAGGTACCCCTTGTAAGAAAAATTACTATTAAACACTAGAATGGTTTAGAACTGATAAAACAATCCACAAAATGCATTTTGTTGTGATTCAAAGACATTTTACAAACAAGGGTTGTGTTCTACCAGTATTATAGAAGCAATGGATTTGAAATTAAGATAGAAATAGTATTTTGAGGGCGGTCAATGTTTAATGTACCTATTATAAGTGAAATAAACATCAGTTAGAGTTCACTTATTGTCTGGTAGAATTGAATGGAGAGCTGTTTCATAGTTATATTACGTAGATACAGACCTATACACAGTAATGCAAAAATAAAACACCTAGATAATTACAGAACACTACTTTCTTGAGATAGCCTAGCATATTTTAAATGTATAATTGCAAACAGACATTACATAATATCTGTTTTAGGTAACCTAGCAGTAAAATGTCTTTTAAAGCCTTATTTTAATTATAAACTTAATTGGTACTGGAAGTTGATTGGCAGAGGAATTGACAGAGTACTGTTTCATTTTGGATTTGAATAAATGTTGGTAAACATCTCGAAGTCATAGTTAATAATGGATAAAGCATTATAGAACAAGTATAAACTTATAGAAGACTGTCAATTCATTTTGTCTAAAAAACTTCTAGTTTCTTCGCGTGGGATGAGAAGTGTTTCATTGCTGATTTCTCTTGAACATAAAGCAATTTTTTCTTGTTACACGGAGCTCGGAGCTAGAGATAAATCTTCTTGGAACTAGATGAAGTAACTTGATGAGGTGGTTGAGACAGGAGTTTTAGTTGCTTGAAACCAACAGCTCCTTCCCCACTAGAAAAAAGAAAAGAATATTATTAACAATAAAATATGAAAGTTGAAGCCAGGACAAGTTCCATTTTCTCAGTGACAGATACAAGTATATTATTGTAGATTTCCTTATTTAAGTGAACTAATCCTTATATATTTAGGAATGTTGAATCATAATAGCGGTAGAAAACAAAAATTTAAGATTTCTAATAATGTTAGAATTTAAAATTTGCAACTCTCACATTTTCAGTGTGCAACAATACATTTCTTGAATGCAAAATATTATTTTTACTTGTAGACAGAACAAGGGTGTTGATCTGAGTTATAAAATAACATTGAACTTTGATAGGTAGCCTAGTATTTAACTGCAGTTTAACTTGCATGGTTTTTTTCTTGCGTTAAACAAAGTCTATACATTTAAAACGGTGAAAAAAATATGTTAGCGTTTGTACTAAACACAAAAAAGTATCCATAGTATGACCAAAAAGATTTATGCATACTTACAAATAGAAAATCCTTTCTTTGATAGTATCAAAATATAAGAAAACAGTTTCAGGCATTGTTTTGTAAAGTAAGAGACATGTTCTAGCCGGATAGTCGGTAGGTGTGCTGTTTCTAGCTCTACTCTCAGTAAATTCAGCAATCTTCTTACTCTGAAAAAGTATAAGTAGTTTAAATTAAAAAAAAAATATATGTACAGGACTACAGGAAAAAAAAATGTTGTAGTCTAGCTATTGTCAATTCGCACACTTTAAACACAAAATAATAAAAGTGAGTGGAAGACAAAAATAGTTCATTAATCAACCAGAGTCGAAATGCGGGGAGGGCTCAACGTCACAGAAGTTTGCGGCCCGAGCTGCAAGCGAGGGACATAAATATGCGATTGAGGGCTTTCTTTGTAGCAACTCGTGTTGTGTACATCATTTTATTTTTACAGTTGGTCGGGAGTTGGCTTTTTCCGTACGCGCAGTGTGCACAGGGGGACACTTTATGGCCGGGTAGGGCATATTTAAAATAGTTAATAGTAATGAAGTCCTACACATAGATATTACTGAGCACTATAGACAAATTTTGTAGACAAAAGTAAACAGTCTAGCTCTTAATGTTAGCTTAACTTGCAACCCCAAAGCCTAGACTCACAGCCTATGCTATAAAAAAAAAATATTTTAACATCACTATAGGAATGTATTTACTATTTAGTAAATAATTTGTAAATAGTTCGTTATATACAGATTACAGCATTTATTGTCAGTGCCAAATTATTTTATGTGCTAAGTGACACATATGTATGCTTGCTTTTTATAAAAATAATTAATAATTATTCATACTTACAATTTAGGAGATTTATTCACAAACAGCAGCCTTTTCATTCTGGAATTCATATCCTTATTCACCGCAGACCATGGAGAATACTGAAATATTATAGTGCATAATATTGTTCTCGATTTCCGCGATTATCACTCATAGAGTAGATAATGCTATAATTTAACGCAGCTTAGAATCTTAGGTATTTTCATTTCCCTGTTACCAAATAATTCTTTAATGATGTCATAATCCCCAATATAAAAATTGAGAAATTTGCTCTTGTTAGAGAAATGGCTACCATCCCGTTCTCTTATCGGCCACCATCTTGAGATCCTGGTGTAATGTCACCATAATTCTTTCACTGCCTTGATCCATAAATGCTCGTGCCAGACTTCCTCTGTCTTTTCTTTTCAATATTCCTATTTAAGATGCCATGTTGATACAGGAACCCCAGCATAGTTCATTTTCAGTATTCTCCGATAATCATTCTCACTGAAAAGTTTAAGTGAAGCAAAGTTAAAATATAGAAAGGATTAAAATAGAGCCGGAGACATTCTAAATTATTAGCGTTTTAAGATATGAAATAGTACCAGGGACCTCAAACTTTATAAGCTTAGTACTTTGTCATAAAGGGCTATCCTAATACACTTAAAATAGAAATTGGTTGGCTAGCTCTGTGAAAAGGTACTTCACACTTATACACTTAGAACAGATTCAAGTTCATTTTGCGGGCATCATAAACACTTTGTTTGTAAAGAAATCTACATTTAATGGCTAGAAGTTTACGTTCAAAGTTATGCTTTCTAGAATTTTCAAATACCGTATACGCCAGTTTACTTTTTTTATAAGTAGTACGAAAGGAATGTCAGAACTTACTTGTGGAATCTTTTGTTTTCCCAGCAAAAATTAACGAAATAGGTCCTTCCGAAGAAATTTTGAGTATCCTTTGATATTAGATAGCTATTTAACTTTGCTTCCATGAAGAAATGTTGTAGTGAGCTCGTGAAATCTGTAAAGAATATTTGAGAAAAGGTTATTCACCCTTGCAAGGATTTACAGTGACAATCATAGCTTATAATAACTTTTGATGTATATTGTAGTTAGCTTACCTGTTTTAAGACATATTTATTGTGAATTATTCACATTTCGTTTTGATTTCAACACATTTTAAATCTCCAAAACAAACTTACTTACGGAAGGCGGTAAAATTATCGTTGATGAAAAGTCGCTGTCATTTTTTTGACGACTCCAATTTCAAATTTGACGTTTAAGTTTGACGCGTTCGAGAAATCATTGTGAGGCGTTTTTCGTACACGGTTAAGTCAGATGGTGTAGTCGGATGATTTGTCTATAAATCAATTATTCTAAAAATATTGATAATTATAACAATTATTTTATTGTATTTTAGGTAGTTTAATTTAGTTTTTAGATGTATTTAGTTTTAGGAAATTTAAATTTTATCTTGTTCGAATTTGTTCGTTTAGTGTACTTTCTTTCAATACAGAAGTATTTACACAAAATTTTAAAATTATAATTATATAATATATTTCGAGTTGTGTGATTGTCATAACTACAGAATCCTAGCTGTTGAGATATGTTGACTGAAGAAGAACATTTATGTTAAATCAAATTGTTTATTTCTTCTGATTCCTTCGGCGACCTCGGTACCAACCTAACCATAATGTTGCCGCTCTCGTGCAAATAGCACACAAGTTCATAGCATGATGTTTCCAAACCTGTTAGTTAGTTTATAAGGATAGCAAACATTAAAAGCGCAGCAATGCGTTAACTAAGTTGTCAGAATAGTTCGCGAGGTTTCCACTGGTGGCGCTAGTGACGTGACACGACGATATGCGAAAGTAATTTTGTGCGGTTTAAATTGTAATGTTTGTTATCAGTTTTAGTGTATAGTACGTCATACGTCGCGAGTTGTCGATTAATTTCGTAGCAAGTGTGTACAGCTTTTAAATAAATAAGTTGTGGTATTCTAAACGCGAGTGTATAACCAGATTTAAGGTGAACGTTCGGTGCGGCGGCAAATTTAAGAATATAATTGTGTTTCGGGTTTAAAACACAATAATTCGGTGTTTGACGATTTTAACCATTTGCGTAAGTGTTTATTTGTTATAACGAGTGAAGTGTTTTTTTTTTATTTAAGTGTAGTGCAGTGAATTATAGTGTGGAATTCAGTAAAATTTAATTAGTTAATTGAGAATAGTAACGGAAAGTGTTCAAGTGTTTAGTGAGTGTTGTGATAATTGTTTGTGGTGACTTCTGAAGTTTCACCGACTATCAGCTGTGGAGAATCAAAGGAGAGGAGAGGAGGAAGACTCGTCTACACCGATCGGAAAGTAGTCAGCGGCCGTGATCGTCTAGTGGTTAGGACCCTACATTGTACATCGAGAGTCGACATCTTTTGGAACTGAAAAGGGAGCCGAGAGACAGCGTCTTCGAAAAGAAAACTTAATTAGTAGTTAGAATTGTTGTTATTGTATAACTTATTTATCATTTTCATTTTAACTTGTTCATCATTATCATTTTTATTTTAGTTATCATCATCATCATCATCAATTTCATTATCATTATCATTATCAGCAATTTCATTATGCAAGTATCCATCACAGTCTTTTTTATGTGCAGATCGTAATTACCTTTGAGTATATCTTTGTGAGCCCAATATTTGTTTCAGCTGGATGTTATACGTCTGTTGACTTCGTCTTCGTTGATTTTTTTTAGAGAATGAGACATATTCATATTCCAGCTCTACATCGTCTAAAAAGATTTTTTTTTCCTGTTTGCAATTTGTCATCACTTTTGTTTTGCTTAGGTTCATGTACAGGCCGACCTTTTTGCTTCTATGTTGAGTTGTTGTATCATATTCTGTAATTTGTGATGGTTATCGGTAGTTGGCGATGTCTAGTGGGTCTCCTTTTTGTATAGCAGTACAATATCAGACTTGTGCCACTGTTCTGGTATTTTTCCTGTTATAAGAGCCAAGAATGTCTAGGTTGATAGTTTGGATAGCGCGCATTAGTTCTAGGTACTTTTCAGTGGTAGAGGGTGATCTGACGTTGTATGTTGCTATTTTTAATGATTCATTTTTATCTACTTTCGTGATCTTTGATATGTTTGATGGAGGGTTGTGGTCGTATTCTTCCACGGTGACCAGCCGGGTTGGAAGATGGTTAGAGAGAGGCCGTGATTTTAATTGCTATTTGTTTTCCGATTCTAACGCTTGACTGTCGAGATTTGAATTGGATCCTTGGGGTGGTGCGAACTTGAGGGGCCAGTAGGAAGTAAGAGTGCTATTCGGACCGGTTTTATTTTTCTTGCTTGCTCTATTGGTAGCGTCATTATTAGCTAGTGTGTATGTTGGTGTCTCCGGAGACGTAGACAGGTTGCGTTTTGATTGTTTTGGTTTTTGTTGTATGTGTTTGCGCCCGGTTTGTTTTTCAGGATGACGATTTGGTTGTACTTCAGAACCGCATTTTTTCCCTTCGTCTCTTAATTTCTTCACTTCCTCTGACAATTGTTTGCGTTTTTCTAAAATTTCGGGGGGGAAATCCTCTTTTATGTAGTAGGGAGAGGTGTCTAAGATTTTAGGTATTTCTTTTTCAGTATTTTAATCTTTTTACCTAGCGTCGTGAGGGTTAAAACGATTGGCCTAACTTTATTTTCTTCTTTTTTGCCTCTTCTGGTAACTGCTTCTATTTCTTGTCTCGTTAATGGTACTTTCATAGTTTTATTTATTATTTGAAGTACATTATTTTCTAGCTTTTCGTAACTTGAAGTCGTTTCGGCAACTCCGAAAAATACGATGGTTTTTCTTCCTTATTTCTCTTTCAACTTGTTTAAAACGTAGTTCTTGGGTTTCGATTTTCTCTTCTATAATTTTGTGTTTTTCTTCCAATATTTCGAATTTGCTGTCTAGGTTTTTTACTATAGTGGATGTAATTCTGGTTTCCATATCCCTGTTTTCTACTTTTAGCTGTTTCATTTCTTCTTGTATGCTTAGCAGCAATTGTGTGATTCCCTCCATTATATTTGTGTTTTGCGCCCTAGAATTGTTGTTATTGTATAACTTATTTTCATTTTATCTAGTTCATCATTATCATCAATTTCATTATCATTATCATCAATTTCATTATCATTATCATCAATTTCATTATCATTATCATCAATTTCATTATCATTATCATCAATTTCAATACCATCATCATCATCACTTTCATCATCTTCAACAATTTCTTCTTCATCTTCATCAATTAGATTAAGGGGGGGGGGGGCAAATCTTAGATTGTAATGTTTTTATTATTTTTATTATAGGATTTAGTTCTTAAATTTAGTTTATTAATTTTAGTTTTAAGTTTAAATGTATGTATATTTGTCTTTTTATTTTTTTTTTTAACCTCTTTAAGCTGAAGAGACTGACATGGGGATGTTTCGTTTTAATTTGATCGTGTATCGAAAGGGTTTGATTCGACTGAACGGGGTCAGATGAGAGAGTATGGTATGGAAGCAATTGTGAGGGCTGGAAGAAATAAAAAAGGATGCAAGGTAGAGTGTTTTTGTTTATTAGATGATGTATGGAAGGAAAAGCATGCTTGAAAGGGATGTTTAGATGATGATGGATTGTTAGAGTGTGCAGGATTCCCTTGGTTGAATTGGACTCGGTATGCGATCACCAGTCTGATTGTATTTAGCCTTGCGAACTAATACAATATGGTGCCATTTACAGACTGTTGGTGTGAGGCTAGGTGATTTAATTTTTGCTGTTGACTGGCGCGTCAGTAAATGGTGCTACACTCCACAAGAAGCTAGAAACCCGAACTGAACACACACCCGCCTGTTCAGCATGTGATTCATTCAAAAGAGCTGTGCTACGTACTTGTGGAACGCAGGTTGTAAGAGCTCGTCCCTGGGGGGGGGTCGCAAAATTTATTTATTAATAAACCACAAGATAGAATCTTGGTTGATTTGATTGAATCATTTGTTTGGATGTTAGGAGGACAAGCACAAAGAAATTCAAGGGGCAGTTTTGGTGGTTTAATCTTTGAGGCTAGCTTTGACGATTGGGAATTTAACGTTTGCGGTTATTTCAAAGCAGTTATTCTGTCTTGATAGGAGGGGCAGGTGCTAAATCTGTAAGGTTACGACTGAGAATCTAGATGAACAGAAGGGTCTAGTATTCAAAAGGTATGGCACAGGCTGGATCCACAGGGGTCTGAGGTGTAAAAACCTTACGACTGTTGGGGCAGAATGCTGTGGCCGTGGACAGTCTATTCTCATTTTGATGAGTGGTGAGACACTTTGGTTAATAAGGCGAGGCTGTTTCCTGTTGAGTAATTGTTGAAATACACACCACACTTACATTGCAAGGTGAAAATATAAGACGGACTGGGTTAGGTTTAACCTTTTGACCGCCATAGTCGGTAGAGTTCTTTTGGATGATTATTGACTATAAATTTGAATCAGCGTTTGCTGATCTATGTTATTTGATCTTTGAGAGGGTATAATAATGTTTATAGCTTTATTTATAAAGTAAGAATATTGAAATACTTCAGTTTTGACTTTCATATTAGGAATTTGTTTTGAGTTGGCGCCCAGAAGGTTAAAGAAGGTTATGTTTGTTCTACGTTTTGGAAGCTTTGAACAAACAGGGGGGGGATTGTGACGCCAAGGGCAGGTGCCCCGTGTTATTTTCAAATGATCGTCTCTTCAGTATAGATGAAATAGTTATCTTACTATTAAGATGTTTGTAATTCTTTATATAAATAAAGAATAATCAGAACTAGTTCAAATTGGTTTGATTTTAGTGAGGTAAGCGGAGAAGAACAATTATAGCATGAAAGAAACATGATATTTCCTTATCGGTTAAATAAGGTAATTGCAGATACTCACTGACTAGGGGGAAATGATTTAAAACATTAATGCTTACCAAAAATAATATATGCATATATTCATTCACTCATTGTTTGTCGCTGGTATTTTATTGAAAGCCAAATGTGGTTTTAATGATTAATTTATGTTGTTTATTAATAATACTCTCTGTTAGCAGGAACATATGCAGCGACTTTCTTGAAGTAACGAACCGCAGTAATTGTTGATTTTCTGGAAAGAATATTAGACACAGTCTCGTCAAAGTTATAGATAAAATGGATCTTTGGATCTAACTATGTGATTTCCACTGAAACTGTTAATTTTATAAACTAGAATAGAATTTTATTATGTATTGAATTGGGATTTTGGAAGGCTTAAATTATCAACCACAGGTTGATATTGGAATACAGGAATGGTGGTTTGAAATCGGAATTTAGTTAAGATGTGGTTATTTTAAGAGGAATTGTTGTTTAAAGACGTAAAAATGACAAGCTTACCTGAGATCTGCATTGGTAATAATAATGAAGGATGTCATATTTTAATATGTGAAATTTGCGTTCTTGGTCCATCCGTTATCCGTCCATCATACATTTACTAAATATCCAAAGGTTTGGCGTCGATAAATTGGAGGATTTAACAAAAGTTAAATCCGAAATAAAAATTCACGAATATGAAACTTAAAGGTTATGTTATATAGAAAAATTGACAGTTTAGAATATAGATATTTAGTCGTTTAAAAATATGTCTTGAATAAGATTAGATCTGTTACGAACGAGTGTTGACAGAACCAAGACGAAGAAATATTCATTCCTTTTGGCCTACAAAAGGATTGAATAATTTTATTTCAAATTTTAATTTAGAGGACGCAAATTATAAAATCATGTTATTTTAATTAATTCTTAAGCAATGTGTAAATTCAGTAGCCATAAAATTAATTTTAAGATAAAACCTTTTTGTTGACTTGACATTAAGAATCAAACTGGCAGGTATTTTTAACGGAAAAATAAAACCGTTATAATTTGAAATGTGTTCGATTAATTTCGATTCGCATTTGTTTCGGGGTATATAAGCAGTACAAAACGAGGTCGGGATTATTATCCCTGGAGCCGCCGCGAGGAACACATCAAGAAGTCAGAAAATTCTACAAGACCCTGAAGAAAGTTCTACGCCTGGAAGCTCTCAACGCTTGGAAGACGACTGAAGAAATCCTACGGACGGCGAAGTGGAGTTCAGAAGTACTCGCTGTTTGGAAGTCTGCTGAAGACCGTGGATATTGTAAGAACTTTTATTCTTTTAGCCTCGGTACCGAAACAGCTGAAACCTAACGGTGCCAACATAAACTGTTTCGAGGGCTCGCCGTAGCCTACAGGCCAAGTAGTTTAGTAATTTAATTGTAGTTAGGCTTTAGCCAATCTTTAGCTTTTGGGACAAGTAGACGCTTCGGTGTCTATAAATCTTTTCCCGAATGCTTATAGATTGAGCGACTGGCCTAAAAACAGTATATATATATTTATATAAATAATTGCAAATAGATTTATTGTCTTAGATTATAGTTCACCGTTACGCGAATATAAAGAAGCATTCTATATCCGCGGACTGATTCCTTTGTTAATGTGTATACTAATTCTATTTATCCTAGGTTTTACTTATGGAGTTGGTAAGATCAGAATTTTATTTCATTTCTGTTTTTATGTGTGTGTATTTTCTTTACGATGGCAAATAATGAGTGTTTTGATAGATTGCTCTGTAAAATTTATACAGAACGGAACTTAGTCATTTTATTGACACTTTGTATTGAATTTGGATTAAATAAATATTTCTGTAATTTCTGGGGTTGGGAATTAAAACATGCATTAAATGTATTAGTTACATTGATCTGGCAACATTCTGTTTATCATACTAATATTTTTCATTGACTTGGCAACATTCTGTTTTGTCATTCTTTACAGAGATATAAATTTTGTTGATAAACTTTAAATTCATTGACAAAGAACACCTGATTTGATTCTTACGATGTTGTCTTAAGAGGCAAAATTGCATAATAAGTTTTGAAACTTAACTTTATTTAAATGAATTTGGTCTCATGTATAATACAGAGATTGACATTGACAGTCGATAAAAGACTGGATATTTATAAATATTTTCTTATGGGTGCTTGATCTGATTTGGCTCAATTCTGATTCCTTAAATTGAAGTTCGTGTGTCTTGTAGTGTTTCGATCTTGCCTGATACGTCAGAGGGAACAATAGCCAAGGCTAGTTCCCTGCATTTGAACCGATTAGCTAGAAGATGCACGGGTCCAAGGACCCGCTTCTTAGTGAGGATCCCGATGCGTACCTCCGGCTCAAGAGCCTGTTTTGCGTAAGACTGAATCAAGAATTCAGATCTTGTCGGGTTCTCATTAGTTTTATAATTAATTGTATATTGTAAGAGCCTTTTCGGTGAAATCATCTCGTGAGAGTTAGCTTGTCTAGGGAATGAAGTATGATCTATTTCCAAGGTACTCAGGAAGGAGAATTTCATTCGACTTCCAGACTAAGACACTTAGACAAGACATTACAACAGTACAGCCTCCCGGTGGACAGATATTTAGCTGCATTTTTCTGTCTGTATTACCCTTGGTTTGAATGCAGTGGTAAATTATATTATGTGAGGAAAGGTTGCTATATAATAGCTCTCACATTCGGAGTAATATTTGCATTAACTGTCTCCTAAATAAGTCTGATTTGGTGGATACTCAGTCTCCCCGGAGAATAGGAGTGTGTTGTCAGATCAGCGCTAGTAATACTTGTTAATCCCTTTTGCGAAATCTCCTCTCAAGATAAGATTAGTTTGTGTGCTAATCACCTAAGAACTCCGAGGGTCTCTTCTAGACCGGGAAAGAGGGATGTCCAGCAACAGGCCGAGTCTCATTGACGGCGACGGAGGAGGTTGTCGCCGTCCTATGTCCCAGAAAACTCAGAGTTCTAAAAATTATACTTAGGTAAATTCAGACAGACCCTGACAGACATGACTGTTAACTCACATTACCCACAGACGAATACCTGTTTTCATTCCTATATGATTATGTTATACTTACTTGTCTTTACCTTACTAAGCATTTGTTTTTACACTAATTTGTGATCCCAAATCTGTCTAGATTCCTTCGTGGTTTTATACATTTATCCTAGAAATTAGTATTTTGAGAAAAATACTTTCATCACTTGCTAAACCATCATTTATTGCATTCTATAGTTTGGGAGACTTTCTTAAACCATGCTCTCACTTAATTGAAAAGTTCTTGGGTTACTAGTAATTAATTCACAGCGTAGAACGGATTGTCCTGACATTTTAGATCACATATTGGCCATAAGATGTATTCAAAGCAAACTATTATGTTATAGCTTTTAAGCAATTAAGTCTACCAGTACTCTATTGTTGTAATTTCTTACTATGTGGTTTTGAAGTGCAATAAAATATACTTGTATAATAAAATCTTATCATTTTATAATTATTTGGGGAGGGCTTTGAGTCGTGACCTATTATTAATAATAAGGCCTCGAACGTTACAGCGTTCCGGGTGCTGTTGCGGCTGCCGCGATACTACAGTACGTCGGGCATCTTCGCGGACGCGCATGTGGATGGTTTCCCCGCGACGATCCGCAGGGTGCGCGCCAGCCGCCACAATCTCCTGCCTGGCGGTTGTGGCAGAGAGATGGGACAGTACGCTAATAAGGCACTGGACCTCTCAGCATCTTAGTTTAGGTGCTAACATAGTTATTTAAGTTATTTTGTATTACTAACAACATTATGGATTAATTTTGTCCGAAATAAATGTTTTTATTTTTTTTAAGTATAGCCTTTAACCACTAAAATCATTAAAAATGTAGGCATAGATTAGCAAATGGCTTTAAAATAAAATCCTACTAATATTATAAATGTGAAAATTTGTGAAGAGGTTTTTGGAGGTTTGGATGTTTGTTACTAAATTACAGGGTACTTAAACAACTGGATGGACTGAGATGAAATTTGGCATGCAAGGAGATCTGGTCCTGGTTTGAAACATAGGATACCTATACTTTATATCCCGGTAAAGAGTTCTCTAGGGACACGACAATCGTTCCTGTAAGTCTAGTCTAACTACTAACTAACAGTAACAAACATCGTCACAAACTTTCACATTTATTTATAATACTAGCATTTTCCCGCGGCTGCGCCCGCGTCGTTCCCGTTACTGTCCCAAAAGAACTCTTTACCGGGATATAAACTAATATAAAGTACCTACCCTATGTTTCAATCCAGGACTTGGTCTACTTACATGCCAAATTTCAGCTTGATCCATCCAGTTGTTACCTCGTTATTAGGTAACAAACATCCACACATCTTCACAAACTTTCACATTAAATTTATAATATTAGTGGGATAATATAATAATTCAGTCCGACCAACTCAGGGTGGTCTGGCTAGCGACCTGGTTCGACCCCAGGGAACGCCACGGTCAGGGTATAGCAAAGGGGGCGCAACTATATATAGGTATTTGGGGGGGAGGGGGGGGGGTGTTGGGGGTGAGAGGGGGGTGGTTTCGAGGGGGTAAAAAAAATTTTTTTTTTCACTGGGACTTAGAAAATTTTCGGTGTCGCGAAATTTAGGTCAATATAACACCCCGTTTTTATGAATGAATCCAGTAAATCATGCTAAAAGAAATATATTTTGCTCTTTGACTTTTTTTCCTACAATCCATATTTACCGAAAAATTCGGGTTCAAATATCATTACTTTCAAGGAGCCACGGACTTAGTAAATTTTCGGTGTCGCGAAATTTAGGTCAATATAACACCCCATTTTTATGAATGAATCCAGTAAATCATGCTAAAAGAAATATATTGTGCCCCCCCCCCCCCCCTCTATCTTCTAAGCCGTGTGTCTAGTCTAGAAGTCTAAGGCAGTAATAGTGACTTTCCGTATCTCCGGCTTTATAAAAACACTCTAGGGCGCGCAGTGTCGGCACGCGTCCTAACCAGCGAGAGCCCTAGATTCGGACTTGTGTGGAAATGTCCATTTAGGAGCCAATATCTCGGTAATTGTCAATATCCTAACCTAACCTACTTTTCTGGTAGCAGTGCGTTTTTGTTGGGGGACGCAGTTCAAACCTAACCTAACCTACTTTTTTACCTAATTGAACCTTTGTTTTGAGTTTTTTTTCCATGCGGGGGGCTTCGCCCCCCGAGCCCCCCTTGTGGGGGGCTCCGCCCCCCCGTCCCCCCTTTGTCCTTCTGCCTATGTAAGTTTTTTGTGAAAGTCACTTCCCCAAATGGCCACTTTTTTATGAACCAACCTAACCTACTGACCTTTCTCTAAAAAACTAATAACAATTAGTTTTCTTTTCTAAAATAACATTTTAGATTTAGGGAAACGTACCTACCTCTGCCAAAAAATAACCTGGGATATCGTTAAAAGGTAAACTGAAAATATGTCTAAACGTATCCAGTGCGAAAAGTATCATTGAGTAAATGAAAAATGGGCAACGAAACAAAATACGTAACGATTCATAGGGCAAGTGAATGAGATGGGAAACGTTTTTCGGACAAACGAAACTTTTACTAAACGTGAAATGGTGAACAGAAAAAAATTCGAATAGTTTTTGGCCAAATGAAATTCTGTGAATGGTTTTTAGTGTTTGCGATAGGTTACCCTAAGGCAGTAATAGTGACTTTCCGTATCTCCGGCGCTGCGGGAACAGCAGCCCTTCCGCCCTTGCATGACGACGCACGGTCACTTCGCTCGGCTCCGAAGCTTCGGCTTTTTGGTCGCCTTCGGCGACCAGCCTCAGCCGCTCGCCTCACTCGTTCCCGCGCTTCGTCATGGCGGGCGAGGGCTGCCCTCCCTTCGCGCCTCCGGCTTTATAAAAACACTCTAGGGCGCGCAGTGTCGGCACGCGTCCTAACCAGCGAGAGCCCTAGATTCGGACTTGTGTGGAAATGTCCATTTAGGAGCCAATATCTCGGTAATTGTCAATATTTTTGCGTCCTCTGTACGATCGCATCATAAAAACCACCACTTCACTCAAACCCCATATCTCGGTAAATATTGGTCGGAGAAAAAAAGTTTATATAACAAAACATGCTTATTTTGCCGTGTTTTATAGGATTTATTAACAAAAATGAGGGGTTATATTGACATCAATTTCACTACTCCAAAATTTTTCTAAGTCCCAGAGCCCTTTAAAATGACTGACCTTTGAACCCCAATATCTCGGTAAATATCAAGTTTAGAGAAAAGTTGCCCATACAAAACACGCTTATTTGAGCGTCTTCTATACGATAGCATCATAAAAAATAGGTGTTATAATGACACCACTTCCATCAAAAATTTTCTAAGTCTTGCGCCCCCTTTGCTATACCCCAACCAACGCCACGGCCAACCACCCGGTCCGACAATCACAATGCCCGGCTATGGGTTGTGAGTTTGTCAGGTTTAATAAAAAATAAAAAAAAACCACAGGTTTAATAAAAAATACCAAAACATGGCGTTCTAATCCTGTACGAGAGTATCGGAAACTTTTAAACAATTCAAAGTCAAGCCCTCGGGGTTAGGAAAACAAATAGTTCACAGACGTTATACATCAAATGAATTATGTAGATGTTCAGATGTAGACGCTGAAATCGCCGACATTTGCCTTACGCCCTAGGGAGGATCGGCTCTCGTCTGATGGAGTATTGAAGACAGATTTATTGGTCTCCCGGTTGTTGTTTTAGAAGGCAAAAAAATTGACTGAATCTGAGACAGTCGGCAATTTTATTAATACTGAATAGTTAAAAAAAGATCTTTAAGTAAGTAATAATTAGTCCTAATTATTAGCAGCTGGAGGTTAGAAAGATAATTTCAATTTTATTTCAACTACCTGGCCTAGTCACACAAGACAACTGTAAAAAAACGAATGAGAGCTATAATTTCTAACAGTCTTTTTTTATCTACCTACTCGTACTACTTTTTAGGGTTCCGTAGCCAAAATGACAAAACGGAACCCTTATAGTTTCGTCATGTCCGTCCGTCTGTCTGTCTGTCCGTATGTCACAGGCATTTTACTCAGAAACTACATAATGGATATTGATGAAATTTGGAATATAGGTGTGTTATGAGCCACTACTTACTTTGGTATATAAATAATTAAAATAAATATTTTTAGGGGGGGCACTCCATACATGTTAAAGACAGTAAAAAAAAATGTTGTATGTCACAGGCATTTTACTCAAAAACTACATGATGGATATTGATGAAATTTGGAATATAGGTGTCTTGTACGAGCCGCTACTTAGTTTGGCAGTTAAATAACTAAAATAAATATTTTAAGAGGGGGCACCCCATACAATTTACAGAAGCTAAAAATTTTTTTTTCAGCAAATACCAACATGTGGTATATATTTCGACAGCTATTTAAAAAACACTATAAGGTTCCTAAGTAATGTTTTTGATTAAGTGAATGTATTTGGAAATAATCGCTCCGAAAGTTGTGTAAATTGTGTCCCCCCCCTCTATTTTCTAAACCGTGCGTCCGAAAAATATGAAAAAAATCACGAAGGTAACGCTTAATTAATACTTTCAACGAAAGTTATTTTCAATAAGATCGAATGTACCGTTTTTGAGTTATTGGCGATTAACTGCGCTTCTCAACAAAAGGACGTAATTGCTATGAAGATACGCTCTTTTGTTGTTGTACTTTTTTTACATCGTATTTTTTACCTTATAGTTACGGCTATGGAACCCTACACTGAGCATGGTTCGACATGCTCTTGGCCAGTTATTTGAATCGGTTGGGGTTTAGGCTAGCAGGTGATTAGCTCACCCTACCCTAGTATACTGGTGGGGCTACCACCTTGGAGTCCGCAAACTGGCTCGGTTTGGATCGCGTGTCCTCCCTAGTAGTTTGGTTCTGTTATGGGGTGCAGAACGGTCACCCTGTATGCCCTGCATTTGTTAGCTCACAGCTCGTAGGTGACGATCACGCAGCTGCGTCTCGTGCAAGTCTCGGAGTGGAGTGCAATAAAGACCTTGGCTGGAAAAGGTCAATATAAGAAAAAACCTCTGCGTGACAACCAAGGAAGACTCTTAGTGACATCAGAAGGCTGGCTTAAAGGTCGACGTGAGCATTTTGAGGAAGTCTTCCGTATATCATGCCCCATCCGCTTCTGACCCACCGCGAAGCACCGTGTCACCTCAACTTCTGGACACTACACCGCCATCTAGCCAAGAAGTTAAAGCGCCATACTTTCTCTCAAGAACTACAAAGTTCTAGAAATCGATCTCACTACCGCGAAAATGCTTAAAGCGAATGAGCAGACCACCGTTGATACTCTGACTCCGCTTTTAGAGAAAGTGTGAACTGCTGGAGATCTTCCTGAAGACTAGAATAGGGGTATCTTATTTACTGTCCTGATGAAAAGTGACCTCATTCTGTGCGGAAATTGGAGATTAATCACTCTGCTTTTTCTTAGAAATCTGTCACGAATCCACAATCGGTCACCAGATCACACGCCACAAACCATGGACCGTTCCATTATACTCAATCTAGAAACACATATTAGATAGAAATACCAACAAAACTTCTCTAATTTAACGTTCAAACGAGTACCAAACCCCTAACATTTTTCATTTCTCGGATCCGAAGTCAACAGAAAGGTTTAATAATACAAAACCCTTATTTATCTGCGCGATTTCATTTCATAGTCAAATATTCATCTTCTCGGATCCAACTTGCGGAAAGCGGAATATAGCAGTCACGTACAAATATGGACATTTGAGTTATTTCGGAGAAAGGAGGGAAAAGGAAGAAAGTCACCTAACTAATGTGGAAGAAAAGTATTATTTTTTATAACTATGATTAAAATGATTATGTACTTTTAACACGTTCTCCGGCAGTACCCAAATTATGGAATGTACTAGAATAACAGTAAAATTTCTTCATACAATACCTATAACCTTATACAACGACAGTGACAAGCGCAGTACTGCGTGTGTGTGTTGACTTACACAGCTGCGTTCCATCTGTGTGAGTCAGGGTCAAACTCGAGTTTGATATTACACTCTTGTTTCGAAGGTAGTTTCATCGTTGTTGTGCCCCACATGACAATAAAAATTTACTCCGTGGTAATGGTATGGCTTTTGATCGGCAAGCACCTTACTGTGTTGTTACGGTCTACTTCTCAATTCAATCAATTGACACCGCGTTATTTAGTAACGAATATCCAAACAGCCAATTTGCTAAACATCAAACACCTTCTCGAATGGCTTTGATTCAATACGAACTATTTTCTTATTAAAAAGAAACAATATTTTTTTATAAAAAGCTGACCTCAGTAGCGCCTGTTCGTAAGCCGTAAGGCCGAAGATGTAGCTCACCGGTTTAGTAGATGCCTATTAACTCGTGCCTTGAAGACTCCTAAATTGTATTTGCCAGGAAATACGGAAGCTGGAAGCGAGTTCCATACCCGGCAGTACGCATTAAAAAGAAAATCACTTCGTGCCTATAAATGTAATACAATTGACAACAAAAGGAAAAGAATACTGGCAACAGTCACTCCTTGTCCGTGTTGAAATATGTCTTTTGATCCTATCACCCTATCAGGTGGGGTTACGTTGCGGTCCAACGCGAGGCAATCCCTTAAAACAAGGGCGTACTAAAGAATTCGTAGGAATTCACGCTTTTGATCTATTGTTTTCCATGGCTCATTCAGATCAAGGCACTCGCGTCAGTTCAAATAACTTTTTGTGTTAGATGAAACAAAGTGGCTTTGATAAATTCAATGTAACCTTTTCAGAGTGAAAGACAGATCCAATAAAGTTAATTTATCTAAGGTAGACATCCGAGCGCTTAATATTAGCCCAGTATTGCCATCTTGAATATTAAGACACATGCGTTATGACACGGGGTATTTCAAGAAACGAGTAAACTGGGGCACAAAAGATTGGCAACGTATAGGTAACAGCTCTGGTGTTGCAGATCTGGTGTTCCATCAGGCAGCTTGTCTGCTGGTTTGCCACTTATTACATAACTAAATAACTTTGTAATCGCATGTATTTGAATAGGATTACAAACTTACTTATACAGTTTGAATTAAAATTGCAATATTTTTAGGATTTGCATGACATGATGTTGTGGGTTGGAAAGGTACTTCTAGCTAGACTTTAGAATTATGATGATCATCAGTCAGTCAGTCAGTGACAAAATTAAGGAACTATGGTGTGCAATAGTTCTTAAACTACACGTTCAAATTGAATGTCATTGAGAATACATTTAAGTTTTATTATGCCCTATACCGTAAAAGTTCAGGGTTTCTAAAGCTAGACTTTAGCCAGCACAAAATTACGGGAGGCTGAAAATGTCCTGGAACGGCTTCGAGAAAAGGATGGTATGGCCATGCCTTTGTTTCTTTCTCCTTTGTCACTTTCTGCCCTCTGGAAGCGTCACCTCACCCTACATTGGATTATGCGATCGACTACACAAACGCGATTCTACCTATGCGTAATTCTACACAATATGGGTTCAACACAACAGCAGTTTACTACATTCGTGATTCCACGCAGCCACTATTTTAACGCAATCGGGATTCAACCTATTCGTGATTCTACACAATATTGGTTCAACGCAACAGCAGTTTACTTTATTGTGTCTCAATATTTATAGGTAAGTAAGACACCGTTTATTTTGGCCGTAGTTGGTAGTAGCCTAACTATGTCCGACTTTATCCGGATGCCTGGCAACGCTATTCGCGACAAAATTCGACGGACACTAGTTAATGAAGAAAAAAACGCTGGAAAAACGCCTGAAATCGACCCCAAAATACTTTTTGTACCTCAAATTGAAGAAAAGAGGCCGCATCGCAGCCAGCCGCCCTAATGACAAAAAATTGTTCCAAATTCCGCATTGCATTCACGTATGAAACTTTCTGCAACTCCGGAGTTGCTGACGCCATAATCCTGTGACTGCGACGGTCCCAGTGCGACAAAAAGAGAAAATGTGCACACTAGCTTGGTTCAAAGGGGAAATGAAATTATACGACTGTGGAATAGAAAATTAAGATCCTTTTTTGTCATTCGGGTTCGATATTCAACGGAAAAATTTGTTTGCCCTGTTTGTAGTCGTATCAAAGGGAATTATACCGACCTGCATGTTTTTGTAACCGAAACAGAACATTTAAGTGGGTTATACACGTTTGAAAAACGTATTTTTGCTTGGCTATGAAACTGTGTTAGCGACAACAATATCGGGTAAAATTTGTTTTATTTTATAGCTACAATTTATTTGCACAAAACAACATGAAAAGTCCCAAAAACCACGAAAACATATAATCAGCCATCGATGCATGAGTGGCATCTATAAGTCATTTTCATTTGAAACTTTATTTTTAATAACAAATTGAACGTTAATTTAATGGCTACCGAAGTACCAGATAAGCCTACACTTCTTACGTAAAGTCGAAATAGCGATACACTATACTTAGCTTTCCTAACTATAAAAAGGCGTTAATGTAATTAAACTCCTTTTTACTGACGTCATTTTAGCATTATAGGACAGAGTCTGCTCTCAGTGAACGAAATGACATAACTAGCACCAAACTCTAAGTAACTCATGTCATTTTGCGACTAAGGCACTAGTAACCTCACTTCCCACGCCCTATATATTTGCAGTGTAGGTTGAACACGTGTCTTGCCAAAATCAAGCTCCAATTTCATATGGAAATTCGACGTTAAGATCCTCAGTTGAAACATAAGTAGGTAGGATCGGTACTTTATATACTTTATACAGGGTATTATTAGGTAATTAATAGGTAACCTGTAAACTGGTGATAGAGGACACATAGGTCTATCAAATACCTAAAGCTAATATAGGTTTAGTAAAAGTGTCACCATTTTTGAGATATTTTGACTTATGTAATTTTTCTCAAAATTGATACCCTCGCCTAGTTTCTTTGCTTTACCGAGCTATATTTTTAATTTTTCTTTTATTATTTTAAGTCAAAATAATTTTGAATAAATGTGCTAATTTAGCTGAACAGCACTTAAATTTAACTATTCTAATTTTTTAAATAGGGTCATTCCATCGTTTCGGGTGTTACACTTGAACTCGTAAAATAAGGTTTTGTTCAATGTTCTATTATAAGGACCTAGAGGTTATAACTTTGAATCATCTACTATTTTGATAATATTTTCTTTTCCTCAATAACAATAATTAAAGTGTAAGGACAATAACGAGAAAATCACTGAAAAGTAGCTGTTTCGGGTGTTACACGAATTGGCCTATACCTTCTGACCATTAGTCCCAAAATGCATAATTCGGCGAATTTTCTTAAGTAACCTGTATATGTAGTTTTATTCATAACAAGTCATAGTATAGCTTTTTTAGTCTACTAGAATGCTAAAATAACCCTCAATGTCGCTTTAAAATTATTTTTTATGAATTTATGTACCTGTTTCGGGTGTTACTAAAGGTTCGTTTCGGGTGTTACGAGTACAAAATTAAAACCGATTAGTTCAAAATTTTGAAACATTTTATTAAAATTATCGTATTTATAATACTACGTATTAAGAAAAATAGCAGCAAATGCTGAATTACTAAAAAATACATGAATATTTAACAATAAATTAACTTTTTCTCGAAGGCATCAATTTTCGTTGAGAATTCGCGTCGCGAGTAGTAGGTGCCATCATTTTCTACGTATGAAGTAGGACTAGGTAATACGGAAATTATGTCCTTATAACGCACATAACTCAAGTCCTTATTGTCAGGTCTGAACGTAGATGCGTTATAATCAACAACTTTCTGTTTTTTCACTTTTACACCAGTTTCAGGGTCTCTTACCGTTTTACAGTCTTTCCTCCCGGGGGCTTGACGACTAACATCATTCCTGTAAAAAAATCTTTTACTGCACTCTGTGTCTCCATAGAAAGTTTAGGGCCCTTATTTTTGAAAAACTGAGAGGATCCTCCTAACACGTCAGTTATCACTTTCTGGATAACAGCAGCCTTCTTTGTTGGCGAAACGGGGAGAGATTTCTTTACCTTTTTGACAGCTTTTGAAAACGTTTGCAATCAGTTGTAAGACCCTATTGAAGAATCACAATTTACAACTGCATTATTTTTTTTCTTTTCCCTATGTGCTCGTACTCTTTCACGCACTTTTAAACGATGTTTCATTTTAAGATCTTCTGTACATAGTTCTTCTTTCTTCTTTTTCTGTCTAATAGCATCCCTTTCACTCTCTTTGCATAAATATTCAGCATATTTGACGGGATCATTCTTTCTGTTTTCCCTTAGCTTTGATAACCGATCTTTTGTTGACGATCCCATGATGATATGCCCTAAAAATACAATTACCACAATAATACACACCATTGCGTTATGAAACGGACGGTATAAACCCAAGTTAGTATGTGAAATCAGTTTAAGGTAAGCTTACATCAATGTAGCGCCCGAAACGTTTCGGGTGTTACACAACTTCAACCTTTAAAACATACAACTAAAGCATACGCTAAAACAAAAATTATCACACATTTGAATAGGCCCACATAACAACCTTACTTTGACAAAACATGCTAGGCTACAGTTTATTAAGCGATAACTTACACAAACTATTATCTCTTTTTCGTTTCGGGTGTTACATCGAGACAACAGTTTAGAATACTCTTCTAAAAACTGATTAATTCATGCTTTTAAATATGTTTTAAGACGAATAATATAAATACATTATCTTACCTCAAATGACCGCTAGAAAGTTGTGACAGTTCACTGCTACTTTCTTTTTAATTAGATTTGCCATATATTGGCTTACAAAGCACTTTGACGACTATGATTCAAACGTTACATTCAAGTACACGGAAAAACATGAAAAAATAAATATTTTTTTAATTTTCTTTCTGATCATTGAGGTTGGGCATGTTTTCTATAGAAATAGATTAGAATTGTCTTGTTAAACCAATAATAGTTTTTGAGCCCTTAGTAACTTTTATTATGGAATGACCCAATAATTATTTAAAAAATTACAATAGTGCCAGAAAAAGGTTTATATCGATAAAACTATATAATTATATGTACCAGCATAAAGTTCAATTTCGGTTTTGACAGTGTTATGACATGGCTCCTGATTTGCAATCTTCATGTTTTAAGAAAATGTCAAAAAGATTAATCAATTTTCGAAATTAATTGATAAATACAACTTCAGTAGCAGATCCTTTGTTGGCAGACATGATAAATGAAATCCTTTCAAATTATACATTTTCCTGCTGCATTAAGCACTCAATTTTCTTCACAGTTGAGTGCTTTGAACGTTGTTATATTCCGATAGCAACTTTTAAACGGTATAATACATTTAAAGTATGTAGTTTAGTATAAACTATCACGTTGTGAGGCACATTTAATTTGCAGCCGGGTGAAAAATACATATTTATCTAGAGTGAGCCAGAGTAAAAACTTAAGTCAGCTTTGCCACGCATGCAATACATTTTTGCGCACCAATTTCGAATGATGCAGCATCTTTCGAAGAAAAAAATCGGTTGTCTGTAAAGTCGGTTTACTGACGATAGTCGAACGTGATAACGTTGACCCTGACTTTGACTTTGACTGAAATTGACATTGACTTTGACTTTGACTGAAATTGACATTGACTTTGACTTTGACTGAAATTGACATTGACTTTGACTTTGACTGAAATTGACATTGACTTTGACTTTGACTGAAATTGACATTGACTTTCACTTTGACTGAAATTGACTTTGACTGAAATTGACATTGACTGAAATTGACGTTGACATTGACTGAAATTGACGTTGACCTTGACTGAAATTGACGTTGACCTTGACTGAAATTGTCGTTGACCTTGACTGTAATTGTCGTTGACCTTGACTGAAATTGTCGTTGACCTTGACTGAAATTGTCGTTGACCTTGACTGAAATTGACGTTGACCTTGACTGAAATTGACGTTGACCTTGACTGAAATTGACGTTGACCTTGACTGAAATTGACGTTGACCTTGACTGAAATTGACGTTGGCCTTGACTGAAATTGTCGTTGACCTTGACTGAAATTGTCGTTGACCTTGACTGAAATTGTCGTTGACGTTGACGTTGACGTTGACTTTGACTTTGACGTTGACGTTGACGTTGACGTTGACTTTGACTTTGACTTTGACTTTGACTTTGACTTTGACTTTGACTTTGACTTTGACTTTGACTTTGACTTTGACTTTGACTTTGACTTTGACTTTGACTTTGACTTTGACTTTGACTTTGACTTTGACTTTGACTTTGACTTTGACTTTGACTTTGACTTTGACTTTGACTTTGACTTTGACTTTGACTTTGACTTTGACTTTGACTTTGACTTTGACTTTGACTTTGACTTTGACTTTGACTTTGACTTTGACTTTGACTTTGACTTTGACTTTGACTTTGACTTTGACTTTGACTTTGACTTTGACTTTGACTTTGACTTTGACTTTGACTTTGACTTTGACTTTGACTTTGACTTTGACTTTGACTTTGACTTTGACTTTGACTTTGACTTTGACTTTGACTTTGACTTTGACTTTGACTTTGACTTTGACTTTGACTTTGACTTTGACTTTGACTTTGACTTTGACTTTGACTTTGACTTTGACTTTGACTTTGACTTTGACTTTGACTTTGACTTTGACTTTGACTTTGACTTTGACTTTGACTTTGACTTTGACTTTGACTTTGACTTTGACTTTGACTTTGACTTTGACTTTGACTTTGACTTTGACTTTGACTTTGACATTGACATTGACATTGACTTTGCCAACGCCAACGCCAACGCCAACGCCAACGCCAACGCCAACGCCAACGCCAACGCCAACGCCAACGCCAACGCCAACGTCAACGTCAACGTCAACGTCAACGTCAACGTCAACGTCGAAGTCGAAGTCGAAGTCGAAGTCGAAGTCGAAGTCGAAGTCGAAGTCGAAGTCGAAGTCGAAGTCGAAGTCGAAGTCGAAGTCGAAGTCGAAGTCGAAGTCGAAGTCGAAGTCGAAGTCGAAGTCGAAGTCGAAGTCGAAGTCGAAGTCGAAGTCGAAGTCGAAGTCGAAGTCGAAGTCGAAGTCGAAGTCGAAGTCGAAGTCGAAGTCGAAGTCGAAGTCGAAGTCGAAGTCGAAGTCGAAGTCGAAGTCGAAGTCGAAGTCGAAGTCGAAGTCGAAGTCGAAGTCGAAGTCGAAGTCGAAGTCGAAGTCGAAGTCGAAGTCGAAGTCGAAGTCGAAGTCGAAGTCGAAGTCGAAGTCGAAGTCGAAGTCGAAGTCGAAGTCGAAGTCGAAGTCGAAGTCGAAGTCGAAGTCGAAGTCGAAGTCGAAGTCGAAGTCGAAGTCGAAGTCGAAGTCGAAGTCGAAGTCGAAGTCGAAGTCGAAGTCGAAGTCGAAGTCGAAGTCGAAGTCGAAGTCGAAGTCGAAGTCGAAGTCGAAGTCGAAGTCGAAGTCGAAGTCGAAGTCGAAGTCGAAGTCGAAGTCGAAGTCGAAGTCGAAGTCGAAGTCGAAGTCGAAGTCGAAGTCGAAGTCGAAGTCGAAGTCGAAGTCGAAGTCGAAGTCGAAGTCGAAGTCGAAGTCGAAGTCGAAGTCGAAGTCGAAGTCAAAGTCAAAGTCAAAGTCAAAGTCAAAGTCAAAGTCAAAGTCAAAGTCAAAGTCAAAGTCAAAGTCAAAGTCAAAGTCAAAGTCAAAGTCAAAGTCAAAGTCAAAGTCAAAGTCAAAGTCAAAGTCAAAGTCAAAGTCAAAGTCAAAGTCAAAGTCAAAGTCAAAGTCAAAGTCAAAGTCAAAGTCAAAGTCAAAGTCAAAGTCAAAGTCAAAGTCAAAGTCAAAGTCAAAGTCAAAGTCAAAGTCAAAGTCAAAGTCAAAGTCAAAGTCAAAGTCAAAGTCAAAGTCAAAGTCAAAGTCAAAGTCAAAGTCAAAGTCAAAGTCAAAGTCAAAGTCAAAGTCAAAGTCAAAGTCAAAGTCAAAGTCAAAGTCAAAGTCAAAGTCAAAGTCAAAGTCAAAGTCAAAGTCAAAGTCAAAGTCAAAGTCAAAGTCAAAGTCAAAGTCAAAGTCAAAGTCAAAGTCAAAGTCAAAGTCAAAGTCAAAGTCAAAGTCAAAGTCAAAGTCAAAGTCAAAGTCAAAGTCAAAGTCAAAGTCAAAGTCAAAGTCAAAGTCAAAGTCAAAGTCAAAGTCAAAGTCAAAGTCAAAGTCAAAGTCAAAGTCAAAGTCAAAGTCAAAGTCAAAGTCAAAGTCAAAGTCAAAGTCAAAGTCAAAGTCAAAGTCAAAGTCAAAGTCAAAGTCAAAGTCAAAGTCAAAGTCAAAGTCAAAGTCAAAGTCAAAGTCAAAGTCAAAGTCAAAGTCAAAGTCAAAGTCAAAGTCAAAGTCAAAGTCAAAGTCAAAGTCAAAGTCAAAGTCAAAGTCAAAGTCAAAGTCAAAGTCAAAGTCAAAGTCAAAGTCAAAGTCAAAGTCAAAGTCAAAGTCAAAGTCAAAGTCAAAGTCAAAGTCAAAGTCAAAGTCAAAGTCAAAGTCAAAGTCAAAGTCAAAGTCAAAGTCAAAGTCAAAGTCAAAGTCAAAGTCAAAGTCAAAGTCAAAGTCAAAGTCAAAGTCAAAGTCAAAGTCAAAGTCAAAGTCAAAGTCAAAGTCAAAGTCAAAGTCAAAGTCAAAGTCAAAGTCAAAGTCAAAGTCAAAGTCAAAGTCAAAGTCAAAGTCAAAGTCAAAGTCAAAGTCAAAGTCAAAGTCAAAGTCAAAGTCAAAGTCAAAGTCAAAGTCAAAGTCAAAGGCTTTGGCTTTGGCTTTGGCTTTGACGTTGACGTTGACGTTGACGTTGACGTTGACGTTGACGTTGACATTGACATTGACGTTGACGTTGACGTTGACATTGACGTTGACGTTGACATTGACGTTGACGTTGACGTTGACGTTGACGTTGACGTTGACGTTGACATTGACGTTGACTTTGACTTTTGACACGCTAAAATGATGGCTAAGTGGCCAGTGTAAATATCTGCCGTTCCACGAATATAATGTCAAAGATTTGTTTTAATAATTTTTAATCTACGATTAAAGCAGGCGTAAAACGGAACTGCCAAAGCAGCATCCACTATTTAAATTTAAAGATTCTTGCCAAACTCAGCAGTGTCTCTTGTCATTCAATAGAGATTTTGACAGCCGTATCTTAGGGAATAAGGGCTAATTTATTACCAATTTGTAAGAAACTATCGTCTTAACGACTTTAGTGCTGGAATAATATATTATAAAGTACCTATTTTGCGCAAAAACGCGTAAGATGTATGAAATCCTGCGGCGCTTACTGTTTTTTCGAGTTGATAAGGTAACGGCCCCGCAAGGTAACGGCAAATGACGTCACACTTTTTCGTGCGTGCAGCCGGCTTCATCGATTTATAAGACGTTATCACGTCAAAATAGTAACTACACTACTGTAAAGGCTAAAATGAAAGCAATACGACGACGACGACGAGTAAGTTCATCACTATGTTGAATCTAGGCCGAAAGTGCAATAGATAAACTCGTATTCTTTGAGGGCCTCTCCTGTGTGGTCAGCTCTCGAACTCACTCCTCAATCCAGCTTTTACAATAATGTACTATTTCACACTACTGCTCGGAAAGGTAGGAATAGATGTTAGGAATTGGGACCGCAAAACGGCGAGTTTTTGGACGGCAAATAAGATGAGCGTACAACGTAATCGAACACGACAATAATAATATTGTTAGACAGTTTACTAAAACTTAATGAGCTTCTTATGCTTCGGTGACATTAAGCGCTATTTCTCACCTGTGTAACATGTAGATGAAGTTGAACAAGCAGTTGAGCGACGCCATCATCAGGTCGGCGAAGGATAAGTTGACCAGGAAGTAGTTTGTCACCGTGCGCATGCGCCGATGAGCTGGGAACAAACGGGTTGGTTAGCCTTTGTACGAATAAAGATATACTTAGTTTAATAGTATTCAAAATACTGATATATACACGGTGGGAATGCTATTAACATGTTTTACTTGTAATGACATCAGGAATACGTTGTCGTGTTACCCGGCCCTCCGAGGAGACTAAGGGCAGAGGAACAGACGTGGGTAGAGGTGAAGATGGGGTAGAGTAGTAAGTAATACAAAAGAAACTCGGGGTCAGGGTAATTTATTTACACTCGAATACAGTGGGTCACCAAGCCGGGGTTAAAGGAAATGGTAAGCCGTATGTAAGCCGAGGGGGGTACGACACGTGGGGGGCCGAAACGGGGCGTCGCGTCCAGTAGCGGCGTGTAGCGCAGCGGCAAGCGGCAGCAGCGGCGGCCGGCGGCACCGGCGGGCAGCGGCAGGGTAGGCGGCGCCGGAGCCAGGTGGGCGCCGATGCAGGAGAGGCGCTTGAGTCAGGCGGGCGCGGACGCAGGTGAGGCGCCTGAGCCAGGCCGGCGCGGACGCAGGTGAGGCGCCTGAGCCAGGCCGGCGCGGACGCAGGTGAGGCGCCTGAGCCAGGCCGGCGCAGATGCGGCGCCTGAGCCAGGCCGGGCAGATGCAGGCGGGTGCCGATGCAGGCAGCGCAGATGCAGGCTGGGGGCGCCTGGGCCAGGCGGGTGCAGATGCAGGCGGCGCAGATGCAGGTGGCGCAGATGCAGGTGGGGCGCCTGGTATAGGTGCCGGAAGCCGGGGCGGGCGAGCGTGAAGTAGGCCGGCGCTTCGGTGACGTTTTAAAAAGTCTAGGTCAGTCGGGGACAGCCAAAGGGACAGGGGTCACTCTTGAGTGCGGGGCCAAGCTTTGGCCCCGCACAGACCAATTTCAAGTACCTTCCTCTTCGGTAGGTAGGAGAAGACTGATTTTTTTGACCAATCCAATCCGTGTCTTCTCACACATCCTGTTGGGGTGTGGGGATGCCATGCCAGGGCTGGGCCCTCTATGGCTGCTTCTGCTCTCTTACGTTACTACGTAGAGGTCTGTCTTTCTTTTCTTCTCTGGGAAGAGTAGGTTCTGGAGGTTCTTCTTTGTCTGTCGACTTGATTGAACTGGGTTGAGTTCTGCGGGCTGGGTTTGCCTTTCTGCGGCTTGGAGGAGGTTTCTCTTCTGGCGGCGCGGGTGTCTATTGCGTTTGGTCTTCTTTCAGTACTATGCTTCTTCTTCTTCTCTTCTTGTGGTTCTGGTTATTATGGCGGTGGTGTGGGAATTAGCTCTCGTTGGAGAGCTTTCCGCCTAGTGTCCGGTGGGCGCGCGTGGAGCGGCGCTATTCCCACGAGGTGCGGCATGGCAGAGTTGTCTGCTCTCCGGAACATTTTTTTGACGGCAGAGCCTCGGCTTATATATAGCGAACCGTCCGAGTTCCGAAAAATAATTTGAATTTGTAAAATTATTAGATACCAGGAATGCAGCCAAACGATAATTTAGATAAAACTCAGCGAAAGTATATCCAACCTAAACTGCTTTTGCTACGAATTCGGTCGTGGAACCGCGGCACTGTCAGATCGTTGCCATGACGTTTTTTCAAACAGTCATGCCAAAATATGTAAAAGTGTGTTTATTTGGATAATTCTAAAGCGAAATCGTGTTAAAAGACAAGCAGTAAAGTGAAAAAAAAGGTGCGCATCTTTCCAGAAAGTTTCAGGTTAAATTTAGTGATTTCGAGGACAAAAATCTAACGTGGTTGTGTTTCCAGGCTGATTTGTTGTCCTAAAATGAACGTATCGAGCAAAGGACGTGCCGAAAAGGTGGTCTGCGACGGAGTACAAGTAATGTCTAGGCTCTCCAGGCGGATCTGAAGGTACGCAAACGCTACAACGTGGTTAAAGTTTGTCGGGTTACTCGTTTCCTACCGTGTATATATATAAACATAGCTCGAATTCTGTCATTTTACATTACTTGTTTTATATTTAGGGTTTATTTATGGATTAGTATTAGGTGAATTATTTTAGTCTTAACTAATTAAAACAATAGTCAAACAGATTAAAGGATTACATGTTTTATGGAACAATATAAATCAGTAAACTCAGCCCTCCTTGTAAACATGTCCTTACTGGAGGAAAATATATCAAAAAAGCAAGAAAAAGTTGAAATAGAAACGAAAGGTAAATTTCTTGGCCTCGTATTTCCTTACCATCAAATGCTACGAAATAGTACATTGTGTATCAAGGGCGGTAAGTAAGGAATTACAAACGAGTGTTTGTTACAAGGCCGAGGCGAAGCCGAGGGCTTTAATAACACGAGTTTGTAATTCCTTTACCGCCCGTGGCACACACAATGTTTTTCATCACACTTGTGAGGAAATCTAATTAAAATAACCTTACTTAACCTAAATAAAATTGTAAAACTGACAGTGACATTAGTGACATATATCATAGACAATGCGAATGTCAAATCACGTTCGGAAACCATAGCGGTAAAGACTTAAAATGGTTGATTTTATATTTGCAAAATACTGAAATACACTATTTGTTGTTTACAATAACAGTTCTCTTTAAATAAATATTTCAGTAATAAAAGTTAAAAAAGTAAGTTGGCGTTTCCTTTGAACATGACAAATAAGAGTAAAACAGAACCAGCGTTTCAAATTTAAAAAGAATACCATTACGCCCTAGGGCGTAATAGGTCATTTACGGCCCGCAAAACTTACGTGTAATGACAACATTTTCGAGCAAGTGTGATGAAAAGTTAATTGCTGTTTAGCTAGCGGAATAAAAAATACAGTAAAAGTATCTTAATCACATTTATTACGGCTTATTACAAACTTGGGAGTTTTCGTTTTAAAAATTATGAATATCTTGCGTAAGCGTTTTTCGACCATACATCATAAAACTTTTTTACTCCCAATAGTCGTTAGAATCCATAGTTAAAGTTTATCGGGTTACTTATTCCCACCGTGTCGTGTATGTAGGTATAACTAGAACTGCATATATTTTTACACATAAATCGTACTCGAAATTCAATACAAGTCTTATCGTATTTGTATGCGATATAAACGTTAATTCATTCATTCATATGGCTTCCAACGCCAGTATTTTTGTTGTTGTTGTGGAGATTAGATAATACAGGGGTCCCTTTACTGTTTTAAGTGGCATGGAGAAAGAGCTCTTCGACGCAGTTAGTTATACAAGCATGAGCTCCATCAAAATCTCGCTGAATCTCGATTGTGATCGGCTGCCACGCTAATGAGGGTGTTTAGAAATCATAAACCCACCAGCTGGCAGCAGGGTGGCGAAAGGTCTTTTTGACAGTAGGCGTCAAGATCCACCAATCACACCACTTGATTTTGACATCTACTGCCAAATAGACCTTTCGCCACCCTGCTGCCAGCTGGTGGATTTCTGATTTCTAAATACCCTCATTTCGCACCAAGGTCTACGTTTTATCGGACGAACGTGTGCATGAACGTGTGAAGAAAAGGCCCAGTGGACGTACTGTTCTGCTTAGATATTGACTGTAGTTTAACGAACCATAGGTGATGACGGCGCCATTAAATCGTAAAAATGCCCGAATATTCTGAAATTAACCATAATAACCCCACCCCATATATCCGTTGACATGGAAAAATCATTTGCTGATTTATGTTTCAGTTGTGACATCTGTTTACTTTTGTTCTTTTTTAGGGTTCCGTACCTCAAAAGGAAAAAACGGAACCCTTATAGGATCACTCGTGCGTGTGTCTGTCTGTCTGCCTGCCTGTCTGTGTGTCTGTCACAGAAAATGTACTCCGAAAGTACTGGATCCATTGAGTTGGATGGATTTGGTACATATTATTAAAGTCAATAACCCAAACACGGACGTGTAACGGAAATATATGAATTTTAAACATAGGGGCCATTTTCATGGGGTCACCTAGAGAACAAAAAAAAGTTAGCAAACTATATTGTGTGCATCACACACAATATTATTAATCAATATTATTATTGTGCACATAAAAGAGCTCACTGTGAGAAATTCAAATATATAATTTTTATATAAATAGTTTTGAAGTTATTTAAGAAAATTAGCAAAAAATTACCATCCCCCCCCTATCTTCGAAATTATTGGACCCAAAATTTTGAAAAAAATGCAAATAATAGTCCTACATCTACAGATTACAGGAAAACCTAGACGAAGTCTGTGCAATAAAGTATAATTGTGTTGTATTCTTTTGAACGTACGGAACCCTCTCCACGCGAGTATAACTCGCACTTGTCCGATTTTTTATTTACTGGGCTTACAATTTTTATCGTTTATAATTTAAGTAGAATACTAGGATTTAACACAACGTCGTTGGTAATTAAAGTAAAAATACTCACGTTGTATGTACGAGATGTACTGTTTGTTAAGACGATGTAACATTTCTCCACGGTCATGACCACACGTGATTGGAGACAGGTAATGTATTATGTATTAGATTAGGTATGGAGTCCGGTATTCAGGAAATGAATCGAGTTTTTGTGATTCCGCGTAATATCCGACTGTCTATCAAAGTTTCTACACCTGTATGAACAGCGATCGTTGTTATGAAAGAATTTTACTGTATAAAACATGTGACTAACGATTTCTTTATAGCGAGTAAGCATGTATTAAACTCTAAATTGTATTGAGTTATATAGATTTTAAATAATTGTTTTTCCTTGCACTTATACTCACACTAAAAAACTCTTATTATTGCACTAAATTACACTTACTTGCACTAACCGTTTTATCTTTCACAGTACTCACTTACTAATAAATGTCAAATTAACATGAATCATATATCCAATTACCTGCAATTACCATATGTTGTCAAACACTATAATTATTATGCTTTGTGACGCATGTCATCCGATGCCAAGGAACTACATAATATAATCGATTTTCCAATATCATTATCGTATAAGGCAATTGAGGCGTATACAAGTAGCCATTTACGTAATTACTACTATTGACAACGGGATTATTACCATGTCTGTTGTTGTTGTCAATTGTAGCTATTATGTGAATGCCCATGTTAGCTTAAAATCGTATGTAGCCGTTTACGTTCAAGTTTATAATCATAAGTCGGAGAAACGAATCTGAATAGTCGAATATGAATACTTAAATAGGGCGCAGACAATAATTGCACAATTGACAACATTTCATTTTAAGAACACTTTAAAATGTAAACACGATTCGAAAGCATTTTGTCTTCTGAACATCACTACACTATTTTTATAATTTTTTTATATCGCTTAATATAAAAAATACAAATGAATAAAAAATATGTTCTCATTTTACCAGTTCTACGGCCCAATAGATGAAATGCCAGTGCCTTTTGCCACAGAAAAAATAAGCTGTCATAATTTTGAATTTGACATTCTCAATGCATACTGTCAGATCGCTTGCTTTTTTTCGATCGCGATAAGACTAAAGTAATGGTTTATTCTACCGTAGAACTGTAGTTACGCCCTTTTAGAATAAGTAAATATTAATATTATTAATTATAAATCAATTACAAATCCTGGTGAAACAAATAAACTATCACCGTATTCGTCTTTTTAAACCAAATACAGAAAACCAATAAAATTAAAGGCTCAAAAAAGATGAAAGGTTGTCAATTGCTCTTGTTATGATTTATGTAAAGATTATCGTCGCCTAACAAAAGGTGAAATCGAAGTCAAATAATTGCCTACAACGAATTGAATAAAAGGAAACTAAATACTGATATTTTATGTAAATTGTATTCGTCCATTACATAATGTTATATAACATTTTTTTATCCACATATAACGTACTACTACTTTACCTACGTACGTACGTACTTTAGGACAGCATTTTTTTATACAAATCATATTTTTCGGACATACAGATTTCAAAAAAAAAGTCTTTTCTTTAGGCAAAACAATGATTTTTTTTTTTTTAATAAACTGTTTCGATCAATGAATAGTTAACGACCTACGCACTAACACTATATTTTACAAGTATTAGCCTATGAGTTGAAATGATGATTAAATTACTTATGACTTTTGAAATTACATATTGACTTAAGCTATTCCCGCATAAATTGAGTCTTTGTCAGCACAAACGTACAAACCAAATAAACCGATTGTTCAACTAAAAATTTTAAGAACCGAGATGAAAATATTTTTTGAACCTGTTTTAAAGAGCCGGGATAGAGTATTTTTTCTAAAATAATTGATTTAGTGGACTCGATGCAGAGGACTCGATTGCGAAACCTTTTACAATTTCAACGACAAATCTGTTTTAAAATGTACAATCTTTTCCATTGGATTGAAGTGATTTTGTGGATTCTACACTAACGACTTCGAGGTAATGCTCAGATGGAGAGAATGTCGTGAATGTTTTAACGAAGAATGACCCAGGCTACAGATGATTGTGGCCGAGCCGCAGGCGAGTGTCATAGATATTATGATCTCTGCTTGCTTTATTATTACGTGTGGCGTGTAGATAATTTTAAGTCTTCCCGTAGCCTATAAAGCTGATTTTTCCACTGGCGAAAATTAAAGGAAAGTAAACAGTCTTACATTAGCTACAATTAACAACTTATATGTGACGTTCCACGGGAAAAGGTACCTTATGGTTGGTATTGAGTTAAGCACAGATCCTAAATCTGTGTTAAATAAGCTATCTAATACAAAAAGAATCACGACCCTAAGTCCCATACTTTTTTTTTTAAAAAACATCAAACCTGCACATGCTAAAATTGCACTTTTGAGAAATCGTCAAAAGAAGTTTAAAACTAATTTTAAGTACGTTCCCGTTGGAAGTTATGGAGATGATGATTGATTATGTATCTCAAGGTATTTTTCTTTGGAAATCAGTAATGGTTTTTTTTAATGTGACTTCCAGGTCGTGAATCATCAGCCTTTGATTAGAGCAAGTCGCTTATGAGAACGAAATTAAAAAAAAAAAAAAAAATCGGCCTGTTCTTTAACATATTCTAATCTGAACCATTGTATATAGTTAGAGATATTAGACTGCACATTTTGGGATAGAAATAAAATCACATTGTTAACGAAATATTTTTATTTTAATTAAAATGTCATTTTTATTATATGTTTCATCATTCCTATAATATTCACAATTTTCGTATAATGAGTTCTAAATTATATTTAATCAGTCTACACAAGTATCTCAAAAGTGTCATTATTATTCTACAAGTCGTATTTTTTTATTTATAAACAATTGAAGTTACGTAAAAATCACAAATTATTCCCATACATTTGAGAAAAGGTACCTTATGGCGGGCCATAAGCAAAAATTATTGATAATTACAGTATGGCACGATATTTACATTATTTATTGACAAATCTTGTATTAAGACAGAAAACTGAAGAAAAAAGGTTATTAGAAATTTACTTCAAATCTTGACCAATTAAGAGTAATTCTCAAATGTGGCGTCTTACGTGAAAAGGTACCTTATGAGGGTTTCTAGTTACGGAGATATTCAATGTTGTGTAAAAATTGTGTTTTTTTTATTATGTATTTCCATTTAGTAAATTATATGTTACGACACGTCTTTGCCTATCTTTATTTTTGTTATAGGCGAATTAAAGGCTGAATAATATGCTTCTACAGTTTAGTACAAAAGATACTTTATGGCGGTGTAATTTAAAAATGTTAGAAATACTTGTCGTAACTTGCTAAGTTTTTGTCCTTCATACCGCCGTGCCGTGGTATTATTTTGGCTACACCGCCAGTACCGCCACGCATCTGTCCTACTCTCACCAACACTTTACGTATCGTTCTCTCTCGGTCTTGCTGGCCTCTCGGAGTCTCAGCCGGCCGGCATGAGCAGTATTTGCTTACCTTTTCGTTCGAATAGTTGTGAGAAGTGTTCGTCGTGGATTTTAGCGTTTTTTAAATTAAAAAGATTCTTTTTCTTAAGTGGTCAAAAATTATAGAAACCGCCAAAAAATGTCTTTTTTCGTAAATTTTTCGAAAAAATGAATAAAAATAAAAACCTTTTTCTAAAATGGTCAAAATGATAGGCATTAGGCATTCGCCAAAAAGTGTTTCTTTATTTTTGTAATTTTTTTGAAAAAAAACAAGGTTTTTCTAAAATGGTCAAAAAGTTTCACGATTCGCCAAAAACACGTTTTTATGTTTAAAAAAAATGGTTTAAGACTTTTTCTAAAAAGGTTGAAAGGGAAACATGACAAAGTGGTAAAAAATTATAGAAACCGCAAAAAAGTCTATTTTTGTAAAAAAAATTAAAAAACTTTTTCTAAAATGGTCAAAAATGATGGGCATTCGCCAGTGTTTTTTTTTATTTTTGTCAATTTTTTTAAAAAAAACGAGTTCTTTTTAAAAAAAAAATGGTCAAAAAGTTATACGATTCGTCAAAAACACTTTTTTATCTGTTTTAAAAAAATGTTTAATAATTAAAAATTTAAAAAAACGACATACAAATGTATTTATTTTTATTTTTTTTTCAATTCCGAATCTGTGGCACCCAGTGCCCTTTCCTTCCAAATTTTCAGCTTTCTAGGATCATTTCGAAAATGTTTGCTTACCATTATGCAGGCCGCATGCTTGTTTGCCACCGTCGTGGTATAAAAAAGAAATAAGCAAAAGTTGCTAGTAAATTTTATTAATGAATTTTATCAACAGCTTTATCATTTTTGTATGTGATCTGCCATAAGGTACCTTTTCTACTAAACTTTGAACCCAATTTTTATATAGAAAAAAATTAACGTACAGCAGTGAAACCAAGCTACAAATACACGTCTATTCCTATATTTTACAATTTTGCATAAAAGAAAAAAATGATGATTTTGAAGGATTTCACAAAACCGTTCATATTTCCGTAACTAGAAACCCTCATAAGGTACCTTTTCACGTAGGACGTCACATATAATTTTATTTGATAATTTAAAATATATATATACTTAATCTAATAATGATCTATTTTATGTTAATTTTCATCGCCTTTTTAAGATACTGAATTATTCGTATTCGGTTAGGTATTCGACTATTCGTGTTCGCCGAAGAATGGGATTCGTATTTGTAGGCATTCGTATTCGTAAAGTTATAGTTAGTTGTAGGTTTGCGGGGGTTAGTTTTCCGCAACTCGACGTCTGACATGCGCCTTTTTTTGTTATTCATAAAGTATTCGGTGCATCACTAGCAATTCGTAACTTCAGTTTATAAGTCTCAGCGCGTACCCACTGCGGTGCTTTGTGAATAGCTAATGTGATTGTAATGTGCCAGTTTGCTGTAGCAACTCCGGTAATTTTGTGGATACAAATACAAGGTCAATATTGACTAACCTGTTGGGGTAAGTACCTATTATCATTATCATTAGTAGCAATGTACAAAGTACAATGTAGCCATTTTCAAAGTGATTCAAGTCGCTTGGTTCTCCATACAAGTAAATTAGCACAGTCCACTTTAACGACATGAAATTTTATTGATTCTTTTTTTAATTTTTTAGCTTGATATGTTTAGTCTGCACAAATCAATTAATATTAGAAGTCCAACACACAGAAACTTGCAATCGGGCATCAATATAGCAGCAATAGATGGCGCTGACGCATATTGTTGCATCGTGCATTAATATACGTCAGCGCCATGTATTGATATTATTCTAAATAAAGCTTTTACTTTTTTTTTGTTTTTTCAGATTTCTCATGTTATTTTGAGCGGAAAATTCGTACTCGAACAGTATTCACTCCATTACTATTTCGTAACCACCTCAGTGGTGATCACAAAAAATGGATAGGGCTGTGTTGTGTCGGATTACACGACCGTGTTATACTTAGGGTGAAACCAGATGAGCATATTTTTTTGAGTTGTGGGTCGCGTAATTTCTGCTACATTCGGTTTCATACAAAACTCCTGCTTGGTTCACACGGCGACGCAAAATGAGTCGTCAAAGTGTTTTGTTGAGAATTTCCGCAGCTGAAATTACGCAGCTCACATCTCACAAAATGACGCTCGTCTGGCTTCATCCTTAACGTAAGACGTCTATGTCAGGGACTCGGTGCCGTTTGCGCCTTGACAGTTTTGAAACGCCCCCGAAACCGCCCCGTTCGCTCGACGCCGGACATTACAGTACCACCGTAGCAGAGAATGTATCCCGGGTACCCGGGTAACCCCTTTTATTTAGAGTCGGGTAACCCGGATTTTGACTCAGAATTTGGGTTAAAAAAAATACTGATTAACAAAAATAATGCATGTATCGTTTTATTAACTAAAATGTAATGTTGGCCGCCTTAAAGCAAACGCAAAGAAACATCACATACCGTAAGGTCGGGGTACTTTCGCCCTGGGGGGTAACTTTGACCAATAGGGATTAACTCAATTCGGGTTTTATTATTGCATTTAAATTACGGCACATTGCCATGTGGTTGGTTTTAGCTGACCGTTCATGTTTTTATGTTTATTATCAGACGTTATAGATCTGAGATATGCAAGTTGTAAGGTGGGCAAAGTTACCCTATATTTGGCCAAAGTACCCCGACCTTACGGTACTTGCTTATTTTACTGAACATGGCCGGCAATGCCAGCAATTTCATTGTAGATAATGCAACTCGGGTAACTGATTTTATTTAGAGTCGGGTAATAAGGGTTTCATATTTTACCGTGTATGAGTAATTTTCAAAAATATTGTACACCGATAAGGGATTTAATTAAAACAAAACTTAATTTATTCCTTTGTGTAACGAAAGTTACCCAAATAGTTTATATGCCTAACTTTCGTTACACAAAGGAAGTGACTGTGATTTTGTTTTTATTAGGCTCTTAACTATGTAAAATTTTTTTGAAAACGACCCTTATTACATTCGCTACACAGTATGGCCTATAACTTTATCTTTCCGATTATTAAAAAAAAACTCTACGACTGGGTACAAGAATCACCGCGCTGTCAAGTATGAATCGTGAGTTACACCGAATAGAAAGGAGCGAGAGCGCGGGTTTTGTTCATTCTACGCAATGCCCTTTGTAACAGAATCAAGTCATTTCTGTTAGTTATTCGATCTTTATTGAAGCGATGGCTACAAGAGATTTCTTTCAGGAATGAATTTCCTAGAGTGCGTGACTCTTGATCTTTTATATTTATATGATGGTTTGTGAAATAAACAATGTATATAAAATTATATACATATGTTTTACCGACATCTAGTGGATGACGATTATACGATGAAGAAAGATCAATAGGGTATGGCTGAGATATTTAATACCAGTCAGATACCTACTAGGCGTAAAGGTTAAGTGAAATGTCGAGAGAGGGCGCTGAAATCAGTTGGATTGTATATAACAGGTAAGTAAATATAGAAATAATATGAAGCTTTACTTTTTATTACAGTGTAATTATCTATTATCGTAGTATGACATTGTATTGATAAAATTGCTGATTGATGGAGACATAGTGGACATGTTTGAGAACAGTGTCCACTGTGATAATGGTAAGTATGAATGTATAACTTTTAGGATTGGAGTGCTGATAAAGATGTTTAAAATTATTAAAGGATTTCTGTCACAAAGAACCAAATTACAAGATGATGCAGTTTTGGTAAGATTTAACCTTGATATTACCGAATATTCTAGAAATCAGAGTGTTTGGAAGGTTTCGGATTGTGTCAAGCAAAAAGCGTCCTTAGGATAGCAGACTTAAGGATGAAATCAAAAAAACAATACTGATAAGTATATAAGCCGAAAACGACCTCTGGTGGTGAGTAGCGGTACTAGATGAAGGCCAAAAAGGGCTGAGAAATATTGGTATCTGATACTTCTGGGAAGCTCTGTTTCCTTCTTTAGAGAGATTTTAGCATAAAATAGACTTAGTAAGAGTTCAAAAATGAGAAAGTATTCTTTAATGCAATAAAGTGCATCGCTCAGGTAGAAATCCTTATAAGAAAACGCCCTAATTGGGGAAATAGGTCGAATTAACGGTTATGTTTTGGTCACGGAAGTTGGACATCACTAAATTCTAGAACTTTCGATGTGCGGGGATCAGGGGGCGAGGAAAAGAGTATATAATCAGACGAGGCTGGTAGAACAGGGTCTTTTTCCGCTGCCGAGCTCAGAAGGTGCTGAAGTCTGCTGCACTACTGGTAAGGGCTTTAATAATTGATCTCCACATTGTTATTCTGCTGGACCAGCTGACGAGGTCAATGACCCCGACCAGCTGATGGGTGCCCGGGCTCGCTGGACTGTTGACTGGTCATACCTGAACAGCTGATAGCCAAGCGGCCGTGGCGGCCCACGGCCGCGCCCTGGGCATCAGTCAGCTGATAAAATTATGCCAGTATTATGTTGTGGAGGTCAGTTAATAGCTTATACGTCGCGTGTGATTGATAGAAATTAGGATTATCAGTGTGTATAGCAGTGAGTGAGTGGTGTTGTGAAGTGATGTTGAAAGTGCAGTGATTGTTGGTTGAATTGGATTGCTTTCTTACAATAAAACCTTATTGTAAGCCCGGTGAGTTGCATGTTCATATACTTAGGATGTTAGGGAAATCTAGGTCTCCGGTTGAGCTAGGGAAGTTAAGTAGATATTTATATCTATATGATTGAGATGTCCATTTCAATTCCTTACTATATAGTGTATTCGTTACCAGGACGGCGTTCTGTGGTGATATTATAAAGAAACTGTATTGAACAGTGCTAATATATGTAGCATACATGAGTACAGTAAAAGCATCTAATTGGTACTGTAGGTATGGTTGTATTCATTATTAAGGATTATTACATTAGTTATCTTTATTTTCCTAAAATAATTACATTCATATGACAGGAACTCTATTATCTGTTAAATTTCACACTGCACATACCCTTACTTACACAGGTAAATCAAATGATATGGTAAAATCTTAGTGAAACTTATTCGGACCAAATTTTGTCTGTAATAGGTCTCACATGATAGGTAAAGGTATAATTCCTTCAAGGTATATAAAGTCCTGGGATTTTCCAAATTGGTGAAATTTCCATGAGTTTTAATATAGGGTTTCAGTGTAACCAAAGACCTAAACCTACATTTGGGATAATCTGATGTAACATTAGGGTTGCAAAGCTCTTATTGTTATACAAAAGTACTGGTTTTCTGGAACCACAACAGAATTGGAAACAAATCGAAGAACTACTATAAATTCTCTTATGATTCCTGAAAATCAGGATCCGGGAGTTCTGTCTCTCTGTGCTAAATTATCATATAACTAACGACTCCCTTTGGGACGAGGTTGATGGTCATGAGGCTTATCAGTTTGACAGATTCCTTTGTAGGCTGGCTAGCCTTAAAAAGGTCTAGGATTGCACAACAAATGCTAGGTAATAAAATATTGCCTAGTATTTAATTTGCGTTCTATATTCTATAAACGATCCAATTTGGAAATATTCTCACTATGAACTGGTTTTAAAAAGGTAATTGGTTTAAGTGGTAAACCTTCCTATTCCAGTCATCTCCATTCCTCGAATGGCTAATTTTATACTTCATAGTAAACTCAATATTTTATATATATTAAAATTACTGGTTCCTAACTAGGAATGCCACGCTTATGCATGCTTACTAATACTAAGTACTAATATGATCAAGGTCTTTCCTAATGTCTGTCCTATATATGGAAGATTCTGAGCTGATTTGGAAATGATTATACTTTTATAAGTATTGACAACTTATATATATCCATTATTGCTCCCAGGAAACCCTTGAACATAATGAGTCACATCCAGATATGGAGTGGGACACTTTGTACATAGTATAAAAAAAATTATCTAGTGGCTGTAAGTGCGTAATCAGTTATTTTATAAAGTACTACATTCTGATTTTGAATGTAGGAAGTTTTGTATTTGCTTAGCCAAATCCTATCTGTCACGGACTAGCTAGGTGTTGAAAATGGCTGAGCTAGACGTAACGAGGGCGAGGGTTAAGGGGCTCTCGTTTTTCCTCTCCAAACCACCCTTTAGTAAGGTACCTTACACATACTCCTTCACTACACTTTACAATTTTATACTAGGATAGCTAATTTGTACAACTTAAGATTGTTTACTATAATTAATTCTAAATTTAACTTGTAGTCATGTTTATGTTTTTTATGATGTAAAGAGTGCTAAGAGAGAGGAGAAATTGTATAATTATCAGTAAATTAGGGCAACACAGTATAAATATGAATTGAAGTGTGATTATAAGATTCCCGGAGAAGTCCGCCAAGTATTTTATGTATTATTAATAGTTACATGTGTTCCAAGATTATGTTAGACTACAAATATGTAAATTAGAGTCTTAATTTGATACGCATTACACCCTAGGGATCAAGGGTTACTACATTCACAACTTGTCCTACATTTATTACTAAGACGATCACGCCATTGAGTTATTTGTAATGAAACTTCTTTAAAGTTATAATAATAGTCAAATATTATTATTGTAAATGATTATTTACACATATATCATTAGCTACATGATGGAAGGCCGGTCTAAGGACTTACCACCTGGTTTCGAGTTATGTTCTATACAATAGGTTCAGCCGTTCCCAGGATTACTTAATACTTAAACAAAGACCTCTTTAGAGGTACAATTGGCTCCGTGAATGGAACTAGGGTCTTAAAGTAATGCTCATCAAATTATTGACTCACTATTTTAAGAATATTGTGAACACCATTAGCGTATAAAAATAAAAAAACATACACAAAGCCATGAACATTTCATTTATTTAGCACACACGCACATGTACAAACACCCACGCACACGCACATAGCACATAATAACATCTTTGATGCAGATGTTGTTGATATTATGTTATAAATTAGGTGTCGCTGCATTAAAGCATTTTAAAAAAGAAACATTCTTGTCTTGTTATTGCGCCAATAGTAAATTGCAGGTATCTAGAACAAAGAAGAGAAGTTAATGAAGCCCAAGAAACCAATTAAAAGAAGAAATCCAGAACGATGCAATGAAATATTACCTCAAGAAAGGAAGTCATCATTTATCGACCATTGTTCAATATGCTTCATAGTTGTCTCACTGAACGAGTAAATTTCTTCTTCGTGTGGGAATTGAAATGGACGTCCTTTAATTTTATAGTTTATTTTAAGTATACAGTCTTGATTACGAATACCATTTATTGTCAAGTTTTCAACTAGAATTAGAATCTATTTTATTCAGCTTCGTCAGCGTAGCCGCTATTTTATGGCCGTATGAATGACATAATAATGGTGTGGTGTTGCTAGAATAAAGATTTGAAATTCCGAAACTATGGGAATTGTTTCTAATGGCAGGTAAAATAGAGAAAATTATGGTTGCGATTTTATTATTAATTGATTATTATAACCATAGACTTCTTCGATCAATATTTACTTAGCAACTGATAAAGGATACAGTGCTCTTGTGCAACAGTTTATTTATCACTAGTCATAATTTCACCTATTGCGGATTACTTTATAGTTGCTTAGTTAATATTCTTTAGCGTACTTATTTGATTAATGTCTTATTATGTGGATATCCATTCCAATTTTATTATTAGTCACTTCGTTATTTGAAGAAGTAATTCGAATAAATCTTCCATTTTCGGATTATGTCTATCGGCTGGCCACACCGTAAGAACCTACAGTGGATATAGAATGCGAATTGAGACTGCGTTTACACGGCCTTATTTTAAATATGAACAGATATAGGATAGGAATTTATTAGCAGTTTTAATTATTGGCGTATGTATATTTGCTTATTTATTTTAACAGGTAAGAAATTTCTTATAAGATTATTGCTAGTGTTAAACCCATTCTCGACGAAGAGTGTATAAGTGGCTGATGTAAACGTTAAGAAACTATGGACATTGGATTTATGGATGAATCTACGTCAAAGTGTCAAATGTCAGAATTTGAAGTATGATTTTGACAAAGGGTGAAATATGAGTCTTATGTTTATTTATCGTGTATTATCGTTCGTATTATTTTACCTATACTGAATACGTGAGAATAAATATGTGTAATATATCTACCAGTTTATTATATGCATTATGACAAATCTACAAATATTGGGTGCGAAATATTTACCTATTTACTGTTGCTGTGCGAATTATATGGATTTGGAGTTCTAGGTGAGTTATTTTAATTAAATTTGGTGCGTAATTTAATTGTAACGTATAATCTCTTATGTTATGTTGTAAATATACTGTTAACAGATAAGTGTGGGAATCTTGTCTGGATTAATTTCGGTATTTATGAAGGGATGTTGATGTTGTTTACTTCAAAATATTAATACATCATATTGCAAATAGTACTGCTTACTATTGTTAATTGACATAGGCCTCCTCTGAACAGTTGATATGCTTCCTTATTGTGTTCATATTACATAGAAATAACATTTTGACAAGAAAGGTGAAATCGCGGTCTATCATGAGTGATGTGCAGCATCGGATTATTTAATTATTGCACCTGTAGGAGGGACATATATATTTAAGAGAGTATAGTGTAGTGATGAGTATAGTTGGGTTAGATACTTATTTAAAACGAGGTGGAATATGCCGAGAACTAAAGTGTTTAAGTTTAGTGTTCAAGGTCATATGACTTAGTGAAGTGACAATCTGTGTGACTCCGTGGTTTCGAGTTATAAATGAAGAGTTTATTCAAGAGGTGTTTAGAAGGCAATGATGTTGGAAGATAATTTTGACCATCAGAAATTGAAGACCAAACCAACAAGTCACCAGAAATTGTAGCAGAGAAGGGGCGTGCTGTCTTCAAGACACATCAAGTGCCGAGGTCGGTGTATAGCTATGGGTGTGTTGCAGGTTGCACTGGTGGTGTCAATCGCAGATTTTAATCATTGTTTAGGATCCCAACCATATTATCCCTAAATTAATAAATAAATGTGATGAAATTAAATATATGTATATTTTCTTTGTTTACATTTTGACTCTGAAGGTGCTCATGGCCTGCTTTAGTAGTTAAGAGAGTGTGCTTGACTTTAATTATGAGATTTGTATTATACTTGATGATTAAGTAGTCAATTATTAGATAGCCTTTCAGAGGAAAGGTGCCAAAGGTTTAAAAGTCTGTACGGGGCGTAGGTTTGTTTGCTAGAGGAAAGGGTTATTATATTTTATTTCTTGTAGGTTCCGGGCCAACATTGACTAAATTTGAGAGTTATCCTTCTAGTAATTACTATATATATATGGGAAATTATAAGTCAAGCCGCAGATTTATTTCTTGGCCACGTGCTCAAACTTCTCATTTTATAACTAAGCAACGGGAAAATGAGATAGCCTCTAATAAATTAATTCGTCTCTTTTACAACGCCAACTAAATATTCTTTAGAAAGCGTCAAACAAAGATCAACAATTATCTTAACTTGCCTTCTTGTTTATATTTTGCCACCTAATTTACTAACTCAGCCATGGATTTTACATTTCATCACCATTTTACGTTTTACGGCTTCAACACAAAGTCCTCAAAAAAATATAATTCAAGCTTCCATTGACAACATCATTTATTATAACTTAGGATGTAAAATAATACATCATATTCTGTTATCGAGAAAATAGCCACTTCAAAATTTGGCGCGAGTGCGCGAGACGACAGTGACCGGCCATTTGCACCAATCAGAGAGCGCCATTCATGTACCGACGAGTTAGTCACCAGGGTTGCCAGACGTACGAGGTTCCTTGTACAAATACGAGATTTGTGGTCTGCTGTACGAGGTACGAGGACACTATTAGGCTCGTACGAAATTGTACGAGGTTTTGGGTTAGGAAGCTTTTTTACCATTTCCACATACAAAATTTCGTTAGACTCTGTGCGGAAAGAGAATAGGATTTAGATTGGGGGGCGCTGTAATGCTTTTCTAGGTATTCCCTTGACTTGTCTAAATTTTTTTTGTCTAATTTCAGTTTGTCTAACAACTTTTACTATAATGAATTTTTTGTCTAAAGTCAATATGTATAAATTCATTTTTCATAATTATTGTTTTGTCGAAACTCGTTTTACCTAAATTATCATTTGCATAACTCTTGTTTTGTCGAATATTATTTTATCTAAAACTCACTTTGTCGATTCTTATTTTAACTAATCATTATATAGCCGAATATCATTTGAACTAAATTTTTTTTGTCTAAAATAAGCATGTTTTGTAGGGGTAATTTTTCTCTAAATTTGATAATTACCGAGATAAATGACGGATTGTAAAATGTAAAATTTTCAATGATGGAATATTATGTATACGATATTAGCCTGCGAAAATCCGAATCTAGGGCTCTCGCTGGTTAGGACGCGTGCCGACACACAAGGTTGGGCAAAATACTGGCTTCATTGTATTTCAAATACGAAATATAAAATACATTTAAAAATGTATTTGAATTACAAAATACAAAATACTTTGGTGACAGGTATTTGAAATACAAAATACAAAATACAGTATTCAAAATTATGTATTTGAAATACAAAATACAAAATACTTCGACACTTTTAACATAACATTCATGTTTTTATGATTATGAATTGAAGAAGGAATTGCCTTTCATAAAAACTAAATTCCTAAACGTATTATCAGATAAGTTCCGTCCTAGCCTAGGAGGCAAGGGTGAAATTTCCAACTTATTTCCTCATGAAAATGCTCTGTTTCTCTCTTATTTCGGTCTACTTCCAGTCACAAATCTCTAAGTCTGGCACCTCGGAGCGGTTGCGTTTGCCCGTTTACACGCAAAGAATGGAGAAATAGAGTACTTAAAGATAACACGTATAAATCTACCATTTTTCATATGTATAGTACCTGAAACCTACAACTTTGACCTCGTCTGGGGGCTGAACGCAACGTCCTAATGGTCTGTCATTTTGGATAGGGTATGTTTTTGGGAGTATACAACAACATTTGCAAGAATCAGCCTTGAGGCTATAAGATAAATTTTGACCCCAATCTTGCAACTTCAGGACAGTCTGGCAGGTATTTAGCAACGCCCTACTGGTCTGGCAATGTTACCTCGAGATTACCAGCATAAAAAAACTATAGATTAAACCCAAAACTATCCTTGAGGCGATAAGATATTTTTACAGATTTTTTTGCAAGTTTACGGGTCTCCCCTCCTGACACACACACAATGTTGCTGCTGTCAATGTCACTGTGTTCTAAAGGGGCTATCACACGGGCCACACGGTTGGAAATGTTTCGACGGTCTAAGGCTAAGGTTACCAACTTACCATGACGTTCATATAAATTTAATGAAATGTAAGTATTTTGTGGAAATGTATTTTAAAGCTTGAAGTATTTGAAATACAAAATTCTAAATACATGCGAGTGCAGTATTTGAAATACTAAATACAAAATACTTTTCCAAGTAGTATTTGAAATACAAATACAAAATACTAATTTGTATTTCAAATACGTATTTCAAATACATGTAATTGAAATACTGCCCAACCCTGCCGACACAGCGCGCCCTAGAGTGTTTTTATAAAGCCGGAGGCGTGGAGGGAGAGCAGCCCTCGCCCGCCATGACGAAGCGCGGGAACGAGTGAGGCGAGCGGCTGAGGCTGGTCGCCGAAGGCGACCAACAAGCCGAAGCTGCGGAGCCGAGCGAAGTGACCGTGCGCCGTCATGCAAGGGCGGAAGGGCTGCTGTTCCCGCAGCGCCGGAGATACGGAAAGTCACTATTGACATTAAAAACGAGCTGCTACCAGAAAACTGTGGTGTGCGGATGTGTTATGCGCTCCGATTTAAAGTCATTCGTCGAAAATTTTACAAGTGCTAGAAATTTAGTTGGTTTATAACAAAGGGGCCGTTGGGGGAAATGACTTTAACAAAAAACTTAAATAGGCTGAACGAAAAAGGCGGCCAGAAAGCGGCTTTTTCCGTACGCGCAGCGTGCGGAAAAAGTCACTTTATTGCCAGGTGTGGCATAAAGTAATTTAAAAAAAGCCCTTGATCGCATATTTACGTCCCTCGCTTGCAGCACGGGCCGCACACTTCTGCGATCTCGGCCTTTCTTTGTATTACTACCCTAGTTGTGTAATGGACTAATTTTATGTCTCTCCTCAACAGTTTCTAGGTAATATTAGTGGCCAAAATTTACTATTAGATGACAATTTTAGCTAAATTTTGACGATTAATTAATGTGGGTTGAGTTATATTTTAAGCGTACTGAGTTAAAAAATTAGAAGCTAATAGCATATCTTTTTTGATGGCATATATTAAGATTTTAGATGTCTACTGCTTGAATGCATGTTACAAGTTTAGATGCTAATAAATAACCACCATGCTGAGTTGTATTTAGAGTGGCCTACATAGAAGATAAGTAGTGGCTAAGATAGTATAATTCAGACGCTCGGTAATTGTGGCTGACTTAGTAATTTAGATGGCAATGTAGATTTTTAGAGGCGAATAATGCTATTAAAAAGAAGTCTGTTTAATTAGCACCCTATATATATTAGAGTCAGAGTTGTCTCGTATAGACAAAAGTGTTAACTGTAAGTATGGTGTAGATAACATGTCTGTTGTAGTTTCTAGGGCTGTATGCTGTGTCTATGTGGGGCGTAGGGTGTGTGTCTGAAGGAGATAATCTAGACCGTGGGCATAGTAATTTAACATTTAACATTGTGCATGCTCAGTTATGTGTCGGATTGTGATGCTTGAGAGGGACATTTGTGACTTTATTGGTTGAAATTGAGCAATTGTTTATTATGTATGGTAAGTTAGTGATTTTAGTAGTTCGTCCTTTATATTTTTTTTATATATATATATATAAAAATAGGATTTTCTATAATTATTAATATTATTAATAATGTGTATATGAATATGAGCTGCTAGCCTCTTCCTTTTCTTTATCGTCAATTTTCTTATTGTTGCCTTAAAGCATTGCTGCAGAACATGGGTCTGTTCAAAGCACTCGCTGCTGTAGTATGTTAGGAACTTAATTTCGGTAAACTCCATTAAGGTTCCTCGGGGCGATTGTAACAGAATCAAGTCATTTCTGTTAGTTATTCGATCTTTATTGAAGCGATGGCTACAAGAGATTTCTTTCAGGAATGAATTTCCTAGAGTGCGTGACTCTTGATCTTTTATTATATGATGGTTTGTGAAATAAACAATGTATATAAAATTATATACATATGTTTTACCGACATCTAGTGGATGACGATTATACGATGAAGAAAGATCAATAGGGTATGGCTGAGATATTTAATACCAGTCAGATACCTACTAGGCGTAAAGGTTAAGTGAAATGTCGAGAGAGGGCGCTGAAATCAGTTGGATTGTATATAACAGGTAAGTAAATATAGAAATAATATGAAGCTTTACTTTTTATTACAGTGTAATTATCTATTATCGTAGTATGACATTGTATTGATAAAATTGCTGATTGATGGAGACATAGTGGACATGTTTGAGAACAGTGTCCACTGTGATAATGGTAAGTATGAATGTATAACTTTTAGGATTGGAGTGCTGATAAAGATGTTTAAAATTATTAAAGGATTTCTGTCACAAAGAACCAAATTACAAGATGATGCAGTTTTGGTAAGATTTAACCTTGATATTACCGAATATTCTAGAAATCAGAGTGTTTGGAAGGTTTCGGATTGTGTCAAGCAAAAAGCGTCCTTAGGATAGCAGACTTAAGGATGAAATCAAAAAAACAATACTGATAAGTATATAAGCCGAAAACGACCTCTGGTGGTGAGTAGCGGTACTAGATGAAGGCCAAAAAGGGCTGAGAAATATTGGTATCTGATACTTCTGGGAAGCTCTGTTTCCTTCTTTAGAGAGATTTTAGCATAAAATAGACTTAGTAAGAGTTCAAAAATGAGAAAGTATTCTTTAATGCAATAAAGTGCATCGCTCAGGTAGAAATCCTTATAAGAAAACGCCCTAATTGGGGAAATAGGTCGAATTAACGGTTATGTTTTGGTCACGGAAGTTGGACATCACTAAATTCTAGAACTTTCGATGTGCGGGGATCAGGGGGCGAGGAAAAGAGTATATAATCAGACGAGGCTGGTAGAACAGGGTCTTTTTCCGCTGCCGAGCTCAGAAGGTGCTGAAGTCTGCTGCACTACTGGTAAGGGCTTTAATAATTGATCTCCACATTGTTATTCTGCTGGACCAGCTGACGAGGTCAATGACCCCGACCAGCTGATGGGTGCCCGGGCTCGCTGGACTGTTGACTGGTCATACCTGAACAGCTGATAGCCAAGCGGCCGTGGCGGCCCACGGCCGCGCCCTGGGCATCAGTCAGCTGATAAAATTATGCCAGTATTATGTTGTGGAGGTCAGTTAATAGCTTATACGTCGCGTGTGATTGATAGAAATTAGGATTATCAGTGTGTATAGCAGTGAGTGAGTGGTGTTGTGAAGTGATGTTGAAAGTGCAGTGATTGTTGGTTGAATTGGATTGCTTTCTTACAATAAAACCTTATTGTAAGCCCGGTGAGTTGCATGTTCATATACTTAGGATGTTAGGGAAATCTAGGTCTCCGGTTGAGCTAGGGAAGTTAAGTAGATATTTATATCTATATGATTGAGATGTCCATTTCAATTCCTTACTATATAGTGTATTCGTTACCAGGACGGCGTTCTGTGGTGATATTATAAAGAAACTGTATTGAACAGTGCTAATATATGTAGCATACATGAGTACAGTAAAAGCATCTAATTGGTACTGTAGGTATGGTTGTATTCATTCAAACTCAAACTCAAACTCATTTATTTCTGTAAGTAGGCCTCAAGGGCTCTTTTACATGTCTGATTCTTTTCTTTTGGCGCTTCGGTAGATGACCTTCTGGTGAGAAGAAGCGCCTGAAGAAACTCACCAGTTTCTCTTTTAAAAACAACATTACAACAATTGTGACATTATTACATAAGATGACAATATTTATAAAATGCAACAAGCAAATAACTGGGCACATTTTTTTTACATTTTACCGAGAGACGTATATAATCTCCGGATCCATTACATTACAAAACTTAAAACTACATTTTTAGAGATGTAAAGGGTCTCTAGGCGTCAAAACACGATAAAAAATATAGAAAATAGGCAAACATAGACTAAACTTTATGGAGATGTAAGGAGTCTCCGTTGTCAAAACATTATGTTTTGGAGGTGTAAAGGAACTCCAAACGTCGAAATACAAAATGGGAAACGTATGTTTCACGTCGAGAAATAGACTATTATTAAGAGACATTATTAAGGATTATTACATTAGTTATCTTTATTTTCCTAAAATAATTACATTCATATGACAGGAACTCTATTATCTGTTTAATTTCACACTGCACATACCCTTACTTACACAGGTAAATCAAATGATATGGTAAAATCTTAGTGAAACTTATTCGGACCAAATTTTGTCTGTAATAGGTCTCACATGATAGGTAAAGGTATAATTCCTTCAAGGTATATAAAGTCCTGGGATTTTCCAAATTGGTGAAATTTCCATGAGTTTTAATATAGGGTTTCAGTGTAACCAAAGACCTAAATTTGGGATAATCTGATGTAACATTAGGGTTGCAAAGCTCTTATTGTTATACAAAAGTACTGGTTTTCTGGAACCACAACAGAATTGGAAACAAATCGAAGAACTACTATAAATTCTCTTATGATTCCTGAAAATCAGGATCCGGGAGTTCTGTCTCTCTGTGCTAAATTATCATATAACTAACGACTCCCTTTGGGACGAGGTTGATGGTCATGAGGCTTATCAGTTTGACAGATTCCTTTGTAGGCTGGCTAGCCTTAAAAAGGTCTAGGATTGCACAACAAATGCTAGGTAATAAAATATTGCCTAGTATTTAATTTGCGTTCTATATTCTATAAACGATCCAATTTGGAAATATTCTCACTATGAACTGGTTTTAAAAAGGTAATTGGTTTAAGTGGTAAACCTTCCTATTCCAGTCATCTCCATTCCTCGAATGGCTAATTTTATACTTCATAGTAAACTCAATATTTTATATATATTAAAATTACTGGTTCCTAACTAGGAATGCCACGCTTATGCATGCTTACTAATACTAAGTACTAATATGATCAAGGTCTTTCCTAATGTCTGTCCTATATATGGAAGATTCTGAGCTGATTTGGAAATGATTATACTTTTATAAGTATTGACAACTTATATATATCCATTATTGCTCCCAGGAAACCCTTGAACATAATGAGTCACATCCAGATATGGAGTGGGACACTTTGTACATAGTATAAAAAAAATTATCTAGTGGCTGTTAGTGCGTAATCAGTTATTTTATAAAGTACTACATTCTGATTTTGAATGTAGGAAGTTTTGTATTTGCTTAGCCAAATCCTATCTGTCACGGACTAGCTAGGTGTTGAAAATGGCTGAGCTAGACGTAACGAGGGCGAGGGTTAAGGGGCTCTCGTTTTTCCTCTCCAAACCACCCTTTAGTAAGGTACCTTACACATACTCCTTCACTACACTTTACAATTTTATACTAGGATAGCTAATTTGTACAACTTAAGATTGTTTACTATAATTAATTCTAAATTTAACTTGTAGTCATGTTTATGTTTTTTATGATGTAAAGAGTGCTAAGAGAGAGGAGAAATTGTATAATTATCAGTAAATTAGGGCAACACAGTATAAATATGAATTGAAGTGTGATTATAAGATTCCCGGAGAAGTCTGCCAAGTATTTTATGTATTATTAATAGTTACATGTGTTCCAAGATTATGTTAGACTACAAATATGTAAATTAGAGTCTTAATTTGATACGCATTACACCCTAGGGATCAAGGGTTACTACATTCACAACTTGTCCTACATTTATTACTAAGACGATCACGCCATTGAGTTATTTGTAATGAAACTTCTTTAAAGTTATAATAATAGTCAAATATTATTATTGTAAATGATTATTTACACATATATCATTAGCTACATGATGGAAGGCCGGTCTAAGGACTTACCACCTGGTTTCGAGTTATGTTCTATACACCTTCCCTCGCCGTCCCGTCCGCTACCGATAGAAACTCTATAGGTCATAACAGCGAGCTGACTAAATTAGCTAAATAATGACACTAGATTCATGTTTTAAAAGCTAATAGTTTGCCAGTTATTAAAGTAACCAAATATAGACCTTTATGCCACACCTGGCCAAAAAGTGGCTTTTTCCGCACGCTACGCGTACGGAAAATGCCGCTTTCTGGCCAAGTGTAGACATAAAATGATGTACACAACACGGGAGGTAATAAAGAAAGGCCGAGATCGCAAATGTTTGCGGCCCGAGCCGCAGGCGAGGGACGTAAATATGCGATCTCGGCCTTTCTTTGTTTTACCACCCTAGTTGTGTAATGTACTATTTCTTCACGATTCACTTTTCTGATCTAGTACCCGTATATAACAGACATTTCATGTCAAAAAGAATTTTCCTAATCGGTGCAACCGTTTTCGAATAATCGGGATACATAACCTACATAAAAAATCTGACGATCTGAAAATCTTTCGTTACCATGTAAAATGCCTGAAGCGACATTTAAACGAAAAAAATATGAATCCGGTCATAATATGAAGTCCTATTACTCTTACTAGTCCACAATATTACTTCATCGCAAACTTATTTCGCAGAGAGCCAAGAAACTTAGGAAGGCTGTTTCTTGAAATACTTTTTTAATATAGCAGAAATCCAATGGCCTCAATTCAGTTTGCTTCAGTAGTTTAAATAAGAATATTCGAGATAGTTTGCTCCTAGTGAAAGACCTGGAAAGTTTTCAGCGCATTTTAGGGATTATTTCACTACTTATCTTAATCTTTAGTGGATTATTTCATTTTACTGCTAGCCATGACAGACGAATGGATCAGACACACGCCTTTCAAAGGAAATGGGTTCGAATATTGAACTTATGAACTATATCCCACTAATATTATAAATGCGAAAGTTTGTGAAGATGTTTGGATGTTTGTTACCTTATAACGGGGTAACAACTGGATGAACCAAGCTGAAATTTGGCATGCAAGTAGACCAAGTCCTGGATTGAAACATAGGATACATTATATCCCGGTAAAGAGTTCCTTTGGGACGACAACGGGAATAACGCGGGCGAAGCCGCGGGAAAATGCTAGTGATTTAATAATTATCATAAGCTTTTTGAAGAAGGGAATACATCGTGAAGAAACCTGCATACTTACATCCGCGATGAAATCAACGGTGTGTATGATATCCCGTCACTGTCGCTGTCACTATCATTTGTCGAGAGTAGGCCTGTGTCCAGCAGTGGGACGTATACAGGATGTAATCGTTATGTGTGTAATCGTATTGTACACGAGGTCACTTTGTACACTGTACTGTACAGTGGGCGGTACGAGACTAGAGCTCTGCTCATGACAATTCCGCAAGTTTCGTTTGAAAGTTCCAATTTAGAGGTTTCAACCTGAGCACGTTAACCTTACGATGATTTTTAATCGGTGGTCAGGTACCAATTTTTGTACTCAACTCAATAATTTATGGCAGTCATGTTGGTCGTAATTAATTACATGGAAACAAAACTTTTTTTCTATGATAATTTTTAAATTGAAATCCATTTTATCCTACATTCCCTGTCACCCTACTCATCTGTATGTGTAAAAAGTGTGTGTCTTTAAAAAAATAATGGCAATCATAATTTATGTGTAATAACTTGTCATTGTCATGGATTGTGTGAAGGAAGACATGAGAAAGAAAGGAGAGAGTGCTGAGATGATGAATGATAGACGAGAATGGAAGGAAAAAATATGTTGTGTCGACACGTAAAGTGGGATAAGGGCAGGGAGATGATGAACTTGTCATTGTCATCAAGTCTATTGACTTAAGATATATCAAATTTTCCGCCAAAGTGATGGCACGACTTGACATATCGTGACCACATGAGTTTGCTTCAATAATGAATGTAGGATGATCATGTAACCAGTAATTATTACTTTAAATTGTGGTTCAACTTTTAATTAATTAAACAGTGAGGTTATTACATGAGATGAGACCTCGCTTATTAAGTTTAATTTTAGCTAGATATTAATATTTTTCTACTCCTGATCACCGATTAAAAAACATTTTGTAAAACATACAAACATACAAATATACAAACATACAAACATACATACATATATACATACGGTGCTAAAATCATAACCCTCCTTTTTGCTTCGCCGTAGTCGGGTAATAAGTGAACTCTTTGTTAAAGCGAATTGAGTCGCTCGGTTCACTTGTTACCCGTAGATATAACCAAGTTTCATAACTGTTATTCTGGAAGAAAATTAATTCTTCTTAGCTAACCCGGTTATCAAATGGTTTTTTCCTTGTAGAAAACCGATATTTTATTCTACGCGGAAGAATCTATTTTTCGCAGCGAACTATACTATCAAACGGGAATTACGCTATTACGTAGGTACTTACGTACGAACGTGAGTCTTACGTACTTGCTTTATAGAGCTGTGAGTCCGTTGGGGTTTTCATGCAAGCTTCAATTTCCTACCCAATCCCTTAATAAGACAAATCATAATAAGACAAAAGATACGTTATACGCTTACATGACAACCGCAAACAATGCTTCCAAGATTGCGCAGTACACATTTGTAGGTACTTCAACGTCACTTTACTTTTTACATACACGCACATTAACACATCGGGTAAAAGAGATGGCACAGTTAAATTAATAAAAAAAAGGGACAGCTAGCTTTTGTTACTTGCGCTTTAAATTTTTATCCGTCACCCAGCTAGGCGCCAAAATGGCGTCATATTTTAATAATTAAACAATAAAAATTAAAAATCAAAGGATTTCAGCATATTTACTTGTGATATGTGTTTATTTTATCTATAAAATTTAGTTCCTTATAATTAGTCCACTTTCGTATCACACACGGCGGCATTTTTTGCAAATATCTGGTAGTTATGTGAAGCTCGCATGCCCGGCGCGGGAGCGACTGAGTGAGGTACAGTATAGTTGACATTTGGGTCCTATCTAGCTGCTTGTAACATATCTACCTATAAAATATCATTGTCTATACATATAATAAAATAACATCGTGGAAAGACTGTGTTTGTAAGGCATTTTCTAAATACGTAATTGCGGAGTATTAAAAATAAGTAATAAAGCGTAAAAAAATTGTTCTGTTTGTTCGCAGACGTAAAACTACCTGGCCGATTTTCATAAAATTTGGTATAGGTGGATTTATAACCACCTAAACCGAAGTGAAAAAGAGATATGTAACTTTTTACCTCTGCACTACAGTCATAATAATACTGCATTGCCATCCGATTTTTTTGAGCTCAATCGCTTAAGATAAACAGCTTTAAAATTTTAATACAGTATTTAACCCAAGCAAACCTACTGATATTGCAAGTTAAATAAATCTTGTAACAAGGTTCTGACAAAAAAAAATTTAGACAAGCTTTTATGGCCGACTGTACTTTTTTGTATAATATTACATTGTCATCCTGATTTACATATTCTTACAAAATTTCAGCTCAATCAGAAATAGGAAAGTGGGTGAAATTGAACTTGCAAGATTACAGACACACAGACTTTAGCTAGCCAGGTAGCCAGGGAGGCTCGCGGGCCGCGTTGCCGACCGCTGGTTGGAGTCAATATATTATGGAAAATGGTGTCATTACACGTAGGTTCTGAGGGCCGTAAAAGACCTATTACGCCTTAGGGCGTAGTGGTTTTCTTTTTAAATTTGAAACGCTGGTTCTGTTTTACTCTTATTTGTCATGTTCAAAGGAAACGCCTACTTACTTTTTTAACTTTTATCACTGAAATATTTATTTAAAGAGAACTGTTATTGCAAATACATGTAAACACATATTTCGGTAACATTAATTAAATGTTTAAATAGTTTATTTTAGTATTTTGCTAATATAAAATCAACTAAAATGGCCGTGTTAGGTCTTTACCGCTATGGTTTCCGAACGTGACTTGACATTCGCATTGTCTATGGACATATGTCACTTTCTGTTTTAATATTTTCTTGTCATACTGGGTCGATTAGAAAGGTTATTTTATTAAGATTTCCTCACAAGTGTGATGAAAAACATTGTGTGTGCCACGGGCGGTAAAGGAATTACTTACTCGTGTTACAAACAGGAAACAGGAGGGCAGTTTTTCCATACAAACGTAGTCCCCTGTTTCCTCCCTGGTTAATGCCAGTAGAGCAATAATTTTTTTGTCCAAAAATCTATGGCTACTATTGATATGTTCCTATGTTTTCCTTTTTACGATAAATTGATTCTCAAAAGAGATATTAACCTTCAAAAACCTAAAAAAAATGCCAGATTTTCCGCTGTGTTCACACATCCAGAAAACTAATTTGACTAAATTATTAAAAAAAAGGAAAACATAGGAACACGGCCAAAGCCTTTCTTTAATGTTTAATGAAAAAAATTGTTAAATAGGTTAAGTTTTGGGGAAGAAATCAGGGGACTACAAAACGTTGTTTTCATGAAATTTTAAAAGGTATTTTCGGTCCAAGTTGCAGTTGTCTCTATCGCGCTCTGCGGGAGAGAGGCGGGCAGTGCGGGACAGCGACACATTTTACAAATACCTAATTTTCAATTCTCTCGGCCTTACTGTTTCCTCTTAAAGCCCTCGGTTTCACCTCGGGCTTATAACAAACACTCGTTTGTAATTCCTTACTTACCGCCCTAGATACACAATGTACTATTACTGTTATTCTAGTACATTCCATAATTTGGGTACCGCCGGGGAACGTTAAAAGTAATCATTTTAATCAGTTATAAAACAATACTTTTCTTTCACATTAGTTAGTAGGTGCCTTTCTCCCTTTTCCCTCCTTTCTCCGAAATAACTCAAATGTCCATATTTGTACGTGACTGCTTCATTCCGCTTTCCGCAAGTTGGATCCGAGAAGATGAATATTTGACTATGAAATGAAATCGCGCAGACAAATAAGGGTTTTGTATTATTAAACCTTTCTGTTGACTTCGGATCCGAGAAATGAAAAATGTTAGGGATTTGGTACTCGTTTGAACGTTAAATTAGACAAGTTTTGTTGGTATTTCTATCTAGTATGTGTTTCTAGATTGAGTAATATTGAACGGTCCATGGTTTAATAATAAACTTTATCCGTTAAGGTGTTTCGAGTCGGTTGGTTTTCCATACAAACATAAAGCGGGTCATTGTTCGGTTCCACGGCATCAATTATACTTGAAATGCGTTTTATTTTATAGCTTAACACATTTTATTTGCGCGAAATGACATGAGAAGTCTCAAAAAGCCAGAATTAACGTGCAATCGGGCCTTTAGGTTTTTTTTATTGACAATAGGTACAATACAATACAATACAATCATACTTTATTGCACACCAAAAGAAAATTACATTGCAAACTTATATAAAAATAGTGGTAAACAATAGGCGGTCAATAGGTACCTAAGCATTTGACTTTGATCTCACCTGTTGGTGAGTGAAGATGAAGTCAATGATGGAGCATACCAGTGGCGTGGCGTAAAAGATATCCTTGGGCAAGCCGGTGCAGACTTGGCGTACATTTTCCTTACGAGCTCTAGAATAAGGTGCTCAAATGCCTGATATTAGGCAAGCCGGTAGGAATCGAGTTCTATGGACGCCACGTTACTGGAGCATACTTACCTAGATAGTGCCTATTCACTCTCGACTTGAAGATATCCAAGTTATATTTTTCCGGGAAAAGGTCTGCTGGAAGAGATTTCCACTCCTTAGCCGTCCTAATAAGGAAAGTGGAAGCAAAGCGCTTTGCGCGAGTCGAGGTTACCGCCATCTATTAGTATCTGGAACTCAACGTTTATTGCTAAAATTAGATTTTTTTGGCTTTTTGAGAGTTTACATGTCATTACGCGGAAATAAAGTATAAAATAAAACACTTTTCAAACGTAATTGATGCCTTGGAAGCAAACAATGACCCTCTTTATGTTTGTATAAAAAACCGACCGACTCGAATAACCTCAACATCTAATATTACACAAACAATAACGCCAAAGCGCATGTCTCGTAATAAAAGTTATAATTGGCCAATAATAAACAAGTTGCTTGGCAAGCCAATCAAAAGTTTGAGCGACTTTGACTGTTGTTCTTAGATTGCAAGCGCTAGACAACTCTTACCAAAGAATTGCCACAACTTGTTTTTGTAAATACAGTTTGATGCAAAAACACTACAGTTAAATAAAATTTAGGTACCTTTTTGGTTTTCTCGATTAGTTTTCATGTATTTTTACCTCAAAAGGAAAAAACGGAATCCTTATAAGATCACTTTGTGGCCCGTCTGTCCGTCTGTCAAGACGCCTTTATCTCGGGAACGCGTAGAGGTATCGAGATTAAATTTAAATTATATACTCAAGTCTAGGACCCCTTGAATCTGTGAAAAAATCAATCTTCTAAGTTTACGTGAAACAAAGATACGGACGTTTATGCCGCAGAAAACGTAAATTTCGACACTATCAAGGAAATCAAAATTCAAAGGTACTTTCCGTTGACCTAGAACTATGAAATTTGGCAAGTAATAACGTCTAATACTACAAGTATAGCGAAAAATTATGCTGAAAACTATACATTTTTAATTAAAACATAACAAAACTAGTGTTCACCTTGTTTTGGCATAATTTTATTTGTCCGAATGTTCTATTTGCCCGAATACTATTTACGCATAATTGTTATTTTACAGATAATATTGACTTTTCAGAATAATTATAAAAGAAACCTAACCTAACCTAATGTGTTCTAAGTGGCTGATGTAAAAGATTTTGCAAAACATTTTCCGTTAAAGCTAGAGAAAAATTATGCGAAATAAAATTCGGTCTAACAATACATTCGGACAAATAAAACGTATGCCAAATAATGGGAATCCCAAAACTAGACCTTACTAAGGGAAAGGGAATCAGAATTTATAGGGTACTCTTCAGGTCCTTGGGTACTTTAACATATGTAAATTCAATTCAATCCAATCATTTATACATAAAAACATTTTTACCTACAAATTTGTACGGAACACCGAGGGCGGTGGGCGAGTCCGACTCGCACACGTTCGGTTTTTTTAAATATAGCTCCCTCGCTACTTCACTGAGGTAAATAAGTTAAATGATTCTTTTTTGCTTCAGCTTAGGTTAGCAAAAGTATCCTTGTGTATTTCCTTACATGTGGGAACATAATGTGTGGGCGAACAAAGCCCATTGACAAACAATATGGGTCTTGGTACTCAAAATAAACTAAAAATTCTCCACATAATATTCACCTAGTGGGTGTGGGCAGTCATTATCAGGTTTCACGTTAAATGCGTTATATTACCTTCGAGAAATGTCTGTTGAGCTGACATTTAATTTCTAGTACCGATTTGTATACCGATACAAATTTTGCCTCTTTGATATGTCATGTTAAGTAAAAACGTTATCTGGAACGCAAATGAATACAGACATAACGATGGATTACTACCTTTTATATTTGCAGCGAGTATGGCGATAAACAAAGCTGTATATCTGAGTAGTGAAACCAAGTGGGCATACCTAGTGCAAGTGTGGGGCCCGTACCACCAGTAGCGTTCATTTAATACACATAACCTAAAAATACTCATTATCCATTTGTAACCATTATGTTGTTCTATAAGATTAACCTGAGTTTATCCAGATGACGATCGCATTACCGCCCATGGCTACAACAAGCATGGCAGCAAACACTCAGACCCAGGAATTAGGCGCCCAAGCGGGCATAACCTTTGCTGGTGTGGGGCCATGATGGCACCAACAGCGTTCAACACTCCACCCAAAACCACAGACCCGGGTGTCTCGTGTAGAATGGGACTCCGAGTGCGTAGTTCGAATGAAACCTTGACCCGGCTACGAACAATTTTCACTTACCCAATCGACCGCTGACCGCAGGCTTAATTTTGTCAAGTAAAGTCACAGTCGGGTCAGTCAAAGAGTCAAAGTCTCGTCAAGGGGTCTTCAGCAGGCCAGGTCGCCGCCGAGGCGAATCAAATCTCCGGTCCAGACTCCAAAATATGTGCCGTTCGCGTCGCGAAAACAAGGCTAGCACTTAATTGTTCACACAAATCGTTCGTGCACACAAAACAATCACAAAACAACTAATTACAGCGTACAAAGAGAGAATCAACCACCGAACACCTCCGCTGTTGAACCGAGAACGTAATGCAATGACAGACGTCATGAAAAAACCGCGTTTTCGAGCTGTCAAAGTAGGTTGGAGGTTATACGGTTTTGACGTTTACAAAGGGCGTTCCGAAATAACGTCGGGACGTAACAACAGGCAATGTACCTATTATAACATTCTACAAGATTGACCTGTGACTATCCAGATGGCGATGACGGCAAACACGCGGACCTACGATTTGTGCGACCAAGTGGACATAACCAGTGTGAGTGTTGGGTTCCCGTAACAGGAACAGTGATAAACACACGTGACAAATATAACCAAAAAATGTCCCATTATACTTTGTAGCTATTATGTTGTTCTAGAAAATTAACCCAACCGCACGTCGCACTACACGAGTCCAAGAACAGGCACAGATGGCGGGACACGCACCGTCAGAGAGTAGCTGATTCCACGGGGACTTCACGACCACGACCCTCAGCAACGAGGAGCTCGACGCGAGGAGGAGGAGGAAACTAACCTATGACTATCCAGATGACAATAGCGTTGCCGCCTATAGCCACAACAAGCATTGCGGCAAACACGCAGATCCAGGAATTATGCGCCCAAGCGGGCATGCCTGGTGCTGGCGTGGGGGCCACCGTGGTCCGTGGCACCAGCAGCGTTGACGCGCTCAGCACGCTCCGGTTGAAGTCCATCTCCCACGTGTATACCACCTGCGGACAATGACGCCGTCGGTTAGTAGAGTTGAAATAGAAAACTAACTAGAGAAACATCAGGAGATAATCAGGCAAAGATTACTTCAATAGAAGCATTTTGGAGTTACATTATATTCGCACATTTTAAGTGGGATAATATCCGCACTTTGATAAAGACATACAACATTATTGATTGTACAACCAAGCTGTGAATTCGATTGTTTAGTTCTTACGTCATCGCTTCCTAAAATGAATAGGGTAACTAAGTCATGTCTAGACCTGTCTGCAGCCTTTATTTTCAAATTCAAATTCAAAACCATTTATTACCAATAACATATATAAGTACTTAACAAAACGGTAGAAACTTATTTAATAATTTAACATTTAATAGGTATCCGTATACAAAAAAAAGAAAATCTTAACTATGTTTGGTAATGGGTACCAGTCTCAGCATGTGCTAGGCTGAATCCCAGCGTTGATTTTCAGACTAGCCCCTTCTATGGGGTTGGTCGTGGGGTGGGGTGGGGTTGGTTGGGGTTGGGGGTGGTTGGGGTTTTGCGTCTGTCTTCGGACATTGGCTTCATCTCCATTTTTACACACCGAGTGATACATTGCTTTTGTAACTGCTTTGCACGGGCCTTCAGTACAGTGGAGTAAAAAGTCAACCCACAAATATGCCATACCATAGACAGCTTTATTAGTATATTACACACAGAGGGCGGTATAATAAGGAATGGCCCAGATCACAAGTGTTTGCGGTCCGAGGCGCAGGCGAGGGCTATAAATATAATATAGAAGTGGGATTTTCGTCCCGTGCATAAAAAATAATAATCGTTCTATAAAATAATAATAGACTATAAATTTAACATTTCACTTTAATAATAATGTGTGATACTCTTTGATTAACTATATGTAGCATTTATATTTGAATTTTTCTCATAGTCGCTCAAAGCAGTACTTATGTGTTGTGTCACAAACAAGGTACCTAGCAAAATTATATTCACCACGGGCGTTAACACTTGAATCCCTCACTACGCTCCGGATTATACTTTGGAATCCCTCGCTACGCGTAAGCGCTAATTCTATTGTACAATCCTTCGCTTCGTTCAGGATTCAATATACGCCCTCGCCGTAAATAGGTACATCATTTTGCTCCCTTGTGATTGTGACACAATCTACTATTTTCTGAATACGTAGCTAGGTACTTATGAAAAATAAATAAAATAAACCCTCTACCACGTGTCGGTTACAGGTTTGTGTACATAGATCAGACCAGTATAAACCTTTATGCCACACCTGGCCATAAAGTGACTTTTTTCGCACGCTACGCGTACGGAAAAAGCCGCTTTCTGGCCAAGTGGTGACATAAAATGATGTACACAACACGGGAGGTAATAAAGAAAGCCCTCGATCGCATATTTACGTCCCTCGCTTGCAACTCGGGCCGCAAACATCTGCGATCTCGGCCTTTCTTTGTTTTACCACCCTAGTTGTGTAATGTACTATTGTACCTACAGCAGATTCATTTTAAAATAAAAATATCAGGTTTTATTGGGAACACTTTGATGTGGTCGACCAAACGCGAACATTTTATTTTTCAGACAGGTACAAAATTTCAGGCTTTACACCCTTTTATTTTTTCGTTACGTGAAAAAGGTTAAAAAACCTTTTTCATGGATACGTCGAAATATTTGATAAATGTTTTTCTTTGATCAAAAACAACGATTATATTATTATTGTTCGAAAACAGGCGATACATTATACCACAGACACAGTAATGAGGTGCCCTGTCAATATATTGGAAGCAACAAAAACATAAAAGAAAGCGGCGACGTGCAAGCCTTCATAAAATAATACATTAACCAACGGTACCGTCATTCGAAGCCTAAATAAATGAGAGTGGCAACACTGCTATCATAATTGACCAATCACAAAAGCCGTAGCGGCAATTCCGGCCTCATTGGCTTTTCTGTTTTCAAACTGTACGGTTGTGACCAGTACCAGCATCGGCCACCAGTTTCAGTAGTTCGGTGATTTTAGTCCGGTTCAGATTCAGATTCAGATTCAGATCATTTATTGGTAAATGTACATCTCCTTTACAAGTCAGTGTGCTTAACATATCTTTACAATCTATATATATTATTTCATATAATATTTGTTTGAACCGGACTAAAATCACCGAACTACTGAAACTAGGCCCAGCACCTCCGATAGCAGCAATCTGGTAGCTTTAGTGCCTAAAAGTATTTTATTTCATACAGTTTAAAAAACGGTGTAACCGTTAGTATACATTGTTTTATAATTTTTTCAGTACAATATCATTATGGACGAGGATAGTAAGGATTCCTCATCATCTTCGGATAGTGAGAGCACCGATATGGCTGCTCACGTGACGCCAGGAGCTGAGTGACCGTCTCGAAAAAGAGGAAAAAGCCGGAAAACCGGCAGCAGTGCAAAGCGCAACAGGTATTCTGAAGACACATTTCTTAATCCCGCCAAGGAAGTAAGTGAAGTTAAACGCTTTCTTTCATCCATGATGCCACTTAGCCTATGCCTATGCCCGTGCCTGTGCCCCCGTCCACACTTTGTGATAATTCTGACGATAATGTTAGTCTTAATATAAGTGGCGAATTATTTCCTGGCGACGACTCGAACAATGCATAGCCTAAAGAATCGGCCGATTTAAGCATCAATTTGCCTTTTAATACTACTGTGAAGGAACCCACAATCCCAAAATCCTCACAAACCCATATAGAATTTTTGGAAAAGATTCAACATTTTGGCTGTTCCGACTGGGCTCGCGTTAGATACTCAGAAGTTCAGAAAAAATATTGCTCTACCCCAGGCTTCACTGATACTGAATGTAACGATGAACTAACGCCTTACGATAAGTTTACCTCTCTCAGTGTAGCCGGAAAATGATTTGCGGACATTACGCAGGCCCTGATTAATCAAAAAGAATCATTGCAGTCTGGGCTAGAGACTTTGCTTGCTTGGGTTTCATCTTGTGAGGACATAACTTTAAATGCTTTGAAAACTAAGCTTAATATTTGTTGACGGTTCCTACAACAAAATATCTGTTGATATCCTTCAAATGGCATGTGGGCATAGGGCCGATTTAATTAAGCAAAGACGTGATAGCATATTGAAATATGTTAAGGATAGATTTACTCGCGCTGCTGTTCGTAAAATCCCGCCAACTTGCGAATTACTTTTTAGTAAAGACTTGTTGTCAGCCGAATTAGAAAAGAATGGTGGAGTTGCGAAAACCCTTTGGCCGTTACGAAGTGCAACTTCTACAAAGCCTAATTGGGCGGCTGCGCAAGCCGGTCCCTCTCAGATAAAGCAGCCCGCGCAGGGCATGCGTGATTTCTAAAACCGAGGGTATTTTGGAAAACCTTTACCAAATATACCACCACATGATGTCCCCTTCTACCCATATCCTGCGTAAGGACACTTCATGAATCAGCCTTTACAGGCACTGTCTATATGCCGAAAAGATTGCTACAATCCCGCAAAACTTCGGCAAAATCGCTCCCAAAGTCACGGCGCGTAAAACGTTCGCAGAAATGCCCCGGTAGATTATGATCTCGCGCCGAGTCGCGAGCGGATCCACTAGGGGCATAGCATACCACCAGAATGACGGGCACGTGACGCCATTCTTTTCATACTTCTAACAAAGTTAGGAAATCATTTTTTGGTATGTTAAAATATTATAACTTGGCTTTTGAATAGAAGGTATATTTTAAGACTTTCTGTATGTTTTTAAGGAAGCTGCCGTAGCCATCAGGTTCCCGATAAAGTTGACGTTCTGGTGGAATGCCCCACTAGTACCTAATCACAGAAATATATCGAAGCTCGCGTGCTAAAAAGAAGTGGCAGCGACCTACTTTGCACACCGTTAACGTCAGTTGCCATCATTATTATTATCAGATTTGAACATCTGATAACAGCGGTATAATTCATTGTTCAAATACCACCAATTGAAATGGGAAATTTATGTTTTCCATCACTAAATTACACTTTTGGCGTCAAACGCCAAGCGAAAAACGTTAGACGCTTGTTTTTCATACAAATCGACGAACTATATCCTTCTATCTCGACGTATTTCTGTGTACCTAATAAATAAATTTAAAATGTGTTGCTGAAACTATCGCAGACATATTTAATTTATTGCCTGTCCAAACTATTGCACTTAAATAGAAACTAATAGGAGTAAATTATGTCCGACGAACTACCGGACCCGCAACACCGAATAAAGCTTAATTTTGTGCACGTAAGCACTAAAATATTCTGCACAGAAAATTTGTTGCAATCATACTGAAAAGCATTTGTGCTGAAGTTTGTTATTACTGTTTCTGTTTTATTTTTATTAATATCTGTTAATAGGTACCTGGCTACTCATAAATTGGTTGTTCTTCTTGTCTGGTAAGTTTTTAACGGCTTACTAATGTTTCGCATTAAAGTTTCCATTGTATTTTTGTTTCGCATGTTGAATGTATTGTTGTTGGACAGAAATAGCTTTAGACAAAATTACGTTTCGCATATTTTACTTCATTTTACTTTCCTGGCACAGGTGGTTTTCTGTTGAAGTTGCAGTTGTAACCTAACCTAACTTACCTTAGTACTTAGTTCTGCCAAGTAAAATTTAAGCGCAATGATTATTGACTCACAGTGCTTTGGCGAAAATTAATGTTATGCCAGATAAGGGTACCCGTTTACAGCTAGAAATCGCTCATTCCCTAAATACCGCTTTCCTAAAATACCAGATTATAAGATATCAGATTCTCCGTATACCAGATTCCCAAAATAATACACCCATCAAAAAATCTAGTGTAACGGGAATGTGGTAAGGTAGGAATCTGATAAATCGAGAATCTGGAATTTGAAAAATCTGGTATTTTGGTAATGGTGTATTTTGGGTATGAGCGCTAGAAATCACATAGCTATGGTCCATTGACCATACCATTGTATGTATCCATAAATAGCCATAGATTTTATGATTTACTAGCATTTACCCACGGCTTTGCCCGCGTTGCTCCCGTTACTGTCCCGAGGGAAAGATTTACTGAGATATATTTAAAGTATCGCATGTTTCAATCCAGGACTTTGACTACTCGCATGCCAAATTTCAGCTCAATCCATTCAGTCGTTACCGCGTTACATAGTAACAAACATCCAACCATCTTCACAAACTTTCACATTCATGATTTAAAATTATAGTTTCTTTCTTTGTTGACGTGGTTCTCGGTTGTCTTCTCTCCTAATGGATTTGACATCTAGTACGACCCGACCTTTCCCTTTAACTTACCTAAAATCCTTAGTCGTATATGTAGCCTTCCTTTTCCTCTTCTTTTGTAAAATTTTCAATTTTTTTCTCTCGTTTTAGACCATCGTGTTATATCCAATGGCCTAACATTGATCTCCTTTGATGAGATTGAGTAGTTTTGTAACTATTTATTAATCTTATTGCAATATTAAAAAAAAACTATTTTATTTAGGATAAAATTCAAACTAAGAAACGCTGTGCCCTTGTAAGGTCAAGTCAACGTAATTTTAACATTTGTGATATCGTTGTTAGTAAGTATACGTAAAAATTAACCATTAGGCTTATGATGCTACGATTTGTCACACGATAAATAAATGATAAAGCATCCGTCACGTTGTTACAATAAGTGTGTGAGAGTGACGGATGATAAATCATTTATTTATCACGTGACAAAGCGTAGCATCATAAGCCTACATAAGTAAATATTTGCCACCCAGACTAAGACGTGGGTATAATATATCTAGTATTTAAATACAATAACTACGATGCAATATTCTTTATTGTGCACCAAGGACCATTAAAACAAGAGGACTGTCATTCTCCATACAAAAACCTGTTCCCCAAATTTACAACGCCATCTATGTATAAGCTGGATAAAAGGATTATATTATTTACAATTATTCAACTTTGCAAACATGACACAGTATTTAAATGTTAGAATTTATTTATTATTAGCTGTTTACTACTACTACTGTTACTATACTATGTTTCTTTGTTCAATTATAACATCGTTAAATGTTTAGTTTTTTAGCGCCATCGATGTTTTTGCCCGGAAATCCCCTAGCGATCGGGTTACAATCCAAAGTATGGAGAATGACAGTCCTCTTGTTTTAATGGTCCTTGTTGTGCACCATAAACAAAGGTCAATTCATAAAACTTAAATCTAAAACCGCTTATTAAATATGGTAAACGACAGGCGGTCTTATCGCTAATACGCGATCTCTTCCAGACAACCTTAGGGTAGTAGAGTTGGCGCAAAATAAAAGCAGTGAGTAAGTAGTGCACAAAGAGATGCAAGACAGACAATAATCAAAGGAGGAAAAGAAAAACAGGACAAATACATACAATATTTTTCATCACACTTGCTCGAAAATGGTGTCATTACACGTAGGTTTTGCGGGCCGTAAATGACCTATTACGCCCTAGGGCGTAATGGTTTTCTTTTTAAATTTGAAACGGTGGTTCTGTTTTACTCCTATTTGTCATGTTCAAAGAAAACGCCAACTTACTTTTTTAACTTTTATTACTGAAATATTTATTTAAAGAGAACTGTTATTGCAAATACATGTAAACACATATTTCTGTAACACTAATTAAATGTTTAAATAGTGTATTTCAGTATTTTGCAAATATAAAATCAACCATTTTAAGTCTTTACCGCTATGGTTTCCGAACGTGACTTGTCGTCTTGATATATGTCACTAATGTCACTGTCAGTTTTACAATTTTATTTAGGTTAAGTAAGGTTATTTTAATCAGATTTCCTCACAAGTGTGATGAAAAACATAGTGTGTGCCACGGGCGGTAAAGGAATTACAAACTCGTGTTATTAAAGCCCTCGGCTTCGCCTCGGCCTTGTAACAAACACTTGTTTGTAATTCCTTACTTACCGCCCTTGATACACAATGTACTAATATGTCGACAACTCGATTTAACCTTAAGGGAGCGACAGGTAGTGTTGCTTGAGCAGAGTATTAAAAATGGGAAGGGATTGTGCACGACTTAATTTTACCGGTAATGTACACGGCTATACTCTGTCCTGTTAGGTATTTAAACGTTTTGTATGTGGCGCAATACTACTGGCTGAACGAGCCGAGTCACGTGTTTTTTTTGTTTACCTTTATTTAAATACCTAACAGGACAGAGTATAGTACAATTTCTATGATGAGTAAATTTTTGATGTCATAGTTATTTTTGGATCACATAAATCACGGGTCGAAAATACAAAGATACTGTCCAAAATGGCACGTTAACACTGACAGCTCGATAAATTACTGTCATTTCAAATCTAACGCACATCACTGTCAACCACATCAATTTGTACCCGCTGTCAATTGTTGACTAAAACAAAGGCCATTTCTAATGACACGGACGATTGACTTGAACAATTTACTGTGAAGAGGTGTTATTTATTCACGAAATTGAAGTAAGGAAGTAAAAATAATATCCCCATTTAAGGTATAATATATGTTGTCTTTATGGTATTTTATACTAAGTGTATGTTGGTATATTTTACAGCATATTTATTTATTTAGACTTTATTGCGAAATACAGGAAAGTACAAACGGCGAACTTAATGCCGTAAGGAATTCTCTACCAGTTAACCGTTGGGCCAAACAGAAATATTAAATTGGTGCTTGAAGATATAGTATAAAACCGCAAATTTGTTAACACAAAACATACACATACATACAGATATACTTATATAAATATGCTGTAGAATATACTTTAATCCATACTATTACATGTATTCAGTACAATATAGAATTCTTGCTCTATTTTACAACGAATTACGTCGCATTACGTTGCTACAGGGCTAATGGTATCTACCGGTACCGGAAACCTAAACAAAATCTGAGAGAAACAACAGATCGATGCCTGCAAGATGTGGTGTTGGAGGCGTATGCTGAGAATACCATGGACAGCTAGGCGCACGAACCAATCGATACTGTCGAAACTCAACATTAACTTGCGATTGTCCAATCTGCGAACAACGCCTGCTGTTACTTTGGCCGTATAATGAGAAGGGGAGATGAAAGTTTGGAAAAGTTAATCGTTGTTGGAAATACGGAAGGCAAAAGATCACGTGGCCGATCGCCAGCACAATGGACCGACCAGCTTAAATGCGAGCAACCATATCAAAAACTCTACGGTCTAGTGAGGAACGCGATTGATCGGAATCGATGGCGGGATGTATTCATGCCAGAACGACGACGACCAACCACGATCATCAGTCCTTGTAGATACGACTAAGAAGAAAGTATTTAGCATAACTGTCAAGCATAATTTAATGGGCTAGACGACTAAAACAAACTGTTTAGTCCGTCAGTTAGATTATTAAAAAATATTGTACACGTATATTTTCTTTTTTTTGACAAACAATAAATGACGAGGATAAAGTGCTTAGAAGTTTCGAGTGACGTCACTCCTAGGTGGGTGGATTTCATCGACTTAAATTTCACCATACAATAAATTGGTTTCTAAAAAAACTCATGGAAATGCATATTATTCTATCATAAATGGTTAAGGAGACTTTGATTATTAATATCTGTATAATTAGCCAATCATTTGATGCATAGTTTCGGAGTTATGAGCTCCTAAAAATTCAAACTTGTTATGGTGATGACGACGAAGCTATGGTAATGATTTTATGAGGTATGGTGATGATTTTATGTTTAGGGTAATGACGATTTATAGGTAATAGGATAAAAAAACAGCCGGTAAGCAAAGAAACAAACATTTATGGATATCAACAACACTTAAATTCAATTAAAATACACAGTCAAAATTTACACAAAGTCCGAGTACAATAATATCTGACTAGTCAAGTAAGCCGCCCGCGTCATTCCTGGCGCAAAGGTGCCCAACACACTTGCCGCATTACCGCGTTGAATCGCGATGGACAACCTTTGTACCAAGAATGACCCGGAACGAGGGTCAAGACCCCTCTCATGCAAACGCCGCTCAATCTTTGCGACAAAGGCCTTAGCGTCAGACCCCCAACACCCGGTCGTCTCTACCGCAAACGGGACAAACATATAACCCGTAAGTACCGAATACTTATCGCGCTTTCTACAAGCCTCCACCTCAACGGCTGCTCCTGCAGACCTGGTGGTACGATCAAGATGCGAGGCAGCAAAAGTGCTGACGCATGTAACGTCCCACAGTAGGCACTTACCTCTCTACCAGGGTACCAAGGTCATTCCAGCAGGTCTCTTGCCATCCGTCCGGCTAACACCGGGAGGCTCCAATAAACACGGAACATTTGCCGATACCAACGCCCTCCGGTTGATGTCGTTGAGGGCATGGTGGCGAGGAAATCTCCCAGCACAACGACAGCAACTCAAGGCATGGTGACCGTTACCCTCAACCATGGTGCCGCAGATGTATAAATGAGGTTTACAAACATCGCAGCCCAGGCGGAGAGCCACAGCTACCCTTAACGAGTCGTTTTCAAGGAGGGTAGGTACCCAGGTGTGGAGAGGGAAGCGCGTGCAGCCATGCCCCGGACTCGGGCCTCGTTACAGCGTTCAGTCTCGCTCTCTCCACATCGGAAGCACCCTCTAACAGGCCGTCCATAACCCGCTTCACCCCTACGTCATCCCATGCCCGCTGACGTTCCAGTTTTTTCCGGTAGGACCGAACCTGGGTTGAGAGCCGTCCAAGCTGCCTGGGCTTCAGACGCGTACGGAATGGCTGCCTTGCCAACAAACAGCGCGAAAATTTCGGAAACGAGCTTTTTGACTCCGCCAGCCGATGCTAAAAAAGCCGGCAGACTCACATCCCGTGCGCGCCGTACGCCCACCGTTCCGGATAGGGAGAGAAGCTTGGTCCTACTGGCCCGCACCGAGAGACATATTGAGCAGACACTCCACTGATTCCTTCAAAACAGAATCGAAGGGGTCAATATGCTCGGGGCACAGCCAAGTAGGCACAGTGCGCAAGACTAACGGAGCACATACGCAGTATGAAAAAACTGGAGAGCATTCTTCAGTGGCGGAACATTCGCTAAATTCGGATACGACGCACTATATCAGTTTTGATAAGGTTTCCGTATTAGCGAGAGAAAAGTTGTTTATCCCTCGCAAAGTTCGTGAGGCCATCGAGATTAGTCGTCGCCCGAATTTCAATCGGGATAGTGGATGGTCAGTTCCCCATAGTTGGAAGACAGTTTTACGTAGTGCGCCCGTGGTTAATGGTGACGCGCCCTTAGAATTTGATGTGGTCAGTGTTGTTTGCAACCGTACGGTTGATATTGACAATGTGGGTAGTTCTTCGCCTATTCCCCCTGCGCCCGCGCAGGCGCGAAGACTACGGGTGGGTTACCAGAGCGGCGGCCCGTAGTCTTCGCTGCGCCGCTGTCGCAATTTCTCCTGTAGAAGGGCGTCGAGATCACCCGAAACATGCCGAGTGGATTTCGACAATTGATGACGTGGTAGGTACAAGGTATTAATTAAACAAATGCTTAATTTATATTGAAACCATGACAGGAAAATGTATTATAAAGTCCAATTTTATGCCGTCCTTTGACAGAGAACTACGCGATATCCGTTAGTTACATTGTTTGGAGAACATTTACCTATATGACAGTGTTAACAACATTGATATAAATCGATAAATAAAAAGAATCGTCATCACCATACATACGGGATCATCACCATACATGGTGTAAGCACCGGTGATGACGGATATGGTGATGACGATATGCATTCTTATTGTCGATTATTCTAGAACGCCTAATATTATTTGAATGGACGGTGCCAGATCAGTATCTCCATTTCATGTCACATATTTGTAGAGAAATAATTTTAAAATTATACAAATACTTACTTTAAATAATTCGCAATATGGTAATGACTGGAATTCGTGACAATTGACTTCCTCGGATACACTTTTGTCGTTAATTTTGCTCAGTGCGCGCATGCAGCAACATGCACTCTCAGTCGTGATTGGAACTGAACTAAGGAAGCAGGAGAGGGTATACGCACTGTATTTCACCGTTCTTAGACAAAACTGTGTTGACTTTGACACTACATTTAGGGTGATGACGAAAATTCGTACTAAAAGTTTAAATATTTTTATTTATACTTAGTTGTTGAAAGAATAATTCAATATTTTTGTATAAATAAGAATACAGTATGGAGAGATTATAAATAAATAAAAAATCGGATTCGTACGTTGCGTATTTGAATTTTTTCACAAGAAACATGAAGGTTTGAATTTTTTTGCTACATGGTAATGATTTTTGACATATGTTTTGTTGTATTATAAAAAAACTATTAAACTGTCGGTGAATTTTATTGAAGCGCCATTTAGATAAAAGTATTAGTCAACAAATGTAAAAGTTTCGATACTCTAACCTTAGTACTTTTTTTTATAAAGACCGACATGTACCGCTACGCTGATATTTGAAATCCACCCAGGTACACTTTTTACCTAGGAGTGACGTCACAAGCCCCCACTCCAGAAGTTTGATGATAACTTTGTCGATTTTTAATATTTTGATAAACCAAAAAATACGTGTCCCATATTTTACCATAATCTAACTGACGGACTAAATAGAATTATATAGTTTTAACCCAGTCGTCATCCCTATTATGGCATAATTATTTCATTTGCTGGCATAAAAGAAGGTTAAGTTGGGTTAATCTATCTGCCATCAGTCCGGGTTTCCCCGGATTTGTCCTAGTTTAGAGAGCGTCCGGGAAACGTCCGCGCGGGGTTTCATTTGTAGGCCAAACAAAACTGCGTTGCTGTTGACGTGTCCAGGTTTTAAGCGTCAAAATTCGGGAATTTACACTTTTTGTCCTAGGTGTCAAATTTTGGAGATGGCAGCCCTACCTTACATGGATTTTCATGAATTAAGTAACGCCTGATTCAATCAATTATAATTTAGACTGTCAGTTTTTAGCTCTCTCTCTCATGACCAGTGGTCGGTACTATCGGTGCAAAACTTCAACAAAACTTGCCAAGCGGACATAACAGAGTGCTTACAGCCATGAAAATGTTCATACATTTATACTCAAGTATTAAATCTGAGATTTCGATATAGACTTAAATTTAACACTTATCTGCCAATAAACCTTATTATCTTGGTTGTGAATTCTCTATTGTGTCAGCTTTACACGTTTTGTTAAAGTTTTGCACCCATAGTGCCGGTCATGCCGGCTCATGACGTCACTAAACAATATGAGAGCGTACATGTCAGCAATCTATTCTGCAGTTTCCCAAAATGACCTTCCTCTTTCGATGTAAAAACATTTCCTTTGTCCGCCTGACAACTCCTGAAGTACTTTTTCCCTCATCAACTGGACTGATGGACTGACATTAAGGGAACTGATGACGGGCGAGATTGACATAGGTTGTAAGATAATGACATATGGGTATCCTTCTCTTAAGATTGAGTCATTGAATATCATGATCATGACAGCTTACATAATACATAATGGCGTCATGCGATTATGCACCGTGAAGGAAAAGCCCCTTAAATACTTCCCTAGGCTATATTTTAGGTTATGTGCCATTCTTATTTTTATTTGTGCGTAATTAGACATTCGGGGAATCAGACGTTCGCATAAGGGTCACTCTCATTTTTGTGCACACAGTCACTACCGTGGAAGTCACTACCGTGGAAGTCACTACCGTGGAAGTCACTACCGTGGAAGTCACTACCGTGGAAGTCACTACCGTGGAAGTTACTACCGTGGAAGTCACTATCGTGGCTTTAATCGCCCTTTCTAATTTTTTGACCTAACCGTCATTTTATTATCACGAATTCTTTTTATCGTATGGATGAGTGCATCCATGAAAGTATTATTTTGTTTATCAATTAGAAATAGTAATAAGGCCCACGAAGACTGTGTACACAAAAATTAGAATGGTCCTTATATTGGGGGATAGGGTATATATATATTGCTGTATGAAAACATAGTTTTAAACAGTAACACTGCAAAGGTTTAAAAAAAATACTTGCCTGCTATAGGAGACTGGGAGTCGAACATATCAAACGTAAAAAAATAAACCATTTGTATTCTTCTGACGTTCTTTTCATTGAGAGACAAAATTAACCTTTCAGATATAAACCTACATGCACCAGCATAAATTCCATTTCGATTTTGACGAGTACGTATTACAATACCGAAGTTCAAAATACCTAATTCATAAGGCCTATGGACGGAAGGCCGAAATTAAAATGTCGAATGTTTATTTGACCGAAAGTTTAAAATCCCGAAATAACGTTTGACCGAAAGGATGACATCTCGAATATTGTAATCCCGAAAACTGTAATCCCGAAGACTATAATCCCGAAAATTATAATACCGAAGACTGTAATCCCGAAGGCTATAATGCCGAAGATTATAATCCCGAAAATTGTAATGCCGAAAACTGTGACTTAACCGAAGCTGCCAACCCCGACTACACGTGGTCTTGACTGCCCTACCCCTAGAGTGTATATAAAAGCCCAGAGGCGCGGAGGGAGGGCAGCCCCCGTCCGCTGTAAGAAAGTGCCGGCACCAAGTGAGCCGCAGCGGCTGAGGCTGGTCGCGAAAGGCGACCAAAAAGCCGAAGCTGCGGAGGCGAACATAGGTCCCCGTACTTTCTTACGCCAGGGCGGAGGGGTTGCGCATCCCGCAGCGCCGGAGCAGTTCGGTTGACTGACTTTCGGGATTTTGAGCTTTCCAAAACCAAAAACATTCACGTCGACTTTCTAACCACCTTTTTGACTTTTAAATACACTAATACTGTGTTCAGTCATATTCCGTAATTTTTCACGTATCAATCATTATCTAATCGTTCTGCAATCTACCCTCTTTTACGCTCGCAGAACCTGTTCTAATACTCCACACAAATGCAGTGCATCATTTTAGGAATTTTGACCATTTGGTATTTCAAATGTTGGTGTATCAAACTTAGGTGTAATAACTGTTGATATTTTATACATTAGATATTTAGTCCAATAGGTATTTTAAACTTAGGTAATTAGTCTAATCGGTATTTTAAACTTAGGTAATTCGTAGCTAGGTGTTAGTTGCTTAGGTATTTAAAACGAGACTACGCATTTTATACGTATTAACGGTTTCTTCGTTTGTTAGACTTCATTCCGCTTTTGAATGAGTTTATTCCCCAGTTAAACTCCCAGTTCATCTGGGATAGAGGTGTGCGCCGCGCCGGCGCGCCGCCGCCGCCGGCTTTTTTGGCCACGCCGCCGCCGCCGATTTCTGTTCGGCGTGAAATCGGCGTGGATAAAAATTTATTGCAAAAGCAGATTTTCGTACCAAATATCAAATCTAACCTTATTTAACACTTTGTTCTAGCAGTTCATGGCATATACTCTGTTGAAATCTAGGTTCATCCCATTTTTGGATAACGTTTTTTTTTATTATCCTCTCGTAGGATTTCAAAAGACGGCAGAGGCTAGTTAAAATGCTCTAGATCATCATTAACATCTCAATCAGGAGACATTAATTGATGAACATAGGTCTGCCCTAAATAATTCCGAACGAACAGTCGCAACGCACACGTTTTCTCTTGATCGAATGCCGACGAACTTAAACATGTCCTCAGATCATTTTGTGGAGGCCAACCCACGCTCCATCTTCCTTCAGATTCGTGGTCTCCCTTTGGGAACCTTTCCATCCCATCGGTCATTGTTGCTCGAGCCATATGCCCAGTTCATTACCACCTCATCTTGCTAGAGTTATGTCACCTAAGTAGGTTCTTTGGAAACGGAACGAAACGGATTTACTAATTTGGTAACGTAAACTCCAAGCATAGCTCTCTCTATGGAACGTTGAGTGACTCGACCCTATTTATGAAGGTGAAAGACTATACGTCTACTGGATATCTCGTCACTAGTCAAAAACTATTCTTGAGACATTGAGACATGGTGAGAGAGAAGAACTGGAGTGTATGTTTCAGTTACACATGTGTATTCGTAGTTCTCGTCCTAGACAACTTCAAGGTTAACTGCCCCAAGACCGACTGGGATCAGGGAGTTCGACATAACTTTCGTCTTATAAACACAGGGGTCGTTGAGCATATTTTTTATTATTTTTAGTTCGGCACATTTCTAAGCATTTGGCAATATTTGAGTTCAGGAAGATATTGGGCAACAGAGGAACTAAAGTGTCCATCAAAGTGAATGGCAAGTTATTTGTAGCTGGTAGTCCAGCCAGTTTGAGCTCTGCCCTTTTTAATCATTTTGTTCGCTGGTTTATTAACCTAGTTTACTATACTTTTGTTAGAGCTACTGAGAGCTGTGGTTTGCTTATGTCTGCTGCTACTTATATGTTTTTCCAGTACAGAACCGTATTAGAGATTCGGCCTCGAGGTACCTTGGTCACGCGCTCTTATGGAGAATATGGAATTACATGGAAGCTTTCGAAAGATGACAGTAAAGTCCCAAAAATCGAAAACAACAAGCCTTTTTGTGGTACTTAATCTAATTTTGGTCTGTTTGGGTAACGTTGGAAAAACTTAAGTTCATCCTCGCGACGCTTTAGATCCTGTAACTATAGGCGTTTGGCCAGTGAACTTCTCTCATACAGGCAGTGATGTCCTGTGTGAACCTAAGTTGCTCCGTAGAAATGAGCAAATCCGTATAAGCACTATTTAATTGATATAGCTCCGAATAACCAAGTGGTAATGCCATACCATATAGCTCGAATAAATAATGTCTGATAAGGCCTAAAACCTCTCGAATAGGGCGAAGATGTGCCATGTAGAACCAAGATGAAGCATGGGTCACTTTCCCTCAGTAGATGGTTATGATCACTAGTGCCAAAAAGGCAAAAAACGCAAATTTTAACCATTTTATTTCAATTTTTTTTTGTAAAAATATAGGTTTATAACATTAAATCAGAGTTTAAGGTGGTGTACGGCGATATTTGAAATAACTGTGTCCCTGAATTACGGTTTTTCGCTGTGTGAAATCATGTTTCAATCACGCCGATTTCACGCCGAAAATACGCCGCCGCCGCCGATTTTTGGCCAAACGCCGCCGCCGACAATTTTTTGATCGGCGCACATGTCTAATCTGGGATCCGTGGAACTTATAGAGAGCCCCTAGAAGTGGAAAGTTTGTACATTCTGTCCCATTTAAAGTTTAGTTTGGTTTCATTTGTTATTCTGAAACAAATAGGACGGTCCATCTCTGATCCAATGTTACGTCGATTCAGCCAGCTACAGAAGCACATATAGAATAGAATAGAATAGAAAAGAATAGAATACACTCACAGACAATGAATTCAGGAAATTTTCCATGAACAATTATATAGAAAATGACTGGAATTCATTGTCCGTGAGTGTAGAATAGAATAGAATAAGTATGTACAGTGCGAGGGAAACGTTTACATAGATGCACGATCGCGCGTCTGTGTGAGTACAAAGAAGCATTATTACGCGTTCTTAAATCTTTACTTGTAGTGCGTTCGTACACGGCGTGCACACATTCAAGCGTGCAATGTACCTTTTGTAGGAAAAAAATTATTGCTTTTATGATTTGTCTTTGTGCCTTTAGTAGTAAAGGTGTGCTGCGATATACTCTGACGGACAATGAATCTGGGTCATTTTCCATGAATAATTATATAGAAAATGGCCTGAATTCATTGTCCGTGAGTGTTTATAGCGCTTTGGATGTTACAGATTATTTGATGCTAACTGCACTAAATTGTTTGTTCCAATATATTTGAAGCGCGTAGTAATTTAATGTAACCAGTCAGTTCAATATACACTCGCGGTAAAAAAAATCGGGTCAGTGAAATACCGCCATACTTTCTAAAACACTCCAGCGATGTGAAATTATTGAATCTCGTGTTGATTTTTAATTAATTTAAGATATTATCTGTAAAAATAACACTGAAAATAATAGCAATTTCAGGTTTAGATCGAGTTCGTAAAAACCCATGAAAAATAACGACGTTAACGGAGTGATATCACAAAAATCACCATTTTTGGATTAATATTTTTTTTATGGTGGATTAGCGGATATTGCTAATACAGCCAGGTATTAAATAGAATAGTACATTATGTAAATGAAACAAGTGTCAAATATTCAAAAACACCTATTCCTATTATTTTAATCAGCGGTCATCCGCCCGTGACGTGAACCGCTCACTTGCGACCCGCAAACCTCCCTGGCTATTTTGTATGTAAAGGTCGCTATATTCAGAAAATCACAAATTATTAACAAAGTGGGGCCCGCGTCAATTTCGTTAGCTACTATGTGGCCCTTGGCTGCTAAAAGGTTGCCGACCGCTGATTTAAATGACGGTGACCCGAAACTTTTGCTGAGTGTATGTAATTAGAAATTATTGTGGAATAAAAAAAATCTCATTCATACGTCAACCCTGAAAACATAGACATGTTGTGGTCAATCGTGTAACTAGAACTGTTCATTCACCTGCCCGTCTAGTCTGGGACCCAATGAGAATAAAATTCATTTCCGTGGGACTTACCTCCGCCATACAGACTACTGCTATGTACTTATTTGGCATACTTTCCTGAACATAAAAAGTGTGGTAGTCACTTCCTAGGGGTATGGAGGGGGTAGCTATGACGTAACAAAGATGGCGGCCGGGTCTATTCTATTTACGCTATGTTTAGATAACTACTGGGCCGATTTACTCAAATAGGGTGTCAAATGAAAGATAATTAAATGAACATTATTTTATTCTAAGGATTCAATACTGTAAACCTAAACCCAAATGAAATATTTTCAAAAAACTACAATTTGTAAAATCAAACTTTTTTTAACATGTGAAAAACTCGGAAACCGTTAGGATTATGGAAATTTAAAATATTATAAAAAAAATAGATACATTTATCACCTTTCGAATAAACTTTAAATCATTAAAATCGAACTATAAACAACGGAACTGCAGTCGTCTAAGTGAGCGTGGGTAGCGCCGAAGCCGAACTGACTATGGTACTTAGATTTTGGTACGAATAATCTTGTAAATAACGTAACAAAACGGGTACAATCACAGCAAAATAAAAAAGTATTATGGCTGCTTGACTAAATATCATAGAGGTTTGCAAGACAAAGAGAGTGGCATTTGTTTTTTTTTTCAAGATGGCGACTTCAATATGGTGGCTGATTTTCAAATTAGTCCGAGGGGGTCGAAATTCAGTATGGGGGGGTTTTTGGGGCCTACGAGTCTGAATCTGAAATCAGAATTTTTCGTTCATACAAAAAATATTCTTTTTCATACAACTAAAAAAAGTAAATTTTGCGAGCCCGAAGGGTGAGCTTCAGGGTACAAGGACGAGCCCCCGCGGAGGGCCGCAGACCCGACGCGTCGTCACCTTGGCAAGCTCTCCTCATCCCCAAGTAACCTAAAGCGAGGCCGAAGGCCGAGCTCCGCGTAGGCCCGAAGCGTCCGAATATTCCCAATTTTCTCTATATCCAAGTATATTTAAGCTCACCCGAGGGCCGCAGGCCCTCGGGGGAGTATCAGCGATGCGAGGCCGAAGGCCGAGCTCCGCGTGGCACCGAAGGTGCGGAGCGTCACAGCGCCGCTCCCAATTACGCGAGCCCGAGGGCCGCAGGCCCGAAGGCCGAGCCCACCCAGGACCTTACTACCCTCACAGTATCTTATAGCTCTCCCGAGGACGGCAGGCCCTCGGGGGAGCGTCAGTGACGTGAGGCCGAAGGCCGAACTCCGCGTAGCACCGAAGGTGCGGAGCGTCACAGCACCGCTCCCACTTACGCGAGTCCAAGGGCCACAGGCCCGAAGGGCGAGCCCACCTAGATCCTTACTACCCCCTAAGTATCTTATAGCTCTCCCGAGGGCTGCAGGCCCTCGGGGGAGCGTATGCGACTCGAGGCCGAAGGCCGAGCTCCGCGTAGCACCGAAGAGCCCCTCGGGTGAGCTGAAAGACACTTGGGGATTAGTAAGGATCTGGGTGAGCTCGTCCTTCGGGCTTGCGGCCCTTGGGCTCGCATAAGTGGGAGCGGCACTGTGACGCTCCGCATCTTCGGTGCTATGCGGAGCTCCGCCTTCGGCCTCGCGTCGCTGGCATTCCCCCGGGGGCCTGCGGCCCTCGGGGGAGCTATAAGATACTATGAGGGTAGTAAGGATCTGGGTGGGCTCGCCCTTCGGGCCTGCGGCCCTTGGACTCGCGTAAGTGGGAGCGGTGCTGTGACGCTCCGCACCTTCGGTGCTACGCGGAGCTCGGCCTTTGGCCTCGCATCACTGATGCTCCCCCGAGGGCCTGCCGTCCTCGGGAGAGCTATAAGATACTGTGAGGGTAGTAAGGTCCTGGGTGGGCTCGGCCTTCGGGCCTGCGGCCCTCGGGCTCGCGTAATTGGGAGCGGCGCTGTGACGCTCCGCACCTTCGGTGCTACGCGGAGCTCGCCCTTCGGCCTCGCATCGCTGACACTCGCCCGAGGGCCTGCGGCCCTCGGGTGAGTTTAAATATACTTGAATATAGAGAAAATTGGGACTATTCGGACGCTTCGGGCCTTCGGCCCTACGCGGAGCTCGGCCTTCGGCCTCGCTTTAGGTTACTTGGGGATGAGGAGAGCTTGTCAAGGGGACGACGTGTCGGGCCTGCGGCCCTCCGCGGGGGCTCGGCCTCGCACCCTGAAGCTCGCCCTTCGGGCTCGCAAAATTTACTTTTTTTAGTTGTATGAAAAAGAATATTTTTTGTATGAACGAAAAAATTCTGATTTCAGATTCAGACTCGTAGGCCCCAAAACCCCCCCCATACTGAATTTCGACCCCCTCGGACTAATTTGAAAATCAGCCACCATATTGAAGTCGCCATCTTGAAAAAAAAAACAAATGCCACTGTCTTTGTCTTGCAAACCTCTATGACATTTAGTCAAGCACCCATAATACTTTTTTATTTTGCTGTGATTGTACCCGTTTTGTTACGTTATTTACAAGATTATTCGTACCAAAATCTAAGTACCATAGTCAGTTCGGCTTCGGCGCTACCCACGCTCACTTAGACGACTGCAGTTCCGTTGTTTATAGTTCGATTTTAATGATTTAAAGTTTATTCGAAAGGTGATAAATGTATCTATTTTTTTTATAATATTTTAAATTTCCATAATCCTAACGGTTTCCGAGTTTTTCACATGTTAAAAAAAGTTTGATTTTACAAATTGTAGTTTTTTGAAAATATTTCATTTGGGTTTAGGTTTACAGTATTGAATCATTAGAATAAAATAATGTTCATTTAATTATCTTTCATTTGACACCCTATTTGAGTAAATCGGCCCAGTAGTTATCTAAACACAGCGTAAATAGAATAGGCCCGGCCGCCATCTTTGTTACGTCATAGCTACCCCCTCCATACCCCTAGGAAGTGACTACCGCACTTTTTATGTTCAGGAAAGTATGCCGAATAAGTACATACCAGTAGTTCGTATGGCGGAGATGAGTCACACGAAAATCGTTATTTGAAGACTTTTTTACAATTGGGTCCCACACTAGTCTGACACATGACCAGTGGTCGGATTAGGTAGTCTGCCGCCATAACGCAAAAGGGCACATCTAACATTTTTTTTTTCGACACTGAGTTCTATACATATTCGGAATCAGTAAATTTCACTGATTCTGAAAATGTATACAACTCAGTGTCGAAAAAAAAGGTTAGTTGTGCCCTTTTGGGTTATGGCCGCAGAAGTGCCATTTCGCGGAACTTCGGTGCGTAAGCTTAATATGGATGTACCTTTTAACCCCGGGATTTCATATGAAAAGTTTAAAGTTTATTTTTGCGTCTTCTTTAAATTTTGCACGGTTAATATTATGTCAATAATATTTACTGTGAAAATTTTCGAGTCCCGGAATCCCAAGTCTTATTCATGTTATGTTCAATGTTTAAGGTCATTCACCCGAAATGGCACTACCTAATCCGAACACTGCACATGACTATTTTTGAACGGTAATAGGTCTAGACTTAGAATTTTCGAAGTTTTCGCTTATGTCCGCTAAACACATTTTTTTTATCGTACGGGGGTAAGGAACTTTCCGTGTGCGAGTCCGTCTCACACTTGGCCCGTTTTTATACATGATGGCAATATTAAATCTTACCCCGAAACTGTTCCATTGTTACGTTTCCTGGAAAAATGTTCTACTTTACTGCTTTTCAATAAAGACGATTTTTAATATCATATTTAATCTTATTAGCATTGGCCTGTTGCCAGGACCACAGAATAAGTACTAAGTACAGCAGTCTCTCTCTAACAAAACTGTCGTTCGGGTCCGATCACCGGACGGAATGCCCGGTGCATCCGACCGTCTCTCTCTATCGCATAACGCGTACTGACACGTGCTCTTTCTGGTCACTGGCTAAAGCCCACTACCCACTACTAACACAGGCGCGCTACCGATTGCTCCACCGAAGCAATGCCCAAGTCATCAGGGCCGCGCCGCCCCTGTGTGCGAAGTGTGCAACGCACGCAGGCGCCAAGGCAATAGGGGCGCCGGATTTCGAGACACGACGACAATAAAGAGGTGCTTCATAGGTTTGCACACAGGTGCTGCCGGAGGTTGGCGCGGGCCTGCAAGTCATACAATTTTTCAACCAGTCTCCTCATTTGTGACGTCATCCTCGGTGAAGTAGCATCATCTACCGTTGAATCCTTACAACTTATATGCACGGCACTGAAAAATGTGGTTTAAAGAATGGATGACTTGGGCATCGCTTCGGTGGCGCGATTGGTACCTTTTGTTTGCCTACAGCACAATTACATGCTAATTCCTGCAAACACTCCACTCATCTTCTCCTTCGTCGGTATCACTCTTGACAGAGTGGTCGTGGTCGTCATATCAGGTGTTGATGGCACGCTGTACGATACGTCGCCACTCCTCTCTAAGAGCTGTTTTCCGGGTGCATTGGTGCAAAGGAACATCTGTGGCTTAAACCTGGTCAGTCCATCTCATTGGTGATCTTTCTCGTAGCCTGGTGACCTTCAACCTTTCCCTGGACTACGAGGCGTTCAACTGACACATCCCCCCGTTGACATACTCCACTCATGAGCTTCCTCAATTTATCAAGACGCTTGAGAATCCATTACATTACCCGCTTTAAATCTGTAGGATTGAAGACGAATTGCCGGCGGAAGATCTCAAAATCACATTCGGTACGGGACAGTTTTATATAATGTCCACATGGGAAGCAGTGACTAGTGACTATGCAATATTATTATGAACCTTAGAGGCATTTTTCCTTCTAGAAATGTCATAGAGACGTTTCAAAAGCATGCAATTTTGGAACAGTCAAGGGCAAAAATGAATGTCCACTCAAAGTTTCAAAATGTGTATACATAAATCTTACTGCGTGACCTAACCTGTATACATATTTTTGAAACTTTGTGGTGTATACGTATTGGTGCCCGTGACTGAACCAATAATAAAAACTAGTGGCTCTGTGACCTGTAAACCATTTTAAAAAGAATACAAAATCTAAAAACGACAAAAGACAGACATACAAAAGCATTTTTGCCCAAACTGAAAAGGCGACGCTACGCTCGACCTTCGCGTACGTTCGGTCAATAAAGTGAAACAGGGCGTTTTTCAAAAATGTGTACAACTAAACTGTACTTAAATATTGTTTAAAGACTGTCTAACTTTCCGTTGCTTCACGAAAATGACAGTAAATTTCAGTTTCGTTAAGGAACTTAACTGCTCAAAGACATAAAGATGTAGATTACTTTTATAAACTCTCAACTAAACCACAATGAGCTCCGTCATTGGTCTCGTTATCGACAGTACATCGTTGATAGCATCATGAAATCGTAATTTAAAAACCCACGCCATCTACCACGCGTTTGGCCTACTTTCAGATGCTATCAATGAGTGATAAAATAATTCCTCGGAAACCGATAAAACAGTTCTATGAACCGCTCGATTAGGTAACGGATTTATATCACTCTCGCAGCATAAAAGGGCTTATTCGAGTAGAAAAAGTATGGCGGTTTCGTCGGTTTATGCCGGAAAAGCTGTGCTGCAGAGTTCTTTTAAGGTGCGATCAAACCGATGCTCAAAAAACGTAGACGTACCATAAATGCAGTCGCCGACTAGCCCATCTGCTTGCAGGATTCCTATCGAAGAGTCAGTAGGACTTATAGGTAACCCTTAACTTGGCAAAAAATACGGAATATCCACAATTCAAGCCTCGCCGGGATTTGACAGTAACGTGCTTGGAACGGAAGCTAACTTGGAAAAAAATACAAAAAGATGGCCAAGGAGTTTGTGAACTGTGGTGCACATTGTCAAGTTAAGGGCATTAACACATTCGCTGGCCGTAACGGGTGTCACAGTAAAATGTGAACCACGCTTTATGACGGTACGGCTAACGCAGCATTTATTCGCGATTCCCTTTAAGTCAGTACGGTGCTTGCCGATCAAAACCCATACCATTATTACGGAGCAAATTTTTACTGTCATGAGGAGCTCAACAACTATGACACTATCGTCAAAACAGAGTGTAGTCTCAAACTCGACTTTGACTTTGAGTCACACAGGTGCAACGCGTCTGTGTAAGTCAACACACACACGCAGTACGGCGCTTGCCGCTGTCGTTTTATAAGATCATAGGTATTGTATGGAGAAATTTTACTGTCATTCTAGTACATTATATAATTTGAGTACCGCCGGCGAACGAGTTAAGTCAGGTTCTAAAAAAAAGTAAATACACTGACGTGCCCCAGGCGTCACATTTTCTACGCATGCTGTGTACGCCGCTGCTCAAAAGACGTTGACGCACTTTAAACGCAATGACATGAGTCAGGCGTCATGTTTACTCGTACGACGCGCACCTGATTTTAAAAAGAGGGCATTATCAAAGTACAAAGACGAATAAATAGTCCAACTTCGGCCGTTTAGGAGCGTGCGACACGTATTCACACAGACGCGCGATAGCACGTCCATACTGGAGTATTCTTACGCATTTTTAAAACTTTGCTTGTAGTGCGTTCGTACACGGCGCGCACAAATTCAAGCGCGCGATATACTTTTTATAGGAAGAAAAATTACTGTATTATACTATGGCATTATGGGGCTATTCTTCAGAAATATGTCTGCGGTCCCCACATTAATCTGGCCCTTTTTCATACTAAATGTATGGAGACAGATGAATGAGTCGCAGACATATTTCTGAAGACTAGCCCTATGGGGCAAATTTCAGCGTCAGTTTTTATAGGCGTATCGTTCTATACATTATATTTCGACGCTCTTGGGCAGCGGTTTGGTCGCAGCTTTAGTTCTCTATCAATCTCGTCAACTGGAGCAGGGAATCCACAAAAACGAATAATTCCGTTTCTCAACGTCAACAGAACTATTTTCTCGGAGATAAGACAGTGAAGACCGCTTTAGGGAGGCCTCACGAAAGATTTATCTGCTTTGATTGCTAAGGTAACCTTGTCTTTATGATATCGATGAAAATAGAGGCAGCAGATTTTTTTTTCATAGGAAGTTATAAATATAGTTTTAATGGTACCGTAAAATGGGGTGAGAAGGCATTGCGAGGACAGTTGGGTTACGAATGGTGAGAGTAGGGATGACAGAGGGATGAGGTGGTTTTTAAAGGCTACTGCTACCTAAATAATATATTATTATTGTGAATGGAGCTGTAGTAATATTCATAATCCAAAAGTGTCGATCCAATAATTTGCCCAACTCACCTGAGTATGAAATCCCTTCTCATCCCAACTACGAGGGACTACAGGGTGAGGAGGGATTTTGTGTTTAATGTCAAAGTTATGAATTGGAACTACCCAAAATCATAAAATAGCTAAAATACAAACGGCCGGAACATTTATTATATATACAATTCAGATTGCATATGTAAAAATATTTTTTATCGAGGATTGAATGTCAGTTTTGTCCCTACTCACCCCGTTTTACTGTAATGAAATTCTTAAGAAATATAATTTGTTTCGTTATATGGCTGAATTTGATTTAATTATATTCCTTTGATAACCTATAAAGCTAAATTTTATGCTTTAACCAAAGCTCTCGTTTAAAATTTCTATAATTATTAGGTAGAGGTATATTATACGAGTTTGAAAAATTGGCAGGCGTTTTTTTAGAAACGCACCCAGCAAGTACCTTCAATTTTGCCATCTACTTTGCTGGATGCTCCGGTGGTAGAAAAGTAAGGACGCTGGGCCGGAAATCTAGAGCTACCGGGTTCGATTCCTGGTCTGGACCATAGTCTAACGAAAGAATCGAACTGACGAAGGAACCGAACCCGGCCCGAAATCTCGATCACCCGGGTGAGCGCCATTTAATTTTTCTATGTACTTTGACTAGGCTATCATATTCGCTCTGACGGACAGCGCTCTGCGCTCACGCTCAATATCAGCGTCATCTTTAAGATCTGCTGTCACCATATGTCCTAAACACTTAAACTGCTCCACTATCTGCAATGGATGACCGTACAATTTAACGGGTGGAAATATCGGAATTTTTCTGCCTTTAACCTTAAAAATCGCGCATTCGCTTTTATTGGCTTTATATAACGAACGAAATGAGCTTGGCAAGCCCACAGACTGAGGCGCTCAGCAATATCATATCATCTGCGTAGCATATATTAGGAGCAATCAAAATATATGTATATTTTATACACGATTTCCATACAGCGTATTCACAATGCTCTCGAGTACGAGTATATTTTGGCATCAAGAAATTATCTGTACATTATGTGGAAGTAAAGGTATACGTGGAACTTGTTAAGGTAAATTGCTAGCACGAGACTAGCTTCAAGCCATTTAGTTATGCAATTTTGGTGTTGACGCAAGATAGAAGACGAATGTAATAACGCTTAACTCGCCTTCTGAGAATGTTTGCCTGGAATGCAGAAGACTAGGATTCTATTTGAAAACTAGTTCCGTACGAGTTTTCATTACTTTCGTTTGTATCTGACGTATGTAGCACGTTCTCAGGCAAAATACTTATGAAGTCGCCGACAATAACACACAAAGAAACAGGACACGCATAAATATGTAACCTTATTTTTATAGGAATAAGTGTAGTGAGATATAACTGCATGCCCTGTTTCATGGTAATAATTATTGTTGCTAAATGTAAGACCTGATTATTAACATGGATTCAGCAATATAACCTATGTTTTATAGTAATAGACTAATTTGAGATACATGTCGTTTCATCATAATTATTATTGCCAATAATTGTACCACATACCAGATTATCATTAAGGACCTAGCAATAGTAGTTATTTTAAACGTCGATATAATATGCTTAGCAATAAAACCAATACTTTAAACATATAATAATTTTATTAATTTTTAATACATACAAGTTAATCCCAGATTTTTGTGCAAGATTTTTTTCATCGCAGTTTTTTACCAACCGCCATAGGCCCCATGAACGTTAGCGCCATGGCTGTAAGCGCCGATACCGCCATAACCAGCGTAGCCCGCGCCGTAACCAGCGTAGCCCGCACCGTAACCAGCGTAGCCGGCACCGTGACCGGCTCCGTAACCACCATGGCCGGTGTTGTAGTCAACGCGGTGTACGTACGACGTCGCTGGGGATCCGGCGTGGCCGCCGTAACCACCATAGCCAGCGCCGTAACCGCCATAGCCAGCTCCGTAACCACCATAGCCGAGGCCGGCGCCGTAGCCGAGGCCACCGCCATAGCCAAGACCAGCCCCGTAGCCTAGCCCGGCTCCATGCCCAGCCAGGGCTAAGCCGCCAGCATGGGCGAAACCGAATAGGCAGGCAGCAATAACGGCGATCTAAAACAATATCATCATCATTGTCAGCCTATCTACGTCCCAATACTACACAAGCCTAATATCAGATAATTATTAATTATTTACATATTCTATATTCTTAGCAATACACAATCGCAAGTCAAATAATTGAAGAAAATACCCGTTCATTTTTAGAAAAGGTCTCCAATACGTTGCGTGTTCCTACCTGGCCGGACCACCAAGCCGAACGAGGTTGTTGTTATTGTAAAAAAAATGTACTCTTTATGTACTATTATGTACCACATTAGAAATTAATTGTACCTCTACAGTTTTTAAATTATAGGTCAACAAAAGTGCCCGGCTGTAGAGTATACTTTCCAGCCGACCACTCGTAGATCTACTAATATATGCAATTTTGAGCTGTAATTCGAATTGCAAATAAATGTACCTATTATGTACCCATGAAAAAAACCTAATTCTTTTAAAAAAAAAGCTCCTATGAATGATTTTTACATATACCGAACATTCTGAGTTGTAGCGCCTGTGAAAAAGAAATAGCAACGTTTTACATTGCGACTGGGCAAGCTCACCGCGCGACAAAGCCAAAACACAGCTGATTGTGCTAAACCATTGGGTGTTAGTACGAAAGATTTGTTTTTCTCCTTAGCCGTAAGACACATTTATTATTATTATTTAGCATTTGACCCATATATTTATTCAATTCCATATTACTCTTTAACCGCGGTTCATTTTGCCGCGTTAAGTTACTTTTTTTTAAATCTCCCGCAGTCACAGACAATCAGTTTTTTAAATAATCCGTAATAGGCATGCACGCCGATCGAAAAAAATTCGGCGGCGGCGCGCTGCGAAAAAGTCCACGGCGGCGGCGTGAGATTTTTCAACTTTGTAAATAGGTATCGCTTTCAATATTAAGGGCTTTATCACACTTGCAGGCGAGCTGCGGGCGAGTTAGAAGCGAAGTTCCTTAAAATCAGCACGCTCTGTAGCTGTCCAGATATGCCAGAAATAAGCATACTACTTTTGAGCATGCTTCCAAATAAGCATGCTCAAAGCAAACGTTTGGACACACTTGCTAATAAGCACAGGTTTTCGGCCAAGATGGACTGGTTTTCTGTGGTCTTACACTACCAGTACTATACGAAAATAACTTAAAAACATAATCAAATACCCCTTTATAAAACCATCATGAAATTTAAACTATTTAGATAAAATTCAAAATTCTTCGCCCTTTCATTTAAAATTCCCGCCAAAGAATCAATGACACTAGCATGCTAATAAGCAAGCCTGTTCAGACTTCAGACGAGCTTGAAGCATGCCCCCTTCCACCCGCGCCTCAGGTAGCATGCTCCCTTCCACCCGCGCCACAGGTAGCATGCTTACAAATTAACGGTTGATTTTTAAGTATGCTCGAATTAAGCATGCTTATTAGTGGCAATGACAAGACGGGCAAATATTCAGCGTTTTTACGGCGTTTTATTTTCGTCATTATTGTCTCAGTAAATATTGTTCAAAAAAACGATGCCTAGAGTTAACTTTTTATGAAACCGAAAAACAGTCCCGAGTTTAAGTCTAGTTTTATCAAAATTGTCACGATTTGTCCTTTCGTTATAGTAAATAATCGTCGGACAAAAATGATTGTCCAACCGCGTGGTCAAAACGCTCGGAGAATCGCCCAGACACACATGCCACTAATAAGCACGTGTTCATTAGTGGCATGCTTTCGTGCTACTAATAAGCAAATGTGTCAGTACCTTTATGAACTTATGAAACGGAAAGATATTTGCCAAGTATCAAAACTAATTAATCCTCTTGCTTGTGATGTTGCCATATGTATTCTTTTTAATAAAACCTTTTTCCTACCTCTGCAGACTAAGCGTAGTAGCACTCTACCTAATCGATAAGCTTGTACGTTTCAAGACGTTTAATTGTTAACAGTTACAACTATTACAAGTTTAAACTAGCAACATTGGCCAAATCAACCAATGGTGTTGCTGTATTTGACCTATGTTGCTAGTGTAGACTTGTAAAATTGTAACTTGTAGCTTCGTGAACCGAAGCCCTGTTATAATATGTATAACTATTTACGATCGAAGTTGCTATTTTATACTAAATCAATAGCAACTGTTATTAAAATTTTAGAGCCTTGAAACAAAATAGATACTTACCAGTTTTCACAGGCGCTGCAACTCAAAATGTTTAATGTATATAAAACTCAATTATAGGAGCTAAGCGGAGTCCTTCTCTTCCCTTGGCCAGGAAATGGTGCTGGAAAAACTGCTAAACCATAATACCATAATAACAAAACAAAAAATAGTTGCAAAAGCGATTACTCAAAATTATTTAAAATCTGTAAAATACTCCCGGTTAGTTTAAAACATAAATACCTTTTAGTAGTTAACAACCATGGCAATCAAGAGCATAACCCAATAACAATAGAACATAAGTACGGAACAAGGTCGGCGTCCGCGGGCAAATTTGAAGTACCAAGAGTATACAACTACTTTGGTGATAGAACACTACATAAAAGACTCCCATACCTACTAAACAGTTTGCCCGAGAACATCCGATATGAAGGTAACAAAAACAAATTTAAAAAGTTGTTAAAAAAACATTTATTGGAGACAGTGATGTTAATTAAGGAATTAAGAATAAATATGTATTTAATAAATAAATAATAATAACAACCTGGTTTAGCACAATCAGCTGTATTTTGGCTTTGTCGCGCGGTGAGCTTGCCCAGTCGCAATGTAAAACGTTGCTATTTCTTTTTCACAGGCGCTACAACTCAGAATGTTCGGTATATGTAAAAATCATTCATAGGAGCTTTTTTTTTAAAAGAATTAGGTTTTTTTCATGGGTACATAATAGGTACATTTATTTGCAATTCGAATTACAGCTCAAAATTGCATATATTAGTAGATCTACGAGTGGTCGGCTGGAAAGTATACTCTACAGCCGGGCACTTTTGTTGACCTATAATTTAAAAACTGTAGAGGTACAATTAATTTCTAATGTGGTACATAATAGTACATAAAGAGTACATTTTTTTTACAATAACAACAACCTCGTTCGGCTTGGTGGTCCGGCCAGGTAGGAACACGCCAATACGTTGCTCCTATATCCTTATTGATATAAAATTGAACACAGTGTAGAAAATGTAGATCTTAACTGGGCTCGAACCAGCCTTGTTTCATAAATGTGACATAAGTACCTACCTACCAATTTATGAGATCGTCATGTCTTGTATAATACAATCTTCTATCTAGGGCAATTCCGGCAAGGAATTCAAACTCCTTTATTTATGATAGTTAGTTATCACAGGTCAGTTGCTTACAAGCGAGAGTATATAATTTGGCCTTTGATAAACAAGTGGCAATTTTAATTTAGTTGGTTTTAATTTAAGTAGTGCTATTTGTAATGAGAGGATCCTCAAATTCTTTGGGCATATTATGCATTCTAACCAGTACTGCCTTGAGAGAAGCATTGTTCTAGGCCAAGTTGAAGGCCGACGCGTCAGAGGACGAATTCCGACAAGGTGGTCTGACACCATAAGAAATGCCTGTGATACCATGCAGAAGGCAGCCCATTATGGCCCTTGACCGTGTTATAAGGAGGAATATCACAGATCACATCACAGTTGATCACGGTCGTCAGTAATGAAGGAACGACAAGAGGAGCATTCCATGAAAACATCAACTTTTTGTCCCTTTCGAAACGCTATGGCAGCTACCCTAATAAAACGTATTAGCTGCTAACAAGCACTACCAATCTCAAAGCCGAGGTATGATATTACAATGCTGATAATTAGCTTCCTGAATTTATTTCTCGGAAGTATTAAAACGGTGGTGGTGTCCGTTACGAAATATTTTCATGGAATGCTCCAAGAAAGGAAAGAATTTTTTTATTGTCAGTTAATCTTTTTTTTCCATTGGCCATCTCTCCCTTGTAATAGTATTTTAAATATAGGTAAGTTTATTCTATTCAGCCTTTGCCGAATAGATGAATAGTAAAATTCCTTGGTCTTGTGCCAAATTCATCTGTTGTTTTCCAACTATTCCACACATCTCTGCACACGTATGCCAGAGCTGTACATTTCTAGGTCACACTTCAGTAAGCCGCGTAAATGTCTTAGCAACTTTGCCAATTTTAAAGTAAACCGGCGGGTAAAATTGACCCAAGTATGCTAAAATGTCCGCCCGCAACTTCGTGCGGGTGACTTATCGACATTTTCATACAAAATTGTATACCCGTTTTAACCACTTAAGGCTCTAATTTCGCAAAATCATTTCTCAGTGTATCCCTACATTCTTAAGTAAACATGTGTTTCACATTTCATCCCGCTATCTTCAGTAATTTTGACTGTTCCTTGTCTGCTCGTACGTTAGTCACGAAAGTGTACAGAATTTTAATAGAAGACAAAATATTCACATAAATCGTGTTTTGTCATTCTTCATTGTAAAGTAGAATTGCAACGAAATATTTCCATACATCCCAGGTAGGTACAGATAAAATGGCAGAAACAACACAACACACATACATACGCATACTTTTGATAAGGTAGGCGAGTCCAATTTGTTTTATAAATTGTGATAAATGAGTCTTTAGGACTAGATTTTATCTTTGCAAAATTTTAATAGAAGACAAAATATTCACATAAATCGTGTTTTGTCATTCTTCATTGTAAAGTAGAATTGCAACGAAATATTTCCATACATCCCAGGTACAGATAAAATGGCAGAAACAACACAACACACATACATACGCATACTTTTGATAAGGTAGGCGAGTCCAATTTGTTTTATAAATTGTGATAAATGAGTCTTTAGGACTAGATTTTATCTTTGCAAATGGTACGGATAACGTCAAGGTAACAATGTTGTGAAAGTAATTGCGTGAGGCTCAGGGGGCATTTCTCCAGAAATATGTCTGCGACTCATTCATCTGTCTCCATACATTTAGTATGAAAAAGGGCCAGATGAATGAGGTGACCGCAGACATATTTCTGGAGAAATGCCCCAGGAGCGTTTCAACTGCACTTTCCCGTGATAACAAATGCTTTAAATTTAAATGAGAATAAGAAGAGCCGCTAATATTATATCTATATTCCACAAAAGTTTATGCATTTTTCATTGTATATCAATATTTGGTAACACACAGGAAACGACGGGCGGTTGAAACGCTCCTGAGCCTTACCTATCCATTTTTAATTTTTTTTTAATATTTATTAAAAAGTAATAATTCTTACCTTAGCGAACATCTTGTTGTAGTTTTGGTTGTTGTTTCTTCAAATGTGATGATTTGAATGATATCAAACTATTTTTACACGCGTTTATATACCTACATACGCAATATGATACACTTCTTGAAACCTTGCAGTTGTAAGCTTAACGGGTCGTGACGGGATTTTTGCTAAGTTTGAAATAATTAGACTGTCGAATAATATCACTTCTTAATTGCAAATTACGTTAATGTGACCTTGAGTTAGCTAATTATTCTTTAAGATCGTAGCAACTGGCGATTTGCAAGAGATTTATTGTTGTAGCGTCCTCCTTTTTTGTTGTTAAAAGTATAAAAGCGAGAGTGTAACTAGTTACTAAGTAATTATATTTTAGGCTCTGATACGGGCTGAACATGGATAAAAAGGTATCGGGAGTTTTTTGAAATCCATTAATTATTTAAAGGCCGCTAATTTGTATGAAACTTCATAGAAACTAGTGGCCTTTTAGTTTGAGGACGGCAGCAGTATCATTAGGCCCCCTTGTAATGTACTCAATTTTGTATTTTATTTTCCAGCAAAAAGCGTTATTTTATTTAGAAGACTACCGTTAGACTCAATCATATTGGATTGAAAAGGAATCACTCACGTTGTATACAGCGTGTCCCTAAAACCAACTTTGATACGAAAAGGGCTGATAGACCAGCTCATCAGACACCAGATTAAGTAAATTTGACCTCAGTAAAAATTTCTTAGTTTTCGAGATATTGACGTTTTTGCAAAACTCGTGCTAAGTGATACCCTGACTCGGTTATTTGAGTGTCATGACTAAAATATCAAGTATTTTTCAAATCTGGTTTTTGATATGGGTAGCCAGATAACTATGCTATTGAACGTAATTCCTATTTCTGTTAATTTCTTCATGGTGTGGCCACAGTAGAATATCAAAAAATAATTTCCAGATTTTTCCAAATTTCACGTCTGATTTCGAACGAAGGTGGTGAAAAAAAATGTACCAACACAACCTGGCACATGACGTAAAAAAATGGCGCATTTTTTGTAGTTTCTAAAATGGTATAACATTTACTAAATACTGTTTTTGAGATAATGATATTTTGTTACAAAAATAACTTGTACTGTAGTTACACTTAATCTTAAATTTCTCATACGATCCGGTTGAACTAAGTTTGCACCTAGCGTCCTAGACAATACTTACAAATTAGGTGCAAACTTAACGTAATCATCGGTCAAAGCAGGTCCGTTAGCACCAAAAATAGCCATTAATCAATAAACTGTATTGAATTAGGTTACTAACGAGAAGACGATCAAAGGGCTTTTTATTTGGAATGAAATAGTCAAACATTTAGGTAAATTTTTGGTCGACTGGTTGAGCGCCAAGTCAATGGAATAGTAACTTCAGTACAGGTTATTTTTGTAAAAAAATATCATTATCTCAAAAACTATTAAAGTATTTAGTAAATGTTATACCATTTTAGAAACTACAAAAAATGTGCCAAATTTTTACGTCATGTGCCAGGTTGTGTTGGTACATTTTTTTTTCACCGCCTTCGTTCGAAATCAGACGTGAAATTTGGAAAAATCTGAAAATTATTTTTTGATATTCTACTGTGGCCACACCATGAAGAAATTAACAGAAATAGGAATTACGCTCAATAGCATAGTTATCTGGCTACCTATATCAAAAACTAGATTTGAAAAATACTTGATATTTTAGTCATGACACTCAAATAACTGAGTCAGGATATCACTTAGCACGAGTTTTGCAAAAACGTCAATATCTCGAAAACTAAGAAATTTTTACTGAGGTCAAATTTACTTAATCTGGTGTCTGATGAGCTGGTCTATCAGCCCTTTTCGTATCAAAGTTGGTTTTAGGGACACGCTGTATAGCCGACATTTTTCGACATGTTCATTCTTAGGTAATCATGACTATTGACTAGGTTTTCGTAACCGTACTTCGTCGAACACTGACGTCATTAACTTACAATTACTCAAAATCACCGTGAGGCTCAAACGTATTGAAATAAAAACGGATCACTCACGTTATACAAAAGACGAAACATCCACTCGACATGTTTCGGGAGCACTCGGCATTCCCTTAGTCGCCGGGCAGCGTTCGTGAATACGACTATAGCTTGGCAACTTCGTTGGTGACACTCACCTGTGTGCTTTTTGTTCAGTGCAGCCGTAACTATTTACACAACTTACCGCCAACACGAACGCGGGCCTCCGGAGGTTGCCTCCGTCGGTCGCCATTCGTGTTGGCGGTAACTTGTGTAAGTAGTTACGGCTGCACAGAACAAAAAGCACACAGATGAGTGCCACCAACGAAGTTGCCAAGCTATAAAATTGACGTTACTAAAGTAAATGACAGCAGTCTCGTGTTTGAGAATTGAGGTTGGCGGGTAGTCGTTCGTAGAACTTTGGGCCTACTACACGCGGGCTCTTGTAGAGTAGCGTCTTCGCCTTGCCAGAAAGTGGAAATTTCAACCCCTATATAACTTAGCCAGTTCTTGACCAACAAGAAAGTGGCAGTTAGGTATAGCGAGCGCATATTGAAGGTGGAAATGTACTAAACCAACACAGTCCGGTTTACTTTAATTACACTGTACAAATGTATTAAAATAAATTATGGATACTCACGAATCACAATTTCCTCTATTCCACACCTTGACGTGACACATGACAAAAAGAAAATAGTTAAGCAAGAAAAAAAGGAAAGCGTGTAAGATTTTGTGGTAGACATTTTGACGTCAAGAGTGTAATTTAGTGATGGAAAACATAAATTTTCCATTTCATTTGGTGGTATTTTAACAATTAATTACCTATTTTAACAATTAAATGCCATTTTTCAAATCTGATAATAATGTTGACGGCAACTGATGTTCAAGGCGAGGAAAGAAGTTCCCTGTCCCTTCTTTGTAGCACGCGATGTACATACGCTCTTTCCTTCTCATCATCATCATCATCATTTCAGCCAACAGACGTCGACTGCTGGACATAGGCCTCCCCTAAGGATCTCCACGATGGTCGGCTTTGTGCTGCTATTATCCAGCGGCTTCCCGCGGTTTTCACCAGATCGTCGGTCCACCGGTCTTTCCTTCTATCTCGACTCGATATATTTCTATGTCTGTTGCTCTAAAAAATCTCATTTCAATGTCACTTTTCGATCTTCTTAAAAATGTAATACCTTTTTATATGAAGAATTACGCCTTGGGTAACCTTTAGATTAATCCAGTACCTCGTAAAGTCATTTTACGGCTCAATCTTTACCGAAAATTCCCCGTATGACGACGAAATTCAATTTTTATTTTAACGGGCCGTAAAAAGGTAAGGTCAGATGATGATAATGCCTGTTTCCGAGTAAAGTGCCCTGATTCGATTTTATATATTTTTGCATCGAAAATAATCTCATTGTATGAAAAGTCAAGATTATTTAGTCCTTAAATTAGATACTAATATTATAATGCATATTTAAATATTATAGTTGGTTAAACTATTTTTGAGCACTAATTGTTTACTTGCTTGAAACAAGTAGTCTCATATTTTTTTAAACATTAATAAATGCTACTTTATCGTTATAAAAGTGCACCATTGTAAGCTTATATGCAAACGTTGTGGATACAATGAACGTACTAATTAAATCTCTTAAAACCCATGAAACAAACAATGTAAAACAATGGCGATACATAAATGTAACGCTTAAACGAACTTAATATACTACGTGTGAAGACAAAAACAAACTCAATATGAAGTAAAAACAAAAAACCTCTCACAACGATAACATGAGGGAATCAGGGGATCAAACAATAGAAGGCGAATGAAATTTCAAAGCTATTTTTACTCGAATGAGTATGACGACGAAACAGAAACGTGTATGGCAAAAAAACGTATCTTAAGTACCAATTTTCTTCTAAAAAATAGTTGTACAGTAAACGGCCATAAAGAATGCACATCGGCAATCATCGCAGTTCCGAATACAAACGAATGCTAATTTCCATGTACATCAATTATTAGATTAATCGTTCATCAGAATTTGAATTTAGAACTAAGTACTTTATTGTTGTTTTGTTTTGATTTCACGTGGAATATATAGAGCTGTAAAACAGATAATTTAGCTTTTAATGATTTTACTGTCGGCAGTTCCTTGTAACGCAGAAAAAAATCGTACACCGTTCTTCGAACAACATCATAATCAAAATCGTCCATATCTAAACGAAATTGTTTTTTGGTCACCCATTTTTCGGAGAGCTGAACTTTGTTCCACCAGAATGTGTATCAGTGCCAGCGCCGACTTCGTTTAATAAATTGTTCAAAGTTCTTCTTGAAATTCCAGTGGCATCTGCAACTCTCCGATGAACCTTCTTAAAATAATTACTTACATTAACATCCTCATGGTTTTTAAATTGGTCGGCTTCTGTTACAAAATACATATTTATAAATATTGTAGATAATTTCGCGTGACTGGCAAAGTAACAGCTTACCTTCTTTTCCTATAGATACCATAGTACAAATTTAATTTTGTAAAAGTTTTAGCAACTCTATATATATATTGACTTGGATATGCGACTGCACTCTTTCGCATTTGAACCACGACTGACAAAACAAACGTCATGGTGTGTGCGACACAGATATCGCTATACGAAGTCGAAATTAGCCGATTGCCTCTTTCCAAAGATCGATGTGCATTCTTTATGGCCGTTTACTGTACGTTTCTTCAATCCTACTCCCTGGGGTTAATTTGAAAAGAAAAATTGTAGTTAACCTTTCAGCTGGGTTTTATTTTATATTTCACTTGCTAAACTGTTCCTAGTCTTTAGGTCTTACTGAAAGCGCTGAAAGCACTAAAATAAGCAATCGGCTTTATGACGGAATGTTCCGTAACGTTGACTTTTTAGCAAGGTAATGCCGAGTTTTGAATTCCAGGTTTAAAACGTATAACATTGTGGCCTAAAAGCAATTTTAGTCCTCTTTTTACCCGACTGCGGCGAATTCCAAAGGAGGGTTATGTGTTTGACCTGTATGTATGTATGTATGTATGTCCGTTCCTGTGTCCGCTCGTAACTACTCAACGGCACATCCGATTTTGATAAATGCTACATCATTAGATTCGTCTTGATGGTGCGAGTGTCACTGGGTATGAAGTTCGTTAAAATAAACAAAATGGCGGATTTTATGCAGTTTCAAAGTGCACCGCGGTCGGGTTTTTGTGTAATAAAAATGTGGTTATATCATGCGTTTTTCAGCGTATATTTCAAACATCGACATGATTGCTGCTCTTGGATTTTCCATTCATAAACATTTAAGATAAACCTCCTAGGTAGTGTTTGATACGCTAATACCTCCTTAACACCAGGCTGTCACCACTATTGTTAATGAGTAATGACTTATAGCTTAAGAAAATTGAGGACAACGGCACGAATAATCCGTGTAGTTTTGAAAATAGGCTTAATCATGCCAGCCTAAGGAAGCCCTTTGCCCATTTTCAAAACTACACGAATTATTTGGTCTGATTGCCTTAATTGGTGGTAATTTTCTTATGCTTTTACCAATTCGGCTGCCCTAAACTAAATTCAAGTATCTCAATTTTTTTCATTTTTCGTTTTTTTGCATATTTTGAAAGGGGTGTGGAAAAGGCATAAAGGCTTCTAGTACCATGCAGTAGTGCTAAAGGTGGAATCAGACGGTTAATTTTTTATTCATTTCCGTGTTTCATTCTACATCTTTCAAAGTGAGCCTGTCAAAGTGACACGACTGAACACGAAGTGAGACAAAATTGTGAAAGAAATATGAATAGTTCACTCGAGTGACTATTCATTTGACTGAACTGTCTGATGCCACCTTAAGTGCAAGAAAGCCTTTTTTCATAATATCGATTGAAAACTTTTCTAACGTGTCAATTCAAACGCTTTAATTTTCTGCAAACTAAAAGTTTAGTTTAAAGGGATCTCTGTTACACAAATATGAATATTGGTCAGCCATTAACCGGGTAAGTTTGGCTAGTGGGTAATACGGTAATTCTTAAGCCGTGAGAGTAACGGGGGATAATTTATGGGTAATTCATGAGAACCCATGTCAGGTGGAGTCTATCTACACGGATAACTGCTTCAGGAAGGCAGCATAAAATTAAGTTTAAAATACACAGGTCCTGAATGACACTTACTTACCCTACGTTTACCCGCATTAAGTATTCATGTCGTTCGGTTCTCCATACAGTAAAAAAGGGTTTAAAAATCCATTTTGACGACATAAATTTTGGTTATAATTTGTTTTTATTTTTTGTGACTTCTCGTTTTCTTCTCGTGCGCAGACAGTGTATGTATCAAGATATAATATAATAGTATATTACTTACCAAGGGCGGTAAAGCAAAGAATGTTTCAGATCGCAGATATTTGACGCCCGAGCCGAAGGCAAGGGCGATAAATATGCAATCTGAGGCTTTCTTTATTACCGCCCGTGGTAAGTACAAAATTTTACGTCTCCCCCAGGCCATGAAGTGGGATTTTCCTCATGCGTAGCGGGCGGTTATTGCCACTTTATGCCCAGGTGTGACGTAAAACATATTTTTACCAAAATTTACGTCGTTAGGGGAATTGTAAGCCCCTTTTTCGTTTTCATGGAGAACCGAGCTATTCGAATCACATTCATAAATTACCAGGAAGCGTACTGTTGATGCCGATGACGTAAAAATGACGTCAAGCTACATACAGCATGATTCACTTTAGGTTTTAGATGGATTTAATCGTTACCGGAAATTACCGGTATCGTAAAAGCTATGAATTTTATCACTACTTTCAGTAGTTGGTATCAATGGTAGAAGCCATTCTATAAATCAAGTAGTGTCTGCCAGTAGTGTATTGGAACGGGAAATTGGAAAATAAATTGATACATAATTGACCGCATGAATATGTATAATACATTCGGATAAGTATTATGTCAAATCGCATATCCGATTAATATTTAAAATTTTCCCTTAAAATAAATAAAAAAAAACAGACGTATACATTTTTACTACAATACAAATGTACCTATTCTACCATTGACACCAATCAATCTAAATATATAAAAGAAGAAACTGACTGACTGACTGACATATCAACGCACAGCCCAAACCGCTGGTCCTAGGAATTCCAAATTTACCACGTAGGTTCCTTATAAGGTCTAGGGGAGCACTAAGAAAGGATTTTTCAAAATTCACCCCCTAAGGGGTTCAAATAGGGGTTCAAAGTTTGTATGGAGAGTCTGCGATTTTAGAAGTAAGACCTTTGAAACTTCATGTTTAGATTCTTTATTAGATTACAAGAAAAACGATTTCACCGTTTTTCGAAATTCATCCCCTAAAGGGTTTAAATGGGGGTTGAAAGTTTATATAGATAGATCCCAAGTAGCACACAAAGCTGTATAACAGCTGAATAATTGGTTTAAATTACGTTTAAAGCTGTATAAGGAAGCTGTATAAGAGCTGTATAACCGGTTATACAGCTCTTATACCTCCTATTTGGGCACAAATTATTCAGCTTTAAGTTCACACTGCTGCTTAAGAGCGGTATAACAGCAACATAACAGCGGTATAAAGGGTAACACCAGTCATATGAGCTGTATATCGACTGAATAAGAGGTAACATGTTACCCTTTATTCAGAAATTGTGTCACATGTACACTCTTTTATTTCTTTTAAACCGGCTCTAGCTGACGAAGGTCTGTATAAAAGTGTACATCAATGAAATTAACGTAGGAATGAAGCAAACATTTTATCTTTGACGTGCGAGTTAATTGTCTTAATGGCGGATGGTGTATACAATCTCATATGATGATGGTGAATACAGTCATAATTCGAAGAAACTGTTTGGGGATGCAAATTTACTGACATTATGGATACATATTGTCTAAGAAAATTTTAGTGGGCCATGAAAATATTCAGTTTTTAATTAATTATGTGATGTAAATAAACCTTCATAAAAACTTGGTGAACAATTTTCAGAGCTTTGAACAGAGTTTTAAAGATTATAAGTTATTATTAGTATATTAGGAAGTAAAAACGAAAGCATTACATTCATAATTCAGGCATAATAATATCATAAAAGTTGGAAAATGAATCAAAATATTTATAGGTTATACAATAAAATGGTGGTTTGATGTAAATACCGATGTGAACCGTTTGTAGTCTAATATTCAGCAAAAGGCTGTTTAAAGATACCTTATGTGAACCACTACTAAGTCTAAGCCGTTAATTCTGTACACAAGTGAGTCCCTAAATAACTACGAGGCCTATAGTGAATGTTTAAACAGCTACTATGCAGATAGTATCAATAGCAGTATAAAAGCTGATTAACGGTAGATATGTTCAACAATAAGCTGTGTTATGCGCCACAAATGAACCACTATACGACTATTGGCTGCATAACAGCTCACATGTGCTCCCTTAATAAGTCAGCGAAATATAAGTTCACAAATACCTCCTTATACAGCACTAAGCGTAAAATTACCCACTAAACAGCTCTTATTACAGTTAAAGCATTGGAATATGTTAAAAGCTGAATAAAGACGTTAAAAATATACCTTTATAGCACTCTAAGCGTATTAATGGTGGTTTTGTGGGCCTTTATTCAGCTCTTATTCAGTCTAAGCCGTTTTAATATTGACTGATCGCTGTTATGCAGCTACAGGTTCACCGGTGAGTTCTTAAAACACTCTTAATAAGCATAAAGCTTTAAATAGGTCTAAAGGTGGGTAGTTATACAGCTATCTGTGCTACTTGGGATCGGAATAGGTAGAGTATATTTACCTAAACTTCGAAGAACAAAGTCGAAAAGTGGAGACTCCCTTACAACTAAATTTTTTTCCGGGACTTAAGTCCCGGAATCTTACTAAAAAAATATATTATTGGTATTCTTTCGAACATTTCTCGAGCATTCTCAGTATAGCTGTTGTGTCCAGGACCCCTTATGGGCCTTTGAACTACACTTCAGTATATGGTAAAATTTCTCGAAGGAGTGAAAGAGACAGCACTATTAGAAAGAGACAGCTATACTGAGAATGTTCGAGAAATGTGCTAAAGAATACCAATAATATATTTTTTTAGTAAGATTCCGAGACTTAAGTCCCGGATAAAAATTTTGTTGTAAGGGACTCTCCACTTTTCGACTATGTTCTTCGAAGTTTAGGTAAATATACTCTACCTATTCCGATCTCTGGTTATATTAAATTGTATACTTATTTAAACTTTTAAAATTCGAAAATCTTGACACTAATATTATACTTAAATGTGAAAGTTTGTGAAGATGTTTGTTACTAAATAACGGGGTAGCAACTGGATGGATCAAGCAGAAATTTGGCATGTAAGTAGACCAAGTCCTGGATTGAAACAAAGGATACTTTATATCCAGGTAAAGAGTTTCTTTGGGACAATAACGGGAACAACGCGGGCGAAGCCGCGGGAAATAGCTAGTTAAAAATATAATTAATTAATAACTTAAACGATACCGGTAATTTACGGTAACGGTAAATCAATAACTAAATCAGCCTGTATGTAGGTTGACGTCATTTGCCTGTCATCGGCACCAAAAGAACGCTCCTGTAAATGAGGAAACATGAAAAATCTTCTAATGTATGTTGTTGTTCTAGTCAAAAAAGGTGCAAACATGTTTCCCTTCGCAAACGTAAACCTATTCACAAGCAATCGAGCCTTAGGCTGCGTTTCTACCTTAGCTGTTAGAGGTAGAGGTGTTATGTAAGTACCTCTTGTAATGTGTTTTTCTGGTGTGCAATAAAGTATACTTGTATTGTATTGTATTGTAGCGGAGCAGTGTGCGAGGAAAAAATCCACCAATCAACGTGGTCAGTCTCGCTCAGAACGGCTCGGCATTGGTGGATTTTTTCCTGCTAGACCTCCCCGCTACCTCGCACAGCTCTGGTGGAAACGCAGTCTTAAATGCCGCTGCCATAATTCTGGCATATTTGATTTTAGAAAAGGTGTGTTTCATCGTTTGTACATTGGACATATTTCTAAGAACATTGATACCTACAGTATTTATTTACATTAAAAAAACCGGCCAAGTGCGAGTCGGACTCGCGCACCGAGGGTTCCGTACAAACTCATAAGTAGATACATGAATAATTCAAGAAAAACTATATGGCGGTTAGTTTAGTAGGAGCAAATAAGTATGTGATAAGATTTTTGCAAATTTCTCAAAAACGGTGCAAGTTAGGAAAACCGTTATATTTTTCTGTAATATATAAGACGACATTAATAATTGGTAATTATTACAGATTTTTCTGTTCAGTAACTTTTAAGATAATAGGGGGGGAATGGTAATTTTTTTAACGTTTTTCGCCATAAATCAAAAATTACTTATTAAAAAAAAATACAAAAAAAGTGTTTTAATCTACAAATCAAGCCCTTTCATTTGATACCCCACTCGATATAATAGCCTTAAGTTCAATTTTCAAAGTCTCATTACGGACCCCTTTAAAAAAAAAGTAAAAAAGTTACAAGCTTTTTTTTACATCCCATAAGCTCGGGTTAGCGGTTCTTAACACTATTCCAAATTTGAAGTTGATATCATCAATAGATCCTGAGATATCTTGCTGTGACAGACGGACAGACAGACAGACAGCCAGACAGACAGAGTCGCACCATAAGGGTTCCTTTTTTACCATTTTGGTACGGAACCCTAAAAACATGCAAAGTGGTGACCAAATAAGTCAATTGGCTCTCAAATATCATTTGAAGCCCGAGAAATGTTAGGGAAACAAGATTTTGAATTTTCACGCTTCGAATTAGTTTGCCCAATTTAATTTGCCATAATATGTTTATCGTTTGCCATAATGTTCATTTGCTGTAATTTTTTTTTATGCAGACACTAACTTTTCATAATTGTTTTAAAATAAATCTAATCTAATGCGCTTTATTTTATGAACACTACAGGATTTAGTTTTCTCAAATGAAAATGATTACAATGATACGATTGCAGTAAATGAAATTAGAGCAAATAAAGCGATCCCCATATAACACGTTTTTTTATGTCCTTCCCAGTCGTTGGATTCACACACCCACATAAGGACAGATTGATCCGCTCAACCTTTCCGCTGGTCGCTGCTCACTTTGAGCAATCAGCGTAACTTAACAACAGCGTAGCGTAACAAGGTGGCCATGGCTCGATCCCAGGCGCTTCGGCCCCCACCTAGTCCGACCCTCTCAAGGTGGACCGGGACTAGCGACCTGGTTCGATCCCAGGCGCTCCCGGTCCCCACCTAGTCCAACCCTCTCAAGGTGGTCCGGCCAAGCGATCTGGTTCAACCCCAGGGAACGCCACGGCCCCCACCTGGTCCGATTTTTGCAACAGCCAGTAAGACCTGCCAGTTTGTCCGGCTTCAAAAAAAAGGTCTTTCCCGAACTCGGCTAGCATTTACCTAAAATACTGGTTTACACAAATTTGCTCATTGTCATTAATCATTACCGCAATTAATTATGGTTCGCCATAAGCACCAAATATTAATTATGGGTATCCACACGCTGAATTGGAGTAAACAATGACATCGCCAATTTTACCTTCAAAAGTAAGTAAGATAAATGAAAATGACAAAATTTTGTAAGACCCTTTGAGACCTTTTCAAGGCACTCATTGTTGCGTCCGGCTCTCTTCGTTTTCCTTATTTTACAAGAGTTGATTTTGTTAATACTTTTGGCAATGTAGTTCATGTGACTGTTAGTGTAGGTTTATGAAAGCCGATAGGCGAGTTTCAAAGCAGAACGAGTGTTTGAATGCCTAATTATGTACAGTCACTGCTTAGTGCGGTGCTGCTGCGTAGTGTGGGGCGCCCTCAGACAAGGTGGAGTGACGATCTTCGCAAGGTGGCTGGCGGAGGCTGGATGCGAGTGGCCGCGGATCCTGCTCGATGGCGTGCCATGAGAGAGGCCTATGTCCAGCAGTGGACTAATACGGGCTGATGATGATAGCGATGACATACACTGCTTCATCTACAAACTTATTATAAATTCTATAATGTGTTCAATTACCGCAAAGTAAAAATGTCAAATGGCGGTAAATTAAACCTTCTTTTGAACGTGCGAGATTTGTCAAAATTATTTGCTATGACATTTAATTTCGGACATAACGACATTTCGATTGATATTAGAATTGAAGTCAATTCAAATTATTTTGTTTCTCAGAGATGTTCGACACTTGTATATCAAAATAACATCGAATTCTATGTTATTATGAAACAAAAATAATATTTTCAAGGATAAGAAATTTGTTATAACGAAACATTTATTTAATATATATATGCTGGTTGTAATTTGCGGTTTTTGAAAACTTTATAGTGGGTTTACGTTGTGTTTAGATAAAATAGTATAAATAAATGCAGGAAAACTCTGATCTTTCCCTCGCATACTGATGATTTATATGTAGGACAATAGTCCTAAAAGCTTGCTGTTGACCGCAATGCGTCCGGCGCAGTTTTTATGAGTACTTCCGGGATCCTCCAGTGGTGGCCACGGATCAGCCACTAGGCGCAATTGAAGTGGCCACTAAGTAAGCCACTTCAAGTAGAGGGCATTTCTCCAGAAACGTGTCTGCGGTCACCTCATTCATCTGGCCCTTTTTCATACTAAATGTATGAAGACAGATGAATGAGTCGCAGACATATTTCTGAAGAATAGCCCTAGAAGCTGAGATTTTTCATAAATTTTGAATTCTGCATTGGCGCACATCAGGCGTTCGAGTGTTCGCGTCCGAGGCAAAGCATAAAGACAAAACAGTAGTCGAACTTCGGCCGTTTAGGAGCGCCCGCCAAGTATTTACACAGAAGCACGATTGCGCGTCTGTGTGAGTGCGATCCATACTTGAGCATTCTTACGCATTCTTAAATCTTTGCTTGTAGTGCGTTCGTAGACGGTGCGCACACATTCAAGCGCGCGATGTACCTTTTGTAGGGAGAAAAATTACTGTATTATACTGTGTCCCAGGCGACAGGAGTCGGCCACAGTCGCCAGTTTCTCCCCGCTCGTCCCAACTCCAGTCTTGCTATTATGGTTGCCAGATGGTCGGGAATTGGCGGGATTCTCCCGATTTTTTTGTATGTTCTCCCGACTCCGGACAAAGAAGAAAATCTGACAAACGACTTCATTTTAAAAGTTAGTCCGATCCACTCAAGGTGGTCCGGCCCGAGAAAGCGGCTGTTTCAGGCTAAAAAAAAGCTCGCGCTTCGAGCGCGCGCGGCATCTCCCGACCAAAGTCTCAAAATCCCGACATATTGTTTCCTGCTCTCATAATACGGTAATTCCATCTGGCAACCCTACTTGCTACAATAGGCACTGCACCACACGCCCGTTGGGACACTATATCGCTGGAAATTTTACTGTAGTGGTCACGTTTTGTGACCGCCAATAATAGCAGTCACTAATAGCCCAATTATGCATTATGCATGCAAAGGTGGCATCATTATAAAATTGTACTCAGCTTTCATTTTTATAAGAAAACTAGTGCTATAAATGTACTACTATGGTAATATTAGTTGGTAATTTAATAAAAACAGTACATACCTCAACCTCCTGCATCTGCGTTAAATTCTTCATGGGGCCCGCGTTTGCTTGTTCCACAGTCATGTTAAAGCACACTATTCCGCACTAAACAATTCGATTCGGCACTAAAACACAGTAAACTGTTCATCGTGCCAGTGTCATTCGCAGCGTCTGCGCAATACTGCCACAGCGTGGGAAGTGGCACCTGAAACAGAAGGGTGGAATATTACATGTAGGTCGTAATTACCGAGATACCGAGCGGAAGTGGCGTCTAGGGTAAGTGGGAATTAGCGCTCATTTCGCATACTTTAGTTGTATATTGTATTACTTCAAGGTTTTAGTTTTGAATTGTAGTTTAATGTTCAGTTTTAGATCTATTATCATATTGAAAATCATGTATTAATCCGTCTATTTATTGTAAAAACCTAAATAGTGACCGCAATTAACTATAACGGTTTTATTTAGCTTGTCCCTGTATATTTAGATCGCTCATTCCCAAAATACCGCATTCCTAAAATACCAGATTTTTAAAATACCGGATTCTCGATACACCGGATTCTTCGTATACAAGATTCCCAAAATTACACACCCAAGAAAGTGATTTAGATCCTTGAGTAACTTACGATTTTATAATCTACTGTAACGGGAATGTAGTAAGACAGGAATCTCATAAATCGAAAATCTGATTTTTTGAAAAATCTGGTATTTCGGGAAAGCGGTATTTTGGACACGAGCGTTATCATTATAGTTACAACACTTTTTTTTTACTTGCACATATGGACATACTAGCTTTTGCCCGCGACTTCGTCAGAGTGAAATTCGAATACTAATGTGAGTGGTTACAGGAACACATTATTTTACCGCAAGCTAGTAGTTCCGCTTTATATATCGAGGGTTTCAGGCCAAAGGGGCGTATACGCAAAGCAAAACGCTCGCTTATACGCCCGTTTAGCATGAAACCCTCGATATAACCTAACCTAAGCAACGTAAAATTGCGCGGCCTAGTTTCAGTAGTTCGGTGATTTTAGTCCGGTTCAAACAAATATATCGATACCTTTAGACTCAAAGGGCGTAAGCGCCATTAGAACCTACGGCGTTTACGTCCTTTGAGTCTAAAGGTATCGATATATGAACCGGACTAAAATCACCGAACTATTGAAACTAGGCCAATTGCGCGAAGCAGTCCTCCCTAAGAAAAAACTACTTGGAATAAATTTCTAAAAAGTGTGAATTCACGTTTCCTTTGTCGAAGAGTATGATATATTTACGTATAAAGTCTCAGATCTCCTACTTTAAAAGTCATATGTTCCTAATACACCTTTCAATCCTTATTCAAACCCCTTAGGATCTGATTTCGAAAAACGGCGAAATGACTTTTTTATTTTTAACATATGTATAATGAAGACTCTATGTATGAATTCTCAGGTCTCCCACTTCAAAAATTATAGGTCCTATCATTCGTCTCCAAACTTTCAATCCGTATTTAACCCTCTTAAAGGACCAATTTTTAAAAATGTGTAGATATATTTTCTTGGTTTTTAATGAACAGTATTTTATTTCTGCACTTAAACTATGAAAATGAAAATATAATACATTGACTTATAAGCAGTATTCATTGTAATGTACTTTTGTGTTAACGGTACTTCGGAATCTTATTCTAATTGCGGTTTGATAATAAAATTAATAAAGCATAAGGTTTGAGTGAATTTTACTCTTCCATTTAAATAAACGGCCTGGCATTACTCAGAGCTGGAATCCCTAAGGATCAGCCACGGAACAGGAAATGTATGCGGTGGGTGGATGGTTAACGTATCTACAATCTAAAGGTTATTCAAATTCCCCTTACGGTTTTCCCTCTCTGTGCGATGACGCTGGTTTCTTTCATTTTAAACTCTTTACTTTCCACCCTTGGTACTTTATCGCAAATTTATTGGTGTGCCTTTTTTTAATAAAGAATATACAAAATTAAACAGTAAATACTTTATTATTTCTATCTGAAGACGTCGCTTAACTAGAGATGTGCCGTTCCCGGGAATATTCCCCACTTGTATGGAGAATATTCCCGGGAACGGCACATCTCTACGCTTAACGCTTGTTGAACATAGGCGCAGTTTAATTTATTTTCTTTTTATGTTATTTTTGTAATATGTACTAACTTGATTTAAACAAAAATTGTTACTAACAACTATGGAGTCTGTGTTCCGAAATAAAGCATATATTATTATTATTATTATATATATATATAAGTAAATCATTTTTATTCCTACAAAAGGTACATCGCGCGGCTTGTATGTGTGCGCACCGTGAACGAACGTACTACAAACATTGTTTTACGAATGCGTAAGAAGACCCCAGTACGGATCGCGCCCTCTGCCTCTTGATTACGTATCGTGCGCTCCTAAGCGGCCTAAGTTTGACTACTTGTTGGTCTTTATAGGGAACGTGCACGAACAGGTGGCAGCACTAAACGACAAAAGAGACACGGGCGGACAATAAAGGAAACTGTCGCCCCTGTCAAATCAAGCTATCAATGTCAATGATAATATGTAAGTGTCAATGTCAAATACAGTAAGTCGTAGCTTTACCACCAGTTGGCAGCACCTTCATCGTGCACGTTCCCTATACTTCGATATAGGTTCCCTCCAAAGACTTACACAACGAACTGTCGCATGATTTTTTGTGTTCATCGACTTCCAGCGATCTTGCTTTAGTTATTTTCTCTGTTTTTAATCTTGCTTTAGTTATGTTCGCTGTTTTATTACTTAGATACCTATTTATAGTAAAACAAAACATAGATAACTAAATGCAATGGCCTTTACTTTGTCGATTTTGTTATGTTTAAAGAGTTTCGTTCATAGAAATTTAAAAAGCCTAGAATCCTTCGTATATGATTAATTGATTATGCTAATCTTCATATGCCTAAAATTACGAGTATTTTTCTTGAAAAATCTTTCAAAAAACTAAGTAGATACAGATTTGCTTTATGACAATCCTAAAAAGTTCTATTCCAAAAAAAAGATATTGCAAATCATACATCACAATAACACTACGCTATAGCAAACAACATTATGGATTCGATCCGTAGCTTACGAAGATATCGATACCTTTAGACTCAAAGGGTGTAAACGCCATTAGCACTTACGGTGTTTACGCCCTTTGAGTCTAAAGGTATCTATATATGGTAACCCAAATAACACATTAATGGGACCGTGACAGCCCTCCCTCGGCATGAATTGTTGTTGGGCCGGGTAGTGACATTAATCACTGATACACAAACTCTTACGGAGCCTTCCAGATTTGAGGCAGCTTAAGGTGATTCGAGTCGGTTGGTTTTCCGTTCAAATAAAAAGAGGGTCATCATTCGCTTTCACGACATCAATCGTGATTGAAATATGTTTCAACTAAATAATCAATATGATATAGTTACCTATATTTGTTTTTTATTGTTTATTAAACTACCTACATAGACGGAGAGCCAGCGACCAAATCGATCATGTGGCTTCAGTTCTATTGAAACTCCGTTAGCTACTTCCCTGAACAACCTTTTCCTATAATCTTCGTGCTGGCAGGCCGCGGGCGGTGGGTGCGGGTGTAGTGGGGTGGGAAAAAAAAGAAAAAAAATTTGGGCTTAGCGACTTTAATTTTTTTTTTCAAACAGTTGCTCTGTACTGTGCACCCAAAAAAAAATTTAAATCGATCGGGTGGTGGGAAGAGGTTGCCAGCGTTAATTAAAAGTACCAAAATAATAATAATTTTCGTGTGGGCTCAGCTGTATTGGCTTTTTTTCTGACGCGAGATTAATCAATATGTAAGCCCTAAAAAAATTGCCATGCAAAAATATCGGTGGGAAGGTATCGAAAAAAATTGTTGAAATTCTCGGATCTTTCAGTGCAGTGCGGATGCGAAGCGCAGCGATGTACATTAAAGCAGCAATGTAAAGAGTCCAAGCGGTTTTGTGTTGTGGCAACATCGGTAAACGCAGCTGTCAGTTGACACATCCAATCAGCTGCTTATGGTGACAGTAATATTCTTCAGTATTTACATTCTCATTCCGTTATTTTAGAATGTTTTAAACGACCCGCCGAAGGGATCCGCTGAAGCGAAAATTATTATTATTTTGGTACTTTTAATTAACGCTGGTAACCCCTATTCCCACCACCCGATCGTTTTTTTTTTTGGGTGCACAGGGAGTACAGAGCAACTGTTTGAAAAAAAAATTAAAGTTGCTGAGCCCACATTTATTTTCTTTTTTTTCCCCACCCCACTACACCCGCACCCACCGCCCGCGGCCTGCCAGCACGAAGATTATAGGAAAAGGTTGTTCAGGGAAGTAGCTAACGGAGTTTCAATACAGCTGAAGCCACATGACCGATTTGGTCACTAGCTCTTATACTAAAATTAAAATACCTAAAATAAAATAAAAATATTATAAAACGAATACCCCCTCAAACAGCTCCGCCTATGACATGGTACCAATTACGCTAGCAGCATTACCTCTCTGAATAGCCAGGGCAATTCTTTGCGGGAGGTAAGCGACCCTAGTACAATCAAGGTTATAAATATGTTTACACTTTTCGACCTTATTTCCTTGCAATAAGGTTGAAAAGTGTAAGTACAAGTCAGCATCAAATAATGTGTACCTCCTAAAGCGCCATATATTATATTTTTGTGCCCGCACAGTAGCAATAAAAATATGGAGGGTTTTTTATTTGAGAAATAAAATCTATGCCTCCACGGTTAAATAATAATCAAGTCGGTGGAATCCCACGCTACTGACTAAAATAACCGACTTGGTTTAAACATTACATCACAAAACTTTTTTGTTGTAAAAGAACTGCGTTACGAGACTTGCATCTTTTTACCCGATCGCGGCGAGGCCGAAAAGAAGGGTTATATGTTTGTGTATGTATTTCCGTTCCTATGTCCGCTGGTAACTACTGAGCGACACACCCGATGTTGATACATGATACATCATTCATTCGTCTTGATGGTGCGAGTGTCACTGGGAACGAAAAATTCGAAAAAAAAAAACAAATAGAGAATTTATGCACTTTAGTGCGCGGTATTTTTTGCTCCGCAGTCGGTTTTTTTTAAGTTAAAGTGTGGTTATTACTTGTAGCGTTTCTAATGGGATCTCATTTATTTTTGTAAATTTTCTTCCTTTATTAGGGTTCCGTAGCCAAAATGGCAAAAACGGAACCCTTATAGTTTCGTCATGTCCGTCCGTCCGTCCGTCCGTCCGTCCGTATGTCACAGGCATTTTACTCAAAAACTACACGATGGATATTGATGAAATTTGGAATATAGGTTTTGTATGAGCCGCAACTAAGTTTGGTAGTTAAATAACTAAAATAAATATTTTTAGGAGGGGCACTCCATACATGTTACAGAATCTAAAAAAAATTTTTTTCAGAAAATATCAACGTGTGCTACATAGTTCGACAGCTCTTTCAAAAACATTTTAAGGTTCTAAAGTAATGTTTTTGATTAAGTGAATACCTTTGGAAATAATCGCTCCCAAAATTGTGTCCCCCCCCCCCCCTCTATCTTCTAAACCGTGTGTCCGAAAAATATAAAAAAAAATTGCAAAGATAACGCTTAATTACTACTTTCAACGAAAATTATTTTCAACAAGATCGGATTAACCGTTTTTGAGTTATTGCCGATAAACTGCGCTTCTCAACAAAAGGACGTAATTGCTATGAAGATACGCTCTTTTGTTGTTGTAATTTTTTATATCGTATTTTTTACCTTATAGTTATTTCCCTTATAGTTACGGCTATGGAACCCTACACTGAGCATGGTCCGACATGCTCTTGGCCAGTTTTTTATTACATTGCAATACATTCTATTTCCCATTTGAACTACACCAGTAACTTTGTAATCGCGTATATTTGTATAGGATTACAAACTTACTTGTGCAACTGTAGCTAAAATATTTGTCGGTTTTGTATGATTTGGCTGGCTAAAAACTAATTTATTATGTTTGAAATTTGGAACTTGTAGGTCTGCTAGAAGTACCTTAGAATTATGATGATCATCAGTCAGATGAGTCAATGACAAAACTAAGGAATTTTGACGCGCAACAGTACTTAAAATACAAATTCAAATTGAATGTCATATTAGGCCCTATATATCCCTGAAAGTTCAGAATTCTAGCTTTAGCCGGCACAAAATTACAGAAGGTTGAAAATGGCCTGAATGGCTTCGAGAAAATTATGGTACGGCCGTGCCTTTGTTACTGACGTGCCCCCAGATAAATAACCACATTTTTACTAAAAAAAACCCGACCGCGGTGCACTTTGAAACTGCATAAAATCCGCCATTTTGTTTATTTTGACGAACTTCATACCCAGTGACACTCGCACCATCAAGACGAATCTAATGATGTATCATTTATCAAAATCGGATGAGCCATTGAGTAGTTACGAGCGGACACAGGAACGGACATACATACATACAGGTCAAACACATAACCCTCCTTTGGGCTTCGCCGCAGTCGGGTAAAAAGTGTTGTGATACATAGGGAGCTTTGGATGTTACAAACTATTTGATGCTCACTGTACTCATGCGTCTTAAGACAACAACATCACAACAAACACATCGAACTTAATCGATTAGCTTAACAACAACGTTGATTAATTAATTTAACCCACGTCCACCTGAGGGCGAGTGAAGGCCTCTTCACTTTGACTTTGGCCATAATTTCCCTGCTGACTGCTAAAGTGATATGTGTGAAAGCAGTGGCGTGACGTCAAATATATTCTTAGTAAATCCGGAGCAGATTTGGAATACTTTTTCTTCAGGAGTAGTAGATACTCCTGTCATATGCTTTAAAATAGGCAAGCCGGTGGGAATCGGGTTCTTTGGACGCCACACCGCTGATGTATAGTCCCGGGTACAAACTCTTAAGACCAAATGTTATCAAACTAACGTAAGCCAAAAACTACGTTATGCTCTGATTATAACGTAGTTTTTGGCTTGCGTTCGTTTGACAACATTAGGTCTTAAGAGTTGTACGTACTATACCAGGATATTAATATAAATATCCGGACGGAGCCTTGCCAACAGATAACTGAAGCATTTCTAGTGGGCCGGTTGCTTTGCACTTACGAGCCGCACCTACACATAAACAAGTTTTTTCCTACTACCCGCAGCACGCACACATTGACCTGACTAACCAGCGTTATAAAAACCGTCGGACTAGAGGTGCTTCAGTTTTTTGTTAGCGAGGCCGTTTATTTATTTTAAGGTCCTTGTTACCCGACTGCGGAGAAGCCCAAAAGGAGGGTTATGTATTTGACCAGTATGTATGTATGTCCGTTCCTATATGTCTGCTCGTAACTACTCAATGATACACCCGATTTTGATAAATGACACATCATTAGATTCGTCTTGATGGCGTAAGGTGTCATTGGGTACGCAAAAAATACTATATTGCGGATTTATGCACTTCAATACGCGGTATGTTTGAACCGCAGTCGAGTTTTTTTTTAAGTTTTTAGTAAAAATGTACTCAATTACTCAATCATTTATTGCAATTTCACAAAAGTAGGTACAGATGTCAACTTAAAGCTACAGATCATTGTGAACCCTGTTGGGCACTGCAATTTTAGGGAGAGGAGGACTTACTAAGCCTTTATAATTTATCTTCTAGGTATTCATTTAGCGTGTAATAGGATTTAGTTAATAGTAGTTGCTTTATTTTATTAGTGTACTTTTTATCGTCTTCTTCTTCTTTTATACAGTCAGGTAAGTTATTATAAATCTTGATGGACATAATTAATGGTCCTGAGGATAGCAGTTTCAGTTTGGCGGCCGGTCGAACGAGTCTATTTTTATTGCGAATAGGTCGTGAAGAGGGAATGTCGTCGCGTTTTACATAAAACTCTTTATGTTTCCGTACAAACTTACAGGTCTCAAAGATATATAGACCAGGGAGGGTTAGTAATTTATGTTTTTTAAAGTAGGGTTTGCAGCTGTCAGTCTGCTTGATATTGACTAAAATTCGGATCAGTTTTTTCTGGATGGTGAAGACAGAAGGCGCGTCTGTGCTGTTTCCCCAGAGCATAATGCCATACGTGAGCCATGCGTAGGCGTAAGCGTAATAAGTAGACAGTGCGGTTTCCAGGTTAGTGGATTTTTTAACTTCCCGAAGCGCGTAAACGAATTTCGACAATTTAGCTTTAATTTTGTTTATATGGGATTTCCACGTAATATGGCTATCTATATCAATGCCCAGTAGTGTAAAACTTTGTACAATTTCTAGTTCGATGTTATTGTATTCGTAGTTGATACTTAGAGGGGTTTTCTGATACGGGTGAAACGACATGATTTTAGTTTTTTGAAAGTTTATTTCAAGGTTATGATCTCTCATCCATGCAGTTATTTCATTAAATACGGAGTTAAGCTTTTCATTAATGTTTATGCCGTTTTGACAAGCTGTAATTAATGAAACATCATCAGCAAATAATACGCACGGCTCTTTTGTTACTTTTGGGAGATCGTTGATGTATATCAGGAACAACAAACATCCTATAACACTACCTTGGGGTATAGAAGCGTTTAGGACTTTTGTTTCCGATTGTACAAGCGTTATTTTCCCGGTTTTATGATTGTAATGTTCTATTTCCACGAGTTGTTTTCTATCTTTTAGGTACGATGACAGCCATTTAAAGGCATTTCCGCGAATTCCTATTCCATATAATTTTTGTAGCAGTATACTGTATTGGACCTTATCGTAGGCTTTCGTCATATCCAGGAGTATACCTATAGCATATTGTTTTGAGTTTAAAATATTTAGTATCTCCTGGATATACTTATAAACGGCTAGGACCGTAGACCTTTGCTTGCGGAAACCGTTTTGACTTTCATTAAATATTTTATATTTTTCGCAGAAACCGTAGATGCGATTGCACATGGCTTTTTCGAACACCTTCGAAGCAGTTGGCAAAAGAGCGATCGGTCGGTAATTGTTCGGATCTGTTTTTGTGTTCTTTTTGTGTATCGGTTTAATTATTGCTACTTTTAGCAATTCAGGAAAGGACCCTTCTTCGAAGGACTGATTAATTAGAAGACAGAAAGGTATGGCCAGTTGTGTAACTCTATTTGTAGTTATGTAACTCTATTTTGCGTTCTACCTTAGCACTTCAGTAATAAACGGGTCGCCAAGGTCGCTTGTTTCGATTCTTATCTCCGAGATATCATAAAGTCATCTCTGACCAGGAAGCAAACCGGTTTCCCAACTAACCGACAACTGTCCCAGAAAGGGGAGGATTGGTTAGATTTCTGTAGTTAAAGTTAATATTCAAAGCGAATTGTCAAATATTTTTTTTCTAAAATGCATGCAAAATAAATCCAAATTCACTTTATTGCCTTCCACTATTGACGTCTAACTCCCGAACATAAGACCCCACAGACTTGTACAACGAACGGTCGCACTCCTTCTGCCTAATAGCAAATAATGAAAAAAGCGTTTGGCCTATATTAAAAATAAATCAATCTACTTAAATATCTATACATGCATCACGTGTATCATCACGCTAAACTACGGTACATTATAACGCCGGTTAGCATAATAAGTAATAACAAAAGGCTTCTGAATAAAATGTGTGAAAACAGTATTAAAATCAAAATGCTTAAATACATATCGACCTATCCAAAGGAAGTCTCATCAAAAACCTTCAAGAACTATGGCCTTTCTTATTCTTTACACTAAATGGAATGGTAATAGCAGGCTTAAAAGGACCAATAGAATATTTAAAAGCAAACTAAGTGGAAAGGAATGTACCGACGGATAAATAAACCCACATTTAAGCCTTGTAATATTTTTTACTCGGCTTATAGTAGAAGAGCCGGCCTAACGACGACCTTCCCTCACTCTTTTTCCTAACGAAACATATACTGCATGAAAGAGCATGCATCAACAAACACAATGCACCAGGGTTGCCACCCCATATCCCGGCAAGGCTAGGGGTTGCCACGTTCTGAAGAGGTCACTAAAAAGGCTAATTTACCCTCATCCTTTTTCCTGACCGTTTTTACATAAGAATGAAGGCAATTGCATTACAAGCAAGATGGTATAGGGTTGCCTATCAAAAACCCGGCAAGGCCTAGGGTTGCCGCGATTTTAAAATCACTGCGTGACATTTTTTGTCATTTTGACCAATTTCTATTGTTTAGACGTTATTACTGCCATAGAAGAAAATGATCCTCATACGCAACTGGGTCAACCCTCATTACTAGATTTTTTTGAAAAATTTCATCCGCTTGTTTGGTTAGAAGCCCTCATCCTTTTTCCTGACCATTTATACATAAAAATGTAGGCAATCACATTGCCTACACGATGGCATAGGGTTGCCTATCAAAAACCCGGCAAGGCCTAGGGTTGCCGCGATTTTAAAATTACTGCGTGACATTTTTTGTCATTTTGACCAACTTCTATTATTCAGACGTTGTTACTGCCATAGAAGAAAATGATCCTCATACGGAACTGGGTCAACCCTCATTATTAGATTTTTTTGAAAAATGTCATTCGCTTGTTTGGTTAGAAGCCCTCATCCTTTTTCCTGACCGTTTTTACATAAGAATGAAGGCAATTGCATTACAAGCAAGATGGTAAAGGGTTGCCTATCAAAAACCCGGCAAGGCCTAGGGTTGCCGAGATTTGAAAATTCTTGCGTGACATTTTTTTGTCATTTTGACCAACTTCTATTGTTTAGACGTTATTACTGCCATAGAAGAAAATGATCCTCATACGGAACTGGGTCAACCCTCATTATTAGATTTTTTTGAAAAATGTCATTCGCTTGTTTGGTTAGAAGCCCTCATCCTTTTTCCTGACCATTTATACATAAAAATGTAGGCAATCACATTGCCTACACGATGGCATAGGGTTGCCTATCAAAAACCCGGCAAGGCCGAGGGTTGCCGCGATTTGAAAATTCTTGCGTGATATTTTTTGTCATTTTGACCAACTTCTGTTGTTCAGACGTTATTACTGCCATAGAAGAAAATGATCCTCATACGGAACTGGGTCAACCCTCATTATTAGATTTTTTTGAAAAATGTCATTCGCTTGTTTGGTTAGAAGCCCTCATCCTTTTTCCTGACCGTTTTTACATAAGAATGAAGGCAATCACATTGCCTACACGATGGCATAGGGTTGCCTATCAAAAACCCGGCAAGGCCTAGGGTTGCCGCGATTTTAAAATTACTGCGTGACATTTTTTGTCATTTTGACCAACTTCTATTGTTTAGACGTTATTACTGCCATAGAAGAAAATGATCCTCATACGCAACTGGGTCAACCCTCATTACTAGATTTTTTTGAAAAATTTCATTCGCTTGTTTGGTTAGAAGCCCTCATCCTTTTTCCTGACCGTTTTTACATAAGAATGAAGGCAATTGCATAACAAGCAAGATGGTATAGGGTTGCCTATCAAAAACCCGGCAAGGCCTAGGGTTGCCGAGATTTGAAAATTCTTGCGTGACATTTTTTGTCATTTTGACCTACTTCTATTGTTTAGACGTTATTACTGCCATAGAAGAAAATGATCCTCATACGCAACTGGGTCAACCCTCATTACTAGATTTTTTTGAAAAATTTCATTCGCTTGTTTGGTTAGAAGCCCTCATCCTTTTTCCTGACCATTTATACATAAAAATGTAGGCAATCACATTGCCTACACGATGGCATAGGGTTGCCTATCAAAAACCCGGCAAGGCCTAGGGTTGCCGCGATTTGAAAATTCTTGCGTGATATTTTTTGTCATTTTGACCAACTTCTGTTGTTCAGACGTTATTACTGCCATAGAAGAAAATGATCCTCATACGGAACTGGGTCAACCCTCATTATTAGATTTTTTTGAAAAATGTCATTCGCTTGTTTGGTTAGAAGCCCTCATCCTTTTTCCTGACCGTTTTTACATAAGAATGAAGGCAATCACATTGCCTACACGATGGCATAGGGTTGTTTATCAAAAACCCGGCAAGGCCTAGGGTTGCCGCGATTTTAAAATTACTGCGTGACATTTTTTGTCATTTTGACCAACTTCTATTGTTTAGACGTTATTACTGCCATAGAAGAAAATGATCCTCATACGCAACTGGGTCAACCCTCATTACTAGATTTTTTTGAAAAATTTCATCCGCTTGTTTGGTTAGAAGCCCTCATCCTTTTTCCTGACCATTTATACATAAAAATGTAGGCAATCACATTGCCTACACGATGGCATAGGGTTGCCTATCAAAAACCCGGCAAGGCCTAGGGTTGCCGCGATTTTAAAATTACTGCGTGATTTTTTGTCATTTTGACCAACTTCTATTGTTTAGACGTTATTACTGCCATAGAAGAAAATGATCCTCATACGCAACTGGGTCAACCCTCATTACTAGATTTTTTTGAAAAATTTCATCCGCTTGTTTGGTTAGAAGCCCTCATCCTTTTTCCTGACCATTTATACACGATGGCATAGGGTTGTTTATCAAAAACCCGGCAAGGCCTAGGGTTGCCGCGATTTTAAAATTACTGCGTGACATTTTTTGTCATTTTGACCAACTTCTATTGTTTAAACGTTATTACTGCCATAGAAGAAAATGATCCTTATACGCAACTGGGTCAACCCTCATTACTAGATTTTTTTGAAAAATTTCATTCGCTTGTTTGGTTAGAAGCCCTCATCCTTTTTCCTGACCATTTATACATAAAAATGAAGGCAATCACATTGCCTACACGATGGAACAGGGTTGTTTATCAAAAACCCGGCAAGGCCTAGGGTTGCCGCGATTTGAAAATTACTGCGTGACATTTTTTTTGTTATTTTGACCAATTTCTATTGTTTAGACGTTATTACTGCCATAGAACAAAATGATCGCCATACGGAACCGGGTCAACCCTCATTACTAGATTTTTTTGAAAAATTTCATTCGCTTGTTTGGTTAGAAGCCCTCATCCTTTTTCCTGACCATTTATACATAAAAATGAAGGCAATCACATTGCCTACACGATGGCATAGGGTTGTTTATCAAAAACCCGGCAAGGCCTAGGGTTGCCGCGATTTGAAAATTCTTGCGTGATATTTTTTGTCATTTTGACCAACTTCTGTTGTTCAGACGTTATTACTGCCATAGAAGAAAATGATCCTCATACGGAACTGGGTCAACCCTCATTATTAGATTTTTTTGAAAAATGTCATTCGCTTGTTTGGTTAGAAGCCCGCATCCTTTTTCCTGACCGTTTTTACATAAGAATGAAGGCAATCACATTGCCTACACGATGGAATAGAGTTGTTTATCAAAAACCCGGCAAGGCCTAGGGTTGCCGCGATTTGAAAATTACTGCGTGACATTTTTTTTGTTATTTTGACCAACTTCTATTGTTTAAACGTTATTACTGCCATAGAAGAAAATGATCCTTATACGCAACTGGGTCAACCCTCATTACTAGATTTTTTTGAAAAATTTCATTCGCTTGTTTGGTTAGAAGCCCTCATCCTTTTTCGTGACCATTTATACATAAAAATGTAGGCAATCACATTGCCTACACGATGGCATAGGGTTGTTTATCAAAAACCCGGCAAGGCCTAGGGTTGCCGCGATTTTAAAATTACTGCGTGACATTTTTTGTCATTTTGACCAACTTCTATTGTTTAGACGTTATTACTGCCATAGAACAAAATGATCTTCATATGCCAGTTGCCTCATTGCCAGATTTTTTTGAAAAATTAAATTTTAACCACTTATTGTGTTTTTTGGCAAAGAGTTGCCTACCAAAACTCTTAATTTGTGTTTTAGTTCGGAACAAATGTTAAGAATTAAGATATTAGAAATTGGCCCGTCTAGGTCCTGGGCCAAAGAGCGTAGAGTAGGCTGCGCGTTATACCTTTAACTTCTGGCCCAGGCTTAGTTTCAGTAGTTCGGTGATTTTAGTCCGGTTCAAACAAATATATATGAGTCGGACTAAAATCTCCGAACTACTGAAACTAGGCCCTGGCCCATCATCTGCGACCGAATAGTGTCTACATTTCGATGCTGACCCACCACTTACAACCGATGAATGTAGGGAGTAATTGGGGTTTCTGGACCATCATTATTGTAGACGGACGCTTACTACGACTAAGCATACACACACGACCCTCTTAAAATTTTTAAAGATAAGTTGTTGTTTAGTTTAAAATTAAGTAAGTTAGTTAAAATATATAATCTTTGTATTTATAATCCGTAAGCGACGTAGCAAACCGGGTAAGTGAACTGAAGTGGCAATGAGCAGGCCACATAGCTCGTAGAACCGATGGCCATTTCATTCATACAATGCAATGAACTTCTGATGAGAAGAAACACCGGAAGAAACTCAACAGTTTCTATTTTCAAAAAACATTTAGTATTACAACAATTGTGACATGATTAAATTAAAGGCCGAGCCACACCGGCTGCGTGTGCACGCACTGTACGCTGCAGCTCCTTGACTTTGAGCGTGACTAGCCGCCATTTTGAAAAACATTCATACTATACAACGCGTACGCCACGCGCACGCAGACGTGTACGCAGCCGGTGTGGCTCGGCCTTTATAGTCTTGTCAAGTTAGAGTACGCGCACATTTGGGCGCATACCACGACCAAAGCTCTACGAGTGATTGGGATGTGCAGCTGCAGATCAGCATACGGAAAGACGTGGGGTCTTGAAGTACTTAGATGGATCTATACCATGATGGTTAGACCCATCATTTTGTACGGCAGCCTAGTCTGCTGGCCGAGGACGTTGAAGGGCACATGCAGAGACGCCTTGACGAAAGTACAGAGAACGGCATGCATGGCTCTAACAGGGGCGTTCAGAACCACGCCAACGGCGGCAATGGAGGTAATGCTAAACCTACCCCCGCTACATATAGAGATTCAGTCAGAGGCGCGCAAATTCCTTCACAGACTGAAAACAATGGGTCTGTGGAGCTATTGCGCGCCTAAAACGAAACACACAAACATGGAAACAAACGATTTCCTAGATCGAATAACGGCCATGGGCGGCGATAAGATGCTGCCAAGGCACATATTCCGAAGGAACTTCCAAGTTCGAATATCACCAAGGGCCGAATGGGCTGAAGGTCGCACATCGCCAACCGAGGATAACAATGACAACATATGGTACACAGACGGATCCAAAATGGACTCCGGCACGGGAACAGGCATTCATGCAATAGACTACAATGTCAGTATTAAGATGGGAGGTTATGCTACTGTCTTCCTTATAGGATCACTCGTGTGTCTGTCTATCTGTCTGTCACAGCTAATTTGTTCCGAAAGTACTTGACCGGTTCAGTTGAAATTTGGTACATATATTAAGTTTAGGGTCGATTTCAGGCGTTTTTCTAGCGTTTTTTGTAACTTCATTAGTGTCACTGGAGTTTTACCGTGAAGGACTATCGAGTGACGACAACTTTTGATGAAATCATGTGTAGCCTCGATACCGTCTATCGTTTATAGTAAAAGTTAACTGTGATCACCACCGCTTGCTGGTATATTTGCTGAAACACGAATGAAAAGAACCGCCGCGGTCGAAACGCTCTGAAATCGACCCTTTAATGACCCAAACATGGACGGGTTACGAAATATATGAATTTAAATCATGGGGGCCACTTTTTAGGGGACAATTAGAAAATTAAAAAAAAGGTAGCAAAACCATATCGTGTAGGGCATGCAATACCGGTTTTATTTGTACGGGCCAGTACCGAAAGACCAGTTTTTCGTGCGACATATTAAATGAAAGGGCTCTTTGCGAGTATCTCAAATTTATTTTTATTAAAACTGTTAAATTAAAGTTATTTATGGAAATAGGCAAAACTTGACCATCCCCCCTTATCTCCGAAACTGTTGGAACTATAATTTCGAAAGGGAAGGAAAACCTATAAAAAGCCTGTGCAATTAAGTAAAATTGTTTTGAACTTACGGAACCCTCTCCACGTGAGTCTAACTCGCAGTTGTCCGGTCTTTTTAAAAAGAGGGTCGTGAGTCTATCCTTAGTCGTATTTAGCGTTCGTCTACAATAATGATGGTCCAGAACCTCCAGTTACTCCCTACATCCCAAACAAGCGAATGAATTTTTTCAAAAAAATCTGGCAATGAGGGTTGACCCAGTTGCGCATGGGGATCTTTTTCTTCTATGGCAGTAATAACGTCTAAACAATAGAAGTTGGTCAAAATGACAAAAAATGTCACGCAGTAATTTTAAAATCGCGGCAACCCTAGGCCTTGCCGGGTTTTTGATAAACAACCCTATGCCATCGTGTAGGCAATGTGATTGCCTACATTTTTATGTATAAATGGTCAGGAAAAAGGATGAGGGCTTCTTACCAAACAAGCGAATGAAATTTTTCAAAAAAATCTAGTAATGAGGGTTGACCCAGTTGCGTATAAGGATCATTTTCTTCTATGGCAGTAATAACGTCTAAACAATAGAAGTAGGTCAAAATGACAAAAAATGTCACGCAAGAATTTTCAAATCTCGGCAACCCTAGGCCTTGTCGGGTTTTTGATAGGCAACCCTATACCATCTTGCTTGTAATGCAATTGCCTTCATTCTTATGTAAAAACGGTCAGGAAAAAGGATGAGGGCTTCTAACCAAACAAGCGAATCAAATTTTTCAAAAAAATCTAGTAATGAGGGTTGACCCAGTTGCGTATGAGGATCATTTTCTTCTATGGCAGTAATAACGTCTAAACAATAGAAGTAGGTCAAAATGACAAAAAATGTCACGCAAGAATTTTCAAATCTCGGCAACCCTAGGCCTTGCCGGGTTTTTGATAGGCAACCCTATACCATCTTGCTTGTTATGCAATTGCCTTCATTCTTATGTAAAAACGGTCAGGAAAAAGGATGAGGGCTTCTAACCAAAGCGAATGAAATTTTTCAAAAAAATCTAGTAATGAGGGTTGACCCAGTTGCGTATGAGGATCATTTTCTTCTATGGCAGTAATAACGTCTAAACAATAGAAGTTGGTCAAAATGACAAAAAATGTCACGCAGTAATTTTAAAATCGCGGCAACCCTAGGCCTTGCCGGGTTTTTGATAGGCAACCCTATGCCATCGTGTAGGCAATGTGATTGCCTACATTTTTATGTATAAATGGTCAGGAAAAAGGATGAGGGCTTCTAACCAAACAAGCGAATGACATTTTTCAAAAAAATCTAGTAATGAGGGTTAACCCAGTTGCGTATGAGGATCATTTTCTTCTATGGCAGTAATAACGTCTAAGCAATAGAAGTTGGTCAAAATGACAAAAAATGTCACGCAGTAATTTTAAAATCGCGGCAACCCTAGGCCTTGCCGGGTTTTTGATAGGCAACCCTATGCCATCGTGTAGGCAATGTGATTGCCTTCATTCTTATGTATAAATGGTCAGGAAAAAGGATGAGGGCTTCTAACCAAACAAGCGAATGAAATTTTTCAAAAAAATCTAGTAATGAGGGTTGACGCAGTTGCGTATGAGGATCATTTTCTTCTATGGCAGTAATAACGTCTAAACAATAAAAGTAGGTCAAAATGACAAAAAATGTCACGCAAGAATTTTCAAATCTCGGCAACCCTAGGCCTTGCCGGGTTTTTGATAGGCAACCCTATACCATCTTGCTTGTAATGCAATTGCCTTCATTTTTATGTAAAAACGGTCAGGAAAAAGGATGAGGGCTTCTAACCAAACAAGCGAATGAAATTTTTCAAAAAAATCTAGTAATGAGGGTTGACCCAGTTGCGTATGAGGATCATTTTCTTCTATGGCAGTAATAACGTCTAAACAATAGAAGTTGGTCAAAATGACAAAAAATGTCACGCAGTAATTTTAAAATCGCGGCAACCCTAGGCCTTGCCGGGTTTTTGATAGGCAACCCTATGCCATCGTGTAGGCAATATGATTGCCTACATTTTTATGTATAAATGGTCAGGAAAAAGGATGAGGGCTTCTAACCAAACAAGCGAATGACATTTTTCAAAAAAATCTAGTAATGAGGGTTGACCCAGTTGCGTATGAGGATCATTTTCTTCTATGGCAGTAATAACGTCCAAGCAATAAAAGTTGGTCAAAATGACAAAAAATGTCACGCAGTAATTTTAAAATCGCGGCAACCCTAGGCCTTGGCGGGTTTTTGATAGGCAACCCTATGCCATCGTGTAGGCAATGTGATTGCCTTCATTCTTATGTATAAATGGTCAGGAAAAAGGATGAGGGCTTCTAACCAAACAAGCGAATGAAATTTTTCAAAAAAATCTAGTAATGAGGGTTGACCCAGTTGCGTATGAGGATCATTTTCTTCTATGGCAGTAATGACGTCTAAACAATATAAGTTGGTCAAAATGACAAAAAATGTCACGCAAGAATTTTCAAATCGCGGCAACCCTAGGCCTTGTCGGGTTTTTGATAGGCAACCCTTTACCATCTTGCTTGTAATGCAATTGCCTTCATTCTTATGTAAAAACGGTCAGGAAAAAGGATGAGGGCTTCTATTCTAACCAAACAAGCGAATGACATTTTTCAAAAAAATCTAATAATGAGGGTTGACCCAGTTCCGTATGAGGATCATTTTCTGCTATGGCAGTAACAACGTCTGAATAATAGAAGTTGGTCAAAATGACAAAATATGTCACGCAAAAATTTTCAAATCGCGGCAACCCTAGGCCTTGCCGGGTTTTTGATAGGCAACCCTTTACCATCTTGCTTGTAATGCAATTGCCTTCATTCTTATGTAAAAACGGTCAGGAAAAAGGATGAGGGCTTCTAACCAAACAAGCGAATGAAATTTTTCAAAAAAATCTAGTAATGAGGGTTGACCCAGTTGCGTATGAGGATCATTTTCTTCTATGGCAGTAATGACGTCTAAACAATAGAAGTTGGTCAAAATGACAAAAAATGTCACGCAAGAATTTTCAAATCGCGGCAACCCTAGGCCTTGTCGGGTTTTTGATAGGCAACCCTTTACCATCTTGCTTGTAATGCAATTGCCTTCATTCTTATGTAAAAACGGTCAGGAAAAAGGATGAGGGCTTCTATTCTAACCAAACAAGCGAATGACATTTTTCAAAAAAATCTAATAATGAGGGTTGACCCAGTTCCGTATGAGGATCATTTTCTGCTATGGCAGTAACAACGTCTGAATAATAGAAGTTGGTCAAAATGACAAAATATGTCACGCAAAAATTTTCAAATCGCGGCAACCCTAGGCCTTGCCGGGTTTTTGATAGGCAACCCTTTAACATCTTGCTTGTAATGCAATTGCCTTCATTCTTATGTAAAAACGGTCAGGAAAAAGGATGAGGGCTTCTAACCAAACAAGCGAATGAATTTTTTCAAAAAAATCTGGCAATGAGGGTTGACCCAGTTGCGCATGGGGATCTTTTTCTTCTATGGCAGTAATAACGTCTAAACAATAGAAGTTGGTCAAAATGACAAAAAATGTCACGCAAGAATTTTCAAATCGCGGCAACCCTAGGCCTTGCCGGGTTTTTGATAGGCAACCCTATACCATCTTGCTTGTAATGCAATTGCCTTCATTCTTATGTAAAAACGGTCAGGAAAAAGGATGAGGGCTTCTAACCAAACAAGCGAATGACATTTTTCAAAAAAATCTAATAATGAGGGTTGACCCAGTTCCGTATGAGGATCATTTTCTGCTATGGCAGTAACAACGTCTGAATAATAGAAGTTGGTCAAAATGACAAAATATGTCACGCAAGAATTTTCAAATCGCGGCAACCCTAGGCCTTGCCGGGTTTTTGATAGGCAACCCTTTACCATCTTGCTTGTAATGCAATTGCCTTCATTCTTATGTAAAAACGGTCAGGAAAAAGGATGAGGGCTTCTAACCAAACAAGCGAATCAAATTTTTCAAAAAAATCTAGTAATGAGGGTTGACCCAGTTGCGTATGAGGATCATTTTCTTCTATGGCAGTAACAACGTCTGAACAATAGAAGTTGGTCAAAATGACAAAAAAATTCACGCAGTAATTTTAAAATCGCGGCAACCCTAGGCCTTGCCGGGTTTTTGATAGGCAACCCTATGCCATCGTGTAGGCAATGTGATTGCCTACATTTTTATGTATAAATGGTCAGGAAAAAGGATGAGGGCTTCTAACCAAACAAGCGAATGACATTTTTCAAAAAAATCTAATAATGAGGGTTGACCCAGTTCCGTATGAGGATCATTTTCTTCTATGGCAGTAACAACGTCTGAATAATAGAAGTTGGTCAAAATGACAAAAAATGTCACGCAAGAATTTTCAAATCGCGGCAACCCTAGGCCTTGCCGGGTTTTTGATAGGCAACCCTTTACCATCTTGCTTGTAATGCAATTGCCTTCATTCTTATGTAAAAACGGTCAGGAAAAAGGATGAGGGTAAATTAGCCTTTTTAGTGACCTCTTCAGAACGTGGCAACCCCTAGCCTTGCCGGGATATGGGGTGGCAACCCTGGTGCATTGTGTTTGTTGATGCATGCTCTTTCATGCAGTATATGTTTCGTTAGGAAAAAGAGTGAGGGAAGGTCGTCGTTAGGCCGGCTCTTCTACTATTACTGAAGTGGAAGAAATCGGACCGAGGCGACGAAATGAAATAGCTGAAAGATAAATACAACTTTGACCCCAAAATAATGTAAATTAGAGGTGACAAGCCGACTCAGGTTATTGGCATTTGTTCTTACGATTAATGTTTAGATTTGTTTAGTGTTGAATATAGAGAAAAAAACCGGATAAGTGCAAGTGGGATTCGTCGACCTAATCTATACATTAAATAAAGACTATATTTTTTGTGGTATAAATGTTTTGCGAAAATGATGGTCAGCGACGGAGGGTACAAATGTATAGTTTTCAGATTTTTCGCTATAATTGTAGTAGGTATAAGACGGTACCTATTAATTGCCAAATTTCATAGTTCTATACTCTATCCTGTTAGGTATTTACATAAAGGTAAACAAAAAAACTACGTGACTCGGCTCGTTCAGCCAATCAAAGTAACGTTTTGTATCTGTGGCGCAATACTAGCCTATAAAATTTGGTTTCCTTGAAAGTGTCGAAATATACGTTTTTGCGACATAAACGGCCATATCTTTTTTTTTACGTTAACTTAGAAGTTTGATTTGTTCGCAGCTTCAAGGAACCGTGAACCGTAGCCTATATGGTTTTATTTTCAACTCGATACTTTCACGCGTTCTCGAGATAAAGGGTCTTGAAACACAGACAGACGGACGGATGGATGGATACACGGACAACAAAGTGATCTTATATGGGTTCCGTTTTTTCCTTTTGAGGTAGGGAACCCTAATAACGAGCGGTGTACCGTAGTGTCACCGGCATTCATATTTATGACTTGTGGACCCGCACGCAGCTTCGATCGCAGAGGTGAAATAAATTGTTTTGCTCCGGCTTAGTCGGATAAAAGTCGGGGTCATAATCTACCTTTATACTAAATTTCATGCAAATCGGTCCGGTAGTTTTTACGTGATAAGCGTGTCACACACTAAGCAGATACGATAAGATATCTGTATCTGAACGCATATCGGTCAATATCGCTCCCTATACAATTCAATGAGCTAACTCACACAGCGCAGATAACTTATATTTTATCGTGAAGTATCTGTGGGCACCGACCTATATCGTAAGATGGCAAAGATATTATCTGCGTATATAAATTGATCTGTGTATAATATGCTGCCGATATAAATATGGTATAGTATTTTATCTGCAGATCATCAGTTCAGTTTGAAGGATTTAGACTGAATATACCGTCTCGTATATTATCGTATCTGCGTAGTGTGTGATAGTTTCAGATCATTCAGTTATTTTCCGCAGATAAAATATTATCGTATCTGCGTAGTGTGTGACACGCTATACGCGTACAAACAAACAAATCGACAAAAAATTCAACAACTATTTAATTACATTCTATTGCTTATTTTTAACAGTCCCCAGTTATTTTTTTGGGAAAATCTTTAATGTACAAACACAGTCTTTCTACGATACTATTATATCTATAGATTATAGGTTCCCAAAGTGGTCCCGGCCGCCCAGTGGGCGTTGAGGATTCCCAGAGCGGTAGGAACCTTGGCGGAAATTGGGGGGCGATAATGCTATCCAGGGGGCGCTATCGCTTTTCAATATAAAACTTAAATCAAAATATCAAGTACAGTATAAATAGATTTATATGTATATGATTAATTGGGTTGTAGCATAAAATAAAATACTCATATTGCGATATAATTCAATTAGTCGTAACAAGTTCTAAATCTATTTCCGACTAGCTCACTCGATGGTCAAGATTCCTAAATGTTCAATAGGTTCGAAAATCTCTTTGTCAAATTGTACAAAAGTCAAAAAGTATTTTTGACAATATTAAATCAAAGTCTTTTATGCGTTTTGGCATTTGTACCAAAATTACCTGTTACCCTAATATCTAAGGCCCCGGGCTAATAAACCGAACTACTGAAACTAGGCCAATATACCAGCGTCAACCCACTTTCTGTGACTACAAAGGAGTCCACTCGGCATGGTGTCAAGTCACATTCTGTGAGTCCTTTTCCACAAAATGAATTTGTTCTTTATTTTCTCTTTGTTATAATGTATCTGTGTGTATTTGTAGGCGAAATACTTAAACGTTAATTGAATCATTCACGTAAACATAATCAACAGAGCCAATAATCTCTTGGAAAATTGCTGTTATCAGGACTATTATCTAGACTTATTTTTAGACAAACAACATTAGTATAAAGGTAAGGACCCCTCTTAGGCTAATAAAAATAAGTTCCTGTCAAAAAATGTGTGATACTATACAGCACGACCACAGACGATTTTGTTATTTCTTTTGCGGTACATATTCACGAAAAAAAATGTACTATTTTGTACTAATCATTAAAAAATTTGTACTCGTACGGTTTCGGAGTTGTGAGATAGAGGTTGTGGTCGTGCTAGGTAGATGCTACCTGGCACGACCACACTGAGATCGAGGTTAGTTTGATAGTCGAAATAAATGTACTGAAATTGTACTATTTTGTACCGAGTATAAAATAATTGTACCGCTTGCCAATTTAAAAAAAAATACCTTTTTGGTTCGCGGAGTACAGCAGACGGAAATGAAAGCGGTACAAATTCACGAAAAAAAATGTACTTTTATGTACTCTTCATTAAAAAGTAATAACTCATACGGTTTCGGCAGTGTGACACAAAAGGTGGGGGTCGTGCTAGGTAGATGCTACCTGGCACGACCACACTGCCATTGAGGTTAGTTTGATAGTGAAAATAAATGTACTGAAATTGTACTATTTTGTACCGTACATAAAATAATTGTACCTCTTTTCTGTAAAAAAAAAATGTCCCTCAATGGTTCGCGGAATACAGCCGACGCAAAAGAATGAGGTACAAATTCATGAAAAAAAATGTACTTTTAGGTACTTGTAATCAAAAAGTAATTACTCATACAGTTTCGGCAGTGTGACACTAAAGGTTGGTTAAGGTTGGGTCGTGCTAGGTAGATAGATGGTTCCTGGCTCGAATACGCTGATATCGAGGTGAGTTTGATGGTCAAAATAAATATATTGGTAAAATGGTAAAAAAGAACCCTTATGGTGCGACTCTGTCAGTCTGTCCGTCTGTCACAGCAAGATATCTCAGGATATACTGATGCTATCGACTTGATATTTGGAATAGTGTTAAAAATTGCTAACCCGAGCCTATTGGATGAAACCAAAACCTTATACCTTTTTTTTTTTAAAGGGGACTGAAATGTTATGTCGAAATTCAAAAGTAGAGCTATTATATCGAGTGGGATATCAAATGAAAGGGCTTAATGTGTATAGGTAGATTCTAAAACCGTTTTTATTTTTTTTTCTTCAGCATGTAGTTTGTTATTTAAGACAAAAAAAGTTAAAAAAATACATTCCCCACTATTATCTCCGAAGTGAGCAGAAAAATCTGTAATAATTACTGATTATTAATATCATCCTATACATTACAGGAAATATAAATCGGTTTTCCTAATTTGCACCGTTTTTTTTTTATTTGTAAAAATCAAAACTCATACTTATTTGCTCCTACTAAACTAATCGCCATTCAGTTCTTCTTGAACTATTCACTTATCTACTAACGAGTTTGTACGGAACCCTCGGTGCGCGAGTCTGACTCGCACTTGACCTATTTTTAGTAATTGCAGAGGTTTTTGCCATAGCACTGTTACATTTGATGTCCTATAGTACCTAGTGTAGACTGTAGCCACAATTTGAGCACATTTATTTTGTATTATTCTGGTCATTCGATTAAACTCTATGAAAGTGTGGTTGTGCCAAGAACCATCTCCCTAGCACAGTGACCACAATCTTTTGTCACTATGCCGAAATCGTATGAATATTGGTTTTTTTAATGAAGAGTGCATAAAAATACTTTTTTTCATAAATTTTTACATCTTTCTTTAGCGTCGGTCGATTCCGCGATCCATTGAAGTATTTTTTTCTTAACTGCGAAGAATTACTATTATTTAATGCAAAGTGCTTAATAGTAAAGTCGAGTTCATAAATATATGAGCATTTCCTAGGCTTCAATAATAAATGTACATGGACCGGGACATATTCATCTGAACAGATTTCTCAATCAAAAATATATACATGTTTTACCTGCCGTATTTATCTGAGCAAGCTTCTCAATATAATATGTAAGCAACTGAAAATTGATAAAATATCTGTACTACGATTTTTCAAAATTATCTAAACAAGTGGAAATATAATAAATATCTGCACAAGGGTTTTTTTGTGGTTTTTTCAATTATTTGTAAACAGGTCGTGGCGCATAAATTTCTGTACTGACGTATTCCAAATGTATGTGAACAATTAGAAGCTCGTAAATATCTGTACAAACAAAACATTTCAGCTTTTCAGTAGAAATAAATAAATTGGTCAGGTCAATGAATGCGTAGTATGGAGTATTTGTTATTTTGGAAGATACATTTATAGAGGTATATTTATCTATTTAATTCTCTTTTTAAAGAATGTTATTTAGGAGGTTTTTAAATAGGTTGTGAGTAAGTTAAGATGAGGAGATTATTACAAGTAGTATCCCACGCAGGCGAAGCTACAGGCACAACACAGGCAGGCAGCCTGCCCCACGCCCGTATTAACGTCGAGTTCATCATTATCTGAGCTTGGAATACGTCAGTACAGATATTTATGCACCACAACCTGTTTACAAGTAATTGAAAACCCTTGTGCAGATATTTATTATATTTCCACTTGTTTAGATAATCTTGAAAAATCGTAGTACAGATATTTTATCAATTTTCAGTTGCTTACATATTATTGAGAAGCTTGCTCAGATGAATATGGCAGGTAAAACGTGTATATATTATTGATTGATAAATCTGTTCAGATGAATATGTACCGGTAAATGTACATTTATTATTGAAGCCTAGGAAATGCTCATATATTTATGAACTCAACTGTACAAATAGAATACATTTATTTTGACCATCAAACTCACCTCGATATCAGCGTATTCGAGCCAGGAACCATCTATCTACCTAGCACGACCCAACCTTAACCAACCTTTAGTGTCACACTGCCGAAACTGTATGAGTAATTACTTTTTGATTACAAGTACCTAAAAGTACATTTTTTTTCATGAATTTGTACCTCATTCTTTTGCGTCGGCTGTACTCCGCGAACCATTGAGGGACATTTTTTTTTTACAGAAAAGAGGTACAATTATTTTATGTACGGTACAAAATAGTACAATTTCAGTATATTTATTTTCACTATCAAACTAACCTCAATGGCAGTGTGGTCGTGCCAGGTAGCATCTACCTAGCACGACCCCCACCTTTTGTGTCACACTGCCGAAACCGTATGAGTTATTACTTTTTAATGAAGAGTACATAAAAGTACATTTTTTTTCGTGAATTTGTACCGCTTTCATTTCCGTCTGCTGTACTCCGCGAACCAAAAAGGTAATTTTTTTTAAATTGGCAAGCGGTACAATTATTTTATACTCGGTACAAAATAGTACAATTTCAGTACATTTATTTCGACTATCAAACTAACCTCGATCTCAGTGTGGTCGTGCCAGGTAGCATCTACCTAGCACGACCACAACCTCTATCTCACAACTCCGAAACCGTACGAGTACAAATTTTTTAATGATTAGTACAAAATAGTACATTTTTTTTCGTGAATATGTACCGCAAAAGAAATAACAAAATCGTCTATGGGCGCACACTATGAAAATGAATAAATAATTCGTGCGCGGTGTACGCGCCCGATCGATGCAGTGTGCGCCGACTTGAAGAAACCGGTCGGACGGGGCGAGGCGCGCAGGCGCATGACGCGGGCCGCCGCGCCGCGCCGACAGAGCGACTCAGACTATCTTGGAGCACGCACGTACCACTTTGTCTCAGCGCCGCCGCGCCATTTCATACGCGAACTTCATTTTAATAATTGTATCGCTTCCTTTTTCCATCTTATCACTTTTGTATCGTTTATCTTTCGTTTCTATTATATTAATTGTAAATTCTACTGTCTACGTGTTTCCTTCAGACGCCTACAACCTTCTGTGGAGTTAATAGCGAAACAAACCAAACTATAACGCTATACTGGTGACCCGCGCGTACAAAGAACAAAGAAGGATGCCTAACGACAGCGAGCAAGGTGGATCCGCGCCGTCACAGCTGCGCACAACGGCCGCGGATGACGATGCAAAAACCGTTTTTCGTGTTGGCGTGAAGATACCGCCATTTTGGCCGGAGGATGCTGCATTATGGTTTGCCCAATTAGAAGGTCAGTTCTGCATTTCTAATATTACTGCCGACGCTACTAAATTTCACCACGTAGTTTCTCAGCTCGATTATAACATAGCCGCTGAGGTAAAAGATATTATTATTTCGCCACCCGCTACAGATAAATACCTCAAGCTTAAAACCCAGCTAATTAATCGCTTGTCACAGTCACGTGACCAAAGGCTAAAGCAGCTATTTATGCACGAGGAGCTTGGCGATAGGAAGCCTTCACAATTATTGCGTCATATGCAATCGCAAGCTGGTACCACCAACGATCCTAACGATTTTATCCGCACTATGTGGATTAGCAGGCTTCCAACTAATATACAAACCATACTTGCTTGTCAGGAGGAATCCCCGTTGGACGTGTTAGCAAAATTGGCGGACAGAGTGCACGAGGTCGTGTCTCCGCTGGCTCCAGCATCGCACGTCGCGGCTACCAGCTGTCGGATGACGTCGCACGGTACAAGCGCGACGCAAGGAAGCAGCGCACTAGAAAGGCAAGTAGCAGAACTGACCAAGCAGGTGGCATCATTAATGGCAGGCCGTTCGAGGCAGCATAGTCGCTCACGCAGCAAGCAGCGTGGAAAGTACCGCAGTCACTCACGTTCCCGCTCCCGCTCAGGCAAGGAGAACCCGAACTATTGCTGGTATCATAATAATTTTGGCGCGAAGGCAAAGAAATGCGAAACTCCCTGCACCTACAAGCTGGAAAACACCAACGGCAGTCGCTAATGGCGGTAAACGACTGTCCCCAATCATCTGGCCGCCTCTTCATCACCGACCTGCATTCCAAGGTACAGTTTCTGGTAGATACGGGATCAGACCTGTGCGTTTACCCAAGGTCAGCCATTAGAGAACGCCGGAAAAAATCAGACTACGAGCTGTGTGCTGCAAATGGCTCGGTAATTCCTACTTATGGAACAATACACCTGGAACTGAACTTAGGACTCCGTCGCGCGTACTCCTGGAACTTCGTCATAGCTGACGTAACGAAACCCATAGTAGGCGTAGACTTCCTGAGCTTCTACAACCTCTTGGTAGATTGCAGACGTCGTCGACTCATCGATGGTCTCACTGCCCTCTCCGTCCAGGTGCCACACATCAAATCAACCGAAACCATATCATCAGTCAAAGCTGTATCAGGTGATAGCAGGTACCACGACACCCTGAAGCGATACCCAGACATCACTAGACCTGCAGGTAAGCCTGGCCAGCCTAAGCACACAACTGTCCATCACATCAGGACAACACCTGGACCACCTGTAACCAGCCGCCCTCGTCGTTTGGCACCAGATCGCCTACAGATAGCCAAAAAGGAGTTCGAAGCAATGCTCCAGTGCGGTACTGCTCGTAGGTCCGAAAGCCCATGGTCTTCTGCTCTTCACCTGGCACAAAAGAAGGACGCTGGATGGAGGCCATGCGGCGACTACAGAGCTCTGAATGCGAGAACGATTCCAGACTGCTACCCACTGCGACACATTCAGGACTTCTCGTACCAGCTGGCAGGTACCCAGGTCTATTCTAAGATCGATCTCATCAAGGCCTACAATCAGATCCCTGTCTTCGGAGATGACGTTCCGAAGACTGCTATTACCACTCCATTCGGTCTCTTCGAGTTCCCTTTTATGGCCTTCGGACTGCGTAATGCTGGACAGACGTTCCAGCGGTTCATAGACGAGGTGCTAAAAGGTTTAGACTTCTGCTTTGGTTACGTAGACGACATACTCGTATTTTCGCGCACAGATGACGAACACCTGGAACACCTGGAAACAGTATTCAAGCGTCTTAGTGAGTTTGGAGTGCTGGTAAACCCTTCTAAATGCGTTTTTGGGCAAACAGAAGTCACGTTCCTGGGTTACAAGGTCTCTTCAGCTGGAATTCAGCCTATACCAGAGAAGGTGCAAGCAATTATGGAATTTCCAGCTCCTAAAACAGTAAGGGAACTGCGCCGGTTTCTGGGTATGTCAAATTTTTATCGCCGTTTTATACCAGGTGCTGCCCAGATCCAGGCCTCACTCAATGCTCTACTGTGTGGTCCCAAGATGAGAGGTACACAACCAGTCACACTATCACCAGAACAGCTGAAGGACTTCGAAGAATGTAAGGCAAGTCTTTCTAAAGCCACATTACTCGCTCATCCCGATATGGACGCCGAACTGTCAATTTACACAGACGCATCAAACACCGGAATCGGTGCTGTACTGCAACAGCGTAAAAATGATTCGTGGCAACCCTTGGCATTTTTCTCTCGTAAGCTCAGCTCATCCCAGTCCAAATATAGCCCTTACGATCGAGAACTTTTGGCTGTTTACGAAGCCATTAAGTACTTTCGCTATATGGTAGAGGCGAGACACTTTACAGTACACACCGACCACAAACCCCTCACGCACGCCTACAGCACCCCTCGAGATAAATGTTCACCACGGCAATACAGATATCTCGATTTTATTGCGCAATTTACAACCGACATCAAATATGTTCCAGGGCAAGAGAACGTCGTGGCTGACACCATGTCTCGCGTGGAAGAGATAGTGTCTCCCGTCAACTACCCAGCCCTTGCGCGTGATCAACAAGGCGACAACGAGCTACTGGAACTACTACAGAAGGGTACTAACTTGAAACTGGAAAAGGTCAGAATCCCAGGTAGTAACCAGCAACTATATTGCGACACATCAACTGGAACACAAAGGCCGTACGTGACCAGCAACTTCCGCCGACAGGTATTCGAGGCACTTCACAACCTCAGCCATCCAGGTGCATCTGCAACAGTCAGGTTGGTCACGCAACGTTTTGTATGGTCAGGCATACGCAAGGATTGCCGCCGATGGGCTAAAGAATGCAACCAGTGTCAGAGCAGCAAAATCACACGTCACACATCAGCTCCACTGTCATCCATCACCACACCATCATCAAGATTCCAGCATGTCCACATAGATTTGATCGGGCCATTACCCCACTCGCACGGACACAGGTATTGTCTCACAGCAATCGACAGATTTACTCGTTGGCCTGAGGCATACCCCCTAGCAGACATCAGCGCTGAATCCTGTGCAATGGCATTCGTATCCGGCTGGATCTCCAGGTTTGGTTGTCCAGAACACGTGACAACAGATCGCGGAACACAGTTCGAGTCCAGACTGTTCAAAAGCATCGCAGACATTATGGGTACCAAACATCACACAACCACTGCCTACCACCCAGCCGCCAACGGCATGATAGAGAGGCTACACCGACAGCTGAAGGCAGCCATCATGTGCCACAACAACAGCAGTTGGTCAGAGACGCTACCCATGGTACTATTAGGTATACGAACAGCCTGGAAGGAGGACATTAAGGCAACAGCAGCCGAGTTGGTATATGGCGAAGCACTACGGTTGCCGGGCGAGTTCGTAAGCCCTAGAGATAACGCAACATCAGATGACGTTACAGATTACGCGTCACGGCTACGTACCCAGATGGTCAAGTTATCGCCGTGTCAACCAAAGTGGCACAATACCAAAACTTTCTTTGTCCCCAGGAAACTCGCCACCGCAACCCACGTCTTTCTGCGAAAAGGACAGGCTCGCAGGTCGCTCGAGCCCCCCTACTCCGGCCCGTACAAGGTCATCACCCGGGCGGACAAAACCTTCGACATCGAGGTACACGGCAAGGTCATCACCGTGTCCATCGACCGGCTCAAGCCGGCCTTCTCCGTCAGCGAGGAGGCACCTCCAGCACCACCCAGGGTGCCACCACCAGCACCACCAGCACCAACGAGCCAGCCAAGGTTTACGCGCAGCGGACGACGAGTCAACTTCCCTGACTATTATCACTGTCGACCGTAGCACCGGTCTCGGCAGGGGAGTAGTATGGGCGCACACTATGAAAATGAATAAATAATTCGTGCGCGGTGTACGCGCCCGATCGATGCAGTGTGCGCCGACTTGAAGAAACCGGTCGGACGGGGCGAGGCGCGCAGGCGCATGACGCGGGCCGCCGCGCCGCGCCGACAGAGCGACTCAGACTATCTTGGAGCACGCACGTACCACTTTGTCTCAGCGCCGCCGCGCCATTTCATACGCGAACTTCATTTTAATAATTGTATCGCTTCCTTTTTCCATCTTATCACTTTTGTATCGTTTATCTTTCGTTTCTATTATATTAATTGTAAATTCTACTGTCTACGTGTTTCCTTCAGACGCCTACAACCTTCTGTGGAGTTAATAGCGAAACAAACCAAACTATAACGCTATAGTCCGTGGTCGTGCTGTATAGTATCACACCAAAAAATGCATTTGTGAGAAAAGTATTTTATTGCTAACTGTACCTTTTTTATCGCAACCTACATGTCAAAACCAATCAAATAAGCCCAAACACGGTGGGTGTATCTGATCCTAAACGATCCTATAAACACTTTCCGACTCTATCATCAGATCGGCTCCACAGTATGAACTCATAATAAAAATTTCAGTTTCAAGGTTTAACTCAAACAAATATTCAAACATTTGGAATGTTTGAATATTTAATTTCAGTATAAAAGTTTTATGCCACACTTGGCCATAAAATGGCTTTTAAGGCCTTGTTACACGTAACGAGTACAGTGGCGAGACAGTGGTCGGTCCAGTACGTTTCTTCCCGTACTGGGCCGAGCACACCGTTCTCACGAACCGAGTACTTGGCCGAGGCCACCCCACTCGGTACGTGTGATTAAGGCATTTCCGCACGCTACGCGTACGGAAAAAGCCGCTTTCTGGCCGAGTGTCGACATAACATGATATACACAACACGGGAGGTAATAAAGAAAGCCGTCGCTTGCAGCTCGGGCTGAGAACATCTGCGATATCGGCCTATTTTGATTTTAACACCCCAAATAGTTGTGTAATGTACTATTACCACGTGACTATGGAACTTTAATCGAGAAAAGAGACCTCCGACTATCTTATACTCACTCCTTCCTTGTACCATTAGCACGTTCTCGATTAACGTGGGTGAAATTAATTAGTGTTCGTGAGCAGCTTGCGAACATCTTTATCCTGTGGCTTGATAACGTTCTATTTTAAATCTCTCAAGGACGGGTACAGAAAAATCTTTCTAACAATAACTACTTTTTAAAGCATCAATTCGGCCATTTTTTTTTATTATCGGTTTATACTTATGTTTGTTTAAACTCAAACCGTTTTGAGAAGTTTTGTATGCAAGTTTCCGACATCTTTTAAGTCTAATAATGTTTCAAGTTTAAAATTCTTCTACTGTTCTTCTAAATACCAGTGGCATTGTGAACAAATCGGGAATGTGGACTGATCGCAAATATGGATGAGTTAAGAAGGGTTGTGGACAAAATAAAAAATTTGGCCAGACACCGAATATCTTCTTTTAGTGTGCAATAAAGTATGATTGTATTGTATTGTTGTTTTCTAAGTGCTTAGTTATTTTTAACTGACTTCCAAAAGAAGGACGGTTCTCAATTCGTCTGAATGTTTTTTTTTATTTATGTATTTAAGAGCCCAAAGTATCCCACTGGTAGGCATAGACCTCTCTGTCATTATTCCACTATCCCGCTCTTGAGCTGTCTCCCACCAATCGTCAATATTAAAGTAGTCGTTTCAATTATTTTTTTTGCATTTTATACATGGAAATAGAAAGAATGAACCAATAATTTGATCGTTAAGCATATTCATCTGTAACGAATGGAATTATTCAGCATAAATGAATATTATTTACCTGTGTTCAGGAATTTACTTTGTAACGTTGTGATTTCGCATGTTATGACGAGAATTTATTTAAGGATAAACTTGATACGATGAAAGTTTTTATTATAAAAGTATTTTTCTACTCCTGTACTTTTATCTGTCTTTTACTTGGCCACGAACACTGATATAAGAACATACATAATGTGAGTTCAGAGAAGTCTATACTCTATTCCCCATAACAGCACTAGTGTCGTTATAGTCGCAAAACGATACTGCTAGCAGCCACAAACTTCTAAATCTAGGTTAAACTTAGGTCAAGGATTAAGCGCTCAATTCTAACTTTCGATAAAAATGCACAACTACCAACTTAACAAACAATTAAATTCCTACGGTTTTTAAGACAAACAAAACTTTCCGAACTAAATTCATTGATACCAACATAAAAAAAAGTATTTTTTCTACTCCTGTACTGTTATCTGTCTTTTACTTGGTCACGAACACTAATATAAGAACATACATAATATGAGTTCAGAAAAGTCTATACTCTATTCCCCATAACAGCACTAGTGTCGTTATAGTCACTTTACGTTATTGCTAGCAGCCACAAACTTCTAAATCTAGGTTAAACTTAGGTCAAGGATTAAGCGCTCAATTCTAACTTTCGATAAAAATGCACAACTACCAACTTAACAAACAATTAAATTCCTACGGTTTTTAAGACAAACAAAACTTTCCGAACTAAATTCATTGATGCCAACATAAAAAAAAGTAATTTTTCTACTCCTGTACTTTTATCTGTGTTTTACTTGGTCACGAACACTAATATAAGAACATACCTACATAATATGAGTTCAGAGAAGTCTGTACTCTATTCCCCATAACAGCACTAGTGTCGTTATAGTCACTTTACGTTATTGCTAGCAGCCACAGACTTCTAAATCTAGGTTAAACTTAGGTCAAGGATTAAGCGCTCAATTCTAACTTTACGATAAAAATTCACAACTACCAACTTAACAAACAATTAAATTCCTACGGCTTTTAAGAAAAACAAAACTTTCCGAACTAAATTCATTAATGCCAACATAAAAAAAAAATATTTTTAATATATTCACTGCGTGTCAATTTAAAATAAAATAAAAAGTTTACCATAGACACATACTGTCAGTCATACGTCATATTTGCCTTGTTTGCAGGTTATGCCTTGTTTGTATTTTATATTTTTTCTACTCCTGTACTGTTATCTGTCTTTTACTTGGTCACGAACACTAATATAAGAACATACATAATATGAGTTCAGAGAAGTCTATACTCTATTCCCCATAACAGCACTAGTGTCGTTATAGTCACTTTACGTTATTGCTAGCAGCCACAGACTTCTAAATCTAGGTTAAACTTAGGTCAAGGATTAAGCGCTCAATTTTAACTTTCGATAAAAATGCACAACTACCAACTTAACAAACAATTAAATTCCTACGGTTTTTAAGAAAAACAAAACTTTCCGAACTAAATTCATTGATGCCAACATAAAAAAAGTATTTTTAATTTAAGTATATTTTAAATTAAAAAAAAAGTTTACCATAGACACATACTGTCAGTCAAACGTCATATTTGCCTTTTTTCCAGGTTATGATTAATTTTGTATTTTATAATTTAAAACCTCGTCGTAGAAAAAGTATTGTATGCAACGTTGTATAATTAAGTCAAAAAACGCTCATTGCGTCTCTATTTGCGATACTCGCCGCATTCGCGGCTCGTATCGCAACTCACGCAATTCGCATTTTTTGAACCCACTTATACAACTGTTGCATAAAATACTATTAAAAAACCTAGTCGTAGAAAAAGTATTGTATGCAACGTTGTATAATTAAGTCAAAAAACGCTCATTGCGTTTCTATTTGCGATACTCGCCGCATTCGCGGCTCGTAACGAGCCTACTTATACAACTGTTGCATAAAATACTCTTTTTAACTAAAGTTTTTTTTTTCCTTTAAGTAGTATGTAGTTTTAGTTTATTGTGTATTTGAATACATTGAATTAATAACCGTTTAACTTCTTCTGAACGTATGAATATAGTTCTGCAAAGAACAAGCCGAGGTCATTATAGTTTTTCTGGCAGAAATCCAATAATATTCTTAAATTTAATAAAAATACAAATATTGAAAGTAATAAACTAATAATAAAGATTAAAGCAACTTTGCAACTATTTCATAAAAGGAATTCAGCTCAAAGTTTTCGTGCAAAGTTCTTAGATCATTTAAAACTTCACAAATCATTTTAACAAATTATAAACTCATCAAAACTCACCTACAAGTATCAAGCACTCACATAATCTCAACCGAAATCTCGCAACTCGGAGCGAAAACTTTTGCAAACTTTCAAATTTCGTTAACACACAGTATTTCTTAGTTTGAATTATAATTTACAACGCACCACTCACAAATATTTACATTAACAACTATCCTAGAATTTCTTATTCATGACATGAAAATCGTTCGTTGGAAAACTTTCTCAGTCCCGCACGTCACGTCGCACACGTCTGCCGAGCGCCAACGGTATCAACCAACTAACGGAGCAAATTTTCAGTGCACATAGGACCTTTTTACCCTCTGACGACAGGAGTTTGGGAGTTCGAGCTCAATTAATTTGATATGAATTTTCGGGAAAGTAAGGAGATTTTTGCGTACTACTTTAAGTACGCAGCGCTAAGTGCTTATTCTTTGTTTTGTTTTTCTTAGATGTTATTTTGAGTTTACCATTTGATGTTATCCATAACAACTCATGAAATTACCGAAGATTTCCGTAACAAATGTAAGTCCAAAAAGTAATAACCAATTATAGAAAAAAATTACGGTTCTCGGGTCGATTTCAGAGCGCTTCGACCGCGGCGGTTTTTGAAATTTGAAATCATTTAATTCAGGTCCATTAGACCTGACCTATTGGTTACAGCTAATATTGCAGCTAGCTGTGGTGATCACAGTTGACTTTTATTATAAACGATAGACGGTGTCGAGGCTAGGTACACGGTCATGATTTAATTAAAAGTTGTCGTCACTCGATAGTCCTTCGCGGTAAAAATCGAGTGACACTAATGAAATTAAAAAAGCGCTGGTAAAGCGCCTGAAATCGACCCTCTCCTTGTTTAGACATAATTTTATTAGTCCGAAAGTTTCGCTCGGCCAGAGACTCTTTTCGCATAATACATTCACGGACAATGAATCGGGTAATTTCTTATGAAGAATTATATAGAAAATGACCCGAATTCATTGTCCGTGAGTGTAGTTACTTTTTTGATACCATTTACTGTTCGTAAAAACTATAAAAGAAACACACTAAGTACTAACTAACGCCCTAGTTAACCTAATCTTAGTAATATTTTTTTTTCTGAAATGTATTTTTTTACGTCAGAGGAAAATTTGCTTATTCAAAATTGGGCCAAACAATAGGCATCATCATCATCAGCCTATTTACGTCCCACTGCTGGGCGCAGGCCTAGTCTCATATTTGAGGGTGAATGGGCTGTACTTAGTCCACACGCTAGCCTACTGCGGATCGGGGACTTCACATACACCTTTAAATTTCTTCGCGGGTGTATGCAGGTTTCCTCACGATAAACGGAGGCAATAATCTTCGGGCAGGGGGTGGCGGCCTCCTTCCAGAGCCACCATACGGGTAGGCGGGGACACGGTCCAGGTGAGGCCCCACATTAAGTACTTGGGCCTAATACTGGACCGGAAATGGAACTTCGGGGAGCATTTCCGCCAACTTGCTCCCCGGATCGTGGGCCAGGCATCAGCCCTTAGTAGGCTGCTGCCTAATATAGGCGGCCCTAGCGCCCCGTGCCGCCGGCTATATGCCGGCATTGCGAGGTCAATGGCCATGTATGAGGCGCCAATATGGGCCGACACACTAGGCGCGGCTAATAACGCCCTCCTCCGAAGGCCACAAAGGGTGGTGGCCCTTCGGATAGTGAGGGCCTACGTCACGGTGGCGTGGTCGCGGCATGTGCCTTTCTAGGCACGCTCCTCTGGGAGCTGGACGCCCAATTGCTCGCCGAGGCACACAGGGAGTGGATCGAAAACAGGGCCCGAAACGTTTTCCCTGCTCCCGAGGAGGTCAACGCCGCGAGGAAAGCCGCGCAGAAGCGCATGCGGGATAGGTGGAAGAGGGACCTGGAGGACTGTCCCTATGGAGTCCGCACCATAGGAGCACTCCTCCCGTCGCTCGACCGCTGCCTGGACCGAAGGAAGGGAAACCTATCCTTCAGGATGACGCAGGTAATGACCGGGCATGGCTGCTTCGGTCATTACCTGCAGAGGATAGGGAGGGAACGGTCCAGCCTGCCATGAGTGCGGAACTCAAGACGACACGGCCCAGCACACCCTCGGGGAGTGTAACTACTGGGCCGAGGAGCGCCGCGCCATGGTGGCGGTTCTAGGAGTGGGAGACCTCTCGCTGCGCAGCATTATAGCGGCCATGCTGCATAGCGAGAGGTCCTGGGAGGGATCGTAGCGGTTTCCGATCCCTCCCTCCTTGGCGCGGGATCCCTGGCGGCTAAAAGCCAGGGCAGCCGGGGGGCACCAGTGGTAGAAGTGCTACGAGCCCACTGTGCCCGCATCAAACGGCATGCGGAGAAACGCCGGTGGGTTTTTAGTGGGTATGCTCCTCCCCCCCTCTGACTAGCAGAGGGTGAGCGAGAGGAGTGAGCCCCACATAAGCCTCCAAACAACATCTGGCCTCCCTAGGCTCGGGGGGTATGCGTAATGCATTTTCCCACCGCAAAAAAAAAGTTTCTTCGCGATGTTTTTCCTTCACCAAACAATGTATTCGATCAAGTTATGTTAATTCGGTTAAGTTAAAGGGAATCCGAAAGTCGGCAATAAAAAACAGTAAAAAATAAGTATGTTTTATTTTTTTTTATAAAAAAAAATTCTAAAAATGTTTTTTGACAATAGCTCATTTATTCAAAATTTTAACGAGTACCTTTCCCCGAAATCAGGGATTCGCCCGCAGCACTGATATTGAAAGCCTTTCAAACAGGGCCTTGCTATAAAGTAGGTACCTATATAAACCTATAGGTATAAACTATTGAGCAATAATGCCGCCCACATGCAGAAAGTTAGAATTTACCATTTAATCCGAATCATGTAATAGCCAACAAATCCTGTCTAACGAGCCTGATTGGCGTATTTGTTTAATAGGATTACAGTTTAAAACTGTATATAATTTACCGAGGATGATTTCAAATCCGTTCACAGCTCTTTTCATTGCACGTTGCGCGACTCAGAACCGCCTTATTAGTCATATTCTAAATAACCAAAACCAAAGTAACAGACAAGCACGCAGGATGATGGTACGGTTCAAGTGGCAGTACAGTAGGCAGCCATGTAACCTGAAGAACGGATAACCGTTGGGGTAGTAAAGTCCTGGAGTAATGACCACGCATAGGCAATAGGCTGGAGAGTCAAACCGAATTTTCTCAATATCGTATTGGAACCGCACCAAAAAGTTGCGTAATTTTATACATAATTAGGGAAAACTTTTTAATCATGACCCACTCTATCATAAAGCAGTATGTATTTCATTTAAAAACGTGTTTTTGGGCTAAAGTGGGTCATGGTTAAATAATCTAGCGGTAAATTATAATACTCGTAATAATGAAACATTCCCGTGACGAAAAGATCTCGTTCAAAAAATAAAATAGTTTTAGAGCAAAAAAAAATAGAGTAAAATTTTTATAAATGTCTGAGTTTATTTTTTCTTCAACTGCTGAGTAGAGGGCTAAAAGTATATAGCAAGAGTTTTTTAGTTATTTTTCCCTAATTATGTATAAAATTACGCAACTTTTTGGTGCGGTTCCCATATAATAATTATTTAATGACAAGAGATCCACTGAATTTAGAAAAACTCTTGGTGGTAGGAATTGTTAAGGCAACAAGACCCCGCGGACGATCTCCCACCCGATGGACGAACCAAGTTCAAATTATAACTGGTCTTCAAACCACCACAGCTTTGAGAAAAGCCGAAGACAGGAACGGATGGCGAAACAGTGAAGACCTTGGTGAAAGTTTTTCAAACTGGACGCGACCTTCAGCAATGAAGAGAGCGCTGAAGAGGATTTTGATAAAAGTAAATTTTTAAAACAAAAAATAAAAACCGACTTCCAAAAACTTAAACTAAAAACCAGAAAATAATATGTTAATTACCCCAAAGAAATGGATAATCAACGATTCATATACATATAGATATTTATAGTTTTTAACCTGTTATTTTTGAAGTCGGTGCCTGCCACTGCTACGCAAAGCTGGCTATGCTGAGCTCCTTAGCTGAGACTTAAGTCTATTTAGTTAAAAGAAAAAAAATCCAAATCGGTCTAGCCGTTTTCAAGTAATCGGGGAACAAACCTACATAAAAATTGCTCTTTGTTTTGAAGTCGGTTAAGACTGGAAACTTATTTCTAATAAGAAATGGACGAGAAACTAAGAAAAATACCAAAATCGCTATATGTGTGCCTATGATATTTGAAGAGTTCCCTCGATTTCTCCAAGATCCCATCGTCAAATCTTGATTTGGGTCCAATGGGATCACCTCGGAGGTATACCCTTTAAAACAAAAAAAGAATTTTCCAAATAGGTTTAGCCGTCTTCAAGTAATCGGGGAAGAAACCTAGATACAAATTTACCCTTTGTTTTGAAGTCGGTTAACATAGAAACTTGTTGCTAATAAGAGATGGACGAGAAATTACGAAAAATACTGAAATCGCTATACTTATGTGTGCCTATAATATTTGAAGAGTTCCCTCGATTTCTCCAAGATTCCATCATCAGATCCTGATTTGGTTACAATGGGACCACCTCGGAAGTATCTCTCTCTTCAAACAAAAAAAGAATTTTCCAAATCTGTCCAGCCGTCTTCGAGTAATCGGTGATCAAACACACAAAAAAAAATTTAAAAAAAACATACAGACGAATTGAGAACCGTCCTTCTTTTGAAAGTCGGTTAAAAATCCATAAAATGTTCCTACTGCTTTTGCCTATAACTCTAATTCTTTAAATCAGTGTTGTCAACCAGCGGTTGCGATGCACTGGTGATCCTTAGTTTTTGTTAACAGTGTGGAAATACATTGCGTACCCCCCAGGCATTACCAGGCCCTTTCCTAGGCCCTTAAAAGGAGCTTTCGGGGGGTATATGTGGAACTCAGCACTCAGAAGGAGCTCCACTAAAACCACACCAGTCCACACCTCTGCAGCGGAGCCTGTATCCGTAGCCCGTCGCTGCACGTCGGACGTGGCCAGGACTCCGCAGGAGGCAGGCAGGGGTTGTGGGGGGCGCTGACCTGACGTCTAGGCCGCCAAGGCCGGACTGCATCTGCTGTTCTGAACCTGTGGCAATGGTAATCCGAGTGGGGTATCAAAAATGGTCCACTAAACGGCTCTTGCAGCTGATAAAACATTTTTGGTAAACAAAAACTAACGTTTAACGGTGTAAATTGAAGCGCCAAAAGAAAATAACTGATTCTATTATTTTCTGAATAGATGTAAATGAGCCCTTGAGTGCCTACGTGCAGAAATAAATTAATATGACTTTGAATTTAAGTCGCTTCTAGATTATCTGGGACATTGTGGTCCCTGATAACAAGAACAGAGACTAAGCGGTCCGTGGGTGGAAAAAGGATGGGATACTATACTAAATACTCTCATAAATCACGACTCCACTGGAGGCGTATTTAGCTTAAGCTTTTGTTTACGTGTACATTAAGATGCTTGATTGTTGTTGTTGGAGGCTAAATACTTATACTACGGATTTTCGTTTTACAGAAGTAACATATCGTCGACTGGAGGTGTGTAATTTAAAAAGGATAAGCCAACATTTCGTTCCACAATGAACACAGCGCACCGTCAGAATGAAAGCGACCTAATTCAAAAAAAATTATAAATTAGTTTCAATCTTAAGACGACTTAAAACGGTTTTAAATCGATTGTTAAAATTTTCGGATTAGGCCGCTTTCATTCTAATGGTGCGACAGAACAGTAACAATTTACAACAATAACATATAAATAACATTAATTCCACATAAAAAACCGGACAAGTGCGAGTCGGACTCGCCCACCGAGGGTTCCGTACAAATACTCTATTTTTTTAAAAGACTACATTTTTTATGATTTAATTACAAATGTATAGTTTTCAGATTTTTCCCTATATTTGTAGTAGGTATAAGACGATATTACTTGCCAAGTTCATAGCTCCAGGTCAACGGAAATTTTTTTTAACCTTAACTTAGAAGTTTGATTTTTATACAACTTCAAGGGACCAAACAGTTAAAAGAAAATTAGTAAAATACTTTTTGAGACTTCTCATATCATTTCGCAGACAAAATTTATCAAGCTATAAAATGAAACACATGGGAACCTCGACACGTATTCACACAGAGTCGCGATAGCACGTCTGCGTGCGTGCGATCCATACTGGGGCATTCTTACGCATTCTTATTTCTTTGCTTGTAGTGCGTTCGTAAACGGCGCACACACATTTAAGTGCGCGATGTACCTTATGTAGGAAGATTTTTTTTTTATAAATTGTCGCCTGCTGTGTTTTCGGACCGATTCGACCTTCAAGCCTTCAAGAAAAGAGCGTACTCCCACCTGAAAGGCCGGCAACGCACTTGCGACTCTTCTGGTGTTGCAGGTGTCTATGGGCGACGGTGATTGTTTACCATCAGGCGACCCGTCTGCTCGTTTGCCCCCTATTTCACAAAAAAAAACAATACTGCTATTATACTGTGCTATTGATCCTCGTCCTAATTACCTCTCTCTTTCTCAGGGATCCTAATGTGTATCTAATGTTTCCAGTCAGATAAAAAAAAACCAGCCACGCGATTTCGGGAGTTAAATATCTTAGCTGCAATAAATTCTCGGAAACAGCGTTAAAAGTCCTATTTTCTTAAATAAATGGGAAAGAGAAAATCGTCGTGGTCAGTCACCTCAAAAATGTCTTTATAAATGTAGATAAGAATATACTCCATACCAAGGTATAGGTAGTTTCACGAGAGTTGAGGCCACGCACACAACAACACTGTCATGTAATGACAGCGGGATTTTGAAATTACTGTTCTTTTTTCGTACCGATAGCAGGTTCAACAGTGAATTGCAAGATAGACCAAAAAGTTTTTTTGAACTATAGCCTTGTGTTTATTTACTCAATCATTCATTTCATTCATTCACTTTTTTGCAAAGAGTACTTTATGTAGCTGTGTGTGTAATCATTCACCTAACTCTCGTGAAACTACCTATAATGGAGTATATTTTATAAATTCTTCTTTGTTAATTTGAGAACGTACATTAATTGCTGTAGCTACTTCTACCGTACCTATCGTATTTCTTATTAGATAAATGATAAAATAACGCTTGGATTTTTTACTGAAAGTTAGTGTTGGTAATAACTTCGTTTAATGACATTTCTGATGGAAAAACTTATAGGTTTAGAATTCCTGTTATCAACTGGCTAAAATGGTTGTTGTTTTTCTAATGTATATTTGTACTTTGGGAGTCAATTCCAAATTGATCTAGTCCTTATCTAAGCAATTCTAGTGTGTACCAAGGACCTTAAAATAAATAGCCGGACGGAGGTTCGCCAACAGAGAACTGAAGCCATTTTTAATAAGCCGGCTGCTTTTACTTACAAGCCGCACGCACACATCAACTAGTTTTTTTCTATTGCGAGCAACACTCACACATAGGTAGCCAGCCGGCTTATTAGACGTGCCGTGCTTCAGTTCTTTGCTAGCGAGACTCCGTCCGGCTATTTATTTAAACTTGGTGGGTACAATTTTTTTTTCAACGACGGTATACATTATAAGCACGGATTACTTTAGGCCTGTATAGTAACATATTGGCAGTCTCTACAATTTACCTTTTTCCTTGTAATGTTTTAAAATAAAAATGTTTTCTTGGCATACTCATTGGTTAAAACGTTAGTTGGTTTGACCAATGTTGCAAGTTTAACACGATCACCTGTCCCGATACAAAACTATCGGACAATGTCACAAGTCCCAACTGTGCAATCAGTATGGGGAAGTGACCCCATAGTGGAAGCGCGGACTCCCGAAAAAAACCTTCATGACCCCACATTGGGGGCACCGGGACAGGAAACGCGTTAAGAGGAAACAGTAAGGCCGAGAGAATTGAAAATTAGGTATTTGTAAAATGTGTCGCTGTCCCGCACTGCCCGCCTCTCCCCCGCAGAGCGCGATAGAGACAACTGCAGCTTGGATCGAAAATAGGTACCTTTTAAAATTTCATGAAAACAACGTTTCGTAATCCCCTGATTTCTTCAACAAAACTTAACCTATTTAACTAATTTTTTCATTTAACATTAAAGAAAGGCTTTGGCCGTGTTCCTATGTTTTCCTTTTTTTTAATAGTCTAGTCAAATTTGTTTTCTGGATGTGTGAACACAGCGGAAAATCTGGCATTTTTTTTAGGTTTTTGAAGGTTAATATCTCTTTTGAGAATCAATTTATCGTAAAAAGGAAAACATAGGAACATATCAATAGTAGCCATAGATTTTTGGACACAAAATTATTGCTCTACTGGCATTATCCAGGGAGGAATCAGGGGACTACGTTTGTATGGAAAAACTGCCCTCCTGTTTCCTCTTAAGTAAGCGTACGTTACGCAGATTTCCCCACTCCCCACTCCCCGCAAAAAATACCATGTAGATTCGAACACAATAGTAACTTTTCCGAAAGACAACAAAATTAATTATACAACATTTAACAACACTTATCACCATGTGAAAAGCTTAAAGCTTCATTCATAATTTATAACCAAGTCCACCGTTTCCTTGCTTTTAGAATATTTCCGTGCCTTTCATCTGCTTGCAGTATCTTTACTTGCTACTTGTTATTCAGAGAGCAGTTTAGACGCCGAGATCTAATAGAAAACTCTGACTGTAGCCCGACAAAGAAATAGCCTGCCATTTCAGTAATGAATCCTGCAATGTGATTACAAAGCGATGTCAGATTCAGATTTTATTCAAAGCAAAAGAATTTTCTTAGCTGGGTTTTAAATTGGTAAATGTAAAAAACAATGTTAACACTGCGATAACACCGTCATCATCAGCCTATTTACGAGTACGTTCCACTGCTGGGCATAGGGTTACTCTCAAAAACGAGAGTGAATAGACGGTAACAAAGAATAAGGAAAGAAAAGTACCCACACTCCGGCCCTTTACAAGCGCGCGATAGCTATTCAAGGTCCACGCGCAGGACTGCTGTCCGTCGGTTTTTTTCGCATTCGAAACACACTGCAGTATACATGTTTACGATACATTTCGCGGGAGCAAGCGACCACGGCGACTGTCCGACCCACGTCCGACCTCTCCTGGCGCATTGCTACGCATTTGTAAAAGTTTGCTTGTAGTGCGCTCGTACACAGGCGCATCCTTACCCGGGGTCCATCTGACAAGTTCACCTGGGTGGACTATGGGCACTTGTTCTGACCCTTGGTACACCTGGGTGGACTACGGATAGTGACGTAGTCCCGTGGATCACCTGAGTGGACTACGGATATTGACGCAGACCCGTGGTTCACCTAGATGGACTACGGTTACTACTGATACTAAAGCATTGAACAAAAACACAGTGACGCTACTTAGACTTCTAAAATATTTAGCGGAAAAAGAATCAATAATACATATACAAAAAACGATAATTAAGAGTATAAAACAATTTATTGAAAATGATGATTAGGTACATTTTAACAGTACAGATGCAAATACTAAATAATGTAATAACAGTAGAGCGATAAGACCGCCTGTTGTTTACCATTTATGCTGTTTTAGATTTAAGCTTTTGTAATCTTTTGTTTTGGTGCACAATAAAGAACATTGTATTGTATTATAGAGAATGCGTTGGATAAACTTAGATAAGGAATGTAGTTTTCTTATTTTAAATTATTTTAAAATGGAGAATAAAATCATCCCATCCCGTATGAGAAAATGGGACAAGAATGAAATAAAAGAAATGGGGAATGGGCGAAAGATTTAAATCTCTACTCCAATTTGTCTTTGTGTAACTTGGAAGACTTTTCGTTAATGTTTGAAGAAAATACACTCTTTCTTTACGTTATTTTATTTATTAACTACATCATTTTTTAATTTAATGTTCAAAATGACAATTTTATACTATGTTCAAAAACTATCAGCAGACATAGTAATCCACAGGGCACAATTTTGTCCTACTAGCCCATTGCAGTAGTATCGTGCCCGCAAATATCAATGTTTCTCTTATGATTTAACCGTACCTTCTTTCATTTAGAATTAGAAAAATCGTGCATTCTGTTATGTCATGTGATCTCAAGAAATATCATAATGAGGCCGGAAATTATGAAGCGTGCTTTATTTATGAACTTTGTACAACATTACCGACTCTCCTTTACCTCTGATAACCTAAAGAAACGAAGAAGCGTAAAAAAAATGACCCATAGAGACTATAGACAAGATAATATACCTAAGGAGCGATTTCTTATATGGGGAATCAGTAAAAAAGTGTCCATCCGAATGGAAAAAATAAGAGTTCGAAAATCAAAATACATAGTTCAAAATAGCCACAGTAGCGCTGGCGTAGCCACCGGTATGAACTGAGTGTATTTTCAAAAAAGTAATTTCGCTGTCATGAACTGGCGAATACTGAGAAGATTCTGCCTTACTAGAATTGGCACTTTTAGTTACAATGTAGAATCTGTCAAGTTCTACCAAGTAACCAACGAATGCCAGTCTAGTCAGGAGGAATCTTTTAAATATTTGTGGCCAGAGAAATTATGTCTTTGAAAATACACTTAACTGAATGTAGCAGTTGTAGACGGAGTGAAGTGCGCTGATATGGAGCCTAGAGGCGAGGTTTAATATTTTTAGTGATTAAAGTAGGTATTCAGTAAAGCGGCGGAGTATTAAAACCTCAACTACTTACGTAGTCCGAAATGTTTTTGTAAATATAACCTCTTTTTACACAGATGCAACACTAGCGCCTATTTAGCCTATGTAGCACAGCGACGGACACATTTCGGGTTACCTATCTGAAACACTAAAAATGTTAGTCCGAATTTCGTTTCGACAAAAACTATTCGACAAATATCGTTTCAATTTTTTTTCGTTTGTCCGAATTTTCATTTCGAATTATTACGATTCGGCATTTATTGGTTCGGTTTTTTAATCATTCGACAAATTACGGTTTGCCCTAAATCTCGTTTCACCGTAATATCAGTTACCCGAAGTAACGTTTCGATTTATTCACCACTCGACTTTTTTCGATTGACTTTGATTTCATTTGTCCGATGTAACGATCCGATTTCTAAGTATTCGACATGTGTACAGCTGGCATTACAATTTACAATTATTTATTTTTATACCTGGTATACCAAACTAGTCTGCAAGAATCTACCCGCTTTGTACTTTGATAAAGATAACTCTACCCGCCACATAAAACTTGTTATAGTGTATTATTAAAGCTAATACTGAGTAGTACAGTGCGATAGTGAAAACTTATTTAAATATGTCTGACCTAACCTACTTTTTTCCTAGCAGTTCGTTTTTGTTGGGGGACGCAGTTCAAACCTAACCTAACCTATTTTTCTGGTAGCAGTTCGTTTTTGTTGAGGGACACAGTTCAAATCTAACCTAACCTATTTTTCTGGTAGCAGTTCGTTTTCGTTGGGGGACGCAGTTCAAACCTAACCTAACCTACTTTTTTACGTAATTGAACCTTTGTTTTGAGTTTTTTTCCATGCGGGGGGCTTCGCCCCCCGAGCCCCCCTTGTGGGGGGCTCCGCCCCCCCGTCCCCCCTTTGTCCTTGTGCCTATGTAAGTTTTCTGTGAAAGTCACTTCCCCAAACGGCCACTTTTTTATGAACCAACCTTACCTACTGACCTTTCTCTAAAAAACTAATAATAACTAATTTTATTTTCTAAAATAACATTTATTTTAGATTTAAGGAAACATACCTCTGCCGAGAAATAACTTGGGATATCGTTAAAAGGTAAACTGAAAATATGTCTAAACGTATCCAGTGCGAAAAGTATCATTGGGTAAATGAAAAATGGGCAACGAAACAAAATACGTAACAATTCATAGGGCAAGTGAATGAGATGGGAAACGTTTTTCGGACAAACGAAACTTTTACTAAACGTGAAATGGTGAACAGAAAAAAATACGAAACCTGTCGTCGGACAAACGATAATAATTCGAATAGTTTTTGGCCAAATGAAATTCGGTGAATGGTTTTTAGTGTTTGCGATAGGTTACCCACATTTCGATACACAGAGACGATTATCCTTACCTGTACCATCCATAAAATTACCGGTAAAATTCTAACCTAAAACGAAACGTATTTTTTTTATTTCAAATTCATAGATTCAACCTTCATGTATTAGGTAATCAACACCATCCTTGCGAACGCTTTAACGAGCATAGATGATAAAAAAATCACATTGTTAAAAATGACACAGTTGTCAAAATAGCCAGCGCTTCTACACTTTCAATTAATAAATAACAAAAAAAAATCCTCAGTAAAAAATGCCTCACTCAAGACGACGAAAATTCTCAGTTCAAAATGATATCGCACGAAGAAACGCAGCCAAAGGAGCCACTTCCGCAATAACCAGGTACTGCTAACCATCTCTTTAGAAAACAGTATATAATATAATATTTCCACATATTTTTGTATGAAATAAAGTTTCTTTTAAATTAAAATAATAACAATAGACGTAACTCCGGGACCTCCCAAGTTGTGGACCAGCCGCCGCGACAAAGCTGTCATGAAGCTGAATGTCTTCCTGTTGCTTGATCAGGGTCCCAAAGCTTACCACGAGCGCCGCAAAGTTGTAGTCTATATATGATATAATAAAATCCTAGAAATTTCATGTTTGTTCGCGCATCAGGCAAAAACTACAGGTAGATTATAACCCCGGTTAACGCATAATGATACTTTTTATTCGACTTATTTCACCACCTCGTCCAGAAGCAACTATGAATGATGGATGAGATAAAGGAGATAGTCGGCAAACCGAAAATCAAGCACAACGGATTTAAATAAATAATCTTTTAAGATCATTGAGTAGTTGAGTAGGCATATGACATAAGTCAAAAGGCCTCATATGTATTAGGTGCATTCAACTACTATAAAACTATCTTGGTTTTAACACAATTAGTACATTACACAACTAGGGTGGTTATACAAAGAAAGTCCGAGATCGCAGAAGTTTGCGGCCCGATCTGCAAGCGAGGGACGTAAATATGCGATCGAGGGCTTTCTTTATTACCTCCCGTGTTGTGTACATCATTTTATGTCTACACTTGGCCAAAAAGCGGCTTATTCCGAACGCGCAGCGTGCGGAAAAAGCCACTTTATGGCCAGGTGTGGCATAATACATATTTAAACAGTTTCACCGCAATTGTTTACCTTTTATTTTCCGACGTTTCGATACAGTCGCACGTGTCGTGGTCGCGAATGAGGGTTCCAGCGAAATATCTACGGAGATGTTGGCAAAGAATGTCTATCCACCCGACAAAATGTTACTTAAAATGCTTGGGTAGAGCGAGAAACTCGAACCACCCACCCATTTATCGATATCCATTGTCAACAGCATGATACAAAATTCACAAATTTATCTGCACATGAATGTGAAGACAGGTCCCTTGATTTTAGTTTCTGAATGACTGGTCCCCTCATTGGCCTATACCTTAAAACTATCCTCCGGATTGAAATTCGGTCTTTCTTATATAAAAATAATAGCTATACAGTTATATTATAATCTCAGAAGACCTGCCTAAAAGTATATTACACAACTAGGGTGGTAATACAAAGAAAGGCCGAGATCGCAGACATTTGCGGCCCGAGCTGCAAGCGAGGGACGTAAATATCCGATCGAGGACTTTCTTTATTACCTCCCGTGTTGCGTACATCATTTTATGTCTACACTTGCACAAGCAAAGCAAAGCCTCTTTATCGCCAGGTGTGGCATAAAACTATTTAAAAACATTTTAATTTGGATCATATAATTGCTCGTTTTAATAATGCTATAGTCTCTGACCAATAAGAAGCTATAAAGATGTTAGTATCTAACAAAATTTAATCTTGTTTCAGCAATACTACGAGTATATCAGGTTCATCAATTGAATCCAAAAATAACAAAAACAAAACGTACGCCAACAGCTTAATGACAGTTCAACTTATGGAAATGGTGGAGGAACATGATGAAAATTCACCGGTTTCACTCGCAAAAATAACTGCGGACGAAAATGACGTCGACAATTCCAGTAGCATCCACATACATTCCGCAGACAAAAACATCTTTGAGTCCTCAGAAACACCGTCTCAACCACCTCCACAAGCTTTCAAACGAGACACAAGATCTATGGATAGATGCCGACGTGAAAAATCGCATCAGCGAAGAGTGAGAGTTCGCAGCCCAAAGAATCGTTTGCTAATTCTGGATCCGAAGCCGAATAAAGACTTAGTGGAGACTAGTGGATCGGACGCGGATGTATCAATAGCAGAGAATTCTGGTAAAGAGACAGTGGGCACAAATACTATAGACTGGAAGCAAGTCTCAGTTTATAACACAAACGCACGTGTATTTGATTTGGATGTAGAGTTGGATGTTAGCGACTCGTTGGAAGATATGTGTAGAATATGCCACGGTGGAGACAGTTTGTCTCCTGAGCTTGGGACACTGATCTCCGCTTGCAACTGCCGCGGGACCGTAGGGCGGGTCCACGTGCGGTGTCTGGAACGATGGCTGACGGAATCCGGGAAGTCCCGTTGCGAGCTCTGCGGGACTCGGTACGCCACCCGTCGCGTGCACAGATACGGAGTTTTTAAAGCTCTCGTCATGTGGTTCTTGAGCCAAAACGCTAAGCAGGTAAGTGCCTACATGCTCTGTAACTACACAAGCATTCCTATAATAAGAGTACTGCTAGGCAAATTTGTTCATTTAAGTTATAGAGTACCTGTCAGCACCTTAAGATGTTTATATATGTCACTAGTAGACTCAATTCTGGGCTATGCCCTTGACAGCTATGGCCTTACAACCAAGACGAATATAAATAGATTAGAAAATATGCAACTAAGATTTTTAAAACTTCTAGTAAATAACAAAACCAAACATAAATGTAAAAACGATTATAAACGTCTTTTTAAAATATGTAAAATATTACCTATCAGCTTAAAACATAAATACCTGCTTGCCGTCAATAACCATAGCTGTCTGGGGCACGGACCAGAGGAATCTTTAGTCAAACCGATAGAACATGTATACAACACCAAATCTATTGCTGATGGCAAACTATTGGTGCCAAGGGTTAATAATTATTATGGAGACAGATCCCTAAAAAAACGTATCCCCTATTTAATCAATAGTTTGCCGGCAGAAATTAGACGTGAGCAAAACAAAAAGCGATTTAAAAGACTGTTAAAAAAACACTATTTAAGCACATTAACTTAATATACTAATTACTTAGTTTATATAGAGACTCATGATCCCACAGACAAACCATATTAAAGGTTTTGTGGGATACCGTTCCTAAATGTATGTTAACCCTATGTTTTAATAAATAAATAAATAAATAATAATAAAATCCAAAGTTGTATGCGCCATCATAGGGCGTTATTTAAAACGAACATCATTAATTAAGGGTTAGTGTGCGCCGAGTTACGGACATGCTTCTATGGGAAAAGTTCACATCCGGATACCAGCACCAAATTTTAGTATGTTGTTAGGCATGGTCTCTGGACCCCAAAACTGCCGGGAGACAGTCTCTGAAAGGTCAAGGTCACCGAATATGACGTCATTCATCTAGCCGCTCCCGCGTTCTTAAGAATGTTTAATTGTGACAAAACTACACATCTCACATCCACATAAGTGATATCAAATGAAAGGTAATTAAATATGCTATAAATGACTTTTACATTTGAATTTAATAAATGTTATACTTTAGGAATTATTCACACAATAATTTTAATATCGTAAAAAGCAATACGGAAATTCAAGTTTTACAGCAAAACTAAAAACATTTAAGCTATGCAAATGTACTACAAAAACAAAAGAAATTTATTAAGCTTCATAACACAGTTTAAATCTTGAAAATCTGTCAATAAATATAGAAGCTATAGCTCAAAAACCTTGAGCGCGCGAAAAATCTCCCGTAGTGCGCCGAGTTATGGAAAAAAAAATTACTTCCGGATACCAGCACCAAATTTTAGTATGTTATTAGGCATGGTCTCTGGACCCCAAAACTGCCGGGAGACAGTCTCTGAAAGGTCAAGGTCACCGAATATGACGTCATTCATCTAGCCGCTCCCGTGTTTAATTGTGACAAAACTACACATCTCACATTCACTTAAGAGATATCAAATGAAAGGTAATTAGATGTACTATAAATGACCTTTACATTTGATTTTAATAAATGTCATACTTTAGGAATTATTCACACAATCATTTCAATGTCAAAAGAAAAATACGGAAATTCAGGTTTTACTGCAAAACTAAAAACATTAAGTAATGCAAATGTACTACAAAAATATAAACAATTTACTAGGCTTCATAACATAGTTTAAATCTTGAAAATTTGTCAATAAATATAGAAGCTATAGCTCAAAAACCTTGAGCGCGCGAAATACTCCCGTAGTGCCCCGAGTTATGGAAAAAAAAATTACTTCCGGATACCAGCACCAAATTTTAGTATGATATTAGACATATACTCTGGACTCCAAAACTGCCGGGAGACAGTCTCTGAAAGGTCAAGGTCACCGAATATGAAGTCATTCATCTAGCCGCTCCCGCGTTCTTAAGAATGTTTAACTGTGACAAAACTACACATCTCACATCCACATAAGAGATATCAAATGAAAGGTAATTAAATGTACTATAATTGCTTTTGTTTTGTGTAGTACATTTTCATAACTTAGTGTTTTTAGTTTTGCTGTAAAACCTTAATTTCCGTATTTTTTTTGACATTGAAATTATTGTGTGAATAATTTCTGAAGTATAACATTTATTAAATTTAAAAGCAACTACAATAAAAACTAAACAAACTAAAATTGAAAGTGAAATTAAAAGTGAAAGTCATTTATAGCACATTTAATTACTTTTAATTTGATATCACTTATGTGGATGTGAGAAGTTTTGTCACAATTAAACATTCTTAAGAACGCGGGAGCGGCTAGATGAATGACTTCATATTCGGTGACCTTGACCTTTCAGAGACTGTCTCCCGGCAGTTTTGGGGTCCAGAGACCATGCCTAATAACATACTAAAATTTGGTGCTGGTATCCGGAAGTATTTTTTTTTTCCATAACTCGGGGCACTACGGGAGTATTTCGCGCGCTCAAGGTTTTTGAGCTATAGCTTCCATATTTATTGACAGATTTTCAAGATTTAAACTATGTTATGAAGCCTAGTAAATTGTTTATATTTTTGTAGTACGTTTGCATAACTTAATGTTTTTAGTTTTGCAGTAAAACCTGAATTTCCGTATTTTTCTTTTGACATTGAAATGATTGTGTGAATAATTCCTAAAGTATAACATTTAATAAAATCAAATGTAAAGGTCATTTATAGTACATCTAATTTCCTTTCATTTGATATCTCTTAAGTGAATGTGAGATGTGTAGTTTTGTCACAATTAAACACGGGAGCGGCTAGATGAATGACGTCATATTCGGTGACCTTGACCTTTCAGAGACTGTCTCCCGGCAGTTTTGGGGTCCAGAGACCATGCCTAATAACATACTAAAATTTGGTGCTGGTATCCGGAAGTAATTTTTTTTTCCATAACTCGGCGCACTACGGGAGATTTTTCGCGCGCTCAAGGTTTTTGAGCTATAGCTTCTATATTTATTGACAGATTTTCAAGATTTAAACTGGGTTATGAAGCTTAATAAATTTCTTTTGTTTTTGTAGTACATTTGCATAGCTTAAATGTTTTTAGTTTTGCTGTAAAACTTGAATTTCCGTATTGCTTTTTACGATATTAAAATTATTGTGTGAATAATTCCTAAAGTATAACATTTATTAAATTCAAATGTAAAAGTCATTTATAGCATATTTAATTACCTTTCATTTGATATCACTTATGTGGATGTGAGATGTGTAGTTTTGTCACAATTAAACATTCTTAAGAACGCGGGAGCGGCTAGATGAATGACGTCATATTCGGTGACCTTGACCTTTCAGAGACTGTCTCCCGGCAGTTTTGGGGTCCAGAGACCATGCCTAACAACATACTAAAATTTGATGCTGGTATCCGGATGTGAACTTTTTTTCCGTAACTCGGGGCACTATACACACATATACCCTCTACTATACCACAAACAAACCTAGAGACAGACACACATGAGTTCGAACTTATTTTAACACATCTGTTTTGAAGATTGCACCAGATACTTTTTGCTGGTAGCATACCTCAGATGTCAACAATCAAAACGTATTCTATATTTATTTCAAAGACAAAACAGAATTCACCAATTTTATGAACCAAGTTAAATTGTAATTCAGAAACTTTGAAGCAGAATATTCTGGACAATATCATCAATATAACCAATACCGAATTAATAATAAATTAGAAATGATTTAGAGAATGCTCGCAATTTAATATCATTAAAGTTCGCGCAAAATGGCTCAAAATATCAGAATGAGAAAATATTAGATTCCACATTACGCAAAATGATACGCATATAACATTATTACCCCCAGAAATATGTCGCAGGTGATTTAAACCGACATTTAATATCTTTTCTCAAACATGCAATGACATAGTATCAGGGTGTTCAGCCAATAAGCGATATTTGTTTTTTGGGTCGATATCACATTCTGCCACTACGATTATGTCTTGTATACATGTGCCCTTTTTCCTTATGGCGATGGCGGCAGCATAATTGTTTAAATTTACAAGTATGTAGGACTTAGTTTACAGTTCGTCACAATTATAGAAAGTTAAAAAAAAAAATCTGATGCCGTTAACTTTTCAGGATTATTATAAAGCAAACATAACCTAACTTACTGCTTTTCATAGGATAGCGTTTTAAAATATTCTGAAAATATTACAGTTTTACAAAAAAACCTGAATAATTATCCCTAACTTAGACTATATTGTATTATAACTATTAAACATTTATGGTGATCGGAAGTGTAATTTAATAACCCGTATAGTTTTTACTTAAGGGTTTTAGTTTAGTACTTAATTTGTAATTTTCCCTAATAAAGTTTAACTCATGTGTTATTTGTTATGTTCATGTTGATTTTATAAAAATAAATACCTCTATTTAACTAAATCGCTTCTGATACCTCTAAAGACATTTGTATAAAAACAAGGAAAGCTGTTGGTATTTTTCTTCTTTATTATTCATGGGAGGGGAGGAAAGGGAGGAGGCAGACTGGCCTTGAATTTCAGCATTTTTCTCAAAGAAACACCGAACAATGACCCTAGGAACTGACAGATGAAGGATTTTGCCAATATTTAAAAAACCTGATATTACTGTTAGGACGGTTAATGAACGTACTCGAAACAATCAACGAAGATTTGAGGCTAAAATATATAATTTCAGAAATAGAAGAGATATTTGAAGCTCATACAATCGCGCCTTTCAAGGCATTAGGGAATATGCATGAACTTTTTTTATGGTAATAAAGATTAAAATCGGCTGAGAAATAAGGACGATATAAGCATTTTAAAGTAGTAATTAGACGGAAAGACCCAATATGGACTGTGACGTCACGTCACTGCAATATTCTGTTTTGCTAGAATGAGATAGAGATAAATTGTTAATACCTTATATATGTTTTATTTTTATAATCATTCTAAAATATTTTATCCTATTTCTTACACGAATAAGCTTTTATAAAAGTATCTAAACAAAAAAAAACTGCATATTCCCTATTACAATACAATACAATACGATATGTATTATTGTGCACCAAAGATCATAAAAAAATCAATCTAAAACAGCATATTAAATGGTAAACAACAAGCGGTCTTACCGCTTATAAGCGATCTCTTCCAGACAACCTTAGGGTAGTAGAGTTGGCGCAAAATAAAAACACAAGTGAGTAGATAGTGCACAGGAATATGAAAGCCAGATTATAATCAAAGAGAAAAAGAAAACATAGAACTAATACATCAGTATCAAAGTATAATACCTAATAGCAAGATTTAGGGTAACGGCTCAAATTAATTATAAGTGGAGTTTCCCTACGTCATGTATTGTTAAATTGGATAAATTGCACAGTAGGTCACATCCACAGAACATCTTTTGACTATTCAAAGAAGCTGGAGAAACTCACTCTTTTTCGCAATTACGTTGTATGTGACCTACCTAAGGTCGAATCTCATACAAAACAAATAAACCTATAAATGCTGAATTTTAGAACGTAATATAGTCACATGGGTTGGAAAATACTAAATTATCATAACACAAAAGAAATAAACAAATATGTATAAAAAACATAAAGTTATGAGACCACAAAGTTTAAAAAAAAAAATCTTTTTTTTATCATCTTAAAGAAAAATTAAAGTCAATTTCGGAATGCTTTGATAACACTGAAAAAATAAATGTATGACCACTATGTGACGCACTTTTTCGTGCTCAAAATGGCAAAATGCAATTTTTTCCATACAGACTTAGTACAGCGATAAAGCGGATGACGTCATAAGTTCCTACCGTTTTGTATAGAGCGTTTTCAATGCTCAGTGCGATCTGCTACTTTTGATTACAATTTGTGGTTGTTATACTGTATTAGGTGTCATATAGATATTTGTTCCTCACAAATAGTAGAATCGATTTACGACAGAAAAAAATCGAGTCAACAGGCGAATTGTTTACCTGTTACTAATCGACCTCATTGCAATATGAATGATCAAAGAACATTTCTGGGAAATCGGCTACAAATTACAGTATTAAATATTGAAGAAAGAAAAAAAGATAGACAATCGTTTTATTCAGTAACGCACACAAAAACAGGAATTGGAACAGATTCACAGAGCACACCCTCGTCGTCCGATCAATCGGACAAGCCGATCGGACCAAGTGGCCGAAGGGGGCGATACAGATCGAGGATAACATAACTACCTATATACGTTCAGGAGTGCACAGTGAGTCCAACAACTTATGCGATACTGAAAGGCCCTTGACTCGGCATTATGTTACAATTTGCAGGTATTATAACACTATAATTATACGATATTAATTTACCAAACGACTATGATCAAAGTCTGACTATTTGAAATTCCTTAATACATTTTTGTTAAGAACCTGCTGTATTCTGTTTCTACGCTTCGTTACGAACACAATAGGGGTAGTGGAAATGAATTGGCGCTTGAGGCTTATTGGCGGCCACGCCTGTTTATGGCAGTTTAATTGCAATCTAATAAGCAATTAATAGCTGAGATGTGGTCGGTCACAATCGAACTAATAAGATGAATCAGAGTCGCGCAACGTTCAATGGAAAGGGTGAAATGATGATTTATCCGCAGAAGAACTGTAACTGTCATAGCTCGCAGAATTGCACGGTTGAAGTGGTGGTGGGTAGCCCGGAGAAAAGATAACCGGGCTATTCTTCACCTCATTCAGCTGGCCCTTTTTCATACTAAATGTATGGAGACAGATGAATGAGTCGCGAACATATTTCTGAAGAACAGCCAAACCGTTGGGGCAGTCCTGAAGTGACCACCACGCATAGGCAAAGGGCAACATGGGATGGTTCCAGACTTGATGAACACACGACCTTACTAGAGTAGCGGGGAGTCGTCGGATGCGATCTGCACAGGAACGTTCTCTGTGGCGACGTGTGTGTGTGGTCTATAGGGGAGGCCTATGTCCAGCAGGGCATGTCCGTGGCTGATATATAGAGAGACATCAGTAATACATATTTTTTCAGAAGCAATGCGTAAACTACATCTAAATTAATTTCGTAACTTGTAATGTTGTAATAAACACATTTGAGAATAAATGTGTCTCTTGTAAAAACGTGAAAAATTATCTTAATAGGCTATTGTTATTCCAATACACTGGACACTTACTGAAAAAACATAAACTCCAATGAGAAATATTCAATAACACATCAAAAATATTACATTTTCGTAATAATTTTTTATGATAAAAAGCGGGTGAAAATCCATACTTTTACATCAAAGAATAATCGACTGTATTTTATGTCGTACTTGAGTAAAGCTAAAAAATGTGTATTTTTTTATTGTTGGACCGAGCGAGCAAGAAACACGAGCGAAAGGTCTCCGTTTCAGCTTGAGCAATAATGCTTTTGTATGTCTATCCGTCTGTCTGTCCGTCTATACGACTGTTCACTACAGGTTGCATTTCTCAACCGATTCTCGTGAAATGTTGTGAAAAGGTTTTGTGAGAAGGTTTATTCTTAATGTCGGCCAATGCCATCTAAGTAGACAGACTCTCGAGGTCTACTACAGCTCAGAGACAAAGTATGAAGACAGACAAGTAGTCAATCTTCGGATGCTTATGAGCGCGCGATACGTATTCAAGGTCGAGGCACAGACAGTGCTGCTGATACTAGGGCATTTTCACGCATTGCTTGTAGTGCGTTTGTTCACGGCGCGCACATCAAGCCGCGCGATGTACCTTTAGAAGGGAGAAAAATTACTACTATTATATTATGTCACAAAGCAATTAGTTTATTTATAGTTTCATTATTGGATGTAGTGTATACCTACCGCATCATTCTACCATCGCACCACTCGTCATATGCAGGCGGTTCATTCCCATTTCCTTGAGTAACTACACTCGACAACCTGCCAGTTCTCCAGAACGTTTTTGGCGCGTACAATAGGGATCTGAAATGAACTTCCTGCTAAGATTTTCCCACGGCGATACAATACAGGATTTTTTAAAAAGGGTGTTATCAAATTTCCTTGTGACCGACCGGCAACGCATTGGTAATGCATCTAGTGTAGTTTATACCCACCAATTTGGGTATTTACCCAATTTACCGGGTAGATTGGGTAAATACCCGGGTATTTACCCGGTAAATACCTTGGGTATTTACCCACCGCCCATCTCTAAGTGTTACAAATGTCTATAGGCGGCGCAGACCACTTTCCATCAGATCTTTCTGTTTGCCAGTCTAAATAAAGTAATAAAAACTGACTATTTCTTACTCACTCTACTAACTGTACTAGAAGTGTCGAAGTTTACCTCTTCCGTTGACCATTGACCAAACGTTTGGCTCAGAGCCAAGATTTCGGATACCTACTATCCCCAGACGGCTCAATTTAGGAAATGAACCGGTGGCAATTATCTTGGTGAACCGTCGCGTCAATACAATGAAGATTTTGTGATACAGGAGAACATTTGGATTAGCTATGAGGAATAAATTCATTTCTTCTTTAGCCATTTAAGTACAGGCCTATTTATTATTCACTAAACTGTATTCCGAGGTATGTAATAAAGAACTAGTTTATTGTAAAACCGTGGGCCTATCGAATCTTTTTGTAATATTTTTCTATTAGGTATTCATAACCGGCCAGTTAACGATATAAAATTCAGTTTCTGACCACCTTTGCTTGCTGACACCACACCGTCTTGGAACACTTTTACAATTTCTCCGGGAACAACTCGATCTAGTTTACGAAACAATTACTCATAATAACCAAAATTAGCTTAGTAAAGAGTGGCCAATTATTGGCAGTTTACCCTTTTAACGTAGTAAATACCTACGGGTTACCGTTATCAAAAATGCTAGAGTTCAATTTATTTTTTAATCGTTTTTTTTTTCATTTCAGCTCATGGTGGACAGTCTTGGCATTATGTTGATGTCACCCCTTGCAGTTCTGGCGGCTTGGTTGTCCGGCCGTACCCTGGCTGGCTTGATGACGCAGGAACGCCAATTCACCCCCTGGCCGCTGGCTTCCACGTTCGTTTTAGCGTGTATGACACTTGTAAGTATTTATCATCATCATCCGCTGAAAGATTACTTGTCATCCACTGCTTGACAAAGGCTTCCACAAAAAACATCAGCTAGACTGGTGTGGCACCGCGTGTATCTGGCGGACCCTGGGTACCACCAGGGTATGAGACCACCTTGACCACGCTGCGTCTTCGATGGCTGTCTCGACTTAAGTGTACCAACTAATTAAATAAATTCACTCGGTGACCTAAGGGCAATATACTCGGTAGAATGTCTTTCTCGGCTACTTGGGTAGGTACCAGACCAGTGGCATGGCGTCCATAGAACTCGATTCCCATCGGCTTGCCTAATATTAGACAGTTCAGCACTTAATTCTAGTGATCTGAAAGAAAATTGAAGCCAAAGCTGCTCTGGCTTGCCCAAGGATTTCTTCAACGCCACGCCACTGGTAGGTACCCTATACTTATTTCTTTCACCAAACAGCAGGGCATTGTATTGTTATGTGCTAGAGCAAGATGGAAGTATGAACGATCAAAGCAGCTAAAAATCAGCGACTGTCAATTATCAATTAGCCAAGCAGCCTCAATGTTTTTGAAAAGAGAAACTGATGAGTTTCTTCCGGTGCTTCTTCTCACCAGAATATCATCTGCCGAAGCGCCTACTTGAAGAAATAAATTATTTCATTTCATAAATTATTTGATTTCATTTCAAGAGAAGTATCATTCTGAGGCAAATCGAAGGCAGGCACACCAGAGGATGACAAGGTGGTCTGATACAGTGAAGAATGCTTGTGGAACCATGCAGGGTGTCACATGTATACCTGCTTATTTATAAATCCATCCATATATGTTTGTAATGTGATATGCAATAAATTAATTGAATTGAATTGAATTGGACAGCCCATATCGCCGCTGGGCCTGCAGGAGTCATTGCTTTTTGGTTTTCAGTCCGAAGACCTTTTCTTCGTCGTGTCGTCGTTCCGATATTACTATTCATGTCTTTCTATATAACGCGATCAAGAGCCAATGGTCTGCCTTCTGCATGGTATCACAATAATTCTTGTAGTACTTGAGCTAAGGTGTCATTAAATTTAATGAACGTTTTCTAGGTGTGTTACTACTGCTGGATCGTATCGGCGGCGACGCGGCACGCGCTTGGCTGGTGGGTCTGGTACCGGGCACAGTACGAAGTCCGTCTGGAAATCCAGGACGAAGACTGATCCAGAAGTTTCCTTTTATCTTTTCCTACAGTACCAGAAGACGTAATGATCGCGTGTATCTGTGACAGGTGTTTTAATCAAATGATTTGTGTCTTTCGCACTAACCAACTTCAGGAAAAGAGGGCTATTTAAGCTGGTTCAGACGTGTAAACCCAAAAAATTAACCCAAGTAAATTACCATGCGATTTAAAGTATCCCCAATGTTAAGCTGTGTCATATTAAAATACCAATAATAAATAGACAACAATTATTTAAACATTTTATTACCTACGACGTGATGAAGGTCTAAAATTAAAAAAATATATATTTGTTGCTTCTCCCTATACCTATGCGCAGTGGAAGCGTGCTGGGCCCATAACCTAATAATACGCGTCGGATATTCGCAACAGACTAATTTATTCAACAAAATAATAACGACAGATGGCGCTAGTAGTCACTAAAACTATTTAAACTATTTTGATACACCATTCTAACACTTAAATGTTCACCCCACAGATCAAAATTTTGAATGGAGAAAGGAGGAATCCGCGAAGTGTTTATTCGGGACGTATCCCACTTCCCACTAATATTATAAATGCGAAAGTTTGTGAAGATGTTTGGATATTTGGATGTTTGTTACTAAATAACGGGGTAACGACTGGATGGATTGAGCTGCAATTTGGCATGCAAGTAGACCAAATCCTGAGAAACTGAGAAAACATAAGATACTTTATATCCCGGTAAATAGTTCCCTTGGGACAGTAACGGGAACAACGCGGGCGAAACTGCAGGTAAATGCTAGTTATTATTAATTGTATAACATAATTGAGATGCAGGGTATACGTGTGGTACGGGGAGAGGGCAATGATGTCTAGCTTAGTGGTCTCTTCTCCTTGGGGTGCCATATTCTATCGAAAGTCGGCGATCATTAAGGCACCTTGTACTCTCGACACAGCAGATCTGAACAACGAACGGGTACTTTTATCCTGCCTACCTCGCGTAAGTTTTTAAGCAAGGATGTTCGTCTTCGTCAACATTGCGCTTTCCTTGTATCTTGACTTGAATAACTAGCTGTAACAGCTATAACAGCAGATATTCCAACATTCTTGTTTAACTGCTCGCAGTACCCCTACTTAGTCATAAATAGCGCTTACCCCAGCACTCAATTAATCTGTAAGCTTATGAAATAACTCAATTATTTATAGTTTCGTCTCTAATGGTCCAAACAGATCCAAAAGGACGACAGTAATTTCGCTACATGAAAGTTGCACTTGGGAACGCTCAGAGAATGAAACTAATATCCTGTTCATTGCTGATTGGGTACTAAAATAATAATTCTTCTCATCAGCTTTTTAGTTGTTCTTGATGCCGTCGAGGTTGTCTGTCCAATCCAGCCAGGTCCGGAGCTCGTGGTACAGCTTACGGCCCGGACTCTCCGTGGCGATGAGCTACCGAAGCCACGATCTTGTAGCCGCTGGTCAGGTAGCCGTCGATGATCCCACCCTTGACAAATACTGGGGTCTTGTACCTGGAGTTAGTACTATACAATTGCTAAATCTCTTTGTTGGTATCATCTCTCTTAGTCTAAACAGATCCATATGGATGTCTAGTATTTTCTCTAAGTGGAGGTTTACACTTGGGAACTAAAGCTCAAAACACTCCCTTTTGTGGGCACTCGTGTAAAAATGAGACTATTCTTTTTATTGTGGATTGAGTATGTTTGTGTTTGTAAAGCGATTAATTACTCCTTCTCCTCAGTTTTAGTTGTTCTTGATCCCGTCGAGGTTGTCTGTCCAATCCGGCCAGGTCCGGAGCTCGTGGTAAAGCTTACGGCCCGGACTCTCCGTGGCGATGAGCTGCCGATGCGCCACAACCTTATAGCCGCTGGTCAGGTGGCCATTATTGACGCCACATTTGATCAGCGCTTTTGCAGCGGCCAGCGCTTGGGGAGTGGGTTGGTCATCTGAAAGAAAACGGAACAATTTAAGAACTTTGAAGGCCTAGTGGCATGGAGTCCTAGACCTAGGCCTAAGCCCCACACAGTTAGAATGTATTTGGACTTTTTGGCCAAGGGGCAGACGGTCGAAGTCGACGGACGGTCGGACAGGATAATCATCTTCCGTTTAAATTTCCCTGTCACAGGGGTTAAGAAGCCAGATCATTATAACTCCACGCTAATAATATATCGTGTGTGTGTTGGAAACTTGGAATCAAGGTCAAAAGTGTAATCAGCAAAAATCTTTATCACGCTCGTACACTTACGTAAGTACAAAAGGAAATCACCATTTAAAATGAACGAAGCAAACTAACAAAGTATTTTAACTATAGATTTCACTCCAATAAACTAGTTATAACTATAAAAATACGAGTATTTTTAGTTTAACCCTGGGCTAAACGATAAAACAGTTCAATTTGGTAAATTAGGACAACAGTGTTGCAAATTTAATTTCCTGTGGATGCTATTGTGATTTTGTGGTCACAGAAAACATATTAAACGGTAGTCCAATGCCGCTATAAGTGCACATCATAATAGCAGTAATTTTTCTTCCTACAAAATGTACATCGCACGGCTTGAACGCACTACGAGCAAAGTTTCAAGACTGAAGCAGTACAGATCACACCGAATACGCCTCGACCTTGAATAAGTATCGCGCGCTCCTAAGGGTTCATCCACAAAGTACGTCACACGACTTTTAGACCCCTCCCCCATGTCACACTTTTTCCTACCTAACATATTTGACCTTGTTGCGCTGCGCGCAGGGGCAAATGCTTGCCTGTGGTGCGTCCGTACACGGCACGCACACATGCGCGCTCCCAACGTACCTTTTGCTGGAAGAAAAACTATCGCTTATACCGTAACATAAGTAACTTTTAGACTTATAGCGGTTTGAACGTTAGTCATCGTGAACAATTACTATGATAACCATTTCTTTAAAAGTGAAAAAATATATATTATTTCAGATATCCACCTGTAATTAAGTGGTAAATTATAGTTCATTGCAAGCTCTATATTTTGAGATTAAAGCCTAATTTTCAAAAAAGGTGACTAGATTTTCCCGTGTACCTGAGAACTAAAAAACCTCCTTCCCGAGATTGAAAGAACGTACTACGGCGGAATTCATAAAATAGGTACCTAACCTCAGATTTTTTACTTGTAGGTAAATATTTTGTCTACTGTTTTACTAATGTCTGTGTTTTACACTAATTTGATTACTGAATTCTATTTATATGGTTTCAAGCTTTTGTGAAAGGTTAAATCACTACGCACCCGTAAATATTAAAGCTTTGTGTTAACTTAATCAAATATCTTAATCAGCTTAGTAATTTAATGGGCTGCCCTTGCTCCGAAACATTACATTTATTAATTAAAACCATGGAAATACAATCGATTTTCTCCGACTTAGCTAATGTTTTATTACTATAACAAAACGAGACTTAACCGCGTAAAACATAATATATTTACCTCGACGTTTTGGAAGTGCCGTGACGTCCATTCTTGCGAAGACTACACGGAGGTCACGGCACGTCCGAAACTTCGAGGTAAATATATCAAGTTTTTACGTGATAAAGTCCCGTTTTGTTATAATAACGAATGAAAATCCTGAAAGTTTAAATCAATATTTAGCTAATGTTTTTTTAGGGTTCCGTAGCCAAAATGGCAAAAACGGAACCCTTATAGTTTCGTCATGTCCGTCCGTCCGTCCGTCCGTCCGTCCGTATGTCACAGGCATTTTACTCAAAAACTACAAGACGCACATTGATGAAATTTGGAATGCAGGTGTATTGTATGAGCCGCTACTTAGTTCGGTAGTTAAATATTAAAAATAAGTATTTCTAGGAGGGGTACTCCATACATGTAACAGAAGGCGAAAAATTTTTTTTTTCACTAAACATCAACATGTGGTACATAGTTCGACAGGTCTTTTAAAAACATTATAAGGTTCTTAAGTAATATTTTTGATTAAGTGAATACTTTCAGAAATAATCGCTCCGAAAGTTGTTAAAATTGTGTCCCCCCCCCCTCTATCTTTTAAACCGTAAGTCCACAAAATATGGAAAAAATCAGAAAGGTAACGCTTAATTAATACTTTTAACGAAAATTGTTTTCAACATGATCGAATATACCGTTTTTGAGTTATTGCCGAAAAACCGCGCTTCTCAACAAAAGGACGTAATTACTATGAAGATACGCTCTTTCGTTGGTGCACTTTTTCACATCGTATTATTTACTCAAATATAGCAAAACGAAAAGGAGGATTATGATTTCAGCGCCGTATGTATACATGTATGTATTTTTGTATGTTCGTCTGTTCCTTATTAACTCAAAAACTAGGTACTGAACCGATTCAAACATGTGGGGTATCGTTAGATTCGTCGTGATTGGACGCAGGTTACAAGCTAGTTAGTTGGAACCAAATTTAAGATAGGGACCATGATCCTCATAAAAAGTGAAGCATTGAATAAAAGTCATCAAGTCACATTGAATTATATGACAATTTAATGAATTTTAAAAGCTCATTTCAAAAATATATCACACATGTGTATTTCCATTTCAATTCAATAACACCAAGAAACACGTTCAACAGCCCGCGCTCTTCGCCGATACGTTTACATTGTTCTAGCACACCTACCTCCTGGTGCACCAATGTTGGTACTAAAAAAAACCGTTTAAAAGTGATAAATCAATAAAGCAGCCCAGCGGTAAATAATTTAATAAATTTTGGAAATTAAGGACTACTAGCGCCATACTAACTACGATGAAAAGAACAAGTTTATTAAATGGCCGTTGATAAAATAGCCATTAAAAGATAGTTTTCAGTAAGGGTGCTTCCACTATCACTCCTCGGGTCACCACGACTTGAGACTAATCTTGTGAAGGAAGTTTCAAGCCGGAAGGTCGAAGGTCCGTCTGCAGGTGCCCTTTATGCCGCACTAATTCAAAGTGAAGCTGAAGGCCCGAAGCGTTCCAGGTCGCCTTACGCAAACCATATATCAGTCTCATTTTTGCGAGCCCGTAGGGCGAGCTTCAGGTTGCGAGGCCGAAGGCCGAGCTCCTCTGCAAGCGCACTATATCCGTAGTAAGCCCTACGGAGGCCGAAGGCCAAGCACCGCTTTGGGCTAAAGGCACATGGTTATCTCACGCAAACCGCATATGAGTCTCATTTTCGGGGGCCCGAAGAGCGAGCTTCAGGCTGTAAAGCCGAAGGCGTAGTCAGGTTTCAAGTTTTAAGTATATTTTAGTTTGTAGCGCATTTCCTTTTAGTAAAAGGTTACGGAACCCTACACTGAGCATGGTCCGACATGCTCTTGGCCAGTTATTTGTAATATAATTTGTTTCTTCATCAACCCGTTACAACCAATATTTCAAGTGACATAAGTATGAAATTGGGTGCACTAACTACCGTAATTTTCAGGCATTTAAAAAAAAGTAAAATTTGCCGTTCAGCGTCGAGACCCTAGGCGCAGATTTAGAGACCCGATTACCACGGTTGACCGTATAATATTGTTGTTACAACTTTCCCCAGACAGTGATATACTTACTGTTAAAGTTTCCTATAAAGGATATGCCAATAGACTTCCGGTTGTAGCCATAAGTATGAGCTCCCACGTGGAGCCAGCCCGGGCCCTCATACACCTTGCCGTTGCCCCCAATCAGAAATCTGCAACAACCATTTAGAAAAAGTTACTGCAAAAATCTTGGAACAATGCTAAATTCTTTTTTTTTATTGCCTTAGACTGGTAAATAGGTAGACGGCCCACCTGAAGATGCGGTAGGCACCAACCTAAACAGTTCCATAGAACATTCCCCATTATACAGACGGTAGAAGACGCAGAGAGATTCAAAGTCTTTCCGTTTTAAACAAAACCATTGCTTTACTTATGTCCATGTGTGGGTGGGTGTCCATTTGTCCCATCAAAACTTCCGGGCCCTTTTGTGAATATTATATAGAGTACTCCATGTTAATAAAGTTATATATGATTCTAAAGTCGTTTATAAGTGAATTTGAATATTGTGAGGCTATATTTAGAAAATCAACCCGGACCGGTACCCCTCCCCCGGGACCCCGGTATTGGGGTGGTCCGCAAGGACTCAAACTAATTGGACGTATCGTACCGTTCTAATGCTGCTTGTTTATAACCCAATGTACCTAAGACATTTTAGTCACGAAGTTTCAAGTCCCAGTAGTAGTCAACTGGTCCATGTAATGCGTCTGTATATTCCGGACCAGCTCTTCACACCCCTTGTTGTGCATGATGACGTCTAGGCTGACTGGCCTAGGGAGGTACTCCACGTGGTGAGGAGTCAATGTGAGGGCCCGTTGCTACCTGATGGTTACTAGATAGTTTAGGAAAAAGTTACGAAGGTTCCAAGTCCCAGTAGTGCAACTGGTCCAGGAAATGCGTCTGTATGTTCCGGACCAGTTCTTCACACCCCTTGTCGTGTTGATGACTAGGCTGACTGGTCAGGGGAGATACTCCAAGCGGTGAGGAGTCAAACCCTCCCATTGCTACCTGGTGATTACTAGATAGTTTAGAAAAAACTCACGAAGGTCCCAAGTCCCAGTAGCTCAACTCGTCCAGGAAATGATTCTGAATGTTACAGTACGCCACGGACAATACGCGCCGTGTACACTGTACATATGAAGCTGCTCTTCACACCCCTTGTTGTGCATGATGATGACTTGGCTCACTGGCCAGGGGAGATACTCCACGCGGTGACAAGTCAGACCATGACATTGCTGCCTGAGATTTACCAGATAGTTAAGGAAAAACTTACGAAGGTCCCAAGTCCCAGTAGTTCAACTCGTCCAGGAAATGAGTCTGTATGTTCCGGACCAGCTCCTCGCAGCCCTTGTTGGTGCTACAGGTTGGGGTGACTGTATGCATGATGATGACCAGGCTGACTGGCCTAGGGAGGTACTCCACGCGGTGAGGAGTTAGACCGTCCCATTGCTGCCTGGTCACGACACCACAGTCTAGAAATAGACGAGTATGAGTATAATAGGCTTGTTTCCTAGGTAAAAAAAAATATCTTTTTAATTAGTCCGTAATTTAGATTATCAAAAAATATTCAATACGTATTTTTTCTTATTACAATATTTTTTGATAATCTAACGGTAATAAAAATCATGACACAAGCCTATTATTTAGAGGTAGTAGACCAGCCAATGTGGTGGATCCTGATCTGCAAAACTTTCAGAATAAGAATGTATTAACTGTCATACACCTGTGAGGTAAGTCAAATCTTTGCCGTCAAGGTCGTACCTCATATAATTAGGCCTGTGAACTAGTAATAATAGTTCGTAATTGGAGGTCATGCCACAGAATAAGTATTAGTACAGTCAGTGTCAAATATTCTGTAGCATCCGAAACGCCATATATATCGTAACTCGTCTTTGTGCCTATAATGATAAACGCGCTTTGGACGCTACAGACTATTTAACGCTGACTGTACTACGTACAGAAGCTTCTCTCTCTAACAAAACTGTTTTGAGGCCTAGAGATCTTTTACATCTCTAAAAATTTAGTTTTAAGTTTTTGTAATTAGGTATTGCAATCCGGTCCAATCCGGCCAGATTGGAGTTTTGCTGTTTTGTCTGTCCAACATTACGCATTTTGTCCAGTTTAGCGGCCTTAAAGTAGACATGCGGAGTTGTTTTCGCAAATAAAGTAATGAAACAATGGTTTACTGTTAAAAATCAACTTAAACAAGTCATAGAACAGTCTCACTGCTCTCACAATAATTTGAAAACTTGAGCATCTGCTTCAATAATACTAAGGCTTATTAACACTAACTTATTTACAACTACGAGTACTCGTGAGCACACGGTATCCTTGGTAAAAAAACAAAATTAAATGTTTTATACAGGGTGTCCCAAGAAGTAGTGATATGCTGAAGCTGGGAGGTAGAGGACCTAGAGGGCTATCTGAATCACTCCCATGTATGTTCCGCGATTTTTCGTATTTTCGGAGTTATGACACCATAAATAAAAATCTCATCGTACCTACTCGGCGATAGGTGAAAAATTAAAAAAAAAGTCATAACTCCGAAAATACGACAAATCGCGTAACATACATGGGGGTGATTCAGATAGGGCATGCAATACCGGTTTTACTTGTATGGGCCAAATACCGAAAAACCGGTTTTTCGGTATTGGCCCATAAAAGTAAAACCGGTATTGCATGCCCTATTCAGATAGCCCTCTAGGTCCTTTACCTCCCAGCTTCAGTATATCACTACTTCTTGGGACACCCTGTATAAAAATAAAACATAATATTTGAATAAAAGGAACTATTTATGTGTCAAATATTTTATAATACCTACAGTTGAAACTCGATAAGTCGAAACTCAAGGGAAACGCTAAAAAAATCGCGTTAACGAGGTTTTGTCTTATAGAGGTCTTCGACTTACAGAGATTTTCATAGGCTCATGTTCGACTTATACAGGTTAAGCCTTCTGTACTTTTTGACTTCGAGTTACAGAGGTAAAATAAATAAAAAATCGATTTATAGAGGTAAAATTTCCTATAGATGTTATACGTATATCTATACGACCTACCTGCTCTAATTTTTCTTCAAGTTACAGTGGTATATTCACAAACTTCGAGATACAGAGATGAAGACAAAGAAACGGTTTCTTCGAGTTAAAGAGGTAAAATTCAACTATTTCGAGTTATAGAGGTAAAAAAAATTATATTATAGGTACTAGAATGGATTGCATAAGATAGGTTATATTAAAATTGACATGAAAATTATTTTTTACCCGACTGCGGGGAAGCCCAAAGGAGGGTTATGTGCTTGACCTGTTTGTAAGTCTAATACGGGCGAACAATTAAACCAGATATAGCGTTTAGTAGTGTTATCATTAATTAATATGATTTTTTAAATTACATTTAATAGTGATCTCGTCATTCATTTTTGAAAATTTACCGAGCAGCAATGTACCGCATTCATGCTTGTCATGACATTGCGAGATACGAGCTTTTTTAAAGTAACTGTCAACTAGCGTGTTTGTCAACTTGAATGTGTTGCGTTACATTGCGGCCCGAATTATTTTGTATGGTAAATATTTTCATTGTGGTTTAAAGCAATAGTTATCTAAATATGCTTCTTAGGTCCTATGCTGACCACCGTTTCAATATTCGCCCGTATTAGATTTACAGGCTGTATACTGTACAATATACATATTTTTAGTTGGTAAACATATTATAAAAAAAACTTACCCGCAATTACTGTATCCCACTGAACAATCACTAACAAAAACAAACTCAAAATGCGTATCATGTTTGTTCACAACCTACTCGCTCGACCTGCGTTTGCGCACTGACACACGAGCAACCTCTTGGCCTGAGCCGATAAACTTACATTATATACAAATCCTTTATAAAGTGCAATGCTTTGGGCTTAAAATCACTAAATCTCATAATTCCTTATTTGACAATACACCCTATTTTCAAATTACCATGAGCTCATAAAACCTAAATGTCAAATTGTAACATTCTTAAAATGAACGAAATTCATTATGACTTTGACTTAAAACGGCATATTCTCTAAATGCCTGAAGATTGAAATGCACAATCCTTCAATTACCGAATGACAGAAATGACAAAATATCAAAACACCTCAACCTCAAAATACCTAAATTTAGGCATTTTTCCAAAAATACCTAATTTTTTTACGTGTGTTTATTTGATAGTATAAATTTAGGTATTTTGAGGTTTGGTTGTTTTAAGCATATGTTGTTTTACCATAATGCTGTTTTGAATCTTAGGTATTATGAGCCTAAGGTATTTTGAACATCGGCGATATTAAGGTTTCGGTTGATTGTGAAAAAAATTTAGGCATTCTGCAATTTAGGTATTTTGAGGCCATGAAGTTTTGAGATCTGGGAATATTGATAATGAGGTAAAATGAAATTTAGTGATTTTAAGCCCAAAGCAGTGCAATGTGTCGGCCAGTAGTCGCTTCGTGTTGGGGTTATTCTTCAGAAATATGTCTGCAGTCACCTTATTCATCTGGCCCTTCTTCATACTAAATGTATGGAGACAGAGGAATAAGTCACAGACATATTTCTGAAGAATAACCCGTTGGCGTCTCATTCTCTGAGATACAAAAAGAACCAGTCGAATCCTGATAACGTGGTCGCAGCAAATAGTGATTTGTATTTATGCGATTTGCGGTGTCGTTCTACAACAAACTCATCTTTATTTATAATTTTTCTGTAGGTACGTGTGTTTGTCGCCTAACTCCTTCTTCTTGAATCGAATCGATCCCTGGATGGTTTGAAAATACAGTTGGACCCGGTAGATAACGTCGTGGTCGGGTTTTCATGACAAAACGGATTTGCTTGAGTTTATAATGGGAACATTATGAGGCGGAACAAAGTTCGCCGGGAGAGCTAATGTAATATAAAAATCAGTGGCCAATGACTTTATAATTTAAACGTAGGTAATACGTTTCATAGAGATTAGGACAGTTAGAGTGGATAAAAATTGCTCGAGTTATCATTGAACAAACAACTACCAAGTACACTCACAGACAATGAATTTGGGTCATTTTCTATGAACAATTATATAGAAAATGACCCGATTCATTGTCCGTGAGTGCATAATTATAAACCTCACTCACTTTGTTCGTTTTGTCAATGATTCACTAAACTCTAACATACCTTCAAAGCTCACAACCTTAGATTTATACCGAAACTCAAAAAAAATATCCATGAACGACGAAGTCACTGTCAAGTGTCAACTGACCACCCATAGACTTTAACAGGGTGCAATAAAGTTGACTTTCGTTTACAAATGTACAGTTAACAGTGTGTTCGATTGTACTGCAAAGATTAACACAACTGACAACAAAGAACTAAATATGATTCATATTTTTACCCAAATTCCCGCGGCTGACGTCATATACTCGTACGTACGGTAGGGGACTCCATTCTACAAGGTAATTCATAATTTCGTCGCCAGCCTCGTCGCTAATATCATTTAACTCGATGACTTGTAGTATAGTTCGTTATCGAAGGTTACGCTGCTGTGGCCCGTCAAAGTCGAAGCAAGACCCACAGAATTGTGCAATAAATATAATAAACAAACCGTTATTATTAGTAAACGGGTTGAATTTTATTAAACACGAAATTGACGGCTTACTTGTGAATAACCCTACAGCCGGTTTGTCATCAGGTTGATCTTCTGATATCCGTTTATCATAATTATTTATTCAAAACCAAAAAGACTTAATACATAACCCGCATAAATCGGGGAGTTCCCTTGCACAGAATAATAGGTTATCTTGAAGTATTTGCTTACTATACGATTTAGATTTAATTATCTTGAGATCAAAGGTTACGTCAGCTTGCACTTGAAAACGGAGTATTATACGGATAGATGGACATGACCAGGCGTACGTCACTCCGCGATTTTGTTTCGCGGTAATTATTATTATTCCTTGCCTATTGCATTAGGCAAGCCCAGGGCTGCGCCGTTTATACTTTTTTTTGTTATACAAATAAGACTAATTCCGTCAAGTTTCATTTTCAATTCAATCCTCGTCTCGTCTCGTCTCGCCCTGCCGGTGGAAAACCACCTTAAGAGGAAACAGGAGGGCAGTTTTTCCATACAAACGTAGTCCCCTGTTTCCTCCCTAGATAATGCCAGTAGAGCAATCATTTTTTGTCCAAAAATCTATGGCTACTATTGATATGTTCCTATGTTTTCCTTTTTACGATAAATTGATTCTCAAAAGAGATATTAACCTTCAAAACCTCTAAAAAATGCCTGATTTTCCGCTGTGTTCACACATCCAGAAAACAAATTTGTCTAGATTATTAAAAAAAAGGAAAACATAGGAACACGGCCAAAGCCTTTCTTTAATGTTTAATGAAAAAATTAGTTAAATGGGTTAAGTTTTGGGGAATAAATCAGGGGACTACGAAACGTTGTTTTCATGAAATTTTAAAAGGTATTTTCGGTCCAAGCTGCAGTTGTCTCTATCGCGCTCTGCAGGTGAGAGGCGGGCAGTACGGGATAGCGACACATTTTACAAATACCTAATTTTCAATTCTCTCGACCTTACTGTTTCCTCTTAAGAAGAATCGTAGATAATATTTCTGGAATTTTTCTGCGCCTTAAAATACAGTGTTAGCAAATGTACGTGTAAGAAAAAATTACAATAGCCATCAAGTAGGAAACGACATAACAACCTCTGTGAATCTGTAATTAAACTTTACTGCGACATCTCACCAGAGGTCAGTTTTTCCGCTTGTGCTAGCCTAACCCTGTAGAAGAGGCCCTAGTGCCTAAATAAAAAATAATAGTAGTGGTCATGCACGAGACTTAGTAAAATTAATTTACTTGCACATAGATTATACATAATGAGTGATAATGCCCAGGACATCGAACAGTTTGAAGGGTGTTTGGGATACGAGAGAAAGGCGCTAACTTGGATTGCGTATTAAATATTTTGCGTCTTAACTAGTAATCATGCTCGACGAAAGTTCACCGATATGTGAACCCAGCCCACCTTATCGTCACAGAATAAGTATTAGTACTACACGTACAGAAGCTTCTCTCTCTAATAAAACTGTCGTTCTGTACGCGCGACAGAGCATCACTTGTCACTGTCACACGATATTGAGTGAAAAGAGATAGATAGCATTTGTCGCGCGACAAAGAGTCGCGTGTCACAGTTGTGCTCGCATCCGACCGTCTCTGTCTATCGCATAACGCGTACTAACGCGTGCTCTTACTGGTCGCTGGCTATTACCACCCATGGGTGGCGAAATTTAATAATAATAGCCGCGCAATAGAATCGCGGCGTGAGTACTGGGGCCTGTTTCACGAAGCTACAAGTTACAAATTATAAGCGGAAGTCTCTTTTCAATACCTTTTGATAGAAAGAGACTTCCGCTTGTAATTTGTAACTTGTAGCTTCGTGAAACGGGCCCCTGGTATCGTTTATTAACAATATCTTATCGACGTTATCTGTATTGAAACGTACTAATCTCAACCGTATGACTTTAAGTTGCATTTCAGTTATTGACGATTTTGTCGCCACGCGTCTTCGGTATGCCCGGGCCCTAACATACCAGGAAAAATATAATGTTATATATGATAAACATGAACAATATGATGGCCAGGTTTTAATTTATAATTATAGGATTGTAGTTCTTGTAGCACATATTGGCCCGAGTCGAGGAGGTTGAGATACATTGAAGTTTTTCTAAGAGTGTTACAGCTCTTTTCATATGTACTCGTATGTATCTCGAAACTTGTTCATTGATTACCTATAAGGAAAACACCGAAGAATTTTATCATATGTCAATGCCATATTCTGGTTGGTTTGCCGATCGTTTCTTTACTGGCATAGTGTATGTGCTGAATGCCATAAAATGTGGTTTATAATGAATACATGTCACTCAAACAATGACTCTTGTAATTTAGCTAAATAAAGCCTAATTTCTAGACATGCGCAAAATGTGTCACTATAGTGAAAAGAGTGATATGAACCTTTAGCTCTCAAAGATATGCATCACTCATTTAGCTCAGTAACTTTTGTTAGCTCAATATGTCAACGGCTCGCTGGCTCTTATAAGCTCAGTAACTCCGTGATGTGTCAACAGCTCACTAGCTCTGAAGCTCAGTTGCTCCAACTCCAAATATTTCCGAACGAAAGAGAGAGCAGTAATAGGTATACGGTGACAAGACAGAGACGAAAAATTCATGTTGATCGTGTGTTTTCTCGCAGCTCACGGCTCAATGGAGCTACTTTAGAGCGAGTGAACGAGTGAGTTGAAAGATATACTGAGTTGTTTGAATCGGAACTGAGCTAGTGAACCGGTGAGCTAGACCAACTGATATAGCTCTTTTGAAGCTCTCGCGAGCTACACACGTCTACTAATTTCGGGTTCTAAACGGTTTTTATTCACCACAGTGTAAATTGTCGCTGACTGGCCACTTCAGAAAATATTTTTTATTTACGTTACTGGTCATCAATTTCACATACTGACTCAGTCTGTGAAATTGATGACCAGTAACAGAACTAGGGAATGCAATCTCGATATCGTGAGATCTCGAAATCGCGAGATCTCGAGCAAATTTTCGAGATTCAATCTCGAAAACAGGAAATCTTGATCCTTGCAATCTCAATCGATATCTCGGTTATTATTTTCGAGATCTCGGGCGAGATAGAGAGAACGATGCGTATGAAAGAATTTGTTTTGAAAAATGTTTTTGAGGCTAGATTCGTGTTATTCGGGCAGGTGCTACATGGTGCACAGTGCGCGGCCTGTTTTCACCGACGACGATATGAGCGCAGTGGCGCGCTCTTTGCGAAAAAATCGGGTGGATTTAGTATAATTTTTGTTCTCTAACCCTACATATTTTTTGTAATTCGGTTGAGTCCTTGTCAAAAATAGTTAATAAATAGTGAATTATGGGGCATTTTGATCAAAATTACTCATTTTTGATTACTTTGTCTAATCTCAATCTCGTCGAGATTAATCTCGATTTCTAAAGTCTGACGGTCGAGATCTCAAAACACCCAATCTCGAATCGAATTTTTTGGACGAGATCTCGGATCGCCAATCTCGGTTCGAGATTGCATTCCCTAATACTGACACCAGGCTATTAAATAGATACAGTAAATAATTTCCGGATTTTTATTTGAAGTTTTTTCACATCAAAGTAAAAAAAATCGAACCCCTCGAATAATACTTATTTTAGTCGATTTAAAAATTGTGTTTTTCTCGCATGCCAGAAAAGCGTTATATGAACTTGAAATTAACAATAAAAAATAAATAAAAAAGGTACAAGAATTTTTCTATGTCCCATAGGCTCGGATTAACGATTTTTAATACTATTCCAAATTTCAAATCGATAGAAGCAGTAGTTCTTGAGATATCTGGCTGTGACGGATAGACGGACAGACAGACAGAGTCGCACCATAAGGCTTCCTTTTTTACCATTTTGGTACGGAACCATAAAAATTGAGATAAGAAAATTAAAAAATAAATAAATAGGTACCTAACCAGATTTGTTATCCACCGTCGAAAACAGTAACGGGTTATTCTTCAGAAATATGTCTGCGGTCACCTTATTTGTCTGGCCCTTTTTCATACTAAATGTATGGAGACAGAGGAATAGATCGCAGTCGCAGACATAATACCCTACCACGAATTACGTTTGTAAAAATGCAGTAAAATAGAAAATTCCATTTTGAAGGCGGCCAAAGAGTGCATGTATTGGATTTAATACTGTTAGCGCCTATTTACCTACTAAAGGCTCATCGCGATTCGCGGCTCGCGCGCAGCTCCCCACCACTCACAAAACAGGTATTCATTAACGACTTTAACGCTAAGCTACGATGAACACAAAGTTGAATCCTCCTTCTGAGGTATCTGGAGGTATATGGAGTCTAATATTTGACGTTTTTGCACTTGTGAGTTTTGTGTTCATCCCTCAACAATTAAATGGTCACTCTAGTTGCTTACTCACTTGTCAGTATTGGTTCAGTGTCCGAAGTGGCATGTTGAGATGTGTTTATTGAAGTGTATTGTGTTTGGTATTGTGCTTATTAACTTTATAAACGCTCAAGAAGGTAATTGTTTTTTTTATGTTCAGAAGTCATCACTTTTAATTTAAGAAACAATAACAAAACCGCTTTTAGTTTTTTCTGTAGTAGATTTCAAGGCAGAATAATGTTTTGAATATAACTTATTTATAAATATAAGTGACGTTATCACAGCGAATTGTCTTTGTTAGTGATAATTCAATAATATTATAGTGATTATGTTAATTTTAACTTGAGCTTGATAACCTTATTTTGTTTGTACATATTAACTCGATACACATTAATATCTTCCATCAGATTTTTAATTAAAAATCGGAAAAAATAATAGTATAAAGTATGCTTTATTTATTATCTAATATTTATGCAATATCAAAAAGGATAAGAAGTAGAAAAATTAAAAATTTGAATGAAATATTTTACCCTTTGATGCGTAATAGATAGGTACGAGTATGTAAGGTATAGTTTATTTGCACTTTATCGTACAATTCTTTCTAATTTCTGGTCAGTATGCTCAAAATGCTCAATTATGATGTTAATAACGTATTATTACATGTCTAACATTTTGTTTTTGGGCTTCGCTAAAATAGTAGTTCATTATTTGTTGGTTTCTAGGTCAAAGACCTGACCCACTTTGAACTGGTTTAATTTTCAAAATTCAAAATGGCCACCATTGCATTCTTGATTCACGTGTAATTTTACAATCTAAGGGAGAACGTTGACCTCCACTGTGGTCAGTGACCGGTGTCCCGTGCAAAAGTCCACAGACAGTCCAGTTATCTGTCATAATTAGTAAACAACTTTCTACCCTCATGATGCGCATTTCTCCGGTGATTACCGTGGCGTTGATTTCGGTGCCATAATTAAAGCCTTGTATGATATTTTCAGATATCTGGTAGACGTCGAGGTTATCTACTACTACTAATATACTCAAAAATGTCATGCAAATGATACATCTTTTTGTCGTAAAACGACACAATAAAACTACAGCTTACGTAAACAGTATTTTAAAATTTTCACTCGCCAGTTTTTGAGACAACCCAATTTTTTAGGGAAAAAATAGCGTTGTTAGGTTAAATAGGGCCAAAGTTTATCTTGAACGAACTTGTATTTAAGAAGCTATGTTAAAAAAACAATTGATTCGCATTCCTACAGCGTTTTTGCCTAATGTTTTTGCTAACTGCGTTTACCTATCTGAGCGTTACTTCACGGGCCGGCACGACATCTCCTGACCCTTTCTCTATCACCGCAATGAAAAGAGAATGTCGGCCTTTTCTCCCCCGCTGGTCCGCTGCTCCCGCGCTGGTCCACTGCTCACTTTGAGCAATCAGCGTAACTTCAAGGTGGCCCTGGCCTACCGTACTTGTTCAACCCCAGGCGCTTTGGCCCCCACCTAGTCCGAGCCTCTCAAGGTAAACCGGGACTAGCGACCTGATTCGACCCCAGGCGCTCCCGGCCCCCACCTAGTCCAATCCACTCAAGGTGGTCCGCCCAGCGACCTGGTTCGACCCCAGGGAACGCCACGGCCCCCACCTGGTCCGATTTTTACTACATCCAGTACGGCCTTTTCTCACCGACACTGGCATCGACATGTCGTCGCCAGCACTCCCAGTTTCACTTTATGGGCCTTATGTATGACACTGGCGATTTGCTAGCGTGTTTTCATACAAATCGAAATTTGTATGAAAACACGCTCGCAACTCGCTCGCAAATCGCCAGTGTGATAAGGCCCTAAGCGATCAAAGTAGTGTCACTCTTACCGATATCGTCGACTACATCTCGGCATTGTCGGACTGTCCATATAGTTGAGAGGGCGTTTTTCAGCTAGGCTCCAGCCTGCGCGGGCCCCCAATGAACCTGATTTGTGGATGTTCGGCTTATGGATGTTGTTTTTGGGCATCCGGACCCTTCCGGCCCAGTCCAATCCTGGATATCGGTGCCGGTATTGGTTAATGTGGAAACGCCCAATGTAACTAAATCTACGGCCTTACCCAGCCCACGCAACGGATTTTTAATGAAGTGTATAATTTTTCCTCAAGTGATACATTCACCGCAAACTACTCAAGACGCTAAGTTTCTTGTTGTTGTGTCAAATTGTTTTACTTATGAGGAAGGTGTTTTCGATTCCCCACCGGCGCCGACAGCATTTTTACGAAGAACACTTGAAGCGGTCAGCCATATCGCCAAGACAATTGGGTATTTGACTGTAACCGAAATTTGTAACAATTATACACGGTGTATTCTAATCGGTAATCAGGAGTAGACAAATATTAATATCTAGCTAAAATCAAACTTTTTTCCGGTTCCGGTGTCAGAAAAGTAAACACGAAAGTCATCACTCTCTGTAAAATTAATCGCAAAATAAGTGCAAAAAGTGATAAACCTAACTCATAAAGGCACGGACTTATTAACTAAACGTTGAAGATCACTAGTGCGAACAGTTTTCAGTGCGGGCTTTGTTTTCCTAACATTAATCGGCTATAAATTACTGCAACAACCTAACCTCAAATTATAACGACGAAATAACAGCATTAACCATAGACTTCGAATACTATACTACCAACATAAAGATCCAGAGTCACGTGATAGCTGTCAGTGTCAAAGTGTGACCAACAACAAAACTTAGAAACCCGCTAAATCAGTATTGCCAGAAAAGAAAAATTTGCCACAAATATGGAAAAAAGCATGGAAATTTTACTGGCGAAGCTGGACGAAAAACTCGACCAACAAACTCTAACGATAACAACACTAGTAACAACAAAAGTTATGGAGGCATTGGATGAAAAGCTGAAAACATTAACGGAAGAAAATACTGAACTAAAAAATAAAGTAAATAGCTTGGAACGTAAACTAAATGCAGCGGAAAAAGAACAACGTAAACATAACCTGGTTTTCTTCGGAGTCGAGGAGAGAGGAAAAACAGAAGCTGAGCTTGTGGATTATATAAAGGAAACCATAATCGAAACTGAGACACAACTAGAGAGCCACGAAATAACCAACTTATACAGAATCGGCCAACGCTCTAACAAAAACCGTCCGGTAGTAGTTTCCATCACTTCTATTTGGAAAAAACACATGATATTGAAAAACAAAGCTAAACTCCCACCAGGCATCAACGTCAAAGAAGACTTGCCAAAAGAAGTCATAGAGACAAGAAGGCAGCTTCAACCACAACTTGAAGAGGAAAGGAAAAAAGGAAACTTAGCATATTTCAACTATGACAAACTGATTGTCAAGAAACAAAATAGAAATACCCGCGAAAAAAGAAAAAGGGATGAAGCTAGCCCAAATCACAACTCCCCGACGCAGAAGAAAGTTAACACCAGTGATACTGATTGTACCCGAACCCCAGACAAAACACAACAGGAATTTTTGAGACCAAGTATCCTCAACTACATGGTTCGAGAAAGATCACAGTCGCTGTCCGAGCTGCCAAAAAACTAATAACCCTAACTAAAACCCGGAACCGAAATAAAATTAACACCTCAACATTATTACTAGAACAACCTACTGAAACAAACACCCCAAGCCGGCTGGTCACCGTGGGGGAAGATGACCACAACCCTCCAACAAATGAAAACAAAGAAAGCAAATTACTTATAACCGAAAATAATAAAAACACGAGAAAACAAGACTCTAAATCGATAAAACAACGAAAATGTGATATAAACAACATAGAATCAACTCCACCCAAACAAGAGACAACTATTGAGCCTCCAAAGAGCAAACAAAAACAAACAAGAATATATATTGCTGCGCTAAATGTGCTAACACTGAGATCAGAAGAGAATCTATCGGAATTGACACATGCATTACAAAAAATCAACTGGGATATCCTTGGGCTGAGCGAGGTAAGAAGAATGGGAGAAAACATTGTTGCACACCCGGACTTCATACTTTACTACATAGGGGAGACCCCGGGCAAGCATGGAGTAGGGTTTTTGGTCAAAAAGTGCCTAGAAAAATACATAGATGGATTTCACGGTGTTTCGGAGCGCATAGCATTGTTGAACCTAAAACTACCAGAGTACAAGGACCCATGGACCATTATCCAGATATACTCACCCACAGAGCAAGCAGAGACCGATACAATAAACAAGTTTTACCTGGATTTGAACAAAACTATACAGACACATGCTCATAAAAATTTAATAGTTATGGGGGACCTAAACGGCCAAATTGGGGAACGCCAATGGGACGAAGAGGCAACTATAGGACCCTATACATACAGCACTAAAACTAGAAGCAGGAATGGAAAAATGCTGATAGATTTTGCAATGGAAAATAACCTGACCATACTTAATTCACTGTATAAGAAAAACAAAAACAGAATGTGGACATGGTTATCACCGGATGGCAAATCAAAAAACCAAATTGACTTTATAATGACAAACAAATCCAAATGTTTCTTAAACATGAATGTCATTAACAATTTAAACTTCAACACGAACCACCGCATGGTACGAGCTGAACTAAGGTCCACCCAACCCAGGAATCCGAGACCAATAGTAAATCCAGAGAATATAAAACACAACAACCATCAAATAGACCAAGTAGCTAATTCATTAAACTCCAAACTCAAAGAATACAGAAGAGAAACAAAAGACGCCAACATACAAGAAAAATACAACTGGTTGGAAAGTACAATCACAAACACAACTAAACAATATGTCACCAAGAAAGAAGACGTAAATAAATGGATGACAACTAAATTTATAGAGCTCCTGGAACAAAGAGCAGCTTTAATAAACGTGAAAACCAGAAACAATAACCGAGGACAAATAGCTAAAATTAGTAAAGATATAAGAGAAAACATAAGGAAAGACAGGAGACAGCACCGAATGGAAACAATAGAGAGGCATATTAAGCAGACAGGAGGTATAAAGAAGGCATATAAAGAACTTTCCAACAATAAAGAGTGGATAGTAAAGATGGAAAATCAAAGTGGGACCAAGAAAAGTGGCAGACAAGAAATACTAAAAATTGCCACAGCATACTACACGGCACTATATGAAAATAACTTAACTGAACAAGAAATTGATTTACTAGATAACGCAACTGTACCCCACATTATGCAAGAAGAAATTGAAAAAGCTATTGATTCCCAAAAAAAAGATAAAGCTCCTGGACCAGACGGCATAAGTAACAGAATATTAAAGCAAACGAAACCAGAAATTGTACCTATACTCACAGAAATTTTCAACGCTATTATCACCACAGAAATCATCCCAAAACAATGGACTGAGTCAAACATAATCCTTCTGTTCAAAAAAGGGAACCACTGCGACATCGGAAACTACCGACCTATCAGTCTAATGTCCAATGTATACAAGACCTTTGCCAAGATTATACTGAAGAGAATAGAAAGGAAACTGGACCAACAACAGCCAGTAGAACAGGCCGGATTTCGCAAGGACTTTTCAGTACTAGACCACATTCATACTGTAAGGCAAATTATAGAGAAATATGGTGAATATCAGCTTACATATTACATAGCGTTTATCGACTACAGTAAAGCGTTCGATTCTTTAATACACACAAAAATCTGGGAAGCGTTAAAAGAACAAGGAATAGAACACAAGTACATAAGAATTATAAAGAATATCTATAAACACAGTACAGCATGCATCCAGCTAGAACAGAAAGGCAACACGTTCCAAATACAAAAAGGCGTGAGACAGGGCGACCCCCTTTCGCCAACACTCTTCCTAGCTGTATTAGAAATGATCTTCAGAAAACTTGAATGGGGAGACCTTGGTATAACTATAGATGGGCGCATACTAACGCACTTGCGATTTGCGGATGATATTGTCCTATTCGCAAAAACGTCAGAAAATCTAAGCAAGATGATTAATGATCTTGCATCAGAAAGCGCAAAGGCTGGGCTGAAGTTAAACCCGGAAAAAACCAAAATTATGACTAATAGCAATAAAGATCCTGTATCAGTGGAACAGACTCAGATCACCTATGTCGAAGAATATATATATCTCGGGCAACTGATGTCTCCAAAAGACAACATAAACAAAGAAGTTGAAAGAAGAATTGCGAACAGCTGGAAGAAGTACTGGGGTCTGAAGGAAATTATGAAAGACAAGAACCTACATATTACAACTAAAACAAAACTATTTAACACATGTATCCTGCCGGTATTAGCATACGGTAGCGAAACATGGGCTTTAACAAGAAACATAACAAATAAACTTTCCACGTGCCAACGCGCAATGGAAAGAAGTATGGTAGGGATCAAAAGAATAGACAAAGTAAGAAACAGCCACATCCGACACAAGACTAAAGTTCAGGATATAACGCGAAAAATAAGAAGGCAAAAATGGAGATGGGCAGGCCACATGACAAGAGGAATTGACAAATGGAGCAAAATAGTTACGCAATGGTACCCGAGAAATGGCAAAAGAAAGAGAGGAAGACCACAGAAAAGGTGGGATGACGACATCAGACAGGTTGCGGGAATAACATGGAGTAGAGTAGCTAGAGAAAGACTGGAATGGAAAAGATTGGAGGAGGCCTTTGCCACTTGGCAAACGGACATGCAAAAATTGAACAAAAGAGAAATCTACGAATAAAGACACAGAAAATTAAGATATGAAAAAATAATTAGATATTTTGTAATTTCATATATTTTTGTCCGATTAAAGGCTTATAATAAATACAAATCGAAATTTGTATGAAAACACGCTCGCAACTCGCTCGCAAATCGCCAGTGTGATAAGGCCCTAAGCGATCAAAGTAGGGTCACACTTACCGATATCGTCGACTACATCTCGGCATTGTCGGACTGTCCATATAGTAGAGAGGGCGTTTTTCAGCTAGGCTCCAGACTGCGTGGGCCCCCAACGGACCTGATTTGTGGATGTTCGGCTTATGGATGTTGTTTTTGGGCATCCGGACCCTTCCGGCCCAGTCCAATCCTGGATATCGGTGCCGGTATTGGTTAATGTGGAAACGCCCAATGTAACTAAATCTACGGCCTTACCCAGCCCACGCAACGGATTTTTAATGAAGTGTATAATTTTTCCTCAAGTGATACATTTTTTTTTTTTTTTTTTTTTTTTATACAACTAGGGTGGCAAACAAGCGTACGGCCTGCCTGATGGTAAGCAGTCACCGTAGCCTATGGACGCTCGCAACACCAGGGGCATTACGTGCGCGTTGCCGACCCTTTAAGAACCTATTCACTCCCCTCTTGAAGAACTCCATATTGTAGCCTTCTGGGAAAACCGCGGCAGGAAGCTCATTCCACATTCGGATTGTGCGCGGTAGGAAATTTCTTTGGAACCGCACGGTGCGCGACCATTTTGGTTCCAACGTGTGTGAATGAATACCCTGCCGATGGCGAGCAGTGCGGTGGTAGAAGGTGGCCGTAGGCATCATGTCAAACAATTCCTCAGAACACAGCCCATTATACAAGCGGTAGAACACACATAAGGAGGCGAAGTCTCTCCTTAGACTTAAGGGTTCAATACCGCTTGTGAGTACGGGGGGGGGTACGGGGGTTTTCATTCACCGCAAACTACTCAAGACGCTAAGTTTCTTGTTGTTGTGTCAAATTGTTTTACTTATGAGGAAGGTGTTTTCGATTCCCCACCGGCTCCCACAGCATTTTTACGAAGAACACTTGAATCGGTCAGCCATATCGCCAAGACAATTGGGTACTTGACTGTAACCGAAATTTGTAACAATTATATATAAGATCCCGTTAAAATAAGCAAAATAAGTAAATATGTTAATGCTTTCAGTTTGATGCCTAACGTGTAACTTATTTTATGTTCTTGCAAAGTTGGGTGGGAAAGTACATAACTAGGGTGGTAATACAAAGAAAGGCCGAGATCTCAGAAGTTTGCGGACCAAGCTGCAAGCGAGGGATGTAAATATGCGATCGAAAGCAAATATCTTTACACACCCACATAGTTTTGCTACGATTTTAATATATGTATGGATGACTTAACATTCAAGATGGCAAGTAGGTACTTTAGAGTGCGACTACGATAACTTTGCAGAGCGAAACATGGCAACAACTCCGTTTAAAAGTCAAATTTCTATCAAAATTTGACTTTTAAAATGGAGGTGTTGCCATGTTCCGCTCTGCAAAGTTATCGTAGTCGCACTCTAGTAAGCACTTGCCTCCTTGAAATACGACAGTGGTGGCCTGTGGCAAGCACACGGAGGTCTACCTTATTCAGTGATAAAGGGTCGTTTCCAAAAAAAGATGTCCGTATTTAGGGCTTTATTTAACAACATCTTAATTTTGTTCCTTTGTGTAACGAAACTTACCATACAATTTATATGGTTAACTTTCGTTACACAAAAATTAATGCTAACACTTTGTTTTATAAAGCCCTAACTACGGACATAATTTTTTTGAGAATGACCCAAAATGAATTTGCAGATGTAAGCACCGGAGACAATCTCCAGTACCAGTTCTTTCCCGTGACGGGCACCGAGCTGCACTTCAAAGTGCGTGCGCGCAACGATGCCCACATCGCGTTCGCCCTGCACCCTGAGGAGTCAGATCCTATGTATGAGGTAAGCCCAAAAGATTCTCTTATACATCTCAAACTCTGTCCATTTCTTTCACACACTCACACATTCTCCTTGCCTCTTTCTCTATGTCCCTTTCTCCATCTCTCCTCCTAGCTATCATCCCACATGGTGGTGATGTCAGCTTACCGAACTCCACTCTGTTTTTCCCGACCCTTAAACACATCATAAAACAATTTATACGGATTATTATGTAGTTACCGCATAATTACGCCTAGAGACCCTTTACATCTCTAAAAATGTAGTTTTAAGTTTTGTGTGTAAAAGGTAAAAAAAAACTGTGCCCAGTTATGTGCTTGTTCCATTTTATAAATGTCATCTTATGTAATAATGTCACAATTGTTGTAATGTTGTTTTTAAAAGAGAAACTGGTGAGTTTCTTTAGGCGCTTCTTCTCACCAGAAGGTCATCTACCGAAGCGCCAAAAGGAAAGAAAAGAATCAGACATGTAGAAGAGCCCTTGAGGCCTACTTACAGAAATAAATGAGTTTGAGTTTGAGTTTGATTATAGTTTATTTACAGCGTTTCATGATCGCAGGTAGACTAAGAAAAACAAAATTCGCCGTCAAAATTACAATTTATTCATAGTTCATCGTATTGGATTTAATCCGTTTTATTACGATACTGGAACCTCCACAACTTGGTCCGCGTACTTTCCAAGATAAAACCTTCCTTATCATGTCGAGTTGTAGAAAGTTAGGTTATAGTAAAGAGGTGAAATGAGGTGGTAAACACGCATTACTAATTATACAATGTGTATTTTCCAGGTCGTTATTGGAGGTTGGGGGAACACAAAGAGCGCGATCAGAAGACGAGTTTGCTCTCAACCCGAAAAAGATGAAAGGCAGACGCCCCAATACCTCAACGAGGAGGAGCTTCGAAGTTTCTGGATTAGCTGGGACAAGAGTATTGTCTCTGTCGGGCGTGAGGGAGAGACGACTCCTTTCTTATCGTGGCGAGATCCCAATCCTTTCGTCATTGGCTACGTGGGCATGCATACCGGATTTGGATCCAGTGGCGTTTGGAAGATCAGTAGTAGGTTCTTCAAATTGGTTTGAAAGATTGACGTGAGAATTTTTTGTGTAGTTTCTGAATTTTGAGAAAAAACTCCTCGTCTTGATGAAACTAATTGCATCTTAAAGTCTCCCGTATATTATAACATGGCAGATATTAGGTATTATAGTCGTAGAGATTAATTCGATGGTTTTAGTATTAATTGAGAGATAATGTCAGTATTAATATTCACAATGCACTAATACAGAGATTTTTTTGGACAATCATGATCATGTGTTTAAAAGTTGACATACCAGTTTTAACTATATGATATAGATGTGATGACTAACGTTCTAACGAATGTTAAGGATCTTAATCATTATACAATTATATTTAAAAAAAATCTTCATTTCAGATGTCTCTCCAAATGATAAAAAGGGTCCATACGAAGAATATGAATGTAAGTATTTCGTTTTAGTTACTCGAGTTACTGCCTTTGTTGTAATAATTGTGTTTCCTTATATTGACTATGTAGAGAGCCATTAGGTAGGCCCGTACGCTCACTTCGAGCGATCAATGAAAAGTGGCTAGTGGTTATGGCACACCTGCTTGGAGGATTATAAGCCCCCTCTTGTTTAGGACTGCTATACAAAATCACGCTGAACTCATGGCTTTAGAGTAATAATAAAACCCATTAATATCTTAGAGAATGACGTTATCAAATACTAATAAAAATTACAATGAATGGCATTGAATGACTCACAGGCATCGCCGAGAAAATCAAGAAGTAAGTATTTATAAGAATCAATTAAATTTCAGTGAAAACGGGAGACAACGTCAAATACGAGTTCTTCTCCGTATCGGGCAATACGCTGCGGTTCAAGGTGCGCGCACGCAACGATGCCCACATCGCGCTCACCACGCATCCGTGGGAATCCGGTCCTATGTACGAGGTATGAGTCAAAGCCTGTTTACCCTTAGACAAATAAAAACACAGATCGATCTAGTCCCAAACTAAGTTTACTAAGTGTGACGGTACATTATTTTGTTAGCATATTGGTTTCATCAGAGTGATTTTGTGTAAACATTGTCACGGGATAAGTAATAGTACTAAGTACAGAAGTCTCTCTCTCTAACAAAACTGTCGTTCAGGTGCGACCACCGGATGGAGCGCACCGAATCCGACCATCTCTCTCCATTGCATAACGCGTTCTCTTTTTGGTTGCTAGCTAAGGCCCCCTCGCGGGGGCTTCAAGGCCGCTAGGCGGAAAATGAGGGTCAAAACGTTAATTTAACTCAATGACTGCCGCGTGTTTACTTTAATCATTACCTATTAAAAAACGTTTGTAACTTCCAGATTGTGATCGGTGGTTGGGGAAACTCAAAAAGCGTGATTCGAAGAAGAAATTGCGAGCAACCCGAAAGAGATGCTATTCAGACTCCCCAATACTTGACCGAAAAGGAGTTCCGAGGGTTCTGGGCACGGTGGAAGAACGGGATCATCCTGATAGGGCGTGAAGGGGAGAGTAGCCCCTTTATGTCATGGCACGACCCTGAACCATTCTCCGTCCTCTTTGTCGGCGTTCACACTGGCTTCGGTTCCACGGGCACTTGGAAGCTTAATAGTAAGTAAACTTATTACAGTTGTAATCCAGCAGTTTTATTGGGCTTTTACAGAATTTAACTGAAATTAAGCTTTAGCTATTTTTACTGCATCTATTAGAATATGATTCTTGCAGCCACTAAAAATATTGGATTTATTGAACAATCTTGTAGATTCTTAGTCATTTCATTGGTTTTTGTGGCTAATTATTAAACCAGCAACCTCTGAGGCTGACTTTTTTATAGAATTCATTGTGAGGCATAATTCCGAATTAACTAATCCATCAATTTCAGATGTTCCTAATGATCCGAGCAATGTCATTACGGGTAAGTCCACTCAAGTACTAAATACTCATACCGTAAGCAATGAAGACAGAAACAGTTGATAGAAGTTAAAATTAGAAGCGATCCGGAATAAATTTACCAGACAGACAAAAACAATGTTTGCAATAGAGTAGGTATGAAGGTGAGGAAACTCACACGTCCGGTTTTAAAGCCCCCATTTAGTACATCATGACGTCGTGATTAAGAGTTTTGATAGATTTATTCACGCGGCTTCCCCTATGTTATTCCCGTTACTATCCACAGGGAATTCCTTACCGGGATATAAAGTATCCTACTCTATCTACTTGTCGAAGTGAATAAATAGCTTAGCCGATCGGTCTCAATCATTGTTACTATTTGGGCGCGTATGTCAAGGAAACACTCGGAAATGGACACACTTCGTTATCTCAACTAATCACTTGGGTTCATGTGAACACTCTTGCCACTAATTACTGTGATTTTTACAAGTTTAAGAGCCAATGGTTTGGTTCGCGAACACAACACATCAATTTTTCCTATACCGCGTCAAACCCGCGCGCGAAACTCTAACTGTCAACAACTGTCAATGTCATTGAATCCACGAACCACTCCATTCGGGTTACTAAATTGCCCGCTCTCAAATCATTTAAACATGTTTCCATTTTAAATTGGATTTTGACTACTAATTAAATCCACGCTTCGTCACGGCCACCCTGCATAGTCACACGTCCTCGTGTGTAAATCTATTTCCCGTACACTTAGCATTTATGACTGAATAATAGACAATGGTTTATACCATACGCCACTCGGTCACCCTGACTAACCTTATGTTGCATGACTCTATTCCTAACACTCATTTGCACCCCCAGCTAGATTGATTATTCAGAAAGAATGTTCATTCCTTTAATTTGCAAATACTACTTAGCTCACAAGATTATTTCAAAATGATGACTGCTATACCTACCCTACCACATAGGAAATTTAATTCCACCTAACGTCAGTGCCACACAGGCTCGTCAGCGCCACACAGGCTCGTCAGCGCCACACAGGCTAATGCGTGCCACACAGGCTAATGCGTGCCACATAGGCTAATGCGTGCCACATAGGCTAGAGTGCGCCACAAAGGCCAATGTATGCCACACAGGCTACTATGTGTCACACAGATCAGTGTATGCCACACAGGCCAGTATGTGCCACACAGGCCATTATATGCCACACAGGCTAGTATGTGCCACACAGGCTAGTATGTGCCACACAGGCTAGTATGTGCCACACAGGCTAGTATCTGTCACACAGTCTTGTCATAGTCATCTACGTAACAAACATGACGAATCCCTTATTATTAACTAACATGACCGTTATACCCTATGCACTCCGATTACTCTGACACATGTGTATCCTAACCCTGTGAATTTAATGACCCATAATCATTGTTTTTTTTTTAGAATACCATTTCTTTATAGCATGTGTGAAATATCAAAGCTAGGAAATTTAGATATTAACTTGTAAAAGTTTACTTCACCTATACTGTTATTGTAATAAGGTTTTGTTACAATCAACTCTGGCCGCTTAGAATTGAATGATTCATATTCAATTTGAATGTAAGAATGTTGATGTCGTTCTTTGAACGACATGTCAATTCACTCCAGTCCCAGCCTTCAGGATAGAAAGATAAATGTCATTTGTATAGAGATTTGTTTATAATCAATATTGTGATTAAAATAGAGTGATAGTTGATTAAAAGAAGTGTCCAAAGTCCTCCGTGTATTAATCACATATTCCATTAAATTATCTCAATTTTCGGAACATGATATGCAACTTATACTGCAATTTTAATTTGAGTAATAAATAATCAAATTAGATTTAATCATGATCACAGACATACAAAAGAGGAGAGCACATTACATCTAAACATGCTATGCTTACCAGTCTTGCATCGCTGTATTAAGTACTTCTGTTTTAATTTAATTTATAAGACCTCCTAAGCTGATGATGAACACATAATGTACTTGACACAGAGTATGCCAATAATTATGTACCACTGCATAGTGCCAGTACGGGGACCACAGCCTGCTCACTAACATCCGAGAACTAGCCCGCACCAAGCCCGGGGCTGATGGGCACACTCACGGGCAATGATTATGTACCTACTAACCATTTCTATTAAGATTTATCAGAGAGAGAGAGAGAAGTTAATTACTTACTGTTATCCAAGTGCTCAATCATCAAATATGATAATTCCACAACCTTACCGACAGAAGATTTCTTAGTGACTAGATTTCCCAACCTCTACTGTAGTCGACAGCCAGATGATTATCAAGATACCACTTGGGTTATGCTATTTCTGGATCAGCAGCGTGTGAATCTTGTAGTGTATCGCTTGAATCAAGTCCACTTTCCTTGTTGCATACCAAAAGGAGATTTCCATCGTTTGCACTCATACTTATGTGAAATATGTTCACTCTGATCTGTATGTGACTTCCGAGATTCCTTGGGTAATCCCATTTCTGATGTCGAAGTGAATAAATAGCTTAGCCGATCGGTCTCAATCATTGTTACTATTTGGGCGCGTATGTCAAGGAAACACTCGGAAATGGACACACTTCGTTATCTCAACTAATCACTTGGGTTCATGTGAACACTCTTGCCACTAATTACTGTGATTTTTACAAGTTTAAGAGCCAATGGTTTGGTTCGCGAACACAACACATCAATTTTTCCTATACCGCGTCAAACCCGCGCGCGAAACTCTAACTGTCAACAACTGTCAATGTCATTGAATCCACGAACCACTCCATTCGGGTTACTAAATTGCCCGCTCTCAAATCATTTAAACATGTTTCCATTTTAAATTGGATTTTGACTACTAATTAAATCCATGCTTCGTCATACTTATATGCCAATTCCAGCTCAATCCAATCAGTTCTTACTGCGTTATTTAGTAACAAACATCCCAACTAAACTTTCATACATCTAAATATCTTCACTAACTTTCACATATATAATATTAATAGGATAGGAAGTAAAATAGTAGAATTGGTGTTTACCTGTATCTGCGCATAATCATCATAGTACAAGCATTGCTTAGTTTGGGACTAGCTCGATTCGTGTAAGATTGTGCCCGATATTTATTTATATTCTTGAAATGGATCTTTTGTTCTGTATTTTGAGGGGTTTAATATCTGTATTAAACCCCTTAAAATACAGAACAGAAGTATTCTACCTACTACATACTTGATATGGATTTCAGATGTGATAACGGGCGATAACGTTCAGTACCAGTTCTTCCCCGTGTCTGGTACATCTCTTGAATTCAAAGTTCTCGCTCGCAATGATGCTCATGTTGCGCTCACCACAAATGCTCGAGAATCTGGGCCTTTGTATGAGGTATGCTTTTGCCATAGAGGCAAGTATCCATAGCTGGAGTATCCGTAAAAATGTTTTACATTCCAATGTTTCATCATTGTCGTTCCATGTTTCGACATTAGGTACGTGATAATTGCGAAAACCGAAGATAATATTAATAAAGCCAAGATTTTCTATTTTCTAGTTGGTATTCGGAGGCTGGGGTAACACAAAGAGCGTGTTACGAAGAAGGACTTGCTTTCCTTGGGAGAAGGACGATGTTCCGACACCGCAAATTGTTAGCGCGACCGAGTTCCGCGGGTTTTGGGTGAGCTGGGAGGGTGGTACCATCCTAGTTGGACGGGAGAACGAAGAGAAAGCCTTCATGGCTTGGCAAGATACCGAGCCATTGGCTGTCACCCACGTGGGCGTGCATACCGGCTTTGGGTCCCTGGGTGCTTGGGAAATCGGTACGACAACCTTATCTTATCTTTGGCTTATATGGCAGCAGAGAAAAAATTATCTGTATATGGCAATGGGGCAACTTTGCTCTGTTGCTGATCGTTTAATGCTACGTTACAAATTTCATATTTCATGAATTTTCTTCTTCTTTGAATTTTGATAAAATTTACGCAGTGATTGATTATATAAAAAACTATCTGCAGCAAAACATTTCGCTTCTGGAAGGTGCCAAATAGTAACTATAAACATATCCTTAATACTAGGGATGTAACGATACCGATATATCGGTATCGCTGATATTATACAACCGATATTTGAAGAGCGCGAAAAGAATTTGCTGTATGAAACAAAATCTGGAATAAGTAATTTCAATTTCTGACTTAATTTATGTATTGGTCTATTACCTTGTGCAATGATAATTACTATGTTAATAAAATCTTTGGTTCTTAATTTAAAAAAAATTGAATTTTGAGTTGACAATTTATTTATTTTTATTTTACACTTTCAAGGTTGACTCTCTGGTAAATATAGTCAGTAGTCGTTGCCATTAGTTATAATAAGGACATACAAATATCTGAAGTTCATACTTCATTATTTAGCTAAGATATCGGTATCGGTATCGCCGATATTAACTACTATATATCGGTATCAGTATCGTATTGGCAAAACTGTGTATCGTTACATCCCTACTTAATACAAATGTTCTAAACGTTTTCACTTTTATTTTCAGAATCGTTGGGCAGCGACGGAGGAAGTAGAAGTAAGTTTAGATCATTAAATACACGTATATGTGTGCATTTTGTATAACTTGAAGCCATTTACTATTTCCTCCAAGTAGTACAAAGCTGCATTATATAATTTCACACAAGGTCCGCATCGGTTGTATATGCACTTTTAACGACTTATTAGTGTTCACTCGGACTGCAATAGCTGCATATAAAATAACGAGACCCAATATAATGCAATATTCTGTATGCGATGCTATTAAGCGCTACACAGACGCCACAGATTCACTGTTATTCAGCGTTTAGTAGCATTGTACCCTATCAGCTGCAAAAGCGCATTTTGTGGACACAAGTAGTGCAGTTTTCTGAATAATGGTTCACAAGTGTACCTTTAAAGCACTTGCATTTTAAGAGACTCTGTATTTTTTTTTTGCGTGGAGGATTGGACGGCATCAGGACCAGGCAGGTCCTGATGCGCATGCCCGACTCGCTCGGGGATAGAGTTCAGCGTCACGTTGTCTCGACTCTATCCTCAAACGCCTACGGACTATAAAACCTCCCCCGCGTCGTGTGGAGTGTGCGTTGGGAGACACACGGCTCTTACGTTTTACACGTTGCTCCCCCCGCATGGTGTTCTTAGTGTGCATGTTTGGTGTTATTACCTACCTATTAAGCTAACCGTGTAGAATGTGATTTCTTTTTTAGGTGTATCAACGGGAGACAATACTATTTATCAGTACTACCCGATATCGAACACCATAGTGCGGTTTAAAGTGCGCGCAACAAATGATGTACACATTGGACTCTCATCAGAATACTCGGATTCGGATCCGATGTATGAGGTATGCTATACAAGAGTTTAAAACCCGATTTCTACAGAATTTCTTAAAACAAGGAATCTGGGTCACTAAAAAAAAATACTATTTAACCAAACATCAACATTATTATAGCTGGCAAGCTCAGCTTACTAGTGTTTTCAGAGTTCCATATTCGTGCTGTCCGTCCGTCTGATACAGGGCTGTATCTTTTGAGCGAAACAAATAGCTGTAGTAAGTAGGCATTTGAACGCATAGTGTGTATGATTATGACTGCTAAAAGGCATCCCCCAAGATTACCACCATAACCGGTCCTGAGCATACAGCGGACTCCAGCAACCTTCATCACAGTTCACCACTGTTTAATTCTACGGTAGCACGGAACCCTTCGTATGCAAGTCTTACTCGCGCTTGGCCCAGTTCTTAAACACTTTTTTCATTCTTCTTCATTTCATCGTTACTGAGGATATCGCGACCATATATTGTTAGTCTCCAAAAGCCCTATGGACCGCGTTATGCATGGTGCCGCCAATCAACTTCTTAATCGAGTCAGACCATCTTGCTGGTGCTCTTGCACGCCTCGCATTTATTCGGCCTAAAATTATTACTGCCCTGAGATCAGAGTTTCCATAGGTATAACAAAAGTATTGAATTGCCATACTTATTTAACTTTCCTTTCCCAGGTAGTTATCGGAGGCTGGGGAAACACAAAAAGCGTAATCAGAAAAAAGTCCTGCTTGCAACAAGAAAAAAGTGAAGTGATTACGTCCCAATATCTGCATGAGAACCAGTTCCGCGGGTTCTGGGTGCGATGGAACGAAGGGAGGATCTTGGTCGGGAGGGAAAATGAAGGGACTCCCTTTATGTCGTGGCAGGATAAGAATCCTTTGCCTGTGGCCTATTTGGGTGTACATACCGGCTTTGGGTCAACCGGCAGCTGGAAGATTCTAAGTATGTCCTTTAAATTTTGTGACTGAGCAGCATAATCTCTCGTAAAGCTAGTATCCTGATACGTTAAATAGACGTATAAAAGTTTCGATAGATTTTTTACATATTTTTATTGTTTAACTAACTTGCGAGTTCTTATGGTTAGAACTGCTAAGTATGAAAGTTTGTAAAAAATCAGATTTCATGGTCCTCCATTACATAATTAAACGCAATACTTTCGGCAACTTCAGTTACTTGAAGAATTCATCTATTTATATTACTTTCAGATGCTTCCCGAGGTGACGCCATAGAACGTAAGTCTAGATACGGACTCACACAAATCCTGTTAGTTTTTAACCGACTTCCAAAAGAAGGACGGTTCTCAATTCGTCTGTATGTTTTTTTTTTTTTATTTTTTTTTTTTTGTGTGTTTGTTCACCGATTACTTGAAGACGGCTGGACCGATTTGGAAAATTCTTTTTTTGTTTGAAAGGGTACACTTTCGAGGTGGTCCCATCGTAACCAAATCAGGATCTGATGATGAAATCTTGGAGAAATCGAGGGAACTCTTCAAATATTATAGGCACACATATAGCGATTTCGGTATTTTTCGTAATTTCTCGTCCATCTCTTATTAGCAACGAGTTTCTAGTGTTAACCGACTTCAAAACAAAGGGTAAATTTGTATCTAGGTTTCTTCCCCGATTACTTGAAGATGGCTGAACCTATTTGGAAAATTCTTTTTTGTTTTAAAGGGTATACCTCCGAGGTGGTCCCATTGCAACCAAATCAGGATCTGATGATGGTATCTTGGAGAAATCGAGGGAACTCTTCAAATATCATAGGCACACATATAGCGATTTTGGTATTTTTCTTAGTTTCTCGTCCATTTCTTATTAGCAACAAGTTTTTAGTGTTAACCGACTTCAAAACAAAGAGCAATTTTTATGTAGGTTTGTTCCCCGATTACTTGAAAACGGCTAGACTGATTTGGATTTTTTTTCTTTTAACTAAATAGACTTAAGTCTATTTGGTCAAAACAATATTAATTACCACTAAAAATTAAAAAATTAAATTGAAGTCGGTGCCAGCTAAGGAGCTCAGCATAGCCAGCTTTGCGTGGCAGTGGCAGGCACCGACTTCAAAAATAACAGGTTAAAAACTATAAATATCTGTATATGTATATATGAATCGTTGATTATCCATTTCTTTGGGGTGATTAACATATTATTTTTTGGTTTTTAGTTAAAGTTTTTGGAAGTTGGTTTTTATTTTTTGTTTTAAAAATTTACTTTTGGTAAAAAAAAATTGCGTTTCCATTTGTGGGCTCCACTGTTGAAATATCTATTTTTGCCGACAGTTCAGAATCAAAAAATATCAACATCGATCTAATAAAGTTAATTTCATGTATTCAGTACGTAAAAACCATTTTCAGATGTCGAGACGGCGGATAACTTGAAATACGAGTACTTCCCAATTTCTGGCACTTCGCTACAATTCATTGTGCGTGCACGCAGCGATGTTCATGTTGGGCTCTCCGCGAACCCCTGGGATACTGAGCCTATGTACGAGGTATTGTACATTTTTGTTTGTACACAACTATAAAAGTAGGTACAAGTAGAACTTCTCCGAATCTAGGTAAGTCGAGCAAAACACAGGCATGGCCGTACCATCCTTTTCTCGAAGCCATTCAGACCATTTTCGACCTCCTGTAATTTTGTGCTGGCAAAAGCTAGAAGCCTTTTTTGTATGGAGAACTCAGAGTGATTCGACATAGCCATGATAAATAGTTGGTTTGGACGTTTCCAGATCGTCATCGGAGGTTGGGGAAACTCGAAGAGCGTGATCAGAAGACTATGTTGCTTCACACCCGAGAAAGATGAGGTTCAGACTGCCCAACTCCTAAATGACGGAGCGTTCCGAGGGTTCTGGGTAAAATGGGATGGAGGGCACGTCAGGGCTGGCCGAGAGAACGAGAGCACTCCATTCATGCAGTGGAAAGACCCCGATCCCTTCCCTGTGAACTATATGGGAGTGCACACCGGTTTTGGGTCAAGTGGGACTTGGAAGATTGGAAGTAAGTTTTTGCTATCCTCAGTGGCGTAGTATCATATTAGAGGACCAGGCGGTGAGCACACCAAGGCCCCAAAACTCAGGGGTTCCTCAAACTTGTCCGAGTTTTGACTTGGCCCCCCATATTATACCCAAAACTAAACACAATTTATGCTTTTATTTTAGGTGTATATTGTTTCTACTTTAGGGTTTTAGTTTAATATTAGTTTGATTTTATATTGTTTTATTACATCGAATAAATCAATAAAACTATTTGAATGATAAAAGTAAACATTCGTGGTAAATACACTTATCTTGCAGCATAAAACCTATGAAGCAGTTTTGATAAAGGCCCCAATATTTTTTCACGGCAAGGCCTAGCATTACCTACTATGTCCCTAGCTACACTTTACGAATGTAGCCCGATGAAGTAATATTTTGCTTCATTCCCTTCTTTCGACTACTAGTAGTCGTATTACATTTTTATCAGCATACTACTACGAACGCAACTACTACACTGTATACTGTGAACGCAATTTTTTTGTCAATTTTAAGGATTTTATATTTAATGCTGCATTGATCAAATTAGTACACTTATACTGATTTGAATAATTAATTAATTATTTTATTAGTGTTCCTATAACTAGTTCATAAGAAGTCTCGAAAAGATAAGATTTTACTAAACTACTTAATGTCCTATTTTATTTCAGAAGTTTCGTCTCCTGTCATTGATCGTCCTATCAACGGTAAGTTTTCAGATTATGTCCAATCCAATATATAATCTCAAGTTCAACTTATAGTGGTTTAGCCTTCAATTCTTCTTGGCTCGAGTTACAGTGGTAAAATAAACAAAAAATCAAGCTATATACGAGTAGGTACTACTACATACCAGATATGCATAACCCTACCTGCCTTGCTTATTTGCTTTGAGTTAGAAATGTACTTACAAACTTTGAGGTACATGACAGGTGATGAAACAAAATAGTGATTATAAATAAGGGTCGTTGGTAACTTTGACTGATGGAATTCTAATATATAGAGTTATAGTGATTTTGGGGCTGAAGGAAAGGGAACGGGATTTTATTTCGATTTATAGAGGATTTCGTCTTATCGAGTTTCTACTGTCTTTATCTATCTATTCATCTTTATTTAGCCTCTATTTATCTATCTTATGCCATCCTCATCCACTCCTTGGTTCCACTGTATCTGATTTCTATATATTGACTTCTAGAGCCAGCAGGCGTTCCTCTAGTGGTGCCTGTAGCAACTCCCAAGCCCCCAGTCTGCGCGAAGTCACTAACGCGCCTGCGTCAGGGCACCGCCTGCGCAGGGCAGGTCATCTTCGAGGAAAACTTCGACAAGCTGCGTGAGGATGTATGGCTGGTGCAGCAGTATATACCGATCGATCACCCTGTAAGTTCTAATAACACCTATCAGATCTGCCACCTTATGACTAAAACCTGGACGCTATGCCATATCTGTTAACAGGGTTTTAGTAATAGGACGGTAGAGCTTTAGATCTTTACTTCATTGGGGATTGAGGATGAGAACCGCTTTCGTCTTTTACCAAATATATAGTGACTATAGGCCTATAAGGGCTATGCTTGGGATCTCTCTGCGAGATCAAATCAGAAATGAGAAGATTCGTGGACGGACCAAGGTCACCGACATAGCGAACCGGGTAAGCAAACTGAAGTGGCAATGGGCAGGGCACATAGCTCGAAGAACCTGGCAACTGAAGAACTGGCAAGCGCAGCGTGGGATGGCCACCCGCAAGGTGGTCGGATGACCTGGTCGCTTCTATCCGGCTCATGTGGAAATCTATGGAGGAGGCCTGTGTCAAACAGTGGACGTCCTATGGCTGGAATGATGATAATGAATGATGTAGGCCTATAACTTCATTTGGAGCTATCAGAGATGAGGTGAGGTAGGGTAAAGCTCGACTAGTCACTTTTGTCCTCTCCTCGCACCTCATGCATATTTTGGCTCTCAATCAAGTTGTATTGCACGCCTAGTTCCTAAATTCATCCGTTTCGTCGTACACATTCATAGTTATGTGTAACAATTTTTATATAGGACTTTTCATTTCATTTTGTAGGAGCTCCCATTCGTATCGTACCAACGCGGCACTGTCTCCGTCAAAAACGGATACCTTCGCATCACTCCTGCGCTCCAGCAGATTCAGCCAGGCTTCACGCACTACAGCATGTACGGCTCCTTGGATCTATATAATGGGTGAGACCATATTTGGTACCAAATCTATAATAAACGTGATCACGCACATCATCATCATTAACTTAAAAGAGTTTGGCTCTTGTCGGGGTAGACGCCATTTCTTTCGGTCCTTGGCTAAAATTTTTAAGCCTCGGTAAGATACAACATTTTTTGTGAGTGGTTGAACAATTCCTTCTTGGTCTTCCGTCAATACTCATAGACACATATTTACGTCACGTCCATGACGCCAATCACAGGTTGAAATTGCATGACACCATCAGACGCATACTCAATAATCAAACTGTAAAGGGCGACTCAAGACCCTCAGTAATGAGAAAATCGACACAAGGAGAGATATCATGTAATTAAAAACTCTTTTCCTGTTTTTAGCTGCACGTCAGGACAATCCAGCTCGTGCTTTGTGGAAGCTAGCGACGGCTACACCATCATCCCACCGATCATAGGTGGTCGTATCTCCAGCAGGTCTGATTTCGCCTTCACCTATGGCATCATCAGTGTTCGCGCCAAACTTCCTCAGGGAGATTGGCTATACCCAGGTAAAACAATTATTGTCTTAGGTATCAATATTACAAACAGTGTTATTGTGAAAAGGAATTAAATCAGAAAAGCGTTATTTTTCACTAAATTTGATGCTTTATTTCCTAAATGGCGCAGTCGGTAGGCTTAAAAGAAAAAAGTGGTATTAATTAAATATTTTATTCCAGAGATATTGTTGGAACCATTATTAAAGAAGTTTGTGTACGGATCTAAGAATTCTGGGATGCTGAAGATTGCATGCGCTCGAGGAAACAAAGAACTAAGTAAAGGCTCAACTCAGTATGGCAATAAGGTAAATTGAACAGTATAACGTATCACTCAATACTACACTCATAACCAGAGTATTCAAAAATAACACAGAGCAAACGGAGCAAAAGTACATAATGTGTTAGGCATATTATGCAAATTTACAGCCTAATTTTATCACTCAGCGATCTCGTGTAGTCACGAATGCTTCCAGCATGCAAGTCAACATCTCATTGTCAGCATTTTACCGAATTAACTGCACTTACTCAGTTTTCTACTGCCTACTGTTTAGTTCCCGCTCTTCTAGTCGTTTCCGCATAATGGTTGCAAACTGTGGTCATCATTAGATGATTTGCAATTAATTTGAATGATTTACCTCCTCCAACTCTGTTCATGGAATTTTTCGGTCAGAGTTCCCATTTGTTTCCTGTTGTGTTGATTCTGCTTCATTTGCGTTGTCAGTATTTACCCAATGCTTTTGCAGGTACTGTACAGCGGCCCTGTCATCGATACTAAGTGTCACGACACGCTGTTTGTTACAAAAACGTCGGATAAGTTCTGGGGCGACGATTTCCATGTATATTCTGCCAAATGGACTCCAGGTGAGAACGTGACAACAATGCATATTATTCAAAATACTAATAGCTTAGCTAATGAACTTATAGGGCATTAACGCTAATGAACTTAACTACCCCTACATTACAATCTCAAGTGATAAGGATAGTAATCAAAGAGTAGCGTAATAATTTGTTGTACATAAACCGTTAGTAATCTAAATTGTGAGTTTATAATGCTCTGCAACGATCTCTTGTTTAATCATTTATGACAATCCTGGTCTACTTTACTTATAATAATTTATCATAGCATTTATTTATTTAATCGTGTGGTAGAATATCGAATACAGTTTATAAATTAAGTTTGAGATAAGATTAACGTCTGCTAATGCTAATTAATGTTGAAGCGACTGATTCAAAAATTGGCTAACCCGGAGAGCTGATGAAGTTGCAGGTTCGAATCCTGCCCGAGAGATATAATTTTTAAATTTTCGCTTTCAAGGAAGAGAAAGAGAGGACAATAAAGAGATCTCTGTACAGGCTGGTGTTGTGCCTTGGGACCGAAGTCCAATGAGAGTTGATCGGAAGTTGTAGGACATATTACTGAAGTGTGGCCACAGGTCATTTAACTCTGGCTACAATAAATCAGCTTTTGTTATTTTGCAGAGCTCTTGATCATGTCAGTGGACGGAGTGGAGTACGGACGTGTGGAGCTGGCCGGCGGGCTGCGCTCGCGCCTGCCCAGGACATGTCCCGGCCCACCGCAGAACGGCATAGCGCCTTTTGACGATCACGTGAGTTACCACACCCAACAACAGTCTAAAAAATACCGCCCGTAGTACCCATACTATTGGGTGACCTGCCTCTGAAAGTGCACTGTCATTCAAACGCTGAAAGCTATCCGAAGTTACTGTCGCGATTGATCTGTCTAAAACATCTTCGCATGCCGTACGTGCTTAGACCGTGAATATAAGCTTCTGGTAATAAGTCATGTAATCGTATGTCAGATTTTAATTGTGTGAGATTAGCAATAACAATATTTCAAAGTTAAATCTACCTAACTGACGTCTGTACTTAGGTATCATTTTACGCTCGCGTAAGTTAATGTCCTAAAACTTCTATAAAGCGCGTCTCCGGAACTTGGGATAGGTACGAATTGGAAAAATAGAATAAAATTATTTCTTATAGTCACTTTACCATTGTAATTAGTAAGGACGGAATATTTTAAACCAACTGCCGATTAAAGAGTCGACTGCAGTAAATACAAATATCCAAAAGCATTGTAATTCAAAGCAAGCACGTCATTCGGACTCGCATATCGTGTGTCCGAATGAAGTAATTACAATAGTTTTGAACATTTATAATGATTGCAGTGGACCCTTCAATTAGAATAGTACATTACACAATTAAGGTGGTAAGGTAATACAAAAAAAGGCCGAGATCGCAGAAGTTTGCGGCCCGAGCTGTAAGCGAGGGACGTAAATATGCGATCAAGGGCTTTCTTTATTACCTCCCGTGTTGTGTACATCATTTTATGTCTACACTTGGCTTGGCACTTGGCTCGGCTTTTTCCGAAAAAGCCACTTTATGGCCAGGTGTGGCATAAAGTAAGTATCCTGACAACACTTACCTTGTTTCAGTTCTACATAACCCTAGGGTTGGCAGCGGGTGGTCACACCCAATTCCCGGATTCGTGTCTCTCGAAGGACAACCACCCGAAACCATGGAAGAACCACGCGTCGAAAGCATCCCTGCGATTTTGGCACGACATAGACTCGTGGCACGATACTTGGGAATTGCCTAAAATGTTGGTCGACTACGTGAAAGTGGTTGCTTTATAATTGTAATACTCGTAAAATCGGTCCATCCCTATTTTCATATGCGTTGTATTTGTTTCTGACGGGTCTAGGTCTCCTTTAAACTTTTAAGTCATTACCTATGTTTAATTGTAATAATTAACTATCAAAAGTCGTAATGCCATTTTTCTTAGAAACCATAGACTTTTCAGAATTATTATAAAACAAAGCTTACTTAACCTATTTAAACCCTTAGATACGTTAGCTTTATAAAGTATCCTCAAAATATACGTCTTTCGATAATTATGTTATGACAAACAGTACTTTGTGACTTGTAAGTTTATGGGAAATTAGGGCTTATAGTAAGCATTGATGAAGCTTACGATAAAGAAGCAAGCGCACCGATAATTATGCACCGTTTTTAAGTTCACGATATTTATTTCCAAGAGACTTTTTTTACGAAAAGAATGATCTCAACTCGGGAAGATCAACTAGATCAACGCTTTGCCATTTTTTTTATTTATTAAGATCTGGGGGCACGGCATTCCCCCACCAAGTCGAGCAAAACAAAGGCACGGCCGTACCATCCTTTTCTCGAAGCCATTCAGGCTATTTTCAGCCTCTCGTAATTTTGTGCTGGCTAAAGCTAGAATCCTGAATTTTCAGGGATGTATAGGGTTTAATATTTAAGGCTTAAATACATTCTCAATAACATTAAATTAAAACGTGTATTTTAAGAACTATTGCACGTCAAAGTTCCTCAGTTTTTTCAGTGACTGACTCACTGACTGATGATCATCATAATTCTAAGGTATTTCTAGCAGACCCACAAGCTCTATATTTTAAACATAATTATTTTTAGCCTATCATGTCATGCAAAACCTAAAAATATTGTAATTTCAATACAAGCTGCATAAGATAATTATTATAAGATATGTTATTTATAGGGATGGATAGACCATATTAAAGTTAAGTATTTTTTAAATATATTGACATATCAAATTATTGTTTCTTTTTTTCTATTATGCTATACCACCGAGTGATAAACAAGCAACCATCTGATGGAAAGTGGAAACTGCTGCCGTATATTTTAAAATCTAACTAAACCAAAGGGTGGTTACGTTACGTTGTCAATCTTGAAACTCTTCTTTACCATCATCGTCATCATTAGACAATAGACGTCCACTGCTGGACATAGGCCTTACTTTCGCTCATGGGCGTAGCGAGGTACGGGCAAGGCCAGAAGGTGCTGTCCCGTTGCTCAAGCAGCATTTATCTTAGATATATTCTTGGCTTGTCTACGCCTGCCCCCCCCCCCCCCCCCTCCTTAGGTACCTTAACCAAAATCGGTTCACCTGTTTGGGAGCTACGATGCGATAATCATTCAAACACACAAACACACAGAGACACCAATACACAAATAAACACGTCAAACTTATTGTTAGCGACTGGCTGCGATTTTACATGTTTATGATAACAACTGGCCTTTGCCATGCAGCAACGGCATATTCAATTTACTATATTGTCAAATTCAGTTCGTTTTGTCAACTGTAAAATAAACCAAATATTATTTTTAATACAAATTTCATCATATTAAATCGCTTTGAACTGTGTTAAATACTTGTTTCCAACATTCTCTCACACACAGTCCACCGCTCACTAATACTTATAACACCATAAAAAAAATACGGACGGCGTTATATATGTGGCTATAATAGGTACTTAAGAAGTTTCCTCAATATCTCATGTATCATTAGAATTGGACTTGGAAATGAATGAACACGAATGACTCTAAAAAATACTGATATTGCTGTGAACTTGCCTCTAATATTTGAGGCCGGGAAACTGGGTAATTCTCATTTTTGTGCACATAGTCACTACCGTGGGCGTTATTACTCTTTCTAATTGATAAAAAAAGTGAATACTATCATGAATACACTCATCCATATCATTAAAGGAATTCATGATATTATGACGGTTAAGTCGAACGTTTAGAAAGAGCTATTAAAGCCACGGTAGTGACATCCACGCTAGTGACTAGGTAGGTATGTGCACCAAAAATGAGAATGACACAACCATTTCAACTAAAAATATACTTTTAAAATTGGTTTATAAACGACGATGTACTGAAATAACAAACATTAAAAAATACAACCAATTAGATTTACTTCGTTTTCAAGTCGGTTAAAAACGTCCGATTATATTATATCCCACCAAAAACATAAATGTAACAAAGGAGAGCCAAGTTCAATAGCTTCGCCGCAAAAAGAATGGAGATCTAAATGAGTGCCAAGTCCTATGCAAAATCCAAATATGTATTTATAGGAACAAAATAACATTATGAACAAGTATTCAACTCTATTTCTTTGCTTTATTGGATACCTATAACAATTGCTGTTATTTAAAAATGTGAGATCTTAAGGTAGGTCAGATTTGACTTGGCCAGTTTTCATTACATCAGTCATTTTATAAAGCTATTCAACATATATATATATTTTTTAATTCTGATAAAAACTGGCCTAGTCAAATCTAACCTACGTTAAGATCTCACATTTTTAAATAACAGCAATTGTTATAGGTATCCAATAAAGCAAAGAAATAGAGTTTAATACTTGTTCATAATGTTATTTTGTTCCTATAAATACATATTTGGATCTTGCATAGGGCTTGGCACTCATTTAGATCTCCAATCTTTTTGCGGCGAAGCCCACAGCCTAGCATAATTTTTGTATTGAACTTGGCTCTCCTTTTTTACATTTATGTTTTTGGTGGGATATCATTACTTTTTGTAAAGAAAACTAGGCAGGTATTGAGATTTAATGTTTTTAACGGTTCCAACGATACAATTAAAAAAAATTGTATGGGAACCCCCCTATTTTTTAACTTTTTCGTATTTTTAATTTTTTTTCTACGCTTACACACCATTACCGAGCTGGATTCCAAATTTCATTAACGGTTCCAAAGATACAATTAAAAAAACCAAATTTTGTATGGGGACCCCCCTATTTTTTAACTTTTTTTTATTTTTAGGTTTTTTAGTACGCTTACACACAATTGCCGAGCTGGATTCTAAATTTCATCCTTCTAGGTCATCTGGAAGTAGGTTAGGTTTAGCTACTATATGTCAGTCAGTCAGTCAGTCAGTCAGTGCTAAAATTTACGACTTTTTGACCTTCATATTTTTATAACCGTTTGAGCTAGCTTCAAGAAATTTGGGCTTCTAGATGTCCTTATGGATGTAATTAAACACACGTAGTTTTATGTGTTTACGTTAAAGAGATTTTGAGTTATAGAAGGGTCAAAAGTGGCACCAAGTGGTTCGTGTAAGTTTTGCTTGAACTTGGCTTGACACGCTGCCGCGTGTCTAGATGTTATAGGTAACATACCGTCTGTCAAAGCGTAGAGACACGAGTATCAATGTGGTCATCTTTGTTTCTGTAATATTTTTCCTGTTATTTTGTTAAGGGAACCAAACCCAATTATTGTATAACTATACCGTGATTAACTACTATACCTACATAGGATTCTATTCGATACGCGCAAAGCCATATGGCAGCGATATTGCTTGCAATTTTGTAGTTTTTACCTGCAGTAATCGGCGATTTGGCTACTACTGAGGCTGAATGTCGTCGATTTATAATCTACGCAGCTTATTTCATAATAATTATCTCTGTGAACGATTGCGTACTAAAGTTTGGAAAAGTTTGTTGTTGGAAATACGGAAGGCAAAATATCACTTGGCCTATCACCAGTGCGATAGACCGACCAGCTTAAATGTGAGGAAATTGTCAAAAATTCTACGCTCTCACTACACCGTAGAATTTTTGGAGAATTTCCTGAACGCGATGGACCGGAGACGATTGCGGGAATGTATCAGTCATGATGGATATGACTAAGAAGAGTTAGTAATGTCAAGTAAGAGGAAAATTAAATACCGAAAGTGCAGCAGTAACTAATGAGTCCTTCTTAGGCACCACTACCATTCTAGGTATCTACTAGGTATATTAACCGTGAGTACTTAATAGAAAAGCAAGACCAGCATCTACCAAAAGAAAAGAATCAATTAGCGATATCGTCACCATAATGCTTTTGCACGATCTGAATACAGCCATGACCATCCGCACTTCGCAAATCCCTCCCCGTACCTCCTCACAAACTGGTATCTGGTGTATTGTGACGAGTTTCTTGACCACATACTTGTCACACGAGATCTTGTTTACCTATATTTTTAATTCAATCAAAAACGGCTATGATCAGTTTGGTTATTAACAGTTACACTCAGATAGTAACCTTTGATATTTTTAATAGTCACTTTACTCGGACATTTTGAGTATATCGGTCCTGTTGACTTTGCCCTTGCGGCAATTTCAATATGTTTTTAATTAAATGTGCGGTGTTTACTGTGATATTAAATTTTGTGAGCGCTCAAAAAGGTAAAGTATCTACCTATGTTTTTTTACTATGTACCTATTTAACAGGAAGCCACACTAGTTAGTTTACATTTTTAACAATTTGTGTTTTTGCTGATGTGGCGCAGGTAAATTTTATTCACATTGCGAGGGAGTTATGTGAAAAAAAAAATTAAATAAATGTTGTACAAAAAGTTTTGAACAACAATAATATGTTACGCATCTTTAATTCAATTAAATTAATATATAGCCTAAACTTGTACCGTTGTAAAATAATAACATAACATGTATTTTACACATGCCACAAAAAGTGTCGAATTCGTATTTTTACGTCACACCTGTACCGCTAGCACAACTGTGACACGCGACTCTTTGTCGCGCGACAAATGCTACCTATCTCTTTCCACTCGATATAGTGTGACAGTGACAGTGGTGCTCTGTCGCGCGAGAAACGAAGTCGCGGCCAGTTATGCTAGACGTACTGGCCATAAAGTGGCAATTACCGCCCGCTACGCGTGCGGAAAATCCCACTTCCTGGCCTGGGGGAGACGTAAAATTTTGTACTTACCACGAGTGGTAATAAAGAAAGCCTCAGATCGCATATTTATCGCCCTTGCCTTCGGCTCGGGCGTCAAATACCTACAGTTTGAGACATTCTTTGTTATACCGTCGTAGGTAATTAATACGTGGTCTCATTTAGTTTTTTTTTATTGCAAATCAAAATTGATATTTGAAAATTTTTTTACATGTAAAACATTTGAGGGTCAATAAAAAAAAACTAGCGGTAACATGTCAGTAATTTTAACTCTGAGACAACCGTGAAACGTTACACATCACGATGCAATAAACATTTCATCTCTTTTCCACTTACTTTTTTTTCATTCAAATTTAAACGCGTCGGCCCGGGAAATTCATTAAAAACAACAAAAGTAAGCAAAAAAAATACACGTGGGCCAAATTTTTTTTTAGAGAGCGTAGAGGGATAGAAAATAACCCCACCTATCCGCCATTTCAATTTGGCAAACGATGGACCAAACACCCTGTATATTGTCGGATATTTTCAAAAACATAAAGTAGCATAAGGTGACACTATAAATCATCGACTCGATTTTGCGTTTACTTTCTGAGTGTTTATCTCACCTCAACCGATAATACTCATCGTCGTCATCAAACTTAAGAGCTTTGACCTTATCGGTGATGTAGTCATCACTCTCTGCTATTCTCCTTTTGGTCTCCTAATACAACGCGGCACACTTTCTACTTCACTTGATTGATACTAACATTGCTTTAATAAATTATATTCCAGATGTAATGACGGAAGACACCGTCCAGTATAAATTTTTCCCAATGAAGAGCAGCTCTGTGTCGTTCAAAGTGGACGCGCAGAACGACGCCCACGTCGCTCTCTCCACGCACCCCCGACTATCTGAGCCTATGTATGAGGTAATACTATGTGTACCTGTAGGTCATACTATGTGTCCGGCTTCCGACGGTTCCGGCGTTCGACCGACCTAGTCCAACCCTCTCAAGGTGGTCCGGGCCAAGTGACTTGGTTCGATCCCAGGCACCCCGGCCTCCACCTAGTCCAGTGGTGGGCAAAGTACGGCCCGCGGGCCATCTCCGGCCCGCGGAAGGGTTTAATCCGGCCCGCCGGCGGTCCTCCAAATTATAGTAGTACTTATATGGCCCCTGATAAAACAAATTTTTTGCTATCGTTCTGGCCCTCTGAAATTTCTTATATTTTCTCACCCGCCATGAAAAAACTTTGCCCACCACTGACCTAGTCCAACCATCTCAAAGTAGTCCAGACCAAGCGACCTGGTTCGATCCCAGGGAACGCCACGGCCCCCACCTGGTCCGATTTTTGTAACAGTCAGTAAGACTTGCGAGTATGTCAGCTTCAAAACAAAATCGGCTGGAGGTCTTACATGCGGATGACATCCAACGATGCACCAACGGCTGTCGCAACATCTCGTGACGTTGGCGAGTTGATGACTGTCAACGATACTGTCGTCGAGAGGTCGAGATAAATACAATTCTTGATATGAACAAAATGTTCAAACATTAAATTAAGTTAAATGTCCTAGTGCTTGACACGCTAATGCCTTAACATTCAGCATGGCTACTGGGACAGTATCGAGCACTCGGACATCTTCCTTAATAAATATCACCTTTCTAGGAAGTCTTTTCTATGCAAACTGCCTGTTCTTTTTCCAGCTAGTTATTGGAGGCTGGTCAAACACAAAAACCGTATTTAGAAAATTAACTTGCTTGCCGCGTGAAAGAGACGAAGTTCAAACTCCTCAATTCCTAAATGACAAGGAGTATCGTGGATTCTGGATAAGCTGGGAGGATGGCAAGATCTCTGTAGGGAGAGAAGGCCAGACAAAGCCCTTCATGTCGTGGCGAGACCCAAAACCCTTCCACGTGGGCTACGTGGGAGTGAGGACCACTTGGGGCTCAAGTGGAAACTGGAAGATAGCAAGTAAATAACAATATGATTATATTGTCGGAAACAATAACAGCCTTTACAACAGCATTTCTTGAACATGCCAAATATGTAAACGAAGCTCGAATACGCTAATCTGATTTTCCCTGTAAAACAAAAAAAGACTGGTTGTGCACTGGTCTACTCATAGCAGGTATCCGAAGTTATATTGTTTTACAAGAGAACACGGGCACGTTACGAACTTCAAATTTGAAATTCGGATTAGACCCACAGATATCAAATACCTATCTGAAGATTATCAGAGGGCTATACATTTTTATAATTATTTTGTCTAATTTGCATCCCATGCATTTTTGATCTTATGTAAGAGAAATAAAATGAAGCATTTCAGAACTGGCAGAGCGATTTGAAAAACACACCGTTTTCAACTTTCAGATGCCTCCCGTGCAAATAGCGGAAACAATGACAATAGTATTGGTAAGTTAGCCACAATAACACCTGGGGCCCGTTTCACGAAGCTACAAGCTACAAATTACAAGCGGAAGTCTCTTTTCAATACCTTTTGATAGAAAGAGACTTCCGCTTGTAGCTTGTAGTTTCGTGAAACAAGCCCCTGGAGCCCGTTTCACCAAGCTACAAGTTACTATTTTACAAGTTTAGGTAAAACTAGTAACATTGATCATACCGTGTTGTGGTATTTGGACAATGTTGCTAGGTTAGACTTATAAAATTGTAACTTGTAGCTCCGTGAAACGGGTCACTGTTGGTAAGCCACTACCCGTAACAGCTTATTCGCTTTTGCCTTGAAGAGCCTTGAAGTTGTATTTGTTAAAAATACACACGGTGGGAGCGCGTTTCATTCCTTGCTTTCCTTAGCGTCCACAACATCCACACAACAATGAAACAATAAAGCGAATCACATCTTGCGAATAAATGGTAAATCGACCACACAATTACGGTCACTCATCACTCTTGGAGGTCTGTTGATGAAAAGCAGATGGCGGAATCTAACCGAATAATTCACTCCCACTCTCCAAAATGTATCCGCTAGAAAGCAGACAAGCTAACAACTTTGCCACAATGCTCAAGCCTCCACAAGGATTAATTCTTCAAAAACATAATTCCCCTCTCCACACATACTGGGGAATACACAGAAAGTCCCGCCTCATTATAATGGCATTTTTGGTTACCGTGTAGAACCTCCCAAGTGCAATTTGGTCGTATATTTTGTTACTTTCTCGGGTTAAAAATAATGTTTTTGCCAAATGACGGATATTTTCCTTATATTCTCTCAACGGTTAACTGGTTGCCTTACCATAGTTAGGATGCATAACGATGCAGCGACCTGCTTGAGGGCAATGCCCTGGCGGGTCTTATTCTACTTAAGGCCAATTTCAGAGCGTTTCGACTGAGGCGATTTATTTAATTCGTGTTACAGCAAATATAGATCACAGTTAACTTTTATTATAAAATATAGACGTTATCGAGGCTACACATGATTTTATCATATTTTTTTGTCACTTGATAGTCCTTCGCGGTAAAAATCGAGTGACACTAATGAAATAAAGAATCGCTGGAAAGACGCCTGAAATTGACTCACCATAAATACCATTCCAGAAAGGAGGAATCTTCTGAGTATTTGTAGCCAGGGGAAATCCAAAACGGCACCTACAATGAATAATTTAAATGAAGTCCCAGTTTTATCTCTTTTCCTTTATTATACTATCATCAGTCGAAAGACGTGCACTGGCATAGGCTTTCCTAAGTAACGCAATCATGACCGGTGTGGTGCGGCCCACATTCAGCAAACTCCAGCAACCTTTACCTGGTCATCAGTCAACATGCTGCGTCTTCTGGTGCGTGGTTGCCACTGAAAAACTAATTGGCCCCAACAGTCGTCGGGTCTATCATCAGTATGCCTTACCCATCGCTACTTACGTTTTGCAATTCGTATGTCGGTTAGGTACACTCGTTCTTTTCCTATATTCGATCTCCCAGAGAAACTCCGAGTATAGCTCCCTTTCAATCACATTCTTCTACATCATGGCATTTTTCCCTTACGGTGTTGACATTTTTCAGAAGTGGCAACGGAGGCCGAGGCTCTATCACAGTACTTCCCTGTATCGGCTAGTGCAGTGAATTTCAAGGTGCGTGCACGTAATGACGTCACGATCGAGCTCACAACCAAGCCGCAGCAGACTGACCCCATGTATGAGGTACGTGAAGTGTTAAATAAAATTATACTGGTTCAATATAGCTTATCAATTTCATAGGAGTATCTACAAAAATATTAAATGTTTATAAGCTAGGTAGGTACCCAGTCATAGAAAGAAAACTGAGAATACCTTAAGAAACTCTGACGCTAGCTTAAAGATCAGGTATTCATCAGGCTTATGAAGTTTACCACATACAGGCGTCACTAAGAATCAGCGTTGCAAAGTAAGATAATCTACTTCGTGGCATCAAGCTGAGTCTCGACCTTAATGAGTATTTTTCTTCAAGGTCGTGATCGGAGGTTGGGGCAACACAAAGAGCGTGATCAGGAAATACGTCTGCCATCAAGGTGTAGAGAGGGATGCGAGCCAAACGCCCCAGATTCTAAACGATAAAGAGTTTCGAGAATTCTGGTTCCGTTGGGAGCAGGGCGACGTGATGGTGGGGCGTGAGGGGGAATCCCAGCCGTTCCTGTCATGGCAGGATTTTGACCCCGTACCGGTCCATTATGTGGGTGTGCGGACCACTTGGGGATCCACTGGGAACTGGAAGATAGCAAGTAAGTCTTCTAAATTATTTAGGGTTTCATTTTCAAAGGAACTTAATCATGTAAAAAAAATATGATTTATTTTCTTCAAAGACGTATCGTAACGTGAGGCGGGTGTCAACATCTTCTAACCGCACAAGTTTTTCGAACTATCATCGGTCTATCTACTTTTATGTTCTGCATTATCACTTTGCATATTAGGGTTATCTGACTTGTCTGTCATTGATACTAAATTAGTGAAAATCGTTTCAACCGTATTTACTTTTCTGGTCGCATTAATAATAAAATGTTCGGTTCGTTTCATAGTCATTTTCAGTTATTTACTGAAATTGTACAGGCATTTTAAAAAACACCCAACCATGATAATCGCAACCTGCAGGTAAATGGGTATTAATGCGACGGACGATGAAAGCAGGCTTATGATGGTATGCTTTGTGGAACGATTGTGGTAGATATATAAGCCGATGAAGCATTCGTTACTCTCACACTTACTTACTATACTTATCGGAACGTGATGGGTGCTTTATCATTTATTTATCCCGCGACAAAGGAAGACGAAAGCAGTTGGAACGTGGATCAGAGCTACCCAAAAAAAGTTGATTTGAACTTTAACAATTATGTTCTGAATCGGCGTTTCCAAGGAGAGAAGAAGATAAAACGAGCACTGTAATCAGTAAACCACTGGAAATATAAAAGTTTTTGAATTTTGATTAAATATGTATGTGTTTCTCTAGTGTGTTCTCCAGAGGAAGGGAAACTAAACTACTAAATTAAAATAGGAGTTTGGAGTAAAAATATGTTCCATTTATTTCCAGATGACTCGCATCTCGGCGGCGAAAATGGTATCGGTAAGTCTACTACAAAAAGAAGTTCGGATTTGTATCCTATTTTTCAATCCGATTAAAAACAAAAACGTTATTATTTTCAGAGGTGGCCACAAAGAACGACCCCAAGTGGCAGTTTTTCCCAATAACGGGTAATTCGATGAAGATCAAAGTGCGTGCGAGCAACGACGCGACCATCGGACTGTCTCCTAAACCATGGGCACATGATCCGATGTATGAGGTACTTGTAATCTTGTTTCTTCCGGGGTAAACTTTTGATATTGATCCCAGACTTGATAAGGCAAGTTACCTTGGGACTGCAATCTGACGGAGCCCATCAACACTAAGACTAGACTGACAGAATCATTATTATACATTAAGTAACCGCAATCTGCAGGTTTTCTCACTTAATTTTCCTTAATCGTACGAACGGTTGGCCACAGTATTACTCAAGTGGCCATGTACTAATAAGTTTTTCCAGCTTAAGTACAGAACCTATACACATACAAATAAATAAAAATAAAATGTGTATTTATTTAGGTATAAACCCATTGGTACAAATTATATCACAATTACAACAATTCATTAAACAAATATCAAAATTACAACAAATTAAATTAAATTAAATCAATTACAATAAAAATTTATTAAATCACATTACATTTACATATAGTATATGCCAAATGTTGGGATTATAATGCAGGACCTCATGATCCCGTGTCCACCTCCCAATCCAGACCGCCAACGCTCTGTTGTACCTACAGCTATAAATGTAGCCTATTAAATCGTTCCAGATTGTGCTCGGAGGCTGGAGAAACACAAAGAGCGTGATCAGGAAATTCTGCTGCCGGAATCCCGACAAGGTCGAAGTTGCGACACCAGGGATATTGAAAGGCGGGGATTCCCGCGGGTTCTGGATGCGCTGGGATGGCGGGCACATCTTGGCTGGGCGGGAGGGAGAAGACAAACCTTTCCTTTCATGGCAAGACCCTGATCCGCTCCCCATTGCTTACATGGGAATACATACTGGCTTTGGCTCTACTGGAGTCTGGAAAATAGGAGGTATTCTTAACTCAAATTGGTACTCCGAAAGTACTTAACAAATAATGATAATACGATTATGCATGATATTGCACATTCGCTTTTTATTAATATGTTTGCAAAATTACTCTAAAATTATGATTTGCTTTAATTTTCAGATGTATCTTCAAAAGACATTATAGGTTCAAATAACAATAACAAAGGTGAGTCATGACATGACAGGTACCCAAAAACGGTACACATATTCGTAAAATGCTTAAATTGAAATTGGCTTAGAGAAGTGATTCGTTATTGTTACAAACCCTTGCTAAATTAAGTAAAAACTAAATATCTAAATCTCTCAATAATTTTCAAAAATTGTCAAGAACACTGATCAGTGTTATTAAAAAAAAGATACTTTTAATTTTTTCCTTTATATTATTGCCGATATTTTTGCAGATTTGGGTTGAGGTTTGTTGGGTTGGGTTGAGATTTGGATTGGGGTTTGTACCTATGCACCAATAATGAATACAACATTTGTTTTTTTTTCTAGCAGCGCTAGTTTTTTAAATAATATTCAACTACCTTCACTTATATTGGTGGTATTTTTGGTGAATATTGTAAATTTCTATATAAATAAGTTTAAGCCGACAGAACGAAACTATAAGATAATATATCTTAGATTGTAAGGTATTTATCTATAGGCCTTTGATGCCTGAAATAAATAAATAATAATAATTATTATTATATTTTTCTCGTAATCAGTGCTTTCGATATATCCTATATAGCACAAAATGTCTCAAGAAAAATAATATGACCATGATAAGACTTATGTTGTAAGGTATGTAAGCGTTAAAAGTAATGTATAACTAGTTTTTAGGGTTCCGTACCAAAATGGTAAAAAAGGAACCCTTATGGTGCGACTCTGTCTGTCTGTCTGTCTGTCTGTCTGTCCGTCTGTCACAGCAAGATATCTCAGGATCTACTGATGCTATCGACTTGAAACTTGGAATAGTGTTAAAAGTCGCTTACTCGAGCCTATTGGATAGAAAAAAAATCTAATACCTTTTTTACTTTTTTTTTAAAGGGGTCCGAAATGGGATGTGGAAAAACAAAAGTAGAGCTATTATATCGAGTGGGATATCAAATGAAAGGGCTTAATTTGTAGATTCCAAAACGATTTTTGTTTTATTTCTTAATTTTGTACTTTTTGATTTATGACCAAAAACGTTCAAAAAAATACCATTCCCCCCCTATTATCTTCGAAGTTACTGAACAGAAAAATCTGTAATAATTACCAATTATTAATATCATCCTAAATATTACAGGAAAAATAAAATGGTTTTCCTAAATTGCATCGTCTTTTAGAAATTTGCTCCTACTAAGCTAACCGCCATACAGTTTTTCTTGAACTATTCACGTATCTACTTACGAGTTTGTACGGAACCCTCGGTGCGCGAGTCCGACTCGCACTTGACCGGTTTTTTTTTTTGTAGTTTGCGCACCGTCGTTAACGCGCCTGCGCCAGGGCACCGCCTGCGCAGGAGAGGTCATCTTCGAGGAGAATTTCGACACGTTGCATGAAGACGTATGGCAGGTGCAGCAGTACATACCGATCGACCACCCTGTAAGTAGTGATAAACTACTATGAAGGTTTTTGAATTTGCCACTTTTTTTAGAGTTTCGTGCCTCAAAAGGCATCGATACTGAACCAACTCCGAATAAAAACTTACTTGTCCACCATATGCCAACAGCGCATTCTTTCGTATTTTGGTTACACAATGCGTAGCGGCGACGAAAATCTAGAAAAACCGATTGTGGTGGGGAACACCGAAGGCAAAAAGATCGCACGGTCGTTCACCAACAAGATGGGCCGATCAAATGAAAGACTCGTCGTCCTCCAAATTCTACACGGTTGTAAGAGACGCGCTGGACAGAAACCGGTGGAGGCAGATCATCCGCGCCAGATGCAACCCTGATGCTGACCACGATCCTCAGACATGAGGGGCCGACCCCAGAGAGAGAGCCTCAAAATGAAAAAACGAAATTTTGTTGTCCGTCTGTCCTTCTGACAAGACCCTTTATCTCGGGAACGCGTGGAGGTATCGAGTTGAAACTAAAACCATTTAAGGTAAACATCCGAGTCCCCAACAGGTCAACAGAAAATATTTATTGGTTTCGCAATATTACATTAATTTATACATCTAAGCAAAACATTCGGGGGGCCGTCTGGTTGCATAACAACTATTGTCATATTATTAATTGTCATAACAGTTTAAGCATAAAGTTGATGCTCATATATTTTTTTTGGCATAAATTGTTCTATGTCATAATTGTTCCGTGTCATAATTATACGGAGTCATAGTTGGTTTAACCATAATGTAAATTTTCATACATTTATTTAGTCATAATATTGATGATTATAAGTCGTTTTTGTAATAATTGTAAATTTCATACATTTATTAAGCCATAACATTGATGATTATAAGTGGTTTTAGTAATAATTGTAAATTTCATACATTTATCAAGCCATAATATTGATGATTATAACAACCGTATTGCATAAATTTTGATAATGGACTTGCGATGGTTCTTCAAAAAAGAAACGATTTATATTATTGAAGTATTTTTAATTTCTACTCATTACACAATATTAGTGACCTCACACAGAACCGAATCGCTGCCAGAAAAGTAGGTTAGGTTAGAACTGTTATCTCACACATAACCGAATCGCTACCAGTAAAGTAGGTTAGGTTAGGTTAGAACTGTTATCTCACACATAACCGAATCGCTGCCAGAAAAGTAGAATAGGTTAGGTTAGAACTGTTATCTCACACATAACCGAATCGCTGCCAGAAAAGTAGGTTAAGTTATGTTAGAACTGTGACCTCACACAAAACCAAATCGCTGCCAGAAAAGTAGGTTAGGTTAGGTTCGAACTGTGACCTCACACAGAACCAAATTGCTGCCAGAAAAGTAGGTTAGGTTAGAACTGTGATCTCACACGGGGGGCCGTCTGGTTGCATAACAACTATTGTCATATTATTAAATGTCATAACAGTTTAAGCATAAAGTTGATGCTCATATATTTTTTTTGGCATAAATTGTCCTATGGCATAATTGTTCCGTGTCATAATTATACGGAGTCATAATTGGTTTAACCATAATGTAAATTGTCATACATTTATTTAGTCATAATATTGATGATTATAAGTCGTTTTTGCAATAATTGTAAATTTCATACATTTATTAAGCCATAACATTGATGATTATAAGTGGTTTTAGTAATAATTGTAAATTAAATACATTTATCAAGCCATAATATTGATGATTATAACAATCGTATTGCATAAATTTTGATAATGGACTTGCGATGGTTCTTCAAAAAAGAAACGATTTATATTATTGAAGTATTTTTAATTTCTACTCATTACACAATATTAGTGACCTCAAACAGAACCAAATCGCTGCCAGAAAAGTAGGTTAGGTTAGGTTAGAACTGTCATCTCACACATAACCGAATCGCTGCCAGAAAAGTACGTTAGGTTAGAACTGTTATCTCACACATAACCGAATCGCTACCAGTAAAGTAGGTTAGGTTAGGTTAGAACTGTTATCTCACACATAACCGAATCGCTGCCAGAAAAGTAGAATAGGTTAGGTTAGAACTCTTATCTCATACATAACCGAATCGCTGCCAGAAAAGTAGGTTAGGTTAGGTTAGAACTGTGACCTCACACAAAACCAAATCGCTGCCAGAAAAGTAGGTTAGGTTAGGTTAGAACTGTGACCTCACACAGAACCAAATCGCTGCCAGAAAAGTAGGTTATGTTAGGTTAGAACTGTTATCTCACACATAGCCGCATCGCTGCCAGAAAAGTATATTAGGTTAGAACTGTGACGCAACATAAAAGAGAACTTTTAAAAAAACTTTTAAAATTAGGTTTATGCGTTTAGCAATTTATGCTTTTACTTAGTATGGTTAAAGTGTTGTATGAGCAACCTATTTATGCGTTTAGCATTTTATGCATTTACTTAGTATGGTTAAAGTGTTGTATGAGCAATCCATGTATGCCCATTATAAAGTATGCTTGAATAAATGTATGCATATCAACTATATGCCCATTACACAGTATGTCCATAAACATTATGATTAAAATCGTTATGCGCATAAATGTATGACTATTTACAGTTATGCGTAATGATGAGTATGACGAATCCTCGTATGCGTATCAAAAATATGACCTTAAACTTTATGCAACCCGACCCCTACCCATCTCACACAGAACCAAATCGCTGCCAGAAAAGTAGGTTAGGTTAGGTTAGAACTGTTATCTCACACATAACCGCATCGCTGCCAGAAAAGTATATTAGGTTAGAACTGTGACGCAACATAAAAGAGAACTTTAAAAAAAACTTTTAAAATTAGACTTATGCGTTTAGCAATTTATGCATTTACTTAGTAAAGTTAAAGTGTTGTATGAGCAATCCATATATGCCCATTATAAAGTATGCTTGAATAAATGTATGCATATCAACTATATGCCCATTACACAGTATGCCCATAAACATTATGATTAAAATCGTTATGCGCATAAATGTATGACTATTTACAGTTATGCGTAATGATGAGTATGACGAATCCTCCTATGCGTATCAAAAATGTGACCTTAAACTTTATGCAACCCGACCCCTACCCAAAACATTCACATGCGTTTGGGAAATGTGACCTTTATTTTTGATAAATGGAGTCTTGTTTTATATGGTGATCATACCGAAATTACTCAAAAATAATAAAAATGATGGTCAATCTGATTGTACGAGTAAATTTCAGGTGCTCTTTGCTGGCAGTCCCAATGAATGTCATGTCAGTATATTATATTTTACATTTTCTGAATAAAACGGCTGTGACTTGAAGACAGACAGACGGACGAACATACAGAGAGATATGACAAAATTATAAGCGGTCCGCTTTAGTCATTTTGATTATGGGATCCTAAAAAGAGGATGATAAGCATTGGGACTATGAAATAAACTGATAGTCCCAATAGATGTCAGCCCTGTCAAATATATCCCACGGATATATCCCATCGCTAAAACGTCGGCTATAAATGTAATTTTAATTTTATTTTATTTATCCTAATCAAAATATGGGTGACGAATATTAGTACAACGACGAGCATTCGGATATTTACCTTACACACGTCTATAGCCTCTTGAAGCTGTAAAAAAAACAAGCTTCTAAGTTAAAATAAAAAAAAGATATGGCCATATATGTGTGTGCCGCAAAAAACGTACATTTCGATTCTCATAACGAAACCAAAATTTATAGGGTACTTTTCGTTGACTTAGAACTATGAAATTTGGCGAGTAATACCGTCTTAAACTAAACAAATAAGGTAAATATCTAAAAACTATATATTTGTATTTAAATCATAAGAAATAATTATAGTCTAATTTTTATGTATTTGTACGGAGCTCTCGGTAAGCGTGTCTGACTCGCTCTTGTCCGGTTTTTACATTAGGATCAGCTTTCTTGACTTTCAAAATCTAATGATAAGCTGTATTTATCGCGCAACATAATCATGATCCACCGTTAATGACCTTCAGTTCCCTTATAGTACGAGTAAAACTGTAAATTTACAAGCTAATTTTCAGGAGCTTCCATTCGTGTCGTATCAACCTTCCACCGTCTCCCTAAAGGATGGAAAACTTCGAATCGTTCCATTTCTGCAGCAGACCCAGCCAGGATTCACCTACTACAGCATGTTTGGATCCTTGGATCTATATAAAGGGTAAGTTTAGATTAGAATTTGAAAATAATTCCTTTTGCTCAGTAATATTGATACAGCGAGTTGGTGCGAACGTCATGTCACGTCTTGGTTTACGCAGTCATTTTGTGGGATAAGTACTAGAGGGTAGACCTGGCCCGTGGGCCATAGAGTGATTGGAAATATTCAGTTCAACAGTGAAGGTAGGAAAACATCTGCAAATATAATGTTTCTTCGAAAATCAAGTTTTTATTATAAGAACGAAAGTAACATCCTTGGTAGTTACAGACGCCAGAAGTGGATTATGTTAGGACAGTATAGCACCATAGCCAGCTGAAGAAGTCTGTTCGCAATCATCCTGCCTCGTTCATGCTGCACCGTTTTAATGTTATAATAATCTCATGAAACTGTTTTATGATTATCAGATGTACATCAGGAGATTCCAACACATGTCGCGTGGAAGCCAATGACGGAGCTACCGTCATCCCACCGATTGTGGGCGGTCGCGTCACCAGTAGATCAAGCTTTGCGTTCACCTACGGCACCATCAGTGTTCGTGCCAAGCTGCCACAGGGCGACTGGATTTATCCAGGTTAGATTGACTTACCACCCAGTAATGATCCTTGTCAGTTAATGACCTTTATGCCACTGTCATCTGACCTCGTCGACCGGGACCCCAGACCGATGGGATCATAGTTACACATAGAATTACCTCACGTTGTAGTCTACCGGATGTGCATACGTTGGTCTGGTCTTCGGCGTCCCTGATTATTTTCCTGTATAACTAAATATAAGAGTTTACCAAAGTATTAAGGATGACAGTGTATGCCTTAATAAAAGTGTATGTTTTGGTTGTAATGGGTAAAATATTTCATTAAACATAAATTATTTCCAGAGATATTGCTGGAACCGTTCTTGAAAAAGTTTGTCTACGGGACGAAGAACTCTGGAATGCTGAAGATAGCGTGTGCTCGAGGCAATAAAGAGCTAAGTGATGGATCAACTCAGTACGGCAATAAGGTATATTGCAGATGTTTGTAATAATAAAGAATTAAAAAAATGTATACACAATGCTTAGACAGTCCTATGAATTCCGAAAATAAAAAGTATTCTATACAATCGCTTAGGAGGCCACACACACACACACACATAATAAAGAAAGGTTGAACCACTTCAATCAATTCCACTGATCCGTACACTGACTTTGAGTGGTCATTAAAAGGTCACTAGTGGCCACGGCTGGCAAACCTTGCAAAATTATAATCCTCCCAATTAATTAGGATGCTATATACAAGAGCTTGCTGAGCTCATATATTATAATATAATTAGGCCATAGGTTCCCAAATTGGTCTCTACCGCCTCCCAGTGGGTGCTATGGTGCATTGATGTGCCTAAGTGGGCGGCAAGTCAAAAAAGTTTGGGAAAATGGTTTAGGCGATGTAGGATTTGAACTGTTAAGATTTAATAAAATCGTTGTTTTGAAAACTTATTGAGCTCTGCTGAAATGCCCCAGGTGCTGTACAGCGGCCCTGTCATCGACACGAAGTGCAGCGAGTCACTGCTGGCCACCAAGCACTCGGACAAGTTCTGGGGCGATGATTTCCACGTGTATTCGGCAACATGGACTCCAGGTTAGTACGGTTTTTTAAACAATTAACTAAGTGTCGCATTTATTATCACGACACTTGGTGGGATGAACTAGCCCATGCCGGGTAGACAGGAAAAGCGAACACCGATTTTCAATGCATTAATATCGTGACAATAAAATTTAAAATTCAATTTCGTAACATTTTATAAATAAATATTAAATAAATATTAGGGGACAATCTTACACAAATCGAACTAGTCCCATAGTAAGCTCAATAAGGCTTGTGTTATGGATACTAGACGACGATATATTTAATAGATACAAATACTTAAATACATAGAAAACATCCATGACTCAGGAACAAATATTCGTGCTCATCGCACAAATAAATGCTCTTACCGGGATTCGAACCCAGGACCTCCTGCTTCGCAGGCAGGGTCACTACAAACTAAGCTAAAGCGGTCGCATTTGGATGCCAAACACGGATATCTATCTCCGCGTTACTGGTTCAATGCCGAAATCGGATTCATCCGTTCTCAACGAACATTACAATCCGGTTGTTGAAGTTAGATTTACATGGCAACGTGTACCTTATTTAATATATAAAGTCTGTTAAAATAAATCTATCGCTCATCAACTCGGCGGCAGTAATTACAATTAGTTTAATTAACGCTGCTTTTAAGGAGTCGCATCAAAGTGGGCTATGAGCATAATGTGTATTCCCATAGATGGCGTTTATAACTAAAGATATTAGGCCGAAAATTCAGGGCACTGGGTTCGATTCCCACTAATTCATCATATCATTTATTGTATTTGAATCAATCTCACAGCGCTTTTTCCCGTCTTTTTTCTTCCGTCTGGATGGATTTGCCGACTGTATACTTTATTTCGCAGAGCAATTCATCCTGTCGGTGGATGGCGAGGAGTACGCTCGCGTGGAGGCAGGGAGTGGCGGTCTGCGCGCGCGCCTGCCCAAGACCTGCCCCGGCCCGCAGCAACAAGGCATCGCGCCATTTGACGAACATGTATGTACTTCATACCCAGAACACGATATGATTGAGTTTTAAATTCAACTTAATTTAGGATGAGTTTCTAGTTATGCGAAGCGTAGTGCAGCACTTACGAGTACTGTGATTGGTCACCTCACGGTTCGTTCTTCTCCGCTCTGCCCAGCTGTGGAAATGCATCCTAAATCCTGTAAAAAGGTTTATTTAGTGTAGGCTAAGTAATATAAAATATAATTGTAATAAGTATAATTTTGCCAAACAATTACTGGCTGTTGAGATTCTTTTGCTGTTTCGTCTTAAGAGTAGTCTTCTCTTGGGAAATGCTGGTAAACTTTGAAAGACATAGCGTGGGTAGGCTCCGGAAAAGATGGTCTGACGACCTGGTTAAGAAGCCTGGAGTCAAAAAGCATGCGACCTTGCGATGTGAAATCTTTGGGGAAGACCTATGTTGAGCACTCGACGTCTCCAAATTGGAATGATGATGATAACCCTTCTGTTCTTTCAGTTCTACATAACCCTAGGGTTGGCAGCGGGCGGGCACTCAGAGTTTCCTGACGCATGCATTACCAAGAACAACCACATGAAACCGTGGAAAAACCACGCTTCGAAGGCAGCCCTGAACTTCTGGAACGATATAGATTCGTGGCATGATACTTGGGACCGACCAGAGCTGTTGATCGACTATGTCAAAGTCACTGCCTTGTGAGCGTTATAAGGTGAACCATCAATATGAATCCCATTTTCCATGATCTGTTGTTTGTTTTAAACGTCCAAAATTTCCTTTTAATATGTGTCGAAATATTAACATATAAATATGCTTTACATTTGAGATAACAGGCCCTAAACTCAACACCACAGTTTACGATGTGCCAATTTCTCGCTCTCTTGTTATATCGCCCGTATTGGATTTCCACGCTGTATAATATTTGAGTGAGCGCGAAGGCTTCGAATGAAAAGCTTCGGAGTATATGCCTACAATGAATAATAATAAATTTGAAGTTAAATACATAGATATGACAAAAGCCTACTCTCTTCGAACTAGCCATAAATTTAAAATGGACGAACTGAGATGACAAGTTGATATCATTTCCCTGGTCAGTCACCCCAGGATCAGCATCCATAGAAGGCGACGTAAGTAGAGGATATTTGTTTAGATCCTAATAAGAAATCCTCATTGGATACCTCCAAGCCGGTCCTGATGCCCATGTCCGACTCGATCGGAAAAGGGGTCCAACGTCTCATTATCTCGATTCCATCCCTAACCGCCTACTGACTAAAGCCTCCACCGCGTCGTGTGGAGTGTGCACGGGAGACACGCCGTGCTAACGGTATACACTTTGTGTCGCCCCCGTGATGTCGATAAGCTAGATCTTTTAGAATGCTTGGATTTACGAATACATTCTGCTGAACATAGGACGTCTCCAGATTAAATGTTACACATCACAGTCAATCCTTATTTCCCACAATAATACTTTTAATTGGGTAAGAATCATTAGTACTTATGTGCCCTATAAATTTTAAATAGAAAGTATCAAAGTAATTACGTTTCATCGCCTCACCGCAACAGAATTGCTTATATTTAACACAGCCTAATTACAAAGTTCTTACCACCTATTTCGTAATTAACTTACTTCTGAAGGGCACGTCTAATTTGTGGGAGTAAAATGACAAGTTTCAATAAGTTTTGAGGGAGAAGTGTCAGTGAAGTTGTCACATTCTGTAGAAAGTTGGGCAAAGAGTTAAAAAGTGTCACGGTGACATTTTAATGAACAGTATCAAACTGTTCGATCTTTCCCGACGTACGGAGATACATTTGCTAACACTGTATTCTAAGGCGCAGCTATTATTCACAAGAACTAGCGAGGTCCAGAAGATAGATATAATGTAAAAAAAATACTCTAAAAGGTGGTTTCGTTACCACCACTAAGTTCAGTCTATTCTGACTCTTTTGACGACCTGAAAACGAAAACCCAATGGATCTTCTAATTTCTAATTGAGCATTATATTACCTCCCGTGTTGTGTACATCATTTTATGTCTACACTTAGCCAGAAAGCGGCTTTTTCTGTACACGCAGCGTGCGGAAAAAGTCACTTTATGGCCAGGTGTGGCATAAAATATGTTATAGTAATATACTAACTAATATTGTACAATATAATACGCAAATGTGAAAGTTTGCGATGATGTTTGGGTATTTGTAACTTAATAACGCAGAAACACTTGAATGGATGGAAACGAAATTTGGCACAGAGCTAAAAAAGTCGGGAAAAACGAAAAATACTAGGATTTCCGCAAGGAGTACCGTAAGGTGGGGTAAGACGAACATAGTTTATTTTGCCCGGGGTAAGACGAACAGTATGAAAATTCCATACAAGTGGTCGTCTTGCCCCGGTGTTCGTCTTACCCCACCTTACCTTACCTTTAAAATAATATAAAGCGAGCAACGCTGGCAAAGGGTACGCGTGAAAAAGCTAATCAGCTTAATCCTACTACTTAAAATCTAAATGAGAAAGTTTGTGAAGATGTTTGGAAGTGTTAATGTTTGGAGGTTTGATGATTATTATTAAATAACTAATGTAGTAACATCTAACTCGATTGAAATGAAATTTGGAACATGGAATAGTTTGTATCCCGGTAAAGATTTGTCTTGGGATAACTTGTTAGTTTTTCTTTCTTTTGTAACTCTCAATGCCTGTTAAGAAAAATATAGATTATTTCATGTGATTTTGGCTCCACTAACAGTTCATCAGGGGACAACTGTAATTGGCTTCGTGTTGTAATATGTATTTCTGTATATTTCTGATTTTTTATGTTGATGTCCCAATTAAATAACAAAAAAATTAAATAATAATAAATAAAAAAGGGGGATAACGCAAGCAAAGCCATGCAACTAAACCAGACACGTTTGTAACGACGTAAAAAATAGTATAAAACAAAATTAACATATGTAAATTCAAGATCACGTTTATTTCCATGCAATTCAGTTCAACAACATTTAGGAACTGAGGCCTCGTGCGTTACAACGTGACCGGCAAATGAAAACCCGAAATGATCATAACTAATTAGTTTTAACGATGCAAGTCGTTTATTAGTTAACCGTGTCGTTGTTAATGGCTATCAATCGTGTTATTAATTAAAAGTTCTTTAGAATAACGGAAAAGCGATTGTACTTTAATGTCCGAATTAAACTGAATGGAAATTCTATATGAAGGTAAGGTATATGCTTAACTATCCTATTTTTTATTGTGTCCTATCCAACTGATATTATACAAGATGTGAAAGTTTGTAAAGTTGTTTGGGGATTTGGATATTAAGATTTTTGTTACTGATTTTTAATTTATATTTTATTACGGTTACGATCTTGTAGAAAAGTGGTAAGTAGATATTTTACTCAGAAAACTACCGTGAGGTGAGACTCGAACATAAATTGAAATAAAAAGGAATCACTTCGTGTTGCAAAAAGACAAGACTTCCACTCGACATGTTTCGGGAGCATTTGGCGTTCCCTTAATCATGAGTATTCGCGAACGACGACGTAATCGACGGGCAACGTTGCGGGCAATGCTGAACCATGTCGAGTGGAAGTCTCGTATTTTTTGCAACTTGAGTGATATACAGGGTGGAACGGAACGAGGGACCTTTGCGGAACTGGCAGATAGTTCAACCTTAGCACTATATTTCCCCCATAGAAACTATGGAAATATATGTTACCGTTTTCAAGTTATAGCCTTTTAAACATTCAGACTAAGAACTGCTTTGTGCCAACCCTAAACAGGTGGCTGGGTCAATGAACTTACTTGTAAACAATCTTTAGACGTCAGGATATTACGTTAACATGTTGCCATTTATCCATTCTTAGGTCTGCGTGCACCGCTAAAAAAATCGTTGCAGGGTTTGCAGAGGTGATTGCCTCTGTTATTCTACTTATTATTTTTTTTGGTCTGGTGGAGTATTTATGTAATTTTCTAGTTAATAATTCTAACCACAACAAATAACTCACATGACACGACATGAAACTGACAACCACTCGAAAGTACTCAATCGTCATAAACAATTAAAGAAGATAGTAACCTCTTTCATTATAAGTAAAATGTTTACCTAAAATGATAAAAAGGTTTTAGTTCGTTAACTCGCTTCATAAAATAATTTTCGATTGAATTAATATTGTTCCCCGGTTCATCAGCAATTCATACAATAGCCTGTCCTTGTTTTTTTATTTTATTTTGGTTATCGTCAAAAAATTGAATACGTAACATATTTGACGGATATTGCACTAAAGTAACAGGCTGTCATAGGACTCTTTATTCGCCCAGCCGAGATAAAATAAACGCCTTTTTTACAACTATCTAACCTCTTTGCATGATTGAAACTCGATCATAAATATGATGTTTGAAATGAAATTGACAAATTGCAAATTACGCGATAAAACCTATTTCCAAAATGCCATTGGGAGCCCGCGATTACCTAAATTTGCTTATGTTACACGGGGAGTGTAATTATAATGCCGCCTGTAGGGTTTGTTGAATCCTTCTTATCAGTTATCAGTAACTTACACTGGCTCGACAATGCCCACGTACCGGTAATAACTTCACCCTTGCACAATGCACCACTTTCGCCCGCGGCTCTCGTGATCGGTTGACAACGACAGTGACAGTTATTTTCCCGCCGGCACAGGGACACACGAGACAGCGTATGTATGCTATTTGAGCTACACGCATACACTACATCCCTCCCTTGATGTTAAATTAGTTAAATAACAACAGAGATATTTAAATCAAATCAACATTTATTTCTCTATAATACTGTAATCAGTCTTCCAGGCTCTACGACTAATGTTATATAATTATTTACCATTAGGCCCTCTGGACACATAACATTTAAAAGTAGTGTGTTATTTAAGAATAACAATTTAATATTAAGGAATAATAAAGTTAAGTTATTAAGAATATGGCACGTTTAATCACAGTTTCATTTACTCGTTTCCCATATCTTTGGTTTCCTCTTCCATTCCCTCTTCTTGGTCATTATCCTGAACCGTCTGCCATTTTCCTTCTACTCTTTTCAGATGAACCACATTTCTTCTCAGCACTTGTCCGGTTGAATCATTCCTTACAGTGACATCTCCTTTATTGGCACTCTGTACAGTGTGAGGCGTTGGGTTATAGTTTGAACTGAGCTTATTGACTTTATCCATATTTTTGACATATACTTTGTCTCCTTCGGTTAAATTCGATTCAGTGGCTCCTCTCCTTTTATCTCCATACTCTTTCCCCTTTTCCTTCTGAATCTTGTCTCGATCACGCACATCAAGATCAATTCCTGTATTTTCCAGTCTATCAATGGACGGAATTTTGTCCCTGTTCTGCCGTCTAAAGAACAACTCTGACGGGGACTTGCCTGTTGCAGTATGAGGCGTGCTGTTGTACATTAATAGGTACTCCATTAAGCTCTCTTTCATGTCTTTCTTTTCTAAATGACTAATTTTGAGGCGTTTCATTATATCTCGGTTTTGTCTTTCAACCTCTCCGTTCTGTTGCGGCCAATACGGTACTGTATTGTATAGAGTAATACCGCATTCTTCACAAAATGTACGAAACTCATCACTCACAAATTGTCTGCCGTTATCGACCGTAATTGAAACAGGGTAACCAAGTCTGCTAAAGATTTCCTTGAGTAATTTTATAATCTGGCAGCTGGTTATAATCTTGCTGATCTTGACTTCTTTATATCGACTATAATAATCAACAATCACGAGCAGATAGTCGCTGTTAGGTAGCGGACCCAACAGATCCATCGCAACATCGACCCAAGGAGCTATAGGAAGTTCTCGCCTTTTCATCGGTGTCGGAGGATTTGGCAATCCTACTAGAGTGCAGCTCTTACAGGACTTTACAAGATTTTCTGCATCTTTATCAATTCTTGGCCACCACACCTTTGACCTCAATCTACCTTTCATCGCGACGATCCCTGGATGGCCCTCATGCGCAGCATCCAGTACTCCTTTGCGTAATTTCTGGGGTATGACAATTCGATTCCCTCTAAGTAAAATATTTCCGTAGAAACACAACTCGTTCTCAAATATTTTATAGCCTTTGACTGTCTCATGCCATTCTTTTTCATAGAGTCCTATCTTCACGTGCTTTATTTCTTCGTCACTTTCTGAAGCTTCAACAATGGCAGCCATTGATATCGCCTGTGGTCTTGCCTCCTCTACGATTTGATGTATGTGTTCATCTCCTCCTGCAGATGGTGAATCTATTAGTTTACATAGGCGAGATAATGGATCAGCGATGTTCACCTTTCCTGGTTTGTAGATCACATTGTAATTATACGATTGGAGCCTGAGCACCCATCGTTCAATGCGCGCGCAGGGCTTAGATTTTGGTCCAAACAATATTTCCAATGGTTTATGATCTGTAATGAGATCAAATTCCTTGCCGAAAAGGAAAATATTGAAGTGTTCGACAGACCAAACTAAAGCAAGAGCCTCTTTTTCTGTTTGGCTGTATTTCCTTTCGCAATCTGTCAATGTCCTGTTACCGTATGCTATTATCCGTGGACCCTTTGAATCAGTCTGTACTAAAACAGCACCAAGGCCTACCGGGCTCGCATCTGCGATAACTTGGGTTTTATCTTTTATGTCGTAGTACCCAAGGGATTGTATTTTACTCAGTGCCCCCTTAAGCTCTGTAAACGCCTTGTCTTGCTCACTTGTCCAATACGATTTGATATCAGCTTTTTTCCCGAGTTTTTTCCTTAACAATTCCTTCAAAGGTTCAGTTCTAGTAGCTAAATTGGGTAACCACTTATTCACATAATTTACGAGTCCTAAGAAACTCTGCAGTTCTTCTGTTGTTGTAGGAACTCGGAAGTTGGTAATACTCTCTATGTACTTTGGCAATGGCTTTACTCCAGTTGATGACAGTTTGTGTCCCAAAAAATGTACCTCTTTTACTTTGTATATGCACTTTTGTTCATTGAGTCGCACATTATTGGCCTTAAGGACTTGCAACACCTTTTCTAGGCGTCTGTTATGCTGCTCTTCGTTGTCTCCGAAAACCAATATGTCATCGATGAAGTTGAGAACACCGTCGCATTTTACCAAAAGTTTTTCCAGTACCTTTTGAAAAATTTCTGGGGCACAGCTGATCCCAAACATTAGCCTTTTGTACTGATAGAGGCCTTTGGATGTTATAAAGGTCGTTATGTGTCTACAATCAGGGTGTAATTCCAGTTGGTGGAAAGCATCTTTAATATCTAACTTGCTAAAATATGTTGCTTTCCCAATTTCCGGTAACAATTTATCCATACATGGTAATGGATGGTTTTCCCTTAAAATAGCAGCATTAGCACGACGCATATCCACGCATAATCGAAGGTCTCCATTTTCTTTCAAGATGGGTACCATTGGAGAAACCCATCTTGAAGGACCGTTGACTTCTTCAATTATATCCCGGTTGAGTAGATCTTGAATCTTATTTTCCACTTTTTGTTCAATAGGTAGGGGTATTCTCCGGTACGGCTGCGATACTGGTTGTACGTTATTGTCTATAGGAATTTCTACCAGTACATCCTTCATCTTGGGAAATGGCAGCAACACTGGGTTGTCCTCTATCTTATTTACATCCACACCTATTTTTAAAACGCCCAGAAGTGTCGCTGTATCTTTCCCCAATAGGTCTCTGGTTCCTCCTGCAATAACGTAAACAGTTGTCTGTTCTTCCCGGCCATTTATTCCAATAGTGGTTTCGAATGATCCTTTAATGTTCAGTGGAGTGTGACTACCATATGCCAGGAGTGTCTTCTTCGGATTTGGTGTTTGGTTAATTGCTATAGCCCCTTGGCTTTTCAAGGTTTCCCATGTCTCTTGAGTTATCAAGTCCACTGTGCATCCTGAATCAACCAGCATTTTAGTGTTTACTCCTCCTAAGGTACACTCAACTGTTGCGTCATTATCAATATTAAAAACATAATCAACTTCAACTCTTGGCTTTTTGTTTCCTTTTATGCCCTGTGGATTTCCTGATTTCCTTTTTGTGGCACTCGCTCTGCAGTACTGACGATAATGTCCTAATTTGCCACATGCAAAACATGTTTTTCCTAAAGCAGGGCATTCTTTGAAATCTGCTTGATGGCTTTTATTCCCACATCGTCCACATTTTGCATTTTTATTATATAGTCCATCCTTTTTAGCCTTGTAAGTTGCTTCCTTTTTGTTTCTGTTATAAATAGCGTTTACCTCTTGATTTCCCTGTTTAACATCCTGACTTCCTTGCTTCTTGTCTCCATATACTTCTAACTGATCGTTAACAACTTCCAAGGTGTTGGCTTCGGTAACTATTCTTTCCAGAGTTATGCTGTCACCAATAGTAAGGACTTTCTTGCGTAGCTCTGCTGAAGTACACTTCTCGGTAATCTGATCAATCAAGTGGTCATCCGTTTTCTCAAAATTACATTTTTCAGCTTGCTTCCGTAGTCGCACTAAGAAACTTTCAAACTTCTCCGTATCTTCTTGCTTGATCAACCTGAATAAATGGCGCTCAAAAACACGGTTTGTTTTTGGAACAAAGTATTCATCCAGTTTCTTTATGGCTATATCAAACACATCAACTCCTTCTGCAGCTGCAACATTTGCATCGGGTATATTGTAGAATATGTCTTGCAGGCTTGCTCCTCCGAAATGCAATAATGTTGCTCGCTTCTTGGGTCCCGATGTGATTTCAGCCGCATCAAGATATACGAGAAGTGACCTTTTCCATCTCTCCCATTTACAGCCTATGGAACTCCGGTCGCCCTCTAAATCCAACCTCTGTAGCATCAGCGATGGTTGTTGAGCCATATTCCTTAAACTCGACCTGGAATGTTAATTGTAAATGATAACTACAGGCATGGAGGCATTCATTTGAACTACCAGACAATTCCCAATTTAATGGAGGTTATGTCGACCATTTCCAATTTAATGGAGGCATTCATTTGAACTACCAGACAATTCCCAATTTAATGGAGGTTATGTCGACCATTTCCAATTTAATGGAGGCATTCATTTGAACTACCAGACAATTCCCAATTTAATGGAGGTTATGTCGACCATTTCCAATTTAATGGAGGCATTCATTTGAACTACCAGACAATTCCCAATTTAATGGAGGTTATGTCGACCATTTCCAATTTAATGGAGGCATTCATTTGAACTACCAGACAATTCCCAATTTAATGGAGGTTATGTCGACCATTTCCAATTTAATGGAGGCATTCATTTGAACTACCAGACAATTCCCAATTTAATGGAGGTTATGTCGACCATTTCCAATTTAATGGAGGTGTTCATTTGAACACACACACACCCATACACACACAATTTCTACTTGAACAGAGAATATGTCAACCCTAGTTGATTTGATCATAGAATATATATGAAATGCTAATGAGTATTAATTTGAAATTAACCTTATCATATGCATCGCATATAACAAAGGCAATTAAATTTAATATAATCCGGTACAATTATAAGTAATATGTGGGTTACCGAGATGACTGTCACAGCATATTTTTTACTGTATAGCGGTTAAGTGTCCGCTTCATTGAAATATTTTAACACAGGCATTAATGAGATCCAGTGCCATTAGTGATGAATTCTTATGATTTATTGCAATAAGGAACTCAATTAACTTTAAATTTACCTATTAAAAGTTATTAGTGCAGTGATTTCTAGCTTTCCAACAGCCAATAATACTTACTTACTCATAAATCTGCACTAGGTAAATATTACACTGTCATACTTTAAAACAAATAAAAAACACTAAATAGAATAGAATTCAACAGTGTAGAATAACAGTGCTTGTATACTAGTTAAGGAAAGAACGAAATAGTCTGTTATTTTTATACATTTATGTTACTCGAGTCTCTGTTTATTGACGTTTACGCCGGGTAAACATCTATATAAAACTCATATCAACCAACGTTTCCATAATGATTTATTAAACACGAAGATAAAACTATACTTTTACTGTAAATTACAGTGTTTATTTTCGTTATTTGTTGGCATTCGGCAGAATATTTCGAAATATTTCTTGTTGGAATTATAACCTTAAATTGCACGAACGTCAAATGTTTCCTAACTTATATATCTCACCTTTTTGCCCGTCGCCACTTGTAGGGTTTGTTGAATCCTTCTTATCAGTTATCAGTAACTTACACTGGCTCGACAATGCCCACGTACCGGTAATAACTTCACCCTTGCACAATGCACCACTTTCGCCCGCGGCTCTCGTGATCGGTTGACAACGACAGTGACAGTTATTTTCCCGCCGGCACAGGGACACACGAGACAGCGTATGTATGCTATTTGAGCTACACGCATACACTACACCGCCGAGACGTTACGACGCTACAGACAAAGATATTTCGACTTTTTCTTTGGGGGACTATCAAGGATATAGTGTACAAAACGGAGTGTGACAACGCCGAAGAAATGAGGCAAAGGTTAACCATTGCTTTCGCCAGCCTGCGCCGTAGAAACGTTCGAGAGCGAATATTAGCAAAGGTACACCGGCATGCACGGAGGCATAATGCACGGAGGCAACTTTGAACATAGAATGTGAATCAATAATTATTCAGTTGTAAATCTAATTTTGTTGACGATCCTTATTGGGAGACATGATTTGATTATTATTTGCAAATTCTGTTTTTATTGTATTTTGAAATTATGACATTTTTACTTTTATTATTCTAATTTTGTATATTGACGATCATGACGGGAATGCTTATAACTTTGTACTACAAATTTATACTGTTATTTTCTCATGAAATAAATGATCTATCTATCTAAATAAAGTAGTTATTGTTTGTTTGAACTTGTTCCCATTGCACTCCTACCCACCTCTTTATCACAAAGTAAATATTTTTGTAAACATAAAGTGTCACATTACACTTACATGTAATGTAGGGTTGTCACTAAGAAGAACATTAATTAATTTTAATATTTTTACTAATTGTTCGTAACAAAAATCTAAACATTACGAATCGATTCTCCATCACTTAAACTAACCCCCCTTTGCGAGAAGGATCGTCGTGTCTTTCCACCCTGTATACGATAAATACGTTTTTTTTCATAAAAACACGCTTTTGCCTTAGTCTCCTCCATCGCGTTCTGCATATAAATTATCCACCGTACCTTACATGACTTAGACTACCAGCACTATGAAAGTTTCTACTCTAAGACACTTTATCAAAATCCATCCCGTTAATGGATATGAAAAATAAGCTTTAGGCTGCATTTCCACTGGAGCTGTGCGAGGTAGCTAAGCGGTGTGCGAGGAAAAAATCCACCAATAAACGTGCCGAGCCTCACTAAGCGCGGCCCCGGTATTGGTGGATTTTTTCCTTAGCCTAATGGTTGCATAAATCCCATCGTAAACACGGTTTCTACAATGTAATGTTATAACAACGAGCTTTATTGTTCTAGGAATAACAAAATAATTACAAAGTATACTTATATTATTCAAAGAGCAATATTATTTTTTTTCTGTAAAAGATAAATTCACGTGTTGTTATTGGTCTGAGATAAGATAACCTTTAGTAGAACATTTGCATATATTTTTTGTTGCCACCCGCCACATGTTTTGCACATACCACATACCTATTATAATATTATATTTATGCATGACACATGCATAAAAACGATTATAATCGTAAGTTACCTATCCTTTAGAAATACCAATTTGTAGAAGAGAGAATGGAGAGCTATCTTCAGGGGGGGTGGTTTTATTCTTTATCAAGCCAAAAATATTTCGCAATGAGAATATGATAGTATAAAATATGACTAAAACCTATTTGACACTAAAATTGGAAAGTTAGACTGGGCCTGTTCCCACTCTGGATCGCTATAGCGAGCCCAAAGCCCTTAATAGTACATTACTAGGGCGGTAAAACAAAGAATGTCTGAGATCGCAGGTATTTGACGCCCTTGCCTTCGGCTCGGCTATGCGATATCGCGATCGGATATGCAATCTAAGGCTTTCTTTATGCCCGTGGTAAGTACAAAATTTTACGTCTCCCCAGGCCAGGAATTGGGATTTTCCGCACGAGGACGGTAATTGCCACATTAGGTGTGACGTAAAATGAATAACTAGACGTAGCCTTGCTAGCACATAACTGAAGCACCTCCAGTAAGCCGGTCGCTTAGCGCTGGTTAATGTGTGCGTGCTACGCGTAAGTACAAAGCCTCCGGCTTACAAGAGGTTATCTGTTAGTTAAGAGAGTTTGAGTTATCTGTTAGCGAGGCGACGTCTGGCTATTTATTTTAAGGTCCTTGAACGAGCTTTTTCCAGGTGCACTTCACTCAATTTTGGCCTCCCGCGCGATGGGCGTAGCCGATCCAGTGGCCGGCGTCCAAAACGGCACAGTTTCACAATATAACGCCGTTAGCGAAAACTGTAGCGGTGGGAATTCCCACGTTCGCGTCAACACAATAGGCTTGACACGAGCGTGGGAATTCTTGTTTTTTTTGTATGGAAACGCGCGACACTGAAATATCTGTTTATATTCTCTAATCTGTGCTTTTGTGTAAGAAAACTGCCTGCGCGAGGAACGTGTGTGGCCTCCCTCAGGCTGCTGAGCGCCCTGAGCTGGCCACGCGCGCCCTAACCCCACGGACCGAATGTCTCAAAGCCGAATGCCAAAAAATCGCGGCGAAGAAACAACAAACTGTACCTTATATTTAATGACCTTGTACCGCTCATGGGCGTAAGCCAACGCTCATACCCGAAGGCCATTTTGCTAGTACTAGGTTTGCCGCGAAAAGAAAATCCCATGGGAGTTGACCAAAAGTTGTATAAAAAGGTATATTTATATTATTTCAGCATAAGATCGTGTAAATCATGTTTTCGTAAAAACAGGATTTTCGTGAAGTTGTCGTAGATATTAAAATTCGACGAAATGAAACAAAGGTCTGCAACAAACCAACTGGGTGTTATTAATAATTGTGTTATGCTAACATGCTTAATAGACGGATCCATTTTGCTAACCACATTCAACCTGAAATCGATATATCGATACCTTTAGACTCAAAGGGCGTAAGCGCCATTAGAAGCTGCGGCGTTTACGTCCTTTGAGTCTAAAGGTATCGATATCTGTATATCAGTACCAAACTGACCTAAATCCACGCGAAAATTTAATCTATTTTAAGCTTTAGTCTTCTAGCAATAGGCAGTATAATTGCATGTCAGATGAACTAAGGTAAGTTTAATTCTTAGGTAAAGATGTCCAGTCCAGACCAGTGGCGTGAGTAATCACCGGCGTGTTATCAGGTTATTGTTCATTATAAGAATAATGTTCAAAGGCCGTTCATCTACGCGAAGATTCACAAGTTTAATGACGTCTTTGTTACGTATGTACACTTTAACAACAAATGTACTTTGACTAGATGAATATCTTATTACTAAAACTAATACTTTGTACCCTGCGGTTAATCTACGATCTAGGATGTCATCTCATCTTACACGAGGACAAGCAAAGCCAAGTTCTTTTGAGTCTCCGATTTCTATACTGATTCAGTTAATTCATCGACATCATATGTTTTTGTTCTAATTAGGAATTCAGCCCAAATAACAATACTATATCTATCTCGAACCTCATGCGCTGTCTTAAATTTGGTTTTATGATGCAAAAAAATTGTATGTATGTATGTAAACACTTTATTGCACATAAAGTTACACAGAAGCAGTACAAAAAACAAAGGCGAGCTTATCCCTGTAAGGGATCTCTTCCAGCTAACCTTTAAATTCCTACTAGATATAATTTTATAAATGAATTCAAACTCCGTACAGGGTTCTTTTAGGATACTCTTGGACCTAGCGGACTTTTTAGTGTAATTACACCATACCGCATCTAGTCAATTGCTGTTCGACCATCTCGTGTGATGGAACCCAGTGGTGGCTCGGGATAACCAGTAGGAAGTTCCTTTTCATCACACTTGCTCGTAAAGGGTATTATAACACGCGGCCTTATCTATAGACCACGAGCCGATTTACTTCCCGTGGGTTATGAAAAATTATAACTCCCACGGGAGGAAAAACTGTATGAATATCTATAACTCCCGAGGGAGTTATGAGTTTAGTTTTAATAGTACATTACACAACTAGGGTTCTAATACAAAGAAAGGCCGAGATCGCAGAAGTTTGCGGCCCGAGCTGCAAGCGAGGGACGTAAATATGCGATCGAGGGCTTTCTTTATTACCTCCTGTGTTGTGTACTTACATCATTTTATGTCTACACTTGGCCAGAAAGGGGCTTTTTCCGTACGCGCAGCGTGCGGAAAAAGCCACTTTATGGCCAGGTGTGGCATAAAATATAGAAACTACCCGTACGTCATTTCAGTCAGACTAAAGGTAGCATTCGGCAAGACGCTGCCGCCGCCCGGCAGCCGCGACCGACCGCCGCCGCCGAACGTGACTGCTGGGCAGCGCCGCCGTAAGCATTCCGCAAGGCGCGACCGGGCGGTACTGCCGACTGCCACGTCCAGTACTCACACAGGAGTCAGTGCTAGCGAAGAAGAAGATGATGAAATGATGATGATGATTTTACCCCATATTATTATCTCTTACAACATTGTCTTTGTAAGTTTTCAGTCGACAATCATAAAGCGCTGGATGTTTAGCAATAAGCTCCACTAAATACTCGTCTGCTTCATGTGACGCCATTTTTGCGACTGCTGCGCGAACGGGCAGCGCCGCCATACTGCTACAGGAGCGGCTCGGCGGCGCCGCCGAAGTCGCGCGCATGCCACGCCCCCCGGCCGCGCCGCTCAGCTGCCTGCTGCGGACGGTGTGTCATACAAATCCCTACAAAGCAGTGCGGTGACTGCCGGGCAGCGACTGCCGGGCAGCGACTGCCGGGTCGCGGCAGCCTCTTGTCGACGCATACCTTAAGGAGGTTTCAAATCAGCCAATTACTTCTCATCTTCAAAACTTGGCTACAGAACCAATTTTAGTGTATGTATATAGAACTTATATGGTATATTTTACTATTATTTCAGTAATTTTTGCAATTATTTTAATGCAATTAAATTAATTTGGTTTAATATTTGACGACCGCTTTAGCTTAGTTGGTAGTGACTCTGCCTACGAAGCAGGAGGTCCTGGGTTCGAATCCCGGTAAGCGCATTTATTTGTGTGATGAGTACGAATATTTGTTCCTGAGTCATGGATGTTTTCTATGTATTTAAGTATTTGTATCTATTAAATATATCGTCGTGTAGTATCCATAACACAAGCTTTATTGAGCTTACTATGGGGCTAGTTCGATTTGTGTAAGATTGTCCCCTATTATTTATTTAATATTGTATTTTGAAAATCGGTACAATCTGGCAGTATTGCCTGTCAAGTTTGAAAACTAAACGCAGTTCTTACTCTCTTATCTGTGGAAGACAATATTGAAAATGTTGACAATGAATGACTTGATTTTTGTCTGATTTTGTTTCCTCGCAAATGTGATGAAAAACATTGTGTGTATCACGGGTAGTAAGGGGATTACAAACTCGAGTCATTAAAAGCCTCCTAATAGACTCTCGTTAGTAATCCCATTCTTACTACCCTCGGGGCACAATGTACCATTAATCTTTGTCTGACAAGGGCTTCGTCTCACATTCCCACAATATGTGCTTCATTATCCCTGCCTCCTCGCCATACCATAGTATGGAGTTCTTCAAGAGGGGAGTGAATAGGTTCTTAAAGGGTCGGCAACGCGCACGTAATGCCCCTGGTGGTGTTGTCCGCGTCCATAGGCTGCGGTGACTGCTTACCATCAGGCAGGCCGTACGCTTGTTTGCCACCCTAGTTGTATAAAAGAATACATTGTACAATCTGGAATCAACGATTACTGGATTTCAGCCACACAAGCCTTCTTGGGGCCAAGTCAAAGTCTCAGAAAGTTGATCTTAATTGGGAGCACAGATGGTAAACGAACTCGAAGTCTCCAACCAGTAGCTCTAGAACAACTGTGACACACGACTCTTTGTCGCGCGACAAATGCTACCTACCTCTTTCCACTCAATTAGGGGGTGCTTCCGGGAAATACCGGTACTGTAATTTCCCGGCAATCCCGGTATCCGCTATGCCGCTCACAGCACCAGTATTCCCGGTATTCCCGGTTTTACTCATGAACGATATTTTTTTGTATATTTCCATTCTTTCATGTATTTTATATAGTTTTTAGGGTAAAATGGGGCGGAGTAGATTAGAATGGGTTATGGTAGAGTATCCAGGGTCCGATTATGGAGCCGGAATGTGGCCATGGGAACTTCGTAATAAAACGTCGGAACCCCATTGTGTTTGGGCTCATTTGTTTCGTCTTGTCGAGTACTCTGAACCGAAATGATATCCAGGGTCTGATGATGGAGCCGGAATGTGGCCATGGGAACTTCGTAATAAAACGTCGGAACCCCATCGTGTTTGGGCTCATTTGTTTCGTCTTGAGGAGCACTCTGAACAGGAATGATAACCAGGGTCTGATGATGGAGCCGGAAGGTGGCCATGGGAACTTCGTAATAAAACGTCGGAAACCCATCGTTGGGCTCATTTGTTTCGTCTTAACGAGTACTCTGAACCGAAATGATGTCCAGGGTCTGATGATGGAGCCGGAAGGTGTATATAGGAACTCAGTAATAAAACGACGCAACCTCATCGTGTTTGGGCTCGTTTGTTTCGTCTTTTCGAGTACTCTGAACAGGAATGATATCCATGGTCTGATGGTGGAGCCGGAAGGTCCTATGCGAAGTCCGTAATAAAACGTCGGAACTTCATCGTGTCTGGGCTTATTTGTTTTGTCTTGACGAGTACTCTGAACCGGAATGATATCCAGGGTCTGATGATAGAGTCCAAACACGATGGGGTTCCGACGTTTTATTAAGAAGTTCCTATGGCCTCCTTCCGGCTCGATCATCCACCCTGGATATCATCTCAGTCCAGAGTACTCGCCAAGACGAAACAAATGAGTCCAAACTCGATGGGGCTGCGTCGTTTTATTACGGAGTTCCCATAGACACCTGCTGGCTCCATCATCAGACCCTGGATAGTATCTCGGTTCAGAGTACTCGTCAAGCCTAAACAAATGAGCCCAAACACGATGGGGTTGCGTCGTTTTTTTACGTTGTTCCCATAGATAGCTGCCGGCTCCATCATCAGACCCTGGACATCATCTCGGCTCAAAATACTCGTCAAAAGGAAACAAATGAGCCCAAACACGATGGGGTTTCGACGTTTTATTACGAAGTTCCCATGGCCACCTTCCGGCTCCATCATCGGACCCTAGATATCATTTCAGTTCAGAGTGCTCGTCAAGACGAAACAAATGAGTCCAAACACGATGGCATTGCGTCGTTTCATTACGGAGTTCCCATAGACACCTGCTGGCTCCATCATCAGACCCTGGATATCATCTCGGTTCAAAGTACTCGTCAAGACGAAACAAATGAGCCCAAACACGATGGGGTTTCGACGTTTTATTACGAAGTTCCCATGGCCACCTTCCGGCTCCATCATCGGACCCTAGATATCATTTCAGTTCAGAGTGCTCGTCAAGATGAAACAAATGAGTCCAAAGACGATGGGGTTGCGTCGTTTCATTACAGAGTTCCCATAGACACCTGCTGGCTCCATCATCAGACCCTGGATATCATCTCGGTTCAGAGTACTCGTCAAGACGAAACAAAAGAGCCCAAACACGATAGGGTTCCTACGTTTTATTACGAGTTCCTATGGTCACCTTCCGGCTCCATCATCAGACCCTCGATATTAGAAGACATGATTTTTATTGAATTAAATACATATAAGGACTGTAAATAGATCAGTGTTTACTTTCTAAAAAAGGATTGATTACAAAAATATATAAATTAACTCTCAGTACAGGGAGTCCCGGGAATACCGGTGCCGGCGCCGCTCAGTACCGGGAGATTACGTGCTTGGGACCGGTCCCGGTACTGCATGCCCTACACTCAATATAGTGTGATAGTGACAGGTGATGCTCTGTCGCGCGAGAAACGAAGTCACGGCCAGTTATGCTAGACGTACAGATGGACCGATCGAGTGAAGGACTGACCTTTATTCAGGTTCAACACAGTTATTCAGATTGCAAACAGAGCCTCATGAAGACAAATGAATTACTCCAAAGATGTTGATCACGATCTTTAGTAGTGATCGAAGGACGACTGTGAAAGACGTTTTTTACTAATAAACAAACTAAAGTATGGCATTTTGGAAATTTTGCATACGTTAATAGAGCCATGACGCAAATGACTCTGGGGTTAAGAATGCCAACACAATGTTCGGAAAAAGTGTTGAATACATAATTCAGACACATTAGTTGCTTTTACGCCTTTTGTTCCAAGGGCAATGAGAATATCCCAATTTTAATCACTTTACTGACGTATTTCGCGACCCCAGAGCGGGCCTCACTTTACTTAAAAACCAAGCCTTATTGTTCAAAAGAGAAACAAGCTGTACATTCAGGGAACAATGCTTCAGGAAAATTTCAAAGGCGAGTGTTTTCTTTAAAATGTTTTTATTTAACTCGCAGTGTTAATTTATTAGTACCCTATCGTACTTACGTAGTATGTATGTGTAGATCAAATATTAAAACATAAGTTACTAAGAACCGTTTAAGGTAGACTCTTCGGAGGTAGGTATGTTGTGTACGCAATATCAAAAATTGCTTTATAAATTTAAATAAACCTAAGCAAAAATCTAAAAAAGCTTGTGTGTTGAACTGCCTAAAATAGAAATTCCGTCCGCATCACGTGTTTAAAAGATTATTTGGAAATATGCATTTCATTTTTAAACACGTGATGCATACAATGCATATAAAACGTGTTTGTTTTGTTACTTGTCGATCTCCATTGTTTTGAACGATGTGCCATTACTGTTACTCACGTGGTGTGTTCAGTGTGCGTGTCAATAGATGGTCAATAGCCAGGAAAAAGTAGAGGGATGCTTACACAAACAACATAGGTAGAGTCTGTACGGAAAGAGAATAGGATTAATTTTGGGGGGCGCTGTAATGCTTTTGTACCGTATGTGCCGTATTTTCTGTTCTGTGGCCATACTGGTTAGGTTAGTTCCGTTTTTCGCCACGCCTTTTCTCTTTCCGCACAGACTCTACAGTCGTTGTGTGAGCAGTAGACTCGCGAGTCAGACAAACCGTCACGGCTTCTACATTTAGAAAAATTTCCAAAAACTGAGTCGACAATAAAAATCTATATATTTATAGAACCTGCTCACAAAATCTAACTCGAAAGGATTTTCGCCCAAGTTGGAACGGAGACGCTTCGCTCGCTCGGTCGACTAAGCTGATAGGCACCTACTGCCAACAAGAATGTTTTTCTTTAAGTGTCGATATGACATGTCAGTTATAGTGTTTTTGAAACATTCCTTCAAATTACGAATCGATCCTGCATTTCAACGGTTTCACACCCAAAGTTCACATTTTTATGATAGAGTCAAATAAAATAATTGGCCAAGAGCATGTTGGACCATGCTCATTAAGGGGTTCCGAAACCTTTGCTACAAAGAAATGTTAATAAAAATACGATGTGAAAAAGTGCACCAGCAAAAAGGCGCAAGGCAGCATAAAAGTGCTATGAAGACGCCCACGCCCTATTGTTGTGAGTTTTACAGAATTATATTGAATATTCCTATATCTATGGCTATATTTACGATACATTAAGAAGTTTACTTTTTAAAATTTGTAGGTCAAAGTGTGGAGCAAACGTATGTCGATAAAATTTCATAAGTATATACCTACTTACCTATAAGTTTATAACTATTAAACATTTCGTGTTTTTGATAATATTTCAGTTAAACTAGTTCACTTAATTCTGGCATCCACGCCTATCGGGTTCCGCTCCCTTTATTCGAGTGTAAAAATATGGTTGCATACAAATGCTCAAAAATATGTCCGAACACTCCGAACCGAACCAAATACACCTTCTGCAGTGGCAATAAGAACTTTGTACCATATTTATGAAACGATTTATTCGATACATGTTTTTGCACTTGACTGTACACGGAACCCTAAAATAAATCGGTGCAGCGTTCCGCTTGTCATTATTCAGACTGGATGGATAGGCTGAAAAATGGGAAACCGTTACACAGGTACGCAGGCTCACGATCATAATGTATGGGCAAACAACGGAAATAGCCGAATATTTTATCGAGGTACATATGCTTTTCTTAGAGCACGAGATTCCATCTGTAGTGACCTGATTTTATGTCCACGTCCAAATGATCCGTCATTTTGTATAGGGTATATTTAGAGACTGTATAACAACATTTGTAAGAATCAGCCTTGTGCTGTATGTAAATTTGGGCCCAATTTTGGAGCTTCACGTCCGTCTGGCAGGTACTTAACGACGCCCCACTGTTCTGGCAATGTTACCTCGAGATTACCAACAAAAAAAACTATAGATTAAACCCAAAAGAACCCTTGTGGCGATCAGATATTTTTCCATGTTTCTTTGCAAGTTTATCTTCCTCCCCTGGGTGAACGCAACCGGTCCGGGGTGCCAGACGTTGACATTTGTGGCTCAGAGTACACGTAAAGAATGGAGAAATAGAGTACTTACAGATAACACGTATAAATCTACCATTTTTCATATGTTTAGTACCTGAGACCTACAACTTCGACCTCGTCTGGGGGCTGAAAGCAACGTCCTAATGGTCTGTCATTTTGGATAGGGTATGTTTTGGGGAGTATACAACAACATATGCAAGAATCAGCCTTGAGGCTATAAGATAAAGTTTGACCCTAATCTTGCAAATTCAGGACCGTCTGGCAGGTATTTAGCAACGCCCTACTGTTCTGGCAATGTTACTTCGAGATTACAAGTATAAAAAACTATAGATTAAACCCAAAACTACCCTTGAGGCGATAAGATATTTTTTCAGTTTTTTTTGCAAGTTTACGGGTCTCTTCTGGGCAACCACTCCGAGGTGCCAGTCGTTGAGATTTGTGACCAGAAGTAGACCGAAATACGGGAGAAACAGAGCATTTTCATGAGGAAATAAGATGAAAATTTCGTCCGTGCCTCCCATACTATAAAGCAGTAATCACCGAATTGGAAGCGACATGGGGACTGGTAACGCAGTGGTAATTTGAAATAATGCATAATAAGCATTGGTCGAGAACTAACGTAGAACTGCACAAACTGAAATTTTGTAAGTGTCTATAAATTTTCATCTCCAATTTAAGAATTTGCGCAGGTACGGGCATTCTCATTGGCTGTTACCTGTCGCGTCGCGTGTGAAACATGTCGCGGCCATCCTGGGCTACCTGTACGGGTAAGTACAGTCAATGTCAGGAATATTTTTACACTTTTCGACCTTATTTCCTTGGATTAAGGTCGAAAAGTGTAAACATATTTCTGACGTCGACTGTAGTCACCGCAATTTGTATCTCGGCTTAAATTCACTTACAACAGGTTGTTTGTCATTCAATTCAAGGTTTTTTTCCGCCAACAATGTCTAGACTTTTCCATAATCTACTATCAGAGAAAATATTGCCTTTTTTTAAATTGTTTACCTATGTAAATTTCCGAGTCCGTAAAGTTTGCAGACTACCCTTATTACTCAACATTACCTTACAGTTTTTTTAACAGATTACATTAATACATTACAGTCAATGACGGGAACGTTGTTTGACAAAGATAATAGTCTCATTTTAACCAACATCAAAAAAGGCGGAAGTTTTGAATTGACCGAATGTGACTTTAATGATGCTTTAGTTGAATTTGGTAGAAAATGGTAACTGTTAATTCTCAATGAAAAAATTTTGAAAAAAATACTCAGTGAGATTTTTTTGTCAAGGTATACGCTGCATAGTGCCTACAAGATTTGTACAAGCCGTGGTGCCAAGTTTAACTTACATCTAGCCAGGTGTATGTACTTTTTGGGGTTTCATTAAATTCAAAACCTTAATTCTCTGTAAAAGACGCCGCGTCAAGTATCGCCGTGTTCGTACGCCGTCATGTACTTAGGCCTCGGTCGTTCTGACCCGCCGCCCGCGGCGTGCAGCGGCTGGGGGTAGACGCTAGATGCCGCGGACAGCGGGTGCTTGGTCGTTCTAGAACGTAGCCGCGGCAGCCAAAACGGCGGCAATTTCCGAGGTTTTGAGTTTGCGAAGAGACGTGATAAAACGCGAAATGGAAAAAACACTAGCATTAATAATGTTGAAGCTAAAACAAAGGAAAAAGAAGAACAACATGTTTAAAGCTAGACAAAAGAAGGGTGCCTACAATATTTTGGTGCATCGTACAAAATACTGTTGCACTTCACAAACATACGCCTTTTTATTTTAATAAACCGTACCAAATGTTACTAACATCTAAAGTGTTACAAATACAATAACAATTTTTCTACCAAAAATCACCAGTGTATGCAGCTTAATTTGCGCATCTTATGTTTAGGTGTAAAATTCATTTATTGAACATTCACAAACTTAATCAAAAGTTCATCTTTCTCTTTGGTAATTTTTTCCATATTGAACGCTAGCGTCCACCCGCCGCGATGCTTCAAAATGGCTAAAGACGTCGCGTGCAGCGGGCGGCAGTCGCGGGCGGCGGGCGGACGTCGTACGCGGCGGGCGAGAACGACCGCTCCCGAACATTTTCGAACACACCACACAGACGCCGCGGGCGACGGGCCTCTGCCCGCCGCGGGTGGCGGGTGAGAACGACCAGGGCCTTACATAGAACCTTGTACTATCGCTCTGTCGCGGCGATACTAACGCGGCGGTGGCGTCAGTCAGTGCCGCTTTGCTCGGAACTGCACCTTAAGTATCATACGTACAGTAAAAATGTGTCAGAACCTAATTTACAGCAAATGCAGTTAATTCGTGTTGAAGAACTATTTCAATATTTCCATGCGTCCTCGTGATAAATGCAAAGGTCCGCATAAAGTGACATTTTAATGACGATCCCGACGTTAGCTCACCTCCCAGACCCGTGGATTTTGAATTTTTTGTGGCTTTATCCTGACCGCATGGGCACCGAGCTTCCTCGGTGCCCATTTCCAAAATTACACTATTTTGGGAATGGGCGAGCCGCTATCCTCAATTTTCTTAGGCTATAACAGATTCATTAAGCCCCCCGTGGGTTTAATTAGGATTGAAAAGGCCCATTGTCCGGTCTATGCTTGGCAAGCTACGTGTTAAAGCCTGGGACGTTATTCTTGGTAATCTAGGTGCGAAAGCCAAAGCAAAGCCGCACAAAGCCGTGGTCGCTTCAGGCTGGCTGATTGGCAATCCAGCCAAGCTACAGAGCACTATGCGATCAGTCAATCCGTTAAATAAGGTGCTTTGGGGTAAATTCGAACGTTGGGTAATTTTGAAAATATGGGATTTCTACCAAACCAAGCATGATTTTTGAGATGTACTATTAGTTGAATCATCAGCGGCGTGTCTAGTATCGTCTTAGTATATTACAGGAAATATATGTCGCGTGGATTAGTCGTAATTCTTAATCATCCGAATTACCCCGTGTTCGAATTTACCCCAATACACCTTACTCTTAGGCCCCATCTAGACGGGGCGAGAACTCGTATGCGATTTTCATTTCATTGCGGCGATTAATCGATCAACTGTACTCATCGTACCTAGGTAGCCCGCAATGTAATCAAACTCGCAACCCGGTCTAAATGGGGCCTTATCGATTTGCATCCAAATCATTTTCTGTGCAAGTTCTATAAGTGTTTAACTGTACGTCAAATGTTTTACCTTCACGCGGCATTGTATAAAAGGAAGACGTCTGTGTACTCAACACTGTCCCAGTAGTCGCCATGTTGAATGTTACGTCATTAGCAATAGAGGTAATAGCAGGGTGTCAACTAAGGGGCATTAGCGTGTCGAGCACTAGGACGTTTACCTTAGGTTGTATATACGGACATTGAAGCTAAGCTCAACTTGCGTGTACAGTTTGCAACAAAATGCATAAGAGTTTGTCACATAAATTATATATTTTAACAGTGTGTCAGTTTTAAATATCAAATTTTAATGCTTTAAATATTTAAATCATAATTGTTAAGTGTAGTATTTTAAATTTAAGAAACTGTTCATTTATTGTGAATGCTGTTGCACTCCTGTAATTGAGGCACAGGCTGGACACGGTGCCTCAATTTATTTATTATTTGATTGTATTAGTCTGTGTTTTGTTGGTGTCGATTTGCGTAAGATTGTCCCCCGATATTCATTTATTTTATTGTTATTTATCCGACCCTGACCCAGTGACAATGTGACCACATAGATAGTAAACTTATCCTGTGAGGAACAAAAAAATGCAACGAACAGAAAACCTCTTTTTGCTATAAAATAAAATACATTTCAAACAGAATTGTTGCCGTGGAAGCAAACAATGACCCTCTTTATGTTTGTATTGAAAATCCACCGAAACGAATCACCTCAAGTTAGATTATTCGAGTTGAAATTGGCCTTAATTCGAAAAGTGTGACTCTTTTGTTTTTACAACTAAAGCAGTTTGCCCACAAAAGAATTAATTAAGAACTTTTGCTTTCAATTCTAGTTCCACACCATCTAAGTTAGGTCTGAATACTAATTATGCCAAAAATACTTTAAAAAACGTTCTTTTATTAATATAATGAGAAAATTCACAAAAAATTTCAAAGCGGATTGTGAAACTTGAGAAGACCATCAAAACTCCATTTATTCTTAAATACTTAGTTTCGTTAAAGACGTTTATTTGTATCGCGCCAAATACAAATAAAGTGCAAAAGAGCTATATCAGTTGGTCTAGCTCAGCTGCTCATTAGCTCAGTTCCGATTCAAACAACTTAGTATATCTTTCAACTCACTCGCTCACTCGCTCTCAAGTAGCTCTATTGAGCCGTGAGCTGCAAGAAAAAACACAATAAACACGAAGTTTTGGTCCTTATCTTGTCACCGTACACCTTTTCCGAGCTCTTAGCTCTCTCTTCCATCCGGAAATATTCGGATTTGGAGCTACTTACTGAGCTATAAGAACCAGTGAGCCGTTGACACACCACGGAGCTACTGACCTAAAAGAGTGATATATATCTTTGAGAGCTAAAGATTCATATCACTCTTTTCACTTTAGTGACACATTTTACGCATGTCTAGAAGACGGCATTGAAATTCCTGGGTCTGAGGAGTGAGCTAATGTCAGGATTGTCATTTGAATGTCACTTTTTGCAGACTTTTGCTTTTATCTCGGAAATACATGCAAATATTGGAATAGTTGCTTCAGCATAAATTAACTACGTTAAAAACCTATTACAACTAGAATGATACGAAAGTCAAAGTAGATGGTAAAATTGAGGGCTTTTGATGAGTGCTCCGGTGGACAAGTGGTTAAGGCGCTGGGCCGGAAATCCAGAGGTACCGGGTTCGATTCCCGTACCCTATCCCACAAAACTTTACAAGTGTACAATTCGACAAATTTGTTAAATAGAAAACAAGAAAATGTACCACAATAATTACAAATATGTATTCGTTACAAGTTTATAGAATACAAATATGTCGCTTTTGTAAAAGCGTATCACAAAAAATAAAGGTATGTCACGACAGATACATAATTGTAGGATTGTTGATTTGTAAATATACAAGCGAAAAATTGTAATGTTACAACTAGAAATATGTAACACTTTATTTAGCTTTTTTGATGTTGAAGGTACTTTCACTTTATACGCAAGAATTACATTAATTATAATTATATACCTAGTGATCTATCTACGAGCAATACCTACGTACCTACAATCTACATACCAACTGACATTACAACATTGGACTTGCAAGCTAAACTGACCATTTTAGACCGCATTAACGAAAACAAAAACATTATTTTTGGTAAATTTAGTGATAAATTGACGCACACTGTGAAAATAAACAAATGGAAGGAGATAACGCAAAATTTAAATCATTTAGGGATAATGGAGAAAGATTGGGACATTGTGTGGCAAAATTGGAAAAGGCGTAGGTAAGGTACAATAGTACCTTTTTTACGGGTTTCTCAAATTTAATGTATACATTTTTTTCTTTTCCAGTATTTTGTATCCCCAGGTCATAAATTAAAGTAAAATTAATTCTTCTTCACTATCACTGCAACTTGATCTAAACATTTCGTAGTACAAGGGGTTGGAATCGCTTAATATAATAAAATATACTGCAATTACTAATATTCATATAGTAGCAAGAGGGTGTGTGACACACGTTTAGAGAATTGTTAACTTGTAGGTACAATTCTACATATATGTTCAATTATTACTACAATTTCATGTAGCACAAAACAATTGTCAGCTACAAATTTGTATGTTTTCCGGAAAAGCTATGTATCGTATGTAAAGTTTTGTGATACAATGAATTGTAGACTTGTCGATACAATTTACATATTTGTAAGAATTTTCCACTACAAATTTGTTACTTGTATATTTTGTGGTACGCACACTTGTATTATTACAAACTTGTAACTTGACACTTGTAAAATTGTAATTGTAAGTTTTGTGGGATAGGGCACCGGTCTGGACCACAGGTGAGTACCATTTAATTTTTCTATGTACTTTGATTTCTTGTATCTATATAATGTACGTTAAATTTACTATAAATTAGGGTCTATACATTTACGAGCTAAAAAAGTGTGGATATAAAAGCTTCTCTGGAGTGCAATTTACTGCAGAAAGTTTCCGTGACTATGTTTATACTCACCCATACCAGAACCATGCGATAGGTCCAAATGCGTTTCCAAGCAGGTTTTATTGAAATTTATGAACCATTACCTCGCAGATTGCCTGTTACCAGTATCTTTCTACTCGTATTGCGTAATGTTTGGGTAAATTATGTAAAGTTAATAGGTAGGTATATCATTTGAGAACAAATGTTGAGTAGGTGTTAATGGTAGAATAATGCGTGCATTCTAGAGAGGCACTCTTGGAATCGCTTATTGTTGATAAGACTGCATATTATTCGTGATTTAATAATAGTGTTTCAGATTCAAGTTTCTTATGCTGTTTCTTTGCTGGTTTGCAATCAAGGTTAATTTATTTTTTTGTACGGTAGGTATTTTTAGTTAATCGTACATGATTTTAAAAACCTTATTTTAACGGAAAAGTTTTACTACGCGAAAGCCAAGTACGAATCGATTTATAATCGGTTTCATAAATATAACATTGACAAGACAAAAGTATAAATAACAATTTTATCTGCCAGATAAAACAAGGTCAGTGACCTCTAAACTGTGATCTTAAATAAACGACGCGACTTCAATTTGTTATTATTAAAAAATATGTAATATAGGTCATTATTACACTAGTCGAAAGTTTTGTTTTTTTATATTCCTAACAAGAACAAATGAATTTAAATATGCATGCTAATCTTCCGTTGTGTCCATTACACCTTAAATTTTGTCACGTTACATTTTTTTTGTACAGTTGTAGGTATTGTACTTACATTTTCTTCAAGTATTTTATCGTCATAAAGGGCTGTTATGTACGAATGTATAAAGGTCATTGGGTACAATAAATAAATTTATAATGCCTATAATTTCACTTGGATCAAGTTTTTCGTCACCAATGAGACAAGATTATTTCGTTTAAAGCTTGACTCTTGACATTTCCTGCCGCCGAACTTGAGGTTAATTGGCATTACAGTATCTTTTACTTCACATAACGAGCTCGACCTCTTCGAATATCACTATCAAGGTCCTGTCCATAATGAAGTCATTCTAATTAACTGTGGATTGAACGAACTCATATTGGGTCAATGTTATACACAATGTCACGGAGAAAGTACGTAAATAAAAATTCAATGAAGTGTAAATAAACTCTCTTAGAGCTTACATGTAAACACGATACGATATCTCGTCGTGCCACGACACGATATCGCGTCGTGCTACGGCACGGCATCGTTTCATGATACGACGTCGTGTCGTGGAAAATTATATTTTAATTTTTAATCTTTCTACACTGACATAAAGTTGTTTTTTTGATTGAATATTTTCCACGACACAACGTCGTATCGTAAAAAGGATGCCGTGTCGTAGCACGACGCGATATCGTGTCGTATGTATGTGTAAGAGCTCTTACGCATCATACTATAACTTATAAAGAGGTCATACAAACTCCAGAAAATGAGTGTCATGTCTGCATGATATGTACATGCCTACAAGGGTTCAACAAGAAAACTAGACTTTTAGGGATGTCCACAGGAAAGATGCGAACCCTACAGTCTGTTCCGTATAGGAATAGACAGAAAAGAATAAATGACATTTCTAAAGTAGATGCTCAAAAATAAAATATTGATGACGTCCATGCTTTCGTCTAATTCATTCACAAATGCTTTTTGCTCCTTTTTACATCAGAATGTATAAATTAATAAAAAAAATGTCATCTTTGAATGAAAATAAAGAAAGTATCCTTATAAAATTCCCAAAGAATCAGAGATAAGCAACACTCAAGATATGAAACGTTTAGCTCAGCTCGATGATCGGATCGGTCATTATTATGTTATACTATCAAATAATTATGTATCAAATAATTCGTATGTTAGTTTGTTATTCCTAGTAATTGGTGAATGTGAAGTACAAATAACTATTTGTAACGTTCATTTAATTATAAGTAATTATTTATGTGGGGCAGTGGCGTTTGCTCTGGCGCGCAGACACACACACAACACACGACCATCGCGAGGAAGAAGTGAAGGTCCATTACATAGTTCACAAACTGTGTTACAATTTTACATCCAATAAATACAAGTATTACAACTTTACAGAAATAGTTTAGAATCCCTGCTTCTGTGTCCCTCTAGAATCTATTGTTATCCGGTACAAACTATAATTCATACTGAAACTGAAAAGTGTGTGTTCAGCTGTCTTCTGTGTGAACTGGTCTCAGCATATAACAAAATTTTACTCTACGAAATATAAAATGTACTTTATTGTTGCATGCATTGCATGCCCACGTATTGTTTAATTGCAATACCTTCCTATTCATATTTTTCCCTAATGGTTACCTAAATTCTTCAGCTTTCCAACAATTGCTTGTTTCCTTTATATGAAAGAAACATTTTGTCTCTTCATTGGTTTTTTAATGCGGGTAAATTACACCACATTTTATGTTACATATATAGATACAAGAAATCAAAGTACATAGAAAAACTAAATGGCACTCACCTGTGTCCAGACCGGGAATAGAACCCGGTACCTCTGGATTTCCGGCCCAGCGACTCAACCACTCGTCCGCCCGAGCATCCAGTAAGCGCCCTCAATTTTGCCATCTACTTTGACTTCCGTATCATTCTGTTTTAATAGGATAGGATAGGATAGGAGTTTCTATGTACTTTGATTTCTTGTATCTATATATAATTGCTTGTTTAGTAATAAATCCAAAGATACCTACAGACTTTTCGTTTATAGGGAAAAATATCCAATATCCTTAAACGGAATAAAACCATGCTCGGAAAATTAATAAACTTTTCATCAACTTCCCATGCCGTTGTCCCATTGTCTCATACTAACCGCGACCTAAAAAATAGCCCTATCATCTCGTCTCGTTCTTTCATTCGTTACCAAGCTAAGAATGATAGAGACGAAACCAACGAAGCTTCGGCGAATCTGCTGTCGTTTTTTGGGGTGATATCCCGCTTTATGACGAACAAGGGCAGTTTTGCGCCGGAAATTAAATTGGACCATATCGCCATAGTTTAAAAGTGTACAGTAGGCTAACGAATAAACCTGTGAGACCGGACCGAGAAGGCGTGGACAACCCTGACTTACGTGGATATCGGTAATTAAAAAGGACCTGAAAAACAACGGATACTCGTAATACCATCAGGAATACGTAGTTAAAATTAATATGGAACGTGCACGACGAAGGTGCTGCCAACTGGTGCCGCCAATCTAAATCATATACCCTCTCATGCTGTGGCCACATTGACGAAAACGGTAATAACGTTAATTTATCGCGTTGAAGGACGATTAACGTCAGTGTAGCTACGACTTACTATATTTGACATTGACGCTTACATATTATCATTGACATTGACAGCTTGATTTGACAGGGGTGATAGTTTCCTTTATTTTCCGCCCGTGTCTCTTTTGTCGTTTAGTGCTGCCACCTATAGTTCGTGCACGTTCCCTATCAGGTTACTCGTTTCCCACAGATAGGCGGATGATGATGCGGCCAACGTCTGTTGGCAGTCATCTATTGGTTAATTGATACAGCCTGTCACACTAGTATTTACCCAAAGCTTCCCTTGCGGTATTCCCGTCATTGTCCCAGAGGAACTCTTTACTTGGATATTAGGTATCCTGTTTCAATCCAGGACTTACTCTACCTGTATGACAAATTTGATCTCAATCTATATAGTTGTTACCGCCTTATTTCATAATAAATATCCAAAACATCCAACCATTCCCACAAACTTTCACATTTATAGGCTTAGGTGGATAAAAAGTACCCTATGTCACAGATTAGAGAATATAAACAGATATTTCAGTGTCGCGCGTATCCATACAAAAAAACCGGTCAAGTGCGAGTCGGACTCGCGCACCGAGGGTTCCGTACAAAATCGTCAGTAGATATCTGAATAATTCAAGAAAAATTGTATGGTGGGACAAACTTAACTTTGCTCTTGTAAAACTGTTGTCCCCATACATCAACATATGCCGCGGTTAGTTTAGTAGGAGCAAATAAGCTTGTCTTACGATTTTTGCGAATTTCTAAAAAACGCTGCAAGTTAGGAAAACCGTTTTATTTTTCCTGTAATATTTAGGATAATATTAATAATCGGTAATTATTACAGATTTTTCTGTTCAGTAACTTCGGAGATAATAGGGGGGAATGGTATTTTTTTAAACGTTTTTGGTCTTAAATCAAAAACTACACGTCTAATAAAAAAAAATAAAAACGGGTTTAAAATCTTCATATTAAGCCCTTTCATTCGATATCCCACTCGATATATTAGCTCAACTTTTGATTTTGTTTCTTCCCATTTCGGTCCCCTTTAAAAAAAAAGTAAAAAAGATATAGGATTTTTTTTCTGTTCCATAGGCTCGAGTTAGCGGTTTTTAACACTATTCCAAATTTCGAGTCGATAGCATCAGTAGATCCTGAGATATCTTGCTGTGACAGACGGACAGACAGACAGACAGACAGACAGACAGACAGAGTCGCACCATAAGGGTTCCTTTTTTACCATTTTGGTACGGAACCCTAAAAACGAGAATTCCCACGCTCGCCCACCGCGCGGGAGGCCAAAGTCGAGTAACGTGCACCTGCCTATGCGTTAGGGTGTTAGGCGCTGGTCACGGTCCCACCGCCGGGGAGTAATGCTAGGTTTACACGAGCTTAGTACTTGTCATTAGTGTTCATAATTAGGGAGTTATCAGCAGAACGACAAGTGACACGTACTTGTCTACACATTGTTGTAAGTACTTAAGTGTTATTAGTCCACATGGCCGCCACCGATAGAAGACAAAGAATATTTGGCACGTAAACAGTATCAATTCCACTGCCTGGACGAACTGAGTATTTTTTCCTGGCCTGCCTGATGGTAAGCAGTCACCATTGCACTGTACAGTCGAGTTCATTTACATTACGTTCACTTACGGGAACAAAAATATCTGAAACCGACCCTATTGTCAGGAGCAGAAAATCGTGTTCAGATATTTTTGTTCTCTTGTATGTGTTGATGTAAATGAACTCGACTGTACATACTACTCGGCAAATCACAAATATTAGTAGATGTTTAGTTGGGTGTACTGCCATCTGGCCGAAATATTTTTCGCCTAATTTCACTTCTCAACCAACTTATTGCAGTACTTTTAGTTGGCAAACCAATGCTTAGCATAGTATTATTTCGCATACTTTATATTTTGTGATGTGGCGTTTTGCCACTGTCGCATATCCCTCAGCCTAGTTTAGACTTAGAGGGTTTTCCTGAGTAGCTCAATCGGGTAACCAGAGATAGGGAGAGTGAATGCAAACACCACGATTATAGATATAACAAAAACTGTCTTTTATTTACTTTAAGAATCTCCTATAATTAGACAACGGGCCTGAAGGGCCAGAAAATAACTGCTGCCGTATGGGCGTTTATTAAGTTTAGCGTGCTGAAGGCTTATTGCTGAAAAGTTATATACGGAGTACAGTCTGCCGGCTGAAGGCTTTCGGCTATAAAAAAGTTGCTAACAATCGTGTCGGGCGGCTGATGGCCGGGTACCGTTTTTAATGAAATTAACCAGAACGGTCGGGAGGCCGTTGAGTGGACTGAAACGTTATGCCTGAAGGCTTATGGCTGAAACGTTATGTGGGATACGGATTCCCGGGCGGGTCCCAGAGTGGGTTTACACGGGAGCCGAGCGGTAGCGGTTTTCAAGGTCCCGTGGGACGTTATTTACGTTCGCGGAGCGGTCTAGTAACGGTTAGGGTCTTGAAGAGACGTTAGTTCTATCTACGGAGGAACACGGGGGTTTGACGGGAATTACAGGACTCTCAGCCCCTGTCGCGATGCGTTAGAGCACACACGGCGCCAGACAGGCCAAGAATTGGAGACACTCCCGTCGTCAGGTCAGCGATGCGTTGAAGCACACACGGCGCCCTTCTTACGGGAGGGGGAGGGGGACGTCGCAAATGCGTTGAAGCACACACTGCGCCAGGAAAGGTTAGGGATTCATTTGGTTGCTAGACGTCCTTATGCCGGCGCGCCGAGCAATCAAATGCTGGTGTTCGTGGTTCGCGTGCCGCTTTTATAGACGCGATAGCTACCGCTCGTCCCCGCGCCCCGCCCGCGGCTGACGTCACGCGCGCGCCGCTCTTAGCCGTTTGCTGCGGTGACTCATCCCTGGTGCGCGCGGCGTCCGCGGCGCCCGACGCCCGCCGCCGCGCGCGGCGTCTCATGCGCCGCTCGTACTGCACAGACGCGGCTGTCGCCCCAGGGCCGTGGATGCTCATTATAATTTGATCACTATAATATTTAGCAGATATAAATTTTAACAAGATTCATTTAGAAAAATAGTCACTAAGCAAATGTTTTATTAAAGCTAAGTATTTATTGTCAAATAACGTTTGCCCAAATTTAAACTTCGCATACTTTTTATTAAAATTGGATTATCTAAAATTGGAAAAGACGACAACTCCGACGGAAACGAGTTGGTATAAAGCAATAAAGGGGGGACGAAAAAAAACCTTTAAAACCATATCTGGTTTAATTTAGGTAGGTTGGTTAGGTCGCTTGCGTCCCTTAGAAAGAAATAGAAGCCCCGCGCAGCGGTGCTTCGTCGACTTGGTCACAGCCCTTTCAGGTTGAAACTGTGACGCTAAGGGAAATTAACCACAGCCCAGTTAGGTTAATAGGTCAGTTTAGCTAGATCTAAGGCCTATTATCCCACTTTTATTGAGTCGGAAATTTTATTGTTCGGTGTATTGAATTTCGGAATTTTGATTATCGGAATTCGTATTTTTGATGTATCGGGTTATCATAGAGTCGGACTTTTCATTGTTCGGTGTATAGGTTAGGTTAGGTTAGAACTGCGACCCCCACAAACACGACATGTCACCAGAAAAGTAGTTTAGGTTAGGTTAGAACTGCGACCCCCACAGACACGACACGTCACCAAAAAAGTAGGTTAGGTTAGAACTGTGACCCGTACAAGTTAAGTTTAGCTGTGTTTTTAATTTTTACCTGAAAATAATTTGTCCAAGATGGAATGAACAGCTTTATAAATAACAGCGTATATTAGTTTTATGCGTCATAATATTATGAGTAAAATAACTATGCCATTCAATACATTCGACAAAACAATTAAAGACATTTTGAAACATGACCAACTAAATATTTTGCCAACTAATAATATTCTAAAAAATAATTTGCGATATGTTATATATGCGAAACATTGGTTTGCCATCAGATGATTCTATGGGAAAAATAGTGATAATTTGCCTTATAATTTTCGGCCACATATTAGTAAACCGTTTAGTTGGGAGGAGGGCGTTGGTAGGCACTTGGCACTTTGTAAACAAGATCGGCTTCTAATCACTTGCCCTTGCAGCTTGCACGAATACAATAATGTTTACACACATGTGACAAGTAACAAGTACTAAGCATTAGTTACTAAGCTCGTGTAAACCCAGCATAAGCATAAAATGGGGCGAGTAACAGTTTTTAGCGGGCTGACAAGGTGCAGTGTGATCGGTCGACCTTTCCAGTTCCGTAATGTAAATTTACTCACGACAAGTGTGCCTAAACGTCTCCATCGACCAACTGTATGTCTCTTATACACCGTGTGTTTTTTGATTTCCGTTAAATTCGACAGGTTGCTTCGTACGTCAACAGAAGCTAACTGGTGTATCGCTTTTTGTTAAATTCGAAAAAAAATTTTTTTTTTACTTTTCGTACAAAATAAATTAATATTGAGTTGATAACCATTTTAAAAGACACCTGTAAGTTAGTCAAAAATTAACGTCAACTATGACAGTGTTGAGATTATGACAGCTCATTTATACTGGTTGGTGATTAAATTAAGATTATGAATATTTTAAAAACGATATGGCCAAAGTATATATTAAATACTATGTTTTTATCATAAAGATCTAGTCAAAGTAGAATAGTATAGGTATATCTACTTATTTATAAAAGCAGACACGCAATACACTGGTTCAGCAAGAAAATTAGGCTTTTGAAGCCCTTCAGTTTGTGATGTCCACAGAAAAGACGCGAACACTAGTCATACTACAAAGTCTGTATTATCTTCAACATTATTAGGATATTACTGTGAAATTTGCTATCGACGAACTTTTAGTTCTAATCGGCAAACATTAACTTGATACTAGTTTGGACCGCAAAATTGGCATGACTAAGTTTCCAGACATCCATCACTATCGCTAAGATGAAAGTGCTAAATTGACAAAGTTGTTGAATCCATCGGAGCAATAGCGCCAAGAGTATGTATGTAACAATAATAATTTTCCATGAAGACGCTTGAACCAACTCAGAATTAAATTATTTTCACAATATTAAGAAGAAACAACTTCATTACGATAATTTGTTCAAGGGGTAATTGTAGTAAAATTTATAGTCACAAAATAATCTTAATGATATAGTAACAGGGGGTTACGTTAGGAAAAACTGGGGCTACTTTGATAGATTTAATATGGTTATATTCAATAGCTATTTATCATTAGCTGGCTGCAATTTGATAATCAGCTGCAAAATTAACCAAAGTATTTCATCTATTGAGTTTAGCAAAGGAAAAATCGATTTTATAAAACAAAAACTGCTTTTGCAAAGTCGCCCCTGCATTTTAAAGTAACTCCGGTTTACGTATGTATAAATATCGGGGACGGAAATAAGGACAAAATCGTAATAATTTAGAGGATACAGTATCAAGGGATTACTTTAAGAAATTAAAAATGTACTTAAAATTAAAACTATTATGAATTTCCATTCGTGAAGTACAATATTGATTTTAATGTTTCGTCATAGTAATAGATAAGTACATAAAGTTTATTGGCGGAAAATAGAAATGAATAGTTGGAACAATAATTACGTATTCTCTCTTAGTTTCCTGGTACAGTGTATTTCTATTTCAGTATTTCCTGAGATGACAAGAAGCGTAGGAAATACTGCGTTTAATATTGTAAGGAACTCGCGTAAATGGCGTGGGCGGGTTGGCAGCATCTGCGGCAGTACAGCAAAAACTCGCCGCGGCTCTAAGGGTCCAGAAGAAAACATGAAAGTTGTTTCATAATCGTGATAAATGTGACTACCCCTATTGTCATAAAATATGGTAGTGCTATCTCATGACCAAAGGGCGGACAGCGGATGCAATATACGTCAAAGTCATGTCAAACGATATACTTAATATGGATATGACTACAATTGGTTTAAAGAAGAGAACATGGTTGCAAAAAAGTTAAATAAACTCGCAAGTGAAAACGTCAATGTAATTGACAAGTCTTAAGAGGAAATAGTAAGGTCGAGAGAATTGAAAATTAGGTATTTGTAAAATGTGTCGCTATCCCGCACTGCCCGCCTCTCACCCGCAGAGCGCGATAGAGACAACTGCAGCTTGGACCGAAAATACCTTTTAAAATTTCATGAAAACAACGTTTCGTAGTCCCCTGATTTCTTCCCCAAAACTTAACCTATTTTACTAATTTTTTCATTAAACATTAAAAAAAGGCTTTGGCCGTGTTCCTATGTTTTCCTTTTTTTTTAATAATCTAGTCAAATTTGTTTTCTGGATGTGTGAACACAGCGGAAAATCTGGCATTTTTTTTAGGTTTTTGAAGGTTAATATCTCTTTTGAGAATCAATTTATCGTAAAAAGGAAAACATAGGAACATATCAATAGTAGCCATAGATTTTTGGACAAAAAATAATTGCTCTACTGGCATTATCCAGGGAGGAAACAGGGGACTACGTTTGTATGGAAAAACTGCCCTCCTGTTTCCTCTTAAGACGTAATAGATATAAACACTTAATAGTCTCAAAAGGAGATAATTTACAAGCGGCCAGTAATTTCTTAATAATCACATTTTGTTCTATGGAGGATAGAGATATTTTGTAATTTCTGATATATTTTTTAATAAAAATGTATAGATAAATATTGCTCAAAATTTAATAAAAGTCTTATCCATCTTATGCTTTTGTCACACGATTGCATCCGCTGTTTAGACCAACACACTAATATTAAAATGTGAATGTTTGTGAAGATTTTTGGATGTTGGGATGTTTAGATGTTTGGATGTTTGTTACTAAATTACGGGGTTGCTACCCCGTAATTGAATGGATTGAGTTGAAATTTAACATGCAAATAAATCAAGCCCCAGATTGAAACATAGGGTACTTTATACCCCACTAAAGAGTTCCCTTGGGAAAGTAAGGGGAACAAATCGGGTAAATGCTAGTTTTTATTATATATCTTAAACAAGATTTATCTACTCCAGTAACCATTTGACATTTTAGGATAGATCAAAAGTTCACAATCACCTCCAAAGAACCTTTTGTCTCTAACATACCTTTTATGAAGCAAAATCATTGATTCATTAATTTGATTTGATCATTCCGTAAAAGTCTACACGGCGTGCTTTTTTTCGCTCGTCTTGTTGAAGGAACTGCTGTGCCCCCATATATAAAATGTTTGTTTCGAAAAACAACTACAATAATAAAAACATTAAATAAACGAGTCGTTCTAGAGAGGTTTTCCACCGGAATGCCTGATCATTATAAAAGGGATTTTGGAAATAATAAATAGAAATGAGATCATAGTTTCCCAAACAAAACGGTATTTAATATCCCTAACCCCCGGGAAAATAGACCTGCACCATTTGGAGGTTCCAAATGCCAGAATTAACCATAGTTCGAATTTGAACTCAGTTTAAGGTAAGTTTGCACGTGGTCGATGTCGCAGCTTCCTAACAAGGTGCATATGTATCTAAACTGTGTAGTGTAACCATTTTAGACGATAAGGCATAAAAAGCGGGGGAAATAAAGGGTCCTTGGCAGGGACCATCAAAGGATGCAGACTTTTAACTGTAATAAAACTTGCAAAAACGGCTTCTTTGAACTCCAAGCGCTAATGACGGTGCGATTTCTTTTGGCGCTCCGTGTTCTGTTCTCTTTACACAAAAGAACGTAACAGGGCGTTTTTTGCTCTGTATTACGCTCTTTTGATGTTAAAAAGTACCTCATTTTAGTTAAAAATGCGAATCAAGCCTTAGCAGACTTTCTGTCAATTGCACAAGAGCTTTGGTTCACATCAGCATTCAGTGTATCATTTTACTTGCTTTACACGCCTTATACGACACGACTAAACTTGTTGACACCGACTGTCATTAAAAATGCTTCTCTATAAGTATCAACCAGTCTATTCAGTTATGTTGTTTTTGTAAACATCCCTTCAATTCTATAGTCCGGTCAACTGTGTTTCGTGCTAGCGTTTCGTTTTCGACGTGACTTCAATGGGACCGATATTGTGAAATTTCGGTGAGATTAGGACAGCATCTCTGCCGTGCTAGTGATATACATATGCAGTAATTACAGTCTAGAAGTTGTTGAACAAAAGTTTTATTATTTGATGAGTAGAATCTACATTTTAATTACTAGCCCCAGTTACAGGCCACACATTGTATAGGTATTCTGACAGGGGTCTCCAAACTACAGTCAGCGGGCCTACTCCAGCCCGCGAGCCATCCAATCAAAACACCCCTCCCCTCCCAGGATGCCAGCGGCCGAAAATAGTATTTTATGCAACAGTTGTATAAGTAGGCTCAAAAAATGCAAATTGCGCGAGTTGCGATACGAGCCGCCGCGGCGGCGAGTATCGCAAATAGAGACGCCATGAGCGTTTTTTGACTTAATTAATAATTATACAAAGGTGCATACAATACTTTTTCTACGATTAGGTTTTAAAATATAAAATTAAACATCGCTACATTGTTTCAAACAAGGCAATTATGACATCAAACTGACAGTATGTGTCTATGGTAAACTTTTTTTTATTTGACGTATACTCGCCAGTGACAGGCAGTGACGATATTAAAAATACTTTTTTTTATGTTCAATGAATTTAGTTCGGAAAGCTTTGTTTCTTAAAAACCGTAGGAATTTAATTGTTAAGTTGGTAGTTGTGCATTTTTATCGTAAAGTTAGAATTGAGCGCTTAATCCTTGACCAGTTTAACCTAGATTTAGAAGTCTGCGGCTGCTAACCAAGTCTCCGTAGTCGGCCATGTTGTGTGGCCCGAGCGAGATTTTCAAAGGTGCAGCAGTGTGGTTATTTGCTAAAAAAAGTTTGAAGATCCCTGCTTTATGAATATTAATCGTTTCTATACCCGAAAAATGTACGGCAACAAAAAATATATCTTAAACAACGATAACAAACTTCTTTTATTTATCCTAATAAATATTAAGGTCACTTAATATTTACTACTAGAGTCTTTAGCCCATATCTATTGACCTAAATAATGATGACCTAAAGAACACAATGACACAATTAAATATGCCCTCTGGCCACCTTTCTTCAAGATAACGAATGTGAAAAAAAATTATCATTGGTAAATATTTAAAAATTTATTGCATATACGTCAGTGTACAAAAACAATAATATTTTGAAATAGTGTGACTTTAAAAATAATATTTATACATATTACTTTGCTTGCGTATGTTATCTAGTCTATGTTGGGTGAATTACACGCAACATTAAATACTAAAATATAATCAGTAGTACGCTTGATTGATCATTCAATGAAATGGAGTAACAACTTTTTTTACGTCATAGTGGGCAAACGAGCAGTCGAATCGCCTGATGGTAAGCGATTGCCGCCGCCCATAGACATCTGCAACACCGTAAGGGTCACGAGTACGTTAGCTTCCTTTCAGGTGGGATTACGCTCTTTTCTTCAAGGTCGTATCGGTCCGGAAATACCGTAAGCGACACGACAGCTCATTTCACAGTTCAGTAGCGTGAGGCAGAGAGTTTCTATTAACACGCCCAGTTGTGGACTGCCAACTATCATAAGTAGTGAGGATGGTAATGATGGACGGAAACTGTCTCTTGTTCGCTATTTAAAAAACAATGGATAGATTATATTGTCACACACGTACTACTACTTAGAGATGTGCCATTCTCGGAAACATTCTGCGTTTTGTATGGAGCGAGAACTTTTCCCATACAAAACTGAGAACGTTTCCGAGAATTTCCTAAAACGGCACAACTCTGGTACTACTTGGCCACTCGACTTATAAATCAGTCATCCCTACAACGAAAACAATTGCATTTTACGTTATAGTTATTAAAACGAGTTTGGGCGATCATGATTTACAATAGAAACGCGTTTTAAGAAAAAAAATATTATGTACATAAAATATACTTTTTCAGTTAATCTTGCATCTAACATTTGGTTGTAAAATCAAGTCTGGTAGTCTAATATACAAATATGTACTATAAAGAGTACGGCAATGACAACAGCATTTCTGAAATTGAACAGTATTTGTCTAATGTTACCCTCCGTTCCCAAGTTCCGCCATTTGGCACTTTCACCATCCCACCGCCGGCAAGTAAGACTTATCACACTTGCAATTTGCGGGTGAGCTGCGGGTGAGATTCCACACAAAACCAGTCGCGGCGAACTCGCGGCGAGTTCACCGCGAGCGACATTTGTATGGAACTTCGCTTCTAACTCGCCCGCAGTTCGCTCGCAAGTCACAAGTGTGATAAGGCTCTAAGCGAGTAAAATTGGCCGAGTAACAGTTCATTGCGGGCTGACGAGTTACAGTGTGATCGATCGACCTTTCCAGACCCGCAATGTAATGCTACTCACCCAATTTCACACGCATAGTTGCCGGCGGCGGGACAAGTCTTTTGACGGTACGCAGTTATCTACGCCCCAACAACTTGAACCCAATGAGGCCAAGTCTTTATGTTGTTCTGCAGGGCTGTGCCTGGGCTCTCTGTGGTTATAACTTGCATATGACCAACGAGCTGATAATTTTGCGCTAAGAAATTGCGTTCTACGCCGCAGGAGATAAGGTTCTTTGCGGCTTGCAGGGCTTGGGGGGTCGGGAGGGTTTCTGAAATTGAAAGATTGTATAAATAGTTTGTATTCGAATCGAGTGCGATAAGGACAACTGCAGCTTTGAGTAAAAATCTGAGGTAGAAAACTCAAAAATCGAGGTTTCGCTCTTGTCTTGACTGTTTATTCCATCAAAACTTACCGTAACGAAATTTTGGAAATGTTTTGTGTCGAACTGTTTCGATGTTATAGCTTTTTGCTGTCGGATTTGTTTAATAGAAGTTTTTTTGTGGCCGTTTAAGCACTTTTTGAAGGAACCTAGCACTTACGTCGACGGCACAAGTATGTTTACACTTTTTGGCCTTATTCCAATGGAATAAGATTAAATAGGAAAACAAAAAATATAAAAAAAAACATAACACAGATACTGATGATAGTGATCTTTTAGAAAAAATATTGATCATAAAACCAGGAAAAAAACAGTCGATATCGAACGAAGAGTTTGTATGGAAAAAATGCCCCTTAAATTTCCCCATATACGCTGTTCTATTTCTTTACTCATATCATCTCGGTATACTTTTTACTTACGTCTGAAGTCGCCAAGGAAGGAGAGTCCAATAGAGCGACTGTTGTAGCCCATCGTGTGCGTACCGATATGTGACCAGCCCGCGCCCTCATACACCTTGCCGTTTCCACCCACTAGGAACCTGTCAAAATAATTATATAAATACTCAAATAGTGGCTAAACGGAGCTGGCATAGTCAGTCTGACAAAAACTCCTTAAATAAAGATTTAAAAAAAAAATACAAAAATACTTAATTACACTGATGGCCTTTACTGTTAAATTCGTCCATAATATAACTGGACCCGTAAACTAGTAATAACAGATCGTAAGTCATGATGTGGATCGTCAAAGCCAAAACGATCAGCGGACATATTTTCACCCCCGAGACACTTTTCCCTGACTGACGCCGTTAATATCCCATCAATTCGCATACGAGTAGTCCTTGCAATCTAACGGGGGCTGTCTCTGTATACCATGACACGGATAGAGATAATAACCGTTGGATGTACACTTAACCATTCTTTAATTTAATGTCGAAAGGGCCTCTTTGCGTTGGGTTTGGCTCTGCGCATGCCTACCAAAGGTCCAAAAACTCCATTGAATAGAATAGAATAATTTATTCATCAATTCATATTACATAATAATTATTACAAAAAACATAACCTGCAACAGAATGACATGTCAAGTAATGGACTTAAAGCATAATACTTTATAAATCCTTGCATTGTCCCGTGAACGGGTAAGACATACAATCTAATACTACTAACACTAATAGGGACTACTAACACTTTTTCATTAGGCTGGGTGAGTATCCCACTGCTGGGCAAAGGTCTACTCTCCGCTATTCGTCCCTATCGAGTGCATGTCTTGTGGGACCCACTCTTTAGTTGCTTTAGCCCATCGTTCCGGATACATTCGGCAGACGGGCCCTGTCCAGTACCATATTTAATAATCATTAATTAAACTTACGACGGTCCAATATCAATGAACCCCCTCTTATTGATATGATAAGCACGGATCTGTCTCGCGTGTTTTTCACATTCCTCGTCTGTGACACACGGTCCGTACACAGTGTGCTGGATGATCACCAGATTCACGGGGTTGGGAAGGGTATTCGTGTAAAGAGACGCTGCTCCCGCCCATTTCATGATCGGCACCACACCGCAGGGCCCTGGAAAATTAAATGTGTCAATGACTACGTGTAGTTTGAGAGGCAGTAAGAAAAGATGCAAGGCGACGGGTGAAGCGGCCGTTTGATAACTGCTTTTGCGCCAGGACCTGGAAAACAGGAATATAGTCGGATGACATCCTAATAAGTGGATTCCTGTGACTACCAAATAAGTGGAATTTTACGGCTATTTTCATTGTCACTAACGAGCTTGGTTTTTGGGCTCATTTTGAGTTGAGCCCTTCAAAACTGCCATATGGCGTGGCAGTTTATCTTACAGCTATTCAAGTTACTCCAAGAATAAGTAGCAATGGCGTGGCGTCAGATATCCCTCAAAATAGGTGAGATGAACTGGAACACGTAGTGTTGTCCCCCCCACAAGACGGTCTGACGAACAGATGGGATAAGATGGGGATGGGGTAAGCGTACGACCATTCGTTGTGGAAGTAATTTTCGGTCAAGTATGTGTCAGAGCAGTTTGTCCGGGCGCCGACTGGGCCGGCGTCCTCATCATCAGTGTCGGAATCTAGAAACTCAGGGATACTAGTGTCATAGTCTGACAGGCACCTTACTAGTGGGGTTGGGTGATGGGGGATGTTGTCGAACAACCCTCTCGTGCAGGACATGAAGTAGGACTTTATGGTGGGGATCCTGGTGTCGAGCAGTGGCGTATCGTAAAAGATATCTTTGGGCAAGCCGGTGCAGATTTGGCATACATTTTCCTTAAGAGCTGTAGAATAAGGTGCTCAAATGCCTGATATTAGGCAAGCCGGTAGGAAACGAGTTCTTTGGACGCCACGCTACTGGTAGGCTGTGTAGGCTGCTTAAGCATTGCCTGTCACTTTCGCACTTTATTCAATGGAAAGGGACAGGCAGAATTTGTCGTATGACAAAGAGTCGCGTGTCACAATTGTTCTATAGGTATAGGTGTCAGTGGTCAATTGCTGCTCATTTTGACATAAGTGTGTCGTCTATCTGTGGCATCACAACGTAATCCTCTAACGGCCGGACTGAGATGACTAATATTTGTTATATAGCTAGTTTTCTTGTGTTTTAGCTATATTATTTGATAACATAAATATACATGTGAAATTATCAAGGGTCTTAATAGTATATTACACAACTAGGGTGGTAATATAAAGAAAGGCCGAGATCGGAGATGTTTGTAAATATGCGATCGAGGGCTTTCTTTACTACCTCCCGTGTTGTGTACATCATTTTATGTCTACACTTGGCCAGAAAGCGACTTTTTCCGAACGCGTAGCGTGCGGAAAAAGCCACTTTATGGCCAGGTGTGGCATAAAAAGGTTTTAATTATAAATATTGAAAAAAAAACTTACCACTGTCCTGAGTAGCACAAAACTTCACAATAATCAACAAAACTACAGCAACGCGCATTTTTTCAATGGTCTAAGAGTCTAAGTATATTCGCTATGAAATTTATAATTTTAAATAGGATTTAAGTATAATACACGGTTTTTCAGTCTATTTATAGGATATGCAGACAATGGTTTTATATTTCTATCATTAACAAAAGGTTATAAGAGTCTAGCAGTTATCATAAGAATCTGTACTTTTGTATGCAATACAATACTGGTCACTCGTGATAACGTACTGGTGAGTTTTTTTTGTACGTGTAACCGCAAGCGTTAAGCGCATTAGGAAAACTATGAAATATATATTCAGTGTGAATCAGAAATTGAATAACCTTACAGTTTTAGGGACTGTTTAGTCTCCAAATAAAAATAAATAGCATTAATACATATTATTTGTATGCCGTAAACCGGGGTGCGTAACGATGGCTATAATTTTTTTGGTATAATATTAGTCGCAATAACGCTCATTTGATATAATTATTGAATCATATAACAACACTTAATATATTTACGTAATTATGACATAATTATCATTTTTATAATGATCATTTGATATATTAACATTTAATATAACATTCTTTAAGTATAATGCATATTATTTTCTATATTGAACTTATGGTATAACGTTAATTTCATCTAAAATACAATTGGCATAACCATTGTTACTATAATGTATAAAAGGTAAACAAAAAACCACTCGACTCGGCTCATTCAGCCAATCAAAGTAACGTTTTGTATCTGTGGTGCAATACTACTGGCTGAACGATCCCAACAAAACCGAACTGCTATCAAAAATTAGGTTAGGTTAGGTTTGACGTCATCCAAACAAACCGAACTGCTATCAAAAATTAGGTTAGGTTAGGGTTGACGTCATCCAAACAAACCGAACTGCTATCAAAAAGTAGGTTAGGTTAGTAAGATATAAGGGCACAGAAGAAAAAGGGGGACGGGGCGGAGCCCCCCACGCATTAAAAAACATAAAGCAAGTTAATATAGGTTGAAAATTAGGTCAGGTTTGAACTGCGTCCCCCAACAAAAACGAACTGCTATCAAAAAGTTGGTTAGGTTAGGCAAATAAAACGCAATGTGCAAAAGTAAGTATATTTTTACATTAATCATAGGAACATTATTTTAGATTAAAATTTGAAGCCATTACTCGCAAAAATTCACCTTCGTTGTATTCTTTTTTTCAATCAAGTCCACCGAGGATGTAATCTAAGCTAAAATCATCGTCTAATGTAATACTGTCCAATGTTATGGTCTCCCGCCATTTTTTTGAATATTGAGGTATCTCATCGGGATGTAAAAATGCCAATGCCAAAAGACATTCACACACACACACTCTCAGGCGTTACAATTTTAAATAAATAATAATAATAAAAATATATACCTATACCTCTTGATAGTTATATATTATGATTTGTATATAAAATGAGCATTATACTATATAGTGTTTATAAGAAATAAGCGTTATACCAAACGATAACTATACGAAATAAATATATATATATATATATATTTTAATACTATACCAAACGTTTATTATACACAATGAGTGATATCCTTTGAAATTATATCAAATGTTGTCATATCGAAAGAAATTATATTATTTATTTTTATATCGAACATTACACACCCATCAACGTATTATTTATTTCAATAAATGTACCTATTGTGTTTCATAATAAATACTAGTTAAATAAAATATGAAACTAAGAAAAAAAGTTTTACAAACAAATGTCGAATTCAAATGTAGTTGGTAATAGCTGATCATGACACGTTTTATTTTGATATACAGAATGAAAAATTACTGAAAGACAATCGCGTTGGTGTAATAACACACGAACACGATTATTAGCGATGATACTTGTATCTACGAGTATCATCCCTAACAATTTGTTCGCAGTTGTATCTGGATGATTCTAGAAAGACATAATTCGCCAGGCCAATATTCAGAAGATTTCGTTTCATTACAATGGCATTTGTGGCTGGAACTACATAATAACTAAAAAATGCCATTTTAAAGGGCGGGAGCTTTCGGTATTCATCGATATGTGTGCACAAGGAATGATAATGTTCAAGAATAACCCGTCTACGCCTCAATATTTTCAGCCCAATGAGGCCAACTCTTTATCTCGGTCTGCAAGGCTGCGCCTGGGCTCTCCGTGGTCGTAACTTGCAAATGGCCGACCAGCCGGTAGTCTTGCGTCAGGAAATTGTGCTCTACGCCGCAGGAGATAAGGTTCCTTACCGCTTGGAGGGCTTCGGGGGTCGGGAGTGTTTCTGAAATTGAACGGTAGTGTAAATAGTTTGTTCGTGTTTAAATTAACTTATCATCGATGTAACTGCTTGGTTGTTCACCAGTAAAGTAATAAAATAATCGTTTAAGCCTTTTTGTCTCAGCTGGAACATCGCCCGACATAGACATGAGCTTAAATAATTTACCGACATAGCAATAACCACTTATGACAGGCTCATCATTTTAATCACGGAATAAAAAAAACAGTGGAAGTGGCATAAGCTTCAATAACTGCGAGAACCGTTGTCGCCAATCTCACACAATGACAAAAACACATACAATGAAATCTTGAATTTGATTGGTCTTAGTATTTTATTTTATACAAGACTATGCACCTTGATACGTTAGCATAATTGAAACTTTATAACAATGCCGCATTGTCGAAATTACACTACACATTTTACGAATTACGACGTATTGATACCAAATATCTATTTGTCATACTATGTGCTGCCATCTAGCGTTCAATAGCTAAACAACAGAGCCCAAATCTATAGTATCTATCTAAGTAGTTTGGCCGCTCGACGATAGAGATATTCTAGTGTTGTGCCCAACGCTTTGTAATCATTATATCGATAAAATTATGGTAATAAAATGTACGAGTATTTTTTAAATTTATGTTTTATAAATTTTGTTTGCATAAGAGACGGAAATAAAACATAAAGCGAGTCAACAATAAAGGATTAGAATCAAGGATCATATCATAAGATAGGTAGTGTTGTGTATGAGAGCTTTAAGAAGTACTCTCATCGCCATTAAAGTATAGCGAGTAGCCTGATCATATGGTAGGTAAACAGAAACTCGAATTCGTTTCATATAGTGCTTGTTTTAGCTGGCATCCAATTTTGTCTTCCAGTGGCATCAATCCATTTGCCTTTCTGATAAGGATCCTTCGGGAATCTGAAAAGTGGTTAAGTCAGTTTCTCGGAAACATGCATTAAAATGTACGCAGGAGTTAATTATGTGCCGTTTAATTATATTTTTAATAATAGTTAAACGGAATACACATTATTTACAATCGACTGCCAGCATAAAATTCCGAACCTTATACAAAAGATTTATCGATAATTATATCGACAACACCCTCTCTCTACTACAGTGAGGTCAATGTACTATCGAGTAGCGAGCGTTTTGCGAGTAGCGTAGAACATTCTAGATTGTTGTCTAATTCTGTTGTGAGTTAAAATCGACTTTATTCCATTGACTTTAAGTTTAGTTTTGTATAGTGAAATGCATAAAAATGTCTTTGAGGTCGTAAAATGAGAAATTTATTTAAATAAAATACAATTAAGACTTAACCGATGATATGAAATGCCACCATGGGAGATGTTTTTGGTGCGGCTATGATTTTTACAGTCCAAAATGGAACAATAAGGCATACTTCTCGTCTTATTTGCGTTTCGTCGGCACAACTATCTCACACAAGCGATCGCGGGGAACTGGGCTTGGTTGCGTACAATTGTACGTAACTATGGCACGCGCAACACGCCCACTTTACACTTCTACTGTTTTTTCTGTTCTGTGATTTTAATACTACTCTATAATTTTAACATGAACGCATACATAAAACGAAAAGATCTGTATCGAAATAATCAGATGCGGGTGTATAATGTTTTGTGCTGATAGCGTTAACAAATATAACTTAAATACAATACAATCCCACTTCCCACTAATATTATAAATGTGAAAGTTTGTGAAGATGTTTGGATGTTTGTTACCTAATAACGGGGTAACGACTGGATGGATCAAACTGAAATTTGGCATGTAAGTAGACCAAGTCCTGGATTGAAACATAGGATACTTTATATCCCGGTAAAGAGTTCCTTTGGGACAATAACGGGAACAACGCGGGCGAAGCCACGGGAAAATGCTAGTTTACAATAATGTGAAAGTTTGTGAAGATGTTTGGATGTTAGTTACTTATAACGGGATAGCATCTGGATAGATCAAGCTGAAATTTGGCATGTAAGTAGACCATTTCCTGGATTGAAACATAGGATACTTTATATCCCAGTAAAGAGTTCCTTTGGGACAATAACGGGAACAACGCGGGCGAAGCCGCGGGAAAATGCTAGTTTACAATAAAGTTGTGACGAACCCGCCGGGCTAAACACATCGACGCACCGTAAACGAAATGTCTTGACACATGCGTCACTTTTTTGTCTTTTGAACTGCGGTGTGAACAGCACGCGTTAAAAACGTGACGTGTAAGTACGTAGTATACAGCGTGGGAGGGACTATACCGACAAACTTTAACTATAGATTCTAACAACTATTAGGAGTAAAAAATGTTATGTGATGTATAGTCGAAAAACGCTTACTTTCCGAGATATTCATTATTTTGTAAATGAAAAATCCCAAGTGTGTAACAAGCCCTAATAAATGTGACTAAGATACCTTTACTATTTTTTTAAAATCCTTTAACTAAACAGGAATTAACCTTCGCAGTATTTGATGGTAAGCGACTACGAGGCCAAAAAATTGACCTTTCGTTTCCATTTTAGCTTTTTTTTTTCTTTTTGATAACTTTTCAGCCAGTAAGGACATGTTTATAACGAGGGGCTTAATTTACTGATTTATTTTGTTCCATAAGACTATTAATGTAAAATGACAATATTCGACCCATGTTGATATAACATTTTTTACTCGTCACACCACCAGGAATTCATGGCTAAAGTATGTCGGTATAGTCCCTCCCACCCTGTATAGGTTCCTACGGAGTGCAGTTTAATTTTAATAATTGTATTAAGGTGTCGTAGGTATGTTTGAGGCACATCACCATAAACACCGTCATGTGCTTCAGAGCCTTATCAATCACACTTGCGATTTGTGGGCGAGCTGCGGGCGAGTTTCCATTCAAAATCAGTCGCGAGCGACATTTGTATGGAACTTCGCTTCTAACTCGCCTGCAGCTCGCTCGCAACTCGCAAGTGTGATAACTTGATAAGGCTCTGAGGCACATGACGGCGTTTACGGTGATGTAGGTAGGTGGTATTAAGATTAATACAATTATTAAAATTAAACCGAACCCCGTATACACCGTGATATTTTAGTGGTTGTTTCCCGTTTAAGGGCATGTTCAGTATCGTGTTCTGATTAGGAAAAAGTGGAAGATTTTTTTTTAACGCGAAAAAAAATATTTTCTATGAAGCAGGTCGTTCAAATTAGCTGACCCTCCATACAAAAGACAATGTTTTTTACGTAAAAAAACTTTTTTCTTCTTTTTCCTAGTCAGAACACGATACTGAACATGCCCTTAAACGGAAAACAACCACTAAAATTTCACGGTGTATACCACATAGCTGTGGCATGGTGTCCACGATATGAAAATTTTATCCAGTTCCCATGTCACATACTTAACATTTTAAAGGTATCTGCCTACTATACCGTATCATACCATGACCGTACTATGAATGTGTCAGGCAAAATAAATATTGTTTCTATTGAAAAGTATGAGACTATGTCGACTAGCACGTTCCGTCACCGACCAGCATTTCTCACCTGCTGCCTGATTCTTTCATAGTACGAAAGAGAGATTTTAAGGTCTCTGCCCACTACACTGATACAGTGTAGTAGGCAGAGACCATAAAATCTCTCTTAGACTTTTATCAAATTTGTGAAACACAAAATACTGTCTCGTAGATACAAAGTGGGTAGCGCGAACTCCGCGCCGGTCGTGTCGTCTCCGTTAACTTTATTCGAAAAGTGCTATAATTATGGCCAAATCTACTATAGACAGTTTAGAAAAAGTGTTACAAAAGCACCTAGCCCCTATGGAATCCAAAATACAGTGTGTTCTCGCTGAACTAAAGAAGTTAGAAGCAAAAGTTACAAACCTGGAACGGAATAGTACGTGTTCACAGTGCAATGGACGATCCAACGACAACCGCTCGCGCAACACGCCACGCAATTCTGACCCGAACGCATCAGGCGACGCGACCGCTCCGAAAAAAAATCCCGTGACTCACACGGTCAATAGTTTACGGCCAACCGCCACGACTGAGGTGATCAAAAAAACACCAAACCCTCATTCAGAAACCACTGAAGTCAAGACCCCTACTGGATCTGCCCCCCCAAATCCCGTCAGAAGCAAAAGGATTCTGAATAAAAAAGACGAGACCTCTCAGGATGATGCAACAAAAACCGCACTCCCGTCACCGATGCCGGCGACCCGCTCGGAGATCGTGCAAACCGGGACCGTTCAACCCGAAAGTGTCGAGGAACTCGGGGACAACGAAGCGGAACCCCAGTGGGAAGTTGTCTCCTACAAGAAGCGGAACTACCACCGAGCGCCGCCTCTTTCCCGCATTACCGTGACCGGAACAGGACCCGCGGACGATATACTACAGACGACTGAACGACCAAAGAAAATACATGCTTGCTTTTTTAAATTTAATACGGAAGCCGAATCAATTAAGTCTTACATGGAGAAAAAGAAACCATGCGACCACTATAACGTACAAAAACTTAAATTAAGACATGAGTATTACGCCTCATTCGCAATCACAGTTCCTGTAAGTAAATTTGAATTTTTTATGTCGCCTGAAAACTGGCCGCCTGGTACCGAGGTCAGCGAGTGGTTTCGTGGAGGCGCCGGGCGTGGAGGCGCGCCCGCCAGGAACCGCCGCGCCGCGCCGGAGCCCGGCCGGCACCGGCGGGAGCGCGCAGCGCCACACACGGCCCCCGCAGACCGCGACTGACCTTCTAACAGTGTGCCACCAAAATATCCCTAAGATAAAAGTACCTGAAGAAACGCCAACCTCGAATATAAAAATATTGCATCAGAATATAAATAGACTTCAAAACAAAACATATAAACTTGAAAGTGAATTACAACTACAACTTCCAATCGTAAATATACTATGCCTAACGGAGCACTGGCTTTCTTCTACAAACATAGCTATGGTCAACATAATGGACTACAGCTTGCGCGCCCAGTTCTCCAGGCAGCTGAGGCCGGGCGGGGGAGCCTGTATCTACGCCAGGTCCGATATCGTGACAATGGAACGCAAGGAGATTACATCATTATCTATTGAAGATCACTTTGAAGCCTGTGCCATCGAGTGTATTGGATTGGACTTAATCGTTATATGTGTTTACCGACCCCCAAATGGTGACGTATCCTTATATTTTTCTAAATTAAATGAATTACTAGACATGCATTCCGTACAGAACTATAAAGTCATAATTTTAGGCGATATTAATATAGATATAATGGCAAATTGTTCCAATACTAGATATTTAAACAATATTATTAGGCAACATGGGTTCCAACAACTTGTAAAGGTACCAACAAGAATAACTGACCTGTCAAAGACATGCCTAGATCACTTATACACAAATGTACCTAAACAAGAGACAAAGAATGTATGTTGCATCGAATTGAACCTATCCGATCACCTTAGCGTTAGTGTTACTTTGAATATACGAGATAATACTTCCACTGTTACTCATATTCACAAAAGGTTATTCTCAAATAATAATATCCAAAACTTTATGCTATGTCTGGATTCATATGACTGGGATAGTATTTTGTTAAAAAGTAATTGTCCCGACACACGGACGAGCGCCGTTTTAAATGTAATAAAACATTTTTATGATGTATACTTCCCTTTGAAGAAACAGCCATTAAAGGCAACCGCTAATGCCTGGGTCAACTTTCCCATACGCAAATTACGTCAAGAGATACGCGTAATGAAACTTAGGCTATCTAAACAGCCTAATGACACTGAGTTACATTCGTCCTTAATTCGGCTCGAGTCTAAATACTGGGTCATACTAAAAAATGCGCGTGGTGACTACATAAATAACAAAATACACAACAGTAGCAATATGTGTCGCAGCATGTGGGCTGTCATTTCATCTGAGACATGCAAATGCAGCAATAGCAAGAGCGGCGCCATCAACGCGCTGGTACGAGGCTCGGTCGGCGACTGCGAGGCCGCGCGCGCGGCGGCCGCCGCCGACCAGCTGAACCACTACTACATACACGCGAACAATAGCAACGCTCGCCCGTGCGCTAATGATGCACTTGCATATCTCGATCAGTATTTACGTAGTGCCTTAGTAGTGACGCCGACTTATTATTTCCATCAGTTCAAACTAGAGGAAATTATAAAAGCATGTCAAAACATTAAGCGTAAGAGCTCAAAGGACATAAACGACATGTCGACCCACATCCTGGACTACTTACCTCCGGTTGTAATTTCAATATTCCTTTTTCTACTTAACGAGTGTATTTCCGCCGGTGTTTACCCTGACTCATTAAAATTAATTAAAGTACAACCCATCTACAAAGGAAAAGGGGAAATGCATCTTCCAAAATGTTACAGGCCCATTTCATTACCGGTTGGAAGACGGTTTCAAACCAACTTGAATGACACAAATATGTCTGTAGATGACTTACTTCAGGACGATACACAAGAAAGTCTGACTGGAAATACTTTAGAGTTTCAGCAGTCCCGGATTATGAGTAACATGCGACAAACAATTACAATCGAACAAATTAGTGCCCTTCTCGACTCCAAACTCTCCACAAACTATGATAAAATTGTTAGCAACATAAAAATAATAATTCAAGACGAAATAAATACGGTTGTTGGAAAACTGAACAAAGATTTCAGCCAAATTAATAAGTCAATAATTACCAAACAGCAACTCCTCGAAAAGAAATTACAAGACACCCAACATAGAATTGAATTATTAGAAGCCGAAAATTGTGAGCTAAAAAAAGGGATACAAGAAATAAAATCATGTATAGACGACAAAAACATTACGAACACCTCTTCACCAACATCCACTAGTGCCGGCAACGACAAAAGTTTTATACTGTACAACCTAGACGAATATTACGGAGAGACAGAAGAAGATATTATTACCCGAATTAGTTACATGTTTAGGGACCTACTAAATATTGATATAAACGGCTATATTGAATCCGCTAAACGAATTGGAAAAAAAGGGAATCGTCGCCCGCTAATTATACAATTAATCAGCAACCGAATGAAAAAATTCATTCTCAATAATGCACTCTGCTTTAGAAATTCAGGCTACTCTCTATCAGAGATATTAGACAAAGAAGCTCTTCAACGACGCTATCAGTTACGCGAATGCCTAAAAACTGCTAGACGCGAGGGAAAACATGCTATTATTCGGAGTAACAAACTATTCATCAATGGTAGAGAATATTGTCCGACATCTCTAAAACCTAATTTCCCGATCGGAGATAATAGTATTTCGGCTAGTGGCAGTGTAGAGAATGCGCAGAGCTCTCAAAGCTCAGGAACCGCACGGAGTACGACAAATGGACAGAGTTCGGCGAACGGATGCACGGGGAACGAACGGCGTTCTGCAAATGCGCAAAATTCAGAGTGCCAGCAAGCTACAGTGAATGTGCCATATATAGACAATAATTCTAGTTATATTGACTATAACACCACTAGTTTAAATGTCAATCATACGGGTGATTTATTTCGTACTTAATAATATATGTGTGTTACACCAGAATATTAACGGACTTATAAATAAGGCTGACATCTTAAGCGTACACCTACAAAATCTCATGGCGTCTGATACACCTATTGATGTAATTTGCATAACAGAACACAATATGAAAATTGGTGATGAAGAACAACTAAGTATACCGAACTTTAAACTCGCTGCTTTCTTTTCCAGAGACAACCGAAACGGAGGCTCTTGCATTATGATAAAAAATATACACAAATTCGATATAATGAATGACATCTGTAAAAGATCTATTTCTAATGTTATGGAATGTTCAGGGATAGAACTCACTGAACACAATGTTATAATTTTATGTATTTATAGAGTACCGACACTCAGTGCCTCAGGATTAAAAATATTTTTTGATACACTGAATTCTATCCTAAAAGAAATCTGTTATAGTCATAAGAAAGTTATCATTTGTGGTGATTTTAACATCGATATTTTGAAGCGGACCAGGCAATCTATAGATTTTAAAAATTTGTTACATGGATTCAAACTCAAGCTAGGAATAACAAAACCCACGCGTCTGCAAAGTAAAACCTGTATAGACAATATCATTCATAATGTGCATAATGGGAAAACAAAAATTATAGAACTGGCTCTATCCGATCATACAGGACAAATATTGAAATGCCCGGTTAAAAAAACATCTCTACTATCACATTGGTATATCACTAGAAGAGACTTGAGTTCAGAAAATATTGATAAGTTTGTTGAATGTTTGAACAGTATTAATTATAATGATGTTTATATGGCTAATACTGTTAATGAAGCTTTTAATAGATTTTTTGAGAAATTTGAACTGTATTATAACTTGTGTTTTCCTTATAGGCAAATAAAACTTACATCTGTTGGTAAACCAAAATGGATTACTAAAGGTATAAGGAAATGTTGTAAAAGAAAACGAGCTTTATTGTGGAAATGTAGACTAAAGTCAAACCCATCTGATCGTAATTATTTTAAAGAATACGCGAAAAGACTTAAAAAAGTTATATTATTAACTCAGAAGTCCCAAAATAACTACTACATAAAAAATGCAGCAAATAAATCAAAAGCTATCTGGAGTGTAGTTAATGGTTCCAAATCGAGACATCCAAAAAGTAATATAGCACAAATAAACGACGGAAATAAAATTATAACGGATCCTAATCAAATCGCACATACATTTAATAATAATTTCATTGACCAAATTAATTCTAAATCTCATAATTCACATCACAGCTCAAATAACATGCAATTTTCTTTGACATACAATTCAATCAACTCGTTATTTATGAAACCAACAAATCCTTATGACATATATGTAATTATTAAGTCGCTGAAAAATTCCAACAGTACTGGTTACGATGGAATAGCTACAAAGGTCGTTAAAAAAGCTGTTCACGCGATCGCTGATCCTCTAAGCTATATCATTAATTTAGGTATAGAGCAGGGGACGTTTCCGGAAAAGTTAAAGTTGGCTGTGGTTCGACCACTTTTCAAAAAGGGCGAGAGAGAAATTATGTCTAATTATAGACCAGTGGCATTACTTCCAGTATTTTCTAAAATCCTTGAAAAAGTTATATATAATAGTCTGTACCAATTCTTAGAAAAAAATAACTTATTTGCCCCAGAACAGAAAGGATTCAGGAAAAATAAATCAATAAATACGGCCATATATGATCTTCTGGCAACGGTTATAACTCAAGTCGATAAACGGATACCAGTTACAGCTCTATATATGGATATGTCAAAGGCTTTTGACTTTGTCGATCATCACATACTTTTGTCGAAACTCTACCATTACGGAGTACGGGGTAATGTACACAATTTAATAGAATCTTATTTGACTGGTCGTAAACAATGCACAAAAATCGATCGAATATGTATAAAAACAAAGAAAGAAGTCAGCTACTTATCTAACTCCAGAGAAATTAGTTATGGCGTACCACAAGGTAGTGTTCTAGGCCCTCTACTCTTTCTTGTGTACATTAACGACCTTCCCCAAGCGACTAATCACCCAATGGTCTTATTTGCTGACGACAGCACCGTCATATTTACTGAGCGAGATATACATATGCACCAAGACAACATTAATAGGACTCTACATTCAATTATCCAATGGCTAAATAGAAATAACCTACATATAAATATTGAAAAGACACATATAATGAATTTTAAGTTAAGAGATAAAAATACATCAAACCTAACCATTACGTACCAAGACCAAACGATTAATGAAACGGACTCTGAAAAATTTCTAGGATTAAGTTTAGATAGTAGATTAACGTGGACGAATCAAATTGACTGTATATGTAAGAAACTTAACCAAATTAGTTACGCATTATATCATTTAAGGAAAAAAGTTGATCGTTCAACAATACTGACTGCTTACCATGCATATGTTACGTCCACCTTAAGATACGGTATAATATTTTGGGGGAACGCTACAGACCGTGAAATGGTGTTTAAAAGTCAAAAGAAATGCTTAAGATCGACGTGTGGTTTAAAGTCTACTGATTCGTGTAAACCGCATTTTATAGATTTAAAAATATTGACATTGCCTTGCCTTTATATATATGAGATATCGATCTACGTCAAATGTAACTTGAGCCAATTTCCATCATTTAAGAGTTTACGGCAACAATTAAAAATTAATAATAGACCATCAAAGACTGCTTTCTTGTCAAAAAGTATTATTGGGATGGCACCAAGAATATTTAATAAATTACCGACAGCAATTTTAAAGATGGAAAACATAAATGAATTTAAGCACTCATTATTTAAGTTCTTAGCATCTAAGGCTTACTACTCGATTCCAGAATATTTAAATGATACCGTATAAATAATCTGTGCATGCTACACACATATACCTAGGATATATTTGCATGTCTCTTGACGAAACATGTAGTTCTGTAAGTAGATTTAAGACCATCTGTATATACCATGTTTAAGCAAATAAATGTCTGATTCTGATTCTGATTCTGATTAATACCTATAATATCAAAGGTTTTTGAGCGTTTATTAAGTTCGAGACTGATGCAGTATTTTGTTGATAATAACCTGCTAAACAAGCAACAATACGCCTATCAGCCAGGTCGCTCCACAGTCGCCGCAGCGCGCGATGTCGTCGAGCGGGTGCTAGGCCACCTCGAGGGCGGGCGGCAGGTCGCAGCTATATTCTGCGATTTGTCGCGCGCCTTCGAAATGGTCGATCACGCGTTGCTTCTCAAAAAACTCGCGCGGTACGGTATTCAAGGTGATCTTCACAGTTCAATTGCCTCTTTTTTGTGCAACCGCAAACAGTGTACCTATGTGCTTGACAAAAAATCGAACCTTGAACCTTTAGGCAGCTGCGGTGTCCCCCAGGGATCGATTATGGGAAATAACCTGTTTTTGATTCTTGTAAATGACATCACAGCCGCATGCTTAGACTCCGAATTCGTAATGTTTGCCGACGATACAAGCATTATTGTACATGCTGAGAACTTTGAGAAACTGAGAGTAAAAGCAACTCAGACAATGCATAAAATTTCTCAATGGTTCTCAACAAACGGTATGCTCTTAAATATCGATAAGACAAGCATTATGCATTTTCAACTTCGTAAAACTACCAGATATCAATTCAATATTTCAATTGACAATATAGACCTTCCACAAGTTGAACAAGTCAAATACCTGGGTTTTACCATAGACTCGGGCCTGACATGGTCTCCACACGTCGACGTAACGTGTGATAAGTTATCTTCGGCGTGTTTTGCCCTGTCTAGGCTGGCTCCTACACTGACAGTTGAAAATGTTAAAGCGGCATATTACGGCTACCTTCACTCCATTTTAATCCAAGGTATTGACCTCTGGGGCACATCAGCGAACCGCGATAGACCTTTTAAAATGCAAAAACGCGCTCTGCGAATTATTTCAAAGAAACCGCACGATCATCCGGCACAAGAATTATTTAAAGAACACAAAATACTCACTTTACCTTGTGTGTTCATACTTGAGGCTTGTAAGTTCGTTAGATCCAACCTGGACCAATATATGACTCGAGGGCAAAGTCACGGTAGAAACACCCGCGGACAACACCTACTGCTCGTCCCGCACCGTCGACTCGCTAAGGCTCGACGGTCACTCGGTGTCATTGGCGTTAAAATATATAACACTCTTCCAAGTGAAATAAAAGATTCTCCTAGCGATGCAATATTTATTAAAAGGCTTAAAAAAGTTCTAGTTGACCTGGCATGCTACAGTATTGAGGAATTCATTGTAAGAAAATAAGTAAAACCATACGTAGGTATAACCATCTAATATTATTAATTCGTTAATTTTATAAATTATGACACCAAATGAGATGTAATTAATGTAAATACCACAATGTTACAATTTAATTCTAATTGTATATGTAAGTAATTTAATTAATGAAATGTAATAATGTGACTTGTAAAAACATTTGCCTTTACCAATAAAGAATCTGTATCTGTATCTGTATCTGTATCTGTATACAGGGACTGTCGCGTAAATCTTAATTCAACGTCATTGAAATTGTTATGACTAGAGCAGAGGCTGCCGGGAACGGGTGCGAGAAGTCTAGCCGCTTCGAAAACAAACACATTTCCTAAGTGGAAATCCAGACGGGGTTTTCTGTCTAGATTTTTATAATTATATGTTTTAAGAGCATGGGTATGCTCTTAAAACATATAATCTATCTAGAGGGTTCTAGCATTTTAGCTGATGCATCAAAATCTTCCCTTCATTTTCTTTCCCAACAAAGGTATTGCCTTGTCTTCTTAAGTATTTTTATTGTCTTGTTATGCAGTTAAATCTTGAATGCACCTTCAATTCTTTTTTAAATCCAAACAAAATTTCCTTTCAGCAAAATATCCTAACAAGCAAAATATTTGAGGTACTTTCCCTTCATGTCGCATAGTCTTGGGAGAACCTGTTTATATTAATAATTATGTCTGTGATTGCTAATTTTATGCAGCTTCAATAATATGAGACGTTCCTACTCGTAGGGTAAAGGGACGTAGAGATCGATATTGAGTTTTATGTATAATTAATTGTTCTAATAATCTGCTCAATTGATAAGCTGTCGATATCAAAAAAGACCAACGACTTAAGAGCTCTAATGACAATGCATTAATTTATGACAAAATATTTTACCCCCGCGATTATTTATTTTTGGTACCTAATTAGCTCTCGTTTTTGTTACACTTCGCACCAACTACTTTTCTGGTTTATTTTGTGTAAATTCCGCTACCCAATGGATGTCTTGTCTGGAATAGATCGTGTTTTAGCGATAAGACTGCCAGTTGTCTACCTTTTCCAATTATTTGTAATGATGTAATGTACCTTTGGTAATGCGTTTTTCTGGTGTGCAATAAAGTATACTTGTATTTTTATGCGACACCTGGCCATAAAGTGGCTTTTTCCGGACGCTATGCGTACGGAAAAAGCCGCTTTCTGGCCAAGTGTAGACATAAAATGATGTACACATCACGGAAGGTAATTAAGAAAGCATATTTACGTCCCTCGCTTGCAGCTCGGGCCGCAAATAACTGCGATCTCGGCCTTTCTTTGTATTACCACCCTAGTTGTGTAAACTATTAAAAGCTTACCTTTCTACATTATTTACTACAGAACTAGACAACTGGGTTGTCTTCATATTGCGTTCACTTTACAGAATGCCATTTCACAAATAAATCCAATATAATGGTTCCAAATTCAAATAAAATTACCCTATTTTTAAGTACGGTCATTTTAAAAAACTAAATGTCGTTTCCGGGATTAGAACAAAGCTCATAGCGCGTCATTTTTTCAATATCTTCAGTCGTTTGAATTTAGGAGGCAGTAAAAGTCATCCGTTGTAAAAAGTACAGAAATCGTGAGATATTTGACCGTTCAGTGAAAATTTTATTATACGATTATAGCTTTTATGCTCAACGGTAACTTAAATGCTGCAAGCTTAGTGACTAAGTCTCTTATTCGATCGAGATTAACTCTAGGGCTTTTAATCTCGGGATTTTTTGGATGGCCAATCCCGGAACCCTAAATATCCCGGCACCTCTATTCAACATTGCATGTGTAAGTGATGCTGTCATAGAGGTCTGCCAGCAACAGCCGCCGCCGTGTACTGCAATTAGATATTTGTAGTTCGCGAGTGAGTGATTCAAAAGAGCTATATCAGTTGGTATGGTTGGTCTAACCGGCTCACTAGTTCAGTTCCGATTCAAACAACTAGTATATCTTTCAACTCACTCGCTCGCTCGTTCTCAAGTAGCTCTATTGAGTCGTGAGCTGCAAGAAAAGACACGATAAACACGAACTTTTCGTCCCTGTCTTGTCACCGTATACCTAAATGCTCTCTTTTTCGTTCGGAAATAAGTATTCGGATTTGGAGCTACTGAGCTACCTATATAAGAGCTAGTGAGCAGAAGTGACACACCACGGAAGCCCTTGAAGTCTACTTGCAAAAAATAAATGATTTTATTTGAAACAATTTTTACAAACAGAAAGTTTTAAGCAGCTGGCATCCCGACATACGTATGTTAGTGAAATAATTTGAATAGGTCTTTGGCACCATGCCACGGGGGCCCTTTTTAGATATCATTTAGCTTTAGTTCTAAGGTTAATATAGTTATTTAATTTAGGATAACGTATTGTTTTGTTATTTATTGTTTTCTTAGTTGTTATTGAAAGAAATAAATCTTTGATTTGAATAGGTAAGTTACCTATTAGCTCGAAAAAGCGCGAAATTTCCCTCCCCTCTCTGTGACCAGGCGAAGTATTTTGAAAACACCCCTTCCCCCGGAAAACAGGTCACGTAGTATAGGTACCGTTCCCTCATCAGTCCACCTTGTTTAATCCACATAAATTTCTAATTCAGAACTATTTAGAGAGCTGCGTAGTTTAATTTGATTACGAATTGCCACATTACTGTAATATGCGAATTGAAATTGTAATTCAAATTATTTCAATTGAATTTGTTCGTTAATGCAGAGCATTGAGGGCCCTCGTAATACTTAGACCTGTCGCTTTCAAGTACGGTTTAAGATTGAAAAGTGAATTTTATCTAATTAATACACATTTGTTAACGTCATCTTATATTAAGCACGTTCATTCAAAGAAGTGAACTGTCTCAACTAACTGGATAGAGTCTGTGCGGAAAGAGAATAGGCGTGGCGAAAAACGGAACTAACCTAACCAGTATGGCCACAGAACAGAAAATACGGCACGTACGGTAGAAAAGCATTACTGCGCCCCCCCAATTTAAATCCTATTCTCTTTCCGCACAGACTCTACTAATTGTCAACTATTTCTAAGCAATAATATGAAAGCAAGTTCAAGTTAAGGTGAATTTTTTTTAAAGCCTGACTAACTTGCAACCCTAGTGGGCATAGCAATAATATGACCTGGTGGTCGGCCGTGGCGTTCCCTGGGGTCGAACCAGGTCGCTAGCCGGACCACCCTGAGTGAATTAAGGTGAGTCGAATCGGTCGGTTTTTCATACAAGCATAAAGAGGGTCATTGTTTGCGTCCACGGCATCAATTAGGTTTAAAGTCGGTTTTATTTTATAGCTCGATACATTTCATTTGCGCGAAATGACATGAATAGCAAAAAAAAAAAGTTAGTCATTTTAGCGACAAACGTTTAGTTTCAAATTATACTTATAGACGGCGCTAACCTTAAAGGTCCAATTGCACGTTCATTCTGTTTTTTAAGAATCCTCATGTCATTTCGAGTGGATAAAATGCAAATAAAATATATTTCAAATAGAATTGATGCCGAAGAACTGAACGATGACCCTCTTTATGTTTTTATGGAAAGCCGACTGACTCGAATCACCTTAATACGTATTTGTTAACGCCATATTAAATTAAGGTCAATTAAAAGAAGTGAACTGTTAACTCAAGTAGGTACCAGTGGCGTGGCGTCCACAGAACTCTATTCCCATCGGCTTGCCTAATATTAGCCAGTTCAGCACTTAATTCTAGTGCTCTTAAAGAAAATTGAAGCCAAAGCTGCTCCGGCTTACCTACTAGGCATTTACCTACTAATTATCCAACAATTTCTAGGAAAAAAATATAAAAACTAATTCACGTTAAAGCCGCCGTCTACTTTTTGAACATCAGCATCACACTTCACACTAATCCTACTCCTACTAATATTATAAATGTGAAAGTTTGTGACGATGTTTGGATGTTTTTTACTAAATAACGGGATAACAACTGAATGGATTGAGCTGTTTAGCATGCGAATAGACCAAGTCCTGTAGGCTTATGATGCTACGCTTTGTCGCGCGATAAATAAATGATAAAGCATCCGTCACGTTCTGACAAATAGTGTGTGAGAGTGACGGAAGCTTTATCCTACTGCTGCTTGCTGATGCTTAAGCCTACTGGATTGAAACATGGGATACTTTATATCTCAGTAAATAGTTCGCTTGGGATAATACCGGGAACAACGCGGGCGTAGCCACGGATAAATGCTAGTATCATAAACATATTATAAATCGATTGGTGATACGGAAACAGCTTAGCCTATGTTTTTAACACCGCTGGATGCATTTATCACTCCGTTTAGTATTCTTTTATAAAAAATAATAAATAAAATAAATATTAGGGGACAATCTTACACAAATCGAACTAGCCCCATAGTAAGCTCAATAAGGCTTGTGTTATGGATACTAGACGACGATATATTTAACAGATACAAATACATAAATACATAGAAAACATCCATGACTCAGGAACAAATATTCGTGCTCATCACACAAATAAATGCCCTTACCGGGATTCGAACCCAGGACCTCGTGCTTCGTAGGCAGGGTCACTACCAACTAAGCTAAAGCGGTCAATTATTATATTATTAATTTTATGACCGCTGCGACAGCCAACCTCTGTGACAACCATACCCGGCCTCCCGTACTCATGTGACTTGGGCACAGACTACCTCCACTAGACAGAGCATGTTAGACGACGCGCGCTCACATCAGATATGGTCGATTGTATAGCATTACGACTTACTTGTGTGTGCACCAAACGTGAAATAAATATTTCTGTTCAATCCGACGACAATCTCGAAACATAAAATGATAAAAAAGATGTGAAACACGCGTTGTACTAGTAATATCTACCGATATTTAATCGCCCATATGCGTGGTGAGCTCGTGTCGTATAACATGCTCCGTCTGGTGGAGGTGGTCTTGGTCTGTGGACTTGGGTATACTTACGTCTGAAGTCGCCAAGAAAGGAGACTCCGATAGAACGGTTGTTGTAACCTTTGGTGTGTGCACCGACGAGCGACCACCCTGCACCCTCGTACACCTTGCCGTTTCCACCCACTAGGAACCTGTCAAAACAAATAAACCTGCAGACATTCACAATTTACACGTCAATCTCATCCCAAATATTATTTGACCCATGAACTAGAAATAACATTTCGTAATCGACGGTCACACTTCTGTGATCTGTTAAAGCCGAAACGACGAGCGGACCATATTTTGACTAGGGAATGCAATACCCGGTCAAATATGAATGGGTATTACCCGACTCTAAATAAAGTCAGTTACCCGGGTTTTCGGGTACCCGGGTTGCATTACCTACATTGAACTTGCCGGTATTGCCGGCAGTACTAAGTAAGATAATCAAGCATGTGATGTTTTGCGTTTGCTTTAAGGTGGTCTATTAAAATTAAACGATACGTTCATAATTTTTATTAATTACTAGGTTTTTTAACCCGGGTCTTGAGTCAAAATCCCGGGTTTTACCCGATTCTAAATAAACTCGGTTATCCGTGTACCCGGGTTTTCGGGTACCCGGGTTTTCGAGTACCCGGATTGCATTCCCTAGCGTCTATCAGACATTTCAAAATACTAGTTATTACACTGCATGGAGGACAATTACGTTCGCGTTTAACTTCACCTCATTTAAAACTCACGCCGAGATAGCCCTGTGAATCCACCCTCTCATAGACGATATATTGAAATGTATCAAATTATCAATCTCTCTGGCATTGTGCGAAGATTTAGTTACTAAAATTATTTAGAATGAGGACTACAACAGTCTTAACACTTTCAGCGCCGGAAAGCCGCTCAGCAGGCGCTAGGCTAGTAGCAAATTCCCGTTACATACGAGTTTCCCCATCTTATCGGTAACGCTACGGCTAACGCTCTTCGGTTATGAAAGTTTTAAATAATCGTTTACTAAACTTATGACTGCCAACAAGGAGAGACGGCGAGAGGTCGTGTAGAGCAGCGGTCGGCAACCGGCTATTTCGTATGTAAAGGTCGCTATAATTCCGAATTGTATAAAATCATAAATTATTAACAAAGTGCGGCCCCCGTCAATTTCGTTAGCTACTATGTGGCCCTTGGCTGCTAAAAGGTTGCTGAGTGCTGGTGTAGAGAGCTGTGTCCACCTCTACCACCGATGTGGACGCCTCAGTGTGACCACGACCGCGCTCCGCCAAGAGCGAAACGACAAAGAAGAAAAAGCTTACGACGGTCCAATATCAGTAAACCCCTTCTTGTTCATCTGGTAAGAACGGATCAGTCGCGTCACGTTCTCGCACTCCACGTCCGAGGCGCACGGTGCGAACACGCTATGCTGGATGATCACTAAACCCACGGGTCTTGGAAGGGCGTCCGTGCGATGCGAAGAGACGCTTGCTCCGCCCATTGCGTCATCGGCACCTCACCGCAGGCACAGTATAAAAAAGAGTACTAGCGTACAGTATGGCCACACCCTGCCTCCCGCTAAAAGTGCCGCTCCCCCGCTCTCGGTTACCTCACAGTTACCGGCTCGCAAGGACGCGACGACACGGTGCGCAGAGCGGAGGCAACGTACCTAATATACAAAAAATATTTACAAATACGTTTATAATGGGCGTGTGTTGTGCTGTGTACGGCTGTTTTAGCTCTATAAATGACAAAACTAAAAGAAAGTTTTACAAATTCCCGTTGGATGAATCAAGGCAAGTACCTACATACCCAGTTATTTTTAAAGTGTTTTAGTAGAAAATCAACTTACAATAGGTACTTATGTTTAGTATTTCTTTTACCCTATCCGTTTTAGACCTAAACCTATCAGATCACATTGAAAACTACACAATATCTACTTAACTATATGAACATAAAAATCATGTTTTCAATTTACGTAATATTTTGGTGGCCTGAATTTCCTAACAAAAATTTTGTTACTACGTTTATACTGATTCAAAATAGAAAACTATTGTATAAATCAAGCTAATTAGTTAGTTTGAATAGGTAATAAGATTCTTATTTCTTCCTAATTCGCGCAATGAGTTTTGAGTCAGTGAGGTCATCGAACTTGAACGCGCACGGGCGTCCAGGCGATTTGCGAACGCACTACGAATACATGAAGGCAAAATGGCGGCAACCCTAGCATGTCTTATCTCACTCACACAAGCACGGTACGCGTGCACCTACACGAGCTAGCCTGTGTGCGCTAGGAACGCGTTTGTTTCATACATTTTATCGTCATTGTCCGAGTTGTGCCGCAGGGCTCTGGAAAAATTAATAGTAGACAATTACACCCTATACCCTACTCATTTCTACCCTTAGTAAGATAGGAATCAGAGAGTGTCTTTTAGTCTTTATGGAGCGCACGCCACTGTCGGCGAGTGTAGTTAGGCATGCGCAAAATGTGTCAATAAAGTGAAATGAGTGATATGAATCTTTACAAAGATAATATGTATCACTCTTTTAGCTCAGTAGCTCCGCGGTGTGTCAACAGCTCATTGGCTCTTATAAGCTCAGTAGCTCAGTGGTGAGTCAACGGCTCCCTAGCTCTTATAGCTCAGCAGCCAAATCCGAATATTTCCGAATAAAAAAGAAAGCATTTAAGTATACGGTGACAAGATAGGGACGAAAAGTTCGTGCGCATCGTGTCTTTTCTTGCAGCTCACGGCTCAATACAGCTACTTGAGAGCGAGTGAGCGAGTGAGTTGAAAGATATACTGAGTTGTTTGAATCGGACCTGAGCTAGTGAGCCGGTGAGCTAGACCAACTGATATAGCTCTTATGAATTAATAGTATTAAGGTGATTCGGGTCGGTCGCCTTTACATACAAAGATAAATAGGGTCATCGTTTGCTTCCAAGGCATCAATTATGTTTGAAGTGTCTTTTATGTTACATTTTGTTTGCGCGAAACGTCAACGAAGTCTCAAAAGGCTGGACCGATTTGAAAAAGTTTTGGTTTAGATAGGTAGCTAGTTTTCTTGTGTTAATTCAGCTATGTTTGATAAAGTCCAGAAATTCGAAGTTATCGAGAGTTTTATAAGTGTTCATAATTTAGTTATATATAAAAAAACTTACCACTGTCCTGAGCAGCACATAACTTCACAATAATCAATAAAACTGCTGCAACGCGCATTTTTACTATGCTCTTAATAATTATATTCGCTATGAGATGTGCAATGTAATATTAAAATCTGTCTTATAAGTATATTTAAGGTCAAATGATGGTCTATACGGTTTGTTCGGCCTATTTGTGGACAATGGTCCATTATTCACTTCATTGACAAAATATCGTAAGAGTCTCGCATTTATTACATAAATCTGTCCTTATGTGTACAATACTGGTGATAATTACTGGTGACTCCCCTTATACGTGTTGCCGTCACCGTTAGGTGACTCAGGAAAACTATAAAATATACGTTCAATATAATTAAGAGAATATACACTTATAAAACAGTCCCTAAATAAATTAAATAAATAGTCCCTCGCTGAGACTCTCCGTCCTGAAAACAACTAGACTGATTTCATATGCAGTTTTCACTAACATCGAAATTTACGAGGACGGTTTCGGTTTATATGTGGATACATTTTGTTTGTTGTTGTGCGATATAAGCCAAATTCAACTGAATGTAATTAAAAAAATAAATATTGTTCATTAAATACAGAAACGCAAACTACCTACATATATAATAAAACTAATTACTAAATTTAATTTAATTAAAAATTAAAGGAAACCTAAGAAAATTGGCCTAAATTAAAACTAAAAATATCTAAGAACTCCTTGAAACTAAACCTCTGAGTAGGTTATATCGTGAGCATAGAGAAAACTGGAATCATTCCAAACAGTATTATTTTCTAGCCACTAACTTTTGGCAGCAAAACCGTATTAAAATGCTTCAGTGAATACATTAAGTATAGTAAACAAAACTTTAAAAGTATTTTTTTTCACAAAGCTTCTATTTGTACAGAACTTAGATTAGCGGCTATTGTATGTAGGTAGTACTTTATTTTGTTGTTATAAAATTGTATGCTCAATTTTCTAGAATGATCGGTTTCATGCGCCCAAGAAAAATGTTAAAATAGTATACATTTCACAACTAGGGTGGTAATACAAAGAAAGGCCGAGATCGCAGAAGTTTGCGGCCCGAGCTGCAAGCGAGGGACGTAAATATGCGATCGAGGGCTTTCTTTATTACCTCCCGAGTTGTGTACATAATTTTATGTCTACACTTGGCCAGAAAGCGACTTTTTCCGTACGCGCAGCTTGCGGAAAAAGCCACTTTATGGCCAGGTGTGGCATAAACGTAATATACGATTCCTCTTCGATTCCATATACGGAGTTATGGTAGCCGAGTGGTTTGGACTTGCGCGTGTCAAGCAAAAGTCGTGGGTTCGAATCCTGGCACGTACCAATAAGTTATTTGGAACTTACGTACGAAATATTATTTGATATATCATTAGCTTTTCGGTGAAGGAAATCATCGTGAGGGAACCTGCGTAGGTCGTCAAAGAAAGCACATCGGCAAAGAAATTCAAAGTTGTATGTGAAGTCCCCAATCCGCACTAGGCCAGCGTGAGGACTAAAGCCCGTTCACTCTCAACTATGATCCTATAGACGTCCCACTGATGGGCACTACCCTACCTGTGTTAGGCCTACCTGTGCCCATGCGATTGATGATGATAATACGATTCTTCGCAGTCTATGGGCTGGGCATATATGTAGCTCCGATGAACCGATAGCCTCAGAGGAACACATTTTATAGTTCTCAAATAAATACAAATACAAATATTTATTGATAACACCAAAGTTACAGGTCAATTAGGTAAACAGTACATTATTTGACAGCCATTATCTGCAAAATGTATATAATATTAATATAATACCACTCACACTAACAACACTATAGTATTTTATGCAACAGTTGTATAAGAAGGTTCAAAAAATGCGAATTGCGTGAGTTGCGATACGAGCCGCGAATGCGGCGAGTATCGCAAATAGAGACGCAATGAGCGTTTTTTGACTTAATTATACAACGTTGCATACAATACTTTTTCTACGACTAGGTTAAAATATAAGATACATGGACGTCACGCGTGTCTCGTCCGGTCTCTCCGAGTGTGTACAGCCGGCATGACAGTTGTGTCTATGGTAAACTTTTTTTTGATATGGCTGGTGACACGGTGGATTAATTTAATTCGGAAAGTTTTGTTTTTCTTATGAATCGTAGGAATTTAATTGTTTGTTAAGTTGGTAGTTGTGAATTTTTATCGTGAAGTTAGAATTGAGCGCTTAATCCTTGACCTAAGTTTAACCTAGATTTAGAAGTCTGTGCAATAACGTAAAGTGACTATAACGACACTAGTGCTGTTATGGGGAATAGAGTATAGACTTCTCTGAACTCATATTATGTATGTTCTTATATTAGTGTTCGTGACCAAGTAAAAGACAGATAACAGTACAGGAGTAGAAAAACACTATTACATGCCTCACGTGCATGGTAATTCAATAAAGAATCCTCCACGGGTCAATAATAGGCAAGTCGGTGGAAAACGAGGTCTCTTGACACCCCCCTAGTACTGAATTGGTTTAACATTACATCTCAAAACTTTTTGTTGTAGGAGAACTGCGTTGCGAAACTTACGACTTTTTACATGTAATGTTTTTGATGATTAGGTACTTACTCTGTGCCGTGGACGAAATTTCGGGTTCCTTCTATGAAGTATAAATATGTATACATAATGGCCTATTTGAACTATTGTTGTTTTGGTATTCGACTATCAATTAACTTGATGCTCTATTGACACATTTTCTTGTTATCTCCTTCAACGCATTCACTTATCAAAAGTAAACATAACGACCCAGCTTTCATACTTATTGGGTCAGATGATAAGGACGAAATTCCTTTACAAAAATAATTGTAAATTAGGTCATTGTTGTCGTAAAATTCGTTGCTTCCATAATTATTAACCAAATTGAACATAATAATAATGTCAATGTTTATTTCGTCATCGTCAGCAGCAGCACCGAAACTTCGGTGTGCTGTGGTTACAATGATCCGATTTGACGACACTTTTAGGAAGCTAGAGGTTCCGGGTTCAAAGCCTGGTAAGGGAAAATATTTGTTATTATTCTAAACTTATCAAATAGGGGGTTAAAGTGGATTATTTAAAAAAAAGTGTTATTATTATTATATTTATACATATACCTACAAAGTTGTAAGTATTTAGTTTCTCTCAAGTCTTATTGTGTTAAGCCTTGAATACTAAAGTCACGTTGGTTTTGCTTCATGTGTATACATAAATATATGCTATATATATAAAGTAAAAATATATGATGTAAATAACTATGTACTGTATGTTATGTATACTTTGTTATTGCGGATTAGCTGATGGTCATTTCTCACTTTTAATCTTAATGAAGAAACTGAGCTAGGTCCAACAGGAGTCTTTTACCTCAATAAAATACTTATAATCATAGATATAATTTGTCCCAAAATAATTGTATCGACCTATGATTGTTGACACTTTGTCAAAACCGAAATTGTACTTTATGCTGGTGCATGTATGTCTAAATCACTCCGCACTCTGTGACACCTTCAGGTGTTGTTGGCGTGGTAAGCATGACCGCACACGGCACCTTTAGGTGTTCTTGGCGTCCAGAGAGTAGAGTATACCTACTCACACGCAATATCTTGGCCATTTTCTGATTATGCGTAGACAGGCGTATCGGCACAATGTTTGTGTTTGATATGTTCTATTTGTAGCAAATCTGACGAAATAAGAACAAACCGGCGTCCTTTGTGATAAATCCGTAAATTTACATAACAGCCGGTCAAATCGTCTGAGATAAGAGGTAAACGATGCCATAACAAGGAAGTGTACACTCGTTAAACAATTTATTATTTCATTCATATCTGGCGTGTGCCGGTATGGATAACACGACATATTTCCTGTAATAGGTATAATGTGATTAGATTGTATGTGTAAGTTCCTCAGCGACACACGCGTTGATCTTTGTCCATGACAAACCCTTGGATGTTATTATAAGTCAAAAGTGATTTTTTCACGTAAAAGTGCTGGAAATAATGCGTATTAGATGAAGTTTTATGTAATACGCTTTATTTATAGCACTTTCAAACACCATGAAACAAAGTGTCATGTAATAAAAAGTAAAATGTACCTTTGCTTGATTTGAAATTGGGTAGGTAAGGTACCTACATAATCATCATATTGTTCAATACATTGGCAATAACAAGATGACAAATAACATTATTAAAAATAAGTTCAAAAATTTATTTCTTAGTAATAAATGCAAAACTAGGGATGTGCCAATGCTAAATGTTCTCCTAATACCGATACCAGAAATAAATATATGTATAACATACTATTAAATGTTCATTAATATTATGGATACTATAAATCCACACACACACACACATCCTTATTCCTATGAGGAAGTTTAGTGAAATACTTTTGTATAATGTTGACATCGTTAAACTGTTCGTTATAAACAACTCGTGCTTGTCATCATGAGTAGTCTTCTAAAATTGTTCGCGGTTTTGTCGCTGCTACACAACACGACCGTTGCTTCCGACTGCGCAGGATCACGGGTTGAGATCTCAGGATTCGCAGGTGAGAAATCTATGATCAAAAACCTACACTATCTTAGATCAATATACGGCGGACCTGAAGCAAAAAACATTGCCATCACGTTGGAGGGCGTTAAACAACCGACTGAAATTTTGAACGCTACTACAACCAATCTTACTTTAAAAGAGGCGAAGATAAATAGATATAACTATAATTGCACAGATACGGAAACTGCTTGCGTATCTTCCTTGTCTGTAGCAGTAAATCCTGCTGCCACAGTAATAGCAAAAAATGTTAGACAAGCAATATCACATGAAATGCCCTTCTATTTCGTACCCATTCCAGAAGATTACGAAATAGTATGCTATGGTGATAATTCAATGTCACTTAACATAAGAGACCGGAAAAAAATAGTGGAGAGAACTGTGAACCGAACAACGGCTAAATCAGTAAAGATACATCAAATGATAAGGGGCTATTACAGCTATGAATGTCAACACAGTACCGCAGGATTATTTGATGGACTTCAAATGTCTGTACCTATTTATGTCGACTACATCCTTGAGGCTTCAAATTTTTGGTGCATCGAATATGACTGGCAAGTCAACTGTACTTGGAATACATCGGGCATGGGCACATACACGTTATTTTACATCGATGTAAAAAGCAAAGCAATGCGTATCTACGATGATTACTCGGATAGGAAGACAAGGCTCTGTCAAAAGAGCCTCCAAAATATCTGGACGTTTGGTTTGGTGGTGGAAGCTAAGTTTTCTTTAGAATTACAGGCTTGCAACAATTTATTTTGTTCCAACCAAACGTTTAATATCACACGTGAATCAATTATGAAACCGTCCTCTCCCTATGACTTCAAAGTTTTAACGACAAGTTCAAATGGTGTCGTTGTAACGTGGCGTGTTAGGCATTTGCATCAATATCGTCGGTCCCCGCTGGAATATAAAGTTATGTACAAGCTGCCTGGGACTGAGCCACGAGAGTTGAATATATCCTCCATGCCTGAAAATTATAAGATAAGTGAGGAGACTAATGCAGATGACGAATACCAATCAGGTGAATACGATTCTGATTCGCCAGAAGTAGTTTGCCAAGAAAACATCTACGACTACGGAGTAACATGCGAAAGAATAACCGCGTATTTGGAACTGCCTTGTCCAGATGCGCTGTACAAAGTTTCAGTATACTCTAGACTAACGAGTACTCCTAGAACAAACGAAACGTACTGGTCGGATCCTGCAAGTGTTACATTTCATACTGAACCACAAGAAAACAATACGATTATAACCGATCCTATGTGCAATACGGAATCTGAACTGATCAACAATGAAGTGATCGCTGTATATGAAGTGAAAAAACTTGCAAGACATTATCGGAAAGAGGGGGCAGTGTTGAATAAAAAAGTGAATGCACTGAAGCGAAAACGTGAATTCTTAGCAGCCAGTAAGACGGAGCTCTAAATGTATTTTTAAGATATTATGTCATCGTGATCTCAAGCAACAGCTAAGTAAAGGCATCTCCATTTTCACGGCATTTTGCCCGGTCCTGTGCTACTCTGATCGACAATATCACTACTGTCTTCCGGGTATCATCTGCTGACCAAACGGGCTGATCGTGTGCCTACTGATTTCTAACCTAGTATTGGCCACCACTTTGTGGCCATCTTTGACTATATGCTGTGTCGTCCCGCTTTGCTATGTGCCCGCTCTTCACCACTTTAATAATTATACGAGTAAACGAGCATGTAGTGTAATTACCACAAAAATAGAAGGAAATAGTTCGTCGTTTTGTATGGGAAGCAAGCGCATAACGTTTTTTGCTTGGCGTTTGTCGCCAAAAGTGTAATTTAGTGATGAAAAACATATATTATTTTCTATTTCGTTATAGTTCTGCCCTCGACTTTCCCTTGCACCACCAATCGTTCCATGAATACATATGTGACATTCCGCGATATTGTCGCTTGCATTCTTCTATCTTGATGTCCTATAGTAACGGAGTCGGATACAACGCAAGCGACAATAACCTTTACCTGCGAAACGTCACATATTAGTTAAATTAACTAGATCGTTACGATTTTTGGTCATAAATTGCCTTGCATCATTGATACGCCTTCGTTACTTCCTATCTCCCATATTTCTCCAAATATCCCTAATAATGACACAGCAATTTATATGAAGGCATATTGTAATTAATTTACAAAAGCAACATTTTAGGGGCAATTACAAAGCTAACATACTGTCGTTTACTTTCCAATTTTCAGGCAAGAACCTCATTAGTCCAAGAGATGGTGAACAGAAACTATTATCAAAATGAAAAAATTGTATTTTATTTATTTAGGATAACCAACAGATACAGTATACAAATAACAGCATGTTTGATTATTACACAGGTCACAGAGAATGTCTATACAATTAAAGGCAACCACGGCTCACACTGTATTACAACATAAGACATGTAGTTAAATTAGTTTTTAATTGTCTGCGCAATCTATATATGATTAATGGTTTGAATATAATTGTGAATTTACTGTAACTGTGAATTTAATATAAATGTTTAAGTTATGTTTTTTTTTTGTAGTCAGATTTCGGAAAACAATGAGCAATTTAGCGCATACGCTGAATTAACAATGCGCAAATGACAATGCGCAGTCCAAGCCACTATAAAAGCAAGATGAAGAGATGCTTATGTTTCTTAAAGAATGAAAGCGTGGGGTCCCACGTTGACCCAGTGCGAGTAGAAGACTTTACATTCTCTTTTGAGCTTCTTCGCGGATGTATGCAGATTTTCTTACTATATTTTTCTTCGCCGAAAAGCAACTGGTAAATAACAATTGATGCAATTGATATTGCATAACTTCAAAAAAACCCGTTTGAAAGATCCATCACGACCTCCGTTTAAAAGTCGGCTGTCCGACCGAATCACTCAGGTAGCTTGATTAGTAAAATTATTATGCCAATAAGTAAATAAAAAAGCTGAGTTAAAAAACTGTTTTATGTTCACTTTTAGTTAATATTGTTAAACTTAAAACAAAGGGTTAGTATCAAGTGGTCAACAATGCAAGTGATCTAGGCATAAGGTCAACTAAAAATAATTTTGGTAAATTTACAGATAGTCGAATACGTAATCGGTCTATGAAGCAATTCGTCACAAAATCAGTGCGTCTACTGTCATATTATCAACTCGTCTTAAATGCATGTGGTCTAAAACGCAAGTGGCGTTTTTGACCACTTGATACTAACCCAAAAAAATATACGAAAATATTGCTAAAATTATATATTTTTTGCCTTTTGAGAGTTCTCATTTCGCACAAATAAAATGTATCTAACTATAAAATAAAACATTCCAAACGTAATCGATACGCTAGACTAGAAGCAAGCGGTGACCGTCTTTGTATTTGTATGGAAAAGCGACTTAAGGTGATTCTTTTGTCATAGTCTATTTTTAAAACGTTTCAAATGATCTATCTAGACACGTACAACACACAGACTGTCATGCATATCTCAAGCAAATACATTTCATTTCTTAAAAAAGACTTGGACTCCTAGCCTATACAAAGCGTGGGTGCGCGTTCTCGGCTCGTAAATTTCTCTTTTGAAGGACGCCAGGTGGCGTTTGAGACATTTGCCCGAGCGAATTACTGTAAGGTTATAGCTACGAAAGCATTCTACTTGTAACGATCGTCGAAAATATTAAGAAAAACTGTACACATTAATTAGAAGTCTAAACAAAGTCTACATAATAAAGGTGTGATCGATTTTTATAATATTACAACTGCTGCTGCTCTGCGTCACTTGGTGAACCATTTTTTTTGTTCTTTCCAAATATTTGAGTGATGAGCACGAATATTTGTTCCTGAGTCACTAATATTTTCTTCTATGTAAGTAAGTATGTACTCGTATTTATCTATATAAGTACCTATGTATATTTTCCTCCGCATACTAGTAATAAAAGTATCTACAGGATGTATTCGTTAAGCGTAGCCAGGCGATAATTCCGTAAATATAGCAGATATCAGAAAACTTCAAATTGATATCGAAAGTGCGTTACCCAATGAGTAAAATTACATTAATAACTTTTTTGAAATAAAACAGAAATATCCCAAATATTTACTTCAAACCCTCCCATACATTTAGTACCTGGGTAAGGCTGAAAAATTGGGCTTATGTAACATAAAAGTAACAAAAATATATGTTACTGAGTAACTTAAAAGTTACATAAAAGTATTCTTAAGGGATATTCACAATGTCTACAATACAAACACTTTTTGTACTAAGTGTTTATTTAAGAGATCAAATAGGTATATATATATATATACTTTGGTACATTTTTGAACAAAGATGAATAAGTAATTAAAGGCTGATAGCCACACAAAAGCTGTCTTCACAAATAAAATTAAATCATCATTTTTACTTGTTATAATCATTGTAATTATGTGAAATAAAATAAATAACCACATTTTTACTAAAAAAAACCCGACCGCGGTGCACTTTGTAACTGCATAAAATCCGCCATTTTGTTTATTTTACGAACTTCATACCCAGTGACACTCGCACCATCAAGACGAATCTAATGATGTGTCATTTATCAAAATCGGATGTGCCGTTGAGTAGTTACGAGCGGACACAGGAACGGACATACATACATACAGGTCAAACACATAACCCTCCTTTGGGCTTCGCCGCAGTCGGGTAAAAACACGTTACTCTTCTTTGTGTTGCGCAGTTGGGTATAAAAATTAAAACAAACCAAATATTTTAAACTCAAAAACCCGACTGCAAGAATTTGTAACTGAAAAGAAAGCGTGAACAAAGCTTTACTTTACTTTTAAGTTACGTAACTTAAAAATAAATTAAAATGGTAACATAAGTAACTTAAAAGTAACATAAAAATTAACCTCTATTCACTTTCATTTGCATTATATGGAACAATAACAAACATATTAACTCGAACACGACACCTAGCTATAAACTAATATGAAGATTATATTAATAATGTATTACGTAATACAAAACAGAACAAATTTACCATGAAATCCACTCGTAACTTTTAAATTCCATAAAAAATCCTCGGCACAAGTTGAATCGACGCACTGAACTACCCACAAAATAGCCGACCAGTGAGAGGTATACCACAGACTAAAGAATAAATAGTGTTGCCATTATAATGAAATCAAATTCCGCAAATCAACTGCTAAAATAGCAAGATAGAACGGTTACTTAAATTAAGTAACTTAAAAGCTTCAATATGTTGACTTGTCTTATGTTACACGTAAATTATTATTTTAAATGGACAATGCTAATGTTAAAGCTCGAAAAACGTTGCATTAATATATGACAGTTATAAAAAAAACTCCAACATATCAGTATAATATCACAAAACTAAAAAACAAAAATTACAATCTTTCAGGAACATTTTTGGGACATTTTTATTTGTATGGAAATCGATGTAATTGCATAGAAGAAAAAAAAATTGGAATACAAACACAGAGATTTACATTTGTTAGTTGACTAGAACTAGTAGAAAAAGTTTTGTATTTTGCACGGAAAATTAAAAAAGTAAAATTTTGTAACTACTTTTCGTAAAAACAATGCCGGACGCTTACAAGTCACGAAATCATCCCTTTTTTACGGCCTTACCCACCTACGACCACTTACAGCCTCCAAGAACTTCGGCATCGTAAGAGATAAAACTGCTTGAGATTAATTATTTGCACGAATAAACTGTAATAATAGTACATTACACAACTAGGGTGGTAAAACAAAGAAAGGCCGAGATCGCAGAGGTTTGCGGCCCGAAGCTGCAGGCGAGGGACGCAAATACGCGATCGAGGGCTTTCTTTATTAGGTACCTCCCGTGTTGTGTACATCATTTTATGTCTAAGTACACTTCGTCGACCGTAGACTGAATTACGGTAAGGGACAGGCAAAACAATGTCCCTTACGCTAATTCAGCCTACGGTCGACGACTTGGCCAGAAAACGGCTTTTTCCGTACGCGTAGCGTCAACCTCTGCGATATCGGCCTTTCTTTGTTTTAGCTTAATCCCAGAGCATACCCATATTAGTATAATGATTGAGGTCATTGAATTCTTGTTGCACCGTAGGAGCCGAACCCTACTTATAAAGAACGCGGATTTGCGCACAAAGAATAAAATTGAGCAAGCGTTGTACAGGAACATAAAAGGCGGGAAGAGATAAATACTGCAGCAAAACTTTACTGTTCCTGCTTCAAGAGGATTTATGTAACGAATTCAGATTAAAAACCGCTCCAGAGTAGCCTTTTTTTATTATCCAACTTGTGAGCATAGCTTAGCGGCAGAGTGATTCTCATTGCTTACCTACTTAGTATAAACACATGTTTGTAAGAGGGGAGGATAATTTAATATTCAATCCTTCCAAGGCGAGCTTTTAGCAGAACGTTTATGCTAGCCACAGTTGTTGAATGTAATTGCGAAGTAAATAAATTAAATAATAAATAAAGTTAATAAGTAATATAACAACGTACAAAAGTTTATCTTTCTAACAAAACTGACGTTCGGGTCCGACCACCGGACGGAACGCTCCGCAACCGATCGTCTCTCTCTATCGCCTAACGCAGGGTTTCTTAAACTGTGGTCCATGGACCCCCTAGGGGTGATACGAGAGCCGGGGGTCCGTGGCTATGCATACAACACAAACTTTCATGTGCCCTTTATTTCCTTTTTCTCTGATTGAGACTGAACTGAGAACTAGTTGGACAGTGCATTCTATCCTTGGTTACATAGCTTGTGTTTGTAAATCACTAGAACGTGACTAGAACGGATAATACGCCGGCCGCGTTCGGGCCACGGGAGTGCTACGGGAGTGGCGCGCGCTCGTTACTTGTGGCGCGTTTAGTGGCCCAATGTGACGCCGCTCTTAGAGATTTTATTAACTTCTTCTTTGAGATATTGCAGAAAGTTTCTTGGTCCCTTTCCCTCATTCATACCTTCAATTTCAAATATTGCTTTAATATCTTCAAAATACGAGGGTGGTATGATAAGTAATGAGCCTTGAATCAATGCGGTATGGCTGAATATTAAAAATGTCATTACCTACAGCCGCCATCTTGGACGCGGGAAAATTGACAGTTTCAAATGATTCCGTCAATTAATTCATGAATTATAGCTTTTTAAACAGTATAAGTGGCATTTTTTGTGTAAAATGGAAAAAGAACAATATCGATCAGTGATTCGCTTTCTGTTTTTGAAGGGTAAAACGCGTGATGAAATAAAAAATGAGTTAGATAGCGTGTATGGCGATGTTTCACCTACGATTGCCACAATTAAGCGGTGGTATAACGAGTTCAGAAATGGAAGAACATCTGTGTGTGATGAGGCCCGCCCAGGACGTCCAATTGAAGTTACCACGGAGGAAACCATCAATAAAGTCCGTGATATGTTGATGAACGATCGTAGACTGAAGTTGAGGGAGGTAGCTGAGGTATGTGGCTTATCACTGGAGCGTGTACAAAATATCGTTCATAAACATTTGGGTATGAGGAAGTTATCGGCCCGATGGGTACCGCGTTTGCTAACTGAAGAAAACAAGCAGAATCGTGTGGCTACTTCCAAAGAGTCTTTGGCACTATTAAAACGTAATCCGAAGGACTTCTTTATGCGTTACGTTACCGTGGACGAAACGTGGATCCACCACTATACTCCCGAAACAAAACAACAATCGAAGCAATGGACTTGTCCCGGCGAAAGTGCTCCAAAGAAAGCAAAAACGGTTCCGTAGGCCGGGAAGGTGATGGCGACCTTTTTTTGGGATTCCCAAGGAATTATCCACATAGACTATTTAGCGAAGGGAAAAACGATCACGGGGCAATATTACTCTGATTTATTGTCTCGATTTGATGAAGAATTAAAGAAAAAACGGCCCCGTTTACCCCGCAAAAAAGTGCTGTTTCACCAGGATAATGCTCCGGCCCATTCATCTCACATCGTCAAGGCCAAACTGGATCAATTGGGTTACAAAATACTGCCGCACGCTCCTTATTCCCCGGATTTGGCTCCGTGTGATTTCTTCCTGTCCCCAAACATGAAATCTTGGCTCGGAGGCAAACGCTTCATGTCAAATGAAGAGGTCATAGAGGCCACGGATGAGTATTTTGCAGAGTTTCCGAAGACATATTTTTTGGAGGGCTTAAAGAAGTTGGAGACGCGTTGGGAAAAGTGCAAAAACTTGAAAGGGGACTACGTTGAAAAATAAAAATAAAAAAATAATAAAAAATAAATGTTCATGGGTATGCTCACTACTTATCATACCACCCTCGTATGTCGAGTTGCGGAAACTAGAACTCGTAAACCTATAAAACGTATTGCTTCAAAATATAGTGAAACATTTTTGACGTTTTAAAAATTTCATTCCGTTAAAAGATTCTATAGCGCTCGCCACTTCAATCCCCAACTCTTTAAAGCTTAGAACTCCTATACACGAGCGAAATGTTACCACAGACTAAATAATAGTACTTCCAAGGACCATTAAAACATGAGTACTGTCATTCTCCATACAAAAAACTGTTTCCCGATATTTACAACGCCATCTATGTATAAGCTTGGTATAAGAATTATATTATTTACAATTATTCAACTTTGCAATCGTGACACAGTATTTAAATGTTAGAATTTTTTGTTTGTTTACGAACTAATTGTTACTGTACTATGTTTTTTTGTTCAATTATAAAATCGTTAAGTGTTTAGTCTTTTAGTGCCAACTAGTTTTTGCCTGGATATCCCCTTGCGGTCGGGACACGATCCAAAGTATGGAGAATGACACTCTTGTTTTAATGGTCCTTGCTACTACATACAGGAACTTCTCTTCCTACCAAAACTGACGTTCGGGTCCCACCACCGGACTGAACGCACTGGATCCGACCGTCTCTCTCTATCGCATAACGCAGCTCTTTCTGGTCGGTGGCTAAGCCCCTCCGGGGGGGGGCAAAATTCGGTGCTAGTAGCCGCGCGGCGAAATCGCGGAGTGGGCCGCTCTTGATGATATCAACAACAGGAGCGCTACAACAACAAGCTCTCAAGGAAAGGTCGTCGGTTCAAATCCTGACACCAATGAGTCTTTCGGAACTTACGTACGAAACATGTTTTTATATTTACCATTAGCTTCGGTGGAGGAAAAACATCGTGAGGGAACCTGCAATACCATGTAGTCCCCACATTGGCCCAACCCGCACTGGGCCAGCGTGGGGACTACAGCTAGGGTTGCCAACTATTTTTTAGATATATATATAGTATTTCCTAGCTCAAGGCCACTCATCCAACCAAACTGCGCCCCTTTGTTTCTTAGTGAGACCCAGGGCGGAAAACCCATGTTAAATTGCGGCGGGGGAGGGGGATCGGTAGGTTGCATTCAAGACTTATTTTTATATTTCTCCATTCCCCCTCCTTGTTGGCGCCCAGGGCACGTGCCCTGCCTGCACCACCCTCGCTATGCTACTGCTCAAGGCATAACATAGCACAAGTACATTGAAAGAAAATGTAGTACTTTGAATAAAACCCATTAGAATTATATTGTATTGTTGTTGGTAGCTTGTCGCCCGTATTTAACAGCCCTTAATGTACAACTTTCGCCCGTTTGACTGCACAATATTTAGTGCACCCCAAAGAGTTCATTTATGAGTTCGAACTGCAATTTATTCCTTTGAATTGGAATGCTTTAGAAAATCTACAGTACCTACTTGGAATTTTTGAACCAAAAAGGCTTCAATATGTCGTAAAAACTGCCCTGATACGTCTTTTCGTAAGTGGTATATCGTACTGAATAGTCGCCACTTATTCTCACTTGTTATTGACAGGTGAAATAACCTTTAATATAGAGATTGGAATAGTACATTACATAACTAGGGTGGTAATACAAAGAAAGGCCGAGATCGCAGAAGTTTGCGGCCCGAGCTGCAAGCGAGGGACGTAAATATGCGATCGAGGGCTTTCTTTATTACCTCCCGTGTTGTGTATATCATTTTATATCGATACTTGGCCAGAAAGCGGCTTTTTCCGTTCGCGCAGCGTGCGGAAAAAGCCACTTTATGGCCAGGTGTGGCATAAAAGGTATTTTCGTATTTTCTACGCCACCTAAAGACGATTTAAGAATTACACTAATTTGGTTGCTACTTGAGTAGGTACTAAGTCTTGTCGACTTCAACGAGAGAACTTAGTAGTTAAGAGATATTTTATTAGAAGAGAAAAAAGGATGAAAAACGATATGTCTCGGAGCTCGAGCTTAGTAGTTAAGATTACTACAAACCCTAACTTCACAAACTCTACACCTTATTTACTTTTCTACTGCATACTTAGTATGTGAATATTTAGTATTAGATATACATTTTTGATAGGTACCTAGTCCCTTTTGCCTGAGATATAGGGAATCCTAGTTCAGGCATATATCTTATATCTTTAAAGTAATGGCACGATATAAAGATAATTGACAGGAACTTAATCTTGACCCAGACATTCACAGCGTGCAATTTAATCCAATAGATGCATAATTTATGTTTTCCTACACCATAGCTTCATTGAACTTTAAACTCGGATATGGAAATCAGATGTTGGCAGTAATTTTCTATTTGGAAACACGTTTTGCACACTAGACGAACAGCATCATTTAATATGGATGGGTTATTTTATGGAAGTGACCTAATAAAAAAAATATTTTGAATTTTGCTTAAAATTAAAATTTTTGACGAAAAATTGTGAGTACTAGATTTCACGAGAATCGAATGAGAAATGTGACCTGTAGAGGAGAACAGGTAGACATCCGCCGGACATATGAAAGCATTTTTGCCTAAGCTGAAAGGGAGATGCTTCGCTCAATCGGTCAAAAAGTGACAGCGTCGCCATTACAAGACTATAAAAAGAACTGAAATGAAATGAAATGAAATGAAATAATTTATTTCTGTAAGTAGGCCTCACCTCAAGGGCTCTTTCACATGTCTGATTATGTACTGTCAACTAGAACTGTCATATAGATCATGATTCTGCGTTATAGCGTTTAACATTCCTATTGTCAAAGATTGAATTTGTTGATGTGGAACATGTCGATTCAGAAATTGTTCCATTAAATTTCCAAAACACCTGGGAACTTCCATTCAGTACTCACCTGTCAATCAAAATCCCATTCAAGATCGGCCTGGCAACCAAAGCATCTTTGTGTAACTTTACACGTGAACGTGATTATGTTACAGGGTGATTCAAGAGACGTGAGCAGAGCAGAACCAACCTTACGAATTCAGTTAAGTAAATGTTATTGGATAGTTCACCGTCACATTTAAGTGCAATACTCACGTCTTTTTCCTCTCTTTTTACTTTTTGTTTATTTATTCGTATGACAAATTGTGTACAGTCGTTCATATAATATAAGTTATAAGTTGATATTAAAATCTTTTATACAATGGATTGCGTCGTTTTTAAAGGGCAAACAAGTCTGCAGGGTTGCCGTTGTATTTGGTGAGTGGACAGTTTTGGATGATGTGCCCGACGTTTTGCACTGCGGCTTGACATTCGCACGCCGGCGTGTCCCTCCAGCCACATTAGTAGAGGAAGTTTTTTTGTTATGTACAAAACTTTATTTTCTACAAACATGGGTAATCATATAACACCTAGCTAGGTAATTAATAAAGATATAACTTTTTGTTTTCAACAGAAATAAAATACTGGTACGAAACAGTAGCTTATAGTTTACTGAATCCGCAGGGTTAATCTTGCTCACGTCTCCCGAATCAACCTGTTTACTTAATACTTACTCTGATAAATACAGGGCGCAATACCCAGGTACAGAGTAATCCAGTAGTTTCACTTCAAAGAAAGTTACCTACTACGCTGTATGAATGCGTAAGCATAAACTTTTGAGGTATTAACGGATCTTCTTATTATCATTTAAAGCAAAGCAAGCATCGTATATCATGAATATTTGATAATACACAGGAAAGGGCGGTTGAAACGCCCCTGAGTATTAGGCGGATCTCACACTGCAACGAAAATCACGGCGACACGCGACTCAGCGATTTTCAACTTTGTATGTAGAATCATCGATTTGTATAGAAAAATCGCGGGGTGACGCACACTGGCGCGTAAATCGCGGCGACTCGCAACTACTATGCGCAGCTACACGGAAAAAATCGCGGCGACGGGCGATTTCAGTGTGTTCTTCGCCTTACCCGAATTGCGTCTGCGGCAGAACGCAGCTTTTTGGGGATATAATCGATCGCCCTAGCACAGGCCTTGGTATTTTTGGACTGTTACTGCACTGTATGTCTCTAAACGCTTTTCTGGACAATTATATGCTGTAAAACGTGTTGTAAATTAATAAGAATATAGGTCGCAGGGATATCATAATTTGTATGTACAGAAAGGGAGAGAGATTGACATACCACCGTGGAACCCTGATCGCCGTCACTCAAGCTCGAGTGACATGTGACCTTACTTCAACATGGTTCTACTACATACAAAATATTACACTGCTAGGGATCACTAGTATATGGAGAGGCATCAGTGGCGTGGCGTTAAAGATATCCTTGGGCAAGCCGGTGCAGATTTTGCGTACATTTTCCTTAAAAGCTGTTGGATAAGGTGCTCAAATGTCTGATATTAGGCAAGCCGGTAGGGATCGAGTTCTTTGGACGCCACGCTACTGAGAGGCATCGATAATTGAGTTTATCGATATATTCGATCCCTAGCTGTTATTTCATTGTGCCCCCTAGATTCCGAGGTCTGGTAATGATGATGATGATGCCTATTTAAAACCGTTGCCTCTTCTTAAATGAAGGACAAACTAACTTACCAAGGGCCGCATAATGTAAATTAGTAGAGTAGGTATAAACAGCTTCACGTGCTCTCTCACGTGTACACACCATTGTTTACTTACAAAGGGCATGTCGAGCCTACGACGTACAAGCAACAGCGTAGATCCTTACGTGGAGGTTGTATATAATAATATTATCTGTTTATTTAACGTAGTATACCCATATTTATAATAGGGTACTTTTGCTGTAGTATAAATAAATTGTTCAACGCTAATTATCAAATTCAGTTTCCAGAACTGGTCGGAAATAAATTCAGATTCACTTGTTTTCTTACCTTTAAAGACTTTAAAATCAAATCAGCAGACAATTTGAGTATAAGAACCAGTGACGTCATTTAAAGTTATGGTAGCCGAGTGGTTCGGTTCGGATCGGACATGCGCCTTTCAAGCAGAGGTCGTGAGTTCGAACTCTGGCTCGTACCAATGAGATTTTCGGAACTTACGTACGAAATATTATTAGGTATTTACCATTAGCTTTCGGTGAAGGAAAAATATCGTGGGTAAACCTGCATACATCCGCGAAGAAATTCAAAGGTGTATGTGAAGTCCCCAATCCGCAGTGGGCTAGCGTGGGTACTACAGCCCATTTACTCTCGTCTATGAGAGGTCTGTGCCCAGCAGTGGGACGTGTATACGCTGATGATATGACGTCATTTGATGCAGTTTTATTCTCTGGCAGGGCCGCGCCGCCCCTGTGTGCGAAGTGTGCAGCGCACACAGGCGCCAGGGCGATAGAGGGGCGGGGAAACACGACGACAATAAAGAGGTGCTTCATAGGTTTCGCACACAGTCGCTCGCTACCGGGGGTCGGCGCGGCCCTGTTCTCTGGAATACGAACAAATTCTCTATCAAGCTGCATACTGTACGAGCATTTAGACACATCATATAAAGAAGCTGATTTTATCTACTTAAATGCACATGAATGAAAAAAGACAAATATTATGTTTATTGTGTAAAGTTGGAACAATATTGTGGCTGCGTGACTTATCGTCCGTTTCAGTTTGAACGATATTGACCTATAATTAGTTTCTCTTTGTCTGTCTACCGATAAACTCAGTAATGCAGTTCAGAAATTAGACGTCAGTCCCGTCACTAATATTTGAAAGGAAATAAATACATTTATTAGTGACAGCACAAAAGGAAAAAACAGTAAATAATAAAAAGTAGAACATAAATAGAGTACAGATGTAGTGAATAATCCTTTCCTATCGGCAAAACTCGGAACAACGATAACACCCGAATGTTGCCGATGTGTCTATGAATTACTGTATTATTAAATTACGTGTAGGTATCAAATAAATCGCATACTTTATTTATCAATGTCAAATGTCAAACTGCCCGTTTGACGTATATTACACTGAGATGTTAAAACCACCACGATTCTATCATATAAAGAATTCGTTAGGTAAACAAAAATATAACTAGTTACCGAGGACGTTTTATTTCAATCAAACGCACTGAGTTGATAAAAACCAAATTCCGGTTGGGATGATCTAATGATTCTATAAGGATTGGAACCCCAAAAGTCTAACTATAAGTCAAAACTACAGTAGGATTTTGCAGACCTTTTTTATAACAATAATTTTTTTTAATTAATTAAAAATACTATGACATAACAAAAAAGACACCTATATAAACATAAAACAAATGAAACCAGCAGAGAAATTAATATAAATAAATATGATTTTCTGATTGGATGAACGACTTCGATTATGACAGCGGGATAAGAGGAGGAGGAGCGGGGTGGACTGTGTGATGCGCAACAATACTTCCAACTTCCATATCACAGTCAGAATCAGAACTATTTTCTGGTGTATCATCGTCAGAGTTTTCATGAACGGTGATTAGTCTATCAAAATATAGGTGGCCTGCATTAATACACGAGTCCATGAAGTTTATCACAAAATCTAACATAAATATCAACAAAATATTTCTGTGGTATTAACTACTCTATATAGATACTTCCTCTTGCAATGCGACCGTTCCCTACGTTGTCTCGATGGGTACTGAGTGCGAGTGAAGTAGTAAGACAAAAACGAACATTTCCGGGAAAATACGAAAGGAAAGGATTATTCACTACATCTGTACGCGGCCACGAAATCTCGGAGTAAGCCACACAAACACACCTCACTCACACACACAAACACACTTCAATTCGGGACACAAAAACACCTGCGATTTGGGACACGCCTAATTCTATCTTCAAATATAGGACAACCTATTTAATATTTATTTATTTCAAGGCCTCGAATTAGAATTGTTTTTCCTTTACCAACTTTAAATATTAATATAAAGTAGTCAAAATATTCTGGGGCTATTCTTCAGAAATATGTCTGCGACTCATTCATATGTCTCCATACATTTAGTATGAAAAAGGTCCAGATGAATGAGGTGACCGCAGACATATTTCTGAAGAATTGCCCTCTGGTTCATAATCCAGAAGCTACGTAACGAAGTTGCGATAATAGTTCCGATCAAACCATTATCACTGGGTCACGTGCGGGCCACGGCCGGCCCCGTGACATGTTGCCATGGACACCGCTCATCACTGTACCATTCATATTTAGACTCCGGAAAGTTGAAGAAGTTTTGATTAATTGACAACCTTTCATTTTTTTGAGCCTTTATTTTTATTGGTTCACCGTATTTGGTTTGAAAAGACGAATACGCTGATAGTTTATTTGTTTCACCAGGATTTGTAATTAATTTATAATTAATATATTAATATTTACTTATTCTAAAAGGGCGTAACTACAGTTCTACGGTAGAATAAACCATTACTTTAGTCTTATCGTGATCGAAAAAAAGTAAGCGATCTGACAGTATGCATTGAATTGACAATGTCAAATTCAAAATTATGACAGCTTATTTTTTCTGTGGCAAAAGGCACTGGCATTTCATCTATTGTGCCGTAGAACTGGTAAAATGAGAACATATTTTTTATTTATTTATATTTTTTATATTAAGCGATATAAAAAAATTATAAAAATAGTGTAGTATTCAGGAGACAAAATGCTTTCGAATCGTATATACATTTTAAAGTGTTCTTAAAATGAAATGTTGTCAATTGGCCTTTCGCATAGATAAATAATGATACACGTTATGCTTAAGGGAGGTGACGCTATGGAGAGACTTGTTGTCCAGGATAGAGTTAATGGCTCAAGATTCACAGGACGCTTTTCTTTGCGGTGGACGGACCAAGTGAAAACCCTAACAGAATCATCCCTTTTATGCGTACGAAATGCGTTGGTGAGATGGTGGGAGACCGCCAAAAAGGCCGTGCTACAACCCCCATTACCACCCGGGGTAGGGTTTCTATATCTCAGGATGAATGAAATTTCAAGATTTTTACACTAGTGATAAGAAAAAGACCTATTGTTCTGCATTAGACGCATCCCGGTTGTCATTGGTGATGTCTTACCTATGCAATGTTTTAATAGCTTTTCCAGTAGTTAATCATTTCATTGAAATGAAAACCCAAATTATCATCCGCTAGCTAGATGGTAATTAAAGAGAAAAAAACAAATGAATGCTCGAGACCAAAGAAATAGTTCTGCCATCATTATAGTTCTATAATCTCTATATCGTTTTACTGGCATATTAATGACATTTTCATCAAATGAGTTTCAAAACAATGCATCATTCATCGGACTTCCCATTGTTCATTCATAATTAGGTACGCTAAGTACTTCCTAGTCCTAATTACACTAACTGCTGCACTTCTTTGTAGCGAGTTGATGACAATAATTAGTGAACGTTTATTTTACAACATATATTTACTACTTGCTTTCTACTACTGATTTGCTTTTTACAAGCTTTTATTTAGTTTTACCTGTCCCGGTGTGTGTCTGACTGTATATCTGTCTGTCTGTGTGTAATGTAAAAGTTATGTGCAAGTTGTTTAATTTGTATGGAAAGGCAAGTTATGTTTGATGTAAATTAAACACTTTAATGTAAAAACATTAAAGTTCAACGACACTTTCAAAACATTCACGACGTCAACGACGTAATAAAATATCTTATACCTTATTATTATTACCTTCATTTTGACAGAAATTAAGGTAATCAGCAGAGTGTGCGCTTTTATGCTTGGGTTCCCTCCATTTGGCATAAGTTCCTTTGTCCGAATATTTTGTTTGTCCTTAATTTTAATTGGCATAATTTATTCCCAGCCTTAACGAAAAACATATTACAAAATCTTTTACATAAGTCAATAAGAAAGATTATTTTGTTTCATTTTACATTCAAATTTTAACGACCATTTTTGTTTTGTCGTTCCCTAGGGAGAGAGGTGAGCATTTCTCAAAAAGTTTGTACTTAAATTTTTATGGACGCGTTAACTGCCACAAAACTCGTTAACTTTTTTATTTTGTTACCAACTTATTTTAATAATAAACAAAAATTGATGATTATGTTGCACAATTAAGATTCTATTGAGAATATTTTACACTAATTATCCAAATAAATGAACAAAACATGAACCAATCATTAATAATCATCAAAAATATGTGTAACAAAATAGGAATCAATTAAGGATCTGTTAATTCATGTGCAAACTTTTTGAGAAATGCACAGGTAGAGAGTAATATTGTACCATATTCAATTATGGGTCATTTTCAAAAAAATAATTATGTCCATAGTTTAGTTTAGTCCGTAGTAGGGCTTAATTTAACAAAATGTTGCGACAGTTACCATACAATTTATATGCTTAAGTTTCCTTGAACAAAGGTACAAATTGCAAGCCCTAACCACGGACATCTTTTTTGAAAACAAGCCTTATTTCAATACCTTATGAAATGTTAAAAACAGTACAACTCGGGTAGGTTACAAAAAATAAATCTAACTGCCTCACACTTGCGATTTGCGGGCGAGCTGCGGGCGAGTTTGGGTTATTCTTCAGAAATTGCGGTCACCTTATTCCTCCGCCCCTTTTTCATACTAAATGTATGGAGACAGAGAAATAAGTCGCAGACATATTTCTGAGGGAATAACCCGTTTCCATACAAAACCAGACGCGGCGAGCTTGCGTGACATTTGTATGAAACTTCGCTTCTAATCTAATTCACCCGCAAAATCGTAAGTGTGATAAAGCCCTAACCAGGTTTCTTTAATAATTATTCTGAAAAGTCGATGATATCTGTAAACTAACAGTACCAAAATAGGGGGAACTTAGATTGTTTACTTTATTGTTCCGTGATCTAGACACGCGGTAGCGTGTCAAGCCAAGTTTAAAAGAAGAGAACTGGCGACGCAGCGGCCGTGTGTTATCTTACTACATAGCCTACGTAACTCAAAATCTATTAAACATAAACATATGAAATTTGGTTCATTTATTAAGACTCTTAATGCTAACTAGAACCCCGAATTTCATGCATATATCTCAATCAGTTATTAAGATATAAACATCTAAAATCTGATTTTTTCTCACTGACTGACTGCCCTAACATCAATAACCTAACCCACTTCCAGATGACCCAGCAAGTTAAAATTTGGCATCCAGCTGGGTAATAGTATGGTTACAAGCCTAAGATAAAGAAACAGTGATTTTTTACAATTTGTAATATTTTCCAAAATTTGTTTTTATTTACACACTAAGCGCCTATCGAATTTATAACAGCAAAAATTAATTTTAGTTTTGAAATCAACTGGAGATAGAGCTAGCACAAAGCGTTTTAACATTCCTAATGCTATTTAAGCCGCATAGTATAATACAGTCACCACACGGGAATGTTACGCCACTTGCTACCGTTCTTAATTTAGCCGTGCGTGTAATCTTATTTCGTTACAAGTCGTAAAATCCCTACTGTTCAGTGCAATGCCCCTAACACTTGCCATGCGCCTGCGTGCGTATGCGATTATTTAGTTGCATTGATTGCCGATTAGATTTAACTATTAATGCATTTACGGATTCCGTTGCGACCGGGTGCATTCGAACATATTTTATAACAGTTGAACATTTCTTTAACATTTAAGTAACTTAGCAGAAAGTAACAGTTTGTCGTTGGAGTTGATAAAAAATTTCATACTCTTTTTCCTGCTTTTAACATTCAATCACAACCCCCGCCGCCTACATGTACAAATTCTTAAGACCAAATGTTGTCAAACGAACGCAAGCCAAAAACTAACTTCTAATCAGAGCATAACGTAGTTTTTGGCTTGCGTTCGTTTGACGGCATTTGGTCTTAAGAGTTTGTACGGACTATATGTCCAAAGTACGCCCGATTTGCATTACACAATTAAATTAAGAACAGTGGCATTCAGAGTTTTTTTATTCAATTTCAGGATTATCATAGGTACAAAACTTGGCATTCATTTAGATCTCAAACCTTTTGTTGTTAAAGTCGTTAGCCAACGATATTGTTAATATTGAACTTGGCTCTTATTATCACATTTATGTTTTTGGTGGGATTCGTGTTTACATGCTGTTATACAGAGATTGTGAAGATACTGAGAAAATATATTTGAATCATTTATGAGTCCAAACTGGGACCAGAATCAATTTAACCTTGCGTTAATAATACCAACCTTGCCATATTTATATTTTCTTATTCGAAGCGGCACGAACCAGTAACGGACAGGAAAGCAATTGCAGTGGCGGACTAAGGCTCCGCCAGCGAATAAACGAGTATAATAAAGTTGGGCGAGTAGCATTACATTGCGGATCTGGAAAGTTTGATTGATCACACTGTGCCCGGTCAGCCCGCAATGAACTGTTACTCACCCAACTTTACTCGCTTTACTCGCCAGCTGTGGGACCAGTGCCTAAAGCAGTCGCAAAAGACAACAAATCCAACGCGCCGTGACCGACCCGCCACCTATCCCCAGACTAACCCGGGAGAGCAATGAATGCGTCGTGAATGCGTCGTAATAGGCTGACAAGCAGAATAAGAGGAAGCCCCTACCTTAACCACTCTGCGTCTTCGAGGGCTATACTAAGACTATTAAATTACTACGATAGTACTAAGATTTTTTTTACACAATTCTCTACCAAATCGAGCTGAAGTCATCTTAGTTGGGCATTTTCGCGAGAAGAACTCTAAGATAGTTATGTAGCGGTTAGCGGCGGTGACAAAACTAACAGTTAATGACTAATGTCCATACCTCGGAATCTAGGGGGCAAAATTTAATAACAGCTAGGGATCGCCTATATCGATAAACTATACTAGTGAGCGCCCCCAGCCTAGTAGATTCCGGGGTCTGCTAGTGTCAATAGCAAAGGTTTGGTTACAAACCGCAACCGCACAAGGAAAAATAGAAATGTCCTTAAATTTTGACAGAATTTAAGGACATTTCTATTTTTCCTTATGGTCAATCAATCCCCTGGCCGCTTCCCTATTTGGGGTCAGCCCTTCTGATACTATTACGCCATTCTAGGCGATTTTGTGTCATTTCTGGCGTTAGGCTCATTGCCAGTAGGTCATTCTGGATGGTACGTTTTCCTTGTGCCCAATTAAGAAATTGTTAACGTTGAGTTAAATTTTGTCCTTTAGCTTAGGTACGGTCATCCTCAAAAATAGCTGAACATATTTGTATCGTGGCGTAGTACTAAACTGTCCAGCTACTATTTTCAATATACTTAAAATTAAAAACAAACACGGATCAAACGGAACAAGTCTAACAATATTAACAAAAAAATTATTTGTACTGTTTGTTCCGTATTTTTAAGTATTGCAAAAGTGCATAATGACCAAAAGGACAAAATTTAACTTAACGCTAACAATTTCTTAATAGGGCACAAGGAAAAACACAAATGCCTTTAAACTCAAGTTAAGTATACCTAACAAATTTCTTCTTGCGAACATGCCCAGCCCAGTTATCAAACCAAGGTGACATGGGGAGATTCCGTATCAAAGTTAAGTGGTCTATTCACTTCACGGCAATATTGAACATTATTATGATTGAAGCTAGGCATACTTTTGTCATTCAAAGCGGGCTAAACCAGTAATATCACTCAGTAACTGTCCATAATGCGATACTAAAGTCCAATCCACTGATTGATCTTAAAGTGATTTGAGCCGTCCGGTTTTCCATGCAAAACGAAAAGTAAGTTAACAATTAGGTTATAGCATCTCATTTAAATTAAATTTGTTTGATTTTATTGCCTGGCACATTTTGTCTGAATAAAACAACATGAAACTTCCCAAAAATATGCATTCATGCGTCAGTGCCATCTATTAGACAGCTTGTCAAAAAAACGTGTACAATTCAATTGTATCTCGTGTGTTCATAAGTCTTGAGACAATTTTTTGACAGACAAAAAAAAAATTGAACTGGCGTATTGATAAAACCTTTTTAAAATTTAAATGTTATCAATTAGAAAAAAAAAAATTATTTGGGTGTTAGTTTTCGGTGAACCAGATATTGAAATATGATCTGACTAAAGGTAATATATTTAGGTATGGCCTAAAGGGCCTACAGTCGAAGAAAAGTCTACTATAGGTAATTTCACGAAAGTTGAGGCCACGCACACAACAACACTGTCATGTAATGACAGCTGGATTTTAAATTACTGTTCTTTTTTCGTACCGATAGCAGGTTCAACAGTGAATTGCAAGGTAGACCAAAAAGTTTGTTTGTTGTGTGTTGCCTTGTGTTTATTTACTCACTCATTCATTTCATTTATTCACTTTTTTTGCAATGAGTACTTCATGTAGCTGTGTGTGTAATCATTCACCTCAACTCTCGTGAAATTACCTATACTTAAACGATCGTTTAAGAAAATTAAGGCTTGCATGATGTCTACAGTTGCTATGGAGACACGATCCTAAAAAGATTTTGTTTACCAACAAAAAATTCTTGAACGTCGAAGAAAAGTTTAATCAACTAAAGCCATTCGTGTCTCTATTGACGAATGGCCCACACGATTGAAGGCCTGTGTTCAGCACAATGGCGACCATTTTGAATAATTTATATTTTCTTTTGTGTAAACACATTAAAGTAAAGAGTGTTCGAGAAAAAAAATATTTTCCACGTCTCAAAACCTCTAAACATACGAGGTACTTAAATATTGTTTACTTAAATAAGGTTTAACTTTCCATAGCGTCATGGAAATGTATTGATTTGACACTAAATTTCAGTTTCGTCACGGCCTTTTGACTTCTCAGAACAAAACACTTACATTTTTAGGGTTCCGTTCCTCTAATGGAAAAAGCGGAACCCTTATAGTATCACTTTGTTGGACGTCTGTCAAGACCCCTTATCTCGGGAACACGTGGAGGTATCGACCAACCATATATGTAGGTACTCAGATGTATGGTCCCATGAAGCAGTGAAAAAGTCAAACTTCTAAGTTAACGTAAAAAAAGATACGGTCGTTTATGCCGCATAAAACGTAAATTTCGACACTCTCAAGGATACCAAAATTCATAGGGGCGTTGCGTTGACAGAACTATGATATTTGGCAAGTAATACCGTATTTTACTACAAATATAGGGAAAAATCTGGAACTCTACATTTTAAATTAAATCATTAAAAGAAAACTTTACTAAAGGAATCAAAATATAGGTATAATCAAAATAATCCTACAAATTTGAACGGAACCCTCGGTGGGCGAGTCAGTAAAATTAAAACTTTTATATTTATTTTAGCTAGTCATAACGGTTTTAATATAAAACAGGTCCATCTTCAGTAGGTACATTATTTGTAATTATTATGACGCCAGACAATTAGTGGGTAAACATTATCCAACTGACGTAACACGACGAGGAAATACTCGGGAATGTTTACTATCATTTTCCAAATTAGCGGTTAATTCTTAATCTATCTGTATCTAACCATATTATAACTCAAGAACGGACGGAAAGATTTTGGGTTTGTCTCCGCCCCGAATAACAGAATAACTATTAAAACATTATAAAACAATACAATATAAAAGGCGAGGCTATTTGTCACTAATATACCAACTTCTTCTTCTTATAGTGCCTCTCCAACTAGTGAAGGTTGACAGTCAGCTCCGCATGTTTTTCTCGGTCTTTGGCGAGGTTAAAAAACTCCGCTGCACTGGTAACTGCGGTCCATTCCCGGATGTTTCGCAGCCATGATTTCTTCCTGCGCCCGACAGCCCGTCTTCATTTAAGTTCATTTTTTAAATAAATAAATATTGTGGGGATAATGTTACACAAATCGACATAGTCCCAAACTAAGCAATGGTTTAGGGTCCGTTGTACGATACTTATTGCTAAGCGACGATTTATGGGTCAAAAGAACGACGCGAGACGAAGTCATGTGACTTGTATCCTTTTTTATCAGACCAATACCACCACTACCATACGTGTATGTATAACTAAGTCCAAAAGAGCCGGCCACTTGAAACGGATGGGAGAAGAGCGGGCTGCAAAGAGAGCGTATATAGGGCGACCGTGTGGAAAACGTCCGGTTGGTCGCCCCAGATACCGCTGGAGTGATGAAGTCCAGAAAGACCTAAGTGCCCTCAAAGTACCCGACTGGCGTGAGGTGGCACAAAATAGGGAACAGTGGCGATCTCTTGTATCTGAGGCCCAGATACTTTTTGGGTCGCTGAGGCACTGTAGTAGTAGTACATAGTAAGTCCAAAAGAGCACAAGTCTTACAATAGAGTTGCGACCTTTTGTATCTAGTTTTTATGTGATTTGTGCTCCTTTTCACTAGACCCATAGATATATTTCAACAGGTTTTCCCAACATTTGCACATAATACAAACTCTGCCCTTGACTCTTCAAGCTTTCTTTGATCTATTCACTCATTTATGCATTTACTAAGTGAACATTTAGATTTCTAGGTAACATTCTGTCACCAAATGTCTGTGGGTCAAAAGTTTTGACCCATAGACAGAGTGTTGTTTGGTCTCAAAACAACACTCTCCGTTATCAAGTAAACATTAGGAACAAAATATTTGAATGTTGCCAGTCCTTCATTAGAAAGTAATATGTGACATTCCGCGGATAAAAGTGCCTAATGGTCGGTATTGAGTTATTCATATATTAATAATGTACAATTGATAACCAACATAGTTAGTAGGTAAAAAGCAAGTTTCAAATTTAAATGTGATGTAGAGAGCTCGGAACAGGTAGTGCCTATTTACCTAAACTTCACGGGAGGACGTAACTAAGAGTGGTTACAACCACCAAAAATAATTATTTATTTTTATTGAACGCGGGATTTCCTGGGATTAATAAGAATACATAATGTACATAAATTCACACTCGGGGTTAAATTATTAATGAAATACAAGATATATTGAGAACTCAAAAATCGACTTCATACGAAATTTCTGCATTAGACAATTGTATTTCATTAATAATCTAAGTGCCGATACAGACGCACTGCGAACTGCATCACAACTGTGCAGTCGGCGTGCAGTTGTGATGCAGTTCCCATACAAATCGTAGGGAGTTGCAGTTGGGCTGCAGTCCGTCTGTATTGGCCCTAACCCTGAGCGTGAATTTATATGGATAATGTATTATTATTAAACCAGGGAAATCCCGGGTTCAATAAAAAGATTTAATTATTTTTGGTGGTTGTAACCACTCTTAGTTACGTCCTCCCGCGAAGTTTAGGTAAATAGGCACTACCTATTCCGAGCTCTGGTGATGTATAAATTTGTATCTTAAAGTTAAATGTATAAGTGTAATTACAATATTTTTGGGTCAAAATTTTAATGTAATATTACATCTAGTTATGTTACTATTAATCTTAAACTGTTTGCTATGCCCTACCAGGGCCCATATGGGCCTGAATGTACTATTATTAAAATCTGTACACCTATGCTTTGCAATAAATGCTATGACTATGACTATGAAATAAAAAAACAACTTCCAACAATGTGTAGTTACGGAGATATAAAATTTTATTTAAAATGAGAATTATATTTACCTACATTAAAGCCAATTTAATGGGTTTGTTTCACTAAATAATAATGTAAAATTTACATTTACATTGTAAACAAATGTTACATCGCACGGTATGTAAAAGGAATCCAAACTTTAACACATTTTTACAAAATGTGTAATATCTCCCAAACTAAAAACCGCCATGGGCCAAAATTCTTTTTATGCCTAAAAAAACGATCCTTTTTAGATTTTAACGCATAATTTCTTACTTGTTAATATGATCTCCAATAATCACATTTTTATAAAAAAAAAACCTGACCGCGGTGCACTTTGAAACTGCATAAAATTACTTTAACGAACTTCATACCCAGTGACACTCGCACCATCAAGACGAATCTAATGATGTATCATTTATCGAAATCGGATGTGTCGTTGAGTAGTTACGAGCGGACATAGGAACGGACATAGGTACATACATACTTACATACAGGTCAAACACATAACGCTCCTTTGGGCTTCGCCGCAGTCGGGTAAAAACACATTATTTCGTAATTCAGAACAGCATACGCTCACCCGAATGATAACTTTTACCGAAATGTGTGGTCTAAGAATATAAAAAAAAACGTTTTTTTTAGAAACGCAGTGGACGCTAAATTTAAGGGCACATGGGGAGTGGTAACGCAGTGGTAATTTGAGTAAGAAATTAGACCTTTTTGTTTGGAATGAATGAATGAATGAATAAATTCATTTCAGACCTTGAGTCCATATGTTAGTACTTACAAGCAAAACTTAAACAACTAATGTTAGTATTACAGTAGATTATGTCAATTTAATTAATTGATTAATACCTACATTCATAATAATTTCAAATAACAATAAATAGGATAATTTCAAATGCAATAATAGGAAGAATAAATTAACAACGGCAATAAAATATTCATAATTAATTAAATCAGGCGTTTATATTTTAAAATGTACGGTTAGGCGGAATTTTATTTGTGTTTAAAGGTCAGCTGGTGACGAAATATATGAAATTTGACACTAATCGTCAGTATTGTGACGACACGACATGTTAACTGCTATTTAAGAGGAAATGTTTAAATAGGAAGCCCATTTATTTATTTGGCTGAGACAGGACTTGGATGCTTATAAAAAGCCCAGAATATCGAGAAAATTCATAATTGACATTGAGGCCTGGTTGAGAACTAAGAGCCTTATCACCAGAGCTCGGAATAGGTAGTGAGTGCCTATTTACCAAAACTTCGCGGGAGGACGTAACTAAGAGTGGTTACAACCACCAAAAATAATTAATTATTTTTATTGAACCCGGGATTTCCCTGGTTTAATAATAATACATTATCAATATAAATTCACGCTCAGGGTTAGATTATCAGGGTTAGGTTAAATTTTGTATGCAGTCGATTTTTGAGTTCTCAATATATCTTGTATTTCATTAATAATTTAACCCCCAGTGTGAATTTATGTACATTATGTATTCTTATTAATCCCAGGAAATCCCGCGTTCAATAAAAATAAATAATTATTTTTAGTGGTTGTAACCACTCTTAGTTACGTCCTCCCGCGAAGATTAGGTAAATAGGTACTAGCTATTCCGAGCTCTGCTTATCACACTTACGATTTGCAAGCGAGCTGCGGGCGAGTTAGAACTTAGAAGAAAAGTTCCATACCAATGTCGCTCGTGGCGTACTCGCTGCGAGTTCGCTACGACTGGTTTTGTATGGAAACTTGCCTGCAACTGGCCCGCAAATCGCAATTGTGATAAGGCCCTAACGTAAAATTACACTAAAAATATTACGAGACATCTGCAATTTTGTAAAAGTCTCTTTCAATTTTAATCTCAAATTTAGGCATAAAAAGAAATTTTGGCCCACTTACCTTCACCCGCGGATTGTCACCTATAGGTTTGCGCCGCCCAGTTTTCCGCATTTCAACGTATAATATGCGCCCATTTTGCGCGCCTAGAAAGTAATATAACTTGTATTCTATAGAAACGATAATTTATTCAAATCAATATTGACGTCACTTTTTCTACTACACGTCATTCACACATTAGACCTGCAATAAACAGATTTCTTAAAAACGTCATCAGTTTCTTTATAACGTCCGTTCTATCGACGACACGTTTAGCTCAGTGGGAGTGCCCCGCCTACGAAGCTAGAGGTCCCAGGTTCAAATCCTGATAAGAGCAAATATTTGTGTGATGAGCACGAATATTTGTTCCTGAGTCATGGATGTTTTCTATTTAAGTATGTATTTACCTATATAAGTATGTTTATCGTCGTCTAGTACCCATAGTACAAGCATTGCTTAGTTTGGGACTAGCTCGATTTGTGTAAGATTGTCCCCCGATATTTATTATTATTATTATTTATAACTATGACCGGCGTTCTCCCGATATTTATTATTATTATTATTTATAACTATGACCGGCGTTCTTCAAATACATGTAGAACAGACTCAGAGAAACCACGAAAGAGCGAGGAGCTAGCAGCTTCCTCGCTGAACGCATCAGCCTCACAATCCAGCGAGGAAATGCTGCCAGCATATTCGGTACCTACCATGCCCTAGGGGCCATTTTTAGATTTATTTTAGTTTGAGTATAATTTAAGTTTATAGTATTTTTTATTTAAATTTAGTATTAGTTACTATATCCACATGTAATAAATAGTACCTACATTTTGAAACAAGTTATGTATATTACTCGGATACTACCAAATTGTACATGAATAATCTATTAACAATTTTAATGTTATCATTATTTTTGAAAATGAAATAAGTTAAGGCGATTGTAATCTCCAAGAAAATAACTCCTTTTAACGATATATATCTATTTATAATCTACTTCCAGATTGGTCTCATTCTTTTTCAACATCCCGTTCTGGTGATGGAAGCCATGAGAAATTATGGGAACTCCTTAATTAATATAGACACATGTATTGCTTGGGCCTATGTCCAGTGCTCAAATGAGCGTCTCCAGGATATCGTGTTTGACTGTCCTTACTAAATGTTTTGAATATGAGCCCACTAACATAGTAATAAGTATTACTAACATATTATATGGAAGTATAATTATATGAAAATATATCAATTTATATTCTCGTATATCTTAATTTTCTTAGCTTAGATCTTTCATAATACATAGGTATATAAAAAGTAAAATACAAAATGCAAATACAAAATATAAGCACATTATAAAAAACCTAACCTATGGCGCCGGCCGCGGGGCGGGGCTCAAGCTACCGGTAGTTAGGGCTGCAGAGAGAGTAATCTCCTGACAATGCGCGCCGTGTCCACAAGTACCACCCTTATTATTGTTATGTTTGTCTGTCTTACCCGTACACGGGACAATGGTGTCCCGGACATTTGGGAGGCATGCGCGGAGCTGCAGCCGACGCGTAGAAGCCCTTTCGACAATTTAATGAAAGGCAAAGTGTACACTCAAATACTAAGACGCATTTTCGGAGCTCTGATGGAAGATGAGAGATGGAGTACGCGTTATAACCACGAGCTATACCAAATGTACGATGACCCAAGCGTTATAAGAGTCATAAAGATCGGACGCCGGCGATGGGCAGGTCATGTGCTGCGAATGGACGAGGCCAGAGTACCCAAACGCCTTCTAGAAAGCCGGCCGGAGGGCCGCAGGAGTAGAGGCAGGCCCAAGCTCAGATGGTTGGACGGCGTGGAACAGGACACCAGTATATTAGGGGTGGAAAGTTGGAAAGGAAAGCCAGGAATAGAACGGACTGGAAGGATTTGCTGGACCAGGCTAAGGCCCAGCCGCGGCTGTAATGCTTCAAATGATGATGAAAGTGTGCACCCAGCGGATGATATCTCTGTCCGTGTTATGGGACTCACACAGAGACTGCGTCCGCTAGATGCAACGACTATTGTGCATTGATAGGATCTAAATCTGCTGGGCTATGATGGTGGAAATACAGACAGGAAACTGGGCTATTGATTGAGACATGACGGCGTGTATCAGGTAAAAGTGTCTCACGGCTACGATGACACTGACAGACGGTCCCTTAGCCCCTGTTAAAAATAGCGACATTATAAAATGGCCTAGGGGCAACACCGGTGCGGGGGCTGCAGGGTGTCGAGAGGTTTGCTACGCTTTCTCCGAGGATACCTACTCGCGGCGTTATTATTATTATTATTAAAGCAATTTTAGTATTTTTATAGTGACTCGTGTATTTGTTTCTAAATCCACCTCTGAATGATGATCACATTTATGAAGAGTTGAGGAACCTCCCCAATTATTATAGTCATGTATGCCACTTCCAATATTTTTATAGTATGTGAATTTGCCAATGTGATGTAATGTTTGAAGTCGAATTTTTTAATCTGCTTCAAAGTGTGACAAGACGATATATTTTACTTTAATTTAGGATGATCAAAATACTACACTCCATGTCCTTGTTATTCAGTTGGTGCAACTTTCCAGTTTCAATGTGACTTTCAAAGTAAAATAAGTTATTTGAATTGGCTGTAAATACGTACAGATATGCTAATTTAATTCACATTGTCTATGTACGTCAGAATACTGTTGTTAACCTACCAATTAATTGCTGAATGCAGCTCCTAACCTTTATTGTCTCGTCCTCTATATCAAAGTATAAAGACAACCAAGTAGTACGACTTCGGCCGTTGAGGAGCGCGCGACACGTATTTACACAGACGCACGACGCGCGTCTGTGTGAGTGAACGCCATACTGTGGCAGTCGCGCGCAGTCGCAAATGCTTGCCTGTGGTGCGTCCGTACACGGCGCGCACACATGCGCACTCCCGATGTACCTTTTGTTCGGAGAAAAACTACCGTATACCGTGTCTATATGGTCTAAACAAATCAATGTACTTTCAAAGATTATATGGACGTAGTTATGCAATAACGTTCCAATCCACATGCAAAATATTTTGGACTTTGTTGATACTTTGTTTTGTGGATTGGAACGTTATTGCATAACTACGTCCATATGCCCAAGTAGGTTCAACATTAAACCGCACAACTCTGTTATATAATTAGGGTGCGTTTCCACTGGAGAGCATCGCACAATTTTCACTGACGCCATGACGATTCCACCGCGCGACTACTAATACAAGAAAACCGGGTAGGTATATTCTTCCCGAAATGTCACATGATGATGACTCATTAATATTGTCATTGATAAAGAACGTCCATAATTTAAGATTTAATGTACCACCGATAATCAATTATAAAATAGATTATTGTTTGTTTTTTACATTTTAATTGTTTATTCGGATAAAAAGAAAACTATTTTTCTGCCCTCCGGCCGGCAAGCGTCACCTTGCCGATTTCAAGATGCCGCTTTCTGGCTCCGTCGAACAGAAAAATAGTATTCAAACCTTGGCCAGTAAATAAGAAAGCCTCAGATCACATGTTTTAAGTCTTTAATTCCATGAGATCTGAGGCATTTCTTACTCCACTGGCCTCGGTATGTAATGTACTATAATGTTACTAGCTCAATATTCCTTTTCTTTAGAAGCAAATAACAGAAGAAACGTATTTTACTTGGATAATTTATTTTTAGCTTGTGAAGTCAGCCAGCATGTCTGAGGTCAAGAAGTCAATAATGTTAGTCTCGGGAAGAACATACCTGGATTTTTTATACCATGCTAGCACCAAATTTCGCCCTTCCAGAAGGGCTCCAGGAAGCCAGTGACCAGAAAGAGCACGCGTTTTGCGATAGAGGGGGACGATCAGATGCGGTGCGTTCCGTCCGATGGCCGGACCCAAACGTCAATTTTGTTGGAAGAGAAACTTCTGTACATAGTACTATTACTTATACTATTATTGCTGAGGCACTGTTATCTATCACTGTCGCGGAGTGGAAATTTCAAGCGCCGTGATTAGTGTGGAAACGTACCCTAACCACAGGCAGGGGAGACCTCTGCTCTGTGGCACATAAAACAATACAACAATTAAAACTATCATACCTACAGTAATGTATAGAACCTAATTTATGGCAAATTTAATACAGTTAATTTGTGCTGAAGCAACTTTTCCAATATTTCCATGGGTTTCCTATATAAAAGCAAGTCTGTATAAAGCGCCATTTTAATGACAATTCTGACGTTAGCTTACCCCCCGGACCCAGGAATTTTGGTGCCTTTAACTTAACAGCCTAAGGAAACTCTGTACTTATATTCAAAACTACATCAATTTTTTGGTCTGATTGAATTACCACCAATTAAGGAATTGGTGGTAATTTTCTCATTTTAAATTGTTATTAAGTATATTACACCTTATAATAGTTACCAAATAAATCTTTAAATAATAACAGCATTGCATAAACAACTTCATGAAATTCATGTTCACGACAAAGGTGCGTCAGAAATAGTAACTTACCTACCATTTTAAAAATATAAAACGCACGCATATGGGATTTTCCGCCTATAACAATATCCAATTGTATTAACAATGTAAGGTGAAATCCCTTCCAGGGTCTTATATTTACCTAAGTCTCAAGTTGCATGATCATCATTAATCATCATCATCAAAAGACACTCCTCATCCACTGCTGAACATATGCCTCCCCCAAAGACGGCATCAGTATGAAACAGGTTCCCCATAGGGATTGCAATCTGCCGGACCGGATCCGGTGGTTTTTTTGGTTGCTACCGGATCCAGTAAAAATCACCGGATCCGGTAAAGCAAAATAAACCAATACTATTTGTTTCCTACGGTCATTCTTTCAGACTAAATAATCATTGATTAATTCAGCAATAACAAGATATATAATAGTACATTACACATCTAGGGTGGTAAAACAAAGAAAGGCCGAGATCGCAGATGTTTGTGGCCCGAGCTGCAAGCGAGGGACGTAAATATGCGATCGAGGGCTTTCTTTATTACCTCCCGTGTTGTGTACATCATTTTATGTCTAAACTTGGCCAGAAAGCGGCTTTTTCCGTACGCGTAGCGTGCGGATAAAGCCACTTTGTGGCCAGTAGGCTTATGATGCTACGCTTTGTCACGCGATAAATAAATGCTTCCGTCACTCGCACACACGTATACACCGTGGGCCCGTACAACCCGACCAACTTTAACCACGTATTCCTGATGGTATTACAAGTAAATAATGTTATATCAACATAGGTTAAACGTTATATCAACATAGGTCGAATTTTGTCATTTTACATTAATAGTCTTATGGAACAAAACAAATCAACAAATTCAGTCCCTCGTTATAAACATGTCCTTGCTGGAGGAAAAGTTATTAAAAAGGAAAAAAAAGCTAAAATGGAAAGGAAAGGTCAATATTTTGGCTTTGTAATCGCTTACCATCTAATACTGCGAAGGTTAATTGCTGTTTAGTTAAAGGATTTAAAAAAATCAGTAAAAGTATCTTAGTCACATTTATTAGGGCTTGTTACACACTTGGGAGTTTTTATTTTAAAAATTATGAATATCTCGGAAATTAAGCGTTATTCGACTATACGTCACATAACTTTTTTTACTTCTAATAGTTGTTAGAATCTATGGTTAAAGTTGGTCGGGTTATACGGGCCCACGGTGTATTGTCAGAACGTGACGGATGCTGTATCATTTATTTATCAATAAAAACGAAAAACAATATCTATTTGTGACTGCATTAAACTACCTACTTATGTAAAGTGTTGAATTTGATTAATGGGTACTTGATATTCTCGAAACAAAGTTTACGATAATCTACAATCTACGTATAAATACTTAATATGTGATTGGGATATTTGACCGAGTAAGCGAAGCGAACGAGACACTTCGTTCGCTCTCTCTTCGCTCGCTCTGCTTCAGCTGAGGCAAAAATGTTTGCGATTGTTCGGCCGGTGGACGTTCGTTTTTCTTCTCCAGGGCCTCGTTTCACGAAGCTACATATTACAATTTTACAAGTCTACACTTGCAACATTGGTCAAATACAGCAACGCCATTGGTTGATTTGGCCAATGTTGCTATTGCTACTTTAGACTTGTAGAATTGTAACTTGTAGCTTCGTGAAACGGGGTCCTGTTTTCCTCTATAGGCCGCATTTCTCAACCGATTATCGTTATTGTTTTTGGACAAGTTCCATAAATATTATATAGATTTTTTTTGTTTCGAGGCTTTCAAGTATCAATTAATCAAATTCAACACTTAACTAATTGTACTGGTTAGTAACTAGTTTAATCACAGTAACAAATACACATTGTTTTTGGTTATAAATCTTTATAAGTTTTCTTATTGCTGAATGAATCAATGAGTATTTAGTCTGAAAGAATGACCGTATGAAGCAAATAGTAGCTATTAATTTGTTTTGCTTTACCGGATCCGGCCCGGCCGGATCCGGCCGGATTGGCTATAAAATCCGGCCGGATGCGACCGGATTGAAAATCGGTCCGGTTTGCAATCCCTAGTTCCCCATTTTCGACCATTCTCAATATCCGATATAAAATAAAATGAAATAAAAAAACCTTTATTCAACTACTACAAACTCTCCTTAAGTTGGTAAATAACTATTTTTGAATACACTTTCTTACAGTAAGGCGTAGTAGGCGACCCTATGCCTGTAGGCCTCCCCCATTTCCTTCCACAGTTTCCTTTTTTCTAGCCATTTGCATCCAATCTGGCCCTATTCATTTTAAGAAGATGTCACACCATCCTTTCCTCTGGCGTCCTCTTTTCTTTTATGATCTCTAGGTATCCACTCGGTTACCTTTTTGGTCCATCTGGTCTGGTCCATCCGACAGATATACCCGGCTCAATTCCATTCTCTCAGTTCCTTTACTCTTTTCGCTGTCGCTTATTCTGGTCCAATATACGATCTAAATAAAAATAAAGAGCAAAGAAAAAACTAAGCCCATTGGAAACCATCTGGTGGCAAATAATGAAATAAAAATAACTTTCGATACGCGAATAGCTACACGTATAGTATGTCGATGGCAATATTGATAAGAAGGGTATCAGTAGTTCAACATACTACAGACGAAATATTTTCATTGGGTGACAAGATAACTACTCATAGCAGCGTATACAAATAAGTGAGTAGTTTATTGGTCTTGCAAACGTTCCAGGAATCATTAAATAAATAATTACTTATCAAATACTGGGTGGCTGGGTGGGTGGATTGAGCAGGGTATTTGACGATAGTAAAATAAATTAATTAACGCTAACTATTAGCGAGCGGTGGACTGTATCGTGAGAGAGATGATGGAAACAAGTATTTTACGATTCAAAGCGATTTAGCATCTGTATACTGTGTATATGTCGCAGCCAATTAAGTTAATCAGCCATTTGGTTTGTCACTAAATTATGACCCACCAGCAGGTCGACGAAGCCCCGCTGCGCGGGGCTTCTATTTCTGCTCTGAGGGACACAAGCTAACTAACAAACCTAACCTAAAATTTAAATGAAAAGGCTAGGCAGTTAACTAAATGGCTAATTAAGCTAGTCGGCGACATATACGTCTCTCGGTAAAAAAAAACACTGTGTACGATTATTTCCTTATAGCATTTTATTATAGTCGTTTCATGTAATAATGTCACAATTGTTGTAATGAGTTTCTTCCGGCGCTTCTTCTCACCTGAAGGTCAGTTGCCGAAGCGCCAAAAGAAAAGATTAGACATGTAAAAAAAGCTTACTTGCAGAAATAAATGAGTTTGACTTTGACTACAATATTACGTGACGTGTATCCAGTACTCCCTACTATAACGGTACTCAATTGCGTGACTTATGCGTAAAACACAAAGGACTAACTCAAAAACGGTGTTTACCGACCGCAGCCCCATGACGTGACACCGCAATGACGTTGTCCCTTTGCGCGCAACTTCGAGTGTCAAGAGTCACTTTTGTGACGTCACGCGTACACTAATGCGTACTCTGATTTTTAAATCATCATCATCATTACCTCGGGACGTCCACTATTGAACATGCGTATCCTGCGAACATGATTGCGGTGGCGGCCGAAGGGGTTCGGACATGCGCCTTTCAAGCAGAGGTCGTGGTTTCCAATTCTGGCTCGGACCAATAAGTTTTTCGGAACTTATGTACGAAATATTATTTACCATTAGCTTTTCGGTGAAGGAAAAACATCGTGAGGTAGCCTGCATACATCCGCGAAGAAATTCAAAAGTGTATGTGAAGTCCCCAATCCGCAGTGGGCTAGCGTGGGGACTACAGCCCATTCGCTCCCGTCTATGAGAGTAGGCTTGTGCCCAGCAGTGGGACGTTTATAGGCTGATGATGTATTGTATGTATGTATGTAAACACTTTATCCCACTATAATATTATAAATGCGAAAGTTTGTGAAGATGTTTGGATGTTTGTTACCTAATAACGGGATAGCAACTGGATGGATCATGCTGAAATTTGGCATGCAAGTAGACCAAGTCCTGGATTGAAACATAGGATACTTTATATCCCGGTAAAGAGTTCCTTTGGGACAATAACGGGACCAACGCGGGCGAAGCCGCGGGAAAATGCTAATTGCACATAAAATCATACAGAAACAGTGCAAAGAACAATGGCTATGTACAAAGGCGAACTTATCCCTGTAAAGGATCTCTTCCAACTAACATTTGTATTCGTGAGGTGCGAGGGTGAGGAACGCGACAAAGCTCGACTAGAGTCCGAAAAGGTCATTGGGCATTTTGTTCGGTTCGGACAAATGACCCACGGCGTACACAAACGAATTAGGGCTAAGTATGTAGGTAAATGTATCTGCTAGAGTCTGTGCGGAAAGAGAATAGGATTTAGATTTGGGGGCGCTGTAATGCTTTTGTACCGTAGAAAAAAAGATTTGCAGTACCTATTTGCCATACTGGTTAGGTTAGTTCAGTTTTTCGCCACGCCTATTCTCTTTCCGCACAGACTCTACGCAGGGTATGAGTCGCAATCTTGTAAACCATGGGAATATTATGACAAAAATAAAAATCATTTCTTATCATTATAGCATTTTTGCAATGAACACCATATGATGACTATCATAATAGTTCTGACTTAATTCATTGCAACAATTCAACAGTATGTGTACGATGTAGTGCACTACATCGTACACATACTGTTGAATAACTTTTTTTCTGCCGGTTGATACATAAAAAAAATACATATTTAGAAAAGTGAGATTAAATACCTACCTACTCTATTTTAAAACTAATTTGGTCTCTGTACGCGAAATTTTGGAAAGCGGGTCAAAAATGCCCATTGACCTTTGTCTTTGAAGCGGAGGTGTTGCCATGTTCCGCTCTGCAAAGTTATCGTAGTCGCACTCAGTCACCTTTACGTTAAGTTATATGCCTATAGGTATGTATGGTATATATGCTATGTATGACTTCATACATAGCAATATATACCCATTGGATATGGGGCTTCGCCAAAGGAATGGATCCATAGAACAAATTGTATTGTTAAGGAACAAGAAAACAATGTCTTTAGGTACGAGTAATAGTTGATTTTTCATAATATTTTAATTGCAGGGCGCAGGCTTAACCATAATGTGAACGCCAAGATGCCTTAAATGACATAAATAATACCTAACAAAAGACATGTAATGCACAGTTGTCAGCAATATCTACACAATAATGTAATAGGATCATTAACAAATTGAATGCTCCAATGGTTAGAGGGAATAGATTAGTTTTACTCCAACTTATTATAAAATTACGCCGGTTCTTCCCGGGATATTTTTCCGAACCGATACCATTCTTAGGTATATTTTACTAAACCTAAACTGTAAAATACTCACTTGATGTAGTAAGTCTATTCTGGTCTTTTTGTTTGGAATAAATAATTATCTATGAAAAGGTACATTATTAGCTTGTAAATTAAATAATAAAAAACTTTGACTTCTAAGACACTATTCAAGACACGCTTCAAATGGGGGTCAATTAATTCAACTATACAGGATGTACACTGAATGAAACACAGCTTATTATGTTTAACAGTATGTTATACGCCAAGGACGGAAAAATAAAGCATTTCTCAGATCGCAGGTGTTTGTAAATTATCAATATGTGATCTGCTTTCTTTATTACTATTCATGGTCTGTAAACAATTACGTCTTTCCCTAGCTAAGAAGTGGCATTTACTCTGAGTGAAGGACAGAAAAAGGCCACTTATGTCATTATGTCACCTAAGCCAATTCTCACGCCCGATGTGACGTTTAATGACTCGTTTTTCTTTGGGATTTCTGATCATAACCTAGTAATAGCAGCCAAGTATTCTGTTGTAACCACAAAAGGTTTTGTACTTAGAACTCATTATCATAATTGCTGTGTTGAGTGACGATAATCACTACCAGGTAAGCAATTTTATCACCAACAACAACAACAACACAACTGATCACAATCTCACGGTGTTATTTTAATTGTAACTGACACAAAAATCATTAACATCAGTGCATGAAATAAGGGTTCTGATGAATAGATTTAAAATTAAATGTCCGAATTATACAGGGTGCAAGGGAATGCGCTTATTGTAACACAAATTGAAACGGTAGTTTTAAAACATTATTCTAAACTGAAATTCAGTGAGTTTAGTTCCGAAAATTATGGGTAGGTATTAATCGTGTATGCCATTATCGAGTGTAGTTCATTAAAGTATCAGAAACAGCCTTGTATTAAGCGTTTATTGCGATTAAAAGATACTTAATATAACCGACACGGTATTTTTTTTACAATTCTACGTAATGTTGACATTATAAGGACCGTAGGTCCGGCAAGCTCAACATATTTACATCCAACACCAACAACGCACTATTAGAAAAAACCCAATGTCAGACAAAAGCTATTTACTAATTATTTGATCATTAGAATATCGGTCAAAATATAGTGACGTCGCGTTAGGTTATGACCCGCGCGACGCAAGCGCCGCATTCTTATATAAGCGCGCGCGCCGAGCCCACTTCAAACCAACTCTAACTCTCGTTGAGCACGCACCAGTGAAGTGAACAAACAGTGCATAAGCTCATCCACTTGTGTTACAAAGTGCTGTGATCATGTTTACCAATCCGTTCGAAAGGAAGCATTCAGCGTTGAGGCAGGCGCTGGACCGCTTTATCGGGAAGGAAGCCAAGCTCAGCTTCCGTAAGAAGAAGGATCTGAGGAAGATAGGGTCGACTGTGTCGGGAAGCACTTCGTCGGTCGCTTCGTCGACTACATCCGACTTTGCATCCCGTTTCGCGATGCAGAGGTGAAGGAGGGAGACTGAAATGGGACAACGGATTATTTTGGAGATGCTGTTATTATGAACAGGTTGGTTTCAGCTACAGATAACTTTAAAACATAAGTTCACACTTCTTCTCAGTGTCCAGTTTCCAGTCAACAATATTTGTTGCACTTGTTACTAAATTCAACAAACTGTTTAATCTATAGCAGTATTTTGGCTCATGATGAATTTACACTCAATATAGACGAATTCAAAGTCTTACATTAGAAATACTCTCGCTCACCAAAATAAAATTACCAAATTGCACTTAAAGTTTAAAAGCAATATAAATTTAAATTGTTTTGTCCAAATGAATTAGCATTTTTTTAATTGCCAGAATAAAGTCTGCATTCGTAACTTCTCTAAAAGCAATGTGAAGTTTTTTGTATTACAATAAAGTCACTGTTTAATTTTGCATTAAATATTCTAAGGTACAGAAAGTAAATTAAATTCCCAAGTTATTCCTTTCAAGAATCTAACAAGAGTAGAGACTGCAATATCACAAGAAAAGGGAGGAATTTTATATCAAATTCAAGTACATAGATACATATAAAAAAACGCTACAATATTTATTGTACTTGTACGTACGCTAGTGTGATAAAAAATAAAGAACCTCTTCGAACATAATTATTACTTTAATCACTATGTTCAGACTTTAGACATACGCCGGGTGAGAATACGTTTGTGCCATATCCATTCGATTTGTATGGAAGTGGCTGGATATGGCACCAACACATTCTCACCTGGCGAAAAACGTTTTTCTGGCACAGATTAACAAATACCTAAGCACCCTACCTACGTCATATCGTAAATAACATGCGAATGGACATTAAAACTCGAAGCTAACGTTTTTTTTTTCTTGTTACAGTGGATGGGACCAGTCTCTTGACGTCACTGCGCCGGCGCAGCGTCTAACGGTCAACCACCGAACGAGGATGTGTTTATTGTAATAAATCTGATTTACGGACTTTGCCTGTTTTACTTTATTATTATTACCCACTAAACCAGTGGTGGGCAAAGTACGACCCGCGGGCGATCTCCGGGCCGCGGGAGGGTTTAATCCGGCCCGCCGGCGGTCCTTCGAAATAAGTAGTACATATGGCCCCTGATAAAACAAAATTAATTTTTGCAATAGTTCTGGCCCTCCTCTGAAATTTCTTATATTTTCTGGCCCGCCATGAAAAAACTTTGCCCACCACTGCACTAAACCATTCAGGACACATCATCATCAGTAATCAGTATATATCCGTCCCACTGCTGGGCACTGGTCCACTCATGTGGGAATGGGTTATTCTTAAGAAATATGTCTGCGACTTATTCCTCTATCTCCATCCATTTAGTATGAAAAAGGGCCAGAGGAATAAGGTGTCTGCAGACATATTTCTGAAGAATAACCCATTCCCACACTAGCCCAATGTTGATTAGGGACTTCACATACACCTTTGAATTTCTTTGCGGATATTATGCCGGTTTCCTCAAGATGTTTTTCCTTCGACGAAAAGCTACTCTACCACTATGGTACATTACATATCTAATAATATTAAGTACACATCATTTTTGAAATTTGCAATGTTCTCCGGCAAGAAAGAACCTTTCCGCATGTCAATAAGGACCATTTTTGATTGCGTCTTCATAAATTTATGCGCTACAATATGGATTTTTTAAAAAGGGTGTCATAAATTTTCAAAAACGTACGCATTGGTCTGCTTCTAGTATTGCAAATGTCTATAAGCGGCGGTGACCACTTCCCATCGGGTGGGCCGTCTGCCTGTTTGGCACTCTAAAGCAATTTTTTTTTGCTGATTGTAAGAAGTTTCTGAACTTAGGAAAAAGGTACTTATTACTGCCTTGAGAGAAGCATTGTTCTAGGCCAAGTTGAAGGCCGACGCGCCAGAGGACGGCTCTCGATAAGGTGGTCTGACATAAGAAATGCTTGGGGTACCATGCAGACGACAGCCCTTATGGCCCTTGACCGCGTTATGTGGGGGGATAAGCGGTGTCACTCCCATCCCTCTGAGCTAAACGTGTCAACATAAACGCATGTACGTGTGTTATAGGTACAGTCGAGTTCATTTACATCTACACACGGGAACAAAAATATCTGAACACGACCCTATTGTCAGGAGCATAAAAGCATGTTCAGATATTTTTATACTCTTATATGTGTAGATGTAAATGAACTCGACTGTACAATTTAAATTTGCGGGACAACAGAAATATCATAAAACACTTAATTACGTCACAAAAAGGTAACCAAAAGATAACCGCGCAAAGGCAACCGATAATCACTTAATGATATAATTTATATCAGATGGCAACAATTTACCGAATATAATCTCACTTTGATAAACTGAACAACATTAATCTCTACAGTGCCTTTATTGTTCGCGTGTCGTTTTTGCATTTGAATGAAATCAACCTCTATTGTAACGGACAATATTACCAATATCGCGATCTCTCTTTCGCAAATACTTCAACTTTCTTGTAAAAGCAAGACAATAAGAGTCGAGACGTGAAACGAAGAGAGAATCTTGAAGAATAACCCCCGTTCTAAATTTAAATTGTACAATTTATATAAGCTTTAAGCTACAAAGCAAATTTATAGTCTAAGATACGGCCTAACATCGACATTCCTTCATCCTTTTTCCTTATGTAAACATGGCTTATATCGCTGCCTGCTTTATTCCTAATTGGAATAGCATAACTCAGGTTTAAATAAAACCTCAAAATCCGACAACCCTAAATCAGCCAACTTTGGCATAGGCAACTCTATTTGTCGACTTGTGTTTGCTATAAAAGTACCTTTCCACACACATTGGGTTGAGAATAAGTCGAGTTAAAAATTGAAAAAATTACATTTTGTATGGGAAAGATCCAGTTCACCCAACCGTGCCAGGATAAAGAGATGCAACCCTAGCGGATTACAAGCTATTATTTAGTTTCAACTGTACCGGTGTCTATATATCTCTCTGTAATCAAATAATACAAGTTAATATTGACCCACTTCCCGGTTTCCGATGGAGCTTAAATTTTACATGTACGAAATTTGTTTCATGACGAAAAAAGGTGAGGGATGGTCGTCATTAGGCGGCATCTAGTACTAAAACCAGATTGAGCATAAGATTATAGGTATAACAATGAAGGGTTTGGTTTGAAATACGACGTCTAAACAGAACAATGATGTGCGAATTCAATAACAAGAAACGAATGCACTTAGACTGCAAGAAAAGCTATAAATATCAAGTGGAAATATAATGGAATTTCCTAAATATGTAGTTACCTAAATAGGAACATTTAATTTGCCGTGCTAAAGTCCAGTAAGCAAGTTAATCCGTTTCTCATTGAACTCAATACAATGATTCTACAATTTAATTTAATACCTACCTCTACAATTATTCCACTAAGATTATAAACGTCAAATTTTATGAAGATGTTTGGCTATTTTGGAGGTTTCGATGTTCGGATGCTTGTATACCGGGGAATTTAAGTATGGCAGTACCGGGAATTCCCGGTGATGCCATACTAAAATATCCCGGTATTGCACGCCCTATACGCGACCACCGTGCACCGTGACTTTTCGCTGATCGGTCAAAGTGAGCGACGGACCAGCGGAAGTGGTTGAACGGGCTTTCCTTATGTAGAGTGTGTGATCGAACTAAATAATATTCCCCGTACCAATGCACAGTCTAAGGAACCTACAGTAGGCCAACGGAGTCGTTTAGACAGAGCTATCCGGCCGTGGGAAAACATCGTTATCGTATCGACATAAAATCTTTAAAACTGGTCTTTTCATAATTTCTCAATGACGTATTTTGGGTTGTCACATTATCAGCATATGTACGTCCCACTGGTGGGCCTGGGCCTGCTCTCATAGACGAGAGTGCATGGGCTGTATCGTACTTTTAGGTATTTAAAAAAAGGTAAACAAAAAACCCCGTGACTCGGGTCGTTCAGCCAATGGTATTGTGTCACAGATACAAAACGTTGCTTTGATTGCCTGAACGACTCGTGTTTTTTTTTACCTTTTTTTTAAATACCTAAAAGTACAGACTTATAGTTTCCACGCTGGCCCAGTGAGGATTGGAAATTGGGAACTACACATTTGAATCACTTTGCGGATGTATGCAGGTTTTTCCTTCAACTTTAGAAATGCGTCTAGTCTAAATCGATTGTTATAATAGTTAAGTAATTACGATTAATGATAACTAACTAAAATAAGGTAACTTATTTCGAGTTCAGATTTTTATTTTTACCGATTTACTACGATTTAAGACGCCGTCATCCGTGTTATGGAATCTACTCTGCCTGTCTTAACCCACCTTTACGGGCCTGTGAGCCACCTTTTTATATGCATACCTACGGCTTATATGACCTATCTAGTCCATTTAAGCCTAGTGGTTATTATGTCTCTACTCACAGTAGTTTTCAACGAGCATTCCATGCCCTATGCCAGGGCAGTTCTTACTGCACTCGTAAAAGGCAAGATTGAATAACAAACTCAGCCGTTTATTGACTCGTGGTGCTCACGCGCAGCATTGTAAACAGTTGTAACTTGTAACGCAATATAATTTGTTTACCTTTGTAACCGCGGATGTATTCATCTAATTATAGAATGCAATACACATTTCCTGCTACGAAGAAGGAAACTGCACTTGGGTTGATCTCAAACTTATGGTATTATGCCTACAGTTTACAATAAGAAACGTGTGTCTATTGTGAGTAATAGATAAGATAGATACATATACACAAGAAGGTTATTCGTTTACTTTAACACACACATAATACTCCACAAATATAAAGAAAAAGCAATAATATGAGCAATAAAACAGGAGATTTTTATAAAACAACGGCAAAAACCACAAATCAAATTCGGGTGCTGCGTGAAGAAGAAAAGATACACTCCGAGCCAGGTACTGGTTTTCTGCTGTTAGATACATGTTATGCCTAAATTTTGTTTAAAAATAAAACGAATAATAAATAGAATTTTGCATATCTATTAAACAATTAGTTCTTTTTCAGATAGCTGTAGACTAGGACATTCAACCCATTTATTATTTATTCGTGTTACTTGCATATCGAGTCAAGGGCCCCATTTATACGAGCATTGTTCGTAATAGTCAATAAACAATTGATGAAATGGTAACAAATTAATTGAGCACCCGAGTCATTTCGTGAACTGTTGATAACTGCGTACATTGGCATTCATTCAACCTTGACTATAAATCAAGAAGTAGATAAAACTAATAACGTACCAGGGAGACTAAAATTAGTTTGTTGACTTAACCACTGTCTATACCTAACGCTGATAACAAGACACATACCTACCTATTTAACTCTGTCAAACAAACAAGTAGTCCAATTTCGGCCGTTTACGAGCGCGCGACTTGTATTCACACAGACGCGCGATAGCACGTCTGTGTAAGTGCGATCCATACTGGAGCATTCTTACGCATTCTTAAAACTTTGCTTGTAGTGCGTTCGTACACGGCGCGCACACATTCAAGCGCGCGATGTACCTTTTGTAGGAAGAAAAATTACTGCTAATATACTCTGACTCTGTCTGTAACGTAATCAATAGTCATTATTTGCTTCTATTTTATTTGATTGCGGGCTTTGCTGTTAATATTTATGTTTCGTTTTTATATATGTATGTATTTTATGTATTGTATATGTAGGTTTATGTATTTATTTATATATGTATGTGTGTCACTTCCCCTATATTTAGTTATTTGTGTTCATTCTTCGTGTTTTGCATCGTTTATTCCTCACCACCTACTCATTTATTTTGTTAATTTTACATCAACTCCGCTACCCAAAGGTTGTCTGGAAGAGATCGCTCTTTAGCGATAAGACCGCCTATTGTTTACCACTGTTTTTTTGTATGCGTTTACACTGTAATTTTTTTTTTTTTGGTGTGCAATAAAGTATGATTGTATTGTATTGTAATCACATACTTAGAGTGCAGTCATTTTCAACTACCGCCGGTAAACGAGGGATATTATAAGGTTGACAGTGTATCCATCCATCTGTGTAGGCACTGTGGCTTTGTGTGTTTGTTTGTCATGTCGTAGCTCCCAAACGGTAAACCGATTTAGATTTTTAATTTTATTTTATGCCACACCTGGCCATAAGGTAGCTTAGTGAATGGAGATGGTGGAACAGGCCATGGCGTAGATGCGGTAAGGGGTAATTACCGTAAGGTCGGGGTACTTTCGCCCTGGGGGGTAACTTTGACCAATAGGGATTAACTCAATTCAGGTTTTATTATTGCATTTAAATTACGGCACATTGCCATGTGGTTGGTTTTAGCTGACCGTTCATGTTTTTATGTTTATTATCAGACGTTATAGATCTGAGATTATGTAAGTTGTAAGGTGGGCAAAGTTACCCTATATTTGGCCAAAGTACCCCGACCTTACGGTACACAAAAGATCCCATTGGGTCGAAGTGTATCCGCAAGGACCCCTGTTACCAAGATAAGAAGAAGAAGCTTAGTGAGCTAGACATAAAATGAAGTACACAACACGGGAGATAATAAAGAAACCCCTTGATCGCACATTTACGTCCCTCGCTTGCAGCTCGGGCCGTAAACATCTGCGATCTCAGCCTTTCTTTATATTACCACCCTAGTTGTGTAATGTACTATTAAAGGTGATTTATTCGGGCGTGTTCTTGTTTAGGTTTCATTAAAATCGGCTCACCCGTTTATGAGATACTAGCATTTACCCGCGGCTTCGCCCGCGTTGTTTCCGTTACCGTCCCAAAGGAACTCTTTATCGGGATATAAAGTATATAAAGTGTATGGTCTATTTGCATGACAAATTGCAGCTCAATCCATCGACATTAAGTAGTTGTTATCCCGTTATTTTGTAACAAATTTCAAATATCCAACCAAACATCTAAACATCCAAACATCTTCACAAACCTTCACATTTATAATATTAGGGTGATTCTAATTTGTAATTAAAAGGTCGGAGATGCAATGATATTGTACAAACTGGATTTAGTACAATATTCATAGTATTTGTACTCGGCTTTTGACAATATTATTCTAGTCCCCAATTTGACGAAAAATGTTAAAATCCAGAGTTCACAAATATAAAGGTTAAGTGCTGAACTCAGATAATTAATAAACTCCCCAGACATTAAACTTAGCCAGTGAAAATAACATTTTAACTTTATTACACTAGGCAGCGGTCTTTAGAGACATATCAGCTTCCATTTTTAACGGCAACCTCAGATTTCAGCTATCATATACCATATCCACGCTCCAGACGCCGTCCCAAACGTATTAGGATTATCATCGTTCAGTGATCCCGTAGAATTAACCTGAAGCGTCCAATAGGGCCGTCAGACCTCAATCAAATGATAAGAGGACCTATACGACCCGTGGACCTTGGCCGATTAGGCTGACGCGCGTGCCTAATCGCTTGGAGGGTCTCAGTACTCTAGGTAATCATTTGATACTTGTTTTTAGGGGTCTCCCTAACGGCCCGGCTACAATATCGGCGGCGAGCGGCAACGGCCAGCGGCGGCCAAAGGTGGGAGTGAGAGACCGTGCTCCGACCTTTCGCTCCCACCTACGGTTGGCAACAACCCCGGTGTACGGGGTAAAAATCCACCAATGCTGGGCTGCGCTGAACGAGGCTAGGCACGTTGATTGGTAGATTTTCGCACTCCGCTACCGCACAGCTATGGTGTAGGTACGTATTCTATATTCAGCCTCACTGAGCATTATGACTCTAATACTAAGTAGAGGCTGCATGTTTTAAGGTTACATTCAAGGCCGAGTCACACCGGCTGCCTACACGTCAGCGTCACGCACGCTCAAAGTCAAGGAGCTGCAGCGTACAGTGCGTGCACACGCAGCCGGTGTGGCTCGGCCTTTATATACATTACGCAATTACTCTTAGGTCCAGGATCTAGCTAGAGAAGCCTTTACATTTTTTACAACAAGTGATTGACACAGAAGCATGCAGCTTACTTCATGGATAAGAGAAGTTTCAAAGCTGCTAAACATAAAAAATACTGATTCCAACGAACCGAATACCTCCTTAATTGCCGAATGCTGTTAATAAAAATACCTACAGTAAAAGTCCTGAGCCTTGAATGAAGACACAAACAAGTGAACAAGTAATATTGAAAACACGTCAATCATACGCAGTGGCAATTTCCAGAAGTGCATTGCCTCGCACACTTTCATAAAATACCAAAATATGGCGACCGTCAAAACCCTTACAACCTTGACTAAAGGCTACAATCACCCAATGCAATATTCTAGGGTTTCGTAAATTAAAAAGGGACATACTGGAGGAAGTTGTAAGGAGCTGTTATAAAAAAATATGTTAGCAAAATAGATTAATGAATTTATGTATGAGTCGCCGCCAACTATTTTCATTAAACGGCACCATTTAGTTAAGTGCCTGGATGAACATCGGGCCGTCTAGCCCTTCTATCAAATGACTAGACAAACTACTTTCGTTCGACAACATTAAATAACCCTAGCCGAATACGTCAAATTTTAGTTGTATAAATGTGTCCTAGAATCTGATCTCACATGGGGGGCCGGGGGGGCGGACTACGCTACAATGGGGGCTCGGGGGGCGAAGCCCCCCGCATGGAAAAGCCAACAAAACCAACTCCTTTTTAACCGACTTCCAAAAGAAGGACGGTTCTCAATTCGTCTGAATGTTTTTTTTAGGTTAGGTTTGTTTAGTCAGAAGCAGCAGAAATAAAAGCCCCGCAGCGGGCCTTCGTCGACCTGCTGGCGGGTCATAGTTGTTTAGAAAGAAAACCAGCCATTTCATTTACATCATAGTTGCCCTACTAAACGAATAGCCTAAGCATTGGCCAGCCATATCGTTAATTGATAATTTGATACATTGACGCATTGACTAAATTTCATACAGCCAGTTAACTAAATGGCACCGTTTAGTGTAAAGGCTAGGAAGTTAACCAAATCGCTCATTAAACCAATTGGCTGCGACGTATGTAAGACAACATTTCGTCAATTTAAGAAAAAATGTAATTACGTGATAGAAAATATTTGTAATTTTTTCCGAGTCTCCTTCTCGGCCAAATTAAAGAGCTGTCTCGGTCGGACCTTTACCAAAAAAAGTATCACCCTGATCACCCTTACCGACTGGTTCCTTACCTGCGGCTGAAAACCGCATATTATGAGTAACTAAAGTAGGTTGCGGCATAGAAAAACAATACAAATGAGAAAGGGCTGTACATTTTAACAATGGTTTGCTTTGAATAGGCTACTTTTTTTTTAATATGGCTACCTAATAGATTTTGCCAGCGTCATGTCGATATTACGAAACGAAAAATAAAGGTCGAAAACAGATAAAAATAAAGAGTTGCTAATTTGAGATGAGCGGCGGACGGAAATAAAAACAAACAGGTAGAAAAGAAGGAAAAAGAAAAACTAAGGAGACCGGAATGGGAGAGAGGATACCGTAACTTTACAGCTTCAAGTTGTTGATTAGGCAAAAGGACCCCAATGCCACGAGAATATGGCTACTTTCCTGACAGATCAAATCAGTTACTTTTTTTTCATCACACTTGCTCGAAAATGGTGCATTACACGTAGGTTTTGCGGGCCGTAAATGAGCTATTACGCCCTAGGGCGTAATGGTTTTCTTTTTAAATTTGAAACGCTGGTTCTGTTTTACTCTTATTTGTCATGTTCAAAGGAAACGCCAACTTACTTTTTTAACTTTTATCACTGATATATTTATTTAAAGAGAACTGGTATTGCAAATATATGTAAACACATATTTCTGTAGCATTAATTAAATGTTTCAATAGTGTATTTCAGTATTTTGCAATTATAAAATCAACCGTTTTAGGTCTGTACCGCTATGGTTTCCGAACGTTGCGCATTGTCTATGGATATGTCACTAATGTCACTGTCAGTTTTACAATTTTATTTAGGTTAAGTAAGGTTAATTTTAATTAGATTTCCTCACAAGTGTGATGAAAAACATTGTGTGTGCCACGGGCGGTAAAGTAATTACAAACTCGTGTTATTAAAGCCCTCGGCTTCGCCTCGGCCTTGTAACAAACAGTCGTTTGTAATTCCTTACCTACCGCCCTTGATACACAATGTACTAATGAAGTGTCAAAACGCTCAGATAGTATGAAGTTTGTATGGAATATAAGTGAAATGACGTCATTTTACTCAAACATCAAATCATCGTTTTGATCTCTTAAAAATCGTTTAAAACGCTAAATAGGTGATGTACAGTTCATTTTTGCAAATTTTCGAAAGCTGATTTAATGGCTAACTTGTAGTAATTTATATTGACAGACAGGCAAATACCCTATTCCTCGTGCCATGCTTTGGATTCACATTCACACTTGACTATTACGAAGGTATACATCGTCAGGTTGACATTATTTTTTCATCACACTTGCTCGAAAATAGTATTGTTACACGTAGGTTCTGCGGGCCGTAAATGATCTATTACGCCCGAGGGCCCAATGTTTTTTTTTATTTTAGTTGAATACGCTGGTTCTGTTTTACTTTTATTTGTCATGTTCAAAAGAAACGCCAACTTACTTTCTTAACTTTTGTCACTGAAATATTTATTTAAAGAGAACTGTTATTGCAAATACATGTAAACACATATTTCGGTAAAATTAATGAAATGTTTAAATAGTTCAATATTTTGCAAATATAAAATCAACTAATATGGCCGTTTTAGTATTTACCGCTATGGTTTCTGAACGTGACTTGACATTCGCATTATCTATGGATATATGTCACTTTGTTTTAAAATTTTCTTCTCATACTGGGTGGATTAGTAATAAGGTTATTCATTTAGATTTCCTCACAAGTGTGATGAAAAACATTGTGTGTGCCACTGGCGGTAAAGGAATTACAAACGAGTGTTTGTTGGAAGCCCAAGACGAAGCCGAGGGCTTTAATAACACGAGTTTCCTTCCATACCGCCCTAGATACACAATGTACTATTAAACGAATATTGAATGAACAGTACATCAAATATAATGGTAAGTACCAAACAACGGTTTTATGTAAGTTCCAAGACATTATACGTCCTCGAAGGTCAATCAACCGCAGGCATAGGGAAAAAACTTGAGGTAAATTAACAATATTGTGTTTACGAGTGATATATATCAATGTTGTTGGGTGCCCTTCGACGGTGCATCGCGAACTTTCTAGAACTTAATCATAACATCTTATGCAGTAAGATAGGTGCAAGTAATGCACACTAACAAGATTTTGAACGTGTATGCTATCAAATAAATGTATATTTTTTTAATAAACAACTTCAAATTAATTCCGAAAAACAGATTCCAACGAATTGACAACCTTTTTCCTTTTTGAAGTCGGTTAAAAAGTAATGAGAAATAATAAATCGCTCCGCAAGAAAATACTGACTTGTAAATCAAAAAATCCATATCAAAGCTATGTTTTGATGTTTGTTCTGGTATTTTTTGATGTGCAAGTCAGTATTTCATTTAGGTTATGGTTTTATTTATGTGTCTTTAAATACTACCCAAAAGTAATTACATACTTACCGTAAACTTGGGTTTTTATGCTCCAGTGCACACAACTATGGTCCAATAGCACTCTAGTATAGACAGTTGCACACTATTTTCAGCCATTGTTACTAATGCAGTATATACATGGCGTGCAGAACCGGGATGTGTTAGTATGAGAGAACCGGGAATTCCCGGTACCACCGTACTAAAATATCCCGGTTCTGCATGCCCTAAGATATTCAATGATTGCACATGATTCACACGACTAAAGCCAAAATAGGGATGTTGACTAATGTTGAATTTTACAACATATTATAGTCACACGGATTGGAAAATACTAAATTATCATAAAACAAAAGAAATAAACAAAAAATGTATAAAAAATATAAAGTTATGAGATCACAAATAAAAAAAAAACGAAAATTTTTATCGTCTTAAAGAAAAATTAAAGTCAATTTCGGAATGTATAACACTGAAAAAATAAATGTATGACAACTATATACTTAAACGCACTTTTTCGTGCTCAAAATGGCAAAATGCTATTACAGCGATGGAACGGATGACGTCATAAGTTCCTACCGTTTTGTATAGAGCGTTTTCAATGCTCAGTGCGATCTGCTACTTTTGATTACAATTTGTGGCTGTTATACTTATACAAATGTATTAGGTGTCACATAGATATTTGTTCCTCACAAATAGTAGAAGCGATTTACGACAGAAAAAAAATCCAGTCAACAGGCGAATTGGCGCGGTATGTACACAAGGGAATTCTCAGAGTTTGGACCATAGTCACAGAATAATATTAGTAATATGTACAGAAACGGTTTCTGTTAAACCTCTCTCTCTCACAAAACTGTCGTTCGGATCCGACGACCGGACGAAGCTCACCCGCATCGGGCCATCTCTCTCTATCGCATAACGCGCACTAACGCGTGCTCTTTCTGGTCGCTGGCTAATTAACGCTCATTCCCAAAATACCGCATTCCTAAAATACCAGATTTTTAAAATACCAGATTCTCGCTAGATCAGATTCTCCCTATACCAGATTCCCAAAAATAATACACCCAACAAAGTTATTTAGATCCTTGAGTAACTAACGATTTTATGATCTAGTGCAGCGTTCGGCAACCTGCGGCCCGCGGGCCGCATTCGGCCCTTGAATCGCTCACTTGTGGCCGTATATTCCGATCTGTATTGCCGTCGCTTTATTCCGAATAGTATAAAATCACAAATTATTAACAAAATGCGGCCCGCGTCAATCCCTTAGCTACTATATGGCCCTTGGCTGCTAAGCGGTTGCCGACCGCTGATCTAGTGTAAAGGGAATGTGGTAAGATAGGAATCTGATAAATCAAGAATCTGGTATTTTGAAAAATCTGGTATAATAACCGCTCATGGAAATCGCGGAGTGAGTCAGTCTTGCCATAGCTGAGTGCATTCGACCATAGAAACCTGAATTTACAGTACACATTTACATGTATGTACCTTTAAGTAATAGTACAACGTAATTGAAATCAAACATTCAATAATAAAAACCATAACATGTGGATCAACATTAGAACCGGTTTACATCAGTTTACAAACTGCCGCGTGAAATGTTTTCATTGTAACCGGTTTTCAAATACTATTGCAAGCTCGCATCTCACTCAATACGACATTCAAAACTAAACCTTATTTTAAACTATTAAGATATACAATCCAAGTGAACAATGTCACTGATCCAATCTTGGATAGTTTTCAATGTTATGCGCAGGATAAATTTGCGTCTTTACCATCTTGCTTGCAATCATACTTACTACGTTGGCTACTACGCAAAATAGGCGCATGTGTGTCGTCGAGTTGCGAAAAACAAGCCCGCGTTAACCTGTAACCTACTACGTTGGCTCAGCGACCCAAAAAGGATCTTGGCCTCGGACAAAAGAGATCGCCACTCTTTCCTATTTTGTGCCACCTCACGCCAGTCGGCTATTTTGAGGGCACTTAGGTCTTTCTGGACTTCATCACTCACTGCAACGGTATCTGAGGCGACCAACCGGACGTTATCCACTCGGTCGCCCCATATACGCTCTCTTTACAGCCCGCTCTTCTCCCATCCGTTCCAAAATGGCCGAGCCAACGCAATCGTGTGGCCTTAATTTGGCCAATTATATTTGGCATCTTCACCAGCTCCTCCAGCTCTGGCCGTAAGAGTGGAGTAAAGTTGGGCGAGTAACAGTTCATTGCGGGCTGACCAGGCACAGTGTGATCAAACTACCTTTCCAGATCCGCAATGTAATGCTACTCACTCAACTTTACTCGCTTACTCGCCGGCGGTGGGACCAGTTCCTTAAACCGCTGAACTTATTTAGATGATATTGGTATAGTTTATATGTTGAGACCCCGGAAAGTACACAGGAAAGTTTTTATCCTGGAAATCATCCCTTAAGTGGGTGAAAAGGAAGTTGAAATTTGTATGGGACATCAATCATTTCTCAAGTAAGAGTTATAAAACTCTGATTCTACACAGGCGTACTCGCGGGCAAAACCTAGTGTACATAACTATACTTGTATTTTTTATATATGTACTAACCCTGAACCTGCGATAAGAAGGAAGTAATGTGAAGCAATGACGCAAATGGACCAGTTTCAACAATCCCAAGAAACGTGCACGGCATGAAATTATTTTTTTAAGTACCAATATTTTTTCCAATAAGTGTTTCCCGTGCGAAGCAAAGTTTTAAACTTGATTCCAGCAGTTTGGAATGTAATTTTAAACCAAATTTTAATATTTTACTCGTATTACTATGCGTTTTATAAGCTACTTAGTTCAGTAAATTCCGCTTGCAAATAAACTGTCGTAGGCGTATGATGCTACGCTTTGTCACGCGATAAATAAATGATAATACGTCCGTCACGTTCTGACAAATATTGTGCGAGAGTGACGGATACTTTATCATTTTTTTATCGCGCGACAAAGCGTAGCATCATAAGCATACAGAAAGGACACTTTTACAGATAAATACGACAATGTTGTAACTCAAGCAAAAGTGACACCTAGTTATCGCACACTCACGGACAATGAATTCGGATCATTTTCTATGAACAATTATATAGAAAATGACCCGTGTTCATTGTCCGTGAGTGTACTATGAAGATGGTTTTAAATTTTAATCCTTCGGACGCCAAGGACACTTAGGCGGATCTCACACTGCAGCGAAAGTAGTAGAATCATCGATTTGTGGGTAGTTCTCTGCGACTAAAAAGTCGCACCAATCGCATCATTACCATCGCCACATTATAGATGAGCTCCGTATAAACTATGGAGTCGTTTTTGGTTATCTTGTAGAAGTCGCGTGCCTCTGCTATTTTTATCATAATGATCCTGATTGCTTTTATAAAACCGCCAATAATAGTGGCGATGGTAATGACAAAAAAATCGCGGTATAAAATCGCAGAGAACTACCCTTGTATAGAAAAATCGCGGGGTGGCGCACACTGGCGCGTAAATAGCGGCGATTTTTTCCGTGTAGCTGCGCATACACGGAAAAAATCGCGGCGACGGGCGATTTCAGTGTGTTCTTCGCCTTACAGATGTCGTGTACTGTCGTGCCAACCACACCAACAATACCAGGTATCACAGACCGCAAAGAAATATAGGCCCAGATACAGCATAAAGGTCAACTTCAGTTTTGATAGTGCCATGGTTTGGCTTCTGATTTGCAACTTTTTTGTTTAATGTTGCTCTAGCATTTACCCGCGGCTTCGCCCGCATTGTTCCCGTTATTATCCCAAGGGAACTCTTTACCGGGATATAAAGTCTCCTATGTTTCAATACAGGACTTGGTCTACTTGCACGCCAAATTTCAGCTCAATCCATTCAGTTGTTACCGCGTTATTTAGTAACAAACATCCAAATGTCCAAACCTCCAAATGTCTTCACAAACTTTCACATTTATAATATTAGTGTGAAGGGTGAAGTAGCGTCGATACCTATATACTCGACTAGCATTTTCCCGCGGCTTTGCCCGCGTTGTTCCCGTTATCGTCCCAAAGGAACTCTTTACCGGGATATAATGTATCCTATGTTTCAATCCAGGACTTGGTCTACTTGCATGCCAAATTTCAGCTTGATCCATCCAGTTGTTACCCCGTTATAAGGTAACAAACATCCAAACATCCAAACATCTTCACAAACTTTCGCATTTATAATATTAGTGGGATATATGTTGACAAGAGAAAAGGGCCTTTACCTGAAAACGTCAAGAATAAAGTTAAAGAGTTAGGAACAAACTCGGCAAAGGAAAAATTTCTAATACAAAATAACCTGCTAAGTTTTGGCGCCATAATTAAGAAATTACAGGTCATTTCTAGAAATTTTCCACACCGACATCAACAGGTCAACGACCGCCGCCATTAGTAAATGATTCTAAATATTTTCGATTTGTCGCCAAACAATTAATACCTAATTTGCGGCTAACGACTGGTCGCCCTATTTATTTATCAAGTGTTTCGTACTGCTCGTCCGGTTATCGATATAGGCGCCCCACATTTTAGTTATTAATTGCTTTTTATTTGCTACGAAAGCGTATCAAGTCTTATGTAAAGTATGGATATAAGAGTACACTCACGGGCAACGAATTCGGGTCATTTTCTTTATAATTATTCATAGCATATTTCTCTTTATCGCATAACGCATGATCTTTCTAGTCGTTGGCTAAGCCCCTCTGCGGCGGCAAAATTTGGTACTAGTCTAGAAGCCACGCGGCGAAATCGCGGAGAGTTTTACCTTTTGAGTTTTTTCCTGGTATACGTGAGAACTTAAAGGAAAACCTCAAAAATTACCGAAGACCGAAAACTAAATCAAAATTTTCGAAATATTATAGGCAAGCAGAAGTAGTACCTAGTTCTTAAAGAATTTTGAGAAAATCTTCAACAACAACCGAAAACCGATTGCAACTTAGGTACATGGAACGTGCACGACGAAGGTGCTGCCAACTGGTGCCGCCAATCTAAATCATATACCCTCTCATGCTGGGGCCACATTGACAAAAACGCCGGTAATAACGTTAATTTATCGCGTTGAAGGACGATTAACGTCAGTGTAGCTACTTACTATATTTGACATTGACACTTACATATTATCATTGACATTGACAGCTTAATTTGACAGGGGCGATAGTCTCCTTTATTATCCGCCCGTGTCTCTTTTGTCGTTTAGTGCTGCCACCTATAGTTCGAGCACGTTCCCTGATCCAAAAGTGACATTTTAAAAAATGCTCCGCTACTTCATTCTATAACATATTTACTACATATTAACGTTAATAAAAATATAAATTGTTAATAAAAACGTTAACTTGCAAAGTTTGTAAAAAGCTTGTCTCAAAAATATTTCTGTCAACAGAAATTTATTTTAAACTGCGATTTAACACTTACGAAGCATTATAATACTCAAATCACTGCATGGATTTGATAGTCATTTCATTCATCATCGTCATTTCAGCCAAAAGACATCCACTGCTGGACACAGGCCTTCTCAACAGACTTCCACATGGGCCGGATAGAAGCGACCCGCATCCAGCGAGTCCCCGCAACCCTAACCAGTACCTCTAGCACAACTGTGACACGCGACTCTTTCTCGCGCGACAAATGCTACCTATCTCTATCCACTCAATATCGTGCGACAGTGACAGGTGATGCTCTGTCGCGCGAGAAATTTAGTTTAGTTATATATTATTTTGTATAAAAGTATTGTCACTTACATCCTTTCGTTTTTGCTTGTGTTAATTACCGTTGAAATGACTCATAATAATAAATCTAATGAATACGGCAAATCATTTTAAATTGGGACGGCATTCCAAAGCATAATGATATTTTGTTGTAAGCCAAGGACATTAAAATTGTTTTGTTTACAGTAATATTGGTCGCAGTTACAATAGGGATGACGACTGGGTTAAAAATATATAATTCTATCTAGTCCGTCAGTTAGATTATGGAAAAATATGGGACACGTATTTTTTGGTTTATCAAAATATTAAAAATCGACAAAGTTATAGATCATCAAACTTCTGGAGTGGAGGCTTGTGACGTGACGTCACCCCTAGGTAAAAAAGTAAAAATTGTACCAAGTAGTGACGTCACTCGAAACTTCTAAGCACTCTATCGTCAAAGCTATCGTCGTAATTTTTTGTTTGTTAAACAAAAGAAAAAATACGAGTACAATATTTTTTAATAATCTAATTAACGGACTAAACAGATTTTTTTGTCGTCTAGACTATTACGAATCATCGATTTTACGAGGAATGTCATATGCACTTGTCCCGGCGCCGGCGATTAAACGAGTAAAATTGGGCCCCTTCTTTCCTACGGTCCACCTCCCGATACCACTTAGGTGAACCGTTGAAATTTTTTTTTTACTTCCGTTCACCCTCAATTATATCGTATAATTTATATTGGTGACCGTCCAGCTCTGAAATTTATTTAATAATTTTTTCCATGTGTATGTATAATATTAAATAAGAACCACAAGAAACCGGAATAGTAGTTGTCAATGCCATATTGAAATTATGTCTATAGACAAACTTGGAATCTGAAGAGTTCTGATAATAGGTAGGTACGCCGTGTTGATAACAAGGTGTACGGTGGAAATGAAAATTTTTTCATCGTACACCCAGGTGGTCAAAGGTGAACAGTAGTAAAAAAAAATTTCAACGGTTCACCCAGGTGGTCTCGGGAGGTGGACGGTGGGAAAGAAGGGAATTGGGCGAGTAGCAATACATTGCGGATCTGGAAAGGTCGATCGATCGCGCTGTATGTCCCACTGCTGTGCCCAGCAGTGGGACGTATATAGGCTGATGATGAATCCGACTCGTGAACTTGGCAACTTCGTTGCTGACACTCAATCAAAAAACTCAAATCAATAGAACTCGATTTCTGTCGACTTGCATTTTATTTACCCGTGGAGGATTCTTTATTTGAGAACTATAAAATGTGTTCCTCCACGGCTACATTAATCTCATGTAATTGTATAAGAACTTACTTATGCAGTTTGTATTGAAATTGCATTTTTTTAGGTTTTGCATGATATGATAGGCTAACAGGTAATTATATTTAAATTAGAAGCATGTGGGTCTTCTAGAAGTACCTTAGAATTATGATGATCATTAGTCAGTCAGTGACAAAATAAGGAACTTTGACGTGCAATCGTTCTGAAACTACACGTTCAAAATGAATGTTATTGAGAATATATCTAAGTCTTATTATGAGGGCTAGAACCCTGAATTTACAGGGATATATCCCTGTAAATTCAGGGTTCTAGCTTTAGCCAGCACAAAATTACTGACTGGGTGACTGAAAATAGCCTAAATGGCTTCGAGAAAAGGATGATAACGGACGTACCTTTGTTTTGCTCGACTGAATTATATAACTATGGCTGAAAATGCTGTGGATGTGTCTAGAAGACAGTGCATAATAGTTTGGACCATAGTTGTGTGCACTGGGAAATAAAAACTTGAATTAGTGTCGATGTCAATAAGTTTTAAGAAACATCAAGTGGTATAAGAGACACGTGTAAGTCTAAGCGGCAATTAAAACAATAAAAATGGACATCTTGGGAAACAAGATATGGAGGAAATCGATTAAGATTCTTACCTTGTTTGTGACCAGATAACAAGATAATTAAGGCGCGGTAGGACCTGGCTCGCATTTCACATACAAACTAGGGTCGGGCGGAATGCAGATTATTGCAGATTATCTTCGATTTCTAACATAAAAGTATACGTTATCAACCCAAACATGAGAGGATGCCCTGCATGACTGTGAAATCATGATTGTCAGGTATTAATTTTGTCAGAAAAGGTAACTGGTGATGAACAAAATGAAAAAAATGAAAAAAATACTTTATTTTATAGTGTTTTCGCGCTACTTTTCTATCGAGCGAAGTGTTCGCTATCGTGTTCTAAGTGAGAGGAAGCCCTAGATACAGTTCTGAATATTATTATATATGTTTTACAGTGACCTAAGAGTCAAATAAGTGCTCTAAAAATGATTTGGAAACTAGGCTTCCGTGCCCGATTCTGGTCTCACCTCGCCTTAACCTGTAGTAGTTGTATGCAACCGGGTCCTGTAGGGCAATTTACGACTTCGCCGCCCATTGAATTAAAACATATTAAGTTAATGAAACACGCAAGAAACAGCATAGGGTGACGGCACCAATTATGGACATGTTAAGCGCACTAAGTTAGAATTTTGTTTAAAAATGGGATGTTTTTTGACGATACAAACATGGTGATTTTTTTTTCGGCACTCAGATACATGAGGAACATTTAAACAAAACCAGAAATCCTGTATGTTTAATATATAACTAATAAAAAATATATAAATTAAAATTTACGAAATCACCATTGATGGACATCAAAAATTCAGTAATGGACACCCAGTCATGGACATGGACCCAATTATGAACACCCATTAATGGACACTTTTGTATTGAACACATAAATGAAACAAATGATGTCACAAATCAACTTTTATTAACGCTATTTGAACTTTCAACATGATCAGTCTTAGATTTCCAAGTTATACCATCAGACTTTCAATCAACCATCTGTTTTTCAGTCATTTCTTTTTCTTAGTCGGTCCCTCATGGCTGAGGATCGTGACCCAATGCAACTGCCCTCCATGCAGTCCGGTTCTTAGTTTTATGGACCGCCTGATAGAGGCTGCAATTAGCAGCCCTCTTGATCGCGTCGCAACAACGCGCTGGAACTCTTCCTCTGGTGCGTTTGCCCTCCACAGATCCAAGAATAATCTGTTTCTCTAGCGCATATCTTGGTGAGCGCATGTTGTGCCCAAAGAAACAGAGAGTCCTCTGACGGCAGATATCTGAGAGTCGTTCTGTGATGCCAAGTTCCTCTAAAATGGAGTCATTGGTCCTCATGGCCGTCCACGGAATCCTCAATAATCTCCTCAAGCACCACATCTCAAAGGCGTTGATTTGGCTGTGTTCGCGGCTCTTTATGCACCAGGTTTCAGCCCCATACAGAAAAATGGAAAACACTAGTGCTCGGACCAACCGAGACAGGATACATCCTTGACGCACGCCTGAGACAGGCGAGAGAGGGTGTGTGAAACGATTCGGGTTGTGCATCTTCTAGTCTGACAAAGGTTGCATCATCAAGGTATAAGTTCTGTATCAAGAGCGTGAGGTGTGTAGGTACGCCCATTTCATTTAGAATCTCAAACATTGTGCTCCAATCCACGCAATCGAAGGCTTTGGCGTAATCAATGAAGCACAAGACAAGTGGCTAATTAAATTCTCTACACTTTTTGACTAGTAATCGCACCGTACGTACAGAATTTGTTCCCGAGTCCCCTTGCCAGGAACAAATCCGACCTGTTCATTCGGTATCTGACTGTCGATAAAGTGGCCAAGCCTGTTGTTGAGTATTCGTAGCAGGATTTTGCTGGCATGCGACATCAAGGAAATGGTTCGGTAATTTTCACATTTCCCTGTGGATCCTTTTTTTTTTTTTTTTTTTTTTTTATTTTAATTGCCATAAATTGGTAACAATTTTACCCAGTGGGCGTAGCAACGTAAAAAACAAAACAAACATACACTAGTATAGCACTACAATTCTACATTAAAATAACATATTAATTATAGGTAACTAACATAACACAGCCATTGTATAACTTATCAGATATCAGCCTCATAGAACTCAGACATACTATAGGGACACATTTCAATTAAATATTTTTTTAAAACTATTATGAATTTGGTGTTGGTTACAGACTTAATTTCTACAGGTAATGCGTTGTACGCCCTGGCGGCGACATATCTGGCGGACCGCTGGTACGTCGCTGTAGTGGCATTAGGAACTATGACGTCATGAGCAAACTTAACGTTAAGCCTTTCGCTATGAAAATTCGTCTTAGACGGAAACAAATTAGTATGTCGTCGAACAATTTTGCATAACTCTATAACATAAAGTGCTGTCAAAGTGGGTAAGCCAAGTTTTTTGAAAGAGGCTCTACATGATTCACGACTAGATGTGATGCCATTTAGAATACGGACACATCTCTTTTGTAGTCTAAATAGCCGTTGAATATCTGTACAACTACCCCACACTGCTAGTCCGTAGAGTATGTGCGATTGAAAAAATGCATAGTATGCCTGTAATGCCGCTTTTTGGGTGGCTATGCTTATCAAGCCTCTCAGAGCAAAAGTGAAGCTACTAAGTTTATTGCAGAGCGAATCGACATGTTTCTTCCAGTTAAGATTTTCGTCCACTTGGATACCCAGAAATTTTGTGACATCAACACATATCACTGGCAAATTATTTAACTTTACATCCAGATTAGCATCTTTGGTCTTAATATTTCTAAAATGTATACATTTCGTTTTTTGTATATTTGTAGTCAGATTTAACATGCTTAACCAGTTGACAATATCTAATAGGGTTTTCGCAATTTGCTGGTTCAGGTCAGAAGTTTCGAGTCTCTTAAATTTAAACAAAACAGAAATATCATCTGCAAACATTATTATTTGGTTAGGTAAGAGCTTTGGCAAGTAATTAATGTATAAAAGGAACAAGATGGGTCCAAGTATGCTCCCTTGAGGAACACCGATTTCACTATAAGAGACATCAGACTTAATATCAGTTATCATATGAGTTTTATGATTTATTGTAGAGACTACAACATATTGTTCCCGGTGTTTTAAATAAGATTCGAACCATTGATTTAGTGTGCCTCGAACACCATAGCGGTTTAAAATATCTAGCATGATATTATGGTTAACATGATCAAATGCTTTAGAGAGATCCAATAAAAGCGCTACTACATTTTCTTGTTGATTCAGAGCATCTGAAACATAATCAGTCATTTCAAATAATGCATCAATAGTCGACACTCCTTTTTGGAAGCCAAATTGCTCAGGTGTTATGATTTTGTTAGTAGTTAAATAAGAATATAGACGATTTGCCATGACTTTCTCGAAAATTTTTGAGAACATTGTTAACAAAGAAATCGGTCTATAGTTTTTAACATCCAATTTGTCGCCTTGTTTAAGTATAGGTTTTATGTTAGCATTCTTAAGCCTGGTCGGAAATTTACCCTCAGTGAGAGAAAGATTAATTAGGTACATAAGCGTTTCCTTTCTTGTGCAGTGGTATGACCGCGGATAGTGTCCAGTCTCTAGGCCATTGTCCGGTTTTCCATATTTTCATGCACAGTCGATGGATTATCTTACTACCCTCAGGACCCAGGTGTTGGAGCATTGCTGCCGATATCCCATCGGGCATGCTCATGCTTATTGCATCCTCTACTTCCGAAATCAATACGTTAAGCTCCTCCTCATGTTCATCCCATCTCCTATCGGTTGAAAGGCTTTTCCCGTCACGATAAAGGTCGTGGCAGTAAGATCTCCATCTATCGAGGACTTGTTCTAGTTCCGTCAATGTGTTTCTTTTACTGTCTTCGATGATCCATGTTTTAGGCTTGAACGATTTGGTGATTTCTTTCACTTTCTTAAACAGGTCTTTTGTTTGGGTTCTATTAGCGTGTTGCTCAATTTCTTCGGATATATTGTTCAAATGGGCGTCCTTGTCCTTTCTTGTGCATCTCTGCATTTCTCCGTGAAGTTGATTATACTTGTTTACGTCCTCTTCCATTGATAGACCACTACCTTTCAATGCTCTCCGTTTCAGTCATTTATTTAACATTAATGGAGGCTTTGCCTCATTGCCAGCAGCTGCAGCTTAGAATTGGTAACATAATAATCATTGCCTGTCACCTTGTTGTGCAAGGTTATTCGATGAACCCCAAACCGGAGGGCAGCTATGCTTATCTTTTCTCTCATAATTACAGCATCCAATGCTCTCGCCATTTGTTCGGGGGTGTAATTTTTCTTTGATGCCATCTAAGACAAAACAAAGAACCCAATTATGGACAACTAAAAATACCCAGTTATGGACATCGTCCATTATTGGAAAATAAAGAGCAATCACAAAATCAACTCAACCCAAATGTTTAGTGTAACAAATTAAATAATTTAATACAATAAACTAAAAAAGTAATAAAAAACTTAAGCATGGACACTTGTCCATTACTGAATTTCATAAAATATCGAATCCAGTAATGAACAAACCCCACAAAAACCTTATTGCTGTGATTGGACATATTCAACTTAGCTCAATTTACTTGCAATATAGTATTATTCAATAAAAATAACATCAAATCTCATTACAACACAACACAAGATAACACCATGCACAAATATGTACTCACCTCCTTAACGATTTCAACAAGAAAAACGGATTTTTATGACCACCGCGCGCAACGAGATTTCACTTCGCAGCGATCTTAGAACGAAATGGCCGATTTTGGTGACGTGTGTCAAAATGACAGCTCAAATGTCTATTGGTTATGCTTTAGTGTTGCCAGTTGAAAAATGTTGGGACAGTTGCTGTTCAGAACCAAACAAAATATATATTATATAGTAAATACTTTTTGGTGCATGTTAAAGTTCTCAAATGTCTGTGGCCGTATAGAAAAAAGTAGGTAGAAGAAAAATGACCATAAGTTGACTTGCACGTAGCTGAAGTTTTAAGTTGGAAATAAATAGTTTATTAATGTGAAAGTGAGTTGTTTTTGTTCCTGGGCACCAAAACCAGTGCATATTATTTATATTGACATTGTCCGGAACATAAAATGGTCCTTCGAGCAAACAATTTGTAAATATTTAATGTATAGCAAGACCGAAAATTTGATGCCTATCTATGATGAAGAAGTTGTGTAAATAATGTGATAGTTGTATTAAAAATTTGTGGAGACAATATCGGCTGCTTAAGTGGAGTTTTCCTATTGAAAATACGTAAAAGTGCATCAAAATTTAAAATTTTAAACATCTCGGCCTTGGAAAAATTTTCATTGAAAACAAAAGATATACGAAATTCTGGAAGCATACCTAATTCAAAATTTAAATGAAGCAATAGTGTCTGTAGAACCGTGCCAGCCTAAGATAGCAGATCGGTTTATACTGGTGTGAAAGAAAGAGAAAAATATAGTGTCCATACCACCAGCAGCGCCTGGCACGTTCGGATACATCCAATCAACAAGCTAGTGTGAGAGCAGTGTGCGACGCTTGGGGCGTTATTGGGCGCTATTCATAATCAGTTTGTGGCGGCGTTGGGGTCGCTTGGAGTTCACCGGTGTATGGTGGCAGTGCGTATTTCCGAACGACGCAAGTTGTAGCTGTCAGTGTCAGGTCGAATCGACGAAAAGTTTTTGAATGTTATAAAAGAAAACAATAGTTTGCGGTTTAAATTTGTGTACAGTAGTGTATATAGTATAGTTAATAGAATTAAGGTGGAAAGTTGTAGTTTAGGGATTGTAAATAAGTTTGTTAGTGTTGTGAGTGCCAAAATGGCCCAATTAACAGAATTGGTTGCCGCTCGCGGTTATGTTAAAGGCTGCATTACGAGGCTCGAATCGTTTTGTAATTCTCCGCGGGTTGCTTCCGCATCGTTAGAGGCTCTGAAGGAGAAAAAGTTGCGGTTAATAAAAGCATTTAACGACTATGAGGAATACAATCGGGCCATCGTAAACTTAGATCCTAACGATGCGGAGGATTACCTGCTTGTGGAGGAGAAGAGGGACGCCTGTATAGAAATACTCAACAGGTGGTGTAGTGTCGAACCATCTTGGACGGAATCCAAATCAGGTCAGTTCAATCAATTACCGGCTATAAATATCCCAAAATTCGACGGGACGACTATTGTAGATTATTATCCCTTTATAAATATGTTTAGGGCTGTTATCCATTCTGATGGTAAATTGAGTATATGTGAAAAGTTGTTCTATTTACGATCATTGCTGGCTGGGGAGGCTTTAGACCTTATAAAAAATTTAATGCTGACTGATGAAAGTTATGAAACATCACTGAAACTCTTAGACGACAGATATAATAATATACCGAAAATTGTAAATTATCATGTAAATAGCATAGTTGACATGCCAGCTTGCACAAAATGTACAGCTCCCGGTTTGCGCTCCATAATATCAACAGTCAATATGCATCTGGCTGCATTGAAAAATTTAAAAGAAAAGGTTGAGTATTGGGACACATTGTTGATCAATATCCTCTCTAAAAAAATTGACTCTTACACATGCCGCAGCTTTCATCTTGAGCGTGAGATAAAACAGGTGCCTAGTTTGAGTGAATTTTTGACGTTTCTAGAAAAAAGAGCTATAGCCCTTGAAATCACCACAGAAGAGAATCCCCAGAGGCCAATAATGAAGTCTGTAGTTAATGTCGCAGTTGCTTCGGGGGTGTCATGCAAGTTTTGTCGTGCTTCTCATAAGATTTACCAGTGTGGTGGGTTCAAGTTGCTATCCTATAAAGAAAAACTCGATATCGTTAATGTAAATAAACTGTGCAAGTTGTGCTTAAATAGACACCGAGGTAGGTGTATGCTGAAGCTGCGATGTGCAATTTGCCATCAAGCGCATAATACCCTCTTACATTCAAAAATTAGGGTATATGAAGTTAAACCTGTTGAAATTCCCAGTCAGGATGTAAATAAGAGTTTTAATTCAGATGATAGTTTGCCTTCTGAAACTTTGTCTGCCAAGTTGCAGACTCAAAATATGTTGTTGCCAACGGCTACGGTGAAGTTGACGAGTAAAGACGGTAGAGTTATAGAAGCAAGAGCAGTATTAGATTCTGCTAGCCAGGTCTCATACATCTCAGAAAAGATGTTAAAACATGTAAATAATAGTGTATATAAAACTGACGAGTTGGTGACAGGAATATGTAATGGGGAGAACCATGTTTCAAAAAGAGCAGAACTAGTCATTCAGTCTTCTGTAAATAATTGCAAACTCAATGTGTCATGCTGTGTAGCTAAGAATATTATATGCCCGCTTCCACAGCAAACGTTTGATAAATCCCGATTAAATATTCCGACATATGTGAAATTAGCTGATAAGAACTTTAATCAAACTGGTGAGATATCTCTGTTATTGGGTTGTGATGTATTTTTTAGAGTACTGCAACATAACTCTGTACCGCTGACATCTGGTCTCTCCCTTTTAAATACCAGTTTTGGTTATGTTGCTGCTGGAACCCTGCCAGTTTCCACTGGCAAGATCTAGGTTTAAATTTTAAAATGTTATGCCTAATGAGGTTTCAATCATTCACCTTTTATAAAGATCTAGTGGAAATATCATATTGTCTAAAAATGTTAAAAACAAGGCTTTAGTTGTGTCAGTAAGAGTAGGTAATAGTGTTATTTAGTCGAAATTTAATTTTAATGTTAATATTTTTAGTTTTCGTCGTTAAAACTGTAACTATCAGAGTTATATAGTAAAATTTTATTAATATTTTAATGTTATACGACAATGCACATGCTATCTAAAATTCTGGCTAATGTTCTTTAATTTTTAGTTAGTTGCACAGGTGAGTTCTAAATGAAATTCAAGTGAATTTGCTATGTAAAAATATGCTAAATAGGTATGTTATTTTTAACTAAAGTTAAAAGCTTTCTTTGAATGTTACGCACAATTTGCATAGATTACTTAAATAATATCTTATAATAGTTGAGCTATAATGGGTTATAATAAGTTTCAATTTGTGTGACATTATAAAATATATTAATTGGTAATTGTCATTTTTGTTCTCTATTAATGGTTATTTTATTGTTAACTTTTGCTAGGCCGGCAATATGTTCAGAACCAAACAAAATATATATTATATAGTAAATACTTTTTGGTGCATGTTAAAGTTGAACCTCAAATGTCTGTGGCCGTATAGAAAAAAGTAGGTAGAAGAAAAATGACCATAAGTTGACTTGCACGTAGCTGAAGTTTTAAGTTGGAAATAAATAGTTTATTAATGTGAAAGTGAGTTGTTTTTGTTCCTGGGCACCAAAACCAGTGCATATTATTTATATTGACATTGTCCGGAACAGTTGCTTAATAAATTCGATCAACGACAAAAATGTCCATAATTGGTGACGTGTCCATTACTGGTGCCGTCACCCTACTTAGTTGAAAAATTAAAATCATATAAAATATAGTTGTAAAAGTTGTAAAAAAGTAAAATAGTCCAAGCAAATAATTACAAAACAGTCAGAATAACAAGATTTAAAAATACTAATTTAAAAATTATAATAATTTATAAAAATATATATCACAGTCGTATTAATTGCAGAACGTTTTTAAAAATTGAATAATTTTCCTGCAAATTCAACCAATACTGGATAACATATCAATGTCGTGTCTCTCGACGGCTATAACATTGAAAAGAGCTGAGACGGGTGCGTGCGCGTAGCCAGGCGAACTGACGACGGCGGCGCCGCGGCCAAAGTATAAAGACAACCAAGTAGTTCGTCTTCGCCGTTTAGGAGCGCGCGACACCTGAGCGTGCCTAAGGCACAGGGCTGCCGCTCGTCGGTTCTGTAAAATACCTACTTACTACGAACGTAACTTTTATTAGGTTGACCTCGATCGAACGAACAATCGTTCGAGGTCAACCTAGTAAAAGTTACTTATTTCAATATGAAAGTATCTGATCGCACACATCTGATGTTAATGTTATTAAGTATAATAGTTTAAATAAATTAGTATTGGTATGTGTACATGTAAGTAACGCAACGATATTTCGGCTCCTTTCATAAAACCACTCTCGTGTTTAAGGCATTTTATGTATCAATAGAATCAACTACTATTTAAACGTGTACTGTTTAAAAAATCTGTTAATTTTACTCATCACTCATTTTGAACGTTCGACCGCTCGCGACTATTGCTCAGCCCTGACTAAGCACGCGGCGATGCTTGCCTGTGGTGCGTCCGTACACGGCGCGCACACGGCGCGCACACATGCGCGCTCCCGATGCACCTTTTATCGGAACAAAAACTATCGTATACCGTGCCGCGGCTGCAACATGTCGATCCCCTCCGGTAGGTACTGGCCGCCCATTCACTGTAGAATTTTGCATGTCATTTGTGATAAATACTTAAAATTTTCTTATTTTATTTTTCCGCTTACAGCAGTTTAAAGCCTTTAGCTTTACCTTTAGCTTTCTCAAGACGTGCTGAGGCAAGACCTTTTCATTATCGCACACATCGTTAGACTCGTTACACTCACTGTGCACTCGGGTGGATTTCATCGACTTAAATTTCACCATACAATAAATTGGTTTCTAAAAAAACTCATGGAAATGCATATTATTCTATCATAAATGGTTAAGGAGACTTTGATTATTAATATCTGTATAATTAGCCAATCATTTGATGCATAGTTTCGGAGTTATGAGCTCCTAAAAATTCAAACTTGTTATGGTGATGACGACGAAGCTATGGTAATGATTTTATGAGGTATGGTGATGATTTTATGCCTTTCGGCCGTCATCGCAACCATGTTTCGCAACCAGGTGCAAGGGAAGATTTTTCCTTCTTTGTTTGCAACTAGTTGCAAATGAGGAATATTTAACGTAAATACACAACCAGTTGCCAACAAAGATTTTTTTTTGTCCTGTAGTTGTGGCAAAATACCGTTTATTCTTGATACGCAACCAAACTGTATAATTAATTTGAACAAATTTACAGGTAAGGAAATAGCATGCATAGGTAGGTATGCTACGAACATCTCTCTCGCAAGTACATATCGATGGCAAAAAGCGAGAACGTAGTAACCGCCAAAATGCAAACTTTACACCAGAGCCAAAAAACTATTCGATTTCAAGAAAAAAAATCATAACTCTTTCATTTATGAACGAAAATGCTTGATATTTGGATCTAATTCATAACTTATGGTTTTCTTTCAACTGGCATATTTAATATTTAACAAAACAGACTGGTTTACGACTTAGTGGCGGTTACGACAATTGAACTCTTTTTTTCGTTACGCGAAAACGCTGCAAACGCCAGAAGTAAATGTACTAAAATGGTGAAACGGGTATTATTTCCATAAAGCATAAATGCTGTAACCAGATGCATATTTATTTTAAGATTCAATAATTTTGACGTAAATGTCATTACGTTCTTTATAGGACTAACTGAAATGTGGTAAGTGTCCACCGGCAAAAAGAAACTGTGAAAATAAAACGACTTAAGGATCAATCAACTTTTATCAACATACTTTTTTAAAATGTTTCCAAATTTTAAATGCAGGTTTCTTACAAATTAAAAGATCAGAAGCAACAATTACCGTCTTAACATAATCAAATACTATCTAGTCTCAATTTCTCTGTATAAAAACATTACGTTTCTCTCTGTATAAGCACAAAGCAAGTTCACATTCAAGCGCATGTTGCGCAAGCATCTCTTCAATGCTGTCCAAAACTAATTATCGACATGAGGTTTTCACAAGGTACGTAAAGTAGTATATGTAAGTATATTATATAATATTGTATTTGTGTAAGTATATACTGTATGTATGTATATTGTAGGTATATTTGTAAATTTATCTTAAGTTTTCCAATTGACGTTAAAGGCCCTGCACCAAAACAATGTTTCTGTTTAGCCCATTGGTTGACTGGTAGAGAATGCCTTAAGGCATTAAGTCCGCCAATTGTACTATTTATATTGTGCAATAAAGATTAAATAAATAAATAAATAATTACGAAAATTACTTAAAACCTCCGTTGCTTATTACATTTCAAAAGGCTAATAAAATCTCTCATATAAAATCACAACCTTGTACTTATCGTGCTAAAAACAAACATAAATATTCTTAGGGTTAATCAGACTATAATATTGTTATCCGCTAAAACTAAATATTATAGGTAATGAGGTTTAATATTCCCGTGAAAACTTTAAAACTCTCTACATTTTATCTTCAGTTTTGGCATTAAATTGTCTTTTAAGTAACTTTTATCGATATAAAACTCACTACCTATAAAAGATGTTTTGTATGTAAGTATTACTTATTATATAAGTTTTCAACATAATTCTTAAACAATTGTTTGAACACAACTATCACCTCAATTATAAAAATATTTCACTTCACGGACACACAGAGTACACAGACTACGCACACCCACTCGCTCCGGCGATCGCCGATAGACTAAATCACAGGTCGTATTCACGAGCCACATCGCCGCGAGCGCACATTTTTATTGCTGTATCTTCAAGCACTACCCACTTCACGTTGTGTTTCAAATGTCGTTACTGTAGCTTGCTGTTAATTCATTTTCGAATGAAATGTAGTAAGCGTCAATCATAGATAATTTATTTTAGGATAATTGCAGTAAGCTTGGTTCGTAATTTTTTCACTACATGCATAAATGCTGTAACCGCCACGGAACAAAATTTCGGCAACGCTGTAACCGGCACACCCTTTGATTTATGAAAAAACAAAATTAGCGTAAATGTACTCGTTTAGAAAATTGCTACTATTTGGATGTTTACAGCAATTAGATGTGGGCATCGTCAAAAAAATACATTCGTTTTGCAACGTAGTCCAGTTTTTTCTAAGCGTCGTAGAGCCATGGGACCCAGACCAGTCGACGCAGAAAAATTCGCTGATTCCGAATATGCAAAAAAAATTTTTTTGACCAAGTGGCGGTTACTACGTTCTCGCTTTTTGCCATCGATATTATTATGAATGAATGTTCTGCGAATAGGTTTAGGAACTTCATGCTAACTAAGTATAGAATAAACGTAATAAACCATTCATTTCAGAAAGTTTGTATAGGTAAACAATTTGTATCATAGGACTAGGTGTATGTAGTTTTGTAGAGAATCATAAGTATGGAACTTCTCAAAATTCAACTGCCACTACCACTGCATATAGGTTGCATAGCAAGAAAAGATAAATATTTATTGGCAACTGGTTGCGAAACTTAGTTGCCAATGCGTAAAATGTTTTACGCGTTGGTAACTGGTTGCGTATCAAGACAAAACATTCGCTTACCGCAACTAGTTGCAAACAAAGAAGGAAAATTCTTCCCTTGCACCTGGTTGCCAAACATGGTTGCGATGACGGCCGAAAGGATTTTATGTTTAGGGTAATGACGATTTATAGGTAATAGGATAAAAAAACAGCCGGTAAGCAAAGAAACAAACATTTATGGATATCAACAACACTTAAATTCAATTAAAATACACAGTCAAAATTTACACAAAGTCCGAGTACAATAATATCTGACTAGTCAAGTAAGCCGCCCGCGTCATTCCTGGCGCAAAGGTGCCCAACACACTTGCCGCATTACCGCGTTGAATCGCGATGGACAACCTTTGCACCAAGAATGACCCGGAACGAGGGTCAAGACCCCTCTCATGCAAACGCCGCTCAATCTTTGCGACAAAGGCCTTAGCGTCAGACCCCCAACACCCGGTCGTCTCTACCGCAAACGGGACAAACATATAACCCGTAAGTACCGAATACTTATCGCGCTTTCTACAAGCCTCCACCTCAACGGCTGCTCCTGCAGACCTGGTGGTACGATCAAGATGCGAGGCAGCAAAAGTGCTGACGCATGTAACGTCCCACAGTAGGCACTTACCTCTCTACCAGGGTACCAAGGTCATTCCAGCAGGTCTCTTGCCATCCGTCCGGCTAACACCGGGAGGCTCCAATAAACACGGAACATTTGCCGATACCAACGCCCTCCGGTTGATGTCGTTGAGGGCATGGTGGCGAGGAAATCTCCCAGCACAACGACAGCAACTCAAGGCATGGTGACCGTTACCCTCAACCATGGTGCCGCAGATGCATAAATGAGGTTTACAAACATCGCAGCCCAGGCGGAGAGCCACAGCTACCCTTAACGAGTCGTTTTCAAGGAGGGTAGGTACCCAGGTGTGGAGAGGGAAGCGCGTGCAGCCATGCCCCGGACTCGGGCCTCGTTACAGCGTTCAGTCTCGCTCTCTCCACATCGGAAGCACCCTCTAACAGGCCGTCCATAACCCGCTTCACCCCTACGTCATCCCATGCCCGCTGACGTTCCAGTTTTTTCCGGTAGGACCGAACCTGGGTTGAGAGCCGTCCAAGCTGCCTGGGCTTCAGACGCGTACGGAATGGCTGCCTTGCCAACAAACAGCGCGAAAATTTCGGAAACGAGCTTTTTGACTCCGCCAGCCGATGCTAAAAAAGCCGGCAGACTCACATCCCGTGCGCGCCGTACGCCCAGTCCACCGTTCCGGATAGGGAGAGAAGCTTGGTCCTACTGGCCCGCACCGAGAGACATATTGAGCAGACACTCCACTGATTCCTTCAAAACAGAATCGAAGGGGTCAATATGCTCGGGGCACAGCCAAGTAGGCACAGTGCGCAAGACTAACGGAGCACATACGCAGTATGAAAAAACTGGAGAGCATTCTTCAGTGGCGGAACATTCGCTAAATTCGGATACGACGCACTATATCAGTTTTGATAAGGTTTCCGTATTAGCGAGAGAAAAGTTGTTTATCCCTCGCAAAGTTCGTGAGGCCATCGAGATTAGTCGTCGCCCGAATTTCAATCGGGATAGTGGATGGTCAGTTCCCCATAGTTGGAAGACAGTTTTACGTAGTGCGCCCGTGGTTAATGGTGACGCGCCCTTAGAATTTGATGTGGTCAGTGTTGTTTGCAACCGTACGGTTGATATTGACAATGTGGGTAGTTCTTCGCCTAATCCCCCTGCGCCCGCGCAGGCGCGAAGACTACGGGTGGGTTACCAGAGCGGCGGCCCGTAGTCTTCGCTGCGCCGCTGTCGCAATTTCTCCTGTAGAAGGGCGTCGAGATCACCCGAAACATGCCGAGTGGATTTGGACAATTGATGACGTGGTAGGTACAAGGTATTAATTAAACAAATGCTTAATTTATATTGAAACCATGACAGGAAAATGTATTATAAAGTCCAATTTTATGCCGTCCTTTGACAGAGAACTACGCGATATCCGTTAGTTACATTGTTTGGAGAACATTTACCCATATGACAGTGTTAACAACATTGATATAACTCGATAAATAAAAAGAATCGTCATCACCATACATACGGGATCATCACCATACATGGTGTAAGCACCGGTGATGACGGATATGGTGATGACGATATGCATTCTTATTGTCGATTATTCTAGAACGCCTAATATTATTTGAATGGACGGTGCCAGATCAGTATCTCCATTTCATGTCACATATTTGTAGAGAAATAATTTTAAAATTATACAAATACTTACTTTAAATAATTCGCAATATGGTAATGACTGGAATTCGTGACAATTGACTTCCTCGGATACACTTTTGTCGTTAATTTTGCTCAGTGCGCGCATGCAGCAACATGCACTCTCAGTCGTGATTGGAACTGAACTAAGGAAGCAGGAGAGGGTATACGCACTGTATTTCACCGTTCTTAGACAAAACTGTGTTGACTTTGACACTACATTTAGGGTGATGACGAAAATTCGTACTAAAAGTTTAAATATTTTTATTTATACTTAGTTGTTGAAAGAATAATTCAATATTTTTGTATAAATAAGAATACAGTATGGAGAGATTATAAATAAATAAAAAATCGGATTCGTACGTTGCGTATTTGAAATTTTTCACAAGAAACATGAAGGTTTGAATTTTTTTGCTACATGGTAATGATTTTTGACATATGTTTTGTTGTATTATAAAAAAACTATTAAACTGTCGGTGAATTTTATTGAAGCGCCATTTAGATAAAAGTATTAGTCAACAAATGTAAAAGTTTCGATACTCTAACCTTAGTACTTTTTTTTATAAAGACCGACATGTACCGCTACGCTGATATTTGAAATCCACCCACTCTAGAACCTCTGTTCTGTGCAGGCATCATAATGTCCTCAATTTGTAGTATCATCTCCTCCGTCAAGCTTTGTTTTTGTGTGCGTTACAGGATAGACGTCTTTTTTCTATAAAAAATCCTCGTTTTGTTATGAAATTGCCTCACATGTGCCCGTAAATATGTACACTCTTACTTTTCAAACCACATTACAACAATGCGATGCATATTATTTAGTCGCTTTTTTATCGATTTCACGTGCGTTTCAATTGTACATTTGAACGTAGTGCATAAATGCTTTTACAGGATACATATGACCTGTAAATAAAGAGAAATCACATTCAAACTAAAACCATTCAGAACATCACAAGGGGAAAGAACCTTAACCTCATCAAATACATTAGGACATTTTGAATGTATTTTATATACGCCATTACAATAAATCACATAATTTATACATTTGCCAAGGTCGTTTAGCTAACTGGTTTCGGCCACACCACTTTTAATAGAGGGCTATTAAATTACGTTTGACATCGTAAAAACAAAACAAAAAACCTTAACAGGCAGTGTTCGACCACTGATAAACAACTTTCTTTAATACAGAAGCCGTATGCGACGTTTAATTCTCAAGCAAGTATACTCGTTCATCAAGTCTAATCGACAACGCATTTCGCATTTCCAAACGCGTTGCGCTACCTCGCATCTTATTAAGCTAACAAGTCAACAGACTTACTAAACATTTCCTAACGAACGCATCAGACGATAAACGGTTCCAGCAGACGTGCGAGTCGGCTTGAACTTGACCCCTAGTATTTGGCAAGCGCCCCACTCGCCGCCGGTTTGGCAATGGCTCGTCACTCTCACACGAACGGCCGCAGTGCGTGCACGAATCCACCATGTATCCGAACCCGCTTGACAGGAAGCATTCCACCATCAGACAGCTGCTCGACCGCTTCCTCAAGGACCCTAGCTCAGGGCGGACCAAAAATGCCTTATCCAGAAAAGGCAGCAACAGTTCTACCTACAGCTCCAATTCAACCACGTCCACCTCCAGCCGAATCTTCCGAAGCTTCAGTTTTCGTAGTTCCTGAGTTCAGTTCTAGTGTTTGTTAGTGACTGTTATTGCACCAATCTGCTAGTCACCCCTGTGCATCAGTACTTACATTTCGGTAAGTCTTTTTTTTTCATATCGATTACATTTTGTGTCGATACATATCAAAATCGCCTTGCATTGCGTCTTTTTAACAGACTTCAGTGACATTTCAAAAGGGCTTATTTTTCTATACTTAGCTTTCACAGAGAAATAAGCCCTTTTGAAAAGTCATTCCTCACTTCAAAAAAGAGGAGGGTCTAAGTTCGGGGCATCTTTCAACAGGACCGATTTAAAACATCCTTTTTTGTTTGAAAGGGTACAACTTCCAGTTGGGTCCCATGGCAACTAAGTCAGGATCTGATTAAGGGATCTTGAAAAAACCGAGGGAACTCTTTAAATATTGCACCTATATGGTGTATTTTTATATTAACAATTGCATTTTTTAATTGAATAGACTATTTTGTTATTAATTTTTTGTTTTATTCACCAAAATAAATAGAAATACCAAATTTCGAGGTGTTTGACGATTTTGATATGTACTTATCGACTATCGGCATATTTTTATTCATTCACTTCAATTCTACATAAATAAAATATTCGACATACAAACCTTCTGTGATGCCTTGATGAGCCTTTTGCGCGGTTTTTTTATCGCAAGGTTAATTGTTCTTTAAACATGAGGGCGTTGCACGACGAAACTTAAGCAATGGTTGTCAAATTTTTCAAATATAACTTGTACACACGTGTTTTGCAAGCTGAAAACCTGTTTCTATCTTGTCTTTCAACACGGTGGACGGAGTTTACACTGGTCGGTCGGATTTGTAATGTAGGTCGGATTGTCACACTCGTCTGTTAATGTGATTGAATTTTCATCACAACATGGCAACGAGAGCGTAGGGCAGTGCCCTCTGATGATAAATCGGTGCGAGTTATGAAATTTGGACTAATTAAGTATACGCGTTATACGTTTACTATCAATGTTTGCATAGGGCGATTACTATTATTTACAAAGTCGAGCCGTATAATACATAGGTATCTACAGTTCATTCCGGATAACGTTAGACTCTAGAGCAGCGGTCAGCAACCTTTTAGCACCCAAGGGCCACATAGTAGCTAACGAAATTGACGCGCCGCACTTAGTTAATAATTTGTGATTTTATACAATTCTGAATATAGCGACCGTGGCCGACCGCTGCTCTAGAGGGACACAGAAGCAGGGTTCCTGTAAAGCTGTAAAGGTGGTTTTCCACCGGCAGGGCGAGACGAGACGAGACGAGAATTGAAATCCTCTCCTCGCGCATCACCGCTCGCGCATCGCGCAACTTGATACAAATTTCAATTCAATCCTCGTCTCGTTTCGTCTCGCCCTGCCGGTGGAAAACCACTTTCACACTTGTAATAGAGTATGCTAGCACAGAGTTCGAACCGTCTTTTCTCGTGCGTAACCAATACGCCGGTACCAAATATGCATAATATACGATGAAAAATGCATACACTTTTGAGAAATAAAATATTAGATATTCTGATTTAAAAATGCATTTGTTGTCATATACAGGGTCTCCCATAACTGGCACGTCACAGTGACACTTTAGGTAGACCAGGTCAAGAGGTACCAAACCAACTTAACATGACCCCAGTAAAAGTGGCACGGTTTTTGAGTTATTGTTGTATTGTTTTTCATGAATTTTGACCGTTTTTAACATTATTAGTGCCAGTGTGCACTCGGAAAGGTGTCAAGGTTGGTTTTTTTTATGTGTACGGTACCATGAATTGTTAATTAAGGTTACAGAAATGGTATTTTATCCAAAAAATAAGTCAAATAAAAAAAAAAATACTAGTTTGATCTTGAATTAATTCACAGCGAAACATTAATTTCGACTTTAACCACCAGTAGTGAAAAAAACATTACGGTCGGCGTGTCATTGTTAAGTCTACCTCCAGTGTCACTGTGACGTGTCAGTTATGGGACACCCTGTATAAGAATATTAGATTAGATACTCATAGGAAAGGGCAGTTGAAACGCTCCGCAGCCTTACCCAATAATTTGGACAGCATTTTTAGTTATGTTTGTCGTAAAAAAGCCCCGACGTCTACAACATAACTGAAAATGCTCCACAAATCTCGCAGAACTTCGACAATATCGCGCGCACCGAAGTCACAGCGTTTGAAACTCTCGGAGTAATGCTCATTTACATACTTCTCAGTCGACTTGCAGAGTGGCCGTTGTTATGGGTCGTTCGGTTCGGTCGTAGTCGCTGCTTTAGCGTTGTTTCTGTGTCTCTCTCTGTTATTAGACTTTTGAAGTTATATACTTGGTTATAAATAACATAGCTGGTTTTTCTAAACCATGTATGAACTTTTGCTTCAGTCCAGTTTTTTTCGGCGAAGAAAACATGCTATTGGTCTAGTAGGTAGGACGACTTTGCGATGGCCGAATGACGACGGACGCCACTTGCTTTATTTTCAGAAAACTAGAACAAGGTTTTCTTAATTATTTACATATCGCCACTGCGTTGAAAAAAAACTCGTAGAGAAAAACGTCAAAAGTTACATACGAACTTCATATACACTTAGGCCGGCTATACACCTGTAAGTTTTACTTACGTAAGTAAGGACGCAGCTATACGTTAGACTGAGATAGCTGACTGACTATCTCAGTCTAACGTATAGCTGCGTCCTTACTTACGTAAGTAAAACTTACAGGTGTAAAGCCGGCCTTACTGCATTTTTACCTGAAGTCAGTATCAGATACGTGCTTTTTAGGGTTCCGTACCAAAATGGTAAAAAAGGAACCCTTATGGTGCGACTCTGTCTGTCTGTCTGTCTGTCTGTCTGTCTGTCTGTCTGTCTGTCTGTCTGTCCGTCTGTCACAGCCAGATATCTCAGGAACTACTGCTGCTATCGGTTTGAAATTTGGAATAGTGTTAAAAGTCGCTAACCCGAGCTTATTGGACATAAAAAAAATCTTGTACCTTTTTTACTTTTTTTTTAAAGGGCTCCGTAATGGGATTTTCAAAATTGAAAGTAGGGCATATATATCGAGTGGGGTATCAAATGAAAGAGCTTAATTTGTAGATTAAAATGCCATTTTTTTTTTTTTTAAATAAATAGTTTTTGATTTATGGCGAAAAAAGTTTAAGAAAATACCATTCCCCCCCTATTATCTCCGAAGTTACTGATCAGAAAAATGTGTCATAATTACCAATTATTAATGTCGTCCTAAATATTACAGGAAAAATATAACGGTTTTCCTCACTTGCACCGTTTTTGAGAAATTTGCAAAAATCATAACACATACTTATTTGCTCCTACTAAACTAATCGCCATACAGTTTTTCTTGAACTATTCATGTATCTACTTATTAGGATTATTATTATTATTAGGAAGACCGTTATATTTTCTCTTCCTAACTTGAATACTTTTTAAAAATTTACAAAAATCTTAACATATTAGTTCTACCCTCCCTACGAGAGCCATCTAGCGGAGAGTAGCAAAACTAAGCGATGATTTATTTCAGATTATATAAAAAATGTCTATTAAATACAATGATCACTCATCAGGCATCGGGAAAAAAACATAAAGTAACAATAATTATTAAAAACTCTATAATAGGAGTATAAAAATGAAATACCACTAGCGCCATCTAGGGACACAAATCTAAAATAAGGTAGCTTGTGGCTAAAAATGATACATGAGAACTAACTTAGTTGACAAACAATTATTTCAATCAGCCAATAACAAAAAGTAACGTTTAAGGGTGGATTTCAGAGCGTTTCAACCGCCGTCATCACCAATCCCGATATTATGATGACATCTTTTTAAAAATTACATAATTTTTGATCAAAACGTGAAAATAGTAGGTACTATTTTCTGATTTTATCAAAAGAATGGGATACATTCTTAAAGTGAATCGTCGAAATTTCGGGATTGGTGATGACGGCATTTGAAACGCTGTGAAATCCACCCTTAAATTTAAATTACAAGTAAAATTTACGCGCTATTTAGTATCAATAGATGTCGCTGTAGCATACGCTGCATCGCGCTGTTAAGATTTTTCCTGGTTGAATAGAGCTAAAGCGGGTTTAAAGCAGGGTTGTTAGTTGTTAGTCGTAAGGTTGGTCTACTTATTAGTTTATACGGAACCCTCGGTGCGCGAGTCCGACTCGCACTTGACCGGTTTTTTTAAAGTACTGACGATATTAATTTCATCCGGGGTTGACTTCCAACTATTATTTACTCAAATCTAGTTTATTGTACATTAGTCATTGTACAATATTCTGATCGTCTTAAACGACGTCGACGTCTTAAAATATGAATACATAGGAGCTTATTATCTGACGGATAAGATTCAAAGCTGTTTACATAATTTTGGACGCAACCTTACAAGAAACGTGTGTCACATTCACATTCACAAATTAACTGTGCATCTCGCGCTGTGACGTCATTTGGACGGTGCCGTTGGCTCGCATTCCAGCGGAGTGCACAGTTGATTCGCACGGGTTGTATACCCAAACCCCTATCGATTATAGATATGCATAATTAACAACTCGAGCATTAGGACATCGCAACATCTTAAACTGGGGTACCTAAGGGGACAACAGAATAATATTGAGCAATTATATTTAACCGATTTCAATAAAATAGGTTTTAAGTTTGTCTGTGGGATCTTTTCGTAACTTTTTTTATGTACTTAAGTTACTCCCCGATTACTCCAAGACGGCTGGACAGATTTTTTTTTTTTATTTTTTTTATTATTTTTTTTTTTTAATTAGTTACTGTTTCTTATTACATACAATTTAAGGTTGGAACCTCCTAGTAAGCATAAAAATATACTTGTGGCGTGCGATTGGAAAACTTCCTCGGCGCATGACCAATATCTTTAGGTCGTGCTATTCATATTGGCGATAGTGGCGCCCCTATTAATTTCTACTTTTTTTTGCCAGGCTATATTGTTTGTTAAGATATTTGTATGTTCAGATATTTGGATGTTTCGATGTTTTTTTACTAAATAACGTTAACTTAAATGGATTGAAGTGAAATTTGGCATGCAAGTAGACTAAGTCCTGGATTAAAAGATGGATACTTTAGATCCCGGTAAATCCCTTGGGACGAGAATAATGCAGGCGAAGCGGCGGGTAAATGCTAGTGAATATATAGGGAACGTGCAGGGACTATAGGTGGCAGCACTAAACCGACAAAGATACACTATGCGGACAGTAAAGGACACTTATCAGGCCTGAAAAACTGTCGTACTGGTTATAAATGTCAATGTCAAAGTAAGTTTGCGGCACACAAACGTTAATCGTCCATCGTAGCGATATTAAAGGCGTTTCCCGTTAATGTAGCCCCAGCATGATAGAGTAGGTACAAGATTCGGATTGCTGGCACCAGTTGGCAGCACCTTCGTCATAGTATAATACTGCCGTCCTAGTCTAAAAGGCGACTTTTTACTATGAACTTCCATAGCAAAAAGTCGCCTTTTAGACTAGGACGGCAGAATAGCAGTAATTAATCTTCCTACAAAAGGTACATCGCGCGCTTGAATGTGTGCACGCCGTGTACGAACGCACTACAAGCAGTTTCAAGAATGCGTAAGAATACTCCAATATGGATCGCACTCAAACAGACATGCTATCGCGCGTCTGTGTGAATACGTGTCGGGCGCTCCTAAGCGGCCGAAGCTGGACTACATATTCATCTTTATACTTTACCTTCGTTGTGCACGTTCCCTATACTCCGTCGCGTGTGAATGGGCGCGTTTCACAAATCGGTCTAGAAACATCGATGCGTGCCGCCGTTGCGTTGCAACAGGGCCTTCCGTAATAGCCGACACCGGAAGACCATGCCCTTGGCTGCAATTGTACAGTCATCAATTATGTATGCTTTATTGCATATAATAACTATACCTATAGTAGAGTCAGCGATCGACATATGTTGACCTTATTCGATTGTGATAAATAATGAAAAGTGAAAACATAACCCAAAAACTTCTTTCTTTCTTCTACAACAAAAAAGTTTTGAGATGTAATGTTACAGTGTTAAACCAAGTCGGCTATTTTAGTCAGTACCTCCTCGGGGGTGTCTACAGAACTGTGTTCCTCCACGGTTACTTCTGCAGTTCCAATATTTTTAGGTTTTGCATGACTTGATAGACTAAAAACGAATGATGTTTAAAATTTGGAGCTTGCGGGTCTGCTAGAAGTACATTAGAATTATGATGAACAATGATCAAAACTAAGGAACAATTTTGATGTGTAGTTTTTAAACTACAAGTTCAAATTGAATGTTATTGAGAATATATCTAAGTCATATTATTCCCTACATATTCCTAAAATTTCAGGGTTCTAGCATCAGCCAGCACGAAATTACAGTAGGTTAAAAACGGCCTGAATGGCTTTGAGAAAAGGATAGTACGGCCGTGCCTTTGTTTTGCTCGACTTGGCGAGGGCACTGCCGTGCCACAAGATCCATTCGATATCCATAAATGTTAGCCTTTGCATATGGTTACACGATCGCATATTACACTTGTTAGACAGAGAATTTACCTTTGTGATTAATAATGTAACCTCTGTTACTCTGGCGAATATCCTGAACCTCTCGTACGTGTTAGAGGAGTGCAAAATTTTGCTGTTTCTTCATTATCTCCAGTTAGAAGATTCTTCTTCTTAGTCGTGACTGATGATCGTGGTGGGTGGTCATCGTTCAGGAACGAATACATTCCTGCCATCGACTCCGGTCCATCGCGTTCCTCGCTAATTATGAGATGGTTGCTCGCATAAACTGGTCGGTCCACCGTCAGCAGAAAGATTATATGATGCGTAATGCATGAAACCTCGCTCGCGTAACCCGTAAACTATTTAACTGAAAACAAACATTCTTATTTAATTAGCAATACTACTCTTGTGCAGAATTGTCTATAATGGTGTAATATCATGAAATTTTATTCAAATTATAATACAGTTTGTTTACTTACTTCACCTTTGACAGTTATGAAAAATCCTCACGGTTACACTATCGGACCTGGTTATCGTCTGACGTGTATTTCTAGCCTTATTATTTCTGCAATTTAATAGATATTTCTTTTAAATCTTTCAGCGAAACAACCTGGCCGCATGTTTTTTTCTATAAAGAAACAAAACTTAATTTGAAAATATAACTTGATTCACAAAATAAAATTCTAGTCTTGGCAAAGTCATTCACTAACAGAATTTTGTAAAAAACACATGTGACCAAAAAAATATATTAAAATCAAAAAATATTCTCAAAATCTTTACCAGTCACGTTCTGCTGCTGTTTATAATTTAACAAAATCATTTTCCTGCAGAGATTTGCTTGAAAGGGAATTCGCTTGAAGCGATTTGTCTGTGCTTATTATTTACCCGATAAAAAAATAACCAGAAGAATGCCTTGCGGACCGTGTGGAGGTTGCGGGCCCTGCGGCCCTTGCGGTGGGTGTGGCCCCTGCGGTCCCTGCTGTGGTCCCTGCGGCCCCTGCTGTGGTCCCTGCGGCCCCTGCTGTGGTCCCTGCGGCCCCTGCTGTGGTCCCTGCGGTCCCTGCTGTGGTCCCTGCGGTCCCTGCTGCGGTCCCTGTGGCCCTTGCGGCGGTTGTGGCCCGTGCTGAACCATAAGTGCAGAGCTGTGTGCACCGTGGTAACCCTGGACATCATGACATTGAAGCTCTTGAATACCTGTCCCAGTGTTCGTCTTGTGAATTTCTTATAAAATATACAATAATTTTGCTAATACATGTTATTTTTTTTCAAAATGTGTGATAGTGTGTGGTATCCCAGAACAGTATTTATTTTCTAGGAAAGCGTTTTGAATGACTGACAGACTGACAGGGTTCCTTTTAGAGCCATTTCTTTTTCGGGGACCTATAAACTCAAAACGGTTTTTTTGCGTGTTCTATGGGGCTTAACAACGCCCAGTTCAGACTTTTTCATTTCAATTAATGTTTTAGCAACTAAACTATTAAGTGAACCACGGGCAGGTTTTTTTCCCGTGGTACACCTAGGTGGACTAAGGTGGACTACGGGAAATTTTACTTACACACACACAACGTACACAATGAGATTTTCTTCGGCCTCAGCTATTTCATCCCATGCATCAATAGGCTTTCCCAGATGAAATAAGCACGCTCTTGTTGGGAGAAATGAGTTAGTGCACTACTGGTAATTTTCCCTGATTCGCCATTTTCGTTAATTCGTCAGTGTCCCTGATTCGTCAATACCATCAAAATCTGTGAGTCGTCAATTTCCCTTATTGGTCATTTTCTTTCGACTCATCTGTCGTTGTCGGCGCTCATTCCCAAAATGCGTATTCCTAAAATACCAGATTTTAAAAATACCGCATTCTTAAAATACCAGGTTTTTAAAATACCAGATTCCCAAAATAATACATCCAACAAAATTATTTACATCCTACGTAGTAACGGGAATGTGGCATGGCGGGAACCTGATAAATCGAGAATCTAGTATTTTGAAAAATCTGGTATTTCCGGAATGTGGTATTTTGGGTATGAGCGGGGTTGTCGGTCGTGTACATATTTTTTTTTAATTATTGGTTTTTACTTATCTATAACTAGCATTTACCCGCGGTTTCGCCCGCTTTGTTCGCGTTACTGTCCCAAGGGAACTCTTTTATATCCTATGTTTCAATCCAGGACTTGGTCAAATATTAAAATGAGGATTTTGTTGTTTAAGCACTACATGAATATTCCCCAAAAACTCTATAATATCATAATGTCATTCGCATAAAAATAACAGATTCACAATGTAAATATCTACTGTGCGTCTTGACTATAGCTACATTGCACCGCATTGACCAGTTAGTGAAAGTGACTTATTGAATAAACTGGCGAATTAGAAATTGACGATTCAAAGATTTTGGTGGCATTGACGAATCAGGAAAACTGACGAATTAACGAAAATGGCGAATCAGAGTCGAGGGGTGAACTTGCCACCAATACGTTATACACCTTAGTCAACCTAGGTGTTGTACCCACGGGAAAAAAAAAACATCTGCCTCACCCAGGTGAACCTAGGTGGAACACGGGTAAGGAAGGGTACAACACACATTTCGCTTGGGACGAGTTGGGAATGTGGACGAGTTGAGGATGAGGACGTGATGGGATTGTGGACGAGATGGGATTGTGGACGAGATGGGATTGTGGACGAGATGGGATTGTGGACGAGATGGGATTGTGGACGAGATGGGATTGTGGACGAGATGGGATTGTGGACGAGATGGGATTGTGGACGAGATGGGATTGTGGACGAGATGGGATTGTGGACGAGATGGGATTGTGGACAAGATGGGAATGTGGACGAGTTGGGATGATACGTGGACGAGTTGGGATGATATGTGGACGAGTTGGGATTATGTGTGGACGAGTTGGGATGATATGTGGACGAGTTGGGATTATGTGTGGACGAGTTGGGATTATATGTGGACGAGTTGGGATTATATGTGGACGAGTAGGGATTATATGTGGACGAGTAGGGATTATATGTGGAATAGTAGGGATGATTTGTGGACGAGTTGGGTTGGTATGTGAACCAGTTCGGAATGTGGACGAGATGAGAAGTGTCATACTTTCTGGCAGTGACATGGTATCGTACCGAATTCAAAATTTCCTGGTGGTCAAATTGTTAAATATTTCACGTGTTTTAAACAAATTTCGCTTTGGGCTTATAACTATTTTTTCTTGACGTTCGATTGGGCTGCTGCTGGCGGCTGGGCCAATTTGGTATACTTTCGTATCTCCGGTGACAATGCAATATGGCTGCCCCTATAGTTTTGGAGTAAAGTAGCTTCAAGAAATCCCTTCTTTCCACCGTCCACCTCCTGAGACCACGCTGGGTGATCCGTTGAAAGATTTTTTTACTACCGTTCACCTTAGTCCACCTGGGTGTTCCATGGATTTTTTTTAATTTCCACCTTGTTATCAAAACCCCAACAGAACTCTTCAGCCGCCGCAGTCGGGTAAAAAAATCGAACTTCTCACCTCTTCCCCTACTGCTATCCGCGCGAGATTTCTTGATGGTTTTTAATCTCAAAGCACTCAAGTCATATTGAAAATGAAAATATAATTTTCCAGGTCTATATTGGCTATAAAATCCGGCCGGATTGACAATCAGTGCGGTTTGCAATCCCTACCAAATTCACAAAATAATACATCCAACAAAATCATTTAGATCCTTGAGTAATCTACGACATTAGAATCTAATGTATCGGGAATGTGGTAATACAGGAATCTGATAAATCGAGAATCTGGTATTTTGCAAAATTTGGTATCTCGGGCATACGGTATTTTGGGCATGAGCGGCGTGGTCTATCACGTGTTGCTCAGCTAGCACAACTTTTTAGAAGTTGCAAATTGGGATTCATACTACCTACCCTAACTGGTCCATACAACATACCAAAAAATCAGAACTACCTACGTCATGCTTTGCTATTTTAGTATTTTAATCCGTCGATTTCCAATATGGTCATTTGCTTTACAATTTCGATTCTACCCTATAAAGGGTTAATGTGATATAAACCACTCTGACTGTACCCTTGACACGAATGACACGTCCTCTTGATACAATTTGCTGCCTAATTCGAGTATACTTGATGTATAATACTGAATTGGTACGTTTAATTGTGGCATCTATTTGGAGATTGAATGTAACATACAATTTGGCAATTAAGTAAGCCCTCACAGATTTGTAAAAACAGACAACGCAAATGAGCGTTATGATCTAACCACAAACACCAACTACAACAACACGTGGTCGGGTGACAATTTATATGAAAATTCATACAGGCCACAAATTGCCGTTAAAGGAGGACCGGACAAAATGGTCCCAAGAACCAATAGCGATGTGACATATATCATTAGAAAGGTGTTTCAATATACTACAATAGTTACTATGGGAGCTCATTTCAAATCACTGTGTGAAAAAAAGTTATGGCAATATAAAAAAACTTATTTTCATAGACGATTTTAAGCAATAAAAATGAATTATTTCGTATTCCATGACGTTACAGCCCACCTGTCAGGCCTCCCCGGCCCCTCAGGCTCCCCCGGCCCCTCCGGCCCCCCAGGCTGCCGCTAGCAGGGCACCTAGGTTTAGGTCTAAAATCCGAGTTCACCAAAATTGCAGATATGTAAGTATATTATGGGGGCGACGATATTCAGTAATTTTAAAAAAGTTCCTTGTGCTGAGGGATGATTTTCGAAAATTCATCCCATAATTTTTCCATTGGACGCTTATTTATAAACACTGTTCGAATCTTGGGTGGAATTTGGGGTATAAAAACGAGGATGTTCCTCAGGATTCTGAGAATGAATATTATTAAAGATGCATTTTTTCGTTATATGCATATACCGGGTGGCCCATTACGATCGGTCAGTATGGGAAAGCCTGAAACTATAAGACATACGAAGATATGTTCTTAGAAACCATGTCATCGATTTTAGGGACAAGAAAAACTGCATACATAGATTTGACAAAAAACTTGTACTTTAAACGGTCGATTCCCGTTTAAAGTACAAGTTTTTTGTCAAATCCCCGGTCGTTTTGAAAAATAAAAGTTACATTATTTCTATTTGAATATCGATTGTGTAGGTCATAAGCAGTAAATGTTACTAGGAAACTCTTAGGCCGATCTCCTAGAAGGGGTTTTCTTTTATTCGTTTTAATTTTCTAGATTAGTTTTATAATGTTTAGTAAGTAGTTTTATTTAATTTAAATTGGATTTTTTTTCTGTATTTTACTGTTTATCCATTAAAATGTATAGTTATTTAGGTACTAAATACATTCGAATAAAATCCATTGTATTTAATATTTTCCAAAACGACCGGGTTCGATTCCCGGTTAAAGAACAAGTTTTTTTTTTCAAATCTATGTATGCAGTTTTTCTTGTCCCTAAAATCGATGACATGGTTCCTAAGAACAGATCTTCGTATGTCTTATAGTTTCAGACATTCCCATACTGGCCGAACGAAATGGGCCACCCTGTATAGTAATAATCCATTCCCGGAATCCTGAGCAACATCCATGTTTCTGTATAATGTTTGAAGTCATACACCCCAAACTGCACCCAAGATCCGAGCACTGTATTATAGTCGGACTACGCTAAGTTTGCAGAGGTCGAAAAAAGGTTTATTAAAAAAAATAGGTACATATGGCAACATGAAACTACAGCAAGGGGATTATATTTAACTAGCATTTTCCCGCGGCTTCGCCCGCGTTGTTCCCGTTATTGTCCCAAAGGAACTCTTTACCGGGATATAATGTATCCTATGTTTCAATCCAGGACTTGGTCTACTTGCATGCCAAATTTCAGCTTGATCCATCTAGTTGTTACCCCGTTATAAGGTAACAAACATCCAAACATCCAAATATCCAAACATCCAAACATCTTCACAAACTATCGCATTTATAATATTAGTGGGATTTTGGTACTTGGTAATATTTTTCCCTTTATTACAAAATGTGTCTACATACCTACTGAAGATATCTGGGTCAGTCCTGCACACATCCATCTAGGTCCAACCAAACTAAGCGATTTGTTCCAGGGTCTTGGATAATTTCTATGTACTCGTATTTAAGTATTATATTTAAATATGTACAGTCGAATTCATCATTATCTGAGCAAAGAACTGATCAAAAATATCTGATCTAGTTCTTATGCTTCTGACAATAGGGTCTTGTTCAGATATTTTTGGTCCAATCTTTGCTCAGATAATGATGAAATCGACTGTACGTGTATACAAAGCATTGCCTAGTTTTGTTGGGACTAGATCGATTTGTGCAAGGCTGTCCTGAATATTTATTTCGGTATGTTTGTAGACACATTATATACTTATTAAACGAAAAGGTTTTTGCCTAGTATCAAGAAAAATTAATACTCTTTCTTGTGATGTTTCCAATGCATTTTTTGAAATAAAACCTTTTTTTAGTGTGTGCAAACTTAGGGTAGTCGCACAGCACTCTGCAAATATTTTAGTCTAGTTATTTTGTTCGCTGCGCTGCTGCGCCTATTTCTTACAAGTCTGTCGATGTCGATGCCAACGAATGGCAGCTCATTGCGTGTACAAAATGCTCAATTAGAACGAAGTATTCAGAACGGATCCTTTAAACACGTTCTACTTCCAAGGTTCACCAAATCAATGTTTAAATATGTACTCGTATCACCGTATTTACTATTCAGTTGCGTTAAATTGCTTATTTTTAACACTCCTCAATTGCTTTTTTGGAAAAATCTTTAATGTACGAAGTCTCTCTATGATTTTATTATAATGTATTATTCTATTGCATTACATAGAATACTAGTAGATTTTCTTTCTATACTACTTTTATGTTATCTGATGAAATTCACTATAAATTATATGTGTAGGTGTGACATTTTTGAGTTATTATGTTATTTTTTATGACCTTTAGGTCCAAGAGAATACCAGTGTTTTGCCACAGATTAGAGAATATAAACAAATATTTGAGTGTCGCGCGTTTTCATACAAAAAACAACAATTCCCTCGCTCGTGTTGAAGCCTATTGTTTTGACGCGAGCGTGGGAATACCCACCGTCACAGCCACAACACGGAAACTTCACACAGTACAATACGTTCTCGGTTCTCGCATAGTTTTCGCTAGCGGCGTTCGGCCGGCATCAACGGCGTTTGCGTACTATCACGATAATTATATTGTGAAACTGTGACGTTTTCACCTGGTTTTGCTCACTTTTCATGTGCAATTTTGAGCACCGAGCTGGAACCTTTGTATACTGCTGCAGCGCACGCAATAGTACATTACACAACTTGGGTGGTAATACAAAGAAAGGCCGAGATCGCAGAAGTTTGCGGCCCGAGCTGTAAGCGAGGGACCTAAATATGCGATAGAGAGCTTTCTTTATTACCTTCCGTGTTGTGTACATCATTGTATGTCTACACTTGGCCAGAAAGCGGCTTTTTATTCTTATATCTCGGCCTTTCTTTGTATTACCACCCTAGTTATGTAATGTACTATTATATATCTTCTACTAACAATAGAGAAATAGATTAATTGCATACTGGTAGGAATTGTTGAAATTTCTGTGAAATGAAGCTCTCTTAGCAGGCTTTTATCCTGCCGGGACAGAGCAGAATTCCCAATGGGTGCGCTTCAATTCTTTGTCTTTCCAGTTTCATTCTGTCTTCCATTGTTTACCGACCGTCCGGTATTGTTCTGGGATTCGAGGACATTGAAACAGCTGACACTCGACGTTGAAGTGTTTGGTGAGTTAAATTATTTGCACCGTAAAAATACATCACATTAACTCTGCCATGTCTTTAAGATCGAAATATAATTAGTATGGAAGCATAACGAACTTCACTTCTTTATTGAAAGAAAGTACACTAAAACAAGAACAAATACAAACAAGATTAAATTTAACATCTTAAAACTAAATGAACCTAAAAACTAAATTAAACTACCTAAATTAAAATACCTCCCTCCGGTCGACTCTGACCACTTCCTAATTTGTCCATTTCCAAAATTGACCACTTCCTAATTCGTCCACTCCTACAAGGTCCTTTTCCTAAATTGTCTCTTTTTATGTTCCGCATTCGTCCACTTCCTATTTAGTCCATTCCTAATTTGTCCACTTCCTATTCAGTCAATTCCTAACTTGTCCACTTTAGTTAGAAAATTTTCCATCATTTTTTTTTTGCCGTTTTTAGGCTTAGATTCTATTGATTCGTGTAGATTACGCTAAAATAAGCATGTTTTGTAAAATTAACTTTTTTTCTCCGACCAATATTTACCAAGATATTGGGGTTCGAAAGTCAGTCATTTTTATAAGAGCTTCTGGACTTTGAAATTTTTTCGATGGGTGTGTTGTCATTATGACACCTATTTTAAACGATTGTACCGTATAGAACACGTTAAAATAAGCATCTTTTACTTGAAAACTTTTCTCTAAAATTAAAAATGGCTGAAATAGACGCCTTCAAAAATAAATATTTTTAAACTTGGATTTTTTTTCGCCGAATGTGGTGTAATTATGACACCTATTTTAAATGATTGTATCGTGTAGATTACGCTAAAATAAGCATATATGGCAAATAAACTTTTTTTCTCCGACCAATATTTACCGAAGTATTAGGGTTAGGGGGAAGGTCAGTCATTTTTACGATTTTGGCCATTAACGTCGGGATGGCAAAATGACGAGGTACAAAAATGTCGAGAAACATTTAGGAACAAAAGGTTGAATTCCTAAAATGTTGAGTTTGTAAGAAATTGAATTCGCAGCATGTTGAATATTAAAATGTTGAATTCCTAAAATGTTGAGTTTGCAAAAAGTTGTATGCGTTGGTGTAGATGCCAGGAGCCTTGGTCGGTCACTGCCTGTCTCGGAGTCAAGAAGTGAGCTTAGAGTGGAGGCTAAAGCTATATTATACGCGTGGAAAATTAGTTATTGCCAACATTAGTGAAAGTATTATAAGGTCGAGGAATGAAAATGTCAAAAATAAAAACTGACTTCCAAAATCTTAAACTAAAAAGCAGAAAATAATATGTTAATTACCCCAAGGAAATGTATAATCAGCGATTCATACAGGGTGTATTCGTTAAGTGTAGCCAGGCGATTATTACGTAAATGTAACAGATATCAGAAAACGTTAAACTGATATCGAAAGTACGTTACCCAATGAGTAAATTCACATCAATAACGTTATTTTAATAAAACCAGCAATATCCCAATTACGGTAAGGAAATTACAGCCTCAAGGAACGTCGAATTAAATGTATGGGAGCGTTTAAACTTAGTATTTTTAATATTACTACTATTATTTAAGAAAAGTTATAAATGTGATTTTACTCATTGGGTAACGTACTTTCGATATCAGTTTAAAATTTTCTGATATCTTTTATATTTATGCAATAATCGCCTGGCTACACTTAACGAATACACCCTGTATATACATACACAGATATTTATAGTTTTTAACCTGTAATTTTTAGTTTAAGTTTTTGGAAGTAGGTTTTTATTTTTTGTTTTAAAAATTTACTTTATTTTTAAATTTTTAGTGGCGCTGAAAAAATATTGTTTTAAACAAATAGACTGGACAGGCATTTTACTCAAAAACTACACGATGGATATTAATGAAATTTGGAATATAGGTGTATTGTATGAGCCGCTACTGGTAGTTAAACAACTAAAATAAATATTTTTAGGGGGGCCACTCCATACATGTTACAGAAGCAAATTTTTTTTTTCATGAAATATCAACGTGTGGTACATAGTTCGACAGCTCTTTCAAAAACATTTTAAGGTTTTTAAGTAATGTTTTTGATTAAGTGAATATCTTTGGAAATAATCGCTCCGAAAATTGTGAAAATTGTGCCCCCCCCCCTCTATCTTCTAAACCGTGTGTCCAAAAAATATAAAAAAAATTATAAAGATAACGCTTAATTTATACTTTCAACGAAAATTATTTTCAACAAGATCGGATTAACCGTTTTTGAGTTATTGCCGATAAGCTACACTTTTCAACAAAATGACGTAATTGCTATGAAGATACGCCATTTTGTTGTACTTTTTCTTGAACTATTCATGTATCTACTTATGCGTTTGTACGGAACCCTCGGTGCGCGAGTCCGACTCGCACTTGACCGGTTTTTTTATGAAGCCTTTCTCGACATTTTTATACCTCGTCATTTCTCCATCCCGACGTTAATCGCCAAAATCGTAAAAATGACTGACCTTCGAACCCCAATACCTCGGTAAATATTGGTCGGAGAAAAAAAGTTTATTTGCCATATATGCTTATTTTAGCGTAATCTACACGATACAATCATTTAAAATGGGTGTCATAATTACACCACTTTCGGCGAAAAAAAATCCAAGTTTTAAAATATTTATTTTTGAAGGCGTCTATTTCAGCCATTTTTAATTTTAGAGAAAAGTTTTCAAGTAAAAGATGCTTATTTTAACGTGTTCTATACGGTACAATCGTTTAAAATAGGTGTCATAATGACAACACACCCATCGAAAAAATTTCAAAGTCCAGAAGCTCTTATAAAAATGACTGACTTTCGAACCCCAATATCTTGGTAAATATTGGTCGGAGAAAAAAAGTTCATTTTACAAAACATGCTTATTTTAGCGTAATCTACACGAATCAATCGAATCTAAGCCTAAAAACGGCAAAAAAAAATGATGAAAAATTTTCTAACTAAAGTGGACAAGTTAGGAATTGACTGAATAGGAAGTGGACAAATTAGGAAGTGGGCAACTTTGGAAGTGGACAAGTTAGGAAGTGGACGAACTAGGAAGTAGACGATTTTGGAAATGGACAAATTAGGAAGTGGTCAGAGTCGACCGGAGGGATTAAAACGTAGATTCTACTCATCAAACAATAAAACTTTCGAACAACAACTTTTAAAAATTATGTAATCTTTAGATTTTATCTTTTTCATACAAATTAAATGTGGCTTTCCATAAGAAAAGGGACCTTATGACGGTTTCTAGTTACGGAGATATGGACGTTTTAGTGAAATCCTTCAAAATAATCATTTTTTTCTTTTATGCAAAATTGTAAAATATAGGAATAGACGTGTATTTGTAGCTTGGTTTCACTGCTGTACGTTAATTTTTTCTATATAAAAATTGGGTTCAAAGTTTAGTAGAAAAGGGACCTTATGGCAGATCACATACAAAAATAATAAAGCTGTTGATAAAACTTATTTCTTTTTTATACCACGACACGACGGTTGGTGTTTGGGCTCATTTGTTTCGTCTTGTCGAGTACTTTGAACTGAGATGATATCCAGGGTCTGATGATGAAGCCGGAAGGTGGCCATAGGAACTTCGTAATAAAACGTCGGAACGCCATCGTGTTTGGGCTCAGTTGTTTCGTCTTGACGAGTACTCTGAGCGGAAATGATGTCCAGCGTCTGATGATGGAGCCGAAAGGTATCTATGGGAACTACGTAAAAAAACGACGCAACCCCATCGTGTTTGGGCTCATTCGTTTCGCCTTGACGAGTACTCTGAACCGAGATGATATCCAGGGTCTGATGATGGAGCCAGCAGGTGGCCATGCGAACTTCGTAATAAAACGTCGGAACGTGATTGTGTTTGGGCTCAGTTGTTTCGTCTTGACGAGTACTCTGAACTGAGATGATATCCAGGGTCTGATGATGAAGCCGGAAGGTGGCCATAGGAACTTCGTAATAAAACGTCGGAACGCCATCGTGTTTGGGCTCAGTTGTTTCGTCTTGACAAGTACTCTGAGCGGAAATGATGTCCAGGGTCTGATGATGGAGTCAAAAGGTATCTATGGGAACTACGTAAAAAAACGACGCAACCCCATCGTGTTTGGGCTCATTTGTTTCGACTTGACGAGTACTCGAACTGAGATGATATCCAGGGTCTGATGATGGAGCCAGCAGGTGGCAATGCGAACTTCGTAATAAAACGTCGGAACGCGATTGTGTTTGGGCTCAGTTGTTTCGTCTTGACGAGTACTCTGAACTGAGATGATATCCAGGGTCTGATGATGAAGCCGCAAGGTGGCCATAGGAACTTCGTAATAAAACGTCGGAACGCCATCGTGTTTGTGCTCAGTTGTTTCGTCATGACGAGTACTCTGAGTGGAAATGATGTCCAGGGTCTGATGATGGAGTCAAAAGGTATCTATGGGAATGACGTAAAAAAACGACGCAACCCCATCGTGTTTGGGCTCATTTGTTTCGACTTGACGAGTACTCTGAACCGAGATGATATCCAGTCTGATGATGAAGCCAGAAGGTGGCCATAGGAACTTCGTAATAAAATGTCGGAACCCTATCGTGTTTAGTCTCAGAGTACTCGGCAAGACAAAACAAATAAGCCCAAACACGATGGGGTACCGAAGTTTTATTATGGAGTTCCCATAGACACCTTCCGGCTCCATCATCAGACCCTGGATATCATTTCGGTTCAGAGTACTCTTTAAGACAAAACAAATGAGCCCAAACACGATGGGGTTCCGACGTTTTATTACGGAGTTCCCATGGCCACCTTCCGGCTCCATCATCAGACCCTGGATATCATTTCGGTTCAGAGTACTTGTAAAGACAAAACAAATGAGCCCAAACACGATGGGGTTCCGACGTTTTATTACGGAGTTCCCATGGCCACCTTCTGGCTCCATCATCAGACCCTGGATATTATTTCGGTTCAGAGTACTTGTCAAGACAAAACAAATGAGCCCAAACACGATGGGGTTCCGACGTTTTATTACGGAGTTCCCATTGCCACCTTCCGGCTCCACCATCAGACTCTGGATATCATTACGGTTCAAAGTACTCGTCAAGACGAAACAAATGAGCCCAAACACGATGGGGTTCCGACATTTTATTACGAAGTTCCCATGGCCACATTCCGGCTCCATCATCAGACCCTGGATATCATTTCGGTTCAGAGTACTTGTCAAGATGAAACAACTGAGCCCAAACACGATGGGGTTGCGTCGTTTTTTTACGTAGTTCCCATAGATACCTTTCTGCTCCATCATCAGACCCTGATCATCATCTAATGCATTCGCTCGTTTGGTCTAAATCCACCTTAAGACACATAGAAGTGGATGTGAGCTCTGCTGTTCCTATTTTTCGAAAAGATGTCTTGCCTACTTATGATGCGTAGCTAAATCAATTGTTAATCTCAATTAACGATTAACAATTACGTAATCGTTAATTGCAATTAACAATTACTTTTCATTAATTGTTAATTGCAATTAACAGATCAATCGTTAATTGTTAATTGGGATTACATTTTTGCCAACACTGCAAACAAGCATGCGGCCTGCATAATGGTAAGCAAAAATTTTCAAAATGATCCTAGAAAGCTGAAAATTTGGAAGGAAAGGCATTGGGGGCAACAGATTCGGAATTGAAAAAAAAAATAAAAATAAAAAATACATTTGTTTTGTCGTTTTTTTTTATTTTTTTTTTTTTAATTTTAAAACATTTTTTTAAAACCGATAAAAAAAGTGTTTTTGGCGAATCGTAAAACTTTTTGACCATTTTTAGAAAAACCTTGTTTTTTCAAAAATTTGAAAAAATAAAAAAAAAACTGGCGAATGCCTGTCATTTTTGACCATTTAAGAAAAAGTTTTTTAATTTTTTTTCTTCAAAAACTTACGAAAAAAGACACTTTTTTGGCGGTGTCTATAATTTTTTACCATTTTGTCATGTTTCTCTTTAAACCTTTTTAGAAAAAAACATTTTTTTTAAAACATGAAAACGTGTTTTAGGCGAATCGCAAAACTCTTTGAGCATTTTTTCAAAAATAAAGAAAAACGTTTTGGCGAATGCCTATCATTTTTGACCATTTTAGAAAAAGTTTTTTTAATTTTTTTTTTTAAAAACTTACGAAAAAAGACATTTTTTTGCGGTCTCTATAATTTTTGACCACTTAAGAATAAGAATCTTTTTAATTTTTTTTCAAAAGATCGACAAAAACAAAAAAGTTTTTTTTGGCGAATCCTATCCTACCATTATGTTTTTTTTTATAAAACTCGGTAATTTTTGGTTTTATAGAAAAGTAGTCTATACAAAACACATCATCATAACACCATGGAGTGAACTATTCACCATTAGCGTTATAATTATGAGAATAATAATAATATATAATAATAATAATAACTCTTAATTGATCAAGATTTGAAGTAAATTTCTAAAAACTTTTTTCTTCGATATTCTGTTTTAATACAAGTTTAGTAAATAAATAACGTTAATATCGTGCCATACTGTAATTATCAACAAGTTTTGCCTGTCATTGGTCATAAGGCCATAATATCCCATACATTTGGGAAAAGGGACCTTATGACTAAACACTTAAATTCAACGCAACATTATTTGAGAATTACTCTTAATTGATCAAGATTTGAAGTAAATGTCTAATAACCTTTTTTCTTCAGTTTTCTGTTTTAATACTAGATTAGTCAATAAATAATGTAAATATCGTGCCATACTGTAATTATCAATAATTTTTGCTTATGGCTGGTCATAAGGTCCCTTTTCTCAAATGTATGGGAATAAATTTGTGATTTTTACGTAACTTCAATCGTTTATAAATCAAAAAATACGACTTGTAGAATAATAATGACACTTTTGAGATACTTGTGTAGACTGATTAAATATAATTTAGAACTCATTATACGAAAATTGTAAATATTATAGGAATGATGAAAAATATAATAAAAATGACATTTTAATTAAAATAAAAATATTTCGTTGACAATGTGATTTTATTTCTATCCCAAAATGTACAGTCAAATATCTCTAACTATATACAATGGTTTAGATTACAATATATTAAAAAACAGGCCGATTTTTTTTTTTTTTTAATTTTTTTCTCATAAGCGACTTGCTCTAATCAAAGGCTGATTTTTCACGACCTGGAAGTCACATTAAAAAAACCATTACTGATTTCCAAAGAAAAACACCTTGAGATACATAATCAATCATCATCTCCATAACTTCCAACGGGAACATACTTAAAATTAGTTTCAAACTTCTTTTGACGATTTCTCAAAAGTGCAATTTTAGCATGTGCGTGTTTGATGTTTTTTTAAAAAAAAAGTATGGGACTTAGGGTCATGATTTTTTTTGTATTAGATAGCTTATTTAACGCAGATTTAGGATCTGTGCTTAACTCAATACCTGCTATAAGGTCCCTTTAGCCATGGAAAGCCACAAATAGTATTTTCAATGTACGTTAACATCAGTCTAATTGACGGCGCTTGGCACGCTACAAACATAAAAAACATCGCAATACATTGCGGTTTCAAATAAACTTTAAAGTGTACTAAAATTTAAAACCTACGTTATTTTTAAATTTGGCTGAACAAATGTTATTCAGTTTGAGGAGTACAATCTACGTTTTAATTATTTGCTTCTACTACAGGCAGCACCTTATATTCAACTATAAATGTTCTATAACAAATAAGTGCTACAGGGATAAGTAAATATTTGAAGACGAAAAAGGAACCAATAACTCTTAAAAATTGACCAACTATTTCTAAAGCGCGAGCGGAAGGACATTTCTCATTTGTTAGGATTTCTGAGTCGGACTCGTCTATAAATTAGAAAGGATAGTTGAGACCCAAGATCCGGAAAAAAATCCCGCAGGACATTGGATATACGAATGATTTAGATTAGGTATGTAGGGAATACTTCAGGTCCAATATTCACGTCTTCCTCAGTAGAATACCTAAGGAATAGGTATATGTATATAAAGTTTAGACGTAGTACGCATTAGAATTACTACTGTATAGATATTACTACATAGGAAAGATAAAACCTACCTAGAGCTAGGTATGCTAATAGGTAACTATACCTACATACCATTTCTATCAATTCAAATCATTCAATAATTATTAATTTAATTATAAAAAGTATATAGCGAGCGACTGCATTGCACTATGTTCAAACTGCCACAAAAGTCCTATCCTTAAATGAATAAGTACACTACCCACTAGGTCAATGCGAATTCTCCGTTGTTTCAACCATTTAAATGCAGGGGAAAACCAAGTAAGTATTGTTTGATCTCCGACCTCCGCGCAGACGTCAATCGAGAGAAAACATACGTGCGTTCTTGTTGTCGTGGTACATGTAGGTAAGATACCTACCATATTTAATAGGTATCCCTACGTTTTATAATTAGCACCGATGGCAATAATTAATGCCATATGCTTAAAAACTATGACTTGCCTTTTATTACAAAGCTTTTTATTAACATGCAATATTTATATGTATGTTTGGGTCAAATCTTGCGACTAAACTTCCGGACAGATAGATACCCTAGACATGGCCCCCGCCCCTTGCCCTTTTAGCGCCGTTTTTTATGTTTTGTATTGTAATATTTTCTGTATGTTGTGTTTTTGCGCTAAATAAATGAAATAATTCATTCATTAGAACTCGTTTAGTAGGAAATTAGAAATGCTTTTCACTAAAACTTCTTAGCATTGGGTCCAATGGGTCAAATGTCCCACCTTGCTCCACCGTGGGTACGCCCATGACCCTCGATAAAATAACGCAGCATCTGTAACAAACGTCCTAATGTACAAACGAAGACACAGTTAAGTGATCATCAGTAGACCTTAATACATTCTAATAAGGGTGACAAGTGGTCAGTTAGCAGTGTCTTCGATTGTACTTGCACGTGCTGCGTTGTTTGACCAAAGGTGCGAGGTATCCACAACCGATTTAACTTAAATTACTTATGCGTACTGGTTTATTTTGGATGAAAATGCAGTATTATGGTTTTAATTTACATACAAACATTGCAAGTAAAATAAAAGCTTGTATAAAAATTGAGGCGGCAAAACGGAAGAGCATTGCTGCTTAACCTTTGATCGGTTAATCAACTCCTTGGCTGACTTAATTGGCATACTTATATGTGTCCAAGCATAATAATACGAAACTCATTAATAAATTAATGAAATGCCAACCTTGAACGTTTTGTAATTCTTATTAGTTTCGCTAATTTAATGTAAATGATTGACCTCTAGAATCATACACAGATGGTGTCACGTGTAGATCAGCCTAGGTTACGTAGGAGTCCAAATCCTATGAACTACAGTGCGCTCAGTCAATTTGTTACGCAGTACATACATATTTTTATGTGTATGTATTATTTCAGAATCCTTTCTTACTCCCACGTTGCATAAAGAGCCGCTTTACAAAATGTCACATTTCTACTAGTAGGCCTTCGCGTGATTGTGATTCATCACAATCTCGCAAAGGTTTAAAACTACATAATTATTACAAGTTGTGAAACGACTGCCACTGTTCTGTGGCGATGTCACTCCATAATTCTTGAAATACTGTAATATCGTTTTAACTAACGTACAAATCCTATCTCATACACCTACGTTGTAGACGCCGCTTAATTTTATTTTACCTGAAGCTACATCATTATACTCATTATTGATTGATTGCCATTTAAGTGTCTATTGACAAAGATGAACGTATCTGCGTCAGCGCGCAGGAAAAACGTGTATTTTCCAAGGAATCCACATCCGTGCACGTGCAAATGACAGTCTCCTTACGTAATTTTATGCACTCTAGAGCAGTGTTTTTCAAACTATTTCATGGCACGACCCCCTTTGTAAGCGAAGATATTTTGCGACCCCCTATCCTCCACAATTTCTGTACTGAATTTTATTCTGTTACACTTTTGAGGTTATCTGTTTTTTTTTCCTTTTTGCCTGAGGTTTCTCGACCCTCGTGACCCCCTTCTAGAAGCTCTGCGACCCCCCAGGGGGTCAACACTGCTCTAGAGCAAAAGTTTCGGGTCACCGTAATTTAAATAATAAAAATAGGTGTTTTTCAATATTTGGCACTTGTTTCATTTACATAATATACTATTCTTCATAATACCTGGGCTGTATTAGCAATATCCGCTAACCCATCATAATAGTACATTACATAACTAGGGTGGTAATACAAAGAAAGGCCGAGATCGCCGAAGTTTGCGGCCCGAGCTGCAAGCGAGGGACGTAAATATGCGATTGAGGGCTTTCTTTATTACCTCCCGTGTTGTGTACATCATTTTATGTCTACACTTGGTCAGAAAGCGGCTTTATGGCCAGTGTTGCATAATAGTATTTTTTTCTACTCCTGTACTTTTATCTGTCTTTTACTTGGTCACGAACACTAATATAAGAACATACATAATATGAGTTCAGAGAAGTCTATACTCTATTCCCCATAACAACACTTCTTTCGTTAAAGCCGCAAAAAGATACTGCTAGCAACCATAAACTTCTAAATCTAGGTTTAACTTAGGTCAAGGATTACGCGTTCAATACTAACTTTACAATAAAAATGCACAACTACTAACTTAACAGACATAGTACATTACACAACTAGGGTGGTAATACAAAGAAAGGCTGAGATCGCAGAAGTTTGCGGCCCGAGCTGCAAGCGAGGGACTTAAATATGCGATCGAGGGCTTTCTTTATATATTATTATTTTATGTCTACACTTGGCCAGAAAGAGGCTTTTTCCGTACGCGCAGCGCAGTCACTTTATGGCCAGATGTGGCATAAATATATTTATTTAACCACCTATAGAGTCTGTGCGGAAAGAGAATAGGCGTGGCGAAAAACGGAACTAACCTAACCAGTATGGCCGCAGAACAGAAAATACGGCACATACGGTAGAAAAGCATTACAGCGCCCCCCAAAATTAATCCTATTCTCTTTCCGCTTTAACATTCGGTATGCTCAATTAATTTGACTTTGCATGCACAATATCGTGTTGTAATGAGGATTTATGTCTAGGACATAATATTGAAATCCGAAGATTAAATGCAATAATCATCTCGTTTTGTTCGCAGGTACCTGATACGCGCTATGGATTGGGCAAGTTTAGAATTAGTGAAGCCGAAATAGAAATAAATAATGAAATGAATTTGTAAAATGACTTCGCGGTACTTCAACTTATATACCAGTGTACTTAAAATACATACAAATAAGATTGTAATATCCATATCATCAGCGCGTTGGTGCGACGCGATCAATAGGGCTGCTAAGTGCTAAGTTCGGTCTCTATCAGACGGTCCATAAAACCAAAAACCAGACTGCATCGAGGGCAGTTGCATTCGGTCACGATCCTCAGCCATGAGGAACTGACTAAGAAGATCAATATTACTCAGTGTTTTGGACGCAGCTATGTACCTAAATGGAAATAAACACTTATCCATTGTGATCATGCCATGTCTGGTTTCTGATGTGCCGGTTACGTAAGATGAAGACTACTTCTTCATGGGTTTTGGCAGTCAACATCAACGCAACCATGCCTTGTCTCAAGCACATGCGGTTGACCAAGACGTTTGGATTGGACAGAGAGTATAAGGAAGAAGAAGTAAGAGCATGAAGCGAAGTCGGGATAACTTTCAGGGCTTGAAAGTGCGCTTACTGTCATAGACGGCTGTGTTTATACAGGGTGTCCCTAGCCTCTGGACAAACCTGAAAGATACATGTTGATTAGGGTATTTCTAACTAATATACAAAGTATCATAACAATTAGCGCAGAACTTACGGAGAAATTAACGAATTATTTACTATTTTTGCTTTTGAACATTTGGTATGAAGGCACGTGGCAATCGAAAATCCTTCAGCAAATGCAACCTCATAGAATTGCATGATAACTTTTTCTACTATATGATTTTCTTTTAAAATATTGACACTTATTTGGTGTGAAATTGACATGCGTCAATGATGAATATTACGAAAACAAAATTTGTTCATTTTTCAAAATGGAAAACTAGTATTCTGCTGAGGATTACGTAAACATGATTTTAATTTACGGAGAGTGTCACTAGAATGCCAACCTTGCGTTAAGGACTTACAAAGAGAGATACGGAAAAAACAAGAGACCTCAGTCCAATTAATGTCGTCATTACGTATGTTACTTTTTTGTTGATACATATTTCAATTCTTAAAATTTCTTAAAAAATTTAAATGTTTTATCTAAGCTCCTAATTTAAAAAATATACTGATAAGCATTCCTGTACGTCTAGCATAACAGGGCGCGACTTCGTTTCTCGCGCGACAGAACATCACCTGTCACTGTCACATTATATTGAGTGGAAAGTGTTAAGTAGCATTTGTCGCGCAACAAAGAGTCGCGTGTCACAGTTGTGCTAGAGGTACTGAGAAATAATTCTACGGGGAATTTCAGGCTTTGTCCAAAGGCTAAGGTCACGCTGTATATGGGCGATGGTCAACTGTTTGTTATTAAATTGTGACGCTGTAGTCCGCTCAACGGTCAAAGACATATACCTATTCACTATGAATTTTCATAATAATAATTGCTATTAGGACATAATATACATAATGTTACCTAGATATTTGTAATAATGTTAATCAATAAAGACTTCTAGATTTAATCTAACCCGACGTTCTTGCTCATTAATACTTTAGGGTTCCGTAATTTTACAATCTTAGAAATTTTATTGTAGTCTGCTAGGTCTTTGTTCGCGTTGGTGGGTCACCGACCAACCCTTCCCCAATATACCCAAAATATCAGATTTTTAAAATACTAGATTCGCGATATATCACATTCTCCGTATACCAGATTCCCAAAATAATACATCCAACAAAATCATTTAGATCCTCGAGTAGCCTACGATTTTATAATCTAGTGTAACGGGAATGTGGTAAGACAGGAATCTGATAAATCGAGAATCTGGTATTTTGAAAAATCTGATATTTTGGGAATACGGTATTTCGGGCATGAGCTACCCGATGGACCGATACCGTGAAGAAAGTCTGTCAGGGAACTCTACAGGCGTCAATCTGTAAGGTGAAAATCGTATGGAGTGGAAACTCATGTGGTCACGAGTCTGTCCTGGTCGTCCTAGTGGTGAGGAAATGAGGAAGAAGAAGCTCTTTGTCCAGTTAATAAAATATAGTAGAACTCGCTTGTTACGATTCTGAAGGGACCACGTTTGGGAAAACGCTTTCATCATCAGCCTACATACAGCCCACTGCTGGGCACAGGCCTACTCTCATAGATCAAAAAGAGAAGGAAAGAGAAAGCGTATTATCTAAGTTTTAAAGAAAACTATGCAAGTAAATTTTAGAGAGCAATGATTATGCAGGATATCATATTATACGTGATCGTATTAAGCGGGTTCTGCTGTATATTCCGTTTGTAGTACATAACACATAGTACACTTGGCCAGAAAGCGGCTTTTTTCGTACGCGTAGCGTTTATGGCCAGATGTGGCAAAATAGTACATTACACAACTAGGGTGGTAATACAAAGAAAGGCCGAGATCGCAGAAGTTTGCGGCCCGAGCTGCAAGCGAGTTTTGTGTACATCATTTTATGTCTACACTTGGCCAGAAAGCGACTTTTTCCGTACGCGCAGCGTGCGGAAAAAGTCACTTTATGGCCAGGTGTGGCATAAAGTACTTTACCACCAGTTATATGTACAGTTAGCATCAAATAGTCTGTAACATTCAAAACGCCAGATATCGTCACACATCTTTGTGCCTATAGTTATAAAGATGTGTTGTGATATACATATATATGGCGCTTTGGACGTTACTGGCTATTTGATGCTGACTGTACTACAATAGCCGCGCGAGTTGAGTGCAGCTACAGAAAATGCGCTGGTGGTGTAATGCAATTCGGTATAAAAAATACGGCAACAAACAGGAACCTGCTTTTAATTTTGTGGGACCAATGGCATTAAGAAGCTTTAGAAATTTTGAAATGTTTTTAGTAGAGATGACAAAAGCATTGATAATAATCAACCAACTGATTGAAGTATACAGTGGAGTGCATAATAGTACATTACACAACTAGGGTGGTAATACGAAGAAAGGCTGAGATCGCGGAAGTTTGCGGCTCGATCTGCAAGTGAGGGACGTAAATATGCGATCGGGGGCTTTCTTTATAACCTCCCGTGTTGTGTACATAATTTTATGTCTACACTTAGCCAGAAAGCGGCTTTTTCCGTACGCGTAGTGTGCGATAAAAGCCACTTTATGGCCAGGTGTGGCATAAAGACAATAACCACATTTTTACTTAAAAAAACCCGACCGCGGTGCACTTTAAAAGTGCATAAAATCATACGCAGTGACACTCGCGCCACCAAGACAAATCTAATGATGTAGCATTTATCAAAATCGGTTGTGCCGTTGAGTAATTACGAGTGGACATAGGCACAGACATACATACATACAGGTCAAACACATAACCCTCCTTTTGGGCTTCGCCGCAGTCGGGTAAAAAGACACTGCCTAACCACTTACCTCTTATTTCTATACTATAAATGGTAGGTACTTAGGGGTAGGTTCAGCAGTGGCGTGGCGTCCAAAGAACTCGATTCCTACTGGCTTGCCTAATATCAGGCATTTGAGCACCTTATTCTACAGCTCTCAAGGAAAATGTAGTGTAGGCCAAATCTGCACCGGCTAGCCCAAGGGTATCTTTTACGTCACGCCACTTGTAGGTAGTAGAGTAGAAATTAATAGGGTAGGTAACCTACGCCAACAAGGAGGAGGGGGGGGGGGCGCAAAAACGAAATTTACTAACTACCTACTTATACAAAATCCAAATTCGCAATCATGGCGAAATTAAAAAATAAAAGTCTTGAATGAAGTGCGATACGTATAGGCATTATGTGTACTTATCAATGCATTAGCATTATGTGTTCGGAACAAGCGGGCATCACGCTCTTTTTTGTCAAGCTCTGGTGTTGCAGATATTCATGGACAGCGATGACTGCTTTCCTTCTTCTTCGTCTTCTTCGTCTGCTCGTTTGCCACACATAACATTTAAGAAAATCTTTTAATTAGTTTTGTCTAAGTATTGCTATCGAATGGTCAATTCGATCTTTGTTAACTATTTTGGGTCTAGTCTCGGCCACTGTATAGATATTATTCTAAGTTACTTAAACTCACATAGCATAGCAGTCAATAATCTTAAGTATATATTACAGCCGGCCATTTGAGCTTTAAATACCGTTATATTACATCTGTAGTCTGTCTATTTATAATACACCAATAAAATGTGAATATTGAATCGTTGTTTCATTTAATGTAGGTACCTAAAAATATCTCTTAAAAGCCAAAAATTATATGTACCAAAGTACCTATCTATTGGCCTTTTATGTTTTAAGATAAGTTGCTGTCGAGGGACCCTCTGTTTTAGTACTGCATGTAATAACTAGGACCTATTAGGACTAGGACTAAGGACCTACATTTTTAATTTAAGCTTTATTTCATGCTTTCTAAGTGTTATTTTTGTACTAAGATTCCATTTTATGCCGAAAATAGTATGCCGAAATATTGCAAAAGAGCTCTTCAAACTACTGGATCGATTTTTACCAAACATAGCTAAGAACCGGCTTTCACATGAGAAAAACCGCATCGAAATCGGTCCATCCCTTCGAGAGCTACAATGCCACAGACAGACAGACAGACATTGGCGTCAAACTTATAACACCTCTCTTTTTTCGTCGGGGGTTAAAAACGTAATTACACGATTATCACAATAATAGGCAACTAGAAGACCTGGGTGGCACCCGCCCCTTCCAATAGTATTCTTTGTGAGAGGGCACCCGCATCCAGACTTCATTCATCGTAACAACTTTATTGACTGAACCATTAGCAATGTCTATTTTTATGCACACACATCACATGGATAACTTGGCAATGTATCTATAAATGCACACTATAAAATTAACGTCATGCTGTATGTAAGCTGGCAGTGTGCATTTTTAGATACATCAAAAAAATACGCCCTCTTTTCACTAAGAAACTGAATAATTGATTATGAGTTTTAGTTTGTTATCAGTAGTTCACTTATTAAGTAATAAAATACCTAACAGCTTTTATTCAATGAAAAGGTGGAAAAATATAGTGAGTGCAATTGATTATAAACTTGAGCCCCATAGACGCTCGCGTACGGTCCACTATCCTGAGAGCTCAGTGTCGGCAAGGACCATTATGGTGTCAGTCAGTTTTGCCTGAGCTTTATAATTATTTTTTGGTAGAAAGCGTGTATATTACCTTGTCTGTTTTGCCAACGACAACACCAGACACGAACCTGTTCATGCTAGATATTTTAAAGCAATATGTGCATTTTTAGATACGTTGCCAAGTTTAGGGTTATACGTTATAGTCCCGGTGCCCGCAATGTGGGATCATCAAGATTTTTTCAGGAGTCCGTGCTTCCACTATAGTGTCACTTCATCATTTTGATTGCACAGTTGGGACTTGTGACATTGTCGGATAGTTTTGTATGGGGACAGTGATGGTGTTAAAGCGTGACGTAGATGTCCGAATGCCTGACACTGTCGCTATATTGAATGTTAAGTCATGAGCAACAGAGGTGAAAGTCGGGTGTTAACTATTGGGCATCAGCATGTCAAAGACTAGGACGTTTGCCTTGCCTATTGGTCTTTTTATCTTCTTTTACGTGTGCTTAGATCAGGAATTATAATTAAACATAATTTATATAATTGTAATAAAACAACTTAAACGGATTAAATCGCGTATATTACTAATTTTTTTAGTCTACCCGCGACCAAGACAGCTGAAAACAGTTACGAAACGTCGAAACATAAAAAAATGTAGTAATATACGCGATTTAATCAGTTTTAGTTGTTTTATTACAATGAGTGATCATCGCGGAAACCGAAGATAATCATATAATGTATATAAAATTCCACTCGCAATAGATTAAAGGTAACTATAATTATACCTGTAATAAACGAATCATCAACATAAACTGTAAATAAACACAACAAACTAACGTGTCGAAGACTAAGGTATATAATCGTAATCGTGGAAAACACGGCAATCTCCAGTTCTGAGTTCCATGTAAACAATGACCGGCGGTCATTTCCTTTGTCTAATGGGGAAATTAGTCGTTGAATTGCTAAGTAGATAAGTACCTATTACAGTGCATGATGGATCATGCTAGACGGATCGGAGGTAATTCCCCATTTCAATGATTTTGTTATACCACCAACTGACTAACGAGCGTACAGCCCACCAGATGAAAAGTGGAAAATACAGTATATCTCATAAAAACTCTAAACCAAAAGATAAGAGACAAAATTTTCGGCTCGCAGCGTGGGCCCACCGCAAGATGGTCTAACGACCTGTAAGCTTATGATGCTACGCTTTGTCACGCGATAAATAAATGATAAAGCATCCGTCACTCTCACACACTATTTGTCAGAACGTGACAAATGCTTTATCATTTATTCATCGCGCGACAAAGCGTTGAAGTGTGGGGTGAGACAAGTGGGGTTGACGTCTCCGCGACTCTTCAACCTGTATGTGAATGCTCTCATAGAGGACCTCAGCAGTACTAGGGTGGGCTGTGCCATTGCGGGGGACATGGTCAACAACATTAGCTATGCTGATGACATGGTGCTGTTGGGGTCTTCTGTGTGTGCAATCAGGAAATTGCTCAATAAGTGTGAAGCGTACGCCGCGGCCCACGGACTCAGGTATAACACGTCGAAAACTGAAGTTCTTGTGTTCCAACCGCGTGAACATAAAGTAGATAGAGTACCAGAAATCATGATGTATGGTGTACCGCTCAAAAGAACCGACAAGTTTAAGTACCTGGGTCACTGGGTCGCGGAGAACCTTTCAGATGACCTTGACATTGAGAGGGAGCGTAGGGCGTTGGCTGTCCGTGGGAATATGTTGGCCCGCAGGTTTGCACGATGTACAATAAAGGTAAAGATAACTTTGTTTAGGGCATTTTGCCAGTCCTTTTACTCGTGCTGTCTGTGGTTCAACTATACTCAAAGGACAGTCAACGCCTTACGCGTTCAGTATAATAACACGCTTAGGATGCTGCTGGGTCTTCCTAGATACTGCAGTGCGTCCGGCATGTTCGCGGAAACGTGTATTGACGGTTTTCATGCCATTATGAGAAAAAGAACCGCTTCCATAATGCACCGCGTAAGGGACAGCACCAACAGCATCCTATTTGTGATGGCGAGTAGGCTAGATAGCCCTATAATGAGGCACCTCCACGCTGGCCAGATGTCTTAGTTTTAAAATGAATTCAATTTTTTTTAAATTTTTATTTTTAAATTGTTTTTTATATTCTGAATATTAAAATTATTTGTGAATGTTTTTATTTATAAGTGCCTTAATTAATTTAATTTTTGATTGTTTTAAATATTTTTGACTTTTATATTATTTTTGATTATGACATTTTATTTTATTGGTCCAAATTTGATATTAATTAGCTTTTATACATACACAATACAATACAATACAATATTCTTTATTGTGCACCAAAACAAAAGATACACAATTTTAAATTGACCAGCGTGTGTTATGTACTATGACACTAACATTTAGTTTTTTAAGCCATGTACTAACACAATTTATGGATCTTAGTTATCTGGAAATAAACGATTATTTATTTATTTATTTATTTATAAGCCTACTCGTACTAGTTAGGGTCGCCGCTAGTCGATGCAGACAAAATGCGACGTGTTCGTTCTGGAATTCTTTGGTCTTATGTTCAACAGTGTACGTGTCTGGGTTGTAATGGTGATGATGAGCATCTTTACCTAGTATTTTTTTTCCATAGTTGGTTAGTTACAACTTATGACTATGTTAATACCTAAAACTAGAAACTTAACAATTAAAACTAATCTACAGAGCGTGCAATACCTTTGATCTGCCCCATCCAGTATTTAAATATGGGACAGTCATACTTTTCGGTAATTATATTTGGAATATCGGTAATTATATTTATTAATCAGGGAAAGGAAAAGCAAATTGCTTTGATGCACCCTATTATAATAATCTTTCTTCATTCGCGATGTAAGTATTTCTCTTCCTTTTGATGATTAATGATTAGATTAGGAATAGTACAAACATTGGGCAATGTCTTTGCTAAGTCAATAATAAAATAAAATAATTTATTTCTGTAAGTAGGCCCTCAAGGGCTCTTTTACAAGTCTGATTCTAAATATGTATTATTTCTTTCGCGCGCTTCGGGTACTGACCTTCTGGTGAGAAGAAGCGCCGGAAGAAACTCACCAGTTTCTCTTTTGAACCAAAAAGTATTACAACAATATGGCGTATTTATTTTTCTTAAAGAATAACAAGATTTGATATAACGTACAGTTACGACCACAGAAAACACGAGAAACATTCCATATAAAAAAAACTAGAGATATACAGTAGAACCCGCTTAAGACGATTCTGAGGGGACCTAGCAAAAAAAGCTTCTTATACGGGAAATCGTATTAAACGGGAAAAAAGGTATGAAAACAGGTCAGAGGGACCGGTGAAAAATGGCGTATTATGCGGGAAATCGTATTAAACGTGATCGTATTATACGGATTCTACTGTATGGCGTAGTTTCAGTAGTTCGGTGATTTTAGTTCCATTCATATATATACAACGTGTCCCAAAACTCAACGATAAGCCGGCACCAAAGGATGGAGCTACTTATGATTAGTCGAGAAAAAATAAGGAAAAAAATATATCTCAATTATTTTAGAAATTACAGAAAAAAAATGAAATTCATCGAAAATCGACATCCCTAATGGTATTTTTAACGACCATGTCTACAAATATTCAAATATTACTGTTTTTTTTTGTTTTTGGAAATTTAAGTAGCCCTGCTATCTAACACAGTTTTTAAAAATACCATAATACATGTAGTTTTTACACAAAAAATAATCAAAATCGATTTTGTCCCTACAATTTTGAAAGATTTTTTCTTACAGTCCACTTTCAATCATCATGGTGTAAAAAAATTGTATTGACACCACTATGGCAATTATTTTCAAAAGTTGACGCAACTAACCAAGATTCCAAAATGATATAATACTTTAGGAAACCTAGTCACAAAAAAAAACAACGAATTTTTAAACAAGAATCGACATTATTTAATGTTGGCGGTAATCACTTTTACTGTACCCAAAAAAGGATTTTTGTTGTTGAAAAATGTTGAATAAATGCAAAGAAATGGTACAATTTTTTTTTAATTTTTTTTAAATTCATTTACTACATTATTAATACTACAGTAAATGTTCAAATTGCCTGCCACCGGCATTAATACAGACATGACATCGCCTTAGAAATGATCGTTTTATCCGTCGTGCATATCTTCTACCATTGATATGATCCGCAGCTTGTGTGATTTTTTGGCGAAGCTCGTCCAATGTTGCTATGGGTTTTGAGTAGACTTTGTCTTTAAGACAGCCCCAGTAGAAGAAGTCCAGGGGGTTCAGGTCGGGCGAACGGGGTGGCCACAAGATAGGACCAAGTCGCCCGATCCAACGCCCTGGATACTCTTGGTTTAAGTATTCTCGCACTGCACGGGCATAGTGAGCTCGGCAACCATCATTTTGAAACCACATGTTTTGTAAAGAAGACGTGCCTTTACGTGATTTACAAAACATGTGGTTTCAAAATGATGGTTGCCCAGCTCACTATGCCCGTCTACTCAAAACCCATAGCAACATTGGACGAGCTTCGCCAAAAAATCACACAAGCTGCGGATCATATCAATAGTAGAAGATATGCACGACGGATAAAACGATCATTTCTAAGGCGATGTCATGTCTGTATTAATGCCGGTGGCAGGCAATTTGAACATTTACTGTAGTATTAATAATGTAGTAAATGAATTTAAAAAAATTAAAAAAAATTGTACCATTTCTTTGCATTTATTCAACATTTTTCAACAACAAAAATCCTTTTTTGGGTACAGTAAAAGTGATTACCGCCAACATTAAATAATGTCGATTCTTGTTTAAAAATTCGTTGTTTTTTTTTGTGACTAGGTTTCCTAAAGTATTATATCATTTTGGAATCTTGGTTAGTTGCGTCAACTTTTGAAAATATTTGCCATAGTGGTGTCAATACAATTTTTTTACACCATGATGATTGAAAGTGGACTGTAAGAAAAAATCTTTCAAAATTGTAGGGACAAAATCGATTTTGATTATTTTTTGTGTAAAAACTACATGTATTATGGTATTTTTAAGAACTGTGTTAGATAGCAGGGCTACTTAAGTTTCCAAAAACAAAAAAAAACAGTAATATTTGAATATTTGTAGACATGGTCGTTAAAAATACCATTAGGGATGTCGATTTTCGATGAATTTCATTTTTTTTCTGTAATTTCTAAAATAATTGAGATATATTTTTTTCCTTATTTTTTCTCGACTAATCATAAGTAGCTCCATCCTCTGGTGCCGGCTTATCGTTGAGTTTTGGGACACGTTGTATATTGTTAATGATTTAATAGATTGAAAATACAAAGAATAACAAGATCATAGAAAATGTAAAATGACTTAAAATTTATCCTAAACTAAAATAAATAAACTACGTATAAGACTAAACTAAACCTCGGCAAAAAAAAAAACAATTAAAACACCCCGTTCGCATCGTACCTGGCTTAAAGCAAAGGTCCCCATAATGCCAGCAGCATTCCCTCGCTGAATGGCTAAAGAGACCTGTTGAACCAAGTACGATCCCGAGCGAGGATCACAGCCCCTCTGTCGCAAACGACGCCCTAACTCTATAAAGAGGGCGCGGGCCTCCGAGCCCCAGGGTCCCCATATATATATATTTGTTTGAACCGGATTAAAATGACCGAACTACTGAAACTAGGCCTGGCCTACTGTATCAACTTCTCGAACACGCCTCAAACTTATTAAGTCAAATATAATCTAAAATTAGCATCAATATACATTTGCATATCTAAAAATAACATCGCATGGCGAGTAAAAATAAATGTACGCAAAAAACATAAGTAAGTTGCGATTTGCGTCATTTCGTGTTTACTGATGTTTACTACTTAAGATGTAGGTATTGACTCAGGAATATTCCATGAGCATGCGCAACATACTGATCTAAGTCTTAGATAAATAAAAAACCGGCCAAGTGCGAGTTGGATTCGCACACGAAGGGTTCCGTACCACAGTCAAGAAAAATATTTTTACTAAAAAAATCCGACCGCGGTGCACTTTAAAAGTGCATAAACTCCGCCATTTTGTTTATTTTAACGAACTTCATACCCAGAGACACTCGCGCCATCAAGACGAATCTAATGATGTATCATTTATCAAAATCGGTTGTGCCGTTGAGTAGTTACGAGCGGACATAGGAACGGACATACATACATACATACAGGTGTAGATATAGTGTAGAATAGGTGGGATAGGCAAGTCGGTGGAAATCGAGTTCTGTTGATACCCCCCCGGTACTGACTTGGTTTAACTTTACATCTCAAAACTTTTTTGTTGTAGGAGAACTGCGTTGCGAGACTTGCATCTTTTTACATGCAATGTTTTTGAAGAACTCCCGTAGTAGAGACGACCTTCGCGCATCAATTTTCTTGATGAAACACATTTTGTATGCAATAAGAAGTAAAAACATACATGCAATGCACCTGGATTGCCTCTCCTTATCCTCGCAATGGTCGGTGAACTGGCATTTTGCTATGAAAAGTACATTTTTAGGGTTCCGTACCAAAATGGTAAAAAAGGAACCCTTATGGTGCGACTCTGTCTGTCTGTCTGTCTGTCCGTCTGTCACAGCAAGATATCTCAGGATCTACTGATCCTATCGACTTGAAATTTGGAATAGTGTTAAAAGTCGGTAACTCGACCCTATTGGATAGAAAAAAAATCTTATACCTTTTTTTCCTTTTTTTTTTAATGGGGTCCGAAATGGGATGTGGAAAAACAAAAGTAGAGCTATTATATCGAGTGGGATATCAAATGAAAGCGCTTAATTTGTAGATTCCAAAACCATATTTATTAATTTTCTAAATTTTGTACTTTTTGATTTATGACCAAAAATGTTCAAAAAAATACCATTCCTCCCCTATTATCTTCGAAATTACTGAACAGAAAAATCTGTAATAATTATCAATTATTAATATCATCCTAAATATTACAGGAAAAATAAAACGGTTTTCCTAAATTGCATCGTTTTTTAGAAATTTTCAAAAATCGTAACACATACTTATTTGCTCCTACTAAGCTAACCGCCATACAGTTATGGGCGCACACTATGAAAATGAATAAATAATTCGTGCGCGGTGTACGCGCCCGATCGATGCAGTGTGCGCCGACTTGAAGAAACCGGTCGGACGGGGCGAGGCGCGCAGGCGCATGACGCGGGCCGCCGCGCCGCGCCGACAGAGCGACTCAGACTATCTTGGAGCACGCACGTACCACTTTGTCTCAGCGCCGCCGCGCCATTTCATACGCGAACTTCATTTTAATAATTGTATCGCTTCCTTTTTCCATCTTATCACTTTTGTATCGTTTATCTTTCGTTTCTATTATATTAATTGTAAATTCTACTGTCTACGTGTTTCCTTCAGACGCCTACAACCTTCTGTGGAGTTAATAGCGAAACAAACCAAACTATAACGCTATACTGGTGACCCGCGCGTACAAAGAACAAAGAAGGATGCCTAACGACAGCGAGCAAGGTGGATCCGCGCCGTCACAGCTGCGCACAACGGCCGCGGATGACGATGCAAAAACCGTTTTTCGTGTTGGCGTGAAGATACCGCCATTTTGGCCGGAGGATGCTGCATTATGGTTTGCCCAATTAGAAGGTCAGTTCTGCATTTCTAATATTACTGCCGACGCTACTAAATTTCACCACGTAGTTTCTCAGCTCGATTATAACATAGCCGCTGAGGTAAAAGATATTATTATTTCGCCACCCGCTACAGATAAATACCTCAAGCTTAAAACCCAGCTAATTAATCGCTTGTCACAGTCACGTGACCAAAGGCTAAAGCAGCTATTTATGCACGAGGAGCTTGGCGATAGGAAGCCTTCACAATTATTGCGTCATATGCAATCGCAAGCTGGTACCACCAACGATCCTAACGATTTTATCCGCACTATGTGGATTAGCAGGCTTCCAACTAATATACAAACCATACTTGCTTGTCAGGAGGAATCCCCGTTGGACGTGTTAGCAAAATTGGCGGACAGAGTGCACGAGGTCGTGTCTCCGCTGGCTCCAGCATCGCACGTCGCGGCTACCAGCTGTCGGATGACGTCGCACGGTACAAGCGCGACGCAAGGAAGCAGCGCACTAGAAAGGCAAGTAGCAGAACTGACCAAGCAGGTGGCATCATTAATGGCAGGCCGTTCGAGGCAGCATAGTCGCTCACGCAGCAAGCAGCGTGGAAAGTACCGCAGTCACTCACGTTCCCGCTCCCGCTCAGGCAAGGAGAACCCGAACTATTGCTGGTATCATAATAATTTTGGCGCGAAGGCAAAGAAATGCGAAACTCCCTGCACCTACAAGCTGGAAAACACCAACGGCAGTCGCTAATGGCGGTAAACGACTGTCCCCAATCATCTGGCCGCCTCTTCATCACCGACCTGCATTCCAAGGTACAGTTTCTGGTAGATACGGGATCAGACCTGTGCGTTTACCCAAGGTCAGCCATTAGAGAACGCCGGAAAAAATCAGACTACGAGCTGTGTGCTGCAAATGGCTCGGTAATTCCTACTTATGGAACAATACACCTGGAACTGAACTTAGGACTCCGTCGCGCGTACTCCTGGAACTTCGTCATAGCTGACGTAACGAAACCCATAGTAGGCGTAGACTTCCTGAGCTTCTACAACCTCTTGGTAGATTGCAGACGTCGTCGACTCATCGATGGTCTCACTGCCCTCTCCGTCCAGGTGCCACACATCAAATCAACCGAAACCATATCATCAGTCAAAGCTGTATCAGGTGATAGCAGGTACCACGACACCCTGAAGCGATACCCAGACATCACTAGACCTGCAGGTAAGCCTGGCCAGCCTAAGCACACAACTGTCCATCACATCAGGACAACACCTGGACCACCTGTAACCAGCCGCCCTCGTCGTTTGGCACCAGATCGCCTACAGATAGCCAAAAAGGAGTTCGAAGCAATGCTCCAGTGCGGTACTGCTCGTAGGTCCGAAAGCCCATGGTCTTCTGCTCTTCACCTGGCACAAAAGAAGGACGCTGGATGGAGGCCATGCGGCGACTACAGAGCTCTGAATGCGAGAACGATTCCAGACTGCTACCCACTGCGACACATTCAGGACTTCTCGTACCAGCTGGCAGGTACCCAGGTCTATTCTAAGATCGATCTCATCAAGGCCTACAATCAGATCCCTGTCTTCGGAGATGACGTTCCGAAGACTGCTATTACCACTCCATTCGGTCTCTTCGAGTTCCCTTTTATGGCCTTCGGACTGCGTAATGCTGGACAGACGTTCCAGCGGTTCATAGACGAGGTGCTAAAAGGTTTAGACTTCTGCTTTGGTTACGTAGACGACATACTCGTATTTTCGCGCACAGATGACGAACACCTGGAACACCTGGAAACAGTATTCAAGCGTCTCAGTGAGTTTGGAGTGCTGGTAAACCCTTCTAAATGCGTTTTTGGGCAAACAGAAGTCACGTTCCTGGGTTACAAGGTCTCTTCAGCTGGAATTCAGCCTATACCAGAGAAGGTGCAAGCAATTATGGAATTTCCAGCTCCTAAAACAGTAAGGGAACTGCGCCGGTTTCTGGGTATGTCAAATTTTTATCGCCGTTTTATACCAGGTGCTGCCCAGATCCAGGCCTCACTCAATGCTCTACTGTGTGGTCCCAAGATGAGAGGTACACAACCAGTCACACTATCACCAGAACAGCTGAAGGACTTCGAAGAATGTAAGGCAAGTCTTTCTAAAGCCACATTACTCGCTCATCCCGATATGGACGCCGAACTGTCAATTTACACAGACGCATCAAACACCGGAATCGGTGCTGTACTGCAACAGCGTAAAAATGATTCGTGGCAACCCTTGGCATTTTTCTCTCGTAAGCTCAGCTCATCCCAGTCCAAATATAGCCCTTACGATCGAGAACTTTTGGCTGTTTACGAAGCCATTAAGTACTTTCGCTATATGGTAGAGGCGAGACACTTTACAGTACACACCGACCACAAACCCCTCACGCACGCCTACAGCACCCCTCGAGATAAATGTTCACCACGGCAATACAGATATCTCGATTTTATTGCGCAATTTACAACCGACATCAAATATGTTCCAGGGCAAGAGAACGTCGTGGCTGACACCATGTCTCGCGTGGAAGAGATAGTGTCTCCCGTCAACTACCCAGCCCTTGCGCGTGATCAACAAGGCGACAACGAGCTACTGGAACTACTACAGAAGGGTACTAACTTGAAACTGGAAAAGGTCAGAATCCCAGGTAGTAACCAGCAACTATATTGCGACACATCAACTGGAACACAAAGGCCGTACGTGACCAGCAACTTCCGCCGACAGGTATTCGAGGCACTTCACAACCTCAGCCATCCAGGTGCATCTGCAACAGTCAGGTTGGTCACGCAACGTTTTGTATGGTCAGGCATACGCAAGGATTGCCGCCGATGGGCTAAAGAATGCAACCAGTGTCAGAGCAGCAAAATCACACGTCACACATCAGCTCCACTGTCATCCATCACCACACCATCATCAAGATTCCAGCATGTCCACATAGATTTGATCGGGCCATTACCCCACTCGCACGGACACAGGTATTGTCTCACAGCAATCGACAGATTTACTCGTTGGCCTGAGGCATACCCCCTAGCAGACATCAGCGCTGAATCCTGTGCAATGGCATTCGTATCCGGCTGGATCTCCAGGTTTGGTTGTCCAGAACACGTGACAACAGATCGCGGAACACAGTTCGAGTCCAGACTGTTCAAAAGCATCGCAGACATTATGGGTACCAAACATCACACAACCACTGCCTACCACCCAGCCGCCAACGGCATGATAGAGAGGCTACACCGACAGCTGAAGGCAGCCATCATGTGCCACAACAACAGCAGTTGGTCAGAGACGCTACCCATGGTACTATTAGGCATACGAACAGCCTGGAAGGAGGACATTAAGGCAACAGCAGCCGAGTTGGTATATGGCGAAGCACTACGGTTGCCGGGCGAGTTCGTAAGCCCTAGAGATAACGCAACATCAGATGACGTTACAGATTACGCGTCACGGCTACGTACCCAGATGGTCAAGTTATCGCCGTGTCAACCAAAGTGGCACAATACCAAAACTTTCTTTGTCCCCAGGAAACTCGCCACCGCAACCCACGTCTTTCTGCGAAAAGGACAGGCTCGCAGGTCGCTCGAGCCCCCCTACTCCGGCCCGTACAAGGTCATCACCCGGGCGGACAAAACCTTCGACATCGAGGTACACGGCAAGGTCATCACCGTGTCCATCGACCGGCTCAAGCCGGCCTTCTCCGTCAGCGAGGAGGCACCTCCAGCACCACCCAGGGTGCCACCACCAGCACCACCAGCACCAACGAGCCAGCCAAGGTTTACGCGCAGCGGACGACGAGTCAACTTCCCTGACTATTATCACTGTCGACCGTAGCACCGGTCTCGGCAGGGGAGTAGTATGGGCGCACACTATGAAAATGAATAAATAATTCGTGCGCGGTGTACGCGCCCGATCGATGCAGTGTGCGCCGACTTGAAGAAACCGGTCGGACGGGGCGAGGCGCGCAGGCGCATGACGCGGGCCGCCGCGCCGCGCCGACAGAGCGACTCAGACTATCTTGGAGCACGCACGTACCACTTTGTCTCAGCGCCGCCGCGCCATTTCATACGCGAACTTCATTTTAATAATTGTATCGCTTCCTTTTTCCATCTTATCACTTTTGTATCGTTTATCTTTCGTTTCTATTATATTAATTGTAAATTCTACTGTCTACGTGTTTCCTTCAGACGCCTACAACCTTCTGTGGAGTTAATAGCGAAACAAACCAAACTATAACGCTATACAGTTTATCTTGAACTACTCACGTATCTACTTACGAGTTTGTACGGAACCCTCGGTGCGCGAGTCCGACTCGCACTTGACCGGTTTTTTCATAGTAAACACACTTTCACACTCCACAAATTGGAACTATTAATTGGGAAACTTGAAATAATTTCCTATTATGCTTAATACATTGAATACTTATTGAATACTATAAAAAATATACAAGGTGAAATTGTTTTCCGTTTAAGGGCATGTTCAGTATCGTGTTCTGATTAGGAAAAAGTGGAAGATTTTTTTTTTAACGCGAAGAATTTACAAAAGAAACTTTTTTACGTCAGAAATTTTTTTTTCTTCTTTTTCCTAATCAGAACACGATACTGAACATGCCCTTAAACGGAAAACATCCACTTAAAATTCACCGTGTATACGCCATTTGCTTTAATAATACGAATGTGGCAATGGGACTGTGTCTGTGACAGATATTAAATAACTATTTGTCTACCTAGTACCTACACCATACCTCTAGAGCAGAGGTTCTTAAACTTTTTTTGGTCACGGACCCCCTATGTTATTTCAAAAACCTTACGGACCCTTTCCGAATACAATTAGAGAAAAAGAAAATCAAGGGCACATGAAAGTTTGTGTTGTAGCATAGCCACGGACCCCCGGCTCTCGTATCACGGACCCCTAGGGGGTCCATGGACCACAGTTTAAGAAACCCTGCTCTAGAGTCTGTGAGGAAAGAGAATAGCCACGCCACGCCTATTCTCTTTCCGCACAGACTCTAAATTGCCGTACTTGTAAACGTTGACATATGAGATTTAGGCGGATCTCACACTGCAGCGAAAATCGCGGCGACACGCGACTCAGCGATTTTCAACTTTGTATGTAGAATCATCGATTTGTATAGAAAAATCGCGGGGTGGCGCACACTGGCGCGTAAATCGCGGCGACTCGCAACTACTATGCGCACCTATACGGAAAAAATCGCGACGACGGGCGATTTCAGTGTGTTCTTCGCCTAAGTTAGATTGAGTTCAGTGTTTCTATTCAACTCAAACGCAGGTGAGACTGCCCAAATTCAGCGATTGCTTCATAATGAACGACCATTTCAGCTGAGCTGAATCAGCAAACCTGCGAACAAAGCTGTCCATTTCCCGTGCGGTGGGATTTGGGAAAGTTTACTTCGTGTGGTGAAACCTTTTATCTAACTTTCATTTTAATTGTCACATACAAATTAAACAAGCCTAAGTCTTTATAATTCGGCAGTCCGATCTAAATTTTGTTGCTGTTTGAAAAGACACACATTTAATAAATATTTCTCGTGGACTTAGGCAGCTTCCATAATTTTGAGTTAACTTAAACACAATGGATTTAAAAGGATTAAGTGTTTAACCCACAAAATACCTAGGGCCCCGTAGAACCCGAAACAGAATTAACACTCGGGATTTAATTCAATTCGCTCTTTTACAGGTTTGATTCTAATCAAATTCCCGAAAATACACCGTGGGTACGAGTTACCCGACAAACTTTAACCACGTATTCGTGATGGTATTACAAGTAAATAACGTTATATCAACATAGGTCGAATTTTGTCATTTTACATTAATAGTCTTATGGAACAAAATAAATCAGTAAATTCAGCCCCTCGTTATAAACATGTCCTTACTGGGGGCAAAGTTATCAAAAAGAAAAAAAAAAGCTAAAATGGAAACGAAAGGTAAATTTTTTGGCCTCGTTTACCATCAAATACTGCGAAGGTTAATTGCTGTTTAGTTAAAGGATTTAAAAAAATTATTAAAACTATCTTAGTCACTTTAATTAGGGCTTGTTACACACTTGGGAGTTTTCATTTAAAAAAGAATGAATATCTCTGAAAGTAAGCGTTATTCGACTAACATCACATAACTTTTTTACTCCTAATAGTTGTTAGAATCTATAGTTAAAGTTTGTCCGGTTACTCGTACCCACGGTGTATACCTTTTGATGAGAAAAAAAAACACTTAACAATGCACTTAAGGCACTTGTCCCGCCGACGGCGAGTATGCGAGTAAAATTGGGCGGCACATTACATGGCGGATCCGGAAAGGTCGATTAATCACACTGTACTCCGTCAGCCCGCAATGAACAGTTACTCGCCCAATTTACTAGCTGTGCAAGTGCCTTAAATTGGTTTTGTAGAAACATCTACTACCCAACCTAGCATTTTTAAGATAAGCCTTCCCGGTCCGCATTATTAGTTTTAATACCTATGTGTACATTTCGGTTTGTTTAAGATCTTGCGACACCTTTTTTAACTCTTAACCGAATCTTATTAAATTTATGAAACTCCGTTGTGTTCCTGTGAAAATACGACGTCATGAATTCATGATAATTTAGGTCTGATTGAGAGGTCTGATAATGATGATGGACTCAGAAAGGAGCCATCAGAATAGCTAATAATGAAAGAAACAACTGCTTAAGATAATTATTTTATGCTATACTAGCTGTCCCGCTCTCTTTTTCGAGATGTTTTAATAGTTCTTCTGTTATTCGGGGCAGAGACAAACCCAAAAAATAAAAATCTACCCGTTCTCGAGTTATAAAAGGTGTAACTAACACGACTTTGTTTAATGTATATAGATATAATGTATATAGTATATAGGTTTACAAGGGCTAGTTTCCTGCAACTCGACGTCTGATATTTTAAGTACCTATGCTGATTATTTTAAGTTATTCTTTAGTTTAAATTAAATTGAAAATCTGTCGCATTTCTCAGGCAAGGCCTGTGGGGAATTACTTAAACCCATTCCATTTCACGACTCTTCTAGGCATATTTGTTTATTTGCAGAGCTCTCGGCTTTTACCTCTGTAACCGCTTGCATTTCGACTTTAAAACCAGTTTTCAGCCTTGAATTAAAAAAATATAAACATGATATTCGTTCAACCATACTTAAAAACAGGAAGTTATTGGCAAGACCTATTACTAGAGGTCGACGGGAGGCGAGAAACCGATTTTTAGGAATCTCTTGACCTCGTTCTACATCCGTCTTTCCGTATTTTTTTACAACAATGACAATCCTTTTCACGGTCAAAATGTGTTGAACTTTAACTTTGGAATTTGTCTATAAATAGAATAGATTAGCGTCTGTTTACATAATATTGAACACATAATATTGGCTTTCGTCAACTGTGCAATTACGAATTCTCAAGTTCTTTGGCCACATTTCCAGAAATGAGGGATCGATAGAGCGGCTTATAGTACAAGGTCAGGTAGAAGGGAAAAGATCTAGAGGACGATCTCCTACCCGATGGACAGACCTACTAAAGACACTCACCAAATCATCCGTGGTTGAGTGCTCTCGCAACACTTTCAACCGCCAGAAATGGAGAGACATCGCGAAGGAAAGTTTGATAGTCCACCTACAAGAAACCGGAAGTCAAGATACAACGTCCGAACAGCCACGACCACTCTGACAAGAGTGTACGACTAAGAAGAAGAGACATAATATTTATGTAAACATCTATAAGTAGAACACTCAACTAAAGCGAGTAGTTTAGCTACGGGAATCAATACGATGTTATATGACATTTTACTGTAGGTAATTACTAACTTTCAGATCTTATGTTTTATTATTCGGTAATTTTTCGAAACAGGTACCTACCTACCTACTAGTTTATTATACATATAAGTAATGCAAGTTTTTTTTTATGAATCTGCTACCCACTTCATGACCAGCATCAGCAATCTCATTTTGTATTGATTTTCCTTGATTACTGCAGTACAACGAGGTACTTTTGAACATAACTGTACATACAGTAGTACTAATGAAGTGATATAAAAGAAGTAAGCATAGCAAAAGTCAGTTGAAACAGTGCGCCGACGGGATAAGCGCCTACCATAAAAATTATTAGGTGCCGACTGACCTTACCTTAATATTGAATTTGAACATTCCTACTTTACTTCCGACCATTGGAGTCCTTTACAGCAACCATGGTCACAAAGACTTACTTAATGAGGTTATCCTATTGTTTATCCTGTTTCTTGTTTACACAGCCAACAATTGCCAAAACTGAATACAAAACCAATTAAATTTTATGGCTGAATGTATTTCGGTTTACTACCGGAAGTACACACTTTGCTTTAACTCAAAGCAATCGGATTTCCGGAACTAAGTTATAACATTGAGTTAGAACCACTCACATGTTCTTCAAGCAAACTAACTTTATGCTTATCAAACTCCGTCAAGGCTCACAAGGCTCGTAAATAATAAATTGAGTTATTTACTTAATTATTAAGATTTAATTTTATGCCACGAAGCAAAACGCGTAGGAATATTAACACGTTAATGAAACGAAAAACGTGCCTGAGCTGTCATACATTTGTCAATGTCAATGTCAAATAGTCAAATGAAATGTCATACGATTTAAAAACAGCCACATGTGTTTGAGCAAATAGTTTAGTGTTTAATTTTAAAAAGGAAATGCAACATATTACTTGAAAAGTATTTCTGAACTAACAAAATGTTGAAACCTAAAGAAGTATTAGACGAGTTGCCAGGCTTTGAAGTACCTACGGAAGAGACTGCACAAGAAAATGAAACGCAGATTAATAAGAAAAAGAAGAAGGGATCTGGAGGTTTTCAGTCCATGGGCCTGAGTTTCCCGGTCCTGAAGGGCATTACCAAGCGAGGGTACAAGCAACCTACACCTATACAGCGTAAGGTATGGTTCTTTACAAGAGATATAAACATAACCTCAAAGACTGCATGTTTTTATTTTTGTACCAAGATAAACGACCCATTTTGTTAATGCGTTAATGTGGTTCCAAAAATTCTCCATATTTTACAGATATGTCAATCTTTTCTCTTTCGGTTTGGTACATAGTAAAGTGTGGATATACTTATTTTTGTCCTAATTTTCAGTTCTATCTCAGTCTGTAAATGCGTCACTTTCCCCATAAATATCAGAGGACACTTGTAATATTATGTTTTTGGAACTTTATTTAGTTACATGAAAACATACTTATTAATAACTGGATATCACTTAGATTACCATATTTCATGCGCAAACTTCTTGCAGACAATCCCTCTGGCATTAGAAAACAAAGATTTGGTGGCCATGGCTCGGACGGGCTCCGGTAAGACGGCCTGCTTCGTGTTGCCAGTCCTGGACAAACTCACATCCCCCACCAACAAACCCATGCCGGGGAAGAACTTCAGGGCTCTCATACTCTCACCTACGAGAGAGTTAGCTTTACAGGTAACATAGATCACTTTTTGTGTTTTCAGATATTAGTTTTTCTTATCAGTTCAATTTAACGGTCATCTTGAATCTAGAATGAACAATGTTTAGGAACAAGCCCAAAGTTCACTGCCATAATTATTATATACTAGCGACACGCCCCGGCTTCGCACGGTGTTTCTCTATTATATTATGCATGTATTATACATATAAACCTTCCTCTTCAATCACTCTATCTATTAAAAAAAACCCATCAAAATCCGTTGCGTAGTTTTAAAGATTTAAGCATACATAGGGACATAGGGACAGAGAAAGCGACTTTGTTTTATACTATGTAGTGATTTTGCCAATCTTTTCTTAATCTTTTTATTATTATTATTTTTTTATAACTTGTATGAGTAATTAAATTCCAGGATTGTTCTCTGCTTAGTTGGCCCCTAATTTTTGTATTTGTGTTGGTCCAATATTTATCCTGTAATTTTTTTTTGTTAATTTACAAGCTTTTATTTCGTTTCACCTGGACCGGTGTCTGTCTGTGTGTCTGTAATCAAATCTTGCAAGTTCAATTTGACCCAATTCCCGATTTCTAATTGAGATGAAAATTTGCATGAATGTGTAAATTAGATGACATTTTGACAGAAACTTATTTAATATTTCTTTACGTTTTAGACACTAAAATTTGTCCGAGAACTGGGCAAGTTCACTGGCCTGTCTTCTGCTGCTATCCTCGGAGGGGAATCTATTGAGCAGCAGTTCAGCGTGATGTCCGGAAAGGCACCAGACATTGTGGTGGCCACCCCTGGCAGGTTCCTGCATATTTGCATTGAAATGAACTTGAAACTGGACAACATAAGTAAGTATGCAGTCAGGGAAGATGATAAAGAATATAGTCCCTTCAATGTCTGTGTTTCCAGTATCTTATAACCTGCAGGCTTATTATGCTAGTCTTTTGTTGTCAACTGAAATAAATGGTCTATCAACTTTGTGTGTTTGTTAATTTGTTCCGTTGTCCAAAAGACAACTGTCTGAGTTTCTTAAAGAAACTGTTATAATATATGCATAGGAGATCGTCCATAAAATAGCGGCCTTTTAACTATGACAAAATGTATGTTTGATGAATTTTAACTGTAGAAAACTTACAGAAGATCATGTTTTTAAAAAGTTGTCCAGGGCACGTAACCATGGCAATGCGATACAAGAAAAAGTTGATCAACCCAGATGATAAAGAATCATTCATTCTCACACTTACATGCAAGTCGGAATGTGATGTGTGCATTATCATTTATTTATCACATGTCATATGCCTGCTGGATGTTTTAAGGCAAAGGTTAATAGGCATCTTCCGGGTAAGTATAGTCCATCATAGGCCTTTCAAACCTTCAAGAAAAGAGCGTACCCCCACCTAAAAGGCCTGCAACGCACTTGTGACTCTTCTGGTGTTGCAGGTGTCTATGGGCGACGGTGATTGCTTACCATTAGGCGACCCGTCTGCTCGTTTGCCCCCTATTTCAAACTTTGTGAGAAATGCTCGGATAGCCTGCCCACATGTATAGTGTCTCTTCACACTTATTTAATATAAATTTTGATCATCTACATTGCAGAAGTGATAGTCTTCGACGAGGCCGACAGACTGTTCGAACTGGGTTTCGGCGAGCAACTGCGGGAGATCGTCGCGCGTCTGCCCTCCAGCCGACAGACGCTGCTGTTCTCTGCGACGTTGCCCAAGATGCTGGTGGAATTCGCTCGAGCAGGCAAGTAAAAGTATAGTTCGAGGAGGCCGGCAGACTGTTCAAATTAGACTTCGGGGAACTACCGCGAGAGATCGTCGCGCGTCTGCCCTCCAGCCGACAGACGTCGCTGTTCTCTGTAACATTGCCCAAGATGCTGGTGAAATTCGCTCGAGCGGGGAAGTGCCAGTACAGTTTTCAATGTGGTCGACTGACTCTTTGAATACGGCTTCGGTGAGCGACGAATATTGATTTTATCCGGGCATTTGTTTGATTGTTGTCATATACCCTATTGTACAAGCGAAGCCACTGTTAACCGACCACCTTACGACCGACGACGACTTTAACGCATTGCAATAAAGTTGACAACAATAGACTGGTTTCCTAACAGATCAAATCAGCTTCTTTTTATGAAGTGTCTAAAAGCTACGATAGTATACAGCTTCATAGAAAATTTGAATAAATGACGTCACAAGTTGTTATGTTATGATCAAATTGTCTTGTTATTTTAATTTACTTATTATCATTTTAAAATCGTTAAAGGCAAGAAAATAAGTGAGTCTGGATTTATTTGGGATCAGTTTTAGAAGCTGATTAATGTAAAATAATTTATGCCACACGGCCATAAAGTGGCTTTTTCCGCACGCTGCGTGTACGGAAAAAGCCGCTTTCTGGCCAAGTGTAGACATAAAATTATGTACACAACACGGGAGGTAATAAAGAAAGCCCTCGATCGCATATTTACGTCCCTCGCTTGCAGCTCGGGCCGCAAACTTTTGCGATCTCGGCCTTTCTTTGTATTAACACCCTTAGTATGTAATGTACTATTTTACTATAGGAAAGTACCCTATTAACAGTGTCTTGGATGGTACAACATTGCAGGGCTGTCGGAGCCGGTGCTGATCCGCCTGGACGTGGACTGGAAGCTGCCGTCCACGCTCTGGCTGGGCTGGCTCTACGTGCGCGCGGAGCTGAAGACGGCCGCCCTGCTGCTGCTGCTGGACCGAGTGCTGACCGACACCACGCCGCAGGCCGTCGTCTTCGCCGCCACCAAGCACCACGTCGAACACTTGCACCTGGTGAGTCTTCCACACCCACTAGCGACGTCTAATGGAGGACAGACTGGAAGCTGCCGTCCACTCTGGCTGGGCTGGCTCTACGTGCCCCAAGCACCACGTCGAACACTTGCACCTGGTGAGTTTTCCACACTCACTAGCGACGTCTAATGGAGGACAGACTGGAAGCTGCCGTCCACTCTGGCTGGGCTGGCTCTACGTGCCCCAAGCACCACGTCGAACACTTGCACCTGGTGAGTTTTCCACACTCACTAGCGACGTCTAATGGAGGACAGACTGGAAGCTGCCGTCCACTCTGGCTGGGCTGGCTCTACGTGCCCCAAGCACCACGTCGAACACTTGCACCTGGTGAGTCTTCCACAGCTACTAGCGACGTCTAATGGACGACAGACTGGAAGCTGCCGTCCACTCTGGCTGGGCTGGCTCTACGTGCCCCAAGCACCACGTCGAACACTTGCACCTGGTGAGTCTTCCACAGCTACTAGCGACGTCTAATGGACGACAGACTGGAAGCTGCCGTCCACTCTGGCTGGGCTGGCTCTACGTGCCCCAAGCACCACGTCGAACACTTGCACCTGGTGAGTTTTCCACACTCACTAGCGACGTCTAATGGAGGACAGACTGGAAGCTGCCGTCCACTCTGGCTGGGCTGGCTCTACGTGCCCCAAGCACCACGTCGAACACTTGCACCTGGTGAGTTTTCCACACTCACTAGCGACGTCTAATGGAGGACAGACTGGAAGCTGCCGTCCACTCTGGCTGGGCTGGCTCTACGTGCCCCAAGCACCACGTCGAACACTTGCACCTGGTGAGTCTTCCACAGCTACTAGCGACGTCTAATGGACGACAGACTGGAAGCTGCCGTCCACTCTGGCTGGGCTGGCTCTACGTGCCCCAAGCACCACGTCGAACACTTGCACCTGGTGAGTCTTCCACAGCTACTAGCGACGTCTAATGGACGACAGACTGGAAGCTGCCGTCCACTCTGGCTGGGCTGGCTCTACGTGCCCCAAGCACCACGTCGAACACTTGCACCTGGTGAGTCTTCCACAGCTACTAGCGACGTCTAATGGACGACAGACTGGAAGCTGCCGTCCACTCTGGCTGGGCTGGCTCTACGTGCCCCAAGCACCACGTCAAACACTTGCACCTGGTGAGTCTTCCACACCCACTAGCGACGTCTAATGGAGGACAGACTGGAAGCTGCCGTCCACTCTGGCTGGGCTGGCTCTACGTGCCCCAAGCACCACGTCGAACACTTGCACCTGGTGAGTCTTCCACACTCACTAGCGACGTCTAATGGAGGACAGACTGGAAGCTGCCGTCCACTCTGGCTGGGCTGGCTCTACGTGCCCTAAGCACCACGTCGAACACTTGCACCTGGTGAGTCTTCCACACCCACTAGCGACGTCTAATGGAGGACAGACTGGAAGCTGCCGTCCACTCTGGCTGGGCTGGCACCTGATAAGAACACAGCCATTAACGACATCTTTTTTTTTATAAAACTAGGCAAACAAACATACGGCCTGCCTGATGGACGCTTGCAACACCAGGAGCATTACGTTCGTGTCGCCGACCCTTTAAAAACCTATTCGCTCCCCTCTTGAAGAAATCCATACTGTATAGTTATTATCCGTTCAAGTGGGCTAATGTTGTTAAAGAATACAATAGCATTGAGAGGTAAACCACAAATTAGGATAACGAGAATATAGTGTCAAAAAAGTATAACTGCCTTGAAAGATCATTAGATTATAGATTCTATTTACTAGACAGTAAAGTGTAAATGCAGTTATAGATAACTGGGATCTTAATTTGTTTTGCATTTCACATTCGCCCGACGGTCTGCAAGTGCGTATTCCGTAGAGAAAAGACTTAAAGATACTATGAGCTTTCAACGGATTATCGGTTCTATGACCGTAATGATAAGGCGGCAAATGCTTTCAAACAAAAAAATAATAATGCGTTTTGCTTTTACAGACCCAGGTAGGCCGCACAGGGTCTACTCGTGTTACGCATTGTTATTTTTTTTTGGTGGTATTGTATTCTCTCAATGGCATTGTTCGCTCAATGGCATTGTATTTTTTAACAACATTAGCCCACTTGAACGGATAATAACTATAATAGATAATTTTACATATTGAATTGTCCACAGATCCTGCAGAAAGCCGGCATCTCCTCAACATACGCCTACTCCGGGCTGGACCCGTCCGCACGCAAGATCGCGCTCGGCCGCTTCATCAACAACAAGTGTTCCGTGCTACTGGTCACTGACGTGGCCGCCCGAGGCCTGGACCTGCCCGCCTTGGATACCGTCGTCAACTACAACTTCCCCGCCAAGCCGAAGCTGTTCGTGCACAGAGTCGGTGAGTAGATAGCAGTAGCGTGGCGTCCATAGAACTCAATTCCTTCCGGCTTGCCTAATATCAGGCATTTGACCACCTTATTCTACAGCTCTTAAGGAAAATGTTCGCCAAATCTGCACCGGCTTGCCTAAGGATATCTTTTACGCCACGCCACTGGTAGATAGCATCATTATGCTACCGACCATTGTCGAAGCCTCTGCGGAATCGTGCTTTCTGCCCCTAGCAGAATACTTAACTTTATCTCAATTGCGATTTGTAAACTCGATCACTGCACACGCAACGCTTGGTTGGATCTATTCAACTTACCCCTCTAAATCGTCCTTAAGTATTGCCATAAGCGGGTCTGATCTATCTACCACTACAATCCTGCGTCCTAGTTTAAAAGGCGACTTTTTACTATGAACTTCCATAGCAAAAAGTCGCCTTTTAGGCTAGGATGGCAGAATAGCTATCTTGCTACTATTGTAGACGTCATGCCTCACAGCAAGGCAGGGTCGAAACGGACTTTAGTCTGGACCCGTCCGCCCGCAAGATCGTTACAGTACCAATATCTTGCACTGACTGTGCTGATGGTAACCCTTTCCAACTTCGCTTTCAGCGTAGACTTCACCGCTTACCAACATCAGCTAGCTTAATTCAAGTCTAAAGAACCCTATCGATATCGGCAATAACAACCATATAGGAATGTAGGTAATGTCATCCATATTTCATTGAAGTAAGGATAATATTCCCTAGACTCCTACTGAAGTTATAGGTAGTTCCAGGAGAGTTGAGGTGAATGATTACACACAGCTACATGAAGTATTCATTGCAAAAAAAGTTAATGAATGAAATGAATGAGTGAGTAAATAAACACAAGGCAATAGTTGGACGTAATTTAGCGAATAGGATCCAATCCACAACACAGTTTTGTATGCAATTCCATATAAATCTGTCTCGTGGATTGGATCCTTTTCGCTAAACTACGTCCGGTTTAAAGAAACTTTTTGGTCTATCTTGCAATTCACTGTGGAACTTGCTATCGCTACGAAAAAGAAGAGTAATTTCAAAATCCCGCTGTCATTTCATGACATTTTGTGTGTGTGACCTCAACTCTGCTGGAACTATCTATACTGCGGGTATTACTAGCGCGTTAGCGCGCGTATACTTACGTTACCAGCTGTAACGTAAGTATTTGTTGTATAGGTCGCAGCGCGCGCGCGGGCCGCGCCGGGCGCGCCTTCTCGCTGGTGTCAGCAGATGACGTGGCGCATCTCTTAGATCTGCAGCTCTTCCTGGGAGCCGAACTCAAGACACCTCTACAGGTAACCTTGTGTAACGAATACAGGATGGGAGGGTGCAAGCAGAGTGTCACTCGGTGTCAAAATCCACCAATCACACCGTAAGATTTTGACATTTATTGTTAGGGATGTAACGATACCGATACCGATATATCGGTATCGCCGATAATATACAACCGATATTTGAAGAACGCGAAAAGAATTTGCTGTATGAAAAAAATCTGCAAAAAGTAATTTCAATTACTGACTTATTTTATGTATTGGTCTATTACCTTGTGCAATGACCATTACTATGTTAAATAAATCTTTGGTACTTTTTAAAAAATAAATTTGAATTTTGTGTTGAAAATCTATATTTTTCTAATATTTTTACTTTACACTTTCAAAGTCGACTCTCTGTTAAATATAGCCAAGTTTTAGGTATAATAAGGACATACAAATACCTGAAGTTCATATTTCATTATTTAGCTAAGATATCGGTATCGGTATCGGTATAGCCGATATTTACTACAATATATCGGTATCGTATCGGCAAAACTATGTATCGTTACATCCCTATTTATTGTCAAACAGACCTTTCGCCACCGTGCCGTCAACTGGTGGAGTTGCTACTTCTAGAAACCCTCATTATGCGAGAAAAGTTAAGAAGTTTTAGACGTTTGTATCGCTCGTTGATTTAGGCTATTTTCTTTATGTTTTTTCGACATTTCCATTGAGTTAAAAACTATTGTGGTTTGATATGTAATTTGTTTATTTTTCATTGAATACGATTTTATGCCAAGTGTCTACATAAAATGATGTACACAACACGGGAGGTTACCACCCGAGTTGTGTAATATACTATTATTAAAGAACTCCAAATTGCTGTAGGCAATTATCTTTTTACCTTTTTCAATTAAAATTTAATGAAAAATAAATAAAATACGTATCAAACGAAAATGGCCTTTTTATTCTTGTGTTTCTTTATCTTTTTCTACTACACACAATAAAACCAAATGTTAGACCTCTCACCGTTTTATGAATGAAAATCGTAAAGTTCTAAATCAACCCATCAAAAACATTACATGTAAAAAGTAACTACACCAGTAGGTACAAAAGAACGAAATGAGCGACTGAACGTCGGACACATATAGCTCACCAACTCCCGAAAGACATGAGAACGAAATGAACGACTGACACATACATGTCTCACAGTTCACCAACTCACCAAAGACAAACTGATACCATCAAAAACTTTACATGTAAAAAGATGCAAGTCTCGCAACGCAGTTCTCCTACAACAAAAAAGTTTTGAGATGTAATGTTAAAGCAAGTCAGTACCGGGGGGGGGGGGTGTCAACAGAACTCGTTCTGACTTGCCTACTATTATGAACTATAACATGTCGAGGGAGAGTACGGAGATGTGCAAGAAAATAAATTTTGGAATATCGATGAGTTAAACAATTGTCACTTACCGGTACCAGGTGTCAGAGACGGGGATCTCGTGCCCGTCGGGCGTGTGGGGCGCCATGCCCACGAGCCTGCTGGAGCTGAGGCACCAGGACGTCAGGGCCTGGGAGAAGAACCACTCCGAAATCGTGAGTACTTTTGTCAGGTGCACTTCACTCGAATTTGGCCTCCCGCGCGGTGGGCGTAGCCGATCCGGTCGCCGGCAACCAAAACGTCACAGCGGCACAATAGAATAGGGATGATGACTGGGTTAAAAATATGTAATTCTATTTAGTCCGTCAGTTAGATTATGGAAAAATATGGGACACGTATTTTTTGGTTTATCAAAATATTAAAAATCGACAAAGTTATAGATCATCAAACTTCTGGAGTGGGGGCTTGTGACGTCACTCTTGAGTACAATTTGTACTCAAGAGTGACGTCACTCGAAACTTCTAAGCACTCTATCCTCGTCAGTTTTTGTTTGTCAAACAAAACAAAAAATACGTGTACAATATTTTTTCATAATGTAACAGACGGACTAAACAGTTTTTTTTAGTCATGTAGCCTATTATCGTGACAGTACGCAAACGCCGTTGATGCCGGCCGAACGCCGCCACCGAAAACTATGCGAGAACGTATTGTACTGTGCGAAGTTTCCGTGCTGTGACTGTGGCGGTGGGAATTCCCACGCTCGCTCGCTCGCTCCCATTCTTGATTTTTGTATGGAAACGCGCGACAATGAAAAATCTGTTTATATTCTCTAATCTGTGCCTTTGTCAAGAATACACCGGGGAACGTCGTGTTTTTACCTGACTGCGGCTCTCGGCCTTTCTTTGTTTTACCACCCTAGTTGTGTATTGTACTATTTTAATGTTCTTGTATAATTTCTATGTATTTAAGTATTATATTTGAATATGTACAATTGTACATGTATACAAAACTTGCTTAGTTTGGTTGAGATCGATGTTTTGTAAGCATTTGACTTTGATCTCACCTGTTGGTAAGTGAAGATAAAGTCGATGATAGCCTAGATAGTGCCTTACTTAGCGTAGTCGCACTCTATACGTATTTTTAGACGTTTCTCTACGTTTAATGTGTGTTGATTGTGGTAAATGCGCTGTCATCCTGGTGGTTACGCGGTAATTCATGCCTCATTTTTTTTTTCTTAAACAGTCGTTTTTTTTCATCCAGGAAGACGCAGTGCGCGTATGCGGGCGGGGTTGGCAGCAATACATCAAGTGGCGGGAGCCGGCGTCGGCAGAAGCCAACAAGCGGGCCAAAGCTACCGTGGCGCCCACCCTCACACACCCCTTCCTGCTGGACGAGGGACAACGCGCGGTCGCCGACCTGGCTGATCAGATCAAGAACTACACGCCGAAAGGGGTCAGTATTCGTACAAATACCGAGATATCGGATCGAATCTCGGTCAAAATCACGCCGAGAATCTCGGTCTTTCTAACCGAAAAAAATGCTTGGTCCCAGATTGAACACCTTCGTACTTCTTTGAACAATTGCGCATAAGGGATGGCATATTTAAGATAGGTAATAAAAAAGGAGACAGCTAGCCTTTGTTACTTGCGTTAATTTTGAAACGTCACTCAGATATGATTGTTTCATATGATATGATTGTTTATCTTTCACTCACTCTCGTGGCATAAGTTTGTCTCTTTCATTCACGAAGTATCATTTAGGTGGCCACGGTGCCAAGGTGGCGTCATACTAAAAAAAATAGAAAATTAAATTATTTCAGCATTTGTGCGTGCGATGAAGGATCCCTTTTGCTTTGTTGCATTTTATTGTGTAATTTGTGCCCTTTTTCATTACACACGACGGTTTTTTTTTGCGAAATCTGCAGATGTCTACAGTTGACAATCTGGTGCGTCTTGTTGACTTACCCGAGAGCGACTAAGCGGGGCTACGCTAATCAGCGTCCATACAGTGCTTCACTTTTGGAGTGCTTGTAACCTATAAAATATTGAAGTTGCGTCCTTTTGTGAATTGTGTGATGAGAAATGTTGACCTATTTTCATAACAGCCCGTAGAGCCCTATGAGAGGACTTATGAAAACTGCTTTTTTACCACCAAAGCGGTGCCACTGGACTGGCAACTATCATACAATTCAGAAAATTGTAGTATTCGGGCATTTTTATTTTAAAATCTACGGTCAGGCGAAACTTAAGCTGTGTTCAAATAAATATTAGGGGACAATCTTACACAAATCGAACTAGCCCCATAGTAAGCTCAATAAGGCTTGTGTTATGGATACTAGACGACGATATATTTAATAGATACATACAAATACTTAAATACATAGAAAACATCCATGACTCAGGAACAAATATTCGTGCTCATCACACAAATAAATGCCCTTACCGGGATTCGAACCCAGGACCCCTTGCTTCATAGGCAGGGTCACTACCAACAAATACCGTCTAACCTGTCAGTCCGTGACGAAATGTATGGAGTTTGACACTAATCGTCAGTTCTGTGACGACCTGCTGTCAGTTAAGCACGCACTTTAAATAAAAAGGCCCATTCATATGATTTGTTTTCAGACGATACTGGAGCTGGGCGGGAAGCACGACTCGCCGATGAGCGTCGCGATGAAGACCATGAAACAGAAACACAAGAAACTGGTGCAACGGGTCCGGGAGAACAAGAAGCTGCAGGTCACTTTTATAACTGTTATTATGGCACACGTCCAATTGACAACATTTCATTTTAAGAACACTTTAAAATGTATATTTTGTCTCCTGAACACTACACTATTTTTATATTTTTTTTATATCGCTTAATATAAAAAATAAAAATGAATAAAAAACATGTTCTCATTTTACCAGTTCTACGGCACAATAGATGAAATGCCAGTGCCTTTTGCCACAGAAAAAATAAGCTGTCATAATTTTGAATTTGACATGTCAATGCATACTGTCAGATCGCTTACTTTTTTTCGATCGCGATAAGACTAAAGTAATGGTTTATTCTACCATAGAACTGTAGCTACGCCCTTTTAGAATAAGTAAATATTAATTATGAATTAATTACAAATCCTGGTGAAACAAATAAAGTATCAGCGTATTCGTCTTTTCAAACCAAATACAGAGAACCAATAAAATTAAAGGCTCAAAAAAATGAAAGGTTGTCAATTGAAGTCTGGTACTCGTCAATCTCACTATCATACTTTATCTTATGATCTTTGAAGATTCATCTTCAAGAATCAGTGATTTTCTGTGTTTTAGTTTCTTGCACCAACCAAGCTGATGACAAAATCGAGTTACGTGTTTCAGAAAATTCTATACTTTTTTGCTATTTTCATTGTTAGTAATTGAGTGGCTAAATACACTCACGGACAATGAGTTCGGGTCATTTTCAATATAATTGTTCCACGGACAATGAATTCGGGTCATTTTCAATATAATTGTTCATAGAAAATGACCCGAATTCATTGTCCGTGAGTGTATTTAGCCACTCAATTACTAACAATGAAAATAGCAAAAAAGTATAGAATTTTCTGAAACACGTAACTGAAGGTTTTTGACGTTTTTCAGGCTGAAGGAACAGTGAGCTCAGACGCAAATCCGAAGTCAAAGAAGAAAGAAGTGGTGCGAGACGAGAACTACATCCCGCACCAGGCCAGCGACCAGATCACAGAAGTGGGGTGAGTCCGACAGATGTAAGCTTATGAACTAATGATCATTTTGGCCACGGTTGTAAAAAAAATATTTTTATGCCACACCTGGCCATAAAGTGACTTTTTTCGCACGCTGCGCGTACGGGAAAAGCCGCTTTCTGGCCAAATGTAGACATAAAATGATGTACACAACACGGGAGGTAATAAAGAAAGCCCTCGAACTTCTGCGATCTCGGCCTTCTTTGTTTCACCACCCTAGTTGTGTAATGTACTATTTTTCAATCGCAATAATTATACAAGTTGACAACATAATAGTACATTACACAACTAGGGTGGTAATATAAAGAAAGGCCGAGATCGCAGATGTTTGCGGCCCGAGCTGGAGGCGAGAAACGTAAATATGCGATCGAGGGCTTTCTTTATTACCTACCGTGTTGTGTACATCATTTTATGTCTACACTTGGCCAGAAAGCGGCTAATGTCCTATTGCTACTCTTGCTACGTGACTAATCCGGCACTGATCTGCGGGGTGTGAATAAAGCCGGGTTTCCACTGCGAGCGGAGCGGGCTCCGTAATGACCCCGTTTAAGTTTCATCGCTGGCGAAGTGTTTGTATGCGGTTTACTGTTGCGAGTGCCACCAGCGATGAAAGTTAACCCTTAAATGCATGGTGTGCGATACATCGTACATAACCAAAACGTAGTTAGTGTTTGAAAACTAGATATATATGTATTATGTTCTTAAGACTGATTTTAGAAGAAAAACTAACGCATTTTTATATTTATTACTGATTTGTTGGCATAACTGTATTAAAAAGAGTTATTAGATTTTTTTGAGCAAAATAGCGGCAATTTTGAAAAAGTTAAATATTTAAGGTTTTCGTTGAGTGTGTTTTTAACGGTTTTTAACATAATAAGTAATTATTTTTAGTATAATGTTGCAGCACATATCATAACTTCATAACGATTAAAAGTTTACTAAATTTAATAAAGTTCTCAGTCTATAAGTAAACAATATTTGATCATGTGGATCTAGCCTACATTTGATTATTAGTGCAAAAATAACCCAAAAACTTGCTAAATTTTTTTTTTATATTTTTCTAGTGTTTATTACACCATTAGGTAGCCACATATCTTTTTTGGTAACGATAAAAAAAATCATGCATTTAAGGGTTAAACAGAGTCATTAATGAGTCCGCTCCGCTCGCAGTGAAAATCCGGCTTTAGTCACTAGTTAGTTTAGTAGTTAATAGTTTGATGTGTATGCAGTATGGCGGTGAACTTCAACACGGGTGCTCAGTCGGCGGAGCTAGACATGGGCGCGGACAGCGGCGAGGCGGCGCGGCAACGCTCCAACCAGATGCGCTGGGACCGCAAGCGCAAGAAGATGGTGCACGCCGACCCGGTAACCTACTCCTTCTTTAATACGGATGACGACTGGGTTAAAACTATATAATTCTATTTAGTCCGTCAGTTAGATTATGGAAAAATATGGGACACGTATTTTTTGGTTTATCAAAATATTAAAAATCGACAAAGTTATAGATCATCAAACTTCTGGAGTGGGGGCTTGTGACGTCACGCCTAGGTGAAAATTGTACCTAGGAGTGACGTCACTCGAAACTTCTAAGCACTCTATCCTCGTCATTTTTTGTTTGTGAAACAAAAGAAAAAATACGTGTACAATATTTTTTAATAATTTTACTGACGGACTAAACGGTTTTTTTAGTCGTCTAACTCATTTAACTACTTATTTCTGTGATATGTTATAGAAAGAACTCTCAGTAAAAAATTGTGAAAAAACCACTTCAATATCATAAAAATCACCGAGATACTACAATGTTAGAATCACATTTTTAGACTTTCAAACCAAATCAGTTTTTGGCAGTAGAAGCAGTTTCCAAAAACGACTAGTGACGTCACTGCTCAACGTCGTCAAATTACTCTACCGTCCTATGACTAAAACTAGACTTAACCTGTATGGAATTGTATATGTACAGGTTAGTTTAGTTTTAGTTGTCGGACGGCAGTAGTGCCATATTTTTAGTTTGTAATTTTAAGACCTTTGATAGCACAAAAATATATGTCTTAGAATAATCTAAGCGTTGGAAAACACCCTATTGTATAGTAATGTCAAAAAAACATTCGTACTTTGCGTGAGTTGGTTTAACTTTAATAGGTACCTATTATCAATTCGACTTGAGGTGGCAATGCCGCATAGAAAGTTGGATTGCTTAGTACTACTGTACTAGTAACTGTATTCGCTGGGTGCGCAATGACAGCGCCAACTAGCGGTTACAAACTTTATTATATATTGTGTTTTGTGGCTTTTGCTGCAAGGCACTTTGCCAACTAAAAACGTAAATTTCGCTAGTAAAAAGTGACAGCTGGTCTGCCGAAAGTTCCTTTTTTGGCCATGATGCGCGCTGTGATCGTTTCGTGGTTCCCCCACCTTATACTTCGCACCCAGAGAATAATAGCATAATAAGGGGTCAATCCACAAAGTACAACACACGATTTTTCTTACTTTTAGACCCCCCCCCCCCCCCACGTCACCTATTTCCTAACATGTTTGACCTTGTTAGTATAGGCTGTCACATTTGGCTAGGACCCCATGGTTGTGACTTACTATATGGATGACCAGGCGCACAGTAGTAGCGCAAATTTATTGGCTCGGAAAACACTTCATAATACAAGTTGGAGTCCCATCCGAAATAGTACATTACACAACTAGGGTGGTAATATAAAGAAAGGCCGAGATCGCAGATGTTTGCCGCCCGAGCTGCAAGCGAGGGACGTAAATATGCGATCGAGGGCTTTCTTTATTACCTCCCGTGTACATAATTTTATGTCTACACTTGGCCTTAAGAGGAAACAGGAGGGCAGTTATTCCATACAAACGTAGTCCCCGTTTCCTCCCTGGTTAATGCCAGTAGAGCAATAATTTTTTTTTCCAAAAATCTATGGCTACAATTGATATGTTTCTATGTTTTCCTTTTTACGATAAAATGATTCTCAAAAGAGATATTAACCTTCAAAAACCTAAAAAAATGCCAGATTTTCCGCTGTGTTCACACATCCAGAAAACAAATTTGACTAGATTATTAAATAAAAGGAAAACATAGGAACACGGAGAAAGCCTTTCTTTAATATTTAATGAAAAAATTAGTTAAATAGGTTAAGTTTTGGGGAAGAAATCAGGGGACTACAAAACGTTGTTTTCATGAAATTTTAAAAGGTATTTTCGGTCCAAGCTGCAGTTGTCTCTATCGCGCTCTGCGGGGGAGAGGCGGGCAGTGCGGGACAGCGACACATTTTACAAATACCTAATTTTCAATTCTCTCGGCCTTCCTATTTCCTCTTAAAGCGGCTTTTTCCGTACGGCCAGGTGTGGCATAAAATGGTTTTTTTTAATTTTCGTTCTCAATAAAAACATTAAATATTGTATCTCAGGATGGTGGTCGCAAGATGATCCGCACCGAGAGCGGAGGGCGCGTGCCGGCGTCGTTCCGCAGCGGGCGCTACGACGCGTGGCGCCGCCGCAACGCGCCCGACGACGACCACGACCTCGACGCCCGAGCCAACAGGAAGCGGCCCGGTACGTGTCACAACATGATCATCATTTTTAGGGTTCCGTACCAAAATAAATAAATATTAGGGGACAATCTTACACAAATCCAACTAGTCCCATAGTAAGCTCAATAAGGCTTGTGTTATGGATACTAGACGACGATATATTTAATAGATACAACTTAAATACATAGGAAACATCCATGACTCGGGAACAAATATTCGTGCTCATCACACAAATAAATGCCCTTACTGGGATTCGAACCCAGGACCTCCTGCTTCGTAGGCAGGGTCACTACCAACTAAGCTAAAGCGGTCGTCAAAATGGTAAACAAGGAACCCTTATGGTGCGACTCTGTCTGTCTGTCCGTCTGTCACAGCCAGATATCTCAGAAACTACTGCTGCTATCGATTTGAAATTTGGAATAGTATTAAGAACCGCTAACCCGAGCTTATTGGATGTATAAAAAATCTTGTAACTTTATTACTTTTTTTTAAAAGGGTCCGTAATGGGACTTTGAAAATTGAAAGTAGGTCTATTACCTAGAGTGGGGTATCAAATGAAAGGGCTTGATTTGTAGATTAAAACATCGTTTATTTTTAATAATTAGTTTTTCATTTATGGCGAAAAACGTTAAAAAAATACCAGTTCCCCTATTATCTTCGAAGTAACTGAACAGACAAATCTGTAATAATTATCAATTTTTAATGTCGTCCTAAATATTACAAGTAAAATATAACGGTTTTCCTAACTTGCACCGTTTTTGAGAAATTTGCAAAAGTCAGAATACATACTTATTTGCTCCTACTAAACTAATCGCCATATAGTTTTTCTAGAACTATTCATGTATCTTCTTATGAGTTTGTACGGAACCCCCGGTGCGCGAGTCCGACTCGCACTTGACCGGTTTTTATTTATTCCCTTACGTTATTTTGCTTTCAGTATCAGAATTCCGTCCACACTGGGTGAAACACAACGAGGCTCTAGCGAAGAAGAAAGACACGGCCTCGTCCAAGGAGTTCCGCGACAAGTCGCAAATAGTGAAGGAACGTATTCGGAAGGAGAAAATCAAAGAGAAGCTGAAACACAAAGGGAAGAAGGGGAAAGGGAAGGGGAAGGCGAGGAGGAAATGAGTTGTAATATAGTTGTCTACGGAAAACTGGATTTTATTTTTTTGATCCAGTCACTTGCACTGAACGTAATACTTATTTCCTATAGCTTGGCAACTTCGTTGGTGACACTCACCTGTGAGCTTTTTGTTCTGTGCAGCCGTAACTACTTACACAAGTTACCGCCAACACGAACGGCGACCGACGGAGACTGCCCCCGGAGGCCGCCGTTCGTGTCGGCGGTAACTTGTGTGAGTAGTTACGGCTGCACAGAACAAAAAGCTCACAGGTGAGTGTCACCAACGAAGTTGCCAAGCTATTGTTCCTTGTGCCGCAACACGCCACTTGATAGGTTACCAGTAGGCATGGATAATACCATACCATAATAATATCATTATAGTACATACAAGTAGTTACCTACCATATTTCGCAAATTTGCACTGTACCCGCTGTTGTGTTGTGCAATAAAACTTTTGTATACGTAATACATAAGTCAATACCAAGATATGTACAGTCAGATTAAGAGTTATGCTCCCTGCCATACAGATATGCATGAGACTTATCTCTGTAGCTGACTGTACTGCTGTCGGCGAATCCAGTAACAGCGTTTTTACCTCGCTCCTTCAGTTAATTGAAATAATTTCTAATAGGAACTGTCATAAACTGTGGAAACCGCCCCCATAAAATTGTGAGCTTCTGTAATAATTGTTGTTACACTGAATAGGTTTCCGTCGGGATGAATAAAAACAAAATAAAAATTCATGATATATATTTTAAAAAATTAAGATAAACATTATAGTACTTACAATTACCTGTACACGTTGATAAATAACTTGGAATTAATTTCGACAAAAAATAATTAATTTTGGACTTTGGATGTAATGTTTCTTAACTGGAATAATTATTATCATTATCGAATTATTAAGCAAACGCTATTCTATTTACAAGTTCAATTTATCTAAAAACGAATATAATGCGACTATATTAAGAGTAAAATATTAAAGGTACATCCGATATAAGCTATCTACATTTCAATATTTCAACAGCAAAACTCACGCAAAAATACAGTTCGATACATAACCGCTCTCACAGTTCAGATTGATTCAAAAAATATAACTATCAACGAAGGATCCAGGGGAAAAACGACCACTTTACATTTAAACGTAAGAACAAAAATGTGCCTTATTTTCAGAGGCAAAAGTATATAATTCTCTTGAACAATGTGTACAATATTCGGTTTTCCTCTGTATCCCGCTTTATTATCTAAAACGATCAAAAGGCGACAATACATCCCAACCACAATTATCCGGGAGGTTATACGGCAATAATGCGAAGTCACTCATATAATTCAAGACCAACATTTTCCGACACTTATTAAAAAGACAGAATTTTATCACAACTCTCAATTTTCATGTCCGACTAGCATTTTCGAATTATACAAATGTCCCTCCGCAGAGCTGAATGTATTCTATATTAATTTTATTACAATAGGAAAGTTGAGAGTGAATATTAATGAAATCGTGAATATATCGAAAAATATCAGCATCTCTTCTCTTCCTGCTCGTGTATAATTTGGCAACATTCTCCCTCCACGCTACGCTAAGCTTATTTACGAAACAATCCCAACATATCAATAATTCGTACGTAAGAGGGAAAACTAAGAGATAACTCCAAAATTCTGTAACAAACTGATGTATCTGTTATTATCATATAATAAACCTATCTATCATCACACGACCTGACGGCAACAACCATACAACAGTATTCATACGTAACATTACATAAATTTACCTTAAGCTTGCTGCCACAATTTTATATTTAGTCCAATTTGGTGTTAGGCTATCTAATTTAAATTTCAACAATATCCCAATACAAATGCCGCGTCTCAATGGTTTGGCAATCGTCCAACCTTACCATTCATAAATTCATTATACACAACTAATTTCAATATACACCATTAAAACTTATACACGGATAAGAAACCTAAATCTAAACCACTTCATGCTCGAACATCAGTCTTCTCATTGCGAAAATTATCATAATTTTGTTATTATATACAGTTTTCGAAAGTTAATTTTCTACGCGCGGAGTTTATCAAGTACAGTCACCCTGGATACACTAAGGGAGCTAGGTGGACGGTCGGGCGCGACAAGAGCTGGGGGGAAACTAACGAACAAGTGAGCGTTTAAAAAAAAATCCACATTACAATACCAATTTTATGGGATTTATGTAATCAGGTTCGATACTACTGTCGTTTCTTAAATAAAAATAGTGTCTTATTAATTTCCTTTCACTTTTTTGTACGCGTCATTTTTATGTTTACGGTCGCGTCGTAGTATATAAACATTTTCTACACATACATATGAACACTTTGTTTTGCTATTAGACACAATAATAATAGAAAAATCCCAAACAAAAATTGATTTTGCCAAAAATAAACACACGAGATTTCTTCTTAACGCTCATCTAACAGATCAAGAGAACGACTGACAAGGGGAATGGGCCACGAAGACCAACACTGCAGCAACTAAATCGAGAACAACCGTAACTCATCTCTAAATACGTCAACATACGATTGCTATAACACCAAACACTAATTTATGGTGCTATTTCCAATTTAATCCATATCGATGGCAAACCAGAATAAAGTTAAGGTTGTTATAAATTTTCGGCGCTGCCTTGTGGGTCGTGTCCCTATGGCACTAAACTACAGAATTGCGCAAAATGCGCGGGGACTAACGTATCGTCGACGGAATCGTCAATAGCAATCTCTTGTAAATCTCTGAAATTTACCAAAAATATAAGAAATAACTAAACAATTTATCCTACGCCGGAAATTCTGGCTTTTTAGCCGAATTAGAATAGAGTTTCCTGTTAACTCTACTAATTCTAGACTCAAGAATCTATACCTAGATTCAATTCGGCGGTCTCAATCGATATTTCGTTTTATTTGCAACTTTGATTACGCTGACTTGTTAGTAAAATTAATCCTGAGGATTTTACATTTCACATTCAGATGGATATGTTACATAGTTAAACATATCTAGAAACTACGTTGAAGATTTCTATGGTAATTTATGGAATGAAATGTAGTGTAAATTGATACTCCAATTTCACATTCAAATATTATATCTACTTGGGTGTTTATTATTATTCAGATAAAATTCATCTGAATCCAAATATGATATTTTACAATTTCAGTTTCATAGTATCAGTATATCCGATTAAATTCGAAAACATCGAATTTCAAGTCTTATTCTATGTAACGACCATACAATTTAACCATTTAATCGCTGCGCATATCTAAAATAATTACCGATATTTTTTTCTGTCAATGTAAATTAACATTTTATCAGCATGAAAAGATACCTCCACCACGCGCTTGCTATTTTCCGTTCAACTCTGTTAGTATGGAAAAAAATGCTCTAACAGGTGACTCAGTTCAACTGAAAGCAAGCCAGTGGCTATAGTGACTCAAAAAAAATCGAAATAAACATTATGAAATTCACAAATGTCCACTTACGTTTTTTCTAAAGGATGTTTAGATACCTACTTTAGATGCAAGTTTTTGTTTCAAAGTAGTGATATCTTCTGACAGCAATAAATAGGTTAAATTTTTTGTTTCTTCATCGTGGAAAAATCCCACTAGTAGTCAAGTACATCATTAACATTTACCAACATCACAGTTTAAAAACGCACAGTAAGCCAACGACAGCCTCGTGTGATAATGCGCGGTGTTACGCATGCTCAGAAAATATATCCCAAATCGCTAAGCATGGTGATGTACGCTCATATAAGTGCAATAGAATTTTTTTTTAAAGAGTTCGGAAGGTTCCCTGAAATTTCTAGAAACTCCCACAAGAATTTTAAGAATATTTTGGGAAATTTCGGAAATGTTCAGAAATTACCGATACTTTTTTTGATACTTTATCAGTACTATTCCCACAATCAGTAAGTATGCTATTTGCACGATCGCTCCGTCTAAACGTCTCCATCGGCCGACTGTATGTTTCTCAACTCTTTCACGACCAGACAAATAATCGGACGATACCCCCGAAACCGACAGAGCCCGCTAGACGGCTTTGTGAGGCCAATAACGTGCGACGCAAAACGGACCGGCATCTGAGCAAAACTTACGAGCGCCTACTAGACGGATTGTCTTCGTGTAAATATACACTAGCAACATGGCGGTCGCAACGTTGCGTCCTCACGTTAGAGCATAGGTTCCCAAACTTTTTCGACTTGCCGCCCACTTGGCATGGTGAAAACTTTCAGCGCCCACAACCATATTGTTGTGATTTTTTTTTCAACGACGGAGGGGGGTGCAATCGGGCCCTAACGCAGCCTGGAGAAGCGACGCGTGATTTGGGGTTAGTACAATCGCCAGGAATAATAGTTTAGTTTGTACTGTAGTTGATATTGTAATTTGAGTTTTTTTTTTCAAAAGCGATAGCGCCTCCCTGGATAGCATCAACGCCCCCCCCCCCCCCCCCATTTCTTCCAAAGCCGCTACCGCCCCCCTGGGAGTCAGCAGCGCCCACTGGGTACTGGTAAGGAGCATTTTGGGAACCTATGCGTTAGAGTATCCCGTTGGTATAGTACTGGTAGTTGTCGTAGAGCCTCGTGGAGAGCGAGTTGAGTGCGTCGCGCACGAGCCGGTCCACGAGCGCCTGCAGCTGCGGCTCCGTGCGCCCGGGGTGGAAGCGGGCCCTAAACGCCGATACCGCCGTGCTGCTGCGGAGGCACGCCAGCTGACCGCCTGGAACCAGAACGATAACATTCGGTATTTGACAACGATGAAATAGTAACATTACACAACTAGGGTGGTAATACAAAGAAAGGCCGAGATCGCAAAAGTTTGCGGCTCGAGCTGCAAGCGAGGGACGTAAATATGCGATCGAGGGCTTTCTTTATTACCTCCCGTGTTGTGTACATCATTTTATGTCTACACTTGGCCAAAAAGCCACTTTATGGCCAGGTGTGGCATAAAATAAATTAATGAACTCTAACCATCGAATTAAGTTTCCAAAACTGCCCAGATAAAGGCACTGGTCCCAAGAGCGAGAAAGCGATTAGCTATCGGCGATTTTCTCGCCCAAGAAATGAACAAAAGATAAGGATCCTGTTTTAGTAAAAGACGCACATATATTAATAGTTCATCGCTGGCTGTTCACACTGCGAGTAAATTTTCTAAGAGAATTCACTCGCCCGCGAAGAAAAAACTCGCTAATCGCTACCCGCTCCTCGTTGGTCGCCGCTGGTAGGACTAGTGCCTAAATCAATTAAACTCATTTTCGTGACACCGACGATTTTAAAATAACAAAAACTAAAAACAATGCAGATGTGAGCATGACATCACGAGTTAATATTTCATACTAAACTGCATACTTTCTGAGCTTTTTGACACTATAAAAATTAGCTGATTTGAGCCGTCATCAAATAGCCTATTGACTTATAAATACTGACATTAACTAAGGTGCAAATGCACTACGGCAAGACACACTTCGTTTCTTTGTATGAAATTATATAGGATAAACCGCCCTATCAACGCTGCCAAATTCTATTTACTAAACTAGAAGTGTCGCTTGGTGCGTTTGCACCTTTATCAGTTAGTAAGTTAATGTGACAATGTGCTGGACATATAGCTCGGAGAACCGTTGGCGGAAGGGGCGTAATGATTTTCGAATGGAAACTACAAACCGGAGGACGCAACACGGATCGGCCGCCCAGAAGAGGGTCTGACGACCTGGTTAAGGTCGAAGGAGGCAAAATACTCACACATGCGCATGAGCTCCACGATGTGTATGATCTGGTCGCAGTGCTTGCGCGCGGCGATGAGGCCGCGCAGCATCAGGATCTTGAAGTAGCCGAACATGTCCGAGTTGGGGCCGTCCATCACCTCCACGAATTCCGGCGTCAGCTGGAATACAACATCAGCCATGTTGGACCATTCCACGGATACTTTTGACACGTAAAATTAGGGAGCGGAATATCGGTACAGTAATGTCGCAGCCGACTGGTTTAATTAGCCATTTGGTTAACTGCCTAGCGTTTTCATTAAATTTCCTTTTCGTACCTACGTATAGAATTTCATATTCTATAGACCATAGTTCGAAGGCGAACCTACTTTGTAAGTAGGTACCTAATCCTCATTCTAGAATGTATTAATTATCAACAATACCTTATTAACCACATACCTTAAATGGTGAACTCTCGAATCCCAAGTTCTTGGGCGATATTGAGAAAATAAATCCAAAGTCGATGTGGATGATATGTCCCGCGCTGTCTAATAGAATGTTTCCGTTATGCCTGCAAAAACAAAGTTTACTTGTTGAAAAACAATTACAAAAGCACTATGATAGGTCGATATTCTAATTCTATACACATCTAAAATATACATATTCTTTCAGAACATCCGTACGTACGTCGTATCGTATCGTCTAATAGTACAGGGAATTGCTATACCACGTTTTGTGGCATTCCAAGCATCTGATGACGCCAAGTCGTCTCTCAGATAGATTGTCATCTTTCGTGCACACGACAACTCAATAGTTGACTACAGTCTCCTGTGATTTTGGGATATTATAGAAGATCATCGACCGAAGCCGAGAGAATGATTCAAGGAACTTTAGTGGCACGTGTCCAGAAGGCGGAAAACCCGATGGAGAGAATAGCTTTGATGCATCAAGTTAAAGGCTTTATATGGCCGCGACCCTCGGTCATGAAGAAAGTAGGAATAAGATTGGTGTTTAGACGACACGTTTAGCCTGGTGGGAGTGACACGGCCTACGAAGCTAGAGGTCCCGAGTTCAAATCCTGGCAAGGGCAAATATTTGTGTGATGACCACAAGTATTTGTTCCTGTGTCTTGGGTGTTTTCTATATATTTATCTATGTAAGTATGTATATCAAACCGCGTTGAGAAAGGGATTCGAGTGTACCGTTAGCACAAGTGTACTTAATAAATGATTAAATATAATCATAAACCAATCGTTGATATCTTCATAACTGCAGACCCTTATAGATAATAGAATTAATAGCTAAATATGATTTGCATATTTAAACTCTATTCTCGGTAAATATTGTCATTTTTTTATTTACGATTAATTCGACACGTCGCTTAGTACATTAACAGCAATCAACTTGTATATGGGTTTCTTTTAAATTCAAAATGAGACTTGTTTTTACTTTTTCATACAAACTAAATCAGAATCGTGTTGATCACAAGTGTGACCTCTCACTTTCACCTCCTTTAGCGTAAATGTAAAATTGCAATTGTGACAGTTTTGACTTTACATCAATGACAACACTTACCAATTGTACATAAATTATAAAATCATACTTAAAATACTTTTAAAACGGTTTTTAAGAAAGTAACTCTATTTGATCTGAAGAACTATCTCTTAATGCTATCGGAAATCAATAAAAACACGCTGTATAATTTGATATTTTTTCCATACTTTAGAACTTCATTGTACCAAAATAACAATTTAATTTATCTGCATACTCTACCACTGACAATGTCATATCATGCATTAGTTCAAAAATGACATATGAGCTCAATCCCTTTCTAAACGCGGTTTGATTATATATCGTCGTCTAGTACCCATAATACAAGCATTGCTTAGTTTGGAACAAGGTCGATTTGTGTAAGATTGTCCCAACTGTGATGTTGGGAGAGCGGGATAAGTGAAACACTTGATGGTTGGGTTTAACTCTCATTATTAAACTTGGAAGTTCGAGTATGTATATGCATTACATATTAGTCATAGTAATGTATGTATAGGCATTACATATTAGTCATAGTAATGGGTGGTCCTCACGTGGATGGTTTCGGATGACAGTCTCATGTTATATTCCTTATAAGGTACGGTGTCCTATTATTAATCTGATATTTAATATGATACTTTAATTCCAATGGTATGTTATACACCGCTCGTTCCCAAAATACCGCATTCCTAAAATACCAGATTTTTAAAATACCAGATTCTTGATACATCGGATTCTCCGTATACCAGTTTCCCAAAATAATACACTCAACAAAGTCATTTAGATCCTTGAGTAACTTACGATTTTATAATCTAGTGTAACGGGTATGTGGTAAGATAGGAAACTAATAAATCGAGAATCTGGTATTTTGAATAATCTGGTATTTCGGGAATGCGGTATTTTGGGCACGAGCGTTATATAATATACCTTACTCTATACACGACACAACAATATTTATTTATTTATTCTGTGGTTACCTGTCTTTAAGTTGTAGTAGGTAGCTGGTAAGCGCGTAGGCCGCGGCGGACTGCACGAAGTTGTTTTGCGCGCGCATGAAGCCCTCGCTCGTGGGCGGCCCGTGCTCCAGCTCCAGCCACGCGCGGAGCGACTTGCCCGATTGCTTCTTGATTTGGTGCAGCGATACTGAGTTCAACACCTGGAAAATTACAGTTCATCATTATATTTTTGCTTCAATAAGTTTATTTTTCAGCCGGTCGAGCCGGCTTAAGAGCACAGAATTGTTTCTACTGTTTTCGAACACGATGAAAGAAAAATTCATGCTTGGACAGTCGCCATCAGATATATCTGAGCTGTCAGTGTACTCATAAATATCTGAACACGGCTCTATTTTCATAGCATTAGAGCCGTGTTCAGATATTTATGAGTACACTGACAGCTCAGATATATCTGATGGCGACTGGACTATATTTTGTACAAACGAAACCACTTTTAACTGATCACCCATAGACTTTAACAAAAGTACAATTAACAGTGTGTTCGATGGTACCGACATTGCGATTAAATCGTGGGAAGTTGTAACTGCGGAATTGTAGACTCATAGAGAAGGAATAGTATTTGCACAGAATAATAGCAGTATTTTTCTTCCGACAAAAGGTAAATCGGGCGCGCGCATGTGTGCGCGCCGTGTACAGACGCACCACAAGGAAACATTTACCAATGCGCACCAACAGTATGGAGTGCACTCACACAGACTCGTGTGTCTGTGTAAATACGTGTCGCGCGCTCCTAAACGACCGAAATCGTACTACTTGTTCGTCTTTATACTTTGGTATTTGGTTCAAACCGATAGAAGGGCTCTTGCAGTGCAGGGCACAATGCCAGTATAGTGTTGGTGACTCACCGGCTGAATGAGGCCGGACTCCTTGTCGAGGCACAGGATCTCGTAGGGGTGCAGCTTGAGCGGCACCCGCTCCAGGTCCCACACGGCCTGCAGCCGCCGCAGCAGCTGCGCGGCCAGCATCTCCTGCCGCAGGTCGTCGCCGACCTTCACGATGCAGCCCAGCAGCCGCCAGCCGGCCAGGGAGCCGTAGGGGGATGACGACCGCATGCGGGCGAGCTTGCTCTCCCATGATTCCTGGATTAAATATACAAGTTACATTAGATGAGATCGACTTATTTTACGTTGAAATATCCGTTTCGTTCCGTCAATATACTTAAAAACGCCTTTGTGATGGATGATTAGGAATTATTTAGCAGAAAATTAATTTTCTGCCCTCCAGCCGGAAAGCGTTGCCTTGCCGGCCGCTGCGCTAAACGAAGATGCCGCTTTCTGGCTCCGTCGAACAGAAAAATAGTATACAAACCTTGGCCAGTAAATAAAAAAGCCTCAGATCACTTGTTTGTCGTCTTCGGCTTCGCCTCGGCCGACAATTACATGTGATCTGAGACATTTCTTATTTTACTGGCCTCGGTATGTAATGTACTATTATAACATATTGGGGCATTTGGCTTCAAGCATAAGATCGACGAAGGTTTTTTTTTTTATTTTGATTACTCGGAATCCCGATTTACTAACATTAAATAACTACTATACTACTACTATGGGGCTAGTTCGATTTGTGTAAGATTGTCCCCTAATATTTATTTATTTAAATAATCAAATCACTGCAATGGAAACAATATATATTAAAACACACAAAGTAATATTGCGACTAAACGTAGATCGTGTGGTTGCAAAAAACAACCCTCCGCTAGTTCTTTTTCTACTCTGACTCGAGCTGTGAGCTCGTCTAACTTCTTCATACCAATTCTAACCGAGTGTAGGGCTTACGATCCGGCGAGAAGCCATAGCGACTTTTCGCTGCCCACTCGAAGTGAGCGTACGGACCGACGGAATCGGTGAAGGCGGTCCAACTTTTCCTTATTTTATGAGTATCTTCTCGTGTGTAGTGTATATGTCGCCGCCAACCGGTTTAGTTAGCCATTTGGTGAACTGCCTATATAGCATTTTCACTAAACTATGACCCGCCAGCAGGTCGACGAAGCCCAGCTGCGCGGGGCTTCTATTTCTGCTCTGAAGGACACAAGCTGACTAACAAACCTAACCTATAAGGAGTGTGTTTAATGAAAACGCTAGGCAGCAGTGGCGTGGCGTCCAAAGAACTCGATTCCTACCGGCTTGGCTAATATCAGGCATTCGAGCACCTTATTCAACAGCTCTTATGGAAAATGTATGCCAAATCTGCACCGGCTTGCCCAAGCATATATCTTTACGCCACACCACTGCTAGGCAGCTAACCAAATAGTTGATAGGCTTGTGTCCTACATTTTGTCTCTAATGTAAATCGATTCTACTATTTATTAGGAACAAATATATACTTATAACTACTACACTTGGATTACTATAACAGCCACGAATTGCAATCTAAAGTAGCCGACCGCACCAAGCGTTGAAAACGGCCCATACAAAACGCACCTACCCTGTGACGTCATCTCTTGTCCTCGCTGTACTAAGTCTGTATGAAAAAAATAGTATTTTGCCATTTTGAGCACGAAAAAGTGCGTTTAAGCACATAGTTGTCGTACATTTATTCTTTCAGTATTATTTAAACATTCTGAAATTAACTTTAATTTTTCTTTAAGACGATAAAAAAAATATCGACATTTTTTAAAACTTTGTGGTCCCATAACTTTATAATTTTTATATAGTTTTTGTTTATTTCTTCTGTGTTATGATAATTTAGTATTTTCCAATCCAAGTGACTATATTATTTTGTAAAATTCAACATTAGTCAACATCCCCATTAAACTAGTTGGCGGCGACATATCGTCGACCGTAGGCTGAATTACGGTAAGGGACAGGCAAAACAATGTCCCTTACGCTACTTCAGCCTACGGTCGACGATATACACTGTACTCGGCGGGTGACCAACCTTGAGCGCGAGCGCGGAGGGGTCGTGCGGGTCGTGGCGGAAGGTGTTGGGCGGCGGCGCGGCCGTGGCGTCGGCCAGGCGCCGCCGCACGTCGCCCGCGCCCACCGCCACCGACTCGCGCGACCCGCACGACGACATCGACAGCGCCGACGCCGCTGACACCTAGAGACGACACCACCGATCATTTAAAGGTCTTTGATTTATGAAACGCTCATCGATTTAGGCTATTCTCCCTAAGATGTAAGACGAACCTCTTGATGTTTTTCAACTTTACCGTTGAATTCAGGACTGTCGTGATTCTTAAACATCCAGTTGACCATTTCAGATTTTCATTAAGAAATGTTATGCTAAATTCGATCACCTCAAATTGTCAAACTGGGGAATTAATCCGTCTATTATTTTTCTGTGACAGTTAACTATAGTTTGTACTTATAGGTATTTAAAAAAGGGTAAACAAAAAACCACGTGACTCGGGTTGTTCAGCCGATCGAAGTAACGTTTTGTATTTGTGGCACGACACCAATGGCCGAACGACCCGAGTCACGTGGTTTTTTGTTTACCTTTTTTTAAATACCTAAAAGTACAGACTATAACCTGTGACACCGTGTGCGCCCTGGCGGATACTGGCTCGACTCGTCATTGTCGTGGCTCCAGCAGTCGCTGGCGTCCACACCATCTAACGCAGAATATAGCGACAGCATGGCCACTCGGGAACTAGGTTCTCTTCTAGGGTGGCAAATGGGAGTGGGCCTTCTGTTGCAACTAACCTGTGACACCGTGTCCGGCGCCGGTGCTCTCGCCGGGTACTGACTCAGCTCATCATCTTCGTGGCTCCAGCAATCGCTAGCATCGACGTCATCCAACGCAGAGTACAGCGATAGCGCGGGCCACTCGGGCACTAGATTCTCTTCGCTCTTCGTGTGGCGGATGGGGGGCGAGTGCGGGGCGGGCGGCGCGGGGGGAAGGAGACGCGGGGGAAGCGGCTCGTGGCCCTCCGTCTCTAGCACTTCCACATACATTATGTAGGGGGCCTGGAACAAGACATGGTCAATTTTAGTAAGAAAGCCATGAGAAGTCATGGTCACCACACTGTAACTTGGATAATATACATATTGAGATTTATCTGTCTCCCGGTAAAAAAAAGAGCTTTGGATGGCAGACCACCAGCCTTTAAAAGAGTATTAACGGTAAGCCCAAAAAATAGCAGAACTAAAGCGCATATGGTTCTAGAAACCATTCTAGATCCAAAATTGGTTAACGCGATATGACCGCCTATTGTTTACCATTGTTTTTAAATAAGTTTGCATTGTAGTTTTCTTTTATTATTGTAGTTTAGTATAAGTATTATAGTTTTGTACCCAGGTGTTCCTAGGTTATGTTAGCTATGAATTATCCGTCGGTTACTAATTATAATTAATATTGTGCATACTTTGCTTACGTGTTAAGATTCTATGCAAACAATAATCGCAAGGAATGCGTCAACAATGCATACATATCGCATGTCGGAAACACGCGGGAGACGAGAAAACGCATTACGCAGTGAACAATGATGCTTCCTGTTGAATCATTGCAGTCCGTTCCGCAGGCGTAAACAATTACTAAATACCTTTGTATTTAACTTTGTGACATTTCTAATTAACAATATTAACGACATTACAAATACACGCAATTCGGATGTTGACTGATGTTAAATTTTACAACATAATATAGTCACATGGATTGGAAAATACTAAATTATCATAACACAAAAGAAATAAACCAAAAATGTATAAAAAATATAAAGTTATGAGACCACAAAGTTTAAAAAAAAAGGTATTTTTTTATCGTCTTAAAGAAAAATTAAAGTCAATTTCGGAATGCTTAAATAACACTGAAAAAATAAATGTATGACAACTATGTGCTTAAACGCACTTTTTCGTGCTCAAAATGGCAAAAAGCTTTTTTTTTTTCATACAACTTAGTACAGCGAAGGAACCGATTACGTTATAGGTTCCTCCCGTTTTGTATAGAGCGTTTTCAATGCTCAGTGCGATCTTCTACTTTTGATTACAATTTGTGGTTGTTATGCTTATTAGGTGTCATATAGATACTTGTTCCTCACAAATAGTAGAATCGATTTAAGACAGAAAAAAATCGGGTCAACAGGCGAATTGTTCGCCTCGAAAGAATACCCTAAGTGGTGTCCATATTGTACCTGTACTTTGAAGGCCATCTATTTAGTAATGTCGTGCGCATAAACACAACAATTGTATGACTTTATTACATGAAGGGTCCACGGAAAGAAGATGTCTAGTCACCGAAGCAACTTTTTGAGTTAAAGCGGTTTGAAAGTTAGTCATCACGAACAATCTTAAGTTATGTTTTAATACCGTCTAACCCGTCATCAACAACATACCACATCAACACATCATACTCACACAACAACAACCTTGACACTAAACATATACCGTTTGACACAAATCGTGAATTTTGTGACCACCACTGGGCATTTCTCCAATGTCAGCGGTCACCTCATTCATCTGGCCCTTTTTCATACTAAATGTATGGAGACAGATGAATGAGTCGCAGACATATTTCTGGAGAAATGCCCCACTAACGGATAGTCAATGGTATAAATAAAAATGCCCATATAGACATAAATGGAACCGAACGTGTTAATAAGGTGGAAATAAATAATATTTAGAGGTTGATAAGTTTACACCTGCTATGTCGTGCCCGCATTTACGACATGGATAAAAAATCCATCACTCTCGCACGCACACTTGTCAAAACGAAACAAGTGCTTTATCTCTGCCAATAAACATCGTTTCATGTCACACATGTAATCAATTACTCGAAGTATTTGTTTCGACACATCTAAGTTATCTAAGTCCAAACAAAATAGTAATAGAATTGTGTCTTGTCTTGTCAAAAAAGGAATGTAAAACTTAGATCGACATGGTACGAGGTGTCCGTCAAGATAGCGTACACCGTAAAGATATTCAGAATCTGATGCAGCCAATAAATAGTACCCAAATAGTACCGACGAAATGCCTAGGTGAAAAAAATAGTACCCTTTAACTTTCTGAGATATAAGGCCTGTTCACGGTGTACGCTACCGGGCGTCAAGCTGGCGTACACCGTTTGTATCTTTGGAACGGCTTTGTTTTTGGAAATGCTTTATATCTCAAAAAATAGTACCCAAATAGTACCCTAGGGCCCTAAAATTTCATTTCTCTAGCTATCGTAGAAGCCGAGATATTCCGTAACTTAATGGTGTACAAAATTTCACACCGTCAAGCTGGCGTACCCGGGAATTTCTTATAGAAAGAGCTCATTATATCTCGGCTTCTACGATAGCTAGAGAAATGAAATTGTAGGGCCCTAGGGTACTATTTGGGTACTATTTTTTGAGATATAAAGCATTTCCAAAAACAAAGCCGTTCCAGAGATACAAACGGTGTACGCCAGCTTGACGCCCGGTAGCGTACACCGTGAACAGGCCTTATATTTCAGAAAGTTTAAGGGTACTATTTTTTTCACCTAGGTATTTCGTCGGTACTATTTGGGTACTATTTATTGGCTGCATCAGATTCTGAATATCTTTACGGTGTACGCTGTCTTGACGGACACGGTACGAGGAGCCTAGTGGAACTGACGCTGTCTACGAAGCTAGAGGTCCCAGATTCAAATCCTGGTAAGGACAAATATTTGTATAGTGGAAAATAGGGAGATGTGGAAAGAGGGGTGGCCTTTGCCCAGAAGTGGGACACAAAAAAGGTACATAGTATAAAACAAAGTCGCTTCCCGCTGTCTGTCTGTCCCTATGTATACTTAGATCTTTAAAACTACGCAACGGATTTTGATGCGGTTTTTTTTTAAAGATAGAGTGATTCAAGAGGCAGGTTTATATGTATAATACATGCATTTAGTATCAGCATTGCACCCGTGCGAAGGGCGGGTCGCTAGTATTATATAAAAAAACTTGTGTACTGGTTCAATCTTTCCTGTACAGTTATGAATATTATTTAAATATTCCTTATTGTCGGCTTTAAATAAAATATCTACAGGGTGCCAATAAAATAACTGTTTGCCCTAGAATAGATACCTAATTTCCGAGCGAATGGGCCTCGCACAAACTAAATAGGCCGATCCCTGTCCTAAATTCCTGCCGACTCGCTTCCGCGCCAACTAGGCTGTTTTGCCATTTAAATGCCCATTAAGGGAAACTGGCGCTAAATTTCCATTTTCATGAGGGCTCCGACAAAAATCGTATATTAGTGAGTATCTCGTGACACATAATACTAATATGGCTTAATGAATTAAGTACTTTGTATGCGCGGTGGCAGGTTGAATTCACTAATGTATGTATTTATGTTATATCATTGAGAAGCTTGATACCTTATATAATTTCATCAGGGATTTTACTATCTAAGTATGAGTTCTCATCATTTCAGCCATAGGATGTCCACTGCTGGACACAGGCCTCCTCCATAGATTTCCACATGGGCCGGATAGAAGCGACCCGCGTCCAGCGAGTCCGCGCAATCCTAACCAGGTCATCCGTCCACCTTGCGGGTGGCCGTCGCATGCTGCGGTTGCCAGTACGTGGTCTCCACTCGAGAACCTTTCTGCCCCAACGGCCATCGCTTCTTCGAGCTCACCATTGCCTCTTCAGTTTGCTATGTCGGTGACCTTGGTTCGTCTACGAATCTCCTAATTTCTGATTCGATCTCGCAGAGAGATCCCGAGCATAGCCGTTTCCATCGCTCGCCGAGTGACTCTGAGTAAGAGTAAGAAGTATGAGTTCTATAGAAGTAATATTTGATGTAGCCAAACCCACAGCTCTCATAGAGTTTGATAACGGCCACCGTAAAACACACGCACATATACCTACATTGGCAAAAACGTATGCTAATTACTACACCAACTTACAGTATATCATGCTAGCAGGTTGTTGATCACTTAAGTATGTCTTCGATGAATAAATGCAGGAATTAATTGTTCTTAATATAAATTCACATAGTTAACCGTAACCACCTACGTAGTGAGTGCACCTAGTGGATGGTAGGAACTTTCTCCAAAAATTCATACTTCCATACTAATATTATAACTGCCGTCTGTCTGTCCGTTACCTTTGCACATAGTTCGAGATGCGGGATGCGGGAATGGACATAGAATACTCTTTATCCTGAATAACTGTGAATAGGGGTAAAACATTCTATGGCAGCACGATAAAATTAATATTTCCTCTACAAAATCTTATAGAAAACACCCCTTAGGGCGTTTAACGTGTCTACGCAGACTAAGTCGCGGGCATAAGCTAGTGTCTGATAAAATGACAAATCAGGAAACCATTTTTTTAGAGCTCAATTCGACTCGCACTAGGAACTGTCAACTGGGCTCATTAATGCCAAGATATGGATCCGAGTCCACCGTAGCCGAGTCGCGTCGAATGTCGTGAGCGGTATCGCTCGATCAGCAAGGTCGACCGGTCGCCGTATACCGACTTTGGTGCGAAAGTCGATCAAATGCTTAATCGATAAGTGGAGCTGTACTTTAAATTATTGCAACAAATTAGGTGGAGTTCGTTCCTAGTTAAATTAACAGATTATTTCAAAACATTTCTCTTTATGAGTTATATATCCAACACTCGTTTAGACTTCAGAGATCGTGCAAAGCATTCTAAACAGGATTGTAATAAGAGATCATATTTGTTTTAATTAAATGTTATTATTTATTTATTAAAACCACGTCATAGGTTTGTCACATAGTACCTATTTATTTCGTGACATATCGGTACAAACACTTTTTGTTACAATAATATATTAGATGTTAATTCATACCTTTTGACAACTGTTGAATCCTCTGTTAAGTGTTTGGTAAGGACCGCGAGCTCAAGAAGAAGCCCCTTTCAACTGAGCTAATTTAACAATATCTACATGTGATTTAAGAACAATACCTTATATAAATATAATAAACCAAGCGCCTTCTAAGGTCGCCTTAGACTATAACACGTTCCTTATCGTTTAATCAATGCAATAAAACTTGACATTAACCGGATCCCGCGATAACTTATAATAGTTATAATATTATGCAAGGTAATTCCGACCCCATTGTGTTTCCAACAATATCAGGCGCGAGAAACGTTCGCGAAAATAATTATATATGGTAGGTAGTTGGTCGGAGTATCTATCTACGGACAATTTTTTTAGTAACATCGGGTTCTTTCTATTCTACGATTTAAGAAAAGCTTTATGGAGTTAAGGATTTGCCTGGCAAATCTTCCAATGATTACACAGATAAACTACCTAAGGAAACGTCGATACCGATTTTACAGTATGAGTTAAGTGTTCGCGTTATTCCTATGAACAAAACAAAGCTAAATGCTTTAAAAGCTTAATTCTGTTGCTTAACCCCAGTAGGTAAGTAATATTACTAGGTTTAGGTGATATCTGTATGACCTAAAGAAATGCTTTATTTCAGATATAGACTAACGTGATGTGATATAGCGAGAGTGGAAAAGCAGGCTCGGTCCGCACATGATACGTAATGTAATAAAAACGATTAGAAAGGCGACGCACTGGGCAGAAAATGCACCATAGCGCCGGTGAAATTGTTCACATCACATAACAAATTAACTGAGCGGTGCGAAACTCGCTCAATTTGAGCTGTCACCTCTGCCCATTCTTAATACGCTGGATAGCATAACCAGTATTATTGTAGGCACGATCAATCTTATTTCAAGGCTTTAATGATGAATGCAATCAATAACGTGAATTCATTATTACGATTGTTAGGGCACTTTTCCTCTTTGCTGAGAGACTGACCTGACGATGACTGAATCATTTGGAATTAGGCAGACCGAACACGATAAAATAGTAGGACAATTGAAGATGTAGTTGACGACAAGCAACGACCAGAGACAGGCGCAGACAGGCTCCAGACTTAGGAACGAACGACGAGGTGATCCGTCCGTTCAGCGATTAAAGAATTTAAGCTTAAGTACTTTGCCCATATTTTTCATGGTCCTAAGTACGAGATTCTGCGGCTTATATCACAAAGAAAAATATTTGCGAAAAGTACGGTCATGGAAGACATTTCAGATGAAGATTCAGTTGCCTGTTAGGTACGCCTGTAGAATAGGGATGGCAATCGGTTATTTTTAGTATGGAAAAGACTCGAGTTAACCGAAACCGAGTTTTTTCCATACAAAAAATTACCGAGTTGCATTTCCTACTGTAGAACAAGTATTCAGCGCCGGATTTCCGCCTAGGCCAACAAGGGTGCCCCAGCGGTGGACCCTTCATATAAGCCCGAAAGCATGTCTTGCCTTCTCAATACCAAGTGCCTGGGGGCCCTGGATCTCTGAATACGGGCCTGAGTAGATTATTCCGTAGTGCAGTAAACAAGGTGAAAGTGGCCATGATGTCGTCAAACCTTCAAAAGAAGAGGAACTAGAAGAAGTGGTGGAAATCCCGCAGCCACAAGGTGCAAGAAGTCAATGTTTGGTACTACTTAGGATGACAAGGTACACATTACTCTGCTCTAGTCACAAACATACAAAATCTCTGTTAAGTTATGCAGACCGTCCTGTCAGGATACAAGTAACAAATCATTCTTATGCATTCACTTAATATTTTATTACGTAAATCCACTAAGCAAAATTTACTACACAAAGAATAGCACCAACGTTACGTCAAAAGCAGGATCTAAAATATGGCCTCTTTTGCAGACATGTAAGTATAATTGATTGACTACTGTTCGTGACAATTGATTTGGAATCGTGTCAGTCTGCTGCAGTATGCCGATAAGTAGTGTTCGACCGAACACTGACCGAAACCAAAACTTCCATATAAGATAATGTTTTCATGGTAACAAATAAAATCATAACGATCAATCTTTATTTTTAAAGAACATACTAATCATTGAGTCCCTGATATTTGAAGTAAAAGGTTATATTCATGGATATAATATATGATCACTTCTTATTTCAAATAAATTATTTGTGATTTTTGAAATAAAGCCTGTCCGATCGCAGCGCGAAGCCTCCAGTTTCGGTTACGGTCGTAGTTTCGGCTCAATGGCAGCCGAAACCGAAACCCGTTTTTTAGCCGAAACTAGACAGAAACCAAAACCAAAATTTGGGTCGAACTCTACCGATAAGACGTGTAAGCACACAAGCATAGTGTCAGTGAAAGTGCAACGTCGAAGGCATGAGGATTTTTGCCAAACCAATTAATTCTACTTTCACTACGGTAACGTTGTGATAACAGACTATCAGTCAATAACAAGCGATAGCTGCCACGGTAAAGTGTATAACCGATAGGAATCAAACGAGCTGGAATTTTACAGGTGACTACTCATATACCAGTACTTATCTATGGAACCACTTATTATGTACTATTCAAAAAAACCATAGGTATCCCGTACTAAATAATAATAATAATAAAAATTATTTATTAAGACAACAAAGGTCCACATTGTTAGTAGGTACTTAGGGCTAGGTTAGTTTTAATTTTAATTTAATTTATACAGTAAACCCTCTGAGAATGAGGGTTTATTAATTCCGTCATCCAATGTCTTTGCAAAAGACTATCAGACCGGTTTGCTAATAATTTTAGTATGCTGTTGGGACTGCTCTGTATTCTGTTTCGGATCGAGGCCATTTTTTTACGCAAATCCGTCTATTTGGGCCAAAACTAAAGATACAAATAAAAATCAAAATATCTACACTTGAATTGGAAGCTTCATCTCCAAGGACCATTGTCATTACTTGAAAAAGCTAACTAGTAGGCGTATGATGGTACGCTTTGTCGCGCGATAAATAAATGATAAAGCATTCGTCACGTTCTGACAAATAGTATGCGAGAGTGACGGATGCTTTATCATTTATTTATCACGTGCCAAAGCGTAGCATCATAAGCCTATAGGATTCGCCCAGTGCAGTCATTTTCAAATGAAGCTAAATGACTTTTTTCTTTTTGCCACATTGCTGATTATCTTGATGATTTGTCTAAAAGTGGTCGCTATTTAATAATAAGATTTTCGGTTCCAACCTTCTTACATGTCCCCTTCTTAAAATGTTTACTACAGTTTACTTTTATAAGGTGTAAACAGTACATACTTGTATTGTGTTGTATTGGTTTTTGACATTCAAACAACCCTAATATGGATATTTTACTGCGACCAGCTAAGGCAAATGTCCGAGTGCTCGTCACTGTACTAATATTCGCCACCCCTATTTGATTAGGATAAATAAGATAAAATTAAGATGACATTTGTAGCCGACGTTTTAGCGATGAGATATATCCGTGGCTTTGATATTCTACTCGTCAATGTTACAATAAAGAAGATATTTGACAGAGCTGACATCTATTGAGACTCTCAGTTTATTTCATAGTCCCAATGCTTGTCATGCTCGTTTTAGGATCCCAAAATCAAAATGACTAAAGCGGATCGTTTATAATTTTGCCATATCTGTCTGTATGTTCGTCCGTCTGTCTGTCCTTAAGTCACAGCCGTTATTCAGAAAATGTAAAATATAATATACTGAGATGACATTTATTGGGACTGCCAGCAAAGAGCACCTGACATTTACTCGTACAATCAGATTGACCAATATTTTTAATATTTTTGAGTAATTTCGGTATGATCACCATATAAAGCATTTTGACGACCGCTTTAGCTTAGTTGGTAGTGACCCTGCCTACGAAGCAAGAGGTCCTGGGTTCGAATCCCGGTAAGGGCATTTATTTGTGTGATGAACACGAATATTTGTTCCTGAGTCATGGATGTTTTCTATGTATTTAAGTATTTGTATCTATTAAATATATCGTCGTCTAGTATCCATAACACAAGCCTTATTGAGCTTACTATGGATGGGGCTAGTTCGATTTGTGTAAGATTGTCCCCTAATATTTATTTATTTTATTTATTATATTTATTTATAAAGCGCATGGACTGCTTTTATGCAACAATGCGCAAACGATGCACATCCCTGGTGCGCCGGGTGCGTGCTAGCCCCAGCCCCATCCTGCGCTCGATAGCGGACAGGCTTGACTGCCCCTACATGAGACAATGCTGTGAAATGCACTTGTCGAGACAGCGATGTATAATGTAAGAACTACTAACATTTATTCTTTCTTTACTAACAAAATTATATGAGTTTTGTGGTTACTTGAAATAAATAAATGAATTTGAATTTAAATATAAAACAGACTCCATTTATTCAAAATAAAGGTCACACTTCCCAAACGCATGTAAATGTTTTGCTTAGATGTATAAATGAATGTAATATTGCGAAACAAATAAATATTTTCTCTTGACCTATCGGGACTCGGGCGTTTACCTTAATCTATATTAGGAATAGTAAAAACTATAGACAATTTTGTATCTGACAGCTAAACCCATTTAAATCCATTTCATTTGCACGATTATACTGCTTATTATTACTAACTTATAGCCTACAATGGCATAAACTTGGGTTTTCAGGTGCAGTATCCTTCCTATATCGATCCTGCCGGGAAACCCCATGAGCCATATCGGTCGGTAAAACATCCGTATATTTAGCTACGCTTGTGTACAGCGCCAGGGAGTTAACCGCGGGGAGTCGCGACAAATTTAGCTTCTATATTCCATAGCTAATAATAAAATTATTTTGATCGTAACCATCTACCGTTATAAGGGACTTTCATATCTACTACACATCTACTGCTTAAATAAGTGTGACCCGGTAGAGGTAGAAACGGTCAGGCCATGTGGACAGAGTACCCTAAAATCATAGAAATAGCTAGAGAAGCGGCTAATTGATAGAGAAGGCTGGCTCATACCTACGCCAAAGAATAGCGTTAGCGTCATATAGCTAGCTATTGGGTAGCTAGTACTTGGCTTCTCATTTTCCAAATCGGTTCAGCCGTCTACGAGTACCTACCTAATCGGGGAACATACATTTAAAAAAAGTTCTTTTTGAAGTTCGGATAATAATTTTATTTATCAGGCGAGCCCTCCCCCATTGATCGCTACAGCCTGCGCCTGTGCAGATTTCATCCACTAACTCCCCGCTCCTCTCACGAGTTAATTATTTTTATTATGAATTTATAAAAAGCACTATTAGGTAATGTTTTTTTATATATCTTATTCATTACAAAAGGGTTAGGAAAGAAAATTCGGCAGATAAGAGTGACACAATATCACGGTTGATTTACTGTCCGAAATGAAATAAGCGGTGATAGCGTTTGTTGATTTATTATTTACCTACTTATCGAGGCACGCTTTGGGAAAGCGATTACAGAAATATGATAATTGTTGTTTAACACTACGTTTGAAACTACGCACTATACTGCACTCTGCCATATTAATCAACGAAACTGTTTTTAGAGCCTTAACTAGTGCATCTGAAGCGCTTAATGTCGGAAGAACACCTATTTTCATCAATCATCCCATAGTAAAAGTTAGTTACTTAGTTTGGGACTAGGTCGCTTTGTGTAAGATTCACCTCATGTAAGATTCATCACATTAATACTCATGTTATACATATATTTATAAACACACACAACAAGTACCCACTTTTGTCAATCAAGCCATTCACCATTTGTTCACCATGTGAATCTACTTCTTTCGTAACTAAATATAGCTTCAGACGTGCAAAGTTAACAAGCAGGCTTGTTATATCGCGGCTATATCTCAGCGGTGCTCGGGACTTGCCGCAACAGCAATCAGAGTTGATAAACCACGTACACACATACTCTGGTATTTGAAACTTTGCTGGCATCGCACAACTCAAATATAGGGTTGGATATTAGATTTGTTGACCAGTGGAGTCGATCCCGAGAGGAACGTCCCCTACGTCAACAGTTAACTTCATAGGACTTTTCATTAAATTAAACTATGGATAGTGTATATGATTCTGCAAAGGTTTACTGTCAAAGAGATTTAGATCATGGCTATACTGCCATATAAGTACGAAATATAGCATATATCAAAACTATGATGAAAAGACCATCAGGAAAAGATCCTTTAAATTTGCTTTTGGACGTTCGTCTCGTCCCCTTTTCAATATTTTTTATAATCTAACTTACGGGCTAGTTATAATTAAGTTTTTATTACCCAAGAAACATGCCCGCATTGTTCCTTTTTTGTTTAAAAGTGTCTGAGGCAGGTGTAATAATGTGTGAGGGGTTATAGTATGTCGAAGACATGTGGTTTTTCTAACAGTATGTATGTATCGCAGCCAACTGGTTTATTTAGCCATTTGGTTAACTGACCAGCCTTTTCACTAAACTATGACCCGCCAGCAGGTCGACGAAGCCCCGCTGCGCGGGGCTTCTACTTCTGGTCTGAGCGACACAAGCTGACTAACCAACCTAACTTAAAATAAGGAGTGTGTTTAATGAAAAGGCTAGGGAGCTGACCAAATAGCTAATAAATTTAATCTAGTTGGCGGCGGCATATGTACCTTGTCCTTGCTGTTGAGCACGGCGGCCGCCTGCGACGGTATCCTCAGCACGTGGTGCGGTTTCTGGTGCAGCGGCAGCCAGACCCTGGCCGGCAGGTTCAGGTCGAGGGAGGCCAGTTCAGCTCGCAACCGCCCGTTCCTCCTCTCCTTGTCTTGGACTCCGGCCAGCCGCCGTCCGATGTTCGTCAGGGCGTTGAGGAACTGTGGACAATGTCAGAAGAATAAATAAACGGCAATATTTAACACTTAGATACCCCACAAGAGCTTATAGCCTGCCTACTGCTATGCCGATGGATAAATTTCGGTAATTTCCCAAAATTCCTACAGGGAACTTCGGAAAAATTTAACTTTCCAAAGTTTCTTGTGACGTTTCTGGAATTTTCTGATAACTTTTCCAGCTTTTTGGAAACTATCCGCAAGTTACACATCTGTAAGCCTGCCAGTGACGTGGCGTAAAAGATATATCCTTGGGCAAGCCGGTTCACATTTGGCGTACATTTTCCTTAAGAGCTGTAGAATAAGGTTGTCAAATCCCTGATATTAGGCAAGCCGGTAGGAATCGAGTTCTTTGGACACCACGCCACTGAAGCCTGCCTATAGGGCGTAAGTACAAGTTCAATGAAAGCCGAGGGGTTTGGCTTAGGTCCGGGGAGACTAGTCCGGTTTCATATCCAACCCATCCCGGCGCCTAACGCGAACCCGGGCCCCCAATAAACTTGCATGCCTATCGTCGCAAATTAAGCCCTAGGCTTGTACTGTGTGTTGTACATAATAGAATTGAAGAAAGTCCGCCATTACGTATATATGTCCTTACTGTGTTTGTGTGGAAGTCGTAAGTACCTAGCAGTGGCGTGGCGTAAAATATACCCTTGGGCAAGCCGATGCAGATTTAGTGTACATTTTCCTTAAGAGCTGTAGAATAAGATGCTCAAATGCCTGATATTAGGCAAGCCGGTAGGAATCGATTCTTTGGACGCCACGCTACTGGTACCTAGTACCTACTCTAAATCAGTAATATTTTCGTTTGTTGAATCCCATGCATTTATTCATTTCGTCGGCAGGGGGTGTAAATTTGATTAACATGGTCCAAAACGAGACACTGCAACGTTTCTATAAAATTTGTTTGCTTGACAATTTGTGATTGTTTCGATTTTCGTTTAACACATACTTATTTGACAGCGTAACAAGTTAGTTATTTATTCTGTGATTCATAATGATGTCCTAACGCAGACAAAATGTCATTGTCACTTCCAGTTCATGACCACAAAACTATCCTTGAAAATAGGAATAAATGTACATAAGCAAATTTAGCTACTTAACTTGAATTACTTATCGCATACATTGGTGGTTTTAAAATTTTTATGCCATACCTGGCCATAAAATGATGTACACAACACGGGAGGTAATAAAGAAAGCCCTCGATCGCATATTTACGTCCCTCGGGTGCAGCTCGGGCCGCAAACTTCTGCGATCTCGGCCTTTCTTTGTATTACCACCCTAGTTGAGTAATGTACTATAACATTCTACAAATACAAAACATAATTATACTTATATCCTGTTATTCTCTGCCTGAATAACAGGAAAGAAGCATCACTACATTACATAGGTACACAAATAAGGATAATTCGAATGCGGAAGTCACTATCACCACGCTTAATGACAGTGTTTTGTATTGTTGTCGACGTCAGATTGACATCACAAGCACTACAGTGAACTATAGAATTAGACGAGCTAGATTGGCAGTTTAACACACACAAAATTTGCCACACAATTCAACCAGTGACAATGACAACAAGTTTACGTTTCAATTTATGTAAGTAATTCCAAATATGGAGCAAAATTATGTCGATAAAATTTCATCGATACTCAACTTACCTGTAACTAGTATATTTTTGGCAACATTTTAATCTGTTAAAAGTACTCCTAATTCCGGCATTCACTGCAGCACACTATACAGGGTGTTTGGCAGATGGATGGACAAACTTACACAGGGGATAGGTGGGACCATTTGCTATGTGGTCCACCCGAAAAAATTTTTTTTTAGGCCCTATGATTTTTTTTTTAATTTTCTTCAATTTACTTCGTGTGCACCAAATTATTAAATTTGTAAGACTCTAGTGTCAGTTTAGATAAAAATAAAATAAAGATAAAGTCCGTTTCATCATTTTTGAAAAAGTTATGGAGGTTTTAAGTTTTGAAAACGGAAAATTTTTAAATAATAAAAAAAAAATGTAAAAAAATCATAGGGCCCAGGTGAAAGTTTTGGGGTGGGCCACGTAGCAAATGGCCCTACCTATCCCCTGTGTAAGTTTGTCCATCCATCTGCCAAACACCCTGTATACCGTACTTGTCGTTGACTTTTTCCAGAACTGACCAAAAAAAGTATGTTTTAGAGCGTTTTTCAAAAGAGGTGTACTTGTTTTGAACAGTTAAAGGCCGTGACGAAACTTAAAGTTAGTGTCAAATTAATTCATTTTAGTGACGCAACGGAAAGTTAGACGGTATTTAAACAATATTTAACTACCGTTGTATTGTACGTTTCTTTGAAAAACACTCTTTCAGGGTTCATTTTTGTGCGATTTACAGACTAAGATCGTTTGAATTGTGTGTCAATCTACCAATAGCGTAGTCTTAATAAATCTTTTATAAATCGAAGCAATATGGGCTTCGTTATCTTCGAGAGCAGAATAAGTTGACCAAAGTCCTTTGGACTTGTAAACCTCCCACTAAGCCAAGACTAGGAGTTCTAATCCCGGGATTTTTTGTAACGGTTGTTTTTTTTAACGGGATCCCGGTATTGACCATACAAAAATTCCAGGATTAGAAGTACAAACTGCAAACAGCTCACCTGCGCTGTTAATTCAAATCTTGTCAAAAAAAGGTGCTCAAAATCAAATTATAAAGACGAACTAGCAGTCACGTCTGTGTGAGTGTAATCCATACTGGAGCATTCTTACGCATTCTTATTTCTTTGCTTGTAGTGCGTTCGTACACGGCGCGCACACATTCAAGCGCGCGCGCAAATCGCGCAATGTACCTTTTGTAGGAAGATAAATTACTGCTATACTGTGCTCAAATCGTTTAAAATAGACGAACCCGAGGTTTCTATAGACGCCTTGTTACTGCTGCCAGCCCACATGTGCCCTCTCTTGGTAGGTCTGACGTCCGCCATCGCTAAAACAATGAGCCATCGACCCACTACTGGGCATAGCCAATCCAGGTCAATGCCACCGAAGCCATAGATCTTTTAAGGGAACATGCAATCGTAATATTTATAAAACAATCGCGTTTTGAACGATTCGGCGGCTTAGAGAGCACGAAATAAATGAATACAAAAATATATCGCGATAAAAGGAAAAAGTTCATCGATCGTGTAACGTTTTTTGCTTGGCGTTTGACGCCAAAAGTGTAATTCAGTGATGGAAAACATAATTTTTCCATTTCATTTGGTGGTATTTGAACAATTAATCAATTAATTTTGTCACTTTATCTTCTTTAAAAAGAAATACTAACTCTTTCTCATTTGCTCAAAGGTTAGCTGGAAGAGATCCCTTACAGGGATAAGTTCGCCTTTGTGCATAACCATTGATCTTTGTACTGTTTCTGTATGATATTATGTGCAATAAAGTGTTTACATAGTTACATACATACATACGAGTACATTTACAATAATTATACCATCAATATCAGATTTCAAATCCAATAATAATATTCACGGCAACTGAAGTTAACGGCGTGCAAAGTAGGTCGTCGCCAGTTCTTTTTAGCACGCGAGGTACATACACTTTTTCCTTCTACCTCTCGATATATTTCTATGTACCTATTTCTAAATATGAAGAAGTTTCAGAGACCATTGAAGGGATGTTTAGAAAAACAACATAACTGACTAGACTGTGGATTCTTATAGAGAAACCATATCGATACCTTTAGACCAGGGTTTCTTAAACTGTGGTCCATGGACCCCTTAGGGGTCCGTGATACGAGAGCCCGGGGTCCGTGGCTACGCATACAACACAAACTTTCATGTACCCTTGATTTTCTTTTTCTCTGATTGTATTCGGAGGGGTCCGTAAGGCTCCCGAAATAATGTAGGGGGTCGGTGACCAAAAAAAGTTTAAGAACCTCTGCTTTAGAGTCAAAGGGCGTAAGCTCCATTAGAACCTACGGCGTTTAGGTCCTTTGAGTCTAAAGGTATCGACTCCAGGTGTTCAGCCCCCCACCTAGCCCGATTCTATCGAGGTGGACCGGGACAAGGTGACCTGGTTCGACCCCAGGCACCCCCGGCACCCACCCAGTCCGACCAAACTCAGGGTGGTCCGGCTAGCGATCTGGTTCGACCCCAGGGGACGCCACGGCCGACCACCCGTGTATGGGTAGCGAGTTCGTCAGTTTCTAAAAAAAAAAAAAAAGAGTAGCGTTATAGGTCGTATTTGCGTGCGAAATAGTCAGCAGAATTTTGAGGGGAGGTAAAATTACTTACAAATGGAATGTTATACCATCTTTTTACAAGCTTGAAGTGGTTGAACGTTTATTACTTGTAATTCAGCACATGCGGGCATTTTTATGATCGGTGTTCCCTCTCGTGAAGCGATTTTATGAATAACTATTAATCGATAGTGAAATTGTCTTTATTTGATTTTTGTACATTGTGCAAGGTTTTTGGCAGAGGGGGTTACTGAATGGCCACTCCTGTCATATAGGCTCTAATAGAGAAACAGTTTTAATTATAGTAGTTGTACTTATGTTGTTTTTGTAAACATCCCTTCAATTAGAGAGACCTTAGCCACTAAGGTTAGTATCTCACCTTGTTTCCTAAGTTCCTACCGATGTGTTTTAATGTCTCATTTAAACGTAGTACTCATTTCTCGAACACTGTACATTTCAAAAGAGCATATTCACATTAAAATCCAGTATACTAAAAACCTTTTAAAACTGAAGATTGGGGTGCGGTAATAGTCATGCATGGGCAAACCACATTGATTCTCAATACCAGGACATGCGTCGTAATGTCGCGTGTTAACAATCTATTACAGGAATCATAATAAATTTAAAATTGCAAATTTCTTTCTTCAAGATTTTTCTGTTCAGCAACTTCAAAGATAATAGGGGGAATGGTATTTTTTAAAACTTCTTTCGTCCTAAAACAAAAAGTACATGATTAAGAAAAAAAATATAAATAGTTTTGGAATCTAGAAAGTAAGCCCTTTCGTTTGGTACCCCACTTGATACAATAGCACAACTTAAAATTTACGACCTCCCATTTCGGCCCGCTTTAAGAAAAGTAAACAAGGTATAAGATTTTTTTTAATTATTATTTACCACTCCTGATCGCGAGTCCCGAATCACCCTGTGACAATGTTCAATCTCCTTCTACCCCGCACCTCCACCAAATTTGTGACAATGTACGGAGATTGGTAGAAAGGGCTGTACCTATTGTTATGGCCAGTTCACATTATTCCAGTAGCATTCCAGTCCAGCAATCCAATCCAGTGCTGGAATGCTACTGGAATAATGTGAACCGACACTGGAATGCACTAGAATGTACCCATTCCAGTCCAGTGACTGGAGAGACCGTCAACTTTTCATTCCAGCTCACCCAATCCAGCGCCACTGGAATAGTGTAGACAGCCATTCCAGTTGCAATCTAGTGCTAGATTGAACGTTTAACAGTGAATACGAGATAGTTGTTTTGGGGATAAAAAACTGGAAGACTGGAGGACTGGAATAATGTAAACGATATGCTCCAGTCCACAACTGGACTGGATTAGCCCGCTGGATCACTGGACTGGAATAATGTGAACTGGCCATTAATATAGATATCGACGTTAGCCTCCTGTCTGCACATTCATCCATTTGTGGCACGGTTTCACTACTAACATAGGTATAATTTCGTGCAAGGATGTGGTATGTTTATACCGCATTAGATTTAACGATCTCGAAGCTAAGGACCCCCGGCTCACGACTTAATCTTAATTAATATTGGAACCGCTTTATAGCCGACCTTGTCGTGCTGAAATCCGGCAGTTCCTCGTTTCACTTGGCCGATCTAAATATAAATATGAAATAGTTCCAATTACGCCCACCCTGCCCTAATTAGTGGAATGGCCGGAACGTTAAGTTTAAACTTGTTTATTTATGTACAGTCGAGGTCATAAATATGTTTACACTTTTCGACCTTATTCCAAGGAAATAAGTTCGAAAAGTGTTAACATATTTATGACCTCGACTGTACCTGAAAGTGAACACACAAAAAAGGTTTTTTTTTTAATAATTTTGACTTAAGATTAAACTGCTAAAGCTTATTTACGAGTATATTATGGTAGGCTAGAATTGCATTTTTTTATCAAGAATCCGGGTGGTCTGGTGCAGCCTGGTTCGATCCCAGGGACCGCCGCAGCCCCCACCTTATTCGGAACGTACCGAAGAGTCACTAGGACTCGTAAGTTATGTCAAGTCTAAAAAAAATAAGAAAAAGGAAGCGTTTCTTTTTAAATTTGACATAATTACGGTTTGAAAAAAGTATAAATAAAAAGGAGATAATTAATTACGACTTATGAAATTAATGCCCTGCTAGCGGCATTAACTCCCTATATGTTGCCGTACAGTGGCGTGGCGTCAAAGATATCCTTGGGCAAGCCGGTGCAGATTTGGCATATATTTTCCTTAAGACCTGTAGAATAAGGTGGTCAAATGCCTGATATTGGGCAAGCCGATAGGAATCGGGTTCTTTGGACGCCACACCACTGTTGCCATATGACATAATCGCAGCCACCCATATTTTTTATTTGGACAGCAAATGGCACTCTGCCTCCAAACTAAACACCCACGTGCATTCTTTCTGTGTAGTGGTAACTATAGATGTTTAGCTTAGAAATCCATATACAAACATATATCACTTTACTAGCGTACTTTCCTATTTTTGTAAAGCCAAATTGAGGATAATGCAACTTGGCATCACCAATACTGCCCTCATAAGACAATAGGCGGTATCTCAGTATTGCAGAGGGCAGAATATGTATTCATTTAGTCCAACCGTATTTAAAAGTCAAAGTAAGAATAAAGGAAATCCAAATATCGTGTCTTCAATTATTGAATTAAAGACAGTAAGGGAAGGTTCGGCGAACTCTATTAAAAATAGCTTTGAACACTAAAAACAACACGTTTTGTGAAAAATAACACAAACTGAGCGGTGAAGGACAAACTAAAAATAGTGATAAACAATAACAACGACATCATATTATTACTGAAGATTGTTGATGCTTAGAGACGACTGAAATGGACTGACCTGATTAAGGTCGCCTGAACCCGATGGAAGCAGCATGCAAGCCACTCCATTGTTATGGAAGTCTTTGTTTAAGACCAAAGTTCATTCGTGGACAACACCGGATTGAAATCCCACTAATATTATAAATGCGAAAGTTTTTGAAGATGTTTGGATGTTTGTTACCTTATAACGGGGTAACAACTGGATGGATCAAGCTGAAATTTGGCATGCAAGTAGACCAAGTCCTGAATTGAAACATAGGATACATTATATCCCGGTAAAGAGTTCCTTTGGGACGATAACGGGAACAACGCGGGCGAAGCCGCGGGAAAATGCTAGTAACGAATAAAACCCAATGTTACTCGATTAATGGAATCCTTTTTATTAGGGCTACAAAAATGCCGGTATTTTTTCCGTTCTTTGCTTTATTATTTGATTTTTAATCGGACAATCCAATAATACGAAGTCATTACTTAAATACATTAATGAGCCCTACATAAAAAGCATAAATTCATTCAAAATATTCGGCTTTTTCGGAGTTTTTCAAAATACCGGTTCCGAGCCTTGCCACTTAGTCTTAAGCTACAAGGAAGTATCTAACGAGAATAGGCCACTGAAAGTATGACACAAAAATGCAGATACTACCACGGACGAGGCAGTGAAAAGCGATGTGAACCTTTGTATGGAAAAACTGTATAGCGACAACGGAAACAATCATTGTCCTCTCCACCAATGGAATACTAAGCCCGATTCACACGTTACCCGACCAGAATAAGAGAACGCTCGGAAACGTTTCCGCGGTGATTTGACCGAGCTAAGGCATATAAAGAACAATCACGGACTCTACTCACGTTCAAGTGATAGGACCTGTTGCTCAGCTCACGAAACGGCACTGTCACGATGTTGCATATGGCTGATATGTGGAGATAAGTTTGTGGCGTATGAGTTATACCTACACGAATTGTTGGTTGTACAATACGATGGTAATTTTAATTTGTAATTCGGAGAAGTGAGCGCGTCGGACTCGCATACTACTGGTAGGTACTACTCTTTTAGGGTTCCGTAACTCAAAAGGAAAAATTGAACCATTATGAGATCACTTTGTTGTCCGTCTGTCTGTCCGTCTATCAAGATCCTTCATCACGGGAACGCGTGGAGGTATCGAGATGAAATTTAAACCATATACTCAGGTCTACGGTCCCTTTTGAAGCTGTGAAACGTAAAGAAAGATATGGCCGTTTATGCCGCAAATATTACATTAAAGAATATCTCAGATCGCAGGTATTTGACACCCGAGACGAAGGCAAGGGCGATAAATGATTGCCACTTCATAAAGTGTGACGGTAAAACATATAACCAAAATTTATAGGGTACTTTCCGTTGAATTAGAGCTATGAAATTCGGCAAGTACTAGCGTCTTATACTGCAAGTATAGGGAAGAATCTGAAAGCTATACATTTGTAATTCAATCCAAAAAATATATAGTCTTTATTTAAAGTATCTGCACGGAACCCTTGGTGCGCGAGTCCTACTCGCACTTGTCCGGTTTTTTATTTTAATTTAACAATAGAAAATATTTATTTGATATATTTCATATATCACACACTTCAAGACGCGGCGTGAAGGTCGCCGCAGTCTTCTTGATACGAACGACACACATCGTGATTTTTGAACTTTTTTCGGCTGGATGATCATCTTTTTTAAAATGAAAGCAATTTTAACACCTCGACTAGCAGAATATTGTTTTCAGCTACATTCATCACTAATGTCGGCACTCCACAAAACAAACTACAATAAATATTATCTATCTTGCATTCTTATCACAAGGACATCTTCATCTTGACAATTGTATGTAAAAACATGTATCTTCATAATTTATTGATTAATAATAATGTAAAAATCTATCATCACGGACAGGACTATTGTAGCCAATAAGCCTGATATCGTGCTGATAGATTGATCCAAGCGCCGTGCAGTGCTCGTCGACATCACCATCCCCCATGACGACAACCTCGTGAAGGCCGAGAAGGACAAGCTCAGCAAGTACCTTGACTTGGCTCACGAGGTTACCGCCTTGTGGGATGTTGATTCGACGATCATTGTTCCGATAGTCGTTTCGGCGAACGGACTTATAGCGAAGAGTCTCGATCACCATCTCAAGACACTCTCGCTAGATGGCTGGATCAAGGGTCAGATACAGAAAGCGGTTCTTCTGGACACGGCGCGCATCGTCAGGAGGTTCCTCTCTCTGCGGCCCTAACCACCGGTAGCCTGGGCCCTGCCCCGCTGCCGGCGGCACCCTAGGTTAGGTTTTTTATAATGTGTTTATATTTTGTAATTTCAGTTTGTATTTTACTTTTTATATATATATTGTAAAAAGCCTAATCTAAGAAAATAAAGATATACCGGAATGTAAATTGGTATTGTATGTAACTAAAAACAATGCTTGTGAGGAAATACAAGGAATATTATTCTATTTTCTCTGCTATTTTTAGTATCAGCACAGAATGAGTAGGTATTAGTACTAGGTACAGAAGCTTCTCTCTCTAACAAAACTGTCGTTCGGGTCCGACCCCGGACGGAATACACCACATCCGACCGTCTCTCTTTGTCGCATAACTAATACTAACGCGTGCTCTTTCTGATTGCTGGTTAACTCATGGCCTGGCCACGCGGCGAAATGGCGGAGTTAATCACTCCTGTAGGCTTATGATGCTACGCTATGTCGCGCGATAAATAAGTGTTAAAACATCCGTCACTCTTACACACTATTTGCCAGAAGACGTGACGGATGCTTTATCATTTATTTATCGTGCGACAAAACGTAGCATCATACGCCTACTGGTATCAGCAACAGCAAAGCTTTAGGAGAAACAGTCAAACAAAGTAAACACATACAATAATAACCACATTTTTATTTTTAAACCGACCGCGGTGGACTTTGAAAATGAATAAAACCCGCCATTTTGTTTATTTTAACGAACTTCATACCCAGTGACACTCGCACCATCAAGACGAATCTAATGATGTATCATTTATCAAAATGGGATGTGTCGTTGAGTAGTTACGAGCGGACATAGGAACGGACATACATACAGGTCAAACACATAACCCTCCTTTGGGCTTCGCCGCAGTCGGGTAAAAATACAGTCGTCCTATACTTATTATAGGTACCTACTATGAAAGAGACATTTCGCACTGACGAAACGTTGTTAGCGCGGAGTTTCCGGAGCGTCATAATTAAACGTGGATAGAGTTACAACACGGTAGCATAATCTGCCCAATGAATACGCTCCCGAATGGCGTCTAATGGTTACACTATTAGAACACCCTCTTTATCCTTAATGGCAGCAAGAAGAAACTTATAACCCAATTAAAACAGAAACTCTTCTCGAGACTGGAGTTCTGCAAATAAAATATATCTTTAATGCCCAGACACAACAGATTAATTACTTCTGTCAGATAGAGATAATGTTGCCCTTTCTTTTGCAGTACGTACCAAATTAACTTAAGTAAATAGACAAGTTTTTATCGTTGAAATTGTATGTTTGCTTCGGTTAAATCTTGCAAATCGACTGTCACTCAGTGTCCAATGTAATCCCGAGTTAAAATGACTAAAGAATAAAAGACCCGAGTTAAACTGTAGTAATTTTTGTACAAACGAAGCCCAAGTTAAATAATTCACATAGTGACGACATCACATTCTGTGAGGTTTATTCAGTGATCACATTTTTATAAAAACATTGCGGGTGATCACTTTTTTTTAAGGTGTCGTTGTAAAACGTAGGTACAATTGGACTATAAAGCACCAACCAAAAAAACAGCAAGCAAGATATTAAAAATGTACTTTTTTTTCATTCTGTTTAGACATATCTGAGCTAAATCTAAATCTGTGATTAATTTATACTGTACGTCTGTTCAACTGAAACGCATCAACGATTAAATCTCAACCCAGTTTAATTGCGAGAACGAAAGAGGCTTTCGCCAAAGCACATAATTATAATCTCGAATCTCCAAGAAGATTAACCCGTTTCAACGCGATAATCTCTGAAACAATTATACACACAGAACTAGCTTTCGGGTTGTATTTGACTTAATAATGCAACCGAAAACTCGACCGTGTCTCAGGGCAATACGGTTCAAAATGAAGACATACGTGATATGTACTGAAGGGAGAATCTGATATCTTATTAACTACATGGAGATAAATCGTTAATTGTCATACAGAAAGCAAGAGGTAAGGTGTAATTAGAACAACACTATTGAAGTAATTAAGCGACAATGTTATATTATATACGCGTGGAAGTCCAATACGAGCAACTAGTCAACTTGAATGTGTTGCGTTACATTGCGGGCCGAATTATTTTGTATGGTAAATATTTTCATTGTAGTTTTAAGCAAAAGCTATCTAAATATACTTCTTAGGTCCTATGCTTACCACCGTTTCAATATTCGACCGTATTGGATATCCAGGCGTATGTAGCATCTCAATTTGTATGTCATGTTCGTTCGTTCAGGTATGATTTGTAGATTGTAGTTCTGTTATAGCAAACTTTTGGAATTAATCCAGTCGTGTGATACGAAATGCACAATAGCTCACTTCGGAAGCATAAATCAAAGTAATAAATTATATTGTAATGCATGAGACCTTATTTAAATTAAATTTTATTTTTTAAACAATTTATTCACTACCAGTGGTATGGTGTCAGAAATATCTTCATCTTCATGCAAGATTTAGCGTAATTTAAAGACAGTTGCTACACTAGTATAAAAAGCGTCCTTTAGTTAAAAAAATGTTATTCACAACACGCGATTAGCATAATCCTATTAAAGGCAGGTACCTGTTTGCCGCACTTTACCTACGCAGAGTTCGTTTACATTGGTGCTTTAAAAGTCACATTTATTAAGGTTTGCCTTTTCATATTCCGCGTACAGTTGTTTTGCTTAACCTTAAATTATATGTTAACTGGTATTTCGTGTCGCCGTACTTATATTTTTATCAACGCCGCCTTTTGCATTATACTGGCTCCGGGGAGCATAAATTCTATGAGAATGCTTATGCTACTATATTACTTTATTTCAATTTGGGTAACCCCTTTTTGTATAAAGCTAGCGCCAGATTCACTCGGGAGTCCCATGGGGAATGAAAAAAGTAGAGAATGTAACTAAAATCCCCTTTTAGTTATTGCCTTGCAACAAAACAACTACACCTCCATTCAAGAACATAAAGCTTTCTTTATGTGTAGGTAGAGTAGGAATTAGCGAATAAACGAATACCAACCTGTGTTTGTGGTGCTAGGCGAGGCGCTCCACAGGAGCACTGTTCGCCGCAAAGGCAGCCACTGTCGAAGGCGCGCCCCGAAGCCAAATCGCCAAGATGCCGGCCCGACGGCGTCGCCAGCCGCAGCGCCGACGCGTCCGACTGCGACCGGTGGTGCCCCCGCCGCGCCGCCGGCCTGATCTCCTCGGCCAGAATAGAATCTCTAAACTTCATCGCCTTCGACCTCTTCGCGTCCCCTCCGAACGCCGTCAACAGCCAGGCCAACCTCAGAGAAAACTCCGCACTCTGCTTACACCTAAACACTAAATACGGCCTCAGGACGTCGGCCACGTCTCCCATTTCTATATACATCGTCGCCAACTGCGGCAAATAAAAGTCTACGTCCTCGTGAGGAAACGAGAACAGCTTGTTGGCGAGATACGCCTGGACTCCCGGGTCTTTCGAGTTGAAGAGGTACGAGATGGCCATGCTCATGTCGAACAGTTTGCTTTCGAAGAGCCTGAGAAGGAAGTCTTTGTTTTTCGATGTGTCCGTGGCGTCTGATTCTGGTTCTGATTTGGTCTCGTTGGTGTCGGGCGGGTCGGGGGGTTTGTCTGTGTCTTCTGGGTTGCCGGAGTCGAGGCTTTCGCGGGATCGGGCGGCGGCGGGGGGCTGGGGTCTGTCGTCTTCGGGGCCGTCGGGGGGCGTGTGGATGCCGGAGTCGTCAGACCCGGCGGGGACTTCGGGTGGCAGAGCGAGGCGCGGAGCCGACGGCTCGCAAGGGAGCCGCAGCGGCGCGCCCTCGGGCGAGGTGGGTGTCATGTCCTCTGGTATCCGTTGGAGGACGGAGTCCAGCGAGCGGTTCCGCTGGTGGCCGCATCCCGCCGGCGGCCCGCTGGCGCCCGTCACATGTCTGAGGACAAATATAACAACATAATATCTCATGAAAACAATCTGAATACGAATCAGTGATTATCGTAAGTCCCTTTCATTATGTATACAGCGTGGTATTTTAGTGCTGCGTAATCATAAAATATTTATAGAAATGATGTATGAACCACAAAGATGGCGGCTGATAGGGATGAATGGAGGAAGCTGCGCAGAGCTTAATAAATGGGACAAGGACCGGAAAATGATGGTGATAAATAAAATGGAAATACGTGCAACACGAAAGGGAAGTAAAGCTTTCATATCTTTTGTGAGTTATGAAGCTTTTAAAAGCTTCGCGAGTGTGACAGACGACAACGTCCATTACGTGTACTTTGTAGTCTATGGCGATTGCAACCTACGTGTAACGATACAATTTCAAAGTACCTAACAATGAATTATAAATAACAACAACAAGAAAAAAGCACAACGTACAATTTTCAACTACCTATAATCTATATGTTCAAAAGTTGCGACTTAAACCGCTGTTCGCGCAGAAATTTGAACTACATAGGTATATGTATATACTATCTGAAAATAAATAAATTATTAAAAATACCTTCTAATAGCGGTATTAAAAGTATCAAATTAACTACTTGCGTCACACGGTTATTGATAGTGATAGATGATAGGATGTTTCGTAATATATGATAATAGTTATAGTATGCGACAAAGTAAATAAATAGTTATAAGGGTAAACGTTTTGTTGGTGTAGTTTTATTGGTGTCATTAGCAATTACAAGCATCACTGGTTGTGCGCACAACTTAAATTGTAGGTAGTCGGCCTCAAAAGTAGCTGGACACTTTAGTACCACGCCACGATACAAATATGTTCAGCTACTTTTGAGGCCGACCGTACCTACCAAAAAAAAAACAGACTAGCTGGAATCATTTTAATTTTTAATGCTATTACCGTAGGACGTGCAGTACCGGCAAATTTTAGTATGGCAGTACCGGGATTTCCCGGTACTGCACGCCCTATTACCGGTTTAACACATTCCACCTCCAGTTGTACAGATTATACACCACGCCGGGCCGGATAATCCCTGCCAGCCGAATGGTATACACATTTTGTATACCGTGCGGCAGCTTCCAAAAAACAAATCTTGCTCACAAAATATAAATCCCTCGTAAAACAAATAATGCCCATTGTTTATTTTACGAAGGTCTTATACGAGTTGCTGGATTTCTCGCATAATACGAATATTTCAGAGAGAATGTACCACTTTTCCACATGTCAATGATTTTTAATTGTCATTGTTAGGTGGTCCCAACAATATTGTACAATATGTGACGTTCCGCAGGTAAAGGTACCTTATGGCGGGTAGGCGCTTACGCTGTTATTAACGGCACTCCTATATTCATTTGATGCTACACGACGTAAGTGCCGACCCTCCATAAGGTACCTTTTCCTGCGGAACGTCACATATTGTGTTTCTAAGCCAAAATATACCACATTACCAGTTGTCAATATGGTTATTGACACCTAGTAGGTAATGCCCTTTAGACTGTGAACCACCCATTTTCGAGCAAAACAAATGCACGGCTGTACCATTCTTTTCTCGAAGCCATTCAGGCCATTTTCAACCACCTGTGCTGGCTAAAGCTAGAACCCTGAATTTTGAGGCACAATAAGACTTAAGTATATTCTCAATAACATTCAATCTGAACGTGTAGTTTAAGAACTATTGTACGTCAAAGTTTCTTAGTTTTGTCACTGGCTCACTGACTGATGATCATTATAATTCTAAGGCACTTCTAGCAGACCCACAAGCTCCAAATTTTAAACATAGTTTTTAACCTATCATCAAGTCCTACAAAACCTAAAAATATTGCAATTTCAGTCACAACTGCACACATAAGTTTGTAATCCTATACAAATACATGCGATAACAAAGTTAGTTTTGTAGTTCAAATTCGAAATTGAATGGATTGGAATGAAATAAATAAAGGAATACCACTTACAAAAAGAAACAAGATCCCATCAAAAACATTACATGTACAAAGATGCAAGTGTCGCAACGCAGTTCTTCTGCAACAAAATAGTACATTGTGTATCTAGGGCGGTAAGGAAGGAATTACATTGTAATTCCTTTACCGCCCGTGGCACACACAATGTTTTTCATCACACTTGTGAGGAAATCTTAATAATATGTGACGTTCCACGGGAAAAGGTACCTTATGGTTGGTATTGAGTTAAGCACAGATCCGAAATCTGTGTTAAATAAGCTATCTAATACAAAAAGAATCACGACCCTAAGTCCCATACTTTTTTTTTAAAAAAACATCAAACCTGCACTTGCTAAAATTGCACTTTTGAGAAATCGTCAAAAGAAGTTTAAAACTAATTTTAAGTATGTTCCCGTTGGAAGTTATGGAGATGATGATTGATTATGTATCTCAAGGTATTTTTCTTTGGAAATCAGTAATGGTTTTTTTAATGTGACTTCCAGGTCGTGAAAAATCAGCCTTTGATTAGAGCAAGTCGCTTATGAGAACGAAATTAAAAAAATAATAAATTTCGGCCTGTTCTTTAACATATTGTAATCTAAACCATTGTATATAGTTAGAGATATTAGAATGCACATTTTGGGATAGAAATAAAATCACATTGTTAACGAAATATTTTTATTTTAATTAAAATGTCATTTTTATTATATGTTTCATCATTCCTATAATATTCACAATTTTCGTATAATGAGTTCTAAATTATATTTAATCAGTCTACACAAGTATCTCAAAAGTGTCATTATTATTCTACAAGTCGTATTTTTTTATTTATAAACGATTGAAGTTACGTAAAAATCACAAATTATTCCCATACATTTGAGAAAAGGTACCTTATGGCGGGCCATAAGCAAAAATTATTGATAATTACAGTATGGCACGATATTTACATTATTTATTGACAAATCTTGTATTAAGACAGAAAACTGAAGAAAAAAGGTTATTAGAAATTTACTTCAAATCTTGACCAATTAAGAGTAATTCTCAAATGTGACGTCTTACGTGAAAAGGTACCTTATGAGGGTTTCTAGTTACGGAGATATTCAATGTTGTGTAAAAATTGTGTTTTTTTTATTATGTATTTCCATTTAGTAAAGTATATGTTACGATACGCCTTTGCCTATCTTTATTTTTGTTATAGGCGAATTAAAGGCTGAATAATATGCTTCTACAGTTTAGTACAAAAGGTACTTTATGGCGGTGTAATTTAAAAATGTTAGAAATACTTGTCGTAACTTGCTCAGTTTTTGTCCTTCATACCGCCGTGCCGTGGTATTATTTTGGCTACACCGCCAGTACCGCCACGCATCTGTCCTACTCTCACCAACACTTTACGTATCGTTCTCTCTCGGTCTTGCTGGCCGCTCGGAGTCTCAGCCGGCCGGCATGAGCAGTATTTGCTTACCTTTTCGTTCGAATAGTTGTGAGAAGTGTTCGTCGTGGATTTTAGCGTGTTTTAAATTAAAAAGATTCTTTTTCTTAAGTGGTCAAAAATTATAGAAACCGCCAAAAAATGTCTTTTTTCCTCAATTTTTCGAAAAAATGAATAAAAACCTTTTTCTAAAATGGTCAAAATGATAGGCATTCGCCAAAAAGTGTTTTTTTATTTTTGTAATTTTTTTGAAAAAAAACAAGGTTTTTCTAAAATGGTCAAAAAGTTTCACGATTCGCCAAAAACACGTTTTTATGTTTAAAAAAAAATGTTTTTAAGACTTTTTCTAAAAAGGTTGAAAGGGAAACATGACAAAGTAGTAAAAAATTATAGAAACCGCAAAAAAAGTCTATTTTTGTAAGTTTTTTCGAAAAAAAAAATTAAAAAAATTTTTCTAAAATGGTCAAAAATGATGGGCATTCGCCAGTTTTTTTTATTTTTGTCAATTTTTTAAAAAAAAACAAGGTCTTTCTAAAAATAGTCAAAAAGTTATACGATTCGTCAAAAACACTTTTTTATCTGTTTTAAAATAATGTTTAATAATTCAAAATTTAAAAAAACGACATACAAATGTATTTATTTTTATTTTTATTTTTTTTTTCAATTCCGAATCTGTGGCACCCAGTGGCCCTTTCCTTCCAAATTTTCAGCTTTCTAGGATCATTTCGAAAATTTTTGCTTACCATTATGCAGGCCGCATGCTTGTTTGCCACCGTCGTGGTATAAAAAAGAAATAAGAAAAAGTTGCTAGTAAATTTTAACAACAGCTTTATCATTTTTGTATGTGATCCGCCATAAGGTACCTTTTCTACTAAACTTTGAACCCAATTTTTATATAGAAAAAAATAACGTACAGCAGTGAAACCAAGCTACAAATACACGTCTATTCCTATATTTTACAATTTTGCATAAAAGAAAAAAATGATGATTTTGAAGGATTTCACAAAACCGTTCATATCTCCGTAACTAGAAACCCTCATAAGGTACCTTTTCACGTAGGACGTCACATATAACCTTACTAATCCACACCGAAGGATAAAAAACCCCCGACAGTGACATATGTATATCCATAGATAATGCAAATGTCAAGTCACGTTCGGAAACCATACCGGTAAAGACCTAAAACGGCCATTTTAGTTGATTTTATATTTGCAAAATACTGAAATAAACTACCTATTTAAACATTTAATCAATGATACCGAAATATGTGTTTACATGTATTTGCAATAACAGTTCTCTTTAAATAAATATTTCAGTGATAAAAGTTAAAAAAGTAAGCGTTTCCTTTGAACATGACGAATAAGAGTAGGTAAAACAGAACCAGTGTAGTCAAATTAAAAATAAAACATTACGCCCTAGGGCATTCACGGCCCGCAGAACCTACGTGTAGTAACAGCACCATTTTCGAGCAAATGTGATGAAAAAGTTTCTTCAATTTTCTGGTCCTACTTTCTAACCGACTTCGTACCAAACAACGAGGCCGCTTCTTTTCATTAAATAAATTCATAAGCAATATATTGATAATTAACAATGACAATTCCCGAAGGCGACCTATTGCATCCTACTGCATTGCGTTGCATCGTAAAATTACGATGTTATTAAAGGCGTCGCCAAATGTAGAAATCCTCTGGCCGCTGAATACAGAGTGGTTTCGACATTGCACTGAAACACTTTTTGGTCGACTAAACTACTTAATTTCATTGTGTTTGCGTAAATTTGAACCTTATCTCCTTGTAATAGAATCCTCACTTGCATTAGATAAACGTGATTGAAAAACGAATTATGAACTGGATAAGCTAAGAATAAAAATCGAGAGAAAGAGACTTTAGACGCTGGAAACGCTCATCGATTTAGGCTATTTTCTCTATGATTTAAGACGAATCTTGGGGTCACCGAATAAGTAATAGTACTACGTATAGAAGTTTCTCTTTCTAACAATACTGACGTTCGGGTTCAATTAAAAAAAAAACATGATGTCGTAATCCAAACACACATTACTGAAAAACTACATCTGGAAAAGCTATTTCTACTTCCATTGAACATGGCCAAGATCCATCATGCAATGCAACCATGCATTGAAATAAGAACTGCCACGATATCAGAGTCAAACATACAGTCAATCTAGGTTAGATCCAGGATAGGGGCTTGCTTTAATGTTATACGACCTATATAACTCTTTCAATGTATTTTTACTATTTCTCTTTTTCCGTACCCTACACGGGTCACAGAATAGTGAAGCCAGTTTGTCGTGCTCCTTATACGAGGTACTCGACTATGAACGTGATAAAAAAAACTCTAATAAATAAACCTGTAATAAATAATAAGACTTCGACAAGGCGCATCCTACAGAGCGCAGAGAAGTCAAGGATACAAGTTAGTCATTTTATCAATTTGCATGTGTTTGTTTTTCTCCGCTCGTTTACTTCAAGGCAACCTTAAGTTGTATGATAAAACGGGACAGGGAAATAAATCTTCAGGTTTGGAAATGCTAATGCATATAATAAATTTTGTCCCGGAAAAGATTAAGTATCTGTCTGAGAATGATAGCCGAATTAACAATTATTGTCTAAGAATTAAAAAATAGAGCTCAATGGTCAACATACTTTATTCAATCAATATTAGAATCGTCTACATGCAAAATGTGTCCATTTATATTTACCTGGTTTATTTTCGTGCATTTACGGAAGTCTGACTTAATAATAGTCAGTATGAAATAGGTAAAATAATTTATATGATAACTAGCTGTGGGATTTCTACGCGCACACGGCGTACCCGATGAGATTTCCACACAAATATTCATCCTCTTATAAATAAATAAATAAAATAAAATAGTTTATTTCTGTAAGTAGGGCCTCAAGGGCTGTTTTACAAGTCTTGATTCTAAATATGTATTATTTCTTTTGGCGCTTCGGGTACTGACCTTCTGGTGAGAAGAAGCGCCGGAAGAACCTCACCAGTTTCTCTTATATTTTTTTTTAAATATATCAACAGGTATGACATTATTACATTCGATTTCATTAATACGTTACAATAAACTAAAAATTACATTTTCAGAGATGTAAAAGGTCTCTAGGCGTCAAAACAAGACAATTAAAATAATAGAAAATAAATTGATAGTAAAATTCATGGAGATGTAAAGAGTCTCCGTTGTCAAAATATTAAGTTTTGGAGGTGTAAAGGACCTCCAAACGTCAAAATATAAAATGGGAATGTTTACTGAATATCTTACAGTAACAGTAGGTACTTAAACTTTATGTTTAGGGAATGGATTAAAATTAAATTAAATTATTATTATCAAAATAACACGCTTTTAGACCTTCCTAGTCCTATTCCTACGATCACTAAGTAGGACTTAAATATAATCATAGATAAGCCGCCTGATGGGAAGTAGGTTGATCAATCCATCAATATAAGTACATAGGCTCAAAGGAGCTGCCTTCTGCAAAATTACATTGCCAATCTTAACATTGATATCTCAGGTGGGACATAAGTAGGCTTTGGAATAATCCAAAGCCTTCAAATTCGTAGTAAAAAGAATGTGAACGCAAATATACCTCGGGAAAAGCTTGTGTTACGAACAAAACCTAGCTGATACTAGTTGGTAATGACATGGCATTATGTGGGTACCTACTACCTGAGCACGTTTTTCCTCGTATGCCAACCTTAATTAGTTAAACAATGCTTACAGAACAGCAACGTTAGTGTTAAAGATTAAAGAGCATTACTTGATAGCGCCTCCCAAGCGTCATCGTCATACGACTTTTCTGTAATTAACCGCGGATTGAGCAAAAGTCGGCCGTGAGAGTGACTAAGACGCGGTTTAGTCAGCTTTATGCATATTTTTAAAACAGTTGATTCAATGGTTTCAGCTTTTGTATGATGTCAGAGGACACGGGTTCAATCACCACCAGATAATAGCATGGTAAATATCTTTGAGTCTGGTTGTTTATATTCTGGACGCTGTTCCCAATCCTCAAGTCCAAGAGATGCTAGTTTGGACAACCATAGTCAGTTGTTGAGAAAGATTTTCCGCGGTATACATATTTGGACGTAATTAAAGGAAAAGGGTCCAACCCACACGAATCAATTCCAGAATTATAGAACTTATTTGCTTAAACAAAAGATTGAGTGAGATTTGTGGGTCGAATCCTTTTCCTATAACTACGTCCATTTTTGCTACTTTAATTTGGATAATATCAACAGCGAATAAGGAATGTTGCCAAGGTACAAGGCGAGTCTGTTTTTGCTGATAAAGTTTTCCTTAACAGAAGGACTAGGTTGATATAATAATATCTGCAATCAACTATTTGAGGGTCACAGAAGAAGACGAACACAAAAACAGATTTTCAGAAAGGCTAACACTGCGGCAAGCGCAGTCGGGGACAGTCTACTAGGCTTTCAGAGACATTGTAACTTGTAGACATATTGCATGATAGCCGCAAAACAAAGTTCTGTTTATAGGCGTGTAGTGATAAATTGTATAGTATAATTTACATGTGTAGCAAATGGCTCTAACTTGACAGTTAGCGGCATAAACCAGTAATATGAGAACGACATAAATCGTAGTTTTAACCCAATCGTAAATAATAGTGTCGATATCGTAAGTGGATTACGGAATACGTACTTATAAAACGGGTCCTCATAGTACTGCAGTCCAATGACAACAATTTTCCGAACCATTTCCAAAACACTTAGCACTGGTCACTTATATAAACAGAAGGCCTCACAGAAACATTATTGAAACACTGGTGACAATGCGACAGGCATTGCAACGGCGCGAGTGTAAACAGTTATTTATCAACACGTGAACACGTCTATCCTCGTAGACGGCGAGGGGCGTACTGATTTACGCAACGCTTCAGCACGCCGCGGCATACCCATTCGTACATTCCTCCTCGCAAACCAAGTATACCAATATCAACAGTCTGCCCATAGCAATAAGGAGGAGAATCCTATCAAAAGTCTTGGAGAACTCTTGTGTTACCCATTGTATAAGGATCGCCTCGATTACGCAGCCTGAACTCCACTAAACAACAAATGAAACAGTAAACAAAGATATTCGCGGCCCAAAGATTTCCCCGACCGACTTTACGGGTGTTGGATTTACGTGGAAACTTGTTTCTATGAACGCACACGTCTATCCACACACTTGCGCAAACTGACGTATGTGCACACATGTAGTTTGACAACAAATTATGTGTTATTGTCAAAAACAATGTTCCAACGTCGAGAAACTCGCCTACGTCACACGAAATTGTGCTCAGGGGTTCAATGACGCGATTTCTTCATACGTGCTTCAAACTCATACAATGTCTACACGCTTCGCCCCATATTTGTATTGGTTGCATATCAACAGGTCTTCATATTGCTGCCGTATGAGGAATGTATCGCATTAGCGCTCGCAGCAAAGAATAGTAAAGAGAAACAGTTATTGGTCGTAAACAAAGTTGGCTCATATAAAAGTGGAACTAACACTTGTTTGTATTCAGTGGTAGCCATCTGTCCTATTACGAAGCGCAGGCAGACATGATGACATAACGCTGGATTTACAAACGCATACCAACATTTGGGAGAAAGCGGCCGACGACCCTGTAAATCTCTATCGCCAGTTAAGCTATCAATTTCAGAAGAGTCATCTGCCATGGCGGCAGCAACGGCCCGGGGGCTTTCTCGACGCGGCCGCGTATTCACTCAATCAAGAAAGTAGAGGAAGTGGAAGTGTTATGGCCACTTACTGAGCAAGAATTCCGACGCGGCGTGAGTGGGGAGCGAATTAACATCGGTTATTTTTGGAACGTTATCGGGTATGGGGGCATATGTTGCGTCCTGCGAAACAGATGTGACTTTGATGATCTGACAATCGAAAGAGCATTCGTCGGATGCCAGACTAATGGGATCTAAAAACGTGCAAATGGAAACGAAATAACACTAGAAGTGTATTCATTGACAAATACGTAAGCCAAGTCCAAGTCACACGAATCGAGTCAATAGGAAGCGGACTTTACTTTAACGAATACATTAGCAGTTACATAAACACGGGTTAGTAACCTAACAGTTAATGGAACGGATAATTGTCTGAATAAGCCCCTCAAGAAGCCCTTTATTGGCGTTTAATAAGAACAATATGAAACTTAATCGACAGCTTGACTATCAATTACTATTTTCATTACGTGTGTGAGAAACTATAAACGTTCATATTTTACGATCAATTATCGCTGGCAGACGCCGTGCTTACTTCATGGACTTCGGCCAATACATTTCATTGCCATCGAATTAAAAGTTTTAAAACCATACTCCAACGTCATCGTCTGCTAATTTAAGCGATAATACAACCGGGAACGATAAGGCAAATCTATTTATAGTTTAAGTGTGATGCGGTCAGGGCGGCAGTTCATCGGGGTCGGACTATCAATGGGTCCATTGGGCACAGGCAAATCCGACTTGGCCTCGCGTGCTACCGCCCAAACTCGTTGATTGAATTTGGTTATTACATAATAGCAAGGAGTCACGCTCACGCATTGGATAAATGAAATCATCACAAGCTAGACACGTGATTGAACTACATCCAAACAGCGTAGCGAAGTTTTTAGATTTTAGATCATAACGTCGAATCTGACTATCTTTACAGAATTTGAACGTTATATGAATGCAGTTTGTTTCTTTGAAAATGTCTCGACTTGGGAACCAATTGCGATTATCCGAGGCTGAGGCGGAACTGTCATCCGCTTTCGGAAAAACATGAAGTGACGTCTTGTATATACGTGTTTTCGAGAATTCGCTTCATGATGATCCACTGAATGCTGCATTTGCACAAAAATGTGTAATAATATACCGACACTTTAAAATTCAAAAATTTAGACACATGCAAATTATGAAGTCACAGTTATTAAAATAGTACAATCAGATGAAATGAAATTCAACCAACAAGACAAAAACAAAACAATTGACGTTTAAAAGATATAACGACAACACAACGCTTCAATAGAGTCAATAAAATAAAGTAATGTCAATTAACGGTAACTGTATATTGATTTTGATTGGTTCAAAGAGTCCACCCGGAGCTTGTTTAGTTGTTATTACTTAGTAACACTCCTACTGCTGATATATTTAATTCACATTTTTTTTAATCGATTTAATCTGGCATATGAGTAAATTCACTACAGAATTTTGAAGAAGCAAAGTACATTTTCAAGAGCATATACAAAACTCACTAAGAAATGGTCGAAGACAATTTCGATTTCAAGCAGGATTTGATTCACAGTCTAAACTTACATGATTCGATGGTATACGAAGTTTGCATTATGCATGCAGTTTCGTTTCTGCGATTCTTTGCATCGGTTTTTTTTATTATTTACGTCCGATAGCGTTTCAATTGACGATGAACTACAAAACAGCCACAATTCTCGAAAGGAATGACGTCAATAAGTCAAACAATAGTGAATTGATTCGACCCGGCGCCCGATCTATTGTTCTGGACACTGGGTGATTGGAGAAAGGCAATACATACATACAATGATTTCTTAGAGCGTACAAATAATGAAAGAATATGAATGTTCAGTAATAGTTATCGATTATAAAAAAGTGAATCACAAAAATAGGAAATTTAGTTCCAACTTAAAATAGCTGTATAGGCAGAGGGGATCTTGAAACGCTCGCGGACGTTGAGCGAGACATAATAGAAATAACAATAGAATTACCTCCACAAACGGCCGGTGTACGTGAAGGTGTTAATATTAACTAATTTCTGAATACGTTTTTTTCAAAAGAATGGAGTTGAAACCTATAGACTTAAAGTACTTACAGAGGTATGGACTGAGATGAAATGAACTGAAACTATATGATTTTTGAGCACGGTAGCCTAAAAGTCTAGCTAAACTACTTTTGAATCGAGACTCTCAAGTCTATTTAATGCGACGTCATTACTGACCGATTCGATTCTGGTTATCGATTATGTCTTCAAGGCAAGTTAAGGATCCAGGTTATCCAAGTGTAAACAAATGAGTGGTCCAAGCAGGGATCGGAACCGGTATCGAATTACCGTTTTATTTCGTTGAAATACCGTTATTTTACTCCGTTCGTGCTACAACCGGTATTTTGATGGAACGGAACGGAATATTTCGGTGATCGCTAAGTGATGAAGAACGAAATGATAACGTTCCTGATGAGAATAAAAACCGGTATTCTCGACGAGCCGAGCTCGCCGAGGGGCTCGCAGGGGTGGTGACGATGTGCGCCGGCATTTACAAGGTCAAATTCCGTGTTTTGTAGCGCGTCGCATAGCGCGATGTATTTATTTTCAATTTTTGTCGGGAAAGTTTAAATTCTGAGTGTTGAAGCGCGCACGCTCTTTATTATAATATTGTTTGTTTTGTGATATTAAGTTTTTAAAGATGATACATAGTAATTTTTTAACTAGATTAATTATTTGCAGGTATTTCTATACTACCGAGTGACAAACAAGCATTCTGTCTACCTGACAGAACAAACTGAATGCAAAATTAAATAATACAAATAACGTTCTTCTTTTTGCAATATTTTTATTGTATTTTAGGTATTTTAATTTAGGTAGTTTAATTTAGTTTTTAGGTTTATTTAGTTTTAGGAAATTTAAATTTTATCTTCTATGTATTTGTTAGTTTACTGTACTTTCTTTCAATAAAGAAGTCACTGTCAAAAAAAAAAACGTTCAATCAAACTGATTGATTGAGTCAGGCGTTACTTATATTATTACCGCGTTATTGATATTTTTGTTTAATTAACGTTCAAACTCTTCAAAGCAAAAGTCAGTCTAGGGACAAAGATGTAGTGTCTGATGCACTGGTATACCTACCTAATACATACTTATATTTAATTTGGATAAATTTAATGATTAGAGGCAAGTACATTTATTTCGTCTTGACGAGTACTCTGAACCGAAATAATATCCAGGTTCTGATGATGGAGCCGGAATGTGGCCATGGGAACTCCGTAATAAAACGTCGGAACCCCATCGTGTTTGAGCTCATTTATTTTGTCTTGACAAGTACTCTGAACCAGAATGATATCCAGGGTCTGTTGATGGAGCCGGAAGGTGGGCATGGGAACTCCGTAATAAAACGTCGGAACCCCATCGTGTTTGGGCTCATTTGTTTTGTCTTGACGAGTACTCTGAATCGAAATGATATCTAGGGTCTGATGATGGAGCCGGAATGTGGCCATGGGAACTCCGTAATAAAACGACGGAACCCCATCGTGTTTGAGCTCATTTATTTTGTCTTGACGAGTACTCGGAACCAGAATGATATCCAGGGTCTGATGATGGAGCCGGAAGGTGGGCATGGGAACTCCGTAATAAAACGTCGGAACCCCATCGTGTTTGGGCTCATTTGTTTTGTCTTGACGAGTACTCTGAACCGAAATGATATCCAGGGTCTGATGATGGAGCCGGAAGGTGGGCATGGGAACTCCGTAATAAAGCGTCGGAACCCCATCGTGTTTGGGCTCATTTGTTTTGTCTTGACGAATACTCTGAACCGAAATGATATCCAGGGTCTGATGATGGAGCCGGAAGGTGGGCATGGGAACTCCGTAATAAAGCGTCGGAACCCCATCGTGTTTGGGCTCATTTGTTTTGTCTTGACGAATACTTTGAACCGAAATGATATCCAGGGTCTGATGATGGAGCCGGAAGGTGGGCATGGGAACTCCGTAATAAAGCGTCGGAACCCCATCGTGTTTGGGCTCATTTGTTTTGTCTTGACGAATACTCTGAACCGAAATGATATCCAGGGTCTGATGATGGAGCCGGAAGGTGGGCATGGGAACTCCGTAATAAAGCGTCGGAACCCCATCGTGTTTGGGCTCATTTGTTTTGTCTTGACGAATACTTTGAACCGAAATGATATCCAGGGTCTGATGATGGAGCCGGAAGGTGGGCATGGGATCTCCGTAATTAAACGTCGGAACCCCATCGTGTTTGGGCTCCTTTGTTTTGTCTTGACGAGTACTCTAAAGTGAGATGATATCCAGGGTCTGATGATGGAGCCCAAACACGATGGGGTTCCGACATTTTATTACGGAGTTCCCATGGCCACCTTCCGGCTCCATCATCAGACCCTGGATATCATTTCGGTTCAGAGTATTCGTCAAGACAAAACAAATGAGCCCAAACACGATGGGGTTCCGACGTTTTATTACGGAGTTCCCTTGCCCACCTTCCGGCTCCATCATCAGACCCTGGATATCATTTCGATTCAGAGTACTCGTCAAGACAAAACAAATGAGCCCAAACACGACGGGGTTCTGACGTTTTATTACGGAGTTCCCATGCCCACCTTCCGGCTCCATCATCAGACCCTGGATATCATTTCGGTTTAGAGTACTCGTCAAGACAAAACAAATGAGCCCAGACACGATGGGGTTCCGACGTTTTATTACGGAATTCCCATGCCGACCTTCCGGCTCCATCATCAGACCCTGGATATTATTTCGGTACAGAGTACTCGTCAAGACGAAACAAATGTACCTGCCTCTAATCATTAAATTTATCCAAATTAAATATAAGTATGTATTAGGTATAACAGTGCATCAGACACTACATCTTAGTCCCAGACTGACCACCCATGTGTAATCTTTTGCTTTGAACAGTTTGAACGTTAATTTGTTCTATCAGGTCGACAGAATGCTTGTTTTTCACTCGGTAATATAAATTAAAATTATACCTACAAATAATTAAATACACTCACGAACAATGAATTCTGGTCATTTCCTATTATAATTGTCCTTAGAAAATGACCCGAATTAATTGACCGTGAGTGTAATTAATCTCGTTATATGTATACCATATACCAAATACATCGCGCTAGACACTTGCTAACTAAATTATCTACGAAAAATGGTTAATTGTCCGAAACTACTTTTATAATCCGAATGAATCCGTAACAAAACAACACAACAACCTAAGCAACGCACAAAAGCAAAAAATACAAAATCATTGTGCACAGCATACCGAAAAACAAAATATCCCGCAGGCAAACTCAAGGTAAAATTAGAAATAGCAACTCGTTCTATCTTGTTACGCAACGAGAAAAACGTTTAATTTCGTTCCACAGAAACGGAACTTAGTAAAAAACGGTATCGCAAAAGAACGGTTCTTTAACCGGTGATCACAAACAAAAACCAGAACCTTTCCGTTCTCGTGTCAATGAACAAAACCGGTATTCTACTCGGAACGGTTTCCGATCCCTGGGTCCAAGAACAGACCTGTTTAATTTAATGATGTAACCGAGTTGCTTTATCTTTATGCCGGTAAAGTTCCAGCAATGTTACTCCGATGTTACGTTTGTCGAGACTAGGGAATGCAAACCGGTTAACCGGTTAACCGAAAAACCGGTTAACCGCCTGTATTTGGCAACGGTTAATAACCGGTTATCGAGCCCAGAAACCGGTTTTTAACCGAAATGTAGAAAACTATAGTAAATTGACTAAAATTCTGTAATTTTACCTTATCCCTTTCCGATTACTCATTTGTTTTACTCTGCGAAATCATGAACCTTTAAAAATCAATCACATTGGTACTTTTATACTTTTACTATGTTCCTTCAAGTTTTTCAGCAGATTGAAGCTATTTGAACATTACACACTAATAAAAGTACTTTTATTAATTAACAAACTCTCATCATCTTTCTTTCTTTATGTTTTTTCTTCTTGCCTGTAGTTTTTTTTATTAATGAGTTTTCTATAGTCAACAGTCAAGTCAGCCTGATTCAATCAATTATAGTTACCTAACAGTGTACATCTTCTCCTTGTGTCCCTTTTAGGTCTTAACCTTAACGTCTGATTCGTAACGGATTCGCCAATTTTTTTTTATATTTCCCAACGTACTTTATTTATAAACACCACCATAGGAAACACCAGAGTCACAAAAGTTATATATGTACAAAAGACAATTTTTTTCAACAAATTTTCAGATAATCGTAATAATCAACTAAAGCTAACGCCGAAAATCACTGCCAAATTGATGTCAAAAACTTGATACTTTGTGGCGAAACCTGCGTAAAACTGATTCCCAACGCAACGTTTTTCTTAACCAATATTACTTATACCATTGCTGAAAAAAAAATTCTTCACTTTCTCTATACAATGATGAGAATGTAGAAGTGTCTGCATATATCTGGTATAGCAGGTACTTTAGCGAGGTGATGTTCGCAACTGAGTAAAGCCATATTACGTCAATAATACCTTACCTACCACTAATATTATTGATGCGCAAGTGTGTGAAAATGTTTAAGGTTTAGATGTTTCTTACTTAATAACGCAGTATCAACTGAATGGATTGAGCTGAAATTTGGCATGCAAGTAGACTAAGTCCTGGTTAAGGATACTTTATATCCTTGTAAGGATTTTCCTTGATATAATAACGGGAATAGCGCAGGTGAAGCTGCGGGTAAAAGCTAACAAAAAATGGCTCACAGTTTTAGTTAAATAACACGCTTTTCCAGTATTATTTTGACCGTAGTTGGGGTTGAACCACGATGATAAAGAGCGAGAGAAAATTGAGCTTAAAGACTTGATCCAACGAAGTCTAACATTATGACATATTGAACGGTATTGGGTTCCGTGGCCAAGGGAGTCGCCATCTATGAGAACACGTGTTACACATGTACTCACCTCGATGCAAATACTTTACTGCTTTGACGATCGACCGAAAATAGATACCGACGACCGATAAAATAGGTTAAAAAAAAACCTATTAAACGAGAAAAATGTTAGTAAAAGTCAAGTCTGGACCATAGGTGAGCGCCATTTAATTTTTCTATGTACTTTGATTTCTTGGATTTTATATAACACAAAAATGTGGCGTAAATTGTAATTTACCCGCATTAAAAAACTAATTAAAGAAACATCTTTTTCATTTCATATAGTAAATCTAGGTAGTGAATCCGTTGCAAAAACAGGCCTTAGCTTTAAAATAAAAGCGTTTGGCCAAATTATTACAATTTACTGTCAGTAATGTTTCCATTATTATTGTTTGTTTTTTAAGTTGATTTTGTTTAATAATCGACTAAGCAATATTTTAAAGTAGTTTTTTTTATCATACACTCACAAAAACGACAAAAATGGACGAAAATAAATTAACCGGTTTTTAACCGGTTAACCGGTTATTTCGGGATCACTTCGGTTAATAACCGGTTATAAAATTTGGCCGGTTATTGCATTCCCTAGTCGAGACGGTTAAGTAATTTCTGAAAAGCCTCACATTCATGATTGTGAACATGAATTTAAGGTGTTACGTGGTTGCCAAATAGCGTGAAAGTGAACGCCCGCCGACCTTGCGGAGTTGCGATGTTCGCTACACTTTCTGTGCGAAATTTCACATGCCGGGCCTCTTAAATCTACATTAATTATACATTTTAATCAACCCGATTTAATTCTCTGATATTACATCATTCGAATCTCTTCAATGTAGCTTTAATGAAAATAGCGTGTTCTATAACCGCAAAATTAACTTGTAAACTCAGTCTTATGTAATCGTCATTAACATCTAATATTTCTGTGCGATTATAACAATACCATTGTTCAGGTACATTATTATTCAGAATCCTTACAAAATGTTCAACCAAGTTAGACACTTTGGACTGGCTACTGCTATTATAACATTAGGCAAACCTTGACCCACTGAATATTTACTCTACTCCGTTACACGCCAGCATTACAAAGTTGAAGCAATGGTTTAACGGCGCAATAACTCCAATTACATATGTATCACTTAGCATAACAATTATACTAATAAGCGATGTAAAACTTCTGATCGTAACATAGATAGGGCAACAAGTGGATCCTCAGCCCTCAGAATAAATAATACAAGGCCTTAGGGCGAGAGGAAATAAAACGAAGATGAAAACCACTTCCTCGTTTTACGGTCCAATCCCGGGTACGGGTGTTTCATAAGATAAAATTACTCCTGTAGTTATTACGACGGAGAAAGTTATATTGACTTTTGCTATAGCATTTCTAAAGGAGTTTATTACAGGAGGCGAGTATTATCTAAGCGTCAACATTTGCAGAGGAACACGTGCCATGTGATTAGGTCCACATTGATCGACACATAAGCCGGTATCGATATCTCTGGAAGCTAGTACACCGTCATAATCTAATAAAGCTGAAGCCTATTCAACCAATTTGCACTACCCTGATTCTGTTACTGCTACGGCTTCTTTAGCATGGCATTCGCTATTTTCGCGCAAGCATTAACTCGGATGCGCTGTGAAAGTGTCTTTAGCAAATTATTGTAAAGTCAGGAACGGCTGCAAACAATACGGCAGTGTTGTGACCTCAACAACCTCAATTGGTAAACGCCAGAACAGGTTTTGTTTGTAATCTTTTTGAACGGCTTTATTCTTCGCAAAAATAACGCTCATTTAACTTGGAATATTAAAGCTAAGTGGAGATTTCACTAATGTTCTCTTTTTCGGACGCCGTATTTGCAAATGTTTCGCTTTGGTGTTTCATAAATCATGAAAATATAAACTGGGCGATGTTAATACTTTAGTGTTTTAGTTTCAAACATTATTTCTCGTGAAAATTTAATTTACGAGAAACATGATTGATGGTCGTGTAAACAATTCACATTTGGAAAGTTTGTAACGACGAAGTAATCAAAGTTTACAACAGTAAACGATGACGAAACGATTTCTTACATTCGAAAACAAGCAGTTCTTAATGCTTTTATAATAAACAAAGAGATGTTCTTTCTAAGACTTCATTGAAATTCTAAAACTGATAAGAACTGACAAAAACAAAGCTAAAGTCCAAACATTATACTCACAACACAATATGAAATGTCCAAGGCACGGGTCTATATTAAAACGCATACAGTAAAACGTCCTATTTTGACAATGCATACCGTTGTTACGCATAATTGTATATTCGTATAATATTAAAATGTATATTTTAAAACGCATATTTTAATTTGCATACTATTAAAACGTCTAACAATTATTTGGTATAACATTAGTGTTCATAAATACTAAAAAGTATAATTTTAATATGTCTAATCAGACATTTTAATTTTAGATGCTTAATCGAATAATTGGTATCGCAGAGGTTGTACAAGTATGTTTACAGTGACATATCCATACTTGATTTGAAAACTAACTGTCGCTTCCAGTTTAATTACGTAAAGTACTTTCTCTCGAATTTATTTATTAAAATACCTACACTATTATAGTTAGGGATGTAACGATACATAGTTTTGCCGATACCGATACCGATATCTTAGCTAAAATATAAAGTTTTCTATGTTTCAATCCAGGACTTGGTATACTTACATGCCAAAAATAAAATAGTTGATGCGAAGGGTACAAAAGCGAGAGCTAATTGCCAAAAGTAAATAATCGCAGGGGCAAATATAAACCTACATATACATGCATAAAAACAAATGAATAAATAGGGGGAAAATATTAATCACAAAATCTTAAAAAAACATCGTAAAAATGGGAACATATTTTATTGTAGGTATTATTATAAACAATAGTACTAGTTGATAAATCCCAAAAAGTAGGGATTCTGTAGACAAAAAGGACCAATTAAGTTATTTTTTTCCAAGTAACGCCCCACGTATACCGAACGCATAAAAGTATGCGTTCGTTATGCTTAATAACATTATGCGGATTTCAGGTATGCCAATTCAATCGGTATGTAAATTAACTAGTATGCGTTTTTATGATTATGCCATCTAATCGGTATGCTTAATCATCGTATGCCTAAACTGTTATGCATTTTAATATTAGGCTTATTAAGTTATGCCTAATAAGGGACACCCCCAAGGCACGCATATTCTTTTTTAGTAGCAAATAGGAAAAAAGACTCGGTTTCGGTTAAAACTAGACTTTTTTCCATACTAAAAATAACCGATTGCAATCCCTAGTTGCAAATTGTACGTAATATCATTAACATTCCTACGAATTTACGTCCAATCCAATCACAACAGAGTATACACGTGGTGGCTTATCCGACATATTTAGTTCAAGCGTGTCGGTCAGCCATCGACCTGAATGTACGGAAATCACCAACCCTGAGGCCCGGTGACCCGGCTATGCATATGTAACTAGATGACATGACAACGTACAATGATACTTAATAATTCAGCGAAAGTCGATGGTGTCGATTCCAATTACGAGGGCAATCGATCCCTTCGGGATGAGGGTAATGTGAGAATGATCCTAGCAACAGATCATTCTAACTCTACTAAATATTATAAATGTGAAAGTTTGTGATTTTGACTATGATGATTGTAACAATTGGATGGATTGAGATGAAATTTTCATACAAATAGTTAGACCAAGTCCTGGATTGAAACATAAGATAACTTTTTTATCCGGGTGGGGGGGGAGTTCTCTTGGGATGATAACGGGAATAATGCAAGCGAAATTAGCACATAAAAGGTTTATTCAAGTAATGTCATCGAAATTTAAGAGAAAACTTTAAGATAATTTCGCTACGCAGTTTCAGTCCTTATTTCATTTCAGAATTAAGTTGCGTGTAAATTAAAATCGTTTTGTACTTCAAAGGACAAGAAATTCTTACAGCCGTTCAAATTTCAATTACCAGCCATGTCTCTAAAAGTCGAATATGTATAGTTAAGGCATATTCAACACATTCCGCTAAATTGTCAGTCAGTCAGTATCTCCCATAAGTATTTCACTTTGGCTATAATAAATAAACGATCATTGTAAAGTCTGTAACAAGCAAACTTTTATTATAGTCAGTAATAAAACGAATCTATGCGCAAATCGAACACGTGAAAGTCAAATAGCGACGATGACGATAATGGTACATAAAATTTTATTTATTTACGAAAAAAATCTTGCAAAGTTCGCAAGGTGTGCTTGTATGCACAGCTGCCGAGATGCAAGCGCGGATTGGTCGGAGGATCATCGGAACCATCTGTCGATCGCATGGGGAGATAACGCGAAATTTACTCGCCAAATTATAAGCGTATCGGGAAGGATGTTTATATTTTAAATAGAAGCTTATCGTTGGCATGATTCATGGCAACGAATTGCTCATGCTGCTTCATGCCGCATCAAGCCTATAGAATGCAATTCCAGCCTGCCAACTTCACTAATTATAGGGACATCGCTACTCTTCTGCTAATTATTTATCATTATCAAATCTCAAGCTGTGCCACAAAATAAGTAGTAGTACTACGTACAGAAGCTTATCTTTCTAACAAAACTGTCATTCGGGTCCTACCACCGGACGGAACGCACCGCATCCGACCGTCTCACTCTATCGTGTAACGCATACTAACGCGTGCTGTCTGGTCGCTGGCTAAAGGCCACTACAGGCCTTGAGGCCACGCGACGCAATCGCGGAGTGATTTGCTCCTTTCTATCCTGACTCCTGACATACTCGTAATCTCTATAGGGCTGACCAAGTTTTCTAAGTCAGGCTTGTTTACACAGCTCTCTCGCACTTCTTGGTTATTGTCCCACATGACGGTAGGCTCAGCTTTCCGAACTTGTTTCCTCCACTTTGCTCGGTCCTCGACATCACCTCGTCGTTTACAAAACTCCAATGTCCCATTTTACCAACATTGACTTTCGATTTCAGGCAAAACACTCGCCTATAATGATCTCTTTAATGCCCTGTCCTCATTAATTGAAATGAAGAAATCTATTAGCTATTTAAGTATTTTATGATGTCGTTGAAAGTTATAAACCCTGCTGTCTAAGCCATGTCATCATCTTAAACAAGTTTTTACGAAATTAGACCAACTTGAAAATTAATGGTTCCAAAACTAAACCAAAGTCGATCAGGAGTCCTCTCAAATTAACAAGATCAATTCAAGCAACCTTGGTAACACGGGTTATTTCAAAATTCTGCGCAACACAAATTCAATTACCAACTTCTGTCAAGTGAGACTATCTGCGTTAGCTTTTTAAACGCGCTCAAGGAGGCTCGATCCGTCTTAATCTGAAATTGCTGGATGAAACGAAACATCCCCAAAGAGTTCTGAAATCCTCAAGTTATCCAACGTTACAATTTCTTTTATAAATCTTGATACTTTTCATTATTTGTTAAACATTATTCTAATCAGAACAGAAAGTCTTCCAAATGCACGAATGGTACAAGACTGAATTGCCATGGCTACACACTTTTTTGTTTTACAATTCTTGTATTGTTCCTGAAATAGGGCCCTAAACTTAGTCTACGTGTACGCTAGATCAGGTCAAGGTAGGTACTAAGAACCGATAAATTAGTTGATAATAACTAGGTATTTTTTTCATTTAGCACTGGCTACAGAATCAAAAACTGACTTTGGAAACAGTCAGCCATTCAACCCATGCTATTTCCTTTTGGAACTCTCACTTTATGTTAAGCCTGTAATGTATGACCCTTTTACACTTATCCCATCTAGGCCTATCGTCCCTATATAGGGCGGTTCTTTTAATAGACGTTAGGTTGTACCTAATACCCACATTTAGGGTCGTTCAATAAGGCCTAATACCCGACCTAATACCCTTTCCCAAAACCTATTCTAACCCAGTTTTCCATACAAGTAAACAACTTGACATAATCTTTTTTCTGCTTAACCGACTGTCACAAAGTAGCTATCGGAAATTGAGTTGCTAAAGATTTTACAGGATGTAAAAATTAGCATATCTGGCACGCTCGACAAGATATTATGCATCTAATCCCCGCTTGAATAACCATCAACAATTCAGACCGGCGACAATGAAATCGATATTTTACGCAACGATAAAGAAACAATGCCTCTTTGCCTCGTGCAAGTGATAAGAGAAAAGTTGTTGGCGTTATTGAAAGTACTGCGAAATCATGTAATTAAATAACATTATTAATATCGACAAAGCTTAACGGTAATCAAAAATACACGCATACAATATAACAGGATCACCAAATGGCGGACGGCGGTCAGGATCCGGACCGTCAACCTACTTTGTGCGGTCCTTAAGTACTACTACTTTACTAAGAAACAGACCGCGATGGTCATTTTATTTTAAAAACCGCACCCCTGAAGAAACTTTTTGGTGACCCCTGCAATATACGCTTTAGACACATTAGTAAAAAAGGAGAAAAATACAACTTTATTTAATTCAGTGCCAAGACCCCGACTATCGGGTTCATTATGTATGAAAATTTGGGAGCTTGGCACTGAATGTGTTAAAAAACTATCGTGAGACTCAATCATATTGAATTACAAATACATCAAGCTATAAATAATCAAAAATATTAATATTTTGTTTCAATCATTATAGAAAATATAACACAGATAAATAAAAGCTTGGTTTCCATAGCCATAGACTTAACATAGGTACAAATGACAAGAACTATAATATCAACTGTAGTTTTATTACATAGACATAGGTGTTGAGGCCGACACAGGAATACAGGCAGACGATACATGGATGCCGGGTAAATTGGGTTATTTGTCCACTAAACCGTCGAGTGAGTGAGGACACGACAAATTGGATTACCTACGTCGATCGCCCAGGGAACAATTGGCAGACTATGTAGGTTAGGCATCATTTATCACACGAAACTAGTGCTAATTACGCTAAAACTTTACGCATTAGCAAAATTAACTAAAACTTTTCTAAGAACACGCTTCGCAGAATAACATAAGCAAGTTAATTAACTCCTTCGTTTTTTGTGAGGCTACAGCGGCTGCACTGTCTGCAAAATACTCAAACGAATTTGTTTTTTACTTGAATATTGGCGTACATATTTTTCCACAACAAGACAGAAAGACTTTGGAAGTCTAGACAAGAAGCTTTTAAGGACGCTTTAAAAACATTAATTTTATTTTAGAAAAACCGTGACAAAAACAATTGTCTGCCATTAAAAAAAGCTTCTTGGAAATGCTGGATGAATAAGTTGTATTCAAATGTTATAAAATTCAACATACGAATTAGTGTTTCGTAATCATCAAAATTGGTTGTCCCTTCGCATAAAGTAATTTCCACGTTTACAAACCCTACTTCCTTCCAATGCACGTAATGAAGGGCAATTATACAGACTTCCTTCGGACACAATAGAATGTAAAAAGCAGGCAGCATGACGGCACAACGATTACATGATGCTCAGGGATACGACAATCGTACCCGGAACTCGAACGACGTCAGACCCTTTCTATAATAAATGAGTCCTTTGACGTAGACGACTAACCTACCCCCGATATCCGAAGTCATTTTGAAACAAAGCAAGTTAAAACAATAGTTTATATAGTTCGTTAATTCGACCTTTGTGCGAAAGCAAAACAAGAGTAGCTTTCTGTACAAAGGATCCTTTGGGAACATCACAATCATTAGTTTCCGAGTAGTACTAATGGCTTTCCGTTAATACATTAAACATAGTAATATAGAAAATGAGTTCTTAAAAGAATAGCTTAATGGTATTAAGAAAGTAAACAAAGGCTTATCTATCAATAATGATTACCCATTTTCGGTTAGGTCCTCGGAGGCTAGAACGTCGCTCGGAAATGGGCCGACCCTAATGTTATTACAGCAGCGACGCCCTTGCCCAAACGTAAAGGAATGTCCATAAAAAAGCCCTCAGTTTGTCGACAGAGAATAACCAAACATAAGAAGCGTTTTAATGCAGAATGATACGAAGTTTTAATTCTAAAGACAAATAGAACTGTCGGAGAGTGATGGCTGCAATTAACAAGCTATAGAACAATTTATAAAGAGTCAAGGTTCTGAAGACAAATAAAGCTGACCAAGCAGAACTGTTGACTGATGACAGCAATTAAGCGTCGCTTAAACGGTAGAAATCTCGCGAAAACCCCAGTCAGTGACTGGCAGGGCAGCAATCCATACAATAGGAGGAACCGCGACAATCAACGTTTCCGCCAGGCGTTGATTGCTGAATTCTGCACTGTAATTTAATGGATATTGCGATACAATCTATCCCTTGCGGTGTTCTATCAGTCTTATGTGAGTAAATTATCGAGATCTGATAAATGCTTGAAAACTCGTGAGCACTGAGCACCTTTTCAAAAATAAATAGGTACAGTCAGCGTCAAATGGTATGTAGCACCCAAAGCGCCATATATATCGTGACACGATTTTACTACTATAGGCACAAAGACGTGTTACGATATATATGGCGATTATTGCAACAAGGATATCTATGCATTCAGTCAGATACGAATGATGCTTGTTATACAAAAGCTAGCTGACGCAGACATGAGATCATACAAATAAAACCAGCGTATGATCAAAACACTAAAAGCGTATGCCCGTCTGTTTTGACGTTTAAGGTCATTGAGGTTACTCTGCGAAACAGCACAAATAGGTACTCTTACTTTGCGTGACTTGAGTATGGGTTCATTCAGGCGTGAAACTAATTAAAACTGAACTAATTCTCCATTACTGTACACTGATGCATCAAGCGTGGGTATCGGTGCGAAAATACAATAAGATTATTGTTCACCGGCAGGACACACAAAAATAGCATGACAAACAACGCATAGAAATACAGGTAGAGCGGATCACAACGAGTATTTTGCATTGAAAAATCCCGATCGAGGTCGCCCACATTACCCGTTGTGCGAGATCAGTGCAGAAATCAATTCGTTCTATTGTTAACCTTGCCATTTGAGCGATGCAGTGGTTTATCGTGTGTTGCCCTTGTTATTTCGGCCCGCGGTTTCCAGACCACTAACGCAAGCGGTTTATCTACGCCCTCCGCCGTCCCCAAATGAATCCAATTCACGCCCGACCATGTGTCTAAATTCTTTACGACTACAATTTATAGTATCCATAAAACACGAGTGAAACTTGCCTATTTTTAACGTACAATGGTTTTGTGTCTCACCGCGAGAGCAGTGCCACTAAGTTTCACAAAATACTGCTATAATTACAATAATAATTCACCCACGGCGCGATCTAATTATTCTTAAAATATCTTTGCCGAGATCGCCATTACTTGAGAGTAAGTAGCGAGTCGTTCTTGTTTTAAACTGTCATTCTTGTGAAGAAAGGTTTTGGATGTGTGCTCATTACCCGACTACGGCGAAGCAAAAAGGAGGGTTATGATTTTAGCACCGTATGTATATATGTATGTATGTATGTTTGTATGTTTTTTTAGTTTTGTTTCTAGCCAAAATAGCGATTTTATGGTTTGAGAGACATTTCAAGCGAAAACTATATGCATGCCTGGCATTCTACCAAAAGTGAAAGAGAATTGTTGACTTTGTACCGTTTCACGAAATGCTTGGGGTGTAGGCTGAATGAAATAAGGTATGTCAGCAATTTGGGGCAGGCGTAGCCGCTAGCATTCCGACCTTGCTGCAAGCAAGGCGAGCTAAACCCGCGGATTGCCACTTCCGAACGCAACACAAGGTCGCTTATATTACATGTGTCCAGGTAATTTGAAACTATTTCGATATTTATCGACAGTATACATTATCAAACGCGATATTAAATAACACTAGAACTCAATACGGAGAAAAATTATTACAAATACGGCTGCAAGCTTACGTAATCTTCTTTACCAAACAAGTCATATAAAGTTGTAAACCAAGTCTCGAAACAACTAGTTGAACATTAGCGTTCCTTCGCTCTACAATAAAATTATATTTCCTCAACTTATCTTCAAAGATAAATCCAAGAGAAAACGCTAACAAAGCAAAGTTAAGTCCGCCATAATTGTTCCGCGGACGTAGAGAAAGGCCCAAATTAAAAGGAAGCGCCGCAAAATTTTCACAATAGCTGTGAGAAAAGTGTACTACAAAGTATTACGTCATCAGTCGTCGAAGCTGTGAAGTGTCGCATCAAATGGAGATTTGAGGTGTACTTTGATACTCGGGACAGGGGTTCGTCTGGCGCCCGTGGTCACCGACTGTTGTTACGCGCCTCTCTGGCTAGGGGTCACTGATTGATGGTTTCCGTCCATTGTGTGCCCCTCTTATACTACCCAGAGGGCCCAGGCAACGTAATATCTCAGCCAGTTTATATTTAATCTCAACAAATTGTTACTGACATCCGTCGTGAATCAGAGGATTATAGGGTATTTTAATACCATAAATAGATTGCTTTTTATAGGCGTGGCGTAAATAGACGTATAGAGTATTGTCTAAAGTTGACTACCAACTTGGTTGGTTGTATGTATAATTGAATCGATAGTGGACATCGAATTGGTGCTACGACCTTTAGGAATGGTGTCAGATTTGTGATGGGGTGGGACTGCGTGGGCCACGAAACAGGGAGTGGTAGGATGGATTGTATAACGTCCTCATTTTCTGTGTCACTACTCACTATACATTCGACACGGAAGTACTAGTCTGCCGTTGTAACCAACAAAATCTTCATATTTAAAGAATACTTTCAACGTGTTCGGAATATTTAATGATTCTCGCTCTTATTGGATTTTCACGACGAAAAATTTCTTCTTCGACACTTGTAAATCTTCACGTTTCTAAGAACATTGATCAATACTGTCGTGGAGTTTTTCTTTTGGGCCTCGGAATATCATGCGGAATGAAACACCAGTCGCAGAGCAGGAGCACATAACACACCATCATCATCATTTTAACCCGGAGACGTCCACTGCTAAACATAGGTCTCCCCCAAAGACCTCCACAATAGACGGTCACACGTTTTTTGACTCCATCAGCTTAACCAGGTCATCAGACCATCTTGTTTTTCCACCTTGTTTTTTTGGGTTTGTGATCTCCACTCCATTCGACAATCTTTATGCCCCATCGGCCGTCGGTGCTTCAAGCTATTTGCCAAGCCCGTTGCCACTTCAACTTAGAAATTCTGGCAGCTATGTCGGTCACCTTAACAGCAGATGACTCAACTAGCGAAATAACATTGTTTACGTAACATGTCATTAATACGATTAAAAGGGTATCAATGAAACTTGATTGACATTAAAATGATATTACACGACCTTTATAATCCGAATCGGGGAACTCCGACGAACATTATTTTAACACTTTTCCTCGTCTTTTTAGTCGCACCATTTTATCTGTGTTATTTTCCTGTGCAAGATTCTCATTTTACGTCATTTGTGGTTTTTATATCAATTACATGACGCACGTCTGTCACAGACAGACTACGTATTTGCCGACAGTAGTCACATAAAATAGGCTATACGACCTTTATTCGGCTTGGTGGGCGCGTGTGCGACCTCGATACAAATCCGTGGGAAGTCACATTATGGGCTCGTCTCTTGAGTCTCGCTTGTCTTACAAAGCGACCTCTCCGCATAATGGGCCCGTTATGTCCTGAGACTGCTAATATGCCATCCGTTATGATATCATTTGTCATTTTCATTTAAAACTCCTCAATCCTTTTGACAGTGTCACAATGATTTATACTTTGAAACTTAATACATACCATATCAAGTACATATAAGGTAAACGTCCTAGTGCTTGACATGCTAATAAGTAATAATATTTGACATGTTGCTATCAATCACCCAGCGTTGCCAGATGTCCCGATTTAGGCGGGACGTGCCGATTTTTAAATCAAAACTACATATATGTCCCGCGCGGGACAGGCTCAGTCCCGCTTTTTAGAAATAACTCGACCGTGCGTGCAACGCGGCAACGTGCTGAGGAAGGTGGCATATTTTTATTAAAATACATTTTCTATGGCTAATTTAAAACTCAAATGAAAAGATACATATTTAAAAACTTTATTATATACGTTTTTTTACAATGTCCCGCTTTCGACAACAGAATCCCGAATTTTTAAACGCAAAGTTTCAACATCCCGACTTAGCAAAAAAAATCTGGCAACGCTGCTGTCACCCCTATCGCTATTGACTTAACACGTTCCCTGTCCCGGTGCCCCTGATGTGGGGTCATGAAGGTTTTTTTCAGGAGACCGTGCTTCCACTATTGGGCCACTTCCCCATACTGATTGCACAGTTGGGACTTGCGACATTGTCCGATAGTTTAGTATGGGGACAGTGAACGTGTTAACATTCAAGATGGGAGCTAATGGGACAGAGTCAAACAGTCGGACGTCTACCTTATATTTTTCTAAGATAATTTATAAAGAAATTTTAATATCTAGAGGTGTTTCAAATTCATTTATTTCAGCAAGTAGACCTCAAGGGCTCTTTTATATGTCTGATTCCAGTTTTTATTTGACGCTCCGGGAAATTACCTCAAGGTGAGAAGAAGCGCCGGAAAAACTTACCAGTTTCTGTTTTCAAAAACATTAAGCATTACAATAATTCTGATAATATTACATAAAACTTCATTAATAATATTGAACAAACAAAATTGATATACATTACAATAAACATAAGACTACATTTTTATGTAAAGTAGTTTTATGTAATGTTTGACACGTCTGGTATCAAAATATATTTTATAAAAACATAAGTTTTACAACCTAAATTAAGCGATGGACTAAACCATTGAAACTATAGAGGCACATTTATCCTAACTAATTTACCACTAAAGAGGATTCCAAACAAGTATTTTCTTCTGAGACTAAGCAATTACATACTCGAGTTCTTGGAGTTTCGAAGTAATGAAGTTCACTGATATTCGAGACCACGATCCAATAATGAGTCAGCCAATTATACCAGTAGTACTGACATTACCCAGTAGAGGAGTTTATCTTCGGAATCCTATTGACTCATTAAGAGCGAACTATTTTTAAACGTGTTTTGATTCATAATGTAAACGTGAGTCACTTCGAATCGACATGAAGTTGGACAGACATTGGACCTACATCGCTGTATCAACAATAATATTTGATTTGTCATATGAATACTGCTAATAAAAAACATAACACATAAGAAAGGAATATAGTTAAGTTTTGAACCAGTACAATTAATGATTGGCGTAGCTGTCGCTTCGGTGCCAAAAGATCTTTTGGATGTAGATATAGTTCACCTTGTGTTATGTCCTATATCCTAAAACAGCTAGAAAAGTATAGTTCAGAGTCATTCGGAAGACTTATCACGTCTAAAATGTCTGGGATAGTATTCCAGAGATCTGTAACCGAGACAGCACATCATAAAACCAACAAACTATCCCACATCAAACGCTCACTTCCCACATTACTTTTATCTAGTTACCTTCACTCCCACGTCTAGCATTAAATGCGTTAAATCCTCTTCCTGATGACCGTGAAATTCGTTAACGGGCGATAAAATATATGACCTAATCAGATAGATCAGTGCTTAGGCATAAACGCAAGGAAATTTTGAATATACATATTATGTAATATTGTCTTCGGTTTCCGCGATTATCACTCATAGTAATAAAACAACTTAAACGGATTAAATCGCGTATGTTACTACATTTTAAGTCCCGACGTTTCGTAACCCTTTTCAGCGTTCGTGGTCGCGGGTAGACTGAGAAAATCATAAATTTCCTCTGTCAAAATGACTGTTGTGCAAACCTACCCACTTTAAAAAATACAAAATCAATATTAGTGTTGCCAGATGGGCCGGATATGTAAAGATGTTCACACACATGCCAGAAGGGCTTAAAAACCTAATTTTGAAAAAACTAGTGGCGCTTCCAAAAGGCGTATGCCTATATATATATGTATAAGAAAGAAGGCCAAGGAAACTTATCAGCCACGCCTTATGCAAAAAAGAAAATAATTTAAGCAAAAGACTCTAGGTATGCTATTTTTGGTAAAACAAATCAGAATAAAGTTGTGTTGCCAGACGGGCCTAATGTGTAAAGACGTTCACACACATGCCAGAAGGGCTTACTATCCTAACCTTAGAAACTAGCGGCGCTTCCAAAAGGCATACTGGATAAGAAAGAAGACGCCAAGAAAACTTATCAGCCTCGCCTTATGCAAAAAAGAACATATTTTAAACAAAAAGACTCTAGGTATCTATGCTATTTTTAGAAGAAACAAACGCCGTTCAGTGTTAAGGTTTTACAGTGCTGTGTCTCGCCCGTCCCTTGATGAGATGTAATACAGGATCCCAAGCAGGTGGTAGAGACAAACCATCTTCTCTATTGAAATTAGGATACTTCTTGATTTCAATAGCCTCCCGAAGCATCCTTGGAAAATAGCGCTTCTCCTTAGCGAGGATCGAAGCATCATCAAACTCGATCGAGTGGTTAGGTTTGTCCATGACATGTAAAATATACCATTTTGAAAAAAAGGCCTGTAAAAATAGATTGAAACAAAGAAATGCCCGAAGGCGCAACCCCTATTTCAATTTCTAACTTTTGCAAAACAGATTTACACTTTAACTTTCAAATCCCTTGCGCGACACAGCCAAAGGGTATCTATCTAGGGCCTAGATAGATACCCTTTGGCTGTGTCGCGCTTGATTCTAGGTGACAGTTGTTGCAACTGGCCTGAAATATTATTTTTGCATTTTATTTTTACTCTGGCAAAAAAACGTTCAGATGAATAAGTTTGACGTCTCGCCGCTGCCAGGTAATTCGATTCAATACTATATTACGTACTGATTATTTAACAAGCCAATATATTAAAGATTCACGTTGGTTGTCGCGTGCTCATAGCGGAGTCACGACGGCCGACGATGGATATTTTTCTGCGCAGTGCTACACGGACAGCGCACCGCGCCGAGTGCGCGAGCACTGGTTTATCATATCAACCACAGAACGAGACAAAACTACCTATTTATAGTGATACTGATATTGTTTACATGTCAGCACGTTGTAATTTTTAGCCATACTATAAGGACTATGACTTCGACTTTATATTTTATATAAATCATAATAGTACTAAGTACCTATGTAGTACCAAATGTCCCACATTTTGGTTAAGATTTAAAGATGAGATTGTTTATGTACACTCACCGACAATGAATTGGGGTCCTTTGGAATTCATTATTATTATTGTTGTAGGTTTGGGCCTTTTATATGCCGCTTCGACCATTGCTGATCTATTGTGGCAGCCCTTTTGTTATATCTCACTGCAGAGGCCCGTTGAGTCTAGGAAATTCCAGATTCTTTGGGGGAATTCATTGTCCGTGAGTTTAATAAGTGGAGAGTAATGTAGGTTTATGATGTATTATCAGGTTATTTCCAATAGGGTAGTTCTCTGCGTGCGACTAAACAGTCGCACCAATAGCATCATTACCATCGACACATTATGGATGAGCTCCCTATAAACCATAGAGTCGTTTTCGGTTATCTTGTAGCAGTCGTGTGCTTCTGCTATTTTTATCATAATGATCCTGATTGCTTTTATAAAACGGCCAATAATAGTGGCGATGGTAATGAAGGAAGCAAAACGGTAAAAAATCGCAGAGAACTACCCAATAGGTATTAGATTATTTGATACTCACTGTAAATTGAACGTAGCAAATCGTTTTTTCTGGTATAGAAAATGATAAAGGCCAGACACTATTTATCGAAATGCAGTTAAAATTAACACGTGAACTCATATTCAGCAAATAAATTCATTCACTCGGTGCGTTCAGAGTGAAATACGTCAGTAGGATATTATATCATTTATAATACATACATTTTATATTATTCCGAGAACAGAACAAGTACTCGTGTACAAGACCACAGAATAAAGCTAACTGCCTTATAAATGAGGTCAATCACTTATTTACGATAATCATAACGACGCCAGATAATGCCGAGTGGGATAGAGTTCAAGTCTGGAAGTATACGAGTAGATAACTGACCGTTAGACTTAAGGGGCACTGCGCAGGATAAATCTTCGGAAGACAGACTGAAATAGTGTCTGCTAGGATCACGTAACGCGGTCAGCAGAGCGGAAAGGAAAAACGGACGCCAAATATTTTTTCACACATACTACGAAAGTACTCAACATCTCTAAATCACAAGAACTTTTTGTAATCAGGTCGCCGTTCCATGTTTTCTGGGATTGAGACGGAATTCGTAGTTACTCCACCAGCACTTCAAAAAACGTGACATCTGCTGTGAGGAGAAGATTTGGACACATTCCCTAAGCGTGGAACCCGCAGTTAAATATCTTGTAAAAAGCGGTTTTAACTGGAACTAATTGCTTTTCCCGGGCACACAATTGAATGCTCAAATAAAGCTGCAATACGGACACAGTACATTAGGTATTCTATTGGCGAGCACGGATCAACTCAAATAGCGGTCAGCATCGTCCTCCCATAATCACAAGGGGTTTAATGCCCACGAATCCCTTACTACATAAGCCTTTTCAAATTGGAGACGGTATTGTCGTGCATTCTTTGCATGCCTCACTCGATTGTCAACCTGATAAAGGGTCGGCAATTAAGTGTAATTGCGGAAGCTTATTACTCGAACGATACTACATCTTTAATCAACTCAAAATGAGTCATTTGGAGAAATTAGTCACGGCATTCGGATAAAAGAGTGGGTGTTATATAGATCTGGTTTTAAGCAGAATGCTAATCTACTAGTAAGTCGACGAAGTCATTTTCCTGTAAAACTCACATTTCACGCCTTGTTCACTTCACAGTTTCACACCACTCTAGTTAGACTCTAGTTTAAATTAGTAATGCGCTCTAAAAGCCCATTGATTCTTACTCGTCTCGATAAAGAATCATCTAAACTCAAAATGCAGTTTTATGGTATTCGATCCAGCGGATGTTCATCATTTTCACCAAGTAAGACCAAAACCCGAGATAGAATTTTGAGCATTGTGTAAATTTCTCCTGGGATTTATTCAGAAAGCAGAAAGGTGCATTAAGGTGAAACATTCTAAGTAGCGGCATACGTGGATTGGACCATAAAAGTCCCATGTTTGTACCCATAATAGCCGTAACAAATAAAACCGATCACAAATGGCGGTCCGCCGAAAACATTACTCGCCAAATAGCAATAAATTCGATGAGCACGAGAAAAACGAGAAACGCCTCGATTCGACAATGACAAACGCCGGCAACATTGTAGCATTTGTAGCTTCCGGATCTAGGTTTCCGGGGAGGTAAACGGACCGACGAAGAAGGTCACCAAAAAAGCTGTGAAGAGCCATCGGTCACGAGGTTACCCACTTGTTCGACGTGGCCGTTAAATTAAGCGGTCATTCGGAAGAGACGGAAGTTACGAAACGATGTTGCCTCAATAGCGGCCTAATGTCCATATTGATTCAGAGATAGCAGGTCAACATTATGCGGATCAATGCATTTTATGCCACATCTGGCCATAAAGTGGTTAAACGTAGACATAAAAATGATTTACACAACACGGGAGGTAGGTAATAAAGAAAGCCCTCGATCGCATATTTACGTCCCTCGCTTGCAGCTCGGGCCGCACAGATCTGCGATCTCGGCCTTTCTTTGTTTTTACCAGCCTACTTAAGTAAGAGGTGTTCGTCAGAGCTGCGTCTTGGCTCCCACATTATTCGGCATATTTTTCTCCCTATTGCTAAGGGTTGCTTTTGATGTATCGCAACAGGGAGTTCACCTTCACACAAGGTCAGACGGAAAGTTGTTCAACATCAACCTTTTAAAATCCCGTCGGAACCGTGAGGATCTATTTGTTGACAGCCTTCTCTTTGCCGATGACGCGGCCTTTGTGGCGAATACTCCTCAAGATCTTCAAGTTCTCTTGGACAAATTCTCCCACGCATGTAGGCTGTCCTCCATGTCTGTAAACACCAAGAAGACCGTTATTTTAGCGCAAGGCTACACTTCCCAACCTACCATCTTGCTGGAAGGTGTGCCTCTAGAGGTAGTTGATCGGTTCTGTTACTTGGGGTCGACTGTGTCGTGCAACATTTCCCTCGAGAGTGAGGTCGGTATTCGCATCGGCAAGGCGGCCACGACGTTCGGCAGGTTGCGTACAAGAGTGTGGGACAACAAACACCTGACCTGCAGGACTAAAATGCTTGTTTATCAAGCTTGCGTCTTGAGCACACTTTTGTACGGAGCCGAAACATGGACGTCGTATGCGAAGCAGGAACGACGACTCAACGTTTTTCATATGCGCGTCTTCGAAGCATCCTGAATATTACATGGAAGGACAGGGTTACGAACGAGAGAGTGCTGGAGATTGCACGGCTCCCTAGCATCACGGCTCTTTTGAAACAAAGACGCTTGCGGTGGCTGGGACATGTGCAACGCATGAGCAGCACTCGTTTACCTAGGCAGACCATGCTGGGCCAAGTTGCTTTCAAGAAACGCAACGTTGGCCGGCCCATCTTGCGTTTTAAGGATTGTACGAAACGCGACATGGTTGCATTTGGCATCGATTGCAATGCCTGGGAGGATATTGCAGTAGACCGCGATGAGTGGAGGGGTGTTCTTTTGGATGGCTGCGTAACTCATGACAGGGCGTGGTTTCGAGATCTGGCCGCGAAGAGGGCTCAAAGGCACAATCCTGTTTGTGTCCCCTGTGTAGGTGATTCACGATTCTCGTGCAGTAAATGCGAACGGATATGTCATTCTCGGATCGGGCTGTTTAGTCACGAAAGGCGATGCCTTTCTCGCACCGACGCTGCTTAAATCGTCTGTCAAGACGCAAAGGCCCTATGATGATGATGATGAGTTAAGTAATGTACTAATAAACGACATCTATTAAAAAAAGCAGGAAGTTTTTAGTTCGTCCGATTTAAAAACGCTTTAAAAAGAACATTTTTATGAAAGTGGCTCACTATTCACATATAACATGTTATTATAATGTAGATATGATTAACATCATCATCATCATCATCTGAGGCGCTACAGCCCTGGGTGGGCCTTGGCCTGGTCGAGTATCTTCCTCCACTCCAGTCTATTCTTGGCTTTTTCTCTCCAGCCGTTAACAGCGATCGCTTTAAGGTCTTTCTCAACGCCATCCAACCATCGAAGTTTCGGCCTGCCGCGGTTACGACGGCCGTCCGGTTTGCCATCAAGTAACTTTAATGGGGCTCTAGTTACATCCATTCGCGCTAAGTGTCCAGCCCAACGCAAGCGGCCCAGCTTGATAGTTTTGATCACATTCGGCTCCCCGAAGAGGTCGTAGAGCTCGTGGTTGTACCGCGTTCGCCATTGTCCATCTTCCAACACTGCACCAAAAATCCTCCGAAAGATCTTCCTTACCTTTCTTCTAGATATGATTAACACCTATGTTAATTACACCGTAATAACGTATCTAAAAACAGTGCATCTAGGCATGAAATTACTCTCATCTTCCGGCATTAGGCTATGTTTCCACCAGAGCTGTGTGAGGTAGTGGAGCGGAATGCGAGGAAAAAATTAGGGATGTAACGATACCGATACCGATATATCGGCCGATATATCGGTATCGCCGATATATCGGTATCGCCGATATTATACAACCGATATTTGAAGAATTTGCTGTATGAAAAAAAATCTGCAAAAAGTAATTTCAATTTCTGACTTAATTTATGTGTTGGTCTATTCTATTACCTTGTGCAATGATAATTACTATGTTAATTAAATCTTTGGTTCTTAATAAAAAAAAAAGAATTTTGAGTTGACAATTTATTATTTTTATGCCACACCTGGCCATAAAGTGGCTTTTTCCGCACGCTGCGCGTACGGAAAAAGCCGCTTTCTGGCCAAGTGTAGACATAAAATTATGTACAAAACACGGAAGGTAATAAAGAAAGCCCTCGATCGCATATTTACGTCCCTCGCTTGCAGCTCGGGCCACAAACTTTTGCGATCTCAGCCTTTCTTTGTATTACCACCCTAGTTGTGTAATGTACTATTACTGTACACTTTCAAGGTTGACTCTCTGGTAAATATAACCAGTAGTCATTGCCATTAGTTATAATAAGGACATAAAAATATCTGAAATTCATACTTCATTATTTAGCTAAGATATCGGTATCGGTATCGGTATCGCCGATATTAACTACTATATATCGGTATCGGTATCGTATCGGCAAAACTGTGTATGGTTACATCCCTAGAAAAAATCGACCAATGCCGGGTCGCGCTGAGCGAAGCCGGGCCTGTTAATTGGTGGATTTTTTCTTCACACACCGCTCCGTTACCTCGCACAGCTCTAGTGGCAACGCAGCCTTAAGAGGAAACAGTAAGGTGGAGAGAATTGAAAATTAGGTATTTGTAAAATGTGTCGCTGTCCCGCACTGCCCGCCTCTCACGCGCAGAGCGCGATAGAGACAACTGCAGCTTGGACCGAAAATACCTTTTAAAATTTCATGAAAACGAGTCCCCTGATTTCTTCCCCTAAACTTAACCTATTTAACTACCCGTGTTCCTATGTTTTCCTTTTTTTTTATAATTAGTCAAATTTGTTTTCTGGATGTGTGAACACAGCGGAAAATCTGGCATTTTTTTAGGTTTTTGAAGGTTAATATCTCTTTTGAGAATCAATTTATCGTAAAACGGAAAACATAGGAACATATCAATAGTAGCCATAGATTTTTGGACAAAAAATTATTGCTCTACTGGCATTATCCAGGGAGGAAACAGGGGACTACGTTTGTATGGAAAAACTGCCCTCCTGTTTCCTCTTAATACTGAGAGCAAACTCAAATATAATCAACACTAAATCAAATGAGGATTAGCCTTAATTAGGGGTACAACATTCTTATTTCCACGAGGAATTGTGTTCCTAGGACAAAGCCATCCTGAGGGATGATTCATAACATCGCCGTAAACACATCACAAATATAATTTGACCCCAGAACTAGTAATAACAGTTCGTAATCGGGAGTCAAAACAAAATGTCGCTCGTCGCTTCTACTTGACTGATCAGTGATCACAGCATCATTACTTGACATCAATTAATCGCGTGAGGCTCGTAGGATAGGATCACGAATGACACGAGTAACTAACTTTTCACGAGTAGGGACTTGATCGCCTAAAACAGGGGTCTTAAAACCGCGGCCCGCGGAGGTTTCATCGGCGGCCCGCCAGCAGCTTAGCCAGTTCTTTTTCATCACTGTTTCATAGTCAAATTGTGTTTGCAAATTTTTTATGGGATATGAGCTAATTTTTACCAACTCAAATTCAGTGCCTGAAAAAACATCACGTGATTAATGGATTACCCCTTATTACTAGGCCAAATCAGCATATATATACGTCCCACTGCTGGACATAGGCTTACTTTGTACTTTCATACATGAGAGTGAATGGGCTGTAGTCACCGTGTAATTACTGGGCCACGGGTCTAATTATATTAGTGACTAATTGACTATACTATCGGTGAAGTTATGAATTAGACTCCTGGGACACAAAGGACGTCGGATCTAATTGGATTAGATGAAGGATCTCGGAAAACAGTGAATAGTCTGCTCAAAGGGACGATTAGTGGACATACAGTCAGACTTGACAAGAGCAAGTTGAAAGACGTATTGTACTCTGTCTGCTAGATTAGAATGTGATTCTGTTTCTGTAGCTAGAACTGTGCCATTCCCATTGTTTTGTGGTACAGTCAATATGTATACCTGTAGTGTGGCGTCCATAGAACTCGATTCCTACCGGCTTGCCTAATATCAGGCATTTGAGTACCTTATTCTACAGCTCTTAAGGAAAATACATCTGCACCGGCTTGCCTAAGGATATATTTTACGCCACGCCACTGATGTATACAACACAAAGTTTCAAAAATATGTATACAGCTCTAATTATTATGGCAGTAAGGTTCATGTATATATGATCTGGAACTTTGTGTGGATATCTATCTTTGCCCTTAACTGTAGCCGTGGCTTCGCCTGTGTTGGGGTCTTACCACACTTGCGATTTGCGGGCGAGCTGCGGGCGCGTTTCCATACAAAATCACTCGCAGCGAGTTCAGCGCGAACGACGTTTGTATGGAACTTCGCTTCTAACTCGCCCGCAGTTCGCTCGCAAATCGCAAATGTGATAAGGCTCTTATGCCCGATGGACCAAATTGAAAGTCGTAGGTACATATATTCAGTCTGCTAGAATGTGATTCTGTTTCAAGTCCGCTGGTCCATGCGCTGATAGGTGTAGGTAGAAATGTGCTATTCCCAGTGTCTTGGCATACCAGCGCTGACTCTAAGGTCAGCATTTTGCTGAGGTGGGACCGTTTTGTGGCAGCGAATCTATCTTTAATTTAATTTGTAATACTTTTTTGTTTTTTATCTTGTGCTTGTCTATGTTTCAATCCAGGAGTTTCTATACCCGTATCACAAATGTCAACTAATTATTAAGAATCAAACATCCAAACAACTTCAGAAATAATAGTAGAAGTAGGGTAAGATAGGATATTCCTCTTTGGCAATATTTCACAAAATTCTCCGTATAATTAGGAATATCCCAAAGGGTACACGATTAAATGTAGCTGTAAAAGCGCTTAGAAAAGTTAGAAGTAAAAAAAACGTACAGATGAATTGAGAACCGCCCTTCTCTTGGAAGTCGATTAAAAATCAAAAGTCTAACTATGGTTTCATATGGTAATCAGTTTACTCCATTCGCATTTTACCCAAAAAGGTGATACTAATGATGAATCACCTTTGTTATTACTGACTTATCGCAACCTAACTTGATATCTCAAGCACAATGAAAGTACGTCCTTGAAAACACAATCAACTTTATTTCTATGCCGAAATGAGTCACTTTCGGTGATAGTGCAGATTAGACGTAGCCTTTGGTAATACTAATCAACTACATTTTAAAGACCTACTAAGTGAACATATTTGCTAAGAGTACAATAATACATTACATCAGGGATTTTGCAGATATTCGCTTTCGCAGCCGCGGAACATTCGCATTAGTTTAATAATCCACATTCGCATGCAAACGATGCGGAGTTTACGTGAATGCGGATCTGTGCAATTCGCTGCAAGAACGAACTCTGCATAAGCGTGTGCTACGCGTGGTTGCACGTTAGTTTAGGACTTCATCGATTAAAACTAAGTTTCGTTTATGTGGCACGTGTGACTTCAATCGACTGACTACAAAATATATTTCATTTATTTATGCGATTTTCCTAAATTAACCCCTTAATAAGGATTTTTTAACGGTCGTGGAAACGCGGATGTGAGTTTCAAGATATCCGCACCCGCGTCTGCACCCGCAACATTGTGTCCGTCAAGATAGCGTACACCGTAAAGATATTCAGAATCTAATGCAGCCAATAAATAGTACCCAAATAGTACCGACGAAATACCTACGTGAAAAAATAGTACCCTTAAACTTTTCGAAATATAAAGCCTGTTCACGGTGTACGCTACCGGGCGTCAAGCTGGCGTACACCGTTTGTATCTCTGGAACGGCATTGTTTTTAGAAACGCTTTATATCTCAAAAAATAGTACCCAAATAGTACTCTAGGGCCCTACAATTTCATTTCTCTAGCTATCGTAGAAGCCAAGATATAGTGAGCTCTTTCTATAAGAAATTCCCGGGTACGCCAGCTTGACGGTGTGAAATTTTGTGCACCGTTAAGTTATGGAATATCTCGGCTTCTTACCTATTAATGTGGTTACCGAGATATTCCATAACTTAACGGTGCACAAAATTTCACACCGTCAAGCTGGCGTACCCGGGAATTTCTTATAGAAAGAGGTACTATTTTTTTCACCTAGGTATTTCGTCGGTACTATTTGGGTACTATTTATTGGCTGCATCAGATTCTGAATATCTTTACGGTGTACGCTATCTTGACGGACACGCAACATCCCTAGTTTCCATTTTCAAGCAAGTGAGTATTTCGGCTAACCCATAACGAACAGGAAATAATACAATACAATATTTAATTTAGTCACGGTTTCACTTACTTTCAAGAGACGTATACAACTATGTAAAACCCGTCAACGTTACACAATTCAGCTAATTTTCAAAGCAAACAACCCATTTTCTTCACAATGCCTTAATGACAGAACAAACAATTTAACAATGGTGTTGCCTTGGTCTGTCTGTCGCCCAGAAGGCCGCAAACAGTCTATTTATAATAGCTATCGATGGCTGTGATAGATAGAAGAGTACTGTTTAAACAGATATTAATGAATTGGTCATTTCCAAAACATCTCAAGTCACATTGAAGTTTATAGTACCTACCTCTGTAGCATAACGGCGTATTTTAAACGCGCCGTCGGCGCACGTTTCGTAGAGATGTTCCTTTTACACCTTAAAAATAAATAGAGACAACAACGCTACGAAACGCGCGTCGACGGCGCGTTTAATATACATCGTGCGTGTGCATAGCCTCTAAATGTGACGCGTCACTCTTCGTCGCGCGACAAATGCTACCTACTAGGCTACCCTACCCTACCTATAGGGAATGTGCTCACCGAAGATGCTGCCAACTGCCGCCGTGCCGCCAATCCGAAACTTGTACTCGGTCATTCTGGGGCCACATTAATAGGAAAGGTCATTATTATCGTGATTTAGGACGATTAACGTTAGGGGTAGCCACGTTAATAGTAACGTGGCAAGCATAAGCTTGAAATTTTTCAGGCCTGATAAGTTTCCTTTACTGCCTGTATAGTGTCTCTTTTATCTATTTAGTGCTACCCAGTCGCGGCCAGTTGTGCTAGCTCGGCAGGTGGCTAAGGTATTTGTGAACGACGAAGTCTAAAGTTACACATAATAAATTGCTATTATACCTTTAAACAATTAGCAATTTTTTTTCTCAAGGTAAAAAACGCAATTACTCATCCAACGATGACACCAATTTTACCTTAACCTTGGGGTAAAAATAAAACAACCTGGTAATTGCAAGCAAAAAGGGGAAAACAACACATATAATTAAGTACGAAAGCGGATGAAATATTAATGTGCACATGAATTTTGCGATGACGAGCGCCCGTCAATTTGCCAACCTTGAGTGTAAATTACCAGAGCGTTATCATTACCACGTTGACATATAGGGAATTGTGGACATATGAATCTTCTATTTATAGATAAAGGACGTATTAATTTAATTTTTTGGTCCTCAGTAGCGACACAACCATAGAGAGTGGCGTCAAAGTATAAAGACGATCAAGATCAAGTAGTCCAACTACGGCCATTTAGGAGCGCGCGACACGTATTCACACACACGCGCGATAGGGCGTCTGTGTGAATGCGATCCATACTGGAGCATTCTTACGCATTATATTTTCTTTGCTTGTAGTGCGTTCATACACTGCGCGCACACATTCAAGCGCGCGATGTACCTTTTGTAGGAAGAAAAATTGCTGCTATTGTACAGTCGAGTTCATCATTATCTGAGCAAAGAACGGATCAAAAATATCTGATCTAGTTCTTATGCTTCTGACAATAGGGTCTTGTTCAGATGTTTTTGGTCCAATCTTTGCTCAGATAATGATGAACTCGACTGTACTGTGGTGGCGTAGCCAGGTAAGCCCAGGCCCTGGTGGAAAAGAAATGGGGACCCATCATAAATTCATTAAGAATTAGGTTTAATGATACAGAAAAAAACAGTTTTAGTCAGGCTAAATTTCGAATAAGTAGGTTAGAGTTTATAGGGCACGGTCCACTGCACCGCCTACCCCTCCGATTGCTACGCCACTGTCCATAGAACGACCAGGGCCATATTTAGATATCCAGGTATTGGGAAGGCAAGCCATGCTTTTGGGCTTGAAAGGGTCCGCTCACTGGGGTCTCTCTAGGCTGGCCGAGCCCCATAGGCCGGGCCTTGTAGGAGTAGGCGGAAATCTGGCGCTGGGAACGACGAATAACTCCCAAAGTGCTCTGTGGTACTCTGGTTTTACACCGAGAATATGCGATGCCTTGCAACAAGATCTACTCAGTTATTGAGTGTCGTTCTCAGGCAAAATATAATATCACTTACGTAATTGTCAATAGGATCCTAACAATAGGCTACTGCCACGAAGATTAAATTCAAATTCATTCTTATTGACTGCGATACCTTTTCACTCAAAATCATAAGTAGGTACAAATATGCACAACAGTTATTTGCCTATGCGACTTTAAAAATAGGCGTGAATAATTGAATATGCTAATTAAAGGATGACGAAAATATTTAAAACACGGCTTTAACAATAGAATAAGACTGAGCGAAAGATGTATAAATCTATATATTTACCTACATAAAACAAAGACGTGTTAGTAATTGTTAAATAATATAACAAAATAATTAGTAGGTATCGTGGCGCCATCTGTCGCAGGAATGTAGTAACTACCATATTTTGTATTGTCTGTGCAAACTTAAAAATAAAGTTTAGTTTGTTCCGGTCAACTGTGTGTTTTACTATAAGAGGTTATGGGCCCAGCACGCTTCCACTGCGTACAACAACAACTGCAACATTTATAACTCGAGAACGGGTGGACCGATTTTTATGATTTTTGATTTTTTGGGTTCGTCTCTGCCCCAAATAACAGAATAACTATTAAAACGTTGAAAAAATAAAGTTTCTGCAGCGGAACGAAGTTCGCCGGGACAGCTAGTAAGTAATAAAATAGAATTGAAATTGGTCTAGTGCACTGCACGTCAAACTTCGTTAACAAAATATTTTTGCCGCGTGACTGCGTGATTATAAATGCAGGTTTCAATTTAACAACCATTATTGAAAACGATGTTTACACAAATTGGCAGCGATTTAGTCATGAGAACGGAAATGTACCTTGCAGTACGACTCAAGGCACTTGTTGAAGAGATATCTCGCATTTACATAACCGGCAGCTGTGTACTTTTCAGTGCTTGTCTGTGACGTGACGTCATTTAAAAATAATTCATGGTCCCGAGTAGCAATAGCAACTGGATCAGACTACTTGACGACAGATAAAATGTTCCGTAGCTCAAAAGGAAAAAACGGAACCCTTATAGGATCACTTTGTTGTCCGTCTATCTGTCCGCCTGTCTGTCCGTCTGTCAAGACGTCCTTTATCTCGGGAACGCGTGGAGGTGTCGAGTTGAAAATTAAACTATATACTCAGGTCTATGGTCTATGGTGAAGCTGTAAAAAAATCAAGCTTCTAAGTTAACGTGAAAAAAAGATACGGCTGTTTGCGCCACAATAAAACGTAAATTTCGACACTGTCAAGGAAACCAAAATTCAAAGGGCACTTTCAGTTGACCTAGAACTATGAAATTTGGCAAGTAATATCGTCTTATACTACAAGTATAGGGAAAAATCTAAAAACTATATATTTGTAATTAAATCATAAAAAAATAGACTTTGCTAAGGGAATCAAATTTATAGGATACTTTATTAAATGTACCTACAAATTTGTACGGAACCCTCGGTGGGTGAGTCCGACTCGCACTTGTCCGGTTTTTTATTATATTTATGCCACACCTGGCCATAAAGTGACTATTTCCGCACGCTGCGCGTACGGAAAAAGCCGCTTTCTGGTCAAGTGTAGACATAAAATGATAATGATGTACACAACACGGGAGGTAATAAAGAAAGCCCTCGATCGCATATTTACGCATATTACTTGCAGCTCGGACCGCAAACTTCTGCGATCTCGGCCTTTCTTTGTATTAGCAATTTACCACCCTAGTTGTGTAATGTACTATAAACGCGTGGCGGGGATAACTGAGAGTAGCCCGATGTACTTACTGTCCTTAGTTTTGTACCGTACACGTACCTGGAGACAAGACGTAAAATACCATTAGTTTAAAAAACAACCATGTAAACAAAACATAAAAGAAACAGTCCAGAACAAATATAACTCTATCCGAGTATTACGAATCATTGTCATTTGATTCTTGTACTTGTCATGGTACCAAGCTTATTTAAGTACTGAAATATCAATATTAAACCTTTTCGACGCTACGTCAAACATAAAAGTTGCAAATCAGACGTCATGTCATAATAGTGGCAAAACCGAAATTGAACTTTGTGCTGGTGCATGCAGTAGTGATTAATCCGTCGTTGGCGTTAAACCTGCGGTGCGGATATATCCGTCGTTGGTGTCGAAAAGGTTACGTAACTGTGTGTTCTCGTGTATTTTTCTTACTAACTATAGGTTAAGGAATCGCTACTAACAATTCATTTAGATTTTCTATGATCCCAGTTGGTCGAAATAAAACTTTTTATTTATTTATTATGTATATTACATTTGGACGTAGTTAAGGGAAAAGGATCCGACCTACAAAAAGTCGTCAACGAAATATCAATCTTCTGTTTTAGAAAATAAGTTGCACAATCTAAAATTGTTATGTATGGAACTACATATGTCCATTTACTAACCGTTACGATTACACATCCGAAGCGTGATTATAAACTTAAAGCATTTCAAATATCCAAGCAGCTCGTTACATGCCTACTGGGAGAGAGCTGGGTGCGTGGAAGCAATCTTGCCTGAGCATTAGCTGTTGGTATTGGTACAGACTCGGCTCCATTAAGTTTTCACTCCACGATACGGTAATGTGTTTATACACCTACATGGCGCCTCGGCTAAGGGCCTAATTAGGCGCCACTTAAGTAATTCTGTAATTCCGTGGCGTACACGGAAAGGTTGACGATGCACACATGTAAATAGTGTAACAAGCACCGATTTTCTAATGAGAACTGGCAGCACGGCTACGTAAGGTCTATTTGACAGTAGATGGGCCAAAATTCTATTTACCCGACTGCGGCGAAGCCCAAAGGAGGGTTATGTGTTTGACCTGTATGTATGTAAGTATGTATGTCCGTTCCTATGTCCGCTCGTAACTACTCAACGACACATCCTATTTTGATAAATGATACATCATTAGATTCGTCTTGATGGTGCGAGTGTCACTGGGTATGAAGTTCGTTAAAATAAACAAAATGGCGGATTTTATACAGTTTCAAAGAGCACCGCGGTCGGTTTTTTTTTAAATAAAAATGTGGTTATTAGTGCCTAAAATGAAGATGAAACTTTTTAGACCCTTTTACAAAACTGCAGATGTCTCGTAATACTTATGTTTTATGCCACACCTGGCCAAAAATGACTTTTACCGCACGCTACGCGTATGGAAAAAGCCGCTTTCTGGCCAAGTGTAGACATAAAATGATGTACATGTCGCCGCCAACTGGCTTAATTAGCTATTCATATCGACAAAGGATATCATTCAGTTCAGGGTGAGCGTATGATATTCTGAGTTACAAAATAATATTTTTTTGTATATTAGACTAACGTAACGTATTGTAATTCCTTATTTAATGTTAAAATCTAATATTAATTGTTGTGCATGTAACTATTGTGATTACATTTTGATGTATGATGCGAATGTTACTCAGTAATTAATTACCCATAATTTAATTTAATTGTTAAGTAAAATAACTTTCACATGGCAGAATGGGCAGAATATATTAGGTTAACTTTAATATAACTACATCACCTTGTAACCTTGTATACCATATATTCAGTGAATAAACTTCAAAAAAGTGAATTCATTAATTCATTCAACGGGTAAGAAACTATGCGTTAAAATGTAAAAGGGACGTTTTATTAGTCATCAAAAAGAATTTTGGCCCAGCTGTCAAAAATCTTGTGGTGTGATTGGAGGATTTTGACGCTTGGTATCAAAAAAGACCCTTCGCCACCGTAATGGCAGCTGGGGAAATTACCATTTCTAAAAACCCTCATTGAACAATCTATTCTTCATTAAACATAGCTAAGATACCAGTGGCGTGGTGTAAAAGATATCCTTTGGCAAGCCGGTGCAGATTTGGCGTTCATTTTCCTTAAGAGCTGTATACAGCTCTTGAACAGCTCTTACAACAGCTTTTCTATAGAAGAAGGTGGTCAAATGCCTGATATTAGGCAAGCCCGTAGGAATCGAGTTCTTTGGACGCCACGCCACTGTAAGATACACCACCGAAACCAGTTATTTTCAACGATTTAGCACAAAAAAATTATAGGCAATCTTAACAATTATAAACTTGATTGTGTCGATTCAAATTCGGGCAATCGGATGGTCAGCACAAAATAGTACATTACTTACCTAGAGCCGTAACGCAAAGAATGTCTCAGATCGCAGGTATTTGACGACCGAGCCGAAGGCAAGGGCGATAATTATACTATTTGAGGTTTTTTTTATTATAGCCCGCTACCGCATGCTACTCAGACAGTAAATATAAACATCTTAAAATTAGTAAACTTCCACTCAATTAACTACGTCATAATGAATCCTTTCTCTGTACGTCTATACTGAGTATTAGTCAGTATTACTGACATATCACGCACATAATTGGCAATCTCCATCACTAACTTCCAAGACTTTATGTGACAGATATAAGACCTATTTTCACTCAGCTAGTCATGTAACAGTGATCCGTTTAACGACTAGCAATTTCGACTTATTAGCGTTATCTCGCTTTGACGTTGTCTTCAAATGTGTACTTTATTCTAATATAATGAAGGTCGTTTTTAGAATAATGTCGTTTAGTAAGGTACGCGGTTGAGAAAATAAAGACAAATCAGTCTTGGAAGGCTGTCCAGGAAGCCGGCTAGTCGACGCTTTCCGTCCACTTTTACTTTCCGTCCGTTCACCTGGTTGCGGTCGAAGATCGCCCTACATACCGTTTGAACCTTCTTTATAGTCTAATCAACAAATTGACCTCAAAAATAATAAGATAGACACCCTAATACTCTAAACGCATTAAAATGTATGTTTAGGTTATTTCGAAATTCGAAGCAAGGGGTCATTTATTGCAACTTTGACGCCATATTTGACAGTATGTCTATTTGATTGAACGTGGCGTGGCGTGTAGCTCCCCAGCGGAAAAATCAATTTTAATACTATTTTATAAATAAAAGGCTGATTTTAACTCATAGTCGCCGAATTTTAATTCGCACTACTTCAGACTTTACGCAATTTTTAAATTAATTAAAGCAGGTTTTCTTAAACTGTGGTCCATGAACTCCTGAGGGATCTGTGATCCTTTGCCTATGTTTTAACGGGGCCCATAAGATTTTCGACATTTTGTAAGTGTTTCGTAACTGAACCTCTACGACCACATTATCGGTGAAGATTCGTCTTGGTGTACCCTTCTCTGACATACAAAAAGAACGAGACGGCAACAGGAATATTCGCCGAATCCCGATAATGCGGCATGACACAAACTATGTTGACTTGTGTTCCGACTCGCCTAACTCGTTGATTAGGGTAGTCACGGGTCAAAGGACAGACTGCCTAGATTCCAACTGGCACACTCATCAATCATGTGAGACCGCATTAGTTCCAACCAAACCACCAACTTGTTATTTATTCGTCTAAATTATTCGTATTTACCGAATGAGGTAAATGGGACTAAGACATCGGTTCCGAACCTGGGGGTAATTATTTTACCCCTCTAGGGGTAAAATTTAGTTTTCTGAGGGTTAATACTCATATTTAAGTCGTTTTTCTGGGATATGATCATTTCGTCTAAATCGCAACTGGTACTAGCGGTAACAGGTCTAAAACGCAGCTAGTCTAAAACGCATCTCGTCTAGAAACTGCAACTGGTCTAAGTAGCTACCAGTCTACGTCGCTATTGGTCTAAGCAGTAAGTGGTCTAAAACACAGCTGGCCTAAGAGCACGTGGTCTAAGTCTTAGCTGGTCTAAGTAGTAATAGGTCTAAGTCACAACTGACCTAAGTAGTGTCTCGTCTAAAATGCAGTTGGTCTAAGTAGTCATTTGACTAAACATTTGTTGTTTTCTAAAACAGGAAGTAGTGAACTCGACTAACCTAAGTAGTAACTTATATTCGCCTAGTGACTGCAATACAGCCACATCTCAAAATTTTTTTTTTGTGAAAAAAAAAGTGTTGTTAAAAAAAATTAAAAAAAAATGATTTTTTTTTTAGATGTGGCCGTATTGCAGTCACTAGGCGATATGTCACGTTATCATGGCCCCCACCTAGTTCGACTTCTGCTACGTCCAATAAGGATTGCAAGTTAGTCAGGCTTAAAAAAAAACCCGGCCTCTGCAGTACCTAATGTACTATTAACGGTCGGATATCTCACGTTAAGGGCCGTCGGACACCGACTTGGAACTTATGTTCTGAGTCTGTGTCCGTTGGCATTCAATGTGTTAAAAAAACCCTGTCTAAACCATCGACGTTTGGGTTACAAAATGCACCGGATCCGACTGCTAATAGCGACGCGTGCCATAACCGCGCTTATGACGAAAGGCGCGAAGAGCGTTTTAGACCAAATCAGCTTTAAACGAGGTGCGTCTTAGGCTAGATGTCTTATTAGACCAGTTGCATTTTAGATTACGTGCGTATTAGCCCAGTTGTGTTTTAGGCGAAACGCGTTATAGACCAGTTGCGAATTGTCTGCTAGGCTAGATGCTACTTAGACCAATAGCGACGTAGACTGGTAGCTACTTAGACCAGTTGCAGTTTAGACGAGATGCGTTTTAGACTAGCTGCGTTTTAGACCTGTTACCGCTAGTACCAGTTGCGATTTAGACGAAATGATCATATCCCGTTTTTCTTTGAGTACTTTTATATACTTGCCTGTATAACCTATTTTTTGGAGTGGTAACGATACAAATCGGGCCTGTGGGTGATGAGGATGAGGCAATAAAGGTTAGGAACAACTGGACTAAAATGTTACAAGGGTTAGTGTACCATATGCCTCAAATTGGGATCTTCTATAAACTGACATGCTATTCAGTAATTAAACTTTTGTTATCGTTTTTTCTGTTCTCTGCTGAAGTATTCGCGACTTCCTCCATTTGTTCTGGTTTTGGGTTATGCTAGTCACCGTCACGCCCGCCAGCGCTTGCTCCACTAAGCCAGGAGTAGGCTACTAGTACCTAATTTTATCCCTCCGGAGGGGCTTAGCCAGCGAGCAGAAAAAGCATGCGATAGAGAGAGGCAGTCGGATGCGGTGCGTTCCGTCTGGTGGTCGAACCCGAACGTCAGATTAATTAGAAAGAGAAACTTCTGTAGGTACCAGTGGCGTGGCGTCCAAAGAACTCGAATCCTACCGGCTTGCCTAATATCAGGCATTTGACCACCTTATTCTACAACTCTTACGGAAAATATACGCCAAATCTGCACCGGCTTGCCCAAGGATATCTTTTACGCCACGCCACTGGTAGGTACGTAGTACTATTTCTTATTCTGTTACTTTTTTTTATGAAATAGGGGGCAAACGAGCAGACGGGTCGCCTGATGGTAAGCAATCACCGTCTCCCATAGACACCTGCAACACCAAAAGAGTCACAAGTGCGTTGCCGGCCTTTCAGGTGGGAGTACGCCATGTTGTTTTAAACCGACCTCTTCCACCCTGTATAATTGGGTCGAATGTTTACAGGCATTCAGTGAACGTTGCCCCGAATTATGGTCAAAGTACAATCAAGTTTGAACCTTAATCCCCGGACATAAACTCCAAAATTTATTTAAATTAGCATACGCGACAACAGTAGCGCAACGGAATGCCAGTCGCAATGCACTTTAAGGTTGAACCGCAAATATGTCTGCCATTTACGTAAAATCCTTACAACATTGATACATCGATTAGTATCGCTTGATTCTTGAACCTTTTCATATGGAATTTGAATAGGGTTACCTCTATTAAGTTTTAGGAATGGCAATATTGCTAGCCATGTTCCTTTAATAAATGTTACAAATCAATGGATATATGGTGTAGTTTATTATAGTTACAATAGGGTACTTGCCTGATATATCAAGAAGTTACTTTTTATAAAGTGTCAAAACGCTCTGACAGTATAAAGTTTCTATGGAAAAAAGCAATATGACGTCATTATACTCAGAGGTCAAATCATAATTGAAAATCAGTTTTTGCAATTTTTCGAAAGCAAATTTAAAGGCTAGCGTGTAATAACTTGTACTGACTACAGGTAAACCAGTACCCTATTATAGGTAGTGTTACTGCAATCAAAAGCTTGCCTTTTCAAGCAGAACAGGCTAGCATAAGGTGTGTAAAAGGGCAATTTGGTATTATAATTTGATACTATAAGCACAGTATAATAGCAGTTTTACGAATGCGTCAGAATAGTGCAGTACGGATCGCACTGTCTGCGCCTCCCCTTGCACCTTGCATACGTATCGCGCGCTCTTAAGCGACCGATACTTGTCTTTGCTATAAGTATAAACTAACGTATGTGACAACCCTACTGTACCTACTTACATTTGCTAATGAGTTATGAAGAATGAAAAAATGCTTTCCGCATGTGTTCAAGGTAAAACGAGTTAATAATTGCAGTGCAGGTGTTCAAAGTAAGGAGTTATTGGGGCAGAACGTGTAGTTTAAGAATGGAGTAAATGAGTAAAAAAGGTAAATATATTTAAGTGTACCGTAATAGATTTGCATATAAGGTAAGCATCGCTAAAATGGCTAACTTTTAGTTTAAGCTGCCTATCTACTAGAGCGGAGGAGCTGGGTCAATATTAACCAATACAACTGCAATAACCCATGTCAACTAACGCGGAGCTTCTATTCCAGTTTCGGGCAAAGTACGGCCCGCGGGGAGGTTTAATCCGGCCCGCCAATGGTCCTTCGATATAAGTAGTATACGGCCCGCCATGATATATTTTGGCCGCCCAGCTGAACTAGCCTAATTTTCTGATATAAGGTAACCATCTTCTTAAGCTACAGCGGATAGGAGCTGGGTCAATGTTAACCAATATAAATGCATCGTTTATTCCTCACCACGTACTCATAATGTATGATTGATTGCAATACAATAACCCATGACCACTAACGCAGAGGTTCTATTCTATTGTTTAATATTGGACTACTCCACTCCAGTGGACGTACAGCCCTGTGCAACAAAGGGTGATGCCATGAACATTAATCTGTCACTAACTATATTTAAGAGCTAACCTGGGGCAGTCTGAAGCTATGGCCTTATCGGTATTGCCTTCATTGTTCGCAAAAAATGACAATAAGAGAAATTACTAATTTTTGTGCCATACGCTAGTACTCATTTTACTGATGTGCAATGCACAGAATAAAATGAGATTACACCCTGTGTACATGATGAACATAGCAGGTAGCTACAACAATGTCCATGATAAGTGATGACATGACACATTATGGGAAGTTGATAACTAAACGCAAATTTAGGTTAATATTCAATTGGACATCCTTAATTATATGTATGCTTCGACTGTAGTCGGCCACATGATTAGGCAACATGTTTACCAAAAAATGTTAATCATTTGTTTATATACTTATCTCGATCAATTGATTCATAATAAGATAACAGCTAAAGTATAATAGCCACATGGTATAAATAATGGTAGTAAATTGCTAATCTTAGACTAGAATTAATGTTTTGCTATTAATGTTAATGTGTAATAAAATAAGAAAGAACTAAAGAAACCAAACTATTCACTTTACATATTTAGAGATACAAAGTTTGTTGAAGCTGATATGTATATTCCTAGCAAACAGTTGCCAATAGATTATCCACAAGTTTACAATCTATGTATATAAAAACGACAAAAGTTTATAGGATATTTCCTGTATCATAAAATGCTCAAACAGTAATTAAAATTATTAACCGCTTCAAACTACCAGGTTATTGCCAGTACTACCAAAGTAATAAATATTTTGTTAGTGGCATTACAATTACTTTACTACACAAAGCTTTAACCACAAGCAGTGTAAATATTTACTCAATGTTCAAAAATATTATACAAACATGAAGTTAGATTTCTGCTTTTAGATAGGTTTTTAAATTAATTTTCGAAAGTTTATTAAAATAGTTATGGCATGTTTAACATATATTATGATACCTAGAGTGTGAATGACGGTTATGTGAACAAATGTAAAGCTTTGTCCCAATCCAATAAGGTTTATAAAAGCTTGACAGTGTTTTTGACTACACACCATAATTCAATGATATGGAAAGTCAATTCAAGCTTTCTCAGTGAGATGATATAATTAAGTGTACTTTATTGCAATACTAGCGACCCGCCCCGACTTCGCACGGGTGCAATGCTGATACTAAATGCATGTATTATACATATAGACCTTCCTCTTGAATCACTCTATCTATTCAATAAAAACCGCATCCAGGGCCGGATTTGGAGGTGTGAAGGCCCCGGGGCAACGAAGGAGCGGAGGCCTCTAACGGACTAGTGGAGGCCCCTACTATTAGGGAAGTGTTGTGGAGGCCCGGGGCAGTAGCCCCGCCAGCCCTCCCCCAAATACGGCCCTGACCGCATCAAAATCCGTTTCGTAGTTTTAAAGATCTAAGCATACATAGGGACAGACAGACAGCGGGAAGCGACTTTGTTTTATACTATGTAGTGGTAATCATTTTAAATGTCCTTTCAAAATGTCTTTATTCAGTCAATCATTGGATAATAAATGTCACGGTTTTGCTATGGAAAAGTTGTTTCATTGTGTTGTTATACACTTGTTCGTGATTTATTGAGCTTTATATCTATAGGTTAACAAGGGCTTATTTTCCGCAATTCGACGACAAACATGCGCATATTTTGCGTTATGGCAACAAACTGATCATCATTCATTATCATCAGCCTATCAGTGCCGTGGCGTAAAAGATATCCTAGGGCAAGCCGGTGCAGATTTGGCGTACATTTTCCTTAAGAGCTCTAGAATAAGGTGGTCAAAAGCCTGATATTAGGCAAGCCGGTAGGAATCGAGTTGTTTGGACGCCACGCCACTGCAGCCTATCTATATAACCCCCTGCTAGGCACATGCCTACTTACTCTCATAAATGACAGTGAATGGAACTTCATATAAACCTCTAAATTTCTTTTCAGATGTATGCAGGGTTCCTCATGATGTAGTTCCTTCACTGAATCTCCCCAAAGTGCCCTAAAGATCATATATTTCAAATTCCATACCGTTGTTTGCTGTAAATTGTCTGTCAGTTCAGTACCTTGGGCCAGAACTGTTTTATTTGTATAGATTATTGCAGTTACATTTGATGTATATAAAAGCCACGCTGCCGTCCTAGTCTAAAAGGCGACTTTTACTATGAACTTCCATAGCAAAAAGTCGCCTTTTAGACTAGGACGGCAGCATGGCTCATAATAGGGCGTTTCTCCAGAAATATGTCTGCGACTCATTCATCTGTCTCCATACATTTAGTATGAATAAGGGCCAGATGAATGAGGTGACCGCAGACATATTTCTGGAGAAATGCCCAATAAGCTAATAACCCAAAATAAAACCAAACAACAGATGAAATACACACTAAGGGAGAATGCTTACCTCATGCGTATCTGGGTACAGTCAAGGGCACCAATATGTGTACACCAGTTTCAAAAATATGTATACAGGGCTTATTATTACGGCAGTAAGGTTTATGTATACATATTTTAGAACTTTGTGTGGATATTTATCTTTGCCCTGGACTGTACATATTTCACGTTATAATTACAGTATTTCTATGTATTCCTAACTGATGTTATTTGTTACATCAGATGTCTACAAACTTTTTTAGCAAAGGGCCACACTGCACCACTGAAAATCACAAGACATTGTCGACCACGGACTGTAATCTTTTTTTCTCGGCCGCTGTCGTCCTGGGCGACTGAGGGGGTGTATTTACTGGAAAGCGAGCTCGTGCGGGCCGGATCATGGGCTCTTCCGCGGGCCGGGAGGACCGGCTCCCGGGCCGGATCCGGCCCGCGGGCCGTAGTTTGGAGACCCCTGTGTTACATAAACGAGTTTAACTGTAACTAACTTAACAAGGCGAACAAGTTAGTAGCAATATAGTAAAATAAAAATAACCCACCTTACAGTGTTGTTGCAAAAACATTTTATTAACAAATACCAGAACATTGTTTAAACAAATGCAAACTAGAGGGTGAACCAAGGACAAAACATTACGGAATTAAAAGTTAATAAAGTCAAGCTAAAATAGACCTTTTCACATATGCCATAAGAACTTAGCTATTTTCATATAGATTACACAAAAACAGTGCAACCAAAATTGTATTCATAGAGTGTGACCAGTTTCTCAAGGCATTATTTCATGCCCTCTTAACTGCTGATTCTCCGATGCTCATATGAATGGAATTAAGTATGGGAATGTTTGAGTTGATGGTAAAATTGCTGCGATTAGGAAAACTACCAATACAGTTATATGTGATGATAATTTGTTGGTATTTTATGTTGATTTCTGAAGCACTGTTCTTCATATGATTTTCAAATAAAATTGAATGAAATATCACAAATATTACATCACATCAGTATACTTACATGGGCATACCCACGGTGGGGCAAGGTGGGGCATTTGCACAAAGATTTTTTGTAAAAACATGTAATTTGCAACTACTTCATTTATTTACTTCTGCCCATCCCCTTGAAAATGCTGGGTACGCCTATGTTGCCTTATGATGAATTTAACTTGAATATTGAGAATGGTTATCAAATGCTACAGGGAATGTGCCGTAACTATAGGTGGCAGCACTATATCGACAAAAGAGACACTATGCGGACAGTAGAGCATAGGTTCCCAAAGTGGTCCCTTCCACCCCCCAGTCACAGTATAAGCAGTAGTTTTTTTTCCGACAAAAGGCAAGCATTTGCCCCTGCCTTACCACAGTATGGAGTGCACTCACGCACGCGCGCGAACGTGCGTCTGGGTAAATACGTGTCGCGTGCTTTTAAACGGCGGAAGTCATACTACTTGGTTGTCTTTATACTTTGCCCCAGTCGGCGCTGGGGACTCCCAGGAGGCGGAAGGAGCTTGGAAGAAATTGGGGGGTGTTGATGCCATCAAGGAGGGCGCTATCACTTTTGAAAATAAAAACTTAAATCACAATATCAACTACAGTATAAATAGATATCTACATGATTAATTCGATTGTAGCATTATTGAAATCATAAGTCATATTGCAATATAATTCAAACAGTCTTAACAAGTTAGAAATGTATTTCCTTCTTGCTCACATGATTTCATTTATGTACTCAAAACAATCATGCAATCACTCATAAAAATGTCAATGTCAAGTAGAGTAAGTCGACCACAACAAAGTACATGGTGCAAAGTGCTAAGTTGCAATTAGAATCATATACATTAGTAGAGTGTTTGTGAGAGTTCTAGGCCCGTGGTGGGTGGTGGAGCTCAAGTTAGTATGGTCTCGACGTAATAGTATGGAGAGTTGTTGGAGGTGATAAGGATTGCAGCAACGTGATACAGTGTGATTGGTCGAATGAGCTGTGACGTCACACTCAACTAGCGTTGCGATTGGTTGAAGCGAGGTAGTGACGCGGTCAGTGCTGCGATGGCGCGCGCTATTTTGTAGGGAGGGTTCAACTTATAGTGGCGTTGGTGGGCTATTGAGTGAGTGCGGCTATGAAAATAGGTATTGTATGAGGTTTGTATGGCGATATGAATTTATCAGCTGTAAAATGTAACTTTGTTTTGCGCTATCACTATCGTCATGGCTGCGGTTAGGTTAGGTTAGGTTGAGTGAGTGCAGTTATGAAAATGAGTATTGTATGAGGTTTGTATGACGATATGATTTTATTAGCTGTAAAATCTAACATGGTTTTTGTGTTATCACTATCGTCATAGTTGTGGTTAGGTATTCGCTCGATAGCGTTCTAGATGGCTCTTTAACGTGGTACTGTGATCGGTTAGTGTTCTCAGATATATCCCCCGATCAGGATACGGATATATCTCTCGCTCCATATTTAGCAACTGGAGAAGGTTATGTGATTGATCAACATGACTCATCTTCCATTAGACCAACAATCTTCTTACTCACCTAGAGATGCTTGTAAACGTTGTGTGATGGAAATTCAGAAACCCAATACGCTGCAGAGTGTAACAAGGTTGATCTTAGAACATTTTATAGCTAGAGAGGGGTAGGATATTTAAAATAAAACCTTAATACTTAGGTGTACGTAAAACTTTATTATTCTAGAATATATTATACAAAATATTTCGCTTTGCATATAAAGCGAGTATACTCACAGGAGAAGACATAGATACATACATCTTACAGTTAGAGAGCTAGCGGTAATATCTTATAGTATTTATTCACACATCGCGATTATAAGGTTGAGTGAGTGCAGTTATGAAAATGAGTATTGTATGAGGTTTGTATGGCGATATGATTTTATTAGCTGTAAAATCTAACTTGGTTTTTGTGCTATCACTAACGTCATAGTTGTGGTTAGGTATTCGCTCGATATGTGGTAAAAAGATAAGAGAATTTATTTTCGCACATTGCAATGTACAGGGTGTAAGATTAAACGTAATACAAATTAAGCAATTCCAGCTCAGTTAACGATAGAGAACAAAATGTAAGAATTGATTTATTAAAATTTGTCATAAATTTTTTTCACTAGTTTGCTAGCAAAATTAAGAAAATAAAATCTAGGGATGTCGTTACCCCCCATGACGTCATGCTTACGTGACCTGTTTGTTTGTTATGACAAATAACTTCAATAATCAGTCTGAATGCATGCATTTTATTTATAAATTATTGGCCTAGATAAGCAAAAAGGTAAGTGTTCACTACAAAATTAGATACAAACATTTTTCTCTCAACTCTAAGTAGTGTAACCACGATGAGAACAAAAAAGTTGAATAATTAAAACAGTGATATTAATTAATTCATCTTAATTAACAACACGAGACCTAGCAGAGGGATTTAGCACCAGGGAGAGGAGTTTAAAAAACATGAGTTTTATTACGTTCAATGAAACACCTTGTATGTAAATATCGCGTAATACGACTATTTCTTTGTAGGTGTTAACTTAAAATTTTTTAATAATACTCCTACCTACTCCAGGCATATATTGTCTATGGTTATGAGATATAAAACTATATATTTTTTAACCTCCGCCCACTCACATTTTTTTCCCTCAGAAAACAATTATTAAATAACGCTCTCACCTACTATCACTATATTATCTATGGTTACAAGGTATAAAACAAAATGTTCTACCGCACCCCACCGCAGTTCTCGAAGACTTATCGCGGTGGTAATACTGCATTATTAAAATCTATAAAAATGTTAAAGTGTGAATATTGCAAAACGATTTTCTCGAGGCCGGATGCCCTAAGCCGTCATCTAGGTTATTGCATGATGCGAAAGGAGAATCGAGAGATGAGGGGTGTGAAGTGTTCTAACTGTGAGAAGATGTTTTCGCGGAGGGATGCAATGATTCGACATGCAGCGAAATGTGGGAAAAATAAGCGTAGAAGCGATTCTTCTTCTCGCGGTGATAATCCTCCTGTAAAGAAGATGAGATGTGATGTATGCGAGGTAGATGTGAAATCGATGTCTGCACACCTGCGAAGCGCCGCGCACAAAAATAAGTCATGCGAGGTCGTGGTGGGGGATGAGTTAGTGCAGATTGTCCGCAGCGCCTATAAGTGTCGCATCGCTAGCTATAGAGTCTTCGCGCAAAAGGAGTATTTAACGCCTCAAGAGTTTTTGGAGGATGTTAAGAAACGTAGCGTTGAACAAATTAAACGTATACAGGAAGAGGTGGGTGGTGCTGTGAAGGTGAATCTCGAACTTTTCGCTGAATATGTAAAATGGATACAGAAAGGTGATAATGAAGAACAACAAGAGAAGGGGATTAAATCATTTAACAGCAAAAATAAGATCATCCAGGTAGGAAGTGATGTGAAATCTATGTACAACTCATTCGCCGAGGAGATCAGCGTCAAGGCTGATGAGTTTCAAGAGAGGGATAGTGGATGGGCTATCACCAAAGTCCTCTATCTAGAGGTGAACATCAACAAGTACGCACCGCTCAAAGGGTCTAGCTACATACCCCTCCCGAGAGCGTTGCAGTTGAAGAAAGCATGCATCAATGTGAAGAACGATGACGACGCATGCTTTTTTTGGGCTGTTGTAAGCGCTCTACATCCAACAGATGAACATAATTATCGCATGTCGTCATACCCCCACTACAAGTCAGTGCTTAATATAAACATTGAATGCCCTGTACATGTTAGAGATATAAAACGATTTGAGGAGGGTAATGATATCAGCATTAACGTCTTCGAAATCAGCGGGGGGGTTATTGCAGGACCTATATACCATACTCGACAGAGACGTGAAAAACATATCAATCTACTGCTCATCGAAGATGGAGAGCGAAGACACTATTGCTGGATAAAAAATTTATCACGTTTGATAAGTGCACAAGTCTCCAATCATAATGGTCAGATGTGGCTCTGTGATGGATGTTTGCAATCATTCCCAAACGAAATTAAATTTAAAGAACATATAAAGCGCGATTGTTCACAAATTAAAACCGTACTACCATTACCTGGAGAAAACATATTAAAATTCAAAAACTTTAGAAACCGTATGCGAGCGCCAGTAGTAGTCTATGCTGATTTCGAAGCATTATTAAGACCTATATCTAGCTGCTCTCCTCGTCAGGCATCATCATATACAATGGACTATCAAGTGCATACACCCTATAGCTACGGTTACTATATTAAATGTTCTTACGATGATTCACTATCTAAATATATAACGTACCGCGGTGAGGACTGTGCTAAAAAATTCTTATCATCGTTAGAGGTAGAGTTAACACCCTTCGCTGAGACTATGCAACAAGTTGTTCCAATGTTATCTTTATCACCTGAGCAGGAGAGTGTGTTTAACGCAGCTGTGAATTGTCATATCTGCGGTGAGCAATTGGATGATGATCGTGTACGCGATCATGATCATTTAACAGGTACGTTTAGAGGCGCCGCCCATAATAAATGTAATTTAAATTTTAAATTAAAACCTATCATACCTATATTCATACATAACCTCAGCGGGTATGATTTACATTTTATTATTAGAGAGTTACAAGATCGCGATGTAAATATCATCCCTAAAAACAAGGAAAATTTTATTTCTATAACATCTAAAAAACATGGTGGGTTAAACTTTGATATTAGATTTGTAGACTCATTTAGATTTCTTGCCTCCAGTCTTGATAAACTCGCTGCTAACCTCGAGCCACACCAATTTACGGAGTTAAAAGCAAATTGTGTAAATGAACATCTCGAACTACTGATGAGAAAGGGCGAATACCCATATGATTATATAGATTCTTGGGAGAGATTTTATGAGACATCGCTCCCTCCTCAAAGCTGTTTCTATAATAAGCTAAACAGCGCTAGCATATCAGATGAACAATATCAGCACGCTCAAAAGGTGTGGAACGCTTTTAATATCAAGACCTTAGGCGAGTACAGCGATCTATATTTAAAGACTGATGTTTTACTACTTACAGATGTTTTTGAAAATTTCCGTAACGTATGTCTTAAGACGTACCAGCTAGACCCCGCACATTATTATACTGCTCCAGGACTTAGTTGGGATGCTATGCTGTGCTCGACTAAAGTTGAGATGGAGCTGCTAACTGATTATGATATGGTTAAGCTAATATCATCTGGGATTAGAGGGGGGTTGAGCCAGTGTTGTGGAAAATATGCTAAGGCTAACAATATGTATATGGAGGATTATGATTCTAGTAAACCCTCTAATTTTATTATGTATTTAGACGCTAACAATCAGTATGGTTGGGCTATGAGTCAACCCATGCCTCTAAAAGATTTCCGCTGGCTATCGATGGAGGAGGTTAATCATTTCAATGTTATGGAGATTGCCTCAAACGCTGCTATAGGATACATACTCGAAGTAGATTTAGAATATCCGCATCACTTGCATGATGCTCATAGTGATCTATGTTTTTGCCCTGAAAACCGAGTACCAGAGCTAACTGATGCTAAAACATCAAAACTCCTTTCAACGCTGCATAGTAAAAATAGCTATGCCATACATTATATGAATTTGAAGCAGGCGCTGAGTGCGAGGCTCGTGTTAAAAAAAACCCATAGAATATTAGCCTTCAGTCAGAGCCCTTGGCTTAAGATGTACATTGATTTAAATACTGAACAAAGAATTTTAGCTAAAAATATGTTTGAGAAAGATTTTTATAAATTGATGAATAATGCCGTGTTCGGTAAGACCATGGAAAATGTTGATAAGAGGGTTGATGTGCGTCTAATTAACAGGTGGGAGAGCAATGGTAAGAGGTTAGGCGCGCGCGCTCTAATCAGTCGATTAAATTTTCATAGTATAACAGTACTAGATGATGACCTTAGTATTATACAAATGAAACGTAATAGCGTGAAATATGATAAGCCTATCTATATAGGATTCACAGTTCTGGAGTTGAGTAAAACATTAATGTTTGAATTTCATTATAATTATATAAAACCTAAATATGGAGAAAATGCTAGATTGCTATATACAGATACCGACTCCCTTGTTTATAATATTAAAACAGATAACTTTTATGATGATATTAAACCGGATTTGGAGGAAAGATTTGACACTTCAGACTTCCCCCAAGATAATGTCTACGGCTTACCACAAATAAATAAAAAAGTGGTGGGTATGTTTAAGGATGAATGCAATGGAGTAATTTTAAGTGAATTTATAGGTGTTAGATCAAAGTGCTATTTTGTTGAGAAGGTTAATGGGGATAGGATAAAGAAGATAAAAGGGGTGAAACGAAATGTTGTTAGTAATGAGGTAAATAGGGATGACTTTTTCAATTGTATAAATGAAAGAGGTTCCGTACAGTATCGCATGATGCACGTAATTCGTAGTAAAGAACATGTTCTCTACTCCCAAACGTTGAATAAGATAGCGTTAAATAATAATGATGATAAGAGGTTTGTAATACCGAATTCGCCTCATGAAACGCTAGCATGGGGTCATAAATCGATAGATAAATATTATTTTATATAGTCAATTTATAGGGGTATAGATTAAAGTCATACTCTTTATAGAGAGTTTTATCAATTGTTATAAAGACTTGCACTAGTCCATTTTTTTATAAACTTAAGTTACTGCTATGTATATAGAGCTAGTCCAAGCTATTTGTAGGAGTAAATATTAAAGTAATACTATTTATAGTGTGTTTTATCAATCATCATAGACTTATATCTTTATAGACTTAAGATTGTTATGTTTATACAGCTAGTCTAAGCTATTTTATAAGTTTAAGTGTTTTTAACTTATATAAATGTAGTCTAGCTGTAAGTCAACTATTATAAGATATTTTTAAATAAAACTATTCATATTCAAAACATTTTTTTTTATTTTAAAAACCTCTATCATTTTAAACAAATTAGATGATATTCGGTGATAACATAATTGTGATCGCATCCTACATCCTACTCCGCTGATAAACGAAATAAAAGCTCTCTCTCAACTGCAAAAAGCTAGCTGCTTGGGACTACCACCGCCAATGATGTGTCATTTAGTATAACCGCTTCGAGATGAACAAGCAGTCCTCGTTATCAGGTATTCGATAACGGGTATCCGGATCAGGCGGTCGGTATCAAGTATCCAGGCATCAGGTATCTGGTATCAGGTATCCGACATCAGGCATCAGGTATCCGGTAACAGGCATCAGGTATCTGGTATTAGGTATTAGGTATCCAGAATCAGGTATCCGGTATCAGGTATCTGATATCAGTTGTTAGATCAGTTGATTGATTATGCTGTTGATGTTTGAGTAACCTGTTGATATCATAATAAATATCTAACTCTAAATCCATTTAAGGGTGATGAGGAATTCAAAACATTTTTCCGATACTTTACATTCTTTTATAGAAGTGCATGAGTACAAGAATTTCCAATTTAGGAACATTCCTTTGGTGATATTTCCCCACCCACCGCTGTGCGTACTTAATCTGCCGATCCTGAGTACCCAACTCTCTTATACCTCTATAAGGGTGCTCGCATCGTCCTCCATATAAATCCTCTCGAGTTCTAAACTCATTAATGAGATTCATACCATAAGTGATATCGAAGCCGGCACCTCCTCTCCAAAAAACACCTTTCATACATAGTTCACTATCAAAACTATTTATAATATACCGCAGCATATAGCACTTGATGACGTCAGCGTATTCATACTCATTTTTAATCACTCCTAAAACTCGATCCTCCGCCAATTCTTTTTTAACAACATCACCAGATAATAAAATGAAGTCAATTTTCAACCTACGATTTTTCCATACTTCTAAACTTGTTCTGATATCATCTAAAGAGAGTATATCATATCCGGATTTGTAGAAACCATTCTGAAGTAATGCACGTCTCAAGATGTTACTTCCAGGGATGAAACAGTCCACATCGCTATATGCATTAGTGTACCCCAATGCGTATGCGGAGAAGCCTCCGGCTATCATTAAAAAAGGTTGTTGCCACTCTTCCAATCCGTTAAAAATTTTTTCGATCATCTCATAAACAGTTGGTATCTCCGCATGCAATACTGATAAAATCTTCTTCCCAGCGTTTAAGGGTTCACAATCATCCGCTTCCAGTAGAGATAGCAGATAGCTGCAAATAACACTATTTTTAACTCTTTGCACATCATCCCACCTCCAGCGAATATTATTATGATTTTTCAAGAGTAGTCTTATAGCTATGATGTTACAAGGGGGTGACATTATCAATAGACTTAGCTGAGGGCAGCACAGCGCTGATGGATACCGTAGTGTTATATACTCTTTGAATGAATGCTAAATAATTTATACATTATATTCTAACCTATACATTGATGCTATTTCATTTAGATAAAATTCATTATCACTATGCAGTAACCGCAGGATGCGGTAGCTCATAAGTATTAGGGGTGAGCAAAACATGGTTTTTAAAGTATGTGCATATTATTAATGATGGTGGAAATTAATTAACTATATAGCAGATCCATTTTCGATGTTACTACTCACTTACCTGCTATCAAGTATTTTTAACAGCTACAGATCACCTGATAACTACCGCAGCGGATGTCTATCCTCACTTCAAATAGTTATCCAAACCCTGCTCTCAGGTTGTAACAGATGTCTGTTTATCAGGTACCAGACCCCTCTGATAACTGGTGTAACAGGTATCATATACTATGTTTATCAGGTACCAGATCCATCTGCTAACTGATGTAACATGTCTCTGTTTACCAAAATCCACCTCCCCTCTTCAAATAGCTAATCAAAACCTGTTCTCACACTAGCACTTCCTTTTATCTGCTAACTGCTACCTGTTTTACTGAAATCTATTATGCTTATAGTGCGCCATATACCATAATACTTTCATCATGGTACACGAAAATACCATAATTTTGAACTTATCATTTTTACATATAATTATTACAAATTTGAAATATTTGGTACTGCTCAAGACCGTATGAAAAATAAATGTTACGTTTAGATCACTAATCCAATATTACAGGATTATGAATAGTACTTAATTACAAGACTACTCAAAGAAGTATTATATGAGTCTTTACCTGTATTTAGCTGAAATCAGGATTTCAATAGCATCATCTCATAGTCTGAAAATCCTAATATTACTAGACTAGCAAAGAAAAAAAGAGTAGCAAAGTTCTTTATCGGTTTATTTATTACAATTCAATAAGTGGTTATATTTTCATAGCATGGATTTGTTACGATAACCTCCAATCATCGCCGCGCATGTGCAACGTTCACAATTTTAAAGCAGGTTTTGAATGAAAATCTCCATTTCAGTTCAATTATATTACGGAGTTTGTCATGGTGAATGAGAGCTGCTCTCCTTCCACACCTCTAGCTTTACAAAAACACTCTAGAGCGCACTGTGCCGGCATGCATCCTACACAGCTCTAGATTCAGACTTTTGCAGTTACACTTTTGCAGTTTATCCACACATAGCAAAAGGTTAGCTGGGAGAGATTCTTTACAGGAATAAGTTCACCTTCGTACATAAGCATTGATTTTTGTACCGCTTCTGTATGATTTTATATGTAACTAGCAACCCGCCCCGGCTTCGCACGGAGTTTCTCTATTATATTATGCATGTATTATACATATAAACCTTCCTCTTCAATCACTCTATCCGTTAAAAAAGCCGCATCAAAATCCGTTGCGTAGTTTTAAAGATTTAAGCATACAAAGGGAAATAGGGTCAGAGAAAGCAACTTTGTTTTATACTATGTAGTGATAGTGATAAAGTGTTTACATACATGCATACATAACATTTCAAAAGTATGTATAAGTAGAACTACTATGATTTTCACATATTTTCTTGTAGAGTTTCTTCAAAGTTCAGGATCTTTACCATGACTATTTTTGATTTAGGAGAAAAAGTTTAAATAAAACATGCTTATTTTAACGTATTCTATACGATAGCATTATAAAACATGTATCATAATGATACCACATCCATCGATTTTTTTAAATGAAAATTCCATGTCCTAAGGCTATCGAAAAATTAAAGAAATTTGAAACCTGATAAGGTGATATCTCGGTAAATATTGATCGGAGAAAAAAGTTTATTTTAATAAAACATGCTTATTTTAGCGTGATCTACGTGATTTAATCTAAAAAACAGTAAAAAAATTATAAAACATCTAAGTCTAAAAAATAGTTAATTCTACACCCTCTTAACTCAGTTTTCTTACAAAAACATTTATATTAGCGTATTCTATACGATATTATTTACCTTTCCTATATTAATTTTCTATATTATATTATAACTAGTGAGGTATTTTAGAGGAAACTCGATTAAATATCAACGTACCATTTTTTTAAAAATATCATAATTTTTGGAAAACCTTATGCAATATTTTTTGAGCTAACATTGAACATCACTAGTCTTTAGAAATGCTGTTTCATTTGGCTTCATTCGCGCTTGCTATCAACTCCTAGTATCACGTTGTGCTGTTGAACGCTTCTATAAAAATAAGAATATGGGAGTAGATTTGCTAACTCTAGATATTATTATTCCACTAGCTTGGAATTACCAGATAGGGATGGAAGAGTTACTATATAAAATAATTTGCAATCATCAGGCTCGCACGCAATCATCATTTAACCTACACTTCACCTCAAATAGTGTTTCAACGGTAACCTGCAGCTATCAATATTTCATCTGGTTCAGGATACTAGGTGATTGTCAAGCATATCCGGATCACAATAGTTATGGCATACTCTCAATCCCGCTTATATAAAGTGAGTACAACATTATTTATTAAGTTTTACGTGTAATATTCAGTTTTATAGATATTATAGCTATAAAATTCACACTCTCGTTAAGCAATTATTTTATACTATATTAATTTCTTTTCAGATATATAACAAGCGGCAGGAGCTGTGGAGAAAGAGTCCAATTTAAGCATAATGCAATCTATATGTGAGTATAAATTTTTTTATCAAATTTTTACGTAAAATATTCAGTTTATAGATATTATTATGTTGAGGAGGAGGAGCTATAAAATGCACTCCTCTTGTAAAGCAATTATTTTATATTATATTAATTTATTTTCAGGTATTATTAGCTGAGGAGGATCTAGATCAAATACTACTATGAGGGATAGGAATCGCTACCCATCTTACTACTGCTATCGCGGAGGTACAAATAATTTTTATTTGCAATGCGAATGGAAATTGAAATCAATTACTTTTAACAGGAGATACAATCATCCTTATTTCATCGATAACAGAAATTGACTGTCACTGCTTTTCACGCTCGCGATATTACGTAAAACTTTGTTTTTAAAGTAAACTATTAGGCGCGGTAGGACCTGGCTCGCATTTCACATACAAACTAGGGTCGGGCGGAGTGCAGATTATTGCAGATTATCTTCGATTTCTAACAAAAAAGTATACGTTATCAACTCAAACATGAGAGGATGCCCTGCATGACTGTGAAATCATGATTGTCAGGTATTAATTTTGTCAGAAAAGGTAACTGGTAATGAACAAAATGAAAAAAAAAAATGAAAAAAATACTTTATTTTATTGTGTTTTCGCGCTACTTTTCTATCGAGCGAAGTGTTCGCTATCATATTCTAAGCGAGAGGAAGCCCTAGATACAGTTCTGAATATTATTATATATGTTTTACAGTGACCTAAGAGTCAAATAAGTGCTCTAAAAATGATTTGAAAACTAGGCTTCCGTGCCCGATTCTGATCTGACCTCGCCTTAAGGTTAATATGCTCTTAAAGTGGTTTAAAGATCGTTTTCATAAAGTCGGATCACTCTTACATCCTAAATTCATCTTGTTTAAAGACATATAACATTTTCATCCTCGATATGATGAAAACTTCCGATTTCAAATTATTTTTAATAATTCCTCAGCTCCTACATCGATCCTGCTATGCTTACGTTTTCCTAGGATTGATGCTGTTATTCATTTCCATCCTGATACTTTTTTCGATTCCATTCTCATATGCGAAGAAAGTTGCTCGCCCCCATCCTCGATAAGACGAAAAACTTTCGATTCCAATTATTTTTTTCTTTCCTTCCATCTCATATCCTAGGGTGGTACTTTTCAATCGTTATTAATAAATTCTTCATTTCATTTCTAGAACACCTTCCACCCCATATCTGCGGGTAGGGTATTCTACTTGTATAGAAACTGATTGAGAGCGGGGTAATTTTAAAGTTAAAACAGGAACAGAACTTCATTTCTGTTTACATTAAAACATACCTGTTCTGAAAGCTGTTTATATCTGTTTTGAAAAACCTGGTACAAAGCTGTTTATACCTGTTTTATTTCTGTCTGAAAACCTGTTACAAAGCTGTTTATCCTCCTAAGGCCCAACCCAAAATAACGCTCATAGTGACTGTGAACCATGGTCCTACTAGTAGTACTATTGTTTCATACTAATTCAGACCCAGCTTTTAAAACACTTTTTTAATTTTATTTTACTTGTATGTATAGTTTTGGGGCGTATTTGTTATCAATGTATTGATAGCTTATTAGGCAATTGATTTTATTTGAATAAGTGCTGCAGGGAAGACCATGGGCTTTCTGTAAGTCTTGAATTATATTCAATAAAAGTCCTAATGGTAGGACCATGGTACGCTATGACTATCCAACTGTTGAAGGAGCTGGGTCGGAATAACAATGTTAATTAGTCCTACAGGTAGGACCTTGGGCCTTAGGAGGTACCTGTTCTAAACCCTGTTTACATTAAAACAGACCAGTTCTAAAAGCAGTTTACACCTGTTTATTTCTGTTTGAAAACCTGTCACAAAGCTAGGACTGGACATTCAGGGGAATTGAACGTACAGGGGGCTGAACATTCGGAGAATTGAACGTATGGGAGCTGGGCATTCAATAAAAACAGGAACGGAACTTCATTTCTGTTTACATTAAAACAGACCTGTTCTGAAAGCTGTTTATATCTGTTTGAAAACCTGTTACAAAGCTGTCTATACCTGTTTATTTCTGTTTGAAAACCTGTTTCAAAGCTGTTTATACCTGTTTATTTCTGTTTGAAAACCTGTTACAAAGCTGTTTATACCTGTTTATTTCTGTTTGAAAACCTGTTACAAAGCTGTTTATACCTGTTTATTTCTGTTTGAAAACCTGTTACAAAGCTGTTTATACCTGTTTATATCTGTTTGAAAACCTGTTACATAGCTGAGACTGGTCATTCGGGGAATTGGATGTACGGGGACTGGACATACGGGGATTGGAGATTGAGGGTCAGAAGGTATCCGAGGGTGGGGTATTCTACTTCCTAGTATATCATGTTTTTTCAGTTGATGATTTTGAAACACTGCTTTGGAGTACTAGTACGTCATTGGTAGGTTATACGCTGCGAGAGATGGCTTATTTTTTCAGAGTACCTTCCATCTCATATCCGAGGCTGAGATAATTGACTTCCTAGTATATCATGCATTTTCAGTTGATGGTTTTGAAACACTGCTTTCGAGTACCAGTATGTTAATGATGGGTTATACAGCGCGAGAGATGGCTTATTGTTCTCAGAGTACCTTCCATCTCATATCCTAGGGCGAGATATTCGACTTCCTAGTATATCATCCTTTTTCAGTTGACGGTTTTAAAACACTGCTTTCGAGTACCAGTATGTCATTGATGGGTTATACAGCGCGAGAGATGACTTATTTTTCTCAGAGTACCTTCCATCTCATATCCGAGGGTGAGATATTCGACTTCCTAGTATATCATGCATTTTCAGTCGACGGTTTTGAAACACGGCTTTCGAGTACCAGTATGTTAATGATGGGCTATACAGCGCGATAGATATCTTACTTTTCTCAGAGCACCTCTCATCTCATATCCGAGGGTAGTACTTTCAATTGTTATTAATAAATTCTTCATTTCCTTTCTAGAGTACCTTCCATCCCATATCTGAGGACAGAGGTTTTTTAGGAGATTATCTAATTCATATGACATTACCCCCTAGCTCTCTAACTGTAGGATGTGTGTATCTAGTCAATTTTCTAGTTGTGAGATGTTAGACTCTCTTTAAGGCTTACATGATTGTTTCAGTCTAAACGCTGATTTTTTCTTCCCTGCGAGATATAACCTAATAACTATTCCTCGCTATGCTATATCTACTTCATGTATATTTAGTGTTCTGTACCTCGAAAGAAAATATGGAATCCTTATAGGGTTACTTTGTTGTCTGCCTGTCTATCTGTCTACCTCGTCTGTCTGTCTGTCTGTCTATCCATCTATCTATCCATCTATCTAAGATCCTTTATCTCAAGAACGCGTGATGCTATCGAGTTGAAATTAAAACTATATATCATATCATGATAAAATAGCAACGTTACTTTAACCAAAAATATCTGATTATTGGTTTGGATAAAGTCGCAGAGAGGGGGCTAGTTATGACTGACCATCTAGTATTAGATCCTTTTTGAGTAATGCAGGTAGTTTAGATTAAAAAGAGGAAATATGACGTTGATGGATGAATTGCCAGTCTTCTTTGGAAAATGTAAGAGATTGAGCTCATCTCTGAGAATTTATCATGTAACTTTGTTTATTATTAATGTAACATTTCGATTGAGTAAAGAAAGATATGAAGAGCAATACATCAGTATCAGTACTCAAACTGATGCGGATTTAATGCTAAAAAAATCAGAACTTCTAAGTCAACGCAATCAAAAGATACCGCTGTTTATGCAGCGAAAACGTATATATTTCAATACTCTCAAGGGAATCAAAATTTATAGGATACGCCCCACGAACTTAAATAGTTGAAATTTTTGAAGATGATGTAATTTTACAGATAATGGTATGGAACCCTTCGTGCACGAGTCCGACTCTCACTTAATCTTATAGAGCGTCTTCTCCTCTATAGGTATTTATATACCCACTCACTCAACCTTATAATCGTGATGTGTGAATAAATACTATAAGATATTACCGCTAGCTCTCTAACTGTAAGATGTATGTATCTATGTCTTCTCCTGTGAGTATACTCGCTTTATATGCAAAGCGAAATATTTTGTATAATATATTCTAGAATAATAAAGTTTTACGTACACCTAAGTATTAAGGTTTTATTTTAAATATCCTACCCCTCTCTAGCTATAAAATGTTCTAAGATCAACCTTGTTACACTCTGCAGCGTATTGGGTTTCTGAATTTCCATCACACAACGTTTACAAGCATCTCTAGGTGAGTAAGAAGATTGTTGGTCTAATGGAAGATGAGTCATGTTGATCAATCACATAACCTTCTCCAGTTGCTAAATATGGAGCGAGAGATATATCCGTATCCTGATCGGGGGATATATCTGAGAACACTAACCGATCACAGTACCACGTTAAAGAGCCATCTAGAACGCTATCGAGCGAATACCTAACCACAACTATGACGATAGTGATAACACAAAAACCATGTTAGATTTTACAGCTAATAAAATCATATCGTCATACAAACCTCATACAATACTCATTTTCATAACTGCACTCACTCAACCTAACCTAACCTAACCGCAGCCATGACGATAGTGATAGCGCAAAACAAAGTTACATTTTACAGCTGATAAATTCATATCGCCATACAAACCTCATACAATACCTATTTTCATAGCCGCACTCACTCAATAGCCCACCAACGCCACTATAAGTTGAACCCTCCCTACAAAATAGCGCGCGCCATCGCAGCACTGACCGCGTCACTACCTCGCTTCAACCAATCGCAACGCTAGTTGAGTGTGACGTCACAGCTCATTCGACCAATCACACTGTATCACGTTGCTGCAATCCTTATCACCTCCAACAACTCTCCATACTATTACGTCGAGACCATACTAACTTGAGCTCCACCACCCACCACGGGCCTAGAACTCTCACAAACACTCTACTTACATTGTTGTTGTCGAAGTGGTGGCTATGCTAACGTTAATCACCCTTCATCACATTAATAACAACATTTCCCAGCAAGATACGGATTGGCAACACCAGTTAACAGCACCTTCATTGTGCACATTCCCTCAGGAAATGGTGATTTTTGTATAGCCCATACAAACTTTAAGATCAAATGCTGTCAAACGAACGCAAGCCAAAAGCTACCTTATAATTAGAGCATAAGGTAGTTTTTGGCTTGCGTTCGTGTGACAGCATTTGGTCTTAAGTTTGTGCGGACTACACTATTTTACCAGGAATATCAATTAGTGTAAATGTTGACATTGTCACAGCTGATGTTATCATAAACAATCATTTATTTTGTTCACATGAATAAGTAATACACAGTGATTTAGGATTATTATTGAAATAGTTATATGCTCATGTTATATCATCTGTAACGGAATGTTATTGGGGCGTTGTTTGTGTGTTAAGTGACCATCCATTATGGGTTTCCGAAACCCGATTGTGTGAATTTGGCATCGCAGAATACTTACTTGTTCTGTTGGGCATTCGAATTTCCAATAATTGTCAAGTTGGTTATGAGGATTCCGAAGAGTAATGGTTGAGAAATATAGATTTCATATGTTCTTGCATATAAATAAGGCCAGAATAAAGTGTTACTGTGCCAAATGGAGTTTTCTTCAAACAAATCTCTCTGGGCGTTTTACATTAGTTCACTAGGTAAGTAGTAATAACAATCTAGAAGCAATACTGCATATGCACATAAGTGACATAAGGATTCCACAACAATAATGCTGATCAAAATTTTCCATAACAAAACAAAGTGGTAATAAAGATTTAGAATTGGAACCAGTTAAACCAGTATAATAACGTCTATCTATCACGTAATGCAGACGAGATAAAACACTGATAAGGTTTCAGAACTCTTACCTGAAGTCCAAGCTGAGATTCCTCTGGTGAGCGGTGGCCTTAGAACCCTTAGGGTCACTCCGGCTGCCGTGGACGGGCACATCCTCCAACATGCTCACGCACTGACCGACGCTCCACAAAATAACAAACCCATATCACGACACGCAACAAATCAAAGAGTAAATAACAACATGGCGTCGACTCTCCCGCATTCGTAAACTAACTTCCAAAAACGCTATAACTCGCGTAACACACTATTACAAGCGAAGACAATAAAATTTCACAGCCGTTAAAGTCCCATCAATTTTTGTTTATAAAACGTAGCACGGATAACTGGGATACATTAAATCGTAATTGTGCCCTACAAAGCTGAGCGACCGTAACGCTAAGAATTTAATATTTTGAAAACGTAAAACAGCGAATATAAAATCTATTAATTAAATTGAATAATAAGTGTGGACGTAACAAAAGAAATAATTACGAAAATTAAAGAAATCGATGGCCTATCACCAAAATCCGAGACATGTTCGTTTTGTTATGCGCTGTCAAAATTAGGGATACCACATTCATTGGTGATGGTGTAGTGTAGCTTGTGTCAAATTTTATAACCGTTATTTTAAACTAAATTTAAATATATCAATATCACATTAAATTTACTGTTTTTTTTTACAATTTTGATTTGGTTGATTGATTGCTTAACGGTATATCGAAACAAAATCTTCTTTTTATTGCATTACGGAATGGTAGCCCATAAATCAGGGTGACCTGTTTTATGTTATTGACATGTTATAGTGTAGCAGGGCTATTTCAGAAAAAAATATTTGAGCCAAATATCGCTGTCCCATGACTTTAGAGTAATTTTTTTCTATTAAATATTGTTCTAAAGTATAATGTTTGTTTGTAAAAATGGTAAAGTAACTCATTTACTGTATAATTATGATGAATAATCCCTTTAAAACCTACTAAAAGTATTTTATTTGTCAGAAAAACCGAAGAAAAGGTGCCGATTTTTGGGTGTCCCACGTACACTTTGGTAACTTTGAGGCGAATTTTACGTATATCTGACTCCTTCTAGGCCTGAACATGGCTATTGTGTGAATCGATCATACTATCGTTTACCAATTTTGAAGCACATTTATTAACAGCTAGAGTAAAAAAATCATAAAATCACAATTTGTTTGCTGTCCTCCAAAACCAACGTGGTGGACATGTCCACTAACGAACGGCGTTTTTACCAAATAGACTACAAAAAATTACCAAAACAGTTGTGTTTCTATATAACTGGTGACCTTTTGAGCCTAATATAACCGTTACTTAGGTGTAAAATGTAAGTTTCGCTTCAAAAATGTGATGAGTTGGACGTGCGTTACGGTGTGCCAAAAATTTCTGTCCACTACGAACGGGATATACTGAAGGTAAGAAGCCACTTTGAGATTAACCGTTTATTAATTTAGACATATTCATAAGTGCGGTAACATGTAAAGAAGTTAGAAGTAGTAAATTGCAAGTAATCAAAGCACTATTTCAATGTATTTAACTACCGGCATACTTACGTCACGTCCACTACGCTACGTAATGTACTAGTGGAACAAAAAACGTGCCGTATGGACAGAAAAGTCATGGTTTACATGCCGCTGATTTTAAATTCATAGATTGCCGTCAAGGACCTAAAAATAAATAGCCGGACGGAGTCTCGCCAAAAGAGAACTGAAGCCATTTTTAATAAGCCGGCTGCTTTTACATACGAGCCGCACGCACACATCAACTAGTTTTTTTCCTATTGCGAGCAGTATGCACACATTGGTAACCAGCTTATTAGACATGCTTCAAGTTCTTTGCTAGCGAGACTCCGTCCGGCTATTTATTTTAAGGTCCTTGATTGCCGTTAAAAACGTATAATGTGAATTAGTCGGGCTAAAAATATAGTAAGTGTAGGTAGTAAAAATGAACGAAGGTATTTTAAAAAAGCCGGTCAAGTGCGAGTCGGACTCGCGCACCAAGGGTTCCGTACAAAATCGTCAGTAGATACGTGAATAATTCAAGAAAAATTGTATGGTGGGATAAACTTAACTTTTCTCTTGTAAAACTGTTGTCCCCATACATCGACATATGCCGCGGTTAGTTTAGTAGGAGCAAATAAGGTTGTCTTACGATTTTTGCGAATTTCTAAAAAACGCTGCAAGTTAGGAAAACCGTTTTATTTTTCCTGTAATATTTAGAATAATATTAATAATCGGTAATTATTACAGATTTTTCTGTTCAGTAACTTCGGAGATAATAGGGGGGAATGGTATTTTTTTAAACTTTTTTGGTCTTAAATCAAAAACTACACGTCTAAGAAAAAAAATAAAAAAAGTTTTGAAATCTTCATATTAAGCCCTTTCATTTGATATCCCACTCGATATATTAGCTCAAATTTTGATTTTCGACATCCCATTTCGGTCCCCTTTAAAAAAAAAGTAAAAAAGGTATAGGATTTTTTTTCTGTTCCATAGGCTCAAATTAGCGGTTTTTAACACTATTCCAAATTTCAAGTCGATAGCATCAGTAGATCCTGAGATATCTTGCTGTGACAGACGGACAGACATACAGACAGACAGAGTCGCACCATAAGGGTTCCTTTTTTACCATTTTGGTACGGAACCCTAAAAAAGACTTACACGGGTAGTTCTCTGATTTCGTTCAAATTGTTGATATTCTCTCGAGTTTTCTTATTTCCTTGAATTGGATCTAATAAAGGGTTTTTTTATGGTTTAGCGCTCGTTTATGGATATGTTATTGAGAAAGGCACCTTTCATAGTTTATTACTTTTCAAGATATAAGCCTGAAGGTAATGACATACGCGCTGGTAATGAAATTCGCCAAGATGGTAATGACTTACTAACGGAAGGAAATGAAATCAGTTTTGACTCTGTTAATTAACTGTCTGATCTAATTTAAACTAAACTATCTATCATCTGAACAAGCTAAGGAACATAAATCAGTCTATATAGCTTCCATATCACATCATTTTAAGAGGGTTTAGCAATTTAGTATACTATAGTTGTGACATATTTTGTCACCACTATAATATGGAAAAAACGTGAAAACTAGTAAAGGGATAAATAGTTCAGTCATTATAGATTTTGACCCGTGAATAATCAGTTATTAGTTATTTTCCAAAAAAACGGTTTTTCTTGAATAACTCGGCCACTTTTGATTTTACAGTAAAACCGTTAGGACAAAAATTGTAGTAAGTTTAATTCTCTACAAGTTTGGTCCTCACAATTTTTCTTCTAGGATCGATATATTGGAAATTAAATTTGAAAAAGCGACAAATTCAAAATATTTTCATCATCTCATTTATTTTCAACTTTACGGCATAAATGAAGAGGACTAAAGTTGTAGAGCCAAATTTTGAATAATTTTGGTTCCTACCTTTTTTCCCCCCAAATCGATATTTTGGAAATTAAACCTGATTCAAAATATTTTCATCATCTCGTTTATTTTCAACTTTACGACATAAATGAAGAGGACTAAACTTGTAGAGAATCAAATTCTGAACAATTTTGGTTCCCTCCTTTTTTCCCCCAAAATCGATCGCTTTTTTTCAAATTTAATTTTCAAAATATCGATCCTAGAAGAAAAATTGTGAGGACCAAACTTGTAGAGAATCAAATTTCCTACAATTTTTGTCCTCCTTTCAAAAATTGCCGAGTTATTCAAGAAAAACCGTTTTTCGAATATCTCCCAATAAGGATCGTCATCATCATAACATTACATAAAAACAAAAAGGGAAAAGCAAATAATAGGAGAAAAACACAAAAAAACGATTTCACAATGTCACTACTGTTAGTAGTGCATGTAGTTAAGCTTGCTAGAAATAGATTTATATAAATTTTCTATTGAAATCTAGTATAGGGTTTTGAGCTATTTCCGACGCATGTAAACCTTTCATGTGGTTCCATTACGTGACGAATGGTTCCATTACGGCACGGTGTCCTACTGTGGCTGAGATTGATTTTTAAGAATTTATATGAATTATTAAGTATTATTGATACTATTTGGATCTCATTTGATAGAATAATATGTGCCAATTGTGATAAATATAACTTTTGATAGTTTTTTCAGTATGTCTCAAGTTAAGATGATTGTTAAGCTATGATGAGAACCAAAACGTAACGTAATGGACATAATTTATTAAATAACTTTATTGTGACGCTTAGTGCAGCAAATGTTATTCATTTATAGAAAAGTATTATTGTGTTAAAATTCATTTAATAAAGACTGATTTGCAAACAACACTCTGAACTTTACTTAAAACAAACCTAAAGTTCGTCGCGTAATGGAACGTCAAAGCGGTAGTACTTAGGTTCAAAGTATGATATTTACCATATTAAGCAATTTATATTGAAACCAGTATGATTTTCAAAGAATGTAGAAGAAGGAGAATTTATTAAAAGCATTTCTAAGGAATATTTTTTTTTTTTTACGGGGTGGAAGTCCACTACGGCACGGACAAAAAATATGAAAAGGCCCAGCAATCGAATGAAACAAAACGACTTTATATTTCTTTTTAAAAAAATATTTCATTGTCTCGTTGTAAGTTATAATCCTACAGTTATTAGACTTATTAGATCATGAAAAACATTTATGTTATCGTAAATGTATTTTATAATTTTAATGTACAAATTTAACATTTCTAAACGAATATCAAACGTCAAAGTTAAGGGATAGGGATACAATTTACAGGTTGAGGTTATGTTTGGAATTGCTTAAAGAATGAGAAGAATAACATTGAAATTTTAAACATAATTTATTAGGAAAATATACAAATATGATTCTTAAACGTATCTTAGCCACATCCTTGTACACTGCATTCAATACTAGTAAGTCAAGGTTATACTAAGTAGTTTTATACTAGAACTAGTCTATGTATCATTTTCTTTCCTTACAGGGAGTTACAGTACTGTCAGAAACAACTCCGAAGTAGTAGTGAGCTCCATTAAAAATAAGCTGCAGGATGCGTTAGGTACAGCTCACCTAGATGTTATATGTGAATCAAACACTAGTAGCGAAGTAGGAACACATTTCCAATTGGTTGTGGTTACTGATAAATTTCATGGATTACCTATGTATAAGGTATTTATTACTCATATACAAAGATTCATACTGTCACTTGTGTCTGCAATTTATAAATTAGGTTGATTTCGGGCATTTTTCCATTGTTCTTAATATTTCATTAGTGTCCCTCCATTTTTACTAGGGTGAAGGATGATCAAATGACAACAGCTTTTGATTAAATCATGTGTACTCTCGATACTATTGCTTATAACAAAAGTTAACTGTGATCACCGCTTTGCTGGAACACAAATGAAAAAACAGCCTCTGTCGAAACCGCTCGTGTCCAAAATACCGCATTCCCGAAATACCACAATTTCAAAAAACCAGATTTTCGATTTATGAGATTCCTGTCTTACCACATTCCCGTTACAGTAGATTATAAAATCGTAAGTTACTCAAGGATCTAAATCACTTTGTTGGGTGTGTAATTTTGGGAATCTTGTATACGGAGAATCTGGTGTATCGAGAATCCGGTATTTTAAAAAAAGTGTATTTTAGGAATGCGGTATTTTGGGAATGAGCGGTCGAAACACTCTGAAGTCGACCCAATTCATTTCATTAAACTAGAAATTAACAGTAACGGGAATTATTGAAGCGTTTTAACCGCGTCACTTTCGTGGACACATTTTTGATGAAAGGCCTGGAGATGTTAATGAAATTTCAGAAAATTTTTTAGAATTCCGGGATATGCACCTAATAGCTTCAATTGCAACTAAAACCTATGACACGGGTGAAAGGAATAACCTTAACCATCGAATTATGTGTCCAGCCTATTTTATATATGCTAGTTTTAATTGTTTTTTTTTTTATATGAATTTCAGAGATACAACCTAGTCAATGATATACTGAAAGAGGAAGTAAAAACTGGCAGCCACACATTTACAATAGTAGCTAAGACTCCAATCCAGTGGCACAGGAGTCAAGCAGCTAAGGAGTTTCCGCTCAGCCCCGACAGTGTAGGGACGGACAAATAAACTAATGACTATGAGGAAAAATTATGTAAAAATCAATGTTATTTTAGTCATATTGTTAAAAATAAAAAGTTAAATCCTCTTGTAAATTGAATTTTTATATGCTAGTGTATACAGGGTGATTGGAAATTCGACCTATTCCTTGAAAGGGGTTATTCTAGAGCTTATTTGCAATGATTTAAGGCCAATCAACCGGGGGTCAAAACTCAATGGTTATCAAGTTATTTGACTTTTAACTTATTTTTTTTAAAACCCGCCTTTCGATCTAAAACTGCTAATTGTGAAAAAACTACTTAAATTAGGAACAAAAAAGAGCCATCATCTAATAGCCAATAAATGGTTGATTACGAAAAATCCAAAAAACATGGGCAAATAAGCTCTAGAATAACCCCTTTCAAGGGATAGGTCGAATTTCTAATCACCCTGTATATTTTATGAAAGTACTGTCCCCTGTCCCTATCCCTCAAACTATTATAATAAGGCTAAGGGGTAAAAGTGAAACCAAATCAATACTTTTTTTAATGGCTTATTCTTACTGACATGGATTATTCCAACAATCCAAACTTTATTTATAGTTACCATTTTCCGCGCCATACCAGCAGTCTTTTTTCACTCCAGTATTGCCACAATAATAAAATGAAAAAAATAATAATAATAAAATAAAATAATTTATTTCTGTAAGTAGGCCCTCAAGGGCTCTTTTACATGTCTCATCTCTAATTCTTTCCTTTTGGCGCTTCGGGTAATTGACCTTCTAGTGAGAAGAAGCGCCGGAAGAAACTCACCAGTTTCTCTTTTCGACCAACGAGTATTACAACAATATTGTCGTTAATATAAGATTTCATTAATACATTAAACTTAAATTAATGTGGGAAAACTCCACAGAGGTCGACGGGACTAATGTCTGGCTGGCCAACACTTTTTATAATTAAAATTAAATAAAGGATTTGTATGGGAACCAAGCGTGTATAGTTTTTTCGCTTGGCGTTTGACTCCAAAAGTGTAATTTAGTGATGGAAAACAAATACTCCATTTCATTTGGTGGTATTTGAAGAATTAATTATATACCATTATTATCAGATTTTCAAATCCCACTTCCTAACCTGGGGAGACGTAAAATGTTGTACTTACCACGGGAGGTAATAAAGAAAGCCTCAGATAGCATATTTACCGGGTCATCAAATACCTGCAACCTGAGACATTCTTTGTTTTACCTCCTTCGGCCGCCATCGCAACCATGTTTCACAACCAGTTGCAAAGGAAGAATTTTCCTCCTTTGTTGGCAACTAGTTGCGTTAGCCGAATATTTTGTTTTAATACGCAACCAGTTGCTTAGATGTTATCCATTTTCCATTATGGCAACTAAGTTTCGCAACCAGTTGCCAAATATGTTTTTCTTTTCTGGCTACGCAACGAAGAAGTTATATGATGTGTAAAGTAGATGAGGTATAAAAACTTTTTCAACCTTGGGAAATCCATGTATTATTTTAGAAAGCTTATCGGAACTAGTTTGACATATTACTTTTTATTGTGACACTATTAAGACATTTAAGACAAACCAAATCGTGACGTTCAAAAAGGTGACCTAAGTTTCTGACAATGTTCTTATGTGCAAGAGAGATGTTCCTTGCATTATTTATTACCGCTCAAATATTTTATTCAGTCTGGTTGCGTATTAAGAAAGAAAAACATTTTCTCGCAACTATATTGTTAAAAATATTCTTAGTTGGCAACTGGTTGCGTATTAAGACAAAATATTCTGCTAACGCAACTAGTTGCCAACAAAGGAGGAAAATTCTTCCTTTGCAACTGGTTGTGAAACATGCTTGCGATGGCGGCCGAAGGGTCCCTACGTATGTATGTAATGTACTATTACAACCACCTTGTTGCCAACCACTCTCACCGCCACCGCCGAACAGCTGCCAGGTGCCCGGATCAATTGATAATGATAGTATGGCACACTAACTAGAGGGATTTCGTTGCTCTATAAATTGCAACCGTATTTCCGTACCTAGCTCTAGACTAGACTATAAACTTTTTGTTGCATTTACAGTTCCCATGACACTATCTATTCTAGGTTCTATGACCTTAGAAAAAGAAACAAGTTGTTGAGTATAAAACATTTATCAACATGTACACTTACACAACACAACATTTAGTTCATACACTTGAGATACTGATACAGATCTTGATACATATTTCATTTATTTTATTATTTATCTATCATACTAGTAATACATGCATGGTTGAAGATTCTTTACATGTCAAACATGGATATATCTACACTACCGGGCTACCACAAGATAGCTGTGACATAATTCGCGCGACATAGCACGTAATAGTCAATAAGATATGTAATGTAACATCCACAGAAGGGCTCGTGTCGTGGCACGTTACGATATCGCAACGTGCCACGACACGATATCGCGTCGAGCTACGATATACAGTATGGCCCATTTCGATCGGTCAGTATGGGAGAGTCTGAAACTATAAGACATACGAAGATCTGTTCTTAGGAACCATGTCATCAACTTTAGGGACAAGAAAAACTGCATACATAGATTTGAAAAAAAAACTTCGAATCGAACCTGGTCGTTTCGAAAAATAAAACTTACATTATTTCTATTTGGATATCGATTGTGTAGGTCATAAGCAGTAAGTGTTACTAGGAGAGACGATATCTAAAAGGAATAAAATCCGTTGTATCTTTAATTCATTCAGTTTTATTTTCCAAAACGACCGGGTTCGATTCCCGGTTAAAGTTTTTCCAAATCTACGTATGCAGTTTTTCTTGTCCCTAAAATCGATGACATGGTTCCTAAGAACAGATCTTCGTATGTCTTATATTTTCAGACTTTCCCATACTGACAGATTGAAATGGGCCAACCTGTATATGGCGCTTTTGATGACAGACTATTGGCTGATTGTTGGCCGCGAATCGGTTAAATCGCCAGTGAGCACAGCAATCTCAACCTATCTGCAATTACATAAAGTTCAATTTTGACATGACTTGTTGCAAATATGCGAGCTAGACAAACAGTGATTACTAATTAATTAGACACAGATTTACATCTAATATTATATTCGGTTTGTAAGTAATACATGATTAAATATTAAAATACATATTTAATTACTGCCGATTTTAATGCTCACTATGACATCTCTTATTTCTTACAATTTGACTTGTAGTACAAATTTACATGATACATTACGTACATAACTATTATTTCATATATTATGTCATTCTGTATCTTATACATATTTATTATGAATTACCTATTTAATTTTAACCACTACTGTGATCATTCATGATTTATCTGTCGTTCCCAAAATGAAAGTACCAATCGCCGCTTGTTAATAAGGACGAAATATATTTAAGGCCCGGTAGGACCTGGCTCGCATTTCACATACAACTAGGGACGGGCGGAATGCAGATTATTGCAGATTATCTTCGATTTCTAACATAAAAGTATACGTTATCAACCCAAACATGAGAGGATGCCCTGCATGACTGCGAAATCATGATTGTCAGGTATTAATTTTGTCAGAAAAGGTAACTGGTAATGAACAAAATGAAAAAAATACTTTATTTAATAGTGTTTTCGCGCTACATTTCTATCGAGCGAAGTATTCGCTATCGTGTTCTAGGTGAGAGGAAGCCCTAGATACAGTTCTGAATATTATGATATATGTTTTACAGTGACCTACGAGTCAAATAAGTGCTCTAAAAATGATTTGGAAACTAGGCTTCCGCGCCCGATTCTCGTCTTACCTCGCCTTAATAAAATAGTTAATAATAATCTTTATACCGGTAACCTGCACCCTCATGGCAAGCTACAAAGTGGTACCTTTTACTTGAGATCATAGCGAATATGCTTTATCTCTTCTCTATGGCCAAGTGTTGCATAAAGAATATTTTGTCGCATCGCGTCTGTCTCCTGCTTAGTGCGGTACCTTTAATATAATATAAATACACATGTCGAGTCCTATTGTGTTGTGTCGTATCTCACACACAGTCAATCACACCGCGTCAACGGTGCTACGTGTATCAGAGGTTGAAGTTGTCCAGTCGCAGCTTGCCCTCATTGTCGGTCAAGTATAGCAGGTCCGCCATTGTCTGCTCGCAGATCGCTTCCTCCGCCTTTTCTGACATCTGTTCAAAATAAAAAATAAGTGTACAATCAGCATTAAACAGTCTGCAAAATCCAACAAACCTACATATATACATACATAGTTGCCGGCAGCAGGGTGCAAAGGGGTGCACACCCCCTGTCAAGAAATAAGTACAGTCTGCATCAATAAGTCTGTAACATCCAAAGCGCCATATATACATATAACACATCTTTGTGCTTATAGTAACGTGTTGCGAGATGTATGGCACTTTGGATGCTACATACCATTTGATTCTGACTGTACTCTAAAGAAATTGATATGTTACTCTGAATAATGTGTAGTGTAGATGTGGATGCAACTTCCTGAAAATCATCCTGCCCGCGCCTATGTACATAAATAACATGCAAGGGTGGATTTCAGGCTTTCAACCACCGCCATCACCAATCCCGAAATTTCGACGATTCACTTCAAAAATGTATCCCATTATTGTGATAAAATCCGAAAATAGTACCTACTTTTTGCATGTTTTGATCAAATATTATGTAATTTTTAAAAAGATGTCATCATAATATCGGGATTGGCGATGACGGCGGTTGAAACGCTCTGAAATCCACCCAGAAACAATCGTTCAAGAAATAAAAAGCTTGCAAAATTATTAACCGTTACTGGTCTGTAGCTATATTCACTCCCCGGAGCATGCTTGAAGTTGGGTCCGAAGATGACACTGACTGTCGCATTCTTATGCAGACTGACGTACGGGTAGTAGCAACCCTGGTAAACAAAATATTCCAAATTCTCACCGGTCTGTAGCTATATTCACTCCCCGGAGCATGCTTGAAGGTGGGTCCGAAGTTGACACTGACTGTCGCACTCTTATGCAGACTGACGGACGGGTAGTAGCAACCCTGGTATACGTCCAGGAACGCTGAGCCCTGGCACTGTCCGTTCTTGAAGAAGTAGATCTTGGAGCCGGGGAGTGGTTTCAGGCTGTTAAGGGATTCTTGGATGTTGTCCTTGTCTTCGTAATAGAGGTGGCTTTTGAACTTTACTAGGGGCTGAAAAAAGGATTATTATTATATTAGTGATGATTGCCTTGTCGGGCTGATGCATGATCATGATGCATTTCAGACACAAACAGGTTTAAGTATGATATAGGCAGTTGAATTCAGGATAGGTCTATAGATAAATATTGTCGAACTTATAGGGTTAGTTGAGGTGAGTGGATTATAATTCCTCCTAAAAATTTAGGTATGTAAGTTTATTCATTTGTTTTTGAAGCGGATTTCGAATGAAATCGTGACTCGAACCAGCACCTCCACGGCACAGAATATATATAAGCTAAAGCAGTAAGGAAGCTACAAACAAAACGATCGAAACGCACGCACACATAGACGCGCGCTTTTACAAGGCCCCTAAGGGAATCTCGCGGTGCCGGCAGTCGCGAGTGCCGCATGGAGGCGAGCGGTCGCGCTTTGTTTTTGTTACGTGCGCGCGCCCAGACAGCCCGCGATCTTTTCATTTTAAGCAACCCTAACGCTCTAACGGAGCGTAGGTATTTATTTCAAAAAGTAAGCGTAGCTTCCATACTGCTCTATTTATATTCTGTGTCCACGGCCACTAATAAAAGCTTTTTTTATGGATGATGGGTTTGCGTTTGATCTTGGTCTCACCTGATGGAAAGTGAAGACAAGGTCTAAGATGGACCACGCTTACCCAGAAGATACCTATTCACTCTTGCCTTAAAGACATCCACGTCATAAGTCACAGGAAATACAGACGCCGGAAAAGAATTCCAATCACCAGCAAGCAAAAGCAAAACATATCTTAAATCGCACAATGCGACACGTGGCGATAACAACCACATGTCGATGGAATCCCTCACGGCGTCTATTAGTCCGATTAGAAAAGGAGGAAGATGGAATTAGGGCAAACAGTTCATCGTCGTACGTCCAAAATTCGGTCCAAAAAGCGGTCGACCTTGCGTCGATGCTCCAAATTCTGGGGTTTGGTTCAATGGCAACGGCGATGACCGGCCTCTGCCGGGTCGTTAGGGTTGAAACGTTATAAATACTAACCCGGTCCTTGTAAGTGTTGGGCGTGTACTTGGTAGAGTGGCTGTGGGGCAGCACGATGAGGAAGCCGAGAGTGTCGCCCTCTCCGTACCCGTTGCTATAGTGCTTACCGCGAGATTCGTGGAACCTGCAAATGTAACAAACTTTTTAATAACTTGCAATGCGAATGTGAATGAATTTTAAAGCGCTCATGCCATGCATGCCCAAAATACCCGATTGTCGATTTATCAGACTCCTGTTCTATCACATTCCCGTTACACTAGATTATAAAATCGTAGGTTACTCCAAGATCTAATTGATTTTGTTGCATTTATTATTTTGGGAATCTGGTATACAGAGAATCTGATATATTGAGAATATGGTATTTTAAAAATATGGTATACTGGGAATGCGGTATTTTCGAAATGAGCGTTTTAAAGCAGTTATCTTCAATTGATTGCTTGCATAAGTAAATCACACAATGCAATATTATTATAACATGGAGTAGGAGGATGATGTTATTTACCGTTGGCCGCCTTCCGGCTCCATCATCAGGGAGCCAGAAGGCGCCCAAAGGAAAATTACATGAGATAAATCTACCGTCTTTGCGCTCTTTTCATTGGTATTGACAAGCAGTTTGCGTAGGGAATGCAATTACCGGTAAATTACCGTCTTTTCATACTAAAGTTCGGTAAATTACCGGTAATTGCATTCCCTAAGTTTGCGATTATACAACGAAAGGAAAGCTCGGCAATAAAAAGCTTGTCCCAAAGATTTTGACTAAAACTTATTACAGGTGGAGCCGGTTACCAGGAACCGCCCCCCTCATCTCCCCCTAGAGGATGGAGCTGATTAGTAAGAACCATCCCCCCTCTTATCAGAATCTTGGCTACACTTTCGGTAGTACGCCCAGAACTCACGACATTCTTCTTTACGCCTTCCGAAATTTGGTAGCAGAGCACTTGAAGAAGTATCGTGCGGGGTGCCCTTGCGGCTGCGCCACGAGTAGTAGTAGTAGTCGTAACCGACTGGCGCCTGCAGGTTGGCGTAGCGCCGCCCCCAGACCAGTCCGCATCCCCCCCCCCCCCCCGTCGCCCCCGGCACTACGCCTGGCGAGTATCGTGGGTTACCTGGTGCCCTTGCGACTGCGCCACGAGTAGTCGAACTTGTCGTAGCCGAGTGGCGCCTGCAGGTTGGCGTAGCGCCGCCCCCAGCCCAGTCCGCGGCACCTGCCCGCATCTCCCCCCCCCCCCCCCCCGTCGCCCCCGGCACCACGCCTGGCGAGTATCGTGGGTTACCTGGTGCCCTTGCGGCTGCGCCACGAGTAGCCGAACTTGTCGTAGCCGAGTGGCGCCTGCAGGTTGGCGTAGCGCCGCCCCCAGCCCAGTCCGCGGCACCTGCCCGCATCCCCCCCCCCCCCCGTCGCCCCCGGCACCACGCCTGGCGAGTATCGTGGGTTACCTGGTGCCCTTGCGGCTGCGCCACGAGTAGCCGAACTTGTCGTAGCCGAGTGGCGCCTGCAGGTTGGCGTAGCGCCGCCCCCAGCCCAGTCCGCGGCACCTGCCCGCATCTCCCCCCCCCCCCCCCCCCCCGTCGCCCCCGGCACCACGCCTGGCGAGTATCGTGGGTTACCTGGTGCCCTTGCGGCTGCGCCACGAGTAGCCGAACTTGTCGTAGCCGAGTGGCGCCTGCAGGTTGGCGTAGCGCCGCCCCCAGCCCAGTCCGCGGCACCTGCCCGCATCTCCCTCCCCCCCCCCCCCCCGTCGCCCCCGGCACCACGCCTGGCGAGTATCGTGGGTTACCTGGTGCCCTTGCGGCTGCGCCACGAGTAGCCGAACTTGTCGTAGCCGAGTGGCGCCTGCAGGTTGGCGTAGCGCCGCCCCCAGCCCAGTCCGCGGCACCTGCCCGCATCTCCCCCCCCCCCCCCCCCCCCCGTCGCCCCCGGCACCACGCCTGGCGAGTATCGTGGGTTACCTGGTGCCCTTGCGGCTGCGCCACGAGTAGCCGAACTTGTCGTAGCCGAGTGGCGCCTGCAGGTTGGCGTAGCGCCGCCCCCAGCCCAGTCCGCGGCACCTGCCCGCATCTCCCCCCCCCCCCCCCCCCGTCGCCCCCGGCACCACGCCTGGCGAGTATCGTGGGTTACCTGGTGCCCTTGCGGCTGCGCCACGAGTAGCCGAACTTGTCGTAGCCGAGTGGCGCCTGCAGGTTGGCGTAGCGCCGCCCCCAGCCCAGTCCGCGGCACCTGCCCGCATCTCCCCCCCCCCCGTCGCCCCCGGCACCACGCCTGGCGAGTATCGTGGGTTACCTGGTGCCCTTGCGGCTGCGCCACGAGTAGCCGAACTTGTCGTAGCCGAGTGGCGCCTGCAGGTTGGCGTAGCGCCGCCCCCAGCCCAGTCCGCGGCACCTGCCCGCATCCCGACCCCCCCCCCCCCGTCGCCCCCGGCACCACGCCTGGCGAGTATCGTGGGTTACCTGGTGCCCTTGCGGCTGCGCCACGAGTAGCCGAACTTGTCGTAGCCGAGTGGCGCCTGCAGGTTGGCGTAGCGCCGCCCCCAGCCCAGTCCGCGGCACCTGCCCGCATCTCCCCCCCCCCCCCCGTCACCCCCGGCACCACGCCTGGCGAGTATCGTGGGTTACCTGGTGCCCTTGCGGCTGCGCCACGAGTAGCCGAACTTGTCGTAGCCGAGTGGCGCCTGCAGGTTGGCGTAGCGCCGCCCCCAGCCCAGTCCGCGGCACCTGCCCGCATCTCCCCCCCCCCCCCCCCGTCACCCCCGGCACCACGCCTGGCGAGTATCGTGGGTTACCTGGTGCCCTTGCGGCTGCGCCACGAGTAGCCGAACTTGTCGTAGCCGAGTGGCGCCTGCAGGTTGGCGTAGCGCCGCCCCCAGCCCAGTCCGCGGCACCTGCCCGCATCTCCCCCCCCCCCCCCCCGTCACCCCCGGCACCACGCCTGGCGAGTATCGTGGGTTACCTGGTGCCCTTGCGGCTGCGCCACGAGTAGCCGAACTTGTCGTAGCCGAGTGGCGCCTGCAGGTTGGCGTAGCGCCGCCCCCAGCCCAGGCGCGCCGCCGCGCCTTCCGGCATCTCCTCCACCGTCGCCTCCCAGTACCACGAGCCGCGGGACACGCCTGCCGACATACATCAATCATGTAACTCAGCGGTCGGCCACCTCTTAGCAGCCACCACATTGTAGCTAACGAATTTGACGCGGGCCGGAATTTGTGATTTTATACAATTCTGAATATAGCGACCTTTACTTACAAAATAGCTAGGGAAGCTCGCGGGCCGCAAGTGAGCGGTTCACGGGCCGCAGGTTGCCGACCGCTGATATAAATAATGCGTTTTACACCTTGCAATTTAACGACTAACATGTACGATTCGTCGCTAACCGACTGATTGCAAGGTAAGGCGCAAGAGGCAAGATGCGACCGCGAATTCGGTTACCTTACATAAGTAACTATTTAGTGCGGGTCATATAGATCGAATTATTAATGGGTTACGATTTGAATGGGTTATGAGTGGGTTTGGGAAATGCTGTGGTGCGGTATTTTCTTTGTTGAAAACTCTTGACAGAATAATTTTGGTTACCTACATTAAATGTCAAAGAATGTTACACTACTTGCCTCTGGCCTATTTTTCTCTGACGTAAATGGTGCGTTTCACCGGTCCTGAGCCAAGCCGAGCCACGGCTTTTTCGATCTTATTGCGTGGACATAAAACTTTTTTGGACGGGTTTTAGCCGATTCCGTGTCGGTAGATGTGGGGAGACCTAGAAGGCGGTTTTTTGGCGTAGCCCGTAGAAAGTGTGGCACTGACCGTGTGTGGCCCGCACCGTGCAGTAGCCCTTCTCGCCGGTGACGGCCAGGCGGTCCTCGGCGACCTTGAGCTGCGGCGCGCGGTCGTGCAGCGCGAGCAGCACGCCCGAGGGGCACAGCGAACGGTACAGCCAGCCCGGGATGGGCTTGCCGCTCCATTCGTTGCTCTCATCGAACTCCTGTGCGGAGAGAAAGTATCATGTTTATTCGGTTGCGAAGAATACTCGAATGAAGACTTCTACCGCCGACGCCCTGGTAGCTAAAAATCCTACCACTGAAAATGAGACTGTAACTATAAAAACGATTTGAGTAAAAAATTAAGCACCTTGACGGACCACTTTTCAGCGTAACTTTTTTAGGCGATATATTTAGATGTTCTGTGCTCTTTAAGGGGACCGGGACTGGCGACTTGGTTCGACTCCAGGCGCCCCCCGGTCCCCCCAAGGTGGCCCGGCCAGCGTCCTGGGTCGACCCCAGGGAACGCCACGGACCCCACCTGGTTCGACTTTCGCTCTCAATAAGGGTTGCAAGTTTGTCAGGCTTCAAAAAAAAGTTCAGTGCTCTTAAATTGCTCCGTGGGTACCCGTGCATCGAGCGAGGGCTTCAGACTGGCGGGGTCGGCCGGACATATTCAGACTAACGAGACCGAGTTGTTCTACAGCAACTAACCTGTCTAAACGGCGCATGTGGATCGGGCTCGGCGAGGATATACCGATACCCGTCCTTGTTGAACGGGTGCTCCGTGGGGTACCCGTGCGATGGCAGCTTCAGGCTCGCGGGGTCAGCTGCGCGGCCCTTCTTGCCCGCCGGAGCGCCGGCCTCCGCCGCGCCGCCGACCGCCGGCCGCCGCTTGCCCTGCCGCCCCTTAACGTTGCCCGCTAGAGGTACTGAAAAGAGAAGGGGTCGCTCAAAAACAAGCAATACGATCTCCACCAGTTTGCTTTTACTGATGAGGAAAAGGGGGAATTTCCACCAAACTTCGGGCAGATGACGCCATTCTTTTCATACTTCTAACATAGTTAGGAAGTATATTTTTCGTAACTTGGTTTTTGTATTGATAGTGTAAATTAAGACTTTTAAGGAATCTACCATCGTCGCGTGCCTAAGTTGACGTTTTGGTAGAATGCCCCAAAGGTTATTTGAATTAAGCGCTGATGGATCCTCCAGGCGGTCTAGAGCGCTATTCCACGAGTCACTATCGGTCATTTTTCGACATTATTTTGGGTAGTTTTAAACATAAAGATAATCTCTTTACAAAATCTACATCTTTATAGTATAATATACAATTCCGTTGTAATATTGTCTTTACCTACACATCGTAAATATGTAGTACTTTGCCGAGCTAGTAAAAGGGCACTGTAGACACGGCGCTATGGGCCGTCGTAGATATTCTAATTTATCAGGCAACTTGAAAATTTTAACTTGACATATAACCGGTCCGAGTAGGTTGTCGTCGACTGTAAAGAGACGTATACATTTTCCCACCTTATTCCCTTGCAATAAAGTGAACGATGAACCGCTGTGTAATAGCATGATAAAACAATTGCACATCGAATCCGAGGCTAGCGGATATCCCACACTTTGTCACTTAATTCATTTCGTATGTGTACCTTACAATCCAATAATAAATTCATCGAGCATATAAACCGACCAATTTCAATAAAGCCTAAACCTATGGTTTGTTCGTATTTGCGATGTCAACTTAACCAGGCTGAATTGCAGACTGCATCCGAAGACACTTTGTAAAAGAGCTCATTTCCATATACACGCGTGTTTGAAAGTGAACCTTATAGTTAAAAACTGAAGGTTGATTTCAGAAACGACGTTATAAAAACACTAGTCATTTTGAAAAGACACTTCAAGTGTGCCTACGTGATGTGTTTCACATTATCGGGATTTCCTACCGATAGGAGAGACCAACATGGCTGGGAATACATGCATATACACTGTTAAAAATTCTCCTGGAATTTTACATAAATTTATGGCAACTTTCGTTGCCATAACTTTTTTGTGTTTTTACATAATTATGTAATTTTACAGGGCTATGTAATTTTACATAATCAACGATTTATCAAATATGTAAAATTACATAAAGCAAATTTTACATATTTCTCAGATATGTAAAATTACATGTTATGTCATTTTACATATCTGACACATGTCAGATTATGTAAAATAATATTTTCTGTAATTTTACATACCTTTTCGTGTAATTCTACGATAGATGTTAATTATTTTTAAATTTTTTTTTGTAATATCTCTGAAGTACTATGTGTTTTTTACAGATATTTTTTGTATTTTCACATATATTCAGTAATATTACTGAAATACTATGTGTTTATTTACTGATATGTTTTGTATTTTCACATATATTCAGTAATATTGGTGCATTAAGGTCCTGTACGGTTCACTGAGTGTGCGCATATAACTCCTACTTTTTGAAGCCTGACTAACTCGCAACCCTACTGGGCATAGCGATTATCTGACCGGGTGGTCGGCCGTGGCGTTCCCTGGGGTCGAACCAGGTCGCTAGCCAGACGTACCCGAGTGAATCGGACTGGGTGGGTGCCGGGAGCGCGTGGGGTCGAACCAGGGCGCTTGTCCCGGTCCACCTCAATTGGTCGGACTAGACCAGGTCCACCTTGACTTTTCGTCGATTGCTCTAAGTGAGCAGCGGATCAGCGGAAACTCAACAAATCGATACTCCTTACATAGGGTCATTAAATCAGGAAAAATCTTAACATCGCGATCTACAATTACAAGCTGCTCGGTACAGCGCCATCTCTTGAGTATTTTGTAAACTCGTTATTGCACTAACATAGTCGTTTTATACATGTTTAACGATTAGGTTACATTCCATATATTTTTAGTAGTTGGCTACCATATGTACTGAAACTTTACAGGCTTCAGAAAGATAGTTTTACAGAGACTACTAATGCCATCTATGTACATACGGATGAACTAAACATTTGGTTTAACTGGTAATTCACTACTTAATCTGAATTTACAAATACGTTATGGTTTTCTAAAAATCTAAGCAACATAAAACACGAGGTTTCGTACTTTCAAAACAACGAGAAAGGTGAAATTTGCTTACTTCTAACATAACTACTAGCGCCATCTAGTTGACCTAATTTTTACGATTATTACTGATTATTTATGTAAAATCGCAGAATATACTTGAAAATTACACGATTTTTTGAAACATAAATAAAAACTGTAAATTTACATAATATTAAACGTAATCTTACTGATATTTTAATGAATATTACAAAAGACTTAAGTAAACTTACATAAAAAATATGTTTTTTCACAAGATATGTAAAATCAAGAGTTTTGTCTGTAATATTACCGTTTGAAGCATTATAAATACATATTGATATGTATTTGTCTCAGACGCTACATGTAATTTTACAGATTTTATGTAATCGTCCAAGTTTTTAGTGATTTTTACATATCTTTTATTTAAAAACACACGCTATTATTAAAAATTACACTATATATTGAAAAATAAAAAAAAAACAGTATAATTACGTAATATTGTATGTGATCTAACTGATACTTTTGTGAAAATTACAAAAGCCTCAAGTAAATTTACATAAAAATGCGTTTTTCAGAAAGTTATGTAAATTAACGAGATTTGTTATGTATATTTACCATTTCAATCGTTATAAATACATGTCTTAATGTACTTTTCCCAGACATTCCATGTAATTATACAAAATTGATGTAAATATACATTTTTTTTACGATTATTACTCATTTTTTATGTAAAATCGCAGAATATACTTGAAAATTACATGATTTCTTGAAACATAAATAAAAACTGTAAATTTACATAATATTGTACGTAATTTTACTGATATTGTTATGAATATTACAAAAGACTTAAGTAAACTTACATAAAAATTTGTTTTTTTACAAGATATGTAAAATTAAGAATTTTGTCTGTAATATTACAGTTTGAAGCCTTATAAATACATATTGAAATGTATTTGTCCCAGACGCTATATGTAATTTTACAGATTTTATGTAATCGTACACATTTTATTGATTATTACATATTTTTTATGTAATAAGACATAAAAATCAGTGAATCTACAGAAGATATTTAAAATTACCAAAAATTATGGAAAATTACCAAAAATTAAGGAAAATTACCAAAATTTTCGTACTTTTCCCAGTTTTTAGGGAATTTCACAGGTTTCTGTAAATTTTTTTTATGTAAAATTCCGGAAATTTTTAACAGTGTATACGCATACGGTTGCGTATGTCGACGGGGGAATGTGTCCATTGAACGTCTCGTAGTCAAAGGAAAGGTTGAAGGTACGGTACGGTCAGAGAAAGGTTACTCTGCAGCTAAAAGGAAAATGTACGCCAAATGTGCACCGGCTTGCCCAAGGACGCCACGCCACTGCAACCAGCTTTAAGAGTGATTTCGTATTAGAAGTTTCCTCTAGAAGTAGTCTGTCCTTGGTGTCCTTTCACAAATAACTCGGAACACCGGGGTCGTTCCCAGAAGACGTCAGTAACATTAAGGGTCGGGTAGGCTGTTAGTAGTACAAGGTCAGGCAGAAGGGAAAAGATCTAGAGGACGTTCCCGACCCGATGGACGGACCGGCTAAAAACACTCACCAAATCAACCGCCAGAAATGGAGAGACATCGCGAAGGAAAGTTTGAAAGTCCACTAACAAGAAACCGGGAGAAGATCAATCATGATACAACGTCCGAACAGCCACGACCACTCTGACAAGAGTGTACGACTAAGAAGGCTTTTTGGCTTACTCTACTCTTGCCAACCCAACTACGAGCAGTGCCCTAAATCCATGACGCAAAATAGGCATATTAGCTGTCGAGTTCGAAAACTACATAAAACTACAATAAAAAATAAAAAAAATAAGGAAACTCACATTCCATGTCGAATCCGCCGATATCACCTAAACTCAATAAGTGACAAAATTCTTATTTCGTAAGACCAGCGATAAGATAGCACTATCAGTCTGAACTGAGTAATCGTCGACCACGATTCTATAGTTTAAAGCCAGTACGTCAAATATATTCATTAAATACATAGGACATGCGTCGTATTAGAATCCTATACAATATACACGAGTTTATATCGAAAGGACGAATTTATACGTGGAATATATGAGACATATGCCTTTTTGGTTCTGTGATTGTTTATTTTATATGACAAACAAGAGCTCATCGAAATTCAAACTAAACCTTTTTATTATACAGAGGCTCACGCTCTGCTTTAACGCAGTCTGTTTATCCTAGCTTGTCTTTTTGGTAAACAAACACTTAATACCAAGTTCAGTTAAAACCACAAAGTTTAATTTAACTTACTTAGAAAAAAAAACATATATTTTGTGATAGGCACTTTTTGCCCGAGAGGTAAAAGGTGCCGCTTTGCTTGCTGCTTATAAATAGGGATCGCTCGCAAAATACGTCACACGATTTTTCAAATTTTTTAGATATAAGATTTGAGAACAAATTGATCAAATAATTATCGGCGTACAACTTAACTGAGAGCCGGTATATGCGTGAGGTTGGGGAGAATGCAACTTTTTTATATCTAAGACTAATCGGGCGTTCAATGAGTGTTTCTAGAAACAGTAACTCCACCAGCTGGCAGCACGGGCGCTGAAAGGTCTGTATGACAATGGCTGTCAAAATCCAACAATCACACCACAATATTTTGACATCTACTACCCGATTGAACCTTCATTAAGTTGTACGCCTATATAATCAGTCGAATATTCAGACACTTCGAAATTAAAAAGACATGACTATCGTTAAAGATCTTTGTAAAGATATTATTGAGTCATTTGTCCACACAGATATAGGGATCATCGCACGCATAAGGGGGAGGGGGGTCTAGCCAAGTGTGACAGTCTATGTTAAAAAAAATGGAATATGTTAGGAAAGTGTGACATGGGGGAGGGGTGGGGGCGGGTCTAAAAACTCGTGTGCCGTTTGTGGATGACCCCATATTTGCAGCTGACTGTACGTAAAATAAACAACTCAGTTGGCACCTTAGGCAATTGGCAAACTCACATCCAATTTCAAAGCCAAAAAACAGGTGTCACTCAAAAACTAACTTTAAAATCTTCTATTTTACCAAATTTAATACCTAATAGTTCATTACTTTATACATTCGCCAAACGCTATATTTTCCTGTACAGCGAGATAAAAACGCAAAACAATTAGAACAAACACCCACACAAGTGCATTTTCAACCCAGCCGTGATAACAGACGCAAATTACAAAGCAAGCGAAAAAAAAACAAAACTCACCAGCCATGAAAGTTCAAGGTGATATTCAGTAGCATTTAAATCTAAAATCAATAGTCAAGACACCGCACCGCTGACGCCGCTTTGCCTATGTGAGTTATCGAGGAAATACTGACACAACACATACGCGACGCGTGTGTGTATGTTTACAAACACTAATGCATACAATAGCGAACAATGTCGCGATTAAATGTAATGTAGATGTGGAAGTCTGGGAATGACCGCGCGGCAAGGTAGGTACTTTGCACGGATAGTGCTCGTAGTTTACGTCACGTCAGGCCGTAAAGGGTATTTTACACCCGCTGCGCGGAGGAAATCTTACCTCCTGGCCGTGGCACCGAAAATGCCACTGTAAGTGACATTCTCTGCCCGCTACCGCTACGCAGGGAAAAAATCTCCTTACCAGGCCATGGGAAGACCTAACATTATGTACAACCATGGGCGGGCATTTCTCCAGAAATATGTCTGCGCCTGCGGTCACCTCATTCATCTGGCCCTGTTTCATACTAAATGTATGGAGACAGATGAATGAGCCGCAAACATATTTCTAGAGAAATGCCCGGGCGGTAATAATGAAAGGTCCGGATCGTAATATTAATATTAAATAAAATGTTTAAAAAATATATTCATTTTAGGTTAAATATATCGTGTTTAATATTTATTTAGTTAAATTTAATATACTGCGGTATGCGATGATGAGTGATGATAAAGGGTCATCCACAAAGTACGTCACAAGACCTCCATTTTTCACGTTTTTACCTGGAGTCAGTATCCGATACGTGGTTTTTTTTTCAAAGTAATTACGGTATATTTTATTCAGGGTATAAGTTGTAGAAAATACAAAGTTATACAGTAGAAATTATTTAAATAAATAAATATCGGATACAACAAAGTAACTATGATAATGATAGTCAGTCTGTCAGTCGTGGTGTGGAAGGGCGGCACCATCTCCTAAACCAAACAACTTCGCTGCTGGCTTCCATATGTGGCGGGTGCCTCAGATGCACATGCTGGTTGCTCTAATTATTGAGGTTATTATACGAGCTCTCAGCCAGCCCAAAAAGCAAGAAAAGGATCTGTCCCAGCGAGATGCAAGTGCTTCCCCGAGGTGTTTAACAAAGGTAGCTAATTGTGGTGCAAAAACTCCATCCACGGAGGTGACGAGGGGTGTAAAAGTGGTATGACGCAACTCGCAGGCGTTGGCATATTTGCTACCAAACCTCCAAACACCCAACCATCTTCACAAACTTTCACATTCTATAATACTCGTATTAGTGTGATTTACTGTGTCATGTTAAAGTACAAAGACGGTCAAGACGCGGAACAGATTCACACAGACGCGGGATAGCACATGTGTGAGTGCAATCCATACTGGAGCAATCTTAGCATTCCTATTTCTTTGCTTGTAGTGCGTTCGGACACGGCTTCAAGCGCGCGATGTACCTTTTGTAGAAAGAAAAATTACTGCCATTCTACTGTGGTCATGTGTATTGAGGGCGACTCGGCTCACGGAGTTAATTGCCGGAACGGTGCTTCGTTCGACGCGAAATGTGATTGCCTGTTTAAAACTATGGTCAATAGAAAGCCTCGAGCTAGAAGCGGTTTGGTTTGTATGTAATAATATTCAACTTGAGTTGTTAGGTTGTGTCCGTCAAGATAGCGTACACCGTAAAGATATCCAGAATCCGATGCAGCCAATAAATAGTACCCAATAGTACTGACGAAATACCTAGGTGGAAAATAATAGTACCCTTAAACCTCCTGAAATATAAGGCCTGTTCACGGTGTACGCTACCGGGCGTCAAGCTGGCGTACACCGTTTGTATCTCTGGAACGGCTTTGTTTTTGGAAACGCTTTATATCTCAAAAAATAGTACCCATATAGTACCCTAGGACCCTACAATTTCATTTCTCTAGCTATCGTAGAAGCCGAGATATAGTGAGCTCTTTCTATAAGAAATTCCCGGGTACGCCAGCTTGACGGTGTGAAATTTTGTACACCGTTAAGTTACGGAATATCTCGACCCCCCCCCCCCCCCCGTTAAAATAGGGTTTAACCCCCCCTTCCAGACGCCAGAGCTACAATATCTTCGATTGACGACCCTATACAGTAACACAACGGTTCGTAAGACCAGTAAGGAAATTCTAAAAGAAAATGGTATCAGTATAAAATCGTACAGAGCCAAGAACCCAGTCTACAATGTACTTGATCTTGGACGTCATTATCCAATAGCTCGCCGTGACGCGGCTAGTCGGTGTTTGCATTGTGCTCGGTGCGGATGCGTTTTTCAAAGCTGGCAGTTCGCCAATATGCTGTTAACGTGCAATATTTCTTTGTAATTTTCAGGGTTGGGACTTGCGAAAAATTATCTGTATCTTTCTAGTTAAGGTATAAATAATATAAAATAAGAATTATATAACTTTCCTAGTTACTTGTGTCCTGACACTTTTTAAACGACTTAAAAAAGGCAAAGGGTTCCAGTTAGTCTGATATTTTTATGTATGTCCGCCGACTTATTGAAAACGGCTAGACCAGGGTTTCTTAAACTGTGGTCCATGGACCCCTTAGGGGTCCGTGATACGAGAGCCGGGGGTCCGTGGCTATGCATACAACACAAACTTTCATGTGTCTTTGATTTTCTTTTTCTCTGATTGTATTCGGAAAGGGTCCGTAAGGTTATCGAAATAATGTAAGGGGTCCGAGACCAAAAAAAGTTTAAGAACCTCTGGGCTAGACTGAAAGTACATTGTTGTAGAGGCCGGAAAGTTAGCAATAGATGGACGAGTGAATTCGAGGGCCGACTCGAAGAGGAGGCCCTCAAAGCTAGAATACGAGTCCATCTGTCAAATGTCAATTTAGTCTTTTTCCGAGTCTTAGAAATCGATAGCAATATGTATACCGTAGTTCAATTCTTTAATACTGAATAGCAAACACCAATTTATAATTTTATCCAACTACAATTTTACATTACGAAATCATATAAATTTTTTTAGACTTCCAAGCATTCCGATCCAAAGCGCCCTGTGGCCAGTCGTTGAGATATAGATATACGTCCATACAATATTAAAAACTAATAAATCATTCCGCCATTTTGATATTGAAGAATATTCGAACACACGAATTAAACGCAGATACCAACGAAAGTGACACTTGTTTGCTTTTTTTGCCAATTACTAGCGGGATAGTGGCTGTATGGAAAATTGTAGAAGTCCCGTGACGTGCTGCGGCATAGCTCGCGATCTGATTCGTCTGTTATAATGTCGCCGAACTGACCAACAATGTTATTTATGTCGTGTCTGATTACATTGTTGGCTTGTATTATCCAAGAACTCGCCGTTTTGTGGTTTCTTTCACCTTTCCGAGCAGTGGCGCAAAAAGTTATTTTTGTTTGTTAGAATGTGTATACCTTCCAGGTGGTTTTATCGTCACCAGGCCAGTAACTGAAGATGGGTTCTTGAAGAAAACGAAGGAGGTCTTCTAACATTATAGGCAGTATGAAGACAAACAAGTAGTCCAACTTCGGCCGTTTAGGAGCTCGCGACATGTATTCACACAGACATATCCATACTGGAGCATTCTTAAAACTTTGCTTGTAGTGCGTTCGTACACGGCGCGCACACATTCAAGCGCGCGATGTATTTTTTGTAGGAAGTAAAATTACTGCTATTATACTGTGTTATAGGCATACATACAGCGATGTAGATATGTTATTACAGTGGCATTTTACGCACAATAGATGAAAAAAAAAGGTCATGCCCTGAATTTTGCCGCCCTCTAAAAGTGCCTACTAGGGAAAACCGAAATCTACTCCTGAATATTGAAACAAAATGTATGGCTGCATGCTGCATTATACTAAAAAGCAGGGTACAATAAAACCAAGTAGGTACATACGCTTCTCCTAAGGAACTTTTTTTCGTCACAAGGAAAATAAAAAAATCACCTCGGGAAAAAATATTCCTATAAAAAAATCCCTAATTCAATTTTTAAATTCCTAATTTAATTTTTAAATTCCTATAAATATTCTTATTATAACAGAAAAGGACTTAATCGCGTAAAAATGCTATTACCTCGACGACGTTTCGCGTCGGCGTTTTCCCTTCGCAACCATGGACGTCACGGCACGTCCGAAATGTCGGAAGTAATAGCATGTTTATATTATACGCGATTAAGTCTCGTTTAGTTATACTAATGAGTGAAAATCGTTAAAGTTTAAATCAATAAATATTAAAATGTTTCACTTGAAACCTTACCTGTAGCAATTCCCATATCTGTGACTTTCAGCTGCCCCTGTTTGATCATGGCCTCATAGTTGGGCTTGATAGAAGTCAGCTCTATATTGTAGAGCCCGAACATTGGTCCCTGCGTAGAGTCCTCCTCGTAAGTGAATAGCACTTGGATGTCTTTGATAAGAGCTCGCTGAACTGTAGCATACCACGATTGAGTGACTCTGAAAAGAAAATGGTTTAATTTTGAAGTTTCAAGCGCTGAGGCAAGGATTTACATTTCTGTGGCATTTCAAAACTAGCCAGTACTAAACAGTTGTATGTCATGTCATAACTTATTTTTTAATAAGGAGGTTTATTGCAGTATTCAAATATTCTGATGGAAATTGCTATAAATCTTAGAATTTAATTAAATTTGGCAATAATTTAAGGAATTGATGCAAATTAGGGTAGAATTGTCTTCCCATGTATCAGAGGTCAAGATCCTTATTGAGTTATTGGACCAATGCAATTAGTTCTTATTAAATTCAGTTTATATGTTTAACATAAACATTTGCCAATTAAATATTGTCCACCAGAGTATGGTTTACAGAGTGAAATTTTATTGACTGTCCAAATTTTTCCTAGGCATTAGGTATCAATAAAAGATGCTATTTCTGAAGAAAAAAATGTAGGTGAAATATTCGCCATAAAATGTGCTGTCTGAAAAAATAATTAGTAACGTGAGGATTACTCGTAAGGGGAGGGGACCGTTGCCGTCTCCCGCGCAGTGCGCTACCGCGGTATTCACAATTGTATGTTTTTTTTGGATATCTTTTAGGTGCTGTTTCTGAATGTTTTAGTACTGGAAGATACGTAATAAGGTTCTTTACTTTATTGAACTTGGTAGCACCAAGGTCAATAAATAAAACCGAAGGTGGATAATGTTAACAATACCTTCGGGTCATAGTTGTCATGGCTTCCCAGTACTGGTCAATGTATGGAATAATCTCCCTGTCCTTGCTGAATAGCACTTTGTTGCCGCCCTCTTTAGCACTTTCCTGTTGCAGATTTGCGATTGCCGTTAAACACATTTGTGGAAATGCTGAAAAATTTAAAAAAAAAATTCTACTATGTCACTCCAAGTCATATCACAAAAATGTACCTGAAATAAAGTTAATACTCACGAGCTTGATTCTTCTTGAAGGTCTCTAGGCCAGTTGGCGAGCAATTCTTGCAGATAAATAGATAATTTGTCATGAAAGGTACCAATTTTCCCAGCTGGTAACCAATGCACGACTCATGGAACCATCTGTTGCATGAAGCACATAGTAGTTCAACAATGTTTAGATTCCTGTCTTTGCCACTGTAAAAATTAAAAAAAAATGGTTACAACCAAATTAAGAAAAAAGAATCTCCATAAAGTACAAGGATGGATAAGGATTCTCTCTAGTACAAGTTAAATTTAGAACGGTAACACAGTAGTGCTAACCAGCCAGTATCTTTTACAGCTCATTAACTTACCAATAGCATGATCCCTGAGAATCACCTCCTGATTTGTTTGTTTTGTTTTTATCGGCGCCTTCGGCCGGCTTGTGTGATTCTGAATGCATGCTTTGTCCACTATTAGATAGACCTGCTTCGGATGATTTTCTCATTTCCTCGGACGACATGATGCAAATTGACGTTCCTTCGATAAAAAGAAAGCTAAATTATCTCAAAATAAGTAAGAGTATCACATGATTTACCAGAAAGTAGTGAATTATAAGGCTTTAATCGAAGCGAAGCGAAACAGGACACAGAAGTTCTTTTTGTAGATGATAAACTACCTACGTTGATGTAACAGTATTCACCTCGGTTATGTCAAAGTTGGCGCTAGTATTGCATTATTATACTCCTAAGAGTAAAAGAGAAATCCGATTAGTTTTTCATTATTCCGCTATCCATTATATTTTTGTCGATTATATACCACGTTCGTTCAGAAATTTTGTATGTTATTGAATGTTTGATAGAAACACAAATTACAACAACAAGTAAATAATGTCGATTAGACGATAACATGTAGTATCCCATTTAATTAAACTTTAATGATACATAATTAGTATGTCAAGTAAAAATAAACTCAACTCAATACAAAAAAAAACTCAGTGTGTCAAGCAAATGTCAAATTTGAAAACATGTCTCTGTTTCAACGGTTGCCTAGACGACAGACAGACTTCTGCTTTGTTGTGACATTTTGAGACTGAGTGTTTTTTATTTATTCTATTCTTCTATAAAATATTACAACAAATTTTATTCTAAGCATGGATTCTACAACCAATACTGAGTCCATCAGTATCGATATAAAGACATCTCAAGAAAGTATTCTACTGGAAATTATCAAAGAAGTGTGCAGGGACCCAAACAGCAAGATATCATCAAAACTCATTGGCAAAGTAAACAGGATTATTGCTGATTGTGATTTGTCTCATTATTCCAGTCTACACAAACTAAGCACAGTGGACGAAAGTACATCTACTTTATTGGGTATGCTGAGACCTGATTATATCATGATGTTGGTTTCATGGTTTTAATTTTTTTTATCTAAGCGATTTTTTATTTTGGCATTATGGAAATGTACATTTAGTCGGCCATAAGTCATAACTTAAACCTAGACCTACGTATAGATGCCTTCTTTTACAAGAGTTGCAATAAAATGAAAGTGTAAAATGAGTTCTATGGTTAAAAAAGTTTGCATGATACCATGCCTAACCACTAACTATAGAATCAACACCTGCTCCTTGACCATTAAAGATATTGACTAATTTTAGGCTTTATGAACCAAACAAACAAGGAGCTCAGCTATGAAGAGCAATCTGAGCTGATGCAAGCCATCGCAGCCAAGATCCAGGCCAAGCTGCCAGCATACACAGCCGAGCTGGACCAGCTGCAGCGCACCACACTCTCCTGCAAGGATGCACGGAAACAGAAGATACGGGAGCTGCAGGAGAGCTTGGATGATAAGCTGAATTCTTTGCAAGAACAGGAAACAGAGAAGGTAGTAACATGCACCAATAATATTATAGAAAATATTTTTTTATCTGATAGTAATGACTAATTATGTAAGTCAAATAGGAATTTGTTAACCTGGCAATTTTAAGAGAAACAAAATTAAAGAAATGTGTTTTATTTGGCTTAGTTTTTAAATTGGAATTAAAGTTCTAACATTTAATTCCAGAATAGATTTAAAATGACATGGATTACAACAGAGTATCAGTGGCGTGACGTCCATAGAACTCGATTCCCATCGGCTTGCCTAATATTAGGCAGTTCAGCACTTTATTCTAGTGCTCTTAAAGAAAATTGAAGCCAAAGCTGCTCCGGCTTGACCAGGGATTTTTTCAACGCCACGCCACTGCAGAGTATGAACTTGACCATAGTCCACAAAATTTGCATAAACTCACTCAACTGAGATAATGATAAAGCTTGGTTTTATTTATGCGAATTGGTGTAACTAATGCCCTGGGCTTATGCCTTAAGGCAAAGTATAAGGAAAGAAAAGTAGCCATACTGCGGCCCTTTAGGAGCGCGCGATACCTATTCAAGGTTGAGGCGCAGGGCTGCCGCCCGTCGGTTTTTACCCGACTGCGGCGAAGCCCAAGAAGAGGTATGTATGTATGTCCATTCCTATGTCCGCTCGTAGCTACTTAACGGCGCAACCGATTTTGATAAATGATACATCATCGTCCTGATGGCACGAGTGTTAATGGGTATGAAGTTCATTAAAATAAACAAAATGGCGCATTTTATGCACTTTTAAAGTACACCGCGGTCGGGTATTTTTTAGTAAAAATGTGGTTATTTGCGCATCTGAACGCAGTGCAGTATACATGTTTACGATACATGTCGTGGGGGCGACCGCGGAGACGTTGCAACCCCGACTGGCGTATTGCTACGCATTCCTAAAAATTTCCTTGTAGTGCGTCCGTACACAGCGCGCACACATGCAAGCGGCGCGATGTGCCTTTTGTCGGAAGAAAGATTACTGCTATTATACTGTGCTAAAGGTGTCTTTAAAGGCTACAATGGGACTACAACTACAGCTGTCTACCATAAAATATCTCTTTCTATTTCTCATAATGGTTTTCAGACTCTTGTGTGAATGCCTTTACTTGTTTTTGTACAAACCAAAACCTTAAATTTGTATTGACCACTGCAGGTGGACCTAATGATGGAGTGGTTGAACCACCGGCTGCACGATGCTACCAAGTTCAGTGACTCCTCCACAGAGCTTCTCACCTTCAAGACCAGGAGTCTGGAGCTCAAGTCCAAGTAAATATACTCCCCAGATACTCCAAGTGGGCATGCAGTGTCTATAGATAGTTTTGCCATGCAAACTGATCATTGATCCGTCGGAACTTTCTGATTTTTTTAAGAATAGGGTTTTTACAACAATCAATAAATTTAATAATGGTTCGAATAACACTAATTTTCATGCCACCAGGGCGTTTCTCCAGAAATAAGTCTGCGGTCACCTCATTCATCTGGCCCTTTTTCATACTAAATGTATGGAGACAGATAAATGAGTTGCAGACATATTTCTGGAGAAATGCCCACCAACGATTTTAAAATGATAAAAATTAAAAACTAGTGGCTCTGCGAGCTGTAGACCTCGCGATCAGGCGTTGCATACGGGTATTTTCTCCATACAGAAATACCGCTATTTTTTCCGTTATTTCCGTTCTATGGTTTAATATTTCATTTTTTAATCGAACAATCTAATAATTCGAAGTCATTTCTTACATCGGTACCTGAGAAGCATAGTAGGGTAGTTCTCTGCGATTTTATACCGCGATTTTTTTTTCATTACCATCGCCACTATTATTGGCGGTTTTATAAAAGCAATCAGGATCATTATGATAAAAATAGCAGAGGCACGCGACTTCTACAAGATAACCAAAAACGACTCCATAGTTTATACGGAGCTCATCTATAATGTGGCGATGGTAATGATGCGATTGGTGCGACTGTTTAGTCGCAGAGAACTACCCAGTAACCAGGCATCGGAAATTTCGGATGCTTTTATATCTAAAGTTGGCAAAATTCCGGAAAAAGTTAAGCAAATATGGAATCAGCTTCTTAAAAATTTGATTTTAATAATGTGTGTTCCCGGATTCCGCAATTATACAAAACGTTATAGTAATGTAGTATTTCACGAATATTAGATTATGGCTATTTTTTTTACCGACTTCAAAAAACGAGTACATGAAAAATAACTGCAAGCAGTTCATTTAAATACTTAATATGTGTTTATGTTAGCATAATAAGTTAATTTAGAAATCCAGGGAAATTTAATAATTAAATTAAATTGTGTCCGCCTCCATACAACTCAACATTGACGCTGACGGCAAAGTTTAGGTATATAAGCATCCGAATTTCCGATGCCTGATAATAACACTGTAAGTCCTATTGTTTTCCAGACTTACTTACAGTGTTATGCTTCTCAGGTGCGGAAATACATTATTGAGCCCTACTCACTAGTCTATCAACCCCCATGGCTCCGCCATTTTGAAAAATTCCCATAAACTGAGTAGACAATAAAAATCTACATAATTGTCGAACCTGTACGTCTAGCATAACTGGCCGCGACTTCGTTTCGCGCGCGACAGAGCATTACCTGTCACTCTCACACTATATTGAGTGGAAAGAGATAGGTAGCTTTTGTCGCGCGACAAAGAGTCGTGGTCACAGTTGTGCTAGAGGTACTGCTCACGAAATTTTAGGAGAATCGGTTGAGAAATTCGACCTATAGAGGAAAACAGACAGAAAGCATTTTACCTAATCTGAAACAGAGACACTTCATGCCTTCGTTCGTTTTACCACGGCATCCATGGCCTTCTTCTACTGTCATTGGTAATTTTTATTTTAATTAATTCTTGTTTTCCCAGGATACTACACCTGCAGATTCTTCAGAACATCTTCACGGAGACCAGCCAGTCCATCAAGGCATATGGCGAGGTACATAAGGATCTTAAAGATAGCATCAAAGATGCTGAATTGAGGATCAAGAAGTACCGGGAGATCATCGACAGTGATTACAAAATGGGTGCTAATAAATAGCTGTATATTTAACAATGTTTTAATTTTTTTTATCTGAGAAATAATCGTGACTAACTACATAGACAGTCCAACATAGGGATGTTTGAGAAAAGTATATTATTTCGACACTCTCAAGGAAACCAAAATTTATAGGGCTCTTTCCGTTGACCTAAAACTATAAAATTTGGCAAGCAATACCGTCTTATACTACGTATATATGGTATATGGAAAAATCTTATACATATACATTTTAATTAAATTATAAAAAAATAGACTTTATTAACGGAAACAAAATTTATAGGGTACTTTAATATATGTACCTACAAATTTGTACGGAACCCTCGGTGGGCGAGTCCGACTCGCACTTGTTTTTTTTTATTTTAGAGATGTTCAGCTAGAAACGGTCATAAGTCATAAAGAAAATACGACAAAACCTTGTAACACACAAAGTGGAGCTATGTCAAAGTGAACCACCTAACGACCTACAATTATAGTTGTTCTATTTATATTTATACATTTTAACTCGAAGCCGATACAATACATTCTTTGCTCTATATAACCAGCTGCTATTGACTCGCTAATTTAATACCAGTTAGTAACTTTCCAACGCTCCTATCTCCCTTCGACGTTGTTTTGAAAAGTGCACCTTATAATATGCTATTAAGAGTGCCATTTCGAATAACATTGTAATGATATAAACTGTGGTCCATGGACCCCTTAGGGGTCCATGATACAGGAACGGGGGGTCCGTGGCTATGCATACAACACAAACTTTCAAGTGTCCTTGATTTTCTTTTTTTTTATTATATTCGGAAAGGGTCTGTAAGGTTTTCGAGATAATGTAGGGGGTCCGTGACCAAAAAAAAGAACAAAAACTCTGGTATAGGCGTACAAATTACCTATAATTATCGCATATCCTCTGGTCTTGAATGATTCATCTTATGTCAACATATATTGATATCATCGAAGACATACTTATAAGTATGTCTTCGATGATATCAGTTATAACTGTCTGATATTGTAGGTAGATATCCGGCACGAAAGTACACCTGAACTACAAAACTAAAAAAGTAGGTGTCGTTGGGGTACGGTATAACATAACTTATAAGTATATTTACAATGTATGTATGTTTGTCTGAGGATTACTTTCAAACTGCCAATTCGCTCTTCCTGTCCTGAACCGTTTAGGCCAGGGTTTCTTAAACTGTGGTCCATGGACCCCTTAGGGGTCCGTGATACGGGGGCCGGGGGTCCGTGGCTATGCTTTCAACACAAACTTTCATGTGCCCTTGATTTTCTGTTTCTTTGATTATGTTCGGAAGGGGTCCGTAAGGTTTTCGAAATAATGTAGGGGGTCCATGACCAAAAACAGTTTGACCAGAAACTCTGGCTTAGGCTCTAACTTCGTGCCGGTCTCTTTTATGAATAGTTTTGTATTAAGGTTGAGATACCTACTTATTTATGATATTCTGGTGTTTACTCGATACCAGTTTAAGCTAAGTATGCACCTGATATCAATGAAGTTGGATGCAAACGAAATAGGACCTTAGCTAACAACTCTTTCATTCTTTGTGTTCGCGAACCTACTTATAATAATCATCAGTTTCTCTTAAAATAAAACTAGTTAAAAGTCCTTCATTATAACGCGAGGCGATGACTGTATAGTCATTGTTGTTGGTTCAGTTTGTTAGATCTTGTGTCTCGGCGCGGACGCGCGTGTATACATACGAGTAGTGCTCACGTGGTCGGATATGATGGAAGTTATCAAGTGCGTAAGTTGGTTGTTATTTTGTAGATTTACTTGCTACGGACAAATAGGTCCCTTTATAGCAATTTTAGTAGTTTGGAAACTGTTGGATTTCCATAGAAACTTTGTTTGATCTCCACCCCTTGGAGGATGAATTTAAAAAATTATTTCGTACCTAACTTTAAACTCGCTAAACTTCACCACCCAATTGTTATGAACTTCTGAGTAAGATTTCATGTTTCTCTAGTCGCTAGTATGTACTCGATTCTTACCGGCTTGCCTAATATCAGGCGTTTGAGTACCTACCTTATTCTACAGCTCTTATGGGAAATGTACCTACGCCAAATCTGCACCGGCTTGCCCAAGGATATCTTTTACGCCACGCCACTGATACCTAGGTACCTAAAAATATCCTAAAAAAAGTTGACAAAACAGGGCACATTCTCGTATATGACAGGATATTTTCTCTACTTACCTATATCACTTTAAGAATGTACTTTAAACAACCCGGAATAAGGCTTACCTGTTCTGAAAATTAGTGACAAATCGTCGTAATATTCTTTTGTTCAGTCTCTTGAGTTACATAATCGTAAATTATTATGGTTCTCTCGACCTTTCTTTATTTTACCTCCCTAGGCGAACTGTTTATCAGTTTGTTTATTGGACGCTAATTATCATTATTAAACCTATTACCTACGCTAACTACAGTCGTAAAAATACGTTGGGGGCCTTTGTCCAGAAATATGTCTGCGACTCATTCATCTGTCTCCATACATTTAGTATGAAAAAGGGCCAGATGAATGAGGTGACCGCAGACATATTTCTAGAGAAATGCCCAAGGGAGGTTAGGGAGGTAGCGCACGGCGACTTTTTGTAGCGATGCAATCACGCGTTTCGTAGCGCTGTCTCTGTTTATTGTTAGGGTGTAAAAGGGACAGCGCTGCGAAACGCGCGACCGCTACAAAAAGTCGCCGTGCGCTTACTCCCTAAACATTTCGGAAATTACGTCTGTGGGAATAAGATTTCAAATCGTCTGGAATCCAGACGATTTTAAATCTTATCCAGACTCTGGATATTATTAGAGTTGACCAATAAAACAGCACATTTAAATTTACCAAGTAATTTCAAACTAATCAGACTCATTAAAATATGTTTCTCAATTATCCTCTTTCTATACTTATTAAAATTTCGAAATAGATAAGTACTAGCAACATAAATATTTGTTAAATCCTTACCAAGGTGTCTGTTTATCTCTCTTATTATCTTATAACATAACTGTTGTACGTAACCTAACCTACATTACTAACTACGACGTCCCGGGCCGTAAGTAGCATTACCACCTGCGCAAAGTGAATATCCGATTTCTTGGAGAGTAGACGACGACGTTAAGGCTGCGTCTCCACCAGGGATGTGCGAGGATGCGTAGCGAGGGATGTGTTTGTTATATAACCAATAGAAACACATCATTTACCTATCCTCGCTCAGCGCAGCTCTAGTGGAAACAGCTCAGCGGAGCAAGGATAGGTAAATGAAGAGTTTCTATTGGTTCATGTGACAAACATAGGTATCCCTAGCTACGCATCCTCGCACATCCCTGGTGGAAACCAGACCAGAGCTGTGCAAGGTAGCGGGGCGGCGCGGCGGTGTGCGAGGAAAATTGCACCAATGCCGGGCTGCGCTGAGCGAGGCTAGACACGTTGATTGGTGGGTTTTTTCCACGCACACCACTCCGCTACCTCGCACAGCTCTGGTGGAAACACACCCTAAATTATGTACACAGCCTGTAACATCCAAAGCGCCATATATATCACACACCACCACAATCAGCAGCAGCTGGGCACAGGCCTGCTCTCATAGACAAGATAGGTACATATAATATTATGTACCTACTATAGGCACAAAGATGTGTGACGATATATACGGTGCTACGGATGTTATAGACTTTGATGCTGACTGTAGGTAAGTACACTCTCGGACTTTAATTGTTGAGCCATTTAGAGTTCACCTTACAATAGTCGTGTCATAGACTGTATATTACACGACAAAAAAGACTGAATCTAAATAAAATAAAAAATGGTTTTACAATTAAAGTCCGTGACCGCACACACCCCGGGTGGTTTTAAAGAATGACCCATACCGCATATATGGCCCTTGACCTACAACTCTGCCCACCAACATTTAAGCTCTGTCTGGGTCATTCTTTATTTTACCGCCTTAGGGCCGATACAGACGGACTGCAACCCAACTGCAACTCCCTACGATTTGTATGGGAACTGCATCACAACTGCACGCCGACTGCGCAGTCGTGCGCAGCCCTTAGGTGATTCATTCAGTTTTCCGTAAATACCGTCGCACCTATTAATCTAAAAGTTGTTAAAATTATTGTGAATTCGCGGTAAAAAAACATGCCTAGGTATCTATAGTGTCTCGTACCGTCGCACCGTGACGGCGTCGTGCCGTTCCACGGCGTACGGCGCCGTGCCGTCGACATGGGGCCGCGCCCTAAAGTGGGTTAATTCCAAGTCTGTACACGTCAAGTTCTTAATTGTCCGTAATGTGAGGCTACGTGAGATGACAAGCGCTAAGCGTAAATTAATCATTCCTCAAGGTGGAGATCAGGTCATTCTACTTGTGAGAGCCGGCGGTTCAATTCACGAATGTTTTGGTCGCTGGGAATAAATGGACCGTTCTTCTTCGTCACTCATTATCAGGATTGTGACCAACTGTAATATCACTACATGACGCGGTCAAGGGCCATATGAATCTCTGCAATAATAGAAATATGGATGCTTTCAAACCACAAGGATTTCTCATGGTATCATCATCATCATCATCCAACCGATTTCAGTTATGGCCACTGCTATCAACTCCGAGTTATTGCCGTCGCTGGTGAGCATTTATGTGACTGATGTAGCCAATCTTCACCGTAAAAGTTCGGGTACAATGGGGACATGTGAGCACACCATTGACGTACCTAATTGAACGCAATGTTCGCCCGTGGTCGAGCCTTCTGCATATTGCGTTTATCGTCTAGCTCTAGCTCTCTCTTACGTCGCTCTTCAAACTCAGGGACTTTATTATTTACGAGCTTTCTCCACTCTGGCCGAGCCTCCCAGTGCAGAGGGTCCACGTAGCACTGCTTCATTTCTCTTTTAATTATCTGGGGGCACGGCAGTGCCCCCGCCAAATCGAGCAAAACAAAGGCACGGCCGTACCATCCTTTTCTCGAAGCCATTCAGGCCATTTTCAGCCTCCCGTAATTATGTACTGGCTAAAGCTAGAACCCTGAAATTTCAGGGATATATAGGGCACAATAAGACTTATATACAGGGTGATTGATAATTCGACCTATACTTTGAAAGGGGTTATACTAGAGCTCATTTGCAATAAATTTAGCTCAGTAAACTAGGGGTCTAAATTTGAGCGTGTTCCTACCTGGCCGGACCACCAAGCCGAACGAGGTTGTTGTTATTGTAAAAAAAATGTACTCTTTATGTACTATTATGTACCACATTAGAAATTAATTGTACCTCTACAGTTTTTAAATTATAGGTCAACAAAAGTGCCCGGCTGTAGAGTATACTTTCCAGCCGACCACTCGTAGATCTACTAATATATGCAATTTTGAGCTGTAATTCGAATTGCAAATAAATGTACCTATTATGTACCCATGAAAAAAACCTAATTCTTTTAAAAAAAAAGCTTCTATGAATGATTTTTACATATACCGAACATTCTGAGTTGTAGCGCCTGTGAAAAAGAAATAGCAACGTTTTACATTGCGACTGGGCAAGCTCACCGCGCGACAAAGCCAAAACACAGCTGATTGTGCTAAACCATTAGGTGTTAGTAACGAAAGATTTGTTTTTCTCCTTAGGCGTAAGACACATTTATTATTATTATTTAGCATTTGACCCATATATTTATTCAATTCCATATTACTCTTTAACCGCGGTTCATTTTGCCGCGTTAAGTTACTTTTTTTTAAATCTCCCGCAGTCACAGACAATCAGTTTTTTAAATAATCCGTAATAGACATGCACGCCGATCGAAAAAAATTCGGCGGCGGCGCGCTGCGAAAAAATCCACGGCGGCGGCGTGAGATTTTTCAACTTTGTAAATAGGTATCGCTTTCAATATTAAGGGCTTTATCACACTTGCAGGCGAGCTGCGGGCGAGTTAGAAGCGAAGTTCCTTAAAATCAGCACGCTCTGTAGCTGTCCAGATATGCCAGAAATAAGCATACTACTTTTGAGCATGCTTCCAAATAAGCATGCTCAAAGCAAACGTTTGGACACACTTGCTAATAAGCACAGGTTTTCGGCCAAGATGGACTGGTTTTCTGTGGTATTACACTACCAGTACTATACGAAAATAACTTAAAAACATAATCAAATACCCCTTTATAAAACCATCATGAAATTTAAACTATTTAGATAAAATTCAAAATTCTTCGCCCTTTCATTTAAAATTCCCGCCAAAGACTCAATGACACTAGCATGCTAATAAGTAAGCCTGTTCAGACTTCAGACGAGCTTGAAGCATGCCCCCTTCCACCCGCGCCTCAGGTAGCATGCTCCCTTCCACCCGCGCCTCAGGTAGCATGCTTACAAATTAACGGTTGATTTTTAAGTATGCTCGAATTAAGCATGCTTATTAGTGGCAATGACTAGACGGGCAAATATTCAGCGTTTTTACGGCGTTTTATTTTCGTCATTATTGTCTCAGTAAATATTGTTCAAAAAAACGATGCCTAGAGTTAACTTTTTATGAAACCGAAAAACAGTCCCGAGTTTAAGTCTAGTTTTATCAAAATCGTCACGATTTGTCCTTTCGTTATAGTAAATAATCGTCGGACAACAATGATTGTCAAACCGCGTGGTCAAAACGCTCGGAGAATCGCCCAGACACACATGCCACTAATAAGCACGTGTTCATTAGTGGCATGCTTTCGTGCTACTAATAAGCAAATGTGTCAGTCAGTACCTTTATGAACTTATGAAACGGAAAGATATTTGCCAAGTATCAAATCTAATTAATCCTCTTGCTTGTGATGTTGCCATATGTATTCTTTTTAATAAAACCTTTTTCCTACCTCTGCAGACTAAGCGTAGTAGCACTCTACCTAATCGATAAGCTTGTACGTTTCAAGACGTTTAATTGTTAACAGTTACAACTATTACAAGTTTAAACTAGCAACATTGGCCAAATCAACCAATGGTGTTGCTGTATTTGACCTATGTTGCTAGTGTAGACTTGTAAAATTGTAACTTGTAGCTTCGTGAACCGAAGCCCTGTTATAATATGTATAACTATTTACGATCGAAGTTGCTATTTTATACTAAATCAATAGCAACTGTTATTGAAATTTTAGAGACTTGAAACAAAATAGATACTTACCAGTTTTCACAGGCGCTGCAACTCAAAATGTTTAATGTATATAAAACTCAATTATAGGAGCTAAGCGGAGTCCTTCTCTTCCCTTGGCCAGGAAATGGTGCTGGAAAAACTGCTAAACCATAATACCATAATAACAAAACAAAAAATAGTTGCAAAAGCGATTACTCAAAATTATTTAAAATCTGTAAAATACTCCCGGTTAGTTTAAAACATAAATACCTTTTAGTAGTTAACAACCATGGCAATCAAGAGCATAACCCAATAACAATAGAACATAAGTACGGAACAAGGTAGGCGTCCGCGGGCAAATTTGAAGTACCAAGAGTATACAACTACTTTGGTGATAGAACACTACATAAAAGACTCCCATACCTACTAAACAGTCTGCCCGAGAACATCCGATATGAAGGTAACAAAAACAAATTTAAAAAGTTGTTAAAAAAACATTTATTGGAGACAGTGATGTTAATTAAGGAATTAAGAATAAATATGTATTTAATAAATAAATAATAATAACAACCTGGTTTAGCACAATCAGCTGTATTTTGGCTTTGTCGCGCGGTGAGCTTGCCCAGTCGCAATGTAAAACGTTGCTATTTCTTTTTCACAGGCGCTACAACTCAGAATGTTCGGTATATGTAAAAATCATTCATAGGAGCTTTTTTTTAAAAGAATTAGGTTTTTTTCATGGGTACATAATAGGTACATTTATTTGCAATTCGAATTACAGCTCAAAATTGCATATATTAGTAGATCTACGAGTGGTCGGCTGGAAAGTATACTCTACAGCCGGGCACTTTTGTTGACCTATAATTTAAAAACTGTAGAGGTACAATTAATTTCTAATGTGGTACATAATAGTACATAAAGAGTACATTTTTTTTACAATAACAATAACCTCGTTCGGCTTGGTGGTCCGGCCAGGTAGGAACACGCTAAATTTGATGGTTATCAAGTTATTTGAGTTTTACGTTTTTTTAGAAAAAGCCCGCTTTTCGGACTAAAAATGATAATTATGAAAAAAGTACTTCCATTTGGCTGGTATAAACTTTGTTTTCTAAAAGCCAATGAACCAATGACTACTTCAAATAAAAATTTGTGTCAACATTTCAGAATTATCTTAGAAATAAACGGTCATGAAAACCAAAGTCATAATTTTTTTTTTCGATTTTGTTACAACTGATGAGAATTACTTGAAAAAAATGTACGGCACTTGATGTAAAAACTACAGAAATAAGTTCCTCAATTAATAAGCTTTCCAAAAAAGTACAAATGTTGTCAACTTTTTCAAAAATCTTGAAAATAATAATAATAATTCCAGAGCAGGTAGCGGTTTCGAAAAAGGCGTACCTGGCCCGGAGCCGCGTTGTTTGTGTCACCTTTATTTTTCTGAGGGCTTCAATTGACCTGCCTCGGTATCTTATCTTACCTTATTAGGGGTGAGATCAGGGTAGATTGCGTTCAGGCATGTTCGTGACTAACCGAGGTTTAATTATCTTCATTCAGTAAGTGATCAATTATCTGCCTTCGACCTTCTTTCCAATTCAGACGTATCGTTGTTAACTTATTTATTTTACAAATGAAATGAATTATTGTTTATCAAAACAAAGAATAATAGCATGAACCTCGTATAATCCAACGAACTAACCGAGGCTAAATTATCTTCATTCAATAAGTAATCAATCAATTACTGTCAACCGTCTTTCCAATTGGACGTATCGTTGTTAACTAATTATTTTACAAATCATTAACTAACTAACCGAGGCTTAATTATTTTTTTCAGTAATGAGGTGACCAATTAGTTAATTATTGAAAGTAATAATGATACCTAATGACTGACAGAAATAAGCATACCGGACCTGAAGCCAGTCTGCTTACTTAGTGTTTCTTCATGCAGAAAGCACGATATTAATTTATTTACATCAAATGCTTGTTGGTAGGAATAAGATTGCAAAAGCAGTAAAATAACCAGTTTCTAAATAAAATTTTATTTTAAAATAATTAAATTATTACTAAACACAAAAAGAAGCACGCAGGGTAATGTTTCGCCATACGATAAATAAATAATTAAAATAAATTACAATTACAACTACAAATCTTGTTCGAATTGCCTGCCTCGGTTGCGAATGCAAGCACGAAGTCTTGTACGTACTTCACTGACTGTAACCCGCGTCGACAGACTTTCTTTAATAGTTTGGGCAGCTGCTACAATTTTTTCTCGTAAATCTTCTACATCACGAATTGGCCTGTCGTAGACTAATGCCTTCATGTGACCCCAAATGTAGAAGTCGCATGGAGTTAAGTCGGGACTTCTCGCTGGCCAAGGGATCGGACCACCTCGACCAATCCATTTTTCTGGATAATTCACATCCAACCAATGTCGCACACGCAGATAATAGTGAGCTGGGCAGCCATCGTGTTGATACACCATGGCTATCCTTCTGGCAAGCGGCACATCCTCCAGCAGCATAGGTAGTTCGTCCCTCAAAAAGTTCTCGTACGCGTCACCGGTTAATCGTGCCGGCAGAAAGAATGGCCCGATCAAATTGTCGTGCACAATACCCATCCAGACATTTAGTGAGAATCTGTGCTGGTGAGCTCCTTCTCTGGACCTCCGTGGGTTTTGATGTTTGGGGGCCCAAAAATGCAGATTGTGGTAGTTAGTTATTCCGTCGCGGTCGAAGTTGGACTCATCTGTCCACAAAATGTTCTTCAGGTACTCCGGGTCTTCGATGTCAGCATTCAACAAAAATCTGCAGAAATCGATTCTTCTTGCAGGATCTCCCTGCTCGATAGCGTGTACTGGAGTGTAGTGGTATGGATACTGCCGTGCTGAATGTAATGTGAACCAAACCTTCCACTGAGTTATCCCAAGCTGGTTAGCCACAATCCTTGTTGATGTAGTGCCATCCGCGCGGAAACACTCCAGGATTTGTTCCTCTTCAACCGGATCATGGACTGGAGGTCTTCCAGCATCAGCTTGACGACGTTGAACCGATCCAGTTTCTCGAATACGTCGATACGTCGCACCAAACACACTTACATCAGGTAAACGGCGGTTGGGGAAGCGTCGTTGATATTCTCTGCGAGCCGCAGCGGAGCCGCCATCACAAAACCCGTAACAGTACAGGATATCCGCGTATTCTTCATTTTGATAAGCAGCCATTTTTTTTAAGAAATTAGTACGTCCGAGTTGGAAAGAAGGTCAAAAGTAATTGATTGATCACTTACTGAATGAAGATAATTAAACCTCGGTTAGTCACGAACATGCCCGAACACGAACCGAACGCAATGTACCCAGATCTCACCCCTAATTAGATAAGATAAGATACCGAGGCAGGTCAATTGAAGCTCTCAGAAAAATAAAGGTGACACAAACAACGCGGCTCCGGGCCAGGTACGCCTTTTGCGAACCGCTACCTGCTCTGGAATTATTATTATTATTTTCAAGATTTTTGAAAAAGTTGACAACATTTGTACTTTTTTGGAAAGCTTATTAATTGAGGAACTTATTTCTGTAGTTTTTACATCAAGTGCCGTACATTTTTTTCAAGTAATTCTCATCAGTTGTAACAAAATCGAAAAAAAAAATTATGACTTTGGTTTTTATGACCGTTTATTTCTAAGATAATTCTGAAATTTTGACACAGATTTTTATTTGAAGTAGTCATTGGTTCATTGGCTTTTAGAAAACAAAGTTTATACCAGCCAAATGGAAGTACTTTTTTCATAATTATCACTTTTAGTCCGAAAGGCGGGTTTTTTCTAAAAAAACGTAAAACTTAAATAACTTGATAACTATCAAATTTAGACCCCTAGTTTACTGGGCTAAATTTATTGCAAATGAGCTCTAGTATAACCCCCTTCAAGGTATAGGTCGAATTATCAATCACCCTGTATATATTCTGAATATCATTTAATTTGAACGTGTAGTTTAAGAAATATTGCATGTCAAAGTTCCTTAGTTTTGTCACTGACTGACTGACTGATGATCATCATAAGTCTAAGGTACTTCTAGCAGACTCACAGGCTCCAAATTTTAAACATAGGTAGATAGCCTATCAATTCCTAAAAAACCTCCAAATATTGCAATTCGTACCCTTGGTCAAATAACGTCGTATCTGCAAAATGACAAATTTTCAGGATCTGTGTGTATCATGTAGTTCGTATGATTTGTATGACTTTAGAGCAATAAAAAAACTTTGGACGTAAAGTCACATGCGACGTTATTTGACCAAGGGTACGAATTTCAGTCACAACTCCACACATAAATTTGTAATCCTATACAAATACATGCGATTACAAGTTAGTTTTGCAGTCCAAATTGGAAAAAGAATGGATTGGAATGTAATAAATAAAGGAAGATCACTTACAAACGAAGACACAGTTAAGTGACCATCAGTAGACCTTAATACATTGTAATAAGGGTGACAAGTGGTCAGTTAGCAGTGTCTTCGATTGTACAACAAAAAGAAATGAGATCCCATCAAAAACATTACATGTAAAAAGATGCAAGTCTCGCAACGCAGGTCTTTTACAACAAAAAAGTTTTGAGATGTAATGTTAAACAAAGTCAGTACCGGGGGGATGTCCACAGAAATCGATTCCCACCGACTTGCCTATTATTTAACCGTGCAGGAACAAATTTTATAGATCTTATAATAGGCAAGTCGGTGGGAATCGAGTTCTGTGGACATCCCCCCGGTACTGACTTGGTTTAACATTACATCTCAAAACTTTTTTAACCGACTTCCAAAAGAAGGACTCTTCAAATATTATAGGCACAGACACATATAGCGATTTTAGTATTTTTCGTAATTTCTCGTCCATCTCTTATTAGCAACAAGTTTCTAGTGTTAACCGACTTCAAAACAAAGGGTAAATTTGTATCTAGGTTTCTTCCCCGATTACTTGAAGACGGCTGCACCTATTTGGAAAATTATTTTTTTGTTTTAAAGGGTATACCTCCGAGGTGGTCCCATTGCAACCAGGATCTGATGATGGGATCTTGGAGAAATCGAGGGAATTCTTCAAATATCATAGGCACACACATAGCGATTTTGGTATTTTTCTTAGTTTCTCGTCCATTTCTTATTAGAAATAAGTTTCCAGTCTTAACCGACTTCGAAACAAAGAGCAAGTTTTGTAGAATTGTTCCCCGATTACTTGAAAACGGCTAGACCGATTTGGAAAATTTTTCTTTTAACTAAATAGACTTAAGTCTATTTTGGTCAAAACAATATTTTTCCAGCGCCACTAAAAATTAAAAAATAAAGTAAATTTTTAAAACAAAAAATAAAAATCGACTTCCAAAAACTTAAACTAAAACCAGAAAATAATATGTATATTAGCCCAAAGAAATGGATAGTCAACGACTATCCATTTCTTATACATATACAGATATTTATAGTTTTTAACCTGTTATTTTTTTGTTGTATATCCTTGTACCTAAGCAGCTGACCTCCATTTGCTTTGCCCTCCTCGTAGTTGCCCTCGACTTATTAAATTGAATTAAAAATATTTTTCTACTGCTGTACTTGTATCTGTATATTTAATACAACTAAATATATCTTTACCTAATAGTTACGAAATACAGTAAATACCAACTTTGCTACTTATGGCTTAAATGCTCCGATTATGTTCACTATTAACCCAAAATAACTGATTGTAAGCATCGTTCGTTACTCAGAAATACCCTCTGTCTCCCTCTCCAGGGCAGTAGGACACTAAGTCACACCATATCTCCGCGATAGTGGATACGATAGTATATCAAGGCAATATTTAAACCTGACATTTGTTATTGACTGATAAAGAACAACGTTTCGCATCCTGTTGCCTAATTTGGATTGGAAGTGTTCCGTTTTCAGTGTTGTGAGAAAATGGATTTTGGAGAACTTTGGGCGCATATTAGAGATGGTTTCTGGTAGGCAGTCTTTTCATTTAATACTAGCTAGCAGAGGTGTGGCGATCATAGAACTCGAGTCCTACCGGCTTGAGTATTTTAGGCTGCGGCTTCACTGAGGCGGAGACGAGCGGAGCGGAGAGGAGGGAGACGTGTAGGGATCGACCAATCAAATTAGTGTTCGCTGTTTCCATTGAACCGAAGTGAATTTTAATTTTAACTAAGGTCGACCCTATACGTCTCGTGTCCGTTCCGCTCGTCCCCGTCTCAGTGGAGCCGCAGCCTTAAGCGATTTAAAATTATAGTTGCAGGCCAATAATGGTGACGATAAATTCCGGTCGTTCTAAAAAAAACCGGACATGTGCGAGTTGGACTCGCGTGGAGAGGGTTCCGTACGTTCAAAACAATAAATTAATTCGATATATTTGAGATTCTCACAGCGAGCCCTTTCCTTTAATATGTCACATGATATTTCGCTAACTTTTTTTTTTAATTTTCTAGTTAACCCCCCAAAAGTGGCCTCCATGGTTAAAATTCATATATTTTCGTGACATGTCCGTGTTTGGGTCATTAACCTTAAATATATGTACCAAATTTCAACTCCATCGGAGCAAATTGGCTGTGACAGACAGACACACGAGTGATCCTATAAATAAGGGTTCCGTTTTTAGGGTTCCGTAGCCAAAATGGCAAAAACGGAACCCTTATAGTTTCGTCATGTCCGTCCGTCTGTCTGTCTGTCCGTATGTCACAGGCATTTTACTCAAAAACTACATGATGGATATTGATGAAATTTGGAATATAGGTGTCTTTTATGAGCCGCTACTTAGTTTGGTATATAAATAAATATTTTTAGGGGGGGCACTCCATACATGTTAAAGACAGTAAAAAAAAATTCCTTTTAAGGTACGGAGCCGTAAAAATCGACGTAGTTAAGGCTCCATTTCCTTTTTGTAACGAAAGTTAATCATACAATTTAAATGAAAGGTGGCTAAGGTACAAATAAGATGTCAATGTTACCTAATTCCGCGACTCGCCGCCTCCTGGGGAATCTGAACTAGAACAAAATTGACTGGACCGCGACGGGAATCGCGGTCCAGTCAATTTTGTTTATGCCACACCTGGCCATAAAGTGACTTTTGCCGCACGCTGCGCGTACGGAAAAAGCCGCTTTCAGGCCAGGTGTAGACATAAAATTAAGTACACAACACGGGAGGTAATAAAGAAAGGCCTCGACCGCATATTTACGTCCCTCGCTTGCACCTCGGGCCGCAAACATCTGCGATCTCGGCCTTTCTTTGTATTACCATCCTAGTTGTGTAATGTACTTACTTACTAGAACCTGTGCCCTAGAAAATAATGAACTAAATTGGCTTCAGTTTTCCGCAGATTTATTTGATACCTCGCCATTATTAAATAACTAGCCAAAAAACACAAAATTGAATACTTGACGCAAATATAAGGGGTATGAAATTAATACTATAAGTAAGGTTTTTGCAATTTGCATTGCATTGCAATGACGATATGAAAACGGAAGAGCGTGTATTTCAAGATCAAAGGGCAGTGGTCATTGGACTTTATTGTGACGCATCATTATTCTTATTATCAGCAGTGTACAGTCAGATAAAGTTGTTGTATGGCAGAGAGGGTAGCTAATCTATCTCAGTAGCTGACTAGGATCTATACTATACTGCGGACGCGAATTCGCTGTAAGGTTGTAAGATTAATCTGCCTGCTTCATAAAATAATATTTTATCTGTAAATACTTATTATTAAAACGTGAACCAACGCTAGACCAACGTGATTAGTTTCAATATAAGTTTACTCAAAAAATAAACATGTAATTTTTTGAAAAATTCTCCATAAATCTCAAAATGTGATCAGACAAGCCAATCAAAGCCACCAGCCGGCCAAATCAAATTCAGAATAATTATCTAACTGACATTTCGTTAGTTTTATTCATATATAAGGACCTAGTCGGAAGGAGTCCTGGCTTTACGTCTGTCGGATAAAAATAACAAAATGCCAAGAAGTCCGAAATGCAAGCATTCACCGTAAGTTGTATCAGTCGTCTATATAGGCCTTGTAGTATTCTTGGTTCTAGAAGCTCTAGAAAGAAAATAGGAAGGGAAAAAGGGCATCTAAAAAGGGAAGAAGGTATGGAGAGGATCAGGGCCAGACTGGGTCTGAAGGGTTCAAGTAGCGTTATGATTCCATACAAACTTGGAATAGAAGAAATAGGGTACTACTACTTATAAATGGTAGGTAGGTAGATGCGTAGCGTCCGGCAGGCAAACGGCACCTCGTGTATACAATTAGTCCGACAAATTCGACAAATGGAAAGGACTTTTAAAACCACTACGTGGACATTCTAGGATCGAAACTGTTTGTAGGGCGACAATAACAACAATTATGGGACTGTTCGCTGTGAAAGTCTTTGGGGAAGACCTATGTTCAACAGTAGACGTATCTGGGTTGAAGTGATGACTTCAAGTTGGTAAAAATCTCAGTTACTTGTGCAACTGCTATTTACCATTCAAGGACATATTCTCCCGTCTCCGTTAGCCAAATTAGTCAGTACGCTTTCTCCCCTCACCTCATCTATCGGTATAACGTATTGCAGGTCAACTTTCAATATTTCTGTTACCATGTGAAAGATATTATTTTGTAAAACCATTATAATATAACCCTGGTGCAATAAATTATTATGATTACCTCATATACCTACCTAAGCTATAAATAATTGTGTTTCTGATAAATTCCAGGAGCCTATCAGACGCGCTAGGCGTGCAATGGGCGCCGCGCAACCTCCCTATGGCCCGGCGGCTCCAGACCCTGGGCGCCGTCGGCTGGATCGGTCTGGTGCTGTTTGGGGAAGTCTTCAGCATCTACCTGTTCATCCGGCTACTGTACTCGCAGTACTGGTGGCTGACCATCATGTACGCGGTGTGGATGCTAAGGGACATCGAAACACCGGCTACAGGCGGACGGAGGTATGGTACCAAGACACTAGACTAAAGAAATCTCGACCTGCTCAAGTCACGGTAGTTGTAGACCCTGGGCATCATTGGCTATTGTACTCGTAGTACTGATGGCTGACCAGACTATACAGCTAAAGGGACCGAGCGACTGGATCGGTCTGGTGCTGTTCGGGGAAGCCTTCAGCATATTTCTGTTCATCCGGCTGCTGTACTTGCAGTGGTGGTGGCATGACGATCATGTACGTGGTGTAGATGCTAAGGGAAATCGACACGCCGGCTAAAGGAGGACGGAGGTAGGTTACGAAGACCCAGTGGTTCTTGCCATCAAACATCACCATTGCCTCCAAAAAGTTTGTGGTCCGTGGCAAGATAAAGATTTTGTCAAATGGGCCCTCATGACTAAAAGGTTAAGGACCACTGCCCTAGACAGAGGAAACCTTCTTTGCGTAGACACCCAGGCAAATCAGAGACGTTGTCCAACTGTCAAATGAGTTGCCTAAAATGCCCGAGCATTTTAGCATCACTTCGTAGTGATCTATCTAAAATCACTTCGAGACCGTGCGTGAACAAAAAAAAGTACGGAATAGTACATTGTGCACCGAGGGTAGTAAGAAGGGGATTACTAACGAGAGTCTATTAGAAGCCCGACGCCGCAGGCGGAGGGCTTTTAATGACTCGAGTTTGTAATCTTCTTACTGCCCGTGATACACACAATGTTTTTCATCACATTTGCGAGGAAAAAAAAATAAAACATAAAAATGAAATAAACTAAACGCACCCGCTAACAGACAACTTCAACTGTCAACTTTTTCAATATAGTCTTCCACAGATAATGCTAAGAACTGCGTTTAGTTTTTAAACTTGACAGGCAATGTCGCCAGATTGTACCGATTTTCAAAATAAAAGTTTAAACTAAATTAATTTAATTGCATTAAAATAATCGCAAAAACTACGGAAATAATAGTAAAATATACCATATAAGTTTTATTTACACTAAAATTGGTTTTGTAGCCAAGTTTTGAAGATGTGAAATAGCCTTGGCTGATTCGAAACCTCCTTAGTCTGAAATGACGTACGACTTTTAAAACTAAACTCATAACTCCCGAGGGAGTTATAGATTTTCATACAGTTTTTCCTCCCGTGGGAGTTATAGATATTTGTAACCCACGGGGGGTAAATCGGCTCGAGTTGGTCTATAAGCGCGCGTGTTATAACACCCTTTACGAGCAAGTGTGATGAAAAGTAAATTTTTGGTCAGCCGTTATTAAAATTGATCCGCAAAAAAAAATAAGCAGTTAAATCATTTGGGCAGCATACAAAGATTTGGCTGGCAATAAATAAAATCGGGCGGCAACTCTTGTTCAGCAAACAGTTTAAAAACGGTTAACATTTTAATCAATATTAATCTGCTTTTTTTATCATTTGGCTGCCTAATAAACAGTCGAGCTGCAAAATAATTACTTGGGTAGCAAGATTTTACAATTGGTCAGCAGAGAGTTTAATTGAGATATACAGGGTGTCACTGTGATATATACTGGGTGTCACTGTGATATATACAGGGTGTCACTGTGTTATATACAGGGTGTCACTGTGATAGATACAGGATGTCACTGTGATATATACAGGGTGTCACTGTGTTATATACAGGGTGTCACTGTAATGTATACAGGGTGTCACTGTGATAGATGCAGGATGTCACTGTGATATATACAGGGTGTCACTGTGTTATATGTATACAGGGTGTCACTGTGATAGATACAGGATGTCACTGTCAGCAGAGAAAACATGTCTGTAAGCAGTTTAATTGAAATATACAGGGTGGTGTCACTGTGATATATACTGGGTGTCACTGTGATATATACAGGGTGTCACTATGATATATACAGGGTGTCACTGTGATAGATACAGGATGTCACTGTGATATATACAGGGTGTCACTGTGTTATATACAGGGTGTCACTGTAATGTATACAGGGTGTCACTCTAAAAACGAAACAGCTCCCAAAAATAGGTAGGTTAAGGTTATTTTTTTTTGATGACCTTAAAACGAAACGGCTCCCAAAAATAGGTAGGTTAGGGTTATTTTTTTTGATGACCCTAAAAACGAAACGGCTCCCAAAAATAGGTAGGTTAGGGTTATTTTCATTTTGATGACCCTAAAAACGAAACGGCTCTCAAAAATAGGTAGGTAAGGGTTATTTTTTTTGCTGACCCTAAAAACGAAACGATACACGTTGTGAATAAATAATATAACTTCTAAACATTATGAGATGTATAAAAAATCGAAATACCAATTTTATATGAGCCCATCACAGTGACACCCTGTATACATTACAGTGACACCCTGTATATAACACAGTGACACTATGTATATATCACAGTGACACCCTGTATATATCACAGTGACATCCTGTCCTGTATCTATCACAGTGACACCCTGTATATATCACAGTATCACTCTGTATCTATCACAGTGACACCCAGTATATATCACAGTTACATCCTGTATCTATCACAGTTACACCCTGTATATAACACAGTGACACCCTGTATATATCACAGTGACATCCTGTATATATCACAGTGACACCTGCTACTTGACAGCTGACAATTACCGAATGACAAAATGCGCACACGATTGGCGGCAGAATAGTTGCGCCCAGTTAGGTTTTATTGCCCCCTTTTTTTTGATGAACAAAATGAAATATTTTGCTTACCTACTGATTGCTTACCAAATTTTGATTTACCGTAGATCACTTAATGCAGCTCAAATATTTAATTTGCTGACCAAAATAATTTAGAGCAGATCAGTATATCATTAATTGCAGCCTGATTTATAAATGTTTGCTTACCATAAGTTGCTTACCAACTAGCTATTTTGGCTGACCAAATACATATTTCTGCTGACCAAAATATGAATATTTTGCTGATCGATTAAATGATACCCAAAAAGTACGAGTCGATTAGGTAACTGATTTTCTTCATTTAATTTCAGGTTCGAATGGGTCAGAAACTGGTCTTGGTGGCGGTTCTACCGCGACTACTTTCCGCTGAAACTTGTCAAGACTACCGACCTGGATCCTTCTAGAAACTACCTCTTCGCCTGTTTCCCCCACGGCGTTCTCAGCGCTGGGGCCTTCGGCGCCTTCGCCACTAATGCCTTAGACTTCTACAAGATTTTTCCTGGAATGAACTGCAATATGATCACATTGGGCGGGCATTTCCTGGTTCCATTCTTCAGGGATTTGATCCTCGCGCTGGGCGCTTGTACGTCATCAAAGGAGAGTTTGCTGAACCTCTTGGATTCGAAGAAGAATAAAGGGAACTGTGTTGCGCTGATTGTTGGAGGAGCCGCTGAGGCGTTGGACTCGCATCCTGGGGAGTATAGCGTCATCCTGAGCAGGAGGAAAGGATTCATCCGTATAGCGATGTTATCTGGGTAAGAATGGTTTAAATGCTTTCGAAATGTAATAGATGTTACGTTACTCCACCAGTACTTCAAGCACAACTGTGACACGCGATTCTTTGCTTATGCTCGGCAGGCCATACGTGGCATTTTTACAGTATACACCACGGGCGATGGGCCGCCCCACTTCACTTGTGGTCACGGGCCATAAGCACCTGGGATCTGGGGCAATCTTTATATTACCGCCCTTATTGTGTGTAATACAATATTATTACGGCTTTTAGTTATTTAAACGAGTACCTACGAGTAGTTAACACTTCGGAGTGAGACTACATAGTATTTTGTTGATTATCAAGCTAATCGATCATTAAAATATATTACAATTTACAATACAGTCACATCTTAATTAATGGGCTGGGTGTTATCCGTCTGTTTTATTCCCTTAAAACTACAATATATGAGCGGTTAATCGGCCGAGTTAGCAGATATATCTGAATGAGCGACCTTTAAATGAACTAAATTATCGGCTAATGTAGTATGTGTAGCTTGTTTTGTAAGGTTATTTTTAGCTGATAACTCGTGTGTTGTTTTTGTTTTGGTTTAGTGTGTTTTTCTTTAAAACACCTATTTATTGACCTGAGGTGAGATATACTTAGGTATGAAGTGTTCAATTAATCATTTTTGTAGTTATTTATTAACCTTTGAACGTCTTGCAGTTGTGATGAATTCTCTTGATTATATTGTATAATGTGTATACATAATAAGGAAGATAGTATCGATGAGCTCAGTAGGTACGTACCACAGTGTAACAGTAATAGCAGTAATTCTTCTTACTTAATACAAAAGGTACCCACATCACGCGGTTTGTATGTGAACAAAGTTTTACGAATGATTAAGAATGCCCCAGTACGGATCACACTGTCTGCGCTGCGCCTCGACCTTGAATAGGTACGTATCGTGCGCTCCTATATATGGCCGAAGTTTGACTACTCGCCTGTCTTAATTTTTTTGTCTTTGACTATACTATAGCTTTTGCCCGAGACTTCATCCGTATAGACTCGTTAATCGCTGTTATTAATTTCCCTTTCGTTTAATAGTAGTTTAGTTATGGTGCTCCTAGAAACCTCCTTCCATTTTACACTCTTCCAGGATACAAATAAAAAAGTTAAATATCTGGGCTTTTCCTCTTGCAGAGCGCCCCTAGTTCCAGTATTGTCATTCGGCGAGCCCGACGTGTTCCGTCCACTGAGCAACCCCCAGGACAGCCTGCTGCGCCGCTTCCAAGAGACGATCCGTTCCTGGACCGGCATCTCACCCATGTTCCCCATCGGCCGCGGCGTCTTCCAGTACAACTTCGGTGTGGTGCCGCTACGGGCGCCCGTCACTACCGTCGGTGAGTGACATGTCTCTGAACAACCCTAGGATAGTCTGCTGCGCCCCGGTATGTTCCACGTGACCACGTTCACCGCGGCGTCTTCCAGTGCAACTTTGGTGTCGTGCCGCTGTGAGCGCTCGTCACTACCTGTCGATGTCGGTGAGTGACAATGTCCCGCTGCAAAACTCAGCACAGCCTGCTGTGCCGTTTGCAGGAGACGTATCGCGCGAAAGTAACGGTTACTAGTTGAGATGTGTCGTTCCTCAAGCCCGCATCTCACGCATGGCCCGGGTCTTAATTAAGGTGAAGGTACGCTTATATCATAGAATATCAATACAGTCGGTGAGTAGGCCCGAAGGAATTTACTGCTTGCTGAACTTGTATTTTAGTTCTGCTTCTGTGTGCAATCGAATCGGGAATCAAGAGATTCGTAGAAGAATCAAAGTAACCGACATAGATCAAAAAATTGGTAAACTTAGTGGCAAATGGGCACATTACTTGTAGAATCAGCGACGGCCGCGAGGGTAGGCCTCCAACAAAGAGGACCGGTGAAGGTTGCTAGAGTCCGCTGAATGCGGGCGGCACAGAAGCGGTCAGGATGGCGTTCTTTAAGGGAGGCCTATGACCAGCTGTGGATGTCTTTCGGCCGATGATGATTTTCTAGCACCTAATACTATTACTAGAACTTTAATTGAGTCCGTCCAGCATAAAACATTTTGATCAAAAACGAATTATACAAATAAGTATGTTTTTAATTGTTTGGTTTCAGTCGGTTCTCCAATGGAGGTCCAGAAGAACCTCGACCCGACGGACGCAGAAGTGGACGCCGTGCACGCTCAATTCACACAAAGGCTGGTGAGCCTCTTCGAAGCCGAAAAACACAAGTATTTCGAGAACCCTGAGCAAAGGCACTTGGTCATCACGTAACCTGAAATAATACTTATAAAGTCCGATTAGACTGAACTGTCTTGTCTAGAGGACTTACACATGGACGACGTTTACCAACGACAGTGCCAATTGCAGGCTTCATCCCGTGTCGACGGCAATCAACTATACTCTGCGATAACTGCCGTCTGCGCGTCGACGGTAGACTGCGACAACTAATAACACGCGTCGTAGACTCATCGATGCCCCAGCGACCGTTCTCACACTGCTGGAGCCTGGTGGTGTTAGTGAGTGACTGCTGTGACTCTCGCCTGTTGTGACGTGACGTTGGCGCCTCGTTGACTGCCAGCGACGCCTGCCGTCCGGTATCGCCGACGGCAGTTGTCATAATCAGGCCTATATTTAGAGATCCAGGCACTTGGTATTGAGAAGGCAAGCCATGCTTTTGGGCTTATATGAAGGGACCGCCGCTGGGGCCTCTCTAGGTTAGTTGGGCCGCTAGGCCGGGGCCTTGTAGGGCAAGGCGGAAATCCGGCGTCTCCCTTAGTACCATATGTTTGTTGGCAATGTCGGTGGTAAATGTCATTCGTGGGCAAGAGCCTTTACATATTTCTACGCTCAAAAGCACTCTCTCAGCCTGTCATTTCGTCCTAAATAAAACAACGTTGGACTACAATTTAGACACAGTTTTGTTAGTTCTTTGTCTGGAATTGCTCAATTGACGAAAAAAAAGTTAAATGCGCATACATTTCCAATTCTCCATGTATGCTCTTTTTACATTTATTACTACAGTTACAAGCATCACATACGTTTGATACGTTAAAGAGTAGCTCAAGGGTATTAAATATACTTTATGTAATAGACTGATAATTTTAAGTTCTTCAGTAGGTTAACCTGGTTGTCCAAAATGCCATTCGCCCAAAAATACCCTAAATAATTCACGTTTTTCTGATTACTAACTATATGAATTAAAAAGAAGACAAGAAAACAAATGTGACACCATAATCGCCTAAGATTTTTGGGCAAATGCTTTTTACGTTAATTACAGGTAATAACCATAAAATTTATACTTACCTACCACAAGTGAAATGTAAGGTACAAATATATTTTCATAAATTGTTACATCTTGTTTTACTATCGTGACTCCACTATGTTATGTACAGTACCTACATTTAAATAGGTAGTACTCTACCGTACCGGTGAGACAAATGTCCTAGTGTTTCAGACCCTGCTGTCACCTCTATTGCTAAGCTAATGACTTAACATTGAAGATGACAACTACTGGAACAGTGTCAAGTACTCGGACGTCTAAGTACCTTATGTATGGAATGGAACCAAACGAAATTAAGGCAAATTACTTGAAATTCTTGCGAATGCCAAAAAAAGTCGTAAAGGCAAAAGAAAACAAACGTCCAAGTTTTACTATTTTTATTTATATTATGTACATTTTATATACAACATTATTAACGAACGCGCGCGCCTCTTCTCGCGCTAACTCTTTTGAGCATAACATATCGTAACTGCTTAATGCTTCCCTTATCGTTCCTTTAATGACGGTATCATTATAATTATACATATAATACAGCGGGAATGATACAGAGAATATCGGGCATGCTACTACTATACTTTAAAACTTAATTATTATTGCTGGATCATTGATACGATACTAATCGCTACTAAGAAAGTTAATACATCACATAGTACATCAGGAGCAAATGATTGAGTAGTAGACAAAACGGATAATGCTAGTAAATGTGCACAAAATCAAAGTTTGAGGGACAAAGATTATAAGCTAGATATTGAGGATTATGAACTTACTTAGAATAACGTTAAACTTACTTCAAGTATTGTAGTACCATGCTGATGGCAAGACCCCGCCTATTAGGCAGTCACTAAAACTGAGCTCTAAGACAATGTCACGGAAAACAAAATAAAAAATAAACAGTCGTCAAAGTAACAAATAACGCGACGAATGAAACTAGAAATAGTGACATTGTAGAAGAGCTCTAATAAACACAAAAGTCAACTTATCAAAGATTCGAAGAAAATAAAGAAAGCTGTAGATATCAAAACAGGATCAATACAATCGATCGAAACAGATACATTGGAAAATGGTTCACCTCACACTAAGATCCATACAGGTAATGCTACCGAGAAGATTACAAACAGTCTTAAGGAAGATAACAGTATAATTTTAAAATGCTGGAAATAAAAAAAAAAACGTACACGAATGTAGTCATTATTAGTAAAGTGTCGATGAAGATTTCAAAACCAAAGTACTCTTAGAAAACTTAGCCTATTGTCAATCCAGTGTTGCTCGTTCAAGCGAATCCAACTAATTCATAGTATCTAAAATGTCTATCAAAGAAAATGTTTGATCCCAAAAACTTGTAATTGTCTAATTTTATTCGATCCATCGTCGTCCGACCTTCAATGGAAGATGTTCGGTCGGATCAATAGATCATAGGTCAAAGTCATGGTAAGAAATCCAAGCCAGAAGAAGGCGGATAAGTCACAATCAATATAAAGTGTAGTTTCTCCTCTCACGCTTGCTTTGGATGGGGAGCCGGCGCGGCAGGGGCGGGCTTGAAGCACTGCAGAAGGAACGCTGTGTACATCACGAAAGCTATCGAAAGCGCTATCAGAGCGTACATAAATATGTTAAGCTCTGGCTGCCTAAATCGATTCTTCCGGAGCCAATCCAGCACTTCCTCTTCATTCATGATGTCCCCTACAAATGTACAAAAACAAGACATTTAAATTTTGTCCTAATAGTTACCAATCTCCGTACAATAAAATGTGATTTGATGTTCGATTGTCCTGATTCACCTCTGTAAATGCTTGGGAATCTCTTCCTGAAGTACACGATTGCGGGCAATTTCGTGACACCCCATTTTCGGGCATACCGCGGATCTTCCATCTTCACGAAAGTTATGTCCAGATTGTCCGTTTCGCTGTCTATATTCTCCAATTTTTCTAATACTGCTCGACTTTCAGCCGATTTCTCATCTGCAATAAATTACATAAACTCGTCCTATTCTTCAAAGACTAATAGCGCACAAATCCATTTATGTATGCCTAGAATAGGTACTTACAGAAATAAACAGCCAAAAATTCGTTCTCCTCCAGTAATTTATCCAGCATTTTCCGGTTCACCTCCTCAATTTCGTTTTTAATTTCAAAAACGTCCTGAGAAGTTAACCAATTGAGAACCTTCTCGACTTGATGAAGGTCTCCGTCATAGAGCACGGGTACCTGTTTTCGGAAATATACTAGAGAAGGAATATTGACGACGTTGTACTTAGCGGCCGCTTCAGGACTGGCTATTTTCACGAAATCAATACCAAATTGATCTACTTCACCATCAATCTGTTCTAATGATTCCAGGATATCTTCGCATTCTGGACAGTCTTCATCATCGTCTGCAAGTAAAATTTCATGATTACTATTAGTTCAAACTACATTTTTGAAATTATTCAAAAAAGGTTTATCTGTGTACAGTAGCTCGATTTAAGGCCCGGTAGGACCTGGCTCGCATTTCACATACCTACAACTAGGGTCGGGCGGAATGCAGATTATTGCAGATTATCTTCGATTTCTAACATAAAAGTATACGTTATCAACCCAAACATGAGAGGATGCCCTGCATGACTGAAATCATGATTGTCAGGTATTAATTTTGTCAGTAAAGGTAACTGGTAATGAACAAAATGAAAAAAAATACTTTATTTAATAGTGTTTTCGCGCTACATTTCTATCGAGCGAAGTATTCGCTATCGTGTTCTAGGTGAGAGGAAGCCCTAGATACAGTTCTGAATATTATTATATATGTTTTACAGTGACCTACGAGTCAAATAAGTGCTCTAAAAATGATTTGGAAACTAGGCTTCCGCGCCCGATTCTCGTCTTACCTCGCCTTAAGATAAAATACTTACAGAAGAAGACAACTAATAAATGTGACTCGTAAAGGAGCCTCTCCAACATTCTGTCGTTCACGGATTCAATTTCGTCTGCCAACTCACGATTGTCATCGTCAATTAGCCATTCAAGGATAGATTCCTCGTTCTGCAGATCTCCTTCAAACAGCAGTGGATTGCCGTTCCTAAAACCAGTGATTGCTTACAGTACTTAAATCTCTAACACTGATTGTCTTACGCACGGCAGATTTTTAAATAAGTATAGGTAAAAAACTTAACTAAGGCACCTGTTGCATGCTTGCCAAATAATGATAATGATCTGAAATACCATACCTGAAATAAACCATTGCTGGGAATGTCTTGATAGAATATCGTTTGGCTAGTTGTGGATCTTGAATTTTCACCATATGGATACCGTAGACGTCACATTCATCGTCTATCTGTTCTAGTCCCTCGAGGATGTGATCGCAAATGTGGCAGTTCAGTTTATCTGAAATAACAAACGCTTAAAATGCTGACTTCATACTTGAATTATGGTATTAATCTTTAATTAACTACTCACAGAAATAAACAGCTAGGTACTGTGTTTCTTCAACCATATTTTCCAACATCACTCTTGTTATCAATTCAATACGGTCTTCAGTCTTCTGTGTTATCAACCATTGTAATACTTCTTCTTCTTCCGCTAAAGAACCTTCGTAAACATTAGGGACGTTGCTCTCAAAATATACGAGTACTGGGAAGTCAGTCACTCCGTAGGACTCTGCTATCGAGTAGTCTTGAGTCTTCACAAACTTTATGCTATGTCGGTCACAATCGTCATCTATGTTCTCCAGTTCTTCCAAAATGCCAGTGCATTGCTCACAATCGACCGAATCTGAAATGGGCACATCTATTACTAATTAAATTGTTACGACAAGTTGTCAGTAAATAGTGATTGAATGGGACTAGGAATTGTATTCTTGAACTTGCACATAAATATAGGGTAATTTTGAACACAACTACGATAGAACCAAAACTGACTACAGGAAGCTATAGTTACTATACTCATCAAGTAGAATATGTTTTTATTGTAGCTATACGTATTCTATGGTAGAAACACCGATACGTCGGAGGGAGATATAATGACATTCATCTACGTAAGAATCAAAAGCAAACGCGTTTGCCCGAAACGGAAAAGCATGCACATGCAGTAAATTAACTTATACAATGCGACTAAATACAGGGGCACAAAAGGCAGATGAAAATGTCAGGTTCTAATCAAAGGGACGTTCAGGGGAGTGAGTACCCTCTTCTGTCGCTTCTTCCTCGACGTGATCTTTTTCTTTCTCTTTCTTTTTCTGTGCTTTTCTCATTGCCTTTGAATTGCATATTTCACACAACGTTTTGTTCCCTAATAAAAATTTAACAGTTATTTCAATATAAGAAATTGCAATGACTAGGTACATATACCTGGTATAATTTCCTGGTGTAAAAAAATCTCCTGGCTGCATTGGTTAAATTTCAGATTAGATTACAGACACGAATAGTTTTAGTGTAGCGTGGCGTGTATTAGCGTGTTGTACAGTGTTAATAGTGTGTGTCTAGAGCCCAAAGTCGATACTTACAGAAGTACACTGCAAGGGATCCTTCTTCTTCTATCAAATTAAGTAAATCTTGACCTTCCAGAGCCTCAATAACATCACCTGACGGATTCTTTTGAGTCAATAACCAGTTTAATAATTGATGCTCATCATAAAGGTCACCTGCAATCGATACCATAGATTAATCAATTAATAATATTAAGTTTATGTATTTATTTTATGCAAGTTTATGAGTAAATAAATACCAGCATAAATGACAGGATCTTTGGACCCCAATTTGAAGAACAGCACAGCAGGTAAGGCGAAGACTCCAAAATCTTTGGCCATCTGCCTGTCGTCAATCTTGACGAAGTTGATCCCAGCGCCATCAGCGTCGTCATCAATGTGCTCTATCTCCAGTAGCACTCTGGGACACTGTTTGCAGTCATTACTGTCTAAAACATGTGATATGTGCAATACGATTGAAATTATAATGAACCGTCTATTTAATATTCACGACTTCAAACTGATAACTCACAAAAGAATACCGCTACGTAATCGGATGTCTGCCGTATCTTCTGGAACATTTTCTTGTTGACTTTTTCTATGTGATCGGTGAGTTCCATATTTTCTGGGTTGGTCAACCAGTCCAATATCTCCTCCTCGTCATCCATGTCTCCATCATAGTTGATATATTTGCCCTTCCTGAAGTAGGTGATGCCGGGTGGGTTTCGGAAACCGTATTTTTTGGCCATCAAGCGATCGCTGCATTTTACTATTTTGATACCGTATTCCGCCGCTTCGTCATCGATTAGCTCCACATGCCTCAGGATTCGCGGACTTTCTGGATCTTCTTCTTTGTCTAAAAGTATAATTGTTTTAAAAGACATTGCTTGTCGTATAATATCATCAATACCACGAGAGTTTATACTTACAGAAAACAACTGCTAAGAATTCTTTTGTTTCTATGTATTTGAACAACTTTTCTCTTTCAACTTCTTCAATACTTTCATCTTCCTTCTGTTTAACCATCCAATCTAGGACCTCGGATTCATCCAGTAAATTACCTAAAATATTCGCATTGTTACTCAAATGCTGAAAAGCCTAGGAATAAACAAATGAATTGAGGAACCCACATCCATTTTAATTATATTTTAAAAACTCACCAGTTTACATCCAATAAACGTCATGCTCGGAATATACTACAGCAATAGGTACCATGCTGACATCATTCGTAATTTAATGAATAATGATAAGATTATAATAGAAATATGTATTTATTATAACAAAAAATATTGATTCAGCGCCGACTAAACAATAAATAACAGCCATGCGAATTTTCGGTCAAACAATACAACTTACATATCGCCATATATTGTACTCAACGCCAGCACCGATCAAACAAGGATAAATAACGAGACTTAAATAACAAGAACTGAACTTCACCTGGCATTGGTTTGGTGCAAAACGAAAAGTTAATTCTCAACTTTTGTAGAAAATAAATCTATGTTTTAACTCTAGAAAGTACGTAAAATAGTTTATCAATCTTTTACAAAATAATGAGATTCCATGAAGACTAGAAAACTACATGAACATGAAATCCTTACAACAATAAGTCTTTCAGATGGCACGGCAAAATACAAAAAGAAATGCCTTCGTGTTGTTGTTACTTCTCACTTTAATTTATAAATATTGGAATCAATTTACAATCATAATAACGATTTATACATCTGTTCATAGACACTAAACATCCCAATATTTGGTCTTCACATGTTCAATTTACGTAAAGCAGTACTTCGAAGATGACAATTAACAATGGTCCGTATTCACATTTGGTGTTAGTACTGAATCTAGTGTTTGTTGATGTAAATACAGTCCATTTGCGTTCAGTTAAATACAACATTCAACCCTGTTAAGTGCTTGCAGGAATCAAGGGACACGAAGGTTATTAAGCTAGTATGTTAATGCGACAATCGATGCAAAGTTAGACTGGACTCAGAATTAGAGGTGAAACCGATTGCAAGGACTAAGATAACATTCGTGTCCGCTTGACGCCCGTGCACCGTGCAGCAGCATCAGATGTTCGATACTGCTACAAGCGATATTCTAACATTACATTTTACCACCACCAAGTAGTTTCAGACCCTTGTGAACCTTTTTTTCCTTTTCCCTTTTCCGGCTTGGCGAGTGCTTTCGAGCCCTTTGGCTTGTTCTGCTGCTTCAGAGGCGCCTTGTCGAGTTTCTTGGCCGGAACCTTGGTCGGGGTGGCTTTGGCTACTTTGGTTGGACTCTGAACTTTAGTGGGACAGCACTGGTAGGGTTCGTAAGTCATTTTTGGGGCGGCCGGTTTCGCCCCCAATCCAATGTAGAAACAGCGATCGCCTGCAGTCAGTAAAAATCTCGTTTATAACCCGTAGAAACCTTAATTAGAATAGTTAACTGCGAGTTAATGCGCGTATATTTTGTTATGCGCTGTCTAGAGTAGATGATTTGTTAGTAAAAGGTATAAGAGTTCAGAAAACATTTATTGGTAAGCGCGAATGACTGCAGGCGACAGCTGGAATGCTATGCTAGGACCCATGCGAGTTCCATTACTCGACCATGCAGATGTGTGTGGGGTTCGTCCGTGCCTCCGTGCAGGGTCTCGGGGCCAACCTTCATTTACCTGTGAACATTCGTTTTATTCTACCGAAAAAACTATCGTCTTCCTCGTCGTCGTCATCATCATCATCGTCGTCGTCGTCATCGTCATCGTCATCATCGTCATCGTCATCGTCGTCGTCATTGTCATCATCGTCATCATCATTGTCACTAAATCGTCGTTTTTTTTTAGCCTGGAATTTATTGTTTTTTCCGGCATTTCCACGCTTTTTCCTTTTAAAGCTTACTTTGTCTTCGTCATCATCATCATCGTCCTCGTCATCATCATCATCATCATCATCGTCGTCGTCGTCATCACTATCGTCGTCGTCGTCATCGTCATCATCATCGTCATCGTCGTCATCATCATCGTCATCGTCGTTATCATCATCATTGTTATCATATTTAGTTTTCACGGAGTTTTTTTTTGTCTGCAATTTTTTGGTCATCCTAGGGCTCTTTTTGGTATATTTACTCGATGCTGCAACTTTTCCTTTGTAGTTTTTGTCATCATCATCGTCGTCATCATTATCATCTTCATCATCGTCGTCATCATCGTCATCATCATTGTCCTCATCATCTTCATCGTCGTCGTCACCATTGTCATCATCGTCATCACTGTCATTGTCTCCATCATCGTCGTCATTTTTTCCTCTATTTTTATTACCAGGTACACGTATTCTTAATTTTCCTACAGTTTTCCATGTCGCTTCTTTGTTTTTTCTTAATTTCAGTAATTCTTTTAATTTTGACCCTTTCTCCAGAACCTTTTTCCTATCTTCAATTTCGTCATCATCCTCGTCATCATCATCGTCATCGTCGTCATCATCGTCATCATCTTCATCGTCGTCGTTGTCATCATCGTCGTCGTTGTCATCATCGTCGTCATCGTCGTCGTTGTCATCATCATCGTCATCGTCGTCATCATCATCGTCATCGTCGTCATCATCATCATCGTCATCGTCGTCATCATCATCGTCATTGTCATCTATTTTCGGTTTTACTTTCCCTTCTTCCTTTCTTTTATTCTTTGGATCGCTTGTTCCGGGGAATCTTATTTTCAACGTCCCCATAGTCTTCCATTCAGCTGGTTTTACCCTTTTCGGTGTATTTTTCTTATCCACATCCGCATTTCCGCCAAACCCCGAGGCTTTACCACCATCTGCATTGGCCTTCGATTTAGTATTAGCTTTATTTTTATGTCGGTTGCTATCTTCACCTGCAGGCATTAGTAACTGTCATGCAAAATGACATAGCTCAAACATCCAGCATTTTTAGCATAAAGAGATAACATTTTTTTTTTCAGAAGATTTTTTTTAAGAATGATGTCATGCACGTAATATTTTGTATAGATATTTTTTAAGTCAGAGATCAATTTAACCTTAGTTATAAATCTATAAATGGATGTGGATTCTTACTTTTTTGATCTACAAGCCACTGGAGGACCTTTTTTTCGTTCTTTAAGTCACCTATAAACACGGAAAGATGTTAGAAGAGGAAATATTTACACCAAAACTCTTCCATAAGTCCATTGAGAAGGAATATTGGAAAGTTTTGTCACTGAGGAGCGATGAAATCTAAATTATGCTCACACTATAAATCTATTGATGATTTTTATGAATTTGGATTCAGTCGCAGTTTTTAGATTTATTCTGGATAGTGTATGTTGAAGAATAACACTAAAAACTGATGGTTGACTGCAGAGAATGCCTTACGGCATTAAGTTCGCCATTTGTACTTTTTTGTATTATGCAATAAAGTGAAATAAATAAAAACGAAGAATTATTTCATAAAATAATCAGATCGGAAGACTTAGTGTTAAAGCGAACGAAAAATATCATAAAAGTAAATAAATATTATTAATAGTTTAGTGACAATTAAGGCACTTACCATCGTACATGATAGGAACACCGGTCTCATAGTATACCAGAGCGGGGAAGCTGAAAATACCAATGTCCGAAGCCAGTTTGGAGTCCTTGGACTTGACGAACTGAATTCCGTGCTTATCAGTATCGTCGTCAATCGTTTCCAATTCCTCGAGCACTTCGTCACAGGTATCACAGTCTTCGCTGTCTGAAACATTGTAACATTTTTTTGTTAGAGTATTAGATCAATATATTCTACTGTTTTCAAATAGGACTATACTATCTCTGTCTATTGGAGTCAACTGCAATGTAAACACGTGTTTTCTATGATGCATCTAATAAGCAGATGCTTATGGTGGGAAGTTGGATAAACTATTGTTACTGTGGGATCTAATACCTTTTCATTTTTGTATTCGTCTTGCTCCCGCTTAGCTTATTGACTATCATAAAAGTAACCTAAAGTTACGACAAGGTATTCCAGATCAATAACTTTGCTAAGTTAGAAATACTTACAGAAGAAAACGGCCAGATGCTCCACATCAGCGATCAGATCCTTCAAAGTTTTCCTGTCCACGCTCTCGATGACATCAGGTTGGGAATCGTGCAAGTCCAACACCCAGGATAGAATATCTTCCTCATGCATTAAGTCTCCCTCGTAGATAGTCCTGAACTTATGGCGGTAGAAGGCCAAAGCTGGTAATTCGGATAGGTCGTATTCCTTTTCCACGCCCTCGTCTGATGTCTTGACGAAATCGATGTCTTTCTCTTCGCACTCGTCGTCGATGTTTTCAAGCTCGCTGAGGATCTTTTGGGATTTTTTGTCGCCCTCCTCGTCTAGAATAATATAGAATTGAAGCTGCTTTATTTTAGGACTTCAGAGAAATATTTTTCTTTGATACCAGTGGATTTCGATTTTAATCGTATCATTGTTTCTATAAATTGCCAGTAGTACTAGATAAGCATTATCTGGGGGAACGGCAGTGCCTCCACCAAGTCGAGCATAAAAAGCACGCCGTACCATCGTTTCCCGAAGTCATTCGTTATTCTCTTTTTTACTTAGTATACACATAGGTACAGTATTTCGTGCTATAAATACATACAGAATTTAATTAAATTTAAACATGAAAAAGCAAGAAATGTATTTATTATTAATTTGTACTTCACTTATTTGCAAATAAATTGTTAATTAATTTTAGTTCAAAAAATAGCTGGAAAGCAAAAAGCACTAGTGCGCAAAATACAACTTTGCGCACGATTTACAGCTACGAAAAGTACCACTTTTTGAACAAGTGTATTAATAGTATATTACACAACTATGGTGGTAATACAAAGAAAGGCCGAAATCGCAGAAGTTTGCGGCCCGAGCTGCAAGCGAGGGACGTAAATATGCGATCGAGGGCTTTCTTTATTACCTCCCGTATTTTGTACATCATTTTATGTCGACTCTTGGCCAGAAAGGGGCTTTTTCCGTACTCGCAACGTGCGGAAAAAGCCACTTTATGGCCAGTTGGGGCATAAAAAACATTATAGGAGACTATATGACTAATGATGGTGGACCTAGTGGGGGACTTTATATTCAACAGTGAACAGTAATTTATCTGATGATTAAAATGATGAAACTAATAAATAATAAGTAGGTATTTTATTAGAAGAGAAAAATTATATGTCTCGGGCAGAGTTCCAGTAGCGGGCATTTCTCCAGAAATATGTCTGCGACTCATTCATCTGTCTCCATATATTTAGTATGAAAAAGGGCCAGATGAATGAGGTGACCGCAGACATATTTCTGGAGAAATGCCCTAGCGCAGTTGGTAACGCGCCTGTGTTTGGCCCGGATAGCCGAGGAGATGCAGGTTCGAATCCTGCCCGGGACATATATTTTTTCAATCTTTCTCTTCTAATAAAATATTTAGAATTCGTTGGCGGTCGTTAATGCTACAATAAAAAATAAGTAGGTTGTTATGAAACAAAGCGCAGCGTAGAACGGCCCCAGACTCGGGGGACGACCTCGTGAGAGTAGGAGTCAACGGGTGCGGTCTGTACAGGACCGTACTCAACGGCGATCTATGGGAAGCGATCTGGGGCAGGTTCAGGAGTGTAAGTCCGTAGCTGATAGATACTTAGATATGAAACAAAGGAATGAATACTCACAGAAAAAGACAACGACGTGGTCGTTCTCCTCGAGGATTTTCTCGAGCATCCTGGAGTTGACCTCCTCGATCTTGCCGGGGATCTCCAGTGTGTCCTCGTCCGTCAGCCACGACAACACCTCGTCCTCGTCCTCGATGTCGCCTGGAAACACACATGACCATTTTTAATTGAAATTTAAATAACTAGAAAACCCGCAACATTCTACTTCTAAGGGTGATACACCTGCAGTTTTTGCTTTCCAATTACATAAATCAAAATGTTTAAATATTACAATCTTTCAGGTTATAGATTATTGTAAATACAGAACTGTGTTACCGAAACATAGAGAACTCTCACTTAGATTAAAACAAAAAAAATCTGTTCGGATAGCGAAGACATCCATTCTACAATCCTGGAGTACTGAAGGCGGCACAGATGGCTGTAACCGTGAGGTTTTAGTGGCTCGAAATACCCAGTTTTTCCATTGTCTCGCAAGGTCTTCTAAACAAGAAACTAATCTACATATGAAAGAAACATGATGTTTCTTTATGCCATCTCTCGCTCAATTGTCATGGCTGTAAAGTTTATGCGTTGAGGTGGGATACATGTGTAATACGTGTTCTCATAGATGGCGTTCAGGATATAAACCTGTTGAACCGGAATGATACAAAAAGTCAAGGTAGATGGTGAGATTCAGGGAACTTGCTGGGTGCTCCGGTGGACAAGTGGTTTAGGCGCTGGGCCGGAAATCCAGAGGTACCGGGTTCGATTCCCGGTCTGGACCAAAGGTGAGTTTCATTAATTTTTTTTTATATACTTTAATTTCTTGTATTAATCTGTTTTATCAAAACTCACCCTTGTAGATGAGAGGATCCTTGTTCCTGAAGAACACGAGCGTGGGGAAGGTCTTGATGCCATACTTCTTGGCGAGCGACAGGTCCTCGGTGGTGACGAAGATGATGCCGGTCTCGTCCAGCTCGTCGTCGATGTTCTCCAGCTCGTCCAGGATGTTGTCGCACTCGTCGCCCTCTTCGCAGTTGCCGCCTGGAAACGAACAACGATTCATTGATAAATGTTCTGCAATTCGTTCACTGGATGTGACATCGTTCGCTTGCCATTATTCAATTTTTTTGGAGTCGGCGCAGCTTATTTCCTTTCATCTCAATATCGAGTTATAGAGATGTCTCTATGACTAGTATGACTCGACATCTCGCCGCCTACATCCTTCTTTGCGAGTTTTACGACTATATCCTATCCTATACTGACTGTATAGGTACGTCAGATGATTGGAAGACACTGCGTCGAAATGAGATACGAACAAGATTATGAAAGGAATTTAAAGAACAAAAAATAATATTTCATAAGTTAGGTATAATAAGTATGACAGTTTAGGAGGCTTTTCTGACTATTTAGTTTAAATCATTCATAGAATCTGTAATATAATAATATGATTTTACTTACTGAAGTATACGACTACATATTCGTGTTCTTCGATAAGATCAGTTAAGATCTCATCAGTAACTTCCTCGATGGTAGCACTGTTCTTCTGCTCGATAAGCCACTCCAACACCTCGTCCTCATTCATTAGGTCACCGTCGTAGATAGCAGGGATGTTTTCTTCAAAGTATACGAGAGTTGGCAGATGATCGATACCAAATTCTTTAGCTTCATTCTCGTTGTCCATTCGCACAATTACAATGCCTTCCTTTTCCAGCTCATCATCAATGTTTTCAAGTTCGTTGAGGATCCTGATGTCTTGTTTGTCCTCCTTGTCATCTAAAATGATAAACGTTAGCTTAAGTAATTTTACCATTCTATTACTTTAAAATGTATCTATATAGTTTAGTCAGTTAGCATACTTACAAAAGATAACAGCCAAATGTGAAGTAGATTCTATCAACTTGTCCATCATCTCATCTGTGACTTCAGGAATTTCACTGTGTCGTTTTTGATGCAGCAACCAGCCGAATAATTCATCTTCCTTCATTAAATCGCCTTCATAGATGTGAGGAATGCCCTTCTCGAATAACACCATAGTTGGGATGGTTTCAATACCGTATTCCTTGGCTTCTTTATCGTCATCGATCTTGACGAAGGCAATGTCGTTTTGGTCACACTCGTCATCGATATTCTCCAGCTCAGCAAGGATCTTTTGACTCTTCTTCTGGTCTTTGTCGTCTGAAATAAATTCGAAGAACTGTATTTCATTTTTATGTCAGTTCTGCACGGGACAGTCGAGAAAGATTCAATACATTAATCATCGGTGAAGTAATTTGGGAATTTGGCATTGTTTCAAACAGGCCAATGTTAAGGCTACGAGAGAGTGAAGAAAATACTTACAGAACAGCACGGCGACGTAGGGCATTTTCTCGATGATGAGGTCGAGCATTTCGTCAGTGATATCTTCAATTTCGTCGCTCTCCACTTGATACCTGAGCCAAGCCAGTACCTTCTCTTCTTCTTCTAGATTTCCTTCATAATAAGTAGGAATGCCCTTCTCGAAATACAGAAGAGTCGGGATCTTGTCAATGCCGTATTCTTTGGCCTCATCATCATTGTCGATCTTCACAAACGCAATGCCCAGCGTGTCGCATTCATCATCAATGTTCTCCAGTTCCGTTAGTACTTTCTGAGATTTGCGATCGTTATTGTCATCTGCAAATTGAAAAAATTGCTATATCAAAACTATTGATACATTAAGTAAGCCAGTGTCTACTGATACAAAGGTGTCTGAGAATACAGAGTTTAGAGTGATGAGTCTTCCGATAATTCCGCTTAGATAGGTCTCTTTTCTTATTAATTGCAAATCATATTACTAATTAAAAGATTTAAATGTCCGGTCTGTTTAGTCTGGTCCGTCCGGTGTCAAAAAATTAAAAGCATGGCCATATTCAAACTGCTTTAGAAACGGACTTTATTAAATATTGCATTTGTTCAAAACTGTATACTGTGAATTTACAGAATAGCACGGCAACGGTTTTCCCGTCCTTGATGAGTTTGTCCAGCATCTCGTCCGTGACGTCTTCGATCTCGTCCTTCTCCAGCTGACCGACGAGCCACTCCAGAATCTCTTCCTCGTTCTCCAGATCACCTGCACATATTAAAACATTCTCAATAACATTAAGAGTCGCAGTGTCTACTCGAAAACAATAAAACCGCTGTTCTTGACGTGTGTTTAGATTTTAGAGCTACCCTATATTCGTAAAATTGATCTCAAAAACAAAATGTATGATGACTCATTGTAAAGAACAGGCACGAATAACTCAGTAACAAAGGCATCATAAAGCTTATAAATCTAGAAGTGTTTAGTGTTAAACAACTTTCAGAATAAGACCTATAAATTTCTCGCTAGCAAAGAAAACTGTAAGAAATATTTTCAAACATAGATGTTGGAACAGTATATTCAGGCGAAAACATGAACGGCAATAAAGACTACGTAAACATTCTTTATTTTCAAAGCGTTTTATTGCAAACAAGTGAATTGGCTAGCTGCAATATTATTGTTACCATCGTAAACGTCGGGATCTGCTTTCCAAAGTAGACGATGGAGGGAATGTTGTAGATACCGAAGGATTTGGGGGCCTTATAGTGTCGGCTACTTTATTCCAGCTTGTGATAAGTACTATCTCTTATCTTTCTACGGGAGTGACACCACTCCCTGTCCGACCTCCAGTTCGTCCCTTAGTACGTACACACTAAGGGACAAATTGGAGGTCGGGTAGCACTTGCTGCTGTGTGACGCACCGTTTAACTGCGATCGCTACCCCGCCTGCCAGGGCTGGCGATTACGGTGTCTCACCCTATAGTAAAGTTCTCGGGGGAGGTCATACAGTGGACGATTTTTAGCTACAGTCGACTATTATCGTTACCGTCATAAACGTTGGGGATCTGCTTCTCGAAGTAGACGATGGAGGGGATGTCGTCGATGCCGAAGGCCTCGGCGGCCTTGGCGTCGTCGATCTTGACGAACTGGATGCCGTGCCGGTCGCAGTCGTCGTCGATGTTCTCCAGCTCGCCCAGCACCGTCATCGACTCCTCGTCGCCGTGGTCGTCTGGGGAAATGTTACCGATCTACTTAGGGCGAGTTCAGAAATCATGTCATCAAATTTGGCCTATTTTTGATCCAGCGACCACTCAACGCTCCGGTGGTGAAGCCATTTAATTTGTCTATGTACTTTGATTTCTTCTATCTATATGAACAGGACATTGTTTGTTTAAAGAAACCACAACATTATCAGCATAAAATTTTAAACTATCGCCGTTTGAACACATATTTAATTAATTTTACAGGTGTAACGCAAATTTTATAGGTAACAACTGATGTCATCCGCGACCACGGCACATGCAACTGTGTCGAAACGTCGGATAGGTGAAGAGGAAATTATAATCACGGTAGACCTGTAAAACTATTTAAATAAACTTCATTAATTCTGCAGACCGCTTAAAAAAACTTAAATTATATTATATCACTACCTATGGTGACTGTAATCCTATCATAACAGTCGGCATGAAATGGTTCAAGGTTGCGATTGAACCGTAGCGACCTAATTTCGTGAAAGCTGTAATTTCTCGTTTGAAGTCATTTACAAGGGTAACCCACATTTACTCCTTTGAACCGTTTGTAAATTATTTTTAGAACACCAACTAGCTCCTCGGTGCGAGTTGATTATTTTGGATTACTACAATGTGCTACAATATAGCATTTAATTACAATTTGCTGTACCAGATATTGCAGGTAATGAGATTATTAAAGAAAGTAAATATATTCATTGCAGTGAAAATGGAACATAGATCGACAGAAGTAAGGGAAATAAATAATAAGAAACTAAGCTTAGGCTAAGAACAATATAACCAAGCAGATGAAGGGTGACAATTAGATATGGAAGAAAGAAGAAAAGGAATGCTGCATCGACTATGGCAAAAGGGGTAAGGTAAAATAGACTGATGGTGATAACTTACAGAACAAAACAACAAGGTTGTCCACGTTGCCGATCAGGGTGTTGAGGGTCTTAGCCGTGACATCTTCGATGACGTCTTCTTCATCGCCCGTGGACTTATTCGCGATCAACCATTCCAGCACATCTTCCTCTCTGCTTAATTCACCTATAATTTTAATGTTGTCTTTTTAATATACTATAACCTTCGCATCTTTTTTATTATCGTTGTTTTAGTGTGCAGCTTCCAGTAAGTATATTGCAAATAGATTTATGATACTTCTAGTTTAATGCAAAATTTTAGGATACAGGAAGTAATAATAGAAAATAATGAATTATGTACAATTGAGTATCCTAATTTCAACGAGTAGGTATTTAATAGGAAATTATTCATCAACCTGACGAGAGACAACACGATGGAATGCTATAATTCAAAGTTCGTTATGCATAATTGCATAATGCTGCCAGCACACGTGCATTTAATGAAACGACCGTCCAATTTTGTAACAATCGTAACTAACCCATAAAAAGCTACGTGACTCACTTTCATAGATAATTGGTATTTCGTGCCTGTAGTACACCAGTCTTGGCAGCTCTCCAAGACTGTACTCTTCGGCTAGTTCCTCGTCGTGGATCTTGACAAACCCGATTCCCAGCTGGTCAGCTTCGTCGTCGATGTTCTCCAACTCCTGAAGAGCCTTCGCGCACTTCTTGCACTCGGGCTTGTCTGAAATACCACAACCCGATACTTTAGCTTTAGCATTAACTTCATCGGTCTCGTTAATGTGTGCTCCTGTGTGCATACCTCCATGCTCCGTGGATTCTAAAGCAGTGCTATTAATGCAATGCTCAAAATTATGAGTGTTGTGTGTTACTGGAAAATTAGGTATTTTAATTGTGTGTGCATATGAAGCGTGTGTCGTGCATGTCGACGTCTGTGTAGCAGGCGCCTTGTGATTCGCATAAGTAAAATATAAAGCGGGTTCGAGTGTGGCCTATTTGGCTGTCTAACATATAAGGTTTCTGGATTCTAATCGCTAAACATAGTGCGTGTAGGGTTCACCAAGGTTGTTACCACATTTTCTGATTCTGCTCTAATCGTATTACCACACAAATGTGCATCGCGACCTCAGCCATATTTCTTGCTCGGTCTCGAGGGTATAAATAGACGAGCGTAAACAATGTTCGTATGACATGCCGTCCGTTTCCATCACTGAATTTGGGTCAAGGTCAATTCTAAATTTGTGAAAACGGCGAAGATTTGGGTATGTTTGGAGTGTTTGAAGAGACAATGGGTTTTTAATGGCCGGTTGTCGTTGGGAGAGAATGTCGAGACGAGCGTGACAGGTCGGTGGGGCCGTCAATCCCGGTGGCTGCCGACGGAAATAGAAGCGCCGAAATAGCTCGCCACACGGCCCGATAATGCAAACGCGTTTTTGATTCTACTCTTCCCTTTAGACCAGACTTATTCAATCGTTTGTTAATTTTGACAATAGCTAAGTGTACATTTCCGTGCAAATTATAAGAATTAAATATTTTCTGCTCAGGATCAAGCGGCGCCTCTTCTCTGGAGTAACGTTCTTTTCTCGCTATCTCACGAATTAAAAATTAAAATGCGGCAAGATTGACATTGATTGAAGATTAACTGACATTCTCTCCAATCATTTGATCTCATTATTCCTTATAATGATAATGCTATAATGAATTAAATGACAGCTGTCTGTATGAATTATCGAGTTCTTTGCCCAATGACTCAACAGCAGTATGCCCTATTGTATTCGAGCCAAATATTTAATTAGCCCTGTATTCCCCGAATTCATTTGTCAAGAATTTAACTTCAAAAATCTTACTGCCAATAGTTTCGCTCAAGCGAAAGCGCGGCTGAAAATATAAAATTACACAAATGCTATTCTACAAAGCGAGAAGAGTTACTGCCACACGAACATTAAAGGATCATGCCGCCATCTAGAATCTTACTTACTGTTCGACGGGCCGCAATTTTTGTGATCAGGACCTACGTCAAAAACACAGTCAAAACAAAACAGCACAATGTACAAGTAACAAGACACCACTGTACGCTTTAAGAATAGCGTACCATTCCCCTGTAGAATCGATAGCTCTAAATTGAAAGAAATTTACAGTTGAGAATACTATTTTATCACTCCTACAGAATTAAAGCGATTATTTTTTTATTTATGAGTTTCCAATTTTCCATTCGTATTTCTTGGACGTTATAAACTGCTGATCATTTTCACTGTCGTAATAACTCTATGCTTGCATAGCATTTTTTGCATTTCTTTATGGTTGTCAATTTTAGAAATTAGGACCCAGAATTAAGCCCTGAGAAACGACTGGTATAAATAATTGCCCTTTGGTTTCTTGGTCAAGTTTTTGCAATATTTATCGCCAAAATTATGCAAAGAAAAATCCTATGTAAGTCTATTACAGTATAGGAAATAGACTCAAGATTGAGATTTAATAACCTTTACATCTTTTGTCAGATCACTTTAATTCTAAAGGAGTGGAATGTTAGTTGAGAAACTTTTACCACGATAGCTGATAAGTAGACGAAGACGAAAACCCGCAGGTCACTCGCATACTCACAGAAGAGGACGGCTACGTAGTCCGTGTCCTCGATGATCTTGGAGAGGATCTTCTGGTTTACCTCTTCTATCCGGTCTGGGAGGTCCATGGCTTCTAAACTCGTCAGGAAATCCAGGACGCTTTCTTCGTCCATGAGATCTCCTAAAAATTAGAAAGAATGATGAGTCTCTTTCGTGTATAAGCTAACTCGGTTGATTTATGACGTGTGACCTACTCAAATAATTTTGAAGAAGGCAGTGGTTGGGAAAATTACTATAACCTATGAAATAAAAGTGACTAATGAAACAAATGCTTAAGTAACCAGCAAATTGATGCTTTTGAATTAAACAAAGTGCTGGCCGATATTTGAACATTTAAGGTAGGTAGCAAATAATAACGATTTATAGAATAAAACGATTACCATTTAGTTTTTAATATCTTGTTTATTTAAGGATCTCTGTAATTTTTTGGTGTGCAATAAAGAGTATTGTATTGTATGATTTGGGATGTCACGCTGATCTTCGGAATAAAGATCTCTCACAACATTAGCAGTCTCTTAAATTTACGACTAACCTCATAAATAATGGCGCTGGAGTTCATCCTCATTATTTTAGACTGATTGTAATCTTTCAGTGCTGATATTTCTGCTTCAGAAGTAAAACATATTTTTATATTTATCATATCGTTTTTGTTTGTCGTCGTGATCATTACTTCTTTACGACCGTGTTTGATATCAGTTTCTATTCTGGTTTCTTTCTTTATTCCGGTGGTTAATAAAATGTTGTGAATTTATCAAGTTTACTCAGAATCATTTATAACAGTTGGGGTAAATGTGCCGTGTACAGCTAGTGCCTCTAATATAATATTAATATATAGATACGAAAAACTTGTGATTTTTAAGTTGGTTATATTATAAATGTAAAAGTTGGTAACTGACTCATATCCGTAGCTTTGATATACCTATTTTATGGAGCCGCTTAACATACTACATAAGTCGATGTTAAAAAATGTTTTTCATTCTTCCATTTAGACGTTTGGTTTGCTTTTGCCACTAGTTACTGCTTAGTATAGACTATACAAGTACACCATAAGGGTCAGTCAGTGCTTGGACTTGAGGATTGTCATTATACGCGAAACATTTTACTTATTACTAACGACTTACGCAACAACCCTAGGTATAAACAAATATGGCTCAACGCCTTCCGACCGAAAAGTCTGACATGTGCAGCGGATGCAGTGTTGAAAACTAGAAGTCTCAAGCGGCACTAAAAGCATAAATTGTAGAATATAACAAAATGTGTGATTTATTAATGTTTACCTTGATAGAACCTATTCTCAGCGGGGTCAAGCCCCTCTCAAACCAAAATCCAGGATCTGCTACTAGCCTAAGAAATGCCAAAATTGCGAAAGATCATAGAGCTTGTGTGGTGAAAATAGTATCTGTCTCTTGGCGGATAAATAGCTAAGTCCTTCCGCATAGGTACACCCACATGGTCTTTTTACAAATTGCTCTTCGCTTCGTATTACTTTTAGAATTTCACTCGCTATATCTGCTCTCTATAGTGACATACAAAACTTCAAAGTGGACTGAAATAATCTGGATAAACATATGAGTTAGTGCACTGAGTTTGGGACAGTTTGAGCGATTTTGGTTAGTCGCGATGCATTCTATTACATCATACATACATTTTTCTTTCGTTTATGAAACATGTGTTCGCCTTTGACTCTGTGTTTACTGTAAATCTAAGTTCGCGAACGAACTTCGTATCGCGCAGTCCTTTCCTCAAACAGCGACGAACGTTTAAATTTCCAACTTAGGTTTAGGTTTAAAGAATTTATTTCTCTATAAGATTTTTTACAATTCACTTACATAAGAATTAGAATACTTAAAGTTAACATTGTTTGGTTGAGCGCACGCATGCATACTTACATTACATTCATATAACACAAATAAATACCAACAACAACAGGTCACGGTGACTATTAGTAATAAGGTTCGCGAACCGTCAGTCAGTCTTATTCCACAGTAGATAGGAACCAATTACACACATTATTTTACTTTAATGCTCTCATTAATTTACTTTTAATGCTGCCGTATGAGCGGTAAATAACTTGCAGTGGCGTGGCGTCCAAAGATCTCGATTCCTACCGGCTTGCCTACTATGAGGCATTTGACCACCTTATTCTACAGCGCTTAAGGAAAATGTACGCCAGATATGCACCGGCTTGCCCAAGGATATCTTTTACGCCACGCCACTGATAACTTGAGCCTTCTTGCTCCTATTGGGGATAGATAGAACTGACACCGCTTTAGAGAGGCCTTGCAAAGAACCGTGAGCGTACTTACCTTCGTAAATGATCGGTTCCTTCTCACGGAAGTACGTGAGGGCGGGGAATTTCGTGATGCCATACTGCTTGGCGAGCCGTTTATCGTTGATCTTGACGAAGTCCACCCCGAACGTGTCCGTGTCGTCGTCGATCTTCTCCAACTCCTCCAACACCTTGTCGCATGTCACACAGCTTCTTGCATCTGTTGGGGATACAGCACTTGAGAAATTGGTTTGAGTGTGTGTTCGACAACGGCTGTGAGACCATCCTTTGACATTTCGCTGGAATTTCAGTTTTTCGCAACCTGCAACCGTGACACGTGCAGCCTTGTCGAAACTTTGAAATTTAAAAGGAAATTAAAAGGATCGCGATAGGCTCGTTTTTCTACAAATCAAAAACAAATCGTGGAAGTTTGAAGAGTTATAACATATATTACATTATTTTTATTTACCACAATCTTCTAACACGATTAAATTTAGCGATGAAGTCCCATATATAATTAGGGATTCCACAAATGGCCGATTTTAGTGGATTTCAAAGTTAATGGCACTGCGAAAAATCGAACTCACTGTAGGATCACTTAGGGCCGATACATACGGACTGCAACCCAACTGCAACTCCCTACGATTTGTATGGGTACTGCATCACAACTGCGCAGTCGGCGTGCAGTTGTGATGCAGTTCCCATACAAATCGTAGGGAGTTGCAATTGGGTTGCAGTCCGTCTGTATCGGCCCCTACTTTTAAAGTTGAACGTTGAACTATTGATGGAACTACATTCGAAGATTGTGATAACCGCTCTTAACCAGTGTGACGTGCTACCGTGCCCCGAACAAGCCCTAAGTCAAAGTATAAAGACAAACAAGTAGTCCAACTTCGGCCGTTTAGGCACAGTATAACAGCAGTAATTTTTCTACCTACAAAAGGTACTTCGCGCGCTTGAATGTGTGCGCGCCGTGTACAAACGCACTACAAGCAAAGAAAAAAGAATTCGTAAGAATACTCTAATATCTATGGACGTGCTACCGACGCGCATCTGAATACGTGTCGCGCGCTTCTAAACGGCAGAAGTTGGACTATTTGCTCGTCTTTATACTTTGGTTGGCATGACCCTCTGGCATGGCCCGTCAAGGATAAAGGATCAGATTAGTAAGAAAAATTGATCATCAGAGAAAAAACGATGACTTGTGGAACTAGTTTTATTTTTCAGATTATATATATTTCGTTATCCTTGAATTATTTCCTTCAAATTAAAAAATTAAAATTAGCCACACTCGAGAGTGTCGAGATGACGTTTTTTTTACAAGTTTGTAACCCTCCCACTTCTTTACGTCACTCGAAAATTGTCAGATTAGTGGAATATAGACTTTTTAGGATGTAATTAACTCACCCTGCCTTAATCTGACGCGCTCGAGAATTTCTGATGATCAATTTTTTTTACTAATCTGATCCTTTATCCTTGACGGGCGGCCATATATATGCGGCTCATAATATATCTGGTGGAGGTACTTAACCAGGTACAGGTATCCCCCTGTATGTTAATCTGTCGCGCTTTAGTAAATCCCGAAATCCCCGCTTGGGCTCCCCTACTACAGTCGAGGTCATAAAAATATGTTTACACTTTTCGACCTTATTCCAAGGAAATAAGGTCGCAAAGTGTAAACATATTTATGACCTCGACTGTACATAAAGTTTCATTATTTTTTATAATAATATGGTCAGTTCTGTTGAATGAAAATATAATAATGCAATATAATAAATATGTTTAGTACATACTAAAAATTGTACATTTAGAAAAAAAACAATGTCCCTCTCACTTAAATATGTATGTGAATTTTTGAAAGTAATCGAAAATAAATTATTTTGCAAATGGTGTAGCTAGTACGAAAGTTGCTTCGAAAAATAGACACCATTAATTTATTATTGGGTTGAACAACATCAGACTAGGTTTTCGCATTAATTAATATTATTTAATTTACTCCCCATCTCTGACGTAAGAGCGACAAAAGTGCGGAGTCTATTGATGTTTACTAACACCGTAAACACGTAAACAAACTTCCCATGCCAGTTCCTAGTGATTATTTAATGCTAGCATCACCCAGCAGTAGCGTGGCATCCAAAGAACTCGATTCCTACCGGCTTGTCCAATATCAGGCATTTGAGCACCTTATTCTACAGCTCTTAAGGAAAATGTACGCCAAATCTGCGCCGGCTTGCCCAAGGATAGGCACTTGCGGCAACCCCGTAAGCAAGGCCCGTGGGGAACCCCTGCAGTCCCGGCTGGCAAACACCACCTCGGCTATATGGCCAGTCCGAAGTTGCATACAATTAACAACAAGAGATTTGAAATAAAAAACAGTTCATCAAATTCACCTGAATTCAAATTTTATTCCGCTCAGAATTCTGAGAACCCCAGTACTAAAACCACGCCTTCACAGAGCATAACAGATAGAGATTATTCGTACTTTTATTGCAATGCAACTTCATCAGGACTCAAACATTGGTACCTATCAGTGGCGTATGCTTAGGCAAGCCGGTGCAGATTTGGCGTACATTTTCCTTAAGAGCTGTAGAATAAAGTGCTCAAAACGCCTGATTATAGGCAACCCAGTAGGGATCGAGTTCTTTGTACGCCACGCTACTGGTACTCGTACCTATAGACGGTTTCAAGTACAAACCTCATGCATTATTCTTCTTTACGAATCATATATGGAGTGTATTTTACTTTTGAAATAAATTAGTTGATTTGATTTGATGATTTTCAGAATTTTAGAATCGGAATATTTTTCAAACCGCTTCGTTCCAGGCTCCTCTGGCTCACTCAAATGTTTCACAACAAGAGAGTGAGAAAGACGGAACAAGACGAACTGCGAAAGAAGAAATTTGGAGTATAGTCATAGCCTAAGTAATACAGATATTGACGTCTAATAATGACGCCAATATCTGTAAGTCACACCCGTTTAACTTTTTGGGACTAACTAATCTCTCGGCCAGAAACAATGGTGTCACAATGATATCCCACCGCTGAATTTTGTTATAAGTCCTATTCATTTCCTTGTTTCGAAAACTTTGACATTATGTAGTAGTGAAAAATTCAATTCGCTGGATATTGTGAATGGAGCTAAATTATGGATGAAAACTTCCAAAGGCCAAAATACAAGCAGAAAATCGAGTTAGCATCGATGGCAAGGCAACTATTAATTTACTGAAAGTTTTGAGAAGTTCCTAACGAATAGTGTGTGTAACTATCACAATTTCAAAACAGAATAAAGAGCTTCTCCCTATCCTCTAAGTTGACATGTGTTCGAAATTATATCCCGCTATCTACATAGTACATATAATGGCACAGCCCTATAATGATACAGACGGACTGCAACCTGCAACCCAGCTGCAACTTGTATAGAAACTGTGCAGTCGACGTGCAGTCGGGATACAGTTTCCATACAAATTGCAGCTGGCATGCAGTCCGTCTGTATCGGCCCTTATAGATAGCGGGATGTCTGTCCATCGTTGTTAACAATGGCTTTCACATCATTAACGTGTCGTACGATCAGTCGCAAAGCGACTGATGGAAATGTGTGTACCTAGTGTAGGCCACTTGAGCTTATCTTCCTCACACAACCGCGACACCAACCGATTGCAACAACAAGTTGGCTGATAAGTTGCACGCCTACTGATTGTTACTTTTCCTGAATACTAGAACAAGATATGAGACTTTCTTGTAAGCGATATTCAGTAGAACACCTATGGTTATTCTCTCTAGTTACCTACTATAAAAGCTCGGCTCGTTCCAAATCAAACAAACTACAGCAGACACCTGTCTGATACGCAGACGGTTTGTACTGTTTGTAGACACAAGGAACTGGTATGTTGATGGAAATTATTTATAGAAAGGTCTATCAGCCTTAGCTTTTCTTTTTGCGTTGGTTAAATTACGCGATTTCATGTGTTAACTTCCTTTGGTGTGTCAGATGTTTGTCTTATTTACCTCGATATTTTGAACGTGTTGTCTACGGTATCGAAGCGTCATCATATCGTCATAAGTTAGATCCACGAGCCAATTGTAGTCAGCCCAGCAATAGGGACGAAGTCATCTGTTACATAGATGAAAACGCTATTTTGTTTTGTGGGATAGCTGCGCCCTATCGGTTGCGGTGATTTTGTGAATCTGACATTGTTCAGTCTGGATAGTACAGCCAATGCATAGCATGGGCAACCAACGTAAGCAACCGGCTGCAGTCGGGACATGGTCTACGAGAATTAACACACGCTCCATGTTAAATCGACTCTGCAAAAACTGATTTGGCTGAGGAGTTCGTAAACTTGAGTTGTAGACCTCGCGAATCTGTCAACCCCTATATGTGCGCCATTTTGAAAATGTTCCAAAAGCTCAATCGACCAAAAATATATATTTAAATAATTATCGAACTTGGTCGAATGCAACCTGTAGAGGAAAACCAGCCGACATCCGGGATTCCGGGCAGTCAGACACACACGCACTCTCACTCGGTCAATACCGAATAGTGGAGAAAAAAACGTTACAAATGAAAACAGTAGGGATTTGAAGATGATGACACAAAGATTTGGAGATTGGGATTGAAAGATTTGGAGTTTGAAGATGATGACTGACTGAAGAAAATGCCAAAAAAGTGGATTAACAGATTAAGACAAGGCTGGCCGACAAACATGACTAAGATTGCAGATATAGAAGAAGAAGACTACACTAATAACAATTGGAAAATAACTGTTCAAAACGCAAGCGCTTGTCATCTAGAATACGCATATCATAGTTACAGACGGGCCAAATCATAAACGGCTTGGGAACAACAGATATTGATCCAAAAATGTCCTCCAAATTTAGCTAATGCTCTTGTGTTTATTAGCAATCAGCAGCAATCCCTCTTCATCGTCTACTTCGTCTTAGGCCAAGTTTTTTTGTTCCCAGGATATTATCTAACTAAAAAGACAGACGAGTAGTCAAACTTCGGCCGTTTAGGAGTACGCGATACGTATTCAAGGTCGAGGCGTAAACAGTGCGATCCGTACACTAAAACTTTGCTTGTAGTGCGTTCGTTCACGGCGCGTACACATACAGACGCGCGGTGTACCTTTAGTAGGAACAAAAAATACTGCTATAATACTGAGCCATTATTGTCCCTACCAGAGACGTTCACCAGTATCACTCATCACTCATCGGACTCGTGATCAAGGACATTGGCTGTGACTGTGAACCTTAAAAGTACCATTGCTTCTGATTAGAATTTTGAACACTTATCAATCAAGTAGGGTTCAATCTAATTTTGTAGTGTAATACACAATCTATGACACGACTATTGTAAGGTGAACCCTAAATGGCTCAACAATTAAAGTTCGTCAGTGTACCTACTTTTCTATTCTCGTAATGTAACGCAACATTCGGAAATTTTCTTGTATTTACAGGGACCTTGTAGAGTACCTACCAACTTGGATCTTTTGGGCAATTCTTACTTTTAACGCATCAGTCTCTTTCTTTCCTTAACATCTTCGCAATTCGAAGTAATGGTTTTCGTTTTCACTCTCGGAAAGTGCTTTGTTATTATTTTATCCATAAGTAGTAAATTATATTACCATATTATCTTCCCTGGGCCATTAATTGACGCCTCTCATTCTCAGACCGTTAGGAACATCAGATTCCTGCAGTGGACGCTACATTCCATCGCTATCACGCTACATTCCATCGCTATCACGCTACACTCTCATCATACCTACAACGTATTCAGTTGTAAAACATGCAACAATTGAGTTTTGACGGTACGGAAAAGTATAAATAAATCAAATTTAATTCAGCAATTTACTGTGCTAATGCTAACAACAACAAAGCCCAAGAACATCAATAAAGCCCAAGTAGCCACAAAAGCTGATTACATTACCTACTTACAAAAGCGCAGAACACTCAAGTGAAGAAATCTCTTGGTGCTCTCGACAGAAGCGAAACAGAAAGAGAAAGTAATCTTGAAGAAATGCAACTACTCATAACCAGTTGAAATATATTTGCCTTAATTCTTAGTTTTCCAACGTTATTCATTGAACACGAATTAGTCAAATCTCGAAATACCACCCATAAATCAGCCCCTGGTGGCACTCAATCATAGTAACTTTTATTAAGTGGACTCCGCAACGTGGAAAGTTTATATCCAACAATAAATACCTAGGAAACGTTGCGAAATTACGCAAAAGCTGCCTCCACATGCTCGGCTATTTTAAATGTCCTCTGATTCACATGGAAAAATCACGTCAGAAGCGCGTAACGCTACGAAATGCATAACTACACATGTTGGATATATTTAACTCAAGCGAAATGATGGACGGTCAGAGTAAAGATAGTTGTGACGTAGATCGATTCAGTTTTGAAGATCGTACGGAAGCTGGAACACGGAAATACAAAACAGTTATGGAACTACTTATCTTGTCAAGAAACAGATTCATCCGTCTTTTGCTCTGTTTAATGCTAAGTAGGTACTTGTTTTTGTAATGTCGAAATGAAAACTGAGCATTATTAGGGATAATTTTAGATGGACGAATCACCTTTACTGACATATACCTAGATGAAATATAAAAGCAACATACGAGAACAAACAACATAATTAAACAAATGAATAACTTGATTATGCACACATAGGTACTAAATTAACGCCCACGAGAGAAGCAAGGTGAGAACATACTTTATATCCAGGCAAAATGTGCTCTGTGCTAGTAAATACTGTTGGAATTTCATTGGGATTTTGTGGGAGTTTACTGCTGTGCTGTTGTAAAATATAGACTAGGAACAGTTCATGTACATATACACACGGGAACAATAATATCTGAGCACGACGCTATTGTCAGCAGTATAAAAGCGTGTTCAGATATTGTCCTCTTATATGTGTAGATGTAAATGAACTCGACTGTACAATATACCTATGTACCTATTGCAAAGAATGCCAGCCAATTAGGTATACAATTTATTTGTCTATGCAATATAGGTACTTACTCATACGAGTGTTTTACATACGTAAAACATGTACGTAATACCGAATTACTCAGAAACCTTAAGGAATTCATAAATATAGTGAAAGAACATTCTTACTATATCTACTTAAGGTAATTAAGATTCTGTGGCTTAATCTGGTCTTCGAAACCTTACTTCCTATAGCTTGGCAACTTCGTTCGTGACACACACCTGTGTGCTTTTTGTTCTGTGCAGCCGTAACTACTTACACAAGTTACAGCCAACACGAACGGCGACCGACGGAGGCAGCCTCCGGAGGCCTCCGTTCATGTTGGCGGTAACTTGTATATAGGGTTTGCAGTACCGGGAAATTTTAGTATGGCAGTACCGGGAATTCCCGGTTCTCTCATACTAAAATATCCCGGTACTGCAAACCCTACTTGTATAAATAGTTACGGCTGCACATAACAAAAAGCAGACCGGTGAGTGTCACCAACGAAGTTGCCAAGCTATAGCTGTAGTTAGCTTAAAAAGCACGCCATAAAGATAATGAGATGGTTTTAGACAATTTATGTGCAATTAAAATACTTAGGTAGATTCACCTAAATTTGATATATGTAAGTAAATGTAGGGAAAGATAATGGTTACAAAAGCATAACATAATTCACAAAATCACTAAACAACTGCGTGCTTCACATAATGCGGTCGTTATTTTCATTAATCCTGTAACTAAATTGATAACATTTCGTGATTTTGGATGATTTCCAAAGGAAACAGTTGTACGGAACGTTTTCTTAATTGTCTTTCTGTAAAACATACTAGGCAACCTGCACCTATTTTTGTAACAACACGTTTTATGACTGAAACTCTAGCAAGGGCTGCGGCGGTTCAGAATGACGCGACTAACAGATGTTAGTCCAACTATTTGACGTCTACTGATTGTTCGAAATGGTTACAGATGATTCTTGCGAGTGTGGGCGAAGCCGCGGCTCGTCAACAGCTACTTCCATTAACTGTTAGATATAAACGACAATCGATATCGGTTATCGGATAACTGTCCTCTAATGTTTTGTTTATGTTTTTGTTGACGTCAGCAGCCATGTCAGCTGGAGTAATATACAAAATAGACACATCTAAACGGATTTCGCAACGAGCCTGAGTTAAATCAGGGGATCGGCGAGCTTAGAGGAACGATCGCAGTTAGGTCAGAGCATCGCGTGCCGGCCAAGAGACAAACTTGCACCGGCCCGGCCTCTGACAGAGATTTATTGCACTTTTTACGTCTAGCCGGCCACTGCATCCTTCAAATAAGTGAGAGCGTTTGACAGACGGGTGACGACACGTAGAGACTAACATTTGCATTCGAGACATCGTCCGAGCTAAATCCGCACTCACAGATCGCACTTTCCCAAGCAGGAAGATGTAGCGTGTCAACGAACAGATTAAATCGACACCACGTCAGTCGTGACGAGCTGAAATAGTCGGAATGCCTACAGCACGTAATGGAAGTCTATTTCAGCGACACGTACGGCACACCACACTGGTCAATTTTAGCCGGGCCCAGAGCGTAGGCGCCTAGCGACCTTGGAGCCGGCTTCGGTGGAACGGTGGAAAACGAGACTCGCCGCCATTTTAGGCCGCGCCGACGGCCGCAGCGGTCGGGTCAAGTTTTATTGTCTCCGCTACTCGGTTGCATAATGAGATGCTCGCGCCGAGCCGCTCGCATCGAAAATATCATGCGCACGGCTGAAAGCTTCGGTGGGTCGAGGCGGGCGGCTCGGCGGGCTCCCGAAGATCATTAACTCGGCTATAACCCATTTGGACGGGCGCCGTCGCAGACGTTTCGACACGGCGGCCGCCCCCGCGCTGGCTCCCGGCCAGCTTTCGAAAGCACCAAATTAATGGAGACGCGCGCCGGTCGGCCGCCGCTCGGCGAGTGACCGCACTTACACCAGTACACCGCGACGAAGTCCTTGTCTTCCAGCACTCGCTCCAACTGTTTGGAGGTAACCTCCTCGATCTGGGGTTCGGCTTTGGTCGGGGGCGACTTGCGCGCGGCGGTCGCGGCGGCTGCGAGGAGGAACACGGCCGCCAGGGTCTTCAGCCAGCGAGCCATGGCGAGGGCGCGCGCGTACTGAGAGCGCGCCTGCGGGCGTGCGTCTGCGCTGCCCGCCCGCCGCGCATGCGCCCCGATATAGCGGCCAGAGACCCGCCCGCCCCACGCCACAAACCGGGAGGAGCGGAACTACTATACCTCCATAATCTTCTTCGAACATCAACCTACCTGTCTCCTTACTCCATACAGATTCTTGGCACTTTGAGGTCTCTTACTCATATATAATACATATAATAGGTGGAGTAGGACCCTAAGGCTGCATACATCAACCAGGAATATGACTAATTCCAAAAGTAAACATTAAACTCTATTCTACTCTACGAAACATTAAATTTTGATCGAATTCAACAGTCGTCATTAAATCGGGGTATCTCGAAAATATAGGTTCAAATGCCTAGATTGACTGAATTAACTAAATATTCAATGGTACATCAACTCTTACAATGACCAAGCTACAAAAGTTCTCATCATGAACCAGTTCCTTAAACAGTTCGTCTACAAATGTTCTCATTCCGTAATCTCAAAATCTAGCACTACTTACTATTAGTAGCACCTCGCGGGCTGCCGTTGCTATTATAATCGCTTTCGTTCCCGCTTTCGCTGATCACAAGAATCCATCCTAACACCATCCATTCCAATCTCGCCGCCCAAGCCACAGGCATCGTCGCGAAACTGTCACTACAGTAGACATCTAAACCTCACTAAACACAATGTTTCGTCTGCTTCTCTCACCTTTTAAATGTAAGAGATAGAGCTATTATCTTGAACACGATCACATTTTCGTGTTGCTATAGAGTTTTTCCCGTTTTCCCGGCACCTCGACGCGATGCTTCGGTTTTGTTTACATCGCGTTTGTTGAGCATGGTGACACGGCCTTGGCCAGAGTGCTATAAATATTGGATAATTGGAAGCGTTTAAATAGCTGCTGTTGTTAAGATTGAATTGTTGTTGTTAAAATTGATTGACCAGGCACAGTGCGATCAATCGACCTTTCCAGATCCGCAATGTAATGCTCCTCGCCCAACTTTAGTCACTTACTCGCCGGCGGTGGGACCAGTGCCTAAGGCCTATACAGATTCAAATTAAAGCCGTATCCGCTACCGCCGTGGGATGCGGTTATAAGTGGCCCTACTAAATCATTCGTGGTAGCGGATACCGCTCTAATCTGAATAGGCCTTTAAGGGATGGCGAGCAGGGCTGGATTTTTTTTGCGTGGGAGGGGGAAATCCTCATTGGATACTGCCAGGCCGGTCCTGACAGCATGCCTGACTCGCTCGGGAATAGAGTCCAGCGTCACGTCCAGCCGTCCCCGCACACAAGTTGCGCGGACGACTAGGCCAACACAACCAGGCCGGCTAGCATAACTGGCCGCGATTTGGTTTCTCGCGCGACAGAGCATCACCTGTCACTGTCACACTCACACTACTACGGGTGGAAAGAGATAGGTAGCATTTGTCGCGCGACAAAGAGTCGCGTGTCACAGTTGTGCTAGAAGTACTGGGCTGGATTAAGACAGCTTGTTGCAGTTTCACTCCAAAATACTGTTATCATTCTATGCAACGAGCATTTTGGTACGACACGGCAGCGCGGGGCGTGCATCAATTGCAGCGAGAGCCCCTTCGTTGGGTCTAATTAAATACCCTCTTAAAAATGCCCCTCAAACAAAACGCGTGAGGCGCGGGCTCCGCCTCGCTCGCGGCATTTCCTACGTTAGCTATGTGTCTAATCTGGCTCTGATGGGAAAAAATCACATAAGAAACTTTTTATCCTTAGGCTGTGTTTCCACCAGAGCTGTGCGAGGTAGCAGAGCGGTGTGCGAGGAAAAAATCGCTCAGCGCGACCCAGCATTGGTGGATTTTTGCTCTGGTGGAAACGCAGCCTCGTAGTCCTTACGGAGACAATTCGCGAGTGTTGATTGGGGTCAAAACCGAGAGGTCACATTTTCGAATGTCAAACGAAGGCTTAGCTTCAAAGGCTTCTATCGCGTTAATCGCGTACGCCCCGTTTGTAGGATGAACTACCGTAAAACGGGGTAGGGACAAAATTGACATTCAAATCTCGATAACATTTTATTTTTACATATGCAAACTGTATTGTATGTATAATAAATGTTCCGGGCGTTTGTATTTTAGTTTCTTTATGATTTTGGGTAGTTCCATTCCATAACTTTAACGATAAACACAAAATCACTCCTCATCCCGTACCACCCGTAGACCCTCGAAGGTGGGGTGAGATGGGATTTCATACTAAGGTGAGTTGGGCAAATTGCTGAATTATGAATATTACTATAGCACCATTCGTAATAAGGATATATTATTTACGTAGCAGTAGCCTTTAAAACCCACCTCACCCCTCTGTCATCCCTACCCTCCCCATTCATAACCCAACTGCCCTCGCAATCCCTACTTACGCTATTTTACGGTACCGTGGTTTTTCCAGGACGCTACAGTATAGGTAACTTAAAGAGCGGAATAAATAGGTTTTTTAAAGCTCGGCGACACGCGTGTTAATACTGGGGCAGGCCGTGTGTGTTGTATGCCATCATACAATACAATACAATACAATATTCTTTATTGTGCACCAAAACAAAAGATTACAAAAACTTAAATCTAAAACAGCATAAATGGTAAACAACAGGCGGTCTTATCGCTAATAAGCGATCTCTTCCAGACAACCTTAGGGTAGTAGAGTGGGCGCAAAATAAAATCAGATGTGAGTAGGTAGTGCACAAGGAAATGAAAACAGATTATTATCAAAAACAGGACAAATACAAGTAAATAAATACACACACACACATATATACATATATATACATACATCTACATATAAACAAACAATAAATAAATGCATTCATTGAAATAAACGACACCAACAAATCGACTTAACTTTAAGGGAGTGATAGGTAGCGCTGCTTGAGTAGAGTCTTGAAAATGGGAAGGGATTTTGCACGCCTTAATTCTTGCGGTAGGGTATTCCACATTCGGATAGCTTGAAAGGTAAAAGAATCGCTATAAAATTTGGAAGAGGAAATAACTTGGGCCAAAAGATAGTTTTGTGAGGATCTTAAAGAAGATAGATATTTAAAACGCTCCTTAAGGTACCAAGGGGTAGTGGGGTTGAAAAGTATGCCAAAGAGGAGTGTAAGAATGTGAGAGTTTCGGCGAAGACGAATGGGAAGCCACTGGAGTTGCGAACGGAAATGGGAAACATGGTCATATTTACGCAAACCAAATATGAAACGAATAGCTACATTTTGAAGTCGCTCCAGTTTATTTAGCTGCTCCTCAGTGAGATTGGGATAGCATATATCTGCATAGTCTAAGATGGGAAGAATTAAAGACTGAGCTAGAGCAATTTTAGTGGAGAGTGGCAGTGGCAGTATCATAGTGATATCAAAAGTGTCTTGTTCGAGCAATATTTTTTATTTTTCGCTGTCGATTGTCGCCTGTTGCCTTTTAAAACAGGCAGAGCAGACCTATTGTTGACCGAAGCAGCACAATTCAGTACGTTAAATTGAACATGAATTTAGATTTGAAATTACAAGTCGTCGCTCGGTGGGTGAGTGTCACGGAGTTTTAACATCGCGTTTTGTCATATACATTAAAATTACTGTGAAAATAATATAAAGTTGCGTAAAAAAATTGTACACAAGGCCCGGTCACAAATAGGGCCAAAAGTAGGTAGTCTAGAAATACGTTTTATATAACTAACGGGTTGAGGTCTGGCAGACTAAGGCTAATCGTAATAGGTTAGGCAACTCTTAGTCGCATTATTGCGGAGATTCCGTCCTACTACTACACAGGTATCTACATTTACAGAATGATATAAAATATTCTAGAGTAACTAGAGTAAGTCCAAAACTGTTTCCAACAAACTCACTGTATCAGGGTGTGTGCTCCAAACTTTCGAAACCTCGTATTCTGCCGACCCGAACTTCCAAAGTTGCAACAAAGATTTACAAAGTATAGGGTCTGGTAATAAAGCTACAGTGAAAGCCAAGTGAGGGCGCACAGCACTGGCGATACGGATCTTATTCCGAAATTTTGCGTTATGGCCATCAATAAAGTTTGCAGCCCATATGAGAGACTTGGGGAGTCCCGCTTGTGGCGCCAGTAAGCTAAAGTAAACGCCATAATTAGGCGAACTAGTTTGACAGTTCCACAGGCACATATGTTGCCAGAGTTAGGCCAGTGATGTTTTGTCGATATAATAAAGACTATGACTGTGACTTAATTTATAATCTAATAAATAAAGTAATAGGACACAATAAATTCTTGAAAAGATTTAAGGATGGATTAGGTACACGTTTCATGAATTTATTATGCCTTTTTAGACCTACCCTGATGCGTGCAAACTATTGTCGATACCATTTTGACGATATTTACCTATGACTATTTAATTTTCTGTGAGCCAGGCAACATTTTTATGTGTCCGCCCCTAATGGAGATAAAATCAGTCATTTGATTTCTCAATTACGCCTACAAAAATAAAATAGTTCAGAAGTTTCACAGTATGCCGAATAAAGCTTGTTATTTTTTCAAAGGCGCTTTGGGCGCTTACAGATTATTACATGGATTAAAACCACTTATATGTTACATTACATACCTTTAATTGTAAGATTAGCAGAGGCACTCAGGTAATAAACTTAATAAATTATCTATTTACATTAATTATTATATGACTTCAACAAACTTTTAATTCAAACTTTATTACGTTGATTACACTGGATATTTTGGTATTTTTGTTTCCCAAACTCGAATGCTGCTGTCAGTTGACAGAGTTGCATTAAAAAAATGATACTAAGGTTCTTTTTATTTCTTGATTTTGAATTAAAGAATAAAAACCATAAAAAGTTGGAAAGAAAAACTTACAATATAATAACTTTTACCAATTTCCGAACGAAACAAAACGACATCGATAAAGGGTTGTAGAAAATTCGAAATGTATAATGTCGATATCGGTAAATTATAATAGTATGGACAACGTGTTTATGGAAAAGTAATAATAAATATGTATTTGAAAGAAAAACATGACCTTAGAATACATTCACATAAAACAAGAAATTCACATAAAAAAGTAACCAGCTGATGTGCAGACAGGCTCACCAACTGTTTTGTTTACAGTCAAAGGCCATAAAACATGATGAGACAGAACATGAAAAAATATCTGAAACGACCTTATTACTAAAGGAATGAGAGTAGTGTCAGATATTATTTAATCGACCATCAGGGCCAATATAATAGCGCGCAGGTTCAGCCGATGTACTGCGCAAGTTAAAATTACTTTATTTCAAGCGTTCTGTACATCCCTGTACACCTGCAGCTTGTGGACTAGGTACACGCAAAGGGCAATTATTATTGCCATGTGCGTACAGTATAAAGACGCGTTTAGGGTACTGTTGCGGCTGCCTCGGTACTGCAGTGCGTCAGGTATGTTCGCTCGCGGACGCGCACGTGTATGGTTTCCACGCGACGCCACGGAAGCGCTGCGCCGCGACGCTCCGCAGAGTCCGCGACAGCCACCACAGTCTCCTGACCGTCGTGGCTGACAGATGGGACAGTGGTATGATAAGGCCATGGTCCTCAATAAATGCATTTTATTTTATTTATTTATTATTGGCGATAACTGTACTAGTGTAACTATGTATACACGGTGTACATTATTTTTAACCCCAGTTTGGGAGTCTGCGATGACTTCTGCACAGAAAGATACTTATAATCATAAGGTTTCTGGGGTCATCCTACGATAATGCTAAAAATATGGTTGTGTTGTAGTCGCAAGATACCTACTCGCTTCGTTCGTTGTCGTATCTAATGGTGACTCTGGAAATATTTTTCTTCATTGATCGGAAATCTTAGATTAGTTACACCACTCACGAGCTATCTGCTATGCCCTAAGGTTAGCTGGTAAAGAATGTCCTATGGCATTAAGTTCGCCTTTTGTACGATAAGTATTCTTTTGTGCAATAAAGTTTAAATTAATAAATAAAAGCTTGCAGTCAATATCGTCGGGTGACAACCAAAACTGACTAATTAGGTCCATTTATCATTATTAGACAAACAGCACGGTTTATATTCCAATAATTTCAATGTTGTTAGTTAATGAGTTTTGGTTGTCACCCACCCGACGATATTATAGATAGGTATTGTGACTATAATACGTAAATTACGCAAAATACATCTACTTATTCCCATCGTGTCATATTTTGACTAGGCCAAACTATGCATTTTATTAAACGTTAATTTTACCAAAAGTTATTTTGCCAATAGCCGTGATTAAAAAATTAATAGTTTGTCAAGTAATGATTTCTAATACAAGGTATTTTGAAGTAAATAATTTGTGTAATGAACTATGTGCAAAACGACATTTTGCGAATTGACTAATTTGTGATTAGGATTTGCCAAGTTGTGTGTAAAATAAATATTTGTGAAACGTTTTATGTGAAATGACTGGATACCAAAAAAAAGCTGTGCGTGCGTCGACTAATAAAGCAAATACAGGCAGTGGCGTAACTACAAAATGCCACGGGCCCCCGACCCAAGAGGGCCCCGGCGTAAGTATAACGTTAAAATAATAAAGCTTAATGATAGGGCCCCCATTAAAGAAATTTGTCACGGGCCCCAGATGATATAGTTACGCCACTGAACAACTATGTAATGCATTTTATAATTAATATTGATGTTATATTATAGTTCACGGGATTTACAAGTTCCAAAGCTGCATGCATAGTGTTCTACGTGTCACTTTTAAAATTTTAATGTTATTATTACTTTCATGCCCTTTTACATTTATTGCGATATCGATAAAATTGGTTCGTTATTCATGCCCACCTCTAGTTTCCGATGAACCAATCCCGAGCTCGCTCAGAACTGTCACTTTCAAACTGTCACGAGGAGAGGGTCGTGGTCGTGGAAGTGGCAGAAAACGTTTCTGAACGCACTGGCCGTGCCGCGCCGCGTACGATCGTTGTGTCAACAATTTTTGTTGGATACGTGCGGTCGGTTAGCTGCTAAAATTTGTGATAGTGCTGTGATTGTGAAATAGTACAAATGGATATTCAGTCTTAACTCGTTCCTGTTTAGTGTAAAGTGTTATATTAATACTTAACGGAGATTTGGTGAGTAATGAAAAGTTTGCAACTATCTTACTTTTTACCTTTGTTTGATTTTGATGGAACTCTTATCAATGATTGCCGAGTCACTAATCTCGTTGGAATCTATTCACGTTTTCCAGCTCCGAAGCAGAAAATTCTGATTAGAAATTGGAATTTATCATGGTTTCCTAGTTATTTTATTTGAAATATAATTCAAAAGTACCCGTAATTTTAAGTATTCCTTCCTGATAATCTATTGATTATCACCTTATTGCTATGTACGCAATCACTTTTGTTAGTTGGAAACGAAATATGATTAATCTTTTATGCAAAGCAATGCCTTTCATTAATTCAATTATCTTTTTATTTAAGAAACTTGATAGCATTTTTACTTCCACAAACTAAGTTCCTTATGACAGTTATGACTTCAAGTATGTTGACCGAAGTTCCATTTTTCTCTCTAAAACTGTATTTGAAATTGCTAAAAGTTATGTTTGTGGAACTCTGGACACAATCACTAAAATTAAATCAAAATAAATTAGTCCCTTCTAAAGTTTCTTTTTAGCTTAATCATCTTGTTGTTAGCATTAAATAAATGATCATGTCATTCACCAGCACTCTGTCAAATAAAATGGCAACAGAATTATTTAAATCCAAATTGACTCATTGTTTTGATGATTAAGACATTTTGATCATTGTAAAACCCAAATCCTTTTCTGATTTATCATGGGAATTATGCTCCCATTATGTTTGTCTGCATATTCTAGCAACTGTCAGACCTCAATGATGAACATGTTTTGGTGACTAATAAGCCTAGGTATCCCTGGCACTCTGGTGACCCTACCCTAAGACAGCCCTGCTTCAAATTTATATCACATGAATATTATAAATGTGAAAGTTTGTGAAGATGGTTGCATGTTTGTTACTGAATAACGGGGTAATATCTGGATAGATTGAGCTGAAATTTGGCAAGCAAGTAGACCAAGTCCTGGATTGAAACATAGAATACTTTACATCCCGGTAAAGAGTTCCCTTGGGAGAGTAACGGGATAAGCAGCGGGATAAGAAACCCACACCTATCAGTAAAAATATTTTGTTTTTCAGACACTAAGAAAAAATATTATATTAAATTAGTATAAATAAATTATTTACAGGCATTATAATGAAACAATTTTACAGATACCTACTGCACATTTTAATAATTCGCACCCTTGGTAAAACAACAGTAGCACTTTCATAACAGATGGTTATTTTATCAAGGGTATGAATTATCGTTTTTAAAGGTAATTTGCTCATACCACCCTTCCTGTTGTTTTCTTTGTGAGTGTTATCAATATGCAGATCAATTTATATCAGACTGATTTATGTGATAATTTGATAAACATTATTTGTACTTAACCACTGAAGAAAGGAAACATTTCAATTATCAACATAATATTGATCTTATCTCTCTATATTATCATTGGATGATGATAGCGAATGCTTTGTTCTGATCTGAGGTCTAATGAAGGAGACTGTAATTTATCCAAATGTGTATAAATCGTCTCAGGTAAGGTCCTGAGCTAGCACAATGGGCTAGACGACTAAAAAAAACTGTTTAGTCCGTCAGTTAGATTATTAAAAAATATTGTACACATATTTTTTCTTTTGTTTGACAAACAAAAAATGACGAAGATAGAGTGCTTAGAAGTTTCGAGTGACGTCACTCCTAGGTACAATTTTCACCTAGGAGTGACGTCACAAGCCCCCACTCCAGAAGTTTGATGATCTTTAACTTTGTCGATTTTTAATATTTTGATAAACCAAAAAATACGTGTCCCATATTTTTCCATAATCTATCTGACGGACTAAATAGAATTATATAATATTAACCCAGTCGTCATCCCCATTGGAATCAACTTTACTTGTCATATGAAATTACACGACTGTCACTTTCACATACCTATGTTGAATGTCCCGTCTGATCCTTCCACAAAAATCTAAATTATGTCTGTGACCGAACTCCTTGCGTGTCTGTTTCCAAACGTCGACATTGGCAAATACACCCCAAGTGCGTGTGTCCCATAGAAGGAAATAAAATTGAATGAACAGAGAGAAGTAGTATTTGCCGTGCAACTGGTGGTGCAGTGCAGTTGGATGGAATGCCACTGATACTGTCAGTATTATCATTGGAAAATTATGATAGATTGTCACCTCACGATCCTCAGCCATTCTTGAGCAGTCTGCAAATATCATCGCTCCACCTTACCCAAGGACGTTTTACGCTCTTCCCGAGACGCGGTCGCCAATCGTGAATACGTCTACTCCAACGATTGTCGGTTATAGTAGAGGATCCCAGTATAGAACGACCTTCACCGAACTGGTTAATGGATGAAAAGTATTTTATATTAAATTAAATATGTTAAAAAACATATTGCAAGTGGGTTGCCTAAAAAAAAACAGTCCAGAATATGATTAATTAAAAATTTAAGTTAAATTTGCACCTGGTTGGTATGTGATGCCAAGGAAACGAGGTGCAAACTTAGCTCAACCGGTTAGTATGAGAAAGTTAGGATGAAGTCGGCACGGGTTCCCGTTCACAGAATGAGCAGATTTAGAGGTTTAAGGGCATTTTAGCACATAACACTCTTCTATCGCATGGGATGGGTCGCTGGGACCTCTCTGTCGCACGTAGGCGAAGAACACACGGAGCGGCGCGGTTTGCTATATGCTAAAATGCCTCTAAACCAAAAAATCTGCTCATTCTGTGAACCCCCGACCCGACTCGTGCCGACTTCATCCTAACTTTCTCATACTAACCGGTTGAGCTAAGTTTGCACCTCGTTTCCTTAGCATCACATGCCAACCAGGTGCAAATTTAACTTAAACTTTTAATTAATCATATTCTGGACTGAATTTTTTTAGGCAACCCACTTGCAATATAATTATTAACATATTTAATTTAATATAAAATACTTTTCATCCATTAACCAGTTCGGTGAAGGTCGTTCTATTCTCGGATCTTAGACTATTAGGCCGCGTTCTATAATAGAGCTCTCCAAACTACGACCCGCGGGCCAAATCCCGCCCGCGAGCCGTTCCAATCTGGCCCGCGGAATGAAAGCGGGAGAGCTCACAGTTCGACCCGTGCAATGGATCTCAAGGACGCCAGCAGCCGAGAATAGTACATTGTGTATCAAGGGCGGTAAGTAAGGAATTACAAACGAGAGTTTGTTACAAGCCCGAGGCGAAGCCAAGGGCTTTAACAACACGAGTTTGTAATTCCTTTACCGCCCGTGGCACACACAATGTTTTTCATCACACTTGTGAGGAAATCTCAGTTGAAATCTAAAGAAAATAACCTTACTTAACCTAAATAAAATGTTAAAACTGACATTGACATTAGTGACATATCCATAGACAATGCGAATGTCAAATCACGTTCGGAAACCATAGCGGTAAAGACCTAAAACGGTTGCATTTATATTTGCAAAATACTGAAATACACTATTTAAACATTTAATTAAATATTACCGAAATATATGTGTTTACATGTATATACAATAACAGTTCTCTTTAAATAAATATTTCAGTGATAAAAGTTAAAAAGGTAAGTTGGCGTTTCCTTTGAACATGACAAATAAGAGTAAATCAGAACCAGCGTATTCAAATTAAAAAAGAAACCATTACGCCCTAGGGCGTAATAGGTCATTTACGGCCCGCAGAACCTGCGTGTAATAACACCATTTTCGAGCAAGTGTGATGAAAAAATGATTACGTCCGCCCGATATCTTCGAAGGTACAGTCGAGTTCATTTACAATCTACACATATAAGAGAACAAAAATATCTGAACACGATTTTATGCTCCTGACAATAGGGTCGTGTTCAGATATTTTTGTTCCCGCAAGTGTGTAGTTGTAAATGAACTCGACTGTACAGTAAGGCCCTTTGCTTAAAAAGTTTGGAGACCCCTGTTCTATAATATTCTGAATCTCATAGATATAATCAGAAGTACCTGATGTTACTCGTGGTGAATAGCGATAGTACTATTCCGCGCGCCATTGTCTGAGGCCACAATAAACACAGAAAATTACATTTCTGCCGTAAAACGGTGCTGTTTGCCAATTGTTACTGTTTGTAAGAAATGTAGTTGAACATTTTAACATTATTTTCGCAAACAGTGCTTAAGTGTCTACTGCCAATTCTATGGCGAAATTGAGATAATGTCTATTCGAATATTATACAGACAGTAATTTCAAACTACATACTTGAACGATTCAAAAATTATGGGGGATATAAAATTGAGAATATTATGGTACTTGAGCAGTTATCTCAATTCCTCATGGATTATTCCTCATCAGGGGCATTCCAAAATAATGTCGGCTACATGACGCCATTTTTTTCATACTTCCAACAAAGTTAGGAAGTACATTTTTGGTATGTCAATATTTTATAACTTGGTTTCTGAATTGATAATGTCACTTTCTATTTGTTTTTAAGGTAGCTGCCATAGCCGTCACGTCGCCGACAAAGTAGACGTTTTCGTGGAATGACCCATCATCAGAATTGGATTTTGATAAAATAGGACCCAGATTGATCCCATTTGGTATACAACGTACCTATGATAGTCGGTTTATAAATTACGGAGTTCTGAGTTAACAAATAAAACAATGAATACAAATAAGTTTCTGTCAAAAAATATATTTTTGAGACAAGCTTTTATTGCCGACTGTACTTTTTTTATATAATCGCAAACTATACGTCAAAGCTAATCAAATGAGCCCAAACACGGTGGATTTATTTTATGTAATTTAGATGATCCTATGTCTGTCTACCATCCGGCTCCATCATCAGATCAACTCCATATAATATTGCATTGTCATCTGGTTTACATGGTCTTGCAAAATTTCAGCGCAATATTAAACCGGGAAGTGGGTCAAATTTAACTTGGCAGATTTGATCACAGACACACACAGACAGACACCGGGACCGCTGAAACTAAATAAAGCTTATAAAAATAGTACCAACTACAGACCCTGCTCCGTTTTGTGAAACAGTGAAGTCTTTACTCAAAAAGTTTAAAAATCAACCTTATCTTACCCATAGAACGTCTGTTATAACGTGTTTCATCGCACAATATCAATACCTATGATCATTTTGTGTCGACTTCCCTTACATCTTACATCGCACCGGTTCTCTAACTCCCAAACGTTTAGACTCAAAGGGCGTAAGCTCCATTAGAACCTACGGCGTTTACGTCCTTTAATCCATTGACTTTTTCAAGCGTCTTTTCTGTGGACCATGCAATGATAGCTACGGCTCGAATACATACTCTATGTTTCTATTATTGTATAAGTCTAGTAGTAGGTGAGTATGTAGTATTACTTGCCTATAAGACCTTAACGTTGTAATGCCTACAGGAAAAACGCGAGTACTTAACTTATACTACAAAATGCCTGCGCTAAATCAGTTAAAAGTTTAGTTTAGGTATGACTGGCCTGACGCCCATTATTTTTTATCGAACAGTATCATCAGATACGTGGTGTGTATGTTACGAATGAATGCTGATATGATTATAAATTGAAATTATAATCTGGATGGTTCTCTGAATACTCCAAAACCAGACGGAAAACGTTATTAACGTTAATCTGCTTTAATGGCCTTGAAGTAAAAGATAAGATTCGCATTACACTGGCAAAGAAATGTAGGGAAAATGACAACTGATCGAAGATATAATCCGATGAACTCTATCTATCGTTCTATTGTGGGCAAGCAGTCGCATGAAAACCAGAAATTCCAGAAATCAAACGAGATGACGAGACTTCAAGGTAACAGAAGCTCCTAATCCTCTTGACCGCGACTGTTCTGCCAAGAGCGAAATAAAAAAAACCGGCCAAGTGCGAGTCGGATTCGCACACGAAGGGTTCCGTACGACCGTTAAGCAAAAAGACGCTAAAAAGCACGTTTCTTGTATGGGGATCCCCTTTTATCATTCGTTGTTATAGTGGCAACAGAAATAACTACACATTCTGTGTAAATTTCAAGTCTACCTCTTACGGTTCAAAAGATACAGCCCTGTGACTCACGGACAGACAGCGGACAGACAGCGGAGGCTTAGTAATAGGGTTCCGTTGGCATCCTTTAGGTACGGAGCCCTAAAAAGAGACTACTTCGAAACTGAGTCACATACGTGTTTTTGCTTTTTATTTGTCCGTAATACTTATTCAGCTATCAAAGTTGATAAACCGTTTTCCTAATTAGAATGATTAAATTTTCAACAGTCTTTTCTTCCGAATATAATGCAGCTGTTACTAGCGAATGCGTGTGAACACTTCGAAGAAATCATGTGATGCATGCAGGCAGACTTCAAACCACCTACCACTTTATATCCATCGATAATATAATTATGAATAAGCATCATTAACCACACTTATCGATTGTCGCAGTAATAAACAGACAGGAATTCGTGAAACTAGTGATAATCGTTATCAACCGTATCGACGGTCCTATATCGAAACGCTTATCATAAGGAGGTTCAGTGGATCCGTGTCTGTAAACCTAACCGCACATCATGGCTGAATACCGAGCGGGGAAATCTGGCATCAACGCCGACGCCCAGGCCAGAATCAACAGCAAGTACAACGATGACGTCGCCAGAGAAACTCTCGAATGGGTCAAAATCCTCACCGGAGAACCTTCCAACACCTCCGGGGACGCAGAGAACCTGTACAATGTCCTCAAGGACGGCACTCTCCTCTGTAAGTTAGTCAACTCTATCCAGGAGGGCTCCGTTAAGAAGATCAACCAGTCCACCATGGCTTTCAAGTGCATGGAGAATATTAACGCCTTCTTGGAAGCCGCGAAGAAGTTGGGAGTGCCCCCGCAAGAGACCTTCCAGACTATCGACCTGTGGGAGCGGCAGAACCTTTACTCTGTCGTGACCTGCCTGCAGTCGCTGGGAAGGAAGGCCGGTAACTACGGAAAACCCTCAATCGGCCCCAAGGAAGCCGATAGGAACGTGCGCGAATTCACCGAGGAACAACTAAAGGCGGGCCAGAACGTTATCTCCCTCCAGTACGGCACCAACAAAGGTCAGCAGACCGGCATCTCGTTCGGCGGTAGACGGCAGATGTGAATTCCTATTTTTTGTATACTATGATTAATAAACGTTTTGTATTACTTTTTTAATAACATTTTCATTTCTGCTGCCAGTGGTGTAAATATGGCGGAATGCGTAACGATTGCTGATTAGATAAGGTCGCTAAATGTTTCAATGCAGCTGCGGTCGATTTATGACTGTGTTATACTTCCTTACCTGAAACAATGTTTAATATGTGCTTAGAATGTGCCTGAGATAGCATGAAAAACTTAATTAGCATGTTACACAACACACAGCCAATTAGTAAAGTACTTGCATTTAATCTTAAAGGGTTTCGTTTGATCCCTGATAGTATAAAATAGATAAACGTTGATTGCATTGCCATTATGTACTTAGAGATGGATATCGGATCGTTTAATCCTCAGTAACGAGGCCAAATCACTTCAGGAAAAGTCTAGATAGTCATATAAGAATTCTGTTGACATACTCGTAAATTGCAGTATATAAATCAAGAATTCAACTGCTGCATTTTACTACACGGGAATTAAAAGGCTTACGGCACACCGCGCAACCCTATACAGTAATTAATTCAGTTGTTCCACGACACCAAGTTTACATTAAACGATAAAAATAGTTGACACCTGGGCTAAAAGGTGTTCAGCCAACCTTGAAGGGAACAGCCATTTCTCCGTGACCATCACCTTTAGCAAATGCCGAGGGGAACTTTCCGTCATTCGTGACGTCATATCCTAAATATTGATCCAACGTGGCTGCACGTACTGGGATATCAGCCGGTATCAGGTGATGCCAGGTACTAAATGACTTACGATTTATGATTATACGCCGAACAATGCAGGTGCTTTATACTTCATGCACTTGTGGCTTTTTGGACGCCGTTAACAACTTAAAATTGTAGATAAAATCAGTGGCGTCGCGTAAAAGATATTCTTGGGCAAGCCGATGCAGATTTAGTGTACATTTTCCTTTAGAGCTGTAAAATAAAGTGCTCAAATGCCTGATATTAGGCAAGCCGGTAGGAATCGAGTTCTTTGGACGCCACGCTACTGATAGGTATATCATTTTGCATTAAAATCAGTGTGCATTTAAGCTCTAAGATGAGTGGTCTCTTTTTGTGTCGAGGGTTAAAAAAAGATCCACAAATCTTACACACTTTTCAGGACTTATGTTAACTGCGACTAAACTTCGTTATTTTGTCACGCGACATATCAAGAGCTGTTTCTCTGTACCGGACCGAAATGAAAATGATAGCTGATTTTATGACGTGACAAAGTCGCTCAGTGTCCGATGTTCAGTTGTTCTTGCCGGGAAGTTGTTGAATCCTTAATGCCTTGATCACACGTAGCGAGTACAGTGGCGAGACAGTGCCCTCGACCGAGTGCTCGCCGGTTCATGGGAACGGTGTGCTCGGCCCAGTAAGTTTCTTCACGTGCATGGCATTATGTTCTCTTAACACAGAGTACTTACATTGTCATCATTGATTCTGGGTGTGTAAAGCACGGGCTGAACATAGGTCTCCCCCAATGAACAAGCGCACGCTTTTTGCCTCTATCGGGTCGTCGGACCATCTTGTGGGGGGGACCCACGCTTCGTCTTCCAGTTCGTGGTCTCCATTCGGGACCTATGTTCAGTAGTGGAGTGTTCAGGAGTGGGTGGGGGGTTGAAATGATGATGATGGTGAAGCACAGGTACCAGTTTACGGTTGTGGTTATCAGCATTGTTCAGGCAATCTTCGAACTTTTTCTTCTGCTACTCGATTTTTTGGGAAGACAGCAACCGTGGGAAATAAGCAAAGACGCTTTATTTTCTACCAAAAAAGACAGTTTGAGCTTATTCCGTACTAGATTTCATATAGATACGATGAAATAGTCACTAATAGTCAGTCAGTGATTTAGCCAACGACTGTCAATAAATCAGCTATAAAAATCAGCGAGTTGCAAACAAAAGTAGCATAACCTGTTTTATAGCTACTTTTAGACTTGTCTGACTCACGGGATAATTGGCGCAATTACACTGCGGACCTGACCTTCTATTATGAAATGAATCCCATCCCATCACTAGTTGGCTTCAATTTAACACTATGAAGCGTCCTATGTATATTTAATTCTCAATAATCCCTGTACATCCGCGAAGAAAGTCAAAGGTGTATGTGAAGTCCCCAATCCGCAGTGGGCTAGCGTGGGGACTACAGCTCATTCACTCTCGTCTATAAGAGTAGGCCTGTGCCCAGCAGTGGGACTTATATAGGCTAAGGATGATGATGATCAATTGATGAATCCCTGTACAGTAAGCCAAGATTGGTTTACTACTTTTGAACTCCCAGTTCCACTACCACTCAATAAAGTTCAAAAGTGGTAGACCATTTTCTTAGCTTAGAGTACAAAGGGAAATAGCAGTAACAATAAATAGACACACCAAAAACTACTGGTAGTTCTTGGTACTTTTGGTGAAATCATGAAAGGAATTGATAATACTCCCAATTTAGTAGATTTATGGTAGTATACTCTAACATTCATGAGTGCATTGTACCTACAATGCCTAATTTGAAAAATAAAACACTTTCCCGCTTCACGCTGACAAACTCTTATTTCTACGAAGAATTTTTAGCCGGTTAATATTCATTTGAAAATATTTCCCAACACTCTGTTAACAATGCACTTTGATTTAAGTTGGAATGTCGAGTAATTATTATTAGTATACAAAAAGGTTACAATCAGGGAATGTAACATACATCCCCTGCTCCTGCTCAAACTCTTGAGTTATTTCTCACAAACCCCTATAAAACCCTAATATGAGCAGGTGGCTGGCGATGACGTCACACATAAACAAAGGACCAATTTTCCGTCACGGTCATGTCAGCACCCCAGCCGGAAGCTATGGTCACGCGTCGCTTGCCGACGGAAGCACGGATATCCAGCGACTATGGTACAATTGCATAGCATAAGTCCATAACTCTTTGGGTTACGTGGGGCTAGTACTGATCGGAGAGTTTAGGGTCAGGCCACAGTATAATAGCAGTAATTTTTCTTCCTACAAAAGGTGCATCGCGCGCTTGAATGTGTGCGCGCCGGGTACGAATACGAACGTACTACAATACGCTACCGAGTGTCAAGCTGGCGTACACCGTTTGTATCTCTGGAACGGCTTTGTTTTTGGAAACGCTTTATATCTCAAATAAAAAGTACCCAAATAGTACCCTAGGGCCCTACAATTTCATTTCTCTAGCTATCGTAGAAGCCGAGATATAGTGAGCTCTTTCTATAAGAAATTCTCGGGCACGCCAGCTTGACGGTGTGAAATTTTGTACACGGTTAAGTTATGGAATATATCGGCTTCTACGATAGCTAGAGAAATGAAATTTTAGGGCCGTAGGGTACTATTTGGTTACTATTTTTTGAGATATAAAGCGTTTCCAAAAACAAAGCCGTTCCAGAGATACAAACGGTTTTGACACCCGGTAGCGTACACCGTGAACAGGCCTTATATTTCAGAAAGTTTAAGGGTATTTTTCACCTAGGTATTTCGTCAGTACTATTTGGGTACAATTTATTGACTGCATCAGATTCTGAATATCTTTACGGTGTACGCTATCTTGACGGACACTTATTGTCTTGTTGCTATGAATCACTTATACTTTATCTCTAGGATATTTCACAGAAAACCAGCCTGTAAGATAATCTCGCAGTAACCGGTTTGTTTCTGTCGTTACCTTGAATAAAACATTGCTTTTACCTCAACTAACAACAGTTTACGTAAATGTTTAGCACCTAAACATTATTCTTACCTACTTTTTTGGTCCTATTTTCATCTGCCACAACCACGTTCAAGGCATAACTTTACTAGTGTTTGTTATTTTCATAGTTTCAGTGAAAGTTGTCCATATTCGCGGAATCATTCTGATTTTGCCATTAAACGTAACGTTTGACACTCTGATGACGATGACGTTGCAACATCGAGTAATGAAATAACCTTATGGCGTAGAAAGTTGTAATATTTCAGCCATTCATCCTCGTTGCTATACTGTTGAGTTGCGTAATTTTAAATGGTGGAGATTAAGTTGTTTAAAGCGTAATGTATGCATTAAATTGTCTATAAATCGTTACTTAAGATAGTGCTTGAGAAAGTCTTGTGACGCCAACGCCTGTCTCTAACTAAACTCTTGTAGCGGTCGGTACTAACTTCTCAGGTTTGGTACAAGCATGCTCTCTTTTCATTTTAACGTTTTCGTTACTGTTTTGTTGAGAAAGGAACAGAATGAGAACGTAGTCTTGGTCTTTGCTTTTTATCCCTTTGCAGGAGCTCTATGTTCTCGTGTCTGTGCGCTGCATTACCTGGTACCAATATGTTATGGCTCCTCTACACGATGGCCCATCGTGATGGTCCACTATGATGGGCCAGCGTGTGGAGGGCATAGTGGTGACGGATGGCTTATGGCGCGTGCGATGGTCGTGGGATGGCGTCGGTGTCGGTTTTTCGGCCGCACATCAAAGGTAGTGGGCCAGCGATGGCGGTACGCATCTACACGATGGCCCATTCCATAGTGTGGACATCAACCATCGCATGGCCATTTCGCTGGGCCAGCGATGGCCCATCGTGTAGTTGCGTATCAACCATCGCATGGCCATCTCGCTGGGCTAGCGATGGCCCATCGTGTAGAGGAGCTATTGGGCTGCTTTGCGTGAATGTATTTATTTGGTTGCCGTCTTCCCATGCTTATTCGGTTCAGTTACAGGAATGAATGGGCTATTAGTAAACAGCTATACACAGCTATATACAAATGTGAATGTGTGTGTGTGTGATATAGAAATGTGAAGCCATTAAGCCTTAATGGCTTGGAAAAGGAAACCTTAATGATTAAAGTTTCCTTTTTACATAGTGCTATTACAGTCATGACTTACGTTCCCTTGCAAATCGCCACTCAATTGCATTATTATATGTATAGCAGTGGCGTGGTGTAAAATATATATATAAATATAAAATAAATATATCCTTGGACAAGCTGGTGCAGTTTTAACGTAAATTTTCCTTAACAGCTGTAGAATTAGGTGCTTAAATGCCTGATATTAGGCAAGCCGGTAGGAATCGAGTTCTTTGGACGACACGTTACTATAGAAAAGTGAAGAAGCTATTCATTGTATACCTACACCATAAAGGGAACTTCCTTTTATGATCTAAATAAATAATAAGGTTGAAAATAAGACTGTGATTGGTCAACTCACGGTCCGTTCCTTTCCTCCGCCCAGCTCCGTGTAAGAAAGCGCACCTTAAGGCCGGATCAAAGCCAAAAAGCTCATTTATACCTTTGCCATATGACATCAGCGTTTGCGAGTTGCTTTAAGCAGCCAGGTCCCAGATGTTCCAGTCAGCAGTTCGGTAACATTTCTCCACCATTCTCACGTAACGCGATATCGATCGTTGTTGCAAGGCTTCCGTCGCGGTCGGCTGCGGCCAAAGGCTCCGTTACTCAATCCGAGATTAACGGGATGACGTCCGATGTCACTGCAGCCAGCCTCAAAACTTACTGGCCATTTGAGCACTCGGGACATGACAATACCGCGACAGGTTTTGTACCTCAAAAGGAAAAAACGGAACCCTTATAGGATCCAGTAGCGTGGCGTCCAAACAACTCGATTCCTACCGGCTTACCTAATATCAGGCATTTGAGCACCTTATTCTACAGCTCTTAAGGAAAATGTACACTAAATCTGCACCGGCTTGCCCAAGGATATCTTTTACGCCACGCCACTGATAGGATCACTTTGTTGTCCGTCTGTCCGTTCTTCCGTCTGTCAAGACCCTTTATCTCGAAAACGCGTGGATGTATCGAGTTGAACATAAAACCAGATACTCAGGTCTACAATCCCTTGAAGCTGTGTAAAACTTCTAAGTTAACGTAAAAAAAAATGTTAAACACGATTGTTAACGTGTTAAGATATCACTTTCTTACTATTAACTACTTAACATCTGTCACAAAACAGCATAGCATTGTTCTGTTTCGGTTTGATTAGTTGAAGAAGAGCTGATGTAACCGACATCAGAGGTTTTGTAATCTAATCCCTGGCGTACCAACGTATCTGATCTTTCGTTATTTGCAGTCTGTCGCATTACAGTTTGCATTTATTATTTTACTGCACTTTCTTTCATGTCTCTGTTAATGTTAGCTTTAAAAAGCTTTCCAGTTATTTTTGAATATGTCTTGTTGCAGATTGCTAAATTAATTACAGGTGTGATTATCTGTTTTGCCGCATTCGGATATTTAAATGTTTCTAGGATTTATTAAGCACCTTAAGAAATAATATTTCAGCTGGCAATTAATTATTTTTTCATCACACTTTCTCGAAAATGGTGTCATTACACGTAGGTTCTGCGGGCCGTAAATGACCTATGAAACGCTGGTTCTGTTTTACTCTTATTTGTCGTGTTCAAAGAAAACGCCAACTTTCTTTTTTAACTTTTATCACTGAAATATTCATTTACAGATAACTGTTATTGCAAATACATGTAAACACATATTTCGGTAACATTAATTAAATATTTAAATAGTGTATTTCAGTATTTTGCAAATATAAAATCAACTAAAATGACCGTTTTAGGTAAAGACCTAAAACGGCCATTTAGATACTTTAGTTTCCGAACGTGACTTGACATTCGCATTGTCTATGGACATATTATGTCACTAATGTCACTTTCTATTTTAATATTTTCTTGTCATACTGGGTCGATTAGTAAGGTTATTAAGATTTCCTCACAAGTGTGATGAAAAACATTGTGTGTGCACGGGCGGTAAAGGAATTACAAACTCGTGTTATTAAAGCCCTTGGTTTCACGTCGGGCTTATAACAAACACTCGTTTGTGATTACTTACTAAGTAATCACACAATGTACTAATACACAATGTACTAATGGAACTTGTGAAATTATCAATAAATTAGTTAAAAGAAAAAAAATCCAAATCGGTCTAGCCATTTTCAAGTAACCGAGGAACAAACCTATATAAAAATTGGTCTTTGTTTTGAAGTCGGTTAAGACTGGAAACTTATTTCTAATAAGAAATGCGCGAGAAACTAAGAAAAATACCAAAATCGCGATATGTGTGCCTATGATATTTGAAGAGTTCCCTCGATTTCTCCAAGATTCCATCATCAGATCCTGATTTGGTTGCAATGGGACCAACTCGGAAGTCTACCCTTTCAAACAAAAAAGGAATTTTCCAAATCGGTCCAGCCGTCTTTAAGTAATCGGTGAACAAACACACAAAAAAAACATACAGACGAATTGAGAACCGTCCTTCTTTTGGAAGTCGGTTAAAAGTAGCAACAAGGCTTGGGAAATTTTACTAATTTTATATAGTTAGTCACAGCATTTAGCTACTCTATAAGATGTAAAATTTGCTTCTCTTCGGCAATCAGAATAGTTCTGATATCGATATTCTAGAACATAATGCTGATTGGCTTGTCGGTTAATAAACTCAAGCAGCTACTGAACGCCTATTATAATTTAGAATATTCTCTTCTATTCACGATTAGCACTAATTTAAAAAGAACGATTACATCGCGTATCTATTAGCACCTCAGCAAGCGTGTGAGAAAGGCCAGCCTATAAAGGGCTTCATTAGTATAATGAGTATTAACACAAACGCTCACGTCGCCGCTACAGATGAATATGCAAACTCAAATCCCGTTACATCAGTTTTGGAGAAAGCAGACCACAGCGGTAATGACCCACATATACTGTTAATTGATACCGTGCTTAAGTTTCTCAGCTTCCCGTAATCAAACTAGCGTACCGTGAAAAATGCAAGATTCGCGTGTTTCAAATATTTCTTATTTATACCCACTTACGTCACCGTCATTGTTTTCAGTTTTGAAAGTAACATTGTTTCGGATGGAGCACATAGTAAGTGAACTCGAATTAAATCGGACTACATAATGCATTGTGCACTCGAATATAAGTCGGTCAGACATTATTGTATTGTCTTCGTTGATAATTTCTGATATAACTCGTGTTTCTTGTTTTGACGGGTCCGTTTGTTTTCGGTTTCGGTTTTTATTTTCGTTAATTATCAAGTCACGTTTCTATTATGCTCTTGAGCTTGAATGTATGAACCAAACTAGAATATGCATCTGTACTCTAGTGCTGGAAACTGGAAAGGTACGGGCACCGACACAACAGTAAAGTAAGTTACACCAGTAGCCTCTACGTTGACCTACAAAGCCCGCTTCGCTTACTCGACAAAATTGCGTGAGATATGCGAATGCGTGCTTAAAGAACATTCTGTAAAGAAGTACGGCTCGCATGATGTTTTACAACCGAGAATGTGGTAGAATTGAAAATTTTCTTACTATTACAGACTGCTCTTTACTCCTGACGCTCTTTATTTTGTGGATTTTATGCTAGGTAGTACAGTCAAGCAAGTGAATATGGTTGCATACAAATGCTCTAAAATATATATCCGAATACACCTTCTGCAGTGGCAATAAAAACTTCGTACAATATTTATGATGAACCGATTTATTCGATAGTGTTTCTACACTTTAGAGTACATACAAAAGCTCCATCTCATGTCAACTATTCCTTCCAACCCTGGAAGTGCGTCCTCTGTCACTTATAAGATGTTCGAAAGATCATAATGCTTTGTCAATCTATCGTAAAATTTTCCCTTCTAATAAACTTTATCCCGGTGTGTAACTGCGTTGGATTTTCCTACTACATACCATATTTCGCACGTCACTCGTGCCAAAGGGGAGCAGCACAAATTGATACGGCCCTGGTGCCCCGCGATGATTTATTCGTTAACCTGCGTTATTGATAAATGCACTCTGACCTTATCGGTTGATCTGCAATTGTCACAATTAGACAAACTACGCACGAGTTCACGATCAATCGTTGACATTAGCTATTTGAGCTTAAGATTGTCATTAGCGTCATATCGATTAGTGAGCTATTAAAGGCTTAGATTAGTGTTTACTACTGCGAGGGCATTACGACTCGATTTAACGAGCTTGTCTGATTTGGTTTTTGCATTGGAAATTGGAATTGGTGATTTTATGACACATAAGTAGGTACATCTTTTTACTCGGCTTGTGTTGTGTTTATGCGTCAGCGAAATATTATGTTTAGACTGTGTGGTTACCTAGAAAACATGCACCTACGTTTGTTATTCTTTTATTGCACTTGCAAAACACTTTCATGTACAACCTTATTATATTCTTCCTTAGACTTGATAAAAAACGTTGCTCTCAACGATTGCCTATGTGTGAGCTACGACTACGAAACGTCTCAATAATAGTTGTCTCTGGAAAGTCACACAGGTTTATTTACGTTCGCCATCCTTCCTTTTCCGCCACTTCTATTGACTCTATGCTAATGGCCATCGTAATCGTAACCATTCGCGTCGATCGTGATTCCACTCATGTCTGTACTGCCGTCAGCTTGTCTCGTTACTGTCTGATTTATTTTTGTATTCAGTGATGTATTAAGTAATCGATTTCCATTAACACGTCAATATTCACTGTTAAATTGCAGACCTGTAAATGTTGCTTAGCTTAGACGTTTAACCTAAGCTAAGAAACCAAACATTCAAGTTGTCAAGTTTAACAAACATTTAGAAAAATCAAAGCGTAGGCAGCTGTAGTTTGGGTTTACTATCTATATTAATAATTTAGCCGGGCCCTACGGTAGACCTGAACGAAAAGCGTCTCAAAAATTAAAGCGTAAAAAAATAACACTTTCGAATCGACAACTTATATTCGCAAAATTCGTATAACGCAGAAATAAGCGTATAAAGATGTAAAATAATGCGAATAATACCAAAAATAGTCGGCCATGTTTGCTTGCGTCAATTCGAGTTCGTTCGGAAATTGTCACAGTTTAGTGCAGGGGTACGTAGCATGCGACTATAATATAACTGCGGGCGCGGCTGTACATACTTGGCATGGGTAAGAAACCCGTTTTTTATTTTAATTAGAATAATCATACGTTTCCATAATTTTATTTCAAAGAAAACAATCTTTAAACGGGAAAATATTAATAAGTTACTGACATAACTGAAAAATAATATAATAATATTGTACAATATTATTGACACATAACCCAAAAAAAGTAACAAACGTTGGCAAAGGTGTCAGATAAATTTCTAAACGAAAAAAAAGGAATAGGCACATTTGTTTTTAATCCCTCTGATGGTGAAGTGGTAAGTTAGGGCGAAACTCTGTAGGGGCTTTTTAAGTTTTCTTAAATTTATTCTGACATCAAAAACAAATTAAATTATACCCGTTTTTGGTACAAAGATAGAAATTTGAAAATCAATGTTTATCATTTAGGTGAAAACAAAAAAATTACCAGGCGTTTGAAATATTCGACCATAATAAAAATAATGCAGGTCTGAATGTTTTTACGGTTCCGTATCAAAATTGTAAAAAAGGAACCGTTATGGTGTGACTCTGTTTGTCTGTCCGTCTCTCATAGGTCAGTCAGATATCTCAAACGATTGCTGCGATCGATTTGAAATTTGGAATAGTTTTAAAAGTCGCTAACCTGAGCTACCTACTGGACATAAAAAAAATCTCTTGTACCTTTTTTTACTTTTTTTAGGGGGCCGAAATGGGAGGTCGAAAATTTCAAGTTGTGCTATTGTTTTAAGTGGGGTATCAAAAGGATGGAGTTTATTTGTAGATTCCAATACCATTTTAAGTTTTTTTCTTAAGCATTTACTTTTAGATTTAGGACGAAAAAAGTTCAAAAAAATACCATTCCCCTCCTTCCATTATTAATACATATCTTCGAAGTTACTGAACAGAAGAATCTGTAATAATTGTCAATAATTAATATCAACCTAAATATTATTTAAAAAAATAACGGTTTTCCTAACTTACACAGTTTTTTAGAAATTTGGAAAAATCGTAACACTTACTTATTTGCTCCTACTAAACTAAGCGCCATACAGTTTTTCTTAAAATATTCACGCATCTATTTACGAGTTTTTCATGTTTGAGGTAGGAATAAGAACGTTCAAATATGATTTCAAAAATTTATTTTCTACCTACGGGGAGCAACAATGCCGGTTAATTTTACCTCCATAAGATGATTCCGTAGTTTTTGAAGAACATGGTAAAATTAATAAGACAAAATTTAAGGTTTGTCAAATCACGCACGCAGCAATCAAACCCAATCAGGAACGTAGTAAGCGTAAAAAACTGACAGAGCGGGAGGGCCTATATAATCCGGCACACGAGGCATTCTAATCCGGCCCGCGTATAGAAGCCTCCCCTGCCTGCACAGTAAAGTACCTACAGATGTGAGACACACAGCACCCCCAGGACGAAAAAGATTATACGTAACTTCAAGTCGACCATGTCATGTAGCCCGCGCGACATTTTCAAAGGTGCTGTACGGCCCTCTGGGAAAAAAGTTTGGAAACCCCTGATGTGAATGCTTACCCCTTAGGTTGAAGTAAGACTACGCCGGCCACGTCTGTAGTAAGTATCCACATAGGCGGGCTAAACAGGCTTCGAACTGGGTGTGACATGTTGAATGGACAGGACCGGACTGGGCTCCGACTCCCCACGAGTCCGGGGCCCAATAACAACAACCACAAGCCGGGGGCCCGGCCCGTGCGGGCCCCGCGGCGGCTAGGAAAACTGGAAAACACCACCTTAACTATATGGCCAGTCCGACGACGCTAGAACAGGCCGCGGCGAAGATAGTGGGACAACCTGAATGTATTTCTTAACGGCTGTCCAAAGTTAGCTCGGGACCGGGACGGCTGTCATATATTTTGTAATTCACTGTCATATTTTGGACGAGGGCTTAAATTAAATATTTAGACCATGTTGGGGTGGGGTGAGCCTGAGGTACAGGCTGGGTGGCGAGGACGTAGCATGCCACGGTGAAAATAGCAGGACAACCTAGACGTATTTTTAACGGCTGGTCAGGGTGGTCCTTTGGACCAGAACCATTGCAAGCGGGATAGATTTGCCCTTCAGCTTCAGTGGGACATTAATAATTAGACTTAAAAAATAGGATTTGGCTCTAGAAGGGGTAAAATTATGAATAGGAATCTGTTATTTCAGATATTTGAAAGTAAAACTTGGTATATAAATTACATACCTAATACATTAAATATTCGTGATGTTCCCTCAATTTCAACAAAACATAACTACATAGAGAACCCACTTTCTTAGATGTCGGTTAAAAATAAAAGGCTTCGAAAGATAAATAACAAAATGTACCTAATTGAAAAGATTCTTGGTAATGCTATTTCTAAGGAGGTGAAAGGGTTAAATGGGGTTTGTAATTTTTTACATTTTACCCGGGCGAAGCCGGGTTTTCAGCTAGTATTCTTATAACTTGCCTTTTCTCTAATGTTTTGCAACGTCTTTTGTGGTCAGAGAGCGGCGTGACATATAAATTAGCACAAATTAGCTAAAACTAGCCACAATGTCAGTTTCCTTGACATATAAACGGTGATTATTAAACATTTACGCGGCAGCGACGTCCTTGTGGTCTGATAGCTAATCCCCGATGTCCCCTTCTAATTTGGTCATATGCCAAAACAACCAAAATGTTGGTATTCACTCTCCACTTATCCAGCATCGGATATATTATTAGCAAGCCGAGTAGACCTGGCGGCAGGGTTAGGGGCGGCAAACGTGGGGACCAATCAGTTTTGGACGTCTTACAAAAACCAAAATGGTTTTTGTGAACCGACCAGATTAAATCTTCTGTCGGCTAATGTCTGCGAATTGAGATAGATTCCAAGATATCTTACAATGGGCAACGACTGCGTTCACAACAGCAGTTGAGCACCGCTATTGCAAAGGCTGAAAGAAATCTAGCTCAAACATCAGTGTTTCCTTGACATATAAACGCCCATTAAAGCACTAGCGTTGAAAACCACAGTCTACCTGTTTCGGTCGGCGGAATCGGAAGCCAATCCGTTCCATGTCGCCGGCCGTCTCGTATCAGCTGTATCTTGTATCGCTGCCATCAGCTTTGTTATGCTGTGGCTTTTTATTTTACACACCGGTTTCTGCACTGGTGGTTGTAATAAAGGGATTATGCGTGTTTTCATGACACTGCGATTTAAATATGATTTTTTAAACAATGACGGTCTAATATAATTATTTTTTTTAGGAAATCCCTATATCATGAATAAAACTGACAACTGCTGAATACCTTTATTGAATACCGTGACAAACCATCGTTTCGTAATAATTCAAGGAGACTTAGTATCGCATTGTTATCAATATCTAATAGAAAATTATGTTTAGATCAATAACGCTTAACTAAAAATTAAAACCAGCGATCACTATTCATATTACAGGCAGACACGCACGCTACCGTATGAAAATTGCTACTGCACCATATTTATAATGCAAGGAGAAACAAGAACAATGAATGCCTGAGATACGAGTAACATTTACTTAAAATAGGGGTGTATTGTACCGCAAGGGATCCCGGTGAGTCCATAAACATTCATTGCTAACTAATGATAAATCGTTTAGGATTTCGCTGAAGTCTTCATATTTAATGATGTGATAGTCATAAGTGTCATAACATAACTTTTTATCGAGCAGGATTTATAATCTCTACAAAACCATATGGTTGTAATTATAAACTGACAAAAAAAAATGTAATTGCTTTGGGTTTTTCAGAACACTTTACATATTCATTTCTAAATTAGGTTAGGTTACAAAACAAACAGGTATAAATTATGAACAGGTAGGCAATCTTTGAAGATAAGGCTTTCTCAGAAAAATGCGTAATTTTTGTTTTAGACATAAACAAATTGCCGTTTTATACTCGCCAAACAATAACACGCTTGACCAAACCTTCAAATTCACATGCACACTGTGTAGCGAATATTTGACTAACCGCTTCCAAACGGCATTTATTATTAGCGAATAAGTATTTACATGATAATACAGTCTTCGATATAAGTAAGGATAAGTGATAGACGCTGACTCACCCGTTTCGGATTTAATTTGGTATTTTAAAATCCAGATGTGGTGTTTACGAGTCATAAAAACGAACACGGGATATACTTACTGGGAGATTAACAACAATTTATTAGTTCTTAAAGCGCTCAAGTTACTGCAATTCGGAAGATAAAATGATGCTAAGCAAGAAATTAGGTTTTAGTCGAGCACGGTTACTTGGGTATCTATCTACTTAGCATAGGTAAGAATACTCTTCTCGACAAGTTTCTCATAGATCCTCATCCGTTTGGCTTTGTGATCTTTTTTGATTGGTTGTATCGTACTGAATTGTGCGTCTTGGCATACCAGGTACAGGTAATTATTTTCCTAATGGTTGTGTGAAATGTAAAGGTGGCTGATGAAAGTGCATTCGCTTGGCAGGATTCGACATTCAAGTGTTAAAACGATTTTTATCTTGAAGAAAAATATCTGTGATGTTGATTATATTCAGCCTTAGAACCTGCGGTTTATAACGTTGAAAAAGAAATACTACGCAGCTGAATTGCAACTATATTTACCGTTAAAAACTATTGAAATTGCAGAAACACCAAGCTTGACAGTTCCGTATGAACGGCGCAGTCTCAAATTTACCGTTGCACTGCAACACGGGTCACTGCAGCAACCATCTTGGCCTCTCGTCGTAAACGCATTAAGTGTGTCTGATGTTTGCGGAGTTAATGCGTTTCGACTTGAGACAAGCCTTTGACTGGGTTTACCGGTTAGAAATGGCGTCCGCGAAACCAGTTCCCTTATCACTCACCTTGCCATTGAAGACGATGAGTAACGCGTTACGTCAAATGCGGTCCACATGGTGTTACACGAGGCAAAAGGCTGTAACTAAATATAATGTTTGTATACAGTTAATACGTTTTTCCCACAAGGTCAGGTAACGATTAGTTCGCTCGAGTTGCACGTCGCGTGATGAAAATGCGTAATGCAATGTGTTAGTTTTATAAATTACGTCATGTTTTGTTCCTCAGCGGTCAAATCGATTATAATTTCTATTAACCATTAGCATTACTTTTCCCCAACTGTTCGGTACGGGCTTGACATATAACCTTGTTAAGATTTTGCGCTTACCGTTTGCAACAACTTGGTGTGGTAATGTTTATAAGTTTATGACATTGCAACACGCTTTAGCCCAAAACAAATTTTCTTAGAAGTTGCTTATTGGTGACGTGAACAGAAGTCATAACCCCTCGATAGGCTTGAAAAGCTGTCATTTGATACCGAGATATTTATTCTGAAAATATGTACGTATATCCACGCCTCCGTAACTACTCTTTTAAATCTGTTAAAAAATCTGTACGGTCCTCGGTCGGGTTAGATTTCCATATTAACTTTCATCCTCTTATTAACCTTTTAAAGGAGGAACTTTCTTATCTCAGTAATTAACGTTTATGCAGGATTATATGCTGGCATACCTACCTACTTGTTATAAGAATCATTACACAATCAGTCTTTTTGTTAAATTAAACCGTCTGATTAACATACCAGCAAGTTCAAGGTTTAATTGGATCAATAAGAACTGGATTCTCGCCGATGCCTGTATAAGTCGAGACAGGTGGCAGACTCCTACGCTTCAATTACGCCGCCGACTACTACTGCACGGTTTAACTAAGTGTGCACCTGATGTTTATAGCGCCGCATACATACGAAGTGCAAACTTAACATAATCGGGTATGTATGTCTACATACAAAGGACGCAGTCATAACTTACGTGGGTTTCTAAATAACATGCACCCTTTGTTAGGGTTACTGTATTTTAGGTTTTCGCTGCTTATCATGAACGATTTGTTAGTGTTTTACCTCAAAAGCAAAAAATCTAGTAGCTTTTCACCTTATGGCACTTTAACTCCGTGGAATAAAATCCATATAGATTTTTTTACTTGAAGCAAATTTTTCGCGTGGCTGTTTACATTAGTACTCTATTTAATTTGACACATTATGTGTTTGTAGCTGTAGTTTCATGCCTTAAAGGGCTATCAAACTTGTTAAAATATTATTTTTGTAACTAATAAATAATAGAGAATACTCTGGCATTGCGAAATTTAAGTGCTATTTTATATTTATTTATATTATTTAACGAAAAACACTGTGACTAAAGATATTATCTAATAATAAAATATACGATTGAGGCACAAGGCGATAGTGAAATACACGATCGAGGTGAAATGCGACTAAACATATTAGCGGCCAAAAAAATAAACGATTGAAAAAATTAAATATGCGATCGAGGTGAAATGCGATAATGTGAAACGCTACAAGATTTTTTGCTTTTGAGATAAAACACTAACAAATCTCATGAACAACGGCCCAATCCAGAATAATTCTGTGTTGAGCTTTAAATTCTAAGATTGAGTAGTAAGACTCAAAATAATCTACTTTTCAGTTTGGATTGCGCCGTTCATGATAAGCAGCGTTTTGTCCCGAGTTTTCAGCATTTTTGGACTTACAACAGAAATGCGGTCGGAATTTGTACATCTTTTTGGATTATTCAATAGGATACAGTATATTGTTAGAATATTCTATTAAAAAAGTTCAAATCAACTTAATTAAAAGCATGATCTTCAAATAAATATTACGCATATCAGACGTCGAGTTACGGAAAACCAGACCGCATTAACCGAAATTAAATAATATTACTATTACAAAAAAAAACGGTATTTTAATTAATATTTTACACTGTTGGTTTTTAGAATTTAACTTTTATTAAGTTAATGGTGCAAACAATCAACACTTCATTAAACTACTCAGTTTGACTGTTCTTGTGGTTCTGTTCAACAAAAATTCAAGATATTTAAGGTTATCAGGCTTTTTGTCCGGACTTTCATCTGGTAACCTTAGCCTCGTTGTAATGTTTTATATCTACTAAAAATTCCGTCCGTATGTAAGTATTTGTTAGATTTTATCACAAGTCACAAACAACCAACTAACTGTTCAGCACATTCTTTTAATGAAAGTTTGCTGAAGGAATAAAAATGTGTTACCTACTTGTTCAGAAAAATTCTTATGTTCCGAGATCGCAAGAAACTGGAACATTTGTGTGTAACCTTTCTCGTGACGTTTGTTATTAATATAAAAACCGGTCAAGTGCGAGTCGGACTCGCGCACCGAGGGTTCCGTACAAAATCGATAGTAGATACGTGAATAATTCAAGAAAAACTGTATGGTGGGACAAACTTAACTTTGCTCTTGTAAAACTGTTGTCCCCATACATCGACATATGCCGCGGTTAGTTTAGTAGGAGCAAATAAGTTTGTCTTACGATTTTTGCGAATTTCTAAGAAACGCTGCAAGTTAGGAAAACCGTTTTATTTTTCCTTTAATATTTAGGATAATATTAATAATCGGTAATTATTACAGATTTTTCTGTTCAGTAACTTTGGAGATAATAGGGGGGGAATGGTATTTTTTTTGACGTTTTTTGTCTTAAATCAAAAACTGCATGTCTAAGAAAAAAAATAAAAACGGTTTTGAAATCTTCATATTAAGCCCTTTCATTTGATATCCCACTCGATATATTAGCTCAACTTTTGATTTTCGACATCCCATTTCGGTCCCCTTTGAAAAAAAAGTAAAAAAGGTATAGGAGTTTTTTTCTATTCCATAGGCTCGAATTGGTTTTTAACACTATTCCTAATTTCAAGTTGATAGCATCAGTAGATCCTGAGATATCTTGCTGTGACAGACGGACAGACAGACAGACAGACAGACAGAGTCACACCATAAGGGTTCCTTTTTTACCATTTTGGTACGGAACCCTAAAAAGGGGGGGGGGGGGGGTGTTAAAATGTTAAAAAACTTCCTAACCCAAAACCTCGTACATTTTCGTACGAGCCTGATAGTGTCGTCGTACCTCGTACAGCAGACCACAAATCTCATATTTGTACGAGGAACCTCGTACGGTTGGCAACCCTCCAGCGGTTCATTTAGCATTAAAATTGCTAACAGAACATTACGTACAGGGAACGTGCAGGAAGGATAGGTGGCAGCACTAAATCGACAAAAGAGACACTATGCGGACAGTAAAGGAAACTTATCAGGCCTGAAAAAATACTGGTTATATTTAAATGTCAATGTCAAGTATAAGTCGTGGCCACACTAGCGTTAATCGACCACCATCGCGATATTAACGTTACCCGTTAATGTGGCCCCAGCATGATAGAGTACAAGATTCGGATTCGCGGCACCAATTGGCAGCACCTATTTTGTGGAACTTCCCTATGAGAAAAGCCATCTTTCGACAGTCTATACTTTTACTAAGCTATGACTACTTGCAACGTTACCTGATTCTGTGTTTCCATTTAATTAAGATATAACAGTGTGTTAGCAAAGAATCGTAAAACGGGTATTTAACATTGGACTCTATACTTAATTTGGTTCTCTCACACCGTTTCATCATGCCGTGTCGACATGGATATAGAGTAAGAATTTTCATTGTGCTTCCAGCCTTGAAGATAAGATAAAACACCGGTTAATTGTACCCCATTGTTTTCAACATTCCGATTGGTTTTACTGCGCTTTTTGTCGCATTTTCAGCTTAGACTGGAAAAATCATTGAGAAGTTTAAGTTATGATTAACTAAAAACTATCCCTTTTTGTTGACGTCTAAAGAGTGGATACTTCCACATTGCTGTATTCCTTCTTATTGACCAAGTGTATTGCGTCTTTTTGTGATTGTCTTTTGTTCTTATTATGTTGGAAATCGAACAAATAATAACAAGAAGAGTTGTTTCAATCTATCCAAATAATAGGCAAATATATCTTTTTGCCTACGATGGACGGAATGGCACGGCGATAATTGCGTTTGGGGTTAGAGGTTGTTTGTGTGTATATCTGTTACCATTTTCCTGGAATACTACTGGACCGATTTCGATACAGTAAATTTTTTTATTTAAAAGGGTGCTTGACCGAGAGTGTTCTGAGCTAGGTTTCACCAAAATCGGTTTAGCCGTTTATGAGATATAGAGTTTTTTTAGTCAGGGGTTTATTAAACGCGTTTCACTTTGCCTTCATTTTTAACCGACTTCCAAAAGAAGGACGGTTCTCAATTCGTCTGTATGTTTTTTTTTTTTTTTATTTTTTTTTTTATTTTTTTTTTGTGTGTTTGTTCACCGATTACTTGAAGACGGCTGGACCGATTTGGAAAATTCTTTTTTTGTTTGAAAGGGTAGACTTCCGAGGTGGTCCCATTGCAACCAAATCAGGATCTGATGATGGGATCTTGGAGAAAACGAGGGAACTCTTCAAATATTATAGGCATACATATAGCGATTTCGGTATTTTTCGTAATTTCTCGTCCATTTCTTATTAGCATCAAGTTTCTAGTGTTAACCGACTTCAAAAAAAGAGTAAATTTGTATCTAGGTTTCTTTCCCGATTACTTGAAGATGGCTTAACCTATTTAGAAAATTCTTTTTTTGTTTTAAAGGGTATACCTTCGAGGTAGTTCCATTGCAACCAAATCAGGATCTGATGATGGGATCTTGGAGAAATCGAGGGAACTCTTCAAATATCATAGGCACACATATAGCGATTTTGGCATTTTTCTTAGTTTCTCGTGCATTTCTTATTAGAAATAAGTTTTCAGTCTTAACTGACTTCATAACAAAGAGCAATTTTTATGTAGGTTTGTTCCCAGATTACGGCTATTTGATTGAAAACGGCTAGACCGATTTGGAAAATTTTTCTTTTAAGTAAATATACTTAAGTCTATTTGGTTCAAACAATATTTTCCAGCGCCACTAAAAATTTAAAAATAAAGTAAATTTTTAAAACAAAAAATAAAAACCGACTTCCAAAAACTTATAAACTAAAAACCAAAAAATAATATGTTAATTACCTCAAAGAAACGGATAATCAACGATTCATATATACATATACAGATATTTATAGTTTTTAAACTGTTATTTTTGAAGTCGGTGCCAGCTAAGGAGCTCAACATAGCCAGCTTTGCGTGGCAGGCACCAACTTCAAAAATAACAGTTTAAAAACTATAAATATCTGTATATGTATATATGAATCGTTGATTATCCGTTTCTTTGAGGTAATTAACATATTATTTTTTGGTTTTTATTATTGTCCACCACTAAGTCTCACCAAATTTTCGTTTGGTTTATATTCCAATCAAAAACAATCTGTACATACGTATATTAAGTACAATATTTAGCTATATTATATTTCTAGGTTGGTTTAATTGTTTGTGTGCGACAAAAGTTGAATGTATAGCAGATGACTATGTAACGTCCTCGCTTGAAAATGACGTAAGAAGTAAACAAAACAATACGCCATATGGCGCTTTACTTTACTAAACTTAGTCCTAACGAACGTGTGTGAGGAAAACAATAATAAAATGCGAAGTAATAAGAACAGATCGGTTCGAAGTGAATGATCAATACATGGACAAATTACAAAAGTGAGATAATCTAGTTGTGAACAGAATGAATTATGAGATTGCGACAGATTCGAGAGGTACATGCTTTACCGAGGATTAGCCTTATTTACATTATTTCCTAGAAATCATAGAATGGAATGGAAGGTAATAGATAATTTATCATTAAACTTCTCGGTAGTAAAAAGTTAGCCTGAACTCTTTTGATATGAATTTATATCAACTTTTTATTGAACGACTTATTTCTGCCCTATACAAATCGTAGATTTCGTCCGCTTGTAGTTTTAGTTTATGATTTTTTAGTTTATGGATTTATGATTCACAGACTTGCATTGCGATATATATTTACGTACATATTTACTCACGGAACATCTGTATCCACACCATAACGTGGAATTACAGTTCCATAATATACATACGAACCGTAAAGAAACTATGCTCAGTGATCGGGGTAATTTTAAGTTACCAAAGCAACTTTCGAGATCATGTATCTCATTAAATTGGATTAATAGTAACTTCCGATCACTTTCAGAATTAATGATTTGTTTGTATGCAGGCATAATGACTGTAATTATTTGAACTACATCATTCAATCCTATTTATACAGTTCTCTTCTTAATCTGTTCATCTGCGCTAAGAGGGGAGATTTCGTGTGATGGTTAAGATGTCTGGTGTGTCAATGAATGTGAATCACTATATTTCCGGCAATTTAGAAGCATTACGTGCTCAGATTTGCTACACTGAACGAGCATAATGTTAATTAAACGAAGTTAAGCTGTACAAATTGTTCAGCTTATGATCTAACAATATTCCACGATAGTTCAGACCTCGTTCGTTCTTGAAAGAGAAGACTTGGATATTTTCTATTTAACGACGTCCAATTACAGACTAGAAAACCTGTTAACAGAACCCGTTTGTTGCTGAGAGCCTGTATATATAGGTATGTTCTAGGTAATCTTCAGAATTGATGACCAATTTATAAATGCCACAGCTGCTATAAAGCCAGATGCGCTGTCATTTGATAAAATAAGATCCAAAGATATTGGTTACATTTCATGCAAAAAATATATCAAGAATATAGTCGGGGTTATTTATTGGCGTCATGTTCCTTACTTGGAAATTATGTCGGATAAAGATAGTGTGAGGCCAAGTCGTGACATCCAAGAATAGTGTAATGATGGGACAATGAAAGCTGACACGGTAAAAGCGAAGGTGCGGTCACTTGGTCCTATTTGTTGAAATGGCACGGTTCGAGGCCGTGGGGTCAGGCTTAATGTACAACTTGACCAAATTCGAGCAATCTTACTAATATAAACCCTAAAATCACCAAGCTAAGGTTGGTGTTTGATGGCAGTGTAATAAGTTTGAGGAACCATTGTCCAACACTGTCTAAAAGTGGCAGAGGTCGCTGACATGATTTATTGGGTTCTTCGTGATACATTGTGTGTTGGTTTTGTTCGTGTGAACTCGGCGAGATGTTGGAATAGGTGTGACTCATCAATGTTATGGCCGAGACCGCTAGACTAACTTGACTAATTTGGCTGCTGTTAAAATTGTTAGATTGAACATTTTTACATCGATAATTTTCTTTAAATTGTGACGTTCCGCAGGAAAAGGTACCTTATGGAGGGTCGGCACTTACGTCGTGTAGCATCAAATTAATATAGGAGTGCCGTTAATAACAGCGTAAGCGCCTACCCGCCATAAGGTACCTTTACCTGCGGAACGTCACAATTAAAAAGATTTATTAAGCAAAATACCAAGATGGGTGAACAGCATCAAACGCCATGCTGTCGTCTCACCATGATGATGATGCTTTATTGAAGACTTTGGGGGAAGGCGGACGACTGAAAGGCTGTGACAATGATGATTACACAAACTATTCATTATGTAACATTTCAAAACTTAAAATTACAAATACACCCGAATCATAAACATCATTGTTGATTTTTATATTGAAACCCTTTGATAAGTGATCAGACTTCGCAAAGTTTATCAAAGTTTTCCCGGACTACGTTTTAGATCACCTAAATTTAACTCAGCGCCAATTACTGAATGAATGAATCATTCAAGGTATCAGAGAACTTTCAAAATCCTTCCATGAGTTTACTGGCGTACGAATGAAGCATTATACCGGCGAGATTTGACCTTTCCAGACCATGCATGCTTCAAATTAATGCAAGTGCACGCAACTGCAGTTAACTTGGGCCGCACGCAAACCCGGAGCTTACGTTTTCCTGACCAGTTTCAGTTGCATAATGCAGTCTGCTATTACTTAGCAACGAGTTCTAGTAATCCTAGTAATTAGAGGACAGTGATTGTACTGCCGTCCGGTTTTCTCTAGGCTTGAGTGTTTAAAGAGACTGTGTTTTCTACATGGAAATTCTACTTTAAGTTTTCGCATATAAGGTTCTTTCTGAAAGACGATTAGGATAGATAAATGCTTGGATAGATATGTGCTGGTCACTTGTTCTTGCGTGAGGACGACTACTTTAGAGTAACTAGAATATAGTAATGGCAGTAATGAGGACCAGACTTCTACAGATCTTGGATGTATCCATATATTTGATGCTCAAGTATTAAATAAGTTAAGATATTGGTTGCAAACGGTATACTTTTTATTACTTTAATCATTAAAGGTTGGAAACAAACTTTTATTATATCGGTTCTTGTAACACTAGTAGTAACTGCAACATTTTTATTCAGAGACTATAGTTTCACAAAAAAACCTGTAAAGCGTTAACTTGTCTATTCAAACATAAGAAAAGTCACCAGCAAAAATTAAAGTTACATAAGTTAGCCGTTTAAAATGATAGGACGGTCTTAAGGCTCATAAAACGTTATTAAATCCCATAATATCAATAGAAGTAAGTAATTTGCTCTGCGTTGCTCGGTTCTCAGAAGGATAAACGAGCAAAAACGGAGCTTTCTCATCAACGGCTTGATTATGTCACGTTCTTAATGCATCAGTCTGATCTGTAAGCATGGCTACCGTTTACAATGTAAGAGAACTTATTACAACTTTAATTCATTTTGGTTAAGAGCCATATTCGACTAGCAGGATAAATAACTTTCGTTAAAGCATTTCGAACAAGAATCACTGTTGATACCGCGATTGAAGGATGAATAGCATGAGCATGAAATGCAGTTTGTTGGAGAAAATCAGACGAAACGTTGTACCTATTAGTGAATTCTTGCTTATGAATCTTATGATTATCCAGGCAGAACAATATTGAATCATATACAACGATACTACCACTAGTATGACTTCTTGTTAGAAACTTTGTAATATGTGAAATTGTGTGAGGTATGAAAATAATCTCAGTTCGAATTTTATTTTTACATTTTATCTTACTTGAGCGCAAATATTCCGAAGCATTAACATAGAGTCTGTGCGGAAAGAGAATAGGATTTAGATTTGGGTGCGCTGTAATGGTTTTCTAGCGTATTTGCAAAAAAAGCCATACTGGTTAGGTTAGTTCCGTTTTTCGCCACGCCTATTCTCTTTCCGCACAGACTCTAATATGTAATAGCTTGTAAGCTAGTAGAATCAGACACCCGTAAAAGAGCCCTTGCGGCCTAGTTACAAAAGTAAATGATTTGATTTGATTATTTGAGTATTCGTTAATAATGTTCATTGTAATACTATTAGAAAACGAATAAAAACATATCTTTAGCGACTGATTTATTTTACTAATAGTTTTACTACTTCATGCAATGTATTCGCATTTCGCACACACTTCATTGATATCATGAAATTTTCCGTGATAATTGATACTCGTACTATCTGATACACTTAGATCGTTATCATATTGTTCAATAATATCCGTTTTAAATTTAGTATCAACATTAATTCATTTAGTTATGGTGTTATTGATTATTCCGATTTATCTAGGTTAAGTGCAGTTTGTGTAATTCATTCAATAGTTTGTGTTAAAAATTCATCATTATCTTCAATTTCGAACTATTACTAGTAGTCTGTAATCTGAGAATTGTGAGAACAGTAGGTAAGTCCTTCAAAAAAGATTTGATCACTTAATCTACGATGTCCTTCATAGTCAATTCTATTGACGACATCAACAACCTCTTCTGAATTGTAACTTACTTTTGATATTTTATGACTTAAGGGTACTGCTTACGAAATTACCTTCACTTTTCTATTACAGGTAACGGTTATTATAAAATGTACTTAGAAAATTATAACGGCTCATAATTTGTCTCCATTTCCAACATGGCTGCCGCAGGCTTTGTGTTGCTCCGCGCTTTCGTTCACTTTTCCTGCTCGTCTCTTCTCGCTGGACCGCATAATTTCCTTCGCTTATCTACGCCAGTTCGCATTGATGTTTATTCATACGTTTTGCGCTTTCCACCATAATGTTTTCGTCAATTTTCTCGGCCATATGCCGAAAGGAGGTCAGCATTCAAATTTGTCGTTACGGGGGGCGTCCAGGGAAGTCTTATAGTTACGTTAAATTTGTAGGGCACGGTGGTGAGTGAATAATCTCGTTATGGAGTAGATTGCTTTGTGTGAACAATTAGTTTAATCCCATATGATTAGTGCTATTTCTTTGGGAATTATCATAGACTTTATATCATAGACTATATTAGTTCGTACGTGTTTTCGCATCTCAAATTCATGCGAATTTGGCACTGCCAAAACGCATTCGAAGTACGGTCTGCCTTAGGAAATATACAAGCATATGTGTGTCTTTGTCTCAATTTGTCACTTTAAGAGATAAGAGTGCTTGTTTACTTGGTCAGTCACAGTTGTTTTAGAAGTAATTGTGATTCTCACGTTTACTGCATTCTCTGTGTCTAATGTGTTACGTTTAGCGAAATTGTTAGTGCAATTTTATGACTATGTCCATATTTTATCATTTTAACGTACCTGTATTCCCGTCATTACGTATTGTTAATGAAAAAGTTTAAAGTCTAAAGTTTCGTTGTTGCTTTGTGACATAGGATTCGTCAAGAAACACTCACGGACTTTAATTTTTGGGCCATTTAGGGTTCACCTTACTACAACAACGGTGTCATAGATTGTGTATTACACGACGAAATTTGACTGAACCCTAAATGGCTTAACAATTAAAGTCCGCGACTTTTCCTACCTTAAAAGAGGACCTCTAGCACAACTGTGCCTGTGAGAAATACTATCTAGCTAAGCTATACCTTTCCGTTCAATATAATAAGTAAAGTAAATACGTCATTCTTTGTTCCACGACAAGCAAAGTCGCAGCCAATGAGGGTGTTTAGAAATCATAAACCCACCAGCTGGCAGCAGGGTGGCGAAAGGTCTTTTTGACAGTAGGCGTCAAGATCCACCAATCACACCACCTGATTTTGACATCTACTGCCAAATAGACCTTTCGCCACCCTGCTGCCAGCTGGTGGATTTCTGATTTCTAAATACCCTCATTGTGCTAAGCTCTCTTAGGTCGGTAGCTTACAACTCCTTTGACGTCCCATATTCATGGGCGACGACGGCTAGGATAGGAAATATCCTATATAAGCACAGTTAGCACAAGGGGTGTATCATCTGCTTATCAGCCACTAACAAAAACAATATGAATTTAATTGTTGGGTCCAGTCGTACTCGCTGCTTTCGCGATGTTTCTTTATTTCTCTCTGTTAGTGGCATTCCAGGAACATTCTGTCACAGGACATTGCGTGACAGATTTCACAAGGGATAGCCATCTTGTTGGTAACCGTCCACGCGTTACCAACAATTCATAATGACGTCCACTCTGAAAAAGATTGTCGACTTAGAAGAAAAATGTCAGTCTTAATTGTATTCGGCGTAACTTGTGGTACTCGTAATGCCACCGGTTCAGTTTTTGTTTCCGCCGGTCCGTCTAGCGGAACGAGATGACGGTTTTTACGGACCCTCGTTACGTCACTTTGAAAGTGTAGGTTATGCTCGCTCGGTTCGAGAGCGAATTAATGTACGTTAATTCTAACGGAATTACCTCGTGGTCTTACGATACTAATGTTCGCCTGGTCGTTTTGTCTACGTGACTGTGGTTTCCATTTCCTCTAAATTTTTACTCTGAAGTTGCTAGCCTCCACCACGTTTCATATGGGGTTAGAGCGTTGACTAGTGGCCTAGTCGCTTGAGGGGTGGATTCGAGATTGCCAGCTCCTGGATTCTGATCTTAGCGATCGACATGTGTATCAATAAGTGTTTATAACTTACCTATGTACATTACCCGAGTCCTGCTGTGGAACCAATCACGGTTGCACAGTGAGGCAAAACATCTCACGATAACCTATGAAACCTTCTAACCGTGTAAGCGTCATCCCGTTGGTTAACTTCCCCTGAAAGGGTTACGGAGGTCAGTTGGCGGTTGCTCCTTAGTAATAAAATAACTCGACCTGCCAAATCTGGCATATCAATGGGTACCCCTAAAGAAGCGGTAACGTCCCTCCACATAACGCGGTTTAGGACTATAAGCACAGTATAATAGCAGTATTTTTTCTTCCTTCAAAAGGTATATAGCGCGAGCCTAAACGGCCGAAGTTTGATTACTTGTCTGTATTTATACTTTACTATAACGGCAGCTCTCGGTAAGGAACCACGGTTTCTCCCACTAAAGCACATTTTAAGAAATCAACATTGTTGTGTGTTGCAATGCCGGGCCTCAGTATAGGCACATCCTCACCATAAATAGATGTTTATCATGACTGCTATGTTTCAAGTGTTATAACACGTGGTTATTGGGTTGTTTTTAATGTGTTGCACTTCCTACGTTGTGTGATATACGTTATTCATCTCAGCCCGTCATGCGTGGCGTTATGTAACTTTAATTAGTCTGAACTCGGAATATGAATGATGCATTTGGGTTAGTGAAGTCAAGACCTACTTTAGTGGAAGTAATTAAGAGATTATATTAAATTGTTACATCGAAGAGTATAACTAAGCAGCTGTAGTTGCAGGTGATTAAACGACCATTTTAAAACCTTACTTATGGGTTTTTTTATTTAAAATGCGTTCTTAACTGACAGTTAACAGGTCGTTACAGAACTGACGATTAGTGTCAAACTCCATACATTTCGTTACGGACTGACAGGTTAGACGGTATTTGAACATAGCTTAAGTTTCGCCTAACCGTACATTTTAAAATAAAAATGCCCCTATGACGTTTGTTGTCGGTTGATGTTCTGTTCGTGTTTATATATTGCAAAGATAAACTAGATAAACCTATGACAAAACCCTGTGCAAAGTTTTGGGCAAAATTTCCCACCGAAAAAAATAGCTTAGATTTGAAAGAGATGATGAGAAAAGTCTCGCCAAGTTGATGCCGAATATTGTCGGTTATTTAGTTAGTTTGTCTGTGTCCCGTTTGGTCAAAAATTGGCCACTTTGGGCAATCGAGAGTTTTTTCGGAGAGAGGCACAGTACCGAATATTGTCGATTATATTCTTGTACTTATAAAGGAAATTGGACAGTTACTGGTACTTGAAGACAATAAAGTTTTGAAAGGGCCGTTTCACGGTTAATAACCCTTTCAAGTTTGTGCTATATTGTTAAATCCGTAAAACTCACACGATCGCATTCGGGACGGCCCTCAAGCCGGCTTTAATGGTTTTATTTCATGCTATGGCATGGTAATAGCTTAATTCGTGAATGGAATGGCGTCTTTTGCACGATCCATTGACACCTACACAGATCTCTCTAGATTGCGTAGAGATATGACCACAGCAAGTACTGAGTTACAATAACTCCTTTGTGTTTAGGTTCGTTAGATTTGTCATTAAAAGCACCAAGAGGTTACAATTGAATTTATAACCACAAAATTATGCCTATAATATTTGAAGAGTTCCCCGATTTCTCCACGATCCCGTCATCAGATCCTGAGTTAGTTGCAATGGGACCACCTCGGAGATAATACGCTTTCAAACAAAAAAATAATTTTCCAAAACCGTTCAGCCGTGTTCGAGTTGGTTAAAAATAGAATACCTAAGAAAACCTTTGATCCGTTGCGATACAGTGTAACAGAAAGAAGTGGAGGACTAAAGCCAGGAAATTCTATTCTGCATTGAGTTAGGGAGTATAGAAACATAGTGACGATTTGAAGAGCATTGTAATTATCATCCGTTTCGTTTGCTCTTGTCATGGTAGGAAAGGAAGGTTCCCGTGAACCTTTATATGGGACGTTTTTCGTCTTTATCCCTTTTAAGTATTTTAATGTTAATCGCATTGTCTTTTGTTGCAGGGAACAATGATGGACAAACAGCTGGTGTGGGTGCGCGACCCAGTGGACGGGTTCGTCCTGGCGCGCATCCACGAGCTGATGGGCGAGGAGGTGGACGTGCTGCCGTTGGACAACAAGCACCCGCGTCGCGTGTGCAGCTTCGAGGATGTCATGCCCGCCGGAGATCCGGCTAAAGACGTCGATGATAACTGTTAGTTTAGTGTCTATCTTCCGACTACTTAACAGAAGCATGGCGCCCATATGGCCCGATTTTTACCAGCTTCTTCTTCTTCTCTGTCGTATCGCTCTTGGCAGAGCGGTCGTGGTCACACTGAGGCGTCCACATCGGTGGTAGAGGCTGACATAGCTTTCCGCACGATCTCCCACCATCTCTCGCTATTGGCAGACTGTCTGGCACAGTCAGATTTACCAGCTTACCTTTCATAAAATTCTACCCCAGCTAAAGCCTGGTCCACACTTGTATCATTACACCGTATCGTATCTCCGTCGCGTAGCACCGACGCGTAGCATGATTGGTAGTGTGGACGCATTTCTTCACCCGACGGTGCTAGTGATACGATATGCAAAGTAAGCGTCGTATAATAGGTAATATTTATTTCTGCAATTAATCCTCAAGGGCTCTATTACATGTCTGATTCTTTTCTTATGGCGTTCACCAAATGACCTTCTGATGAAAAAAAAAACGCCGAAAGAAACTCACCAGTTTCTCTATGGCCTTTTTCAGCTAAAAGATTAAGTTGATCGCTAAGTCGCTTTGCGCCAAACCCTCTTAGGCTGGGCTCAATGACTTTACGCTATGGTCATAGTCGCCTTTTATGACAGACATCATATAGCTTATTTTCTATTTTATTACATTCTATACACGTAGTGTCCTTTATAAACCCTAGAAAATAAATATGATTTGGCCGACTGTCCCATTAATTTCCTTCCAATAAACAATAAATGAGTAAATAACATTTTAACCAATAAAAATTAATCTAATTTCAGGCGAGCTAATGTTTCTCAACGAGGCCACACTTCTAAACAACATGGTGGAACGCTACAAAAAGAACAAGATATACGTAAGTACTGTCACAAATCTCTGCCTCATTACTAATAGGACTTATGTCAAAATCATCCACTGAAAAATAAATGTACACACCTGTACCTAAAAGTCATTTTTATGAAATAAGCGTCTACTATAGGTATTGTGAGTCATAAGCCGCTTGGATATTGTCACCTTGGCCGTTACACTTGGGATTTATTGATCACTGCAGTTGCTTAAGCTGTTTGGTTGAATATTTAGTGTTTTAATATTGTAGGATGTTGCTCTTGAGACTTGTATTGTGTACTGTTTAAATATGTATGGATAATGTACCACAGAGTGCCTGCCACAGATTGGCAATCAAACTCAGGTGAACACCAGGATTAGGCGATCTACTAGATTTTCCTTTTAACATACACAAATGAAACAAGAAATTTAGTTTGTAAACACATATTACTACTTGTGACTATTACATTTTTCGTAGTTTTGGTAACACCGATTCGACCTTCAAACCTTCTAGAAAAGAGCGTACTCCCACCTGAAAGGCCGGCAACGCACTTGTAAATCTTTTGGTGTTGCAGGTGTCTATGGGCGACGGTGATTGCTTACCATCAGGCGACCCGTCTGCTCGTTTGCCCCCTATTTCATAAAAAAAACATCTCGCCTAATTCTGGCCTACTTGTAGTAGTAGGTCGAGTGGGACGTATACTTATCTGTTAGAGAGAGATTATATCTCATTCCGACAGTTTGGTATGTTCTTCTCGGCATTTCAGAGTTGCTATTAATCCGTGGTACCAGTAACTAAGTTCCATTCAAACTCAAACTCATTTATTTCTGCAAGTAGGCCTCAAGGGCTCTTTTACATGTCTGATTCTTTCGCGCGATCGCGCGTCTTTGGGAGTGCGATCCATACTAGAGCATTCTTACGCATCCTTAAATCTTTGCTTGTATTGCGTTCGCTCACGGCGCGCACACATACAAACGCGCGATGTACCTTGTGTAGGAAGGAAAACTTACTGCTATTATAGTGTGGCACTGTTCTAGAAGTACAGAGTTCCCAAACTAGCAGCTCTACGATTAGAAGGGATTTCCCGATGGAAGTCCCGAGTTCACAATTCACATCATAGGTAAAACGAGGTTTCGAAGTCCTCAATGTCGCGTGATGTCATCCAAACTCTGTTAATTACATATTCAATTGGTATGCTAACGTTTTGCTCGTACACATCCCACGTTGTATTGCACCGTTGAAATGATGTGCATAGTGGAAAAGACGTAAGAAACACGTGCATTGCTATCTTTATCGGTACGTTACGTGTAACTGTATGTTATAGAAAGACCTTTCAATCCTATGCTATCCTTTATCCTACTAATATTATAAATGCGAAAGTTTGTGAAGATGTTTGGATATTTGGATGTTTGGATGTTTGTTACCTAATAACGGGGTAACAACTAGATGGATCATGCTGAAATTTGGCATGCAAGTAGACCAAGTCCTGGATTGAAACATAGGGTACTTTATATCCCGGTAAAGAGTTCTTTTGGGACAATAACGGGAACAACGCGGGCGAAGCCGCGGGAAAATGCCAGTAGGATTATTCTACAAACTTAAGACGAAACTGAGTCTGATTCCGGCCCGAAATGTTTGACATTCTGGTTGTAAAATTTAGTCTAAAGTAATAAAGAATACAACGTCTTTTAAACTATTTTAAGCGGAACGGTCAAAGTGTTTTAAAATTCTAGTTTTATGGACTTTTCAAAACAATCAAACAGCAGGAAGAAACTAAGGAATAAAACGAAAATCAACCAAAATCAACGTTTGTTTATTGATAATTTCAAAACCTAAAAATATGCTAACCTAACCTATAGTTTGTAACAGTCCAAATATCTGACAATAACGAAAATTAGGTCTGGGGGCACGGCAGTGCCCCCGCCAAGTCGAGCGCGAAGCAAACACTGCCGTACCATCCTTTACTGGAACCATTTCGTCGCATTTTCAGGCCCCTATTTATTTTTCACTTAAATACTATGTATTTAAGTATTTGCATCTATTAAATATATCGTCGTCTAGTATCCATAACACAAGCCTTATTGAGTTACTATGGGGCTAGTTCGATTTGTGTAAGATTGTCCCCCAATATTTATTTATTTATTTATACTAATTCTCTAACTAAACCAGTCTTGAACAGGAACTTAAATCGTTAAGTATAGAATATTATTTATCATCATCGTTATCGTAATCGTCATCATCACTATCTCCATCTCCACCACCACAATCATTTTATTTTAAAGTTTGACCGGGTATACAGTAAACTACCCTAGTGAGAGCCGAGCTAGTGAAAGCAACGTTGGCAAATGGAAGTCGTGTTTGCACCTCACGAATGCCCAACGACTCACGCAGCTCTCAAATAAGTTGTACAGTCACCACACTGGAATGTTACGCCGATTTGCATTACACGGCTAAACTCAAACTCATTTATTTCTGCAGGTAGGCCTCAGGGGCTCTTTACATGTCTGATTCTTTTCTTTTGGCGCTTCGGTAAATGACCTTCTGGTGAGAAGCGCCGGTAGAAACTCACCAGTGTCTCTTTTTAAAAACATTACAACAATTGTGACATCTATATCTTGTATATAATAAATAAAAATAAAAATAAAAAGCCTTTATATTCCTTAAAACATAAAACATAAAAGCGAAATACATAACAATTCATGCACATTCTTATATAAAAAAGATCAAAAAATGTACTAATAATTACAATAAACTGATATTTAATTACAATAAATTCATTAAATACATTAAATAATCTCATTTTAAATTTAAATTATCTCAGTTCAAATAATAATTAATATTTACAATAGATAATTAACTATTAGTTTTAAGGACCCCTCGTAGGGTGAAGGCCTCCTCCAGATGTTTCCATTTATCCCTGTCTTGTGCCTCCTGCTTCCATTCCTTTCCGGCGGTTTTAACAATCTCGTCTGCCCACCTTTCTGTTGGTCTCCCTCTCTTACGTTTGCTTCGTGGGCCTTTCCAGAAGGTGGTAATTTTTGTCCATTTCGTGTTGTCCATTCCATGTTCCATCTTGTATATACATAAAACAAAGTCTGGTTAGTTACACCATTTAAACTCGAGAACGGGTTGACCGATTTTTATGATCTTTGATTTTTTGGGTTTGTCTCTGCTCCGAATAACTATTAAAATATCTAAAAATTCTGAGGCGGAACGTTGTTCGCCGGGGCAGCTACTGATTACATTTAATGACATTAATAAAATGCAACAAGCAAATAACTGGGCACAGTTTTTTACCGAGTGGTGTATCTCCTGATCAATTACATTACAAAAACTTAAAACTACATTTTTAGAGATATAAAGGGTCTCTAGATGTCAAAACAGGATAAAAAAATATAGCTAAAGTAGGAACAGTGGCAAGTGGCGTAACATTACATCGTGTCGTGACTGTACGTCAATTTTAAGAGTTTCTTTGTGTATATTTCGTGCCCATGTTTGCTTAGTTTTGTGAATTAGATATTCATAATATCTTCTGTCTTAAAAGCTGTGTAATTATTAATAATTATGGGAATGTGACAGGCAAACACACAGGGTTGTTTAAACTTCTTTATACAAATATTTACAAAAAAATATGTACATATTCCCGCCTTACATCGTCTATCACACACGTTATTGTATCCCAATTACTAAGCAACTTCAAAAAAGAAGGTTTTCAATTTTTCATAATCTTTTTTCTAACATACACTCGGCTGTCTGCAAGTCAGTACGCAAATATCAATCCCATACTAATTTATGTTTTAATTGCGTTTCCAGACATACGTCGCGAACATACTGCTGGCAGTGAACCCGTACCGCGACCTTCCGGACATGTACTCGTCTGCCACCATCAAACGATACCAGGGCAAGTCGTTGGGCGAGCTACCGCCCCACGTTTTCGCTATAGGTCAGTATATTTCATCGATTGGTTGCTCTAATGTAATATTTTAGCTACCGTGATTGGATTATACAAAAAGGTACAAGATTTTTTTATGTCCAATAGAATCGGGTCGGCGATATTTAACACTATTCAAAATTTCAAATCGATGGCACCAGTAGGTCTAAGATATCTGGTTGTGACAGACGGATTGACAGCCCGACAGAGTCACACCATAGGGGTTCCTTTTTACCATTTTGGTACGGAACCCTTTATGCACAAGCACTATCTTTTACGACATTTAATTTAATTTATATACATGTACGCACGTAATTTGAACAAAAACACATTGTCTTAGCAAACTTGTGGGGATATTGTATGAGCCATGAATAATGTATGATTAATGTATCATTATAATCGACGGATCAGCATCCATCCATAATGGTATTGGCACGCAGACTGTCAGTATTATGACACGACAGGCTATTACAATAGGTAATCCCCGAGTTATATCCGTTGAATTGTAATTAGAGGTAATTTGTCATGTAATTATTGTATATCACTTATGTGTGTGTTGTAATGATCAAAATTATACCAATGTACGCAACATCACACAAAATAGACGCATCTTCCGTAGAGTTGCGGAAAACTGGTCCGCGTAAACTTATAACCTATACTTATAATGGCTAATTTAAATATTATATTATGCACTAAAAATAGCTTTAAGACTTATTTACTAACTATGTGTGATCCATGTTGGTCGAAAATAAATGATTTTAAATTTTATATTAATGTAGATTTATAGACATGGGGTTCGGTTATTTTCAGTTGGGGGACATTTACTGAAAAATAATACACCTTGCAAAAATTTTTTTTTAACAGATTTCAAAGAAAGAGGTAGGTTCTCAGTTCGTCTGATTCTTTGTTGTTTTATTTTTTTATAAATAAATCAACTCTATATATACATTGCCAATTCTTGACGTAGGGACACGATAAAACATTTATTATAGGCAAAAAATTTACACGCAAAAATACCTTATCAGACATCAGACATAGTCAAACAATAGACTAAATTGTTTATTTTGTATCATTACAGCCGACAAAGCCTTTCGCGACATGAAGTCACTAAAGCAGTCGCAGTCCATCATAGTATCAGGCGAGTCCGGCGCCGGCAAGACGGAGTCCACCAAGTACATACTCAAGTACCTCTGCGACTTGTGGGCCAAGGGAGCCGGGCCTGTCGAACAGAAGATTCTAGACGGTGAGTTGTCTATTGTAATTATTGTGTAAATGGGCATTATAATACTAACCACGGGGTCATGAATGCCCCAAGGGAAAATAGCATAATATGAATACTGGCGGCGCTCAGTGATTTTTTTGCTGAAGGTACAACTGAAAGCTTGCTGACAGTCTAATGGACTTCACGTATTATCAGACTTTTCCATCGTGACGTCACGTTATAAGAGGTCGCAGTATGAAGAGTTTTTGGTACGTTTTTGTGAAAGTCTAAAAATGTGATTTTAACATTGTTGTATCTCGGTGAATTTTTATGATGTTGAAGTAGTTTTTTCACAAATATTTTTATTATTGAGATATATTACAGAAAAAAGTTGTCAAGTAGCCAATTATAGTATATTGTGATTTCATGTTACCAGTTTTTGTCCGCCAAAAAACAGAACGCATTTGTGACAATGCATTTCGGCGCAACTAATATGGTTTACAGAAAAATGACTAAAATACATTGTCAAACCGAATTAACCATCTAAGTTCGTCTCATTTATATTCTCTAACTTTTTTTATCTTTCTCTCCCAGCCAATCCCATTCTAGAAGCTTTCGGAAACGCAAAGACCACGCGCAACAACAACAGCTCCCGTTTCGGCAAGTTCATGGAGGTCCACTTCAGTGCCAAGTACCAGGTCGTCGGCGGTCACATCTCCCACTACCTTCTAGAAAAGTCCAGGATTTGCACGCAGAGCGCGGAGGAGAGGAACTATCACGTGTTCTATCTGCTGTGTGCCGGGGCGCCTCAGGAGTTGAGGACGGCCCTGAAGATTACCAAGCCTGATGACTATCATGTAAGTACTTCTTCATATCAACCCGGAGACGTCCACATTATGTTTCACAGAAGGTGGCTTCGCGGTAGTATTATCCGGCTACGTATGTAGGGCAAAACAGAAGCACACGTTACGCACTATACGACTAAACTTAACCTCGGAAGAAGTCCAGGATTGGCACCCAAAGTGTATAAGAAAGGAACAATCACGTGGTTTATCTGCTGTGTGCCGGGGCGCCCCAGGAGTTGAGGACGGCACTGAAGATTACCAAGCCTGATGTCAATCGACTAAACTTGGCCCCGGGAGAAGTCCAGGATAGGAAATCATGTGTTTTATTTTTTCTGTTCTCTTCTACTACGTCACTATTAGTTTCTCTGAAATGTAACAAAATGTTCCAGTACCTAAAGAACGGCTGCACGCAATACTTCACGACGCCGGAGTCCGACAAGAAGCTGTCGGCCTCGCAGAAGTCCAAGCAGCAGCAGGCGCGGGGCGGCCTCCGGGACCCCATCCTCGACGACGTCGACCACTTCCGTCAACTGCACCAGGTATTTTTATCATGAAATTCATTAAACATTGAAATAGCACGTTACACAACTAGGGCGGTAATACAAAGAAAGCCCGAGATCGCAGAAGTTTGCGGCCCGAGCTGCAAGCGAGGCACTTAAATATGCGATCGAGGACTTTCTTTATTACCTCCCGTGTTGTGTACATCATTTTATGTCTACACTTGGCTAGAAAGCGGGTTTTTCCGTACGCGCAGCGTGCGGAAAAAGCACTTTATGGCCAAGTGTGACATAAAATCTTTTATGCCACACCTGGCCATAAAGTGGCAGCCGCTTTCTAGCCAAGTGTAGACATAAAATGATGTACACAACACGGGAGAATAATCACCTCGCTTGCAGCTCGGGCCGCAAACACCTGCGATCTCGGGCTTTTTTTGTATTACCACCCTAGTTGTGTAATGTACTATTATGCCACACCTAGCCATAAAGTGGCATTTCCTGCACGCTACGCGTACAGAACAAGCTGCTTTCTGGCTAGACATACAATAATGTACACAACACGGGAAGTAATATGTTCGAGGCCCTCACTTGCAGCTCAGGCAGCAAACATCTGCGATCTCGGCTTTGCTTTGTTTTACCACCCTAATTGTGTAACGTCACCCTAGGCCGTAAGTACGCACAATGCGCACAGGCGACGAAATCTAGAAAAACTGATTGTGGTTGGGAATATCGAAGACAAAAGATCGCACGGTCGTTCTCTAACAAGATGGACCGATTAAGTGAAAGACTCGTCTTTCTCCAAAGTCTGTAAGAGACGCGCTGGACAGAAACCGGAGGAGGTAGATCATCCGCTCCAGATGCAACCCTGATGCTGACCACGATCCTCACACATGAAGGACCGACCCCAGAGAGTAAGGGACACTTCCTAGCCAAGGGAAGACGTAAACTTCTGGACACAGCACTGGTTTAGTAAAAGAGCTCGGGCCGTAAACGCTTGCGATCTGGGCCATTATACCGCCTTGTTATACCGTCCTAGATGTGTAATATACTCGTATAACCAACTATTTTCACAGGCACTAACTCGGGTCGGTCTCAGCGACGCCGAAAAGCAGTCAGTCTACTCCGTAGTAGCAGCAGTCCTCCACCTCGGGAACGTGCAGTTCGAAGAGGAAGGCGGCGCGAGGGGTGGATGCCACGTCACACCCACCTCCGAGACCTCTCTGGCCTCTGCGGCCTCGTTGCTGGGGGTGGATAGTGGCGAGCTGAGGATGGCGCTAGTGTCGAGACTGATGCAGAGCTCTAGAGGAGGGATGAAAGGGACTGCTATTATGTAAGTGTTTGCTACTGACAAAAGGAACATTCATAGTTAGAAGAGGCAGGCGGCGCCAGAAGTGGGTTTTACGTGAATTCCACACTATAAGGGGCTATTGGACCCTGTCTGCTACCACCGGAAGACCAGCGCTGGCTCTAGAGTTGGCATTATGCTGATATGGGACCTTTTTGTGACACCGAGATTTCTTTGTATTTTCTACCTTTTGTGTTGCCATAAATAAATATGTATTTTTTCTCGCTTACTCGTATGAATCCCACTTCTGATATTTTTGTCTTTATAGGGAGTTGATAGTGGCGAGCTGAGAATGGTATATTAATGCGAAAACTGAATGATGTTGATGTAGATATCAGTGGCGTAGCGTAAAATAATATCTTTGGGCAAGCCGGTGCAGATTTGGCGTACATTTTCCTTAAGAGCTGTAGAATAAAGTTCTCAAATGCCTGATATTAGGCAAGCCGGTAGGAATCGAGTTCTTTGGACGCCACGCTACTGGTAGATATCAAGACTATCGTTGACTTATAGTGATAAGAAAAAGGAGACTTCTGTTATTTGAGTACTTTAGCAATGTTAGATATATAAGTAATTGAGCTGTCACAGTTATATATCGATGGTCTAGTTTACGATTTTGAACTTAATTTTTTTCGGCAATGCAGTGGCAACTTTAAGATTTGTGTCCTAACCTGCTAATTACGATTTCTTTTTCGTAACTAGCGCGAGTATGAACTATACTCTGTACTTTTAGGTATTTATAAAAGGTTAACAAAAAGACCACGTAACTCGGCTCGTTCAGCCAATCAAAGTAACATTTTGTATCTGTGCCACAATAACACTGGCTGAACGACCCGTGTCACGTGGTTTTTTTGATGACCTTTTTTTAAATACCTAAAAGTACAGACCCATGTCACGTGATTTTTTTGTTTACCTTTTTTTACATACCTGAAAGTACAGAGTATAGGCCATCGATATAACGAGTCTTTATCTATATTGCTTGTGTGTGCTCACAACTTCAGGGTGCCGCTGAAGACATATGAAGCGAACAACGCCCGCGACGCGCTCGCGAAAGCTGTCTACAGCCGTCTGTTCGACTACATCGTGCATCGGATCAACGCCAGTATTCCCTTCCAGGCATCCGCTTATTACATCGGCGTTCTCGACATTGCCGGGTTTGGTGAGTAACATAATATGTATAGTCGCAAGATATTATCTCTTGGAGAACTATGGACGCCTGGTACTTTTGGAGCTCAATATTATGGCATTGGTAAATGACAAAATATAGTCCGTTGCCACTTTAATAGTTATTTATGTGACTGGTGCATAATGAGAGACTTAAACACACGAGTGTTTTAATGCCTAGATGCCACCACAGGTACAGGTTTCTTAAAACACCGTGGGCCCGTAGAACCCGACCAACTTTAACCTGTAGCCCGGCTAGAGTCGGGAGTAAAACTCGAGCCGTGGTTATAAAAAAATGTAATAAAATTAAATAATAAAACTATATACAATAAAATTAAGGTGAAACGGCATTCCGTCAGTACGCAGTAGGTATGTACAAAGGAAGGTCACTGGCCTTAACGGTGCTGGGAGACTGGATGGCGGTGAAGAGTCGGGACTTCAGGATAGGTAGGTATAGGTTTTCAGTTCCTAGTTCGAAGCCAGCTCCAGACCAGTTCAGAAGCGCTATTCTGCATCAGTCGATCGATACGATAAACGGAAGCGACTTCACACAACTTCAATCCAGTAAAAAGGGCTGGAACAATCCTCCCGTTAGCGTTTGTCTCAAACCAATCCAAGTCTCATTTATTCTTTGCCAAGACCAGTGAACATTTAATTAATAAGACTTGGATTGAGTTTGAAAGTTACAAAAAGAACATAGTAAAATATATAAAAACAAAAGTACCTGCGAAGCGGCAGCCCTTACGAGTATTTATATATCTACACAGTAATTAATATTTAAGCAGTTTAAAATATCATAATATGTCAGTCTGTTTAGCAAATAACAAGATATCACGGCAATGTGAAAAGCGACCGAAAATGTCTCCGTGAAAAAAAAAGACGATCGTAAATCCTGTACGTTCGTAAAAGTTTCTAACCGGCCAGTACTGCGCCAAGGAGGTTTGCCGCGTTACAGTACCCCGCGCGCCCAGGAGAATTTTCCAAGTTGGAAAACACAGGAAAATTCCAGGCAGAAAATAACAGAAAATATACAACTACACAATATTTACAATTTTAAATCTTTAATGTGCCATTTACCTATCGCACGTCCATTATTGTCAGCCAATTCATACACAAGAGGTGACAACTTTTTCAATACTGTACACTTAACATATTTGGGAGCCAATTTTGCGGTAAAATATTTACCAGCGTCACTTAATTGGTAGTTACGGCGCCATACAACATCACCTTCATTAAATTCGGCCTGTTTACGCCTCAAGTTGTAGTATTTACAATTTTTTACATGAGCTTCCCAAATTGCTGTCTGCACTTTATCTAAGATAGGCGACAAGTGACCTAAATTCTCAGCATAAATGTCACGAGGTGCAAAAATGAGATCGTCATAATCGACGTCATTAGAGTCTGCGGCACCATAGAAAGACCCGCATGGCACTAACTCTCTGCCGAAAACCAGGAAGGCAGGGCTGAATCCTGTTACTTCATTAACACTGGTATTCATAGCAAATTGGATCTTAGGAATATTGACATCCCAGTTTCTATGATCCTCCTCCACAAAAGAACTAATTGCTGTCATGATAGTACGGTTGTAGCGTTCAACAGAATTTACCTGAGGGCAATATTTAGGAGTAAAATGCACCTGAGGAATCTGATATTTAGTAAAAAGTTCCTGTAATTCATTACTGATAAACTGAGTACCATTATCCATTATGATAGTACGAGGAAAACCGTGTACCAAGAATATAAAGTCTTCTAGAATCTTACATATTATATTAGAAGTCGCCTTTTTTATAGGAAATATCATGCAATATTTCGAAAAGCAGCAGTTGACAACTAATATGTAACGGTTCTGCTTACGAGTCATAGGTAAAGTGCCAACAAGATCGATTGAAAGGCATTGAAATGGCGTGCAACATTCTTTAGGTTTACCCATTATTCCCAGTGTCTGATGATTCTGGTATTTGTAGGCCAAACAAGTCTCGCAATCGGCAATATATTTACAAACGTCTCTATACATCCCCGGCCAGAAATAACGTAAAGCGATTCGCTTATGAGTTTTGAAAATGCCGAAATGGCCGGCTGTAGGCTGAGAATGATTTTCATGTATAATATCATCTCTCATTTCCTTCGGAATTACTAGTTTCCAGTCATACTCGGAAGTGAGCAAAGAACTAGTCCTTTTAAGTCTGTACAGATTATTATTTACAATTTTGTAGTCAGGAAAAGAATCAGGATTGTCCCGACAACCGTTTAATATATTGTTAAACCATTCATCGTTAGAATCTACATAAATCAGGTCAACTGGCACCGAACGTGATAAAATGTCAGGAACGACGTGATCTTTACCTTTTTTATGCCTTATTTCAAAATTAAACGCAGACAAACGAACGCTCCAACGAGCCAATCGTCCTGAAGGGTTGTCTAAGTTTAAGAACCATTTTAAGGCTGCGTGGTCAGTATAGACTATGAATTTTTGACCATTATCTAAATAAAAATAACATTGCCAATGTTCTAAGGAAGTAATAACGCTTAGTAATTCACGTTCGGTGATTGAATAATTTTGCTGTTGCTTAGATAAAGAACGGCTAAAGTAAGCAATAGGCTTTTCGATGCCGTCTTCCTCTTGCGTCAACATAGCTCCAATTCCAAAATTGGATGCATCACAATGCACAGAGAAAGTCTTAGTAAAATCAGGACAAGTTAGTACATGAGTAGATACAAGAGCTTTTTTTATTTTATTAAATGCAGCATTAGCATCCTCATTCCACTTGAAAGGAGGAGCTTTCTTTCCAGTAGAAGTAAGCAAATTCAGTGGTGCAGCCAATGTGCTAAAGTTTGGCACAAACCGCCTGTACCAACTGGCTGTACCTAGGAACTTGTTCAATTCACGTCTAGTAGTAGGAACAGGTATGTCGAGTATCGCTTGCACTTTTTCAGGGTCTGTGTGCAATCCTTTGTGGTCTACAATATAACCAAGATATTTCAGTTCGCGACGAAAGAATGCAGACTTCTCAAAGTTAACGGTAAGCCGCGCGTATGTAAGTTTTTCTAATACCTGCGATAACAGAGAAATGTGCTCTTCAAAGGTATTAGATATCACAATAATATCATCTAAATACCAGAAAACGCGGTTTTCAAACTCAGGCGTAAACAAAAGGTCCATTAAACGCTGCTGGGACGCCGGTGCATTCGTCAATCCAAACGGAACAACTTTGAATCTATACATGCCCCGCCCAGGGACGTAAAAAGCTGTTTTATCTCTATCCCCTTCGTATAATGGTAATTCCCAAAATGCCTTAGCGATGTCAATACTAGATAAGAACTTAGCATCGCGCAAATTATCAAGAATCTCATTTATATAAGGCAGTTTATACGCGTCTTTCTTAGTGACAGAATTAAGTTTCCTACTGTCTAAACAAAACCTCCAAGTACCATCTTTTTTAGGAGTCACAAGAACAGGACTCAACCACGGGCTCTCACACGGCTCTATGATATCTAAAGCAAGCATTTTATCTACCTCTTCCACTAGCACTTTTTGTTTCTCGGGAGAAAGTCTATAACATCTTTGTCTAATAGGTGCATGATCTCCGGTATCAATGCGATGTTCAATCAAGTGTGTACGGCCAAGCGGACTAGATTCCGTGGAAGCCTCGCGAAACTGCGATATAATAATATTTGCCCGAGTCTGTTGTTCCCCGGACAAGTCTTCAAATGGAAGAACTTGCTTAGAACCGTTATATACAGTTAGAGAAGTACAATTAGAGGGCTTTTTCAGTTCGACGTTAGTTAGGCAATGAGGCAAAAGATTAAAGCCTTTCCAAAAGTCTATACCCAATATTAAGTGTGAAGAAATGTCGGGTATTACGTGCGCAGCAATACGTAAATATTTACCGTTGAACTTCACAGGTAACTCCATGTAACCGACGGAGTAAACGGGCTGTCCGTTAGCAGCTCGCACAGAGATCTTGTAAGAGGAGTTCAGTACAAATCCCTGATCTAGTAGAGCCTTATGAGAGTTATTACCAAGAATGGTAATTGAGCTGCCACTGTCGAGTAAGCCGCATAAAGTCAAATTATTTACATTAATATTTACAAAAGGACGCTCATTATCATTCTGATCGTCAAAGAGGATCAAAGACGTTTTTGATGATAGCATAAAAAGACGAACTACTGAGAGCCATTCCTCCCATTCATCACGCGAATATTTAGAGTCATTGCGTGTAATAAGTCTTTGACCCTCACTTATCCGTTTTTTGGCAAAGACTCATTTTTACCGACAGATTTACGGCACTGAGGACAATCCGTGCTACGGTAACCAGCCATACCGCATTTAAAACACACAAGGGTGCGTGGTTCCTTGCACATACGCAAAGAGTGACCGTTCACTCGACAACGAACACAAAATTGCTTAATAGAACTAACTATATTTACAGACTTACTATTTACAGGCCTATATACAAAATCATCAGTCAAAGATGATGGGCTATTCGTAGGAGGTTCCTTAAAGTTCCTCGAGCGGTCAAGGCAAGCTTCATACTTTTTACACACAGCCTTTAAGTTATCAATAGACTGAATGTCAGCCTGAGCTAACATGATGTCGTACTCAGGACGAATATTCCTTAGCAAAATTTCAAGTTTATTAGCCTCAGACATACTGTAGCTCAGCTTGGCAAATAATCCAGACATTATGGCAATGTACGCTACGACCGACTCTTCCCTGCCTTGAGTGCGGTCCTGTATTTCACGCAATAGCTTGTAATCGTAATCTACAATACCAAAATCATCAAACAGTTTTACTTTCAAACTTTCCCAAGAAGTGAAATTGTCCTTGTAGGCACGAAACCAGTGTAGCGCTGCGTCCGTGAACATTTCATAAGAATGAGTTAATAATGTGCTAGTAGGCAAATTCCTAGACAGCGCAAACTCTTCCACCTTTTGCACAAAACTACGCGGGCAGCCTTTACCCGCGTATGAAAATTTGCGGAACTCGCTAGTCACGCCGCGGTCACAGTGTACAATAATTTTACTATCTGCACATTTGTCACTGTTCGCAGTAACAAATGACGACGTGGAGTCACTATTAGCGCTGCTGTTCTTTAAATCAAAACGCATTTTCAAGGCACTATATTTGGATACAAGACTCTTATACGTATCACGGTGCTCCTCTACCTCCGAGACGTCTATACGTTGAAGGCGTAAGTATATATGTACAAGAAATGACCTTATTTTATTTACAAGTTTCAAATCAGAGGAACTTTCATAGAGGGTGATTTTATCCTCGATAAAAGAAATAGACTTTTCAGTGCCTTTCAAGTCTTCAGCAACTGCAAAAGTAGTAGGTAAATCCTCAGCCACATATTTACCCAACAAGTCAGACAACTGCTGTCGCAACTCTATAACTGTGTCGCGCGGTTTTTCATGCCTAATACTTACTTCGTACGTAAGTTCATTTTTATTTAGCATATTTACATTTACCTGCGAGAACTCCATGCTTATTACGAAAAATTACGTACTTTAAACAAGCAGGAAAAGACAATATATACACAAACTATTTTGAAAACACACACAAACACGCAACTGTTATGTTATTAATACTTATATGGGTACTACACCGAATGCAAGTTGCGTATCTAATCAGTCCTAAATAAGTCCAATCATAGAATCAACCATTTAAAACTATGCACAAAAGAACTCTAACACAAAATATAATAACAAAAATTACATCCAAGCTATGTACAACCACTTATGTTATTTACAAGTATGTACATAACTCAATCCAAGTCTTTAAGACCCACGTACTGACTGAATGAACCCTTGGGCGCCAATGTAGCCCGGCTAGAGTCGGGAGTAAAACTCGAGCCGTGGTTATAAAAAAATGTAATAAAATTAAATAATAAAACTATATACAATAAAATTAAGGTGAAACGGCATTCCGTCAGTACGCAGTAGGTATGTACAAAGGAAGGTCACTGGCCTTAACGGTGCTGGGAGACTGGATGGCGGTGAAGAGTCGGGACTTCAGGATAGGTAGGTATAGGTTTTCAGTTCCTAGTTCGAAGCCAGCTCCAGACCAGTTCAGAAGCGCTATTCTGCATCAGTCGATCGATACGATAAACGGAAGCGACTTCACACAACTTCAATCCAGTAAAAAGGGCTGGAACAATCCTCCCGTTAGCGTTTGTCTCAAACCAATCCAAGTCTCATTTATTCTTTGCCAAGACCAGTGAACATTTAATTAATAAGACTTGGATTGAGTTTGAAAGTTACAAAAAGAACATAGTAAAATATATAAAAACAAAAGTACCTGCGAAGCGGCAGCCCTTACGAGTATTTATATATCTACACAGTAATTAATATTTAAGCAGTTTAAAATATCATAATATGTCAGTCTGTTTAGCAAATAACAAGATATCACGGCAATGTGAAAAGCGACCGAAAATGTCTCCGTGAAAAAAAAAGACGATCGTAAATCCTGTACGTTCGTAAAAGTTTCTAACCGGCCAGTACTGCGCCAAGGAGGTTTGCCGCGTTACAAACCATAGATTCGAGAAGTAAAAAAAGTTATGTGACGAATAGTCGATTAACGCTTACTTTCCGAGATATTCATAATTTTTAAAATAAAAACTCCCAAGTGTGTAACAAGCCCTAATAAATGTGACTAAAGTTTTACTGATTTTTTTAAATCATTTAACTAAACTGCAATTAACCTTCGCAGTATTAGATGGTAAGCGATTACAAAGCCAAAATATTGACCGTTCGTTTCCATTTTAGCTTTTTTTTTTCCTTTTTAATAACTTTTTCTCCAGTAAGGACATGTTTATAACGAGGGACCGAATTTATTGATTTGTTTTGTTCTATAAGACTATTAATGTAAAATGACAATATTCGACCTATGTTGATATAACGTTATTTACTTGTAATACCATCAGGAATACGTGGTTAAAGTTGGTCGGGTTGTACGGGCCCACGGTGTATAAGACATTATATTAAGTTTAGCTGGAAGAGATCCCTTACAGGGATAAGTTCGCCTTTGTACATAACCATTGTTTTTGTATGATTTTATGTGTAATAAAGTGTTTACATACATACATATATTATAGCTTATCGTTTCTGAACATATTGTAGGGAAGTAACGACATGGATGTAGATAAACGTGTTTACTACAGTGTGTTCGGATGCGCAAAAAACCACAAACGACAGCCCTGCACCTCGATCTTGATAGCTACCGCGCGCTCCTAAAGGGCCGGTGTGTGCCTACTATTCTTTCCTTATACTTTTCTTCCGTGTTGCTCTAAGGCACCGGTCGGCAACCTTTTAGCAGCCAAGGACCACATAATAGCTAACGAAATTGACGCGGGCCGCACTTTGTGAATAATTTGTGACTTAATACGATTCTGAATATAACGACCTTTATATAAGAATTTGCCAGGGAGGCTCGCGGGCCGCAAGTGAGCGGTTCGGAGGCCGCAGGTTGCCGACCGCTGCTCTAAGGGCAACAAACCCATATTTACCCACAAGCACAGTCTCTTCCCCAGTCAAAGGGATACTGAAGGATTAAACACTTGTTCCAGAGTACTTCCAGATGAACAGCTTCGAGCAGTTCTGCATCAACTACTGCAACGAGAAGCTGCAGCAGTTCTTCAACGAGCGCATCCTCAAGAACGAACAGGAGCTGTACAAGCGCGAGGGGCTCGTCGTGCCCGAGGTGCGGTTCGTCGATAACCAGGACTGCATAGGTTTGACATATTTCCTTTTTTTCCTTGGCATGTTTATATGATAGGTCGCGGTGCCCCCAAGGTGGCCCGGCCAGCGACCTGGTTCGACCCCAGGGAACGCCACGGCCCCCACCTGGTACGCCCAATAAGGATTGTAAGTTTGTCAGGGTACAAAAAAAAGGTCGCGGTGGTCGCGAATTTCTGGTCACCAAGAATAATTATAGGACACTTTTATTCAAGTACACAAAACAGAGGGTTATAGATTAACGCGGTTTATGTGTTATTCCCATTCGTTGACATAATTTTAAGTATCTTGTTAGAGTGCGAGTACGATAGCTTTGCAGAGCGGAACATGGAAACACCTCCGATTAAAAGTAAAATTTCTATGAAAATGTGACTTAAATGGAGGTGTTGCCATGTTCCTCTGCAAAGTTATCGTAGTCGCACTCTAAGTATAAAACTCTGATAGTATCTGACTGTTTTTATTTGCAGATTTAATCGAAAGCAAGAACCACGGCGTGTTCCACCTTTTGGACGAGGAATCCAAGCTGCCCAAGCCAGAGTTTGGTCACTTCACCCACTCCGTACACAAGCAACTGGGCACCAACAACTCTAGGTAAACCCATTTTTTTTAATTCATTCATTCATCTGAGGCGTTACAGCCTTAGGTGGACATTGGCTTGGTCTATCTTCCTCTACTCCAGTCTATTCTAGGCTCACTCCAGCCTCTAACACTCATCTCTTTAAGGACTTTCTCAACGCCATCCAACCATCGAAGTTTCGGCCTGCCGCGGTTACGACGGCCGTCCGGTGTGCCATCAAATTTTAATGGGGCTCTAGTTACATTAGTTTTTAGGGTTCCGTAGCCAAAATGGCTAAAAAGGAACCCTTATAGTTTCGTCATGTCCGTCCGTCCGTCCGTCCGTCCGTCCGTCCGTCCGTCCGTATGTCACAGGCATTTTACTCAAAAACTACAAGACCTATACTGATGAAATTTGGAATATAGATGTCTTGTAGATGCCGCAACTAAGTTTGGTAGTTAAATAATAAAAATAAAAAAATCTAGGGGGGGCACTCCATACATGTAACAGAAGCTAAAAATTTTTTTTTTTACAAAATGTCAACGTGTGGTACATAGTTCGACAGCTCTTTTGAAAACATTTTAAGGTTCTTAAGTAATGTTTTTGATTAAGTGAACACCTTTGGAAATAATCGCTCCGAAAGTTGTGAAAATTGTGTCCCCCCCCCTCTATCTTCTAAACCGTGTATCCGAAAAATATAAAAAAAATTACAAAGATAACGCTCAATTAATACTTTCAACGAAAATTATTTTCAACATGATCGGATGAACCGTTTTTGAGTTATTGCCGATAAACTGCGCTTCTCAACAAAAGGACGTAATTGCTATGAAGATACGCTCTTTTGTTGTTGTACTTTTTTTACATCGTATTTTTTACCTTATAGTTACGGCTATGGAACCCTACACTGAGCATGGTCCGACATGCTCTTGGCCAGTTATTTTTAATAGGGGCATTAATATTACCCCTCGCAATCACTATTGTCTATCCCTTGTTGATTATCCACACTAAAGACGGGTGAACATCAAACGGCATTCTGGTATCAACGGCATTCATGGAAGACTGGAGCGAGCGTATTAAAAGTTAAAATAGTTAATAATGTTGTTACAATACATATGATAATGAATGATAATATAAAAAGTTAAAAGATATCAATTTACACTTTGAATCGGGGAGGAGCTCTGTTTACCCTAAAATACAGAATTTACATATTTAGGAAACAGCGTTCTAGTTTTTAAGGTCACATCGATGATTTTGGAAATAAGCATTCATAATAATTATTTAAAAAAAAATCGTTAGTAAAGGTATTTTTCTACTCCTGTACTGTTATCTGTCTTTTACTTGGTCACGAACGCTAATATAAGAACATACATAATATGAGTTCATAGAAGTCTATACTCTATTCCCCATAACAGCACTAGTGTCGTTATAGTCACTTTACGTTATTGCTAGCAGCCACAGGGCATTTCTCCAGAAATATGTCTGCGGTCACCTCATTCATCTGGTTCTTTTTCATACTAAATGTATGGAGACAGATGAATGAGTCGTATATTTCTGAAGAAATGCCCCACAGACTTCTAAATCTAGGTTAAACTTAGGTCAAGGATTAAGCGCTCAATTTTAACTTTGCGGTAAAAATGCACAACTACAAACTTAACAAACAATTAAATTCCTACGGTTTTTAAGAAAAACGAAACTTTCCGAACTAAATTCATTGATGCCAACATAAAAAAAAGTATTTTTAATATAGTCACGTCACGTCAGTCAGTAATTAAAAAAAAAGTTTACCATAGACACATACTGTCAGTCATACATCATATTTGCCTTATTTGCAGGTTATGCTTTTAATTTTGTATTTTATAATAAAAAACTATAAAAAACACGTGTTTTTATAGACTGCAGCTACCTCGCTCTTCGCGACTGAAAGCGCATCGCACCTTGCGGGACGACGAAGGTTTCTTGTTGAGGCATTTTGCCGGCGCCGTGTGCTACAACACTGTGAGTTAACATTACTATTTATTCAATAAATACCTTTATTTGATAAAAAAATAACTCATGTAGAAAATTACAGCCGTGGCCAACGGTGTGACCAAATGCGACTATTTATTTAGCTGCCCTCGAAATTTTAAAGTGGCGTGGAGCGGCGCTGAAAATAAGGTGGAATGACATACTTTCTCTGTCTGGTTCCACCGGAAAACGAGCTGGCTCTAGAGTTGGCATTATGCTGAGGTCGGACCTTTTAGTGGCATCGAGATTTCTTTGAGTCTTTTTCATTTCTACTTACTTACTATCTTTTTGTGCTGTTATAAATAAATGTATTTTATTTCAAGATCCTGCCTATCGCTGAGTTAACGTAGTAAATGTGTGCTTTTATCATCACTTTTCAATAAGCCAAATTGAGAGACTTCATGATACGATATGGAGCTTCCTGTCATGAAAAGTCTCAATCCCAACAATCAAAATGTGTTAATTCTTACCTTAGACAATAACTCTTTCAGAACCAATTCATAGAGAAGAACAACGACGCCCTCCACGCTTCCCTCGAGTTCCTCGTGCAAGAGTCCGGCAGCGCGCTAGTGCAGCAGCTGTTCCAGAACACAGACAACAACAACGCCAAGGGCAAGCTTAACTTCATCTCCGTGGGCGCCAAGTTCCAGACACAGCTGTCTCAACTGATGGACAAGTTGAAGGAGAATGTGAGTACCACATATAATAATATGTGCTATACTGTTACAGCGTGGCCCATTTCGATCGGTCAGTATGGGAAAGTCTGAAACTATAGGAAATGGGCCACCCTGTATACTAGAGAGTTACTCGTTTAAGAGTGAAGGCGTGCTAGTGCAGCAGCAGTTGCAGAACACAGACGACAACGACTCTAAGGATTGAACTTCCTCTTTTATTTTTGCATTGTTATTGCTATTTGGGGGTATGTGGGAAGCGGCAGTGTGTTTAATTAAACAGTTCATTAAATCGAAAAGTTTCATATCCGTCGAATATATCATGAAAGTCATACATGTCTTATGCTATGCGTGACTTTCATGGGATATTCATTGGATTAAGTTCTCTCATTGTTTTATCAATTTACTTCAAATAATAAAAAACTGAGCCAAAAAATGTTGCAAAAATTTTTCACTTCCAGCTGTAGAGTGTTTCTAAACCCATTTTTTTTTGTTTCCAGGGCACAAACTTCGTGCGCTGCATAAAGCCGAACTCCCGCATGGTGGGGCTGGCCATCGAGGGCTCCCTGGTCCTGACGCAGCTGGAGTGCAGCGGCACCATCTCGGTGCTAGCGCTGATGGAGCACGGCTTCCCGTCGCGGGCGCCCTTCCAGGACCTGCACCACATGTACAGCCAGTTCCTGCCACCGAGGCTGCAAGGGCTCTCCTCCAAGCTGTTCGCCGAGGTCAGTCCCCAATTATCCTCCGAGCGTCATCAGCTTGCGGCACTCCACTGCTGGACGTAGGCTCTCGAGATGCGCCACTTTGCTCGATCACCAGCTCATACTCATCCAGTTGCTGCTAGCCGCCCTGCGCTGATCGTCGCTTCATGTAGCCCCTGCAGAACTCTCTTGCTTTAGCGATTGTCAGTTCAGCGGGAGATGTGGCCAGCCCACTGCCACTTCAGATATATGATGGATATTGTAGCTTGCGTCGTTCTATCTTGATGTCCTATAGTAATGGAGTCGGATACCACGCAAGCGACAATACCCATAAGTATCTTTGAACTCAGGGGAGCGCCGCGACGCGAGGCCGAAGGCCGACCTTCCGCGTAGCACCGAAGCTGCGGAGCGTCACAGTGCCGCTGCCACTTACGCGAGCCCAAGGGCCGCAAGCCCGAGGGCCGAGCCCACCTAGATTCCTGCTACTCCCTAATTATCATTTAGCTCACCTGTATATAATAGAAGAAAAAAAATGTCTCAAATTTTTTCCGTTACTTTCCCATACACAGTTGTATGGCGGTAATGGAACGGAAGATATTTGTTTGAAAAATTTGGGACACTTTTCTTCTATCAGAGACGATATTACGCGTGATTCTGAGTAGAAATTATGTAAAATTTCTCAAATCTAAAAAAAAGTTAGTGTACAATAGAAGACACTGCGAACTGACCACTTGTCACCCTTATTACAATGTATTAAGGTCTACTGATGGTCACTTAAATGTGTCTTCGTTTGTACAACTTTAAAAAAAATTACCCATTTATTATTTAGTATTTATTTTTGGTGTATATCTCCAGGCCATAGTGCACAGCATGGGCCTCTCGGGCCAGGACTACAAGTTCGGTCTGACGCGCGTGTTCTTCCGTCCGGGCAAGTACTCGGAGTTTGACACGATGATGCGCTCGGAGCCCGAGAACTTGCGCGCCGTCATCCACAAGGTGCTGGCCTGGCTCGTCAAGTCAAGATGGCGGCGGTCCATATTCGCCGTGCTCTCCATCATCAAACGTGAGTTACTTCACTAAATTGTTACCACACCTGTCCATAAAGTGTATATCTCCAGGCCATAGTGCAGCATGGGCCTCTCGGGCCAGGACTACAAGTTCGGGCTGACGCACCGCCATTCACAAGGTGCTGGCCTGACTCGTCAAGTCGCGATGGCGGCGGTCCATATTCGCCGCATATTCCTTCATCAAACGTGAGCTACATTTCACTATGTTTTTGGAACGACAACTACAGTTGAAGTGTACACAGAAAGAACATGTCTAGTCACCTATGTAACTTTTTGAGGTATATCGGTTTGAAAGCTAGTCATCGGGAACAATTACTATGGTAACCATCTCTTTAAAAGCGATTTTTTTTTTATATTTACCTGTACTCAAGCAAGTGGTAAGTTATAGTTCAATCTCATTTTGAAAAAAAGGTGACTAGATTTAGTTTAGAATGACGATGATGAACTAGGGTAGTATGGGGACTGGGAGAACAGCCCACAAAACAATTTTGTAGATGATTGATAGACTGATGATACTGGGGACTATGAGATCACAGATGCGTACTGAGTATCAGGAAGATCTTTCAGTATATTTTATGAGTAATTGATTGAATCAGGCGTTGCTTTGCGGAAATCCATGTTAATTAAAACAAAAATATTGCGTTGCTAATCCGCGATATGATAAAGTGTTATTTATGAGTGCTTTGAAAAATGATGCCTCGCTGAGTTTCTCATACCGGTTCTTTCGGGGAAGAGGTTTATTTTTCCGAACAGATCCTACCTCGTCTAAATTGGACAATAAAAAACTTAAACTTTGAACCATGTCATGCTACAAACCACCTTATTCCTATTACAGTAAAGAACAAGATCCTCTACCGCCGAGAATGCCTAGTGAAGATCCAAACCGCCATCCGTGGCTACCTAGTCCGCCGTCGCCACCAGCCCCGATTGCGAGGAATCGCCAAGATACGAGCCCTGGAACATAGTCTAAAGGATATGGAGGCTGTCACTCATCAGCTGAAGAAAGAGAAAGACCAAGCCCTGAAGAACATCGACCGTTTGAGGGAGACTATCAGAGGCGCCTGTGGAACTATTAAGGTAAGGTCAATGATGAGTAGTAGTGATTGTAGCCAAGATAGGAACACTGGAACACAGCCTGAAGGATATGGAGGCTCTCACTCATCAGCTCAAGAAGAAAAAAGACCACGCCCTGAAGAACATCGATCGTTTGAGGGAGACTATTAGAGGCGCCTGTGGAACTATTAAGGTAAGTTGAAGATGAGTCCAGTAGTAGGTGTAGCCAAGATACGAGCACTCGAAAACAGCCTGAAGGATATGAAGGATGTCACTCATTAGCTGAAGGAGAAGAACCAAAGGACGTTAAGGAACTATCAAGGTTAATTGAATAAGGAAGAGTCTATTAGTTTTTATTCATTAGCTTAAAGTGACATGGTGTCCATAACGCCCGAAACTTGTCTCAAATAGACAAGTTTCGGGCGTCATGGACACCTCCCTCCCACCCTCTTATTCTTCTGGATTTGTGCAAAAGTGATTCGACTATTCCTTGACTTTTACCTCACTGATATTAGTCATGCCATGTCACTGATACCTAAACAAATTAAATGTTTAAGTTCCGTCGAGGGGATACGGAGTTACGAAGCAAAAACGTATGGAAGAAAAAGGAAAATATACTGAGGGACAAAAGGGAACGAATATAGAGACCAATAATTTGTGACCGTTTCTTATCCTTCTTATTTGCTAAAAGTTTAAATGTATTTCTGCAGACGAACGAGAAGATTAGCCGCGCGGAGATAGACCAGCTGTACACAAAGCTGACGAAAGACGTGGAAGCACAAATGGCAACACTACAGAAAGCTATGGCCGACCAAAAGAACAGGTATGCTTATTTGTATGTTGTAAACGTTTACATTTTTGTTTATTGCCTGTTTGCTTGTCATATTTGTGTTCTAAAATAAAATTGATTGCTAGTATGGTCATACAATTTGGCCATCTTACATAATATCCGTCATCCCCATACTTTATCTGTTATGATAAATTCAGGGGTTGGTTGACAATAAAAAGGCAACTATTTGTCATCCTATCTGTTTCGAAACCAATCACTAAATAGAATAGTACATTACATAACTAGGGTGGTAATACAAAGAAAGGCCGAGATCGCAGAAGTTTTGCGGCCCGAGCTGAAAGCGAGGGACGTAAATATGCGATCGAGGGCTTTCTTTATTACCTCCCGTGTTGTGTACATCATTTTATGTCTACACTTGGCCAAAGAGTCACTTTATGGCCAGGTGTGGCATAAAAGGCCTTTTCTAGATCACGTCTTTGGATATATTTATAAACGGATAGAAGATGTCCAATAATGTAAAAAGGTAAACACGACTTGTAATTGTCTTGAAAAAATATACCTCGCCGAGTTTCTTAGCCGGTTCTTCTCGGGGCAGAGGATTTTACACTGGAACCTGGTAAATCTTGACATTCATAGTAGGCTTGTGTCGGTCAGGACCGAAGAACTAAAAGGAATGAAATCCCACCTTGGACCGATAAGAACTAGTTCCTCTTAAACGCTCTTAATCGGTCTTCGGTCCTTTAGTTCAGTAGTCAATACGTCGGTACAAATCGGTTGGGATCGAATGAGTCAAAATCAAATATTAAATAGCGAGCTCCTTTCTTTCCTTCAGATCTCGAGATTTGCTCCTGAACTAAAGGAACTAAAAGACCGAACTAGTTCCTTTCACCGATTGACCGAGATCGGAGCGCTCTTTTCAAAGAACGAGCGGGCACAACTCTAATTCATAGGTGCATTTTAATATGCCTAAATGTACCAATAAATTATGTCCATTATGTCTATATTTTGGTCATGGTCGGAGGATTACAATTGACAGTATATGTGTGGGCAGGGAGGAGCAAGAGCGGCTGCGGAAGATCGAAGCGGAGATGCGCGCCGCGGAGGAGGCCAAGCGGCAGGAGTCGGAGCGGCAACGCCAGGAGGAGGAACACCGGCGGCTGTGAGTGGAACACGCTGCGCATGTATCTAATACATATGTCGCCGCCAACTGGTTTATGTAGCCGCCATTTGGTTAACTGCCTAGCATTTTCACTAGACCAGTGATGGGCAAACTTTCTTCATGGGGGCAAGAAACTTTAAGAAATTTTAGAACAGGGCCAGAATTATAGCAAAATAGTACATTACACAACCAGGGTGGTAAAACAAAGAAAGGCCGAGATCGCAGTTGTTTGCGGCCCGAGCTGCAAGCGAGGGACGTAAATATGCGATCGAGGGCTTTCTTTATTACCTCCCGTGTTGTGTACATCATTTTATGTCTACACTTGGCAAGAAAGCGGCTTTTTCCGTACGCGCAGCGTGCGGAAAAAGCCACTTTATGGCCAGGTGTGGCATAAAAGTCACTTTATTGCCAGGTGTGGCATAAAATATTGTTTTTTTAAGCTCTATTGCTCGCCATATACTATTTATTACTAAGGACCGTCGGCGGCGGGCCGGATTTAACTATCCCGGGGGCCAGAGATGGCCCGCGGGCCGTACTTTGCCCACCACTGCACTAGACGGCGCCATTTAGTTAAGTCCAGATGTTCATCCAGGCACTTAACTCGGGATGAACATCGGGCCATCTAGGCCTTCTATCAAACGGCTAGGCAAACTACTTTCGTTCGGCAATATTAAATAACCCGCCTAGCCGAGTCCGTCAAATTTTCACATCCTGTCCGTCATTCTTTCACAAAGTTGCATCTTTTGAACCTTAATTAAGATATTAATATTGTCTTCGGTTTCCGCGATTATTACTCATTGTAATAAAACAACTTGAAATACTATACGCGATTTAATCCATTTAAGTTGTCTTAATTAATCACTTGAATTTTTTGTTTAATTGTAGTGATTGATTCCGTGTGTATACAGTAAAGCGGAGATGGAAGCCCGACGCAAGGCCGAGGAGGCCGAGCGGCTGCGGCAGGAGGAGCAGGACCGGCTGCAGGCGCTGCAGATGCAGCAGCAGCTCGAACAGGCCGCCCAAGCCGACCGGGACAACCGGGAGAGGTATGTTCACCCGAGAGAGATATGTTCAACCGGGAGAGGTATGGTCAATTGGGACAGGTATGTTCATACGGGAGAGGTATGTTCAACCGGAAGAGATATGTTCAACCGGGAGTGATATGTTTCAACAGGGAGAGGGATGTTCATCCGGGAGGAGTATGTTCATTCGGGAGAGGTTTGTTCAACCGGGAGAGGCATGTTCACCCTGGAGAGATATGTTCAACCGGGGAGCTATATTCACCCGATAGAGATGTGTCAACCGGGAGAGGTATGTTCAACCGGGAGAGGCATGTTTAACCGGGAGAGGCATGTTCAACCGGGAGAGGTATGTTCAACCGGGAGAGGCATGTTCTTCCGGGAGAGATATGTTCAACCGAGAGAGATGTGTTCACCCGGGAGAGATATGTTCATCAGCCAGAGATATGATCAACCGGGATAGGTATGTTCAACCGCCGGAGATATGGTCAATTAATGTCTCATTTAAGGTACCTATTTTACACTTCCGACCAACTCCCGTTGCGTTGGACTTCGGTCCCTAGCCTCTATTTATTGTACTTTTTTCCTAGTCTTACCTGGTTGAGCTAAGTTTGCACCTGACGCTTAACGCGTAGCATACAAACGAGGTGCAAACCTAAACTGGACGTGTAATATTGCAGATTGGAGCAGGAACGACGCGACCACGAGATGGCGGTGCGGTTGGCGAAAGAAACGAATGGACACGTTGAAGGCTCACCGCCGCAGTTGCGCAGGTATGGCCTTAACCTCGTTAACCGACTTCAAACATTAAACACATACCGACGATCATTTAACTCTACGACGGTTTTAGATACGAGTTTCTTTTAATGTAGTGATTCTCAGCGACGGTCCCCCCTCCCCAGGTAGCAAAAAAAGAAAGCAGCTTATGGGATGGCAACATATCCGCCTCGTTTGTCACTCACTATCTGGGCCACTGCAGCTATTAATAATTATTCTATTTACAAGACATAATTACACAATTCAAACGGTGTATTTATAACATGCAATCAAATCATAATATACGCAGTTTTCGGACCCATGTATTTACTTGAAATATTATGATTCTTTAGAAACCTCGATGTGGACACAACACAATCTTTATTAGAAAGAAAGAAAGAATGACAGCACAAGATAAAAACAAAAAGATCGAAGATCGAAGAGCGTCTTATTACGATTATTGATGCAAATACCAAATACATGGAAACAGTAAACGTGACTTACTGTAGCCAAGGCCGGATTCGAACCAGCGGCTCTCTTGCTGGGAACGCAATCCTGTTAATTTATTTTCAAATTTCAGAATTTTTATTTCGATTTTTTAGTAGTTATTCTGTTATTCGGGACAGAGACACATCCAAAAAACCGTAGTACAGTCGCCATTAGATACATCGAAGCAAGCAAGCTCTAAAATATTTGACCACGACTCTATTGTCAAGGCGCGTTCAGATATTTTTGAGCAACCTGAATGAAGTATATATATACACATCACTGTACGATTGACGTATTGGAATATTAAAATTGATTAAAAAGAAAAAAATAATATATTGATGTAAAAGAAACAAGTATTGTGATTTAGTTAAAAAAAAATACATGTCAATAGCATGTCAAGCCCATCTTCCTGTAAATAGCTTGGTACGACATACGGCGACAACGACGGAATAATCATAAGCAGTACATTGACTTCATACAAACGTCCACCCACACACAGGTGACCTCTCACACCAACACGCCACGCATTACTCAATCGCCGTTAGCGTTGACACAAATTGTAAATACGCTCGAAGGGCTTAACGGTATGGAAAATTATTTGAAACGTTCATTCTTAATGGTGTATGTTATACATACTCGTATGTGGTTTAAGTCGTTATGTTATTTAACAAGCCAGGACGAGCTTCCTAATAATTATAATTAGATCCCTGAAAGTGCAATGACTGTTTGAAAATCGTGACGTTGATCTGTTTGAGATGTCAACATCACGAGTGATCCAAAATACTTTGGTCCCCAATTTCGTCCATTCGTTGCGCGTAACTGGAATTACAATGGCTGTGAGCTCCTGACTTGACTAAGTGAATAACATAGCTTCTCTACCTCCGTTGACCTACCGTTAAGGATGATCGCTTCACAGACTCGACGCAAGCGTTTTGTTAAAAGTGAATATACTGCGAATGATGTTATTGTGACGATAGTAAGTATTGTTTGTTTGCACAGTTTCCCAACAATGGACACAGTCAATGGAGAGAATAAATTGAACAGGTATTCAGTGAGACTGACTAACGTTTCCCTCTTCGCACGCTCGCTACTTCTGTTATCTGCTTTCAATAATACTAATTATACATTGCGTTCACTAACGAATAAATGAAATCGTTTATTCTGCGAATAGGCCACAGGGCACTTTTACAAAGCTGAATCTACCAGTGACATCTGAAGAGAACACACACCGCAAGAAATGTAAAATCAAATGGGCATTTCTCACATTTCTGTGATCGCATCGTCTCTCTCTCTCTTTCGCGTGCACAGCTAGCTCAAGATGGCTGCGGCTCGCACCAGTAGTGCCTCACTCCGCGATTTCGCCGCGAGGCTACTAGTACCAAACTCTGCCCTTCCGCAGGGGCTTAGCCAGCGACCAGAAAGAGCACGCGTTATGCGATAGAGAGCGACGGTCAGACAGACGTTCCGTCCGGTGGTCGGACCCAAACGTCGGTATTGTTATAAAAAGAAACTTCTGTATAGTCCGTACAAACTCCCTAATGCTGTCAATCGGACGCAAGCCAGAAACTACGTTATGCTCTGATTATAAGGTAGTTTTTCGCTTGCGTTCGTTTGACAGCATTCGGTGTAAGAGTTTGTACGGACTATACGTAGTACTATTATTTATGCTGCGCTCGCGCGCGACGTGAAATGTAACGGCCAATCAGAACCCGCCTCTCTAACGCAGTGCAATGCACGCGCGCCCTCGTTGGCTGTCTGACATATATGACGTATCGCAACTGTCTTTTGTTAGACGTGCTGGTTTTCCTCCAATCAGCGCCATTGACACCACACCAGTCGGTCCAGTATGGCTCACGCTGGGTGGTCAATCTTTGCTGTGCATCGGAAATGTTTCTGCTTCAATATCCGTAAGATTTGAACCACGTTTTCGAATATTTCATATTGAGATCGATAAAGGACTAAATTACTGAAAAATACTTCAAAATCTCGAGACGGCCAAAGAACTTAAGTAGACTTTCGCACAAATATTAGAAGTCTGAAATCACTTTGAAGGAAGGTCCAAAGAACGCAATTATAATGAGATTATTGAAAGTGGACTCAATAATCTACTGACACGTACTAACTCACTGCTAACTTTTACCGCTTCTTTCTATTTGGCATGGACTGTACCTAATCTTGTTTACTTGTAGAGTAGCTTAACCCCGGTCCGAAAGTAACATTTGCCGTTCGCTACTCGGACAGTAAATACCGCTTTCTGGTCATAGGATGACGTTGAGTTACGTACACTACACGTACGGGCGATAAAGAAAACCTCAGATCGCATTTTTGCCGCCCTCGTCTTGGGCTCTTGCGGTAAATCAGACGATCTGGGGGACACTTTGTTTTACCACTCTGATGATGTAGTTTTCATATGTAACAAAAATAGTAATTCAATTAACATTTAACTTAAAATAATTCTTTAAACTTAGATTATTTATTTCATGTTACATTTTAAATTAGATTTTATACCGTTTAAAAAACTTAGGTTTTCGATCTCGATAAGTATACACGAGTATATGTACAAGAATCAGTTTTTAAGGATTTGTATGTACATATAATATAGGTAGTGCATGCGTCTTGATATTTGCATCTTGCTTTTACTTTGAAAGTTTGCACTTTGAACTGTTGAATATTCATAGTCATAAACATATGCGCAAATTAGTACCTTGTCACATTAACATTGTTATTGTTATACGAAATTATCAAAGGAGTTTCTACGACATGGTGCTAAAGTGGACATATGTTTGTGACATATATTGTGTCTTACTTACAATTAGTTCAGCGTATGCTTTTCGCAAATAAATAAATGACCATATGGTTTGGTCATCGTTTCCGTACTAAATTTACGATACATTCTTAGCGCGCCCGCACATTGGGCACTAACGGCCGCAGCTCGGCCACTGGTGGCCGCTACAAGCGGGCGAGGTTTCTCATACATTTTATGCCACACCTGGCCATAAAGTGGCTTTTTCCGAACGCGGCGCTTACGGAAAAAGCCGCTTTCTGGCCAAGTGTGCATGTGAGTTCCTGTAATTGGTTCTGTATTTCTACTGAAGTTTCTACTTGTATTGTAATAGCTGTTGGTTCTCCTGAATAAAATAAATAAATAAAATAAATAAAATTATGTACGAAACACGGGAGGTAATAGAGAAAGCCCTCGATCGCATATTTACGTCCCTCGCTTGCAGCTCGGGCCGCAAACTTCTGCGATCTCGGCCTTTCTTTGTATTACCACCCTAGTTGTGTAATGTACTATTGTATGGCACCAGCGCACACCGGGCGTTTGAGTGGCCGCGCTCACAAGCTGCGGGAGTGGCGTGCGCTGCCTACTTGTGGACGCTCTTAGTGGCCATCACTAGTGGCCCAATGTGCGGCCACACTTAGTGTGCGACCTGAGTGGACGCTCGAGCGGAGCGTGCGGCGTTCATGTTAAACATAAACAAATGTATGTGAGCGTCCTGAGTGCACGCTGCACAAAACCCATACACGCTGCCCGCCACGCTGCACGCCCCGCTGGACGCTCGCCACTCAGGCCTAATACTTAGTGGGCGAGGACAACTAAAGTTGCCGTCAATAGAATTTGCTAACTTTGTAAATAAACCGCCATATTGAAATTGTCTCTGAATGATGAATTTACTAGTGATGGGGAAGACTCTTACTTCACTCTTTTATGTCAAAACATATGGACTTTTAAAGTATCGAACGCAAGAAACAGGTATTTTTAATTTGCTTAATCAGAAGACGAATCGTTACTTGAAGATTATGTATCCACCAGTATTTATCACAAAAGGTGCCGTTATTGCATCCGTAGCTCTATCGATGATGCCGTCTAAATATTTCATTTTATTTTCTTAGGTACATAGCGTAAGTTAGGTAGTGTGTAGCAGCTTTACAATATCACCAACTTTAGTCACAACGCTATCATCATAGACAATTGTAGAATTTAAAAGAAACAAAAACGTCATTCCATTATGACATAATAACCTATGTATGAAACTATTATAAATTTTTAATGAAATATCCTAGATTCAATTATTTATTGTATGGTTTTGTATTTTACGGCAACGACCGTTTAAATAGTGTATGGTTTCAGTGGTGTTTGATGAGATGGTGTGAAAATTCAAGGAGAAACAGTGACAAAACAAAGTTACGCCTTTTGTTTACATAGTTAGCAAATTCTATTGACGGCGACTTTAGAGTGCGACCACGATAACTTTGCAGAGCGGAACATTGCAACACCTCCGCTTAAAAGTCAATTTGTATGAAAATGTGACATTTAAATGGAAGTATTGCCATGTTCCGCTCTGCAAAGTTATCGTAGTCGCACACTAACATTTTTTTTTGTAAAAAAAAGTTGTAAGCAGAATCCGTCAAGTTGACTGGTTCCAAATATACACTAAAATTTTTGTGATGGCGGCTGTGTAAAAGACCGCAATTTCAACCAGCCATTAAAAAGCCGCACGGTTCAGTTTGCTATAACATTTGCGTCGATTTAGGTCGGAGCGAGTTCGGATGCAGCAAGCGATGCAAGGGAAGCAGAAACACGACCTGTCCAAATGGAAATATTCGGAGTTACGGGACACCATTAACACGTCGTGCGACATCGAGCTTCTAGAGGTGAGTGATACATTACTACAGAGGCCGGGAAGTGGGGGGTTGCCGGCTGAGTACGTATAGATGGCCGAGCAAAAGCGAGGCCAGATAGTTACGAAGCTGGCAACCCCATTTCACGCCAAGATATGTGTAGTGCTTTTCTCAAATATGCAATAAAATAAATTAAAAACGCTCCAAAAAATCAAACTTTATTTTTCTAGAGACACTAGAAGTAAAGTAGACAAAAAATAGAATTACAGAATGAAACATTTTCAATTTCGAAAAACATTTTCAAAAAGGGTGCGTTTCCACTGACTCGAAGTTAAAAGGACTCGAAACGAACCGTGACCTGGTTAGTCAAGGTGCTGCCAACTGGTGCCGCTAATCCGAATCTCGCACTCTATCATGCTGCGGTCACATTAACGGGAAACACCGTCATTATCGCGATGAAGGACGATTAACGTTAGTGTAGCCACGACTTACTTATACTTGACAGCGGGCATTAATATTGAATTCCTCTACTACGCTTCGAATTTTATTGTAGCATCCTTCGCTTCGTTCAGGATTCAATGTACGCCCTCGCCGTAAGTTTGCAGCAAATGAGCAGTACATCATTTTGCTTCCTTAGACACAATCTAGTGTTTGTGGTCGTCGTCAGCGCCAAATTTACGACTTTTCCGAGCCGGTGCAATTTGACGCGGTGTGACACTGACAGTGACGCGAGCTAGACTGTCAATGTCAACTGTCAGTCAGTTGTGACAGCTATCATCAGCTATCATATCAATGTTTTACTTAACGCGTTCCGTTTTAAGTGCTAAAATAACAAGCAAGTTAAATTCGACAGTTAGTAAGTAACATTTCGTTATGCGCGTGGATAATTGTTAGCAATGTGGATATTTTGGAAAATGGGTAGGTTTGAGGCTGAGGGTGGTAGATAAGTAGAACGGAGCTAAAGTAGGTAGATCTACCAAAAAGTTGGTAGATGTGACAACACTGCGTGATTCGTCGTCTCCGACACTGAGATAAATTATTTCAAGAATCTTACAAACGTATATGATTTGACGTCGACGATGTCTCGTTCTTTTTGTACGTCAAAAAAAGAGACACCAACATTTTCGCGTTATCGCGTGTAGCGGTAGCATAACGACGTCGACGTACCATAAACTCCTAACTAACATTTTGATGAGATTTTTATGTGCGTAACCACATAAAAAAATCAAATCTCGTCAAAATGTTAGTTAGAAGTTCATGGTACTTCGCCGTCGATGTCAAGAGAACTGATAATCGTATGTGTTGTGTGCTAGGCGTGTCGCCACGAGTTCCACCGCCGCCTGAAGGTGTACCACGCGTGGAAGGCCAAGAACGCGCGCAAGACCACCATGCACGAGCAGGAGCGAGCGCCGCAAAGCATCATGGACGCAGGTACATAACAACACTAACACTACAACTTTAAGAATTGGTGAATTACACGTTATGGACCTTGTCCGAAATAAATTATTGAATTGAAAATTAACAAGCATTTAGATAAGATAAGATAAATTTATTTATACCAAATTGCACAGTTACATAAACATTTATTATTCTGAAACCTTGTGGACCCGTTCACAATTTTGTTCGCTGAGGTGAAATAAGTCGGATAAAATACAATTTTCATGCAAAATTTCATATAAACCGGTCCGGTAGTTTTTGTGTGATGCGAACAAACGTGAAATATCTACGATTTTATGATATGTATAGATAGATAGACTGATAGAAAAAGATTGGGGAAACATTGAAACAAAACGTACACAACGAATTAAGACCTCCGAATAATTAACTCTCCGAGTGGTTTGGACATGTGTCTTTCAAGTAGGGGTCGTGGGTTCACATTCTTGACTATTGTTATAAGTGATTTGGTAAGAGCGTCACGGTGGTAAAAAATGCGCAGAGCAAAACTTTTTTAGACAATTTGAGATGTGTTGTTAGTTTTTTTGTTTCCTCGCAGTAGGCGCGAAAAGGACTATGTTCAGCCTTGGCCGAAAGTGCAAAAGACGGATCTATTGCGTACTTTTCGGCCTCAACAACAATGTGCTATATAAGTTTTCATGCGAGTTTAACGGCGACATGTAATTTTCACACCTACTGTTCAGAAAAATGTATTTTGCTCCCTCATAAGAGGGATCAAAGTGATACTTTTCTGTTCAAGGACAACAGGGTATTTTTAGCTTGAACCTACTTGGAATATGCCATACCATAGACAGCTTTATTAGTATATTACACACAGAGGGCGGTATAATAAGGAATGGCCCAGTTCACAGGTGTTTGCGGTCAGAGCCACACATTTAACATTTCATTTTATTAAAAATGTGTGATGCTCTTTGATTATATTTTGGTAGGTAGCGTTTGTATTTGAATTTTCCTCATAGTCTGTGTGAAAAGCAGTAGGTGTAACAAGGTAGCAAAATTATTTTCACCACGGGCGTTAACACTTGAATCCCTCACTACGCTCCGGATTCAATGTACGCCCTCGCCGTAAATACATCATTTTGCTCCCTCGTGACACAATCTACTATTTCCAGCGAAAACCCCGCGACTACCGCAAAAGGGCGACGTGCTAGGCGCCCGGCACCGCTACTTCCGCATCCCGTTCGTGCGGCCCGCGGCCGGCGCCGACACCCGCGGCTGGTGGTACGCGCACTTCGACGGCCAGTACGTCGCGCGCCAGATGGAGCTGCATCCGGACAAGGCGCCCGTGCTGTTACAGAGCGGTGAGACAACGACACTACATTTGTACTATCATTTATTTCTCTCTCTCTCTGTGGTAGGGTTTGCTCCCGGGAAATACCGGAACCGAAAGTACCGGGATTTCCCGAACGACAGAACCGGGACGTGAGAATAAATGTCCTAGCACTGTCGGGACTTTCGGAAAACATATTTAAGCAGCATTTTTAATTTAATTTATGTTTTCTGGTTCTATATTGAGATCTGTCTATCGCAATGGGGGTGTTTAGAAAGCTGGCAGCAGGGTGGCGAAAGGTCTTTTTGACAGTAGGCGTCAAGATCCACCAATCACACCACCTGATTTTGACATCTACTGCCAAATAGACCTTTCGCCACCCTGCTGCCAGCTGGTGGATTTCTGATTTCTAAATACCCTCATTCAAACAGTGAGGGAAATGGCGAAAAAGACAGAGTCAGAGACAGAGTATAATTCGAAACGAACAAGCGCCTATTTAAATTTTAACCAGACACGGTCCCGGTTCTACTATCGGCCAGTACCGAAAATCCCGGTTCTCCAGAACGGTACCGGTACTGCGTACCCTACTCTGTGGTCGCTCCCTCGTGACTGAGGATCGTGGTCGTATGTGGATGTGGATGGTCTACTCATAGTTTTATGATCTGCTTCCACCGGTGCCTGTTCATCGCGTCTTTGACGACCGAGTAAAACTAATAGTAATATTTATTTATATCAGAGTCAATCTTCAAGAATCTTAATCCTCTGTCCACCAATATTAGCGAATTCCCTGTACGTCCCGCCTCGGCATTTTTTGATCGTTGTATAGAATTTGGCAAGCGTTATACATTAGCCCGAAGACTATATGCTACTGAGGCAGGATCTACAGGAAAATCCACAATATATTCGGGGACAGAGGAATAAAAACTAGAAGAATCACCCATCGCCATTAAATAACAGCTTCAATACTATAAAATACACCTTCGACGCTGAATCCGTTGAACCGATTTGTGTTGTCGATTTAAGTTTTGTTTCTAGTGTATAATTGGGGCACGTATAACATTAGTCGTATTTGTCTACAGGCGTGGACGATATGCAGATGTGCGAGCTGAGCCTGGACGAGACCGGGCTCACGCGCAAGCGCGGCGCCGAGATACTCGAGCACGAGTTCGAGCGCGAGTGGGCGCGCCACGGCGGCGCCGCCTACGTGCCGCACGACCGCCGCGCCAGATAGGTCACTACACACACTTTACACGCGAGATACGTCACCGCACACTCTACTGCACGACACATAGCTCACTACACACACTGATACACGACAGATACGTCATCGCACACTCTATTACACGTTACATAGGTATCTACCAACACGTCACATAGGTCACAAAACACTACTACACGTCACATAGGTCACTACACACTCTACTACACGTCACATAGGTCACTACACACTCTACTACACGTCACATAGGTCACTACACACTCTACTACACGTCACATAGGTCACTACACACTCTACTACACGTCACATAGGTCACTACACACTCTACTACACGTCACATAGGTCACTACACACTCTACTACACGTCACATAGATCACTACACACGTCACATAAGTCACTAGACCTTCTAATACACCCCACATAGGTCACTACATAGGTCACATCACCCTCTAATACACGCCACATAGGTAACCCTAATAGCAGTTTGTGGTTGTCACAAAACGGACGATTACTGTCAAATGGAATACGAGTATGTTTCGTTATATTACGCCCACATTATCGAGTTTCGGCGAATACTCTTTTTGTAAGTCAGAGAAAGAAACGCCAATACGAATCTTCGCCGAATCCTCGATAATGTAGCCCCGTAGGGTTATCAACCGACCGGTTAGACGGTGTTTAAACATAAGTTAAGTTTCGCCTTGTTGTCATTTTTTAAATAATAAAAATGTTTATGCAGACGTTTCACTCTACTCTAGACCGTTTTATTCGGTTTATGGCCTTTTTGTCCTCAAAGAATAACGCTTCTGTCTACTGTTGATTTATTTTCTTTATTTTGTGCTTCAGGTACCCAACGTTCGTAAGGAGGCTTCAAGAAAACGTGACATAGACAGCGAAATGCAACGCTTCACTCTAATTTAACAACTGTAATATTATCGTCGTAGAGTACACAATAGGACGACACAAGACTTAGTGCTTTTCGATGTGCCTTCGCAGGTTCCTAATATCGTAGTGCAATAATTACAATTTTAATGTCTACCTACAGGTTAATTACAGTATCCTTGCTTATACGTCTTATTTAGTAAACAAGTTTAAATCTCGGAATGCATGGCCTTGGAATAGACAGATAATTTTACCTTAAACTCGCACTTTCACTTAAATAAATCAAACTTACTTTATGAGGGAATAGGTTTTTACGACGAAAAACGTAAACCTTGAGAATAAAAAGTGAACTAAATAAGACTAGTAAGAATGGTTGCACTTTACACAGTGAAATTTATGATATTTTTTTACTATTGTATTGTCGAGACGTTATAGCGTATTTAACCTGCAACGTTTCATTCAAACAACTACATTTTGTTTTTTAAATAGGCAATGAAATTGAATTAAAACATGTAAATAACTTTTCCTGTGTCTGAGTGGAATAGCTTATTTAGGGAGATACATACCGTTGGGCGATCAAAACTCACTTAAAACATTGAACGAATCACAGGGACAGCCGACCTTATCACGCTTGAAATACGGTTGATTTTACTTGTAACATTATTTTTGTAATTAATTATTGAGTTTTGACTTGTCACCCAACGATATCTAGGGGAGGTCCACCGCAGCTGTACGATTTGCCATGTCGTATAAAGTAGGTTAATAAAAATCATAATAATAGTGTAATTAAATATTAAACGAACTTATTAAAATTATTTAAAAGAAACCTAATGAGGTGCTGGAAATACAAAGCAGCTATATATAAAAATAATATATGTTTTTTGATGATTTTAAACTGTGATGAAATTTTTAAAGTGAAAAATATCTACTTACATTTATATAAGAGCACCGTTGTATTTAATTTTAAGACTACGCGTCCTATATTTTAGAGAAGTGATGAAACGCAAGTATTTTGAACAGTATTTGTAAAACTGATCATTCCCTTTATTCAAACATTTTTTTGTCATACATTCCACTTCAAAGACGTGTGTAATTTTTTGTAAGAAAACTTTTTTAAATATAGTTATTTTATGAAGTACAATTGTACATAAAAATCATGCAGAGTGCCTTTAAAAGTGTTTAGCCAAAACACCTATGTATTTATGTAATGTGTATGCTTTACCAAATAAAAGTAAGATGTGAAATTAAAATACTATCTATTTTTTATCTAAGTCCTCAGATAAATGTCACACCTCCTATTCAGAAAACAGCCAATATTAAGAGAAGACCTCAGTTTTGTCACGTAGCGTAGTACTTCAGTATATAATACAGTATTTTTTCTTTCCACACAAGTTACATCGCGCGCTAGAATGTGTGCGCGCCGTGTACGAACGCACTACAAGCAAACAAATAAGAATGCTCCAGTATGGCTCTGATGGCTCACACTCACACCGACGTGCTATCACGCGTCTGTGTAATGTAAATACGTGTCGTGTGCTCCAAACGGCCGAAGTTGCACTACTTTTTCGCCTTCATACTTTGGTGGTACTAGCTTGGGGCACGGCAGTGCCCCCGCCAAGTCGAGCAAAACAAAGGCATTACTTATTCTGTGCTTGTACCTACTCTGGTCTTTTTCACTAGCCGCACAGACTTGACATTGTTTCTCATAGAGTTGGCGGAAAAAACAGTACGTATCATACGATAGCAAAATGTGACGTTTTGCGGGTAAAGGTACCTTATGCATGTTGTCGCTGGCGTCGTATCCTACACCGTTACTATAAAATATAAAGATAGAAGGTCGCAAGCGACAACCACCATAAGGTACCTTTACCTGCGAAACGTCACAAATGGTTTTCATCTTGGGCGTAAACGCTTGAATACCCGCTTAGCTCAATGTACGTAGTATTAGGTATAGAAAAACGAAATATAACAAGAAAATATCGCATTTTATTCAAATATATAAGGCAGCTACGCGATTCAGAAAAAAATAGTCACTCGACAGCTAATATAAATTGACCCCGTACTTGTATCAACTACTCCAAATCGGAGGTCAAACAACGCTTCGACTTTTAATTATCAAAGCAGCAAGAACCTCCGATACTGTTATTACTAGTTCAGGGATCAATTTGTGTTAGGAACGAGATGTCGCAGAATTTCTGAATTACTCTTCAGGTCGGGTACGGGCATGTGACGTATAAAGTGGATGTTAGTTATGCGCTGTAAAAAAATAAAATGACATTATTTTTACTACACGCCTTAGGTATTATTTGTTCATGGTATTGAGTGTTAAGCAAGGAGCTATTCTCGTGAGGTAACTGAGGGCAACTGTGTTGTTTGTAATTGATACGAGTGTGTACAATCGAACACACTGTTAACAGTATATTTGTAAACGAATGTCAACTTTATTGCAGCAGTTAAAGTCTTTGTGTGGTCAGTTGACAGTGGCTTCGTTTTAGTTTGGTCCGGCTAGCGACCTGGTTCGACCCCAGGGAACGCCACGGCCGACCACCCGGTCCTACAATCGCTACACCCTGAAGTGAAGTGGGGAAAAAAAAAGTGGCTTCGTTTGAACCTGCTTATTACGCTACACACTACAATAAACGTAAAGACTGAAAATGGTATCTTACATGCGTCACTGTCGAGGTCCAGGGGGTCCCATGAGTCCCGGGTAGCCGGGAGGTCCAGGAGGTCCAGGAGGCCCAGGAGGTCCAGGAACCCCGGGACGCCCTGGAGGTCCCATCATTCCAGGTTCGCCCTAATATTAAGACAAGTGGTTACTTACGGATATTGAAGATAAAGAACTAATTCCAATTCTTGTCATATCTTGCAAAGTGCGAATGTGAAAAAATTCCATAGTATTGTAGGGCTATTTCGGAAAAAATATTTGAGCCAAATATCGCTGTCCCATGACTTTAGAGTAATTTTTTTCTATTAAATATTGTTCTAAAGTATAATGTTTGTTTGTAAAAATGGTAAAGTAACTCATTTACTGTATAATTATGATGAATAATCCCTTTAAAACCTACTAAAAGTATTTTATTTGTCAGAAAAACCGAAGAAAAGGTGCCGATTTTTGGGTGTCCCACGTACACTTTGGTAACTTTGAGGCGAATTTTACGTATATCTGACTCCTTCTAGGCCTGAACATGGCTATTGTGTGAATCGATCATATTATCGTTTACCAATTTTGAAGCACATTTATTAACAGCTAGAGTAAAAAAATCATAAAATCACAATTTGTTTGCTGTCCTCCAAAACCAACGTGGTGGACATGTCCACTAACGAACGGCGTTTTTACCAAATAGACTACAAAAAATTACCAAAACAGTTGTGTTTCTATATAACTGGTGACCTTTTGAGGCTAATATAACCGTTACTTAGGTGTAAAATGTAAGTTTCGCTTCAAAAATGTGATGAGTTGGACGTGCGTTACGGTGTGCCAAAAATTTCTGTCCACTACGAACGGGATATACTGAAGGTAAGAAGCCACTTTGAGATTAACCGTTTATTAATTTAGACATATTCATAAGTGCGGTAACATGTAAAGAAGTTAGAAGTAGTAAATTGCAAGTAATCAAAGCACTATTTCAATGTATTTAACTACCGGCATACTTACGTCACGTCCACTACGCTACGTAATGTACTAGTGGAACAAAAAACGTGCCGTATGGACAGAAAAGTCATGGTTTACATGCCGCTGATTTTAAATTCATAGATTGCCGTCAAGGACCTAAAAATAAATAGCCGGACGGAGTCTCGCCAAAAGTGAACTGAAGCCATTTTTAATAAGCCGGCTGCTTTTACATACGAGCCGCACGCACACATCAACTAGTTTTTTTCCTATTGCGAGCAGTATGCACACATTGGTAACCAGCTTATTAGACATGCTTCAAGTTCTTTGCTAGCGAGACTCCGTCCGGCTATTTATTTTAAGGTCCTTGATTGCCGTTAAAAACGTATAATTTGAATTAGTCGGGCTAAAAATATAGTAAGTGTAGGTAGTAAAAATGAACGAAGGTATTTTAAAATAAGTGCTGAACTGCCTAATATTAGGCAAGCCGATGGGAATCGAGTCCTATGGACGCCACGCCACTGCTGGACATGATTAGATTAGATTTAAATTAGATTTATTTATTTCATAATATAAAAATACAGTATAAATTACACAATGTCAATTTACATGATTTTATACTATGATCGTCAAAATAAAAATATAATATAAGTAATCACAATAAAAAATATACCATGTCAGAAACACAATCACAAAACAATCAAACTATTAAATAAACATCAAAACAAATTATATACTCGTATCCCCAATAAGGATCGTCATCATCATAACATTACATAAAAACAAAAAGGGAAAATCAAATAACAGGAGAAAAACACAAAAAAACGATTTCACAATGTCACTACTGTTAGTAGTGCATGTAGTTAAGCTTGCTAGAAATAGATTTATATAAATTTTCTATTGAAATCTAGTATAGGGTTTTGAGCTATTTCCGACGCATGTAAACCTTTCATGTGGTTCCATTACGCGACGAATGGTTCCATTACGGCACGGTGTCCTACTGTGGCTGAGATTGATTTTTAAGAATTTATATGAATTATTAAGTATTATTGATACTATTTGGATCTCATTTGATAGAATAATATGTGCCAATTGTGATAAATATAACTTTTGATAGTTTTTTCAGTATGTCTTAAGTTAAGATGATTGTTAAGCTATGATGAGAACCAAAACGTAACGTAATGGACATATTTTATTAAATAACTTTATTGTGACGCTTAGTGCAGCAAATGTTATTCATTTATAGAAAAGTATTATTGTGTTAAAATTCATTTAATAAAGACTGATTTGCAAACAACACTCTGAACTTTACTTAAAACAAACCTAAAGTTCGTCGCGTAATGGAACGTCAAAGCGGTAGTACTTAGGTTCAAAGTATGATATTTACCATATTAAGCAATTTATATTGAAACCAGTATTATTTTCAAAGAATGTAGAAGAAGGAGAATTTATTAAAAACATTTCTAAGGAATATATATTTTTTTTTACGGGGTGGAAGTCCACTACGGCACGGACAAAAAATATGAAAAGGCCCTGTAGCGGCACTGCGATGACGCAATCGCTCACATATAAAGGTGGATTTACACCAAACGAATTCTAACACATTCTAACCCCACTCTACCAAATTCTTTGTGTGTACACAAAATTCCGTACAAAAATCCACCTTAACATATTGGAAATGTTTTTGTAACTGTGTCCTGCGAGACACACAGTCCGTAGCGAGCTTTCAATCGTGTAGCACATTACCGTGCACTACCTTTATACGTATCGCGGCCTGCCTGGTCCTGTGTCTTTGTACTTAAATTAACCTTCTGATGAGTGAGTTAATAAATAATTAGGTAAATAGAGAGTTGTAGTTTACCTCATCCACCAACACACAATCTCTAAAGTATCAAATTTTATTCAAGGTTACTTTGTGATGTATAATCGCTTAATATTGGTTATTTTTAATTTTCATCTGGTTTTTAGTTATTTCAAGTAGCAGTACTATCAATAAAAAACGTATTTTTTAAACCGAGCCTAACTGTACTTAGCATAGAAATTGGGTCACTTTTCCAATACTTCAATGACCTTGGGGCAGTACTTCCACTGAAAATTTTGAAAAGCTCTCATATAAACTTTTGATTGTATTACCCTAGGGCATCAGTTTATAAGTATCCCTATTTCAAAATCCAAAAAAAAGGAAATCGCTCCACCCTAACGCTTATTTAGAATATGATTATGATACGGCTAAAATTTCATAACTTTACAATAGACAAAAACTATTCAAAAATTACCGGCATCCCCGGGTCTCCCTTCATTCCCTGTAAGACAACCAAAAAATAATTAAATAAACATGTAAGATTAGGTAGGTACCTACTACGTAGACTAGATGCTAAACAAAAAAATAACTAAGTTGCACAAAATGACGTAGTTACACAAACAGGATCAAATGTGTCTATTTCAAGAGCATAATTTCTATATGTTTAAGAGAAATAAATGTACTCATTTTTACCGCCATACCTACTATATTTTCAAAACAAAAAGACCATCCTGAAAGAAAAAGTCCAGACCATGACAACCCATGTCTTGGTCTGCTTGTATGCCAAATTATTACGTTATTAACCGACTTCTAAAAGAAGGACGGTTCTCTATTCGTATGTATGTTTTTTTTTTTAGTTACAAAAGTCCAAAGATCCACATCTCCAAACATCTAAACATTTTCACAAGCGTTCACATTTATAACATTAGTAGGATGACAGTAAATCGAGTCGAATCAAGTGTGTTTTAAATTAGTTGGAACAATAATATCCTGAGTTGGTTTTTTTACAGCCTGATAAAGCACAAGAATAAAGACCGACAAAATCGATCATGAAAAAGTGGGAGGGTGACATTTTTTTTATTGGTTAGTCAAATTATTGCGATGCTTATTAAAATAAATAAATTTGAGTCTCTGCATAAATTGTTTTAAAATTAATTTTACATGTCAATATTTGGTACGAATGAAAAAACTTAGAAAAACTAGATTAAAAAAACTATTACAGTAATTTATTTATTACCTATACAGTGTGATTTTGATGCATTCTAAAACATTTTTGTTCACAATCACAATGGGACTAATAAGGTGGCTCGGAGAAGCTTAACATGCAATGGAAAGGGATATGTTCGGAATTTCTCTCGCGATAGAATAAAAAAATTATGATATCCGCAAAAGGACCAAAGTAACAGACATAACTTAGGTACAAGATCTAAAACCTCACCAAACATCACCAAGTGGGAGGGGGATCAGAAAGTGTCTGAAAAACAACACGTGATTAATGGACGCACCCTATAATTTATTTCATCGATAAACACCAACGTCATGTATCGTGCTAGGGGCTGCCTTTCCCCCAATATGTCAATAATCGCTGTCCCGCAGATTTCGAGAAATCCGACGCGTATCCGAACGAACCCGCGTTATACCCGTCATGCTCGTAAAAGTCGTCGTAAATGAAATGTAATGTCAGTGAACTGACTGAACGTCAACGTCAAATGGAAATGGAAACGGAGCGCCCAACGTAATTTAGCCCGTAACCAAACAAGCATTGAATAAGCTGACAAATTAGAGGCTATTATCAATTTTTTTATAAAACGTGCTAGAAATTTAAGTTGGTCATTGAAACAAAACAACTAGTGAATATGTTCTAACAGTTGTAGCTTAAATATGGAAGCATCAGTGTACTTACCTGTGTTGTTATTCTTAATTGTTTTCTTTTCTCAAGCCTACTCCTTAGCGTACGATGGTATGACATTATTTTATAAGCTTTAATATTCAAGTTCCGTTTTGTAACATCAGAACCATATAAACACTTAAGTATTTGCCTTTGAGTTGATTTTGATTGGATTTAAATTTAGAGGTTATGTTTGTTTACATAGTTCGGATGTATTTCGCGGTTAAAATATATGCAAGGATATCTTAGCGAGTGAGGGGTCTACCCTAGTGCACAAACGGAGGGCTGGTAACTCCAGTAAGTCCTAAAATTCCTAAGAGAACATGGTTAAGGTGGGCACATTACGAGGAGGCTCTTTGTACCATATTACATTGATAAAAATGCATATCTGATTATTATTATTTAGTATGTATTTATTTAAAAAACCTACTGCTACCTTTACAGGTCTTAATACAATAGTGTGGAATTACCTAAAATTAAATTATATATTTAAGATGTATGGCATTATATTAAGGCTCGTCATCGAAAATTTAAGCTATTTTTTAGTGAGATTTTTGTAAAATCTACATTATGAAATGGGCTGCTTTTCAGATATGTGTTTTTTGACTATATAACCTATTCAGTGATTACGGTGGAAACATGTTTGCTTAAAATTTCTTCGATAGATAAGAGATCCGAAAATGCGTCTTCAAATTCCGTTTTTTGTGTAGTATGAACAAATAACCGATTAATAAACGGTAAAATTATGTAAAAATGTCATTCATGCCTTTATCTTTTAAATGATTAAAAAAAATGTTAATAAAACATAATAATATCTTTGATTTAATCGTATTTTTATATCTGGCGCTTACGCCAAAAAACCCAGGCACGTACTGTATATGGCGTTCTCTTTCTGTGATGCGCGTGAACTATAAATGCGTCCCTTATTACAAGTAACGCCCATTCGCCGGTGAGGCTTTACAGAGGTCGGACCTGTGTTCGTTTGTCCCAGCGGCCGCGTCGCGACTAGTGGGCCATTCTGATGGTGTAGAAAGAACTTCCTATTTTCGAGCGCGGGCACACTGTTTTTATAGCCGAACGGCTCAACGAGCGGGCGCGTAATGCACCTCGGCCAAAGTATTAGTCTATAGTTCGAATCCTCGAGATGGTCACTTTTTTTTACTTATTAATAATATGAAAACATGTTTATTATTTATGTTTTGGCATTTTTGGATAAAATACATAACAAAACATTTATATTTATCTATAACAAAGTATGTGTATCGTCGCCTGGTACGCCCATAGTACATGCTTTGCTTAGTTTGGGCCTAGGTCGATTTGTGGAAGATTGTCCCTGATATTTATTTATTTAAATATGAAATACCTACATAACAGTATAATACCTATATAACCGCTGAAACATTTTCGGACGATTTAATAAATCATGCTGTTCAAAAATGTAATTTGTTTATAATTAACTAGCTTATGCCCGCAACTTCGTCTGCGGTGTAAATTATAATTAGGCAATTAATCTTAATAGGCAATAAATAGTTTCTGATATTTGTTCATAAATTTTGGGCCAAAAACTGCACAGTGCACATTTACCGCGAAAATTAATTCTTTAATCCATTTAAGGATTATTTCCAAAAAATTAAATGCACTTAATTAACCACTTGTTACTAACACAAAAAAGCAATCTACTAATTACTATATGTTACGCATGGAGTTAGAAACCTTTTACTTTAAAAATTGTACAGTCTCTAAACAAACTTTCAACCCCTACCTATTCAACCGGTTTTCGAGATAAATTTTAATGAACGATGAAATCATTTGAGTTCTATTCGGTTTAATCAGTTTTAGATACCCTACTTTAAAAATCATTTGGTCCCTTTATAAAGTTTTAGCCCCCATTTGACCCTTTTTGGGGATGAAATTCAAAAAACGGTTTAACTTTTTTTCTGAGCCCTTATTGAAGGATCTATGTACTAAGTATCAGATTTCCTACTTCAAAAATCCTTTGGACCCTATACAGAGTTTTGAACCCCCATTTAAACCCCTTTGGGGATAAATTTCAAAAAACTGCATTCACTTTTCTTTTCTCTTTTGGATGAGTTCAAGATCTACTACAAAAATCGTTTAGTCCTTTTACAAAGTTTCAACCCCTGTTTGATCCCTTTTTAGGGATGAATTTCGTAAAACGGTAAAACTACTTTTCGTTTTTATTCTTATTGAGGAGTCCATGTACGATGTCTCAGAGCTCCTACTTCAAAATCCGTTTGGTCCCCGTACAAAGATTCAACCCCTATTAAACCTCTTTTGGGGATGAATTTCGAAAAACCGTGAAATTACCCCCCTGTACTTATGTTGAGGAAACTATGTACGATGTCTCAGAGCTCCAACTTCAAAAATCGTTTCAACCCCCATTTAACCCCTGTTGGGGATGAATTTCGAAAAACGGTAAAATATATTCTTCGACCTTTATTGAAGAGTCTCAGATCTGTAACTTAAAAATAATTTGGTCCCTATACAATATTTCAACCCCTGTTTAACCTCTTTTAGGAATGAATTTCGAACAAGGGTAAAATACCTTTTGTCTATTCATATTCAAGGGTGAATGAATTTCGAAAAACGGTAAAACCACTTTTCTTTATTCTTATTGAGGAGTCTATGTACGATGTCTCAGAGCTCCAACTTCAAAAATCGATTGGTCCCTATACAAAGTTTCAACCCCCATTTAACCCCTTTCGGGGATGAATTACGAAAAACCGTGAAATGACCTTCCTGTATTCATATTGAAGGGTCTATGTGCGAACTCTCTGATTTCCAACTTTTAAAATCGTTTGGTCCCTTTACAAAGTTTCAACTCCCATTTAACCCCTTTCGGGGATGAATTTCGAAAAACCGTGAAATTACTTTCCTGTACTCATATTGAAGGGTCTATGTCCGAAGTCTCAGATCTCCAACTTCAAAAATCATTTGGTGCCTATACAAAGTTTCAACCCCCGTTTAACCCCTTTTAGGGATGAATTTCGAAAAACGGTGAAATTACTTTTTTCATATTATATTGAAAAGTCTATGTACGAAGTTTCAGATCTCCTACTTTAAGAATCGTGTGGTCCCCATATAAACTTTCAACCCCCACTTAACCCCCTTCGGGGATGAATTTCGAAAAACCGCGAAATTTCTTTCCTGTACTTATATTGAAGGGTCTATGTCCGAAGTCTCAGATCTCCAACTTTAAAAATCATTAGGTACCTATACAAAGTTTCAACCCCCGTTTAACCCCTTTTAGGGATGAATTTCGAAAAACGGTGAAATTACTTTTTTCAACTTATATTGAAGAGTCTATGTTCGAAGTCTCAGATCTCCTACTTTAAAAATCGTGTGGTCTCAATTTAAACTTTCAACCCCCATTTAACCCCTTTCGGGGATGACTTTCGAAAAACCGTGAAATTACTTTCCTGTACTTATATTGAAGGGTCTATGTCCGAAGTCTCAGATCTCCAACTTTAAAAATTGTTTGGTCCCTATACAAAGTTTCAACCCCCGTTTAACCCCTTTTAGGGATGAATTTTGAAAAACGGTGAAATTACTTTTTTCATATTATATTGAAAAGTCTATGTACGAAGTTTCAGATCTCCTACTTTAAGAATCGTGTGGTCCCCATATAAACTTTCAACCCCCACTTAACCCCCTTCGGGGATGAATTTCGAAAAACCGCGAAATTTCTTTCCTGTATTTATATTGAAGGGTCTATGTCCGAAGTCTCAGATCTCCAACTTTAAAAATCATTAGGTACCTATACAAAGTTTCAACCCCCGTTTAACCCCTTTTAGGGATGAATTTCGAAAAACGGTGAAATTACTTTTTTCAACTTATATTGAAGAGTCTATGTTCGAAGTCTCAGATCTCCTACTTTAAAAATCGTGTGGTCTCAATTTAAACTTTCAACCCCCATTTAACCCCTTTCGGGGATGAATTTCGAAAAACCGCGAAATTTCTTTCCTGTACTTATATTGAAGGGTCTATGTCCGAAGTCTCAGATCTCCAACTTTAAAAATCATTAGGTACCTATACAAAGTTTCAACCCCCGTTTAACCCCTTTTAGGGATGAATTTCGAAAAACGGTGAAATTACTTTTTTCAACTTATATTGAAGAGTCTATGTTCGAAGTCTCAGATCTCCTACTTTAAAAATCGTGTGGTCTCAATTTAAACTTTCAACCCCCATTTAACCCCTTTCGGGGATGAATTTCGAAAAATCGTGAAATTACTTTCCTGTACTTATATTGAAGGGTCTATGTCCGAAGTCTCAGATCTCCAACTTTAAAAATTGTTTGGTCCCTATACAAAGTTTCAACCCCCGTTTAACCCCTTTTAGGGATGAATTTCGAAAAATCCCTTCTTATCCCTTACTTACGTTATACAACCACCCTACTGTGAAAATTTCAAGTTCCTAGCTTCAGTAGTTTCGGCTGTGCGTTGATGAGCCAGTAAGTCAGTCAGTCAGTCAGTCAGGACATCTTCTTTTATATATATAGACTTCTTTTATATATATAGATTACCTTACTAATTTTTATCTTGTATCTATTTACTGGAATATTCTGTTCTAAATCTTTCAACCTCTCTCCTCTATTTTTAGGGTTCCGTACCTAAATGGTAAAAAAGGAACCCTTATGGTGCGACTCTGTTTGTCTGTCCGTCTGTCACAGCAAGATATCTCAGGATCTACTGATGCTATCGACTTGAAATTTGGAATAGTGTTAAAAACCACTAACCCGAGCCTATTGGATGGAAAAAAAATCTTATGCCTTTTTTTTTTTACTTTTTTTAAAGGGGTCCGTAATGGAACTCTGAAAAAAGCAAGTAGGGCTATTATATCGAGTGGGGTATCAAATGAAAGGGCTTGATTTGTAGATTAAAATTTTTTTTTTTTTTTTTTTTTTTATTTAGCGTACAAAATAATAAGTTATTAAATACGTATACAATTACAATCTAGCCTAAGTACAGACTAATGAGTAATATAAATTTGACCTAGTTTTATAAATTTATGATATAAGATTGTGTCCATCGGCACTTTTCTTATTGTCTCTATTTAAGGGGAAGGCACTTTGTTCATGTGTCTATAGTTAATATTTTCACAGCACTTTTTATTTATCACTTTACACTAACTCAAAAGGTTTCGTTCTCTTGAGCCGTCGCACGATGTCCGTGTGATCGAGGAGCTGGATTGCCTCGACGTTCACATGATGAAGCAGCCTTTTTTCGTGGGCTTCGGCGTATTTTTTTACAACTTTATCGACGAACTGTATGTTGAGGTCCCGGTGTAGATCGTCATTTCTTATATACCAGGGTGCGTTCACAATGACCCTAAGTACTTTATTTTGAAATCTTTGTATAATGTGCATGTTGGTTTGTTTGGTACAGCCCCACAGCTGTATTCCATAAGTCCATACTGGCATAAGGACTTGTTTATAGAGAAGTAGTTTGTTGTGTACTGACAGTGAGGAGTGTCGTCCCAGTAGCCAGTACATCTTGTTGAACCTTATTTCAAGTTCTTCTCTTTTCTTTTTAACGTGAGCTTTCCAGCGAAGCTTCGCGTCAAGCGTCATACCTAAGTACTTGGCTGTATTTTCGTATGGTATGCGTTGTTGGTTTATATAAACTGGGCAGTTCTGATCTTGTTTATTTGTAAAGTTGACATGAATGGATTTAGACTCATTTAACTTAATTCGCCATTTCTTTGTCCAGTTATGAACTTTGTTGACAGCTACTTGAACCTTTTCCGCTGCTTCTGCATGGGTACTTCCAACCGCCATTATAGCGGTGTCGTCGGCAAAGGTCGCAATAGTGTTGTTATCTAGTTCTGGAATATCACTTGTGTACAGCAGGTACAGGACCGGGCCTAGTACGCTGCCCTGTGGTACTCCAGCTTTTATTTCTTTGATTTCTGAGTAGGCATTTTCTTGCCTTATTCGGAATACTCTACCTGTTATGTAGGAATGCAGTATGTCTATAATCGACTTGGGTAACAATCTTTTTAATTTAATTATGAGGCCTTCATGCCAGACTTTATCAAAAGCCTGCGCTACATCTAAGAAAACCGTAGAGCAGACTTTCTTGTTTTCAAGGGTATTTTCAACTATATTTGTGATTCTGTGTACTTGGTCTATTGTCGAATGACTTTCTCTAAAGCCAAACTGATGTTCTGGGATAAGTTTTTTATCTTCTATAATAGGTTTTAGTCTTTTGAGTAAGAGTTTTTCAAACAGTTTTGACATGACAGGTAGCAGAGAAATTGGCCTATACGACGTGGTGTCGGAAGGTGGCTTTCCAGGCTTAGGTATCATTATTACCTCAGCGACTTTCCATGAATCTGGTACATACTTTAGCCTTAACGCAGCATTAATAAGGGTTGTCAGCTTAACTATAGCTTTCCTTGGAAGATTGTGTAGTATTTCTCCTGATATAAGATCAAAACCTGGACATTTCCTAGGATTGATATGTTGTTTTATTTCTCGTTGAACTTCTCTAGGTGATACCAGTTTCAGTTCGAATTGATCTTCACATACGAGTAAGTCGTCAATTGGGTCGACATTTGGTTGGGAATCGTTTGGTCTAAATATACCCTCTAGGTATTCAGCAAAACGTCTTGCTTTTTGTTCATTAGTAACTGCCCAGCTTCCGGTTCCAAGTCGAATTGGCGGAATATGATTCATGGGACGTTTTAAGTTCTTAGTTGCTTTCCAAAGTGAGTAATCAGTGCTACGCTCACTGGTTAGCTTTTGGAGATATGTACTTGTACAAGAATCGGTGTGGCTTTGGATTCGCCTCCGTAGTTGTTTAGTGAGATTATTTAACACGTTTTTGTCTTGTGGAGACCTAGACTGGTGCCATATTTTTCTCTGTTTTCTTTTTTCCGCTATTAGTTGCCGAATTTCCCTGGGGTATGCGTTCTTGGTATCCCTTTTTATAATTTCTGGCGTGTTTTTCCATGCCGTTTGTTGTATTAGCGTTACAAAGTTCTCTAAGTCTAAGTTTAACTCATCTTGGGTTTTTAATGATACTTTGAGGTTTATACTTCTATCTAATTCTAGTTTAAAGCTCTCCCAGTCCGTTCGTTTGTTAACAAGGCTAGGGCTAGTTTCCTTATTTAGTACATTTTTATGTATTTTTAAGTATATAGCGGAGTGATCTGAGTTCATATCATAACTTTGCTCAGTTTCTAAATAGTTACGAGATATATTTTTGTATACAAAGAAGTCTATTAGGTCTGGGATTTTTAATGGGTCAGTTGGCCAATATGTAGGAGATCTTGTTGATGCAACGTCACATTTAAATTCTGTAATGGCATTCATGAGTTCTCTTCCTTTTGTATTCGTGAGTCTGGAGCCCCAGTGCGTATTTTTTGCATTGAAGTCGCCTCCTAATACAAATCTTTCACCGAGTCGCTGCAGAAGGCTTATATACGTGTATTTTTCTATAGTGTATCGAGGTGGACAATATATAGCTGCCACCGTGAGTGGGTATTTTTCAGTTTGGATTTGGATTGCTATGCATTGGGCCTCCGGTAGTTCGTGTTTGATTTGTTCATCATGTTGTATTTTTGATTTAACAATCACAGCACTGCCGCCTCTTCCTTTGTTTGCTGGGTGTAGTGCGTGATAAATGTTATAGCCTTTAAATGTAATGTATGATTGTCTTGTAAAGTGTGTCTCTGATACAAGGCACACATCAATATTCTCTATGTCTAGGATTACTTGAAGTTCATTCTGGTGTTTCAGTAGTCCATTACAATTCCATGCCATAATTTTTAGGGACTTATGCATGGTTATTTCTTCTGTATATTATGTATAGCTGTTTTAGTGCTATTTTCAATTCTTTTCAGGCGTTCGTCAAATGACGCCATGAACTTTAAAATTTCATTGAGTTTGTTTTCCTCAGTATTAGTTTGCTCTTGACGCTTTATGCTTGAAGCATTTTTGGCTGCAGTCTGAGCATAAGTGACGTTTTTATTTACAGCTGACACGACTTTTGAGCTGGGTTTTTGCTGAATGGCGGTTGGCGTATTTTTCTTGACCTCTGGTTGTTTCTTGGCGGTCTTGTTTCTCAGTTTCTGCATTTCCTTGGCTATCAAACAGCCTCTGTAGTTGGCCGGATGCGCTTCTCCGCAATGCACACATTTTGGCTTGTCTTCTACTCGTTTCTTACAGTCTATAGTAAGGTGTTTTCCCGTACATTTAACACACCGCGGTTCTTTAGCGCAGTATTTATGCGTATGTCCATAAGCTTGACAGCGTTTACATTGGGGAATTAGTTTTGATGACTTCAGCGGTTGAATGTCTACCACACATCCTAATATACATTTCAGCTGATAAATTTTATTGATGCTTTCCTTATTATTGAAGGTAAGCATAAACATGTTAAGTGGTTCCTTGGTTTTCCAGCTTAATTTGTTTACAACATCTTCAATGAGTAAACCCTTAGATTTTAGGTCTTCTATTATTCTTTCAGGTTTACAGGAAGATGGTAATTTTTTCACCATTACTCGGATGGGTCTTTCCTGTTTGTTTTCGTAAGAATGCCAGTGACAGTTATTATCTTTTAGCAACTTTGTGATCGCTTTATACGACTCCTCGTTACTTGCGTTTATTTTGACACCATCGCCGTTCAACATCTTTATTGAAAAGGTGCCAATTATTTGATTTTCTGACAAAAAGTCATAAAATTTTTGATAATCTTTCACGCCATCCACTACGACGGGGGGTGGCGGCGCTACTTTTTTTTCCTTTACCTTCATAGGATTTTCTTTTTCTTGTGGTGAGAGTGAGGGTGACTTGTTCAATTTCCTTTTTTTCCTTGATTGTGATCTGATCCACTCTGTTTCTTTGGCTAGTTCTTCCTCGTCGGTGCCATATTCCGCATCCGGCGACGTTGTCTCCATAGTCAATGTTGATGCAGCTATAGTTTTCGTTTCCATAGCACATTTTAACTGGTTTTGAAGAATTTCAACTTGATTCTTCAAATCTTCAATAAGGCTTTGCTGTTTTAATCGCTCTTCCCTTTCTTCACGATACCGGTCGTATAACATCCGTTCCGTTTCGGTTACTAGCTTGATACTAGTTTTAGTTGGCGTATCCATTGTTAAGGCAGGCGATAACTTCGCCTTAACAATATTATTTGTCGTCAATATTTACATACCTAGCGCGATGACTAACTAGGTCATCTCGTCTCGGCCGTATGCGACGGCGTTTTGATGACGCGTACTCACTATGCACTGTTGGTAATCGCGTTCGCGACCGACACAACTGTTCTAAGCGAAAATCGAACGTAGAATGATTGTAGATTAAAATGCCGTTTTTTTTTTCTTAAATAAGTAGTTTTTGATTAATATGACGAAAAACGTCAAAAAAATACCATTCCCCATTCATTCATTCATTCATTCTATTATCTTCGAAGTTACTGAACAGAAAAATCTGTAATAATGAGTTGAGTGTACGATCGGCGCTAGCGAGTTTCTCGTATCGAGATTCAGTGCACCTCTCTCGCACGCGCCAATAGTACGAAAGAGATAGACTGTCGAAAAGTCAACTAATGGTAGGTACAGGGTCAGTCACAGCAGTGTATTTGTTTGCGAAGGACGTATAGGTACGATTCCTTCTTGTGATTGTGAGCCTTACTTGCGGTCCCTCCCTACAGTGAATCATATTGTAAATATTTTATAGTTGTAAATAAGTACGTAGTAAATAAGTAATTATATAGATGCTGTGCAAGATTGCACAGCCTTTTTATAGGTTTTTTTACTATCTTACTATATTATTAGTAAATAACATTTGAATACTTACGGTCCAAGTTTATTATAAATAAATAATTTATGAGTAATAAATTCTTAAATCACAAATAAATAAATATCTTGGACAATCTTACACAAATCGACCTAGTCCCAAACTATAAGCAAAGTCATCACTAACCCAATGTAACACGCCACCTGTTGCATATTTTTGAAAACAGCTAACTTTCGCCTTAAATTACTACATGTTGCGGTAATTCAGCAATTTAATTATAGAGGGCTCTAGCTCTCATAGCTGCCAGCACTAGAACTACTAGACGTCGCGTTGTAATTATCGAAGCGTCGTATTAGCGAAGAGCACTCTAGGCTCCGCCCATACCCTCAAGGACGTTAGCGCGTGTAGGAGCCTTAATGCAATTTAAGTATAGCTTTAAGATTAATAAGCCCAGCAATCATCTGATGCATTAGCTGATACTGAACTAATAGAACAACTTTCAAAGAACAAATGTGGCTGTCCAACAGAAAAATGTCCTTATGTTAATGCCATAAATAAGGACGCTTTTGAAAATGAAAATGAAAAATTGTTTATTGGTTACTGTTTCTTATTACATACAATTTAAGGTTGGAACCTCCTAGTAAGCATAAAAATATACTTGTGGCAGGAGATCCCGCTCTTCCAGCAATATAAATTAATGGTATAACCAATAAGCGTAAAATTAAGTGTAAAAGGTAAAACATCAATAAATTCTTAATTTCTTAAGTTTAATTATAACTTAACACAACATACGTGTTAAGTTTAAGCTAGGATCATAGCTTAGTGGTCTTCATATAATAATGTTATATAAAACTATTTAAATGAAAAAGAAAAACCTAAGATTAATCAGAAAAGATTAATTAAGCTTTCTGATGAAATGTCACAAATATTCTCTTCTTCATACTACCCTCTGCTGAGTGAGGTGAAGAAGTCAAATCCACTTTCTTCAAGTGGGCATTCTTTGTACCAATTAATGGCGCGTCCAGACTGGTCCAGACTGGGTACAGTAACAAGGTTCAGTATACAGCTAGCGCTAGAATAAAGTATTACGCCACGCACAGGTGAACACAATTTGGGGTATTTTGGGAAAAGTGTATTTTGGGACTAGTTCTCAATGGTTCTTGTGTAAATCGAGAATGAGCCTTTTTGGAAATATGGTATTTTGGGCCTAGTTTGAATTTTTGATTTTTGATTGACTAATAGTGCGTTTTGAGACTAGTGCATTCGCCACCGGAAAGCTTTATTATTCCTTAACATTTTTGCAGTATATTTAAACAGAAGTTTTTTTCGTAAGTGTATTTTTTTATATTGTTAAGGACCCCTGTTGGGTATCTCTTCTCACTTCTTCGTCGTATCCTCATGGCTGAGGGACGTGACGGCTGCGGGAACTCTTCACCAACACTCTCCAAGCCGCACGATTTTGGGCTTGATGAATGCTAGCCTGTAATGTGGCTCCAGTTGCAGATGTAATTGTGTTCGTCCATCGCATAGGCATACGGCCCCTACTCCTTTTTCCTCCTTTTTCTTTTTTTTTTTCTTTTTCTTTTTCTGTTGGGTATAGGCATCTTCCAAGCCTTTCCATTTTAAATTACAATGGGTGTTTAATTTGTCTTCAATATGCAGAATTTATTACTGTCTTTGGAGTTTTAACCTGTGTCAAAGAAACATTGTTATGTAATTGTATAATTACAGAGGGCTTACAATATTATTAGATTTATTAGTATACTGTACTTTTTATTTCAGTGCATTGGCTGAGTGGGTCGCAGACCATAGACCGTGATATATCCTCTACAAAACAGAACATAGACATATACTGTTACCGAGGCACATCCAAAAACATTTTGGCCTTGTTTCAAACAGCTAAGGTAATGAATGGTAGTAAAGATGTGGTTGTCCCTGATGAGATTGCTTTTTAGGGTTCTGTATCCTAAGTAAAGTATATTTTAATTGTGAAGCATAAGGCTACAAAGGTGGTACAGATATTAATGAGGTATCACCATGTTCAGCCAATCGGCATACAAATGTTGTCCAAGCGTGCAACATGCTATATTTATTGAATATAAATATTATTTAGTCCTAATTATTAACATACCAAGAATTTTTTTATTGAATAAAATGCCCTAAAAATATGATCTATCTATATTTAAACCCTCCTATGCTTAGACAGGGATCCTTAAATTACAAGGTAAAAAATTGCTGAGAAAATTTTTACACCACATACGAGGGGTTAAATCTATAGTTTGCCACCACTATATTTAGGTGTAGTCAACCTATTAAAAATCGCTTTTTTTCTTTTAGTTTCACATAAGAATCAAGAATGACGAATTCAGTCAATATATCGGGAGCAGTCCTGGAGAAGTGTACAAGGAGTACTCGGAAGACAGCTATGGTTGGGCCGTAGTGAGCCCGTTCCACAAGAGGACTTACCGGACAGTAGCTGTTGACCTGTTCAATACGACATGCATGGCTATCAACACTAAACACAGACATAGCATTGAGCTGCAGATAAATAGTGAGTATGATTATGCATTATGTATATATATTTTTATATAATGGAAAGATTGTATACTTTTAGTTATTTAGTTTCCGATGACTGACCGAAAACGGCGAATTGCGTGTTATTTCTGGTATTTGTGGACTTGTCCTGTTTGAATTAACTTATGAAATTTAACACATTTCAACAAAATTTGAAGTTGCTAAAGTATCTCAAATCAACCCCCAAGCAATCAAGTCCCTTAAGCTTGAATTGTAATTGATTGAAAAACTTGCAGAACTTGGTACTAAACAGTACCAATTTAAGGATCTCTCGTAATATTAGTGTGCAATAAATGTGCCTGCTTAAAATGTTCGGGCGTGCGTGCGTGCGTGCGTGTGTGCGTGTGTGCGTGTGTGTGTGTTATATTATAATATTAGGTACTGTAGGATAGAAGTGTTTCAGTGTCATCGTAGTTTAGCGATTTTAACCATTCAGTAACAGATTTTTTGCATATGTAGTATTGAAGTGGATAAATAGATATTTCTTTATTTACTTTATTATATATGTGCGCAGATTGCGCTGCATATTGCCTTTTGGCAAACAATGATTTCGTAATCAACCTAGGAGCGACATTTTCTTTTCTTCGACGAGCAGTTAGCTGTGGTTTGTATGTGAGAGTTTTATGCAGTCTTAGAATTTAATTTAGAATATAAAGTTTTCTCATAGAGAGTTGGTCGGAGATTCTATATAGGTCGCTGGTTGGAAATCTATAAGGCTTTAAGTGCATGACTTTTAGAAGGCATCTTTGTCCACGCTCAACTTCTAGGAATTTTGTCTTACTACAACCACCCCAAACTGGGATGCAGTAAGTAATTATTGACTGGGCAAGCGCAGTATACAATTGCTTTAATAAAGTTTTGCTTGCTACATGTCGTGTGGTGTGGCTAGGAACATATTATTTTTTTTACTGGTGGATAGATCTTCAACTTTGAGTGAGCCCTAAAATAGTCAGATTTCGCTTATATTTTGCAAAAGAGCGTTTTAAGTCTTATCAAACGACCAAGCTTTGTGGAGATAGAATTTATGTTTTTTGGACCACTAATAAAATAACCAACAAATAGAAATAAGCCTCTTGTTTGTTGGCAGGGGTGGACATATGGAGAGTCCTGCTGATGTTGCTGGGGGCGTCGACTGTGTTCTCGTCGCGGGCACTCAGCGGGAACCCGGTGTTCTTCTATCTGTGCGGGGTTCTTGTGGGGGTCTCCGCGTCATTCATGGTGCTTGTGTATTATGTCAGCCGACTGCTGCCTAGGGTAAGCCCATTTTGACAACGGTGACTCTTTACATCTCCATTAATTTTACTATCAATTTATTTTCAATTATTTTATTGGTCTTGTTTTGACGCCTAGAGACCCTATAGCTTTACATATCTATAAACGTAGTTTAGAGCTTAATGTAATGCATTTAATGAAATCTCATGTATTAACGTCATATTCTTGTAATACGTTTGAAAAGAGAAACTGGTGAGTTTCTTGCGGCGCTTCTTCTCACCAGAAGGTCAATACCCGAAGCCCCAATAGAAGAGAAAAGAATAGAATCAGACATGTACGCCGAATCCTACACCAGAGACGACGATGCAACGGGGCCACGCCGTTTCGTCGCCTAAATAGTTATTTTATTCTTACGTTTCATGACGCATTGGTTTTTTTACTGTAATGTCATGTTAACATGTATTAATAAATAAATAAATAAATAAATAAATAAATGTATAGCCCTTGAGGGCCTACTTGCAGAAATAAATTATTTTACTTTATTTTATAAACACATTTCGCAAGGAGTGGCGGGAGGATGTACTGAGTAGGGACGACTGGCGAAAAAGAGGGGAGGCCTTTGTTCAGCAATGGGACACCTAGACAGGCTATAAAAAAAATATAAAATTGCCTAATTAATTCAAGTTTGGCCCAACTTTATCGAAATGAGCTACCCTGACTGGGGTTTCGACTGGCATTCACGGTGCTAATAAGCCAAAACTGCGTGGTACGAGTTTCTTTCACTTATCTAGTACATTATAGGCTAATAATATTGAGTTTCGTTTTGAAGTATACATTTACTTTAGGCATTACATAAATTGTTCGAAATTAAACTGTTTGTTGCCTTATTTAGCGAAAAACCTTTCATTTTAAATAATTTTCCCGAAACCCATTAATTTCCAATGATGATGAATGATGAGTCTAAACAGGCCCGCGCCGACCCCCGGCAGCGCCTGTGTGCAAATCTATGAAGCAACCTGTTTATTGTCGTCGTGTTTCGAATTCCGGCGCCCCTATTGCCTTGGCGTCTGTGTGCGTTGCACACTTCACACACAGGTGCGGCGCGGCCCTGAGTCTAAACTGATGTAACCCCATCTTTTACAGAAAACCTTAACGTACGGCGTGTTGATAGGCGGCTGGACGGTCGGCGTCTACATCTTCCAGCAGGTTTGTTTTGATTTAACGCTGTCACTGCTGTAAAATTCCAAATTATTAGATACTAGCATTTTCCCGTGGCTTCGCCCACTTTGTTCCCGCTATTGTCCCAAAGGAACTCTTTATCGGGATATAAAGTATCCTATGCTTCAATACAGGAGTTGGTCTACTTACATACCAAATTTCAGCTTGATCCATTCAGTTGTTACCCCGTTATTGGGTAACAAATATCTAAACATCCAAACATCTTCACAAACTTAGTGGTACATATTAGTGGGATTTATCATTCGCTTTTCGGTAAAGGAAAGACATCGTGAGAAAACCTGCAGACATCCGCGAAGAAATTCAATGGTGTATGTGAAATCCCCGATCCGCAGTGGGCTAGCTTGGGGACTCTACAGCCCATTCGTTCTTGTCCATGAGAGTAGCGCGCGCGCGATGTACCTTTTCCAGGAATTAGTACATTACATAACTAGGGTGGTAATACAAAGAAAGGCCGAGATCGCAGAAGTTTGCGGCCCGAGCTGTAAGCGAGGGACGTAAATATGCGATCGAGGGCTTTCTTTATTACCTCCCGTGTTGTGTACATAATTTTATGTCTACACTTGGCCAGAAAGCGGCTTAAAAAGTCACTTTATGGCCAGGTGTGGCATAAAAACAATTACTGCTATTATTCTGTGTTTATGGTCCAGGTCTGGGACAACATTCGGAGCATTCTGCTCTCGTACCAGACGTACCTGTTTTGGTACACGCTGGTGGTGGGGTTCGTCAGCTTCCTGGTGTGCTACAGGGTCGGCCCGCCCCGCAACCAGCGCAGCAAGAACCTCGTCATGTGGACACTGCAGGTACCACCAGGGCTCCTTTGTCAATGGACGCCGGCTACGTTAAAAAAAAAATAGTTTTAATCTTAAAACGACATAAAAGGGTTTTAACTCAATTGTCAAAAATAGGCTACTTGACCCCTTTTTGAAGTTTGCGTTATATTATTAATTATTATCTGATTAACGGAAAAAAAATATTACCATATTTTTTACAACTCGGAAAACCGCAAAATTAGGGATTTAACGATACCGATACCGATATACAACCGATATTTGAAGAACGCGAAAAGAATTTCCGGTATGAAAAAAAAACTGCAAAAAGTAATTTCAATTACTGACTTATTTTATGTATTGGTCTATTACCTTGTGCAATGACAATTACTATGTTAATTAAATCTTTGGTTCTTTTTAAAAAATAAAATTGAATTTTGTGTTGACAATCTATATTTTTCTAATATTTTTACTTTACATTTTCAAGGTTGACTCTCTGTTAAATATAGCCAAGTTTTAGGTATAATAAGGACATACAAATATCTGAAGTTCATACTTCATTATTTAGCTAAGATATCGGTATCGGTATCGCCGATATTTACTACAATATATCGGTATCGGTATCGTATCGGCAAAACTATGTATCGTTACATCCCTACATTATAATTTAAAATTTTAAATTTCGTAACCGGGCGAAATCTTACACGCTTGGTTCCCATACAAATTGACGTACTGTTTCCTTCTACCTCGATATATTTCTGTGACTTTATGTTTGAAACATAGATGTTAAGACCTCGGTGCACTATTATTGTCTACTAGCATTTTCCTGCGGCTTCGCCCGCGTTGTTCCCGTTATCGTCCCAAAGGAACTCTTTACCGGGATACAAAGCATCCTATGTTTCAATCCAGGACTTGGTCTGCATACATGCCAAATTCCAGCTTGATCCATCCAGTTGTTACACCGTTATTAGGTAACAAACATCTAAACATCTTCACAAACTTTCACATTTATAATATTAGAGGGATTATATAGGGAACGTGCACGAACTACAGCACTAAACGACAAAAGAGACACGGGCGGACAATAAAGGAAACTATCGCCCCTGTCAAATCAAGCTGTCAATGTCAAATATAGTAAATCGTAGCTACACTGACGTTAATCGTCCTTCAACGCGATAAATTAACGTTATTAACGGCGTTTTCGTCAATGTGGCCCCAGCATGAGAGGGTATATGATTTAGATTGGCGGCACCAGTTGGCAGCACCTTCGTCGTGCACGTTCCCTATAGTCCATACAAACTCTTAAGACCAAATGCTGTCAAACGAACGCAAGCCAAAAACTACGTTATGCTCTGATTATAAAGTAGTTTTTGGCTAGCGGCCGTTTGACGGCATTTGTGTACGGACTATTCATATTATGTGAGTATCACTATGCTTTGCCAGATGGCATACAAAACACCTACAATAGGCGTGAGGACTGGGTTGAAAATATATAATTCTATTTAGTCTGTCAGTTAGATTATGGAAAAATATGAGACACGTATTGTCGTTTTGGTTTATCAAAATATTAAAAATCGACAAAGTTATAGATCATCAAACTTCTGGAGTGGGGGCTTGTGACGTCACTCCTAGGTGAAATTTGTACCAAGGAGTGACGTCACTCGAAACTTCTAAGCACTCTATCTTCTTAATTTTTTGTTTGTCAAACAAAAGAAAAAATACGTGTACAATTATTTTTAATAATGAAAAAGATCAAAGATTTGAATGCTAGCAGCAACAGACATCTAAATCTAGGTTAAGCTTAGGTCAAGGATTAAGCGCTCAATTCCTTATCCTGCATAAAATACTATTTTATACTAGTAGACTAAAGAAGTGGTTTCGGCAGGGCGTGGGCGTGCTGATGATATTCTTCAGCAGCGACTACCAGGAGGCGTCCACGGCCGTGGTGGTGGTCACCATGGCGGTCAAGTACTTCCCCCAGTCCGTGCTTAACGGCATACAAGGATACTGGTGAGACACACTATTGATAACCTCTTTAGGGTGCATCCACGGAACCTCCGACGCACTTCTATCACCGTACTTCCCGCTTCAGGAATACGGTTCTTCAGGAATATTTTCGTGACATGTCCATATTGTCCATGTTTGGGTCATTAACTTTAATATATGTACCAAATTTCAACTCAATCGGACAGGTGCTTTCGGAGCAAATTGGCTGTGACAGGCAGCCAGACACACGAGTGATCCTATAAGGGTTCCGTTTTTCCTTTTGAGGTACGGAACCCTAAAAACAGAAAAAGAAAACAATTTCATCAAATAACATTATTTTAAAATATAATTGTTATGCCACACCAGGCCATAATGTGCTTTCTGGCCAAGTGTAGACATAAAATGATGTACACAACACGGGAGGTAATAAAGAAAGCCCTCGATCGCATATTTACGTCCCTCGGTTGCAGCTCGGGCCGCAAACTTCTGCGATCTCGGCCTTTCTTTGTATTACCACCCTAGTTGTGTAATGTACTATTTCCAGTCACAGTTAGTCCCACGGTGTTTTATTAGGCGTTATCATTCCATACATTATATTTCGATGATTCCCCTATGGGCTCGTCCAGAAATCACGTGACCAAATTTGGCCTATTTTTGACCCCCCCACCCCCTCCCCTTGGTGATAGTAATTGTGACGGTAAAAGGCTACTTGATGACAGTTCAAATCAGCTTCTTTTTATGAAGTGTCAAAACGCTCCGAAAGTATGCAGTTTAGTATGAGATACTATCTTGTGACGTCATGCTCAACATGGTGCCTTATTTTTAGTTTTCGTCATTGTAAAATCGTTGATGGCATGTTAATAAGTCTTAATGGTTTTATCCGTGCTATTTTGGAAGCGTAATTTGCTGGTTAGAGTTAATGAATTTATTTTGATTGTTGCCAAATACCCTATTGTATCATTCGTGATATTTTTCTGACCCCCTCCCCCATAGACGATCTCGTGATTTCTGGAGGAGCCCTACCCTACGGTTACCTACATTTTCAGGCGGCGCAAGTTCCCGCCGAAGCCCCGGCTGCTGACTAGCGAGGAATACTACGAGGAGGGAGCGAGAGAGACGAAGCAGGCGCTCGAGAGCCTCAGGAAATACTGCTCCAGTCCGGATTGTGCGCAGTGGAGGATCATGCTCAAGCTCAATGACTCTAAAAGGTACGTCTGCTTTTTTTTTTTGAAAATTGACAAACTCGCAACCCATACCCGGGCGTAGCGATTGTCGGACCGGGTGGTTGGCCGTGGCGTTCCCTGGGGTCGAACCAGGTCATGCTAACCAGACCACCCTGAGTTGGGTCGGACTGGGTAGGGTACGTCTGTATGCTTGTTTGTCACTTTTATACCGCTTAAGGTTGAACGTTTCAGAGAATTTTCATACAAATTTCAGTTCCGTTTTTCTCCAGCCGTGATCATTTTCTGTATTTGAAACATTATCAGTTCGATAGTACGTTTCCTTCTGATTCCGCCAATAAGAAAAAAATACCGAAAAGATGAGAAATATTCTAAATAAATCCATTTGAAAACTAATAAAATTTTGATCAAACCGTTGTTTGTGTGAGTGTAGAGTATCGTGTCGGTGTAAACAAAAGGGCGGCATTTATCAACAACAGCTGATTCTAGGTGTCAAAACAATGCCTAGATTGTATAAAACCTACTCCTAAAACTTCTGGCCGCTAAGCTAATAAAAATTAAAAAGTAAAGTGCTGTCAGTCAGTGTCGAAGTTTATCTCCATCAACAAATTTCATTTCCTAAACTAATTTCAAGAAGGAGGTGGTATTACATTGTAACCGTTTTTATCGTATAGATAAAAATTGTACAAATACTTGAGTTATTTACTTTATGGATATAAATACGAGCTCTTATTCTTAGTAAAAAATATTGGATTTTTCGATGCAGTCCATTAGTTTTAAAAGCTAAGAGAGTTTGCTCTCATTGACCATAAATGTATCGTTTGACAAAAACCTTTTTCGTTATTGCACTCCCATGCTCGATTAAAAAAAATATGTTGCCTACTTAGTCACATTTATATTTGAAGTTGTCAAAATTGTTCATACTATAGCAAAGATTTTCTTTGTTATTATTATTAATTTTATTATTTGAATAGAAAACAGTTAATTAAATATTTCCTTGATCAACATTTTGCATACTACTTGGGTGGTAAGCCTGCCTGATGTGAAGTAGTTACCGGAGCGTACTGCCATTATATTAAAAATAATGAAAACAAACATACGCACACTCGAGACCAGATGGATTACCCAAGTTAATCCTAATTTGCGTCATCATCAGAAGTTCATTGCCGTCACCCCTGCTATGCAAAGCTATAGCTAGCTCTGCATGGAGATGTTCGGCTGGAATCAGCCAGACTGGAGATCGCCTACCTAGCGCGTTCAAGAATTAAGAAGCGATATGAGGCAGCTGAAAGGCTTGCCATTGTATTCTACCGAAGGCTATGAATAATATTCTATCGAACCCGTGAATCAAACTTTTTTTACAGCGCAATGATAACAGATCCTAAACGTATGACAGAGTAGCAAGATATTCACAAAAGTTGTTTGTAGTGGAATTTTAGCATTTTGGTGTAAGTAAGTTTGACGCGACAATTCTCAATGAAAATAAATAAATAAAATACGATATAATATATGTTTTTTTCTTGGCTTGGCTAATAAGTAAGTATACTATAAAAGTATACTAAATTAGGTCAGTAAGTATACTAGTTAGAGTTACATGTAAGTTACATGCACAACTAACTATTCATATGAGAGAGGTCAATTACAAAGAAACAAGTAACAAACATGTGCAGATAATCAAAAAATCAGAAATATAACAATATATTGGATACCTAACAATATAGTATGAAACTAAAACTTCATATTTCAACATCTCCTGAAACTACGTCAAAATCTTTATCAAATAGATTAAAATGGCGCCAATATAATATGTAAACAAACATGACCTGTCATACTGTCATAATAATAATTATTGACAGTCACTGACACTAATGACTGTCAACGGGTACGCGTGTGTGCAAGAATGTGGAAAATTGCGATTATTTAAAAAAAATCTGCTTTATTGTCCACAAGAAGACTGTTGAACTGAAATTGGTTCCGATTTAAGCTCACCATTTTTTACTGGTTCGGCCATGACATAGAAATAGTACATATTTGGTTGGGTTTAGCTAAAAATAGTAAAAACACTACGCAAACGACGTACAACGCCATCTGAGCGGATAAAATTTGTAACTTTCTCTATCGAATCCCCTTAAAGTAAAATAAGTTTCTGACAAAAAACACATTTTTGAGACCAGCTTTTTATTGCTGATTGGTACTGTCAGGAGGCTTCTGACTAAGGACCGTCCCGTCTTTTTTTGTATAATCAGAAACTGCATTTCAAAACCACCAAATAAGCCCACAGAAATTGTCTTACTGCTTCAAGTTCTATTGAGAAATCAATAGTAATGTGCTACACCCAAACATACATTTTTATTGAACCAGAAACGATCGCTAACCCTCTCTGCCTTCATTGTCATTATAATTCCAACCTTAATACGTCCACTGCTGAACATAGGTCTCCCCCAAAGACTTCCACAACGGGCGGTCACACGCTTCCTGCCTCCATCGACTTCCGGCGATCCTAATCAGTAGGCTTATGATGCTACGCTTTGTCACGTGATAAATAAATGATAAAGCATTCGTCACTCTCGCACACATATTGTCAGAACATGACGGATGCTTTATTCATTTATTTATCACGTGACAAAGCGTAGCATCACAAGCCTACAGCCTACAGGTCGTCAGACCATCTTGTATGTGTGTGTGAGGGGGGAGATCGCTGCGTCTTCCAATGCGTGGTCTCCACTCGAGAACCTTGTTACGAAAATGACTATAGCTTGGCAATTTCGTTGGTGACACTCACGTGTGTGCTTTTTGTTATGTGCAGCGGTAACTACTTACACAAGTTACCGCCAACACGAACAGCGACCGAAGGAAGTTGCCAAGCTATAGATGGTTTTTTCCGAGCAGTACATAATTTGATGGCGAGTGGCACTTTCACGACCAGACAAAAGATTGAACAATACCCCAAAAACCGACAGAACGCGCTAGATGAGTTCGCGAGGCCAATAATGTGCACAATAATCTGAGTAAAAGTTACGAGCGCTTACTAGGCGGGTCGTCGGTCGTGAGTGTTAATTTTTTTTATGCCACACCTGGCCATAAAGTGGCTATTTCCGCACGCTGCGCGTACGAAAAAAGCCGCTTTCTGGCCAAGTGTAGACATAAAATGATGTACCTACACAACACGGGAGGTAATAATGAAAGCCCTCGATCGCATATTTACGTCCCTCGCTTGCAGCTCGGGCCGCAAACTTCTTCGATCTCGGCCTTTCTTTGTATTACCACCCTAGTTATGTAATGTACTATTTTAACCCAGTCGTCATCCCCATTGTCGAAACATAGATTCGCGTCATTCGTGGAAGGCGAGTCCCACCTCAGCGACGAGGAGGTGCTCGACTATGAGTCGTACGCGTTTTCCACGGACCGCCGCAAGCCTGTCGCCAGCTCGACAAGACTGCCCAGCATCGACATATCCGATGACGACGAGATCACAGACGACGAGATGTGAACCAACTGCAGTCAGGTATAACACTGATTATTGTTTAATGGGCTACAGCGGTCGGCAACCCGCGAGCTTCCCCGGCTATTTTTTATGTAAAGGTCGCTATATTGTATTAAATTACAAATTATTAACAACTAGCATTTTCCCGTGGCTTTGCCCGCGTTGTTCCCGTTATTGTCCCAAAGGAACTCTTTACCGGGATATAATGTATCCTATGTTTCAATCCAGGACTTGGTCTACTTGCATGCCAAATTTCAGCTTGATCCATCCAGTTGTTACCCCGTTATAAGGTAACAAACATCCAAACATCCAAATATCCAAACATCTTCACAAACTTTCGCATTTATAATATTAGTGGGAAGTGCGCCTCGCATCAATTTCGTTAGCTACTATGTGGCCCTTGATTGTTAAAAGGCTGCCGACCGCTGGGCTAGACGACTAAAAAAACTGTTTAGTCCGTCAGTTAGATAATAAGAATTATTGTACACGTATTTTTTCTCCCTTCGTCCGCCACCGCAACCATGTTTCGCATCCAGTTGCAAAGGAAGAATTTTCCTCCTTTGTTGGCAACTAGTTGTGAATGAAGAACATTTTACATTAATGCACAACCAGTTGCCAACTAAGAATTTTTAACGGTATAGTTGCGACAAAATGTTTTTCTTTCTTAATACGCAACCAGACTGAATAAAATATTTGAGCGGTAATAAATAATGCAAGGAACATCTCTCTCGCACATCAGAACATTGTCAGAAACTTAGGTAACCTTTTTGATTGTCACGATCCAACGATTTGGTTTGTCCTAATGATGTCACAATAAAAAAGTAATATGTCAAACTAATTGCAATAAGCTTTCTAAAATAAAACATGGATTTCCCAAGGTTGAAAAAGTTTTTATACCTTATCTACTTTATCTATCATATAATTTCTTCGTTGCGTAGCCAGCAAAGAAAAATATGTTTGGCAACTGGTTGCGAAACTTAGTTGCCATGATGGAAAATGGATAACATCTTCGCATCTGGTTGCGTATTAAGACAAAATATTCGGCTAACGCAACTAGTTGGCAACAAAGGAGAAAAATTCTTCCTTTGCAACTGGTTACGAAACATAGTTGCGATGGCGGCCGAAGAGTTTTTTCTTTTGTTTGACAAAAAAATTACGATGATAGAGTGCTTAGAAGTTTCGAGTGACGTCACTCCTTGGTACAATTTTCACCTAGGAATGACGTCACAAGCCCCCACTCCTGAAGTTTGATGATCTATAACTGTCAATTTTTGATATTTTGATGAACCAAAAAATACGTGTTCCATATTTTTCCATAATATAACTAACGGACTAAATAGAATTATATAGTTTTAACCCAGTCGTCATCCCTACTCTCGACGTAAACGAGGGTGTTCTCATGGTTACAGATCTGCAAGTGGCGAGATTAAAGAGTGGTGTACCGGTATAGTCAGTACTTAATTTAGCCGTGTAATGCAAATCAGGCGTACTTCGGGCACGCGACTGCTAACCAATTGTGATTACGCAGCTAAGTGGCGTAACATTCCCGTGTAGTGACTGTAGCTGATAAAGTTGCTAAACAGTTAAGGAAATTCTCAGAGATTTCTGGAAACTTTCACATGAATTTTAAGTTTCACTTTTTGAGAAATTACCGAGAGTTTTCCAAGTGGCAAGTTACGAAATGTTTGGTATCTTTCCACCGGGACATCATTACAGCCCCGGATCTACGACTTCCGAGCCGGCGCACAAAATCTCACAAAAGTATATGAATAGTAATAAAACAACTTAAACGGATTAAATCGCGTATATTACAAAATTTTAAGTCCCGACGTTTCGTAACCCTTTTCAGCGTTCGTGGTCGCGGGTAGACTGAGAAAATCATAAATGTCTTCTGTCAAAATTACTGTTGTGCAAACTTATCCACTTTAAAAATACAAATTCAAAATTAGTGTTGCCAGATGGGCCTAATGTGTAAAGATGTTTACACACATGCCAGAACGGCTTAAAAACCTAACCTTAGAAAAACTAGCGGCGCTTCCAAAAGGCATACTTGATAAGAAAGAAGACGCCAAGGAAACTTATCAGCCACGCCTTATGCAAAAAAGAAAATAATTTAAACAAAAGACTCGAATCGAAGAATCGCGGAAACCGAAGACAATAAAAGTATATGAATTTGGCGCCCCTGAAACTGCCGCCCGGGGCTGGTACCCCTTTTGATAATGTCAAAAGCCATGCCATGTCTGTGGTGTCATAATAGGCTAGATGACTAAAAAAAACTGTTTAGTCCGTCTGTTACATTATGAAAAAATATTGTACACGTATTTTTTGTTTTGTTTGACAAACAAAAACTGACGAGGATAGAGTGCTTAGAAGTTTCGAGTGACGTCACTCTTGAGTACAAATTGTACTCAAGAGTGACGTCACAAGCCCCTACTCCAGAAGTTTGATGATCTATAACTTTGTCGATTTTTAATATTTTGATAAACCAAAAAATACGTGTCTCATATTTTTCCATAATCTAACTGACGGACTAAATAGAATTACATATTTTTAACACAGTCATCATCCCTATTGTTTAACGGCTAGATCGAAGTATTTTGATTAGATACTATAGTGGAATCGCTCGCGACTATGCCCGCGGAGGTGAAATGAGACAAATGTCTGTTTTTTGCTTCGGGTTAGGCGGGTAAAACTATCCTATGTGTTAACTGGGGTCCTAATCTACCTGTATTCCAAATTTCATGGAAATCATTGGATCATTAGGTACGTGATGCGCGCACAAACATAAACAGACAAAAATTTCAAAATCTATTTACGTTCTGTTACTTATTTTTAACAAAAAATAACTCCTCAGTAACTTTTTTTGGAAAAATCTTTAATGTACAAATACAAACACAGTCTTTCTACGATTTTATTATATGTATAGAAGTTGTTTGATGAAATTCAGATCTGTTGATTGAAGTGGTTGGGGTTTTTTATTTAGTAGTTATTGATGTCAGCGACTGATGTAATAATTTTGATTTAAATAAATGACATCTTAGGATCTCCATCTTGGACTTGATTATGTATTTCTCAACTATGTTGTTCTCACTACTCAACTATCTAGTCTATGTCGAGTTACAAATGGCGTAATTTTTTGTTGAACAGTTGCGCTATGTTTAGTGAATAATGCCCTACTCATCCAAAAAGGTCTGCCCTAATACGAGTCTTATAGATATTATATGGCTTTTTGGCTTATGCTTATGATGGCAGAATACAATCGTGCCGAAAATATTGCTTCCAACCAAAATCAGTATTTCTGTCATAGTATTTTTTTTCTCTAAGTAGCCGATTAATAGGGAATATGCATTAATTTTTTTTAACATATCTTAACAAAATTTGAAAATACCGTAAAAAAGATGACATAAAGTCAAAATAAAATTAAAATCGACCGAGAAATACGGAAGATATAAACATTTTAAAGCACTAATCAGACAGCGATTAGACAGAGAGATCCGATATGGACTATGACGTCATAGTACACAGCCGCCATACAATCTCTATACTATATTCTGTTTTGCTAGAAAGAGATAGAGATAAATCTTTGTTGTCTTATATCTTGGTTATTTTTAGAGTTATTCGAAAAATATTTGTTTCCTGCGGTTTCTTATATGAATGAACTTTTATTAAAGTTTATAAAAAATATCATGCATATTCCCTATTACTGTGGTTCGGTACGGAATGTGTTAATTTTTTTATGTCACACCTGGCCATAAAGTGGCTTTTTCCGCACGCTGCGCGTACGGAAAAAGCTGCTTTCTGGCCAAGTGTAGACATAAAATGATGTACACAACACGGGAGGTAATAAAGAAAGCCGTCGATCGCATATTTACGTCCCTCGCTTGCAGCTCGGGCCAAACGCAAACTTCTGCGATCTCGGCCTTTCTTTGTATTACCACCCTAGTTGTGTAATGTACTAGTGAACTTTATCTTATTACAATAAGCTCTGCAGAAGGTTACTTAAATGGTCTTTGATGATAACTGCCAGTTGTTTTTTTGTATGTAAGTACATATTTATGAAAGAACCATGATGTTTCTTTATTAGTTTTTAATGCGGATAAACTACACCACATTTTTATGTTACATATACATATAGTTACAAGAAATCAAAGTACATAGAGAAATTAAATGGCGCTCACCAGGAAATGAACCAGGTTTTTCTGGATTTGCGGCCCATCGCCCAACGTCTCGACCATTCAAGCACCGGAGCAGCCAGCACGGGACCATGGGTGAGCGCCATTTAATTTTTCTATGTACTTTTATTTCTTGTATCTACATATATAGGTTAGTACATTACATTACATACTAATATGCAGTCATATTAGGAAGTGATCAGGTTGAGAGAAGATTTTTTCCCTTCAGCCACACCACATGGGACATGTGAGCCGTGTACAAAACGGACGACTCGTAACCAGTTGGGTAATTCCACGTAACCAGAGTTACGTAAGTTGCCAATTTCTCGCGTGTTTCTTCATTGATGGTGCAAATTCAGGTGTCAATATATCTAGGGATTAAAGTAATGCTTGTCTAGGTTAAAATTAATACTTAAGTTTATGCCATAAATAAATAAACGCGCGATGAAATGGTAACTTCCGTTATATTTTCATGGAATTGCCCAGTTACGATTGAAGACTTTTTAGCCCTTTTACGAAACAAGTTACGATCGGAGAGTTTCTATTCTTTGTATGAAACCAGTTGCAATCACTTTTTCGTATTTCTGGGCGGTTTGTCCCTCGGGCATCTGAAACTACCTAACAAACCTAGTGTTTTGCGATCGCGAGGGGTTCCCTATAAGGAAGAAAAATTCCTCGATCGCAACTGGTTTCGTATAAGGACTAAAAAAGTCTTCGATCGTAACTGGTTACGAACCACCAGTTTCGTACACGGTCGAAGAGGATTTTTTTTCTGATTGGCCTTGCTAATAATCAACTCTGTAATTTGAAGGACACAGAATATTAGTGACAGCATAGTAATAATTACAATTACAAGGTTTTGGAAATATGTGTTATGAACCTTGACGGGTTTATGCATTGAATATAAATCAATATACATACAGGTGATACTTCAGACGTAATACAAAACATGTTTATCTAACTCATGTTAGGTATCGCGTTGATTTGTATTTATACATATTAGTATAAATACAAATCAAATCATAACCATTAATATCTTTTTGTCTGTCCAGTTAGTTTCGTGTTAATATGTAACTATGACATAGGCCCTATGTCGGTAGTGATAAGTGATAACCCTATGTCATAGGGTTATCACTTATCACTACCTACATCGTTAAGAGAATATGTTAGAAACTAGTTTTGTAGTTGATTGTATAGTCCAGTGGTTCCCAACCTTTTTCCTACCAGTCGGTCGCGCTACTTTAACTGAAGAAATGAGATTGAAAAACATTTTTCTTATTACGTCTTAAGTGTGTGTATATAATATGTATTATATATATATTTAGCTCTGGCCCGTCCATCGAGTTGCTTTTGAGTGCATCAGTACTGAAATAAAGATGTAAAATAAAAACAATACTAGTTAGTAATAATTTAATTGTATAAAGATTCTCATTACTTTTTGTAACAATAATTGTATCTTAGGCTAGCACCATTGAATGTAAATATAATCTTATAAAAATACTTGTCAAGTGCACTTCATATTTTTTCATTATTAATTATCGGGTATTATTGTGTGACATTGTTTAATTCGTTTTAAGGTTGTGTGTGTTAATTTCAGCTGAATAAAGTTATATTTATTCAATTAACATTCGTATTTCATTTAACTTAAATATACTTTTAAATAAAGCAACTATGTTAAAAAATGTTAATACTATTCAGTTAACGATTAGATCCTCTCCTGGGGCAGTGTTTACAAACAAAATATATTTTAGACGTAACACGAACATTCATACGTTATTAGTTTATTTCGTAAATATACTATTTAAAGTTATGGCACACCGATTTTCCTCTTTCCACTGTTAATACTTATTCAAACACAACTAAAATTGACAGGCAAGTACATATTTTCGATTTAATCAATCATTTTACATTAAAACCGTAGCCCGGTTAAATAATTGAAATGAGCGAATATATATTTTTGAATTATATTTTGGAACCATTAATATGGTGAACCACAGTGGCGTGGCGTAAAAGATATCCTCGGGCAAGCCGGTGCAGATTTGGCGGACATTTTCCGAGCTGTAGAGTAAGGTGCTCGAATGCCTAATATTAGACAAGCCGGTAGGAATAGAGTTCTTCAGACGCCACGCTACTAGTGAACCATTAACGTTTACTGAATCCGTAGGGTTGGTTTCGCTTGCGTTTCCGAGTCACCCTGTATATACGCTATGAGTTAGGATCGGGCGCGACTGGCCTTCTTGCTCTTGTCGAGAGTCTGCGGCGGCGGCGGCGGCTTCGCTGACATGTGCCGACTGTACAGCCTGCAACAACATACAAACACTCAACTTATCTTCTAACCAGTGATCAGCACGGACAGAAATATATCGAGAAGGAAAAAGTGTACAGGTCGTTCCATGAGAGTTGAGATGAATGATTTGATTACACACACGCAGCTACATGAAGTACAGTAAACGGCCATAAAGAATGCACATCGGCAATCATCGCATTTCCGAATACAAACGATTGCTAATTTCCATATACATCAATTATTAGATGAATCGTTCATCAGAATTTGAATTTAGAACTAAGTACTTTATTGTTGTTTTGTTTTGATTTGACGTGGAATATATAGAGCTGTAAAACACGATGTAATTATATTTAATTATTGCTTGTTGGGGAAAAATAATATACATACATATATATATACCTACACATATTCACGCCCATATTCCTAAAAGGGGTTGACTGAGCATTAGCAACTGATGTTATACTACTAGTATATTTAAATGTGGGTTTAAAGTTCGACAAAAAGTGTAATATTGCGGTGAGAACTTGCTAGGCCATCGCCCCAACACGTTTTAACCATGTACCCTTAGTCAACTCATCCGACACCACACGGGAAAAAAATTGTAGATAATTTCGCGTGACTGGCAAAGTAACGGCTTACCTTTTTTTCCTATAGATGCCATAGTACAAATTAAATTTTGTAAAAGTTTTAATAATTAAAATAGTGCATTAACTCTATATATATATTGACTTGGATATGCGACTGCACTCTCTCGCATTTGAACCACGACTGACAAAACAAACGTCATGGTGTGTGCGACACAGATATCGCTATACGAAGTCGAAATTAGCCGATTGCCTCTTTCTAAAGATCGATGTGCATTCTTTATGGCCGTTTACTGTACTCATTGCAATAAAAGTGAATGAATGAAATGAATGAGTGAGTAAAAAAGAACAGCATTTTCAAAATCCCGCTGTTATTACATGACAGTGTTGTTGTGTGCGTGGCCTCAACTTGCGTGAAACTACCTATTCGCTGGGTGCTTGATGACAGCGCCAAGTAGCGGTTACAAATGCCGCGGACTTTTTTTTTGTGTTTTGTGGCTTTTGCTGCAAGGCACTTTGCCAACTAAAAACGTCAATTTCGCTAGTAAAAAGTGACAGCTGGTCTGCTGAAAGTTCCTTTTTTGGCCATGACGTGCGATAGATTATGTTACCCACCTAGTACTTTGCACCTAGCGAATACCTCGCGTGCTAAAAAGAAGTGGCGGCGACCTACTTTGCTCGCCGTTAACTTCAGTTGCCGTCAACATTATTATCAGATTTGAATATCTGATAATAATGATATAATTAATTGTTCAAATACCACCAAATGAAATAGAAAATTTATGTTTTCCATCACTATATTTCACTTTTGGCGTTAAACTCCAAGCGCAAACGGTACACGCTTGGTTCTCATACAAATCGACGAACTATTTTCTTTCACCTTAACTCGATATATTTTTGTGGTGCAACGAGGGGTCAATGACATCAATCATTATGCTAATGCGTATATGCTTTGGGATTACGGGATTCGAGTATTTCACTGTGATGGAATTGTTAAATTATTTTTATTAAGCAATGCCACATTTCACAGTATCATTCGTAATCTTAGGAGCATCAAAAAGTCTTTAGTTGCGTTCAAAGTTCAGAAGTGAATTTTGCAATATGAGGCTTTTGAATGAGTGAGACTCAGAAATCGAGCAAATTGAAATGAAGATCAGAGGCTTGAATGGTTCTGATTTTATTAAGTAGTTACATGAGATAAATTTCAATAATAGTACAAAAAAGTAACAGGCAAAATAGGGAATATGCATGAATTTTTTTTAACACATTGCTTAACAAAATATGAAAATACCGTAAAAAAGATGACATAAAGTCAAAATAAAATTAAAATCGAACGAGAAATACGGAAGATATAAACATTTTAAAGCACTAATCAGACAGCGATTAGACAGAGAGATCCGATATGGACTATGACGTCATAGTACACGGCCGCCATACAATCTCCATACTATATTCTGTTTTGTTAGAAAGAGATAGAGATAAATCTTTGTTGACTTATATCTTGATTATTTTTATACTTATTCGAAAAATGTTTTTTTCCTACTGTTTATTGTATGAATGAGCTTTTATTAAAGTAAATAAAAAATATCATGCATATTCCCTATTACTGGTATTATACTGCGCTACACGTAGCGATGGTTGACACTGAATGTGTTAATTTTTTAAAACTTTAAGGTACTCACACTCGGTAGGTCTCCGACTTGAGATAGTCCAGGACGTGGCTGGGGCCCAATTTAAGCTGGTCCTCGATGGGAGGCACCCAGAAGTTGCCCTCTAGGCGCAGCACCGATTTGTTGCTCGCTAGGTCCAGGCTACCTGAGGAACAAAGTTTAATTTTCATTTCTCATGCTTTCATGGAAAGCCTTTTTTTATTTCTATACTGAGTTCACGGAACCGGCTCTGCTCTTTTCGACTGAGCTCGTCTTAGTTATATAAAATTATTATTTATAGTAAAATTGTGTTTGTAAAATCGATAGTAAATGTAATATCAATTGTTTCGTTTATAAATTGAGTAATATTACACCTAATTAATTGATTACCTGATTTTTTGTATAAGGATAGAATGTAACCCAATAAAAAAAATTATAAATACCTATGATGCGACCCGCTATGCAAAAAAATCATTCTGGACCCTTAGTTATCGTCGAACTAAGTACACACGCACGCACGCACACACACACACACACACACGCACGCACGCACGCACGCACGCACGCACGCACCCGCTACCAGTCTCTGTCTGGCGAGTGTGTGCGACAGGGACGGGGTATCGTACCTATCTCGGGCGGCAGCACGACGAGGCGGTTCCCCTGCAGGTGCAGCTCGCGCCCGGCCCCACTACCCGTCTCTGTCTGGCGAGTGTGTGCGACAGGGACGGGGTATCGTACCTATCTCGGGCGGCAGCACGACGAGGCGGTTCCCCTGCAGGTGCAGCTCGCGCCCGGCCCCACTACCCGTCTCTGTCTGGCGAGTGTGTGCGACAGGGACGGGGTATCGTACCTATCTCGGGCGGCAGCACGACGAGGCGGTTCCCCTGCAGGTGCAGCTCGCGCCCGGCCCCACTACCCGTCTCTGTCTGGCGAGTGTGTGCGACAGGGACGGGGTATCGTACCTATCTCGGGCGGCAGCACGACGAGGCGGTTCCCCTGCAGGTGCAGCTCGCGCCCGGCCCCACTACCCGTCTCTGTCTGGCGAGTGTGTGCGACAGGGACGGGGGATCGTACCTATCTCGGGCGGCAGCACGACGAGGCGGTTCCCCTGCAGGTGCAGCTCGCGCAGGCGCGCCAGCTGCCCCAGCTCGCGCGGCACCTCAATCAGGTCGTTCTCGCGCATCGACAACTGAAATATATCATCATGAGCCAATTATACGTCCCTGCTGAGCACAGGCCCCACGGTGGCCCAAAACGGGTTGGGGACCTCACATACACCTTTGAATTTCTTCACGGATGTATGCAGGTTTCCACACGATATTTATCTTGTCTGAAAAAATAATGGTAAACATTAATCATCCTTTTCTGAAGTAGGTTAGAAAGGAAAAAGTGCGTTTTATAATCTTAAACCGCAGAAAGACACAAGTTAAAATAAATAATGGGCTTCATTCGTTATCTTACTTATTCAAAAATGTTTATAAATTAAACCTTTCTAATCTGAAAAAGGACTGACTTATTCCGCGATTTCCTTTCGCAGCTATTATTATTAAATTGCGTCACCGCGCGCATGCGGGTGAGCTCCGCCCGGTCGTCGGACCCGAACAACAGTTTTGTTAGAGGGAGAAGCTTCTGTACATAATACTTATTCTTTCTTTCGTAGCTATTATCCTTAATAAGTGTGAACATTCTCTGCACGTACTCAAGTACAGAATTAATGTTTTAAAAATTTTTATGCCACACCTGGCCATAAAGTGTCTTTTTCCCGCACGCTACGCGTACGGAAAAAGCCGCTTTCTGGCCAAGTGTAGACATAAAATAATGTACACAACACGGGAGGTAATAAAGAAAGCCCTCGATCGCATATTTACGTCCCTCGCTTGCAGCAAGGGCCGCAAACATCTGCGATCTCGGCCTTTCTTTATATTACCACCTTAGTTGTGTAATGTACTATAATTTTGTGGTTCTATTGTAACAGTAAGGAAAACTATACAATAAGACTGGCGTCTATTTTATCCTATACTGAAATTCGTGCGGAAAAAACAAAAATGCCTATTTATATTAGCTAACGTAAATGTTACTCACGATTTGTAAATTCTTGAGGTTCCCAATTTCAGCCGGCAGCAATTCAAAGTCATTATCTCCCAAGTACAAAGCTCGGAGACTTTCTGAAATTTCAATAGAAAAGATGTTTAATGAGGGTTACCACAAAAGAATTAGCCGCTAGAGGCGCTAGTGTAGCGTGAGGTCTCCGAAATATCAAATCTCACTGTTTGTGTGTGGGCTACACGGTTTTATTTGTTATTAGAATAATTTATCAATATTTTGCAATATTTGAGATTATTTATGGCATATGAGTTACGGGTCAACAAATGTCAGTGCTTTGAGACAGTTTCATTATTTGGAAACTTATATCCTCTTTTTTTCCGAATAAAACGCAATACTATGCCACGCTCGTTTTTAAGGTATTAAATATGATTGAAGTGGTACTTTGTTTTCACGCCGCCCCTGATAACAAACTGACGTCAGTACTGCCGTTCTAGTCTAAAAGGCGACTTTTTGCTAAGTCGCCTTTTAGACTAGGACGGCAGAGTACTTCAAGACCCTACTCGACAGTGGCATAAAAACGGTAGCCCTCATTGATAGATCAAAGCCAAATTGCATAGCTATTTTTGATATTTATTCAATACCAGTACAGCCCCTCGCTTCTATGTTTGTGGAGGTGAAATAAGTTAGATTTGTTTTGCTTCGGCTTAATCAGGTAAGAAGTATTCTATGTGTTAATAGGAGTCATAATCTACCTGTATATCAAGTTTTATGGAAATCGATCTGATAGTTTTTACGTCATGCGCGCACAAACAGACAAACAGAGAGACTATTTTTAAAATTCCCCAGTTACTCTTTTAGAAAATTCATTAACTGTCCAAACAGTCTTAATATATTAAGATTAACTTTTGATTCTTATGAGTTCTTGATACTTAATCATAATTTTAAAATAAATACAAACCCATCATAAAGAAGTTTCCGGGCAATGTCTTTTCATTCAAATTATTGTATGTAAGATCCAATATTTCCAGCACAGGAAAAGCTCCGAAGCCCCTCGGCAATGTGTAAAGCCTGTTGAGCGACACATTGAGTATTCGGAGCTTGGGTAGTGAAGACAGACTGACGGGCAGCTCTTCAATGTGGTTGTTGGCAAGGTTGAGAATCTCCAAGTTCATCAAATTGGCAAGTGCCGCAGGAACAACAGATATCTTGTTGTGGCTTAGAGAGAGACGGGTTATGTTGGATAGTGTGACTGAAAAAGAAGACACATTAAGAAATTAAGTACCAGATCCTGAAATAATGATATTATACTATTGCTAATTGTCACCCCACAACTTTGTCTTTGTGACTTTCAGTTTCAAAATTATCCCACTCTAAGTAAAAGTTCTTTATTCTTCAATTTAGGCATATTAAAATGCACGTATGAATGTCAAGATTTACTACCGGTTCCAATGTGAAACCTCTGCCCTGAAAAGAAACTTGCCGAGGATTTTTTTTTCAAAACAAGTCATAGAATATCATACTCTTATCTTTCAGACTCATTTCAAAACATCCTTTCTTAGGGCACCTCTAAGTTTCCCAATAAACATGAGTATCAAATTTCATCTTTCTATATGCAATGGTTTAGGCTATATACTGTTTGTCAATATCTAAGTGACAGAACTGTTTTATATGTATCATTATTGCATATTCTGCTATGATAGGATGTTATTTTCAGCTATGAGGCATTATACAGAAGTAAATACTATTGGTTTGGTGTTGTTAATTATCTTAATGTTCTAAATACCAATCATTTAGGTTCTATACAATGCAAAATGGTTTTGCGGATGGAATAATATAAGTTTGACATCATGTTTACTGTTGACCCCTAAATATCTTTTGTTTTAGTTTATCCTTGGTCATAACACCTACTTAGCTTCATTCATTTCAAAACTCTAACCTAAATAGAGTGGGCGGGCTAAAAACAGACACACCCAAATGTCAAACTTACAACAACCAAAACGAATGAAACCAAAAGTGCCCAAACTGGTTCTATAAAAGGAGATATAACAGTACTCACATAAACCAGGTATCTCCTCCAGGTTGGAGATCCCTTTGTCCACCAAATCTATCTCGGGATTGTTTATCTCCCGGGCTTCTTCAATAACTTTCTTAGCTTTCGACATCTTGGTTGTGTTTGGAATACAGGAAACTGGAGGATGGTGACTCATTGTAATATTTTCCTCCTACAACCTGACTCGTTCCGATAGAACTAATTTCATATTTTTTTACTTACATGTCTTTATTATTATTAACACAATGAGAACTGTAACACAAACAAATACGATTTATTTTTCTTTGCAAAGTTTTGTAATTTAATTGGCCAACGAGTAAATTTGCGTCGGCACTGAGCATTATTCTATGACTACTTATTTACAACTTTGTTGCACAAAACATAAAAGCAAATTTCGATTGCAAATAGTCTGTAGTACGGCTGTCAATGTCAAAATCATTTCTGAACGGAATTACCATTTTGTAGATAAGGAAATTTTTCAGTTTTAGTTTTTATCGTTATAAAATTATAAGGAAAAAATTTAAAACTTTTCAAAATTAAACTGAATTATCAAAAGTTACTTACCATTTTTTTTTTTTTTTAATTAAACGATAAATAGATATATTTTGAAACAGAAAATAAATTACATTGTATTTGACAATCTAAAAACTATATCTAACTACTAGTAAACTAAAATTAACTATAAATTAAACCTAAAAAACTAAGGCATTTAGGTATATGCCATTTATTGATATTCACAAATTAATAAAATATTTTGTACGTTTCTAGACGAATATAAACATTGACACGGATTTCCTAATTTCCAACAAGAACTTATACGTATATTGCCAAGATAAAATAAGCTGTAAAATATTGTTTTAGAGTTTAAAATTGTATGTGAAAAATAATATGATTGCAAAACGTCATGGTAAATAACCAAACTAACATCACACGCTTTTCTTTCTTATTCCGTTTGTTTATTAAGCGCTTGATTAAGCGACCTTTGTTTCGATTAAATAGGTATTTTACGTATCTTTATGTACTTAATATCTACCTGTAACGTGTGATTAGAAAAACAAATAGTACATCTAATCTGAATTATCCTTCATATCATGATCAGTAGATAAACTCAGTTGACAGGTGAAGTGATTGAGACCGATCCGGAATAATTATAGTGATAAGGCTTTTTTAAATTATTTAAACAAGTAAGTACGATACACTCAGCTGATAGTAATCATTGTCTTTAATAAATCATATTAATACCTATAGGGATTTATAACTTTTCCTTGGTCGTCTCTAGTTAAAAAAAAAGTTATACCTAGTTAACTACGGTTAGATAAACTTATTAGTTACGTACATAATTGATCTTTTGTGCTTTTGTTTGTGTTGTATTTTGTACTATACACCCAGGGCCCGAGTAACCCCACAAACTTTAACTATAGATCAGGGGTTCCCAAACTTTTTCCGCCTGTGGCGCACTTACAAGTTTAGTACTTCGTCACGGCGCCCTATCCTTGTTCGCTCAAAATTGATATTGCTGCGTTATTTATTACCTGCGATTATTTTTGTGGTTTTAGACAATGATAGAGGATCGATTCACGGCCCCCCTCATTACTTTCTAAGGTGCACCAGGGCGCCACGGCGCAAACTTTGGGAACCCCTGCTATAGATTCTAACAACCATTAGGAGTAAAAAAAGTTATATGATGTATAGTCGAAAAACGCTTACTTTCCGAGATATTCATTATTTTTTTAATGAAAACTCCCAAGTGTGTAACAAGCCCTAATAAATGTGACTAAGATACTTTTACAATTTTTTTAAAATCCTTTAACTAAACAGCAATTAACCTTTGCAGTATTTGATGGTAAGTGACTATGAAGCCAAAAAATTTACCTTTTGTTTCCATTGTAATTTTTTTTCCTTTTTGATATCTTTTCCTCATGTAAACATGTTTATAAGGAGGGGGTAATTAATGTCTTTCATCATAATTTATTATTGATATGTGAAATAAATTTAGAAGATTGCCGATCATGATGTTTTTATGACTTTTTTGGTAAATATTGTGATTGCGCCACTTCATAAATCAATAAAGATTGAATTTACTTTGGAAGATAATAAGGTACCTTGGCAACAATCAAAGTCCAATCATTTTCAAGTTTGATATTTCACAATCTCGGTCACATGAAATTTTTCATGCTAACTTTCATACACTAATATTGTCTTTCTTCTAAATCGCATAAATCACGTAATCCTGACATTTCAATACCCTTTACAGTATTCATGGTCGCACTATCAAAACCCTCTTTTGATTACCCTAAGGGGAGATGGGTTTTTGAATCATCTTTTTTTTAATATTGTCTTTGGTTTCCGCGGTTTTATTACTATAATCTTTTTTTAGTTCTCATCTAAGTTTATAAGAAATTCTTGTAAAGTTCCATACTTCTAGCTGAGCATTATCTGTCTGATGTTTAATCCAGTTCATCAATGTTCTTTACAAATTATTTATCTGTCTTAGAAAATATATAAAAACAGTTAGAAATATTAACAGTTAATTGCAAAATCACGAAAGTGTCTAAAAGCATAACACTGTAAGTCTTAATATTTTCCATACATACTTACAGTGTTATGCTTCTCAGATACGGATATAATCATTAGGTAGATGTGTAATTGTCATTTTCATATTTAGTTAGTGTGCGGAGTTTATTTGTCACTGGTTTAGTTTTCCTGTTAAGAATATTGAATCATGTTACAAGCATTCTAGTCAATTAAAAGCTTTAGTATGTGAGGTTTGGTCCACGAGGGCAGGTGACTAGTTGAGTTTTGTCATACCGCACCTCATGGTGGGCAAATTTTCTTCATGAGGGGCCATCTATACAGGGTGGGAGGGACTATACCGACAAACTTTAACTATAGATTCTAACAACTATTAGGAGTAAAAAAAGTTATGTGATGTATAGTCGAAAAACGCTTACTTTCAGAGATATTCATTATTTTTTAAATGAAAACTCCCAAGTGTGTAACAAGCCCTAATAAATGTAACTAAGATAGTTTTACTATTTTTTTTTAATCCTTTAACTAAACAGCAATTAAACTTCGCAGTATTTGATGGTAAGTGACTACGAGGCCAAGAAATTGACCTTTCGTTTCCATTTTAGCTTTTTTTTTCTTTTTGATAACTTTTCCTCCAGTAAGGACATGTTTATAACGAGGGGCTGAATTTACTGATTTATTTTGTTCCATAAGACTATTAATGTAAAATGACAATATTCGACCCATGTTGATATAACATTATTTACTCGTCACATCACCAGGAATTCATGGCTAAAGTATGTCGGTATAGTCCCTCCCACCCTGTATAACTATATCTCTATATATTTATTTCAAAGGACCGTTGGTGTGCCGGATTAAAACCTTCCGCTGCTCATCGTTTTTCCACCACTGATCTATACATTGGCCATTCTCACGAAGTATGACTGCGTCTAATTACCGCGTCTCCATATATTTAGTATGAAAACAGCGTCGCGGTAATTAGGTGACCGCAGACATACTTCGTGAGAATGGCCGACATATAGTACCTACTTCGGCTGGCGTTGTGTACGCTCCACTTTAAGGCGAGGTAGTACGAGAATCGGGCGCGGAAGCCTAGTTTCCAAATCATTTTTAGAGCACTTATTTGACTCGTAGGTCACTGTAAAACATATATAATAATATTCAGAACTGTATCTAGGGCTTCCTCTCACCTAGAACACGATAGCGAACACTTCGCTCGATAGAAAAGTAGCGTGAAAACACTATAAAATAAAGTAGTTTTTTCATTTTGTTCATTACCAGTTACCTTTTCAGACAAAATTAATACCTGACAATCATGATTTCACAGTCATGCAGGGCTTCCTCTCATGTTTGGGTTGATAACTTATACTATTATGTTAGAAATCGAAGATAATCTGCAATAATCTGCATTCCGCCCGACCCTAGTGGACCTACCGCGACGCCCGTCACCCCGCTAGTATTGATAAGGCTTCTGCCAACGTCGGACCTGTGTCGTGTTTTCTCCGCGCCTTTCTGGGCATAAAACATGTCAGTAATTGTTGTAAAATCGTTTATAAAATAAATAAAAAATAACAGTAAGCACAACATCAATCTAGAGAGAGAATAGGGTAAGAAAACATGCATAATTCGTTATACAAAATGGTACTTCCGTAAGTTATATAAGCAAGTCGTACCAGATGGTTCACTTCGACCAAATATCAAAATCGGTAGTTTGTATTTCTATGACGCTTATGATTGATTACAATTTTCATATGATGACAATTATGTTATTGAAAAATTCGGTAATAAATTAATATTTTATAAGTTTAATGTCATTTTTTATATTACACGCATTTATTAACTTTACATTAATAAACATACAGTGCAATTTGGGTAGTTTGAACTTATTTGATTTCTTTTGACGTGCAGTTTGCGATTATACAAAAAATAATACAGTCGGTAATAAAAAACACTTTCTTGACAGGAACTTATTTTCCCGAGAATTATTGTTTTCTAGCGAATGAAGTATTTATCGAGGGTGCCTTTATTTATTTATTAAATAAATATTATATTAAAAAGGTACATCTTTAGGGAAGATACTTGTTTTCTACTTAGGACAAATCGGACTGTGCAAATGTTGCACCGTTTGTAACAATGTATGTACTTTCTACAGATGAACTATATAGTGTAACTAAACACTATGTATGAACTTTTATCAGTAGAGTAGGTAAGAAGCGGTCTGTGATGGAGCCGAAAGGTGACCTTAGAATATTACATTCAAAACTAGGGTGGTAATACAAAGAAAGGCCGAGATCGCAGAAGTTTGCGGCCCGAGCTGCAAGCGAGGGACGTAAATATGCGATGGAAGGCTTTCTATTACCTCCCATGTTGTGCATTTTATGTCTACACTTGGCCAGGCATATCTCACTCCGCGATTTTGTTTCGCGGTAATTATTATTATTCCTTGCCTAATGCATTAGGCAAGCTCAGGGCTGCGCTGACATCCGGCAGCCCCTGTGTGCGTAACCTATGAAGCCCAAAGGAGGGTTATGTGCTTGACCCGTATGTATGTAAGTATGTATGTTACCCGACTGCGGCGAAGCACAAAGGACGCTTATGTGTTTGACCGGTATGTATGTATGTAAGTATGTAAGAAGTATGTATGACGACGTGTATCAAAACAGTTATATAACTTCATGCAAATATTTTTTTTAACTACCTCTAATTCACTAGGAAATTTAAGCTATAATAATAATCGCAAAGATGAGTCTGCGGATCGGAAAGGTTATTGAATGTGGAGCCAAACAAATTGTACATATTCATGTATACAATATGTGGCCGTACCGGGGCTAATAATTAAAACGAAGATTGTACTCCTCAAACTGAACAACATTTGTTCAGCCACATTTAAAAATAACTTATGTTTTTATTTTAGTACATTTCTATGTTGGTATATCTTTATTTTCTTAGATTAGGCTTTTTACAATATATATATAAAAAGTAAAATACAAAATGAAACTACAAAATATAAACACATTATAAAAAACATTAGTACATTTATTTTTAGTAGGTACACTTTAAAGTTTATTTGAAGCCGCAATGTATTGCGATATTTTTTTATGTTTGTAGCGTGACAAGCGACGTCAATTAGACTGATGTTAACGTACATTGAAAATACTATTTAATTTGTATGAAAAAGTTAAAATCTTAAGATTAAATAATTTTTAAAAGTGGTTGAATAAAAGTTTTATTGTTTGATGAGTAGAATCTACGTTTTAATTATTAGCTCCGGTTACAGGCCACACATTGTATACATGTACATACCTATTTTAAAAATTGCTTTCTGGCTGCAAAAGTGCAGTTGGGAGGCAGTTCATTTCTAGGTGAAATAACTGCATCAAAATTGTAAACCAACTTCGCAGTCCGCTTGCAGTCGGCGTGCAGTTATTTTAACTGCAAAAAATCTGCCTTCAAACTGCACTTGTAGCTAGAAAGCAACGAAAGACTGCTTCGGTCAGATATATCCGTACGTAATTCGCATCGTGTGTAGCGGCGCTCAATACGTCATCGCCCCCCCGCGCGGACCAAGTGACTGTCACCAACGAACTTGCCAAGCTATAGTCTGGTAGGGCATTTCTCCACAAATATTCAATTCAATTCAATTAAATCTCTTTATTTCAGAGGTGCGTCCATAGTGTTAGTTACAATTTCTGCCTACGACTCATTCATCTGTCTCCAATCCATACATTTAGTATGAAAAAGGGCCAGATGAATGAGGTGACCGCAGACATATTTCTGGAGAAATGCCCGGTAGTGGGTAGGTGCCGCGCCGCCTACAGCCGCGTCAGTCAGTCGTAATTCAGGCGCGTGCCAGGTTGGACCTGTATCTCGTGACAGTGTTTCTGCGTTCGTTTGCTACCGTCCTCGCATTTCTCCGTTGCACAAAATGGGAAATAAAAAAAACGCCGAACGCAAGAAAATATCACGCTTAGCTAAAAAGAAAATAGCAAAACAAAATAGAAGAGGGTAAGATACAAGTGTATGTTTATACCTACCTATGTAGTTTTAAAAGCAAATATTTTTATGTCTACACTTGGTCAGAAAGCGACTTTTTCCGCACGAAGTCACTTTATGGCCAGGTGTGGCATAATAGTACATTACATAACTAGGGTGGTAACACAAAGAAAGACCGAGATCGCAGAAGTTTGCGGCCCGAGCTGCAAGCGAGGGACGTAAATATGCGATCGAGGGCTTTCTTTATTACCTCCCGTGTTGTGTACAGCATTTTATGTCTACACCTGGCCAGGAAGCGGCATTTTCCGTACGCGCAGCGTGCGGATAAAGCTACTTTATGGCCAGGTGTGGCATAAAATATCTTATAGGTACGTTATTCACTTAAAAAAGTGAAGTTATATAGAAAATATATTGTTATATTTTGAACACAGCCTTTTACGAATTGGAATTTAGAATGCGGCTTATTTACTTATTATTATTAGTATTATTACTGAGGACGGACATTAAATTTTCTCCGTGGTTGCGTTAAGTTTGCCCCTGGTAGGCATGTGATGCAAAGGAAACCAGGTGCAAACTTAGCTCAACCGGTGGGTAGGTATGACATAAAATAATGTACACAACACGGGAGGTAAAAAGCCCTCGATTGCATATTTAGGTTCCTCGCTTGCAGCTCAGGCCGCAAACATCTGCGATCTCGGCCTTTCTTTGTTTTACCACCCTAGTTGTGTAATGTATTATTGATTATTACATATTGTTGCAAAATTTCAGCTCAATTGGTTGAAGATGCCTGCTTCAAAATTGAGTTACAAGATTCCACTCGAACAAACATAGTTACATTGCAAGTTCAATGAAAGGATGTAAAAAAATAAACGTGAGACAATACGCACGAACGATCTGTCAGTGAATTTATAAAGCTAAGCTATGGCGCGGAGTATTACGGCAAGCGGGCGCCCGCCGCCGCCCCGCGCGCTCGGGGCCCCGCGCACAGTGCCCCTGCTTCACCCCCTCAATATCGCGACGAGCCAGGTCCTACCGGGCCTTAAGGAAACAAAGCGATTGTTTGTAAACCCCAAAAACACCAAAATGACCACTTTGTAAAAAGTCGTTACAACCACCTTGAAAATTCAATTGATTATCAACTCTATCTCTATGAACCATAGATTACGAATGCATTAATAGAAAAATGGCGTTCTAGCTGCCTTCGCATTTGTTCGACTCTTAGAAGTCAGGTAAACGCCAGGGGTGTGAATTCATAATATGTACTTCTAAAGTCACATTTTAAAACTTTGCAATGGCCCTAGAGTTGATAATCCACTGAAATGTCAATGCACAAAGTCATCTATGAAGCATGCTTCTCTTTTATGACGGAAGATAATGGGGTACCCCACACAACAGTATTGTTTTCTTTAAGTAAACACAATGCCAACCTAAGGACTATACCGTGGCTCTCAATTTACTTACACGCCTATATTGGATTTTGTAATCTGTGTTGTTTTCAGTTAGATATCCATCATGAGTGAGCGTCCGCAGCCACTGAAGGCAATAAACAAGCTGTTCGAGGGCCGGGAGCCATGGCAGATCGTCACCATGACCGCGTCCTCCGTGCTCGCCATCGTGTGGGCACACAGTCTGTACAACGGCAAAGAGCGTGAGTACCAGTTTTAAATGTTTTCTTGATTTTATAGGCGTTCTGCAAGTGGTACATGGGGCAAACATCATATTTGTGCTCCTTTTTGTTATTTAAATCAATCTTCTATTCATTATTCAATTCATAGACATTCAAATATAGTGATATAAGGCGTAGACAAACCAAGAATATATCTAAGGTAAATGCTGCATGAGCAATGGGACAGGACAGTATCTCGCTAAGCCCTTGTAGGACATATACCCCTTTGTTTCATAGTTACAATGTTTACTTTGTTTTACTTTATTTTTAGCTGTCACAACACGACTCCGCAAGGAATTCTTCCGGTGGCTCCGTCAGGTCCCGTTCGTGAGACGCAAGATAGACGAGAAGATGGCGGAAATCAACAGGGACTTCAGGGCCGACGTGACCAAGCGGCTCGCCGGCATGACCATCAGGAGACAGCTGCCGGAGAAAGGGCTGACAGCTGAGGAGGTCGCAGAGGAGGTCAGGAACCATCTTGCGTTAGGTAAGTGAGAGGATTAGGGAATTCAATAGAACTTAGGCTTGGTGACATTAATGAAAATTAGCAATAAAATAGAAATAAACAAAATAATTTACCCAGGAAACTTCTCTGGCGCCTTATTTATAATTATAGTTTTATCCTGTTTTACTAAAGATAACAGGGTCTTATATATTTAACATAATTTGCTCCAGGTGCTTATGACTGGAAGAGTGGTTCAGTTTCCGGCGCCATATACCACGTAAGCCAGGAGATAGCCAAGGTAAGAAACAAGTGATAGCAAATAAATAATACATTCAAACTAGCCGTTTCAAATTCAAATCTCAATTTTCAAATTCAAAAGTCAACTATCAAATTTCAACTTCAATTTTCAAATTCAATATTCTAATTCAAATTTCTGCTTTCAAATTTCAATTTTCAACTTCAAATTCAAATTTCAACTTTTAAATTTAAATATGACCTTCAATTTTCAAATTCAAATTTCAAAAGGTGGCGTGTGAGGCGTACACTTTGACGGCGTACACGAACCCTCTGCACGCGGACGTGTTCCCCGGCATCAACAAGATGGAGGCCGAGGTGGTGCGCATGGCTGCGCACCTCTTCCACGGCGACGACGACTGCTGCGGCACTGTGAGTATCTCTCTCCCCCCCTTCTTTCCCACTCCCTCTCTATTTTTCCTCTATCTCTTCAATCATTCTTCTCTTTCTTTCTCCCTCTTTCACAATCTCTATTTTTCCTCTCAAACTCATTTATTTCTGCAAGTAGGCCTCAAGAGCTCTTTTACATGTCTGATTCTTTTCTTTTGGCGCTTCGGTAGATGACCTTCTGGTGAGAAGAAGCGCCGGAAGAAACTCACCAGTTTCTCTTTTCAAAAACATTACAACAATTGTGACAGTATTACATAAAATGTCATTTATAAAATGCACCAAGCAAATAACTGGGCACAGTTTTTTTTCTTTTACCGAGAGACGTATATTATCTTCGGATCCATTACATTACAAAAACTTAAAACTAGATTTTTAGAGATGTAAAGGGTCTCTAGGCGTCTATCAATCTCTTTTCTCTCTCTCTACTCTCTCTTTATATATCCTCTCTCGTTTTATCTTTCTATCTCTTTTTCTCTCGAGAACAGTCTCTGTTCAATCATATGCAAAAGTGTCAAGTTCATGCTCTGTTGCAGGGAAAGTGTATACACGGTCAGTTGTGTTAGTCCGGTAGATGTCGCTTTATGCGATGTACAGACTTCTTAATATCACTTCTATTTTCTCGCGAAGAAGAAGTGTTAGTAAACACATTCAAACTATGATAAATTCGTAGATTCATACCACTAATTAATTTTAATATCCACCCCAACAATTGAGGCGAAAAAACTGCTCTGGTGGCATACAATTCTAAATGCTTCTTAACCGACACACTTTAGCGGCCGCAATAATTACCTACTATTTAAGATAATAATTATTTAGTGTGTTTGCTACTAATGACTCTTTATTGCGGCTGTCGTTCTAATTCTCTCAAGGCTATCATTTGTGTTACTTGTTTTTGTGAAATAGTCCCTATGAACACTGTGTAAGGTCTAGTTTTGTTAGTGCAATGCACTTGAAAAACTCATTTCCGTTTTTAGAGCATCTTCGTTGGAATTGATACTTTTATTATGTAACGTGTAGTCGTATACATATGTCTGTATACTTGACATTCCGATCAAAACTAATATGTATGTATAAATGGGGCATTCCACGAAAACGTCCACTTTGTCGGGCACGTGACGGCTATGGCAGCTACCTTAAAAACAAATAAAAAGTCCTAAATGACATTATCCATTCAGAAACCAAGTTATAAAAAATATTGACATACCAAAAATGTACTTCCTAACTTTGTTAGAAATATGAAAAAAATGGCGTCACATGCCCGACATTCTGGTGGAATGCCCCAGATATGTATGTATGTTAAACACTTCATTGCACATAAAATCATACAGAAACTATAATACTTACTATTACTTATATAATTAACTTAATTTGGTTACTTTACAACCTTAAGTAAACAAAAACATATTGCTACATAAATTTTTCGGCTATGCTCGGAGTCTCTTTACGCGATCGAATCAGAAATGAGGAAATTCGTAGAAGAACTAAGGTAACCGACATAGCTGCCAGAGTTAGCAAGTTAAAGTGGCAATGGGCTGGGCATATAGCTTGAAGAACCGATGGCCGATGGGGCGTAAGGTTCTCGAATGGAGACCACGAACCGGAAGACGCAGGGTCGGCTCCCACAAGATGGTCTGGTGATGGTGGTGGTGATGGTTGGTCGCCGGAAGTCAATTGGCTATTTGACAACTTGTTTCTGTGATATGTTATTGAAAGTCCTCTCAATAATAGAAATATTATTGAAAACACTGATTGAATATCTTATATCATAAAAACTCACCGAGGTATAACGATTTAGATTCACATTTTTAGATTTTTCCCAATAACGTGACGTCACCATATATTATTTTGTTTGGGGAAATCAAAGACTTTATTCTGCAACTATGTTAAAACTTGCGTTTGTATCAAACTCAAAACTTTAACATATTTCCTTATTTTAACAAGGTCTTATATACACTCACGGACAATAAATTCCAGACACTTTCTATGATCAATTATATAAAAAATGACCCGAATTCATTGTTCGTGAGTGTAATTTATGTAAATTTCGGTTACAGTCAAGTACCCAATTGAGGCAGGAGGCGTGCGACCGTTGGTTATAGAAGTATTTAGGGGAGACCTATGTTCAGCAGTGGACGTATCAAGATTGAAATGATGATAATATTCATTTCAGGTCACAACAGGCGGCACAGAGTCCATCATGATGGCGTGCAAAGCGTTCCGCGACCTTGCCTACAACAAGGGGGTCACCAACCCGCAGATAGTTGTGCCCTCGACCGCGCACTCGGCCTTCGACAAAGCCGCGCAGTACCTCGGGCTCGGCGTGGTCACGGTCAAGGTCGACCCCAGCACCATGACGGTCAATGTGGAGGATATGAGGAAGGCGATTGGGAGGAGGACATGTTTGGTAAGTAGTTTTTTATGACATTTTTGGAAATTTTATTCTTTAGTAGCTAGCTCTTTTTTTTTTATAATCTGACAAACTCGCAACCCATGCATGGGCGTAGCGATTTTCGGACCGGGTGGTCGGCCGTGGCGTTCCCTGGGGTCGAACCAGGTCGCTAGCCGCTAGCTCTTTACCGGGATAAGCATCTTATGTTTCAATCCTGGACTACTTGCATGTCAAATTTTATTTCAATACATCTAGTTGTCACCCCGATATTTAATAACAATATTAAACATCCAAACATTTTCACAACTTTTACTTTTATAATATTAGTAGGATAGGATTTGTCGCAATCGCAAACCTTCATGGTATTCTAGATGCTTTGGGCTTAAAATCACTAAATCTCATAATACCTTATTTGCCAATACACCCTATTTTCAAATTGCCATGAGCTCATAAAACCTAAATGTCAAATTGCAACATTCTTAAAATGGAACGAAATTCATTATGACTTTGACTTAAAACGGCATATTCTCTAAATGCCTGAAGATTGAAATGCACAATCCTTCAATTACCGAATGGCAGAAATGACAAAATATCAAAACAACTCAACCTCAAAATACCTAAATTTAGGCATTTTTCCAAAAATACCTATTTTTTTTTACGAGTGTTTATTTGATAGTATACATTTAGGTATTTTGAGGTTTGGTTGTTTTAAGCATATGTTGTTTTGCCATAATGCTGTTTTGAAGTTTAGGTGTATTATGAGCCTAAGGTATTTTGAACATCGGCGATATTAAGGTTTCGGTTGATTGTAAAAAAAATTTAGGCATTCTGCAATTTAGGTATTTTGAGGCCATGAAGTTTTGAGATCTGGGAATATTGATAATGAGGTAAAATGAAATTTAGTGATTTTAAGCCCAAAGCTTCTAGATGGCTTAATGGTGATCACAAACTGGGCAGCACCTTCCTGCTTCCATCAACCATTACTAATATATTTTGAATTTAAACTTTATTTTCAAAAACGTTACAATAAATAAACGGATGTAGCCCCGTAACTAGTAACTGGAGCACCTTTCGTAAGCCGGTCACTTTGTACTTACTAGCATAACGCACACATCAACCTGTGTTAAGCGGCCTGTAGGCGTATGATGCTAGTGCTATGCTTGGTCGCGCGACAAATAAATTTTAAAGCATCCGTCACGTTCTGAAAAATAGTGTGTAACAGTGGGTGATGCTTTATAATTTATTTATCACATGACAAAGCGTAGCCTACTGCTTACTAAAGGTGTTTCAGTTATCCGTTTTAGTTATCTGTTAACAATGAAGGCTACGTGCGACATTTTTAAAGTCCTCGGTTGTTTGTTCAGATAGTGGGTTCCGCGCCGAACTTCCCGTATGGCACCATGGACGATATCAACGCTCTATCCGACCTGGCGCTAGAGTACTCCGTGCCACTACACGTGGACGCGTGCCTGGGCGGGTTCGTGGCCGCCTTCATGCCGGCCGCGGGACACGCCGTGCCCGTGTTCGACTTCCGGCTGCCCGGTGTGGCCAGCATGTCCGCCGACACACACAAGGTAACCGTGAGATATACACACACACACACACACTCGGTGAGGTATAGATACTTGGGGCGTTGTAACGTGTGGGAGCCGCGCTGTGACGCTCCGCACCTTCGGTACTACGCGGAAGCTCGGCCTTCAGCCTCGCGTCGCTGGCGCTCCCCTCGGGTATGCTGATAGACACTATGGGACACGCCGTACCGGTGTTCGACTTCCGGCTGCCCGGTGTGGCCAGCATGTCCACGGACACACACAAGGTAACCGTGAGATATAGATACTCACACTCAGTGAGATATAGATACTTAGGGCGGTGCAACGTGTGGGAGCCGCACTGTGACGCTCCGCACCTTCGGTACTACGCGGAAGCTCGGCCTTCGGCCTCGCGTCGCTGGCGCTCCCCTCGGGTATGCTGAAAGACACTATGGGAGTAGTAAGGATCTGGGTGGGCTCGCCCTTCGGGCCTCGCATAAGTTAGAGCGACACTGTGACGCTCCGCTCCTTTGGTGCTACGCGGAAGCTCGGCCTTCGGCCTCGCGTCGCAGCAACTGGCATGATGCCATATTATTGGAATAAAAAAATCGTCATTTTCTCAAAATGCCACGATGACTCTTTCAAGGGTGGTCAGAAAGAGTGATTTTCTGGAATTGAATTAGAATAGATTTGCAGTATATTCCGCGTGGCTGAGTAATTTTTCTAAATAATGGCAGCGACCAACAAAATTCTGAATTGTCTTTGATTCCATACGCGTAATCTTAGAAAATAACATCAATACTGTCGTTTTCAAAATCACCATTTAGAAATAAAATGTCGACGTCATAGTCGATATTTTCTTTGGTTCTTCTCTTATATGAAAATGTGTCGTAAATGTAAATGTATGTGTAAATTAATTAGCCCTCTGTTATTGCTGTGCCCTTGCAGGGTGTCACATGTATAGCTGCTTATTTATAAATCCACCCATATATGTTTGTAATGTGATATGCAATAAATTAATTGAATCCCTTGTTCCAGTACGGGTTCGCTCCGAAGGGCACGTCGGTGGTGCTGTACCGCAGGCCGGAGTACCGCCACTGTCAGTACACTGTCACTACAGAGTGGCCCGGTGGCGTCTACGGCTCGCCCACTGTCAACGGTGAGTCACGTTACATGGTTGAATTTCTGTAACGCAGCAACCAAGCAGCTGATCGACGTGATTTGATATCCACACATCACCCATAAATAACTTTGTTACCAAAATATTTGATAATTTATAACTTTGTCACCAAAATATTTCATAATTTATAACTTTGTCACCAAAATATTTGATAGATAACTTTGTCACCAAAAGATTCTATAAATAACTTTGTCACCAAAATACTTGATAAATAATTTTGTTATCAAAATATTTGATAAATAACTTTGTCACCAAAATATTCGATAAATAACGTTGTCAGCAAAATATTTGATAAATAACTTTGTCACCAAAATATTTGATAAATAACTTTGTCACCAAAATATTTGATAAATAACTTTGTCACCAAAATATTTGATAAATAACTTTATCACCTCGCACTGTGGTCTCTCAAAATCCGCCTAACTAAGTCAGCTATAACACTTTCAGAAATATATATTTATTATTATAACAAAACGGGACTTAATCGCGTAAAAACATGATATTACCTCGACGTTTCGGACGTGCCGTAACGTCCATGGTCGCGAAGGGACTCCCTTTGAAGGGGGTCCCTTCGCGACCATGGACGTTACGGCACGTCCGAAACGTCGAGGTAATATCATGTTTTTACGCGATTAAGTCCCGTTTTGTTATAATAATGAGTGAAAATCGTGAAAGTTTAAATCAATATAATATATATTTATATCAATAAAAATATAATAAATCCGTACCTGAGAAGCATAACACTGTAAGTCCTATTGTTTTCCATACTTACTTACAGAGTTATGCTTCCCAAGTACGGAAATAGTCAATGAGGCATGCGATAATCAAGAGACACATTCACAGTTATGGAATTTAAAATTGATGTCTATAATTTCTCCTCAAAAGCCTCGAGTAGTTCAAAGTTATGCCTTCAAATTGTTTGATACATGTCTATCACGTTCATACCGTAGGCAGTAGAGCGGGAGGGCTGATCGCGGCGTGCTGGGCCACCATGATGTACGTGGGGAAGGCGAGATACGTGCAGATGACAGATGAAATCATGCAGGTCACCAAATTTATTGAGGCTGAGTAAGTTTCACATTTTTTTGCCCATTTAAGATGTTATTTCTGGTTCCGGCCGAGATATGTATGTTTAATTGTCGCTTTCAATAAAAAACTTTCAAGATATTAATGGAGCATTGCACGGAAACGTTGCGTAACGCAACGTTTCCGAAGCGCCACTACCTTTTGAATACTTTTGACATGTAAAATTAAGAAGCCGAATATTGGTATGGTAATATCATAACTTAGCTTTCAGATTGGTAGTGTATCTTAGCAAATTAGTACATTACACAACTAGTGTGGTAATACAAAGAAAGGCCGAGATCGCAGTAGGGCTTTCTTTATTACCTCCCGTGTTGTGTACATAATTTTATGTCTACACTTGGCCTGAAAGCGGCTTTTTCCGTACGCGCAGCGTGCGGAAAAAGTCACATTATGGCCAGGTGTGGCATAAAATACGTTTTATAGCTACCATAGCGTTACGTAAGCGACAAACAGTTGATGTTTTAATGAAACGCTCCTAATTAACGTTATTGAAAAAAAGATCGAAGGCGTGCGTGGAAGGGGAAGACCTAGAATAAGCTACACGAGACAAAGAAAAAAATCAGGTAGCCGTCATGTACAGGAAAGTCAAAGAGGTGGGGTCAAATAGGGCCAGATGGAGAGGTGCATACTCCATTAGCTATGTCGAAAAGAATATAAATCCTTCATTTATAATGTCTTATAAAGAGTATAATTCAGAATTCATCATTCCTGGACCTTATACATCTACTGGCTCATCTATTTTTTACATGTAAAGTTACATTCGTGCCACGTTTTATGCTTTCTGGTAGATGGAACCATTTCAGTTGAAGAGTGTGTTTTCAAAAGGGTTTATTTTTCTATGGTTTTCATAAAGAAATAAGCCCTTTTGAAAAGATACTCCTCAGTTATGCTAGCAAGTAGTTTCCACATGACTCCAGTGCCAATTAACACGTTTCCAGTCCCGGTGGCCCCAATGTGGGGTCATGAAGGTTTTTTTCAGGAATCCGTGCTTCCACTATGGGGTCACAACCCCATACTGATTGCACAGTTGGGACATGTGACATTGTCCGATAGTTTTGTATGGGGTCAGAGACCGTGTTAAACTATAAATATGCTAAAACTTCGCTGTAATAAGAAAGATTTACGTCACACCTGGCCATAAAGTGGCAATAGGGTACTTGCCTGTAGTCAATATAAATTACTTCACGCTAGCCTTGAAATCTGCTTTCGAAAATTTGCAAAAATCAACTAAAATTCACCTATTTAACGTTTTAAACGATTTTTAAAAGACCAAAAGCTATAAATGAGGAGATGATTTGATGTTTGAGCATAATGACGTCATTATGCTTTTTCTCATAGAAACTTCATACTATCCGAGCGTTTTGACAATTCATAAAAAGTAACTGATTTGATCTGTCAGAAAAGTACCCTATTACCGCTATAGCGTGCGAAAATTCCCACTTCCTGGCCAGAGGGAGACGCAAAATTTCGTACTTACCACGGGAGGTAATAAAGAAAGCCTCAGATCGCATATTCATCGCCGTTGCCTTCGGCTCGGGCGTCAAATACCTGCGATCTGAGACATTCTTTGTTTCAGCTCCCTAGGTAAGTAATTTACTATTATTCAATCCTTCAGGCTGCGGAAAGTAGAAGGAATCCACATCTTTGGCAAGCCCGCTACGACGGTGATCGCCTTCGGCTCGGACAAGTTCGACATATTCAAAATGGGGGAACTGTTGCACAAGAAGGGGTGGAGTCTTAACGCGCTGCAGTTTCCTTCTGGGTGAGTAGCAAAAACTGACGCGCGAGTGACGTCACTGCGTTTCCTATGCGTCAACGTCTTTTGAGTAGCGGTTTCACCGAACCTATTAAGTTTCGGTATTAAGGGCCGGTGGTACTAATATTGGATGGAGGATGGAGCGTCCCTGGGCGTTTTCCAAAATAAATACCGGGGTAACTACTTTCTCAAAATATGGACTTCTGAGGTTTTTCTGGCTCAAAATCGTAAGTACTTTCGAACCTTATACGTAAAAAAAGTGTCCCAAATATATTTTCCCATTACGTCACCATTTTGCATTATGTTTGTATGAACGTGACGTAGTGGAAGAAAAAAATTCCATACAAATTTCGGGACACTTTTTTTTACGTATAAGGTTCGAAAGTACTAACAATTCTGAGCCAGAAAAACCTCAAAAGTCCATATTTTGAGAAAGTAGCTACCCCGGAATTTATTTTGGAAAACGCTCCCCTAAAGGCGGACGTAAGGCGAAGATGCTATAATATTTTATCTTAAGATAAAAAATATTGTAGTATCTTAAGGTATTACACACGGGTAAGTTACGACAGTATATCCGCTTAAATCAATCTCTCAAAGGCTTGACTAGGCGTCACACGTATAAAGCACACTCTGTATAAGGATGCGTGTGGCATATTAGTACATTACAGAACTAGGGTGGTAAAACAAAGAAAGGTCGAGATCGCAGATGTTTGCGCCCCGAGCTGCAAGCGAGGGACGTAAATATGCGATCGAGCGCTTTCTTTATTACCTCCCGCGTTGTGTACATGATTTTATGTCTACACTTGGCTAGAAAGCGGTTTTTTCGCTAGTAAAAGCCACTTTACGGCCAGGTGTGGCATACTTGTAATTTATGCCACACCTGGCCATAAAGTGGCTGCGGAAAAAGCCGCTTTCTGGCCAAGTGTAGACATAAAATGACATACACAACACGGGAGGTAATAAAGAAAGCCCCCGATCGCATATTTACGTCCCTCGCTTGCAGCTCGGGCCGCAAACTTCTGCGATCTCGGCCTTTCTTTGTATTACCCCCTATTTGTGTAATGTACTAATTTGAATGTTATGGTTATTGTAGGATCCACATCTGCGTGACACATGCGCACACGCAGGCGGGCGTGGCGGAGCGGTTCGTGGCTGATATTCGGGAGGTGGCGCGCGCTTGTCTGCAGGACTCCACGGGGCCCGTGCAGGGCAAGGTGACACTATAAACATTCTCACATGTTCTGTTCATCTCATATGTACCAAAATAGGGATGACGACTGGGTTAAAACTATATAATTCTATTTAGTCCGTCAGTTAGGTTATGGAAAAATATGGGACACGTATTTTTTGATTTATCAAAATATTAAAAATCGGCAAAGTTCTACATCATCAAACTTCTGGAGTGGGGGCTTGTGACGTCACTCCTAGGTGAAAATTGTACCAAGGAGTGACGTCACTCGAAACTTCTAAGCACTCTATCCTCGTAATTTTTTGAGTGTCAAACAAAAGAAAAAATACGACTGCAATATTTTTTAATAATCTAACTGACGGACTAAACAGTTTTTTTAGTCGTCTAGCCCATTGTGTAAATTAAAAATCAGTCAAGTGCGAGAGGGATTCGCACATAAAGGGCACCACCGTCGAGCTAAAAGATGCCAAAAAAACATATTTGTTATATCGGCAATAAAAATACCCATTCTGTGAAAATGTCAAGTCTCTGCCTTTTACGGTCCAAAGAGCCCTGTGACGTACGAACAGACGGCGGATGCTTAGTAAAAGGGTCAGTTGCAGAAAAAAATTTACCTTTTACTTTTTTGTCTGATCATGGTGTGTCTTGCCATTTTACACAGGATCACGAGCACTTTTCATTTATGAAATAAAAAAGTAGTACAAAATGTCCCAACTTTTTTGTACAAATTTTGAATTTCTCAGTTTCGTTACGCCGAAACTAAATATAGGGGAAAATCATAACGAAACTGATTTTATTTTTTCTCAATTCAGAGTAAAATGGTATAAGAGACACCATGATCACACAAAAAAAGTAAAAGGTACATGTTTTCTGCAATTGACCCAAAAGGGTTCCGTTGGTGTCTCCCGCGTATGCGCACAAAATTCGTAAATTACTTAATGGCCACACTCCCGATATATTTCACTCCGCGATCCGGAGTTAATTCAATTTAATTACGACGATAGTCATGATCGTACCATATCCATTGTCACGTTTCTCGACCAACCGTCATTCTTTCCCATTTGTGAGGTACCCTCTATATTTTTATGAGTGCCGTTCCAAAACGAGTGGCATTATAACCCTTTGGGTACAGAACCCTAAAAATGCCCAGTAAATTCCACTTATAAAGAAGATTGAACAAGACTTATTTTTATTGCAGATGGCGATCTACGGCGTGGCACAAGAGATCTCGGACCGTAGCCTAGTATCCGACATCACCAAATATTTCATCGACTCCATGTACTATCTCCCGAAACCCGAAGAGAAACTATAATCAAATCACACTGTATAGGTTTCTTTCTTAAGGAGCATAGGGAACGTGCACGAACTATATATAGGTGGCAGCACTAAACGACAAAAGAGACACGGGCGGACAATAAAGGAAACTATCGCCCCTGCCAAATCAAGCTGTCAATGTCAATGACAATATGTAAGTGTCAATGTCAAATATAGTAAGTCGTAGCTACACTGACGTTAATCGTCCTTCAACGCGATCTTCTTCTCAGCATATATGTGTCCACTGCTGGACATATGCCTCTTGCATGGATTTCCAATGGGGATGACGACTGAGTCAAAACTATATAATTCTATTTAGTCCGTCAGTTAGATTATGAAAAAATATGGGACACGTAATTTTTGGTTTATCAAAATATTAAAAATCGACAAAGTTATAGATCATCAAACTTCTGGAGTTTGTGGGGGCTTGTGACGTCACTCCTAGGTGAAAATTGTACCAAGGAGTGACGTCACTCGAAACTTCTAAGCACTCTATCCTCGTAATTTTTTGTTTGTCAAACAAAAGAAAAAATACGTGTACAATATTTTTTAATAATCTAACTGACGGACTAAACAGTTTTTTTAGTCGTCTAGCTCATTGGTTCTTGATGCGGCGATTGTACTCCGTCGGCCCTGTCGTCTTTTTGATAACTCTTTTCAAAGCGATAAATTAACGTTATTAACGGCGTTTTCGTCAATGTGGCCCCAGCATGAGTGGGTATATAATTTAGATTGGCGGCACCAGTTGGCAGCACCTTCGTCGTGCACGTTCCCTATCTTTTCTTCTAAAGTTCAGTCACAGGCATAAACTCGACGCTATTCAACCAAATGCCAAAGTTAGAGATAAGGTGCATTGGGGTAATTTCGAACGCGGGGTAATTTTGATAATAGGGTACTTGCCTGTAGTCAATATAAATTACTTCACGCTAGCCTTGAAATCTGCTTTCGAAAATTTGCAAAAATCAACTAAAATTCACCTATTTAACGTTTTAAACGATTTTTAAAAGACCAAAAGCTATAAATGAGGAGATGATTTGATGTTTGAGCACAATGACGTCATTATGCTTTTTCTCATAGAAACTTCATACTATCCGAGCGTTTTGACAATTCATAAAAAGTAACTGATTTGATCTGTCAGGAAAGTACCCTATTGGGAATTTCTACTAAACCATACAAGATTTTTAGTGTGTCCAATTCGTCGAAGCGCTATTGCATGTACCTACCTATAGTATAGAGTTAGCATGTTACAGTAAATATACGTTGCGTGGAAGAGAAGAGTAATTCTTAAATTTCGGATTTACCCCCATGTTCGAATTAACCCCAATCCACCTTAGGTAAAATAATTATGATTACCTTAATCAAAATGTTATGTAAACCTACTTTTATGCCACACCTGGCCATAAAGTGGCTTTTTCCGCACGCTACGCGTTCGGAAAAAGTCGCTTTCTGGCCTAGTGTAGCCATAAAATGATGTACCTACACAACACGGGAGGTAATAAAGAAAGCCCTCGATCGCATATTTACGTCACTCGCCTGCGGCTCGGGCTGCAAACATCTGCGATCTCGGCCTTTCTTTGTTTTACCACCCTAGTTGTGTAATATACTAAATCATTCCTTTTCAACAAATGTGCTTTTATTAAAACCATTTTTTTTTATTGTTTTCTTTGACGATCTGTTCGTTAATATATATTATACTACTATAATACACAATGCTGAGTCAACGCCTTTTCATTATCGCACACAATGCTGGACCCACTGTGTACTCCTGAACGCATATGTTATGTGATCTGTTTCTGTGTATCTGTCCCAAGTCCTGTTTTTGTGTGCGTTACTGAATAAATGTTTTTCTTTCTTTCTTTAATAGTAGACCGATTAAAAAAAATATATTTTTATTGATGTTTCACAGTTAGTTGATAATGATTTTTAAAGTCTGTTTTTATTAATTTTACTGTAATTTTGAAATCTTTGGTATTGGACTTTATTTTTATTTCGTGTATGTCATATTCATATTATGTAGCTTTTATAATTATATTATCTATAAAAGTTGCCTTAACGGTTAAAATAAGAAAAAGTGACCGAACGACAACGCCGAAATCGACATTTTTAATATGATTATGTCATTTACTATATAATTATATGAACAGTTAAGTTTAAAATTATGTATACGGTATTGAATCTTATTCCACAGACACGTGCCATACGGTATACCTACATATTTTTAGATTTGATTATGTGTATGTACACTACGTCAAATTCTAAGGAGCAGTACTGCTTTGTACTTTCAATGTGCTCCTACGCTGTTAAAGGGTTAAAAGCTCAAGATTCTATAAGAAGTTTTATTTCGGAAAGGACACATACATAATACATAAAAAAAAATTAGGGGTCGTCCATATATTACGTCACATAATTTTTTTCAGATTTTTAAACCCTTTTTTAATTTTTATTCCTTTCAATATAGGTCATCACATTTGCCTAGACCCCCCCCCCCCATGCATGTGACGTGGACGACCTCTTATGTACTTGTGAATAAATGTAAATTGTACTTAATTTTTTATCAGACTGAAATCTTGTTGTACAAAAGCTCATAGCGGTGTTCCATTTTATTCGTTTGCTGATATTTTTTAATTCACAAGACGACACAAGACTCAGAGCGACGTTAAGTTTAAGGAACGTTTATGAAACTGATTCTGATTGTTATAATTAAGTTATCTGCTGTATCTGCTCAAATACATACCATTAAATGATTTAAAATGTTAGTAGGAAAATCTTTGGCCAAATCTTGGTTACATTTCATCATCATCATTTTATCTTGGAGACGTCCACGGCTGAGCGTAGGTCCTCCCCCAATGACTTCCACAAGGACCGATCGCACGCTTTTTGGCTCAATCGACTTCTGGCGACCTTAACCAGGTCGTCAGACTATTTTGTGGCGGGACGACCCGCGCTGCGTGTTCGGGTTCATTTTCTCCAGTTGTTTTTATTACTTTTACTTCTATTTAACTATTTAAGGTCTCACCGTACACCCTACACCGTATCATACCATGACCGTACTATGAACGTATCAGACACGTTATGACAAATGCCGCTCAGTGACGGAACGTTCTAGTGGGCATAGTCTCATAAAATAGTTTATTTCTACAGGCAGGCCCTCAAGGGCTCTTTTACAAGTCTGACTCTATTCTTTCTTTTTGGCGCTTGCTACTTTTCGATACAAAGAATATTTATTTTGCCTGACACGTTCATTGTACGGTATGATACCTTTAGAATTTAACAGTTATACTTGGGTCTTGAAAAGTCAATTTCATACAAATCCAGTGGTCAATTGATTTCAATTTTTCATCGCACCATACACAGGATCGACCACAGCTAAGCAATAGCTTACATAAACGTGTAGAATAATATGTACATTTTCATATTCTACATTCGGTGTGGCCAATCCTTAATTCTATAATTTATAAAATGTAAAAATGAAAGAACTGTTGTAAGTACTTATTTAAAATTATTAATATTTTTGCAAACGGCGGGTACATTAACCATTCAAGGTCCGAGTGAGAAAGGGAAGGTTCGGAAAAAAACGCTAATAATCACGTTGATGTGTGAAGAGATATGACATGTATTTTTTCATAGTTACCAGGTAGTAAATGGGTCAAGCAACTTTTTTACCCACGCGACGCTGTTCACAACTTTTAATTTTAGTTGTAAAATAACGTCTTTAAATAATGGTTTGTCTATGTTTAAATTTATGGTGTATGTTGGAACGTTGAATGCCCCGTCTCATAAACCTAATAAATAGAAAATATACTATTAGAAGTTCGGTTTCTTGGTAACATTTTCGGTAACGCCAGAGACGTAAAAAGTGTGGGTCTAAAAGTCCATTCACCCAAATAACTCAGTCTCCAACCTCACCAGAGATCATCAGAGGGTGGGTACCCTCCTTGGGCTTAAGAAAATAAAGTGGCCTCAAAAACCTCACGAGATTAATTGATGCGCCCAAATTAACTGATTATTGTATTAATTTAATACATTGTGTTTTAATTTTAACCATTAGTGTGCGAGACATCACTATTGTACATACTAACGTTCGACCGAGATCGCCCGTGGTTCAACATTTCCGTGTGGTGAATACTATTACAACAAAGCCATTTTAGATCACTAACATGAGTAAAAAATACGTAAATTTCCATCACTTACGCGAGCATCTTTTCATAGAAAACTCTTAGTAGTTGGCCTTTTGTAACAAAACATTATTTAGATGTAATGTAACTATTATAAGATAAAATGCTTCATGATTTGAAGCATTCTAAACTGCTTTAGTCTGGCGCATTTTGGCCGAGGTCGAGAATCTCGGTGTGGATTGAGTCGAGATTTGGCGAGACCGATATTTCGGCTGGACTTAGTGTGTGTGTGTACTTAGCCAACTTAAGTTCACTAGACTACAGTGTTGTAGTCTGGTGAAGTAAGGTTCCATCTCAATGTGAATTCAATAAAATTAGCCACAAAAGAGTTCACAGAGACAACCGCCGGCAGTGTAAGGGTTAACGTTCCCTTGCTAACATCACAACGAATGACTTAACTGTTTTTGGTATCACAATTTTTATATTTGTAAAATAATATTTCTTATGGCTGTTGTTAATACTTGTGTTTATTTATGTGATAAAATATAGACAATTGTTGTGTATTTATTATTTTATTTTATACCTTCTCTTTAGGCCTTTGTTTCAACTAAGGGCAAGGTGAAAGTGGAGATAAGGTACACGATGGAACAAGCTTATCCAGAAGATGCCTGTTCAATCTCTTGGCTTGAAAACATTCAGCACGTAAGTCTGTGCCTATTACGGTTCAAAAGAAAGAGCCCTGTGACGTACAGACAGACAGCGGAGGCTTACTAATAGGGTTCCGTTGGCACCTCTTGGGTAGAGAATCTTAAAAAAAGTTAATTGGCATAAAATTGTATGTAAAACAAATAGTTCTCAGTTTTGTTTGGATGGGTTCAAAATTTCGAAAATTCAAATGACTAGTTACGACTTCGAAATTTCGAAAAACAAAACTTAACATACGAAATTCCTAAAAATGTATATTCAACCTACGTTTCAAACGTCTAATGTACAAAACTACTAATACATGAAAATATGATATGATAATCATATGGGATTATGATTATTGAGAAAGAAGGCTTATTGTCAGGTGACAAACATCGCCTATCTCTTTCTACTCAGTATAGTGCTAAAGTGACGGAGCGTGCTCTGTTACGCGATAAGCGAAGTCGGGGCTAGTTATGCTAGCGCAGTCATCGAAATATAGGTAATGTAATAAATAAGTATGGAAGCGTAACTGAAGCCCAAAATCGGCCCCACGGAATACGTACCAATGGGGGGCGGAGCTAGTACTTAGTACTGAAGAAAAAACTAGCGGCGTTGTGGGGGCGGACGTCAATTTTGTTAGATGTTATCGTTCCATATATTATCGATCCCAGCTTTGAGAAGATGACTGACCATGCCGCTTTGAGAAGATGACTGACCATGCCATAAATAATGTTAGTTTTCTTTTTGTTCCGCCAAAAACTGCCAATTGCTACTCCTGACATCTGTCTACTTTTCAGCCTTCTAAATCGTAAATACCAATAAACCACTCTCCCACATTAGGAATACCATTTATCCAAGAAAAAGAAGTTAAACTATACCGTTCAAAATGATAAATCGTGATGTATAAGTGAGATGTTAAAGACTATGCTTAGGGCTTTGGTCGTGATTCTCACGACACTGCTTTTGTCCTCCGATGCGTCAGTGAATTACTGCGGCGCTGCTATGTGCGGGAAAACCGACGCTCACACGTTTTGTCAGTTTGCTGTATGTATAGTAGACCAATACTAGTAGTTTACTTAGGTAGACAGGACGACAGCGACTTGCTGGCTATATCTAGGAGTTCTTGGCCTAACTTTATCAGAGATGATGTCTGACAACATTTTCTGTTCTTTAGCAGTCTGTTTCAACTTTCTTGTTTCGAAGTTCATCACTGTGCCCTCTTGCTCTCTTCTTATAGTAAGTATATAGGAGTACAGCTAGGTGAGGCGGCAGCGGACAAAATCCGAAAGAAGCGTTTCGGAGTATATGGCTTAGTCTGAGACGAGAGGAGATCACATCGAAGTCGACGTGAGCAGCGAGTAATATTATAGTAGAACAGTGGTGGGTAACATTTTTTCATGCAGGCCAGAAAGTTTGAGAAATTTCGGAGGAGGACTAGACTCGCCCTCGACACAATTAAATGCATGAACTACGCGGCTAGACAAACTGATTCTTTTACTTATTCATCTATCTATCATTCTATGTACCTATTCAAATATTTTACTTTATAACTGGTGAATCCTCAAAATATAATCATTGCGGGCCATATACAAACTATTACGATGTAACCGCGACGGGCCGGAGTTGGCCCGCGGGCCGTACTTTGCCCACCACTGTAGTAGAATATATGGCGGAGCACTATGCTGTGATATACTTATTCGATCGATTATAATGGATACATATGGGTTTACGGATATGCTTTCACAACCAACAACCCGCCTAGTAGGCGCTCTTAACTTTTGCTCAGATGCCGAGCGATTTTGCGTTGCATATTATTGGCTTCACAAACCCACCTGGTGGGCTCTGTCGGTAACTGGGATATTGTTAAATTTTTTGTTTGGCCGTGAAAGTGTTAAAATAAAATATGGTCTCCAGGCGGGCCCTGGCCTAACATGTTCCGGGTACGTCGACGACCGGCTGTCTGACGAGGAGAAAAGTCGGCTGGTCGCGCGGATGAATCGTCGGCGCAGCGAGGTGGCGCAAGGCCGGTTGGAACACCTGCCGCCTGCAAGCAACATGCTCAAACTGGTAACAGAAATACACTGTACAAACGAAGATACTGTTAACTGACCACTCATAGACTTTAACACGGTGCAATAATAAAGTTGACATTCATATACAAATGTACAGTTAGCAAACTCACTGTGAGTTTGATTGTACATAGGTACAATAATATCAAACAAGATGGAGTGAAATACTGATTCAAACTTTCACGATTTTACCTCGTTACCCGGGACTCCTCCCGCGTCACCCGCTCGCCATTCTTTTCGCGACCATGGACGTCACGGCACGTCCGAAACGTCTAGGTGCCTATAATTTCATGTTTTTACGCGAAGTCCCATTTTGTTATAATAATAAGATAGTAACTCTCGTCTATTGCTAAATTTTAAAATAATATGAATATTTCGCAACTTTCCACAACAATAACAAGTATAGATACAACTATACATGTCAGACTGAGCAGGGTAAGGTAGTTACCGAAATCTCAGTAGACAGAAAAGGAGACGGTGGGATAACTTGGATAGTTTTCGCAAGGAGTGGCAGGAAGATGCACTAAGAGAGACAAACGGCGGAGAAGAAGGGAGGCCTTTGCCCAGCAGAGGGACACCTAGGCAGAGATAACTGCAAGCATTACTTGAAAATCTTCAAATATTATTTTGAATTTGTAGGTAGGTATTTAAACACGTCGGCTGCCCACCATACTACACCGGCATGATCCCACCGGTGATGCTCATGGCAGCCAACGTGTTAAGAAGTTCTTTGGGACTTACGAGGATACGTCCTAATAGTTTATAGCTAAGCTATAGTTAGGTAGAATAAACACTTTCACGACTAGGCAAAAAAATCAACAATACCACAAAAACCGACAGAGCCCGCTAGGTGGGTTTGTGAGGCCAATTATCGGCAAAACACAATCCGCCGGCATCTGAGAAGTTACGAGCGCCTTAGGCGAGTTGTTGGTCGTGAAAGTGTTATAATATGCCCAATTGTTCCAGCGTTGGGTGGAGGAGTTAGCTCGCGAGGCTCAAGTCTGGGCAGACCAGTGTCGCCCACCCAGCTATCCCGAGGAACACGATGTATGCAGAGACCTATGTAAGCTACGTGTAGTGACAGACGTTCATCAAAATGACGCAGTGTTTGCCAGTGCTGGATTTACACTGGAGGCACTAGGGGCTGGTGCCCAGGGCGGCAAAGTTTCAGGGGCGGTAAAATTCAGGGCATCAGCTTTTTACGAGGTATGACGGTAATTAGGCGGCATTGTTTACGGTCGCCCTGAGTGACACTAATGAGAAATCTGGCCCTGGACGTAGCTATCGGCACTTGGCCCACCGCCGGCGAGTAAGCGAGTAAAACTGAGCGAGTAATTCACTGCTGGCTGTCAAGGTACATGTGTGATCAAATGACCTTTTCAGATCCGCAATACACTGCTACTCGCCCAATTTTACTCGCTTACTCGCCGGCGGTGGGATAAGTGCCATAGGAGGGCATAGCGGTGCCGCGCACCCTTGGCGGCAAACTCAATGGGGGACGCTCAAACCTCTCTGAGTCAAAACTCGGAGTTAAGCCAAAGCCTGGCTACCAAACCTAAACAGAACAACTGTTCTAAGATAAATAAATAAATAAATAATAGAGGACAATCTTACACAAATCGAACTAGCCCCATAGTAAGCTCAATAAGGCTTGTGTTATGGATACTAGACGACGATATATTTAATAGATACAAATACTTAAATACATAGAAAACATCCATGACTCAGGAACAAATATTCGTGCTCATCACACAAATAAATGCCCTTACCGGGATTCGAACCCAGGACCTCCTGCTTCGTAAGCAGGGTCACTACCAACTAAGCTAAAGCGGTCGTCGAAGATGTGATAGTAAATGTCCCCATTGGTCGAGAACAATCTGGATTTAGCAGGACTCAATTTCGACGGATTACAAAAATGCTCTGTGACATTATTTCAATATAAATCAATGAGTTTGTTTTTAGATTTTTTAAATATGGGAACATCACAATCTTTATTGTGATTGATTATAGATAATTATAAAGACCACATACATAGAAAAATTAAATGTAACCCACTGTAGCCAAGGCTCTGTTGTCCCGGCAACACAAGGACGCTGATTCGAATTCGGTAAAATTCAGGACATCAGCTTTTTATCATCTATAGAAATCAAAGTGCATAAAAAAATTAAATGGCGCTCACCTATGGTCCAGACCAGACCAGGAATCTAACCCGGTACCTCTGGATTTCCGGCCCAGCCTTAAACCACTCAACCACGGGAGCACCCAAAGTGCAAAATGTGGAGTAAATTACCCGCATTAAAAACTAATAAAAGAACATCATGTTTCTTTCATATAGAATCTATGAGCTACTTTAGTTTTGTATAGAATAGTTTTGGTACATAAATGGTGAAATCAGAAGATGCCTGTTCACCCTTCCCTTTTTTCAGACGCTATTACAGTAGGGCAGTGCATTGCGTCGGTGGTGGGGGAAGCGCCCGGTCTGCGCCCGGAATCAATGGTGGACATGTGGTACATGCAGGGTCGGCAGTACCAGGTCACCGGTAACAGGTAGACATATAATATTACTTAACATGGTTCCCCTTGTTGAGGCATCCTACCTACGTAAAAGATTTTCCGTTAAGCTAGAGAGAAAAAAAAATATGCTCACTGTATAAAATTTGAATTAACAATACTTTCGGATAAATAAAACGTATGCCAAATACAGGGAACCCCACGTAAATTTTACCTTTTTATTTAGGTAAGCGAAAATTAAACGCCTCGGGCCTCAAACTCAAATTTTGAAATACATGTTCTTTAGGAAACGTATTGATTTAGTGGGATGAATATTGAAACATAGGTTCTTTAAGGTACGTAGGTAAGGTAGGTAGGTAAAGGTGCACTAAGAGAGGATTTTTCGAAATTCATTCCCTATGAATGTTTGTATGAAAAAGTCAGATATTCACGCGGACGAAGTCGCGGGCGGTATCTAGCAGACGAGCTGTCTGATGGAAAGCAGTCATCGTCGCCAATTAACAACACCACCAACAAAAAAATCTCCAGAGGTGTTACCTATACGTTACCGATCTTTGAGAGCTCTGTGTATGTACGTTTCTTGAAGTGACCCATGTCATAGCGATCCGGAAACACCCCAGGAGGGAGTTCATTCCACATCGTGCCAGTTTGTGGTAAAAATGAGCGTGATGCCTTGTTTTTGGGATGCCAAGCGTCTAAAAAGTGTGGATTTAGGTACTTTATTCCTGAGGACTTTATTCTAATAGTCTGATTTACTCAGGGATAGTAGAAAACCTACCGAAGACTTCGAGCAGATGATATGGGCGCACACTTACCTTGTGGGCTGCGCGAGGAGCCGATTTATGGTGAGTCAAGTTTTATATTTGCAACTTAAGGGGTGATCACACCGCTGCTCAATATATGCTAACAGTCCGTTAACGCAACTCAATGTATGTAGAAAAGGTGACGCTAACGAATGTCACAGCGTATATGCAGCGTCAAACATCGGTGCGGTCGATCCTTTATTGTCGCAATCGATACTTTCAACTTTGTGATAATTAACTTGCGGTCAGCCAGTCGTTGAGATTTTATGCCACTTAAGTTTAATCCAGCGTCTCTAGGTCGATACTGTTTGTTTTCGTTTTGGTTTACTTTCGTCTACATTCCTATTTCGTCTATTTCCTTTTCACCTGATGTCATTCGCAAACACAGAAGCGTTTGATCAAAGTAAAGACAGACAAGTAGTCAAACGTCGGCCGTTTAGGAGCGCGCGATACGTATTCAAGGTCGAGGCGCAGACAGTGCGGTCCGTACTGGAACATTGTTACGCATTCATAAAACTTTGCTTCTAATGCGTACGTTCACGGCGCGCACACATACAAGCGCGCGATGTACCTTGTGTAGGAGGCTGAATCAACTTTTTTTTTGCTTTATGCAAAGATTACCCTTTCTCCTTATTTGTTCACTTTTTGCATGTTTTAACATGATTTAAATGGAACAAGATTTTACATCTAGAGATAGATTTACTAAAATTAAAAATAAAACTCGTTTTTAACAAATAAATAGCGTGACCTAGCGGACGAACCCTTATTTTCATACAAAAGTGGGGGACAGCTATGTCCGCTGGGTCACTGCTTATAAACAAGTTATAATAAACAAATTATAATAAAAAAGTATTTGCATTACGTAGCTTTGTTGTCTATCTTTTAAACGAGCTTGCACTTTATTAAAAAAATATTCGAATAAAGATTTCCTTTCAATTTTAGTCGGAGAAGGTGAAATTTTGTTGACAAAGAAAAGTTGATTCACCCAGAAAGAAAAATTACTGCTATTATACTGTGGTTTGATATCTAGACGGAGATAGACGGCCGCTTGCGGACCGTAACCAGACTAGTGTGCAACTTCGCACCCCGTGGCCCCATCGACGCGCTGTGGTCGCCGGGGGCCCCCGCCGCCGCCTGTCCCCCGCGCGCGCAGCCCGACGCGGACCTACCCGGCCTGTGTACCTTCCGTGAGTCACTAGTACACGCTGTAGCAATTAGACCACAGAAATATATTGAGATAGAAGGAAACAGTGTATGTACGGTCGGCCTCAAAAGTTGCTGAACACATTTTTATGGTGGCGTTGTACTAAAGTGTCCAGCTACTTTTGAGGCCGACTGTACCTCGCGTGCCAAAAATAAGGGCCGAGGACCTTGTTTTCTGGCCGTCAACTTCAGACCGTCCCGGAATATAATAGAAATAATCGGTAATAGAACCAGTTTGCCACGTGCTAATTGATGCTTTTGAATCGGTGTCGAGTTTACCATCCTAATTACGCTCTTGACGTCAAACATCAAACGTAAAATCTTGCACGCTTGGTTGCAGCTTGAGTATTTAGAATTAGGCTACGTAAGTGGCTTTTCGACCTTCGAATTCCCATGCACGTAGGACATATAAATAAATAAATAATAATAAATAAATATTAGGGGACAATCTTACACAAATCGAACTAGCCCCATAGTAAGCTCAATAAGGTTTGTGTTATGGATACTAGACGACGATATATTTAATAGATACAAATACTTAAATACATAGAAAACATCCATGACTCAGGAACAAATCACACACATATAATAGTTAAATGTTATTATATTAATATTATATACAATATATGCAGATAATGGCTGTTAAATAATACATAATACAGCTAATTTCCTTGATGGCCTGTAACTTTGGTGTTATCAATAAATATTTGTATTTCATGCCAAACAAATTCACGAACTGTTTCCTTATCCCTATCTCGATATATTTCTGTAAACTAGACGATCACTGGCTGTGGATGCCAGGAGACCCTCGCGCGCGCAGTGCGACCCAGACTGCCCGTAGTGCCTGTGCCGTGCACCTTACGTGAGTCACTAGTACACGCTGTAGCAACTAGACTGTCACGGGCTGTGGACGCCAGAAATCCCTCACGCGCGCAATCCGACCCGGACTGCATGACCTGTGCATCTTCCGTGTGTCACTAGGACATGCTGTAGCAACTAGGCGATCACTGGCTGTGGACCGTTGACCAGAGTCCCAATTTTAAGCGTAAAGTATTCACATACTTACGCATAGCCTATCTATTTCTTTTCTTCACTTTTATAATCTTCAAAGATACGTAATTCAATTCCAAAAATTATATACTTTAAAGAAGCGTTAGCAAAATAATCAAATAACCAAGATAGCAATGTTTAAAAGACGCTAGAAAATACCTTTCGTAATTACAATTTTAGAGCACGGCGTAGCCTTCACTTATGACGTTACAAATGAAACAGTTCTAAAGGAGCAATCGGTGTTGGATACTATCATGGAAATAGAACGAAATGATTCTTTGAATTACCCTGGCAGCCTGGACCGGATCTATTTGACGAAAATAATGATAGTTAGTATGAAAAACGAAGCTGCTATTGAATCATATTCTACAGAGAAGAGAGATATTGTTGGACCAATATTCCCAGTAAACAAGCCACTTTTAGAAAATATTACTGATTATAATAAAAAAAATATTGATGAAGTTATAGCGAAAAAGCTATCAGAAACATCCACTGCACGAACATTCAAAAAAGCAATAAGTATAGTTGGACGACCCAAAACGTATAACATAGAGGATCTCAGTTTAGACAAGGATTTTGAAAGTAAGTTGCATGAAGAATACGAATAAATTAAATATTACCTGTATACTGCTGAATAGGATGAAATTGATGAAAATGAAATTGTTGCAGATGGAACAGCACGGCCAGTTGAGACTGTTAAAGAAGATGATGCTTACAAAGATTACGGATTTGATGATATTTTAGAAATTAATGAACTGGATTATAATATGTCTATTACGGATGGCAACGTAACAGCAGCATCTGAGACAGTTTTTGAATCAGTTGGAATAGGTATACACTTGGTTTGTTCTAATTATAAGGACTATTTCGGCATAATTTACTGCAAGCATTTTCAAATTTGCTGTCAAACGTTCCTTCGAAATTAACTATGAGCATGCTAAGCTTTTGTCTACCCTGTTGGTGATTATTGTTTAATAGAATAAATATTCATGAACATTAGATTATAAGAAAAGATTAAAACAAACAAGAAATATCAAGTAAATTTAGAATTATAATTGCAGAAAACGCAACTGAAATCATAACTGCAAGTAAAAATTCAACTAAAACTATGATTCCTACTGTGTACAGTGAAATAAGTAATTTTTTTCTGAACATGAACATAAAAGATGAAACAACTACTCCATATATCCAAAATGATATGTTAAAGAAACTGATAGAATTAAGTGAAAAGACTGAACAAAACCCGTCTGAACGTAAGTGAAAAATAATGTGATACAAATCAATATTCAGAGTGGCCTGTTATAATAATCAATCAGAAGCCTATCTAAATGTTCAGTGCCTTGAAGTTGATGTGATACTACCTACATTGTTAGATTGGAATTGAAAGCTATTAAAACTGACTTCACCTCAAATTCCGATTCTAATTTCTAGTGTATTTTTTCTAGGGCTGTTCTATTTTTAGTTGTGGTTTCATTGATTTTTTTTTTTCAATTTAACTTCTCATTTTCAGCTGAGACGGCTAGGCAACTGCAAGAAGCATTGGAGCAAATGGAGCGAGCCCTTGCATCTCCCGTCTCTACAAAGGTGATTTTTGTTACATGAGTCTTTCTTTATTTCCATTATTGTATTTTTTTGGCATTTCCTTCGATTTTTTAAATTATTGCCAACTAAAAATGTATGTTGTCATTTTTATTCACGGCAAATCAAAAAGATAGTGTGCGGCTAAGGCGGCCAGTTAACGAATAATATATTTTTTTATAGGAATTAGCCTCTTAGTAGCTTTGCTAACAAATCTTGATTGATTGTTAGGGATGATGTTAATGCATTAGTATTTATACCATGAAGATGCCCGGAACTTCGTGCACGTAGGAGAAAAAGTCATGACTAATTTTTGCTTTACCGTAGCCGAATAGATAGTATCTGGAAATGTTTAATACTATGTCTGTACCTAACAATGGTTGAAATCCGTCCAGTTTCTTTAAGGCTGTGGGGTTATAAATACACTCACATACATAAAAGCTTGTAAAGCTTGTGTGTATGTATGTGAGTGTGCAATTGTATAATGTGATAGATGAGTGTAGGCATTGATTTCCATACAAAACGTGTATTTTTTCGCTAATTTAAACAATATAATCGTCGATTTGAAGGTTCGACGTGAGTTGCGTTCTCAACAAGATACGAGAAACGACGATGAAAATCCGAGATCTACAGTCCCCCAAGAAAAATCTCAAAGACAGCAACTCAAAGAAATCGGTACCCCTGACTCCGCACCCATCATGAACATTTTAGCGAAGTACGCGCCGTTTTTAGAAAAATACGACAGTATGTTCTCACGAAGCGTTGCGTCAAATACGACGCGTAGTTTGGTGCTGCTGGTATTAGGGTGGATAGTTTCAAGCATTCTATAATCGTAGAAGTGTTAAACAAGTATGCGTGTCTGGTGTACATACACAATAAGCACCTATTTTTTGTACAGGTAGCAACAGAGAAGATAATATGTCATACAATCCATTTTGTTTGGCAAGGTGCATACCGCTCTCTTTGGTAACTGTACAATTACTATATCTATAAAAACAGTTAGCTACCAGTTTATTTTCATGTAATCCTTTGATTATTATCAGCAGTATTTTAGTTCGAAAGAACTTGTCTTTAATCTGTTATTTACGAGTAGATGTGATTATTAGGTTTATATTTTGTCGTTTTATTTGTTACTTACTGTATTTATATATGTTATGTATAATTTTTAGTTTCATTAAATTTATCATACGAAACCAAGGGCCAGCGATTATAATTTGAATTACCTACTAGTCCTAAATATTTTATTAGAAGCCAAATTGAAAAATTATAAGCCTCGGGTAGGATAATAAACTGCGTTAGCACTGATGTCAGCAGACGTTGATGCTATTATAACATTTCATATTACTAGTCATGTCCAAAATCAGATGTGAAGACGTTAAAGTGCCAGTTATTCCTTTACGTTACCTATTCCATAGTACTAATTAGATACATGATAAAACTATATTCCACTTTTTTTATTTGTAATGAGAGGATCCTCAAATTCTTTGGGCATATAATGCGTTTTAATCAGCACTGCCTTGAGAGATGCATTGTTCTAGGCCAAGTTGAGGGTCGACGCGCCAGAGGACGAATACCGACAAGATGGTCTGACACCATAAAAAATGCTTGTGGTACCATGCAGAGGGCAGCCCATATGACCCTTGACCGCGCTATGTGGAGGGACATTACAGTTGGTCACGATCCTCAGTAATGAGGGAACGACAAGAAAGAAGAAGGGGGGTCCACTTTTTCACATTCACAGGATTGGACCAATTATGCAAACGGGAACCAACCCACACAAAAATTCATTGAAATGTTAACTGTTAGCTTTAGAGAATAGAATCCTGTCTCGCCGATGACTTTTGTGTGAGTTGGTTCCCGTTTGCGTAATTACGTCCAGTTATACCAATGACGTTAACGAACTTGTACCAAGTTAAAGTGCCAGTGTGCCTGTTTAGTTAATCCATCGATTTTTTGTATCAATGAATTAATAAATATATTTTTCACATCTCCTATTCAGAAAAGAGTATTTTGCTCCCTCATAAGAGGGATCAAAGTGGTACTTTTCTGTTCAAGGACAACAGGGTATTTTTAGTTTGAACCCATTGAGAATATGCCATAACATAGACAGCTTTATTAGTATATTAAACACAGAGGGCGGTATAATGAGGAATGGCCCAGATCACAGGTGTTTGCGGTCCGAGCCGCATGCGCGGGCCATAAATATAATATGGAATAATTATTATTTTATAAAATGATTATTATTAACTATAAATTTCATAATTTAACATTTCATTTTTAATAAGAATGTGTGATGCTCTTTGATTAACTATATAAGTATTTCGTTAGTTTGGTAGATGAGTCATTTTCAAAAAAAAATGTACACAATTAAGGGATTTAATGAAAACAAAACTTAATTCATTCCTCTGTGTTATGAAAGTTACCCATAAAGTTTGTATGCCTAACTTTCGTAACACAGAGGAAGCGATCGTGATTTTGTTTTTATTAGGCCCTTAACTATGTATATTTATTTTGAAAATGACTCAGGTAGCGTTAGCAAAATTATTTTCACAGCGGGCGTTAATACTTAAATCCCTCACTACGCTCCGGATTATACTTTAGAATTCTATTATAGGTACATGTACAATCCTTCGCTTTGTTCAGGATTCAATATACGCCCTCGCCGTAAACACATCATTTGGTCCCTTGTGACACAATCTACTATTATCTAGTTCAAGCAGACAGGCCTAATTACGACTTTGTCGTTTAATTAAATAGGGTAACCAAGTTACAGCCAATTACCTATTCTGGGCATTTCTTTGTATACCTGCGTGGGAAATTTAACATGTAACCAGGTTTAGCATTGTCGCGGTATCTCGGGCGTTACTTACTAAATTGGACCGGTGTTAAATAGTAAATGAAGGTGTGGCAGAAATTAATGAAATAAGACATACGTGGAATGATCTAGACTTGATTTTCTCTCGTTATTATAACGAGTCGAGACTTAATATGCAAAGTGATAATGAAGAAGATTAAAAAACTCGCACCGATAAATGTTGACATACACCTCTTCAGTCCCTTTGCGACCATGTACGTTACGACACGTCGAAACGTCGAGGTAAATTCACCATGTGGGTAATTCCATGGCAGAGAGGAACGTAAGTTCGCGTGTTCTTTTATTAATGGTGCAAATTTAAATGTCAATATATCTAGGGATTAAATTAATGTAATACTTACTCATCTAGAGTAAAATGAATATTTAAATTTGCATCATAAATAAGTAGACACGCGATAAAATGGTAACTTGCCTTACATTTTCATGGAATTACCCATGTCTTTACTCCAGAACTCGAGTTTTATGACAACAATGGAAATATCTAGTTTTAGTAGTACATGCTTAGCGTCTCATATCTAAAAGTTTCATCGAGAATTCAAAAAAGTCTTCATTGGTACGGCATTTTGCATTATCGTAATGTTGACATAATATGCCTTAATTCTCCATGTTTAAGGAACGAAGGTAGAATCAAAGCTTTGCTTTTTCAAGGTACTTAGACTATTTTAGAATGTAGGGCAACACTAGGCATTTCCAGTAAAGTCTGGCATTCCGCCGTGCCGGCTACGGCGCCGCCGACCGGTCATCGGCCGGACCCGACGGCAGTCGTCTTCGCCGCGCGTAGCCCGTAGCACGCTCGTAGCAACCAGTGCTACGCTTAAGACCTCCGGACACTGCAACAACATAGTGCATAATTGCAGTATTCATTTCCCTACGGGTTTTATAGTGCTTTATTTAATTAGCTGGCCTTTAATAAATTAATTTTATCTGATCTCTTGTAGAATATATATTGCAATAAACAAAAACAATCAGCATAATTAAACAACGGCTTTGAAGCACACACAATATCCACTCATGTACAGCAAAAACAATAAAAACCACAGTCAGATAATACAAAACAAAAACAAATGAACATCGAACATTCTCTATTCAAACGAAAAAAGCAAATGAACATCGAACATTATCTATTCAAAAGAAAAAACAAGTGAACACCGGACATTATTCGAAAATAAAACAAACTATTGCGAAACGACGTAAAAGAACATCGAACAGTGAATTCGAAATTCGAATGCAACGGTGACGGTTATTCAAGAATAGAGAATTAGTCTAGACTGTGAAGGATGACGAACGACAAGGCCGGAGGGTCAGAGGCGCGGGAGCCGCGAGGGTCGTGGCCACGGAGGTCGGAGGATGTCAAGATCGAGTTCGGCTTCGGCGTGCCGTTGGGAGCCATGGGCTCGCATCCGGCCTTCCACTCCGCGTGGGACCTAGGGTGGTAAGTCTGGATATGAGTAATTTAGGGATTAGTCATCTTTATGTCTTTGTTTACTTTTTGTTTCTGTCAGAAAAAGTATTCATCACCACTGTCCATCATAAAAATTATGTGTATTAAATATTCGGACAAGCAATATTACCGGATAAATTTATGTAAAATAGAGGGAACCCTTGAGGATCGTTTATCGAGGTTTTGGTAAAAGTGACTGATATTGCCAAGTTACACTAAAATCAAACCAGGTACAATTGGTAATAAATAAGTCTAGTCTAGTTGTTTTTCTAGTAATCAATCACTGTTGCAAATGCTCGTTGGGAACATAAATAAAGAATAACTTCAATTGACCAATTTTCTACTCGAGTTTCCAGGCTTGTCTTGATGACCTAGGTACGAGTACCAATACGAGTGCCAATACGAGTATCAATAAATTAAATACCTACAATGTTCTTTGTAACGTTTTCTGTTAAGTTTTCAATACTATTTATTAAGGGTTGCTGTAAAAGGATCATAGGAATATTACTACGTTTGTTTATGTGTATCAAATCCCGCTATCGAGATGAATTTAGCCTTGAGCGGTTAGAAAATCTAAATTTCCTATTTCAATATATTGGACTGGTGTATATAGGTAGGCCTTCGCCAGACACAGAATGAGGGAATTTGGCTCTGGTTATTCAGAGTCAAATAAATCCCAAGTACTACCACGGGGATCCATCATCCGATTCATGGAGGTGGTGGATCAGGCATTGATGCGGTAGGAGGTAAATAAATAAAATGTCCTATTGGTTTGAAGTGTATCCGTCATTCAAGGAATGAACGTTCCAGCAGCTAGACATTCACGGAAGACAGGAATCTCATAAATCGAGAATCTGGTATTTTGGGAATGCGGTATTTTGGGCATGAGCGTTTAGAGTTTACTGTGCATAATAGGAACTGGACCTAAGATACCGAAAGGCCCCAAGATAAGATAGGATAAGGTACATATCCCGACCGCCATTACCATTTCCATTTACCATTTTTTAAGCAAGGTTTTATATTTTTTGTGTTAATAAATCATTATTGTATTGTCAAGAGGTTTATTACGGGCCAAAAGTGACCTCCTTTGAGCATCGCGTGTGCCTTTCCTAATTGCCGCCACAACGCGTACAGTACGGACGATTAATACAACTTTCCATCTTATTATTTTCGCATAAGGTCCAAAATAAAATGTGCTAGCGTTTAGACAAAGAAAGGGTTTGCAAGGAGGCCAGCCCTGTGTAGTAATTATTCGATTCGGAAGTTGTCCAAATTATTTTTAGGTGCCACTTTCGTAAGAAGTAGAATTCGTGGTGCTCTAAAATTCTACTTAGATTAGAGTTTCATAACGTTAGATAGTATGCAATAGTACATTACTTACTTAGGGCGGTAAAACAAAAAATGTCTCAGATCGCAGGTATTTGGTGCCCGAGCCGAAGGCAAGGGCGATAAATATGTAATCTGAGGCTTTCTTTACTACCGCCCGTGGTAAGTACGACATTTTACGTCTCTCCCAGGTCATGAAATGGGATTTTCCGCACGCGGGTAATTTCCACAAGCTATAGTGGAATAAATAACGAAACAACTATGATTCAATACGGCGCATACACAACAATACTAACAGCAACACGACTTTTTTGTACATAATTGATCCACGACGGCTATTAACAAATGTTATCACCATTAGCCGTCTAGACTCCACTGCCCCACGACAAAGCATCTAAATTACCTACGTAACATTCAACTATATTTATTTATTTATTTTTATTTATTTATTTATTTTATTCAGGAGAACCAACAGCTATTACAATACAAATAGAAACTTCAGTAGAAATACAGAGCCAATTACAGGAACTCACATGTAGATTTAAAGTAAGAAACATAAACTTAAGCAATACGCACATCTTACAACCTGCAGCGCACACATGCAGGAGACAACATTTTTACAAGAACCAAACTTTTAACGTTAAACATTCAATAAACAAGTGAAATAACAGCGTGTAAGTCTAATACGGGCGAACAATTAAACCAGATATAGCGTTTAGTAGTGTTATCATTAATTAATATGATTTTTTAAATTACGCTTAATAGTGACCTCGTAATTAATTTTTGAAAATTTACCGAGCAGCAATGTACCGCATACATGCTTGTTATGACATTGCCACATACGAGCTTTTTTAAAGTAACTGTCAACTAGCGTGTTTGTCAACTTGAATGTGTTGCGTTACATTGCGGCCCGAATTATTTTGTATGGTAAATATTTTCATTGTGGTTTTAAGCAATAGTTATCTAAATATGCTTCTTAGGTCCTATGCTGACCACCGATTCAATATTCGCCCGTATTAGATTTACAGGCTGTATAACTTTGTCATAATAGGTAAGTCAACATTTTACTGGGCATTTGTATTAACCATGGTACAAGAAAACCGTAGGCGTATGATGCTACGATTTGTCGCGCGATAAATAAATGGTATCATCCGTCACGTTCTGACAAATAGTGTGTGAGAGTGACGAATGCTTTATCATTTATTTATCGCGCGACAAAGCGTAGCATCCTAAGCCTAAGTTCCTAAGTTCTAAGTTAAGTCCTAAGTTCTTCTAATTTATTTCATAATCATAGTCAATTATAAAAGAAAATACCAGCCCACGAAATTATTTGTTTTTACATGTTATTTCTTTATTCGGGTGAAAAGAAACTATCTAATGTTCCTAGTTAAACACTACTTTTCTTTTAGAAGCAAATAAGTAAGTGAAGAACGCATTTTACAACTTTTTAGTGTGATATATTATAGAAATACCTCTCAATAATAGAATAATTAGTGAAAAAACTACTTCAGTACCTTTCATAAAAACTCACCGAGATACTACAATGTTAAAATCGATTAACTATCTCTACAATGTGCCTCACGTTGAATTGTTCATTTGAAAACGACAAAGTTCTACGTTTTTAGCGTTTTTGTACAATTGTACTTGAAATAACTCGAACATACAAAGGGTGTGCATATTCAATCGTATCTGATCTGAATAATACAGGGTGTTGCGTGAAATGAGTTTAGCCTTGAGTTAGGTTTGCGGTTCTTAAACAAATGGGTTTGGCGGGGTGACTGATGGCCAAGTTTATTTTTGTTACTGAAATTATTAGGGTAGTTTAGTTAAGGAATTATTAAAACCTTTATTGGTGTGGCGTCAAAGACGTTTGTCGGGATGCCAGTATTAGCCAAACTACAATGCTTGTGGAAATAGCCAGAATGTATTTTGTACTAACTAAAATGTAGGTACTTAGTACAATCTAGAATCATGCACAAATTATGCTGGTTATTTGGATACTAAAATTGAAGTTAGCGGATCCCACCGCCGGCGAGTAAGCGAGTAAAGTTGGGCGAGTAGCATTACACTGCGGATCTGGAAAGGTCGATTGATCACATTGTGCCTGGTCAGCCATCTTTAGCAATGTCATAATACATTTCAAACAGAACACAGGAAAGTTAATTTTAATGAAAACGGTAATTGTAAGAGGACAAGGTTCTAAGTACAGTCGCCATCAGATATATCTGAGCTGTCAGTGTACTCATAAATATCTGAACACGGCTCTAATGCTATGAAAATAGAGCCGTGTTCAGATATTTATGAGTACACTGACAGCTCAGATATATCTGATGGCGATTGTACTTTTGAGATGTTCATTGATTGGCCCATTGGACATTCAATGTCAAATAGTCTGTTGTATAGCGCCATCATATCGTAACATGTAATTGTGACTGTAGTAATAAAGACTTTAAATGAAAGAGTCGTTTCTACTCCTTAATCTGAGCTACTTACGTTTTGCAAATTTTTAAAAACACGCCATATTCTAATTTAATTTTTTCATACAAACATACGAAAAGTGAGATTTCACTGCTTTCAGAATTGAACTTTGAAGATGAATTAGCTATCTTAATTTAAGTTATTAGAAGATATTGGAAAACAAAAGTACTTATCTCAGTTAAGCGAAGAGAATCGAACTTTACATTTAAAGCCCCATCGCTAAAGCCAGCCTGTATATGGCGCTTTGGGTGCTACAGACTATTTGACACTGACTGTACTAGATAGAAAACCGCCCCCTCCCCCAATTACATTGACTTTTGTATTTCCCCTGAAACGAAAAGGAATACCTCGACCTCAGTTTAATCATGTAAGTGCACTTTCCTTTGTTCCATTGCAAATTACGCCAAATTGAGTTCGGAAAAACGCTCGTCATAATGTTCTTTGTAAGAACATCGCTGAAGTCCTTTTGCCAGACAAATATACACCTTATCTTCTTTAAATTAGGGTACTTTTGGTACAGATGTATCAAAACAGATGTCCTCTACGCCTACTGCTTCATTGAATCAATTGTATCCGTCTACAGTAAAATGAGCCTTAAAAGCATAGGCACTTAAGTCACTTACTGCTCATTTTGTATTGAATTAATGTTAAAAAGGGCGTAAAGGCCTTTGACAGTCACATTTGTTGTCGTGGGTGGTTTGATGACACGTGTAAATAGTGTGGGTATTCGCAATTACACTCGTTATTCACTTGTTTTTAGTGGATTGGCACACGTGCTTGTAACGGTTATTTTTAAATCAGTTGATGCGTATACGCATGATTATTTAAATGTATCCTGTTTTAATGTTTCGTTTTGTTAAAGTAAGGTCGTAGGATATTTTCAGACCAGGTTAAAGCTGCAGAAGATGTTCCCTTGCACCAATGCACCCGGAAAGCAGCTCTTAGAGAGGAGTGGCGACGCATCGTGAAGCGTGCCACCAACACCTGAAATGACGACCATGACCACACTGTCAAGAGTGATACCGACTTCCGACGCTTTTATACCCGGAGACCTTCGCTCTAGAACATAAACGATAAGGGTATTTTAGATCAATCCAGAACTAAATCATGAAGTTATAAGAGTTTTGAAAAACTTAATAATTTTGATATATATCTAGGCTCTGTAAACATCTTTACACATTGGGCCCATCTGGCAACACTAATTTTGAATTTGTATTTTTAAAGTGGGTAGGTTTGCACAACAGTAATTTTGACAGAGGAAATTTATGATTTTCTCAGTCTACCCGCGACCACGAGCGCTGAAAAGGGTTACGAAACGTCGGGACTTAAAATGTAGTATACGCGATTTAATCCGTTTAAGTTGTTTTATTAACATTTCCTAATTAAAAAAACACGAAGAAACAACTATAAACATATATTGTATAGTTGTTTCTAAAATAAATAAATAAATAAACTATCTCAATTTGCCGCCCACGTGTCCTTCCTCGGAGGCATCGATTGCATTAGCTGTGAATGGGGTTCAACGGCCCTGTCCATCGACCTTTGGCACACATCCGACCTTCGGCACACTTCCGACTGAAAGCTGTAAACAACGCAGATGGGGTAATAGCTCGATTAGGCTGTGTGCATGCTCTGGATATGTCTTAGTGTCTTAACGTTGCAATTTCACGTAAAATCCTAAATACACACAGGTGCTGGATTATGCGCAGGCTTTGTAGCAAATAGGCTATTTTACAACTTTTTACTGTTGTATGAAAAATACCTCTCAATAATAAAAATATTAGTGCGAACACTTCTTCTATATCATAAAAACTCACTGAGATAAGTACAATTTTGAAATCACATTTTTAGACTTAAGAAAAAATCCCAAAAAAAGTATTAGCGTCGTGACATTTTGTATGGGTAAATCCAGAGTTTTTCATATAGCTATGTTAAAACTTACGTTTATCCTAACGGTTTCATAACAAAGTTACCATAAATTTTATAGGCTATTCAATCGTATTAATAGATATAGGTACCGGGATATAAAGTATCCTATGTTTCAATCCAGGACTTGATCCACTTGCATGCTAAATTTCAGCTCAATCCATTCAGTTGTTATCGCGTTATTAAGTACCTAACAAACATCCAAACCTCTAAACATCCAAGCATCTTCACAAACTTTCACATTTGGGTGAATCAACTTTTTTTTGCTTTATGCAAAGATTGCCCGTTTTCCTTATTTGTTCACCTTTTGCATGTTTTAACATGATTTAAATGGAACAAGATCTTACATCTAGAGATAGATTATGTAAAAATAAAACTCGTTTTTAACAAATAAATAGCGTGACCCAGCGGACGAACCCTTATTTTCATACAAAAGTGGGGGACAACTATGTCCGCTGGGTCACTGGGCTTATAAAAAAGTTATAATAATCAAATTATAATAAAAAATATTTGCATAACGTAGCTTCATTGTCTGTCTTTTAAATGAACACAGGATATTAATCGGTCCACCCGTTCTCGAGGTAATGGTGTAACTAACCAGACTTTATTTTATGTATATATATGTCGGGGACAGCAGCGATAGTTCAAGAAATCCAAGACTGTCAATTGACTACTGTAGTACTAAGTAGATTTAAAATGGCGCGAACGCCGTGTGACGTAACGACCGGTTGCGGTGCACGTAGACGGGCTCGTTGGACAAGAGTGTCGATTCTCTTTCTGACTGTCGTGGTGACAACACTTGTCTTACGATTCTGTCGGTTCGTCTGCCAGTAGTTAAAGTTGCTACTTGATAATTGTAATTCTGTCGATTAATAGTGAAAAGAATCATATTGTGTAACGTAATTGTCTATTTGCTCTCTTGAGTATCTACGCCATAATATTGTAACAACTATTGTAATGCCTGATGATCGAAAAGAGAACCTGGATTCTGCAGCTAACCCATCCTGACCAGACAGACAGTCATCACGCGTGAATCTGACATATATATGTATAAGTTGGATGACTGTGTTTCACAGGTGTGGTCTTACAGTCTCTAGGCAGTTAAAACTATTAGCTGAGTGCATTTGTACACCCTTTTGTTGCTCTAACACAATACACTCATCGATTTGATGATCAATGCCTCATTCAGCACAAAACTATGTCACATAGATAACCGAAACCCCCAATATATTCCGGTAACCTTTGACACATATGGGCTCCAATGACTTCGGAAGTTCACAAACCTGTCATTAGGTGCTTCCATCAAATGACCGTTAATAGTTGACCTAGAAGTGGGCCTTGAGTTACCCTTTGTAAGTCCCAAAGGTTAGGTGTTCTATTGTTCATTAACTGGGTTTTTAACTTTTGATGACAAACTTTATTGATCTTCGATTGTTTATTCACTTTTTAGGGTTCCGTACCCAAAGGGTGCCAACGGAATGCAATACTAAGATACCCCTGTCCGTCTGTCCGTCCGTCCGTCTGTCCGTCTATCACAGGGCTGTGTATCTCTTGAACCGTAATAGGTAGAGACTTGAAATTTTCACACAATGTGTATATCTTCTGCCGCTATATTAACAATAAAAAACAACAACAGCCCTAACCACCGGTAGCTTGGGCCCCACCCCGCTGCCGGCGGCACCCTAGGTTAGGTTTGTTATAATGTATTTTACTTTTTATATATGTATTGTAAAAAAACGTAAGATAAAGAAAAACGTATAACCAATGCAGGAGTTATTATGAAAATACCCAAATATTTAAATGTACAATATTTGAAGTGTGCCCTTAATTTTTCCAAGATCCCATAATCAGATCTCGATCTGGTGCCATTGTTACCACTTGGGAAGTATACCCTTTCAAACAAAAAAAATGATTTTCGGTCCAGCCGTCTTCGAGTAATCGGGGAACATAAAAAAAAACAAAGATTCCAACGAACTGAGAACCTTTCCCTTTTTTAAAAGTCAGTTAATGAGTTCCTTTATTTAAATCCTCATTAGAAGCGACAGATACACACATATCTACAGGGTGAATTTTAAATCGTGAATCGTAACCACGTTTACCGGTAGAGCTACTAAAGACTAATACAGAGCACTAGTGTTAATTACAATTAAAGACCCGCTTAATTAATTATGAAAAAAACGGTGGAGGCGCTTATACCATTAATCGTAATAACACTGAATTGACAATATTTCAAATTTTCTACTCCTTCATTTTATGAGCTGGATAGAAAATAGGTGGAATTTTAAGCTACCCGTATTTTTTCTTTTTCGTTTTAACTCAATTTTTCAATTAAAAATAGCAGTTTGAAAAGTAGCTCATTCTAAAAGGGCGTATGTAGAAAATGACGTCACTTTCCCAACTAGAATCCAGAGCGACAATTACGATTAAAAAAATAACTGTCAGGCGTTACAGCGTTGTCAACATAGGAAGTTCGGGAAGACAACGATGCTTTTGCTCCTCTTATTTGGGCTGGATTATATTTATCACTTGGCGATGTGTACTCCATCATCATCATCATTTCAACACGCGGCAGATTCGTGCTATCAGCCTGAGAAAAACCTTCTGATGTCTTCATTATATGAAAAAAATCGGTGTCCGGTAAAAGAATGCCAAGTTAATAATGTTTGAATGCGTTATCGGAGTCCAGTGGGAAAGTGCCTGCCTGTCCAAGTCTTTTAAGGTCTTCGAAAACGTGTAAATGAACCAACGGTAAGAAAATTATACTTCTAAAGCTGCTAAGCAGTTGTAACAATTTTCAAAACAAATAAACGTCAGACGGCAAGTATGTCAGAAAATGACAACCGGATACCATACACTTTTTAATCGTTTCAGTACTAAGGTCTCTCTCGATAATGCAGGGAAAATGACGTCACACTTCCGGTTCACACTAATTGACGATTTTTTCCAAAATGAATGGGAAAAAAAATCCAAAAATATTTTTTTTGAGGATAAAATACAGTTTTACCCAAATGGTTTTCGAATTAAGATCTTTTAAAAATATGAAATGTTGTCAATTATTTTATGAGTAAAAACGATTTAAATAGGCACTTATGTTGACAATGTCGACGATATTGACATTATTGAAAATACGTGCCAAAATTCTATCCAGCCAACTTCAATATTAGGAGGTTGGATATCTAATGTTGAAATTTTCATGACAAGTACGAAACATAAATGTAGGGTGACCACGAGATTTTAAGAATTAGGATAAATCAAATTAAAAGTGGACAAAATAAAAAAGTACTTAATTTAGGTTTAAAAGCGGTGTAAGTTATTGTTAACTATGTATAAGTAGACTACAAAAAAATTATTATGATTCACGATTTAAAATTCACCCTGTAGAACAAAGTGTCAATATTTGTTGAGGTATGTCACATGGAACAGAATTTTTCTGGCGAAATGGACTTCTAAGGCAAAGAGCGGTAAAAATACAACTATATTTGCTCTGGCTACCAGCCAATTAAACCATCAGTGGCTAAAGAGGGTTACATTACTCTGTTGATTCGGGAGAAATACTTATTCCTTCTAAAATAAATATCAGGAGTTTTCCCTGAAGACAAGATTCTGATTTAGAGCGACCTCTTTCGTTTTAATAACGAAATGAAACGATGGTAGGCCAATATCAGCTTATCCTGGGTGAAAGTTCCACTTTTCAGGTGTTTTTATGCAGAAGAATGAAGACCGAGCACAAGGAAGCTTAATTTTATTAGTTCAATAAATGTTACATATAGTATAAACTAAACATTAAGATATCTTTAAATACGACAAAAAAAAATAAGTATAGGTAAAAATATGGCTCCGCGGCATGGTCGCGACCCCTTTTACCCGTGGTCCCACCAACATGTCCCCGGGACCCTGTAGACTCACTGGTTAGAACGGTAGGACAACGGGTAAAAGGGGCGGTCCCGAAGATAGGTACTGGTAGCGTTTTCTCTCTAAATCGCAATGCTGATGCGTTGTGCGAGGAAACTCCCAGCTCTTTCGTCATCGTAACGAAGTTAGAATTTTGTGGTTCTCAGTCAGTGGCTTATCAAAAATATAACACTGAAAACCAAAATTACACTTAATCCCAAGATGAAATGATGAGATGGCAACGACGGGATCGTATTAGACAACCTCATTATTTTCCGATAATTTGGAAGTCTAAATTGCCCTTTAATATTAAGGGGTCCTATAAAATTCAATCTGAAAATAATACAATAAAATAAGTAAGCAAACGATCGCAATCTTTGATGATGATGCGAGAAATTATGCTCACCTACTTACAGTAAAACTAGTCCAGTCAAGGACCTCCTTACTACACAACCACATTAACTCTTACCATCGACAATACTTGCGACGTCCTTAAACCTCAAGAAATAAAGACTAAATTCCCTTAAAAAAGTCAAAGAGCAATAAAACATTAACGTCTACGCAACGGTCAGGCACAAGTATATTTCCGCAACCCCGTTGCCAGGGCAACCGCCATCAAACAAGGTTGTCAAACACTTTTCCACCCATTTTACCGACATAAACACCGTATAAAATAATAGCAAAGCAATCCGAAATACTTACCTACCACAAAAGCAATGTTTTTATGACAATAAAACTGATTTTGATCTAACCTTACGGCACACCGATGATTTTGAGAACTGTACGGAGAATTTGGAAGAGTGCGATGGATTTTGGTTTCGGCGATTTTTTGTATCCGAATGTCAGGGGGCTGAGGCAGTTTTTTGAGCATGAACCACTCGTCAAGTAAGTATGACGGTTTGTTTCCTACAGATGACAGAATATCCTGGACTGACTGTATGTTTCGTCTCAGTCAGTACTAAGTATATTTCGTTTAAATAGGTACTATTGAACTCAGTCCTTCCTTGTTTATTCAGAACTTCAGGTACATCCTAGACCGAATTTTAATAAATGATTATGAAGGCTTATCATTTTACGCCCTCTGTAGGCAGGCAGTCCGTAATAATATATCGATTTAATGTCATTGTTCATTGATAATAACATGAATAGGTGATTGCTTCTCAGATAATTCTCAGACAATCTCAGATAATGCTTATTTTACGACTACAAAAAGTGTTTGTGGGAACACTCACGGACTTTTAAACGTTGAGCTATTTAGGGTTCACCTTACAATAGTTGTGACATAGATTGTGTATCACACAACAAAATTAGACTGACCTCTAAATGGCTTAATAATTAAAGGCCGTGACCGTACTACTCACTCTATATATTAACCACAAACAGTTATATACTTTACTTTTTTAAACTTTCTAATTTCCTAGGAGGTTACATTCCGCCCCACTGCAATCACTATGTCTTATATCTGTCAATCATTATGTCTTTCACGGGACTGTTTTTACCCATAGTAAATTCATGTATAGACATTCCGAATTTATACATATCGGAACTATTCTCGGAAACACCACCTATTTCTAGACCGTATGTTGTTTACCTATACGTGCGACTTGCGAGTTAATATCCTTGTAACTATTTTATGCGATACAGTACCGGTCATGATGACGTTCTTTGAGGGAGGCCTATGTCCAGGAGTGAACGTCTCTCGGCGGATGTTGATGATGACATTGTATATCCTTTTCTCCACAGTCCCTCATCAAGCTTCCACCACATGGCGCGAATGATGGACCGGATGATGCACGAGAGCCTGCAGCCATTCGGGTTTGCGCGCATGAGCGCCAGGCGGGGCGACAGCAAAGACGGCAAGGAACCTCCCCGAGACGGGCTCAGGACCGACAGAAGCGACGCGAGGCGGCAGCGCACTGGACAGTCGAGCACCCATGCTGCTACTGGGACGAGGCATCCGCCCACACAAGGTAACTTATGCCATAGGTATTGCTTAAGTTGATTAGGGTTTCACAGTATTGGAGAAAGAGAGATAAATGGGGAAAATGTGAGTGAGAGAGAGATAGATCGCTAGGGAGGAATAGATTGTATTCGAGAGAGAGACTGAGAAGACGGGGTCAGAACGGAGAGGAGCGACGGGAGGTGGCAGCGTACTGGCCAATGGAGCACCCATGCTGCTACTGAGACGAGGCATCCGCCCACACAAGGTAACTTATGCCATAAGGATTGCTTTAGTTGATCAGGGTTGGACAGTATGGGAGGATGAAAACCAAAGTGATAAACGAGGGAGAACCAGAGTAAGAGAGAGATTGCGGAAGGGAGAATCAGAGTGTGTCGATGAGAGGCAGAGAAGACGGGGTCACAAGGAGCGGCAGAAGCTGGCTGCAGATTGGCTATTCGAGCACCCAATCCTACCGTACGATCTCCTTCCGACGCAAGGTACAGCCCTCCTGCCATAATAACATGTATCGCGGCATACCACCTCCCTTTTTCCTGTCTGCACATTTTAAGTGAGCCTATGACTAGTTCATATGAACTAGTATGGCCATATGCCCATTGTGGACATTGTTCTTATTGTCGAAAATGAGGTTCAATTGGCGGAAGAGAGAGCCAAATAAAAGCCCCTCCCGCCAATTGAACGTACAGTCAACGATCTTGAATAATATCTACATAGATTTGACAACTAATAATACCACCATCCATCCATTAACTCATTTCATAATCCTTGAATAATCTGGCCTGGCACAACATAGCAAAAGTCAATGGGTAAACATTATATTTCTAATTTAGTAAATACGATGCTTACTCTTCGATTTCTGTATTTTTTTTATCTTTACGGTCTTACCACTCTCGCATAGATAAGGTGCAAAAAAATTGTTTCTGCAGTTAACATACCCGCATGATTTGGCTTTAACTACAACTTATCGAAGGCTTTGTTGCAGTGGTAAGACCAACAAACGTGAACGCCTTCCAAGAGCAACCGATGGACCAGGCCAAACAGGTAGACCCCACCACAGAAAGATGGGCTGGGACCCTTCGACGAAGGGACCCCGACTTACAACCCACCCTACCATCCATAATAACCAGGAAAACCTCCACAGCCTCGTCTGTAGGCAGTGGGAGGAAGACGAGATCAGTGGAAAGAGTGCCGAAGACCTCAAGATTGAGACAGCTGGTACCGATCAAGCCTATGATCCGAAAACACGACATCCCTAATGAAGGAGGGGACGTCACTATTCTAGAGAGGGACGAGAAGGTTTTCGATGCAACGGGATATGAACTACATCTGGTGGAGACTCTAGAAAGGGACATTCTTCAGAAGAACCCCAACGTCCGCTGGAGGGATGTCGTTGGCTTGGATGATGCCAAATCTGTTTTACAAGAGGCTATGGTGCTGCCGCTTGTTATGCCTGATTATTTTAAGGTAAGATGCATCACATTTCTAAATTAGTTGCAACCGGAAATCTGGGTGTTTAAACTCTATTTTCATAAAGAAAACAAAAGAAGTTCACTGTAAAAAATAAAAATAAATATCGGGGGACAATCTTACACAAATCGAGCTAGTCCCAAACTAAGCAATGCTTGTAGGTACTATGGGTACTAGACGACTATATACATACTTATATAGAAAAATACATAAGTTCTTAAATAGATAGAAAACATCCATGACTCAGGAAGTCAGGACCAAATACTCGTGCTCATCACTGTTACAGCTTATATGTAGATATCCGCCCGCTCCTTATCGAACGCGTCACAAATGTCCATCTGTCCAGTATAACTATTTGCTAAATTAGTAAAATTAATGAATTTGTTCACCTTGCATAAAGTGTCGCTTCCCTGGTGAAAATGTAGTCTGAGGTATTAGTAAAAGTTGTTTTGTTCAGAAGTGGCACACTCGAAATGTTCGTAATGACCCAAAGAAACAGCAAATCTAGCCTACTTTCTGGTAAATTGGTGATTTGCGTGAGAGATGTAATCGCGTTTGGGTTTGCTCGAGTTTACTCATTGAAGTCGTTACTTCCCAATTGCAATAAAATGATCGGTCTGTTTAGATAAGTTTATAATCAAATATCCCACAAGATAAACGTTGAAAAGATTTGCTGGGTAGTCTGGGTACAGGCTTATTCTTATAGATGAGAGTGACACTCATTTCAAATTAGGTTATTTATATTATTGTAATTAGCTTCTAAACTTTAATTTTACTTTTCTATAAAGTCTAACCAAACCAGTTTACCAATACGATATACGACATCTAAATTCCTAGCATAATCTGTCTATCCATTTGAATTGAATACCAACGTATTATTGCCTACTTTTTATATTAAAATGAAGTTTTCATAATCCATAGATTTCGCTCGCGTGACTACCGCATGTTCAACGTTAATTGTTGTAGGTGGTTCGAACGATTGCCTGTATGATTATAAGGTTAAAATGTACCTGTAGCCATATTTATTTGATATATCATGAATGCCGCTACCTCTTATCGGTAGAATCCTAAATAATTCTAGAAGTTAAGAAGATCAGTTACTTGCCTAGTGCACAGTTCAACATTAAATTTTTTCAGTCTTGAATTGTATGCTCTGTAAATTGTGAATGAATTTCTCTTTTTAGACGAGTTACGTGGTCCGAAAATGAACTTGACCTGGCCAAGAGAAGCTGTAAAATTGGTTTCAAACCATGACAACGATAAAAACAACGTTCGAACGACAACGACAATACTAATAGCGCAATGACTAGTGCGTGACGCCCGAAACCGGTCAGAAAGTTATCATCATTCATTTGCGATCGATTTCTGTCCTAGGGTATCCGTCGGCCGTGGAAGGGAGTGCTGCTGACAGGTCCCCCGGGCACGGGCAAGACCCTACTGGCGCGGGCGGTGGCTACAGAGTGCAGGACGACGTTCTTCAACGTCTCCTCAGCGACCCTAACGTCCAAATATCGCGGGGACTCGGAGAAGCTCGTCCGGTTACTGTTTGATATGGTGAGTTTTTCTTTTTGGCGTTCAGATGGTAACCGGCGAGGTTTGTATGTAGACCGGTGAAGATCTCATTGCACAAAATAAGTAACAGTACAAGAGTGAGAGCCAGATCATGTTTTAGAGCGGATACAGATTCTCACAGGCGTTTTACATTTATGAAATTGTACACTATTCTCACATTTCCCTTGCTAAGACTGACAGGTCATCCTACATCACACTGAGGGTTTTTCTTCAAGGCTAATTCTTTTAGAGGGATCTTTCAGGAATCTCGCGTCAAGCGAATTTTCGAAAAACCACACGCTTCTAGTTTGACAAATTGAAGAAAGAAGTAAGAAATCATTTATTTAGCGCAAAAACATAACAAAATAAAAAAAAATCGACAATGTGCCTTGTGCAGGTATGCGCTAAATAAGGACCTCAGTCGGCATATTGCCACGGCAAGCCGTGACGCTGATTATCGGGGAAACAATTAAATTCAGTAGTCTGCGAAGTTTTTAATTATAGGTACACGAGTAAACAGTAAAGAAGAGCTTCTTTTGACAGGCTGCTTTTCACGCGCCGAGCACGATCTTCCTGGACGAGGTGGACTCGCTGTGCGCGGTGCGCGGCGCGGACTCGGAGCACGAGGCCTCGCGCCGGTTCAAGGCCGAACTGCTCATACAGATGGACGGGCTCGCTGCAGCTTTGTAAGATGCATATTCGCTCGCGCTAGAGTATGTAATCATCATTCATCATCATCATCGTTTCAACCTTGATCCCAAAGACTTCCACGACGAACGGTCGCATGCCTCCTGTCTCCATCGACTTCCGGCGACCCTAACCAGGCCATCAGACGAGACGTTCAGAGTGGAGGACCTATGCTGCGTCTTCCGGTTCGTGCTACAACAACCGTGATTATCGACTTCATTTTGAGCATCTTTTTATCTAGTGTTAGACATCTAACATTGGCTCAGTGACCCAAAAAGATTTTGGCCTCTAACACTAGACACGCTATTCTACACTATTTTTCAGCTTTTCCGGTCTAGATTTTTTCATTGAAATAGCGGAGTATAAAGTGTATTATAAAATGTATGGCTTGTTTTCAAATAGGCATCTGACTCGCTTGCAGCTCAGGCCGCAAACTTCTGCGATCTCAGCCTTTCTTTTTATTACCACCCTAGTTGTGTAATGTACTATTGTTCAAGAGTTCATTTGACTATACATATGCCTGTAGCTTGCTACACGGAGGAAATGGTATGTTTCAGCCACCGAGACAAGATCATCATGGTGCTGGCTGCAACCAACCATCCCTGGGACATAGACGAGGCGTTCCGGAGAAGATTCGAGAAGAGGATATACATAGGTTTACCTGATGGTATGTAATTCATGGGCGGTGGCACAATGACCTTCAAGGGTTTCAGGTAGAAAGAGGAGCATCTGCATTAGGCTGCGTTTGAACCAGGGATGTGCGAGGACGCGTAGCGAGGGATGTGTTTGTCATGAACCAATAGAAACAGCTCAGCGGCGCGAGGATAGGTAAATGAAGTGTGAAGTTTCTTCTTGACAGAATGGTTTCTCTTGCATCCCCTTGCGCCCTACTGTAGGCGTCCATGATAAAATTTGATTTATCAGATATTACTATTTTAGAGACGTAACTGATGACGTAAGCTGTTCGAGGTAGTGTCGCGGTGCGGGAGGAAAAAATGCACCAATACTATCGCAGTGCTGAATTAAGCTAGGCACGTTGATTGGTGGATATATTCCTCGCTGACTACTTAGCTACTGCACGCAGCTCCAATGGAAGCGCAGCAAAATAGTCTCTTATTTTTCAGAGAGTACGCGCGTGAAGTTGCTGAAGTTAAACTTGCGAGACGTAGCCTTGGCTCCCGACGTCGATCTTGGGGACTTGGCCACCAAACTCGAGGGGTACAGCGGTTCGGACATCTGCAACCTGTGCAGGTAGGCTATTTATCTTCATAATTTGCCGACCGAAAGTTCAATTGAAGTACACACAGCCAAATCAATGTCCTACACCAATCAGTGGCGTCATAATATCCTTGGGTGAATCTGGTTTAGATTTGGCTTACCGTGTCTTCAAGAGGAGTATAGTGGAGTACTCAAATACGTTAACTTGTGTAGAACAAATGACAATCGGGTTCCAATCAGCGTAACCTACCGTAAAGGCCGAATTTGGCAATTGGACTGAACAAGGTTATGATTTTCTTCGGTATTTTCAACGTTGAGCAAAAAAGCTTTGGAAAAAAATTACGTAACAAATCATGATCATTTTATGTTGATGATGATATGACATGCCTTAGAAAACAAAAACGACAAGAAAGACTTAGTAGTACGTAGTGGGTGGTATTTTGTCCGTTTATTCTTGACAAAGACTTATGGTGGGTGATATCTTGACCGTTTATTTTTGACTTTCAGAGACGCGGCGATGATGACGATGCGCCGCAAGATCGCCGGCAAGTCCCCCGACCAGATCCGGACGCTGACGCGGTCGGAGCTGGAGGCGCCGGTGTCGCGCGACGACCTGGCCACGGCGGCCGACAAGACGCGCCGCACCGTGTCGCAGGCCGACGTCGCGCGCTACACCGGCTGGATGCAGCGCCACGGCTGCTCCTAGCATAGGGCCGGCGCGCTCCACGCGCTGCTCATGAAGCTTAGGAACTCTTAGACTGACAGATCTTACGAAATATCTCACTCAAAACTATATAGTCCCAAACTAACAAAGCTTCTACTGAGGCTACGTCAATCGCGAAATATCTCGCCCGCGACACAGCATCTGACACCCAATGGGAACGCACATAAGGAGCGCAGCGCAATGTGAACAGCACGTAACAGCCAATGGTAGCGGGTGTACGTTGCACTGCGTTCATGGTGCGTGTTCCCATTGGCTATTCCATGCTGTGGCGTAGCGCACAGTGTCGCAGGCCGATGTGGCACGCTACACCGGGCAGATGTAGTGCTGCGGCTGCTCTTATAGTATATGGCCGGCGCGCTCCATGCTCATGAAGCTTGGAACTCTTACTGACAGATCTTACAAAAACAAATATTTTGCATCGAACTTACGCAAAATAAACTAGTCTCAAACTAACGGAGCTTGTACCATGGGTATGTCAACACGTCTTGTACGATCTTGTGTCATGATCATGACGAAGGATCCAACACGACGTAAAAACCGAAATTAAACCTATAGGAAAGTATGTCAGTGTAAACTGGTTTACTCTGCGCTTCCCAACTCGAGTAGTATTTTCTGGAATATTACACGTTAATAGCCAAAATTTATCATACAACTTGAGAATGTTCCCAGATATATTTCCTAACGGTAATCACTATTCCCATCTTTGGTCGTAGAGGATCTCAAACGTTAGATATAATAGCTTCATAATTTAGAAGAAAGTTTTCGAACAGTGTTCAATAATATATGAAAACGTCTGTTCGGATCGAGGAAGTTAAGCAATTAAATACCTTATGTTTTATTTAATTTTAATTATACATATAAATATAATGAGGTGTTATTATTATCTAATTAAATTTCATTTACTATGCTTGTTCCAAGAGAGTACGTATCAAAACATTTATGCATTTATAACTTTGTATATAGGAGTTAATTACATTTTTTAAAGAAATGAGGTCTACATACACTGCAAAATTATTTCAGATTGTTTCGGTGTTCATACGTTTTGGAAAAACCTGGACCATTACAAATTAAGGATTAAATACTATTGTCTATTACCTAGGAAGTTTTAATATTATGTCAAATTTGCAGTGAGAAAGAGCTTGTAAATTAGGTAATTATTTATTGTATACCTATTTTAAATTAGGGCGGTAATATGAAGAATGTGTTTGTGGCCGGGATCGTCCCGCGAGGGTCGTATAATTTTATGCCACACCTGGCCATACGCCTGGCCGCACGCTACGGGTAAAAGCCGCTTTCTGGCCAAGTGTAGACATAAAATGATGTACACAACACGGGAGGTAATAAAGAAAGCCCTCGATCGCTTGCAGCTCGGGCCGCAAACATCTGCGATCTCGGCTTTTCTTTGTTTTAACACCCTAGTTGTGTAATGTACTAATTGCAATCTGAGGCTTTATTAATTACCGCCCGCGGTGACATAATGTTTCGTCTTCCCTTGTTCAGGAAGCGAAATTTTCTCCCCGCGCTGTGGAAAATACCTTTTACGGCCTAGGGTGACGTAAATTAAAATAAGGGATATTCATAATCCTTGAAAGTACCTATTGTCGTACCTTGAACTTTGTATAAAAGCTTTTTATACTAGTATTATTATGACTTTGCAAATTGCTGAGTAAAATCTAAAAATATCATCGCTGTTGGAATAAAACACAAAACTTTGTATAAATCATGTTTATTGATGGATCGTGAAATGTATAGTGATCAGTTTAGCAATGTCTGTAAAAGTAATTTGATGTGAAACGTGCTGTTGATCTGTAGATAAACTTTAAATAAAGGTCGTGTAAAACTTTACTTAAGTATTGCAGTTTGATTTACCTAACCTTAATACAAATCTGTCGGCTATAGGGAACGTACATCGACAAAAGAACGTACATCGCCAACGTACATAGATTCACATCTCAAATCATACTGATACAAATTTAATATAAGGCCCCTTGTCTTATCGAAATTAATAAGAGTACCTCGACCATTGTTCCATTGCGATCATACAGATTTGAAATAAACGCCTTTCCTGTGACAGTTTACGGTCCGCGTAGTAGAGTAGGGTTACATACAATAAGGTAAGCATCTCTACAAAATGCCGTTCTCTTCATTGTGAAGTTTTCTGCCAATTTTATGTTATTTCTAAGTAGAAATCTCGAGCTTTTCCATACTAATAGAAGAGAAAAAGTGTTTCAAATTTTTCATAAATTAATGAAAATTACCGGAATGGAATACCGAAATAGAAAAAAATCTTGGTACAATTTTCGTGCCATTGTAGGAGCCCGTAATTTAAGTAGAAATAACATAAAATTAACAGAAAATCGCGCAATAAAAAATAGCAATTTTTTTTTAGTAATTTAGCAGTCGAGCAAGAAAATTAAACTTTTAAAGCCCTTAACTTTGTGATGTCCACAAGAAGGCCGCAAACACTTAACACTTACTACAAAATCTGTATGACCTTATGATGAGTATAATGTCACTGCTTTGAAAAAACTCGTGTCTAAAAAAGTCGCAGGAAAAAACGCTGCAACTGCATATGAATAAACCGCTCATTCCTAAAATACCGCATTCCTAAAATACCAGATTTTTAAAATACCGAATTCCCGATACACCAGATTCTCCGTATACAAGATTCCCAAAATAACACACCCAATAAAGTGATTTAGATCCTTGAGTAACTTACGATTTTATAGTCTAGTGTAACGGGAATGTGGTAAGACAGGAATCTCATAAATCGAAAATTTGGTTTTTTGAAAAATCTGGTATTTCGGGAATGCGGTATTTTGGATACGAGCGGAATAAACTTCATACAAACTTATTCTGATTTCTACTGATTTTTTTCAAAATAGTGACGATAAGTTATTGAAAGGCACTAAAGGAGTACGAGTAAAATTTAAAAATATAAAATCATCCATAAATCTTTGGTTTCAAATGATAAATAGATTTGAACAAAATTAACAAACTTTCATAACTTACGATATTAAATATTCTAAGATATATTTCCTTATATCATCTTATAACTATAATATATTAGTGATATAATAACTCACAATCTTCAAATGTTAAAACTTTAAGCCTAGTAGTTAAATTATAAAGGTCTTTTCAACTCTTTTTTTAAGTTTATCTGATAAAAGAAACTTCGTGTTTCGAAAAAGACTGTCAGATGTGGTATCTCTTTATGTAAGTTGCGATTAGCTGCATTCCTCTTGAATGATTTATTTTCAAGTAACAGTACAGGAGTAAAGAAACAGAAAAGGGTTTAAGCTGCTAAAGAGTGCTGAGACGTGCCGATGGAAAGTTAAAAAGAAAACTGAAAAATCTCGGGAATTTCTCCAAATTTCCTACAGGGAAATTTACAAAATGGAAAACTTTTTTCTTGGGAAAGGCCAGAAATTCCTGAGAGCTTCCCCAACTTTCTGGAACTTCTCTGCAACTTACGCTGATGTAAAAAGAGCGGTGAGCGAGCGATAGCGTGTATCGCGCGAGCCCTTAGCGAATCGTCCAGCGGAGCGTACTTTCATTTCACTGCGGCGATTTTCATTTCATTGCGGCAATTAATCGATCAACTGTACTCATCGTACCTGGGTAGCCTGCAATGTAATCAAACTCGCATACAGGTTCTCGCCCCGTCTGGGGCCTAAAGCGTACGTGACGTGCGGTCAGAGGACGCGCATACAGCCACCGCATGCTTGTATTGGTGTACGTATCGCAGTATGATTGTGTGAATCTTAAACTCTGTTCCGTTTCTGACTCAGGTGAAAAGAGACTTAAGAAGATGAATTCATGAAAACTCACACTCAGAATTAACCGTGTGCATCGTACGGACAGGACGATGGAAAATATTGAATGCACGTCCAATGCGAGCGATGCTGATCAACGAATCTCAAAGAGAAACTTTGAGAACATAGTAAATCAGGGTTCTGGCAGTGTTGTGGGTGTTTTGTAAGTGTTTTATGCAAATGATGCAAGAATTAATAGGACAAATTGTCAGAAATAGGCCATGTACGAAAATTTCCCATGTTGACTGACACTAAACTAGGAATAATTTTAATTATTCATGCAAAGACCAAATACATTAAAAAATTCAGCGTGACCTACTGTAGCCAAGACTGGTCTCGAACCGTAACATGCTGGAACACTATGTTAACCAGTACGCTACTCGGGCACTTACTAGTTACGTTGAAATTTTTGATGTATCGAAACAGCTTTAGCTCGGATTTACACCTGTAAATTTACTTACGTAAGGACGCAGCTATAACAAGAGGACAGTTATTCTCCATACTTTAGATTGTACCCCGACCGCAAGGGGATATCCAGGCAAAAACTAGATGGCGCTAACAAACTAAACATTTAACGATGTTATAATTGAACAAAGAAACATAGTACAGTAACAATTAGTTCGTAAACAGCTAATAATAAATAAATTCTAACATTTAAATACTGTGTCACGCTTGCAAAGTTGAATAATTGTAAATAATATCATTCTTATATCAAGCTAATACATAGATGGCGTTGTAATAACGGGGAACAGCTTTTTGTATGGAGAATGACAGTCCTCTTGTTTTAATGGTCCTTGGTTAGACTGACTATCTCAGTCTAACATAGCTGCGTCCTTACTTACGTAAGTATAACTTACAGGTGTAAATCCGGCCTTACTAGCGATCTTTGTGTCTTTTTTCGCTTTCAAACGAAAAAACTTACTTTTAGGAATAATTTTACTATGCTCCAAATGGTGAGAAATTCAAATATATAACGAAATATTTAGTATTGGACACGGAATTCAACCACGCATTTATGATTCATCAACTTTATCGTACTTTCTTCACTAATGATCTATATTTAACCAAATACATAACAATAACGTTTATACAGAAGTCTTAAACACTAAAATGAATGAATCATGCATTTAAAAGAAAGAAGTATGTTGCTGTGACATGTAATTATATTCCAATTTGCCTTTATAGTATAATGCTTAATAGTAAAATATTATAATGCTTGTTTCAGTATTGTAATATTTTCATTAATTGGTCTAAAATATTTTATTTTAGAAATCAATATTGGTATGCTGGTTGCTTTACACTTCCGCAAAAATGGGTAAACATTCTAAAAAATTAATCCCTTTATTTGGCATACGTTTTATTTGTCCGAATGTATTGTTAGCCCGAATTTTATTTCGCATAATTTTTCTCTAGCTTTAACGGAAAATGTTTTGCAAAATCTGTTACATCAGCCACTTAGAACATATTAGGTTAGGTTAGGTTTCTTTTATAATTATTCTGAAAAGTCAATATTATCTGTAAAATAACAATTATGCGTAAATAGTATTCGGGCAAATAGAGCATTCGTACAAATAAAATTATGCCAAAACAAGGTGAACCGTAAAATACATTTCGTATTACCATACTGAAATTTCAGCCAAATAAAAGTTAGATAATTAATTTTGCATCTGTAAATAACGTTACAAGCTTAATTTGGCAAAATTTTTATAATCGATTAATGTCTGATTATTACATGAACGACTGTGCATTTTGAAGTACTTATTTTAAGAAAGTCTTTTACAAGCGATATGCTTATTGCTAATTCGGTCAGCTGTAGGAACCAAGACACATCTAAGTATCAAACTTGACTTACTTTATTGAACCTTACTGCAATGTAATCAGGTCTATAAAATTAATACTTAACAGTGTCTTCTATCGAACCTCCGCAGAAAACGCTTTAAATACAGTCCATCCACACTTATGTCTTACATAGTAAACAATAATAAAAAAAGGCAAATAAATAAGCAATAATATTAAAGAAAGAAGGAAAAGGGAAGAAACAATAACACAATAACAATTTGCCCATAAACTCGACAAAGTATCTCATTTACAATATTTCGTCTAGGATTGTTTTATTCTAGAATTTGAGTTTAGAAAGTTAGTAAATAAGACAGCTAAGGATGGACAGATTTCAGATCCAAGCACGATCGAATTCCTTTATTCATATTGGTACATCAGAGTCATTTAGAATTGTCAACGAATACCTTAATTTGAGCGTGTTCTGATACTTAGCGTTTCAACTGCGTTTACTGACCGACTGCGGCCCGGCTGGGCCTAATGGCTGACTGGGGACTCCGGGGGGCCGGGGGAGGCCTGCGTGAGCTCGTCCTCGTCGGTCTCCAAGATGGCCGAGAAGGAGAACGGCATGAACGGATAGCCCTGCCCGTCGTAGAACTTGCTCATGAATTCCACCCTGGAAAGTAGGAGACGTTATCTCTAAACCCATTACCTACCGAGTAACTTATAATAGAAAAAGCCTAATCTCTCTAGAAATTGCAAAGAGAGATCGGAAAATCGAAGAATCGAAGGTGGAAGTCAAATCACTTGTAGCTCCCCAGAGGTCGTCTGGTTGAATGGAGCGATCGTGTGATCGTCTATCACTTCAGTTAGTGTCTCCATATTTAGCTTTCTCATGAAAAGAGAACAGCCAGCTGTCTTGCAATTTTAGAAAGTCGGGAGATCAATGAAGTCAACGGCTCGTATAACCAAGATGGTTGGCAGAGCCATGGGACGTGGTCCTTTACAATACAATACAATACTCTTTATTGCACACCAAAAAATTACAGAGATCCTTAAATAAACAAGATACTAAAAACTAATGGTCGACAACTGGTGGTCTTATCGCTAGGAAGCGATCTCTTCAAACTTTGGGTAGCGAAGATGACGCAAGAAACAGTAGGAAAGTAGCTGGTGCAAAAATGTGATTTGTCCTTGTGTGTTTTCCTTGACTACATTGACTTCAGCTCTCGCAATCATGATAATTATCTCCGGTTCCTTGACCCACAAAGCTTACCAGTGTAATCGCAGCGTATGCAGGAAGGCTGAAAGCCCCTCCATTAGCACGAGGATGGCGAGCGTGAAGAACGCCCAGATGCCGAATATGAAGTACATGATGATCCCTTTCACCGGGAAGCTTCCTAGCCCGATGATCAGCACTCGCTGCCATAGGACTGCTGAGAGCTCTGTAAAGAGGAAAATAATTAATTGATATGCGCGCCAGGAGGTCTATGAGATATAAACGATTAGAGTACACACATAACAAGTCATGGGAACATCTCTGGAATTTCCTATACGGTACCAACCCTGTGTGTGTCCAGTTTACTCGCAATACGGATGTGGATGCATCTATTAATGTCTTAGCTATGTGCAAAATGCATGGTAGTGGTGCTACAGTAAACGATTGCAGCACATGCCGTAGTAAGAAAACGTAAGGAGGACTAGTGGTCGTCATTATCTAAATTACTTTGACATTTCTTTACGGTCCGCTCTAGTTACGAGCGCTAGGTGACGCTGCAGCGTGAGCACATAAATAGAGAACCTGGAGAAGCTCCCAAGTCTCAATCTCGAAAGAACCGAAGTTTTGAATGGCGCCCGTGTAACAGTTTTTCAAGATAGATTTCTGTGAGGAAGACGTTAGCTCAGTTCGTGTTTGACTTACGCGCATGCGCGAGCGAGAGACATAGACAGTAAAGAATCTCCCAAGTCTCAATTTCGAAAGAACCGGAGTTTCGAATGACGTCGCTGGAGCAGTTTTTCAAGAAAGATTCTTCTTTTGCGAGGAAGACGGTAGCTCAGTTCGTGTTTGACTTACGCGCATGCGCGAGCGACAGCGCCCACAGGCGCAGGTACGAGGCGGTGTGGGACACGGTGCCCAGCACGTACTCGATGGTGTGTATGGCCTGCGTGATCAGGATCTCCCCCATGCCACCATCGTGGGGGTCTTTTTCGGCCACCTCGCCGCTTTCAACGCCTTGCTGGTATTTCTGAAATTAGATTAATACCGAATTATTTATGAAAGAAAGAAACTGAGTAATGGAGGGATTTGAAATGGCAGTTCTAGGGTGGATTTTAAGCGTTTCAAGTAGCGTGGCTCAAGTAGATTCCATTAACATAGACTTACAAGGAAAGGTATCCAACTGTCCGGCTCCGATTTGTTTTATTTTGATATATGTTAGAGAGTAGTCTAAAATAACAGACACGTATTTTTTTCAGCTGCCCAATCTCAACCTATTGGGACAAAATGACCTCCAAAGTACTGATAAGTGACTAAACCCTCCAACTTCTACAGAAAAAAAAATTAAGCAAGTTGTTAGTTAATTACTGGTTTGATATTATGTTTGTGAACATGAAAAAATAATAAGCACGTGTTTCGTGATATAGGCTCAAATTCATATTTTCAAAACAATAAATGTTTAAACTTAATTGTACCTTCCGTTTCCTCTCAGCCATGACCTGATATATAGGCTTCCCGAAGAGCATGACGGGTATACACAGAAGAGCGATGGCAATGAAGGTGGACTGCAGGGCGCCCTGGCCGGGGAAGATGTAGGCGTTGCAGGGCGGCTTGGCCTTCGTCTCCGACATCAGCATCATGTTGATGAACAGGATCAGCACTGAGGGTGCGCAGTGCGTGTTGTACGCGAGGTCTGCAAAATTTCATGCTTTTTGTTACAACTGCTTCTCAAAAACCAAGTGTCAGGAAATTGTACTTTTTGATATAAGTGCGGAAAGTATGTCATTTTTCACGAGTCCCGAGGTGTATTGGCCCGAGCCGCCGGGCGGGGGTAAATACTCGGGACGAGTGGAAATAACACTTCCGCACGTGTATCAAACGACGTTTTAAGGGTTCCGTAGCCAAAATGGCAAAAACGGAACCCTTATAGTTTCGTCATGTCCGTCCGTCCGTCTGTCCGTATGTCACAGGCATTTTACTCAAAAACTACATGATGGATATAGATGAAATTTGGAATATAGGTGTCTTGTATGGGCCGCTACTTAGTTTGGTAGTTAAAGAACTAAAAAAAATATTTTTAGGGGGGCACTCCATACATGTTAAAAAAACAAAAAAAATTTTTTAGCAAATATCAACGTGTGGTACATAGATCGACAAATTCTAAAAACAAAAAAACTCCCAAATTTCATCAGAATTCTTATATTTTCTAACTAAAAACTTGTAAGGTTGCTTTCTTGTTGTGATTGTGCTTGTAAGATTGTATGTACCTACTAATTAATTAAGTTAGAAATGTAACCTAAAGTAGAATAAGTAATGTACTTACCTGGTGCAATAGCTGAATACATTATCCACTTCATGAACATCATTATGCAGAGATACCAGAACAGTAGTAGCAGGAAGAGTATTTGCGGTATGTACTGCAGATAGATCATCTGCTGCTTCCCCAGGAAGCTGTTGAACGAAAACGTCCATTACTACTGCTATAATGCTTAAAGAATTCATAATAATGTCACTACACTTGAAATACTCTTCGAATTCTCTTTTGGCATTACTTATACGAGTAGAACCCTCAACATTACTGAAATAATTCATGAATCCGGGATTTAATAAAATGCCTGTTCCTTTTTGTGAGGTTTTCAAGCAAAAGGCTTTGTCTCTTGCCATAAGGTTACTTTAACAGGTTACAGGCATAAAAATGCAAACTTTTCTTATTTATTGATAGCTGTGCCTTTTATTTGGGAACGACGTGCCGTCTTTTTTATTGTTTATAATCGCTATCTTATATTTACTGATTTATCTTATATTTCTGGTAAATTGACCATGGTGCATTTTTAACTTCATTCTTATACTTTTTAAGTACTTTATTAGCTTTTAAATTATGACTGTTTTAAGGACTTCTAAGGGTATTTCAAGTGTATTCGGTCTAGTTTCTATGAATACAGTAATTACTTGAAGTTTACCACACTCATTGTTACACCGAACGCCATGTGTATCACCCCAAATATGATCGAGAGCTTCATCTTGAACGAGTTTAGGAATATTATGTTATTGCCTGCAAACTGGAAAATAAACAATAAGTTAATTTATTACCATCTTTATAGTTAAAACATATTAAAGTAACATAAGGCAAAGGTCCTAGTGCTCGACCCGCTAATGCCCAATAATCGACACGCTCCTTTCACCTCATTTGCTAATGAGTTAACATTCAAAATGGCAACCACAGGGACAGTGTCGAGCACTCGGACGTTTATCTTACTAGAATTTTCGTTCAGGTGTCTTAAAAATGTCTAATCTGCCGTCACTGAATCTGTTCCATTTCTACTATACGCAAGGGCTTGCTATTAAAGTTGTATAGTTGATTTACATTTGTCAGGAAAATTAAGATTTAATAACAGATTCAGTGTACTCCTAATATGTAACCGTCAAAATGATTAAAATGTCTCTTTACCTAAGAACTCACCTGCCATACAGGATCCATTCCAAACGGATACGGAATTTGCCCATACGCTTCCGCTGGGTCTAAATCTAGGGCATGATTTTGCGACAATGTCTCATTGTCATACAAGTTCTTCCAACTGCTCCCAAAAATATTCAGAGACTTGGAGAACATATCATTGTATATCAACCCAGTGTATATAGAGAATATGCCCATTAGAAGAATGATGTAGCGGCCAGCGAAGAAGATGTTCCATATCTCGTTGTCAGTTTTGATTTTGAGGAAGCGTTTCTCCTTGATGACGAGGATGGCGGAGAACGCGGTCATGAGGATGCCGTGGCCGACGTCCCCGAACATGACCGCGAAGAGAAAAGGGAATGTTATGATCGTATAGAGAGCTGGAAAGGAAAAAATATATAGTGGCTAGTGATTAGGATGTTTAGATATTAGAGTGGCAAATTACGGGATGCTTCTGATTCCATAAACTACACTCACCGACTATGAATTCAGGTAATTTTCTATGAACAATTATATAGAAAATGACCCAAATTCATTGTCCGTGAGTGTATTTGTAACATATACTGGAAGAGACACTATTAAAATTCTTCTTTTATAACCACCATGGCATTTGGTGTCTTCCACTAAAGCCAGAGTTGAGATTCTAAGCTTTAGTGGGGAACAATATTAGGTTACTATCAAACAAGGATATTTTGAAAATAAGAGCAATGCTTAAGATTATTAAGTTGCTTTGGTTTAGAAGCGATTGCAAAATAATTACCTGATATAATTTTGATCACTATTAGATATGGTTACCTATTTAATAATAATAAAACATATTTTTATTAAATTGAAAGTAGATGGTCCAACGGCATTAGAAAACCGCATTTTATTAGAGCCACCAAGCCAGATCCAAACGTAAATACAAGTAAATATACCCAGGTGTTAATGAAATGCTGAGAAGAAGGGAAAAACGATTGGTTACCTGGATTGACTTCTCTGTAGCTAGCGATTCCATAGGAATCAATGAGGTTTTGGAAGCCGGCGGTGAACTTGTTAGTGCGGTTGTAGGTGGGCGGGATCTCCAGCGTGGGCACGTGGTGCATAATCGAAGGGATCAGGCTGCCCGTGGCTCTCTGTAAACAAATATCCTTCTTATGCTGCGTTTTCGATGGTGTTGATTAAAGCCTTCGCCAGCGCCGGCTCTAGGGTCGGCATTATGAGGTGGATCTTTTTGTGTCAGCGAGATCTTTTTGTGTTTTCTTGTTTCTTTTCTACTTACTGTGTATCTTTTTGTGCTTTCATAAATAAGTGTGTTTTCTTTTTTTCTTTCTTTCGTTGGCCAAAGTGTTGATCATCTGTGCATTTTCCATTTCATTTAAGTGGTATTTGAGCAATTTTAAAATTATACCATTATTATCAGATTTTCAAATCTGATAATAATATTGACGGCAACTGAAGAAAGCCGCCACTTCTTTTTAGCACGCGAGGTACATCATACACGTTTTCCTTCTATCTCGACATTTCTGTGGTAAAAGGACATTATTTCCCTGGTTACACTTATTCGGTAGGTTCCTTCTCATTAGTATGGCATTTACGGTTAATTTGTAGAGCTTGGCCGTAACTACATAATAGCAAATGGCATTCTAAAGAGGCAGGATCTTCTGCATATTTGCCAATATGTATGTAGGTACAAAAGACTGATAATTTACAAGAATGACCCTTAAGTGAAACCTTACCACTCCATCATCGAGAGCCCTCTGCAGCACGTTTAGGTCCCGCCGCGGCACCCAGCACTCGGCTATCAGGCACTTCTTGACGATATCCATGCTGAACATATTCAGGTTGTGGTAGATCGCCTTCTCTTTCCGGACCGCTACCATCCAGGTGCTGATGTCGCGAGCGATGTTCTGCAGGACTAGGCGACGGTGGTTCTCAGTTTGTTGCAAGACCTGGAAGGAATAGTGCCTTTTAGTCTCTGGTTTGATAGTAGTACTAGGACTCCTCAAGACTTAGCTCCCTTGAGAGAGCCCTTAAAGAGATAAGTTCGCCTTTGTACATATACCTTTATTTTGCAACCCCGTACTGTAGGTACTTTGTCTAATTTTATGCAATAAAGTATTTACATACTTGCAATACCTGAAACTTATTACTTTTTACTTTACTCTCTTAGTGGATAGTTTTTATTTTTCCTTGACAAATACAACTTAGGACTCCTCTAGACCAGGGGTCTCCAAACTAAGCAAAAGGCAACACACTCCTTTGAAAATGTCGCGCGGGCTACACGACATGGTCGACCATGGACTTAGGTATAATTTTTTTTCTTGAGAGCGTGCTCCCGTGAGGCAGATCATGGGCTCTCCCTAGGGTTGCCAGATTGAATTACCCTATTATCGGGAGCAGGAAACAATATGTCGGGATTTTGAGACTTTGGTCGGGAAGATGCCCCGCGCTTTTTTTTCGGGATTCGGGAGGACATACAAAAAATCGGGAGAATCTCGCCAATTCTCGACCATCTGGCAACCCTAGCTCTCCCACTTTCTTTCAACAGGCCGGATTGGATCGGCTCGCGGGTCGGATTTGGCCGTAGTTTGTAGACCCCAATATTTGCGATTAAGTTCCGTTTTGATAGAATAATGCTCGGAGGGCAATTCACATGAAGAACGATTTATTTTTATGATGTAACGTACCACCGTTACTGTCTCGTGTTTTAGGTTTTAATCAATTCTATTAACCGATTTTTAAGCAAATTCTATGCGTTACGGTATAAATAGTATTAAGTAGATATTGTTATACAGGGTGTTACATTGAACGTAATACTAACTAAGCAATTCCGGCTCAGTTAACGACAGATAACAAAATGCACGAATTGAGTGATACGAGATACAGAATAAAGAAATTAAAATCTCGCCGTGTGGCCACCCATCACGATGCATGTCACGCTTACCTGAACTGTTTATTTTTTTGTGACAAATAACTTCAATAACGTGTCAGAATGCATAAGTATTCATAAATTATTGGCCTAGATAAGATAAAAGGTAATTGTTCACTATAAAATTACATTCAAAGTTTTTTTCTCTTGTCTCTAAGTAGGGGTAGGATAACCACGAGGTGACCAAAATAACATGAATAATTAAAACAGTGATATTAATAAATTAAGATATTTTTAACAAAACGAGACCTAGCAGAGGGTTTTAGCATCAGGGAGATGAGTTTGAAAAACATGAGTTGTGTTAAGTTCAATGTAACACCTTGTATAACTATGTTCTTAATTAGTAATTAAGAATTTATAAATTACATGTTGCAGTGCCCTGCAGGGTTTCATAGCTAAGCTATTAGAAATGTAAGGCCTTTGTTAAACCTATGCAAGCAATAAACTAACTAATAACTGACTTCAAATAAATATTTTTACTAAAAAAAACCCGACCGCGGTGCACTTTAAAAGTGCATAAAATCCGCCATTTTGTTTATTTTAACAAACTTCATACCCAGTGACACTCGCGGCATCAAGACGAACCCAATGATGTTTCATTTAACAAAATCGGTTGTGCCGTTGAGTAGTTACGAGCGGACACAGGAACGGACATACATACATACAGGTCAAACACATTACCCTCCTTTGGGCTTCGCCGCAGTCGGGTAAAAAGGAGAAAGTTCTCTTCTCAGTTATGCTGATGATGATAAAATCGGAGTAAGACTGTGTTTATACATTAAAGGAAATGGAATGTTGTAATAAGTAATCAAAGGTAAATAAAAAGACTTTGGATTTTTTTGTCTTTTACCTGTTTGTTTGTTCGGTGTAATCGGGGTCATCCCCGATTAACACACAGCATATTTTTTACCCGTCTACGGCGAAGCAAGAAAGAGCATTTAATTTATTTCAACTCGGCGAACGATGTTGTTGGCATGACGGCATATTTTAGTCGCAAATGTACTTTAGCACACGTCAAATTGTAACTTGTGCGAAGCAAGAAAGAAGCATTTAATTTATTTGAACTCGGCGAACGATGTTGTTGGCATGACGGCATATTTTAGTCGCATATACTTTAGCACACGTCAAATTGTAACTTTAGAAGTCTCATCTTCTTTGTCGGTATCACTCTTGACAGTGTGGTCGTGGTCGTCATTTCAGGTGTTGGTGGCACGCTTCACGATGCGTCGCCACTCCTCTCTAAGAGCTGCTTTCCGGGTGCGTTGGTGCAAAGGAACATCTACTGCAGCTTTAACCTGGTCTGTCGATCTCATAGGTGATCAATAGGTGATCGTGCCAATCTTTCCTTGGACTACGAAACCAAAGTATAAACACGAACAAGTAGTCCAACGTCGGCCGTTTAGGAGCGCGCGACACGTATACACACAGACGTGCTGTCGCGCGTCTGTGTGAGTGCGATCCATACTGGAGCATTCTTACGCAGTCTTATTTCTATGCTTGTAGTGCGTTCGTACACGGCGCGCACACATTCAAGCGCGAGATGTACCTTTTGTAGGCAGAAAACTTACTGATAACTCTGAAAACCAGCGCTGTGGGTATCGATTTTTTTTCTATGTAGTAGATAATTTATCGTTGCAATATGTATTTTCTTTATTTTTAGGGTTCCGTAGCCAAAATGGCTAAAAAGGAACCCTTATAGTTTCGTCATGTCCGTCCGTCCGTCCGTCCGTCCGTCCGTCCGTATGTCACAGGCATTTTACTCAAAAACTATAAGACGTATACTGATGAAATTTGGAATAAAGATGTCTTGTAGATGCCGCTACTAAGTTAGGTAGTTAAATAATAAAAATAAAAAAATCTAGGGGGGGCACTCCATACATGTAACAGAAGCTAAAAAATTTTTTTTTTCAGCAAACATAACGTGAGGTACATAATTCGATAGTTTTTTAAAAAACATTATAAGGCTTTTATGTACTTTTTTTTGATTAAGTGAATACTTTCGGAAATAATCGCTCCGAAAGTTGCATAAATTGTGTCCCCCCCCCTTTAACATTTAAACCGTAAATCCAAAAAATATGAAAAAAATCAGGAAGGTAACGCTTAATAAATACATTCAACGAAAATTATTTTGAATAGTAACGAATAAGCCGTTTTGAAGTTATTGCCGAAAAACTTCTCAACAAAAACGTATTAAGTGCCATTGATTTACACGGCGTTTAAAACTTTTTGCCAGTTGTTTATTTTTAGTTTTATTTCTATCTGTAGCATTTCCTTATAGATACGGCTATGGAACCCTACACTGAGCATGGTCCGACATGCTCTTGACCAGTTTTTACCTTATAGTTACGGCTATGGAACCCTACACTGAGCATGGTCCGACATGCTCTTGGCCAGTTATTTTTCTATCGCATTTTTTTTTAATTTACAGCATAGCCAAATTATCTAAAAACTAGACTCTACTTTCCTTTAATGTTATATTCTATTATATTTTAAATTTAAGCAGTTTTATAAACTACGTCATTTTACTACGGCATTGTATGTGAACGCAATATCAAAAGTAATTTCATTTTCTCTATTGTGAATTGTTTTGTTTAATTCAACCAAAACAAACGCACGTTGATGCGTGCGATATTGGACGTGAAACGCAATCTACAAGTTCCATTTATTTATCGCTTCTGTCAAATAGGTAAGGGACCCAAGGGTATCCACAACGGTATTTATTTTTTAATCCCATCTTATACACTCTTTTACGATTTTATTCATTAACTTGTCCTGCTTTAAATAATTTCAATCCACGTTTTTTTAGGTCAGCCGCGCAGGTAGCTCAAGTGGCGGTAACTATTGCTGTGGCACGACAATGCATTACCTGCCTCTTTTGCACCATATTGAATGGAAAGGGGTAGATAGTATTTGACGCGGTACAAAGAGATTATTTAGGTTTGGTTCTCCACGTTTCAGTCATGACTAAATCGTAGTCTGCAAGTTTGAGAATTTTTTTACCACAGTTCTTATTCGATCGAATCTTATTACTCGTACCAAGTCGATATCAATCAGCCTTTCGATTGCCAATACCAGCAAGTTGGAATAAAATCGACCGCTAACTCGAATCGAAACTCGAGTTGACTCGCATCAACCAGATGGGACCCGCTTCGCGGCAGCAGCCTAACGGATCGGCGAGTCGTGTCGAATTTAGCGTATTCGCAACAAAATGAATATTCGTCGAGTTGAGTTTCGAGTTGGCAAATCGCTGACTCGCGTGCACTCGCATAACTCGCTTTCATTATCTGCTCGCTTGTCCGGTCCATATCAATTCTAGCTAGAGTTAGGTATGGGAGTTGATTCGAGTTGCGAATAAACTCGTTTAGGCTGTGTTTCCACCGATCACCAATCAACGTGCCTAGCCTCGCTCAGCGCGGCCCGGCATTGGTGCATTTTTTCCTCGCACACTGCTCCGCTACCTAGCACAGCTCTGCTGGAAAGGCAGCCTTAGAGTCTGATTCCAATATTCGAATCAGACAACTCGACTCGACCATCGCTAACGTTTAGGGCTGACGACGGACTGCAAGCCATCTGCAACTATAGCTTGGCAACTTCGTTGGTGACACTCACCTGTGTGCTTTTTGTTCTGTGCAGCCGTAACTACTTACACAAGTTACCGCCAACACGAACGGCGACCGACGGAGGCAGCCTCCGGAGGCCCCCGTTCGTGTTGGCGGTAACTTGTGTAAGTAGTTACGGCTGCACAGAACAAAAAGCACACAGGTGAGTCTCACCAATGAAGTCGCCAAGCTATAGTAAGTAGTCTGTGTTGTAACTGTTCTCTTACCATGTCTAAGTCTTGGATCCTGGTGGCTACTCCTGCCAGCATGTCCAGCTGTTCCTTGTAGGTGGCGGGGCAGGGGTAGAGCGTCGCTTGGAAGCCGTGGCAGACCTTCTTCACTCTAAGCTTGATCTGCTCTCCGTGAAAGAAGACTACGAATACCGTCTTCTGCAGCTCGTGACCCTGAGAAAAAAAAAGAGAATCAAATATACCTAGCACAATCTTGCACAGATCGATCTAGTCTTAATCATGTTTATACTAGGAGGATAAGGAAGGTATTTATGCAAATAGATACATATTTTATTACCCACGAACGACGCAACGGAATAGCGGTGGTATATCTGTTACAATTTTTCCTGAACACCTACTGGGCCGATTTCGATGGGGTTTTTTTGTTGTTTGAAAAAAGACTTTATCTAAAATCGATTTAGCCGTTTATGAGATAGAGAGTTTTTTTAATTTAATTTAATAATGCAAAGAACATCAAAATACGTATGGTGGGTCAAACACTGTAAAATCAAAGGCTAAGGGGAGAAGCTGGTTACTACTTAGGATATCTAAAGAAAATCAGATCGGAACGGCGCGGCGTTTCACAAACTACATATAGACACAACAAACAATTTATTTCCGATGTTTTCCATCCAAGTCGGTAAAGCACACTCTTCCCCTTTTGACCTCCATCAAATTATCATTTCAAAGTAATTTGAGCATTATTCAGTGACTCGCAGCAGTATAAAGTAACGCAGTTTATGGAAAAGAAATGATTATTCTTGGAAGAGATCCAAACACAGAAGATTTATTTGTTTTAACTTTATTGCACAATAATAAAAAGTACAATAGGTGAACGTATGACTTAAGGCATTCTCCATTCATGTAATGGTTAAAACAGAGGCTTGAGTTGGTGCAGGATTATTAAAGCCATAAATGCGACAGAAATGAAGATTCCTCCTGACTATACAGGGTGGCCCATTTAGATCGGTCAGTATGGGAAAGTCTGAAACTATATGACATACGAAGATCTGTTCTTAGGAACCATGTCATCGATTTTAGGGACAATAAAAACTGCATACATAGATTTGAAAAAAAAAACTTGTACTTTAACCGAGAATCATACCCGGTCGTTTGGAAAAATAAAACTTAATCGAATTAAAGATACAGTCGATTACATGTGATCTGAGCCATTTCTTACTTTACTGGCCTGTTTCGGTGCCTTATAATAGACCGCAAAGTACATCGTTTCCGGTGCTGCTAAACGAGAGGCCTTCAAAGGAATTCTCTACAGCATTGCCGGCCTAGGCCTGCAAGAAGGTTTTTTTTTAATTTCCATTCCACATTTATTTGTGACACAGCATCACGGCGTTTGCTATATTTTGCAGTTTTATTTAGGTATATAAAATTGTCAATTTTTCATTCTGTAATTCTATTTTTTGTCTACTTTTAGTGTCTCTAGAAAAGAAAGTTTTTGGACTGTTTTTAATTTATTTCATTGCATATTTGAGAAAAGCACTATACATATCTTGGCGTAAAAAGGGGTTGCCAGCCTCGTAACTATCTGGCCCGTTTTCGCTCGGCCATCTATATGTACTCGGCCGGCAACCCTTATTTCCCGGCCTCTGCAGTAATGGAGGTACTATTTGTAAACTTTCCTTTTATGTAGTTTAATTTAGACTTTAGGTATGTTTCGTTTTACGTACTCATTATATTATTTTGTCTTTCTTTATTACGTAGGTAGTATTGCTACAATAAATAAAAGGTATTTATGCCACACCTGGCCATAAAGTGGCTTTTTCCGCACGCTACGCGTACGGAAAAAGCCGCTTTCTGGCCAAGTGTAGACATTAAATGATGTACGCAACACGGGAGGTAATAAAAAAACCCTTGATCGCATATTTACGTCCCTCGCTTGCAGCTCGGGCCGCAAACATCTGCGATCTCGGCCTTTGTTTGTTTTACCTCCCTAATTGTGTAATGTACTATTGTGTCCCTACCAAAAAAACAACACTAAATGAAATTTTCACTGTTTTAGAGACAAAATGTATCGATTAAATGAAAATTCTGTGAAATGCTCCATTCAGTGAAACGTTTATCGACCAAACGGCAGGCAAAAAAGGTACCTATAACAGTCTTCTAATGCTTATAAAGGGTAACGACATAACCCAGGAAAATCAATAAAACCTGCGGGTTAATGTCCTCACTCCAACACCGTCATTATCACCGTACTTTTCTTACTATTATATTATACACCGAGGGCCCGTATAACCCGACCAACTTTAACCATAGATTCTAACAACTATTAGAAGTAAAAAAAATTATGTGACGTATAGTCGATTAACGCTTACTTTCCGAGATATTCATAATTTTTAAAATAAAAATTCCCGAGTGTGTAACAAGCCCTAATACATGTGACTAAGATACTTTTACTGATTTTTTAAAATCCTTTAACTAAACAGCAATTAACCTTCGCAGTATTAGATGGTAAGAGATTACAAAGCCAAAATATATTGACCTTTCGTTTCCATTTTAACTTTTTTTCCTTTTTAATAACTTTTTCCTCCAGTAAGGACATGTTTATAACGAGGGACTGAATTTATTGATTTCCATAAGACTATTAATGTAAAATGACAAAATTCGACCTATGTTGATATAACGTTATTTACTTGTAATACCATCAGGAATACGTGGTTAAAGTTGGTCGGGTTGTACGGGCCCACGGTGTATAACTTACTATAGGGTAATTCAGGTCGCCTAGTCCTTCAAACAAATGAAAAGCGGATTAACAATTCGTTCTAACGATACACACTTGATACGAGGGATTCAAAGTCCTAAAAAGCATAAAAAAACATGTAATCGGCCATTGGTCAAGGCCGTTTATTAACATTGAATGACGCAGATAAAATGTAGATATCAAGCTATAGATAAATAATATATTACACAACTAGGGTGGTAATACAAAGAAAGGCCGAGATCGCAGATGTTTGCGGCCCGAGCTGCAAGCGAGGGACGTAAATATGCGATCGAGGGCTTTCTTTATTACCTCCCGTGTTGTGTACAGCATTTTATGTCTACACTTGGCCAGAAAGCCGTTTTTTCCGTACGCGCAGCGTGCGGAAAAAGCCACTTTATGGCCAGTTGTGGCATAAATATTTGAACCGAAGTGGATGAGTTTGAGTAGAATCACCTAAAATAGGGAAAGTATCGCGAGTATAACATCATTTTTACGTTCCGATGTTCCGTAACCCTTTTCAGCATTCGTAGTCGCGGGTAGACCCGGTATTACACGCGATGTAATCCGTTTAAGTTGTTTTATTGCAATAAATAATTTTGTATTAACTTTATATTTTTTTATTATTTATAGTTATAACGGCAATACACATTCTGGGAACATATCAAGCACCTACCAATTACCATTACTAAAATCAAGCAGAAAACACGTTTTTTGTATAGGAACCTCTTTAATTCTAGATTTTATTTTGTGTTCATTATTTGATCTTAAAGAAAAAATAGAAGTTACATACCGTGTAAAAATTGAAAGTCTCTATTTATTAAGGTTCAAAAGATAGACCTGTGACAAACCGACGGAAAAACATTTCAAAAAAATTTCAAGTATCTACCTATTGCGGTTCAAGAGATAGAGGCTGCGACAGTCGGACAGACGGACAGACAGCGGAGGCTTAGTAATAATAGGGTTCCGTTGGTACCCTTTGGGTACGGAATTCTAAAATTGAAATACAGCTATATAAAGCCAATCTATTGCTAAAACACAATTCTTGTAGCCATCATTTCACAAAGCTGACTTTGATTACCTTTTAAACGTGGCCGATTTCTGATACGAATCTTGACCGTTGACGTGAAAAAACACGAAAATTCAAAGTGCTTTTAAACTTATTGCTGTTTTGACGTGTCTAAAACGCGGGGGCGTGTTAATTACATGTTAAACAAAACTATTGATTTTTAGAAACGCTATGTATGGTATAGGTATTTTCACGAGAGTTGAGGCCACGCACACAACAACACTGTCATGTAATGACAGCGAGGTTTTGAAATTACTGTTCTTTTATCGTACCGATAGCAAATTCAACAGTGAATTACAAGATAGACCAAAAAGTTTCGTTAAACTATAGCCTTGGGTTTATTTACTCACTCATTCATTTCATTAATTCACTTTTTTTGCAATGAGTACTTCATGTAGCTGTGTGTGTAATCATTCACCTCAACTCTCGTGCTATAATACTGCTCCCCTTTCCGTTTCAATGACATAAGTGTGTCATTCAATAAATATTCATACCGCGCTTATGGGACTAAATAAAAGCTAAGCACGTAAATACTCGTAATTCATAATAATTTCCTAGTCATTTATAATCCCATCAAAAACATTACATGTAAATAGTTGCAAGTCTCGCAACGCAGTTCTTCTACAACAAAAAAGTTTTGAGATGTAATGTTTTACCAAGTACCCCTGCCGCAGGGTCCCCATTAGGCTGTTTGAATTCCTCCTCTGGATCGCTATGCTGATCCGTTGAGTGAGGAACGAGTCAGCTCCGTGGTCCCCCTGGTCTGAACGAGCTTTTTGCTTACCTTCCGGACCACTTAAACTAAATTTATACGTCTTAAAATTATGTAATATAGTGCACACACATTGTACTGACTACTCACCGTGACTGGATCCCTTAATGGCTGCTCGATATGCGCTTGCTTAAAGAATATATTCCCGTGCGATATTCTCCATAACATCCTCTCAAACGAAGGCACTCGGTGCGTCGCCACAACACCGGTTATAAATCCTAGATGGGCCAGCACCCCCTCGCCATTGTATATCTGCACTGACGCTGATATCTTCCTCTGTGCGCTGTGGTCTTGGAAGAAGGTCTGCATCTTCTCGATGAGGAGTTTCAGCTCGATGAGGGAGAGGTAGTCTGTCTTCAGGTTCTGTGCATTGCGGGTGATCTCTTGGATTTCTGATTCGATGTAGTCGATTCTTTCCTGGAAGAGAGATAGGTAGATTTTAAATATAAGTACGGATCTATAGTGGCATTCTAAGTAAGAGACCGTCATGTCAAAGTTAACTAGGAAATTTGAACAGACCAACCAAAGGAATGGCGCGGAAGTCAATGTTTAATGCGATTAAATTTGGTGAACTTAATACGATATCAATATTTTCAGCATTTAGGGAACGCTAAAATTACTGAAGGAATCTCGCATGCTTTGTCACGAAATGTTACCTCAAGTATATAGGTATGTTGATCTCCCGTGGCATTAGATTCCTAGGTCCGGGTCTGGGGAGCGCTGAGCCGACCCAGCGGAACTTGCACTACATTTTGCTGCAGCGGCGGACCTCGGTCACATAAGCGTTAGAAATATCTAAGGTACCTGAGGTTTGAGAAGCCAAGAGTCAAAGCCTAACATTACGGGAATTAGAGTCAGCATCAGGTATGACAAAAAACGTTACCTCAAGTGTAGTGATCTCCCTGGACGTGAGGTTCTTAGCCCAGGTTTTGACGGTGATGGCGGGTCGTGAAGCTGCAAGCCGGCCCATCGCAGTTTGCGCTCCATTTCACTGCAGCGGCGGATCCCGGTCAGTAGGCGACAGACATACCTCAGGTATGTTTGAGGAGGCAAGAGTCTGAGCCTAACATTACAAGAATCCAAGAGCTTAAACCAGGTATGCCAAGAAACGTTACCTCAAGTATGTTGATCTCCCTAGGCGTGAGGTTCCTAGGCCCGGGTTTTGGCGGTGGCGGCGGCTCGGGAAGCTGCGAGCCGACCCAACGTAGCTTCCGCTCCATTTCGCTGCAGCGGCGCACCTCGGTCACGTAGCGACGCTGGAAGTCGTTCACGTGTGGGTTCAACTGTGGACAAAACGCAGTGTTATTTAGCAGGAAACGTTATCGGAGTGCTTCGTTTTTTAAGTCCTGACATAAGTTACGAGTCTTACTGACTCTTGGGTAAGTATCTAAGAAGGTGGGGGCTGAGGTGACCCCTGGGATCGAACCAGGTCGCTAGCACCAGCCAGACCACCAGGAAACTCACTGATTGCACAAATTGAGCAACGGACCAGCGGGATATGGTGTGCTTCGTAATATGTTACTGTTGGGTGCCGTGTCGTGGAGTACTTCATTTTTATTCAAAACATTTTTTAGCGAAAATTCAAATGGTATTATTGCACTTTGTGAAATAACTTTGTAATATTCAAACAAACAGTACGACTTTTCTATTAGTCAAGAGGTTCTAGCAATAGGTTAATGCAATTAAAAATCCTTATTGACAGTGGCAAAGTACCTTTTGCTCAGAAAGGTCCCAATTTTCTAGTTTAAAACTGGTACAGTGAGATACTAGTCTGAATGTATCACTAGAGCATGGGCTTCCATGGGCCTCCCATGGTCCTAAAAAATTATCACAACACACTACAAGGCCATATTCCATAGGCCATAGGCCAAGTCCATATCCGCAACAAACACGGCTTGGTAAATACGGTCTAGGTCTCAAGTCTTCGAGGAATTACTAGTAAAGATTAAAAGTACTCCAAAAGCTTTTTCATTCCAAGATATTGACTTCATAATTGGAAAGCATTCTTCTGAAGTCACTTTTAAAGGTTGAATAGTCTGATTGAAAATATTTCAAATTTTGAAACATCCTCAAGTCTCAGGCCCTAATTCCAGGTCAGTGTAGTTACTAAAGAAGCTAGAAGCTGTGGCAGCCGATTGGTTCGGACATGCGCTTTCAAGCAGACGTCGTGGGTTCGAATCCCAGCTCGTACCAATGAGTTCTTCGGAACTTATGTACGAAATATTATTAGATATTTACAATTAGCTTTTCGGTGAAGGAAAAACAACGTGAGAAAACCTGTATACATACGCGAAGAAATTGAAAGGTGTATGTGAAGTCCCCAATAAGCAGTGGGCTAGCTACAGCCCATTCACTCTCGTCTATCAGAGTAGGCCTGTGCCCAGCAGTGGGACGTACATAGGCAGATGATGTGTGTGTGATGTGTAGTAACTAAATATGATAATAACACAGATATAGATAGACGCAGCGCAGCATTCCTCGGGCAGTGGTTTATTGGAGTCATTGTGTATTTGTGCCATATCCAGGATGCGGCTAATTCCACCGATCTGTCACGAAGCGGGGCACTCACTCGTTTCTGCCTGGAGGCCTATTTGCGATGCCACTGTTTGAGCACGCTTGCTACTGCGAGATTATGATTAGAGCTGGGTCCTACATATGAAAGAAACATGATGTTTCTTTATTTTGTTTTTTAATGCGGGTAAATTACACCACATTTTTAAGTTTTTACGCAATTTATTCGACAAACCAATAAGAGAAAGAAACTGAAACGTACCTACATATTTTATACTTGAACACACATATATAACTATATTTAAGTTACATATATAGATACAAGAAGAATTGAGGGCGCTTGATGTGTGCTCCGGTGGACAAGCGGTTAAGGCGCTGGGCCGGAAATCCAGAGGTACCGAGTTCGATTCCCGGTCTGGACCACAGGTGAGTACCATTCAATTGGACTGCGTTATGGAATAACGAACTAAGCGACAAAATCGAAAAAAAAAAGTTATGAATGCAGGTCGATTCTAGGTTTGATAATCTACGTACTCAACAATTTCTGTGTTCAAAAATCATATCTAAGCCTAATTATAAGGGGTAGAATCAAGCGACACATCAAAATATGTATGGGCCTGTGCACAAACTCGTTAAGTAAAAGAGAACTAAGCGCCAAAGTTACTTTTACAAAATGTATAAACATGTATTTTAAATTGCAAAAACGAATTAAACGCCTAAATGTGTCGTTAATTCGTTAAGTTTTATTTATTTAAAAACGCAATAACGATTTAACCGCCATATGTGTCTTCAGAAGAAACTAAACTGAATTTAGAAACGGAAAGAGATCAACACCATAAAGAAGCAGAAGATGCACGGGCAATGAAGAAACAGGACTTGAACTTAGCTAAGACTTGTGATCACCTCGAAACCCTTACATTTGATATGGAAAAAACCCTGCCACTACCTAGAATTCCCACCAATATTGTTTTTTACAAACGTCAACTTTGGCTTTATAATTGCGGTGTTCATTCTGGAAAAACTGGTAGAGGATTTTGCTACGTATGGGTAGAAGGTACTGCGGGCAGAGGAGCACAGGAAGTGGGTTCCTCTTTACGCAAACATGTATCCTTGAATCTAGATTCTAAAGTCAAAGAACTAATTCTTTGGTCTGATTCGTGTGGTGGCCAAAACCGTAACATCAAAGTAACATTATTACTGTTTGCAGTACTGGAAGAAAATGAAAACTTAGAGAAAATCACACTACGGTTTATGGTTCCCGGTCACAGTTTCTTAGAAAACGATAGCGAGTTCAGTGATATCGAATCATCTTTGAAGACTCATACACGACTTTATACTCCACAAGATTACATGGATGTGATGACCAGTTGTCGCAAAAGAAATAAGTTGACAGCTACGAATATGAACAAAAATGACTTTGTGGGTGTTTCTAAAATGATGACGAAAATAGTAAACAGAAAAAAAGACGTTGACGGAAATTCTGTGAGCTGGCTTAAAACTAAAGAAATATGCATTTTTAAGGATAAACCTGGTCGGATATTTCTTTCAACCAATCACGGGGGTCACCTTCAAGAAGTTGATCTTACTAAAAGACCCAAAAGAGGTCAAAATTGTGCCACATTAAAGTTATCCAGTCTATATGAACAACTTTGGCCACAAGGGAAACCTATTGCACAACCGAAACTGAATGATATACAATCGCTCCTGCACCTCATTCCTTCTGATGCCAGATGCTTTTACCAAAATTTAATTGGGTCTCGTTATTTAGAAGAAGATGTTGATGGTTTTAATGGATCCTTAGATTTTGACATTGAAGAAGAATAAACAGCTTAGTATTTTATATCTTTAAGCCATAATAACGACTTTATTTTTAAAGGATTTTTTTACTGTTCATAAATAACTAGCGACCCGCCCCGGCTTCGCACGGTGTTTCTCTATTATATTATGCATGTATTATACATATAAATCTTCCTCTTCAATCACTCTATCTATTAAAAAAAACCGCATCAAAATCCGTTGCGTAGTTTAAAAGATTTAAGCATACATAGGGACATAGGGACAGAGAAAGTGACTTTGTTTTATACTATGTAGTGGTATCTAAAATATTTGGTATAGGTACTGTTTAAAACAGTTAATACTGTTCGAGTTAGTACATTTTTTTTTGTTGTACGTAACATTGTAATTGACCCTTTTTTTGCAATAAATACAATTATTATCTACAATATTTGACTCATTTACATTCAAATATATATATTAAAATGTCTGAACTTAATCTTATTCCATTATTGATTTTACCAGAAACAAATTGCATTAAAGAATCAAGCGACAAATATGTCGCATAGTACGTTACTGCGTAATAAATTCCCTTCATCGTAGATTTAGTGCAATAACGAATTAAGCGGAAAAACGCCAATAACTTCAACATTTTAACAAATACAGTGATTTTTTTTCTCTTGTATACAACTAGAAACACTTTTACAGGTTTACTGTTAAAATTGAAGTTTTTACTTAAAAAAATGCAGCTACAGCGACCAATTCAAATTTGAAATCTTTCGAGCTCATTTTCTCGGTTTCAACCGAACGTCGCTTGATCGCTTATTCCATAACGCAGTCCAATTTTTCTATGTACTTTGATTTCTTGTATCTATATATGTAGAGCTGGGTCGTTATGCGTTTTTGTACGTAACAGTTTCTTATTTGGGTGATTCACATTTTTCTGCATACAGTCACTACCGTGGGCGTTATTACCCTATCTAATTGATAAAAAAAATACCATAATGAATTCACTCAGCCATATGGTAAATAGTACATTGTGCACCGAGGGTAGTAAGAAGGGGATTACTAACGAGAGTCTATTAGAAGCCCGACGCCGTAGGCGGAGGGCTTTTAATGACTCGAGTTTGTAATCTTCTTACTGCCCGTGATACACACAATGTCTTTCATCACATTTGCGAGGAAAAAAAAAATAAAACATAAAAATGAAATAAACTAAACGCACCCGCTAAGAGACAACTTCAACTGTCAACTTTTTCAATATAGTCTTCCACAGATAATGCTAAGAACTGCGTTTAGTTTTTAAACTTGACAGGCAATGTCGCCAGATTGTACCGATTTTCAAAATAACATTTTAAACTAAATTAATTTAATTGCATTAAAATAATCGCAAAAACTACGGAAATAATAGTAAAATATACCATATAAGTTTTATTTTACACTAAAATTGGTTTTGTAGCCAAGTTTTGAAGATGTGAAATAGCCTTGGCTGATTCGAAACCTCCTTAGTCTGAAATGACGTACGACTTTTAAAACTAAACTCATAACTCCCGAGGGAGTTATAGATTTTCATACAGTTTTTCCTCCCGTGGGAGTTATAGATATTTGTAACCCACGGGGGGTAAATCGGCTCGAGTTGGTCTATAAGCGCGCGTGTTATAACACCCTTTACGAGCAAGTGTGATGAAAACGAATTTATGATATTATGACGGTTAGGTCGAACGTTTAGAAAGAGCAATTAAAGCCACGGAAGTAACATCCACGGTAATGACTGTGTGCACAAAAATGAGAATGACCCATTTACAAGTAATCGTTCTGAAAACCGTACTGGAGAAACGGTTTTTTTGGTACGGCTTGGTTTCACTCCAAACTGAAAGCTTACTAACTTCCTTGAAATCGTTTGCTTCTAGTAAGTTTTTCATAGGACGGTTATTGTGAAACTATCTTAGCTATTTTGGTAGCGACTAGATCGATTTGTGCCAAACTGTCGTGGATATTTATTTGAGTAGGTATATGGAGACATTATATTATACTTATTAAATGGAAGGATGTTTGACAAGTATCAAGAGTCCTTTTGCTTGTGATGTTGCCATATGTACTTTTTTTTAAATAAAACCACTTGTTGACCTCTGCAGACATATTTCAAACGCCTCCTTGGGGTACTTTTCTTTGACTTAAGGCGGGGATGTTCGAAGACGACAAGCATTTCTAGCTCCCCGCCCCCCTTAGACGAACAAGCGGCGCGATCCCGTTCGGAATAAACTTTCGTGAACCCAACCTGTGTAAATGTGTCAACTTATGCCGCAGCGAAATTGTAACAGTAGGTCTACTACCTTACGTACTCTCTGGTTAAGTTTATATCAGGTAGATATACCTATCTATGACATCGAAACACTTAAAATAAAAGGATCATCGTAATGTTAGAAAAGAAAGCGGTTGTTTTTCTAATAGGTACCTAACGTTTAGTTAATAAATAAACTTAAACTAAACATGATAATATTATCACTGCCGGTTACAGTTGGGAGATATTGTAGATTTATTATTTACTTATAAATAAATTAGACCAACAGGCATCGTGTCGTACAATGTGAAAGGTAGGTACATATTTCATCTGGGGGCACGGCAGTGCCCCCGCCAAGTCGAGCAAAACAAAGGCACGGCACGGCCATACCATCCTTTTCTCGAAGCCATTCAAGCTAATTTCAGCCTCCTGTAATTTTGTACTGGCTAAAGCTACAATCCTGAAATTTCAGGGATATATACACAATAAGACATATATATTCTCAATATCATTCAAATTGAACGTTTAGTTTAAGAACTATTGCATGTCAAAGTTCCTTAGTTTTGTCACTGACTGACTGACTGATTCACTGATTCACTGACTGATGATCATCATAATTCTAAAGTACTTCTAGCAGACTCACAGGCTCCAAATTTTAAACATAGTTAGTTTTTAACCGACTTCCAAAAAAAGGACGGTTCTCAATTCATCTGTTTTTTTTGTGTGTTTGTTCACCGATTACTTGAAGACGGCTGGACCGATTTGGAAAATTCTTTTTTTGTTTGAAAGGGTAGAGTTCCGAGGTGGTCCCATTGCAACCAAATCAGGATCTGATGATGGAATCTTGGAGAAATCGAAGGAACTCTTCAAATATTATAGGCACACATATAGCGATTTCGGTATTTTTCGTAATTTTTTCTCGTCCATGTCTTATTAGCAACAAGTTTCTAGTGTTAGCCGACTTCAAAACAAAGAGTAAATTTATATCTAGGTTTCTTCCCCGATTACTTGAAGACGGCTGAACCTATTCTTTTTCGTGTTAAAGGGTTTATACCTCCGAGGTGGTCCTATTGCAACCAAATCAGAATCTGATGATGGGATCTTGGAGAAATCGAGGGAACTCTTCAAATATCATAGGCACACATATAGGGATCAAACTTTGACTTTGACTCTGACTCTGACTCTGATTCTGACTCTGACTCGGACTCTGACTCGGACTCGGACTCGGACTCGGTCTCGGACTGGGACTCGGACTCGGACTCGGACTCGGACTCGGTCTCGGTCTCGGACTCGGACTCGGACTCGGACTCGGACTCGGACTCGGTCTCGGTCTCGGACTCGGACTCGGACTCGGACTCGGACTCGGACTCGGACTCTGACTTTGAGTTTGGCTTCAACTTTGACTTTGACTTCAACTTTGACTTTGACTTTGACTTCAACTTTGACTTCGACTTTGACATATTCGATTGTCTGTAAAGTCGGTTTATTGACGATAGTTGAACGTGACAACGTCATAAGGTACTAACCCTAACCTTACCCTATGAAACGGAAAACTCAGCAGTGTCTCTTGTCATACAATAGAGATTTTGACAGCCGTATCTTAAGGAATAAGGCCTAATTTACTAACAGTTTTTGGAAGTCGGTTTTTATTTTTTGTTTTAAAAATTTACTTTATTTTTAAATTTTTAGTAGCGCTGGAAAAATATTGTTTTAACCAAATAGACTTCAGTCTATTTAGTTAAAAGAAAAATTTTCAGAATCGGTCTAGCCGTTTTCAAGTAATCGGGGAACAAACCTACATAAAAATTGCTCTTTGTTTTGAAGTCGGTTAAGACTGGAAACTTATTTCTAATAAGAAATGCACGAGAAACAAAGAAAAATACCAAAATCCCTATATGTGTGCCTATGATATTTGAAGAGTTCCCTCGATTTCTCCAAGATCCCATCATCAGATCCTGATTTGGTTGCAATGGAATCACCTCGGAAGTATACTTGCCGTTTCAAACAAAAAAATAATTTTCCAAATCGGCCCAGTCGTTTTTAAGTAATCGGGGAAAAAACCTACATAAACAATTGTTCCTTTTTTGAAGTCGGTCAATACTAAAAACTTATTGCTTATAAGAAATGGACGAGAAACTACGAAAAATACCGAAATCACTATATGTGTGCCTCTAATATTTGAAGAGTTCCCTCGGTTTCTCCAAGATCCCATCATCAGATCCTGATTTGGTTGCAATGGGACCACCTCGGAACTCTACCCTTTCAAACAAAAAAAGAATTTTCCAAATCGGTCCAGCAGTCTTCGAGTAATCGCGTAACAAACATACAAAAAAAAAACATACAGACGAATAGAGAACCGTCCTTCTTTTGGAAGTCGGTTAAAAATAAAACAAATGTGTGCAATGGTATACAGTTGAAGAAGCTTATGTTTTGCACAAGACTAAAATTTACTAATCATGATGAAGAAATAACAGTGATAAGTTAAATAACCTATCATTTTAACATTCAGCTAATCATTCGATATCAAAGGCGTTGGATTACTGTTAGAGTGTATACGCTGTGATTCTAGCGTGACGTTTATTTTGTCCGTTGAGTGAGGAGAGCTGTCACGAGCTCGAAAGCGACACAGGTCCGGCCTCGGACACGCCCGGCGGGCATCTGAAGCCACAGCGCGTGGGCTACTTTGTTATATAGTACTGAGCTACTAAAAAATAAGTAATTTAAAAAAAACTGAACCGCACAGGTCCCGGTAAAATGTCATTATCTATCGATTGACATGTTTTTTAGTGATATAAGTGTGATAGAACTCGAGTAAAACTGGAAAACTGCTAAAAAATTACCTGTTTTCGTGACGAATTATGATCGAGCGAAGTTGAAAGTATCGTGTTTTGAACCGCACAGAAACACAGAAGCACTCTTGAACTATAATATATTTCTTTTTCGATCCAAAAATATGAATATTTCGTTACTTAATTTTGATTCTCCCGGAGGTCGATTTCGGAAATCCTGCCCTTAAACTGTATCATACATATAGAAACTAGAGATGCAACGGATCCGGTCGTCGTGACCGCCGTATATCCGGTATCCGGCCACCGAATATCCGGCCAAAAGTTTTTATCTAAAATACCTAAATGGAGTCAATTCGACGGCGCGCGCAACTAGGGTAGTAATCCAAACAAAGGCCGAGATCGCAGATGTTTGCGGCCCGAGCCGTAGGCGAGGGACGTAAATGTGCGATCGAGGGCTTTCTTTATTACCCCCCGTGTTGTGTACAGCATTTTATGTCTACATTTGGCCAGAAAGCGGCTTTTTCTGTACGCGTAGCGTGCGGAAAAAGGCACTTTATGGCCAAGTGTGGCATAAATGTTATTTGTTTTTTACTTTCTAATGTTTAAAATTATTTGTGAGATTAAACTGACCTTACTATTGATTACTTTGTGGTTTTTTATATATGTTACTCAAATTTTCTCCTTATATTCATTAGGTACTAAATTACTATCCAGTATCCGGCCGGATACTACGCAACTATCCGGTATTCGGCCGGATAGTAAAATTTGGCCGGAGAGGTCGGATACCGGACAGTGACCGGAAATCCGGAAAACTCGACTGGCTGTAACAATACAATACAATACAATGATACTTTATTGCACACCAAAAGATAAATTACAAAACATTAACATACTAGTACAATAAATACCTTTTATACGACTCATGTACTTGAGTTATTTAACATCGATATCGAATATGGGGCGCGGGGCATCGTGATAAAATATCGCATGTTTTATTGTATGCCCCACCTTCTGTCTAAAATTAGCTCTCATCAATTGCTGACAACGGCCGGCCTCCTCCGGTTTTATGGACCTGTTTTATTCTCTATCAGGTCGTATTTCGGTCATAATAAATATATATGACTGTTGGTGAATGAAGGAGCCGTCCGTTTGTCATGATAACGTAAAATGGTCTTAATGCGTATACGCTATATTAGCCGGAAGACGGCTACTGTTGGACATAGGCCTCCCACGAAACGCATCGTCGACTATATATCTCTGTCCACCACGCTGTGTCTTCTGGTACGTATATATATAAAAATATCATGTCTTTGTTGCTCATACAGTTAAAGGGATTCTAGGTAAGTAGGTACAATACAGCAGTATTGGCTCATACATCCTCAATACTAAAATTTACAAAAATTTGAATTGAATACCAAATTATACCTAAATTGGTTCCAGTTACATGGACAGGTAGACGGACAGTTTTTTTTGAAAACCTGTTTTTGTGTTTTTTGTTTTGTTCTTTCACTTGAGAATATGGGGCAAAAAAGGCTTGTTTGATTTTGTATGTTTTTTAATTCAATATTACCTTTATAATATAGTGGCACGGTATACGGTAGTTTTTCTTCCGACAAAAGGTACATCGGGAGCGCGCATGTGTGCGCGCCGTGTACAGACGCACCACAGGCAAGCATTTCCGATTGCGCGTGCTTGCTTTAGTCAGGGCTGAGCCATCGCTGCGAGCGTTCGAACGTACAAAATGTCTGCGCACTAAATGAAGTATCGAAGCCGTGTATACTGCAGTGTGTTCGGATGTTTGAGGAATAATGTTTTAAAAGTATACATTAATTTTATTAACAGTTAAATGAAGTTTTATTTATTACTACCTAGCATAATCGACGTTTTTCTAAGTAATTGATTATCCAAAATAAAAACTTTTAGGTACTAATAATTCGGACTACTTATACAAACCTTTTACAAATTATGTACCTATACTTTATTTACTTTCAAAATATCGAGACGCAACTATTTACTATTATTTCATATAGTCACATACTTACTTACTAAAATTGTATTATAAAATCGCATTGAATTTGCACTGAGCTCCTGGTCTATTGGAGTTCTTTGTAAGTTGCCACGCGAGACGAATGCCGCCGTCACGTGGCACGCACAAAGGATGCCGCCGCCATTTGCCTGTCGCCTTTAATATGAACGCGTGCGCAGAGGTGGCGTCAAACTATACCAATTAAATAGAGTACCTAGATAATTATTTTGTTTGACAGTGATGAGTAAAATAAACAGATTTTTAAACGAGTACTAATTAAATAGTAGTTGATTCAATTGATACATAAAATGCCTTAAAACACGAGAGTGGTTTTATGAAACGAGCCGAAATCTCGTTGGGTTACTTACATTTAAACGTACCAGTACTAAGTTATTTAAACTATCATACTTAATAATATTTACATCAGATGTGTGCGTTCAGATAGTTTCATGTTGAAATAAGTAACTTTTACTAGGTTGACCTCGAACGATTGTTCGTTCGAGGTCAACCTAATTTGGTAACTGGTACACGTACCAGTACTAATTTATTTAAACTATTATACTTCATAATATTTACATCAGATGTGTGCGTTCAGATAGTTTCATATTGAAATAAGTAACTTTTACTAGGTTGACCTCGAACGATTGTTCGTTCGAGGTCAACCTAATAAAAGTTACGTCGTAGTAAGTAGGTATTTTACAGAACCGACGGGCGGCAGCCCTGTGCCTTACGTGTCGCGCGCTCCTAAACGGCGAAGACGAACTACTTGGTTGTCTTTATACTTTGATAGTGGTATATTTTCTTATCTGATATTTACAATATCAAAAGTTTGGATTTCATCAAAATCGTTAGTGCCGCTTGAGAGAAATACAAGGATTGCTGGTTTGTAGTAGTAGTAGGATGAGTATGTAGAAAACAATATGACTCAATTCTCCCCCCAATAGAAACAATAACACTTAAACCTGTGACATTACAAATTCGCCATTCATTAACTGTGAACTATCGGTTATACCAACATAAACATTCAGTCGAGTCGGACAGTCATATCACTATAATCACACATCCAGATCCATTTCCCTACATTTGGTGCATGTCTTATCCCCTAAACTTTAAGGATCAAAATGCAATGACTCGCACGCATAACCACTTTAAATTAAGCCGAAATAATTCATGCGGATAAGCGAGGCCTTATTTTCATCGCTTTTAGGTCGATTTTGGAATGATTAAGCGGATTGGTAGTTGTATTCGCGGGTTATGTTACGGTTTGGTGGTCGGTAGAGGTAAGGTTGTGTGTGTGATATGTATGAGAAGTGGCCTCGTGACTGAACGCATGACGCGGTCCATTGTCGTTTCAATTAAAACTATATTTTCATAGGCGTGAACAAGTGCTGTAAGGGGATGTTGATACTGGAGCGTGTAGCGTAGATGCTAAAGTTTTACTGAAACATGTGATATCACAGGTCACATTCAACAAACACAAGAATCCGACGAACTGAGAAGCTTCCTTTTTGTTTGAAGACGATGAAAATCCGCCATTCAATGTCTTGGGATTTTCCATTAACTCTATTACAAAAATTAACTGATTTGATAGGTAGCTACTAGAGTACGACTGAAATTTCGGTTTCGGTTTCGGCCTAGTTTCGGCAACAAAATGGGTTTCGGCTTATGCCGGCACTACACATAGGCCAACGCGTTGGCAAGCGCGCTGGCCCAGCCACTGGCCCAATGTGTAGAACGGGCGTTGGCGCATTGGCGGTAGGTATTTGAACGTTGGCCGGCGCGCTTGCGAGCTTGCCGCGCGGTGTCGGCAACATCAAAGGACACTTGTCGCAAGCTTGGTGCACCATCCACACATTGGCCGCGGGATCAGTTTGCCCGGAGCAGCGATCAAGAGTGCACGTTTTCTTCTTGCGGCGAATTAACACCTACCTTGACGAAATGGCGAACAATATGAGTAACGAGGAAACATTTAAATTTATTGAGCTCTATCAGAGTAAAAACTGCCTTTGGAACCCAAAAAATAAGTACCATAAAAATAAAAATGTTGTAAATATTAAAAGTGCTAAATAAATCATCCACCACCTTCTTTTTTGCCATTTCTTTTTTATCACCCTTTTCTTGTACGCATTTACAAAGTAATTATAAGCTGTGAATAAATATACAGCTGCAGCTGTTAGCGACTCAACATCCATTTTGAATCCGTCCGCACATTGGCCCGAACCAAACCATACTGAACGACCTTCCAATGTGTGGATTACTCACAAGCGCGTTGGCAAGCGCACCGCCAGCGCGTTGGCGAATGCGCTGGCCTATGTGTAGAGGCGGCATTAGGTTCAGTTTCGGCTGCTATCCGTCCGAAACTAAAGCCGAAACCGAAACCAAATCCGAGAGGTTTCGCGCTGCGATCGGACAGTCGTTATTGTGAAAAGCACAAATAATTAATTTGAAAATAAGAAGTGATAATTATGTTATATTTATGATTAGGTACTTCAAATATCAGAGACTGAATGAATAATGTTATTTAAAAATTTTACTGACTGTTTTTTTCGTAAACATGTCTTTATAGCCCTAGCACAGGCCTTGGTCTATTTGGGCTGTTACTGCACACTATGTCTCTAAGCGCTTGTCTGGACAATTATATCATAGTGATAGTGAAATATATGCTGTAAAACGTGTTGTAAATAAATAAATAAAATAAATATGGAAGTTTCGAAACTGGGATCGGAGCCGAAATTCGGTTTCGGTTTCAGCCATAAAAACTAGTTTTGGTCGGACACCAGTAGCTAAAGTTACAAAAACCAAGTGAGTGGATAGGCGCCCATAACTGACAAATTTCGGGATCGAATGCATTAAGTGATGGCGTTGATGTACTACCTACATACGTAAGTTCATACAAATATAAGGAACGGCTATTCAGACCGAATTTCCTTGGTTTCATAACTGCCCCTACCGAAGTATTTGTCTAAAGTTCTTATCCTTAAGAATTTAAAGTCACTTTTCACTTGCGCGGTCTCCGATGGCATGTATGCATTACATTATCTACTTGAATATTACACACATACATATATTTCGGTGTATACACATTGGTGCATTTCGGTGTATGATACGTAGGTATTTTCACTATGGCAATTGCTTGACAATTGACAGAAACACACAATAGCCTTGTTGAATAAAATGCTTCTGTTTAATCATTCGGCAAAGGGAAACATTTGCGACTACAATAGTTCTTAGTTATGCGGTCTACGAGTCGAGCCATAATGTTACTCGTAATAGGAAAGTTCTGGAAAAGGATTTCTCCTAACCGGGGGTGTTCCTAATCAACATCACTTTAAGGATCTACCGCACCGAAGCTCGACGCTACTTATACCTATACGCCGTGACGCGTCACTGGTGTCGTGTTTTCTTCATTCATTTGGTAAACCCACCGTCGTCTCTCCTTTATCCGGAGACTTCCACTGCTGCAAATATAGTTGAGACTTACCTACTGAACGAACGGTCGTACTATTTTGCCTCCAGGGCTATTCTTCAGAAATATGTCTGCGACTCATTCATCTGTCTCCATGCATTTAGTATGAAAAAGGGCCAGATGAATGAGGTGACCGCAGAATATTTCTGAAGAATAGCCCTCCAGCGAATTTTTGCGACCTAACAGGTCGTCAGACTATCTTGTGGAAGGCGGCACTGCGTGCGGCTCATCATTCTAGAACCTTTACGCCCCATCGACTAATGGTTCGAATTATAAAAAAATAATCTATCTCGCTCCAACTAATGTATTAGGAAGCTTTCTCTTTCGTACATGCGAGCAGCTCAACAGCCCTTTGTTTTAGTTAATGTTCGGGACCTTACTGCGTATCGGTTCGGACTCTGTTGGCACATGCCTTGCCTTCCTAAATAACGATATAATAAACACCATATATGATTTTTTACTGTAGCATTAACGACTGGCAACGAATTCTAAATATTTTATTAGAAGAGAACAATTGAAAAATTATATGTCTCGGGCAGGATTCGAACCTGCATCTCCTCGGCTATCCGGACCAACACAGGCGCGTTATCAACTACGCCACCGAAACTATGTCTAAGTCATCCAAATTTCAAATCAATAGCACCACTAGTTTTTGAGATATCTGGCTATGACGGACTGACAGACGGACAGAGACAGAGTCGCACCATAAGGGTTCCTTTTTCCTACCTACCTACTACACTCCGAATGCTTTCGTTGGAAGTTCGTATCCTGCTGTCCCGCTCACGCAAATATTTTATAACAAGAGAGCAAGAGGGACGTCACGATCTGAACTTCGAAGACATTATCCATAAGATGATAAATCGGCAACAGAATCTACGAGTGTGACCGCGGCCTAACGCGTACTCGGCCATAAATTACTCATCTTGACGTTTTAAATTGATTAAAATATGGCGGGACGAGTGAGCGTTTGTCCTTACAGAGGGAACCGCTGCCGTAGCAACGGACCAGCGGAGTCGACGCCGGTTAGGAGGAACGGTGTTGACCAGGTCTATTTCTAGACTAGTTCCAGATGTTTCATTTAAATATCCTATCCTATAATATACCATTATTAGTTAATCCAAAGACGCTTTTTGTAGAAACGTAATCATGATAAATGATCAGCTACTTTTGATGAAGAACACACCAGAGCACCAATTTCCAGATTGTCAGAACAGCGGGAAACTTCCACAAATAGGTTAAAAGGGTAATCTGAATATCGCAAAATATTTGTCCGTAATATTATATTAGCAGGGCTCGGCGGGCGCACCCTGCGGTGCTTTTGCCGTATTCACGTTATGATGTAAAGAGTGTGATACGAAATACGAACTAAATTTGCTCAGCATTTAGTCTGGCCGCAGAATAAATAATAATACTGCGTACAGAATTTTCTCTTTCTAACAAAACTGACTTCTGTACTTTTTATTTTTAACTTCGAGTTACAGAGGTAAAATAAATAAAAATTCGGGCTATACAAGTAAAATTTCCTATAGACTACATACGTGCCATAGTTTTTAATATAGTATAGTTACACAGGCATATATTCACAGCCTTCGAGATACAGAGGTTATAAAATAAAAGAACGGTTCCTTCGAGGTAAATATAGAGATAAAGTTCATCTATTTCGAGTTATGGAGGTAAAAAAATGAGTAAAACGTCTTGTAGGGAGTCATTAGTAATTTCGACTTCTCTCACTCTCTGTGGATCCTCATGACTGACGATCGTGGTCATCGGTGGCCAGTCGGTATTTTCGACTTATGGAAGTCTAATATTTCGAGTTATAGAGGTTTTGGGGCTTGAAGGAAAGGGAACGGGATTTTATTTCATGTTATAGAGGGTTTCGTCTTATCGAGGTTCGACGTATCGAGGTTCCACTGTGGTTTATGGCCCGTCATTAAACAAAATGAAATTTTGCTACCCACTTCCGAAATTTCTGGTCCGCCATGATAAAATTGCCCACGTCTATCCTACATCATAGCATTCATTATCATAATCATGTAAGCTCCGCTCCGATTAAAAGTTCAAAACGAGCCCTTGGAACTTCCATCGATCGGCCTTAATGCCCTTTATAGAAGCCCATTCAGACCGAAATGCTGAATAAATGATCGTCTTGAATTATCCAGCTCGGGCCTGCTGTCAACAAGGTACCCCTCATTAAACTTCAATGGGTAGTTCTTTTAGCGTTTCAACTGATTTCACTTTCCTGCCGAGCTAGGACAACTAGCCGCGTCACAGAATAAATAGTATAGAAGTTACTCTTTCTGACAAAACTGACGTTCCGATTCGAGCACCGGCCGTCTCTCTGTATCGCATAACGCGTGCTTTTTCTGTAGGCTTATGATGCTTTGTCGCGCGATAAATAAATGATAAAGCATCTGTCACGTTCTGACAAATAGTGTGTGAGAGTGACGAATGCTTTATCATTTATTTATAGCGACAAAGCGTAGCATCATAAGCCTACTGGTCACTGGCTAAGCCCCTCAGAAGGGTTAAATTTGGTGGTCTTGGCCGTGTTTTGTTTGTCGCGAGAGTATGTCCTGTCTTTTTCGAACTATGTTCAATGGAAAGGGACGGATAGCACTGGTTTTGGTAACTAGTTAGAGTTGCGCGTTAGAATTCTTGCTGAAGAGAATAGCGGTTGGATGCGGTGAGCACGGGTATGGTGGCACGAACTGGGGAAGGCCTATGTCTAGCAGTGGAGGACTACAGGCTGATGATGATGATAGAGTTGCGCGGCGCAGTTGTACCAAAGTATAAGGAATGAATGCTGTGGTTGTGCTAAAGCTAGTGATATGACATAATTTCAGAGCCGTACTGACAATTGAGCTAAATTCGCTAAATGAGGTATGATGTCACACTAAAAACTTGACAAGGTTTAGTGTAGTCTTAGTTAGTCCAATTATTTTAGTTTAGGATGAATTTGTATTATTTTAGTTTAGGATGAATTAGTAATGTATGATAGTATAAAATTCATAATTTACAGTAAAAATCCCAATGTATACATATTATGATTGCGCAGATAAATTTGATGATGATTATTATATATTATTTATTTATATTCTAATACTACTAATCTGAAATAAATTATTTGAATTTAAAAAACCTACGGAATGTCATATTTTGCTGTTTGATGTGTTGACGACTAGCCGCCATAATCTGAACTGCTTGCGTGACGAGGGAAGATTAAGCAGAGCTTTTAAATAATTAACAGCAAGACAACGGGTGGTGGTTTAGGTGGCCTAAATTCATAATTAACAGGTCAAATGGGATCTTTAATTTATTAAGGCTGGTCCAACCGACATTTTTACTGACTTAGGTACGAGGATGATTACCAAACCCCGGAAAAGCTTAATTGTGCGAGGACAGACATTTTATAAGTCGATGTCGGTAAAAAAGCACTACTTATGTACTGTACTGGACCACCGTTATGATATTCAGAAATATTAATTATTGTTGTAAACAAAATTAAAAGAACTGTTTGTTTTTTGGGCATAGTTGGCCATAAGTCCATTTTTACCTATGGTTCCATCAGTTCTATCGACGCAAATTTCTTTTTTGTCACTTAAGCCAGCAACTTTTGCATTGTTTGTAGTTCCTTATTTTTTCGTAAGACATTTTTTTGCTTGTGATATATATACTTATTTCCCTTTTGCATACAAACTAATTTTTTGATAATTTTGCTGTGACTGTTTTACTGTTAACGAGTCACTTAATGTCAGCGTAGAGCTTTGTAAACGTTTAGTGGAATCGACCAAAATGCTGAAATGTTTATTTATAAAACACAAGTTGTCGATAGAATAGTCGACATTTAATTAAGCACTAGGAGCAGAAGCATTTTTGCTCCCGTCATCCGGGGTTTGATGATTACAATAACGCTTTCAGGGTGCTATATTGGGGTTGCCAAGGCAATGTAGTGATGAGGCGCGCTCGGACGCTTTTCATGCGATAATGGAGCATTCCATGAAAACATCAACATTTAGTCCCTTACGAAACGCTATGGCAGCTACCCTAATAAAACGTATTAGCTGCTAAGAAACACTACCAATCTTAAAGCCGAGTTATGATATTACAATATTTACAATGCTCATAATTAGCTTCCTGAATTTATTTTTCGGAAGTATTAAAACGGTAGTGTCCCTTAGGCGAACAACACACTGAAATCGCCCGTCGCCGCGAAGGCGGACGACATCGCGGGCGTCGCCGCGATTTTTTCCGTGTAGCTGCGCGTAGTTGCGATTCGCAGCGAGTCGCTGGGAGTCGCCGCGATTTACGCGCCAGTGTGCGCCACCCCGCGATTTTTCTATACACATCGATGATTCTACATACAAAGTTGAAAATGGCTGAGTCGCGTGTCGCCGCGATTCGCGCTGCAGTGTGAGATCCGCCTTACGAAATATTTTCATGGAATGCTCCGAATGCGGAAACGTGTCGCGTCTGCTGCGGCGTCGGCGGCTATAACCTCCTGGAAACTGTGGCGGGACGGGAAGATGGCTCCTTCCAATATCATTGAAATAAACTCTATGACTCGTGTGTAGATAATTAAGTAAGTAGTGTAGTGTAAGTGTAAGACTTAATATAACTAACCAACTATGGACTAATTCCGAAATAAACGTATTGAATTGAATAAGAGTTTGCGAGATGGCGTGATTGAAAGTTAGATGACTCAGGAACTGGTCTCGGTGGTGTAATTGGAAGTGCGCCTGTGTTCGCAATGAGACCCGTTGGAAATGCATTTCGTGTTCCACCTGAGACTATTGAGAAGAGAAAAAACACATGATTTCACAAACACAACATTTCTGGAAATATGCCAGTGAATTTTAAGGTTTTGTAAAATTTAGGAAATTTTGACAAATTATCTTAATTTTTTCAAGTAGGACATTCCGCAAATTTCATTTTTTTTCCATCGGAGCATCAGCATCAAATAGTCTGTAACATTCAAAGTGCCAGATATATGGTCACACATTTGTGCCTATATTAATAAAAATGAGTTGTGGTCATGGTGCTTGAGATGATTATTTGATACTGCCTGTAGAAGTAAGTACAAAAAAACGTAACAAACAGTACAAGATATTGTCTTCGGTTTCCGCGATTATCACTCATAGTAATAAAGCAACTTAAACGGATTAAATCGCGTATATTACTACATTTTTAAGTCCCGACGTAAACGACTACGACTTAAAAATATAGTAATATACGCGATTTAATCCGTTTAAGTTGTTTTAAACAGTACAAGCCTAACAATATTAACAAAAAGTAAAGATTTGTACTATTTGTTACGTACTTTTTACCCGACTGCGGCGAAGCCCAAAGGAGGGTTATGTGTTTGACCTGTATGTATGTATGAATGTCCGTTCCTGTGTCCGCTCGTAACTACTCAACGGCACATCCGATTTTGATAAAAGATACATCATTGGATTCGTCTTGATGGCGCGAGTATCACTGGATATGAAGTTCGTTAAAATAAACAAAATCGCGGATTTTATGCAGTTTCAAAGTGCACCGCGGTCGGGTTTTTTTTAGTAAAAATGTGGTTATTTTAATTTTAAGCGTTGAAAAAGTGCATAACCTGAAGGACACATTGTAATAAAACAAATTAAACACATTAAATCGCGTATATTATTTAATTTTCTAAGTCCCAAAGTCCCAACGTTTCAAAGTTTTAAGCGACGACACGTCGGGACTTGAAAAATGTGCTAATGCCCAAAATAGCAGATATTTCAAAATACCAGATTATCGATTTATCAGATTCCTGTCATACCACATTCCCGTTACAATAGATTATAAAATCGTTAGTTACTCAAGGATCTAAATGATTTTGTTGGATGTATTATTTCGGGAATCTAGTATACGGAGAATCCGATATATCGAGAATCTGGTATTTTAAAAATCTGGTACTTTGGGAATGAGCGAAAGGAAATAATTTAGCTCCACGCTAACACTTTTTTAATTCGGAAAAATAAAAATGCCAACTCGTCACGGAATGAATCCGACCACGTGATTAATTTTAATTCGTCACCCCTTCCCCGATAACAAGCCTTGGGTTCAACGGACGACTTGCACACTAATGCTGTGACATTTCCCCGTCTATTTTGGAACGAACACGTGTCTTGTACGCACGAAAAAAATGGGCCAAGTGCGTGCGGCCGGGGGAATGCGAACGCTAAATTTAGTAAGGTCGATAAGGCGGATTTTAGAGCATTATGTAAAGTTTATTGGTTCACTATTGATTGGGGTTTTTGAATGAAGTAGTCTTACGAGTGTTGTACTGTAGGTTGATTCAGAGTTCGCCGGCAATCTAGTTCCTAATATGTAATAGAACCAGAAGTGACTTACTCCGCGATTTCGCCGCGTGGCCTTGGGACCTGTACCTGTACCTAAGGGGGTTTATGCAGTGACCAGAAAGAGCACGCGTTATGCAATAGAGAGAGACGGTCGAAGTACTTTTTTTTCAGTAATAATTTCTATTATTGAGAGGTCTCTATAACACACCACAGAAAAATGTTGTAAAATAGCCTATCATTGTTCAGGCGCTTCTAGACGGGCAATATTTTTCTGCAATTTGTGGCCGGCAAGTCTTGCTATCTTTCTCTTACTTCGTATGCTAAAGCAAGATACACGTAGTGGCCGGACCAGAATTTACAGAAAAATATTGCCCGTCTAAAAGCGCCTTTCAGTGAATTATTAACAGTTCGTGACCGGAGTCCATGCTTTTGTAGTCCGTCAAAGACGAAGCGGTCCACCGAAATTTTAATCTCTGAATACGAAATATTAATGCTAGTTCGCGGGAAATTATATGGATACCCTAGTTCGCTCTTGTACTAATTATAATTATTTTGCCAATGTTTCTACTTTATGGATTTGTGCACTTACTATTTTCTTCAAAAAGTTAGTACGATTGTGCTCTAGGGTATCAATATTGGGTACGTAGTTTTACGGTGAAGTTGTGAATTACTCTATTGAACGGAAATGTCACTGTGTGCGTCACGATGTATCTGGCTTTAGCATGATAGGTCAGATCAGATTCTTTTTATGAAATGTTAAAACGATCGGCTAGCCTGTTGTTGCTAAATAAATGAGTTAAATGACGTTCCGTATCATCATCATTTTTCTCAAACATGGCATGAAATGTTGACATTACGTGCCTATAAAAAGGTCGCAAAGTACCTCGTTTCCGGTGTGGCTTGACACTTGGCACGTAATGGAATTTCATACTTACATTGCCGGCCTTAGGCCGGCAATGTATTTGCCATTAAAAAAACAAAAAACGATTTTTGCTATATTTTGCAGTTTTATTTATTTAAAATTGACATGAACATAACAAATAACACATTATAAACAATTTCCAATTATTATAAATTGCAAACTAAACCACAAGAATACACATTTAAAATATTTCATCTAAATATTCGCGGTAAAAATGTAAACTGAAACAGCTTTTGGTTTCCGAACGTGACATTTGCATTGTCTATGGATATAATGTCAGTGTCACTAACGTCACTTTCTCTGTTGTTTTCTGATAGAAAGTTTCTGATTAAAATAATATTTAGGGTAAGTAAGGATATAAGTAAGTTTATTTATTTCATTGCATATTTGAGAAAAGCACTATACATACCTCGGCGGGAAATGGGGTTGCCGGCCTCGTAACTCGTTCGCTCGGCCAGCTATATGTACTCGGCCGGCAACCCCTTATTTCCCGGCCTCTGCAGTAATGTACTATTATTCATTCATTCGTTCATTTCTATCCGGAGACGTCCACTGTTGAGCATAGGTCTCCCAACGACTTCCACAACGGTCGCACGCTTTTTGCCTATATATCAACTTCCGTCCAACTTAACTAGGTCATCAGACCGTCTTGATGCGCGCGACAAAGCGAAGCATCATACGCCTACTCTGGTCGTTCAAGATATTATATATTTTTTTATATTCATACTAGGGATGTAACGATGCACAATTTTGCCGATACGATATCGATACCGATTATTGTAAAGTCTGTTTTTTATTTCCGAAGACAAAAATGACATTTCATATGTTGCCTGTTTTTTACAACTCGTAAATAGTGATGTGATCCAACCGGTACTTACCGACAAAAAATTACGTAGGTACTTATGTTTATTGTTATTAAAGTGTCTGTAACACAATGAGTGGATAATCCGCGAAGTTCCAAAATGATACAATACTTTAGGTAAAATTGCCATCCTTTTGGAGATATATAGAATATTTGTAAATACACCATATTTCTTATATTTAAAGGTGCATTTTATTTGATTCGAAACTCATTACTTATCTGAAAATACACCAAATACAAAGCTGAAAATACACCAAACCCGCTTTCAATTTCTCTGCGTTATAATTACTAGCAACGGAATCACATACGTAGGCACTAATTATGCAATAGTAGGTTAAAGGTTGAATACAATGTAGATATTATACTTAGTACCGAAAAATATATGTTTTAACGTAAATAGTAATTTTTATTATATCGGTTATTAATAATTACACCACGAACCGATACAAAGGACAGCACTGTTTCTTAAAAGCTGGCCACATTATTTTTACGTTTGACATTTGTAGCTGTCATATTTGTCTCCGGAAATAAAAAACAGACTTTAGAAAATAATCGGCGATATCGTCGCCACTTAGCACACGAGGTACATAGGTACACTTTTTTCTTCTACCTCGATATATTTCTGTGGACTCAACCTTGAAAGTGTGATGTAAAATATAAATAAATTGTCAACTCAAAATAAAAAAAAAATGTTATGAAACAAAGAGACAAATAACAAAGTAATTATCATTGCACATGGTAATAAACCTATACATAAATGAAAAAAAGATGTGGTGTGTGAGTGAGGGATGAATTGAAATTAATTATTGCAGCACAGCATTTTTTTTTCGCGCCCTTCAAATATCGGTTGTACATTATCGGCCGATATATCGGTATCGGTATCGGGATCGTTACATCCCTAATTCATACGAACAGTCGAGCCACCCGATGAAAGAATGTCATTAAACCCGAATTCTGGACTAAGTTGCGGGCCAAAACTAGTTTAAATATTAATCACAGATATTGTGACTAACAGGCAGGCCGTGTCCGAGTAATCTGTGCGGTAGAGAAGCGGGCCAAGACCTCATTATTTATACGCGTTTGCGTGCCGCTGGGAGCGTCCCTTCGTGACCTGTCATATCGATTGGACGAATATTCCCCAAGATTTTGGGGTCACAGGTCACATTCGCGAATCGCGACTCAGACATGTTTGCTGTACGTGTAGCATAACTGGCCGCGACTTCGTTTCTCGCGCGACAGAGCATAACCTGTCACTGTCACACTATATTGAGTGGAAAGAGATAGGTAGCTTTTGTCGCGCGACAAAGAGTCGCGTGTCACAGTTGTGCTAGAGCTACTGTGGATGTTTTGGTTTTTGTTTATAATGTAACTATGTATGTATGCAATATGTAACTACTTAATACACTTTATTGCTATATTTAATCACTAGCTTTTTCCCGCGGCTTCGCCCGCGTTGTTCCCGTTATTGTCCCAAAGAAACTCTTTACCGGGATATAAAGTATCCTTTGTTTCAATCCAGGACTTGGTCTACTTACATACCAAATTTCTGCTTGATCCATCGAGTTGTTACCCCGTTATTTAGTAACAAACATCTTCACAAACTTTCACATTTAAGTATAATATTAGTGTGAAGATTTTCGAATGTTAAAAGTTTAAATATACAATTTAATATAACCAGAGATCGGAATAGGTAGAGTACATTTACCTAAACTTCGAAGAACATAAACGAAAAGTGGAGAGTCCCTTACAACAAAATTTTTATCCGGGACTTAAGTCTCGGAATCTTACTAAAAAAATATATTATTGGTATTCTTTAGCTCATTTCTCGAACATTCTCGGTATAGCTGTCTCTTTCTAATACTGCTGTCTCTTTCACTCCTTCGAGAAATTTCGCCATATACTGAAGTGTAGTTCAAAGGCCCATAAGGGGTCCTGAAAACGGATTTTCAGGTTATTGCGCCATCTGATAGAGGGTGTCCTGGAACAGACTGAAAACATGTTTCAGGCGCCTGAAAACAACGGCAACTTGGGTGAATTTTCAATCTTTTACTATGTTAAAGAGCCACCTCTGAAACAGCCTGATATCACCTTTCAGCCTGCTGAAAACGCTTCTAAAGCACGGAAAATCACGTTTGAAGTTTTAACCTATACCATCGGCACCGGTGGCTCTTTCACATAGTAGAAGATCGAAAATTCACCTAAGTTGCCGTTGTTTTCAGGCGCCTGAAACATGTTTTCAGTCCGTTTCAGAACACCCTCTATAAGATGGCGTAATAACCTGAAAACCCGTTTTCAGGCGTTTTCAGGACCCCTTATGGGCCTTTGAACTACACTTCAGTATAGTTATGGCGAAATTTTCGAAGGAGTGAAAGAGACAGCACTATTAGAAACAGACAGCTATACTGAGAATGCTCGAGAAATGTGCGAAAGAAAACCAATAATATATTTTTTTAGTAAGATTCCGGGACTTAAGTCCCGGAAAAAAATTTAGTTGTAAGGGAGTCTCCACTCTTCGACTTTGTTCTTCGAAGTTTAGGTAAATATACTCTACCTATTCCGATCTCTCTATATAAACTTTCAACCCCTATTTAAACCCCTTAGAGGATGAATTTCGAAAAACGGTGATATCACTTTTCTTGTAATCTAATAAAAAGTCTTAACATGACGTTTCAAACCTCTTACTTCTAAAATCTTAGACTCTCCATACAAATTTTTGATCCCCTATTTGAACCCCTTAGGGGATGAATTTTGAAAAATCCTTTCTTAGTGCACATTTAGACCTTATAAGGATCCTACGTGCTAAATTTGGAATTCCTAGGACCAGCGGTTTGGGCTGTGCGTTGATATACAAACTTTCAACCCCCATTTAAACCCCTTAGGGGATCAATTTTGAAAAATCCTTTCTTAGTGCACCCCTAGACCTTATAAGGAACCTACGTGCTAAATTTGGAATTCCTAGGACCAGCGGTTTGGGCGGTGCGCTGATATACCAACTTTCAACCCCCATTTAAACCCCTCAGAGGATGAATTTCGAAAAACGGTGAAATTACTTTTCTTGTAATCTAATAAAAATCTAAACATGAGATTTCAAACCTCTTACTTCTAAAATCGTACTCTCCATACAAATTTTGAACCCCTATTTGAACCCCTTAGAGGGTAAATTTTGAAAAATCCTTTCTTAGTGCACCCCTAGACCTTATAAGGAATCTACGTGCTAAATTTGGAATTCCTAGGACCAGCGGTTTGCGCGGTACGTTGATATACAAACTTTCAACCCCCATTTAAACCCCTTAGGGGATGAATTTTGAAAAAACCTTTCTTAGTGTACCTCTAGACCTTATAAGGAACCTACGTGCTAAATTTGGAATTCCTAGGACCAGCGGTTTGGGCTGTGCGTTGATAAACAAACTTTCAACCCCCATTTAAACCCCTTAGGGGATGAATTTCGAAAAACGGTGAAATTAATTTTCTTGTAATCTAATAAAGAGTCTAAACATAAAGTTTCAAACCTCTTACTTCTAAAATCGTAGACTCTCCATACAAACTTTGAACCCCTATTTGAACCCTTTAGGGGGTAAATTTTGAAAAATCCTTTCTTAGTGCACCCCTAGACCTTATAAGGAACCTACATGCTAAATTTGGAATTCCTAGGACCAGGGGTTTGGGCTGTGCGTTGATAAACAAACTTGCAACCCCCATTTAAACCCCTTAGGAGACGAATTTTTAAATTCCTTTCTTAGTGCACCCCTAGACCTTATAAGGAACCTACGTGCTAAATTTGGAATTCCTAGGACCAGCGGTTTGGGCTGTGCGTAGATAAACAAACTTTCAACCCCCATTTAAACCCTTTAGGGGATGAATTTCGAAAAACGGTGAAATTACTTTTTTTGTTATCTAATAAAGAGTCTAAACATGAAGTTTCAAACCTCTTACTTCTAAAATCGTAGACTCTCCATACAAACTTTGAACCCCTATTTGAACCCTTTAGGGGGTGAATTTTGAAAAATCCTTTCTTAGTGCACCCCTAGACCTTATAAGGAACCTACATGCTAAATTTGGATTTCCTAGGACCAGCGGTTTGGGCTGTGCGTTGATATGTCAGTCAGTCAGTCAGTCAGTCAGTTTCTTCTTTTATATATTTAGATAGAGAAACAGTACAAAGATCAATGGTTATGTACAAAGGCGAACTTATCCCTGTAAGGGATCTCTTCCAGCTAATATTTGGGCAATTGAGAAAGAATAACTAACATCAAAGAAGATAGACAAACTGACTAATTTAATTAATTTACTTACACAAATAAAATAGGGCAAGTTTTGAATTCACATAAAAAACAAACATAAAATATACGACCACTTACCAAATACGAGTTACTTAGATTAGAAGCGAATTTCCATACAAATGTCGCTCGCGGCTGTATGGAAACTCGCTCGCAGCTCGCTCGCTAATCGCAAGTGTGATAAGGCTCTAAAGCTGCTTTCCACCGGAGCTAAGCGAGGTAGCTAAGCGGTGTGCGAGGAAAAATCCTCCAATGCCGAGCCGCGCTGTGCGAGGCTAGGCACGTTGATTGGTGGACTTTTTCCTCGCACCCCGCTTAGCTACCTCGCACAGCTCCCATGGAAACGTAGCCTTATAGTGCAGTGCAGTTCTTGGCTCACGGTTCTGACGTATTATAATCATAATAATTGCGAAAGGTCTAGTCACATTGATTTGTGTGCCGATGCCGGCGCCAAAACATCTACGAGCTGACGATCCAATGACGCAGTCACTTGATCTACAGTGGGCATTTTTATTTTAAAATCTACAGTTAGGCGAAACTTAAGCTATGTTCAAATACCGTCTAACCTGTCAGTCCGTGACGAAATGTATGGAGTTTGACACTAATCGTCAGTTCTGTGACGACCTGATAACTGTCAGTTAAGAACGCACTTTAAATAAAAAACTGGCCAAGAGCATGTCGGACCATGCTCAGTGTAGGGTTCCATAGCCGTAACTATAAGGTAAAAAATACGATGTAAAAAAAGTACAACAACAAAAGAGCGTATCTTCATAGCAATTACGTCCTTTTGTTGAGAAGCGCAGTTTATCGGCAATAACTCAAAAACGGTACATTCGATCTTGTTGAAAATAATTTTCGTTGAAATTATTAATTAAGCGTTACCTTCGTGATTTTTTTCATATTTTTCGGACGCATGGTTTAGAAAATAGAGGGGGGGGGGACACAATTTACACAACTTTCGGAGCGATTATTTCCAAATACATTCACTTAATCAAAAACATTACTTAGGAACCTTATAGTGTTTTTTAAAGAGCTGTCGAACTATGTACCACACGTTGATATTTGCTGAAAAAATTTTTTTTTACTGTCTTTAACATGTATGGAGTGCCCCCCCTAAAAATATTTATTTTAATTATTTATATACCAAACTAAGTAGCGGCTCATAAAAGACACCTATATTCCAAATTTCATCAATATCCATCATGTAGTTTTTGAGTAAAATGCCTGTGACATACGGACAGACAGACAGACAGACGGACGGACATGACGAAACTATAAGGGTTCCGTTTTTGCCATTTTGGCTACGGAGCCCTAAAAAGCCCATGTATGTAGGACTCTCAAACCAAAGTATAAAGACGAACAAGTAATCCAATCCAACTTCGGCCGTTTAGGAGCGCGCGACACGTATTCACACAGCCGCGCGATAGCACGTCTGTGTGAATGCGATCCAGCTGAAGCATTCTTACGCATTCTTCAAACTTTGCGTGTAGTGCGTTCGTACACGGCGCGCACACATTCAAGCGCGCGATGTCCCTTTTGAAGGAAGAAAATCACTGCTATTACACTATGCTCAAAGCTTGGATTCGTAATTGGGTACTGGACTGTAATCGAAATGCGGCATAAATGGCCTTGTCTTTTTTCACGTTAACTTGGAAGCTTGATTTTTTCAGGCTTCAGGGGACCTTAGACCTGAGTATATAATTTCAACCTGATACCTCCACGCGTTCCCGAGATAAAGGGTCTTGTCAGACGGACAGACATACAGACAGACGGACAACAAAGTGATCTTATAAGGGTTCGGTTTTTTCTTTTTGAGGAACGGAACTCTAAAAATCGCCATTTTAATACTACTACAATTATAGCATGTCTATATAGACTAGTGGTTTTGTGCGCTATAGTTCTCACGAGTCTATCACAACCACCATGGCGCCGCCATTTTGAAAAAAAAATCTACAGTGTGTAAGTCTAATAGGGCGAATCTCTTAACGGTGGTTAGAATAGGTCAAAGTGAAGGTAATTAGATAACATTTACTTAAAGTTGCAACAATAATTTTGTCCATACAAAATAATGCAGCCCGCAATGTAATGCAAACACACTCACGTTAAACGCTCGTTGACAGTCACGTTGACATTTCGGTACCGCCGTACCGCAACCATGTTTACAGTACATTGCTGCTGAGAAATTTAAAAAAAATTAATTATGGGGTCGTAATGAACTGCAACTTAAAAAAACCTTTTACTTCATGATTACACTAATGAATACTATGTCCGATTTAATTTATCGCCCGTATTAGACTTACACGCTGTATATTAGATAATTATCCAACCTGCTCACAAAACTTCACGAGAATCGATTGAGAAATGCGACCTGTAGAGGAGAACAGAGAGACATCCGCCGACATACGAAAGCATTTTTGCTTAAGCTGAAGCAGAGACACTTCCTTCGCTTCGATCGCTCGGTCGTTACCTTTAGTAATCAAAGCCTACAGAGCCCACGATAAAATTGTGTAAAAGCCTAAAATAATAATAATAGGGGTTTCTAATGCGTTCGGCATTCTTATTCATGAGTTTTTGACTTCTAGATATAATCATAATTGAAGTGTAGTTACGAGTATAGCACATTCTACAAGACTATATGTGAACGTGATGTTTCTTTATTCGTTTTTAATGCGGGTAAATTACAGCACATTTTTACGTTACATATACATATAGATACAAGAAATCCGGTGGTCGAGTGGTTTGAGACGATGCGCCGGAAATCCAGAGATTCCGGGTTCGATTCCCGCTCTGGACCATAGGTGAGTACCATGTAATTTTTCTATGTACTTTGCTTTCTTGTATCTGTATATTTACTATGTACAATGTAAAGCGTGGCAAATGCTACATTGTTTGTTTTGGCAAATCACGCATATTCGTGAACCGTTTGAGTTTAACGATGGCACTCTGACCTTTGCGGCCCTTTCAATTTGCTTGCAAAAGGTAAACATGTTAAAAAATCATTATTTGTCGCTTCAATATTCATTATTTGCTTCTATTTTGTTTCTGGCTGTGCTGTAAATAATTATATACGTTTCGTTTTTATATAAGTATGTACTTTATGTATTGTATATGTAGGTTTATATACTTATTTATATATGTTTTCATCACACTTGCTCGAAAATGGTGTCATTACACGTAGGTTTTGCGGGCCGTAAATGACCTATTACGCCCTAGGGCGTAATGGTTTTCTTTTTAAATTTGAAACGCTGGTTCTGTTTTACTCTTGTTTGTCATGTTCAAAGGAAACGCCAACGTACTTTTTTAACTTTCATTACTGAAATATTTATTTAAAGAGAACTGTTATTGCAAATACATGTAAACACATATTTCTGTAACATTAATTAAATGTTTAAATAGTGCATTTCAGTATTTTGCAAAAATAAAATCAACCATTTTAAGTCTTTACCGCTATGGTTTCCGAACGTGACGTGAATTCGCATTGTCTATGGATAATGTCACTAATGTCACTGTCAGTTTTACAATTTTATTTAGGTTAAGTAAGGTTATTTTAATCAGATTTCCTCACAAGTGTGATGAAAAACATTGTGTGTGCCACGGGCGGTAAAGGAATTACAAACTCGTGTTATTAAAGCCCTCGGCTTCGCCTCGGCCTTGTAACAAACACTCGTTTGTAATTCCTTACTTACCGCCCTTGATACACAATGTACTAATGTGTATCCACTTCCCTTATATTTAGTAATTTGCGAGCATTTGTATTTTGCATCGTTATTCCTCACCCCTACTCATTTACTTTTGTTAACTTTGCATCGACTCCGCTACCCAAAGGTTGTCTGGAAGAGATCGCATAATTATGGCCGAGAAGGTCAAATTTACCAACTACCAAGTTGATAAATTTGACTGCCATGTGGGATGTTGATCATTATTTTTATTATTTTGAACAGGCTCATAGCGACGATCTTGACCTCTGAAGACACCGCAAGAGACTCTCGATAGGGGCCATTCATTTATTACGTAATACGATTTTTGCCAGTTTTTGACCCCCCCCATGTAAGAAAAAATAAGAATCGGCCGACCCCCTCCCCCTATTTAATACTTATTACGTAAGAATATAATTTTACGTTTGGGCTGTTTTAATCTTTATTTTTCAAAGAAACATTTTTGTAGGGAAGTTTATTTGCAGATACTAATAGTTTTTAAGGCGAGGTAAGACGAGAATCGGGCGCGGAAGCCTAGTTTCCAAATCATTTTTAGAGCACTTATTTGACTCGTAGGTCACTGTAAAACATATATAATAATATTCAGAACTGTATCTAGGGCTTCCTCTCACTTAGAACACGATAGCCAACACTTCGCTCGATAGAAAAGTAGCGCGAAAACACTATAAAATAAAGTATTTTTTTCATTTTGTTCATTACCAATTAACTTTTTCTGACAAAATTAATACCTGACAATCATGATTTCACAGTCATGCAGGGCATCCTCTCATGTTTGGGTTGATAACGTATACTTTTATGTTAGAAATCGAAGATAATCTGCAATAATCTGCATTCCGCCCGACCCTAGTTTGTATGTGAAATGCGAGCCAGGTCCTGCCGGGCCTTAATGCAATGCAACCAAGCTCGCGCTTACGCTCTCGCGCAGATTCGCGCGCATTTTTTTAAAGTATAATCTTAAATTTGCGCATTTTTATGACGTAAGAACGTAAGAACTATTAAAACTCCCTCCAACCCCCTTGTGTGAAAAAATAAGACATGGTCGACCCCCCTCCCCCCCTTAATCGTCTTACGTAATAAACGAATTGCCCCATATGAGGAACGTGCACAACGAAGGTGCTGCCAGCTGGTATTTTTCGGATTATAACTAAAATGAGCTTGTATGTTATACGAGCAACAGTATCAATATCTGCATAGCTATTATTTAACCTAATATTTATCCAGATAAACAAACCGCCTCGCTATCGGGGGTAAAGGTCACCACAGCTGATACCTCGCCCGGTCTATCGGTTCGAAAGATCGCAACCAGAAATCAACCTAACCCCGTTACGTTAAAATTGATATTCGAGTGATTTGTTCTGAATACAAGTATTTTTAGAGCGATAAAAATGACGAAGATCCGTTGAACACTAAATTGAAGATGGTTACGTTGGATACATCGTTGGTATGTAGACATTATTATTTATGTATTGTAAAAAGTATAATTGTTTATGTAAATTAATATCTCTTTGGTTTCTTGCGGTCCTTCTCCTTGACAGAGTTTTTTGGGCAGCGCAGGTCAGGTAACCTAGACTTCGATTTTTAGGGTTCCGTAGCCAAAGGGGACCAACGGAACCTCCGGAATTACTAAGCCTCCGCTGTCCGTCTGTCACGTTGCTGTATCTTTTGATCCGTAATAGGTAAACATTTTCACAGATTGTTTATTTCTTTTACAGCTATAACAACAAATAATAAAAATCTATAGAAGTACATAAAACAAAGTCATGTTAGTTACACCATTTATAACTCGAAAACGGGTGAACCGATTTTTATAATTTTATTTTTTTTGGTTTGACTCTGCCCCGAATAACAGAATTACTATTAAACATCTAAAGATTGACGTTGATTGATTGATTGGCTGATGGCCGTTGGGGTGGTAAGGTTCTCGAGTGGCGACCACGTACCGGAAGACGAAGTGTTGGCAGGCCTCCCACAAGGTGGACCGACGATCTGGTGAAAACCGCGGGAAGCCGCTGGATAATAGCAGCACAAAGCCGACAATCGTGGAGATCCTTGGGGAAGGCCTATGTCCAGCAGTGGACGTCTTTTGGCTGAAATGATGATGATGATGATGATCTAAAGATTTGTTTTTGGGGCAGAACGAAGTTCGCCGGCAAAACTAGTATACAGGGTGTCCCATAATCGACACGTCACAGTGACACTGGAGGTAGACCAGGTCAAGAGGTACCAAACCAACTTAACATGACCCCAGTAAAGTGGCACGGTTTGTGAGTTATTGTCGAATTAAAGTTTTTCATGAATTTTGACCGTTTTTAACATTATTAGTCCCAGTGTGCACTCGGAAAGGTGTCAATGTTAGTTTTTTTATGTGTACGGTACCATCAATTGTTAATTAAGGTTTCAGAAATTGTATTTTATCCAAAAACTAAGTAAAATTAAAAAAAATACTAGTTTGATCTTGAATTAATTCACAGCGAAACATTAACTTCGACTTTAACCACCAGTAGTGAAAAAAAAATACGGTCGGCGGGTCTCATTTCTACACTTAATTTATCCGCCATTCTAAACTCCTCCACGGCTGTTTCCTTTTAAGCATCAGAAGGGTAATTCCGAGACAGAGAGTAACGTAAGTTACCAATTTTTCGCGTGTTTCTTCATTGATGGTGCCAATTCAGGTGTCAATATATCTAGAGATTAAAGTTATACTCACTTAGATTAAAATTAATTCTTTAATTTACACCATAAATAAATAAACAAGGTGAAATGGTAACTTCTGTGACATTTTCATGGAATTGACCAGAAGTACTCACGTCTCTGAACTGAGCGATGCCGGCCTCTCCCAACTCGTACATGGAGACGTAAGCTGCCTCGGGCTGAACGAATAGTTGACACAGCACCATCTCCTCGCTTCTGAACATGTCCCCCATGGCTGGTTCTTTTTATTGACCTGAGAGAAGAAAATAAATGCAGTTAAAATAGGGAGCTCGCGTAAGCTAGCGAGAAACTGCGTGAGACCGAGTGAAGTGGCGTGTTCTTGTGTCGGAGTTGGAGGCAACGACTCATTTTGGGTCGAGCGTAGTTAACAGTGGCGTGGCGTCCATAGAACTCGATTCCTACCGGCTTGCCTATTTTCAAATATTAGACCACGACGATTACTAAGGATTGAAAGTGTTCTTCCGTAAAACTTTAGTTTGAAGTTTTAACCCTCAATGCACATATTTTAGACCTGGTAAAAGTTCTGCTCATCGCAATGAGGTCAAATCACTGATTCCAAATCAATGGTTTCATTACAATTAAGCTACTAATGATGTAGGTATCAAAACGTAATCAGAAATATGAAATCAGTTACTTTTTAGCTAATAAACTGTTTTATTCCGTTTATATTGTATCCAAACAATTAAGGTAGGGTAGTACTTGACTGTTCCAGTAGTCTGCCCCAATTAGCAATAGAGTTTACAGCAGGGTGTCAATTTATTGGGCATTAGCATGTCAAACTCTAGGACGCTTACCTTAAGTCTTACTTGAAAGTACAGATAAGGACAATATGGATTATTTTTTCTTTTGATACACTTAAGATTTTGGCAATGTTGTTGGCCTAGGACCGGAAGTTTATATTCCAGAATGCCGCCAGTATAAATAAAGAGGCTATTCACACATGTCCTATATCTGTCGTAGATTGGGCCATTAATAATTTTCTGGCAACCAGGGCCGTTTGTTGACCTTGACAGAGACATTGGGTTTCAGTGAGTAATGTGATTATCTGTAAGCTATTTGATTTTGTAGGTCGAAAATCGCTCCGGCAAATCTGTTAACAGAACTTTTGGGAGAAGTAACAGAAATATTGGCATTTGTTTTACTTTCAGTGTAGCTATGTCAGAAATAAACTTCATCATGATCGTAATCTACAAATTATACTTCATAAAACTAGTTATTCAATGAATCCCAAAAACAGACCTCGCGACTTCCTTCTTCCTTAAATTATCCTACTCATGTTCTATCAGACAAACATCGAATAATAGTACATTACACAGCTAGTGTGGTAAAACAAACAAAGGCCGAGATCGCACATGTTTGCGGCCCGAGCTGCAAGCGAGGGACGTAAATATGCGATCGAGGGCTTTCTTTATTACCCCCCGTGTTGTCGTGCGCGCGTCCATATACTACGAAAGTAAAAAAAAATCAACACACTTGCTCTTGAAATGACTTTTATTTTCCTGTTTTTACGCGAGGAACGCAGCTCTTTAAACAAGCGTCCGTTTTATTTTACATTACCGCACTAGTGCTATAATGAGAGCACGCCGTGGGGCTCGGTCAGCGGATATTATATTATAAGTACAAAACAGTTCTAAGTTAGAAGTATTATTTTTTATTCGCAAGTGTGTTGAAAAACGTCGTAAGACACTCGTGGGCATTGGTCATTACAGCCTCGGCCATTACAGTCGTCGCCTCGCGGCTGGGGCTGTATAACACAACTTCTCGCCAGTCGGCTGTAATGTAATGACCAATGTAGCCCACTCGTGTTATTTATTATACTATTACAACATGGGCAAGTACATGAGATCGGCATGCCAATTGATTAATAATAAATTGTATTACGCTTAATGATGATGTGAAACTATCATGAATGGTACCTATTGAAAATATACTATTATGTTATCCTGTGATAGATTATGTTACTCGACATGACCCCACCATAATTATAATGATGTAACTCGAATTGATAAATAATAAATAAGTTATTCTATTTTATGTTCAAAATGGTTACTCAATTAAATGTTTTTCCAATGATTTATACTTTCTTAATTTTAGTAACAAATTAAACCCATGATTAACTGTCGAGATCTCTTGGCGCTTGTCTCGTTGGATACCATCAATTAAAATAGACCGAATTCCGTTGGCACAAGGTCGAAGTTACAATGTACGCGATTGATGCCCCTTCAGCCAGCGTTTAATTACGAACTGACAAACTTCAGCAGTTGGCGATATAAAACACTTGTCGGGAACTATTAGCGAATGTTATTTCAGAAACTACGAATGATATCCATAGTTTCGGGACCTTTTACTACATATGAAAGAAACATGATGTTTCTTTATTTGTTTTTAATGCGGGTAAATTACATCACATTTTTAGTTACATATAAATATATAGATACAAGAAATCAAAGTAAATAGAAAAATTAAATGGTACTCACCTGTGGTTCAGACCGGGAATCGAACCCGGTACCTCTGGATTTCCGGCCCAGCGCCTTAACCACTTGATTTTTTTGATTCCTTGTATCTATACAGGGTGGGAGGGACTATACCGACATACTTTAGCCATGAATTCCTGGTGGTGTGACGAGTAAAAAATGTTATGTCAACATGGGTCGAATATTGTCATTTTACATTAATAGTCTTATGGAACAAAATAAATCAGTAAATTAAGCCCCTCGTTATAAACATGTCCTTACTGGCTGAAAAGTTATCAAAAAGAAAAAAAAAGCTAAAATGGAAACGAAAGGTCAATTTTTTGGCCTCGTAGTCGCTTACCATCAAATACTGCGAAGGTTAATTCCTGTTTAGTTAAAGGATTTTAAAAAATAGTAAAGGTATCTTAGTCACATTTATTAGGGCTTGTTACACACTTGGGATTTTTCATTTACAAAATAATGGATATCTCGGAAAGTACGCGTTTTTCGACTATACATCACATAACATTTTTTACTCCTAATAGTTGTTAGAATCTATAGTTAAAGTTTGTCGGTATAGTCCCTCCCACGCTGTATATGTTCGGAACCTTTTGTTAAAATAACCCACCGAGACGATGAACTTTATAATCGTTTTTTTTTTCGATTAAATAGATAGGTACATAACTGTACAGTGTACTGTGATTCGGGCCGGTGAGTTTACAGGCCCTAGTGTTATTTTTGCCAAAAAAGATATTCTATTAATTTAATCACAGAACTCGTAGTAAAGGGTTCCAGGATCTATCTATACGTACTCTGTACTTTTAGGTATTTAAAAAAAAGGTGAACAAAAAACCACGTGACTCGGGTCGTTCAGCCAATCAAAGTAACGTTTTGTATCTGTGGCACAATATCACTGGCTGAACGACCCGTGTCAGGTGGTTTTTTTGTTTACCTTTTTTTAACACCTAAAAGTACAAAGTACACTGCAGAACATTTAGGTTTATCATATTTAGTTATTTTCGAGTCATCGCCGAGATACATCAACCATCTTTGCCTTAATCCGTAGCTCGATTTGAATGAAAAGCAGTTCATATCACGAAGTAGGTAAGTGTTTAAATAATTTATGAGTAGGTTAGGCGAAACTGGAATTGTGTTTAAATATCGTCTAACCTGCCACTTCGTGACGAAATAAATGCAGTTCGACACCAATCGTCTGTTTTGCGACGACCTGTTAACTGCTAGTTAACAGGACATTTTAAATCAAAATGCCCATTTACCAGTTAGTACCTACCGAATTTAGTAAAATACCTACACTTACGCATTGATTGTATTGCTCATTTTACGTACAGTGAACAATAATAGTACATTACACAACTAGGGTGGTAATACAAAGAAAGGCCGAGATCGCAGAAGTTTGCGGCCCGAGCTGCAAGCGAGGGACGTAAATATGCGATCGAGGGCTTTCTTTATTACCTCCCGTGTTGTGTACATCATTTTATGTCTACACTTGGACAGAAAGCGGCTTTTTCCGAAAAGTCACTTTACGGCCATGTGTGGCATAAAATCAATGTCGTAAGTTGTAATACAGCGTAATTATAGGTATTGCTCCAAAATAATCCAGACCACGCAGTTTGATGCTCCTCACAATGTGGGCCGTGGAGAATCTCATACGAGCCCTGAGATACCGAGACGGTTATAACTGGACCGAGTATTAGATGCAATACATTAGATAACCGATTAACTGGCATGTGTGTACTCTTTAGAAGATCTCAACGTCGGATTAAGGTAGGAATGAAACGATACATAATTTTGCCGATACGATACCGATTATTTTAGTTAATAATTGGCGATACCGATACCGATACCGATATATTAGTTAAATAAAGCAGTATGAAATTCAGATATTTGTATGTCCTTATTACTCGTATACTTAAAACTTGGCTATATTTAATAGAGAGTCAACCTTGCAAGTGTAAAGTAAAAATAAATAAATTTCCAACTCAAAATTTTTTTTTTTTTATTATGAAACAAAGATATAATTAACATAGTAATTATCATTGCACAAAGACCAATACATAAATTAAGTCAGTAATTGAAATTACTTGTTGCAGATTTTTTTTCATACAGCAAATAGGGATGACGACTGGGTTAAAACTATATAATTCTATTTAGTCCGTCAGTTAGATTATGGAAAAATATGGGACACGTATTTTTTTGTTTTTCAAAATATTAAATATCGACAAAGTTATAGATCATCAAATTTCTGGAGTGGGGGCTTGTGACGTCACTTCTAGGTGAAAATTGTACCTAGGTGTGACGTCACTCGAAACTTCTAAGCACTCTATCCTCGTCATTTTTTGTTTATCAAACAAAAGAAAAAATACGTGTACAATATTTTTTAATAATCTAACTGACGGACTAAATAGTTTTTTTTTAGTCGTCTAGCCCATTCTCATCGCGCTCTTCAAATATCGGTTGTACGTAATCGGCGACACCGATAAATCGGTATCGGCATTGCTATCGTTACATCCCTAGATTAAGGCAACGCAGGGCTTATAGCAAATTCTTCCAGTACCTCCAGCATAACTGGGCGCGACTTCGCTTATCACATGACAGCACGACCTGTCACTGTTACAATGTATTGAGTGGAAAGAGATGGGTAGTGTTTGTCACGCGACAAAGAGTCGCGTGTCACAGTTGTGCTAGAGGTACATGACCTTTGTTTAATCGTAAAGGAATTAACACCTGATATCCCTTACGCAGTAACAAACAAACCAACAGGCTAGTGGCGGCTCCTCACGAACTGACCAAAACCGGGAAATCTGTTTATAGCTTGGGTCCTCTGGTGTACAATAGTCTGCCCGAAACGGTTACTAACCCAGCATCCATCGCAGTTTTTAAATTTCGAGTCAAAAAATGGCTTCACGTTAACAACTTTTATGACTATAATGATTTCTCGAGTCTACCACTCACGTTATAGATAATTTTTCAAACATTGTCAATTGTTATGTAATTAAATAAAACCAGACCCGTTGTACAACTATGTATACAGACCTGTAACTATTGTTATTAATAATAAATCATTTTCATCATCATTTTTCATTTTAGTCTACGATACCCTCTAACACTGGCCGACCGATTGTTTTTAGGTAAAGTTACGAAAAGACTGAAAAGGAGGAATAAGTTTTTGGGCGCGAGGATGTCCATGGGTTCTACTACGTTCTACTACGTGGTTAATACAGCGTGTAAGTCTAATACGGGCGATAAATTAAATCGGACATAGTATTCATTTGTGTATTCATGCAGTAAAAGGTTTTTTTAAGTTGCAGTTCATTACGACCCCATAATTAATTTTTTTTAAATTTCTCAGCAGCAATGTACTGTAAACATGGTTGCGGTACGGCGGTATCGAAATGTCAACGTAACTGTCAACGAACGTTTAACGTGAGTGTGTTTGCATTACATTGCGGACTGAATTATTTTGTATGGACAAAATTATTGTTGCAACTTTAAGTAAATGTTATCTAATTACCTTCACTTTGTCCTATACTAACCACCGTTAAGAGATTCGCCCGTATTAGACTTACACACTGTATATCGCGGCTTATGATGTTATTTAAAACAAAACTATTGCATTTCTAATCCGCGATATTAACGTGTTAGTCAATTAGTGCCAACCCGTTATAATTACTTGCGTATTTTTCCATGCATTGACATGCAAAATAAAAAAAAACATGCGCGGATTAGCAAAGCAATGTATTTGTTTTAATTTAAGTACATAAGTAGATTTCCGCAAAGTAACGCCTGATTCAATCAATTATTTATGATGTTAAGTATTGTCAAGTATTGTAAATGATAAATCATCCGTCACTCTCACACACTATTTGCCAGAACGTGACGGATGTTTTATAATTTATTTATCGCGCGACAAAGCGTAGCCATCATACGCCTATTGTACCTCTAGCACAACTGTGACACACAGCTCTTTCTCGCGCAACAAATGCTACCTATCTCTTTCCACTCAATATAGTGTGACAGTGACAGATGATGCTCTGTCGTGCGATAAACGAAGTCGCGGCCAGTTATGCTAAAGTAAAATCCACAGACCTACGGACTAAATTGACAAGTAAGTATGAACAAATGTTGCCACAGTTTGGCCAGTGTCGTTCTCATAGATATTAAAATTATTGTTACATCGTAGATCCACCAGACGGGACAATCAAATTGGCAATTTGATCGGCTAATCTATATATACCAACTTTTTCCAGATCAAAAGGTCTGTAGACCCCTAATTAGAGATAAAATTTAATGTCAAACCAGCAATAATGTACATGAAAATTAATATTTATGATAGTTTATTGAATACATTCAATTAAATGAATAAATAAAATTATTGTTCTTTATTTTTAAATTCCCAACAATGTGGTCCATCTTTTTAACAAAAAAAAGCGGGTATCTTCAGAAATAGTTGACCATTGTTTACAAACTACTTTTATGTATCTAACGATATACGTTGTCTTTGCTATTACGAGTGTTTATTGAAATTGTTACGTGTTATTATGGATTCGCAAGATTCGGGACCAGAGCCATGTTCATCAAAATGTTCGCCTCCAACAAAAAGGAGAAAAAAATCTATTAGTGAAACTGAAAAAGAGATGATCCATCGAGTTTACGTTTATATAATGAGATGGTAGACAGATTGCAGGACGAACAAGATATCCCAGAGGACATTCATGTCAATTTGTACCTCTTATTTGAAACTAATACTTATTTTTGATTTAAACTAGTCTGTTATTTGTACTTTACAACTTGTCGATATATTGTTATCGACATATACTCTTCATTATTTTTATTTTCCTGTTCCTGGTATCATTTTACCTGTCAGTCATTTGTCAATTTAGTCCGTAGGTCTGTGGATTTTACTTTAGACAGCGTTAGTGCGACGATTGCAACTTAGCTTGTCGTGCGTAGTTGGTAGTATAAGAATGAAATAATGAAAGAACTCGCGTCTATTTCAAAATTCTGGCATTTCTCACACTTGCACATAGCCTATGTATTATAACTACATGTTTCTAGTATTGACAGTTTTGTAACGTTCCTTTTTAAACATAACTACTTGTCAATATGCACAGACCGCGAAATAAACTGTTGTGAACGTAATCAAGTGGTTTTACTCTGAAACATATTTAATAGTAAATGTATATCATACCAGGGGCACAGAATAAGTAAACCTTATAGTACATTACACAACTCGAGTGGTAATACAAAGAAAGGCCGAGATCGCAGATGTTTGCGGCCCGAGCTGCAAGCGAGGGACGTCAATATGCGATTGAGGGCTTTCCTTATTACTTCCCGTGTTGTGTACATCACTTTATGTCTACACTTAGCAATGGCCAGGTGTGGCATAAACCATATTTTTTGTCTTTTCAGGTGTTGGAGATGTGCACATACAGGGTGGGAGGGACTATACCGACATACTTTAGCTATGAATTCCTGGTGGTGTGACGAGTAAATAATGTTATATCAACATGGGTCGAATATTGAAAAAAAAAAGCTAAAATGGAAACGAAAGGTAAATTTTTTAGGCCTCGTAGTCGCTTACCATCAAATACTGCGAAGGTTAATTCCTGTTTAGTTAAAGGATTTTAAAAAAATAGTAAAGGTATCTTAGTCACATTTATTAGGGCTTGTTACACACTTGGGATTTTTCATTTACAAAATAATGGATATCTCGGAAAGTAACCGTTTTTCGACTATACATCACATAACATTTTTTACTCCAAATAGTTGTTAGAATCTATAGTTAAAGTTTGTCGGTATAGTCCCTCCCACGCTGTATAGTATCTTGGTTAGATATCCCTCTCCCTCTACTGGTTGCAGGGGCGTATTTTGAAATTTGGCGCCCCGGGCCAATAAGTTTCGTCGCCCCAGAAGTAACAGTTGGTTGAATGGCGCCAAAACCAAAGCAAAATGCAATTGATCAGGGGCGGCTAGGGCGCTCTTGGCGGATAGGCGCCCCGGGCTATGGCCCGGATGGCCCTAGCTAGGGTAAATACGCCCAACGCTGGTTGCCCTGAAAATCAGCGCCAGGGACTGTCGTTTGGCTCATGCTGAGAGGTAAACCTTTCGATGTACCAATTATGTTAGGTTTAGTTTAAAAATGTATTTAACAAACAAGTACATCAAATAAGTATTTCTTTTTTCTTTCTTTTAGATAGATTTATTTATTTCAGAATATAATATTACATGATAAATAATACATGACAATTTATATGAAATACGTTCTTGATATTTATACACCACATTTGAAATAATAATTATTACCGAGATTGCCGATCTAAAAACACCAAATGATTTAGAAATAAAAACACTTAGCATTCATTATTTTTCACTAAACATGTTAATTACCTTGTTATGTCTAAAATAAACATGATCTTTGGCATGTTAAATAAAAATATATGTACATTAAAATGAGTAAACATGAGCCACTACATCTAGTATTCGTAGTGTTTACCATACCGGATATTGATGTCATGACATGAAAATAACCTAACAGTCTTTTGTGTTTTTTCAAAGATGATTCGAGTCACCCGGTACTACATGAAAACTAAGAGGGTTGACAATCCATTTTAACGACATCAATTTTTACAGCTTGACTAGCATTTACTCGCGGGTCCGCCTGAGTTATCCCGTTATTATCCTAAGGGATGTCTTTACTGTGATATAAAGCGTTTTAATTAGGGATGTAACGATACATAATTTTGCCGCTACGATACCGATACCGATTATTGTAGAAAATAATCGGCGATACCGATACCGTTACCGATATCTTAGCTAAATAATAAAGTATAAACTTCAGATATTTGTATGTCCTTATTATATATAAAATTTGGCTATATTTAACGGAGAGTCAACCTTAAAAGTATACAGTAAAAAAAAATTGTCAACTCAAAATAAAAAAAATATATTGTGAACCAAAGATATACTTAAAATAGTAATTGAAATTGAAATTGAAATTGAAAAAATTTAATTCAGGTAATTTAGCCCATATGTGTTAGTTACAAATGTCTTAAAACTATGTTAGTAAATACATTATGTCAACCAATTATACTCCAATTACAAAATAAATTCAAATTAAAACAAAAACAAAATTATTACATTAATACATGTGAATGCATTATCATTATCATTATTATCATTATCATTGCAGAAGGTAATAGAACAATACATAAATTAAGTCAGTAATTGAAATTACTTTGTGCAGATTTTTTTTCATACAGAAAATTATTTTCAGGCTTTCTTTCAATTCTTTTCGGGTTTCATGATTCTGCCTAAAATAACACGAGAAATCCCAACAAAACAGACAAGCATGCAATCAGCTATTGATACATGTTTGTCTGTTTTCCTACCCAGGAGCAGTGTGCAGGCCGCACAGGATGACAGGCCCCACGAAGCCCGAAACAAAGAATTTCACTGGTCATCGAGCCCCCCTTGGACTCGATGACCCCCTAATATAAGTCCATGACCAAGTCACGCAATTACAGAAGTTATTTACTAAATGACAAGTAACAATTTATCGACCTCATTAGGCCAGCTGTTCTAATAGAGCAGCGGTCCGGCAACCTTTAAGCAGCCAAGGGCCAAATAGTAGCTAAGGAAATTGACGCGGGCCGCACTTTGTTAATAATTTGTGATTTTATACGATTCTGAACATACGATTATAACGACCTTTACATACAAAATAGCCAGGGAGGCTCGCGGGCCGCAAGTGAGCTCTGCTGTTCGCGGGCCGCGGGTAGCCGACCGCTGTCGTCATTATGTTATAGATTGTATTAGTACATAGTGTATCAAGGGCGGTAAGTAAGGAATTACAAACAAGTGTTTGTTATAAGCCCGAGGTGAAACCGAGGGCTTTAATACACGAGGTTGTAATTCCTTTACCGCCTGTGGCACACACAATGTTTTTCATCACACTTGTGAGGAAATTTTAATAATATAACTCGTGTTATTAACTCCCTCGGTTTTACCTCGGGCTTATAACAAACACTTGTTTGTAATTCCTTACTTACCGCCCTAGATACAATGTACTATTAAGTAACGTTTGTCATAACATAATGTATCGTTTGGTAACTTGTATTAATTCGTTTATCTATGAAAAAAATCTTATAAGATTCTTCTAAGATAAACCTAACCTAACCCAATTATCTGTTGGAGTATTTGATTTATAATGCAAAAATCAATCAATATCGTATGTGTGTATCCTACTTAACATGATCGCATTCATGTAGAAAAAACTTCATTTTTTTTATCTGTGCACACTGTGTTGTAGGTGTCAGACGTGCTGACTTCCAAGCGTATTCTAAAAGGATAATTATAAGCAAGTGTTGTCAAATCCTTAAAAAAGTCTTTTCGGCCATTCACCAGTCAACTAATTACCGCGACCCTGTTTTCATTCTAAAATGTATGGAGACGCGGTAATCAGACGCAGTCATATTTCGTGAGAATGCCCGTTTTATTAAAATAACATCCTAAAGTAAAGAGAAGAAAAGTGCTTAAAATATCATCCTCAACCCCCACTCCCACTTGCTCCCCACTTGTTGGGCATAGACCTACTCTCATACAAGAGAGTGAATGGGCTGAAGTCCCCCACGCTAGCCCACTGCGGATTAGGAGCTTCACATACACATCTGAGTTCTTTCGCGGATGTATGCAGGTTTCCTCACGATGTTTTTCCTTTATCAAAAAACTAAAATCATAGTAAAGATTTGTTAGATGGACTTCCCGATATTTTTATTTTCTTGTAGAAAAATATCCGTTCGACTTTTTTTCTAATCGAAATCTTTTTACTAGTCTAAACTAATTTATTTGGTAAAATACGTATTTGTGAATAATTATGGATTGGGGAAAAAACCGCCCGGGTAAAATGTTTTTCAGCGAAAAGACCAAGCAGAGAAGAAGTTAGTTGGGGAAATATGTGATTGGTAATACATAGGATGGGGAGTAAAGTAAATGGGGAAAAAGCGATTGGAATTAAAAATAATGGGAAACAAAAAATTTGGGTAACTAAGCTATACAGCCCATTCTGGAAACATAACTAGGTAATGTAAAACGTACTAATTGTTAAAGCCCGCATGTAACGACACTTGCCAGGACTTTGGAACATGGAATGATACATTGTTTTATTTCGAAATTATAAGTTAGATAGATATTAAGATCGGACCTTTAATAAAAATACATAACAGTAAATATTTTGATCGGATAAAAAGGCATTTCGGATTAGTTTATGCAAGCAAAAATAAATATGACCAAAAGTTAAGATCGGTTATAAAGCAGATTAGGATTTTCTTCTACAAGTAAAATTATAGGTACATCAGTAAATATTACGATTGGGTAAAAAACAGATTTGCATTTTTTCCGTCTAGTAATACTATAGACTAGTAAAGATTTCGATTAGAAAAAAAGTCGAACGGATATTTTTCTACAAGAAAATAAAAATATCGGGAAGTCCATCTAACAAATCCCACCAACTCTGCTTGAAATGCGCAAATCCTAACCACTCTGCTACCGTAGACTACTCAACACAATGACTTCTACATTTTTCTTTCTAAACTCCTGAAGATGTTGACTAGTTCGCGGGTTCAGAGGGGAAACACAATCGGCTAGACGACTAAAAAAAACTGTTTAGTCCGTCACTTAGATTATTAAAAAATATTACACACGTATTTTTTCTTTTGTTTGACAACGAGGATAGAGTGCTTAGAAGTTTCGAGTGACGTCACTCCTTGGTACAATTTTCACCTAGGAGTGACGTCACAAGCCCCTACTCCAGAAGTTTGATGATATATAACTCTGTCGATTTTTAATATTTTGATAAACCAAAAAATACGTGTCCCATATTTTTCCATGATCTAACTGACGGACTAAATAGAATTATATAGTTTTAACCCAGTCGTCATCCCTATTATGCAACCAGACATGCACCAGTAGGTAAAACATTAATACCTAAGTACACACATCATAGTTTGAACGAACGCCGTGCGTAAGTACTCTGTTTGCCGAGATTTGGCGTAATGCCTTACATGCATACGAGAAATCCATAGCAATTAATCGGCTAAAATCGACCCAACTTCTGCTTTACGATTTAGTAGTCCAATAACATTGTTTTTAGTTGCAGTTTCGCCGATATAATTGGTGTCAAATGCAGAAAAAATGTACCTTTTAATTTTTTGTCTGATCATGGAGTGTCTTATACCATTTTCAGTGTCTTAGCACTTTTCATTTATGAAATAAAAAAAAGTGCTCCATAGTGGCCCAACTTTTTCATACACGAACCTGAGAAAAAAAATCTCAGTTTCGTTACGATTTTCCCCTATATTTAGTTTGGGCGTACAGTTCGCGTCACGTAAAAAGAACGCTGGAAGAAAGTGGAGGGGGTATGTTTGCGCATTGGTACACTCGCGCACGAAAGTACTATGTTTATTGTTTTATTTTTAAACTAGCCTTTCGCTCGCGGCGCGGTTCGATTAAAAAGTATATGTATTATTATCTATTATTTATTTATTAATAGGGTGAATCAACTTTTTAACCCACACAAAGCTGTCCGCAACTTTTAATCTTCGTTGAAATATAACGCCCTTAAAAAATGGTTTGTCTATATTTAAATTTATATTGTATGTTAAAACGTTGAAAGTCCCGTCTCGTGAACCTAATTTTCTTTTTGGTATGACGCTTAATAGTAAAACATCGTCCCCCATAACTGTTTACACAGTTTGACTGTGGGATCCTTGAGTATTATTAGTTGATATATTATTAAATGGAATTAAAAACATGTTTCTGTGTAGAATGGAAAAAACAAACAATATACATCATAAATCATTTTTCTATGTAAAACCATTTTGTAATAAACAAGACACTTTTGTGCGCGACAGTATTTTGAGAACGAACGTGACGTGAACACAGTGCGGAAAGCAAAGGTCGACTGACGAACCAATAGCGCCCCGGCAATGACGCGGCGCGGCACCCGCCCTCCCCGCGCCGCACCTCATACCACCAAATAGACCGATAAATTGCCTACTGCGCAGCCCCACCACCAGCGTTCTTTTTACGTGATTAGTATTGTAACGTAACTGAGAAATTCAAAATTTGTATGGAAAAGTTGGGCCATTTTGGAACACATTTTTTTATTTCATAAATGAAAAGTGCTCATGATTAAATGGTATAAGACACTCCATGATCAGACAAAAAAAGTAAAAGGTAAATTTTTTTCTGCAATTGACCCATTGATGTTCATGTAATTTTCATTTCATCGTTATTTTTTCTCTGAAACCGTTAACGTCAGGCCCGTGTACATCATTTAAAGAAGTCATCCCGTAAAACCGAATTGGATAGGTTACGGCACTTGTCCCGCCGCCGGCGAGCAGGCGAGTAAAGTTGGGCGAGTAGCATAGCGGATCTGGAATGGTCGATTGATCACACTGTGCCTGGTCAGCCCGCAATAAACTCGCCCAACTTTACTCGCTTACTCGCCGGCGGTGGGACCAGTGCCTAAGTTCGATTTCAGCGTTCGTTGTCTACCCGCGACTACGAGCGCTGAAAACGGTTACGAAACGTCGGGACGATACGGGATTTAATCCGTTAAAATTGTTTTATTGCAATGAGTGATAATCGTGGAAACCAAAGACAATATTAGGTTACGTTTGTTTTCTTAACAATAACAAAAGAAAAACGATTCCAGATTATTTCATATTCAATGAAACGTTTGGCGTTTGTTTACCTTTACTATTAATGTTATTTTGATTGTATTGTACGATAGGCATATTGAAGCCCATACAATGGCAACACTATCGTGATCGTGAAATAGTGATGTTGATGTTTCATCTAGGGAAGAACATACCTACGTTGTTTTATTGTATAGATGGGCCCTGCAAAATCGGAAAATCAGAAAATAAAAACACGGTTTTAACCCGGGATTAGTTTGAGATATTTGGCGACATCTCACGCAGAAATATTTCAGCGAATAGGAACGCGAGACAGACGAACGTTGCCAAAGATCTGTACAATACGGAATGCATGCAATGTAGGGTAACAACTATAATCCCTCTGATAAAGCATCCCTCTCACTCTTATATTCAGGTTAGACAGAGAGGTTGGATGTATCCAAGACTGACACTACTACCCGGTTGAGCTAAGTTTGCACCTGATTTTCATGCACTGTGGTAGGAACCAAGTGCAAACTTACCTCAACCGGTTGCTAGGACATGACAGCTCCAACGAGTTACTAAGTGATATTTACGAGAACAGGACATCCAGGCTCCAACGATCCTAATCTTAGGTATAGTCCCGGATGGGCCAGTTAGCTCGCCCCAGACACTCGCCCGAGACAGTTAGGTATTGTATTTTCGTACCTGGACGCTGTCCAAATACTGTTTGATAATATTTAAATACACAATTATCGGAAAGTATCGTGATTGATCCGGATAAAACACTTTCAAACCACTTTAAACATATTTATTTTTAGTTTTAATTCGGTCTAAGCGCGTTCTTAATTTGAATTTAAATCGCATTAAAAGTCTGTCGAATTTAAAATTGGAACATAGAATTCGTTCATTTGTTTTGCCAATTCGAATCCGTTATTCAAATTTCGAACATACCTTTGTAATTGCCGTTTATTTTGAGACACTCACTGGTTTGTTTTTTCTTTTTTTTAATTTGGTTGTGGTTTACGGTCACGGCTGAATACTTGGTCGCGAGTGGTAAACTTGGTATTAATTTAATATTCGGTTCGGATGGCGCGGGCGACGCGGTCGCGGCGGCGAGGCGGACTGTAGTGCTGCTTGCTCGTGCTGTGTGCCGGGGGTGAAGCGCGTTCAATCCAATATAGTGCACCGTTTAAGATTTATTAAAGTTATTAATTTACCCTGGTAGCTGAGTGGTTGGCACAATCCTTTTTTGTTTCGAATGTCGTACCAATGAGTTTTTTGGAAGTTATGTACGAAATATGATTTGATATTTATTAGCTTTTCGGTGAAGGAAAAACATTGCGAGGAAACCTGAATACAAGTCTTTAACCCGCACTGGGCGTGGGGACTACAGCCCATTCACTCTCATCTATGATGATGATGAGACTTTGCCCACTAGGGTGACATATTCTCCGTTACTTTGATATAGACACTTAGACAGGGAAATCTGCTCGGTACAATGCTTAATGACTGACAAACAAGACAATCATAATCAAAAACAGTCCACAGCAGGACATCCGCAAAGAACTGAGCAGCATGATTCAGCAGACTCGGGCAGCCTTTACCAGGTCATCAGTCCACCTGGTGAACGGCCTACTTACGCTACGTCTTCGGTGCGTAGTCGCCACTCAAGCACTCGTCCGCCTCAGCGGCCGTCGGTTTTACGAGCAATGCGCCCTGCCTTTTTGAGCAATGTTACACTGGTTCCTGAATTTTGTACACTATTCTCTGCTACTAAATGTTATACTCCACTTCCGACGTGCAACAACGGGCTGCGGATGCAGGCCCCGCTGCAGACACTCCATCACCGGTGTTGTTTAGTGGGTATTTATATTTAAGGGCATAAGCCCTAATTTAATAACAAATTGCTTATTTCGGTATCAAATTTACTTACCCATTGTAAATAATACTTTTCCGGAAATTTTACATACCACATTTCTTTATTTATTGTTTATTCAGGATGTTCCACAACCATTGAAATAAAGCACGACAAACGACAAATTTTGAAATAATCCTGAGTTTTTTTTATCGTTTGAGGTAGAAGTAAATACATTTACACTTAGTAGGTATTCGTTTTAAAAGCAGCACTCTAATTAGTGGCATGCACTGTACTCTAGTGGTGCGGTGGCGCTTACGTATAAAAATATGGAACGATCTTATTTGCATTATCTATCCGCTAAAAATAATAGACTCCGCATGGTTCAATGAGTTTCTGTGAAAGATTTATGACTAGTTACTGTCAATTATCTCTACATAGCGATCTCTTCCAGGCAATGTTTGAGAGCAACATGCTTTCGTAAGATTATGAATCTAGTTTAGTATGAGTTCAGTTATGTTAAACATAGACATAACTAAACATGTTGCGGTATAAGTTATTGGGCGTAAAACGTGACTTATGATTTTGTGCAAAAAATGCGAGCTTTAGGTGAAAATTATTTTTTGTACAGTTTCCAGAAAACACCGAGTGGTAGATAAACGCCTTTTTATGATATTTTCTGGTTCAAGATCTTAGCTACATTACCTATTCATGACGCTCTCACTCCTGTAATATACTAAGAAATTTAAGGTAAACACAGCATATTCCTAAATCGATATTTTGTCTTTAGGTAACTAAATATTTTTTACTAAATAACTCTCTTTGGGCTGGGGTTAAAAAACCCGACCGCGGTGCACTTTAAAAGTGCATAAAATCCGCCATTTTGTTTATTTCAACGAACTTTATAGCCAGTGACACTCGCGCTATCAAGATGAATCTAATGAAGGTATAATTTATCAAAATCGGTTGTGCCGTTGAGTAGTTACCAGCGGACATAGAAACGGACATACATAAATACATACAGGTCAAACACATAACCCTACTTTGGGCTTCGCCGCAGTCGGGTAAAAATATATCAAAAATGCAATTTTTTATATGAAAGAAACATTTTTGTCTCTTCATTGGTTTTTAATGCGGGAAATTCCTATTAAAACAGGAAGATGCGGAAGTCAAGGTACATGGCAGAATTGAAGGCGTTTTCTGGGCGTTTTGTGGGTAGACGAATGGTTGAGTCGCTGGGCCGGAAATCCAGAGGTACCGGGTTCGATTCTCGGTCTGTACACAGGCGAGTGCCATTTAGTTTTTCTGTGTACTTTGATTTCCTGTATCTATATATGTAATGCTATTTTTTTATAATTTTCGTGGAAAGCCCTGACCAAGCAGTGCACTAGTGGCCGAAGCCAGTCGGGTACCCGGGACGGAAAGGTGTACTTTTTGATTTTTCGCAGGGGGTAGGGGGGAGCGGGGAGGGCGTGCATTCGGAAAGCACCCCCGGACAGTGCAGTACAATATCAAATGCTGTCCGCTGTGTCACCCCCCCAGTGCTTGGCACCCAGGGCGATCCGTATCCGTCCCGCCTTACGCCGCGCGAGATATCTCGCGGTTCGACAGTGTACTCGCGTTCTTATTGGCTGTTACATATAGAGCCCCGCGAGATATGCCGCGGCCACCTTGTGCTTGCCGTACAGTAAGTGTAGGGTATTTTAGGCGCGCTCGCTCCATCGTAGCCTCCATTTCTGCTCATCATCATCATATTCTGAAGCGTAGGTGAAATCAAAGCTGTAAAAGAGCCCTTGAGGTCTTGCAAAATAAATGATTTAAATTGAATTGAAGTCAGGAGCCATTCAAAGTCAAAGTAGCCTTTGTCTCGCGGTATCCATAGAAGCTAAAAAAACTTATTACCGTGTAAAAGTGGCATTTAACCAGCCTAGCTAACACACAATAACTCAGTAGTCTAACTTCAAAGCCAGGTACATCGCGCTACATGGATGTGTGCGTTGCATAGTCACCAATAGGAACGCAACTTTTAGCGGAGCATTCCATGAAAACATCGACATTTTGTCGCTTACGTAACGCTATGGCAGTTACCCTAGTAAAACTTATCAGCTGCTAAAAAACACTAGCTATCTTAAAACTAAGTTACGATATTACCATACCGATATTCAGTTGCCCAATTTTATATGCCAAAAGTACCTATTCCAAAGGTAGTGTCGCGTGTTCTGTTCGCTAACTAAATGAAAAGGGAGTTGACGCGTGTTGTTTAATAACTTGATACATTTTATCTACGCGAAATAACATGAAAAGTCTCTAGAAAAAACGTGCATCGGCCGTTTATTGCACGCCCGTAATGGGCAGGCTGTTGGTTGTTGGGTGGGACCCATCATCTACCTACTTATATTATAAGAAGTTGCGTGCACAACTCTGACAAGAAACGCTTAAAGAATTAAAAAATGTGTATTTTTTTACGTCCAGTACGCTCGTGTTACTGATTTTTAAAACTATTCCAAATTTCAAATTGATAGCAGCAGTAGTTCCTGAGATATCTCGCTGTGACAGACGGGCAGACAGACAGAGTCGCATCATAAGGGTTCCTTTTTTACCATTTTGGTACGGAAACTTAAAAATAGGGATGTAACGATACACAGTTTTGCCGATACGATACCGATACCGATATATAGTAGTTAATATCGGCGATACCGATACCGATACCGATATCTTAGCTAAATAATGAAGTATGAATTTCAGATATTTTTATGTTCTTATTATAACTAATGGCAATGACTACTGGTTATATTTACCAGAGAGTCAACCTTGAAAGTGTAAAGTAAAAATAATAAATTGTCAATTCAAAATTCTTTTTTTTATTAAGAACCAAAGGTTTAATTAACATAGTAATTATCATTGCACAAGGTAATAGAATAGACCAATACATAAATTAAGTCAGAAATTGAAATTACTTTTTGCAGATTTTTTTTCATACAGCAAATTCTTCAAATATCGGTTGTATAATATCGGCGATACCCGATATATCGGCCGATTTATCGGTATCGGTATCGGTATCGTTACATCCCTACTTAAAAAGACGCAGCTCAGTAGAATATAAAAAACTCCTAGACGCCCGGAGTCAGACTACTGTAACACGCTAATAATGAGCCGGGTGCCCACGCCTCGCGTGCTCCCTTGCCCTTTGACCGCAATGGGGTCGATGCACTTACTGCGGCAAGCCGGGACAGTGACGCTATGCCCACTGTTGGACAGAATAGTCACTGTTTCGGCCGCTGCAGATAGCCCTGGTATGTGGCATAATAAAATAAGGTTGCCCTCACTTATCGTTCAGCTACGGAACTTTTAAGTCTAAAATAGTACATTACTGCAGAGGCCGGGAAGTGAGGGGTTGCCGGCCGAGTACATATAGCTATAGTTACGAGAATAGTTACGAGGCTGGCAACCCCATTTCCCGCCGAGGTATGTATAGTGTTTTTCTCAAATATGCAATGAAATAAATAAACTTACTATAATAACCTTACTTAATATTTTATAACACAAACTCCACAAACTTTCTGTCAGAAAGTGACATATTATATCCATAGACAATGCAAAAGCTGTGTCAGTTCACATTTTTACCGCGCATATTTAGATGAAATATTTTAAATGTGTATTCGTGTAGTTAAAAATGCAATTTAAAATTGTTTATAATGTGTTATTTGTTATGTTCATGTCAATTTGAAATAAATAAAACTGCAAAATATAGCAAACATCGTTTTTTGTTTTTTTTAATGGCTGAATGCCGTGATGCTGTGGCCCAAATAAATGTGGAACGGAAATAAAAAAAAAAATACATTGCCGGCCTAGGCCGGCGAATTAAGTATGAAATTCCATTACGTGCCAAGTGTCAAGCCGCATCGGAAACAAGGTACTTTGCGGCCTATTTTTAGGCACGTAATGTCAACATTTCATGCCATGTTTGAGAAAAATAGTTTACTTCAATTAGTACAATTCACAATATAAAATTCATCCTTTGTAAATAGTTTCATTAAATCATTAGTACCATTCGCAGTATAAAATTCACCCTTTATGGTATGGTGAACCATGCAAGGTGTGTTATACAGTATGAGGATGAGAGCGCATTACAATGGTTGAGCAGCAACATCTTCAACACTGTCAAGATTTCGGCTCCGCGATTTCGCCGCGCGGCGGCTAGTACCAAATTTTGCCGCCGCGGAGGGGCTTAGCCAGCGACCAGAAAGAGCACGCGTTATGTGATAGACAGAGACTGTCGGATCCAGTGCGTTCCGTCCGGTGCTCGGAGCCGGACGTAATTTTTGCTAGAAATACAAATGTCTGTACATACTATTTACTTTTTCTGTAATCACCAGTGGCGTGGCGTCAAATATATACTGAGTAAAGCCGGAGCAGATTTGGATTACTTTTTCTTCAGGAGTAGTAGATACTCAGGTCATATGCTTTAAAAAATAGGCAAGCCGGTGGGAATCGGGTTCTATGGACGCCACGCCACTGGTAATCACATACAAATTTTGAAATACCTTACAAAAATTCTTGATTTGCGAATATAATTCTGGTTTGATTAAGTTGAATCTCATTTGTTGTCAAATTAATTACTGTTAAGTTGCAAGTGATAATAATTATCGTTTTCCATATAAAAAAAATATAGTTCATAACTAACAGAATTTTGCAAGTGTTAAAAAGAAGTAGAGAACAGAGGTGTTGATAATATTAGAAAAATAAGAATTCTGTAGCTATCAATTCAAAATTCCTGATATTTTCGCATTCCGGCAAAATGGCCAAAATTTCTGACATGTCAGGAAAATTCCTCGTCTGGTGCCGCGGACGTCTACTGCTGGCCATAGGCCTCCCCCATAGACGGCCACAAAGCGCGGTTCTGAGCAGACCGTATCCACCGGCTTCCCGCTATACTTAGGTATAAAATTCTTACCCGTTCACGGGACAATGGTGTCCCGGACTTTTGGGAGGCGCGCGCGGAGTCAAAACCAACGCGTAGAGGCCCTTTCGACAATTTAATGAAAGGCAGTGTACACCCAACGGATGCTATCTCTGTCCGTGTCATGGGACACACACAGAGTCAGCCCCTGCTAGGTACAAAACTATTGTGAATTGATGGAATCTAAATCTACTGGACTGTGGTAGTGGAAATACTTATGGACAGAAAACTGGGCTATTGATTGAGACATAGCGGCTTCTGTCAGGAAAGTCTCTCATGGCTACGATGGCATTGTCAGACCGTGACATACCCTCCACTAGATGGGCCCCTGTTAAATAGCAACATTTTATAATTTATTATTATACTAGCATTTTCCCGCGGCTTCGCCCGCGTTGTTCCCGTTATTGTCCCAAAGGAACTCTTTACCGGGATATAATGTATCCTATGTTTCAATCCAGGACTTGGCCTACTTGCATGCCAAATTTCAGCTTGATCCATCCAGTTGTTACCCCGTTATAAGGTAACAAACATCCAAGGATCCAAACATCCAAACGTCCAAACATCTTCACAAACTTTCGCATTTATAATATTAGTGGGATAGTTTTAATTTTAATTGTAAGTTAATTTTATTTATTGTGATTTAATTTAATAATGTTTCTTAGTGTCTTAGTGTCTTTAAATATTACATTTTAAATTTTGTACCAATGAGCATACCTGAATAAATAATCTTTCTACTACATTACAATTTTTTCTACTATACAGGTTGTAATGTAATTAATGTATAACCTGTGACTTGGTGACAGAGGGCACTTAGGTTTATCAAATAAAGGTAATATACGTTTCGTTAAAGTGTCACAATTTTTTAAATATTTTGTCTTATGTAATTTTTCTCAAAATATCTACATCAGGACACAAGTTATCCATTAATTACCTAACACCCTGTATGAAGTTGGCGTTGCTTAAGTATTACGCCCACAAGTTGTTCATTTGCTTCTAAAATTGCTTGTAATCTGTATTGATCAGGTAATGCGTGGTTTGTATGGATTATTTTAATCATCATTACCTCGTGCAAGGTATAAATAGACTAAAAGCGATACTTGTTTATAAAATTAGCCACTATAACAGATTAAATCGAACAAGGTTAGGTCTTTTTCACCGCCTTTAAAGAAAGTGGTGCACAGTGCGTGGAAATGTTTTTCTTTTATATATTGAAACTTATGATTAACCGTTTTTTTATCCTTATTCGTATTTTTTGTCATTTTCCAAGTGGGAATAGCCGCAGGAGCATTCCATGAAAACATCAACTTTTTGTCCCTTACGAAACGCTATGGCAGCTACCCTAATTAAACGTATTAGTTGCTAAGAGACACTATCAATCTTAAAGCCGAGTTATGATATTACAATGCTGATAATTAGCTTCCTGAATTTATTTCTCGGATGTCCAAAGAACTCGATTCCTACCGGCTTGCCTAATATCAGGCATTTGAGCACCTTATTCTACAGCTCTTAAGGAAAATGTACGCCAAATCTGCACCGGCTTGCCACGTCTTTTACGCCACGCCACTGGTAGGAGGCCACCTTAGCTTATGGCTGCGTTTCCCCCAGTGATGCGTAGCGAGGGATGCGTTAGTGGTAAACAATCGGAACACTTCATTTACCTTTCCTCGCTCCGATGAGCTGTTGCATTGGTTAACACTAACGCAACCCTCGCTACGCATCCCCGGTGGAAACGCAGCCTTAAAGTCTAGTATAATGTAATAGGGAATATGCATGAATTTTTTTTAACAGCTTTCTTAACAAAATATGAAAATACCGTAAAAAAGATGACATACAGTCAAAATAAAATTGAAATCGACCGAGAAATACGGAAGATATAAACATTTTAAAGCACTAATCAGACAGCGATTAGAGAGAGAGATCCGATATGGACTATGACGTCATAGTACACGGCCGCCATACAATCTCCATACTATATTCTGTTTTGCGAGAAAGAGATCTTTGTTATGTAATATCTTGGTTATTTTTATAGTTATTCAAAAAATATTTTTTTTCCTACTGTTTTTTATATGAATGAGCTTTTATTAAAGTAAATAAAAAATATCATGCATATTCCCTATTGTTTTATTTGTTCAAATTACAAAAATGTGTTGTCTGTCATGCTATTTCAATGGAAACCTGCGACAGGAGAAAATAAACACTATATTTTTTATGATTTAATTACAAATGTATAGTTTTTGAGTTTTTCCCTATACTTGTAGTATAAGACGGTATTACTTGCCAAATTTCATAGTTATCAACGTAAAGTACCCTATAAATTTTGGTTACCTTGAGAGAGTCGAAATGTACGTTTTTTACCGGCATAAACGGCCATATCTTTTTATTTCTTTAACTTAAAAGTTTGATTTTTTCGCAGCTTCAAGGGACTGAAGGCCTGAGTATATGGTTTTAATTTCCCCTCGATACCCCCCGTTCCCGAGATAAAGGATCGTGACAGACGGACGGACGTACAGACGGACAACATAGTGATCTTATAACGGTTCCGTTTTTTTCCTTTTGAGATACGGAACTCTAAAAAACGCCGGCAAAACGCCTGAAATCGACCCAATAAAGTGTTTACATGCACAATCACAAAGTGAAAGTTTCCTAGAAATGCGCGGTAACTTGTATTATCTAAAGTGTTTTCAAATCTAAAGTAAATATTATGAAATACCGATGAACGATAATGGACGGAGTAAATAATATTAGAATTATGTATTTTGTTTATTCCGCATGACAGAGCGTGTTTTATACACAAATCTATACAGGGTGACAAGGCTGATGTGACCAGAAATAATAAGGCGTTGTAATAAATTAAAATGTTAAGAATAATGGTGATATCAAGAACGACAAGATTGTCTGCGATATTTCAAAATAAGAAAGGAATGAATATTTTATTCGTTCAGTTTGGTCACCCTACACTCCTATTAGTATTTGTAAAAAATTCGTAAGGTCACCAAAGTGACCATGCTTTTTGTATTCGCGGTCTAAAATTATTCGTTCCACATTTAAGAAATCGTTCTGCAACTAAATTAAACTCGAATCTTTTCTTTTTTATTTCGGCTTTTTTTACCATAAGCAGTAGGTAGAACTTCAGAATCATAACTACAATTTTAAAACTCTTAAAAAAATCGTGATGAAATGAATATATTGGCATGAATTTAAGCATCATTCTTCTCACAATCCATAGCACTACACTTACACCTATTTATATTGCGACTGTGTCGTAAGACACAGGTCACAGTGCATATTAAGGGCGGTCGTGCTAACTGGATTTAACTAATGAAGCTAGCCTACTGGCTCAGGCGACTCCAACCAGGGGAATCTGGTGCAGACTTACTCCGAGCCTCGTGGGGAGGGGGGGATTTATTAAGGAAGGCCAACATATACATACAAGTGTTTACATACATACACAATTATGGCTCGTATCCCACCGCCGGCGAGTGAGCGAATAAAATTGTGCGAGCAGCGTTACATTGCAGATCTGGAAGGGTCGCGCGATCACACTGTACTAGGAGTAGTGAACGCGATTTTGCAAAAAAATATGATATTGATAAATTTAAGAAATATGCGTGTAACGTAACATTAGGTAGGTACTCATTTAATTATGGGACACAATCTATCACGTGTTTATCGATACTTATTATTTTGTAATTTCTTATCCACGTGAAATAATCATGCATAAATAGTACATTACACAACTACGGTGGTAATACAAAGAAAAGCCGAGATCGCAGAAGTTTGCGGCCCGAGCTGCAAGCGAGGAACGTAAATATGCGATCGAGGGCTTTCTTTATTACCTCCCGTGTTGTGTACATCATTTTTTTTATGTCTGCACCCACTTTATGGCCAGGTGTGGCATAAATATTATTACACGATTATCGATTCGAGTAATAAAGTTTTCACTTTTCTAGTTTGTAGTTTTGATACCAGCCAGCCGCACAATGCGCAGTGAAAATACTGTAATTCCCAATTTTGTTGTCAATCTCGTCTCTAATATAATTTGACCGGTGAACAAAAATAGCCCGGTTCACGAAGCTATAAGTTACAATGACAGGGGGCCCGCTGTGTCACCTCTCAGTGCTTGGCACCCACGGCGGTACACGCGAAAGAATTTTCCAAATCGGCCGGTCGGTTTCAATTATCTAATCGGGGAACATTAATAAAAAAGATTCCGACGAACTGGGGACCTCCTTTTCGAAGTCGGTTAAAAATGACCATTGACTAGCGTTGACTTTAACCTTATCAGTATGCACGCTATCACTGCATTCTAAGCGGTTAATCGATCAGCGCTCGTAAAGCAAGTTGAAGGTCCTACCTAAGATGCAATGTAAACTGATAACTATATACTTACAATATACATATGTATAAGGCGAAGAATGTAGAAGGATTATCGCTTTATTTTAGTTATTTCAACAAAATAAATACATCTAAACACTTAAATATTTAAAAAAAAATGTTATTTTGAGCGGAATTTGCCGTCTTTTAATTGTTGTTTCGTTGTTTTTTTCACCCTGTATAGTGTAGTAGAATTTACGCGTAGGTATATTTGAAAAGGGAGCAACATAACCTAACGAATAGTTTTAATTTTAAGTTATGTTTTGTGAGTCGCAGAATTTTTACATTTCTGTTAGCTAGTCTATTTCTCAACGTGAAATATACGTTTCCCATTCTGTATTTTGACTTTTGAAGATCCTTTACACCTCCAAAACATAATATTTTGACAACGGAGACTCTTTGCATCTACATTAATTTGACTATATGTCTATTTAATTTCTATTATTTTATTTGTCTTGTTTTGACCCCTAGAGACCCTTTAAATCTCTAAAAAAGTAGTTTGAAGTTTAATGTAAAATGTATTAATGAAATCTCATGTAATAATGAGTAATGACATATGCGTTGTAAAACTTAATATTTTTGAAAAGAGATACATGTGAGTTTCTTCCAGCGGTTCATCTCACCAGAAGGTAGAGTTACCCGAAGCACCAAAAGAATACAATATAAGTACAATCAGGCATGTAAAAGAGCCCTTGAGGGCCTACTTGCAGAAATAAAGTTAAATATTTTGATTTTTATTTTGAATGCGTTTTATTTTTGCTTTGTAGTAATAAAATAATGATTTTTATGTCTCGTCCAAATGCCTAACAATATCAATTTTATACTGAATTAATAATAAAATTATTATTTTCTTATTGAAAATACTGCCATCTATATTTTGTTACAAAAATTAGTTGAACATACGCATCGCTTACGTTAAATTCTACGCGTTGAGTGCAAGTAATAGCAGCAATTTGCTACAGATGGCGTTGTGCACAGCAAATGAATGGTACAATTGGACACACTGTTAACTGTACATTAGTAAATGAATTTCAACTTTATTGCAACGTGTCTTAAAGTCTATAGGTGGTCAGTCAACAGTGGCTTCGATTGTACACCAAAAAGAGGTTAGAACCTACATTTAGATTTAGTAAACTTAGACTTGTTTATTTATTTGAAAATATAAAAGTACTGAAACTTTTGACTGCACATAATTTTTACCATAAATGATAAAAAATTTGAATTAAGGTGCATTGAGGTAAAATCGAATGTGCGGGGTAGTACCAAAATAAAAAATCTCGTAATCCACGCTACATCATAATTATTGTATTTACTGTCACATGCTAACAACACGCCGATAGTGCTTCAAAAAATTGCACACCTTAAATATTGCATTGTTTAGGAGAAATGAAATTATTAATTTTCAAAATTACCCCACATTCGAAATTGACTCGCTTAACTTCAAACTAGGATTAATCCTATTCTAGGAACGTATAGTAAATATGGTGTGGACACCAAAAATCCAAAAACAATATGTTGGTGAATAACTAGATAAGATAAAAACCGTCGTTATGGGAGGTCGCGAAGGCTGTAGCGAGGGATGGAAACGTACATCAGGGTTGATTGCACAAGACGCGTAATTGACGGATGATTCGCTCGCCGGAGACTTAGACGAAATGGACTCCGCACTGACGATGGATGCTAACAGTTTCTAATTTGCCATCAGCCAATACCGTGATACCGGTATTGGCCAATGGTCTTACAAGTAATACCGTTATCGGAAGCTTTAATAGAGGTGACGAAATTTAATCCCAAAATGAAAGTTTGTATGAAAAAGTCGGATGTATACACGGACGAAGTCGCGGGTGACATCTAGCTTCAAATATTATAGTGGGCTAGCATATACCCGCGGTTTCGTCCGCGTTGTTCCTGTTAATCTCAAAGGAACTCTTTACCGTATTCTATGTTTCAATCCAGGATTTGGTCTAATTACATCCTAAATTTCAGCTCAATCCATTCAGTTGTTACCCCGTTATTTAGTAACAAACATCCAAACATCGAAATATGCAAACATAAAACAAACTCTCACGTTTATAATATTAGTGTGTTAACTAGATAAGATAAAAGCCGTCGTTATGGGGAGGTCGCGAAGGCTGTGGCAAGGGATGAAAATGTACAACAGGGTTGATTGGATGAGACGCGTAATTGACGGATGATTCGCGCGGCGGAGACTTGGACGCAATGGACTCCTCAACGTCGATGAGACTGTCACTTCCGATCACGAGTACCTACTAATAAGGCACTTTCTAACTCGCCACTCCATCACGCTTTAATAGTACATTACACAACTAGGGTGGTAATACAAAGAAAGGCCGAGGTGTGGCATAAAAGTATATTAACGATATACTCGACCAGGACAAAACGCTTGACCATTTCTGGACTTCTGAACCGAGATTCTTAGCCGCAGCCGGGCGATATTTCGAGACCATTATGGCCTCGAACACCATAGTCAACAGCCGACTTTACGTACCTATGTGCATGTTTCATGATAGGTAAGTAGTTACTTAATAATGTAATGTAATTCATTTAAATTGTGTCATGCCTAGTATATTTAACTGTAAGTGACATTGCAATATACGAGTATGTCAACAAATAGGCTAATTCAGAAGTTCGTCGTTAAATTAACGATTTAAATACAAGTAACATAACTACTACCGAGCGAGTCTTCAAACCAAAGCTCTGTTGCAAAACTTGCAAATATATATCGACTGTACGTTCAAAGTTACTAATAGGTATGCATACCTGGATACTTAAGTCAGCACTGACTGTATGTAGACAGGTACTTTAGAAAGTTCAAGAATAAAAATAGGAGGGCTATAAAAAAGTACGATTTGCATGTAATGCCTTTAATGTTCATACATTTAAGTATAGGCAATAAGGCTGAATGAAAATGCAACGTGATCGACAATTCAAATGACTCGGCGTCCCATCACACCATCACATCGTCATTATTTGGGAACGTATATCCAAAAGCATACGGAACTGACATCAAATTGCAACCGTTGGTACCTACCTAAATTGTTTTGATACAAGTTGCACGTACGATACAGTTTGAGTTTGAGTACGGTGTCTATTGCATGAAAATCTGCGGTTTCGATAATATTATCTGCTGCTAGGGTTGTCAACGGTTCTCATTTTCGGCGAAAACCAGTTTCATCTCTTTTGTTTTTTCCGATAAAAACTTTCTTCCTAGCCAAACTTTTTAATGTAAGTTTATTATTCAAAAACATCGAGATACAGAGGTAATAAAACAAAAGAGCGGTTTCTTCGAGATATAGAGGTAGAGTTCATCTATTTCGAGTTATAGAGGTACACAATGTACTGAAACGACTTGTAGGGAGTCATTGGTAACTTCGACTTATGGAGGTCTAATATTTCAAGTTATAGAGGTTTTGGGGCTTGAAGGGAAGGAAATTGGCTTTTATTTCGTGGTATAGACAAGTTCGTCTTGTCGAGGTTCGACGTATCAAGGTTCCTCTGTACATTTGAGTGAAAAATAATTCAAGGAGACGAAGATATAAGGTAAGCGCGCCTAACATAGAAAAATCTCAAAAGTACAGATATTATACTACAAACGACAATAACAACCTCTCCGTTTTAGTAAGTCGCGTGTTTTTAAGATGTCGTTTGTAGTATAATATCTGTACTTTTCGAGATTTGTTTATGATTGGCGCGTTTGCCCCGACTGACCTTACCTACTTATCTAACTAGTAATATAAAAAAATGATTGTCGACTTTGATATTGCATTCCAATAAACATCTCTTTGTCTTTGTCAATATTTCTACTAACCCAATCATCTAGATTTGACAAAAAAATAGAACCGAGAACCCTTTTTGAAGTTGGTTGAACATTTAACACGGTCATCGCTCGCTCGATACTCGACGCAGCTGATGCTTCGATTTTTTCACAACCCGCTTAAAAAACAGTCAAAAACCCCTTTTAAACTAACACTCAAACAGCCATTCAAAAATAGCCCTTCACACCTTATGATAAAGTTGTTAATACTTGTATAGAAGCTTCTATCGACCGAAAATCCCTCAATAAAGCAATTGACAAAACGTTTTTTAAGCCGTGACATTGTGTAGAAGCAGAACAACTCTATCCACCCCTATTATATGTCCATCTTTGTATAGAAGGTCGCAACTGACAGCAACAAAATTCCGGCGTTTTTTTTAGAGAAGTGAACTTTCTAATGCAAGCAAAATTTGAGCGGAAGGCCCCTTTTAGACGGGGCGAGAACTCGTATGCGAGTTTGATTACATTGCGGGCTACCCAGGTACGATGAGTACAGTTGATCGATTAATTGCCGCAGCACTGCGCATGAAAATCGCATACGAGTTCTCGCACCGTCTAAATGGGTCATAATGTTTAAAGTTGACAAACGCCATTTTTACAAAATCCAGTAACTCGTAGCGAGATCGAGTATTGAATCGATATCATGTTTCTGACTGTCTTCATGTCAGAGTGTCAGAGGGTATGTGACCAGTGCCGTAAATAGCCTTTTCTGCGCCCTGTGCCAGCATCTATAACAGCGCCCTTGTTTTTTTAGATATTATAGGTCGTGCCTGGTCTGGCCATTCTTGCGCCCCCCAGAGTCTACGCCCTGTGCCTGGGCACCGGTGGCACGGCCCTATTTACGGCACTGTATGAGACTGTACCAGTATTTGCAATATTGTATGCTTAGTCAGCAATAGAGGTAACAACAGCGTGTCGACTATAGGGTATTAACGTGACAAACACTAGGACGTTACCTTATCGTTTTATGTGGAGAAAACCCGCGAGCTAATCATCCAGCCCGTCATCGACGCTTTGAGAGGAGTACTCCAGAGCCCAGAATCTTAGATTGAATGTATTCGGGATTCATAGCGTTTATACATTTTTAAAGGACATGTGTAAAATAAATTTCGAAGTAAAATAGTTCGTACTTAAGTGCCTAGTTTTGCGTAGGAGTGAAGTTGTAGTTCGTAGATCAGTGCAAATTCACTTGGCCACATTTTCAAATCAATTTGTTACATTTAATGACAATTATGATTAATGTTAATAATGACAAAAGTGTTACTGCATGTTTAAAGCACCTACAACCTAAGTTGCAAGATAAGATTGCACTACTTCTAAATTGCTATACCCGTACCTACTTCTTGGTCTTGAGTAGGTAGTAAGGTACAGGTACAGTTGTAACTACAGTAAATATAAAAACTTTTACAAGTCTGCATCTGGGTAAGGCTCAGAAGCGTTTCAACCATCCTTTCTGGTGTGCTACTAAATATTCATATAAGCGATAAGAAAATGCTTTAAATTTAAATGATAATAAGAAGATCCGCTAATATTTTATCAATATTCCTAAAAAGTTTCTGTATTTTTCTTCGTATAAATTGCGTCGCTACGCCACTGTTTGTAGCACACCGGAATGGACGGTGCAAACGCCCATCCCCAGCTACGAGAGCTTCGGAAAATGACCTATGAACGCTGCAAGAAACTCACCAGTTTCTCGTTTATAAACAACACCCGTGATGATTACATGAGATTTCATATCAATATACACGCAACATTCAAATGGGCACAGTTTTTGTTTCTTACCGAGACATTTACTTAAAGTCCTCTAAATAGAAGAGAAAAATGCAAGAAACTCTCCTGTTTTCGGCGAAAACTCCCCGCCTCAAAACCCCATGCCTAGCGCCACTCCGCAGTCGCGTCGCAACCGGCACCGGCGTCGCCCGCGCGGCCTCGGAACCTTCCCACGATTCCCGCCGATTACCAGCACGATCCCAACGATTACAACGATTAACAGCACAATGGTGGCGCGTCATTAGTTTTTGCGCGGTTGTGGATAGAGCGCTCTGGGGTGAGTCGTTTCAGCGGTTTCAGTACGTTATCATTATCTGTGGCCGGCTGTCAGTCGCTCAGTTTATCTCAATCTTATTGAATTCGAATTGTGTTCTGACTTCGTATTTATATTTATATTTTAAAGTTTTTTACATAATGCGTATAAAAATAATAACATTACAAAATAAAACGCTCTATAAAAAACCTAACTTAAATACTTTATTTATAGTAATGTTTATTAGTAGTTATATTTACTTTCGCTTAACAGATTTTTTTGTATTGTGTTATTCATCAATCAAAAAGCTACATCTTTGTCCCCGTAGTTACATATTTTTAAATAAAACTTCAAGGTGAATTTGAGATTTTGGCTGTTATGTTTTTTTAATTACTGTCACTGTTTTATTGAAATAACTGTCGGTTTAGTGTGGTTTTCTTAATGTTTGTCATCCCTGTCGACTGTTGCATAGATACTTAAAGCGATAAAAGAGCATTTCTAAAAGTTTGTATGTACTATGTACATCAATTAACAGATCCTTAATTGATTCCTATTATGTTGTCAATATTTTTGATTATTTATTCTTCTTCTTCTTCTCAGCATATATGTGTCCACTGCTGGACATATGCCTCTTGCATGGATTTCCAATTGGTTGGATTATTTATTATTGGTTGATGTATATTGATTCATTTGGATAATTAAGGCAAAATATTTCCGATAGCATTTTAATTATGAAAAATAATCAATAGTATTTAATATTGTCTTCCGTTTCCGCGATTATCACTCATAGTAATAAAACAACTTAAACGGTAACCGCGACCACGAACGCTGAAAAGGGTTACGAAACGTCGGGACTTAAAATGTAGTAATATACGCGATTTAATCCGTTTAAGTTGTTTTATTACTATGAATCAATACGAGTAGTATTGTTTATGATAAAAAAAAAATGGTAACAAATTAGGAAATTTAACGACTTTTTTGACAGTTAACGTGTTCATACAAAATCTTTCACATTTTTTCTAAGAAATGCACAAAACATGATTATTTTTGATCATAATTTACCTCTTGATGATCATAATGCTAATCATCAACCGAAATATATTTGCTGCTTGACATATGCCTCTACATAATATGTACCTCAAATTTTAACATTATTTTTAAAGCAGTTTTATGTATATATTTTACGATTTTTATTGTAATAGGAATTATTTTACTACTTATTGGTATTTAGGGAGTCGTCCTAAAGGTGCCAATGGCACTGAATTAGCAAGTTCTTTTAAACAACAACGAAGCAATGGATTTATCGGATCTTAAGGTGACTCGAGACGGTCCACACACCACACACACACATAAGGCTGCGTTTCCACAGAGCTGTGCGAGGTACGGAGCGGTGTGCGAGGAAAAAATCCACCAATGCCGGGCCGCGCTGAGCGAAGCTAGGCACGTTGATTGGTGTTTTTTTTCCTCGCACAGCTCTGGTGGAAACACAGCCTTAAGAGGGTCCTTATGTGATTCAAATCAATGATGTTTAAAATAAGCTTTATTATACAGCTTGATATATTTTATATCCGCGAAATGACATAAAGAAGTCTAAAAAAATATATAATTTTAGTAGAGAACGTTCAGTCGATTGACAAATGATGCTGATACATGGCGCTGATCTTAAGGCCCAATTGCTCGTAAATTCTGGTAATAATGCACCTCTCAAGTACAGTCTCGGACATAAACTACATTTTTTTGTAAAAAAGCATTTTATAAAACATTGCATAATTCGTCGTCACTGGGAGAGCATGCCTGGAAGATTACCTCTTAGAAATTACAATTGAATTTTTTTTTAACCAATTGTTGAACACCTGTTGCTTTGTTATCTCTATTCTGTATGAAAATATGTTTATTTACTCTTATTTTTTTTAAAATTTTTTTAGATTGCTAGGTGTAATCTCAATAATATATGTAATGTTTTACATAGATTGAAATTATAGCATCAGTCACTATAGCATTAAAAGTTGGCATTTTTTAATTGTGCATTTTTTTTATTTTTTCTTAGAATTGGGACAAAAAATGTCCCAATATTTTTTCCTATTGTGATACAATTTTTCCACATTTTGTATAACGGTAACAATTCATAATTTTTTTTTATTTTCACCAAATACCCTATTTAAAAAATCTTAACACATTGAGGTAATAGATAATTGTTTCACTAATAGCACAAACGATTTACATCAGAAAAAACTTCAGCGTGTGCCTATCTTATTCTAGTTTTTTTCCCACGATATGCGCTGCGCAGTACATTGAAGAGCGTCTTCAAACACAGAATAGCACATGAAACGTCCGAAACGGCTCAATAAATACGGTTTTAAATAAACATGGGGTTAAAAAAAGCCGCGAGTGCGGATAAACACGTAAAACACATAAACATTTGTGATCAAATGTTACTAGTTTCACGGTCGGTCCTGTGCCACAGAACAAGTACCTAATAGTGCAGAAGTTTTTTTTCCTAACAATACTACTCGGCTCCGACCACCGGATGGAATACACCGCTTCCGATCATCTCTCTCTATCGCATAACACGTGCTCTTTCTGGTTGCCAGCTAAGCCTATAGGGAATGTGCACGACGAAGGTGCTGCCAACTGGTGCCGCCAATCTAAATCATATACCCTCTCATGCTGGGGCCACATTGACGAAAACGCCGTTAATAACCTTAATTTATCGCGTTGAAGGATGATTAACGTCAGTGTAGCTACGACTTACTATATTTGACATTGACACTTACATATTATCATTGATATTGACAGCATGATTTGACAGGGGCGATAGTTTCCTTTATTGTCCGCGCATGTCTCTTTTGTCGTTTAGTGCTGCCACCTATAGTTGGTACACGTTCCTTATACGGAGGGGTAAAACTATGTAGCAGCTCGGAATGTACGGAGCGTTTGCTCCCTGACATGTGCTAGAGATAGACGAGATTTATGAATATCGATATTTTTGGCATTAACATATTTAAGCTTTTGTTCCAAAATGGAAAAGCAAGTAAAGAATTCGCGTATCGATACTCGTTTACCTTCGATGCTTTCCGTCTAAACTAGTAATCATACCCAACTATGTGTTTTATTATTTGCATATGGAAATGATTAACTTAATAGTCTTCCACGATTTTCACTCATTATTATAACAAAACGGGACTTAATCGCGTAAAAACATGCTATTACCTCGACGTTTCGGACGTGCCGTGACGTCCATGGTCAAAGAACACATCGCGGCTGTTAGAAAACTCCAAGTAGACAAATCGGCTATAGCGAAGCATGTGTTGGAGTCTGGATCAAACCACTAAATGGAGTTTCATATACCAAGATCCTGTCTACAGAACGCAATTACTATAGTAGAATTGTCCGCGAAGCGGTTGAAACCAAAAAACACCGCAATTTCAATCGGGAAGATGGTTTTAAGCTTTCTTTGTCGTGGAATCCAGTCATCAGCATATGTAAATATCATCAAGTGTCTTCCGGCAAATCGCCTGATGTTGTTAGTGTTGTGTGTCGGTCGAGTGACAACCCTAATATGCAAAGTATTAATTAATCAAGACCAAGTGCGGGTAGTTCGGAAAACCCGCGCGGCTAGAAGATGTTGACACCCGCCTCGCCAGTCCCTTCGCGACCATGGACGTCACGTCACGTCCGAAACGTCGAGGTAATAGCATGTTTTTACGCGATTAAGTCCCGTTTTGTTATAATAATTAAGTCTTCGTTTTAAAGGACTTCCTTAGTATTATTTGCCAAGAACTTCATATGGTAAGAAAAGTCGAAAACAAAAATATCGATATCCATAAATGTCATGCAAAACCTCGAGATACTGACTAAAATAAACGAATAGGTTTACCATTAAGTTACGAGTACATCTCAAAACTTTTTCATTGTAGAAGAACTGCGTTGCAAGACTTGCATCTTTTTACATGTAATGTTTTTGATGGGATAAATCTTTCCCCTTTTACAAAATAAGGATGAAGTTGCTTCCCACGCCTGGAAGTTAGCTGATGGAACGGAGATGAAGAAATTAAGAGGCGTGATTCTTGCGAACTGTATTCGATAAAAAATGAGCAAGCGTCGTAACTACTCTGCATGTCCGGCCAAAATAGATGGTGTCTGATTTGTCCGGCTTTTGTTAAGCAAAAATACTTGATTTTTATGTACGTTTTGTTGTATGTATATTTAACAGTTTTCTTATACCATAGGATATATAATCCTAGATTAAGTTAGGTAGATACACAAGGAGAATAAATTATAGCAATAGCACGTAATTATATCTTCTTTATTGTAGCAAACTGGTCGTACAACAAAACAAAGGCGGCGTCAGGCGGCTAATTATCTAATTATGTCAATTTGAATGCTGAGTTGACAAATTGTGCCTCCATTGTTACGTCATTTACTTGAGATTGTCGTTCGTATTTTTGTTTTACACAATATAGGGATGTTACAATTCCAGATCGACGCCTGTAGAGTTCGCTAACATGCTTCCTTTACGGCATCCCATCGGGTCGGTGATCTTCCACGTCCCTTTTTTCCTTCCACGTGGCCAACCACAATGCTATTCTAAACTATCTGGTCGGCGTCTAGCCACGTGCTCGAAGTACTACTCTATATCGGTCGAAAAATACTATTTATCCCTTTTAATTCCGTTTTGAATTTTCATATAATTTTCATTTTTCAAAGTCATGCTATGTCACGCGATGGGCAAATGGTACGCGGCCGGGTGAGCTAGCTCGGTCGGTAGCTACTCTTAACTACAATTTCCTCTCTGACTTCCAATATTATCATCATAACCGGCTGGTGGTCTGTCCTCAGATTTAGTAAAGCTACTAGCATTTTCCCGCGGCTTCGCCCGCGTTGTTCCCGTTATTGTCCCAAAGGAACTCTTTACCGGGATATAATATATCCTATGTTTCAATCCAGGACTTGGTCTACTTGCATGCCAAATTTCGGCTTGATCCATCCAGTTGTTACCCCGTTATAAGGTAACAAACATCCAAATATCCAAACATCCAAACATCTTCACAAACTTTCGCATTTATTATATTAGTGGGATTGTCATTACAATAGCAGGAGTGGCCCACTCCGCGATTTCGCCGCGCGGCGACTAGTACCAAATTTTGTCCCTCCGCAGGGGCTCAGCCAGCGACCAGAAAGAGCACGCGTTATGCGATAGAGAGAGACGGTCGGATCCGGTACGTTCCGTCCGGTGGTCTAAAGGGAAACTTCTGTACGTAGTTCTATTACTAATTCTGTGATCATCATCATAATCATCATTTTCAGCCAAAAGACGTCCACTGCTGGACATAGGCCTTCCCCAAGGATCTCCACGATTGTCGGCTTTGTGCTGCTATTATCCAGCGGCTTCCCGCGGTTTTCACCAGATCGTCGGTCCACCTTGTGGGAGGCCTGCCAACACTTCGTCTTCCGGTACGTGGTCGCCACTTGAGAACCTTAACACCCCAACGGCCATCAGTTCTGCGAGCAATGTGCCCTGCCCATTGCCACTTAAGGTTTGCAATGCGTTGAGCTATATCGGTAACCATAGTTCTTCTACGGATCTCCTCGTTCCTGATTCTTCTGATATTCTATGACGTGACCTGTTTTCTTCTAATTCTGTGATAATAGTAAATTAACTTCAATGTTACTTTGAATTCAATTTATCGCTCCTAAGTTTTACAGCCGTTAAAGGTTATCAAAGGCCTCCAGTTAATAAAATATTATCTCTTTATGCATGCCGCTATGACCAAGTTAATGCTTAAATATTACAATCGTCGTTAAATCTCAACCAACTTACTGTTCGTCTAATTATCACACCGTTGTCACCCCAAAAATACGTTACGTTTCATTCTGATCTTAGTACTTGTAATGGCGTAACTACACTTTTATTTTTATGAAAATGTGTCCTATCATGTTAGGTGGATGCGTTGTCTCCGGCTACCCCTTTGTTACCGTCACGTTTGAGAAGGGAAGGGCCCTTCACAACAATAGAATAGAATAGGGCCAACTAAGGGGCAACTATGAGGGGGCAGTTGCAGTGTTTAAAAAGTCTTATGCGCCGTGGAACTTTATTGTAAAAACGATGTGGTCTGCAGGGGACTTTGATAAAACGGATTTATTAGTTGGTTATCTTATCGTTTGAGCCTAATAAGGTCCTGTGGGACTAATATGAGATTGCCTTGGTGAGTCACTAGCCAATTAACTTGGATAGGTTTATGTGTATAGTTTTAATCTGTTGCCGTGTTAGATTACGAGACGGTCTACTGGGATGTATAATTTACAAATTACTGATAAATTAAGTGTACTGATTTACGACAAAGTACCTACGCAGTATGTTTGTAAAAGAGCTAAAGGGTCGATTTCAGAGTACTTCGACCGCGGCGGTTTTTTTCATTCGCGTTCCAGCAAATATTGCAGCAACCAGTGGTGATCACCGTTAACTTTTATTATTTAAACGATAGACGGTATCAAGGCTACACATGATTTAATCAAAAGTTGTCGTCACTCGATAGTCCTTCGCGGTAAAAATCGAGCGATACTAATAAAAAAAAAAACGCTGGAGAAACGCCTGAAATCGACCCAAAAAAACTAGTGTTTTGAAATCTTCTGAATCCAAATATTACGAGTATGATGTGTTGATTATTTTGGATAGATATTTGCATATTATTTAGTATTCGCATTACATCATAGTATTATAAGCTTTTAACAATATTGGGTTAGTAGAATTGATATACAGCGTGTAAGTCTAATACGGGCGAACAATTAAACCAGATATAGCGTTTAGTAGTGTTATCATTAATTAATATGATTTTTTAAATTACACTTAATAGTGACCTCGTAATTAATTTTTGAAAATTTACTGTGCAGCAATGTACCGCATACATGCTTGTTATGACATTGCGAGATACGAGCTTTTTTAAAGTAACTGTCAACTAGCGTGTTTGTCAACTTGAATGTGTTGCGTTACATTGCGGCCCGAATTATTTTGTATGGTAAATATTTTCATTGTGGTTTTAAGCAATAGTTATCTAAATATGCTTCTTAGGTCCTATGCTGACCACCGTTTCAATATTCGCCCGTATTAGATTTACAGGCTGTATAAGAAAAGGAAGATTATGGGTAATATACACTTCTGTCAGAATATTGTGATGTGATGCAAAAATTAAGAAAAAAATTTAATAAGCTCTTACACTAACACATTGGTTCCTTTCTTGTGTTATTTTTAGGGTTCCGTACCAAAACGGTAAATAAGGAACCCTTATGGTGCCTCTGTCTATCTGTCTGTCCGTCTGTCACGGCCAGATATCTCAGGAACTACAGCTGATGATTTGATATTTGGAATAGTTTTAAAAATCGCTAACCCGACTCTATTAGACATAATAAAAAATTTATAACTTTTTTAAAGGGGGCGATGGGAGTTGGAAAATTTAAAGTTGGGCTATTGTATTTAAAGCTTTGCTGTCTTTCACAGTTTTTGAATCTAGCTATTCTATCATTATTTTATTAATATTATCCGATGCACTTAACCCCCCAGCTAGACTGTTTGAAAGCAATGGGGTTCTACTTAATGGATCTATTGTGTGATATTTTATTTTATTTTTATAAAATAAGTCGATGCATTACTTTTTATTCAACTTTTGTGTCTATGGTATGGTGGTTGTTTATGCTCCCGTTATTACGATGTTTGGGGTAGACAACAGATAACAAAACAACAAGTTAAAAGTAAGTTTTAAAATGTGGTCATGGTTATAAATAATTTATGTTGAAGAGAAACGTTAATAGATGTGGGCATTGAAATTATAAAAACTGGCCAAGAGCATGTCGGACCATGCTCAGTGTAGGGTTCCATAGCCGTAACTGTTAGGTAAATAAAAAATACGATGTAAAAAAAGTACAACAACAAAAGAGCGTATCTTCATAGCAATTACGTCCTTTTGTTGAGAAGCGCAGTTTATCGGCAATAACTCAAAAACGGTTAATCCGATCTTGTTGAAAATAATTTTCGTTGAAAGTATTAATTAAGCGTTGTCTTTGTAATTTTTTTTATATTTTTCGGACACACGGTTTAGAAGATAGAGGGGGAGGGGGGGGGGGGGGACACAATTTTCACAACTTTCGGAGCGATTATTTCCAAAGCTATTCATTTAATCAAAAACATTACTTAAGAACCTAAAATGTTTTTGAAAGAGCTGTCGAACTATGTACCACACGTTGATATTTTCTAAAAAAAAAATTTTTAGTTTCTGTAACATGTATGGAGTGCCCCCCCTAAAAATATTTATTTTAATTATTTAGCTACCAAACTAAGTAGCGGCTCGTACAAGAAACCTATATTTTAAATTTCATCAATATCAATCGTGCAGTTTTTGAGTAAAATGCCTGTGACATACGGACAGACGGACAGACGGACGGACGGACATGACGAAACTATAAGGGTTCCGTTTTTGCCATTTTGGCTACGGAACCCTAAAAACATACAGCTGTAACTGAACATAAATGATTTAAAAAAGTAACATAATTATCTTAACGACGCTACGAAAAAAATCTCTCACACTAACATACCTAGCGTTGTCAGGCGTCCGGATAAAGCCGGACATAGTTAGGCTTTTTGATTAGTGTCCGGCCAAAATAAACGGTGTCCGGCTTATTTTTTTGTCTTACCTATCAGTGGCGTGGCGTAAAAGATATCCTTGGGCAAGCCGCTGCAAATTTGGCGTACATTTTCCTTAAGAGCTGTAGAATAAAGTGCTCAATGCCTAATATTAGGCAAGCCGGTAGGAATCGAGTTCTTTGGGCGCCACGCCACTGCTATTAATACTAAGACAAAAAATGCTCAATAATGTAGGGTGTCCGGCCTTTTTACCCAAATGTCCGGCCAAACTGGCTGGTGTGTCCGGCTATTAGGTTTGGCGACCTGGCAACCCTAATCATACCTACTTGTCAGGACGTGACTGTATAACTGTATTAATTAAACTAAATTAAAACTAACATAGTAGCCCTAGTAATTACCTACAAACAATGAGCACCTTTTGATGTCTTAATAAAGAAATTTTATAATAAATTTATTAACTACTGCATAGTTTTCTGCAAAATCTTAGATGTTTGCAGGTTTGCAGTATGAATTGGATATTTAAATGGTGTTACTAGTTTTAAAGGTTGCATTCCTAAGTATGTTTATATGGACAATTTATGCATAACGCTTTAAATCAAAAAAGGAAATTCATAGGAGATTCAACCTTAACTCTACATACATAAGCCTCATAAGATAACAGCTTTCGTTTGCCTTTGAACCTTCATGAAACAGTGATCTAAAAGCAGGTTAGTGCGGCATAGAGGACGAGAATTTGTGAGTCAATGAGTGTCTGGGAGCTGCAATTTAACAAGGGAACGTCACTTTGATGGGAGCCAGGACGGACGGCTCGACAGGCTAGTTTTGAGCAGTTTTTTAACACACTTTTATTACATTTGTGATCAGGGTGTATACCCTAGTACCGGTACCGTTCTGGAGAACCGAGATATCATGTACTGGCCTATAATAGAACCGGGGCGTCCCGGTACTTTCGGGACGGATTTTCAACGATTGTCGATACTTCAGTCCGATGAGATTTTCTATAATTTTATTTGTCTTGTTTGGACGCATAGAAAGACCCACGAGAGACCCTTTACATCTCTATAAACGTAGTTTTAAGTTTAATGTAATGTATTAATGAAATCTTATATTAACGCCATATTGTTGTAATACTTGTTGGTCGAAAAGAGAAACTGGTGAGTTTCTTCCGGCGCTTCTTCTCACCAGAATGTCATTATCCGAAGCGCCAAAAGAAAAGAAGAGATGAGACATGTAAAAGAGCCCTTGAGAAAGAGCCCTATTTGCAGAAATAAATTATTTTATTTTTATTCAGTTAGTTTTATAATAAAACCAACTACACCTTGCATTATTTTTACGGATCAGTGGGGCAGGCGGGGGTGATTTGCTGCCGATTGCCGTTACTACGGTCGCCACCTGTGTTTGGTTAAAATCTAACTACGCGCATGCTCGTTTCGAATTAAGTATACGTCTTTTCCGCCATTTCTCTCACTGTTTGAATTACGGTAGACAGAAATCAATATACAGGGCGACTTCAAATTGGTAAACACTTGATTATGGCTCAGTTAAATTTAATGCCGTGTAGTGTAAGACATTAACCCCTATGTTAAAATTTGCTGTATTTAATTATTGCTAATTTTCTAACAAAACAAATAATTAAAGTCCTAAAGTCCTGTCCACCATTGCAGGCAGGTACGACACGCAAATACTGCGTCACTCCATGCAGATACTTGTGGGTAGTAGATCGCATGCCTGCAATAGGTACAAATAATCTCTTTCTGACACACTGATTAGTTGTGTATATTTTTATTTTATTTATAATCGTCTTACTAACATAGACTAATTGGTACTAACAAATCTATGGACCACTGCTTATAATTGTGTTGTCTGAAATAAATTATTTTTACTTATTTATTTATTTAAAGTGTGGTTACACTCCATTAGTGTCATACCTGTCACTCGTATTTTCTTTGACAACTGACAGTTACTAATTAAAACACGTTTTCTTCATAAATATTGCGGCATGTGATGGATAACCAAAGAGGAAAGTGTTCATTTGAAAATCTTTAAACCTCTTTGTTTATTATTATGGTAGAATAATCATGTTAAGTCAACAAAAATGGGATAAATTAATAAAATACTTTCAGTTCCTGAATTCCCGGGAGCAAACCCTATGTGATGTAGATAAAATTATCAAAGGGCCGAGATATAAGCAGCTATGAGCACAGAAGACGATCATAGAATCAGACTACGCTAAGTCTGCAGAGGTCGAAAAAAGGTTTTTTTGTAAAAAACACACATGGCAACATCACAAGCAAGATGATTAATTACTCGTAGTCTTAATACTTGGCAAATATCTTTCCGTTTAATAAGTATATAATGTGTACATACCTACTGAAATAAATATTCGGGACAGTCTTGCACTAATTGATCTAGTTCCAACCAAACTAAGCAATGCTTGTATACATGTACATATTTAAATATAATATTTAAATACATTGCAATTATCTAAGACCCTGGAACAAATTGCTTAATTTGGTTGAAACTAGACCGATGTGTGCAAGATTTACATATTTATTTTAGTAGGTATGTAGACACATTTTGTAATAAATGGAAGAATTATTGCCAAGGACCAAGATTAAATAATTCTCTTGCTGTAGTTGCCGCATGTTGCCATATAATATATATTTGAATATATCCTTTTTTCGACCTCTGCAAACTTAGCGTAGTCCTACTAGAGATGGGGAAAAGCGTGATATTTGTATCGCCGTGACTGTCGTTCCGATTCCAAGAAAATCACTGTGAAAAATCGCCGTGATTTTGTCACGCCTATCACTAACATCACAATATCTATGGTTCGGTTATGTAAGTGACGTAATAGACGCAGATGCGTTGCCGAATAAGCGCGACTGACGCCGTCGCAGCGCTGCCAACGGAACGAAGATCGCGCTCGGTTTTTGAACGTTTTCGTGACGTGAGTGACTGAGATAGTTACGAGGATGAAGTAACAACCTATGTGATTTTGGAACGTCGTTCCGGCGCGGTCAGTCACGGCGATATCTATAAGCGGCTGATCACTGTGATTTTTTCATCGTGACGTTATTTATCACCCATCTCTAAGTCCTACTATAATCACTTAGAAAAATAACAGGCTGTCAGGCAGATGTTCAATTGATCATTTTAAAAACTCCACTACTCAAATGTTGTCAGGGAGAGAAATAAAAAAGATATAAAGAAATATATTAATTTATTTCTGCAAGTAGGCCTCCTTTACATTACTTATTATTACTACTTACTATTACTTATATTATTTTTACTTAAGGGCTCTTTTACATGTTTGATTCTATTCTTTTCTCTTCATTTGTTGGCGCTTCGGGTAGATTGATGTTTAGCGGTAATATCACATGTTGTTTACTTTTGCTATTAATACGACCGTGATCTTTGTATAATTATTTTGAGGCGCGCATTAAGTGTAATAATGTTCCATAGCACAAGTGAAAAGCATATTTCATAGAGGATTGGTGTGGTGATGCAGCCAGCGTACCACCATCATCTGAAATGACCACCGCAACTGTCAAGAGAGAAACCGATTATAATGAGAAAGTTAATGAGAAACGGGGCATGGTGATGATTACAGCACGACGAAAAAATGTAATTTAATGGTTTTCATTAATTCACAACAACAAGCGAAATCAAACAGTCTATGAGTCTAGCGCAGGCAAGTCAGGAGCTTTGTAATTATAAAATAAATAAATATCGAGGGACAATCTTACACAAATCGAGGTAGTCCCAAACTAAACAATGCTTGTACTATGGTTACTAGACGAAATACATACCATAATAACGATTAAATGGGCTAATTACATCGTAAAAGTAAATTAAACATATTTGGCGAATGTAGAACGATCACCTTGATAAAATGAGTACGAATTCCTTATTTGTCATGTCCATATCAAAGCGTGCATGTGGTAATAAAAAGTATTTGAAGAATGAATATTGGAAATAGTGGAACTATCAACATTATGCAGACTAGTCTCCATCGAACTAGAAAAAGCCTTTTTGTGAAAGCTGCAAACTAAAGCGTTTTTGGCTATTCATTTAGTTTGATTGCATTCAGACCCGTTTGTGTTCGTTGAAATGAATAAATTTGTCATCCGCAATAACAGAATATTTTTTTATGCCACACCTGGCCGTAAAGTGGCTTTTTGGCCAAGTGTAGACATAAAATTATGTACACAACACGGGAGGTAATAAAGAAAGCCCTCGATCGCATATTTACGTGCCTCGCTTACAGCTCGGGCCGCAAAGTTCTGCGATCTCGGCTTTTCTTTATTTTATCGCCCTAGTTGTGTAATGTACTACTCGTATTTTCGAGGATTTGTAAAAAAATGTAATTTTTTTTAATTGCGAAATTTTCTGCCAATTTTATAATAATTCTACTTAGAATTACGGGCTCTTACAAACCCCAACATTTTTTCCTATTATGTTACCGTCTTTTCCGTATCCTTTGTATAAGGGTAACACAAAGGAAAGCTTGGAAATGAATATATGGAAAATTTGGGACACTTTTTTTCGTCTATTGGGATAAAAAGTAGAAATAACAAATAAAAAATAATAACAACAAACAACAAATAATAACAAATAATAACAAATAACAGTAGTAAATTGTCGGAAAACTTCACAACGAAGAAAACGGCAATTATTTTGGAAATGCTGTATTGCAATAACCTCTATTTTTGTTTAACCCATAATGTAATATTAAAACGACATCAAAGAACAAAGCGGACCAATGAACTTGAAACTTAATAAGCATGTTTAGGTACATCTTGAGGCGATCTTTCGGGGAATATTTGTGAAGGGTCAAAAGGACTCGCCCTTTGGACGCAATGTTTACGTTCAATCATGTGGAAATTCTGCGAAACGCCTTCGCGATGAAATATATTTCGGCTTTGTTATTATGTTTATTACACTTTGTTGAAGTTTAACAGCTCAATTTGGAAATTATAATTTGTAAACAAAATTCTCAAGTTAAATAGACTCATGTGCCGCACTTCGGTGGCTTTTTGAGAACGCTGTTCAATCTATGAAAGACTATTTTTCAAGTTATTAAAATGATTATTACCTGTTGTTTTGTCATAATGGGTGCAGAAAACATAGGTTTAGCTGTAAAACCTACGACAGTAAACGGCCATTCTCACGAAGTATGACTGCGTCTAGTTACCGTGTCTCCATGCATTTAGTATGAAAGCAGCGTCGCGGTAATTAGGTGACCGCAGACATACTTCGTGAGAATGGCCGTAAATATGATTTGCAGTAATTTTTGCATAGACAAAATTTTTGTGCAGATTGCTTCTTAATATCACAAGGAGTAGCTCATTCCGGGATTCCACCGCGCGATCTTGAGGCCCCCGCGAGGGGTCCTTAGCCAGACCAGAAAGAGTACGCGTTAGTTAAAGTTAATTACCTACAACAATGTAAATTAATTAAAATAAGTTATGTATACATTGATATCATTAAGTAATGATCTATTAAAAAAAAATTACGATAAAATAAGTAAAACCTGTTAATTTGGACTAGTGATTGTTACCACGTCCTATTTTTGGAAGAGCGAGACCTCCCAACACAGTTATATTTATACCTACTGGGAAGCCTCAACCTTGCCCTGTTTTTGTATCCACTATTTGAAACAAAATAAATTATTGTTTATTATTGTTTATTATAGTGTACGTGTTATGCGATAAAGAAAGACGGTCGGATCCGGTGCGTTCCGTACAGTGGTCGGACCCGTACGACAGTTTTATTAGAGAGAGACTGTACGCACTTATGCTGACTACAAACAAAACACTCAGATTTAAACTACTCACTCACTTTAAGCGTGCTTTTGGGCTATTCTTCAGAAATATGTCTGCGACTTATTCCTCTGTCCTGTCTGTGTACATTTAGTATGAAAAAGGGCCAGAGAAATAAGGTGACCGCAGACATATTTCTGAAGAATAACCCTTTTACTACTTGTACAGTATAAATGTGCTCATTGAGGTAGTTCCCGTGCCCGTTTCGTTTCCCACCGGCTTGCCTATTTTTAAAGTAATTCACCGAAGTATCTACTACTCCTGAAGAAAAAGTAATCCAAATCGGCTTCGGCTTTACTAAGAATATATTTCATGCCACGCCACTGATAGCTACTTACTTTAGTACAGTTGTAGATAACAGTCAGGTATGGGACCTTCAAAAGGCGTGAAATTTATGACTAACCTACTTTTTAAAAGCAAATGCGTGACATACGCTCATAGAATCCGTAACGTTAGCCATATAGTATTCTTTATGGCAAAATTACGTTTTTTTTCCCTAATGCACGCTACAGTTGTATTAGGGAAATAGACCGCATTGCGAATTGAGACACACCCATATTAATATATCTAACTGATATTTTGTGTTTTCGTGCCATGTTTGGCTAAGGACAATGGTTAAAAACTATTTCCGTTTAGATCGAATTTAGACTACACCCTTGTTAAAATATCTAATTGATATTCTGTGTTATCATGATATGTTTGGTAAAGGATAAGTTAAGTATTAAAAACTGCTTACTCATTACCTGTGAACATGTTTTAGGGTAATTTGGTAACTTTATATTCAGTTATTTACACTTAGGATCGCAGTAATATTTTATTATTGTATTTTATTTAATAATTGGATTAAAAATAAAAAGTTAGGTTTCGCATCCTGGGTACCCATAACACAGGCGGATGGGATTATTCTCCAAGAGTTCTGACCGCGCGGTTCCAACGTCATTGTTGTTTCACGATTATTATTACCACAATCAAATGGAAATGGAAAGAGCAGGCCAGCGTCGCCGTACTAGATCGCTATGGCGAGCCCTTATTACAACTAAAAAATACACAGTTGGCATAGGTAACCTTTTCTTTTCATTACATTTTATCCATCAATACTGTAAACTCTAACTGTCACAAACTTGGAACATAACGGGATTTGTTTTGGTCGAAATTAATAATACCACATAATACTTCTGGTTCTCAAAATAAGGCATATCGATACCTTTAGGCTCAAACTGCGTAAACGCCATTAGAACCTGTGACGTTTACGCCCTTTGAGTGTAAAGGTATCGATATGTGAATCTTCACATTAACATAGAAAGATACTTACAAAAATATCATAAATCAGGAATGTGATATATAGATACAAGAAATCAAAGTACATAGAAAAATTAAATGGCACTCACCTGTGTTCAGACCGGGAATCGAATCCGATACCTCTGGATTTCCGGCCCAGCGACTCAACCACTCGTCCACCGTAGCACCCAGTAAGCGCCCTCAATTTTGACAACTACTTTGACTTCCGTATCATTCTGTTTTAATAGGGTTTTCTTGTATCTATATATGTGACATAAAATGTGGTGTAATTTACCCGCATTAAAAAAACAATGAAGAGACAAAAATGTTTCTTTCATATAAAGTCAGTAATTTGATTTTATTACTTGTACATATGAGGAAGTCTAAACCTGAGCCCGTTAATTTCCTTGTGACACCTCAGGTTAAGTCAGCGCCCGATGGGAACCAATTGTCTCGATCGCGGCTCTTTGAACCGACAACTAGAAGTATAATTACAGACCGCGGATGAGTTGTTGCATGGAGCGAAAGTGACGTGCGAAAGGTCTTTGCTCGAAGAAAACAAGTCTTTACAAACGCTCAATTTTGTAATTAAAACGACAGGTGAAGTTGAATATAACGGAGGTAGCTAGTTGATAGATGATTTTATTTATTTATTTACATAATTACACAGCATAACAGTTAGACACCAAGGCACTGTGAAATTCATACACATATAACAAAATGACTAACTATAACATGCATTTTATTAACTTGTTTAGCGAGAACCTCAGATCTTTTCTGACTTTGCTGTATAATTAGTAATGTTGCAGAACATTCTCAAAAATGTAACAAAGTGCTTGGAATTTTCCGGAAACTTTCAAGCGAATTGAAAACAAGCTCGATTCAGAAAGTTTCATGCGGGGATTTATCAAAATATTATTATGAATAATTTTATATATCTCATATTAATAAGACAGGCAGTAGAAATATCTAATGAGGCTTGTATCTAGTAAGATCTTGACATTATCTTAAATTTCAACGAATTTTCCACATAGAAATTTCGCAACTATGGAAACTTCTCGGCGCGATGCTCCTATAATCAATCTTCGTAACTTTGAAAGTTTGAACAATTGAGTGTGATCAATTCAAGATTAAGAGTAAGAAAAATCCAAAAAGTAAATATTCTAAGAAAAATAAACACATGCGTACAATGTTTTTTAAAATGCTATTATGAGTAAACTAGTACGAATATATGAGTATCATTATTTTTCCAGTATTAGACTTCAATCGAGAAAATAACGCGTGGGAGTTTATGTAAAACGCTTTTAGTATTATTGTTATTGTGTACTGGAGAGGAAATGAACTACCTTCAGGTCTAATTTTAGTTTAATATTCGTAGCTCGATTTAATTTTATTACTCGATATCGGATTGATGTTATGTATGATATTTTAAAATTGTAAAAGCAAACATTTGCACCAGGGCCATGTAAGTAAAGGCGCGATGTATGATTTTAGAAATTGAGGGTATTGTTAACAGCGCTATCTCTTAAATAATGTGTTTCAGTGTTCGCTTAGATCGATTTGGCAACTGGTTCGAAAAATATAATTATAATTAGTCCGTTACTAAATAGTACACTGTGTATCTAGGGCGGTAAGTAGGGAATTACAAACGAGTGTTTGTTATAAGCCCGAGGTGAAACCGAGGGCTTTAATAACACGAGTTTGTAATTCCTTTACCGCCCGTGGCACACACAATGTTTTTCATCACACTTGTGAGGAAATCTTAATAAAATAACCTTACTTTTCGACCCAGTATGACAAGAGAATATTAAAACAGACAGTGACATTAGTGACATATGTCAATAGACGATGCGAATGTCAAGTCATGTTCGGAAAGAAATACATTATTTAAACATTTAATTAATGCTACCGAAATATGTGTATATGTATTTGCAATTACGTAGTTATCTTTAAATAAATATTTCAGTGAAAAAAGTTAAAAAAGTAAGTTGGCGTTTCCTTTGAACATGACAAATAAGAGTAAAACAGAACCAGCGTTTCAAATAAAAAAAAACCCATTACGCCCTAGGGCGTAATAAGTCATTTACGGCCCGCTAAACCTACGTGTAATGAATGACACCATTTTCGAGCAAGTGTGATGAAAAAAATATTGAACACGTATTTTTTCTTTTTTCAGTCAAACAAAAAATGACCTTTTTATGTGTAATGGACAAGCATTTGACCTCGATCGCACCTGATGTTAAGTGCCGATGAAGCCTAAGATGTAGCATGCTTGTCTATAGAAGATGCCTATTCACTCTCAACTTGAAGAGATCCAAGTCATATTTTTCTGGGAAAAGATGGGCAGCCAAGATAAAGCGAGTTAAATTTCGGAAGTGGGGGCTCGTGACGCTACCACGTGATAGAAACAGAGCCACGTCGTGACGTCACGCGGAACTTTAACGGGCTATATCTTCATTATACATTAAAACTTGGATAACTGGGACCTCAAGGGACCCGCAAATTTGTCACACTTAAAGAGCATTCCATGAAAATATTTCGTAAGGGACACCAACGTTTTAATACTTCCGAGAAATAAATTCAGGAAGCTAATTATTAGCATTGTAGGTAATATTATAACTTTACGATTGGTAGTGTTTCGTAAGGGACAAAAAGTTGATGTTTTCATGGAATCCTCCTTCCATTAATAGAGGGTAAGAATCGAGGTTATTTTAGTTATAGAGGTGCGATTACTATAGTACATTACACAACTAGGGTGGTAAAACAAAGAAAGGCCGAGATCGCAGATGTTTGCGGCCCGAGCTGCAAGCGAGGGACGTAAATATGCGATCGAGGGCTTTCTTTATTACCTCCCGTGTTGTGTACAGCATTTTATGTCTACATTTGGCCAGAAACGCGTACGGAAAAAGCCACTTTATGGCCAGGTGTGGCATAAAATACTATTTTCTACTCCTGTACTGTTATCTGTCTTTTACTTGGTCACGAACACTAATATAAGAACATACATAATATGAGTTCAGAGAAGTCTATACTCTATTCCCCATAACAGCACTAGTGTCGTTATAGTCACTTTACGTTATTGCTAGCATCCACAGACTTCTTTACGGTAAAAATGCACAACTACCAACTTAACAAACAATTAAATTCTTATGGTTTTTAAGAAAAACAAAACTTTCCAAACTAAATTCATTGATGCCAACATAAAAAAAGTATTTTTAATTTAAGTATATTTTAAATTAAAAAAAAAAGTTTACCATAGACACATACTGTCAGTCAAACGTCATATTTGCCTTGTTTCCAGGTTATGATTATTTTTGTATTTTATAATTTAAAACCTCGTCGTAGAAAAAGTATTATATGCAACGTTGTATAATTAAGTCAAAAAACGCTCATTGCGTCTCTATTTGCGATACTCGCCGCATTCGCGGCTCGTATCGCAACTCACGCAATTCGCATTTTTTGAACCCACTTATACAACTGTTGCATAAAATACTATTTTCCAGATCTCTCTAGCAGTCTTCGAGTAATCGTGCAACTTACTCAACAAAAAAGATTCCACCGAACTGTGACGTAATTTTTTGAAATTTGTTAGTAAATTATAATTATGATTCATCATAGATGAATCATCATTGTTGTCATATCTGTAGTAGGTAGGTACACTATAGTACGTGTAACCGACATTGGCTAAACACTTACCGAACCATCTGCTAAGACTTCCTATTTGTTAAGCGGCCACGTGGTCTTCATGGCTCATTGTTCTTTAAGTAGCCTCTTATGGGACCACCCGGCCACTACCCGGCTTCTATACTAAGGAAGCAGGAACAATATGACAATAACTAATCAGTTATCTGTGTTTTTCAACCATTTTCATAGCACAACCTCTTTTTAGCGTTCCGTACCAAAATGGTAAAAAAGGAATCCTTATGGTGCGACTCTGTCTGTCTGTCCGTCTGTCCGTATGTCCGTCTGTCACAGCCAGATATCTCAGAAACTACTGCTGCTATCGATTCGAAATTTGGAATAGTATTAAAAGTAGCTAACCCGAGCCTACTGGACGTAAAAAAAATCTTGTAACTGTTTTACCTACTTATTTTTTAAAGGGTTCCGTAATGGTTAACTTTTAAATCTTTTGACATTGTTACCTTAATTCTCATTTTGTATTTTTGTTTTTGACGATCATGGCGTGAATACTTATAATTTTGTCTGTACAAATTTATACTGTTATTTTGTGTCGTGAAATAAATGATCAATCTATCTATCTATGGGACTTTGAAAATTGAAAGTAGGGCTATTATATCGAGTGGGGTATCAAATGAAAGGGCTTGATTTGTAGATTAAAACACCGTTTTTGTTTATTTTTTTAAATAAGTACTTTTTGATTTATGATGAAAAACGTTAAAAAAATACCATTCCCTCCTATTATCTTCGAAGTTACTGAACAGAAAAATCTGCAATAATTACCAATTATTAATGTCATCCTAAGTATTACAGGAAAATATAACGGCTTTCCTAACTTGCACCGTTTTTGAGAAATTTGCAAAAATCGTAACACATACTTATTTGCTCCTACTAAACTAATCGCCGTACAGTTTTTCTTGAACTTCTACTTATGAGTTTGTACGGAACCCTCGGTGCGCGAGTCCGACACGCACTTGACCGGTTTTATTTAACTTGGTCTACATAGAGTTTCATATTGCTTTTATAAGAAATGATTTATTCACCATACATAGTTCCACCCCCCTTTTCTATCCCTTAAGGCGCGGTAGGACCTGGCTCGCATTTCACATACAAACTAGGGTCGGGCGGAATGCAGATTATTGCAGATTATCTTCGATTTCTAACATAAAAGTATACGTTATCAACCCAAACATGAGAGGATGCCCTGCATGACTGTGAAATCATGATTGTCAGGTATTAATTTTGTCAGAAAAGCTAACTGGTGATGAACAAAATGAAAAAAAATGAAAAAAATACTTTATTTTATAGTGTTTTCGCGCTACTTTTCTATCGAGCGAAGTGTTCGCTATCGTGTTCTAAGTGAGAGGAAGCCCTAGATACCGTTCTGAATATTATTATATATGTTTTACAGTGACCTAAGAGTCAAATAAGTGCTCTAAAAATGATTTGAAAACTAGGCTTCCGTACCCGATTCTGGTCTCACCTCGCCAGGCAGCGGTCGGCAACCTGCGGCCCGCGGGCCGCATGCGGTGCGTGAACTGCTCATTTGCGGCCCTATATTCCGGTCTGTATTGTTGTCGCTATATTCCGAATACTATAAAATCACAAATTATTGACAAAATGCGGCCCGCGTCAATTCCCTTAACCTTATGTGGGCTTTGGCTTCTAAGCGGTTGCCGACCGCTGCCTTAAGGGATGATTTCCGAGATAAAAACTATTTTCTGTCCTTCCTTAGGGGCTTAAATTGAAAACTTCACACAAATTTCAATTCAATCTTCGTCTCGTCTCGCCCTGCCGGTGGAAAACCACCTTAAGACCCTCCGGGGGGGAAAAATTTGGTACAAGTCGTCGCGCGGCGAAATCGCGGAGCCACTCCCAACCGTAGATGCTACTTCATGACTTAATCACGTCCCCTATCTTAAGTCATGGCGTGATCATCACTCTTAATAGAGCAATGACAACCGGTTTAAATAAAATCATGCCCAATCTGTGACTTAAAGCTCTCATTCATCCGAATGACAGGTACCTTCATTTAAATGAGGGTGTTTAGAAATCATAAATCCACCAGCTGGCAGCAGGGTGACGAAAGGTCTATTTGGCAGTAGATGTCAAAATCAGGTGGTGTGATTGGTGGATCTTGACGCCTACTGTCAAAAAGACCTTTCGCCACCCTACTGCCAGCTGGTGGGTTTATGATTTCTAAACACCCTCATTGATGTTGATGACAGTTTTTAAATGAAAGGGGTTTTATGAGCTTAAGGCATTATGTTGATTGGGTGATATATCATCACATTTTGACTAAGTTTGTATTTTAAAATGAAACATTTAAACAGATGTGTAGCGGCAGTGTGTGGACAGTTGTTATGTGGATTTTACTATACCACAATAAAAGTAACTTAAAGAGTGGGATAAAAAATAGTACATTACACAAATAGGGTGGTAATACAAAGAAAGGCCGAGATCGCAGATGTTTGCGGCCCGAGCTGCAAGCGAGGGACGTAAATATGCGATCGAGGACTTTCTTTATTACCTCCCGTGTTGTGTACATCACTTTATGTCTACACTTGGCTAGAAAGCGGCTTTTTTCGTACGCCACCACTTTTTGGCCAGGTGTGGCATAAATGTATAAAAATCTTTTGGAAGAGCATCATCATCTTCATGATACAGTGACCGGCACGAAAATAGTTCATGAAGATCGAAATGACGGTGCAAAGGTCATACTCCGACGAACATACCTATATTTTAGCAGCCAAGGGCCACATAGTAGCTAACGAAATTGACGCGGGCCGCACTTTGTTAATAATTTGTGACTTTATACAATTCTGAATATAGCGAACTTTACATACAAAATAGCCAGGGAGGCTCGCGGGCCGCAAGCGAGTGGTCCACGGGCCGCAGATTGCCGACCGCTGGGTTCCCTCTATTTGGCGCACGTTTTATTTGTCCGAAAGTATTGTTACCCCGAATTTTATTTCGCATAATGTTTCTCCAGCTTAAACGGAAAATATTTTGGAAAGTCTTTTGATGTACAGTCGAGTTCATCATTATCTGAGCAAAGATTAGACCATAAATATCTGAACAAGACCCCCTATCGTCAGAAACATAAGAACTAGATCAGATATTTTTGATCCGTTCTTTACTCAGATAATGATGAACTCGACTGTAAGTCACTTAGAGGCTAGGTTAAGTTAGGTTTCTTTTATAATTATTCTGAAATGTCGATGGTATCTGTTAAATAACAATTATGCGTAATGAGTATTCGGACATATTAAACATTTGGATAAATACAATTATGTTAAAACAGGGGGATCAACCTATTTTAGTTTTGTAGTTTACCCCACTTTTGACTACTACTAGGAGCAAATAACTAAAATGTAGGTTGTATAGGTAACAAACTGAATAGGTAACAACTGTTCAGCAAAGTTTAAAAATAACTTATTTTTTGATTTTTAGTACACTTTATTAGTACATTACACAACTAGGGTGGTAATACAAAGAAAGGTCGAGATCGCAGAAGTTTGCGGCCTGCGCGTACGGAAAAAGCCGCTTTCTGGCCAAGTGTAGACATAAAATGATGTACACAACACGGGAGGTAATAAAGAAAGCCCTCGATCGCATATTTACGTCCTTCGCTTGCAGCTCGGGTCGCTAACTTCTGCGATCTCGGCCTTTCTTTGTATTACCACCCTAGTTGTGTAATGTACTATTATGGCCAGGTGTGGCATAAAAGTTTTTTGAAGCCGCAATGTATGGGGAATGTGTTTGTAGCGTGACAAGCGACGTCAATTAGACTGATATTAACGTACATTAAAAATACTAGTTAATTTGTATGAAACAGAAAATGTAAAGGCAATATAATTTTAAACAATTTTGAATAAACGTTTTATGGCTTGAGGAGTAGAATCTACGTTTTAGTTATTTACTCCTATTTTGATAGCCCGTATTCTACGTTGTCCCACTATTGCCAATATTTGTGACATAAGATCGGTTGATGCGACCTCCAAGTGGGCATCATTGGCACAATAGCAGTTAGTAGTTTCTTTGTGGCCAATCGACACTGGTGAATTGGATCTCAGGGTTACACAGCCCACGTGTTACTGATACTATGCGAACTTTACTTTGTTGCACACTTTGGAAATAGTCACCCAAGGGTGCAGTACAAAAATACAAATTGGTAAAAGGGTCGGGTTTTTATTCGTGTTTCAGCAAATATAGCAGCAAGCGGTGGTGATCATAGTCAATTTTTATTATAAACGATAGATGGTATCGAGGCTACACATGATTTTAATCAAAAGTTGTCACTAGAGTCATAGGCGGGAAAAATCGAGTGACACTAATGACATAAAAAAACGCTGGAAAAATGTCTTAAATCGACCCAAAAATACGCTAACTGAACGCTAATCATGGAAACCGGTAAATATACAGAATACTCATACCATTAAACATTTAAAACAAAAACCACAAGTGCGAACAGCACACAAGCGCGGCGCATTATGGTGGAGGTATTTTCCTATATCCAGCACTGCCGTACCAGTCTAGGAGCCTTCATCATCATCACACTTGCGATTTGCGAGCGAGCTGCGGGCGAGTTTCCATACAAAACCAGTCGCGCAGAAAGAACAAATAGCAGAGCGACATTTGTATGGAACTTCGCTTCTAACTCGCCTTATTATTATTTATTATACACGCTTATTTATTATTTATTATACAAACGTCGTATTGTATGGAAAATCGCCCGTAGCTTGCCCGCACATCGCAAGTGTTGCCCTAAGACTGTTTACTATGAGGTTTCTCAGTAAAAAGTGGCCTTTTGGACTAGGACGGCAGAACAGTCGATATCTTTCGCCTGATGATGATGATGTAAAACCAAATTAAGTAAAAGCAAAAGAAGAAGAAATCAACAGGCGTTCGGATCAAGTGTAATCGTTTAAGCACTTCGAATAACCGCTAGCGGAAACTTTCACTTCCACAGCGGAAAATTTGGAAAATATTTCCAAAAGGCTCTTGACATATGGGTCATTCTAATTTACATTTGTGACTTGTTACATCACAGCCGTGTGCAGAAACTTAACGTTGCTAAAACTTAATTTTTCCTTTTTTATATGCGAAACAAAAGCTTGGGAACGGGGGTAATTTAAGTACCTATAAGTAAGTATTAGAATATTTTATTTCCTGGAAACCCTTAACTTTTGCACATCGTTGTGACACATCTATCAAACTATATGAGAATAACCCAGATCTGTTCACTGTCTCTGATTCAAATGTGTTACTAAAAAGTTTCCAAATGGAAACTGTGAATAAAATGTTTCACGAATTTTAATTACCATCAAGTTTTAGGTTTATGCATCACTGTGTCACCATCACGTTAAATAATACAAATATGCGTGAGGATTTTGATAGGCTAGTATTCAAATTCCATGAGCAGATTTTTAGACTAGACATATCACTTATGAGTCGACTTATTCAGTGTCATGGCATTAAATTTATGTATGGGCAAGCAGTTAAGCGAAATCAACGAAGTTATCTTACTTTTTCTTCGAGATATGACAAAGAACTCAATTATTTAAAATAGGCCCGCCGACAGGAATCAGGTCATATGGACTATGGACACTGGTAAACAACCTATTACATTAATAAACCAGAATTGTATCTAAAAGGCATTTCTCTAGTGATTTCAGTGGCATAGACTCGACATTTCGACGTCTAACAGATATCTGAAAATGTAAATCTCCCAGGATTTCGACATTAATGATGACACCGAAGTCAATGCCACTGAAATCATCGGAGAAATAGCCAAGAAGCAATTGAAGCCTAAGGTAGGTAATAATATCGAAAGCTGCGACGAAGAATAATTATCTATACATACAATAACATCGTAAATCAAGAAGACTTTATTTCTATAATTATAATTTTATCAAAAAAGTCAATGGGGAGTATTTTTTACGAACGAACTGTATCAGGAAACAAAATGTGCCTAATAATCATTCAAGCTCTCCTCAAAAGTACCTGGAGAGCATAACGAGGAAGGTCAAGAACCCTAACTCAGTGATATCGGGAATAATACAAAAGGATTGACGATCGCGCGTGCTCGGACATCGGACGTGAGGATTTCATTAACGACTGTCAGTCTTCCGTGGTTAGAAAGTCATAAGTATAGACAGCTTTCTAGTGTCATGTGGTTTTTTGTAAACGGGATTGCTGTAGCAGTGATCTTGAGCTTGGAATTAATTTGACATGCCAATGAAATAGTGATCCCTTAACATTTAACAGACAAATCTATTTTATCAACGGGCTTTGATGTGTGAATTCTGAAATACGTAGATGTTTAGGAAAAAATATTGTTTGATACATTTTTCTTGTTTTTTTATGCGTGCTTAATCTCACTCGAAGTGACAAAATTGTAGTGTCAAATCGTGTTCTCGTCATGGGTCGGGGTTCGACGAACACTCTGCGTGCCACTTGGCCACATCCTTGAACTTGGTGCGACATCAATCTACCAACACAATATCAGGCTTATTGGCTACAATAGTCTTTTCCGTGAGGATAGCGGCATGCTTGACATATGTCAATCATACCGTCCATCAGGATATACCTGCGGTAGTTGTTCGTCATCATTACACAGACAAAACCTTCGATTTCTCCGAAGAGATCACCGAAGCGTAGCCAGTTCAGTAATGAATCGTTTTGTTTCAGATAACCAGCCAGTGATGTGATGACGCAGGCTCGCGAGCCCCTCGGCATAATGGACGGCAACCCAGCGGTCGACTTCTCCACCAAGACCAAACGGGGCGTATACCTCTCCAAAAGCCTCGCCTTCGTTATCCTAGTCATCGTCGCCCTAGCCCTCGTCGCGACAGCCTTCATAGTGTACAACTTCGCGGCGTGCCCCAGGACTGACCAGTTAGCTAACGTTACCAAATACGAACTTAGTCACTGTGACCAATCAAAACAACTCTTAGTGATACCGTTAACAACTGAAAATACTAAAAGTGTTATTCCTCTGGAAACTACCCCGGCCCCTGAAGTGTTTCCTGAAGAAGAGGAACCTACCGTTCAGGATGTTAGGTTACCGACTAATATTAAACCTGAAAAGTACTTCTTACAGTTGACTCCTTACATTTATGAAGGGAACTTCACTTTTGATGGGAAAGTTAGCATTATTTTGACTGTAAAAAACACTACGAGGGAGTTAGTCTTCCATGGCGTGGAATTAACGCTCCTTAATATTACCTTGCATCAGAAAGACACTGGAAAGCAACAGAAGCTTAATGAAGTGACCGAGGATGTCCCAAGGCAGTTTATTATAATGAAAATGCACGACACTCTATATGCAGGGAAACAGTATGTCTTGAACATCACCTACACGGGAATATTGAATGACAACCTTCATGGGTTCTATAGGAGTTCGTATGAAGAGAAAAATGACAAAAGGTAAGATTTTGGACTTCCATTGAATGGCCGATTAAAAAAACTGTTTAGTCCGTCAGTTAGATTATTAAAAAATATTGTACACGTATTTTTTCTTTTGTTTGACAAACAAAAAATGACGAGGATAGAGTGCTTAGAAGTTTCGAGTGACGTCACTCCTTGGTACAATTTTCACTCCACTCCAGAAGTTTGACGATCTATAACTTTGTCGATTTTTAATATTTTGATAAACCAAAAAGTACGTATCCCATATTTTTCTATAATCTAACTGACAATTATATAGTTTTAACCCAGTCGTTATCCCTATTATATTTGTTAATAGTTTTTTGCTTAAACTGTTTATAAAGGTCTCTTTACTTTAATTTAATTAGAAATAAGGATATCTGTAGAAGGATTGCTATCCACATTGCTGCCAGAGTTGGCATGTTGAATTGCATTGCCAATTCTCAAAGCTCAAAGTACCGATGGCCGATGGGGTGCATACCTGCATACGTTCTCGAATGGAGACCACGACCCACCACAAGATAGTCTGGCGCCAGAACTCGAAGGAGACAAAAGCCTGTGATCGTTCGTTGTGGAAATCTTCGGGGGAGCTTTGTTCAGCAGCTCATTTAGTAGATAGTCAAATATCACAGGTAAATTAGTTACAGGCAAAAATATGACTACTATCATCAATCTTATCAAAGTTAGTTTAATATTTAATTTAAGGGCATTTTTGTTTTAAAATGTACGGTTTGGCGAAACTTATGTTATATTAAATACCGTCTAACCTGTCAGTTGGTGACGAAACATATGGAGTTTGACACTAATCGTCAGTATTGTGACGACCTGTGAACTGCTAGTTAAGAGACATTTGAAATAAAAAAGCCCTTAATATTCGCGCTATATGTACATGTCACACATACACATTTTTTCAATAAGGTACTACGATCGCGAAGGTTAAATTTTCAGACTTTGTGAATTTCTCTCGAGAAATTTTCGTACGTCACAAAAAGATGCAGCTAGCAATGCCCTTTGTTCAAACGACCTTCTACTGTACGGGGCAAACTAAATTTTTAAAGAACAGTAAACAGCTCGTTTCCAGCTAAATACCAGAGTGTTTAACTACTTAGTGCACAAACATGACCCGTTTCGGGACTGGGTCACCTAATACTTACTAAGCGGGGCGCTTCAAAAATTCAGCAAGTGCAGCCTTGTTCTACTATTGTCTTATTTGTATTGCCTTGAACTAAATTTTAAAATAGGTAATGCATTGCTTCGCGAAGAAATTCAAAGGTGTATGTGAAGTCCCCAATCCGCACTGGGCGAACGTGGGGACCACAACCTACACTCTTGTATTGAGAGTAGGCCTGTGCTCAGCAGTGGGACATATTATAGGCTTGTTATAATGATGTTAGAATCGTTTAGGGCAGTCCTACAGATTTGTGTCGTTACCCCTCTAAAAATTGATAATACGTGTAAGTACATGAGAGTACTCAAAGAAACACGACATAATATAAGTGTTACCCCTGAGAACACTTAATTTTACCCCTAAAGGGGTAATTACCCCCAGGTTCGGAACCACTGGTTTAGGGGATCACCAAAAAATCTGAATGTTTCTTTGTTTCGATAGTTTATAATTCCGAACGGTGTTTTCCACTTGGCACTTGGTTGTACAATTTTTACCCGACTGCGGCGAAGCCCAAAGGAGGGTTATGTGTTTGACCTGTATGTATGTCTGTATGTATGCATGTATGTATGTCCGTTCCTATGTCCGCTCGTAATTTCGTAATTCGATTTTGATAAATGATATATCATTAGATTTGTCTTGATGGCGCGGGTGTCACTGGGTATGCAGTTCTTTAAAATGGCGGAGTTTATGCACTTTTAAAGTGCACCGCGGTCGGGTTTTTTTAAGTAAAAAAGTGGTTATTGTATACAATCATACAATCTGACAGCCCTTCTGTTGAGAGTGCACGGTGTCGTAGCCGGCTTGTGCCAGCCACTCACTTCTTGGAAAAGTAGTCGGTCAGAGGTGACGAGCATTTAATTGGCCTTGCCATTGATTGATTGATTGAGCAATCACGGCTGATAACGCAGTTAGAGCGCGATTGTGTTTCGCGATAAAATTGTGAAAAAAAATCATACTTTACATATATGCATATATATCATAAGATAATCAAAGAGGTCTTAATCACTGATTATTGTTTACCTCATTAACAGTGTGCTTTATATAGCAAACTTATTACTTCCCTAATTTTCTCCAAAAAACATAGGTAAATAATTTGTTTATTGTTTTATACATAAATAAACTCAGAAAGCTGAGTACTATTAGGATTCACAAATTACAATTGAAACATGAAAGGGTTATAAAAAAAAAAAAACATTTATTCTCAGACAATTACAAGTCCATAGTTTGTTAGTAATGACAACTACATTCTATGTTAGTTATAATTTACGTTCAAACACACAAAGTTAGGATGTCATTTTAAGCAATATTTTAAACTGCACATTTCCTAACATGCATGCATGTTATAATTATCATAGTTTTATTTAGTAATTAAATGTCATAATCGTCATAATTTTTTACTTGAAACGTCCACTGCTGAACATAGGTTTTCCTGAAATAGCTCTCACCATAGCACGCACTCCTGCTCAGAGTGACTCACTTCGCAATTTCGCCGCGCAACTACTTAGTATCAAATTTTGCCTAGCCAGCGACCTGAAAAAGAGCACGCGTTATGCGATAGAGAGACAGTCGGATCCGGTGCGTTCCGCCCGGTAGTCGGACCCCGAACGTCAGTTTTGTTAGAAAAATAAACTTCTGTACGAGTACGTAGTACCTACCATTCTGTGCTCTGAGCCGGTTCATAATACTTATAGAGAAACCACGCTTCCACTTCCGTCGAGCATCACCATTGGCAACAATTAAATATATTCTTTAGTATTATCTCATTAGTATTCTCCTAAAGATCCCATAAAACAGAATGCCGGATCATTGTACGCGGAATCGTAGCTATTATAGTATTTGCAACTTTGCATACTAATCGCCTAACCTTGAACAAAGTTGCGATTCCTGTGTTAAGTAAATGATATTATCGGATTTCAACATAATGCATACAGTAATGCGGGACATTAACGATAATAACGCGGGCGAAGCCGCGGGTTAAAGCCAGTACTTCATAAATAGAAGCTGATTTTCAACTGTCATCAAATAGCCTATTAACGCATGCTATTATTTTCAGATGGATAGCTGTAACGCAGTTCCAAGCCACGGACGCGCGGCGCGCGTTCCCGTGCTGGGACGAGCCAGCGCTCAAGGCCCGCTTCACCATTAGCATCGCCCGGCCCCGCAACATGACCTCCGTCTCCAACATGAACAGCGTCGGCTCGCAGCCGCAGTAAGTCCACCACCATACATTTCAGAGACGTACAAACTATGCAGAAACGTCGTTCAGGTCACTGGGGACCGTGGAGTTGGTTCGTTTCTCAGTCAACGGATCAGCGTAGCATCTCTGTATTGCCGGGACAATGAGCTAGTTACGGCACTGCAATTGATGACTTACGATTATTGATACGAAGACGCTAAGCAGAAAGCTCGTCCTGACCACTGGGGACCACAGAGAGGGCTCGTTCCTCGCTCAACGAATCAGCATAGCCTCTCTGTATTACCGGGACAACGTGCTAACCACTCCACCACGGTCACTTACCAGCCACGTTGAAATTTTCTGTGTTTGTAACTGCGTTTCGGCTATCGACATAACGCATTTCCAAGCCACGGACGCGCGGCGCGCGTTCCCGTGCTGGGACGACCCGGCGCTCATGGCCCGCTTCACCATCCCTATCGCCCGGCCCCGAAACATGACCTCCGTCTCCAACAGGAACAGCGTCTGCTCGCAGCCGCAGATCATACAGATACAATATAAAAATCAATGGTTATGTATAAAGGCCAACTTATTCCTGTAAGGGGTGTCCTCCAGCTAACTTTATTTCTTAAATTTAATTTAAGTATTTTTCTAAGCGAAACATTTCAACTCTTTTGATGCTTTATGACTTGTGTAAAATACTGAAATACAGTTATTTTTGATACCGTAACGGTAGCTGGATACCTTCCAATGATAGAGCGGAAAAGTTATGCATTTGTTATGACGCTATGATTGCTATGAATGATTGATCCAAACCAGACGATGTGCGATCGAACTGTCTGGTTTCCGCAGACATGCTTGTGATAAAAATATGTTATTGCACGTTACTAGTACTTAGGTATTTTATTATGCGCCAAACATTGATACATTTTTAGAGGTATGTTTAAGTATAGGAAACAGAATATTAAGTCGTAGTTTGAAAGAGTAAAGAAAATAATCACAAAATAAAACTAACCGACTTTCAATGAATCTAGGTATTTTGATAAGAAATGCACGAATAACTATGAACTGAACAATGCCAAAATCGTTATAATATTTGAAAAATTCCCTCGATTTCTCCAAGAACCCATCATCACATCCTGATTTGGTTGCTATGGGACCACCTCGGAAGTCTACCTAAAACCAAAAACACAATGATTATTTTCTAAATCTGTTCCGCTGTCTGAGTAATCGCGTAATATAAAACATAGAAATGAATTGAGAACCACCCTTCTTTTGAAAGTCGGTTAAAAAAATGCCGTTGAAAGTAAGTAGGTACCTTAAATTTTACCTTGCCGTTTCGGGCGTGCTGTGACGTCCATGGTCGCGAAGTCAGTCCCTTATAATAATGAATAAAAATCGTGAAAATTTCAATCAATCATATTGCTAAATAAACACATATATATATTATGTGAGCTTTTGTTTTATCAAAACTAATTATGACAAACACCTCCCAAAGCTAACGTATAATCTATCTTATTTCCAGCGTGTCCCTTAAGGATTACATCTGGGACCACTACGCGGAGTCCCTTCCCATGTCGACCTACCTTGTCGCATTTGCTGTTACGGACTTTGGGAAGAAGAGCGACCAAAATTTCACCGTATGGGCGAGGAAAGAGGCATTGCAATCTGCGTCTTACGCCCTGGACATAGGGCCGAAAATCCTCCGGTACCTGGAGGATTACTACAAGATTAAATTCCCGTTGCCGAAGATAGACATGATTGCGTTGCCGGATTTCAAGGCGGGCGCTATGGAGAATTGGGGGCTTTTGACGTTTAGGTAAGTGCAAACATACTACTGGGCTCACACAGACGGACGCAAGACGGCTGCAACTTGTATAAAAACTTGCAGTCGGGCTGCAGTTTCCATACAAACTGCAACTGGCATACAGTTCGTCTTTATTGGCCCTAACGTGTGAAGTTTTTCTTCAAGACCATTCGAATCGCTCAGTTGATCATATTAACCAACAATCGATTTCAACGACATCAATATGACGATTGGTGAGGCAGGGAATTCGCCGAAGCCTCGGCGTCTTGTCCTTCTGACATGGTGGATACTTGAAATAATAGTCACAGCGTGTACACTAACAATCTATTATGCAATTACCATTAAGAAACACAAAACAATAAATCAAATTTCTCTAATTATTACGTTGAAAACGCGGCGAGTTCGATACAGAGTGGCGTACGGTCCGCGTCAAATCTCAACTAACTTCCTCACATGCCGTCTGCCTTTGTTTACCGTCACACGGCGCCATCTCTTCTCAACTTGCCTACTCTGCATCGACCTCACCCAAGCGACCTGCTTGACGTTTTCAAGTGATATAATTCTACGACAGCAGATGTCGCCCTAAAACTTAACTAGCTAGCTTGATGAAGTCACAATTTGTAACATTGATATCAATGGTAACACGCTAAACAGTACAATTTAGAATCAACAGATGGAGCTTTAACCTAATTCGCTGATTGACAATTGAATGAATCTTGTGATTGTGACGATACTCCGACACGGCCATTCTGACCACTCACACGTCCTCGTGGGAGGTATCTGAGAACAAAGAGAACCCGCAAAGTAAAACCTTTTCCACTCGGCCTTCCTGACAATAAAGCTGGCGACGCATAGGTAAAATCAATCGAAAAATTAAATCACTAGTAACTAGTAAATCCTTAATCGTTTTTACTTAGACTAAACAGGGATCATAAGTCCTAGAGTCTATGAATAATAACTCCATGAAAAGATCACATAGTAACAAAATAAATCTTCAGTTGCCAAATGAAACTCAATATTAACGTAGTTATAAACGTTACTAAACACAAACTACTTAAGTGTACAAATGTTCTAATCACCCAACAATTGCCTCCATCCGGCATAATCCATAATCTAAACACAATAATAGCACATGAACTACCTCCAACCAGTATTCATGTCACACAAATCCATTGCCTCCAACCAGCAAGTTTAGCGACCGTTTACATCCCCAAACCGAACGCACGCCACTCAACGTCGTGGCCGCACAGCAACGGGAAATCAAGCCCGAGTTTTACGCTTACGTCTACGAACGGCTGAAGGTGTATACAGTCTAAGCCAAAGACACTTATAGGGTCAACAATCAACATCACACATCACATTGTTTTTGTTACTTAGAGCTGGTAGAAGGTCCAGTCCTTTCGAAGTCATTTAAATTATTTTGATCGTCATTATCGTTATGATTGTCTAAGTCATGGTCATCCAAATGGTCACTGTCGGGCATTTTCCTTAGTCGGTCATGTGCGTACTTGTACGTTCTGTTAGAGTTAAGAGCTCGGAGGACATACCGATCACCCTCTAGCACTTCTGATACCTTGAAAGGGCCCTTGTACTTAGGATCGAGTTTCGTTTGATTTCGCTCCTCATTTTTCAATAAGACGAAATCTCCCTTAGAAAAGGGTCTCACCTTAGCCTTAGTAGAGTCGAATCTTACCTTATCATACGCAGAGCCTCTTTCCATACAGTCTAATGCTTGAGTTCTAGCTTGTTCCATGTCAATCTCTGGCTCCTCGTCCCCGGCAAATAAAATATCTAGAGGCCTTGCAACCTTACCAATAAGTAGTTCCAGAGGACTGGCCTTCGCAACTCGATGCATGGTACAGTTAAGAGCGAGTTGAACGTCGGGCAGAGCATCTTGCCATGACCTGTTGCTGGTCTCTACTGCAGTCAGCATATTTTTTAAGGTGCTCATGGTGCGTTCTACCTGCCCATTAGCTCGTGAACTACCTGTTGCTATCAGATGTAGTTTGATGTTGACTGAGTCGCAATAATCTTTAAAATCTCTACTGGCAAAGCAACGACCCTGGTCAGCGATAAGGCGAGTTGGAGCACCGAACAAAGCAACGCTAGCTTTGACGGCCTTGATACTGCTAGCTGTATCAATGTTATGCGTATGATGAAGTAATACGTATTTGGTAAATGCATCAACGAGCACAAATACGTATTCTTTCCTATCGTTTTTTCCACTCAATTTACCAGTAGCATCGACGTGTACCGTATGCCACGGGATTGCTACCTTTGGTATGGGGTGCATGTCGGCTTGTGTTTTACCAGAATGAGATTTGGAGATTTTGCACGTAATGCAGTTCTCAACAAATCTCCTCACGTACTTTGTCATATTGTCAAACCAGTACAGATCATATACTTTCTCTAATGTTTTCTCCCATCCCAAGTGTAGCAACCCTTCATGAACGTTATTAATGACGGACCATCGAAATGATCGAGGTACTATTGGCAAACAATGAGTCTTACCTTTTCGCTGAATCTTACGGTGGACGATACCCGACCGGACCTCGTAAGTCTTGGCTATATCAATAGGCAACTTTTCTTCCTTCAAATCAACCATAAGCTTCGAAAGCTCTTCATCCTTCTGCTGCTCTGCCATTAACCAGTTGTCGCTGAGCTCGGTCAGGTTAACTTGTTTAGGCTCTACATTTTTAATCACGACGTTATGGCTGTCAGTCGGCAATGGATTCCTCGAAAAGAAATCGGCATGGGACATTCGCTTACCGCTTCGATGAACTATGTCAAAATCGAATCCCTGCAAGAATGCCCACCATCTATGTACACGCGGCGTTAGGTCCAGTTTCTTTCGGGTGGATTGAAGGGAGTTGCAATCAGTAACTACGACGAATTTGCGTCCGTGTAAGAAATGCCGAAAGTGCTTAACGGCATTGACAACCGCGAGAGTCTCCAACTCGTAAGAGTGATATTTAGACTCAGCGGCTGTCGTGCGCTTACTGAAATACGCAACGGCATGCGACTTACCTTCTTTCACTTGAATGAGCACTCCACCATACCCGATCGAGCTCGCGTCAGTATGCAGTTCTGTTGAAAGATCTGGATCATAGATCGTGAGTACTGGCTCGCTAGTGAGAATAGAAATGAGTTGTTGTCTGATAACTTCATGTTCCGGTTTCCAATCTACTTTACCGCTGCCAGATGTCAAAGCGTATAACGGAGATACAATTTGTGAAAATTTTGGTACGAACTGCCGGAAGTACGAGGCCAATCCAATGAACTGACGTAGCTGCGTTACGGTCTTGGGTGGTGGTAGAGCAGTCAATGACTCCACCTTGCGAGTGTTTGGACGAATTTGCCCTTGGTTTACCTCGTATCCAAGATACTCTACCTTCTCTTTAAGAAAAGCACATTTTTTATGATTTAGCGAAAACCCCTTTTCCGCGAGAACATTAAGCACCACTTGTAGTCGTTCCAAAGCCTCTTCTGCGTTTTTTGCCACAATGAGTACATCGTCCATATAAACCACAACGTAGGTGTTCACAAGGTCACCGAGAGCATGAATAAGTGCTCGCTGAAATACAGACGGAGCATTGCGGAGCCCAAATGGCATGGAAAGATATTCATACTGACCTTCAGGCGTCACGAAGGCTGTTCGTTCTATTGACTCTGGTTCAATGGGGATCTGGTGAAAACCTGACGCTAAGTCCAAAATAGAAAAAACGTGCCCTCCATGCAACCGAGCAATCTGGTCAGAGATGAGCGGCAGAGGAAATCGATCAGGTACAGTATTATCATTTAATTCGCGATAGTCCACGCACATTCTGTCCGAACCATCTTTTTTTTTTACTAAAAGTATAGGACTCGCAAATGGCGATGAACTGCGGCGAACTATACCCGCTTTAAGCAACTCATCGATTTTATTTCTCACAACCTGTCGCTCATCAGGACTCAACCTATAGGGGCGGCGATTGACTGTTTTATGAGGGTCCTTTAAACGTATCTGCATTGGTTCAGTATCAGCTGGGGACGTAGGGACTCCGGTTGTAAAGCAATGTTCAAAAGATTTTAAAATCTCTATCAATTGAGGCCTCTTGTCTAGGGGACAGTCAGTATCAATCAGGTCAAGGTCAATGTTTGTATTTGCAATCACGTCACATGATTCGACGACTCGGATCTTTTCAAATTTTATTCTATCCACTGACATATGAACAGCCAAACCATTCGCTAGAACTTCACGTCCAATCATGATTTCGTGTCGCAAACAATAATCAGGTAACACATGCAACAGAATGTCCAAGTTAATAGCATCAATCTCTATAGTGGTCAGGATCTGCATAGTCGACGTAACAGAAGTTTGTCCTATACCTGTCATAGACACATTTTCATAGATTCGCTTGCCACTAAATTTACAAGCTATAGATTCCTGTACAAGTGAACATTCTGCGCCAGAGTCATAATAAAATGAAAATATCTCACCGGAGTGACACAGAAATCCGGCAGGAGCATTTACAGTGCATACGTCGACACGCTTTTCCTTAGTTGAATTTGTCCCCATGTTGCTGCTACCTTCTTTGCTGAACCGTTCCGGGCAATGAGAAGCGTAATGACCCTGTCCTCGGCATTGAAAACACGTGATGTGATCAGTCTTCCCGCTTGATTGATTGGTGGCGCTCTGGAGATTGCGTAGCGGCGTCGGTTTAAAGTGGTCTTCGTATTGCTTCATTTCCCTCTTGGCATAACAGTTAATGGATTTATGACCCATTTTTCCGCAGTTGAAACATTTGAGAGTCGTATTAGTTCCAACTGGACGGCTTCTCTTGGTATCAGGTCCTTCACGTTCGTTGCTCGGTGGTACATGCCTTTTTAGGAAAGAAACTGCCTTCAGTTCGTTTTGCAACTGGTTTCGAGTTTTAATATCGGTTGTAAACGACAATCTCTGAACACGCGGATCAAATTTCGAGACATGGGATAGAACAGTGGCAATTGCTATCTCCTCCACAGTGAGCCCTTTCCATCTTGACATAACCGACGTCATAAGGGTCGCAGCATATGCTGCTAGGCATTCGTCTTCTTTTGGCTTCTTGTTACTCAAGCCGATAAGAAAAGATGCAGTAGTTTCGGGGCAATCATACCTAGCGACGAAAAGTTCCTTAAAATCGCACCAGGTCATACCATGGAACGACACGGAAGACAGCCAAGTCGACGCTTCACCTTTGAGTGCACGGCTTAAAGCAACCATTAAAAGTGGCCCTTGACGGTGTTGGTCAGTTACACACATATCCGCTGTATTTATCCAGGCACGGGCATCGATACCACTTTTACCCGGGTCAAAATCAGGAAAATGTACTTGTGAAATTTCATTAGACGATGACGGTGTAATAGTAGGAACTTTCATAGCTTGTAGCAACGCCTGGAAATTACGATTCTGTTGCTCCAGTAATAGTCGCCATTTATCGTCATTTGAACCACTGTGCGAAGCATTCACGTTATTGTTAATATTTTGTTGTTCGTCACTGTTCACTCCATGTGGGACGTGGCCTTCAGATCTCACTTCTGATGACGATTGGTGAGGCAGGGAATTCGCCGAAGCCTCGGCGTCTTGTCCTTCTGACATGGTGGATACTTGAAATAATAGTCACAGCGTGTACACTAACAATCTATTATGCAATTACCATTAAGAAACACAAAACAATAAATCAAATTTCTCTAATTATTACGTTGAAAACGCGGCGAGTTCGATACAGAGTGGCGTACGGTCCGCGTCAAATCTCAACTAACTTCCTCACATGCCGTCTGCCTTTGTTTACCGTCACACGGCGCCATCTCTTCTCAACTTGCCTACTCTGCATCGACCTCACCCAAGCGACCTGCTTGACGTTTTCAAGTGATATAATTCTACGACAGCAGATGTCGCCCTAAAACTTAACTAGCTAGCTTGATGAAGTCACAATTTGTAACATTGATATCAATGGTAACACGCTAAACAGTACAATTTAGAATCAACAGATGGAGCTTTAACCTAATTCGCTGATTGACAATTGAATGAATCTTGTGATTGTGACGATACTCCGACAAATATTTAAAAACTTTAGTTTCGAATAATGCTAATAGATGGCGCTGGCTAATTGTCGATTGCATATTTTTGTTAGTTGTAGTTTAATAAAGGTTATAATAAGTGTATGTATGCACTGCCAAGAATATAAATACGCAAGCAAATATTCACAACATTTATATTTTAGTTATTTGATTGATTGCAAGAACCTTAAGATACATCCGTAATGTAATTTTATCTTTATGTACTGAACAATCCATAAAACGCCAACAGGGTATACATACCTACTGCAAGCAAGTACAAGTAGACTAATTATTCGCAATGATTATCCCTAATCCATCACGATAACTTAATTGTCGAAATTAATCATACTATTAATCAAATTTGGGTCTAGACGTGATAATGTTATGTGTAATTTATGGCGCTTTAATGTATTTGTCATTGGTTTAGGTCTACTCTAAGCTAATGAGTAAAAACAGTTTAAAAACGCGCACCGTAACTCAGGTTCCTATGGGTCCAATGCACTCAAGTATGGTCTATTTGGAGTATTCCCAAGTCTACGTACATGGCGGGCCAATTTTGGCTTTAAGTGTGAATCATGTTATGAGCAATAATTGAATATGTACTGCGTACTACTTATAGTTAATAAAAACCGGTCAAGTGCGAGTCGGACTCGCGCACCGAGGGTTCCGTACAAACTCGTCATTATATACGTGAATAATTCAAGAAAAACTGTATGGTGGCACAAACTTAACTTTGCTCTTGTAAAACTGTTGTCCCCATATATCGACATATGCCGCGGTTAGTTTAGTAGGAGCAAATAAGGTTGTCTTACGATTTTTGCGAATTTCTAAATACGCTGCAAGTTAGGAAAACCGTTTTATTTTTCCTGTAATATTTAGGATAATATCGGTAATCGGTAATTATTACAGATTTTTCTGTTCAGTAACTTCGGAGATAATAGGGGGGAATGGTATTTATTTCAACGTTTTTTGTCTTAAATCAAAAGCTACATATCTAAGAAAAAAAATAAAAACGGTTTTGGAATTTACATGCTAAGCCCGTTCATTTGATATCTCACTCGATATATTAGCTCAATTTTTGATTTTCGACATCCCATTTCGGTCCCCTTTAAAAAAAAGTAAAACAGGTATAAGTTTTTTTTCTGTCCCATAGGCTCGGATTAGCGGTTTTTAATACTAGTTATTCCAAATTTCAAGTCGATAGCATCAGTAGATCCAGAGATATCTTGCTGTGACAGACAGACAGACAGAGTCGCACCATAAGGGTTCCTTCTTTACCATTTTGATACGGAACCCTAAAAATAGTGTGCAACTGTACAAGGGAACGCATCAGTTTGGCCCATAGTTGCGTGCACTGGGCCATAAACACCTCAGTTTACAACAGCCCAAAAAAAGACAATGATATTATTGAATTATGACGTCGAAAATAAAAATCAGCCAAGTTTGAGTCGGATTAGCACATCGAGCAAAAACGCCGAATATTTCTCGTATCATTTTAAATTTTATTTTGTTTCCATGGTTTTTTGTAACAGACGGACTGACGGACTGACAGCGGAGACTTGGTAATAGGTAGGTAGGATAATTATTTGATTTATGACTCAAAATCATGATTTCATGATCGAATACTATTGTGATTTGCTTTCGTTTATGAAATATTTATCTCATAAAAAAATATATCTGAGATATCGGATGATGCATTCAAGTGCAAACTATAAATTCTTTTATTGTGAAACCCTATGTAGGGTAAACGTCCCAGTCTTTGATACGCTAACGCCCAATAGTGGAGCCTCCTGTCATTTCTATTGCTAACGACTGAACATTCAAGGTGGCAACCACTGGGGCAGTGTCTAACACATCATTGAATTTTTTTGAAATATCATTATATTGCCCATTTTATTAGGGTTCCGTACCGAAATGAAAAAATGTACCCTAACGGTTTTCCTAACTTTGAGAAATTTGCAAAAATCGTAACACATACTTATTTGCTCATACTAAACTAATCACCATACAGTTTTTCTTGAACTGTTCATGTATCTACTTATGAGTTTGTACGGAACCCTCAGTGCGCGAGTCCGACTCGCACATGACCGGTTTTTTAAATGAATAAATATTAGGTGACAATCTTACACAAATCGAACTAGTCCCATAGTAAGCTCAATAAGGCTTGTGTTATGGATACTAGACGACGATATATTTAATAGATAATAGATAAGATACAGATACTTAAATACATAGAAAAAATCCAAGGCTCAGAAACAAAAAGACCCGGAGGTCGGCCGTGGCGTTGCCTGGGGTCGAACCAGGGCTAAATCGCTCGTTAAATTTTATTCTTTGACATTTCGAATCTATTGGATACCTTGTCATTCTCATTACTAATGTGACTTTCATTATTTGTGCTCTTTCTATGTATGTATACGTGTAAAAGTCCTTGTGAATGTTATTTTTTTGTGATGGGAAAGGCAAACGAGCACACAGGTCACCTGATGGTAAGGATCTGAGACTCATGGACATTTGCAATCTTAATATTACAAATGCGTTGCCGTTACTAAGTTGGCTTGGAATGCTAGTAATTTCACCAGCTGTCTTACCCCCACACCGGAACACAACAGTGCGAACACTGCTCTTTGATGTGATTTATAGTGAAGAACGTTTACTATTAACGTAACGTTTTACTATTTTATGGCCACACCTGGCCATAAGGTGGCTTTTTGGAAAAAGCCGATTTCTGGCCAAGTGTAGACATAAAATGATGTACACAACACGTGAGGTAATAAAGAAAGCTCTCGATTACCCGCTTTGTATTACCACCCTAGTTGTGTAACACTCATTTTATTTTCTCATTGCTTTTGTCTCTTTAAATGTGCAGAAATGTAACATCTCATGTATAGTATAGATCCAAATTGCAGAAATTTTAAACTTCAAGTTACTAAACTAAAAACTTCTAGCCATTGTATTAATAGTGGGTTTAAGATGAACAAAATTATCATAAGATAACAAGAGGATTTAGATCAAGAACGTCTCCCGAACTTTCTGTTTCATCTTTTACGTGATTTTATTACCATATTACCTATGAACTCAAGTCGCTTAGTAAAGCGCTACATCTTTCGTAGTTTCGTCTAACATAAATGTGTAAGGTCAGGTCCTGACCTGACTCACCTGACCTGACTCAGGTGGGGTAAGATGAACACCGGGGCAAGACGGACACTTGTATGGAATTTTTATACTGTCTGTCTTACCCCGGGAAAAAAAATGTCTTACCCCATTCGTCTTACCCTACGTGTAATATTTGTAGAGAGGGATCGTGGTTCTATAAAATACAGCACAGGTTTTTAATACACGAATTAACAAAAAAGTGATAGAGTCATTTGGTTCATACAAATGAAAATAAAAATGCGATGTTGATAGATTTCAAAATAAACGCACTTAAATGTTAGAAATTAACTCAACGAGATGAGGGAAACGACCGTGTGAAAATTGTATCGTGCACGTAATTAATGTAGGTCTCCATACAGATACGCCAAGCAAATCAGCGGCGACAGGGGTGGTCGGGCACTTCATTAGCCGAGCCATATATCATGTCCGCTGGAAGTGGGGACTAGGGGACAAGAGAAAGCGTGTTCCAAGCAGTGATTGTTGTATGGCACATTCAGATGTCCCAAGCGAATCACCAGCGACAAGTGTGGTCGGGCACTTCATTAGATGAGCCATTTATATCATGTCCACTGGAATTGGGGACTAGGAGACAAGGGACAGGAGGAAGCAAATTTCAAGCAGTAATTATGTGGGGCACATTCTGGTGTCCCAAGTGGTGACAAGTGTGGTCAGGCACTTCATTAGAAGAGCCATATATCATCTGGAATGGGGGACTAGAGGACAAGAGACAGGGGGAAGCGCACTACTAGACTAGCAATAATTTCTTCACGTACATATTTTGCCTCAAAATTGATAAGATAAACGAAATAAAACCACGATTAACAAAGATTTTATGTTATCAAAAAGTGCTTCAAAATTCGGGTCAATCTTACATCCATCCAAACTAAACTTGGGATTTTACTGTACTATACAGTATTAAAAAGTAATAATTATTTTTATTATAGTTTTTAATGAACTAAACCTATCAAAAATATGAAATTTCACCGTATCTATTGTAATTTATGAACTAATAGTAATGGTATTTTCTTGTTTGGACCGCGGCGGTTTTTTATATTCATAATATGAATATATAAAACCGCCGCGTGGTGTAATATTACTACACCAAATATGGCAGCAAGCAGCGGTGATCACAGTTAACTTTTATTATATACGATAAACGGCATTAAGACTACACATGATTTAATAAAAAATTGTCAACACTCAATAGTCCTTCGCGGTAAAAATTCAGTGACACTATTAAAATTAAAACGCTGGAAAACCGCCTGAAATCGACCCGATATCGTTAGAGTTGCATTGAAACTTCATCGGCATCGAGAATACCATGTTCTAAGTTATAAACTGCCGTTCGCTCAGCGCTTGTACCATATCTACCATAGCATTATCCCGGAATGCAATATTAACCACAATCTATCCCCATATTGTGTTATATCAGCAAACACTAGTTAGCTCCGCGCTCACACCCCCGCGATCGTTTTTACGATCTATGTATTTAGTTATAAACCGCCTTTCGCTCAACGCTTGTACTATAGTATTATCCCGGAATGCAATATCAACCTCAATCTATCCCCGTATTGTGTTCGATCCTCAAATATCGGTTAGCGGTGAGAGCGCCCTCACACCCCCCGTGATCGGTTTTACGATCTGTACAACTGTTATAATAAGACTTTTTTGGACGCTCGTTGATTACGGTAATGTGGTGTGAAGTATGCCGACATCTGTACTTGTGCTTCTAGCACAACTGTAACATGAGATTGTTTGACTTGCAACAAATACAAGGTGGCCAGTGGCAGAATTCCGATTACGAAATTTTATAAAAAAAAAACTAAAGCATATTGAGCAGTATTATTTATTTCTACGAAAAGACTATGAATGCGGATTTCATTTTTTGAAAACAACGTTTTCCAAATGATGACCTTCGTTGTGTACGCACTCTTCCAACCTATTCCGCATATTTTCAAAAACTTTGCTACAAAGTGCACTGGAAATTGTGTTTATTTGTAATCGAATACTGTCTTTTAACTCCGCGATGTTGGCAGGTTGGTTTTTGTAGACGACACTTTTGAGGTATCCCCACAGAAAAAAATCACATGGGCTGAGATCGGCCAGGCTATGTCACCAAATCTGGAGATCAATTTTCCTGGGAATAATGCTCTAACTGCATTCATCGATAGCCGGGCTGTGTGGGCAGTTGCACCATCTTGTTGAAACCATGTGTTTCGATTGAAGAAAGAACCATTTTCAACGTGTGATCTAAAAAAATTGTCAATCATTTCACAGTATCTTTCAGAATTCACGGTTACCGCTGCTCCACGTTCGTTTTCAAAAAAGTAAGGCCCTATTACGCATCTTGCTGAAACCGCACACCAAACAGTCACTTTTTCACTATGCAACGGCATCTCGTGCATTTGTTTCGGATTTTCGGTAGCCCAGTAACGACAATTTTATTTGTTCACATAACCGTCGAGATGGAAATGTGCTTCATCGCTGAAGAAGATGTTCCCCATACGATGATTTGATGGAAATCTCTCCAACATTTGTTCAGCATACAATTTTCTCGATTCATAGTCAGTATCCTGCAACTTCTGGACTATTTGGATTTTATAAGGGTGGAACCTTAATTTTTTTTTGAGGATTGTCTGCAATGTCGACCTGGGAACACCGTAGATCGTATGCGGGTGGAAAGTCGCGGATTTTCGAGTACAGATTGCTTGACGCGTTCCACGTTTTGTTCAGTTGTAACCGTAGGTCGCGGGCCCGGTCCTGGCTTATTCAGAATCAAATTCAGAAAATTTTTATTTGTCAGAATACAGTTTAAAAGGTTTTACAGTATAAAATGTTCTTGTATTCAACATGCAAGCACGTGTACAAATATTTGATTAATTAAGCTAGATTTATAGATGTTATTGAATTAAAATAATAATAATAATATATACGTAATCGATCATTAAGATGTCAGTAGATTTTTATAATTTAAATATTCCCCCACACTGTAAAAACATTTATCCATCAGCCATTTCGTCAACTTATGTCTAAATATATTCCCTGATAATGTCCTATATTATTTACTGCGGAACCTGTAGCTCTGAATCGTGCTACCCAACTCTCAATCAGTTTAGTTGACGGTCCATCACAAATACGCCGTATATTAAAACGAACACAAAACTTACGCCTTGCGGTAATGGGCGAAAAACCGTTGGTTAGATAGGCCTCTATGGCGTATGAACGCTGGACAGCTGGCCAGCGATCCATTTTGAATTATCAATCCGCAATGCTCGCGATACTAAAACACCGACCCGCATTTGTTTCGAACATCGCGTTCGAAAATTATTTGAATTTGAAATCGGAATTCTGCCACTGGCCACCTTATACTACCAATTCTTTTCCATTCCATTTAGGCGACACGTTTAGCTTAGTGGGAGTGACACCGCCTACGAAGCTTGAGGTCCCGGGTTCAAATCCTGGTAAGGGCAAATATTTGTGTGATAAGCACAAGTATTTGTTTGTTCCTGAGTCATGGATGTTTTCTATCTATTTAAGTATGGATTTATCTATATAAGTATGTATATCGTCGTCTAGTACCCATAGTACAAGCATTGCTTAGTTTGGGACTAGGTTGATTTGTGTAAGAATATTCTTACACAAATCAACCTAGCCTACAAACCAACCTGATAAATAAATATATTTATTTATTTATTCTACACATGGTGATTCGGTAGACGTAAGCAGACCCTATGAATACTGTAAGTTAAAAGCTACTGTCTAGTATTATTGAAATTTACGATAAAAACAAAATGTTTTAATTTATTTACGACGTTCATAACGACGTTTTCGCTTTACAATAGAATACTGCAGTTAGGTACCTATACTCTTCGCTTTATTTGTGAATGTTTGTAAACCAAATAATAATAATTTAACCAAATATAAAGCTGAAATTCTTACAAGAATAGTTCGAATTTCAAAAACAAACTTGAAATCCTTAAAAATAAGGCATCAACACTGATTGTAGAAGAAACTATTGTGTTATGCCCAACCAACCATTTCATTTTCAGAGAGATAGCCATGCTGTACGACAGCGGTAACTCTCCCACGACGGCCAAGGCGCGGGTTGCCGCCGTGGTCGCCCACGAGATCGCCCACCAGTGGTTCGGCAACCTGGTCACCCCCGCGTGGTGGTCCGACATTTGGCTGAACGAGGGCTTCGCATCCTACGTCGAGTACGTCGCTGTTGATGCTGTAAGTTGTAGTTTTGATCACTGTCTTTCCTGTATTATGTTCCTTCGGAGCTGACTCTCCAACATAACTGGCTGTTTTACTGACCAAATGGGGCAGAGATAAATTGTAAGAAAATAACACTTTTCTAAAAACGTTAGGAGAATGGCATGTGGTCCTTTGGTAAGTGAGATGTTTCCATTACTGTCAATTTGCTGGTTATCATGATGGTTGCCCACGGGATTGTCCACCGGTGGTTCGCAACCTGGTCACCCCCACCTCGTGCTCCGACATTTGACTGAACGAGGGCTTCGCTTTCTACGTCGAGTACGTAGCTGTTGATGCTGCAAGTTACTGCTTTTACTGTAGAGAATATGTGGGATGTTACCACTACCCTAAACTGGCTGGTAGTCAGAATGGTTGCCCACGAGATCGTCTGTCAATGGTTCGATTGGCTGAACGCTCCGCTTCGTTCGTCGAATACATCGTTGTCAATGCTTATTTTTTTATAATGATGATATTAAGATGACTTGACAGAAGAACAGCATAACTAACGGATGGCCAACAATACCTCGGTGTACTCACTAGATATATGTACTCTAACTGCTATATTTGCACCTCTGAAGGGAACAAAAGCGCATCAAATGTTACCGCCTGTCGCCATTAAAGTAACGATGCGCTTTGTTCAATTGTCTTCATGCACAATTTGCTCGCCCTTTTCCATTCGAATGGGTGTCGAAAGGTGGCATCGTAACGGTGACCCATACGGCTCAAAATATATGGGGCAAGACGTTTTTTTTGTGAAGGATAATAGTGCGTAGCCTTAAACTAAGCAATGCTTACACTATGCATACTTATATCATTCAGAACCTGAAAAAAAATACTCTTATCTCGATAAGAGTAATTCGAACCCAGGACATCTAGTTATGTAGGCATTGTTACTTTCACTAGGTGCCTAAAATTGTAACAGTACCAGTTTTAGATGGGTTAGGCTAGTTTTATAGTCAATATTGCGTAGAATGATCGAATTTATTCATCAAAACAGTTAAGTTTTTAGAATAATTTTTCATATCAGCTCCTTTCGGCCGCGTAAGAAAGCGGAGGTTCTTAACCAGTTGCGATAGAAGAATAAGTCTTCCTCTTACGATACAAGTTACCAAACAATAGGCTTTTTCCCTCATATGATACTGGCTTCGAACGAAGAAATGGTTTGTTTCCAACTCTACAAATTTCTATGGGTTATTCTCATTTCGTTAAAAGATAGTAATCTGTAGACATGAGAATCTGTAGAATTGGGTAGTATCGCACAAGATATAAGTATAAGTACAAGCAAGTTTTTTATCGCAACTGGTTACGATCCTCCGGTTTCGTAGACGACCGCAAGGGATTAAAAGTAATTTAAATAAATACGTAATTATAAAACTAAGCCATGCCCACACTATGGGTACGAGACGACGATTTTCGAGTATACATGCTTATATAAACAATGTCTCTCTAAGAGGGCATTACTTGCTTTCCTTTGATAACAATCAATAATTACATATAACATAATACAAGAAATCAAAATACATAGAAAAATTAAATGGTACTTACCTATGGTCCAGACTGGGAATCGAACCCAGTCTGGAAAGGTAACACCTCTGGATCTCCGGCCCAGCGTCTCAAACCGCTCGACTACCAGAGCACCCAGCAAGTGCCCTCAATTTTGCCATCTACTTTAACTATTGTATCACTCTGGTTTAATAGGTTTTTGATCTAAACTCAGTCTATGATAACATGTACTACATGTATCCCACCTCGATGCATAAACTTTACGGCCATGAAAATGTGGCGTAATTTACCCGCATTAAAAACTAAAAAAACATCATTTTTCTTTCATATCAATAATTAGTAAAATTAAAATAAACAGTGCAAACATTGATTGATTTGTAGGTGGAGAAGACTTGGAAACTGATGGAAATATTCGTGCTGAATGAGGTACAGAGCGTCTTCAAGCTGGACGCTTTGGCTTCGTCTCACCAGATTTCCGTAGAAGTTGGGAATCCAGAAGAGATTGGCGCCATTTTCGATAAAATTTCGTATGGAAAAGGTAAGGATTAAGTAGTAATAGCTAACTTAAATTACTATAGGTCGGGTGTCATCAGTGAAGTAAGCACTGCTATATTCTCCGTCAGTCTTTCGGTCTATGAGTTATTTTGATTTTTTTTTATCTATTAACCAGTTGATCTATCTGAAGTAACGATAAAACTCAAGTTGCAAATTACACATGTAAGCTAAATTGCAAATTGTGGAAAAGTTATGTATATAAACGAATTATCCAAGGCTTTAGCGTAGACTTATGAGATGATGATGATGTTGAGCTGTTTGGGATAAACAAGCAGCTGGTAAAGGATTTTACAATAGTATTTACAACAAAATCCAGGTGCAATCATGATCATCGGCAGATATTGAACAGAACCTTATGTTGCGTATAAAATTTATTTCATTAGGAAAAGTAATCGGTCCCTTCTACAAGAAGTAGTATCTTTAAGTCCAGTCAATGCTTAAGAACGTTCACCAACAGTAAGACTATTTTCATCTTTCCAGGTTCCGCCATTCTCCGCATGATGAACCACTTCCTCACAGACGACGTCTTCAACGCTGGCATCACAGACTACCTCAACGCCAAGATGTTCGGAGACGCAGAGCAGAGGGATCTCTGGAGCGCCCTCACCACTGCAGCTAGGAGGAAGGGCACGTTCGACGCTGACGTCGCTGTGATCATGGACTCCTGGACTTTGCAGACTGGCTTCCCAGTCCTGACCATCACTAGAGACTATGAGACTGGCGTGATTTCTTTTAAACAGGTAGTTTTTCCGTTTGATCTGAAAATACGATCATAGACGATACTGTCAAATATGCTGATCAAATTTTAGGACTTTGGTAGCCAAGAATACGTTTAATAGTAAAGTAGAGCATGCTTTAACTATGCTATCGGATTGGCAGATTTATTTTAATAAAAGTAGGTACTGGCACTCGCTGCTTCGCCTGCATCATTTCCGTTGCTATCTCAAGGGAACCCCTTCCCGGGATATAAAGTATCTATGTTTCAAACCAGGACTTGGTCTACTTGGAAGCCAATTTTAATCTCAAACCATTCAATTATTGCGTTATTTAGTGACAAAAATTTTTACATAAATTTATTTTTATTAGTCATTCATTACTTTCTAGAAAAATCTGTGATTAGCCAGACATGTAATCCTAATAAGCTTTGATAGCGGCGAAATGACTAAGTACGATGATGAAATTGATAAAAAAAAATGGGTAATATGTAATAATGAATTAATTTCTCTATCTTTAATAGACATTATAAAATGCTACGAAATACTCATAAATAATCTCCAAGTAGGTATTAATTAAAATGAATACATTGTAAAACAAAAATTGCACATTATATTTTTTATTATAATATGAACTTTCTCTGGCTAACTGAAAAGTTAAACGTGGAACTAATATTTCAGTATCATTTACCCACTGCGTTTGTTTGTTTATCAAGATAGGAGAGTTACTAAATCGACTTGAATTAAGACTCTGCTAAGTTGTACCATCAATGCTTATATCAACTTCTTCAAAACAAATTCTATATTATAATGGGCAAAATTGAAGGAAGCTACTTTAGCTTTCACTTCTAAATATACAAATATTTTTAGGAACGCTTCGTCTTGATCAACAACGCTGACTCCAAAGACTCTACACTCTGGTGGATACCAGTCTCCTACACTTCGGCAACAGAATGCGACTTCCAATCTACGAGGCCTAAGTTCTGGCTGAGAGGAGAGAGATCTAAAGTCATCAAGAACATATCCATCCCTAAAGATGACTGGATCATCGCCAATATTCAGCAGACAGGTAAAATTTAGAATTTGTTGGTACTTCTGCTAGAACAATTTTACTCTCATTCAGGGAAGTTTTAGGTTCTAAATTGAGACAAATTTACATTTATTGAACTAGTCAACTAACTTAAACTGTATGCTCAAAAAGTAAGTTTGCTGTGTTTATGTAAGTCAGGAATTTACTTATCAAACTAATATCTCAATAAGATTAAACACTCTCACTTTTATCTTAAGAAGGATTGATTACGCGATTTTAAAGTAAGCTGTTTTTGCAATTGCAATGTTAGAGATTAGGATTTGCAGCCAAAATATTATTCTATTCCAATTGGAACCATTTTTTCCACCGATTTTACTCAGATCAACTGTAAATGGCCTGTTATTTGACACGCTAATGCCCTGAGTTGATACCCTGTTGTCATCTCTATTGATAACGACCTTAAATTCAAGATGGAAAATACTACGACAATGTCAAGCACACGGACGTCTATCTTATCTAGTTCTTCAAGTGAGTTTTATCCACAGGTTTTTACCGCATCAACTATGACGAACGGAACTGGCAAATGCTCATTAAGATTCTTAACGATCCCTCCCGCTTCCAAGAAATTCACCCGATCAACAGAGCTCAGATCGTCGACGATGCTATGAACCTCGCCTTGTCTGGACGCCTCGACTATAAAACTGCCCTGGACATCACTAATTACCTCTCCCATGAGAGAAGCTATGTCCCTTGGAAAGCTGGACTAGTTGCTTTGGGGTATATCGACACGATGCTGTCAAAAGGAGCTTATTATTTAGAATATAAGGTGTGTTTTCTTTTTCATTTCTGCTACACAAGTAAAGAGTTTAAGGGTTTTATCACACTTGCGATTTGCGAGCGAGCTGCAGGCGAGTTTCCATACAAAACCAGTCGCGGCGAGCAACATTTGTATGGAACTTCGCTTCTAACTCGCCCGCAGCGCGCTCGCAAATCGGAAGTGTGATAAGGCTCTAAACTGCTAATGAGAGTTCAAAAGTACGCGTGCGTCACGCGGATATAGCGTGGACCCTTCGGCTGAGCATACACCGGATTCAGCGCGTACGTGATGAGCGGAGACACGCACATACGCACATAGCCTTTACACGCTTGTATTGGTGTATTATCTCAGCACAGTAGTGTCAGTCTTAAGCGCCCCCGAGACGGTCAAATGGTTTGATTCAAACCTTACGTGTTTGATGAAACAGTTTGATGTCGATTTGAACGGTTGTCAAACGGCACTTCGCAGTTTGGTTCGGTACGCCGCCGTGATTAGAATTGTGTCACACTACGAAATCCACCACAAAACTAAGCCGAGTTTGTTCAAACGCGCCGGAACACGATCAAACGGTGCGTCAAACACAGAAAAATTTTAAATTTCATCAAACGGGCTTCAAATCCGTATATTTTTGACAAACCGTTCAAACCAGCTTTGTAAACGATCAAAATGGTTTGAGTCAAACCAAAATCTACGTGTTTGAGTCAAACCGTTTGACCGTCTCGGGGGCGCTTTATGACTCTGTTACGCTCCTTTCCTAATATGTTTGATCTTGATGATGTAGTACAGGTGTTTTGGAAGCTCGAAATTTTAAGGTTCAGCGTTTTCCAGAACTTGGACTTTTAACGCTGGAGTCTTCAGGCCTTGAGCCGTCAAGGTTTGCCAGCCTAAAGGCTCAAAAATATGCACGATCACAAAAGTCCAAAGTCTTGTCACAAAACTAGTGTCTTAGTAGTTAATCTAAAGTGTTTGTCTCTGATTAGCTTGTACGGACCATGAACAGCTATTTACCTTGGAAGGTACGTTAATAAATAAAGGATCTTATGCCCTAGTTTATAAGGCACATTATTTTCTCTTGCACGGAAGTTCCAGTTAGTCATATATTAGGTATGGTACTGAATGTCCGTAAAGATAGGCATATAAATAATGTCTACCTAGTAAGCGTCACGGTTTTTCCGGACTTAGTTATTAATTTTATCTGATTTCTAATTAAGATAAAGACCTGACGACGGGTTTAATATGTATATTATTATGATAAAAAAGATTATTTGAAATAAATCGATAAGTAGTAATTGGTCTTTACGATAGATGGCGTTATCTGTATCAAAATCAGCAGCGAAATACTTTGGCTGGTTCTTGATGCGGTCTTCATAAATATTTGGGCAACAATTTTATAATATATAGGTAAACGAATAAGATTAAAGACTGTCAATGCTCACTTCAGATGTTGCCATGGTTCATTGTACCTAAGGGTTGTAATTAAAAGAAACCCAATTTGTGCAATTATTGACATCGAAAATAGAAAAGGATATCGAAACAGCAAATTTATAAATATCTAAAGTTGCGATTACATTTAAATAAAATACTAATATTGTCAAGATTTCATTTCTATTGTATTTCATTTTATTTAGGGTTCCGTATTTTTATTTTCGATGTCATTAGGATTCTTTTTCACAAGTTGATAATATATTTACCGTATTCCGGTATACCGAACCGTGGTTACATCTGTAATAATCAGGTTATCGTTTTTATTATTACCCGTCGACATTGGTGTTCCGGACCTTTAGGAGGCCTCGGGGAGCCGAAGTCAACGCGTGGAGGTCCTTTTGTTAATGACTGTTATTAATATATTCTTCTAGCGCTACGTTCTCAAACTCCTCAACGGCGCAGTGAAAGACGTCGGCTGGACGGTGGCCGTCAACGAGAGTGTAGTGCGGGCCCAGCAGAGAGTGGACCTGCTGTCCACAGCTTGTCACTTGGAGCACGAGGATTGCCTCAACCAAGCAGTGGTCATGTACACGAATTGGATGCTGACACCTAATGCTGATACTTTGAACGAGTAAGTACAAGAAGACCTAAAAACATTGAATTGGTTTCAATCGACTGACGAAAGTATCAATGAAAGAAATCTATCAAAAATTCAAAGTTGTACAATCATTCAGAAAATTGCAATGCTCCTCTAGTAAATATGCTAGTTCCGTAGGTATGTCCAATAACATTTACCATTTTCTTAGGTCATCCGCGGAACAAAACAGAATTTGACTCAAAATATTCTGTCTTCTACCATTCTTTTAAAGAAAAGCAAACAGCGTGTTATATCAGGAGGTATAACACGCTGTCTGCTTTTCTTTTGTTTTGGTCATATGTTCTTCTAGATTTTCGATTCGCTCGATCCTTGTTGGCCAAGCTCTTAAAATGTATGATGTCTGTTTTCGCAGCATCCATGCTGACATCCGCAGTACAGTGTACTGTGTGGGCGTGCAGAACGGCAACGCGCGGGAGTGGGACTTCGCGTGGGACCGCTTCCGAGCCGCCACCGGTCCTTCCGAGCGAGAACTATTGCTGTCGGTGCTGGGGTGCACTAGAGCCCCCTATCTCTTGTACCGGTAAGATCTAGATTCTTTCAAGGGAGTGGTCGTTGTAAAGCGTCACCTGGTATGATGACCACAACCACTCTATCTAGAAATATACTGACATAGAAAAAAGTGCGGGTATCCTGCCTCTTCGTCGAATTTTTTTCCCAAATGTTTCCTTTGCCAACTGTTGCATTTCCCAACTCTTCGATTTTCTCTGAAACAAAAAAAATCGCAGTGTATTTTCTTTTGGTTTTATAGAATATAGTGGGTTAGGTTATGTTTGTTTTATGAAAGCTCCGAAAAATATGGTTTCAGAGAAAATCGTGAGTTGGAAAATTAAACATTTGGGATAAATAAATTGGGGAAGAGGTAGGGAACCAAAAGTGCGACATGAAGAAACTTGGCCTAATTATTGACGATGCTCATCAGCGGAGCAAATGGCACCTCGTGATTAAGAAGAAGTAAAGGTAGAATCTCTTTCATGGTTTTATGGGGCTGATAGTAGTACCCAAGCACTGACTTACCTGTGGTCCCTGCTGGGGTAAACGGTATTGCGCCCGTATACGACTAGGCGTGGGACTGCTTCCGAGCGGTCAGCGGCCCGTCCAACCGCAGGCTACCGCTATTAGTGCTAGATGCACTAGGGTCCCTATCTCTTGTACCAGTAAGCCTTAGAACCATAACTCCAGAACCGATAGAACACACTATACATTTTGATACGAGTCAGTAGCAGACTTCTCTGGTGTTGCGCATATTAATGGGCGTCAACGACCACTCAGTCGAGTCATCCGATGTTAATGGTTGGGTGTACTCGTATGATATAAAAACAAAATGTTGTAGGTACTTGGAGCTGTCTCTCCGCACCGACAGCGGTATCCGCAAGCAGGACACGCTGCGCGTGTTCTCCGCCGTGGCCAGCTCCGCCATCGGACAGCCCATCGCCTTCAACTTCGTCCGCGCCAACTGGCAGCGGCTGAAGGACTTGTGAGTACATCGTCATCATTATCATAGTTCACGAATGCCCAGAACGCAAGTAAACCGGGAAGCCCTCTGGACTTACCTTCACCTTTAAGCGAAAACTTTATGCGCAAGAACTTAGATATTAATTTGTAATGAACTTGTTGAGCTTCAATTATGCCATAAGATTAAATAAAAAAATCATCATTTCAAATCAGACCAAGATGGGCTGAAGACTTGGTTGAGGCCGCCTAAGACTTCCAGCGGCCTCCATCGACTGATGGAGGTATACGATTAAATAAAAAAATCATCATTTCAAATCAGACCAAGATGGGCTGTAGACTTGGTTGAGGCCGCCTAAGACTTCCAGCGGCCTCCATCGACTGATGGAGGTATACGATTAAATAAAAAAATCATCATTTCAAATCAGACCAAGATGGGCTGTAGACTTGGTTGAGGCCGCCTGAGACTTCTCGACTGATGGTGGTCAATAGCGTGCGACCGTTTGTTGCGGAAGTCTTTGGGATGTTCAACAGTGGACGTCTTCAGGTTGAAATTATGTTGAAATAGTAAATAAAGACCGATGATATTTCTCACATTCATTTTAAGTGACATGTTTTTTTTCACTTTTAGTGTCGGTTCAGCGTCTACCCTCGCCTCCATCGTGAAGGTAGTGACGAGAAGGTTGAACCAACCACACGAATATGAAGAGGTAATGTTTCTTTTAGGGTAGAAGTTTGTATAGGAAATCGATCGATTTACACGACTGCCTAAAAAAAGGAAAACATTTCGTAACGCTACGCGCGTAAACATAGGAAAACCCGTATGTAGCTCGTAGTTGCTATAAGCCTAGCACTCGGTAATTAAAGTGTTAAGAGATGATTTCCGGAGTTAAAACTATCTTACATATATAAGTAGATACAAGAAACAAGAAATCAAAGTACATAGAAAAATTAAATGGCATCTCACCTATGGTCCAGACCGGGAATCGAACCCGGTACCTCTGGATTTCCGGCCCAGCGTCTCAACCACTCGACCACCGGAGCACTCAGCAAGTGCCCTCAATTTTGCCATCTACCTTGACTTTTTTTGTAATTCTGGTTAAATGGGTTTTTAACCTAATAATCCAGTACATTTTTCTATGTACTTTGATTTCTTGTATCTATAATATGTAACTTAAAATGTGGTGTAATTTACCCTCATTAAAAACTAATAAAGAAACATCATGTTTCTTTCATAAAGTAAAACTATCTTGTTCTTCATAAAGTCTTAAGCTTTATTGTATTATATCTTCCACAGTTGAAGAGATTCGTGGCCGAATACTGCGCGGACCTTGGTCGTCCAGTGCAGCAGGTCCTCGAACGGACAGAAGCCAACGTGCAGTGGATGGAACGGAACTATCAGCCCATCGTTGATTGGCTGCTAGCGAGGGACAAAGCTAACGCTAAAGCGTGATTGGTCCAATCCTAGTGCGGTGTAAAAATGTTAATAGCGTTACTAAATCCTTATATTGAAGTAATTTCTACTCTGGCCGCCAGCTCAATTCTTGCTTTTTGAAATTGTACAGGAAACAATTTAAGAAGAAAGCTCTTAGGAAGTTCTACTATTGAGAAATATTCTTCATTTTTCTTTTTCGGCCTCTCAATCACAATGGTAGGTAAATGTGTAACTATCTGTACAGTCAGCTACGAATTGTCAGTAAAATTTAAAGCGCCATATATATCGCAACAAATCTTTATTACTATAGGCATAAATATGCGTGACGTAATGATATATGGCACTTTGAATATTACAGATTATTTGATGTTGACTGTATTAATTATTATGTCACTTAGGGCCTTCTGGCACTGGCGATTTGCGAGCGAGTTGCGAGCGTGTTGCGCGTTGTGTTTTCATACAAAACTTGTCGCGGTGAGCAACTCGCTAGTGTGATAAGGCTCTTATACTGTGACACATATTACTACTTATTATGTGTTTTTTCTTAACTTTTTCACTAACAGTTCATTGTAATGAAATTCAGTGTGAAAAGAGTACAGTTAGAAATAGAGACGAGGTGCCACTTCACGATCGATATGATTGTATGTCAGCTGTCAGCATGATGACAGCTTTTTTTGAGGCTTATATCAAGAATTGGGCGAAAGCAAGAGGTGTTGTAGAGCTCTATCCCCACTGATTATGCCGGAAGACTAAATTGTAATAAAAAAAATGTTTACTATTTAAGCAGTCTCTGGGAGTATGGAAGGGGTGTTTCAAAGATGATTGTGAACCATTGAAAGCAAAATATCTCAAAAACAGCTGTAATCGCCAAAATATTTGTGAAATTGCTGTCTAAGAGTGTAATACAGCTAACTCGTTTAAGGTTTCAATTCTAAGTTAAACATGTGGCGACACTGCCACCTAGCGACACTCGTTGGAAGAAGAAGACAGTTACAGCAATTCCACTACAGATGGCGCTTACGTCAACGCGCACACAAACGCCACAATTCCCACTGTTCTGCATCGCACTATAGAAGTGTTTATATGCTAACACTACATAATACCACATCCAACCAACTTCCTTCGGGCTTCGGTCCCTAAGCATAACACCCGCCTGCAGACAGATCTCTTTATTGTCCACTTCTACAAACTCAATTGTTTAAAAGTGAGATTGAATATTGTTTGTAAATTTCAAAGGAGTTAGCCGCTTTACACTCTTAGTGTACGAACCTCGTGGACGCTCTCGTCGGAGCGTGCAGCGAGGCGGGGCGTGCGGCGTTCATGATCAACATTAACAAATGTATGTGAGCGTCCTGAGTGCACGCTGCACAAAACCGCTGCCGCTGCCCGCCCCGCCGGACGCGACGCTGAACGCTCGCCACTCTACACTTAGACGATGAAATATACAGATAGTTTGAAACAACCATAGCTATCTATCGCGTATAATGTGTCTTAGTACGGTCAGATATACGAATAAAATATTTAGCAGTAATTTTCTACTATTAACAGTCACAAATAGAAGTATTGTACTAGTCAAGGATATAATCGGTTTACGGAATCTCTTTGATACCAAAGTTCATTACGTATGTAATATTAATGGATTTTGAACTTTAATGGACCAAATATGAATTGATCTACGGTTTAGAGTTCACGGATTCAAAAATTCGAGGCCCAACGAATATAAATTGCAAAATTGTTATTTTTAGTCCATGAAACGAAGGTTATACAATTAATTTGAAGATTTTAATAGAAAAAGATTTACTGTAAATTATATTTGTCGGGCTATAATATGTTTAAGTATTTAACTGTAAGATTCTATTTTAGTATTATTATTAACGTATTCTTTAATATTCCTGTCTCAAAAAATGTGCGTATAAATGTACTTTTTGCCAATTACAAATTGACACTTCTTTACTGGCACGTTTTATTATTGAACTCTAGCAACATTTCGTCTAAACTGATATATCACACCATGATGTCCCAGCTACTGAAGTTTATTTTCAAAAATTTTCAGTATCGCTCTAGTACCTCTGATATGCTAATTTGCGTTCACATTTTCCATTGAAATCTCAAAGTAACACCAATAAAATAGGCTAGTTAATTTAAGTTACAATGGAATTTAATTAATGCACAATATTCAGGCCGCCATATGCAATTTGAAAATCGTGCGATTACCAGTCATGTCGAAAAATGTAACGGGAAAGGTCAGTGAAGTTACAACATTATGCAATGTAATGTTCATGGTAATTTGTATTTCGCACCTAGGGCGGTAATATAATAATCCAGATTGCAGGTGATTGTGACCCGAGCCGCAGGCGTGGCGCTTGAATATGCGATCTGGGTCATGATTACCGACGAGCGGTCGGTAATCATAAATTCACCTGGCCAGGAAGTGAAATATTCTCCACGTAACGGCTGGAAAATCTCACTTACGGCCCGAGTGGCGTAAAGAATCTTATTGTTAGAGTCTGAGTGATTGGTGTCACAAAAACGGCGACTGAAAAAAAAAACTTAACACAAGCTAACATCTCTTTTCTTAAGCATAGTTGTTGCTATATGAAAAAAATGTCTTTGACACAACTCGCTGGTTAAACTCTACAAGTCATACTTATAATTTAATAATTTAAACATAACACTTGAAAATCAAGCAAAAATTTACCGAAACATGACTACTATTTTCCTACTTATATGTATAGCAAAATTTATCATAAAATACAATCTGCTAGCATTTTAATTAGTGTTGTATTTAAGTACAATTGATTGTAATATTTATTTTTAGATAATATGTAAATAAACTATGAATTGTAAATTAATGTAACAATCTATTTCCTATCGCATATTTATATGAATTAGTCGAAATATACGATTTAAGTTTATAATAACGACTTTGTTTTTTTTTTCATTTCCCAAGCCCTATCGAAATGCGTCAGTCATCAGTTTAAAAATAAAAAATAAAAGGAAAAATATTAACCAACACGACTAAGGAACATTACAAAATGAAAACATTTAAGACTTTATGCCACACCTGGCCATAAAGTGGCTTTTACCGCACGCTACACGTACGGAAAAAGCCGCTTTCTGGCCAAGTGTAGACATAAGTAAAATGATGTAGAAAACACGGGAGGTAATAAAGAAAGCCCTCGATCTTTCTTTGTTTTACCACCCTAGTTGTGTAATGTACTATACAAGTAGTGTGGTAAAATGGATTGCGACTCATCGAAATCGCTTGTTTTCAGTCTCCAACCATAACTTAATATCTACTTAATTCTAGACTTAATTAAGTGAGTTACATGACTTAGGTGGTAGGTACTCGCTGCCAACACAATAGTTATTAAAACAAGGCATATTGACATTGAGAGGTATCTTAAATAGGGTCCCAATATTAAATGGACCGATTTCCATTGAATTTCGTGTGGTACCGACCGATTAATGATTTTTTTTAAGGTTAAAATATATGTATGTAAGGATTCTTTTTCCCGACTTTCGTTGTAGTCGGGATAAAGTAACCTTACGCAAAAAGCCTAAATCCTTTTGAGCAAAAAAGAAAGATTTGACTTGGGTATTTCATCTCTGCGAACAACGTTGCGGGCATCTATACAGGGTGTCCCTAAAACCAACGTACATACGAAAAGGACTTATAGACCAAATCATAAGACACCAGATTAGTAAATTTAACCTCAGTAAAATATCTTAGTTTTCGAGATATTGACGTTTTTGCAAAACTCGTGCTAAGTTATCATATCACTTAAAGTTATCCCCTGACTCGGTCTTTTGAGTGTCATGACTAAAATATTAGGTATTTTTCAAATCTGTTTTTTGCTATCGGGTGCCATACGTACGTTGGTTTTAGTTTTCAATCGTCACTGATCAACGGCAAAATAGGGAACGTGCACGAACTGTAGGTGGCAGCTCTAAACGACAAAAGAGACACTGGCGGACAATAAAGGAAACTATCGCCCCTATCAAATCAAGCTGTCAATGTCAATGACAATATGTAAGTGTAAATGTCAAATATAGTAAGCCGTAGCTACACTGACGTTAATCGTCCTTCAACGCGATAAATTAACGTTATTTACGGCGTTTTCGTCAATGTGGCCCCAGCATGAGAGGGTTTATGATTTAGATTGGCGGCACCAGTTGGCAGCACCTTCGTCGTGCACGTTCCCTATAGTGTAAAAGTATATTAGTTATTTGTTTGATACTCTTTATTAATGAAATTTCATGTAATACTTTCAGAATTATTGTAATGCTTAATGTTTTTGAAAAGAGAAACTGATGAGTTTCTTCCGGCGCTTCTTCTCGCCATAATGTCATTTGCCGAAGCGCCAAAAGAATCAGACATGTGAAAGAGCCCTTAAGGTCTCCTTGCAGAAATAAATTATTTCATTTCATTTCAATGCATTTTAAGGAAAATGTCACTTTTAACTTGAATGAGCTTAACGTCCTAGCGTCCAATGAATACCCAATAGTTGACACCCTACTGTATTCGTAATAACTTTTCATTATAAATGGCAATTACTGGGGCAGTGTCAGGCGCTCTGACATCTAGGTACTTTAACTAAAAATAATCACTTAAAAACCCGAGTCAGGATTGAAATTCTGCCGTCCTGTGACTAAAACTAGACTAACCTCTATGGAGTTATATAGAGTTTAGTCTAGTTTTAGACATCGGACGGCAGAATTGCTTACTAATTAAAATCTAATATCCGGCATGTGACACTCCGCACAATAATAATTAAACACTTTATCTACATCAATTAGGTAATTATTCATACAATCAGTCACTGCGAATATGTCGATTAGTCATAAACGATTACATTGTTTTTATAACAAGATTTTATTATTAGCGTTCCGTACCTATCTCAAAAAAAAAATCCCGGTCAAGTGCGAATCGGACTCGCGCACCGATGGTTCCGTAGAAACTCGTAACTACGTGAATAGTTAAAAAAAACTGTATGGCGGTTAGTTTAGTAGGAGCAAATAAGTTTGTGTTACCATTTTCGCAAATTTTTAAAAAAACGTTCCAAGTTAGGAAAACCGTTATATTTTTCCTGTAATATTAAGGACGACATTAATAAATTGGTAATTATTAAAGATTTTTCTGTTCAGTTACTTCGAAGGTAATGGGGGGAATGGTATTTTTTGATAATTTTTTTGCCCTAAATCAAAAAGTACACGATTAAAATAAAATGGCTTCGGAATTTACAAATTAAGCCCTTTCATTTGACACCCCATTTGATACAATAGAACAACTTTAAATTTTCGACGTCCCGTTTCGGCCCCTTTTACAAAAAAGTAAAAAAGGTACAAGATTTTTTATGTCCAATAGACTCTGGTTAGCAAATTTTAACAATATTCTAAATTTCAAATGGATAGCAGCAGTAGGTAGTTCCTGAGATATCTGGCTGTGACAGTCGGACAGACAGAGTTGCACCATAAGAGTTAATTTTTTACCATTTTGGTACGGAACCCTGAAACCCTTATATGTGTTTGTTTATCTGTTCGTCTGTAACCACCAATTTGTTCGGAAACTACTAAACCATAGGTTCCCAAACTTTTTGAATTGCCACCCACTCAGGCACGATAAAAACTTTCAGCACCCACCACGACAAAAAAACAGAATGACCTTCTGCTTGAAGATCATAATTGAAAATAATACCGTAATTTGGGGATTTTAAGTTCCGTAAAACGGAGCTAAAATTAAGATCCGCGAGCCTATTCCGCACTAAGATAAAATAAGTTTTATTTCGATTTTTATGCTATTTTTTAGGCCTACTATAACATCGCCGGAAGTCGATGTGGGCAAGAAGCGTACGACCGTTTATTGTGGAAATCATTCGAGGAGACTTATGTCCAGCAATGAACGTGTCCAAGGTTGAAATGATGATGATAAAATCGTGATGATTTGCAAAATTTGAGGGAATGTAGTTAAAGCATAAAGTAATTAGGTGTCTGATAGCTGGACTTGCTACAAATTATAGGTACCTATAGATGGACGGAGGGTAGATAAAAATATGGCGATGATACCGTATCAAAGCCTGATTATATCGGATATGATTACCTATATTTCAATAATTTAGATTAAAATAATCCAGTCGCGTCGAGCTAGGCCCGAACGTTGGTGCCGGCTTGTTGAGTTTAAGGTAAGTAATTTTTTTATAACTAATAATAATTAAACTGACACGAGTGGCGGAAAAAAGGGGAGACTATTGCCCAACAGTGGGGCATAAAATCGGGCCAGTAGAAATGATACCTAATTAAAGATTCTGGTATAAAGGCCATGGTACAAAAAACATACCCATATTCGACCCGAAACCAGATATGCTGATGTTACGTTAATGTTGCCATTGATGAACTTCCATAATTTAAGAAAATGTACCACCCATAATCAATTATGAAATAAATTACTAGCACTCGAAATTATTTGTTTTCACATGTTATTTGTTCATTCGGGTGAAAAGAGAACTATATAATGTTACTAGCTCAACATTCCTATTCCTTAGAAGCAAATAAGCGAAGAAACGCATTTCACTTGGATAATTTGTTTTCATAAAATGGCAACATATCAGGCTTGTGACGTCAGCATGTCTGAAATCGAAAGATTCGGAAAGAACATACCTGATTTTCTTGTACCATGTATGAAGGTATTAACGAAGGACAGTTTTTCAGTTTCTCTAAAACTTCATAAAATAACATATTTTATGCCACACCTGGCCATAAAGTGGCTTTTTCCGCACGCTTCGCGTACGGAAAACCGCTTTCTGGCCCAGTGTAGACATAAAATGATGTACACAACACGGGAGGTAATAAAGAATGCCCTCGATTGCATATTTACATCCCTCGCTTGCAGCTCGGGCTGCAAACTTCTGCGATCTCGGCCTTTCTTTGTATTACCACCCTAACTATTAGCCTCTTCTTGTTTGTACGGAAAACTGACCGACTCAAAATTTACCATAAGAAAGGGTTTCTTAATATTTTTTCGGCCGTGGACCACCTATAACATTTCGCAAATCTTACGGACCCTTTACGAATATAATCAGAAAAAGAAAATCAAGCGTATATACCATGTACATACTTGAAAGTTAGTGTCGTATGCCACGGACCCCTGGCTCTCGTATCATGGACCCCTAAGGGGTCCATAGAAGTTTAAGAAACCTTGCAGAAGAATTATTAAATGTAGAGATTTGATGTTAGCATAAAGCGGATTAATAAGTAACTTTACATTTATTTAGGCGATTTCTATGCTTATCAGGCATAGGGAAGGTTAAAGAACCTCCATTTATCATTAGGTATATTAGGAGGTAATAGGTTTAATCGCAAAAATGAAATATGTTGCATTAATATAACGAGACAACTTGTGATAACGTTACAATATTTTGATCAAAAAGGCATCAACATAGAACTATAAAACTATTAAACGCCATTTGTAGGATTTTCAACCAGTAGTATAACGAGACACTATCATTATAATATCACTCTGGTGTCCGATGATTAACACGAATGCCTTGCTAAGAAACGCAAAGGATCAAAGACCATTGAATTTGTCTAGAATATCATTCTATTATTTAAGGTTCTTAGGTATAGTTACAAAAGTAATTACTTTATTATACGGTTGTAATCAATCAGATTAGATCATATCGTTTCGTTTGGCAAAATTATAATTTTCTAGGTATTAGCGTATAAATGCTATTGATTAGAGAATCTTATCAATAATAATATATCTCGCTTAATCATACTAATAAAGATTACGTTGACAGTAAGGATCGATAGGTAGGTTACAAACGTGCCTGACGTTCGTTTTAGGATGTAGGTGGAATGAATTATCAATTTACGAATTACGAGTATAATATAAATGGTTCATATTTATTATAGTCTACAGGTGTACAAAGAAAAATAACAAACAAGAATACAATATAAAAGAAAAACCATATTTTAAAAAGTTATATACTTTCTTTTTATAGTTTAATCGTAAATACTAGTCAGTTTTTCACTAGTATAATCAAACTAGCATATAGGCACTTGTTTACTTTTTAATGTATTTGCATGTGTCGTGAAAAACGTTTGTGCGTAACATTAACTAAATGTTAAATATTACTATGATACTATAAGTGAGATCCTGTAATTGGCTCTTTATTACCAGTTAAGTCATTATTAATATAGTTTAAGCTGTCGGTTCTCCATGTAAATAAAATAAACAAATAAAAACACCGTAGAGGAAAGACGACGCAAAAGTATGACTTTATTAGACACAACGATCTCTTTAACACTTATGAGAGGATAATGGACACCAAGAAAGAACCTAAAAAATAACTCTAAAAAAAGTAAGTATCTTATGTTACTGAGATCTAAAAACTTAGCCATAGACTACCAGAAATTGCATCCACTCCACTGACGAAAGCGTAGCTCTAAAGCTAATAAAAGACAACATGACATGTATTTCTTACCGCGAACAATCAGAATGTGGAATGAGCTCCCTGCCGCGCTTTTTTTGTTTGTATTTGTAGGTTTTTAAAGGTCAGCAGCACGCAGACATATAAAAGAGCCCCTGTACCTGCAGAAATCAATGATTTCGATTTTTTTGCACGTAATACCCCTGGTGTTGCAACTTGCAAGCGTCCATAAGCTGCGGTGACTGCTTAGCATCAAGCAGGCCGTATGCTTGTTTGTTTAAAAAACATCTGGTAAGCTAGCAGAAGGGTTTTCTTTGGCGATATAATTCCCGCCGTCAACTCAGTATCTGTTTTAACACCATGTTCCTGGATTTCATCGTCATAGCTAAATTAAATCAAAACGTTTATTTTGCAAATAGGTAGGTAGGATGTGGTATACTGTAGTGCTTTCATAAAACTTAAATCTATCCTAAACATAAATGGTACGAAAGAAAGAAAAGTATTTATTCGGATAACACATCATTATCACAGTTACATAAGTGAAACAATACACAAAAAAAACAAAACACAAATAGAGATGTGCAACCGAAATGGTCTCCACTCAGCAATGCAGTTGGCTGGGCTAGGCATAGCTCTGCCAACAGCGCTGGATTTCTGTGGAGTCAGAGCAGAGCGGTTATACATTTGTATTAGTCATACGGCACTTATATTTAGAATAGATTACAAAAGTATTTATATACTGTGTAAGAAGTAGGTATTGATAATGTTTTTTTATGTTTAGATGGCGGCCATGAAGCTTCTAGTCCTCGCCGTGGCGTGCTACTGCGCCTACGGCCTGCCTCAGGAACCCCCCAAACAAAGAAACACAATCTTCGCTGACGAGCAGCTGCAGGGAGAAATCTTTGAAAACCTAAAAGACATGGTCGCTTTCGATGATGACGCTTCTTTGGTTTACAGACTGCCCACCACCACTAGACCTGTTCATTACAATGTCCTATGGGGTGTTAACTTTACGTCAAATCCTCAAGCCTTCAGTGGCTCGGTAGAAATTCAACTGTATGCAACTCAAGCTGACGTCAATCAGATCGTTATCCAAGCCGATGCCCTTACTATCGGCACCCTATCTCTGGCTTTGGGTACTACAGCGGTCCCCGTTACTTATGTGCTGGAGCCTGAATATCAGTTCCTCAGGATCAACCTTAACGCGGGCACCCTGAACTTCAATGCTGCGACTCCAGTGATCTACACGTTGACAGTCACCTTCGAAGCTCCCCTCCGTGACGATATGTACGGTATCTACAAGAGTTGGTTCAGGAACAACCCCACCGATGCAGTTAGGTAAAAAATTTTACTTATTTGTCTTAAAAAACTTTTAATAGGGTGTCCATTTTCTCTGTAAAGCTGTGCATTCTCTGTTACCCATTTCTTACTACCCGAAATTGTTTCCGATAAAAAAGCAATGAAAAAATTTAAATCGACTTCAAAAACTTAAAAGTTGTATCTTTTAAAAAGTTTGAAGTAAATTATGCCAACTATGTTCCGCATATTCATGTAAATATTTTTTTAAGCTAAGGATGTATTTTAATGTAATGTACAGCATTGTAACAATGCCATAACTGCTGGTTTTCTTTCAGCTGGATGGCAAGCACTCAGTTCCAAGCCACATCAGCCCGCTATGCGTTCCCTTGTTACGATGAGCCCAGCTTCAAGGCTACATTCGACATCACTCTCCGACGCCCGACCGCTTACAGAAGTTGGTCTTGCACACGCATTGCTTCAACCATTGCGTCTCCAAATATTGCGTAAGTATCGTCGTTTATGTATGGTATATAAACATTTTATTGCACATAAAATCATACAGAAACAGTACAAAGATCAATGGTTATGTACAAAGGCGAAATTATTTTATTATAATCATCATCAGTATTTCAATCTGGAGATGTCCACTGTAGACATATTTCTCCCCAAAGATCAAACAGTCGTATGCTTTTTGCCTTCTGGCAACCTTAATCAGGTCGTCAGACATCTTCCGGTTCGTGGTCTCTATTCGAGAACCTTTACGGGCGATCATCCATCGGTTCTTCGAGCTATATGCCCAGCCCATTGCCACTTCAACTTGCTAAATTTGATTATTTCTGTCGTTACATTAGTCGGAATCCTGATAAGGGTTGTTGATTATAATTTACAAATATTGAAGCATAGGATTTTGTTGGAAAAACACATCTGCTTTCTTTCCTTTCCTTAAGCCAGGTTTTTTAAATGGACTACTAATAAAATACAAAATGGAAATACAAAACAACACAATATAAATACAAACACACAAATAAATAAACACACACACAAATAAATATAAATATAAACACATTATAAAAAAACCTAACCTAGGGCTGCGGAGACAGGAACCTCTGTCTAGAAGTACCGTCTTCTGTGTAATTCATTTTATTATTTTGTTCTCCAAGTGCCTGAATAGATGAAATCGATCGTTAATATACCAATGTACCATAATATGAAGTCGCATAAGAATTGGTCATGTAGATTTATTTACTATTTAATAAGTGAAATAATGCTTTTTTAATTTTCTTAAAGGGGTTACGAGGATGATATCTACCACACGACGCCTTATATGTCAACCTACCTCTTGGCTATTATCATTGCTGAATACAGCAGCTTACCTGTTTACAACAATAACAATGAGCTTATCTATGAAGTTATTGCCCGTCCCAATGCTATCGCGACTGGTCAAGGAGAGTATGCTTTAGAAGTCGGCCAGGAACTGCTGGAAGAGATGAACAATCACACTGACTACAACTTCTATAGTGTTAACGCAAACATTAAGATGACTCAAGCTGCTATTCCTGACTTCTCCGCTGGTGCTATGGAAAACTGGGGATTGCTTACATACAGGTAAGATAACTTTTTGTTTTGCAATCTAATCACATTCATCTAAGGTTCTGTATATGAGCAAATAGTCAAAACTATTTGCTCCTGAGAGTTGTTATTCAAATGATCAGCAGCTTTCTCTTCTTTTTTCACAGGGAAGCCTATCTCATGTACGATCCCGCCCATACTACGAGTAACTACAAGCAGTTAATCGCTTACATTTTGTCTCATGAGATCGCTCACATGTGGTTCGGAAACTTGGTCACTTGCGATTGGTGGGATGAGTTGTGGTTGAACGAAGGCTTCGCCAGATACTACCAGTATTTCCTTACTGACTGGGTAAGTTGAATTGAAACAGACGACAAAATCTAGTCGTGGCCTGTAGAACGAAATCAGATTATCATATTTTCTATTTATTGCTGAATCACTGACAAGAGTCATGCTGATATGTATAAGCAATTGGATAACTCAAATCAAATAATAACCTTAAAATCGATGTATCTACAGGTTGAAGACCACATGGGTTTTGAAACCAGATTCATAATAGAACAAGTCCACACTGCTTTGCTCAGTGACTCTGCCAACAATCCTCATCCTTTGACCAACCCTGGCGTCGGCAGCCCAGCGGCCGTCAGTGCCATGTTCTCGACCTTGTCCTACAACAAAGGAGCTGCAGTCATTAGGATGACTGAACATCTTCTTGGCCATGAAATCCACAGGGCTGGTTTGAGGAACTATCTGACGGAAAGGTAAAATATAAGAGAATCATTATAATCAGTCATAAGAGCTGTATATGAGCCTCCTCCAAAAAACATTACTACTTATTGGGATACTTAGGGGATATGCCATAATCACTGCGCTTGGCAGGCATGCTCACGATCGCAGTTACCTACATAGTGCAATTATACAATGACCTTTTCGGCCCGACCTCTCATTTATTCCTTGGGCACTTCTTCAGACACCCCTAGGACACCCTGTAGTATAACTAAAAGCCGATAATTACAATAATATAAGTGTAATTAAGATGAACAAATCTTTTACAGACAGAATTTTTTGATCAAATTTGTGTTAGTTTTTGTTGCCTACTAGGTTACACTATAATAAGTAAAGTTAATATTTCTCTTCAAGCGTAGTCCTCTATCTCCTATATTAAGTGTAACATTCTGCCTACAGGCAATTCCAGACTGCCCGGCCAATTCACCTCTTCGAAGCTTTGGAAGCCGCTGGCCGAGCAGCTGGTGCTCTTGACGAGTATGGACCAGATTTCTCCCTAGTTGAGTACTACAGGTCCTTCACTGAACAGGGAGGACACCCAATGCTTTTCGTTCAGGTCAACCACCAGACCGGAGATATGACCATTCAACAGGTAAATGCGTTAAAATAGGTGCTTCTTTTATACATACCTAGCCTTCACCAACGGTAGAGCCCGTGTTATTCACGTTAAATTATCCCAAATGAACTCCTTAGCGGGATATTAAGCACTTAAGGATCCCATTTTTTAAGTAACTTAATGTACGTTATTTAAGTAACAAACATTCCAACCATAAAGCATACAAAAATCTTCTCTGTCAGTAAGAGAATTGGTACCATTTGTTACAAATATGTGTAAAATTGTGTGGTTTTCCAGCGCCGATTCAATATCAACACTGGTTACTCCGACATCAACACCCAATGGATCATCCCGGTCTCGTTCTCCAGCGCTAGCAACCCCGACTTTGAGAACACCAAACCTTCTCACATCATCCGTAAAGCCGTCACCATCATCAACCGTGGATCTGTTGGCGACGAGTGGGTTCTGTTCAACAAGCAGCAGACTGGTATGTAATTAGGGCTTGCAATTCGAATATTCGAATATTCGAATTCTTCGAATATTCGGCTAATTTTGCTATTCGAATAATACCTGGTCAGGTATTCGAATATTCGAATAATTTTACTACCTATTTAAATTAAATGGAATTTAAATTAAAATGCTAACAAAGGACACAATAAAGAAGGATAAAGTAATCAATTCAATTTTTTCATACTAAATATACCTAAAATAGCGCAGCGTAACTTTTTACGCTATAAAAAACAATGATTAAATTAAAAAATAGAATATCCTCTCTAGGCTGAGCTGCAGCCTGTGGTATGGTGTTCTTTTTGCATGCGTCATTAACTTTCTTAATCGCAAGGACAATTTTTTGAGAGAAGTATGCGCCAGCTCTGGGATCTCTCGAAGCATGGACCAGTTAGTTAAAATTTCTAAAACTAATATCCTCGTGAGGCCCATGAGGGGGTGACGAACAGGGGAGCATTTATGAAATTAGAATTCTATTCTCATCTTAATAAACTCGAAAATTACTTCAGCAAAATATCCTAAATTTAGGAAACGGGTTTTACGAGGATAAACCTACCAATTTAGTTAAAGTACAAAAAAGCGGTGACGGGACAGCTTTATGATTTGGGAGTGGTTATACGCTGAACCGGCCTGTTAAAGGTTGCCTGAATGCGGAATGCAGCCAACTAACTACCCACCAGGGCTTGTGGACACGTTGCACCAGCATGTGCACCAGGGCTCTACGGAGCTTCCATGTGGCCGGCGCTTCTGTTGCATGAAAGGCCGTGTCACCCAACCTGATTAACGTCCATGCCACCAGAGCATGACCTTCAGAGCATGTGTGGGGAACTCTTAGACAGATTGCTATTCTCAGGTAACTCGGGTCCAGGTGGTTTTAGTGGGTATGTCTTCTCCTTCTGAGGGGGTGTGTCCGACATAACTCCCCCAAAGGATTTTTTTATGAAATAGGGGGCAAACGAGAAAACGGTCCGGAAACACTGCAGGCGACAATTTATTCCACAGTTCAGTCGTGCGAGGCAGGAAGTTTCTAGCAAAACGCACAGTTGTGGACTGCCAACCATCTAAGTGGTGAGGATGGAAATAGTAGAAAGATGCGGCAGGGATCAATCCGAACTATTCCTCGGAGCACTCCCCGTTATACAGACGATAGAAGATGCAGAGCAAGGCTACATCTCTACGCAGTGCCAAGGAGTCGAGCCGATCTGAATGCAGTCTAGAGGGAGAAGCTGGTACTGGGGAGCCCAGCCCACAGATGAGAACAGTGTGGACGGACCTGCGCCTGCGCGGCCGGAGTGAAATACTGTCTCGATCTGTTGAGCACTTCTCTTCTTCTTAGAGGCTAATTTAGCCTTACCCTCTAAATGGCCGCGGAACTAGACTTCACTCGATATGTCGACATAAGGATTGCAACAGTGGCTGTGGCAGTTAGGTGGGGGTTTTCTCAAAACGAGGTGATGCAACAAACGTAAGCTTTTTAGCGGTGAAAGCGCAAACCTGTGTCTTCGTAGGGTTAAAACGGACTAGATTAAGTAGACCCCATTCTGAAACTTCTTTTAGGGAAGTTTCAATTTCAGACACAAGTCTGTGACGGCTCTCGATGACGTTATCCCGAGAAATATTGGCGCGGCCGGTGTAGGAGGCATCACCTGTGCTGTCATCTGCATAACAGTGAATGCCACAGATTTGCAGCATGTCGTTGATATGCAGAAGGAACAACGTAGGCGATAGCACACAGCCTTGCGGGACACCAGCATTCACAGACATGGATTCAGAGCACTCACCGTCAACTACGACCTTTATGCATCTGGCTGCTAGAAAGCTACTGACCCATTCGCATAATTTCTCGGAAAACCCATAAGATGGAAACTTCGAAAGAAGTGCTTTGTGCCAAACCCAATCAAAAGCCTTCGCCATGTCCAAACTAACGGCCAATGCTTCACCCTTAGTCTCGATCGCCTGTGCCCAACGATGTGTTAGGTAGACCAGAAGATCACCAGCTGAGCGGCCTTTACGGAAACCGTATTGGGGGTCACTAAGCAACTGGTGGTCCTCTAGATACCGAAGGAGCTGGCAGTTGATAATGGACTCCCATTATCTTCGAGAACAGAGAGGTTATGGGTATCGGCCTGTAGTTGGATGGGTTTGAGCGGTCGCCTTTTTTTAATGTGATAGGTTTTGAGTAAGACTAATTAAGTTTGATTAGTCTTAAGGTAATCACAGCGTAAAAAATATCTCTTCTAACATGTTTTTCACAAAAAATACTAAGAAAAACGATTTTTTAATAGTTTTTGGTAGTATTCGAATAATATTCGAATTATTCGAATATCTACAAAATCATATTCGAATATTCGAATATTTGAAAAAGTCGAATATTTGCAAGCCCTATATGTAATTAATTACTTACGTCGCACGCCACAAAGTTGTCGGCACGATTTACGTACATAGTTTCATTTAAAATTTTAATTACGAGTATAACGGTCATTTTGGCCAATGCTAAGAAGCATTGACCCTTCCCTAAGATATCAAACGATACTATCATAGTTAAATAGGCGAAGTAACGGCACTAGGACCCTTTAGGAGACTTAATTGCTGACCTATGCCCCTACTAAAATCTGGTGAATTGCCGTAAATACAATGAGTGGCGCAGGCGGTGAAGCGGAACGGAGCTAAGGCCACGTGATGTACCTTTGTTCGTAGTGATGCTGCTCGGTGTACTTTGATAATATTACTTATTACCTTCTTATTAAATTTTAAAGAAAGATTGATTAACATTTTCGGGTTTCAAGATGGTTTTCAGAGAAATCGCAAGAAATAAACATAATGAACGATTTTTATAATCTTATACAAAAGATGACAACCTCAATCGCATATTTACGTCCCTCGCTTGCAGCTCGGGCCGCAAACATCTGCGATGTCGGGCTTTCTTTGTATTACCACCCTAGTTGTGTAATGTACTATTATTCAACGATGCCGGTGTTGTAAATGGATACTTACCATTTCTATGAATCTGAATTCTGATATGTAGTTAAACAAATATTTTTTAAAAGTTAATTTTTCATACAATTACGTCATGGCAAGAATTTGATAGTTGAAAATAATAATAACTGTTTTATTAATTGTGTCACAAGAAGGTTTTCAAATTTCAAAAAGTTGGCAAAACCGTTTCCTTCTTCTAACTTCTGTTTGCTTTTTCTAAATAAAGTTTCCCATCATTATTATCGGATAAAATATCAGCGTCTAGTGAAATTACGCAGAGTAATTCTTAGCCTTGTATTTCAGGTTACTACCGCGTGAACTATGATGATTACACTTGGGACATCATCACTGATGCCCTTAGAGGACCCGCAAGAACCCAAATCCACGAATACAACAGAGCGCAGGTACCAAAAATATTTCCTTTATGTTAAAATCGGGATGAAGCAAATAAATATATGAAATTGATGAATATAGTATAAGAAGTAAGTTTCTGACATTGTGTTACGCCACAGATTGTCAACGACGTGTTCCAATATGCACGTGCCGGTATCATGAGCTACACCAAGGCCTTGAACATCCTCTCCTTCTTGGAATTCGAGACCAGCTATGCTCCGTGGGTGGCTGCCATGACCGGCTTCACCTGGCTCAGGACTAGGCTGACTGGTACGCAGTACCTGGCGCCTCTCGAGGTAACTATACAAATTTTGCAATGTTATCATAGTATTCATAATAAAGAACGCTGATTTACTGTGTGCTTAAAATTAAACTTTCTGTTCGACGATGGCCTATAAAAAATATGTGATCTTGTTTGTAGGCAGTGATCTCTCAATGGTCTACCCTTGTCATGAACGACCTAACCTACTACCCCACTTCTGATAATGAGGACTTCATGAGGTCTTACCTCCGCTGGAATCTGGCCCCCATCATGTGCCAGATCAATTTGGACGGCTGCCGTGCTGCGGCTGTTGCTCAGTTCAATGCTTTGAGGACTGGAACTGAGTAAGTTCTATGTATTTTTAAGTCTCTTTCTCTCTATATGGTAATATGTGTCCATCTCCATGTCTCCATCGTTTTCTGCTCATCGCGTCACTGACAACTTCGGCGGCCGTGGCCAGACAATCAGTTCACCTTGTGGGAGGCCTTCTCCTGCTGCGTTTCATACGTACACCGTTGCTTGAAAAAACTATTACCAATGAGGCCGATGAGTTTGATCGCATTAGCACTAATAATTTGATGATCAACATTATATCATAATCAATCAATATTATAACTATCTTCTGTTTTTTAGAGTGCCCCCCGACAGCCGCGCCTATGTGTACTGCAATGCCCTTCGTGAAGGTACTGCCGACGACTTCAACTTCCTACGCACCAGGTTCATTAACCACAACGTTTACACTGAGAAGATCCTGCTCCTTCAAGTCCTTGGTTGCGCTCATGACTCTGCTTCTCTAAATACGTGAGTCAATGATAAGTTGATACATTATACTACGTAGTATTTACTTGTATAACGATTTCTGCAGTAGATTACAAGAAATATTTCAGAATTAACCCATTGGTTTTCTGATAATTCTGTCTACACTCACGGACAATGAATTCGTCCGTTTAATTTTCTATGCAATTGTCAGGGAGTGTATATAAGGATTAGGAATTAATCTATATCTTTTCGGCCAGATTCCTGACCGAGATTGTTACCCCCAACGAGATGATTCGTCCTCAAGACTACACCACCGCATTCAACTCCGCTGCTACTGGAAACGAAGGCAACACACAAATCGTCTTCCAATTCATCCAAAACAACATGGAATTAGTTGGCAACGCGTAAGTTTTTTTTAAGATTGTTGTTATTTCCTGAACTGCCTGGAAATTAATTTGCTAACGTTTAAACTTTTTTTTTATTATAGTTTCAACAGCATTGCTACTCCATTGTCCTACGTGTCAAGCAGACTGAGGACTGAGGCAGAAATCAACGAGGTTTGTACCTATTTCACATTTTTTAATAAATGCAATATAGTACTTAACATTCAAAAAGGAGATTTGCAAAAGCACAAGTTCATTGTTTGTTCATTCCTACTCATCAAACGAGACAAACCTCCGTCTTATAAAAACAAATAAATTTGTAAAAATGATCTTTAACTAAAACTCGTTTTCTTTTCGTTAGTTCCAACAATGGGCGAACGCGAATGCCGCTGTCTTGGGCAACGCCTACCAGAACGTGATCAACTCTGCTGAGTCTGCCAGGCAGGCCATCCAGTGGACCAACACGATTGTTGCCGACGTGAATAGCTTCCTCACCATCGGGTTCCAGCCCATTGTCTACACTACCCCGGCCCCTGTCACGGAGGGCCCACCCCCTACGCTCGAGAACAGACCAGAGCTCACAGAACCACAGACTCCAGATCTCCCTGACTCTGCTACCTCTACTTTCCTATCCCTGTCTCTCCTTAGCATGGCTGCCATCTTCAATTTCGTTCTATAAAAACTCTGAACTAAGTACATCAAGTAATTTCGATACTTTTCTCTAATTTTCTATTTCATCACGTGTAAAATAACTTATGTCAATACGAAGTGCCTTATGATTAAGATTTTGATGACTGTAAATAAGATATAGTTTAATTTATTAAATAAAACAATAATAATAAAGATGTTTGTTTCACTTGTTATTTATACCTTTGTAAATGAATAAATATAGTGGAATATTGAAATCGAGAAGGGAAATTTGATTTAAAACAGTTAAGCAATGTCTCGTAAAGTATTGCATTGATAATGTGGGATTTGCAATATTCGTACGATTTTAAGTTTATCGTTATTTGACGAGTCCTCAACTTTTACTAATAAAGTTTCGATTTCATTGATTTGACATTGAGTAGGTACGTAAAAATACATAGGAAAATTCCATGCTAAATTACAGCATGTTTATTGTTGATTAGATTAACTAAGAGAAGTCAATATAAGTACTATAAAAATACCCTTACTAGGAATTTACCTATATAGTGAGGTCCATAAAAAAATTAAAAGGCTGTAAATTTTGATAAAAAGGTTTTTATCTATATGATTATATTTTATCACTAACAAATAAACATATATCTCATAATTAGCTATGTAAATCGGATAAGATAAAGAGATTAGGAAATTTATCAGCAAATCGAAGGGAATGGCAGCATTACCCAATCAGTATTGCATGACAGACCGGCGACAGAATGGTAAGTTGGTTTAATTATAATTAAAATTTATCAATTCTTTTCTCCTAAGTTTCTTGATAATTACATTCAGGTTTTGCAGAAGACTAGTCTTCTCTTCCTTATAACATAATGTTCCTGATATCCACTAGATATTAAAACAAGAATTGTTGTTTTAGACGGGTCGCTGGTTAACTCTCTTCCTAGGGCTTGCCCTTGTCCAGGGCATTTTCACCGCCAGTCCCATCCCGGAATCAGATGGTCAACAGGAATCAGTAGTAAATCCCTTTAACGATCCAGCTTACCGCCTGCCGACTACTACTCGTCCACGACACTATGAGGTCTCCATCACACCTTACTTCGAAACCGTGCCGCAAGGGGTTGATCCTTTCACATTTGATGGTGAAGTTACCATCTACACCAGCCCAACGGTTCAAAATGTTAATCAAATTGTGATTCACTGTAATGACTTGACCATACAGACTCTAACTGTATCGTATACCGACGCAAATGGAGCCGTCCAACAGATTGCAGCACCCAACCAAGATTTTACTTGTGTGATGCCATACGCCTTCCTTTATATACAAACCACAGAAACGTTGTCAACGAACCAGGAGTATGTTATCTCTGCTACGTTCAGAGGGAACATTAATAACAATATGAGAGGTTTCTACAGAAGTTGGTACATTGATTCGACTGGAAACAAAAGGTACTTAATTTTAATACGCATTCCAAAGAACTATGGCGATGAAAAATTCCTACACAGCTATTAAAAAAATTCTGCTAACACGAATTAAAATGTGCAGAGTCTACACTAATAGAAAATCTCGATTTTTCTTTAGTAAACCGAACCAAACACACCGTACTTTACAATTCCGTATCACAACGATGAATGATTATTACAATGACCGACATCGTTGTGTCTACTAAGCCTATAATAGGCTTAGTAGACTCTGTTACAAAATTAAGTGATTTTAGATGGATGGGAACAACGCAGTTTCAGCCAGGACATGCTCGCCAGGCTTTTCCGTGCTACGATGAGCCTGGATTCAAGGCCACCTTTGACATTACCATAAACCGGGAAACAGGTTATAGTCCAACTATTGGAAACATGCCTCTCCGGTCTAGTACTGAGTGAGTATTCATTAAAAATGTTGTGATCAACTTGTTGGCAAGTGACTTGCCCAATAAATATGTTATCAAATCTATATTACATGAAAGATAAAAAAGTAATGTTACAAATAGATAATCTGTAAGGATGAATTGTTGGCACATATTGAATCTTTTTTGTAAGAAATTTGCTAACAAAACAATTTCGTACCCTAACTTTATTGTTGTATTTTTATCGCATCTAAACAGTATACACCAGCCTTCAAGCAAAGGCAATTATAGGTATTCCTAATTAATAATATAACATTTTATTCTTAGTTTGCCAAATGGAAGGATCGCTGACGCTTTCTACACTTCGCCTTATACCTCAACTTATTTACTGGCATTCATCGTGTCCCACTATATTATGGTTGAGACAAACAATGATGCCGTAAGGCCCTTTGACATTTATGCTCGCGACAACGTTGGTACCACCGGTGAATGGGCCCTAAAAGTCGGGGAGCAGCTTTTGGAAAGAATGGAGATATATACAGACATTCCCTACTACAGTATGGCCGAAAACTTGAACATGAAACAAGCTGCGATTCCTGATTTCTCCGCTGGCGCTATGGAAAACTGGGGTCTCTTGACTTACAGGTAAAAAAAATATGAAATAAGGATTTATATTTAACTCATATTCAATTGTAGCAAAAAATCTGACTAAAGCACGTGAATTTGCAAAAATGGCGAAACGCTTCAAGAAAAGGTCTGCGGTTCGCTTGTCTTGACAGGGACACTAACGTGCCCCTGGTACTTTAATCGTTAGTGATTTTGTACATTTTATCAGAAAACTCGGCTACCCTTCGCTTTTTGTTTTTTGTTGACGGTATTTGTTTTTCTTTTGTTTTTAGGGAAGCCTTAATCCTCTATGATCCCCTAAACTCCAACCATTTTTACAAACAGCGTGTGGCTAACATTGTGGCTCACGAAATCGCTCACATGTGGATCGGAAACCTGGTCACCTGTGCATGGTGGGACGTGTTGTGGCTCAACGAAGGTTTTGCCAGATTCTACCAGTACTTCTTGACTGACATGGTTCGTACACTGTCACTAAAAGTTCGTATTCATTAGAAAAAAGAAACGTTATAAGTTTTTAACATTACCTACCTACCTTTTTGTGTTGTCACAAATAAATGTATGTGCATCTTTCTAAATTTATCTTCGGCAGGTGAGACCTGACCTTGCATACAACACCAGATTCATTATCGAACAAGTCCAAGACTCCATGATCTCCGACTCGATTGATAGTGCTCATACCATGACTGACCCCACGGTGAACGACCCTGCTAGTGTCAGTGCTATCTTCTCCACCATCACCTATGCCAGAGGTGCATCTGTCATTAGAATGACTCAGCACTTCCTTGGAAACGATACCTTCGTCAAAGGACTTCAGAACTATCTTAAAGAGAGGTAGGTTAAATTTAAATGAGAAACAAGGCATTCGTGTTTCGACTTTCATGACTGTATTACTCCTATATATGACTATTTGTATTTGTAGGTCGTTCAATGTAGCATTACCTATCCACCTGTTTACTGCCTTTGATGAAGCAGCGGTTGAAGATAGAGCGTTGGAAGCATACAACGGTGTCACCATTGAGGAGTACATGAGGACTTGGTCGGATCAGGCTGGGCATCCTCTGTTGACTGTTGTGGTCGACCAAAGGACTGGACAAATGACTGTAACTCAGGTACGAGCCATGAATATCGTTCTTGCTTTGAACAATATCATCTTGGGCCATCACGGATGTATTAATACTTTATATTAAGAGTTTTAAGTACTACTATTTTAACCGAACTTTTATGATGTTCAATTTTATGTTTATGATTTTAGCGCCGCTGGGAGCGGAACACTGGAGTATCCACTATCCCTAGTCTCTATATTATACCTGTAACGTGGACTCGTGGTGGAGCACCCGACTTCGACGATCTCAAACCTAGTCAAGTCCTGACTGCGCAAACTACTGTCATCGATAGAGGAACTACTGGCAATGAATGGGTCATATTTAACAAGCAGGAAGTTGGTGAGTTTATTAATAACCTTCCATGAATAAAACGCATAAATTGTCATTATGTATTCAAAGATTGAGATATTTTTTATAAATTTGTAACAGAAGTCGAACTTTTATTAAATTTGTTACTTTTAACAGGTTTCTTCAGAATTAACTACGACAATACCAATTGGGCTTTGATCACTCAAGCGTTGAGGAGTAACCAGAGGACAACCATTCACGAATACAACAGAGGACAGGTCTGTACCCATAGCTAAAATTATAAGCGTAATTGTGGGATCATAATAGTACAAGAACAAAGTCATAATCCACTTTTTGCTGTATCAATAGTCGGTTAAAAGGCGTATATAATGATCCGTGGATAAACATCTTTAACTTGGCTCTTATTGGTGGGCAGAAATGGAGTCTATTTCTGTAGAATCTCGCTCGAGCATTTTAAGTCTCGGTAAAGCACAACATCAACGTTTTCTTTAACTTATTGTACATGTTCTTTTAAGTTGCCCTCTTCCTTTTTTGCGTAGGTCGTAGAATATTGCCTATGTATATTTCGTTTAACTAAACGATGCTGTGCTTATTCTAGATTGTCGACGATGCTCTTCAATTCGCGAGAGCAGGTGTCCTTCGTTACGAAAGAGCCATGAATATAATCTCATTCCTGGAGTTCGAAGACCAGTACGTGCCTTGGATGTCTGCCATCAGCGGCCTCAACTGGATCGCCAGAAGGCTTGCTCACGATGAAGAGAACCTTGCCAAGCTGAAGGTTATTGTTTATTTATTTAAATTTATATTGATACACACGTGTACACATAATTTATGTGTACACTTTTATTAAAAATATAAGTCAATTTTCAAAGGCTTCCAGATTATTTGAAATTTGGCGTGAACATTCGAATTTTTGAAATAAAAAGATTGTATATTTTAAAAGGTACGCTCTTGTCGATCAAGTGAATCAATTTACATTTCACCATATTTTTTATTAGTTTTCCCGCAACGCTAAACGTCTGAAAAAAAACCTGGTTGAGGTTGTTGCCTGACACTCTCGTAGCTGAAAAAACTATTTAATTTTAATTTGCTCAAATGTAAAATGATGAATTCTTAGTGCATCAATATGGCGACTGGAGTTATGCAAACAAATACCCCAATCGCCATATTCAGCAAATTATCAGAACCTTTTCAAAGACTGTAAAGTAGGGCTTCCAATCCCGGGATTTTTCCTACAGCATTGTTTAAACATTTTGTGGTTTATATATAGACCCAGATTATCGACCTGAGCGCCGCCGCCACAGCCCGCCTCGGCTGGGCTGAGATCGATGGTGAGGACTACCTTGATGGCCTGCTGAGGATGTACCTTGGCACCTTCCTCTGCAACAATGGACACCCTGACTGCTCCGCCGCCGCTGTTACCAACTTCAACAACTGGGTGAACGGAGGATAGTGAGTAATTTAAAAAAAACCCATAGTTTTTCATCAAAAACTAAATATTAATCAATATTTTCATGAAAAAAAAATTAAAGTATTCGAGCAGGATACGAACATGCATCTCCAATAGCTCTCCGGGCCAACACAGGTGCACTAAATAAATTGCTGCTAATTTATTTAGTGCACCTGTGTTGGCCCGGTTGGTAGTAATTGTCAGTAATAATGGCCAGTTTAGTTTATTTGCGTATATTTTCATGCAAAAAATTATTAAATACTTAGGCCCACCCTCCCTCTGCACAAATCAATAAACAAAATAATCTACAAACTAACCACTTTTATTGGTACTCGTAAAAACCTTAACACCTGTTCCTACGAGGCTCAGGAGATGGTTCTGGTGATGGCTGTCCAGCGTCCGTCCCAAAAGCGTCTGAATCAGTCGATTTTCTTAAATATCCTATCAATATTATAAACTTACCGCCCGCCCCGGCTTTGCACGCTTCGGAGATTAATTTGCTTTCATATTAGTTGTCAATAATTTATATATCTGTCGGGTATTAAACAAAAACGTTTCTCACAGTGTAACCCCCAACATCCGCCCATGGGTGTACTGCGAAGGTCTCCGTCGCGGCACTGCAGCGGACTTCGACGCCTTCTGGGCCAGATACTTGGCTACAGACTTAGCCAGCGAGCAGGTGGTCATGCTCCAAACCGCTGGCTGCACCCTCGACCAGGCCAGCTTGGAGAAGCTGCTCTCAGCCATAGTGGCTGATGATGACTCGGTCAGGGCCCAGGACTTCACTGCCGTCCTGAACGGTGCTGTATCTGGCAACGAAGTTAACACTATGAGGACTTTCGAGTGGCTGAGGAACAATGTTCCTCAGGTTATGGCCTCGTGAGTATTCTTAACTAATACATAAATGATACCATTTGATTTAAAATGTTACTATGTTATTCCTTTGTTTATATAGAATGGAATTGGAATGCTATAAAATATTGTGTAAGCGTGTTGCAATACTCTCTCTCTCTCTTTGATTTATAAAATTTTGGTTCAGATTACGAACTGCTACTATTGCTAAGCTAAATTTGGTATACTGCCACTTCATTAAATACCTACTCTAATTACCAAAAATGTTAAACCTTACCTCTACCCTCCATAGTTCTTAGCTTAGATTGACTGGAACTGTTTATTCGCAGATCGGTAACCGGTGGTAGCATTGCTACCTACATTAGCTACATCACCGCCCGTCTTCTCAACGAGGAGCAGATTGCTGAGGTAAGAAATAAGTTTTTTTTTATATTATTAATAAAAAAAGCGATCTTTAAGCATAACTGGCGGGAAACTCAGCACTGTTAGAACAAGATGGTCGCTTCTTCTTTTGCGCTCGACGCGACATGAGAGCGCGCATACCATTGTTGTGTTACAGATGTGCGTTTCCATTGGCCGTTGCTTGTAGCATTAATAGAATTATCATTTCGAAAGGATTTTGATATTAGTTCGTAGGTTTTACTTTATTTTCCTCATAAAGGGATCGCTCATTTTAGTAACGTTGTTTTAGGGCTTCTATCATTATGCATAATTTATTGAATCTTTTACCATAATGATTACTCATCGTACTTATTCGTTTACTTTATCGTCAAAACAAATACATGTGTAAAATGTCGACATCCATGAAAGGTGACGCATCGATAACAGAGCCGGAACTGGCTTTGCCAACGCAAAAAAACCTTATCAGCTAATTAAAAATTCATAAATCTATCAAAAAAGTATATTTTGAGTAATTAAAATAATCATCATCATCATCAGCCCGTAGTCGTCCACTGCTGGACATAGGCCTTCCCCAGTTCCCGCCCCCAACCCGGTCTTTAGCTCTCCACATCGACTTCCCGTCACAGTTACGATTAAAATATTGATCTTATAATATCGATGGTCTAGATCACACTCGTACTAATTACGAGAAAAAAGTTTCATAACTAGCACGTTAGTACACAAATCTTCGGGTCGGGGAAAAGGGGACGTGGAAGATCACCGAAACCCTTTGAAAAGGGTGCCATTGTGTTTCCCGTTCACGGTGCAGTAGTGTCCCCTACTGCACCGTGAACCGGAAACAATAAAAAGGATAAAATAATGATAAAGTTTTAGACATAAAATAAATAAATATCGGGGGACAATCTTACAATCGTCTAGTACTCAGAGTACAAGCATTGCTTAGTCCGGGACTAGCTCGCTAATGCTTGTACTATGAGTACTAGACGATGATATACATATTTATATAGATAAATTAAATCCCATCAAACATTACATGTAAAAATATGCAAGTCTAGCAACGCAGTTCTACAACAAAAAAGTTTTGAGATGTAATGTTAAACCAAGTCAGTACCGGGGAAGTGTCCACAGAACTCGATTCCCATCGACTTGCCTATTATTAGATCTATAAAATGTGTCCCTGCACGGTTAAATAATAGGCAAGTCGGTGGGAATCGAGTTCTGTGGACACCACCCCCGGTACTGACTTGGTTTAACATTACATCTCAAAACTTTTTTGTTGTAGAAGAACTGCGTTGCGAGACTTGCATCTTTTTACATGTAATGTTTTTGATGGGATCTCATTTCTTTTTGTAAGTGATCTTCCTTTATTTATTACATTCCAATCCATTCTTTTTCCAAGGTGAACTGCAACTAACTTTGTAATCGTATGTATTTGTATAGAATTACAAACTTATGTGTGCAGTTGTGACTGAAATTGCAATATTTGGAGGTTTTTTAGGACTTGATAGGCTAAAAACTAACTATGTTTAAAATTTGGAGCCTGTGAGTCTGCTAGAAGTACCTTAGAATTATGATGATCATCAGTCAGTCAGTCAGTGACAAAACTAAGGAACTTTGACATGCAATAGCTCTTAAACCACACGTTAAAATTGAATGATATTGAGAATATATATAAGTCTTATTGTGCCCTATATATCCCTGAAATTTCAGGGTTCAGGCTTAAGCCAGTTCAAAATTACGGGAGTTAAACTGCACAAAAATCAAACTTATAAGAGGTTACCAATTACCATTTCAGGTCCAAACCTGGCTTGACGCAGAGAGGGCCGTGATTGGTGAGGGAGCCTACAACACTGGTGTCAACGGCATCGCATCCACGAGGACGTTCCTGGGCTGGTCATCATCGAGGACTGCGGAGCTGGCAGCCTATTTCGAAACTGGCTACGTCGAGGATATCATTGATGACATCGTTGATCCTGAACCTGAGCCTGAACCAGAGACAGACCCGGATACTCCTGAACCTGAGGAAGGAGAACCTGATTCTGCCAATATTGCTGCGCTCAGTGCTGTCACCCTTCTTGTGACTCTGGCTATTAATATGGCTGCGTAAAATAATTTTATTAACTGTACATATTATCATCATTGTTGAAATAAATACTTTGGTTTAAATAACAGTCGCCTTTATTTAAAACTTGTTCTTTATCCTTTTCATGAAGATTCCCACGTCTGTCCTTAAAATAATTAGGTACAATACCCAATTTAAGAACACCTTTATCTACAAGAATTAATCTTAAAGATCTGTCTTTTTAAAACTAAATTTTAATAAAATAAATAGTTGGTTTAGAAAATCGCAAAAAGCTATCAATATAGATAATCTGAAAATGAGTAAGAGTAACATTGATTGATAGTTGAAATGATACTATTTAAATCTAATTTGACTTGAAAAAAAGTGACAAATTGTGGAACTCAAATGTCTGTGGAATAAGGTTTAAATGAAACATAATATAGACTTGACCATACATTTTTACCATTGAGAAGGTAAACAAGAGAAAATTTGATTCCGCTAAGTCCAGCTATATTTTTAGATTATTATGATAAAGGACAAGTAATGTATTTTGGATAAGTAATCAAAGAATGTCTGGATGTCAAATCCATTTCTGAAACTACGCTTCTCAAGCGTCTACATAGAAATATAAAAGCACGTATTAAAGGCTGCATTCATGGCAAGTTACACGCTTTATGAGGATATAAAGCTCTATACATTTTCATTCGTCTTGCTAATAATGCATATAAAGTGAAATTATTTGCTGCCGTATGTATGTCCGATCAATTTTATAATCTTGCTATTTTCAAATTCTGGTCGAAGATCTCGCCTGGAAGTTTGTACAGCATGAATAATTAACATCGGGCGTAGTCTATATTGAATCCAAATTATTGTAGAAAAATGCGCTTTCATATCGTCGACCGTAGGTTCAATTAGCGTAAGGGACATAGTTTTGCCTGTCCCTTAGCCTAATTGAGCCTACGGCCGACGATATGCTTAATGCTCATTTTCTTTTTCAATGGTACTGTGCACTTCGTCAATGTACTTGGTAATCAAGTTACAATGATAAAATTAGTATCAGCGATTGCTAACAGATAACGGTACGGATTCTCGAATGCTTTTGGTTGCTTTATAGCTTTAATCTTTTTAATATTGTCGGTGATTATGATAAATATGGAAAATGTTAATAATCCGTCTAGTCGACGAGGAGGTGCCATCGTGGTCACAATGGGTAAGTGTCTTATCATCTATTTTATTGCTTTATAGTGTATGTACTAAATGTAGTGTAAAGTTAGTATCCACCTAAATGAACCTTCAAGGTCATATTATATATTTTTTAAACCGAAAAGTATTACTGGAGAAATCTATGCGTATATTATCAGAATCTATCTGATAAAATGTTAACAAGAATTTTCAAAAGCTTGGTCTTATATTTCTTCTTTTATGTTTTGTAGCATGATAAATTTAATCAGTAGAGGTGTAACTATTCATAGGCAAGTAAGTATACAAACTCAAAGAAATTAAGTTAAACTATAGGCAGCGGCTAATTGTAAAAATTGACGTATATCGGTTTGTGAATCGAAATTACGATTTATGAATCCACTTAACTTATAGTTTTTGGTCGGACCATGAACTATGAACTTCTTTTTATTATTTGTCATTAAAGATCTTTATATTTTCAATAAATACACTTTTAGTTTATTTTTCTCAACAAAGTCATCTATTCCAGGTTCCAGGATGATCGTGGTATTATTTGCCCTTATTGGGCTCATTAATGCCCAGAACTCGCCATCCATGGAGTTCAGGTCAGACCTTGAGTTCCTGGAAAGAACCACCAACGTGAACACCGAGACCTCCTACAGACTAGATGATAATGTGCAGCCTAGCTGGGTATATGTTGATCTGGATGTCTATTTGTCTGAGAGCAGGTTCAATGGAGTTGTACGACATGAGGTCACGGTAAGTTATTAAAGGTTTTCGGAGCTTTCAAAGCTCTTAGAATAGAAAAGTATATATTTAGATAACACGTCATTACAAGTACATTATATAGTTGTAATGATGTGTTATCCGAAAAATACACAATAAAAAGAAACACGAAGACAGATGTGCCGAAATGGTCTCCACTCAGCAATGCAGTTGGCTGGTCTACGTAGAGCTCTGCGAACGGCACTGGTTTTCTGTGGAGCCAAAACAGTGTTTTACCAAATCACAATCATGAAATTGACAACTATTTTCTTCCTTTAATTTATTAAAGCATAAATTATTGCTACTGGACAAAATGACGGAACTTACGTTTTAGTATTTACATACGGGTTCAGTTGAGTTTAGCTCTTTTTTGCTTGCATCCAAACAAATCATGAAATCCAATAATAATATCATTTATTTTAGACGACATATGTTCACAGGTAATATTAACATTTGACAGTTAAAAAACAATAATTAGTAGGTAATTAACTAATGACAAGGGTGTTAAGTGTTAAAACAAAATATGTGATAGATTAAGTACACCATATAGGTATATTCAGAACATTCCGTACTTAAAATGGAAAATTATTTTATATAAAATGGGGATCAGGTTCTAATCGCACATAATTTGATAAGTTAACTAGCTCAATCATCATCAGTAAAATTGATATGTTTTATCATTATCGCGTTGATTAAGAATGACTCGGACATGACAAAGTTGATTATTTCATCAACTTTAAATGATCAAGATTATAGTACCTATTTATCTCTATGTGATTATAAAGCTAAGTCTCGGTAAATAATTTACTTAGTAATAGATAACAAATAATAGGTGACAGGGCGACAATAATAATGTTGAAATCAGCTTAAATTTATAAAAACAAAAACAAGTACAAAAACACAAGTTTTAAAGTAGTGCCATAAGTTATCTTATTCTATTTAAAATGGCAAAACTTCAATTTAGGATAAGACAATGAAGCTAGTTAACTATTAATGGCCGACTTATGTGCACATGCATGTTACAATGTAAAGACGTTTTATAAAGATATAAATTGTCTTAATTATGTCAACCCATTGTCAAACCTACAAAATGTATTTTTTTTAGATTTCGGGAGAACCTCTAGAAGAAATCGTGCTCCACCAAAACGTAGCCGCCATCACCGGAGTGAACCTTCTCGATGCTTCCAACAACGCCGTTGCTCTGAATCTCGAGAGCCCGTTTGAGATCGACAGATACTACGAGCTTTTGATCATCAAACCCGCCGCCCCTGTCGCCGCCGGCGAATACACCATCACCGTCAGCTTCCGTGGTAACATCCACGAGAACCAGTTTGACAGAGGCTTTTACAAGGGCTTCTACTATCTTAACGATGTTAAACAGTAAGTTGATGAACTATTTGCTACTCAGAATGTCAATTATTGTGGAACTTCCACTCATTTTTGCCCGACTGCGGCGAAGCCCACAAGGAGGGCTATGTTTATGTGTTTGACCAGTATGTATGTAAGTATGTAGGTATGTCCGTTGCTATAATAAATAATAATCATTTTTTTCAGCCATAAAAGGCCCATAGATAAATACCTTACAATTTAACATACATATTAAATATTACTACAAAATAAACTTAACAACTAGGTCACATTTTACTTGCTGTTCGTGGTGTCAGGTAGCCGCCCACGGAAGCGCCGGAACATGACACCTTTCGGCGAAAACCCTTATTGGGTGAAGGTCGCTATCTTCCCAGTTGAAACTCTCACCACATAAGAATTAAAATTCAAGTTGTGGCGAGACTCCAACATAACAACCTTCAACCTCAACCCTAAACTCCTATGTCCGCTCGTATCTACAACGACACACCCGATTTTGATAAATGATACATCATTAGATTCGTCTTGATGGCGCGAATGTCACTGGGTACAAAAAGCAAAATGGCGGATTTATATACTTTAATGCGCGGTATTTTTTACCGCAGTCGGTTTTTTAAAGTAAAAATGTGGTTATTTCAACTATGCATAACTCCCTCTTTCTTCCTTCAGGTGTTAATACACATTGAAATTTAACTTTCGAAACTCGCGGAAGCTTCACAATTTCAATTCTAATTAGAACTTTACTTTACAGCGAATACGCGACGACTCAGTTCCAGCCCTACCACGCCAGGAAAGCGTTCCCTTGCTTCGATGAGCCTCAGTTCAAGTCAAGATTCGTTCTTTCTATCACCCGCGATGCTCATCTCAGCAAGTCCTATTCCAATATGGCTATCAACGATTCTCTCACTACGACGTAAGTGACCCTGACTGATTGTGAGTAGAGTGTAAAACTCAAAATAAATGTCATAATAAAACATATTTTTTCAGTGTTTCCGAAGGCCGTATCCGTGAAACCTTCTTGCCCACACCGACTATCTCTGTCTACCTCATTGCCTTCCACGTCAGTGACTTCGTCGAGACCACTACCTCAAGCCAGCCTGGCAGACCTTTCGGAATCGTCTCCCGGCCAGGAACGGTAGTCGCTCACCACGAATATGCGCATGAAATCGGTCTTAAGATCACTAATGAGATGAACACATATTATGCCTACGATTACTATGACATGGGCCAGGGCGAAGGCATGAAGAACGATCACATTGCTATACCTGACTTCCCAGCTGGTGCTATGGAGAACTGGGGAATGGTTAATTACAGGTAAATGAAGATATCAACACTCATAATTCAGAGCCCCAATTTTACAACGTGCACGAAATAAACTAGGTGTATTCAAAATTCCATTGACTTTTCTCTACCATGTCATACGTTAGAGAATAATCGATGAAGAGTATTTTAATTAGGTGTACAACTGCTGGGCAAAGGCCTCCCTAGCCAGTCATCCCGAACCATTGCGATCACTGGCCATCGTGATTGATAGTGTTGTCACTTTTAATTCATCGCAATGCATAACGTTCTTTATTTCATTATTTACAGAGAGGCTTACCTTCTATACGATCCGGATAACACCAACATACTCAACAAAATTTTCATCGCCACCATCATGGCCCACGAGCTGGCCCACAAATGGTTCGGCAACCTGGTAACTTGCTTCTGGTGGAGTAACTTGTGGCTCAACGAGTCATACGCTAGCTTCTTTGAATACTTCTCTGCTCATGCTGTAAGTATAAGTAACCATTTCAATATACTGTTCCACGCCAAAATTGGTAAATCGGTGGTATTTTTATATTTGGCTGTGGAATGAGCACTCTTCTGAGAAGTTCCCGTTACATGGTACATGGACTTCAAAAGGCGAGTAAATGGGGTTCTCAAAGGTCAGGAAAGTAGGCGTCGATGATCATTTCCTATCAGGTGGCTATTGCTCGTTTGGCACTAATGACAAAAAAATACCTTAATATGTTTTTGTGCGACGTTTTTACAAGTCTCTTCTGTTATGGTGTGTGTAAAAATTGTAATTTCTCTAAGATTAATCACAATGACCCCAGGTATTGTGCGTCTCTATCAAAGAAATTATTAAATTTTCTTCGTCTTTTCTCGTCTCGTCTACCGTAACCGTACCGGGTGATCCCTCCGGCGCATAATGCAAATATCTACACGCAAAATATAACAACTGATAAAATGTACAATACGTAAAATGTACACAGGGCACAAGGCATTTTGTAAAATAAGCGGAATGTACAAACGCAAAATGTACAAATCGGAAAACGTACACTACTCGCAAATCGTACGATACGTAAAATGTGCAAATAGCGAAGAGTGCGTGATTGGTACCCAAAATACACCAGACATTGTTATGTAGGTATCAGTGGCGTGGCGTTGATGAAATCATTGGGCAAGCCGGAGCAGCTTTGGCTTCAATTTTCTTTAAGAGCATTTGGATTAAGTGCTGATCTGCCTAATATTAGGCAAGCCGATGGGAATCGAGTTCTATGGACGCCACGCTACTGGTAGGTATATATCACATTATTGACCAGTACCAAACGACTTTCCCCTGTATGTGAAACTGGGAAAGTGATACGTGACTAAATAATTTTCCTCGACTATACACAATATTTACCAGACTCAGAAATTAGGAATAGGCCAACCGTTTTGACCTACACAATTTTTCGCTATTTGTTCGTTTTGTAAAGGACTAATTACATATTGCACATTTTGCGTATCGTAGGATTTGCGAGTAGTGTACGTTTTCCGATCTGTACATTTTACGTATTGTACATTTTGCCAGTTGTTACATTTTGCGTATTGTACATTATGCGCCGGAGGGCCGGTGATGTCTTTATGAATTATAAATGCATCGTATATCTATAATTAGTTTTCCATTAAGAAAATTCACCAAACGACATTAAGGCAATTTAGGATACACCACTGTCTAATAATATCTCGATCTCATATCGGCCTATTTAGCCATCAGATACGATTTCTCGCAAACTGAAAGACCTTAAATCTGTAATAGACTGAAGGGCTATATTAATAAGAAACTTCACTGTTTTTAGGCTGATCCCGCCCTTGAGTTGGCCGACCAGTTCGTCGTAGACTACGTCCACAGCGCCCTCAACTGGGACGCTTTCGCCAGCGCCACGCCCATGAACTTGAGCACCGTCACCAACAACGCCTCTATCACCGCCCACTTCAGCACCACCAGCTACGCCAAGGGTGCCTCTGTCTTGAGGATGATGGAGCACTTCGTTGGACCTACTGTTTTCATGAACGCTTTGAGGATTTACCTGGCGGACAAGTGAGTAGAAGTTGATTGAAGTGTTTTAGTATCTAAAGCATAAATTAGGGTTCTTTAGTTCCTAATTAGAGAGACCTTACAATATTTGAAAGTTAATAATCGAGTCTATGACAGAATTATTTATAACATCAACCAACAGTATACAAGGTGCTTACAAATTAGGTACCAATATTTTAAGAGATGTCAACTTACATCAACACAAATAACTTTTTATAGAAATCAAGAAAACTTTTTATGTGATAATTTTGACTTTCATTTCCCGAAAAAAATAAATAAATTAAAATTCTACCCAAACTAAATCATCATTTAACTGACAAGAACATTTTCTGTCAAGTGGACGTCGTTTTCTGTTAAGTGGCCAGTTTATTCATATTGAAAAGTTAGTAACCATAAGATAATCAAAGGGGTCTTAATTACTGATTAATGCTTACCTCATTAACAGGGTGCTTTACGTAGCAAACTTACTTCCCTAATATTCTCCAAAAATACATAATTTGTTTTATACATAATTAAACTCAGAAACCTGAGTACTATCAGCCCTAAACATATTGGTACCTAATTTATTAGCATCTTATAATATATGAAAGAAAAATGATGTTTCTTTTATTAGTTTTTTTAATGTGGGTAAATTACACCTCATTTTTTTCCGGGCGATTTTAGGAATTACATACATTTCCTAGGAATTGTGTACAATGACGGATTACATACATTTCCGTTGACACATATATAGATACAAGAAATTTATGTACACAGACAAATTAAACGGTACTCACCTTTGGTCCAGACTGGGAATCGAACCCTGTAACTCTGGATTTCCGGCCCAGCGTCATATCTATATAATGTATCAACCAACAGATCAACGTCCTTCTATAGCTCTTTAAAACCATCCGCTAAAATTAAAATCAATGGAGGAGCTCATGTTTGATTTTATTGCATATAGTGGAATACAAGAGAAAAAATGCGATGTAAGCTTAAATGTTGGCAATTTAGAGTGATGTAGAGAAAATAGCTTCCACGAGAGAGAGTTTGAGACGTCTAAGCCCTCTAATCATGGTTTGACTTTTTCAGCGCATACGGTCTCGGAACTCCCACCGATATGTACAACGCGTTCAGATCTGCAGTGGCCGCTGATCCCACTTTCACTCAGCTCTACGGAAATATCGATGTGGGAGAAGTGTTCGACAGCTGGGTCCAGACCCCTGGCTCCCCTGTTTTGGACGTCGATGTCAACATGAATACTGGAGCAATCACTGTTACTCAGGTGGGGATTTCTTTTTGACTAATTTTTTGGACGTATTTATTGTTATTATAGAGAGTGAAAATCCTCCTAGTTGATGATGTTGTTATATATCCCTATTAACCGGCGACGTAACTAAGGTCGCCACTTAAGGTGATTCCATTCGCCCGGTTCTCCATACAAATAAAACTAGTTAACTATTCACTTTAAAAACTACTTATTATTTTTTACCGCCAGAAATTAAGTTTCTAATTTCTCAACAGAAAAATATTATTTTTGGCTTTATGACACTTCCCATGTTCAGCGAGCTGCAAAATGAAACATTTGTTTGATATAGCGCTCCATTCGTTTGTATAGTGAAGCAATGTCATCTGAATTACCTTATTTTTCTTATATTTAAAAAAAATGTTTTTTTTCTTTTACTTCGTCAGCGTCGTTTCCTAATCAGCGGTACCGTTCCCAATGATTTGTGGCAAGTGCCTTACACCTGGACTCACAGTGCCGACCCCGACTTCAGCAATACTAAGCCTGTAAGCGTTCTCACGACCGCTTCTACCATAGAGAACATGCCCGCTGGACACAACTGGGTCGTCTTCAATCTTCAACAGTCTGGTACGTTATTATGTCCACGAGAGTTTAACGGAATGCATAAACTATTGATATTGTAGCTTAGCAACAATCAAAAATTCGTAACATTTACATTGCCACCAATGTTACTAACAAGCTAAATTATAATGGATTTTTTTTTAAAACAATAACTGTTTTCAAACATTGATCAACGATACTAGCAAATTCACGAAATTGCTACAACCACATGTCTACGTTACATGAAGGATTCCCTCAATTCCTCATGGATCTAATCATAAAACCTGGCTTGTGAAAAATGGGACTAATATGGAAACATACTCTTTCTATTAAAAAAATGTATTTTTTCAAATTGGTCCAAAACACACAGAGAACCCCTCCGTTTTGAGAAGGTCGTTAAAAAAATTATGTCTACACTTGGCCACTAAGCGACTTTTTCCGAACGCGTAGCGTGCGGAAAAAGCCACTTTATGGCCAGTTGTGGCATAAAAAAAATACTTATCTGTTGATTTACAGGTTTATACCGTGTTAATTATGATGACCACAACTGGGAAATGCTTGCTTCTGCTCTTCGTAACAATAAGGATCAATTCCCTAAACTAAACAGGGCCCAGGTAACTACTTCAGTACTAATTCACTTTGTGTTCAAGTCTGATAAGATGAGAAATAGGACGGGCTGCGAAATATTATAATATAGGTAATATTTCGCGACACGTCGCCATGTCGACATATTTATAAATATCAAGGTTTATTTGTATGTTGTACCTATAAATTCATTGACATAATAATAATAAAATACAATACTAACTAAAAATATCTAAGCCTAAATGTGACTAATAACGAATTAAATTCTAAAGAAAAAAAAAATTACAAAAAGAATACCCCTTCAAGCAACTCTGTCTGCGGCATGGTCCCCATTACGCTGGCGGGATTACCTCTCTGGATTTCGAGTGCAATTCTTTGAGAGAGTTAAGCGCCAGCTCTGGGATCACCCGAGGCATGGACCAGCCGCGGCGTAAGGGCCCTCATGAAGGTCTTCATGTCAGCCGACCTGCCTCCCAGGGTCTGAAGGGTTAATTTGGTTTATTCTTTGTCCGTTTTCAGTTCGTCAACGATGTGCTTCACTTCGTCCGTGCCGGCGACTCCTACATTACCATCTCTCGTGCTTTCGATGTGCTTTCCTTCTTGGAGAGCGAAGACGACTACTTCGTGTGGGCTGGTGCCCTCGGTCAGCTCGACGTGATCAGACGCCGCTTGGAACACATCCCTGCTGCCCATGATGAGTTTGACGTAAGTAGCTGATAGATTCTAATTTTATGGTCGTTCACTTGTTCTATTTTCATTCGGTTTAAAAAAATATATTTAAGCAGGTTATAGGTATAAAACTTAACTTATGTCTTTTTTCTTAAAGTGGAACGTCAAACTGTCTATACTGACAGGTTACTACTACATGCAATTTGTATTATTTAACGTAATAAAATAGTTATATACATGTCTTCTACATTCAACAGGTGCTTTAGTAATTTTTTACCTATAACCTTTCTATGAATGTTCTAAAAATACCATCACTTTTTAGCTTATAAACCACATCTAGATAATTATACTTTAAAATTCTACAAATTCACAATGTAGTTTATGCCACACCTGGCCATAAAGTGGCTTTTTCCGCACGCTGCGCGTACGGAAAAAGCAGCATTCTGGCCAAGTGTAGACATAAAATGATGTACACTACACGGTAGGTACCAAAGAAAGCCCTCGATCGCACGTTTACGTCCCTCACTTGTAGCTCGGGCCGCAAACATCTGAGATCTTGGCCTTTCTTTGTATTATCAGCCTAGTTGTGTAATGTACTATTTTTATTGACTAGTTGAAAATTTACTTTAATTACAATGCTGACACACAATTCACAGTGTAATTGTGATAATATTGTATTCAATTGTATGTCCTTTTAGTTACATGATGTATTAAAATGTTTGACTTCTTCATGTTTGATTTATCGCTTAGGCTTACCTTCTGGATCTGTTGGAGCATGCTGTCCAGTCCCTTGGTTATGAAGAGTTGGCTACTGATTCCACCTCTAGGATCCTCGGGCGCATGCAGATCATGAACTATGCTTGCAACCTCGGCCACGAGGGCTGCGTCGCCGACAGCTTAGAGAAGTGGAACGTTTTCAAAAATAACCCTAGCAACTTGTGAGTTTATTAATCTAAAATCTTAATTCTTCTCTAAATGTTCATTTCACTTACTTTTTTCTTCTTCGCCGATCTTACTCTTATGAGAGTGATCATGATCGTCACCTCTGGGATAGATGCACTATCTTCGACTCGTCACTGTTCTGTTTTTAGAGATGCTTGCCTTGTGAATTGATAATAGGTAACATCTACGGTAGCTTTAACCTGATCTGTTTATATCATAGGCGATCTCTGTCCTTGCTTACTACTAAGATAAAAATCTTAGACCTTCCTTTCATTTACGTTACTTTTGTAAATAACTTAAAAAAGTTTCAAAACAAATTGTATACATTCAGGGTGCCTGTGAACGCTCGTCGCTACGTGTACTGCGTAGGCCTTAGGCACGGTGACGCCACCGACTACGATTTCCTTTACAACCAGTACAACACCTCCGAGAATGCCGCCGACATGGTCGTCATGCTAAGAGCCCTTGGGTGCACCACGAATGAAGATCGTCTTCAACAGTAAGTCAACAATCTTAATGAATGTCTACTTTAAGTAAAAAAATAACTCTTGTCATCTAGTTCAAAGTCTGAGAAGCTATTCATAGTCATGAGGATTCCTATTTTCCTCTAATCATTTCATTTTCATTTAATTAATTTCCCGATAATTTGAGTTAAATGTCTGTCAAATGAGAACTACATTTTAGCATATAAGACCATGTCTAACAGGATAAGTAATCGCTTCTTAGCGATAAGATCGCCTGTTGTCTACCATTAGTTTTTAATATCTTGTATATTTAAGGATCTCTGTAATGGTTTGGTGTGCAATAAAGTGCACATCAAGAAATAAATTTAGTAAATCGCCGGATGAGAATACGTTTGTGCCATATCCAGTCGATTTTTATCGAAATTTTAATTCAAAATTTAAATTTTGATTTGATTTAATTTTTTGTTGGTAATTAGGATTTTGATTTTAATTTTAATTATACGTCCTGAAATATAATGATAATGACAATGTATAATTAAAACAATAAAGATCTATCTGTCGTTGAATTATATTGTAATCGCGAGGCGTGTGTGTAATCTATATGGATTTAACTTGATCTCATGATTTTGCAGCTATATGGATCAGACGCTGTGGAACGATAAGATCCGCTACCACGACAAAACCAATGCCTTCCAGTATGCCCTCCAAGGCAACAAGGAGAACCTGAGAACTGTCCTCAACTTCCTGTATAATAACTTGGCTGCCGCCAGGGTTCAGTGAGTTAAAAATATTTTAATCTTTTGTGTTTTATTCTGAGGATTTTTGTGTTTTTATTTATTTTGGTAGGTACAGTGATTTTGGTCAAGACTGTTTTAAATTGTTCAAAAAAACGTATCAACTACAATGCACATTATATTGATGTTCTTTTTTTTATCGAACTAGATTTTTTCTCACTGTTTAAATTTGCTGAGGTTTGAATTACGGTGTTTTTAGAGCTTGCGAAATTAAGGATATAAAGTACTGATTCTTATTTTTTTTTGTTGTAGATATGGTGGTGAAGCCAGACTGAATGTTGCCATCGGCGCACTCTCTACTTACTTGACTGACTTTGAAGATATTGTCGACGTAAGAATTAACAACTTTCGTTAATTATGTATCTTTATAGTCATCTGAAATTTATTTAAGATGTAACTGTTTGTTACATTTTTTTAATTACTTTCTTATTATGAGCCTATTCTGTTCCAATGTTAGCAAAAGCTTTCCATTTATCCATATTTTTTATATTTACTATTTTTTTTTCAGTTCCAAGTCTGGGCTTACGACAATCAAGTGGCGCTAGGGTCATCCTTCGCCAACGCCAGGTCTGTTGTGGACTCTGCGGTTGCAAACATCCAGTGGGGCAACAGCGTGGTCACTGATATCTACTCCTTCCTCCGGGGCAGGAACGCAGCCGCCGCCATCACTGCTCCTCTGGCTCTGTTGCTAGCTGCTGTCATGGCTCATCTTATCCGTTAATTTAATATATTAGAACTAACTTCACAGACTTTCTATACCTTTGACAATTCTCTAATCGTAAAAATGATGAGTAACATGTTGGATGGTTGAGAAAGTGTGTGGCGTTAGTCACAACTTCATTATGAGATAATGTAAAGTTGCAGATGTTTCCATAGTTAAGCTTGAGATGTAAGAATAACTGATTTTGTTACCAAATAAATTATTTATACATATTAAGCGTTTTCGTTTACTTTTAATGAATAGAGTGATTATAATAATACAAGAAAACATTTTAGGTATTTTGAGACCTGGCACCATGATCCGAAAATGTTGGTCATATACAGATTGACAAATGAATTCACCGCCAAGATCATGGGGTGAAAAGCAATATAAAAGATTAAGGGATTTTGATAGATTAGTGCCTAAAATAATTCTAGAAAATATCTGTTAAATCCTGTTATTTTATCATTATCGACGAGAATTTTATTGATTTTAATCATTGATAAATTAGGTTATAAAGTCACTATAAAAAAGCCTTAGATATGATAAAGCAGAATTGTTATCTGATATCATAATATTACGTTGTGATTATTTTCAAATTATATCTTTTATTGCCATTTCGTCCACGTCGATCCAACGTACAGGACATTTTTGTGAACAGGTCGGTATTTAATTTTTACTAGATTTATTTATTTTATATTGTATTTCAAATTGAAATTGGCTACTTTTCTACACGTCGACTTCCGATATGGGCCTATTTTACATGTATAAATAGGTAATATATAGCAATAAATGATAAAGAGAGTTGATTAGCACAGATATACAGCGTGTAAGTATAATACGGGCGATAAATTAAATCGGACATAGTATTCATTAGTGTAATCATGAAGTAAAAGGTTTTTTTAAGTTTCAGTTCATTACGACCCCAAAATTATTTTTTTTTAAATTTCTCAGCGGCAATGTACTGTAAACATGATTGCGGTACGGCGGTACCGAAATGTCAACGTAACTGTCAACGAGCGTTTAACGTGCGTGTGTTTGTATTACATTGCGGGCTGAATTATTTTGTATGGACAAAATTATTGTTGCAACTTTAAGTAAATGTTATCTGATTACCTTCACTTTGTCCTATACTAACCACCGTTAATAGATTCGCCCGTATTAGACTTACACACTGTATATTCATGTACTTAATTAAAAAAAATATACATTATATAATATAATGTATAATCGGACAAGGAGAAAGGTGCATATCGCCCTACATGATACAAAGAATGAGGTACGACTCGTACCTCATTCTTTGTATCATGTTCTTGTTGTTCTGCAACTTGTACATTGCTGGGTACGAGTATATATAATACATAATGCTTTAGCAATTTAACAGAAATGTCCCGTGTATACATACCTGTGATTCTGGCGCTTGTAGCGCTAGTCAAGGGTGATCACCCCATTAACTTAGAAAGGGAGCTCGAGTCAGCAGCACTTTCAAATGTGAACAGAAATGAAGAAGTAACGTACCGTCTACCAGAGAGTGTAATTCCATTAGAATATGACATTTTCATAGATTTATACTTCGCTGAACGCACTGATAGGCCGTTCAGTTATGATGGCAGGGAGACAATCGTGATTCAGGTTAGTGGTTATGCTAATTAAGTATTGTGATAAAGGAAACTGCAGAATAATCCTCAATCATTAGTAAGTAGTTAATACAACTACGGATGCTGATTCTTACGGTATATTTAACAGTCAGATTTGATAGTCAATCATAATCATAAATGATTCAGGACAGCGTGCATATAAGTATGCGCCTTAAATTATAACTTTCTAATTTGATAAAATAATCATAATTAATCTTATTTTACAGGCTATTGAAGACAACGTTTCAAATATTGTGTTGCATGCCAATGTTGATCGGATCAACGCTGTCAGTGTTCTCACTGAAGCCGGTCTCCTAGTTGCAGTGAATTCATCTCAACCTTTCACAGTACAGCCAGAGAACCATTTTCTCATAATTAACTTAGATGAAACTTTAGTCAATGGTGACCGATATGTCCTCTATATTGAGTATTCTAAGGCTATGAATGTTGGACCTATGAAGAGAGGTATCTGGAGAGGATACTATACTGATGAAAATAACATCGAGAGGTTTGTTTAGTGCAAGGATTTACTCTACTATATTGATTGGGAATCTATAACTAACACATTGTGTGTGGTAACTCAAGTTCTCTTATGTTATTTCTATTGTTCTTTTTCAGAATATACGCAGCCACTCACTTCCAGCCGTACAGCGCGCGGCAAGCCTTCCCCTGCTGGGATGAGCCTTCATTCAAGGCTACTTTCAAAGTCCATTTGTCCAGTCCAGCTACATATAACGCTGTTTTTACCAATACTGCTCTCGGAAGTACTGAAATGTAAGTTTATTTTCGTTATTATTCAAGTTTCAAGAAAATGTATAGCTATTTTTTCCTACTAGGCTGTTTTAGTTCAAATTTATTTCTATGATCACCAAAACTGACATTGATTTCCTTTCCTGGAATAAGTTTTAGACATTACTTATTTTTATTTTCAGCCTTTCCGATGGACGCATTCGTAATAACTACCTAGAGACTCCCAAGATGTCATCATATCTCGTCACTTTCCTTGTTAGTGAGACCTTCACTGTCATCGCTGAAGACACCTCCTTCACTCCTCCAATCAGGATCATCGGTAGATCTAACACCGTTGGTCTAGGAGAACACGCCTTGGACCTGGCTGTGAAGATGACTAGATTCTTCGATGAATACTTTGGAATTCCTTATGGGAGCTTGCATCCTAATCTGCTTAATGATCACATCTCGTCTCCTGATTGGGCTTCTGCTGGTACTGAAAACTGGGGAATGGTTAGCTATAGGTAAGCCATAATAGTTGTGTAGCCATTGTAACTAGTATTTAAATGTTAATGTACATAATGATAATCAAATATTTAGAGAAAAACAAAACAGTTAAACAAACAATCTAATATAAGGGGTTAGAGAAATTAATATGATACACAGTAATAAATGTGATACGTTTTTAAATATGAACAATTACGGTAAATTTACCATACTGAGAAGTTATGGTATTGATGTTACTAACTCAATCTAACAATGTTCCACAGAGAGCTTTATTTGGCCTTGGACTCGAGTGAGTCAATCATGGGCAACGAGCACTACGCGGGAACCCTGGTCTCCCATGAACTCGCTCACAAGTGGTTCGGGAACTTGATCACGTGCTACTGGTGGAGCAATACTTGGATCAATGAAGGTTTCGCCAGCTATTTTGGATATATCGCTACTCATGAGGCAAGTTTTAGAATAACTATTACATTTTCGGTTACAGGCAACGCTAAATTTTTTAAGAAATCAGGACTAACCTAACCTAACTTATGATTCATGAAGATGATTAGCGTACCTGTTTTAATTTAAAATAGCGTTATGCTATGAAGACCGGTGTTTACATAGTATTTGATGTATAATTGATAAAAAAATCTTCAAATTAGTAACTCTAGCAATAAAATTTAGTTAGGCTGCTAATATTCTGGGTCTGATTTTTGTTAAATTTAATTTTAACAAACACTGCTTCGTTATTAATCAATATGAGTAGGTCCGATATTTTTTAATAATTTGCTTTTTCAGATGTTCCCAGAATACGAATACAACGACCACGTAAACTCGCGCTACCTTCAAAACTCTCTTGCCTTCGACTCTGGAAGCACAGTTCCCCTCAATCATGACGTGAACACCCCCGCTCAGGTCACCGGCCACTTCGGAACAGTCAGTTATTCCAAAGGCGCTTCCTTCCTCAGGATGATCAGTGACATGATTACACCTGAAACCTTTAGGAAGGCCTGTAATTACTTTTTGACTAACAAGTTAGTTGATACCAAATATAAACTTCTTATCACATCGTTGCCACTAATGTCTGTGTCTTTATAGAATAACAATTCGCCTGTAATCAAAACGACACTATTAGTAGTGTGCCAACTTTAAATTTGAATTTCACAGTCTTCTAAATATGATATTATTTTCAGTTCTTTTGAAGCTACCGATCAGTACGACCTATACAGAGCCTTTGCCGAAGCCATTGAAGAAGACGGTACTTTGAGTGAATACCACGGTTTTGACTTCCAAGAATTTTACCGTATTTGGGTCAATGAGGCTGGCGCTCCTATTCTGGAAGTTGAGATTAATCACGAAACTGGAGCAATTCATTTGAAACAGGTATTTAAAAAGTCAACAGTCAAACAAAATAGTGAAATGGTTTTAAGAGACAAACATAGAAATTGAGCATTAGGGGGGTGTTAAACATTTTTTTATCGACCTATTAGATTATATGACACAAGTCTCTGAATAAATAAATGAGTACGGATCATAGTATTTCTTAACATTACGAGTGATAATTTTCTAGACATTTTCCGGATATATTGATTATTGTGTCACAGTTGTCAAATAGTTCACTTTTTATTGGATATCCAAAGCGCAGTCATTTCAAGGCAATATGAATAATTGTGTAAATGTTTATGGGATCCTAAAGGGGGTATAGTAGGTATAACAATGTGGGAAAAATTTCAGGAGCGATTCTTCTTGAGTGCCACTGCTACACCTACAGGACAAATCTACCCGATTCCTATTACCTACTCCACTAAGAGTAACCCAGCGTTTGAAAGTGTCAGGCCCCTAACAATGATGTCAGGTGAAACTTTGGAATTGAGCAAGAATGCTGGCGAAGAATGGGTAATCTTCAACAATTTGCAGCATGGTGCGTAAAAATGTGAAGTATATTTTTTTATTCTTATCTTGGTCATATCCAGACCTGGAAGTTTTTGTGGCAAAAACGTCAATTACTAAGGACTTCCTTCCGATATTAAATATATCGATAACTCTATCAAATAGTTACTTCGAAGTGAAATTTCACAATAGATATTAAAAACTAAAATGCTGATTACTACTCATCCATGTTATTTAATGATACAGTATAAATTAAGGAATTCATAGGCATACTCTTTAAGGATTTTAAAATTAAAATAAACATCAATTTCAACAACTAAATTTTATTATTAACGTGTTTTTTGCACAAAACTTCTTTTAATGCTATTCAATTAATTTTCATACAAAGTAAACTGAACTGAAACCAACAGTGCCTTGAAACATATATTTAGGTAAATTGTATGACGTGTCTCTGTGTAGCATAATGGTACTAGTATACTGTATAATAGGTATGTATTATGCAAGTTGCATGTGCATAACTGTCATAAGAAAGTACAATATATCGATAAATTAATATATTTGGGAAGTTCCTAGGACAATTTTATTCGTGACACAAAAACTTCTATGTCTAGCCATTAGCCATATCACTCAAAATCACATGATGCCGAGACCAGGAATATTTAAAGTGAATATTTGTCATAGATTAATAGGTAAGTTATTTGTTTTAGGACACTACAGAGTAACTTATGACGATAAATCGTGGAATTTGATCGCCGAAGCTTTGCTCTATGAAAGAGAAATAATTCATTATTTGAACCGAGCTCAAGTGAGTATGAACACTTGAACAGGTTTATGTTCAACATGAAAACTTTATTTTCGAAAATGTTAAGTCTCATTATAAGTGTATCATATCATATTATATCAATATGTTTCAGGTGTTTGCATTATTTCTACATTGTCATATCGCATTATATATATGTCGTAGTAGGTATCATTAAAATTAACATTACACTGGATAATTAATTAAATCGCCCCGTTACAAATATAGCAATTGTACTAGAATACCTTCATATTCATAAGTTTTGCATTATAAACCTTTTTAGGGTTCCATACCCAAAGGGTGCCAACGGAATCCTATTACTAAGCCTCCGCTGTCCGTCTGTCACAGGGCTGTATCTTTGGAACCATAATAGGAACCAATTTTGCACCGTTCGTCTTTTTCCCCATTCGTCTATTTGTACATGGAATTTTCACGGGCTGCGTATTTTTATTGCCGCTATAACAACAGATAATAAAAACAAAATACAACTAAAAATAAAAGGAGGTTCCATAAAAGAAACGTCTTTTTTTGGTTTACTCGTCGGTGGTAAGGAGCCCTTCGTGCGCGAATCCGACTAGCACTCAATTGTAGTACCGTAAAATGCAACGAATAAGGGTTGCTGTAAAAAAAGAGGAAGAATATCAAAAAAGTTTAAAATCATTATCATATAATGCCCTAGCAGGGTATCATATACCTATTGTATAACATTTTGAGATCTACGGTATGGACAATGAACATGATTGCAAAAATTGAATAAATGAATAACTATGTACTTTTTAGGTGGTCGATGATGTATTTGCTTTGATGAGGTCTGAGAGACTGAGCTACAGCTTTGGCTTCCATATTTTGAGTTTCCTACGCAACGAAGAGAATATGCATGTGTGGGACGCCGCCATTACTGGTCTGAACTGGCTCAGAAACAGATTGAGACACATGCCTGAGCGTCAGGCTGAATTTGATGTGAGTATATAAAAGATGCAGCACAAGCAACAAAATATAAATAGTTGCAATTGACCAAAATATGGATCCTGCTAAAGAAGCTGTTAAAGAAGGACACTTAAAACACGAACACATGACATCCGTAGGTAGGTGTATGATGGAAACTAACCACGCAATAGTTAAATAATGAAGCACCCGTCGCGTTCTGAGAAGTGTGACAGTAAAAGATGGAACAGAATATTTTTATTAACTATTTATCGATCGACAAAGCCTAGCATCATAAGCCTGGAGAAATTAAGATCCTGCTGATTACCAAAAATCTATCTGCTATAAATTACATTTAGACAGGCCGTTGCATGCAAATACATGTTAGCAGGATGCCTATGCATCCTGCTATCACATATTTCAACAATTGGAAGTCGTAACAAAAAAACTGTAATCTGTTTTTTCAGGCATTCATTTTAGATAACATGGCTCACCTTATCGACCATGTTGGCTTTGACGTGCTTAGTACCGAGACCCCTACAGATACCATGAATCGCCAAGCCGCCCTGCACTTCGCGTGCTTACTCGGACATGAACGATGCGTGGCTGAATCGAGGCAACGGTTTGTTGCGCTGAGAGACAGCAATGCTTGGTGAGTTTTTTACTGAGCTTGAAACCAGCATGGTTAGTAAAAGACGGCCATGATGTCATGCTCGTGATATGGCGTAAAACAGCCTAGTCAAAGTATAAAGACAGACAAGTAGTCAAACTACGGCCGTTTAGGAGCGCTCGGTATGTATCAGGGTCATAAATCGAGTGTTTAAGCCCCCTCACTTCTGTGGACACATTTTTGTCGAGATCCTTGCAATTTTTTGTGGCGTTTTAATCTATTTGGTAATAGTGATCTCGGACTTCTAATAAATAGTTTGATATCCCATTAAAATCAGCAGGGATTTCAACAAAAATGTGTCCACACAAGTGAGGCGGTTTAAACGGTCTATTTATGACCCATCAGTATCAAGGTTGAGGTGCAGACAGTATGATCCGTACTGGAGCATCCTTACGTCATGGTAAAATAAAAAACCAATTTAAGGTACGTATTTTGTTTGTGTGTGGAACCATTTTTTTAAATAAAATACGAGTAAACAACCAAAAAGCAACAAAAATAATACATTTAACAAATAAATTCGCAACTACTTCATGTATTATATAGGTATAAGGCGTAAAAAAATATGACGCTTCATTTTTGAAAATAACAAAAAAAGGTCCCTCAGTCCACTCCACACACCCACAAATTGAAATTACTTTGAGGAAATACCTAAGTATACAACCGCATTGATAGTATAGTGTCATCTTAGGCCGCTCGCCTAATGGTGCATATGAGACCATACCCAATCCGCGGTTTTGTTTGCGCCATTGATGGCGCAGGTCAATGATGCATACGGTACGACGGGAACCAATCACACTGTTTCCAGACGATTTCGAGCACTATGATTCGTCAATTCCCAGCTTCTCGTCAGAGACCCCGCACCCTTAACTTTGTATGTTATACTAGGGTGGCAGGAGGCATCCGGCGTAACGTGTACGTGGTAGGTGTGCGAGAGGGAGGAGAGGAGGATTTCAACTTCATTCTGTCTCGCTTCCGCGCCTCCAACCTCGCCCATGACCAGCTGGAAATGCTGCGAGCTATGGGCGCCACTAGAAATCCGGTACTACTGACGAGGTAAGGTCCTGAAATTAAAGTGATTCAAGTTACCTGGTTCTCTTTACAAGTAAAAAATGATTCAGTTTCAAATGTTGTTAGATGGCATTGACAGACAATAGTCTACAGCATGTTTTAGTGTTGTTTTTTGGATTTTTAGTAAAAAAATATTAACTATTTGGTGGTTTTCGACACCCACTGTCAAAAAGACTGGTGGAATTATGATTTCTAAAAACCCTCATTGAACCTGTTTCAATTACTATTGTTAATGTTAACGGATTTGTCACAGATACCTGGAACTGACCCTGACCGATGAAGTGCGGTCCCACGACAAAGCCAACTCGTTCAGCTACGCTCTGCTTGGCAACAAAGAGAACGCCCCTACCATCCTCGAGTTCGTGAAGAACAACATCGACGCCATGAGGGTTGCGTAAGTGTCCTCAACTTACCTCTCGGGATTCTGAGGTCACTTCATAAGACGACCGCTATATGTTTTGCACGCCACGTGACATGTAACGTGCGTTACAGATGTGCTTACCTACTGTCACGTAGCGCGCGAGACATATCGCGGCTATCTTGTGCTAGTCGTCCAAGGTTTTGTTTTACTTGTAGAGTTGGTTTGGCAAGAGTGCCTTCAACCCATCACGCAAAATAGGAGCACAATAACATCCCTAGCAGAAGATTTGATTTCTTTGAACATTGTATTGCAGGATTACTTTATGAACTTTGAACTTCACAGGTACATCGAAGATTCTCAAGCTACGCCAGTACATACCTGTCTGTCAAATTTGGCTGCATATCTCGATGAACCAGAATTAGTTGAGGTAATTGAATGATAACTACTCAGTTGAATTAATTTATTTGTGCAAGTAGACCTCAGGCGTTCTTTCACATGTCTGATTCTATCAGGTATTCAAAAAGTATGAACTCTGATGACAATAAATGTCATTATTTCTCCCTTCCTGAGGCATTTTTACATACCTATTATTTACACATTATATTCTTCTTTACTTTCCTTACAGTATGCCAATTATACTACCTCTATTTATTCTTCTTTAATTCTTTACAGTATGAAGAGTGGCTTCGATCCACCCAAGTTGATACCTTGCAGTACAACTCTGCTTTATCAGCCATTACATCAGCAAGGAACAATATGGCTTGGGGTACTAACAACGTCGATATCATTCTAGGAGCGACGAGAGACGATGCCACAAGGATTTTTACGTCTGCTATCATGCTTACGGCTATGGCGTTGTTAGCCATGATCGTTTAAGTGTTCAAAACAAGATAAATAATAAAGTGATCATCATTATTGTCAGCATTTAAATTTTAAATCTTCTCTTCTGTCATTATAACATTTCTTTGAGCCTTTTTACTGTTGTTGATGATAATGATAAGTATTCAGGGAAAACATAAATAGAAACGTTTATACGTGTATAGCGTCGGTTCTTGTAACCGTTGCTTTAATTTTATCCGTGATTATGCGTCGTTTAATATCTTGATTGTTTTAGAAGACTTTCACATGGAACGAAAATCGTATCGTATTATTATATAAAATGTGCAAAAATTATTATTGTGAAGAATTAATTTGTAAATAAATGTTATTGTTCATAAATTTTAAGACTTTATTTTACAACTCGTACCATTCAAATAATTATTGCTTTTTACTGTGCTAGATAAGGTAAAAACGTAAATTGACCAGATAACATAATTTTATCAATATTTAGAAGTATATTATCAACCTAATCCGATAATGGTCATAAAGTTTATCAAAGCAATGTCATTAGCACATTTGCTGAATTGATTCAGTCATTTCTGGGAGTATTGGTGCAACATGTAAGTTATTACTTTTCTATTTTATATTCATAGTAAATAAATACCTTGTCAATCAGTGTCTTTTAAATGTATGCGTAATAATACTATTTTAAGATTAAATCATCACCACTTACATCTAATAAACATTGATGATGTTTTTAAATTCTGTGACCTTTCTGTGTGAATCTCCAATTTCAATAAAACTTCAGAAACTTTTATATTAAACTTACATAAGGATTAAGGACACTACAATGTCAGTCGTCGTTCAATCATATTCTACTATCTATGTGAATAATAATTCCATGAACAACAAAGTTTGTGACCTTTTTAGGGTTCCGTAGCCAAAATGGCAAAAACGGAACCCTTATAGTTTCGTCATGTCTGTCTGTCTGTCTGTATGTCACAGGCATTTTACTCAAAAACTACATGATGGATATTGATGAAATTTGGAATATAGGTGTCTTTTATGAGCTGCTACTTAGTTTGATATGTAAATAATTAGAATAAATATTTTTAGGGGGGCACTCCATACATGTTCAAACAGTAAAAAAAATTTTTTTCAGCAAATATCAACGTGTGGTACATAGTTCGACAGCTCTTTAAAAACACTATAAAGTTTCTAAGTAATGTTTTTGATTAAGTGAATGTATTTGGAAATAATCGCTCCGAAAGTTGTGTAAATTGTGTCCCCCCCCCTTCTATTTTCTAAACCGTGCGTCCGAAAAATATGAAAAAAATTACGAAGGTAACGCTTAATTAATACTTTCAACAAAAATTATTTTCAACAAGATCGAATTAACCGTTTTTGAGTTATTGCCGATAAACTGCGCTTCTCAACAAAAGGACGTAATTGCTATGAAGATACGCTCTTTTGTTGTTGTACTTTTTTTACATCGTATTTTTTACCTTATAGTTACCGGCTATGGAACCCTACACTGAGCATGGTCCGACATGCTCTTGGCCAGTTATTTCTTTTAGTACTTTATCCATTGCTTTGCCATCGAATACAAAATACATATTTTAATGTATTCTAAGTAAAAAACATCTTCATCAATGTCCATAATTTTAGCACCATGTCGGCCCTCAAGCTGGTTCTTCTACCAGCCTTCCTGGCGCTAGCCCTTGCGGAATTTCCCATTGACGTGGTGGAGTACCAAGATTCTCTCAATCGAAATGATGACCCGACTATTTACCGAGTTACCGAAGACTTTGACCCTGTACATTATGATGTGGAAATAACTCCCTACTTTGAAGATGAAGGTGATAAGGAAGCCTTCAGTTTCGATGGTGACATGAGCCTGCAGCTTAGGGTAAGGATTGAGATAGATGCATTAAGGTGATTCGAGTCTTTTGGTTTTCAATATGAACATAAATAGAGTCATCGCTTGCTGCCGATACCATTATATTTGAAATGTGTTATTTTTATAGCTTAATACAGTTTGTTTGCGCAAAATGTCAGAAATACTCTCAAAAATACAAAAACACAATTTTAGCCAAGAACCTTTACTTTTGATTTCAAATGTTGCTAATAGATTGCGCTGAACTTAAACGTCCCATTGCACGTTACTTCTCCTTTTTAAGGCTTTTTGTGTCATTAAGCGCAAACAAAATATTTCAAACTATAAAATTAAACACATTTCTTATATAATTGGTGTCGTGAAAGCGTACGATGTCCCTCTTTATGTTTCTATGGAATACCGACCACCTTGGTCACCTGAACCCAAATTATTTTTAAACTTCTACAATTAAAGAACAGTGCAGCAGTCTGTATACGTATATATGTTTTTATTAGCTTTTTTGTCAGAAATCTGCTTATCTACATTTGGTATGAGTTTCATATGTGAAACTCAGATAAAATTCCAAACTTCCCCAGAGGAGTAAGTACAGGTACCTGTGGTATAGTTATGGTAAATACACCTTTATTAAAGAACGATGTGATTATTTTTACAGCCTCTCACGGATGGACTAAGTTCCATCACCCTGCAAGAAAATGTTAGGTCAATTGTTTCAGTAGACCTTTTCAACAATGCCGGTGAACCTGTCATGCTGAATGAAGAATTGCCTTTCGAGAGAATTCGAGAATATCACTTTCTGAAGATCAACCTCAGAGAAGGCCTAACCTTGGTCAATGGAGACACCTATGTCGTTAAGATCGTTTACATCGGAAACATTAATGAAACGCCTCTATCACGAGGTGTTTTTCGAGGCAGTTATACTGGAAGTGATGGGAGACTTCAGTAAGTATAAGAATTGACTAAAAATTATATCATGAACGTTTTTCTTTATTTGGACAATGTTATCTGGGTTACTAGCAGTCTATTTTATTACCTTACAGTTGGTACGCTGCTACTCACTTGCAGCCTGTTAACTCGAGACAAGTGTTTCCGTGCTTCGACGAGCCTGGCTTTAAGTCTACCTTCCGAATGATGATCAATAGGCTACCACACTTCGCTGAAACCTTCTCGAACATGAGGATCGCTTCTTCTGTAAAGTAAGTAAATATTTATTTTAAAACATATAAGAATGTTCTGAAATATGATCTTTATGTTCATCATTTTCACTATGTGGATCCATTTATTTTACCATGTGGATATTGGCTCATAAACCTTACTAACAGGTAGGTCGTTGTAGACATCTTTTGGGTAATTTTATATTTCTCCTTTCACTTACGCTTTCTCGCAATAATATAAAATATTCATGACTATAGTTTGCAAAATATACTAAATATTTTATATATTTATATCTATTCGAAAATAAAAAAAGACTTTGTTATTTGTTTAACTAATATTGTATATTTTTCATACAGCCTAGGCAACCGTATCAGAGACGTATTCCACGTCACTCCCAGAATGTCGGCTTACCTAGTCTCCTTCCACGTGAGCGAAGAATTCACAGTTTTAGCTGATAACAACGATCGTGATAGACCGTACCGTATCCTCGGAAGACCTAATGCTGTTGGTCAAGGGGCATACGCCTTAGAAGTCGGACCGCCAGTGACAAAATGGCTGGAGGACTATCTTGGCATCGACTATTATACTATGGGAGAAGACATGAAGAATGATCAAATTGCTGTACCTGACTGGGCCTCTGGTGCTACTGAAAATTGGGGATTCGTAAGTTACAGGTTAGTATTGTGGGTCATTTTTGGAGAATACGTTTCCTCTGTCCATAAATATTGGGGGACCTCCTGCAAATTCCACCTCAGTTGCGTGGCATTTTTGGTAGCTCTAAAGATTTGGTTGTTGTGGACAAAGGAATTAGATTCTTAAAGAATAACCCATTGCAATTACTCGGAGTACATCGTTTTTAGTCTTTCTTATCAAAATATGGTTTATTTTATTTTAATCTTTAAATCAGTATTGACAATCCATTTATCTTTAAAGTAGTACTAGAGATTTAATGGCTAACCTAAATACGCAACCAATTGAATCATCATAATGTATAAGTTGCTACAATATCTGAAATAAAAGACTATGTAATTATCAGTGAATTTGCAAACTGTACGATGAATAAAACAAATAAGCTCCGGTATTGTTCCAGAGAGCTTCGTCTTCTATACGAAGAGGGCGAGACGAATTCTTTGGATAAGATGTACATCGGAACTATCACAGCCCACGAGCTGGCCCACAAATGGTTCGGCAACCTGGTCACCTGCAGGTGGTGGGACAACGTGTGGATCAACGAGGGTTTCGCGAGCTACTTCGAATATTTCGCTATGGATGGAGTGAGTCGATCCTTCATCATAATAATCTGTTTTAATTTGAAAATTGTTGTGCACAAAACTATTAACGAACTTCAGGCTTGTCTTAATTGAGAGTACACGTAGACACACTTATGAATTGTCATAATATATAGAATAGAACTCTTTTAAGAATCTATTAATTACCCTTGAAATACTTTTTAGTATTCGTATTTGTTATGATTTTATTATTGCTGAGTGAGCAGCTGGTATAGTAAATGAAAAGATAAAGAAGACGGATATGATTCGGGAAAGGCTAATTATGTAATTATCGCGATTAGACTACCTACTGCTAGGACATGCAATACCGGTTTTACTTGTATGGGCCAATAGCAAAAAACCAGTATTATCCATACAAATAAAACCGGTATTGCATGCATATGCTATTTTAAGTCAGTATGCTCGTTAAGTCCTGTCTTCTTGTGTCCTAATCATGTGCATAGTTTTACTTTCCACCGGATGTCTGGGAATGTTATAAGAATACAATTTTATAAATCCTGAAGAACTGTTACGATGCAGGCTGCAGTGGTTCAAGATTCAGGTTTTCTTTTAAGTAACACTTGCACTTCTGTTAGTTATAAAAATAAAGATACCTATACTTTATAGCTCTCGGAGAGGTTGTTTCCAAAGAATTAATTACAATGGCTTATTGCTTATATTTTTATTCATAGCCTGAACCTTAAATTTCTCAGGTTGATTCTTCATTGGAGCTGGCTGACCAGTTCCAAATCATGTACGTCCAATCTGCCCTCGCCACGGACTCGGGGACAAGCACTCGTGCCCTGCAGCACACCGTCAACAGCCCCACGGATGTCACCAACCACTTCTCTGGCATCAGCTACTCCAAGGGTGCCACGTTCCTTCTGATGCTGAAGTACTTGTTCACTGAGGAGACTTTCAAGAAGGGGTTGAACTACTTCTTGACTAACCGGTGTGCATTTTTGGTGATAGTAAATTGTCATTTTGAATTTAATAACTGATGTTCCCGTTTAAGTAGCAACAGAAATCAACGGGCAACTCAAAATATTCCTTAAGAATTTCGTGCCCTTGTCAACATTGATAATAATTATTTTTAATGCCGTGACCTTTCCAAATGTAGTTGTTGATAAATGAACACTCCTCAGGTCATACGAGCACGCGTTCCCTGAAGACCTCTATACGGCCTTCGCCCGCGCCGTCCAAGAAGACGGAACCAGCGTCAGCAACGTCAACGTCCAAGATCTCATGCAGTACTGGGTTGACGAGCAAGGGTACCCCGTGCTCAACGTCGATGTCAATATGGACACTGGCGTTATCAGTCTTACCCAGGTATGAACTGTAAAGGAAGACCTGAAAAAAATTTATAGTAACTAACTTGTACAGCATTTATACATTTAAGCTGATTTGATGTAGTTATCAGAGATCTTTGAAAGTTTAAATGTTTAATGTAAAAAAAAAACATTGAATAATACACATAAATTCGTGATCGCCATATTTTCCCCTACGAGATGTACCTAAAACTCGAGACTGGAAAGCCTCTCCAAAGAACAAATCGCGTCGTCAAAGAAAAGAAAGATGTTAAATTAGCAATAATAATTATTAATTCATATAATATGTAAAGTGTTCCAAAAATCGTCGATCAATCATAATCTGCTTAAATTAGTATGAAAAGCATTACAAAATCGTAGTCCATTCAAGAAATCGCATGAAGATAGTATACAATTCACCAAGCCCCGCAAGCAAAAACCTGACCATCATTAGAAATATGAGAGACTAGCTCTTGTCGGTCGAGTAACCGCCATTCCGTTCTCTTTTCTGCTACCATCTTGAGCTCCTGATACGACGTTACATTTATTTTCTCTTTAGCTTGATCCATAAACGCACGCCTCGGTCTTCCAACACCTAAAAAACCTGACCAACCGTTAATAATTCCAGGAGCGCTTCTTCCTTAGCGCCACCGTCAGCCCAACCGACCAGGTCTGGCCTTTACCCTTGACCTGGACCACTGGCAGCAACCCCAACTTCGAGAACCTCAGGCCTTCCCGCGTCATGACGAGCAGGACAGACACCGTGCAGAAGACCGCTGGTGTCCACGAGTGGGTGCTCTTCAATGTCCAGCAGAAGGGTCCGTGTAACATTCTCAATTTCATACTGAAATGAAATTAATTACATTGCATTTGACAGTCTAAAAACTGCTAGTAAACTAAAATTAACTACAGATTTTATTAAACCTAGAAAGCTAAGACTAAAGTGTATTACAAAATATCAAAAAAATTGCCCCGCCTTGGAATCGTGCCGAATATGCTGGCAGCGTTTCCTCACTGTATAGCGATGCCTATTCGCTGTGCGAGGAAACTGCCAGCCCTTCGGTCACCAGTGCAGTCAACCAGCCTTTTGGATAGGGCTTTGAAGAGCGTCTTCTTATTTATACGGCGTATTTTAAACGCGCCGTTGACGCGCGTTTCGTACTGCTGTCGCTTTTACACCTTAAAAATAAATAGAGACAGCGCTACGAAACGCCCGTCCCTTAGGCAGGCCCATAAGCGACAGGGAAGCTAAGTAGGTATACATTTTTTTCTCACGCAAAAAACCTACAAAAATGCCATGGCCATGATTGAATAAAACATATACATGTATTTATAGTTGATCTTTGACTGTTCACACTGCTGACGAGAACGTTTAATGTACTAGTTTTTCGCAGCAAGAAGAGTCATCATCGCGCAACTATGCTCGCTTGTGTTTTTTATCTGTTTGGTACCAGATCTTGGGGAGAAGTTCGCCTGCCATTCCACCGCAGCTGAGCGAGGTACGAGGTAGCGGAGCGGTGTTCGACAAAAATACACCAGGGTCGTATTAAAAATGTTCCGTTGTGTAACGAAAGATCAACATAATTTTGTGTAACTTTAGTTATATAAAGGAACACGATTAAAATTTTGTTGAATTAAGCTCTAACTATGGACAAACGGACATCTTTTCTGCTGAGCAGAGCCGGGCTAGGCACGTTGATTGGTGGTCATTATCCTCGCTCACCGCTTAGCTATCTCGCACAGCTCCTGTGGAAACACAGCAGTGATTCGTGTTGGTCAGTTTTCCATACAAGCATAAAGAGGGTTATTAATTACTTCCACGGTATAAATTATGTTTAAAATAACATTTATCTCTATCTAAGCCTTAAAAAACTAGAATTAACGTACAATTGGGCCTTAATGGTCAGCGCCGTCTATCAGCATCCTTTGAAACTAAAGGTTTTTTGCTAAAATTATATATTTTTTTAACTTTTTGAGAGTTCTCATGTCATTTCGCGCAAATAAAATGTATCAAGCTATAAAATTAAACACATTTCAAATGAAATGAAATGTAATGAAATAATTATTTCTGCAAGTAGGAAACTATATTTTTATAGGCGTCAAAACAAGATAGATTAAAAAGAAAAATGGAGAATAAAGAGATATACACTAAAATTAATGGATAGTAAGGGGTTTCCGTTGTCAAAACATGTTTTGGAGGTGTAAAGGATCTCCAAACGTCAAAATACAAAATGGGAAACGAGAAATAAACTACTAAACTATCATTAAATTTACATGCTTTACAAAAAACAAACTTACAAAAATGTAAAAAAATCTGTGACCCACATAATATAACTTAAAACAAAAATTAAAACAATGACCCTCTTTTGGTTTGTATGGAAAACCGACCGACTCCGTTTCACCTTAAGCTCAATTCTTTACATCTCAAGATTGGTATCTAAATATTATTCTTACTCATAGTTATCCATTCTGAATGCAACTAAGATTTAAAGAGCCATAATGTCATGTTAATGAGCATAATTATTCTTTCAGCTGGTATGTACCGAGTGAACTATGATACTCACAACTGGGAGATGCTTGGAGCTGCCCTGAAGAGCGACATCAATTCTATACACTACCTTAACAGAGCTCAGGTAAGTTCAAGTATTAATCCTGAGTTCAAATCCTGGTAAGGGCAAATATTTGTGCGATGAGCACGAGTATTTGTTCCTGAGTTTTGGATATCTTTTGGATATATATAAGTATATATTTATCTTTATAAGTACCTTATGCGCTGCTTTTGCTTATCGTCGTCTAGTACTCATAATACAAATATTGCTTAATTTGGGACTAGGTCGATTTGTATAAGATTGTCTCCACAATATTTATATGGCCTGCGTTATTACTTTTATGCCATACCTGGCCATAAAGTGGCTTTTTCCGCACGCTGCGCGTACGGAAACAGCCGCTTTCTGGCCAAGTGTAGACATAAAATGATATACACAACACGGGAGGTAATGAAGAAAGCCCTCGATCGCATATTTACGTCCCTTGCTTGCAGCTCGGGCCGCAAACTTCTGCGATCTCGGCCTTTCTTTGTATTACCACCCTAGTTGTGTAATGTACTATATCATGTAAATAATTTCATATTGTTCCAGAAGTTTTCGACAAGAATCTTGTATTTAATAATGCTTCTACAAGTATTGGTCTATTTCAGATCGTTGACGATGTCTTCGCTCTTATGCGTTCCGAACGCATGACCTACGCTCTCGGCTTCCAAGTGTTGGACTTCCTGAAAGAGGAGACCAGCTACTTCGTATGGTACCCGGCCGTCACTGGCTTCAGCTGGCTCAGGAACAGGCTCCTTCATCTGCCTGCCATGCGCGAGCAATATGACGTAAGAATTTTACCTACTTCTCTTAGGCCTTAGACAATTTGAAATGTTTTTAATTAAACCTTAAAATAAATAGCCGGCTAACAGATAACTGAATCACTTCTAGTAAGTCGGTATCTTTATACTTACGAGCAGCACGCATACATCAACCACCGTAGCCTGCTACGAACAACACGCACACATTAACAAGCGTTAAGCGACCGACTTACTAAAACCTTCCGGCCGTCATCGCAACTGTGTTTCACAACCAGTTGTCTACGAGGATTTTTTAGTCTTTCATGGCAACCAGTTGTGATAAAAACATATATATTCTTCTTCCGCAACCAGTTGCCAACAAGGAAAATCTCAAAAAGTCTAGTTGCCATAGAAGAGTTAATTTGTTTGTTCACAACCATAGATTACAAAACTTAAAGTACTTACGTATTTTAAAATTTTATAATCTTTGTTCAAACCTGGATTGCTATATATCAAAAATTAAGAAGATGATGATGCATAATGAGAAGCTAAAAGAGTTTATTAAATACATGGAAAAATATTATATTAATAGAAATATCAACGAATGGTGTGTATATAGTGAACGACATCGGACAAATAATGTTGCTGAGAGTTGGAACTCTAAACATAACAAAGAATTTAAGAAGCCATATGTAACCTTAAATAAGTTCCTAGCAGTAATATCCAGAAACAATTTAAACCTTTTAATAGAACCTACCTCTAAACGACGCAAAGAATACTGGAGGTTTTATTGCTTGAAATGATGTGTCGAGATTAGTGCGTGACAAGAATATTACTGGTTGCCATGAAAGACTAAAAAATCCTCGTAGACAACTGGTTGTGAAACACAGTTGCGAAGGCGGCGATTTTTTTCTTTGTTGGCAACTGGTTGCGGAAGAAGAATATATATGTTTTTATCACAACTGGTTGCCATGAAAGACTAAAAAATCCTCGTAGACAACTGGTTGTGAAACACAGTTGCGATGGCGGCCGGAAGGTACTAAAAATGCTTCAGTTATCTATTAGTGAGGCAGCCTCACTGAGGCTACGTCAGGCTGTCTATTTCAAAATCCTTGATCGAGACTATAACAAAAGTATTGATAATATCAACCAACAAATTGAGTATTCTTCCTAATTCTTACTCGAAGCGGCTGATTGATGCAACGGGTAAGAATACCATATACGCCGTGCCTCCGAATAACCAGAAAAATTTTAACCACGTATTCCTGATGGTATTACAAGTAAATAACGTTATATCAACATAGGTCGAATTTTATCATTTTACATTAACAGTCTTATGGTACAAAATAAATCAGTAAATTGAGCTCCTCCTTATAAACATGTCCTTACTTGAGGAAAATATATCAAAAAGGAAAAAAAGCTAAAATGGAAACAAAAGGTCAAAGGTTTGGACTCGTAGTCGCTTACCGTCAAATACTGCGAAGGTTAATTGCTGCTTAGTTAAAAGATTTAAAAAAAATGTAAAAGTATCTTAGTCACATTTATAAGGGCTTGATACACACTTGGGAGTTTTCATTTAAAAAATAATGAATATCTCGGAAAGTAACCGTTCTTCGACTAAACAACATATAACTTTTTTTACTCCTAATAGTTGCTAGAATCTATAGTCAAAGTTTTTCGGGTTATTCGGGGGCACGGTGTATGTGTCTATTTTTATCTACCCTCTATTATTAATTAAAGCTTTTGTCTCACTAAATATTTATTTGAAAAACATTAATCTGCAGAATATGGTTGTATTGGTTGTGTTTGAATTTTAAGGGTTTATTACTCGTAGGTATCAAGTTTTATTGCATGTGAAATATGAAAGCAAAAAGCGCGCTTTCAGCTTAAATTTTGGTAATTTTACGTGATGTTTTGTTATTCCTTGAGAAATAGAATAAGTAAAATAAAAATAGACGTCAACTAGACACCACAAAATTCCTGAACGCAACGGTTACGTTGTAAATACATTAAATTTCATCTTTAATTATACATAAAATAGCCTAAATCGATGAGCATTTTAAACATTTAAGTCATACATTCCGTGTTATCTCTCAAGAACCTTTCCATTGACAGAATATTATGTACGTCTTCCTCGATGCCGTCATCGCTGACCTGGGCTATGACGTCATCCCCAGCGAGCCTCTCACTCGGTCCCTTAACCGGTTCTTCGTCTTGTCATTTGCCTGCAGCATCGGGCATCAGGGATGTGTCAACCATGCTCTTGAAAAGTGGAATGCTCTAAGAACCAGTGGAGTCAGGTGAGAAATCTTAATTATTAACATCTTTTTAATCCAGAGATAGTCGTCAGGCCGCCCCCAGAAAGTTCTACAACAAACTGTCACAAACTTTCCCTCCATTGTTAATTAAAACGAAGTAGCAATCGCTGAGTCTTCTGGTTCGTGTTTTTCCCGTAGAAGAGTCAAACTCCGAATGAAGTTTTTTTTTTAGAAACTGAGAAACTCGCAACCCACGGAACAATCGCTCGCAATACACGGGCGTAGCGATTGTCGGACCGGGTGGTCGACCGTGGCGTTCCCTGGGGTCGAACCAGATCGCTAGCCGGACCACTCCGAGCTTGGTCGGACTGGGTGGGTACCGGGGGTGCCTGGGGTCGAACCAGGTCACCTTGTCCCGGTCCACCTCGATAGAATCGGGCTAGGTGGCGGCCTGAACGGCTGGAGTCGAACCAGGTCGTTTGGGATTCCGAATGAAGTTGTATGTTGTACCTATGCCTTTAGTGCAGTGGTTCCGAACCTGGGGGTAATTACCCTTCCAGGGGTAAAACAAAGTTTTCTCAGGGGTAATACCTACGCATGAATGCTAAGCCGTTTTACTTAGAGCAGTTTCTTATAAGCTTATAATACCAATTTTTTTGGAGGGGTCATAATACAAATCTCGATGAGAATGTGGGTGATAATGATAGTAAAGGTTAGGAACCACTGCTTTAGTGCCTTATCACACTTGCGATTTGCGGGCGAGTTAGAAGCGAAATTCCATACAAATATCGCTCGAGTTCGCCGGGACTGGTTTTGTATAGAAACTCGCCTGCAGATCGCCCGCGAGTCGCAAGTATGATAAAGCCCTATGTACTACATACGTATGAACAGTAGCTATATTTATATGTTTTCCTTTGATTTGATTGAAGATTTGTGTGAAGTTGTCATGTTAAAACTTCGAAACTTGTATATAGCAAGGACCTACAATAAAGTACTGCCTAAAAAGGTAGTCTTGTAAAATTGCTACTAAAATATGACAGGCGTTTTGCAGACTTGCATTGCGGCGTATTTACATCATAATATCTAGAGGTATATAATTATGTCTACCTACCGCCGTATATGTGTATTGTATAAGCATTGCTTACATAATTCGGCACTAGGTTGATTTGAGTAAGATTGTGCCCTACGATAAAACTAAAATAAAATTACGTTATAGTTGTTGTTACTATATATTTATTCTAGTTTTAAATTAGACTTTTCTGTCTTCTTTATTTAATATTGATCTTAGCGTAACACATAGTTCATCTCGCCTCACCAGGCGACCACAATCAAAATTCACTAAAACTTCTGTTACTGTTCTTCAAAAGGTCGTATCTAATTAGTAAATCAATACTGAGATACGAGCTTTGCTTTAAGTAGGTTATTTGTTACTTAGTGACTTTTGCTTGTCAGCAGACGATTCTGATGTATCATAACCTAAATATTTTATTATAACCTAGCTGTCCTGGCGAACTTCAGTCCGCCTCGGAATTTTGAATTTTTAGATATTTTAACAGTTATTCTTGGTTATTCTGTTATTCAAAGTAAAGAGAACCCCAAAAAATTAAAAATCATAAAAATTTGTCCATCCGTTCTCGGGTTATAAATGGTGTAACTAACCCGACTTTGTTTTATGTAAGTATATGCCTAATGCATATGTAGGTGATTGATTGATCGTCGTATTTCCAAGAAACGCAGACACCCACAAAGGCATCCGATTGTTCTAATAAGAACATTTTTCTTATTGGATGTTGCAAGAAACACAGTGTCTTCAAGCAGCAGCAACACGATGTCCACGATGTCCTTGTCCGCGAGAAGAGGCGCAGCGCAGAGCGGAGACACGACGTTACACCTCGACGGCCGGAGCAGAAAAGGCTGAGCCGGGCCCGTGCGCGCTATTTTATTTCGGCGATCACGCGGCGACTCGCGCATGCGTAATGCGGCGCGAACATAGCCGCGTTCCACCAACGCCGGCGCACTTCGGAGTTCACGTCCCCCGCGCGTCTCACCCCGGAATCTATTCTCGCGTACCTATTAACTAATTGTGCCCTATTATTTTTATATATTAATCATGCTTTTTTGTAAATAAATTATGTTTTTACCTTCTGATCTGGAGTTTACTTAACTACAACTACCTCAACCAACCAACCCTAAAGTGGTGACCCCGACAAAAGAAGAACCATCAAGAAGCAGTCACCATGCCAGACCAGCAGCAAGCTCCAGCACATCCCGGCAACACCCAACCGCAGCAACAGCAACCGGCAGCTGCGTCCCAAGAAGTCTCCGGCATATCACTGTCGCTACGTGTACCACCGTTTTGGCGGGACCAGCCGCTACTCTGGTTCTGCAGCTTCGAAGCCGCGACTGCAGAACTCAAACGAAGCCAGGCCCAGCTCGCTCAAATGGTGATCGCCCAGCTCGACAAGCAAGATATTCAGAACATCTCTGACCTCATCTACTCGCCGCCGCAGAATGACTACTACAAGGCAATCAAGGACCGTCTAATCTCCCTATACGAAGAATCCAGCAGCGCCCAGGCGAAGAAACTACTATCGCAAGTCGAGTTAGGCGACCAGAAGCCGAGCCAACTCCTCCGGCGAATGCAGAATCTCAACCGAGAGAAGTTCCCCGAAAGCACAATACAGATGATGTGGCTCGATCATCTGCCTCCTCATATCCGCTCCGTGCTCACCGTCAGCGAAGCATTCAAAATCAAGACCACGCTTGATGACCTAGCCCTGCTCGCCGACAAAATGATGGAGGTATCGAACCCAACACATCACATCGCCGCCGTCGCGACGCTGCCCACCGTTCCGGCATATCCACCACAACCACAGCCGCAGACCATTCCACCACAACCCGCATTCGACAATCAACATTTAATTAACGAAATCCGAAGATTATCGCTGGAAGTCGCCGAGCTACGCACGCAACCCCGTTTTCAACGCAATAGTCGTCCGTTCAACCGCTTCCGGTCATCGTCACGCTCAAGAAATTCGTCGCAAAATAGACCAAGCCGCAAGAGCTCGCCCATGCCATACTGCTATTATCATCGGCGGTTCGGCATGGACGCAAAGAAATGCGAGCAACCCTGCAGCTTCAAACCCATCACATCACCGCCGTCGGAAAACTAACGTCAACGCTGGCAGCGGCGGATACCGGCGTTAACGAACCATCCCACCGCCTATTTGTTACGGACCGATCATCAAAACTCACCTTCTTGGTAGATACGGGTGCAAATATTTCCGTTCTACCGAGAGGAAAAGGCGTTCCTGAGCAACCACTGCCATTCCAACTATACGCCGCTAACAACACCATCATACCTACGTACGGCGAGAAGACGCTCGACCTTGACCTCAATCTTCGACGCACTTTCAAGTGGAAATTCATTATCGCCGCTATTAAAGACAGCACTATATTTGCTATCTTTAATTGAACTGTAGATTATAGGAGACTGAGTAAAAAAATACTTGTTGAAGTTTAAACTGGGAATAGAAGTCAGATGCTATGAGGTATCGTAGGCTTGTTGCTTTGGTGGAAGCGGAGGTCGAACTAGATTCCAATTGGAATCGACCCTCTTTTATATCGGACGAAAGGGGTCACGTGACTTGTTATTATTATTATTGATTTATCTCATGGCATCGGATTTCTGTTTTCCTTCATTTATTTAATAAAGCACAAGTAAAATAACACATAAATGATACAGAAATATGAATCAGATCTTGAAAAGAACCTTTTTTTGTGGTTCGAGGAAAAATAAATATACCTTAGTGAAAAATCATATTTATTCAATGAAATTCTTAATTTAGGTCTTAAATCTAGGTCTTATGAGTAAACCTACCTAAAGATCTGATTCGGGTGATGATTATCTTTGTTTTGTGTCGATTTTAATATTAAAGGATAATTTCCTATAAGAATGTTTGTTATTGTTGCTGTCTCTCTCTAACGTGTCATTTTTCTCGTAAGTGAGACAAGGACGGATGACATGTTAGTTAGTTACCGCCTATTTTAGCTACTTTAGCGTAAATCGACAATACGCTGGATGCAATAGGAAGGTGATTTATTCCTGAGCCATGAATCTTTGTAGCGATAATCATCATTTTGATACATTTTCTTAAAACTACCTAACACATTATGATTCATTATGGCATTTCGATATAATATTAAATAAAAGTCATCTGTAACCTAACTGATAAACTTATTACTATTTATAAAAGACAAAAACACATATAGCTATTTACAACAATTCCCCCCCACGTGTGCAAACACCCTTATTTAGGATCAATTACTATTAGGCGGGAGGCTGGGCGACGAATTAATCCAGCATTTGTTCTTATCTCGGTTACACGGACTTTTCCATCAGGACCCGGGAAGACTTTCTCTACTTTCCCTCTAGGCCAGGTTCCTCGAGGCATCGTGCCGTCCATGATGATTACTACGTCGCCTGCTTGTATGTTGCGAATAGGTATATTGCTGCCGACTCGTGGCTTTAATGATTGCCGGTATTCTGTGATCCATCTTTTCCAAAATAAATCTGCGAGGGCTTGAGACGCTTTCCACGACTTATCTGTTAGCGTGATATCGCTAAACGACCCGAATGGTGACATGGCGTTTGACCGACCGAGTAAGAAATGGTTCGGGGTCAGTGCCTCTTGTATACTGCACGGCATTACGGGCGTAAGCGGTCTGGAGTTTACTATGTGTTCAGCCTCCAATAATAGCGTATGTAGGACCTCTTCAGGAGGGCATTTCTCTTTGAGGGTGACTCGTAGGGCTGCTTTTACTGCACCCACCATACGCTCCCAAGCGCCTCCGGCAGATGGATTTCCGGGCGGAATCTTTTTCCATAGTATCTGTTTGTTGGTGACGTATGCACTTACGTCGTTTTCTATCGTTTTCATGGCTTCTGCTATCTCTCTTTCGCTTCCCACGAAGTTCGTGGCATTGTCACTGTAAAAAGTGGCTGGTGTTCCGCGACGTGCCATGAAACGGCGTAAGGCGAGAATCATTGAAGATGCCGACAGGGATGCTGCGATTTCTATATGTATCGCTCTCGTAGTTAAACATGTGAATAAAACTCCCCATCTTTTCTCGTGTCGTCTGCCAACTGTTACTAGTACTGGGCCAAAATAGTCGCAAGCTGTTGCGGTAAAGGGTGGCTGGTTGACTTTTAGCCTTTCTGGTGGTAGGTCGCCGAGAGGTATTTTTTGAGGTAACCCCCGGTAAGTGCGACACCACTGGCATTTGTTACTTATGTATCTGAGAGCGCCGCGCAATCCTACCACGTAGAAGGATTGCTGTATCTCATTCATGACAGTTGAGTGATTGCCATGATTAAAAATAGCGTGATAGTGTGCTATTATTAATTTAGTCAACTCTTCTTTAGCGTGCAGTACGGGTGTGCTGGTTTGTCTGTCGATACGGCCGTCTAGCAGTAAAAGTCCGTGCTGGTTAATTTTTACTGCTGTCTTGTGCAGTTTGGAACTCCGTGGGAGTGGCCGCCCAGCCTCTAGATGCTTGATGTCCTCTGCGAACGATACATGCTGACTCCTCTTCACTAGGAGTAATTCGGCGAGTTTTAAGTGATCGTTTTTTACGTCTTTTGTTACAATTTGTTTGCTTATAAATGACTTAAAAACCTCCGCCGCGAGCAAGAGCCTAGCAGTGACACGCAACAAACGTATGTACCTAGAGAACCTGCCTATATTCGGTAGGTATGCAAAACGTTCCGAGACGTTTTTTGACACTAATACTTTTTTGATTACACGTTCTTCACCGGTGGGCGTCTCGGATGTAGAAGCGTTTTTCTCTACTGGCCAATGTTCCGGATCTAACGTTATGAAATCCGGACCGTGAAACCACCTGTGTGATATATCAAAATTCGCGGGAATGCCTCTTGTAGCGTCATCGCTAACATTTAACGCGGTCGGCACCCATCTCCACTGGCTAGGCGAAGTGGTGTCTTCTATCTCGGCTAAGCGATGCGCTACGAAGCTTTTAAATGAACGCGGGTCAGACTTGATCCAGGCTAAAACGGTCTTCGAATCTGTCCAATAAAATGACCTCAATATTTTGTAACTAGATTCGCGCCTAATCGAGTCCGCCAGTCTAGAACCTAGTACCGCCGCTTGTAGTTCGAGCCTAGGTATACTAATGCTTTTTAGAGGTGCCACACGCGCCTTTCCTGAGACTAAAGTTGCACACCTTTTGCCTTGCGAGTCAGTACCCACGAAATACACCGCGGCCGCATATATTTTTTCGCTCGCGTCGACAAAAGTATGCATCTCCACCTCCCTAGTAGGTGCGGGCACATAGCGGTTCAATTCCAGATTATGTAACTGGTTCATGCTTTGAATAAATGACCGCCACATTAGATTATTTTCTTTTGATATGAGCTCGTCCCATTGAACCCCGCTTCGCCATATTTCTTGTATTAAGACTTTACCCGTTACGGTTACGGGTGCGATCAAACCTATGGGGTCGAAAAGACTCATAACGCCGCTAGTTACCTGACGTTTGGTAGGTATTTTGTCTCCGTTAAGAACGTCCGTCGGAGTGTTACGAAAGTTTACGTTAAAACTGAGCGTATCGCGCTTGCTATTCCATAATAAACCTAGGGTACGTTCACAGTTTCCCTTACCTAGCACTTTCGACTCGCTTTTCGTAACCTTTTCTACGCCGCTCAGGACTGACGAGTCGTTGGAGGCCCAGTCGTGCATCTCAAATGATGCCTGTTTGAAAACATCTGTCATATCTTTAGCCATACGCCCGGCCTCCAATGGATCGTCAAAACTGGCCAACAAATCGTCCATGTAAAAGTTCCTAACGGTAGTCTCATACACATGCGGATATTTTTGAGCGTGATCCTGAGCATTTCTATTTTTAACGTATATCGCTGTGGTAGGAGATGATGCCGCTCCGAATATCAATGACGTCATGCGATATTCTTGAACGGGCCCCTGCCTGTCATCCCCCCTCCATAGAAATCGTAAGGAATCGCGGTCTTGCTCAATTATTTTTACTTGTAAGAACATTTCAGAAATGTCCGCTATAAGGCCTATGCGTCCCTCCCTAAATCTCAAAATTACGCCGTAAAGCGATGCTAATAGGTCGGGCCCCGTGAGCAAGTTATCGTTTAGACTTGTTCCGTGATACTTAACCGCCGCGTCGTACACCAAACGAGGCTTCTTTTTCTGCGGATGTACCACAGCAAAATGTGGTAGGTAAGAAAGTCGTTTAGACGCCGATTGAGTATCAACTTTCTCTGCATAGCCTTTGTCTAACAAATTTTGAACTTGTCGCGAGTACTCGATTTTGAGCGCCTCGTCCTTGTCCAATTTTCGTTCTAAACTGAAAAGTCTCTTAAGAGCCTGCTCTCTATTGTTGGGCAACATTACGTTATCATTTTTCCACAATAAACCTGCCTGGTACCTATTTTCGCCCTCTATTTTAGTACACGTTCTATCTAAAATGTCTAGGGCGCGCTTATCGGGGTCGGACTTTTGCGTTCGCGGCTCGACGCCCAATGATTCCAGGCTGAAATGTTGCTTTATCAAGTTATATGTTTCTTGCTCATCGTTATGAGCTACACGGTTTACCCTACCCACTAAATGATATGGCCTCGCCATTTGCCCATGAAGTGTCCATCCTAAGGACAGTAATGACCCTACGGGGTGCGATCTATGACCGCTTAATACCTGCCTGGATACTATTAGGTGCCAATTATCCTGTCCTATTAACATACGGGGCGTGGCCTCGTCATAACACAACTGGTCGCGTATTTTTTCCAGATGTGGGCAAGCGTCTACCATGTCCCTGCTTATAGTCTGCGGGCTCAAGTTAAGCTGGCTGATGGTGCATGTACTGACCTTTTCTATATTCCTACTATGGACGCCGCGGATCGATAAATCTACCCTATACGAATTGTTATCCGTTATTATGTTACCACCGACGCCCTCGATGGTTAGTACCTCCGTTTTGCCTCTAGGGGCTATTTTGTCAGCCAACTCCTGCTCGAGCATGGTTAGCGTACTACCTTCGTCGCACATTGCAAATACTTCTACGGTACCTAAAGGTCCTATTAGTTCGACAGGGATGACCTTTAGATAGGTATCTGCGCGCCTCGTTAGGTTGACCGAAGCTATGTTACCGCGTGTCTGATTAGACCTGGTTAGGCCATGCAATAATTTGTGATGTGCTGACTCGCAGTCATTTATTTTACACGGAACGTACGGGCACTTAACTGGTCGTCTATGTGACGCGTTCAGACAACGAAAACATAACTTATACTCTTTAGCCTTGGCCCAACGATCGTCTATAGAGAGCTTAATGAAATCGGCACACTTTTCAACTGAGTGTTCGCCGCTGCAAATTATGCATTTACTATTCGAATGTGAAAATTGCTCTTTTTTAGGCGGTCGTTGCGTTTTGGGTTTTCGAGTGTTATTGTTCTGCGCGGGTTTGCTAATTTGCGCTACTGTATGCTTTGGTACGCTTTTCTTAGTTGAAATTGCTGCATGTTCCGCACGCATTTGTGAATTACTAACCGTAGTGTAAGAATCCCTACTACGCGATCTCGAAGTGGAGGGGGAAGCCACGCCCCTCCGGTTCACAGCGTGTGTTCCATGCTTCGTACGTGTCAGCGGCCGACGAGACAAACCTGATGCCTTACTAGTCTCGTTTAGGAAGTTTGAGATTGCTACTAAGCTAGGTTGAGACATGTTGCTCATTCGGTACTTGTTCCACTCATACTTGAGTATGGGATTAAGTTTGTCTACGAGCCTGCTGACTAATTCGGGAGCTAAGAGGTACTGCTCCTGTTGCAACGCCTTTATGGTGGCCACAACGTTGGCCACCTGGCCTGCGAACATTGTTATATTGCTACTGTCATCTGCTAGCTTTGGTAACCGCTTTACCTCGTCTATCTCGGCCATAACGATAGCCTCCGGGTTGCCAAATTGCATTTCTAGCAAACTTATGATTTCGTTCGGATCCGCGACTGTGTATAGTATGGACTTTACCGCGTGCCTAGCGTCCCCTCTTAAGCTTCGCCTAATACGGCCCACGTTCATAACGTCTGTGAACATGGCCTCTGTGTCCATAAACTCGGCCTTGTATGCAAGCCACTCGGTTATTGCGCCGGAAAATGGCGTCAATTCCGGTACGTGTCTCTGCATTAAGGGCGGGTTTCTAGATTTGGACACAACCGCTTCTAACTTGTTCGACAACAACTCCATATCTGGGTTCACGAAACGAGCGGGTTGACCTAATGTCGGCTGCCCTATGACCTGACCTTTACTACGCATACACAACTCAGTATTTTGTACGTTAAGCTGTTGGTTTAACCAACCTTCTACTCGTGATTCAGGCTCGCCCTGCACCGACGCGTTGCTAGTAGACTGACGCGCTTCTAATCTCGCGATCTCCAATTTACTATGCGCTTCCGCGGATGCCGCCTTAGCCTGCCTCAACTCTGCCTGACGTACTTCCAATTCAGCCATAAGGACTGACAATTGGGACTCGGTATGTGTATTAACGTTTACGTTCACTACTGTGGCCGGTCCACTTTTATTCCGAGACGTTTCACCCTGTGTCGCGACATTTACCGGTTCTTTGTTTGGCGGGTCACTGCTAGGCTCTTTACTCCATGTGTTTGTGCTAGTGGAGGATGTTTCACCCGACGTGGGTGTTGACTCTGACTGCGCTTCACCCGTTGGCGCGCGCTTTCCGGAGCGCAACAACATTTGAGACGTTTCACTCATTTTGCACACGCGGGGGTCCCTAAACTAACACAATAACAACCTAATAACTAGAGTAAAGATTTTCACAATTAAAAAACACTGATTTTAATTTTAACCGCGGACTTCTAAACAGTCAAACAAAAAATATACTTTACACACAAATAATTCGCGAATCTCAAATCAAAGGACATTAATTTACACAATAATTTTCAAACAAACAAAAAATAATTCACTTAACACGCTTGATTAAAACAAAAAATAACCGTTTCCCTACTAAATCACCTTCCTATTGCCCTAGTCGGAGCTAACCCCCTGATAGGTTAGCGCCGGACGTACCTACTAGCCCTAGGGCCTGACTGGCGTACTACCGCGGTGATGCCAGCCAGGATTTTAGGAAAGGGTGGGAACCGTCTATCGACTACGTGTGTATCTTGATCGGGGGCTCCGGGGTTCTGGAATGTAACCCGTTTTGCCGTGAAAATTCAACGAAACTTGCAAAAGGACAGTTCTTAGTAACAGAATTGCCTATTACAAGCTTACGTCTTCAATTCCCCGGATACACAGCAAGTACGACAGCAAGCGGTTGGGCTGTACGTTCTAACAGCCTTAGAACGGTGAACTCGCCCTACGTTCACGATGACCGTTGCGCACCGTAGACGAGCTCTTTGACACCGTTAGGTGAGCTTCGCCTGATGCGTTGAGTTCGACACGCTCCACCAGAGCCTACTTGGCTTAGATTTTGCGATAGAACCAGGTGAAGGTGAGTACTTATCCTCAAACCAGCACCGATAACCGATATACGGTCCACGCCAAGTCTTTCGCCTTTGCCTAAGCTCGGGCTACACGTCTTAAAGCGTATATGTACACACACAAAAAATACACACAATAAAAAATGCAAAAAATAGAAAAAAGAGTAAAAAGTAAAATAAAAACTCGACGATACCTCGGTGCGATAGCACCTTTACCAAACACTGATTCTATAGATCCCGGTGATGAAGGACCATTATTAAAGACAGCACTATATTTGCTATCTTTAATTGAACTGTAGATTATAGGAGACTGAGTAAAAAAATACTTGTTGAAGTTTAAACTGGGAATAGAAGTCAGATGCTATGAGGTATCGTAGGCTTGTTGCTTTGGTGGAAGCGGAGGTCGAACTAGATTCCAATTGGAATCGACCCTCTTTTATATCGGACGAAAGGGGTCACGTGACTTGTTATTATTATTATTGATTTATCTCATGGCATCGGATTTCTGTTTTCCTTCATTTATTTAATAAAGCACAAGTAAAATAACACATAAATGATACAGAAATATGAATCAGATCTTGAAAAGAACCTTTTTTTGTGGTTCGAGGAAAAATAAATATACCTTAGTGAAAAATCATATTTATTCAATGAAATTCTTAATTTAGGTCTTAAATCTAGGTCTTATGAGTAAACCTACCTAAAGATCTGATTCGGGTGATGATTATCTTTGTTTTGTGTCGATTTTAATATTAAAGGATAATTTCCTATAAGAATGTTTGTTATTGTTGCTGTCTCTCTCTAACGTGTCATTTTTCTCGTAAGTGAGACAAGGACGGATGACATGTTAGTTAGTTACCGCCTATTTTAGCTACTTTAGCGTAAATCGACAATACGCTGGATGCAATAGGAAGGTGATTTATTCCTGAGCCATGAATCTTTGTAGCGATAATCATCATTTTGATACATTTTCTTAAAACTACCTAACACATTATGATTCATTATGGCATTTCGATATAATATTAAATAAAAGTCATCTGTAACCTAACTGATAAACTTATTACTATTTATAAAAGACAAAAACACATATAGCTATTTACAACAGCCGCAGTTTCCAAACCGATCCTGGGAGCCGATTTCTTGAAGCATCACAACATCACCGTTGACCTCAAAAATAGAAGATTAATCGATGGGAAGACGCAACTCATCTCAAATGCACAACTCTGTGCTACGGACATACCTACCGTTCGTAGCATAGACGTGCATCAAGCATACCACGGAATTTTGGCAGATTTTCCCGGCATCACCCGACTAACCTCAATGAAGCTCAACCCCAAGCATCCCGTCGAACATTTCATCGAGACAACAGGCCCTCCCCTCCACTGCAGGCCACGCCCCATAGCACCACATCGCTATGAACAAGTTCGAAAGGAGTTTCAAAATATGATCGACCAAGGCCTATGTCGACCCAGCAAGATCCCGTGGTCGTCGCCGTTGCACGTCGTACCTAAAAAGTCAGGAGAGTTACGAGTGTGCGGCGACTACCGAAGACTCAACGCCATCACCGTACCAGACCGATACCCGATACCGCGCATCCGAGACTTTACTTACCAACTCGCCGGCAAGAAGATTTTCTCCACTCTCGACTTAAATCGCGCTTACCAACAAATCCCAGTCGCCGAACGAGACGTGGAGAAGACAGCAATCATCACGCCATTCGGGTTGTTCGAATTTCCTCGGATGGTCCCGGGACTGAAGACCAGCGGAAATACCTTTCAGCGCTTCATCCACGAGGTACTGAGAGAGCTCGACTTCGTATTTCCATTCGTCGACGACCTACTGGTAGCCTCAACAAACGAAGACGAACACCGAACACATTTGCGCACAATATTGCAACGCCTTGATGACTACGGCATCACCATCAACCCCGCCAAATGTGTTTTCGGCCAGTCAGCTGTCAAATTCCTCGGCTACCAAGTATCAGCCAGCGGTATCCAGCCACCTGAAGAAAAAGTTCAAGCAATCGTCGATTACCCACAACCACAAACTATCGAGGAGCTACGACGTTTCCTCGGAATGCTTAACTTTTACCGGGAACACATCAAAGACGCCGCCACCATACAAGCGCCGCTGAATACCTACCTGCACAATGTCAAGAAGCGCGACAGAACAAAAATCAACTGGACAGCTGAAGCAACGCAAGCATTCGAGGCGTGTAAAGACAGCATAAAAAATGCCGCTTTACTCGCACATCCCTCACACGACGCGGCACTAGCGATCTTCAGTGACGCCAGCGACAAGACAGCAGGAGCGGTACTCAGCCAATTCATCAACAACTCGTGGCAACCACTCGGATACTATTCCAAGAAATTCACCGACGCGCAGACTCGCTACAGTACCTACGACCGCGAGTTAACCGCCATCTATATGGCAACGAAGTACTTCCGCAAGATGTTTGAAGGACGAGAAGTAATAATATACACGGACCAAAAACCTCTCACCTTTGCGTTTACGAAGACAAGTACCATCAATGAATCTCCGCGACGAACCCGACAACTGCTACATATCAGCGAGTTTACAACAGACATTCGTCACATCAAAGGATCGGAAAACGCAGCCGCCGACGCATTATCTCGCATTGAATCAATCGCATGCCCATCGCCGATTGATTACAAGCGACTTGCCGAAGCACAAGAACGAGACAGCAATATTACCCGATCACTCGCACAGCAAAACAACCTAAGTATGAAGAAAATAACTTTACCTGGAACCGACACCGAACTTCTCTGCGAAACTTCAACTTCACAATTACGCCCATACCTACCCGAAGATTACCGTCGCACCGCATTCAACGCAGTACACAACGTAAGCCATCCTGGTATCAACACAACTCGAAAACTCGTCGCGCAGCGTTACTTCTGGCCCGCGATGAACGCGGATATCGGCAAGTGGGCGAAAACATGCCTACAATGTCAGCGTGCGAAGATACTACGGCACACGTCAAGCCCCTTATCTTCGTTCCCGCCAAGCAACCGATTCCAAAACGTCCACTGCGATTTGGTCGGACCGCTCCCCACTACCGCCGACGGACATCGATACCTACTAACAATCATCGATCGCGCAACAAGATGGCCCGAGGCGCACCCACTACGAGAAATCACAGCCGAAGACGTCGCGAAAGGCGTTTACGACGTTTGGATTTCCCGCTTCGGTTGCCCTGCTTCCATTTCTACGGACCAAGGAAGACAATTCGAAAGCCGAGTATTTGCATCCCTTTCGCACTTACTCGGCGTCGAACGAATCCGAACAACTCCGTACCATCCACAATCTAATGGTGCAATCGAGCGCTGGCACCGGACACTCAAGGCCGCGCTAAAAGCGAAACTTCAAACCACACGAAGCTGGATCGACCAATTACCGACAATTATGCTCGGTGTTCGCACCGCGCTCCGGAGCGACACCGGCGTAAGCGCCGCTCAGCTGACTTATGGCTGTAACGTCAGATTACCCGGCGATTTCTTCACACCGACACCCGCCGACGTCACCATGGACTCCAACTTCGTGGATCAGCTGAGAACAACAATAGAAGACCTGAAACCCGTACCTCAACAACCACATAGCAACAAAAAGGTCATATTCGTACACAACGACCTACACACCTGCGATCAAGTTTTTGTTCGAGTGGACGCTGTAAAGAAACCGCTACAAGCACCATACGACGGACCCTACAAAGTGCTGAAAAGAGACGGCAAGATATTCACGCTGCAACTACCTAATCGTCAGCTGAATATCTCGATCGACCGACTAAAACCCGCCTACGTAATCACCGACGACGAGCAAGCTACCTACAACAACAAAATACCTACAAGTGCATCGCCGAGTACAACTACAAACATACCTACCGCTACGACTCAAACATCAACTCCGACCTACGCATCAATAACATCAAGTTCCTGCAACAATAAAACATCAAGTTCCTGCAACAACGAAACATCAAGTTCCTGCAACAATGAAACATCAAGACCGAAACCCGAGAAAAATAACCAGCTGAAACAAACAGAAAGCCGACAGAACGACCAACAACAAAATACGACCCTGAAACAACAAACACCTACAAATTCAACGAAGACAACATCCCGCGGCCGCGCCGTTCGCCTGCCGGTACGCTACACTTGAGGGGGAACCCTGTAGGTGATTGATTGATCGTCGTATTTCCAAGAAACGCAGACACCCACAAAGGCATCCGATTGTTCTAATAAGAACATTTTTCTTATTGGATGTTGCAAGAAACACAGTGTCTTCAAGCAGCAGCAACACGATGTCCACGATGTCCTTGTCCGCGAGAAGAGGCGCAGCGCAGAGCGGAGACACGACGTTACACCTCGACGGCCGGAGCAGAAAAGGCTGAGCCGGGCCCGTGCGCGCTATTTTATTTCGGCGATCACGCGGCGACTCGCGCATGCGTAATGCGGCGCGAACATAGCCGCGTTCCACCAACGCCGGCGCACTTCGGAGTTCACGTCCCCCGCGCGTCTCACCCCGGAATCTATTCTCGCGTACCTATTAACTAATTGTGCCCTATTATTTTTATATATTAATCATGCTTTTTTGTAAATAAATTATGTTTTTACCTTCTGATCTGGAGTTTACTTAACTACAACTACCTCAACCAACCAACCCTAAACATATTATCGCATATGCCAGACTCGCTCTTGACCATTGTTTGGGCTTGTAAGGCACGATAACCCTAATGTAGGCGGTCAGTTTGCGTGATCGCGGGCTATTTACAAAATTACGGTAGTAAACACCAATCAGGGGTAATGTCTCAATCGGGCGAGGAAATTGAGTGCCAAGGATGAAGCGCATTAATCTGGGTAAAGGGAATCAATTATAATCAGTGATCGGCCTTTTGGTTGCCACTGGCACAGTATTCCTACAAAATATACATCGCGCGGCTTGTATGTGTGCGTAAACGGACGTACTACAAGCAAAATTTTAAGAACGCGTATGCTGCAGTACTAGTCCGCTTTGTATTGACCTCGAGGTCGCCAACTGGTATAGGATGGATTCCCTTGGTACAGTTGTATATTGGGTCAATCTGAGCTGATTTAGCCCGGTAGCCATGAACCCCCCCCTGGTGGGTAGGGAGGGGGGGCACTCAAAGTGACGCTTTACCTTGCTTCGGACAAAAAATTCTATTGACTTCAATTTGCCTACCACCTCATGTTTGGTATCATTTTCGTATAAATCAGGGACGGGGAATTCAATTTCGATATAATTTGTATGAAGTTTCATACAAAAAAACTCAGATTTTGATGAAAATATGAAAATTACACTTCACTTTTTTGAACAAAAAGGTGTATATTCAAAAAAATATGAGGGTGTTTGAGTGTAAAAAAATACTCTTAGACGGGAAATTTTATCAGCTTTAATATAATATATATTTTATGTAACCTTATCATACAACCTCAACCTGGAAAAAAATCAAACGTGCTACGCGATAGTCACGAAGTTATTTTTTCAACCCTTCTCTCTCAAGAAGGTCACATAATATATATGTAGTACATGCATCATATTTCAGAAATGCATAAGTAAGCATGAAAAAAGAAAAATAAAAAAAATGTACTTATTTTCCGAACTTCCATTATAAGTTGGTTTTTCATACAAAATACATGGAGTGCCAACTTAACTTTGCTGGTGACCTGTGCTTATAGTGTGATAAATCGTGAAAATATATTTGCTTTAGATCAAAACTCAAAAATATGTGTGTAACTATACTATAGTTGGCTATAAAAAACGTGTTTTACACTACATTATCGTATATTATTGAATTATATCATCGTGTGTAATGAAATCAAACCAAATACCTGAAGAAAATCGTAGTTAACTTTTGATTTGATTCACCACTCGAGGTGGCATTTACCACCACAATAGCACAGTTCAATGCACTTTAAGGATCTTTTTTGACAGTTGCACCTGCCACTGTATCGTGTCTTGCACTTGCACTTAACGAGTTCAGTAGGTAGTCAACTATGGCGTAAAGTTGTTGTTGTTATGGAAATCCATCTCCCAGCCCCAATCTTCTGGACCTGCCAAATTTTGAATGGGCACCACTGTTTGGCCCCATTGGTGTATACCCTGGTAAACGGCCCTTAACAGATGCTGCTGAAAACTGGTTTCTGTTGGAGAAATATATTCTAGCTGTAAGTAGATCTTTTTTTTAAAAAGTTCCTTTCGACACTCCTTAGACGATGTACACTCACGGACTTTTTGTTTGGCCATTTAGGGTTCAAATTACATTAATCGTGTCATAGATTGTGTATAACACGAGAAAATTATGCTAAACCCTAAATGGCTTAACAATAAAGTCCGTGAACGTACAATGGCTGAATCTGAAATATTTTTACGTAATTTACGTCTAAATACGTAGTTGCAATTCAAGCGACGCCGGTTTAGTTTACTACTGACTTATTGTACACTAGCATTTACCCGTGGCTTCGCCCGCATTGTTCCCGTTACTGTCCCAAGGGAACCCTTTACCGGGGTAAAAAGTCCTATGTATCAATCCACCCAGTTGTTACCCCGTTATTTAGAAACTAACATCCAAATTTCCAAACATCCACACATTTTCACAAACTTTCAGATGTATAATATAAGTGTGATGTGTTGTCATTGTAATGATATATTTCTGAATCAATGGTTCGGTGTCTTCAGGATTTCCATCTGCCAGCATGTGGGAACCAGAGGTTACATATGGAAAAGATTCCATGCTTCGAAGGCAGTTATCATTCCTCTCCCATTGAACATTGACACAGTGTCGCATCCAGTTAAAGCATGGAATATTGGCAATGCTCTGGCTTTTTCAGGACCTGAAATAATACAAGGTTAAGACGCTGACACAACAAAACACGAGTGAGCACAAATACTAGAATACCTAAAGAATAGCGCATTCTTGTGTAGGCCCTTTTCATGGTTGCAAGGGTCGATGTTATGCCGTTCGTGATATTTAGCTCTTTTTTTCAGTTGGCACTTTTATAGTACGATAAGCTAAGTGCAACATCCTTATGTTGCACTAAGGAAGAGTTCTTATTGGTTCTCACTATCACGTAAGAAATTGCCTCATCCTTTGGGTATTCTAGTACCTATTTGTGCATACCCGTGTCTTGTCGTGTCAACATCTTAATCTTGTATTATTCTAGGTCCAGAAAAAGCCAGAGCATTGCCAATATTCCATGCTTTAACTGGATGCGACACTGAGCCAGCATTCAACGGGAGAGGAAAAAAAACTGCCTTCGAAACATGGAATCCTTTTCCATCTGTAACTTCTGATTCCCAAACGCTGGCGGATGGAAATATTGAAGACGCCGAACCATTGATTCAGAAATCTACCATTACAATGTTCAATAAGTGAATAAACAAAACCAGCGTCGCTAGAATTGTAACTACGTATTTAGACGTAAATTACGTAAAAAATATTTCGGATTAAGCCATTGTACATAATTTAATGTGTGCTGAAAGAATTAACTATTTTCAATAAAAGATCGACAGCCAGAATATAGTTTTCCAACAGAAGCCAGTTTTCGGCAGCATCTGTTAAGGGCCGTGACCAGGGTATACACCAATGGGGCCAAACAGTGGTGCCCATTCAAAATTTGGCAGGTCCAGAAGATTGGGGCTGGGAGATGGATTTCCATAACAACAACTTTACGCCATAGTTGACTACCTACTGAACTCGTTAAGTGCAAGTGCAAGACACGTTACAGTGGCAGGTGCAACTGTCAAAAAAGATCCTTAAAGTGCATTGAACTGTGCTATTGTGGTGGGAAATGCCACCTCGAGTGGTGAATCAAATAAAAAGTTAACTACTATTTTCTTCAGGTATTTGGTTTGATTTCATTACACACGATGATATAATTCAATAATATACGATAATGTAGTGTAAAACACGTTTTTTATAGCCAACTATAGTATAGTTACACACATATTTTTGAGTTTTGATCTAAAGCAAATATATTTTCACGATTTATCACACTATAAGCACAGGTCACCAGCAAAGTTAAGTTGGCACTCCATGTATTTTGTATGAAAAACCAACTTATAATGGAAGTTCGGAAAATAAGTACATTTTTTTTATTTTTCTTTTTTCATGCTTACTTAGGGGAGACCGGGTATGGTTGTCTCGCGGGTTGGTTGTCACAGCGGCCATAAAATAATACTAAACGAAACATTAAGTACATCGATCGGTGCTAAAAGATCGCAAGAGCTGTACATCCTTCCGTACTTCACCAATCGATGCACGTATTCCTTCGTTTAGTATTATTTTATGGCCGCTGTGACAACCAACCCGCGAGACAACCATACCCGGTCTCCCCTATGCATTTCTGAAATATGATGCATGTACTACATATATATTATGTGACCTTCTTGAGGCGTGAAATACACACAAGCGGCGTAAGGCACAGGCGCAGCGCAGGCACGATGCCGCTTCAAAACGTTTGTATACAAAATGTACTAAGGAGACGTATTTTGAATTACACTCAAGCGGCGCGGCGCAGGCACGCTAGCGACGCGCCGCTAGCAGGCACAACTGAAGCGACGTGCAGGCGGCACGTCGCTTGCTATATAGGATGAGTATTATTTATCAGCAACAAAGATGCGTGATGATATAAAATTTAATATACAGTTCTGCGAAATTGTCGAACAATATCCGGCTCTTTACGACTTTAGCATGCCGGAGTATAGTAATAGAAATGTACAAGATAAACTATGGAGTGAAATAGGATTAAAAGTCGGCGCAACAGGTAAGCAAGTTGAGTTTTATTCATACATTCTGTCTGTTCTGATAAGGAATTGGAAATCGAGTTGTAAAGTATGTTGTATGCTATCGCAACGAAATCAGCCTGTATAATGACGCATGGTGCCGTCTCTTCACCTCTTCTGTATAATTTAAATCGCGTCCGCGCCGTATCCGTTCCACGCCTTATACCTTATGCCTTACGCCTTATGCCTTACGCCGCTTGTGTGTATTTCACGCCTGAGAGAGACAGGTTGAAAAAATAACTTCGTGACTATCGCGTAGCACGTTTGATTTTTTTCCAGGTTGATGTTGTATGAAAAGGTTTACATAAAATATATATTATATTAAAGCTGATAAAATTTCCCGTCTAAGAGTATTTTTTTACACTCAAAAACGCTCATATTTCTTTCAATATACACCTTTTTGTTCAAAAAAGTGAAGTGTAATTTTCATATTTTCATCAAAATCTGAGTTTTTTTGTATGAAACTTCATACAAATTATATCGAAATTGAATTCCCCGTCCCTGATTTATACAAAAACGATACCAAACATGAGGTGGTAGGCAAATTGAAGTCAATAGAATTTTTTGTCCGAAGCAAGGTAAAGCGTCACTTTGAGTGCCCCCCCTCCCTACCCACCAGGGGGGGGTTCATGGCTACCGGGCTAAATCAGCTCAGATTGACCCAATATACAACTGTACCAAGGGAATCCATCCTATACCAGTTGGCGACCTCCCCATACATTGGATGTCAATACAAAGCGGACTATACGGATCGTACCGAATTATGAACCTCGACATTCAATAGGTATCGCGCGCTCCTAAATGGCCGAAGAGAAACGTCATGTCTGTCTGTCTTTGTTTTATATTCTTTTTCATAACACTTGCTCGAAAATGGTGTCATTACACGTAGGTTCTGCGGACCGTAAATGACCTCTTACGCCCTAGGGCGTAATGGTGTTCTTTTTAAATTCGAAACTATGGTTTTGTTTTACTCTTATTTGTCGTGTTCAAAGGAAATGCCAATTTACTTTTTTAACTTTTATCACTGATATATTATTTAAAGAGAACTGTTATTGCAAATACATGTAAACACATATTTCTGTAACATTAATTTAATGTTTAAATAGTGTATTTCAGTATTTTGCAAATATAAAATCAACCGTTTTAGGCATTTACCGTTATGGTTTCCGAACGTGACTCGACTTTCGCATTGTCTATGGATATTATGTCACTAATGTCACTGTCAGTTTTACAATTTTATTTAGGTTAAGTAAGGTTATTTTGATCAGATTTCCTCACAAGTGTGATGAAAAACATTGTGTGTGCCACGGGCGGTAAAGGAATTACAAGCTCGTGTTATTAAAGCCCTCGGCTTCGCCTCGGCCTTGTAACAAACACTCGTTTGTAATTCCTTACTTACCGCCCTTGATACACAATGTACTATTATGCCACACCTGGCCAAAAAGCCGCTTTCTGACCAAGTGTAGACATAAGATGATGTACACAACACGGGAGGTAATAAAGAAATCCCTCGATCGCATATTTACGTCCCTCGCTTGCAGCTCGGGCCGCAAACTTCTGCGATCTCGGCCTTTCTTTGTATTACCACCCTAGTTGTGTAATGTACTATTCTAGTATAATATTGTAGTCTTTGATAATACGTTCCCCTCTTCCCTATCTGCTCTACGTTTTCCCTCTTCACTGTGATCGGTTAATAGTACATTAATGCAGAGGCCGGGAAGTAAGGGGTTGCCGGCCGAGTACATATAGCTGGCCGAGCGAAGCGAGGCCAGATAGTTACGAGGCTGGCAACCCCATTTCCCGCCGAGGTATGTATAGTGCTTTCCTCAAATATGCAATGAAATAAATAAACTTACTATAATAACCTTAATTAACCTAAATAATATTTTACAACACAAACTTTCTGTCAGAAAGTGACATTAGTGACATATTATATCCATATACAATGCAAATGTCAAGTCACGTTCGGCCAAAACTTTTGGCCCAAAAGCTGTTTCAGTTCACATTTTTACCGCGAATATTTAGATGAAATATTTTAAATGTCTATTCGTGTAGTTAAAATTGCAATTTAAAATTGTTTATAATGTGTTATTTGTTATGTTCATGTCAATTTGAAATAAATAAAACTGCAAAATATAGCAAACATCGTTTTTTGTTTTTTTAATGGCTGAATGCCGTGATGCTGTGGTCCAAATAAATGTGAAATGGAAATTAAAAAAAAATACATTGCCGGCCTAGGCCGGCCTAGGCCGGCAATGGAAGTATGAAATTCCATTACGTGCCAAGTATCAAGCCACACCGGAAACGAGGTACTTTGGCCTATTTTTAGGCACGTAATGTCAACATTTCATGCCATGTTTGAGAAAATCATTTAACTGATCTGACTGAACAGTGAAGAAGGAAAAGGAATACCTTTTGAGGATCTTCACTCAGGGACGTCCCACACGACCACTTTTGCAGCGAAACAGTACCGATGCAATTGCAAAAAGGTCGCGATACAGGCGGGAAGCTATCGCTGGTCATTATACCCTCGCACACGTAAACACGATTCTGCTTTGCTAAGGTTTACACTAACATAGTAATAAAACAACTTAAACGGATTAAATCGCGTATATTACTATATTTTAAGTCCCGACGTTTCGTAACCCTTTTCAGCATTCGTGGTCGCGGGTACGCTGAAAAGGGTTACGAAACGTCGGGACTTAAAATATAGTAATATACGCGATTTAATCCGTTTAATTTGTTTTATTACTATGAGTGATAATCGCGGAAACCGAAGACAATATTATTTACACTAACATTTTACTTTGTGATTCATTAAAGGCACAAGTCCGATATCAATGAATCATTTCCAGTCGGTTTCATTTTAACCACTTCATGATTAAGTCTAATTGAATATTATGGCTCGTGTCGCGCTTAGTCCACTTGACATAGATATGTTATTCAGCTTATAGTTAAAACGGCATAACTGTTATACTTATTTTTACTAAAATGTAACGTTTAGAACAAGATGAGGTAAGGGACTTTATATTGAGTGCCTTTATTGTATAAATGTTATCAATAACTATTCAAGAGCAATTGTTTGTAAGTAGTTTGTTACATGCCGAACTTATCGGTATAGTCGGCAATAAAAATACGAATACATTTTAGCACCTCATTGTAACGAAATGTGAAAAAAATGGTAATAATTTTTATGGTTGACTGTACCTACTTTAGGATTGAGGTAGAGTTCGTAAAGGACTTTGCCACAAACATTAGCAATGTTTTGATTGATTGATACATGGGAAACTAAGATGATATCAATAAACTTAGGAAGTTCTTGTGCGTACCATATGATATGAGGCTGCCTTTAAAGCCTACAACTGCTATGTTACGCCGATGCAAGCTCACTGGTCCTCGTTTCTACATTTGCCTCTTCGTTTTAATAAGAAATGTGGTGTCATCAATAAGGACAAAGAACAAAGCCAGGATCAATACTGTTTCGTTTATTTCTAGCGTGCACCCAGACCTCCGTCGCCACGTGTTCTGCGAGGGTCTCCGCGCCGGCAGCTACGAGGACTGGAGCTTCCTCTACCAGCGCCGCATGAGCTCCAACAACCAGGGCGACATGGTCACCATGCTCCGTGCCTTGGGCTGCACCAGGGATGAGACTGCTGTTAAGGAGTGAGTTACCACCATCAGCCAAAAGGCGTTCACTGCTTGTCAAATGCGTCCATTAATAGTCAAAGGCATTCACTGCTAGTCAAAGGCATCCACTAATAGTCAAAGGCGATAGCTGCGGCTATGCTGCCATGATCGGTTCTTCATCATCCACTCCAAGAAACTCGTCAGTCTACTTATCTTGTGAGGAACTTACTAACGTTTCACCTCCCAATACGTCACGTCTGTAGTAAATACAGAGACAACTGGGACGTACCAGTAACATCGCTCATTGATCAATGAAAATGGGCCCTATATTGTCTGCATCCAGCGATCTCCCATAATATTTATTTGTACATCTTGCACAAATCGGCCGTGACATAATTACGCGCGCGATACAGCATGTAAGAGTCAGTCGAAATGAGCATCTACTGCACGCTAATTTTGAGCCATACCGTGGGATCCGTTCGAAGGTTATATTAGTAATTCAGGAAGCATCCAAGCAGACGTGTCCAGCCAATTGAGTTTGGCAGTCTTGACATCCACATCTGTAATGCCAGTTTTGAAGTGAAGTATTGGAAGTTAAAAAATATTCTTCTTTCCTAGAATGCTGGAGAAGATCTTGACCGACGACGTCAAGGCCCAGGACCGTGTGAACGCCTTCACCTTCATTTATATGGGCAACCGGGAGAACGCGAACATCGCCCTAGAGTTCGTGAAGGAGAGGATCGATGACATTAGGACAGCGTGAGTAGCATGGTTACTTGATGCCGATATTACCGAATAAAATTTACTTTCTTACTTCAACATTGACCAGCAATATACCCCAGTTATTATCGATGGAAGCTAAGGGTCAAAATTAAGCTCGCTGGTTCATTAAAAATCATTTCTAATGCTACCAATGTCAATCAGACCTGTGAAAGAGCCTCTTACGTTAGGCCTACACGCAAAATAAATAAATCTTATTGAATTCACTCTTACAACTGAAGTGTATTCACTTGGCGGGGAAAGAAAGCAGTTGAACAAGCAACCGCAGTTTTGCTTAGGCCTGTTTTCTCTAATGGCTACTTGTAACTTTATTATCTGTACACACGAGGACCCCAACATTTTCTGGTTTCAAGACCGGGCTAAGGACAGCGATTAAAAATTTCATCGTGCGGCCCTAAAAATTAGTTTTAGGTCCAACGGAACGTCAGTGATTTGATTTGATTTGATTTAATTTGAATGCGACAGCGTGCGGTTGTCAGTCAATCGTTGAAAAAATGCCTGGTTGCGTGGTCAACGGCAGCTAGAACTACGTTACGAAGGTTAAAAAGAAATCTGGGATCTAAACTGATTTTTAGGGCCAGTTTGCTTGTATTATCAGTCATGTTCATTGGATTGGTCGTGCAATATCATGAATATGCTATTGTAAACCTAATTATGTTGTCAATATATATTTGTTTACAGCACAATACTCCCGGCCTGGTTCAACAGCGTACTTGCCAACTTGGCTAGCTACTTGAACGAGGAAGGTCTTAATGATGTAAGTATAATGGACCTAACATTCCTGTATTGGTAATTAAAGAATTCCGGTGGTGATCAGATAGATTTGGTTATTTTTTGTGAACTTTAACTAATACAAAAATGCAGCGACAACCCTTTAAATTGACCAATAAAAAGAAACTTGATCGTGAAAACGAGCAATAAAGTCTACGTGTTGGTAATTCAATAAAGTACAGCAAAGCACGAGCTTTCCAAAGCCGGATCAAAATGTCCTGTGCTTGGCAACAAATAAAGAAGAGGGAAGGACCAACCTAGATTAGAACCACCGTAACGATCCAAATGAAATATACTTAAGGCATCCAACAGTCGACAAACATAATACCAATGTCGAGGAAAAAAGAGAATATAAGAGTCAATTAATCGTTTCAGATGGAAGAATGGCTGCTCGCAAATGAGGCAAGCATTCCTGAGTACTCCGTCGGAATGAGCTCCATTGCCTCTGCTCGCGCCAGCATGCAGTGGGGCAGCGACCGCGCCGACAACATCGTCTCCGCCGTCCGAGGCTCCGCCGCCGTTGCTGTGCCCAGCGCCGTGCTACTGTTGGCCAGTTTGCTGCTTCTGCTGAGGAATTAGACTCCAGAAGATAGTGTAGAACCTTGGCGTCCATAGAACCCGACTGCTTGTGGTTTACATATTGGCCACAAATCTGAGCGTTGTCCTATTTCACATTGTCTAGTTGAATTTGTCTGTTCCCTCTAAAAATTTAATATTGTGATATTAAATAAATATTTTATTTCTTTATCTATCTTAATTATTTTGGACATCGTTTCGTGCTACCGTTCTACCATGATCTACGTTTAAACTTCACTTCTTAATAGATTGAGTGCTTCGTCAAATGACATCTTCATTATCACAATACGAGCCTTAGTGCTACGATATTAGACGCTCGTTTTGTCGCGTAATCCTTCAAAGATTTCTTCCGGTATAACTACCGATACTACACTAAAACTAACGTGAACGAGGCTCGCATCCCCGAGTACTCCATCGGGATGAGCTCCATCGCCTCTGCTTGCACCAGTATGCGGTGGAGCAGCGACCATGCCGACAACCTCCGAGGCTCCGCCGCCATCGCTGTGCCCAGTGCCGTGCTGCTATTGGCCAGTCTGCTGCTTCTGCTGAGGAATTAGACTCCAGAAGATAGTCGTAGCGTGGCGTCCATATAAATCGATTACAGCTGGCTTATCTATTTTCATGGCACTTTTAGTACTTTATCACGTGCCACAAGCTGAATGAGATCATATTAAATGTTGTTTAGTAGAAGTTCGTTCCCTTTAAATAAATGTGTTATATTGTGATGTTCAATAAAATGTTTTATTTTATCTTCTATCGTACAGTCGCCATCAGATATATCTGAGCTGTCAGTGTACTCATAAATATCTGAATACGGCTCTATTTTCATAGCATTAGAGCCGTGTTCAGATATTTATGAGTACACTGACAGCTCAGATATATCTGATGGCGACTGTACTTTTTTTGAAGAAAACACATCTATACCGACTTCTCTCTGGCTTATCCATTAGATATAGTGTAATGTGTGACGAGAGTACTGTTTCATGCTTTATTGCAGCGGTCCGCAACCTGCGGCCCGTGAGCCGCTCACTTCGGCCCGCGGGCCTCCCTGGCTATTTCATATGTAAAGGTCGCTATATTCAGAATTGTATAAAATCACAAATTATTAACAAAGTGCGGCCCGCGTCAAATTCCTTAGCTACTATGTGCCCCTTGGCTGCTAAAAGGTTGCCGACCGCTGCTATATTGGAACATAGTTCTTCGGAACAGTTTTACGAGTACCAAGTTTTGTCTTTACTCGTTAACACATTCAGTGCGAAGAATCCAACTATGAGGTTCATTTTGTATGAAAATTTGGGAGGTTGGCACTCAATGTGTTAATAAATTCAGTGCACCCAAAAAACGTATATAATTTTTTTATATAAAATACTGTATACTACTTATTGTAAATAACAATGACCAGGATTCCGCGCTATAGCATACCTATTATTCCTTGTTATTCTGTCACTTTTCAATGATTTTATAGAACATTACACAACTAGGGTGGTAAAACAAAGAAAGGCCGAGATCCCAGACATTTACGGCTCGAGCTGCAAGCGAGGGACGTGAATATGCGATCGAGGGCTTTCTTTGTTACCTCCCGTGTTGCGTACATCATTTATTAACTAATAAAAATATTGATGCAATAAAATGTGTTCAATTCGATACAGTAAACAGTTTTATAAGATTTAATTAAGATTGAATGATCTTTTTATGACAGAACGTAAATCAGACCTTAACTTTATAGTTTGTTCTATGAAACACAATTAAATCGAACGTTATAATGACACTGTAATTGCTCAATAGTAAATTGATTTCAAGCTACAGAAATTGATTACCTGTATAGTAAAGATTATATTGTAGGTAAGTACCTAAATAAAAAACCGGTCAAGTGCGAGTCGGACTCGCGCACCGAGGGTTCCGTACAAACTCATAAGTAGATACATGAATAGTTCAAGAAAAACTATATGGCGAGTTTAGTAGGAGCAAATGTATGTGTTAAGATTTTTGCACTCAAAAACGGTGAAAGTTAGGAAAACCGTTATATTTTTCCATATAGGACAACATTCATAATTGGTAATTATTACATATTTTTCTGTTCAGTCATTTCGAAGATAATAGGGGGGGATGGTATTTTTTTTACGTTTTACGCCATAAATCAAAAACGACTCATTTAAATTTTTTTACAAAAATTGTGTTTAAATCTACAAATCAAGCCCTTTCATTTGATACCCCACTCGATATAATAGCTCTACTTTCAATTTTCAAAGTCTCATTACGGACCCCTTTAGAAAAAAAGTAAAAAAGTTACAATATTTTTTTTACATCCCATAAGCTCGGGTTAGCGGTTCTTAACACTATTCCAAATTTCAAGTCGATAGCATCAGTAAATCCTGAGATATCTTGCTATGACAGACGGACAGACAGAGTCGCACCATAAGGGTTCCTTTTTTACCATTTTGGTACGGAACCCTAAAAACGGAGAAGTGCGAGTTAGACTCGCGTGGAGAGGGTTCCGTACGGTCAAAACAATACAACACAATTATACTTTATTGCACAGACTTCTTATTGATTTTCCTGTAATCTATAGGTGTAGGATTATTTTTCGTATTTTTTTTTAAATTTTAGGTCTAATAGTTTTGGAGATAAGGGGAGAATGGTCAATTTTTTCTATTTTCTGAAATAACTTCAAAATTGTAAGAAAATTATAAAAAAAAAATATTTGAGATTCTCACAGTTAGCTCTTTTTATTTGATTATGTGTATGTCACACGATGAAGTTTGCTAACTTTTTTTTTTATTTTCAAGTTGACCCGCCAAAAGTGGTCCCCGTATTTAAAATTCATATACAGTAAAACTCGCTTAAGACGATGTTGACAAAAACGCGTTATAAGCGGGAAAGCGTATTCAACGTGATAAAAATGTGGCAGAATGTTGGCTGTGACAGACAGACACACGAGTGATTCTATAAGGGTACCGTTTTTTCCTTTTGAGGTAAAAATAAAATAAAACTCAAAGACAAAACAATCAATATCATATTTTAGAAGTTCCCATGAATAATTAATAATAAATTTTCAAGATTTAAACTACGTTATGAAGCTTAATAAATTTCTTTTGTTTTTGTAGTACATTTGCATAAATTAATGTTTTTAGTTTTAATGTAAAACCTAAATTCCCGTATTTTTCTTTTGATATTGAAATTATTGTGTGAATAATTCCTAAAGTATAACATTTATTAAATTCAAATGTAAAAGTTATTTATAGTACATTTAATTACCTTTCATTTGATATCTTTTATGTGGATGTGAGATGTGTAGTTTTGTCACAATTAAACATTCTTAAGAACGCGGGGGCGGCTAGATGAATGACGTCATATTCGGTGACCTTGACCTTTCAGAGACTGTCTCCCGGCAGTTTTGGGGTCCAGAGACCATGCCTAACAACATACTAAAATTTGGTGCTGGTATCCGAATGTGAACTTTTCCCATAGAAGCATGTCCGTAACTCGGGGCACTAGAATCCCATCATCAGAATCGAATTATGAAAAAATGGGACAATCTGGAAGTTATGTCATTCCAATTAAAAATATTTACTTTATAAATCGCTTCATATAACCTCCTTTTTTTGAAGTCGGTTCGCACGAGCATTATTTATTTGCTGTAGTCCTGAATAAACGCATTTTATTTGTTTATTTAACGTTTTTAATTTTTAACACTTATCAGCGATAGGCAGAGTCAATACTAAAGTTAATACTTTAGTCTGGATGTATTAGTTTATCTTCTTAAGAGATAGATAAGGCACTCGAGATGTGTTATCAACTGTGGAAATGCTTAAAACAGACGTTGTCGTTACAGTTTCTACTCGGCTGAAGCGGGCTACAGGTTCGTTTATTATAACTATTAAATTTGCCAAACATAATATCGGGCGCGGCCTATACACAGTGAAATTTCAGTGGTTGTTTTCCGTTTAAGGGCATGTTCGTGTTCTGATTAGGAAAAAGAAAAAAAAAATTGTCTTTTGTATGGAGGGTCGGCTAATTTGAACGACCTGCTCCATAGAAAATCATTTTCTTTTTCGCGTTAATAGTACATTACACAACTAGGGTGGTAACACAAAGAAAGGCTCAGATCGCAGAAGTTTGTGACCCGAGCTGCAAGCGAGGGACGTAAATATGCGATCGAGGGCTTTCTTTATTACCTCCCGTGTTGTGTACATCATTTTATTTGTACACTTGGCCAGAAAGCGGCTTTTTCCGTACGCGCAGCGTGCGGAAAAAGCCACTTCATGGCCAGGTGTGGCATAAAAAAAACTTCTTCCACTTTCTCCTAATCAGAACACGATACTGAACATGCCCTTAAACGGAAAACAACCACTAGAATTTCACATTGTATAGGTAAAACTTAACTAAAGCGGCTGTTGCATGTAGTGGTAACCTGTCCGTATAGACAGTTTGACGTTCCATTTTAGAAAAAGGATATATGTTCCATATACATTCCGTACACTACTACATGCAACAGGTGCTTTAGTCAAGTTCTTTACCTAAAACAGGAGCACATAATCAAAACGTAGATTCTACTACTCAAACAATAAAACTTTTGTTCAAAAGCCAACGTAGTTTTTAGATTTTCTCTTTTTCACACAAATTAAATACCTAAAGTATTGTTAATGTAAGTTAACATTAGTCTGATTGACGTCGTTTGCCATATTACAAACATGAAAAACAAAAACGGACAAGTGCGAGTCGGACTCGCCCACCGAGGGTTCCGTAAAAATTTGTAGGCACATATATTAATATTAAAGTAGCCTCTTAAATCTTGATTCTCTTACTAAACACTTTTAGGGTTCCGTACCAAAATGGTAAAAAAGGAACCCTTATGGTGCGACTCTGTCTGTCTGTCTGTCTGTCTGTCTGTCTGTCTGTCTGTCACAGCAAGATATCTCAGGATCTACTGATGCTATCGACTTGAAACTTTGAATAGTGTTAAAAGTCGCTGATTCGAGCCTATTGGATAGAAAAAAAATCTTATACCTTTTTTACTTTTTTTTTAAAGGGGTCCGAAATGGGATGTGGAATAACAAAAGTAGAGCTATTACATCGAGTGGGATATCAAATAAAAGGGCTTAATTTGTAGATTCCAAAACAATTTTTGTTTTTTTTTTTTAATTTTGTACTATTTGATTTATGACCAAAAACGTTCAAAAAAATACCATTCCCCCCCTATTATCTTCGAAGTTACTGAACAGAAAAATCTGTAATAATTACCAATTATTAATATCATCCTAAATATTACAGGAAAAATAAAACGGTTTTCCTAAATTGCATCGTTTTTTAGAAATTTTCAAAAATCGTACACATACTTATTTGCTCCTACTAAGCTAACGGCTACAGTTTTTGTTGAACTATTCACGTATCTACTTACGAGTTTGTACGGAACCCTCGGTGAGCGAGTCCGACTCGCACTTGACCGGTTTTTTTTAATGATTTAATTACAAATGTATAGTTTTCGGATTTTCCCTATACTTGTAGACGTGACCACGTTTAATTTTTCAATGTATAGGTATGATAATAGTAGGATCTTATTCATTCTTTATGCCACACCTGGCCATAAAGTGACTTTTTCCGCACGCTGCGCGTACGGAAAAAGCCACTTTCTGGCCAAGTGTAGACATAAAATGATGTACACAACACGGGAGGTGATAAAGAAAGCCCTCGATCGCATATTTGCGTCCCTCGCTTGCAGCTCGGGCCGCAAACTTCTACGATCTCGGCCTTTTTTGTATTACTACCCTAGTTATGTAATGTACTATTAACGGTTTCAAACTTAGTTATTTGACTACAAGAATTTTCTAAAAAAAAGCAGCAGCAGTTGACGCGTAAAATGTTCGCGCGATAAATAAATCATAAAGCATCCGTCACGTTCTGACAAATAGTGTGTGAGAGTGACGGATGCTTTATCATTTATCTATCGCGCGACAAAGCGTAGCATCATAAACCTACTGAAGAAATTTAACATAAGCATCTTATTTAAGTCTTTTTTTCCCATCTTAATAATTATCAATAAAGCTAATAGCAGGGTGTCAACTATTAGGAATTCGCGTCTCAAACCATAGAACGTTTACCTTAAGTTTTAAGTGTCAAGATAAAATCATCAATTTTTATTTCCAGCCATGTCCCGCAACCATCTGACTGTTCTAGTGACAGCTATCCTAGTTGCCGCGGTAGCTAGCGACACCAATTATAGACTCAATTCAACAGTCAAGCCATCATCATACATCATAGCTATCACTCCATACTTCGACACAAATGACGAGAAAGCCTTCACATTTGACGGCGAAGTCAGTATAATAATAATACCAGAAACAAATACTAATCAAATCAAGCTACATTCTGAAGATCTCAATTTTGGTGCTGATAATATCACAGTTACTAGTGGACAGACCGTTTTGCCACTAAATGACGTCAACCCTCTACAGTTTGATACTAACTATACGTTCGCGTATATAAATTTGCAAAGCGAATTGATTGCTGGAGCTGAGTATACCTTGAAGGTTGTATACACAGGACCTATAAGGACAGATCTGAATGGTTTTTACAGAAATTACTACATCGAGAATGGCGTTAAGAAGTAAGTATATTTATTTATTTAAAGGAATTTCAAACAATCTTGACTTAATACCAGTTGCAAGTGGTAACGATATTTCTACGACTTATCGTGAATTTAACTGCAAAACAGAGTAACTTACAAAAGATGCACTTGACACGAAATTCAGTAGATATTTGGATGACCTGATAACAACCAATACATCATAATCTTTTGAGATAGGGTTTGAAGTGTATCTATTGTTGCGAAAACTTTTCTCTTTATCATCTTTGTGGCCTGAGTCATTTAAGTACCGACTTATTTCAGTCATCTTAACCATGTGAGGCTTTTCAGCGCTTATGAAGACGTGTACTTCTTCTTTTTTCTTTTATTAGGGGTTTCCCGCTATTTGGGATCGAGTCTTCTTACTTTTCTGCTCCCAGTTACTCTATCCTGGGTTGTTTGTCTCATTAGTTTGGCTTTTTGAGTCCTCGTCTGATATTTGACCTCCAACATTAAAAACACAAGAGAGTCTATAATCTGTCAATTGTTCTTTATTGCCATAAACTTTTCTATATATATAGTATTTTTTTACATTAATGTTAACAGTTTAAAATAAGGCAACACAATGAAACACTGCCCTATGTGCAATTAAATTGTAGGCAAGAATTGTTCTGTAACTACTCCACAACGCTTCTAAATCATATAATATGGAAAAAAAACATAACTCAGGATGATTCTATTTTATTCAGATATTAATTATAAAAGTACCTACCTACTTTTCTTGCATGTATGTCTTGGCGTGAAAGTGACTGCTTATCTATGACTTGCAGTTTAGTTTTATGAAACTTGCTTATCAAAAAGCTTAACTCTGTGTTTGCTCATTGTTAAGAATTTCTTAATTGATCTTTATCGTTTTCATAGTCTTGTACAGTCTTAATAAAGCAATCACATTCATCTAAGTACAGTGATATGAAGATTACGTTATCATACAGTGTTACGAGATGCATATTCTTCTCAAATTGTGTCACATGAGAGGATATTGCCAATTGCCTTTCGCGATGCAATTTGTGACATGCCAGGTTTACACGAGTCTAGTCATAGATAGTAAGTAGAACTCTTATGAATTTCTATTCGACCGTTTTTTCGGCAATCATGTGTTGTTAAAAATTTAATACTTTCAAACTCATATTATTTAAAATGGGCACTGATTCTGAATAAAACTATTCAGCAATCTTGTTTTTTGATGATATTGCTATAAAGCTAAGTATTGGCGCCAACTTTTTTTATCTTGTTTCTCTACTTTTCACTTGATACCTTGCATTTAATCAGTGTAAACCAGGCTTTAGGAATTCTACCAAAGTCACGAAATAACAGAACATATCAGTCTAGATGTACATGGATTTTGGTCGGTTTTCGGCAGTCTAAATCAGTTCTGACATCAGCTAAGTGATAAATATTTGATCAAAAAGTTATTAATAGGTAATGTAGAAATTGACTGTAATATTTTACTAACATTTAGATAACATGAGATTCTTAATAGACATCTCTAGTTTTGCGGTAGCGTTCCTAATGTCTTTAAGGGCAGATCACACCAAAGATGCGTTTACACACTAAGTGTCATGTTTTTTGATATCGTCTTGCAAAATTTTTTGTAGCAAAAATTTACTTCGGTTTAAAGATTTTCATTCAACTTTCTAAAAATACACTTACAATCTGTTTACTTTCTTATCAATGCTTCAATTGGCTTACCTAATTCCAGATGGCTGGGCGCAACACAAATGGAGCCTACACACGCGAGGAAGGTGTTCCCATGCTTCGACGAGCCCGAGTATAAAGCCGTCTTTACACTCGTCATCGACCGCCCCGACAGCTACCAGCCTTCCGTGGCCAACACACACTTGTCCGATACAGTGCCGTTGTGAGTATAATACTTCAAGCAAAACAACGACACGCGTACATACTGCCTATTCCTTTCCATTCAATATAATAAGTGTGAAAGTGCTAAGTTAAGCTCACATTACATTGTAGATAATACAGTAATTTTTCTTCCTACAAAATGCGCGCCGAAAACGCACTACAATCAAAGTTTTAAAAATGCGTAAGAATGCGTATGGATCGCACTCACACAGACATGCTATCGCGCGTCTGTGGGAATTTGCGTCGCGCGCTACTGAACGGTTGAAGTTGGACTACTTGTTCGTCTTTACTTAGCTTTCAGCGTTAGGTCTCCTAGTGAGTGATCATCATTCAGAAACTCGTTAATTATTTTTGGATGATAATACTATTTGATTTTCAGAGCCAACGGTTTCACTCGAGAAATCTTCCATCCAACTCCAAAAATGTCAACTTACTTGGTCGCATTCCTGGTATCCGAGTTTGAGGCAGCACGCATGACTAATGACACACAATTCGGCATCTACACCAGACCTGACGCCAAAAACCAAAGTGACTACGCTTTTGACTTCGGTCTGAGAGTAGTCGACGCTTTGAGTGACTACTTCGGTGTAGATTACTACTCGACCAATGCCAATTTGAAATTGGATCATGTTGGATTGCCGGACTTTAGAGCGGGTGCTATGGAGAATTGGGGATTGGTTAAATACAGGTAAGAATAGAAAATAATAAGCAATTTGATAAACATTTGAAAGCCTGCAAACTAAAAACAAATGATGTTACCACCATTATTTACAATAGGTACAATATCAGCAGCCATTTTTGGCTTGTTCCCATCTGGATATTATACATTTTGTTTTCATTCAGCCAGTCCAGAGTTAATTCTTTCATCAATTTGAAATAAACACGAAATATACTCACAGGGAATCTCTTCTCCTCTACGTACCTGAAGAATCAACACCGTACTTCAAATACCGGGTAGCACAGATCATGGCCCACGAGACGACCCACATGTGGTTCGGAGACCTGGTGACGTGCCACTGGTGGAGCGATACCTGGCTGAACGAGGGCTTCGCTGATTACTTCCAGGACTATATCACCTCCATTGTAAGTTGCTGTTCCCGACATCATGACAGGAAGCTGAAAGATGAGGGTGTTTAGAAATCAAAATCATACATCCGCCATTGGACTTAAATTTTGTTTACTTTCGTATCTTCGGTGAAAATGCAATTCTATGGCACCATGAGCTGGTCGTTGGATTGGTTTGGCAATTGCGACTATAAAAAAATTAGTACAATCGGCTAAATAAAAAGCATCTTTTAAATTGTTTTTTACAGAAACTTATTTCTTTTATTTTTAAGTATCGAACGAATAAAGTAAAAGAAAAAATAATATAGGTATGTATATAAGACAAAATACAGGAACTATTTCATTCAACAATGTGTCTTAAGTATAGATTATTTCCTTTTCAGATCGAGCCAGAAGTGGGATCAGCTGATATGCTGGTCACCGGTTCCGTCTACGACGGTTACACAGCCGATGAGTCCCCTTCATCACCAGCCATTACTAATGTCAACGTTAACTCCCCCGCAGAGATCAGCCTCCATTTTGGAAAAATAACGTACCAGAAAGCCGGGTCCATCATCAGGATGGTTCACCACTTGGTTGGGGATACTGCGTTCCAGCTCGGATTGCAGGCGTACTTGAAAGCCAAGTGAGTTACCATCATGTCATCATCATCTTAATCTTTATATGCAAGCTGTGCACACCGCTTCTCAAAAGACGTTGACGCACCGCCAACGCAGTGACGTGACTCGTACGTCACGTTTTTGACGCGCACTTTTCAAACAAGTGCTTGAAATACGTAGTGCTCACGTACTATCTACGCGTATTTTGAGCACCGGTTTCGACGGCACGCGTCAAAAACGTGACGCATGTGTCACGTCAATGCGTTTTCAGTGCGTTAATGTCTTTTGAGCGGCGGTGTGCACTAAGCACAGCATGCGTTAAGAACCTGACGCCTGAGGCACGTCACTGCGTATACGGTGCGTTAGCGTCTGTTGAGCAACGCTTTGGTCGCAGCTTTATAAAAACAATTAATTACAATTTTCACGTTTTACTTTCTTTTGTAGTGAATTTCAGGTCGGCTATCCTCAAAATCTATATACGGCTTTGCACCAAGAAGTGGTCAACTCCAGTTCTTTTGCGGACTACCCGGGATTCAACATTGTGGATGTCATGGGATCGTGGATCGCGCAATCCGGGCACCCTGTTGTCACAGTCAACATTGACTATGAGAATGAAGTAGCCACACTCACTCAGGTAAACATATCACACATTATTGCATAGTACCTTGAAATGACACTTCGCGACTACGGCCGCGTGAAATTAAATACGCCTTTTTTATAGTCTTACCCCTTAAGGATTAAGTTTAGAAAAATCCTTAGTTTGCCTATTACCTATTAACGGTAGCCAATCATTTCACAAAAATCGTTTCACAAATATTCATTTTAAAAACAACGTTTGGCAAATGAACTAATGACAAATTAGTCGATTCGCAAAATGTAACACTTTGCAAAGTGTTACATTTGCTGAATGTACATTTTTCAAATAATTATAAAATAAGAATTTTGAGAAATGTTATGTTTGTGAATCGTTATTTGTTAAATGATCATTTGTGAAATGACGGTAAACCATTATTAACATTTTGATGATGAAATAAATAGATTTTTTTTTCAGAAACGTTTCTACATTAATTCATCCCACGTGTCGAATGATATATACCCCATTCCTATAACATATACTACGGAATTTGCAACAGATTTTAGCATCACTAAACCAGCCTTTATTATGAATGAAAAAACCCACGAACTCAATTTGACTGGAATTGGCGCCACTTATTCCTGGGTGCTTTTCAATATCCAAGAAACTGGTAAGACACAACACCTAACAGAAAGCTAGAAGGCGTATAAAAATTGGGCAACAGATAAATGATTCGACGTCTCGAGCGCGCCCTTACAAGTACAGTCGCTGGGGTGTACTAAGGACATGCAAGTTCTCGAATTTTATATTGTAAAGTTTGATTTAATCTTAACAGTGGAAATCTACGTGCCTAATAAAATATAACGTTTATTAATCTGTGTACTAATGAGTATTGATTATTTAAGTTACGTAATTTTGTACAGGTTTCTACAGAGTCAATTATGATGACCATTCTTGGAAAATGATCGCTAGTGCTTTAAAAGGAAATGGAAGAGAAGAGATTCATCATCTTAACAGAGCCAAGGTAGGTAATGAATACAACGTTTAACAAAGGAAATTTCGTATTAAAGGGATTTTAACTCAAAACTTCGCAAGATAGTGAATGTCCATCTGATAGAAACGTAAGGTATTAATTTATCATCACTTCATTTTCATTAATTCTATTATCGATTTTGGTAGCCATTTACTATTGGCCAAAATAAATAAGAAACATAATAATACTTACGGTCATTTTTAGTTTGGACAACAGATGCAACTAAATTAAAATGGAATAAATGTGTATCGTAATGCCAAATAAAACGATTTTATTTTTCGCGTCTCTTCATTAATTATGATCAGTTCACTGTTTTCAGTATTACTAAAAAGTACTAAAAAAAACAAAGGTAGGTACGGTAAGGTAGGTATTGAAAAGAGTGAACTGCCCCGAATTAGGGCCATTATTTGAGCGTTTTACGCGCGTCACTATCGTGGGCACGTTTTTGTCGAAATTCTTGCAGATTTAATGAAGATTCAAAATATATTTTAGATCCCGGATATGTGCCAAATACTTCGCTACAAATAAATTTCATCAAGACCGGAACCAATTCAATTCTACAAGACAAATGTTGTCTATTTTTATATTTGCACCATCGCCCACTCTCTTCGTGCTAATATTGAATTTGCACTCGTTTTATTTTAAATCTCCTTTTATCAACCTTGGCTGTCATTCATTTTACAGATCGTGAACGATTTATTCGCATTTGTGTATGCTGACGAAGTGAAATTTGCACAACTTTATGAAGTACTGGAGTTTTTGTCGGATGAAACAGATTATTCAGTTTGGTATGCTACGCTTCGTGGTTTGAATAAACTGCGAACTTCTTACTTGGGCTCAGACGCGCAGTCAGATGTTGAGGTTTGTATCGTAAAATACGAAGATTTTAAAAAACAATGTAGTATAAAAAACGGTTATCTTTATTTTTACTCTGACTAGAACTATGAGCTCGGCAAGCTCTTTTATATGGATCAAGTGTGGGCTTACTATTCTGAAAGCAGGTTTGCCAGTGGCCACTAGCGACTTCGTTGACCGCTCAAAGTGGATTGGTGGAAGAGGTTCAACCTTTCTTTGTTGTATGAGCTAAGGACGATATATTATGCCAACAAGGCGGCCCGGATCATGCGTTACTTACATTACATCAATGGTTGCAAGATGTAGATGCATTTAAAGGAGACTAATGTTTTAAGATGGATGCAATAACGGCATATATAAAAAGATACATTGACGTATTTGTAGATTAATATCTAAGTTCTCTGATCCTAATTTTCACTAACTTAATAATTGTCTTCGGTTTCCGCCATTATCACTCATTGTAATAAAACAAGTTAAACGGATTAAATCGCGTATATTACTTCATTTGTTTAAGTCCCAACGTTTCGTATCCCTTTTCAGCGTTCGTAGTCGCGGGTAGGCCGAGAAAATTGTAAATTTTTCCTGTCAAAATCCATTAAAAAAAAAAAAAATTAAAAATTAGTGTTGCCAGATAGGCCTAATGTGTAAAGACACATTAACTTCCAAAAAGAATATTGTGAATTTGAGACCAAATATTATACTGCTTTATAAATTCTAGGCTTATGCACTGAAACTCATGGACGGAATCATCAATAAGTTAGGTTATGATGTCAGAGCCACAGATGACTTCGTCACTCTCAGAAACCGCATGCAAGTCCTGGAATTTGCCTGCAAGTTAGGTCACCAAGGTTGCATCGACAAAACTGTTGAACTATTCAAGAATTTCAAGGAAAATGGCGTTGAGTGAGTATTTCCAATAACTAGGAAACTTAATAAATATTATTCCCTATACTTAAACCCTTCTATGCAAAACTGAATCTGTATAACTGCACTGGTGACCGAAATGCTGGCAGCTTCCTCGCGCAGCGAATAAGTATCGCCATACAGCGAGGACACGCTGCTAGCATATTCGGCACATGCCAAGGGGGCCCAATTTTTTAATAATTTTTAGTTTTAATTTAGGTTTATTTTCGTAAGATTAGTTAAATTTTTTTAGTTAAGTTTAGATTATTAAGTAGTTCTATTTATTTGTACATAATTTTAATCTGTATAAACACTAATATTACTAAAACGTGTCTTATCGGAGTTATTATGCGTTTTCTATGGCTTTGATGAAGAGATGTTTACAAAATGAACATAATTAATCAGTCACTGAGTCACTGCTGTTTTCGCTAAAAATGTTTCTTTAAAGTGTAAACCAGTCTATTCGGCTACGTTGTTTTGTTTATGACACCGTACAATTGTGACTTCCGTTAGTTTATAATCTAACGCGCGAGATTATAAACTGACCTAACCTAACCAGTTCACGAGTTGACTTTTCGATCGGCGCTAGCGAGTGTCGAGCGCTCGATGACAGTCTATCTCTTTCATACTATTGGCGCGTGCGAGAGAGGTGCACTGACTCTCGATACGAGAAACTCGCTAGCGCCGATCGTACACTCAACTCATGGTAGGCACACTGGTCAGTTTATAATCTCGCCCGTTAGATTATAAACTAACAGTCGTTTGCAATCTTACGGTGACAAATACATACATACTTTCATGTTTCTCCGTTCTTGTCCTTATATCCACTGTGGATATATTAACTTATATTTTTATTTTCTTCAGAGTATCACCCAGCTTGAGACCAGTGACGTACTGCAACGGCCTACGTCACGGTGATGCCGAGGACTTCGAGTTCCTCTACCAACGCATGAAGACCACTAACCTGGCTAACGAAGCCTGGGTCATTGGTGACGCTTTAGGATGCTCAGCTGATGAAAACAAGCTGAAGAGGTAAACCTTTTAATGTTTCCAATAATAAAACCTCAGATTACTTCTTTTTGTTCAGACTATTGGTAAGTTTGTGAAAAACAATTAGTTTACACTGTGTTGGTTGTATTTTCAAGCTTTTTAGCCGTTCTACTACAATATGATTATCGTTTGATATAATATTGGAGCAAACAAATTACGTTTTTAAAAAAAAACATTTTTTGCCATTAAAAAGCATTTGATCTTGATCTCACCTGTTGATGAATGAGTGGCAAGAAATTATTGAATTTAATTATTAGTCAAGTTTCTGTTTCGATACCGCCTTCGTGCCTTTGAAAACTCAACGCTTATTATCATTCCTTCCAAAGTTATCACCTTCCACTCGAACGGCAATGACAAAAAACGCCGGGGCGAAACTCAAAACTGAAAATTAATCCTGTTTTACCGCATAGCTAAAGATGTAATCAGTTGCAGAGCTTTGTCACTTGATAAAAAAGTATCTGCTGTTATCTCATCCATCGTCGTCTGTCATACCGACAGTTCATCGAAATTTTTACGCGTCTTGATTTGATGAATCTTATGCATGTTCCACTTTCAATAACCATAATTTATTTTTTTCATTCCCGTCTTTGTTATTTTAGAGATAGAGATATAATGAAAACGATATATCGTTCTAGCTATCTGGTCTCCATGCTGGAGGAGAATAGCCCAATCAGAACGCAGGACTTAACAACACCTCTGACCAGCATTTTGAACAACTACGAGCATGTTCACGTTGTTTTGGAAGAGTTGAAGCAGAACTACAGTTTATGGACGACAATGTAAGTATAGATAAATGAAATACTACTGACATAGGAGCATTATAAGTCAACTTACGAAAGATTAACTATACTTTCTTATATCTACTACTGATTATAATAAAATCAAACACGCTGCGTCTTGCCTTTCATGGTCTCCAATCGGGAACCTTGTGGCCCCATTTGGTCTAAAGGTTACCGAATGGAAACCATGGTTTTTCGAGCTATAAGCCCAGCACACTGTTTATTTTAGTTTACAAAATATATTCTTTCATAATTCGGTGATAAGACTTAGCCTCTTAAAATTTTGCGTTTAAAAATTTCAGAGTGAACAGTAGACAAAAATAAAAACGGCATCTCGAATTTGTTTGAAAGTCCGGATTTAAATATCTCGATTTATTACCCTAATACTTACGCCACCCTACTAAACTAACAGCTTAATCAATCAGGTTTATAAAAATAACTCGCTCGCATTGAGATTCACGTTTCTAGTCCGAAAATACACATGTTCTGACACTTTTAGATTTAAATATTGATAGTTGAATAAGGGAGTTCTATAAGCATGTATTGATATAATTATATTTGAGTGCTGAGCTGACATAATATATAAAACAGGGTCTGCCACTTTAAATCCAGTTGACGAATGGGGGGAGAAAGTTCTGGCTCTCTCCATGCCACAAGGAATGACTATCCTTGTTGTAGTGGGCATGGATTATACTTGCACTTTAAATATTGTATTTCATAGTGTTTTAAATAAATATAAACATACTTAAAAAAATCACAGCATCAAACGTATTTTTATCTTCATATGCGGTAATGGGTTAAATTTGTAACTTTGGTCACTAATTTGTTTGTTCAACAGATATCCATCAATGGACACAGTTCTTGCAACAGTGGCGACCGCTCTCCACACAGAAACTGAATTTAACGAAGTAAGTATGTTTTCATTCCAAAATTAAAATGAAAAATATGTATTTCAGACAGCAAGATCCATATTGTTTGTTTAGTTCACTTAAAAAAACGAGGTGGCCGTAAACAGCTGCAACACAGTTTATATTAGTGCGGCTGCTTGTCATTTCGTTGTTTTTCAACACACTTGCTCATAAAGTGGCTCTTATTTCATGGTTCTTACGCGCGGAACGCAGCTTATTACACACAAGTGTTTTTTTCTTTACATTACCGCACAAGTGTTTTAATTACCGCGAATTGACCAATGAGAGCACGCCGTGGAGCTGGGCCGGCGGATAATTATTCCTGCGCCGCTCAGCGCCGAGTTCGTGTACATGGCGAAGTATATATATATATATATATATATATATATATATATATATAGTAAAAGATAAGTATTATTGATTTAATCGCAAGTGTGTTGAAAAACGTCGTATGACACTTGTGGGCATTGGTCATTACAGCCTCGGCTATTTCAGCCTTCGCCTGACGGCTCGGGCTGTGCAACACAGCCTCGGCTGTAATGACCAACATAGTCCATTCGTATCATAATGTACTATATATGCAATAAATCTTTTTAAATATTAAAAAACTAGTGTTACACTAATTAATTTACGTCACACCTGTAGGCTTGTGATGCTACTCTTTGTCACGCGATAAGTAATTGATAAAGCTTCCGTCACTCTCACACACTATTTGTCAGAACGTGACGGATGCTTTATCGTTTATTTATCACGTGACAGAGCGTAGCATCATAAGGCCATAAAATGGTAATAAATAACCGCCCGTTACTTCACGGCCTGGGGGAGACGAAAATTTTTGTACTTACCACGGGTGGTAATAAAGAAAGCCTCAGATCGCATATTTATTGCCCTTGCCTTCGGCTTGGGCGTCAAATACCTGCGACCTGAGACATTCTTTGTTTTACCGCCCTAGGTAAGTAATGTACTATACTATTATTACACTACTGCCACCGATATTTTCAACTCAACTTGCTCAAACAAACACAGACACAAAAACATGTTTTCATCACACTTGCTCGAAAATGGTGTCATTACACGTAGGTTCTGCGGGCCGTAAATGGCCTATTACGCCCTAGGGCGTAATGGTTTTCTTTTTAAATTTGAAACGCTGGTTCTGTTTTACTCTTATTTGTCATGTTCAAAGGAAACGCCAACTTACTTTTTTAACTTTTATCACTGAAATATTCATTTAAAGAAAACTGTAATTGCAAATACATATAAACACATATTTTGGTAACATTAATTAAATGTTTAAATAATGTATTTCTTTATTTTGCAAATATAAAATCAACTAAAATGGCCGTTACCGCTATGGTTTCCGAACGTGACTTGACGTTCGCATTGTCTATGGACATATGTGACAAATGTCACTGTCTGTTTTAATATTTTCTTGTCATATTGGGTCGAAAAGTAAGGTTATTTTATTAAGATTTCCTCACAAGTGTGATGAAAAACATTGTGTGTGCCACGGACGGTAAAGGAATTACAAACTCGTGTTATTAAAGCCCTCGGTTTCACCTCGGGCTTATAACAAACACTCGTTTGTAATTCCTTACTTACCGCCCTAGATACACAATGTACTATTAATAATATCCAAATCTCTACCTATGTCATCGTTCCCTAATTACCTCCCAAATGGCGTTTGTCAAACAATACTCGAGTGAACGAGGTCCGCAAACATTCATTACCATCGCTAATGGTCGGATATCACCTACTGACCTGCCCTTCCTTTACTGGGTCACTGACTATTTGCAGAATGATCCAGAGTCGTAGGACGGGACCTATGACATAGTACATGTATGTATAACCAAATTAGGTACTTGACTTTAACCGAAATTTGTAAAAATGTATATAAGATTCTGTTAAAATAAGCAACATAAGGAAATAACTATGTTGAAGTTACACGTTAGGTGTAACTTTTTTATGAGCCTGCAAAGTTGGGTGGGAAAGTCCATTTTAAAAGTGTAAAAATATGAAAAACTATTAATACCATTAAATAAACCATGAAATTTAAAATTTAATTTACGGTAAATTTTGTAATGAAACCGTTACGATACACGCAAGCTGCAAACATAGTTGAAGAACAAAGAACTTGATTTCCCCAAACAAAGTACGTCTCGTGACGTCACGTTACAATAGGCTCAAGTATGAAGTGTTTCGGCACGTCTTCGGGAAAGTCTAAAAATGTGATTTTAACATTGAGAAACTGAGAAAATTAAGAAACATTCTCGATCAGTCATAATTTACTTTGAGATATTAATTTATAACGTCTTAGTGATTATTTTTTTTATTACTATAGTGGCTACAAAGTGATTGTAAGTGACTAGTTTGTGTAAGATTTGTCATTAAACATTGTTATTTTTTAAAATTGCATCGCATATCGCATGGAAACCGTGAAAACAAAGTAAATTTGGGTGGCTATGATGAGTTTCTGGCGAGCGTCCAGTTCGCGTTTCATCGCTCTTGACATTGGGAGAACCATAAATTAGTAACAGTCCGCCAAATTGAAATTGAGCTCTAACATCCGTGCGAATGGACAAAAACCTAGGATTGTTTTGTTTCTGACCGGATGAGCACGAAGCGCCTGTCAGTTTGGACGAAAATGCTTTCGTATGTCTGTCTGTCGCATTTAGCAACCGATTCTCATGAAATTTTGGACCATGGATGTAATGTCATAATAAATCATGCATTAAGCCCGCCATTTGTACTTTCTTGTATTTTGCAATAAAGTTTGAATAAATAAAAATAAACCGGTCAAGTGCGAGTCGGACTCGCGCTCCGAGGGTTCCGTATAAACTCATAAGTAGACTAACCATACGACTAACAGCAACCCTGCCTTAAACCCACCTTAGCCCTATTAAACCAGGAAAAATCTTAACAGCGCGATGCAGTGTATGCTACAGCGACATCTATTGATACTAAATAGCGCGTAAATTTTACTTGTAATTTAAACGTTACTGTTTGTTATTGGCTGATTGAAATAATTGTTTGTCAACTAAGTTAGTTCTCATGTATCATTTTTCATGAAGGAATCATGTTTTGAAGCACACTTTTGTGTATTAAATTAATATTGCTGCCACAAGCTACCTTATTTTAGATTTGTGTCCCGAGATGGCGCTAGTGGTATTTTATTTTTATGGTATTTACTAGTGTCAGATTTCCTAACATACTCCTATTATAGAGTTTTTAATAATTATTGTTACTTTATGTTTTTTTCCCGATTCCTGATGTGTGATCATTGTATTTAATAGACATTTTTTATGTAATTTTAATGTAAAAACTGTATGGCGATTACTTTAGTAGGAGCAAATAAGTATTGTGTTATGATTTTTGCCAATTTCTCAAAAACGGTGCAAGTTAGGAAAACCGTTATATTTTTCCTTTAATATTTAGGACGACATTAATAATTGGTAATTATTACAGATTTTTCTGTTCAGTAACTTCGGAGATAATAGGGGGAATGGTATTTTTTTAAACGTTTTTCGTCATAAATCAAAAACTATTTATTAAAGAAAAAAATAGAATTAGTTTTAGAATCTAGAAATCAAGCCCTTTCATTTGATACCCCACTCAATATAATAGCCCTACTTTCAATTTTCAAAGTCCCTTTAAAAAAAAAATTAAAAAAGGTACAAGATTTTTTTTATGTCCAATAAGCTCGGGTTAGCTCCTTTTAACACTATTCCAAATTTCAAATCGATAGCAGCAGTAATTCCTGAGATATCTGGCTGTGACAGACGGACAGACAGACAGCCAGAGTCGCACCATAAGGGTTCCTTTTTTACCATTTTGGTAACCGTAACCCTTAAAAGGATCGACCATACCGAAGCTTGACGCTGCATACATGCTGTGAAGCGTCGTTAGCACGTTTTGTAAATACACTTGGTTGCGTAAACGCACCTTTAACGTATTTTGAGCAACGGTGTGATCACTTTAAATACATGACCTTGAATATGTCAATTGTCAGGTACACTCCGTAATTGTCAATTAACTAATTTGTTTTAACAATTATGTAGGTCCAGGCGTTAACGTAAATTGATGTGTCCGAGCGCACAATTATTTCAATTACTGCAAAACAAAATGCCCTTGCATTCTTGTATAACGCCCATTTTTATGGCACGAAATTATTTTTATAATGAAACAAGTAACACTTTCATTATCAAATTCACGGTAACACCAAGCTGATACGAAGTTACCATTAACGGAATTATTAACCTTAAAGTACCTACATTTATAATGAACTACATTACAAAAAATCTAAATAATTATTCCAACAAAAACCCTATGAAATTACTTAAATAAGAACTTTTGTACAGAAATAATAATTTAATGAGGTCAAAAACCAACAATTTGCACACTGCAGCTTTCGCCATGGTTCGAAGCCATTTTTAGTTCCGTTTAAGTATTTAAAAACCGGACAAATGCGAGTCTATATTTTTTATGATTTAATTAGAAAGGTATACTTAGTTTTCAGATTTTTTCCTATACTTGTAGTATAAGACAGTATTACTCGTACTTACCAAATTTCATAGTTCTAGATCAACAGAAAGTACCCTGTTAATTTTGGTTTCCTTGAGAGAATCGAAATATACGTTTCTTGCGGTATAAACGGCCAGATTCTTTCACAGCTTCAAGGGACTGTAGACTTGAGTATATTGTTTTTATTCTCAACTCGATACCTTCACGCGTTCTCGAGATAAAGGGTCTTGACATACGGACGGACAGACAGACTGACAACAAAGTGATCTTATAAGGGTTCCGTTTTTTTCCTTTTGAGGTACGGAACCCTAAAAGTGGCAACAATTAGATACTCCAAACCGTGGCACCCTCTGCAATCAGCTATTTACGTGTCTTAATCTCATTTTTACCGAATAAAATTATATCAAATTCAGAACGTTCCAAATTTGAAATTTAAACTGTTGTTCATTTCAGTTCGAAACCTGGCTCTCTAGCTGTGAGTGCGGAGCACAAGCGGTGACCAGTGCGAACAACGCTTTAGCCCAGGCGAGAACAGTGACGGCTTGGGCCGACGACCATAAACAAGACATCTTGGGCAGTCTGCGAAACCACGCCTTGGTCACGACGCCATCTTTGTATGTTGTCGTCTTTGGCATCATTACAGCTATGTTTTGTAGATTTTAAATGAAATACCAAGAAATTTTGGGCAGTCTGCGAAACCACGCGTTGGTCACGACGCCATCTTTGTATGTTGTTGTCTTTGGTATTGTGACAGGTGACATAACTGTCAATGCAATAGGGTACTTGCCTGTAGTCGATATAAATTACTTCACGCTAGCCTTGAAATCTGCTTTCGAAAATTTGCAAAAATTAACTAAAATTCACCTATTTAACGTTTTAAACGATTTTTAAAAGACCAAAAGCTATAAATGAGGAGATGATTTGATGTTTGAGCACAATGACGTCATTATGCTTTTTCTCGTAGAAACTTCATACTATCCGAGCGTTTTGACAATTCATAAAAAGTAACTGATTTGATCTGTCAGGAAAGTACCCTATTGCAGAATTTAAATGATGTAATTTTAAAATAGTTAAACTAATTTGAAATTGTTTTTAACTGAGAATACTTTGATATGTTTGTTATTATTGTAAATTTTATAGGATACGATATGTTTAAGATAAAGGTGAAAAGAGATCCCTCTCCACTTCTTTGTATATAGAAACTGTAAGATATTGTTCAGTTAGTTAATGGTAATTAAACCAAGTTAATATATGTCAACTCTGCATTTTATTATCCTAATATTGAGCTTTTTGTTTGGTATGGCAATGCATTACGCGACCCCCCCTGCTATTACCACGCTCTTTCCCAGGTCTTTAAGGACCCTTCGGGAGGGTTATTGGCGCTCACCCTTCAGAAGGAAGTATACCCACTAAAACCACACCGGCGATGGAGCCTATGCAGTGGGGCCAGCATCCGCGACCCCTTGCTGCGTTGGAAGTAGCCGGAACTCCTCAGGAGCTCGTGGTCCTTACATTGAGCGTTCGGGGTTTTTTCGCGATGGTTTGTTTCGTCGTATACCTATACATATACGTGTACGGAGTTCTCCCGGTCCGGAGTTAAGTCGAGAGTCAAAAGCCATTAAACAATTCATTAAACATTTTAGAATAAGCTACTCAAACGAATCTGTTCAATAAACAAAGGCACAATAAGTTACTATGAAAATACCCAGTTATGTGTGCCTGTAAAATTCAAAAGTTATCTTCATTTCTCCGAGATCCCATCACCAGACCCTGACCTGGTGACCATGGGTTTGTTTCCTTTCAAACAAAAATAATAACCCGACGCACTGCGAATCTTCTCATTGTTTGAAGTCATTTGCAAACATTGTTTTCATCAATCACTTACCTATGTCATTCTAAAAATCGCTCGTAAATAAAGAGAAAAGGTTCACAATCCCTGATCTAAAACTAGGTCCCGCGATCTTTCGGACTGTTGTTTCTCCTGTCCTGAATTATTGAGATACACAAATTATGATTAGATAGGTGTGCCTAATTCTATCTCCAGATTTGTATGACCCAGCGGTCGAATCGGTGACCGCTGTGTATACTTTACAGTAAGAACGACGTATCTGCCACTGCTTCTCATATAGAGTTACGGGCGTTTAGTTGAAATCAGTGATATAATGTAAGTATGCGTGGAATTATAGGAAACGTGTGAAGGTCGAGAGCAATTTGGATGAAACACTGGAAGGTATTACGCTGGTTTACATAAATAGAAATAGCTGAAAACTAGTCTTGAGCACACTATGTGTATGAAAGGAGGACCGGCAAAAATGTATGGAGGCTGGTCCAAGAACCAATAGCGATGTGACATATATCATTAGAAAGGTGTTTCAATATACTACAATATTTACTATGGGAGCTCATTTCAAATCACTGTGTGAAAAAAGTTATGGCAATTTAAAAAACTTATTTTCATAAACGATTTTAACCGATAAAAATGAATTGTTTCGTATTCCATGACGTTGCAGTCCACCTGTAAGGCCTTCCCGGCCCCTCAGGCTCCCCCGGCCACTCCGGCCCCCCAGGCTGCTGCTAGCAGGGCACCGAAGGCACCCCCCGCACCGTTGACGGGACTTGAGCTGGAGGCCACCAAGGCGAAAGCCCGAAAGGCCCGAAGCAAACACGCCACTAAGGCAACCCCCGCCCACCCCGACCCTCCCGCCACGGATTCATTTAAGAAGCCGCCAGTCCCCGCAAAGGCGGCCGCGTCCGTCTAGCCACCCCGGCCTCTACTGAGGCCCGCTCTCGCTCCCGTTCGGGTCCCCGTAAGTCTCGCCCACGCTCTACACGAAATGTTGCACGCGATAGCAAGAGCTCCGTTAAGAGCAGCAAGGCGTTCACTATACGAACGAACGCACTTGCCTCTCAAAACTTTGCCTGTCTACCGGGGCAGCGAGAAGCGGGAGGGGGGCGGCTCGGGCCGCGGAGGCGATAGCGGCGTAAGATGCCGCTGCCTGGAGACTGGGCGGTGAGGACGCCGGGCGCGCAGATTGCGCGGGGGGGCGTGGAAGACACGGGAGCAGGGGAAGCGCCCGCTGCAGACGGCGGCGGGTATTTCCACTTTTGCGGGGCTGATGCAATGGCCGGGAAGTTGCGCAAATTGCGCTTGGGGGCCACTCGGCCTTTGTTGCGGTTATCAAGAGCTCCAGGCTGTGCCTCCTTAGTCTTAGCAATCTGCTTTGGGGCCTTAAGGCAATCCTGCCAGTTGGCAGTGTGGCCAGTAAGACCGCAAACCACGCAAGATGGCGGCACATCTTTCGGCTTTTTGCAATCGCGGGTCAAGTGGTCGCCCGTGTATATTACGCAACGAGGGCGCAGAAAACAGCCTGTTTGGCTGTGGCCGTAATACTGGCAGTTGTGTTTTCGACCCGGAAACCCGTCAATAAGCAGATCTCCTTCAACTTCCAAATCGTGCTGGCTGACGAGTGATTCGGGTCGATTTTGACGAGGACAATATCGAACTTTTTGCCACCGTTTTCGCGATAGCAGCGGTGAACTTCGCGAACTGCTATCCACTGTCTAACCAGGTCCCCCTTGACCTCTGGATTTGGCGAACTCCTTCGGAATTCCCCGGATCATAAGGCGCAGAGACTTCTCATCATCGAACTGGTTCCGCCTATAGCGCAGATCCAGGTTGTCGAGGAGCCGCCGAGGGCGCGGTAATTATTCGAACCCCGGACTACGATCTTAATGCTTAAGCTATTATCCGACGCTTCGAGATAAGGAATGCCGCGCTGTCGCATGATTTTTTCGACCGATGGGCCACTCCTGTTTTGGCTGCAAAAATAGGTGGTCCTTGCGGTTTTGATATCGATCGGTAAATGACGACGATTGCTGATCCCCGGGGGTCTGAGAGGAGGGAGCCCCGTCAACTTGTGCCCCAGGGGCATCGAACGCCGGAAAGGTGGGAGAGACGGGATTGTCGGGGCTTCGCGGAGCCGGCTTTTTGGCCGCCGGCGCTTCGGACGATGTAAGGGGAGGCGCGCGATGAAGGCCCCGGGACTTCAGGAGGCGTCATCGAACGCGTACGCTTCCCTTGCCTAGATGGGCCGACTACGGTTCATGGATCGGTATCCATGGCGTCCGATGCCTTGCCTTAGTGGCGTGTTTGCTTCGGTCCTTTCGGGCTTTCGCCTTGCTGGCCTCCAGCTCAAGTCCCGTCAACGGTGCAGGGGGTGCCTTCGGTGCCCTGCTAGCGGCAGCCTGGGGGGCCGGAGGGGCCGGGGGAGCCTGAGAGGCCGGGGAGGCCTTACAGGTGGACTGTAACGTCATGGAATACAAAATAATTCATTTTTATTGCTTAAAATCGTCTATGAAAATAAGTTTTTTTATATTGCCATAACTTTTTTCACACAGTGATTTGAAATAAGCTCCCATAGTAACTATTGTAGTATATTGAAACACCTTTCTAATGATATATGTCACATCGCTATTGGTTCTTGGGACCGTTTTGTCCGATTCTCCTTTCTGCAATTTGTAGCAACTATGTGCATCTTGCTTTAGCATACGAAGTAAGAGCACAATAAGTAATATAAATAATACTCCGTACAGTCAACCTCGTAAATATATCCAAGGCAACAAAAATATCTGTTTGACTTAATTGCCATTTTAGAAAATTTTGTCACTTCATCCGTATAGATATTTATGATTTTGACTGTGCAAAAGTTTCTCTTTTTAACAAAACTGACGTTTGGGTCTGACCATCGGACGGAACGCACCGCATCGGATCGTCTCTCTCTCTCGGCGAAATTGTGTAATGAGCCACACCTGGTATGAGAAAGATAGCAAGAATTGCCGGTCACAAATTGCAGAAAAATATTACCCGTTTGAAAACACTATCTCGAGAGAGAGAGAAAGAGAGAGAGAGAGAGAGGGAGAGAAGGCACAATAATCGTTTTTTATTGTCACTTTGAAGGGGACTGCACTCCCACTGTAAGGACGAGTACCTTTTTGCAACAAAGTGTTCACATACCTATTATATACATAGTACCTATAAGTACCCATGATTATATGCCACACGAGGTATTTAAATCGGGCACATGCAAATTATGTCAGCTCCCCGACAGATTTCGTTTGTAGCTGGCCGCAGGCCGCCACACAAATTGTATGGTAATGTAACAAAACAAAGAGAAACGAAGAAATGGCGGGAGGCAGTCAAAAAGGTGGTGCTACGACCCCCATGAGCCTTGACCACGACTACTCTGCCAAGAGTATACTACTAAGAAGATGATGAAGAAGAAGAACAAAACAAAAGGTGAGCAGTTGAGCTCGGTATTGTTTGCTTTTTTGCTATTAGACTTAAGTAAAATAAAACCGGTCAAGTGCGAGTCGGACTCGCGCACCGAGGGTTCCGTACAAACTCATAAGTAGTAAGTAGATACGCGAATAGTTCAAGAAAAACTGTATGTCGATTTGTTTAGTAGAAGCAAATAAGTATATGTTATGATTTTTGCAAATTTCTAAAAATCAGTGCAAGTTAGGAAAACAGTTATATTTTCCCTGTAATATTTAGAACCTGACGTGTAATGATTCTATTTAATAGCAAGGACCATTAAATCAAGAGGACTGTTATTCTCCATACAAAATGCTGTTCCCCGAATTTACAACGCCATCTATGTATAAGCTTGGTAAAATAATTATAATATTATTTACAATTATTTAACTTTGCGAAAGTGACACAGTATTTAAATTTATTTATTATTAGCTGTTTACGAACTAATTGTTACTATACTATGTTTCTTTGTTCAATTATAACATCGTTAAATGTTTAGTGTTTTAGCGCCATCTAGTTTTTTTCCCGGAAATCCCCTAGCGTGAAAAAGACCATCGCTTAGTTTTGCTACTCTCCGCTAGATGGATTAATGGATGGATTAAGTTTTTGTAAATTTCTAAAAAAGTATTAAAGTTAGGAAGACCGTTCTATTTTTCCTGTAATGTTCAGGTTGATATTGATAATCAGTAATTATGATACATTTTTCTGATCAGTAACTTCGGAGATAATAGGGGGGGAATGGTACATAAAAATGTATAAATTAAAAACTACTTATTTAAGAAAAAAAATAAAAATGGTTTTTTAATCTACAAATTAAGCCCTTTCATTTGATACCCCACTCAATATAATAGCCCTACTTTCAATTTTCAAAGTCCCATTACGGAGCCTTTTAAAAAAAAAGTAAAAAAGGTACAAGATATTTTTTATGTCCAATAAGCTCGGGTTAGCTACTTTTAACACTATTCCAAATTTCAAATCGATAGCATCAGTAGTTCCTGAGATATCTGGCTGTGACAGACGGACAGACAGACAGACAGACAGACAGACAGACAGACAGACAGACAGACAGACAGACAGACAGAGTCGCACCATAAGGGTTCCTTTTTTACCATTTTGGTACGGAACCCTAAAAACGGTTAAATGCAATTCGGATTCGCACACCGAGGTTTCCGTTCAAACTCGTAAGTAGATACGTGAATAGTTAAAAAAACTGTATGGCCGCATTGGCGGTTAGTTTAGTAAGTGCAAATAGGTATGTGTTACAATTTTTAGAAATTTCAGAAAAACGGTGCAAGTTAGGAACACACCTGGCCATAAAGTGACTTTTTCCGCACGCTGCGCGTACGGATAAGCCGCTTTCTGGCTAAGTGTAGACATAAAATGATGTACACAACACGGGAGGTAATAAAGAAAGCCCTCGATCGCATATTTACGTCCCTCGCTTGCAGCTCGGGCCGCAAACTTCTGCGATCTCGGCCTTTCTTTGTATTACCACCCTAGTTATGAAATGTTCTATTCTGTAATATTTAGGATGATATTAATAATTGGTAAACATTACAGATTTTTCTATTCAGTAACTTCGAAGATAATAGGGGAGAATAGGTAGTATTTTTTTGAACTTCTTTTCGTCCTAAGCCAATAAGTACATAAATAAGAAAAAAAAGTAAAAATGGTTTTGAAATCTACGAATGAAGCCCTTCGTTTGATACCGCACTTGATACAATAGCACAGGGGTCTCCAAAACTATACCTTACCCAGTTTGGAATGAGCTCTTCTACTTGAGACTACAATACCATTGAGTGGTTAACCACAAATTATGACAATGAGCTTGTAGTAAAAGAAGATAATAAACGCCTTGGAAGGTTAATATAGTTTTTCTACTTTATTTTTTTGGACAATAGATTACAAAATACACTAACAAAATAATGGCGACCATAACATTTGTTGCATTTCATTTCCATTTCAAACTTACCCGACAAGAAATAAGGTTGAAAATTCGATATACATACAGTGTACTTCTAACCTTTTTTTTGTAAGTATTTGGTTGGCGATTCGAGAACAAAAGTAGATAATAGCATTGTATAGATACAATGCTATTGTAAGTACAGGTAAGTGGATGAGCTCACTTCAAACTGGGTAAGGTATACTATATAGACTTGTATATCAAAGTATAAAGACGAACAAGTAGTCCTACTTCGGCCGTTTAGGAGCACCCGACACGTATTCACACAGACGCGCGATAGCACGTCTGTGTGAGTGCGATCCACTCTGGAGCATTCTTACGCATTATTAAAACTTTGCTTGTAGCAGGGATCGGAAACCGGTATTTGCTCCATACAAAAAAACCGGTATTCTTTCAGTTCTTATCGTTCTTTGGTTTATTATTTCGTTTTTTAAACAGGCAATCTAATAATACGAAATCATGACTTATATACATTACTGAGCTCTACATAAAAAGCATAAAATAATTAAAAATATTGGGCTATTTCGGGGTTTTTGCAAAATACCGGTTTCGAGCCCTGGCTTGTAGTGCGTTCGGTTCGTACACGGCGCGCACACATTCAAGCGCGCGATGTACCTTTTGTAGGAAGAAACATTACTGATATTATACTGTGCTTGTATGGCTGGCGGCATGACGAGAGTCGTTTTTATTAACGTCTATTACGCATGCATTCTCAATAGACAGTGTTAATTTTGTAACGTTAGATCTATAATACTAAACTTATTGAGTACCTATAAGTTATACAATAGATCAAGATGATTTATAATTATATTTCTAGTTAGTAAATAGAAAAAAAAACAAGTTACTTTCATTATAAAAAGTAATACATTACACAACTAGGGTGGTAAAACAAAGAAAGGCCGAGATCGGAGATGTTTGCGGCCCGAGCTGCAAGCGAGGGACGTAAATATGCGATCGAGGCCTTTCTTTATTACCTCCCGTGTTGTCTACATAATTTTATGTCTACACTTGGCCAGAAAGCGGCTTTTTCCGTACGCGCAACACGGGAGGTAGGTAATAAAGAAAGCCCTCGAACGCACATTTACGTCCCTCGCTTTCAGCTCGGGCCGCAAACTTCTGCGATCTCGGCCTTTCTTTGTTTTACCACCCTATATAGTTGTGTAATGTACAATTTCAATCCATTTTAAAGAAATAGGTAAACCTACCTTTATTTTTTGTTTCTATATGAACATTAAACCTACCTGGTCGGCTTTCATACAATTTTAATGTTTTACTCATAGATCACAATTCATAACTGTTGTGACGCCAAGGGCAGGTGCCCCGTGTTATTTTCAAATGATCGTCTCTTCAGTATAGATGAAATAGTTATCTTACTATTAAGATGTTTGTAATTCTTTATATAAATAAAGAATAATCAGAACTAGTTCAAATTGGTTTGATTTTAGTGAGGTAAGCGGAGAAGAACAATTATAGCATGAAAGAAACATGATATTTCCTTATCGGTTAAATAGGGTAATTGCAGGTACTTACTGACTAGGGGGAAATGATTTAAGACATTAATGCTTACCAAAAATAATATATGCATATATTCATTCACTCATTGTTTGTCGCTGGTATTTTATTGAAAGCCAAATGTGGTTTTAATGATTAATTTATGTTGTTTATTAATAATACTCTCTGTTAGCAGGAACATATGCAGCGACTTTCTTGAAGTAACGCACCGCAGTAATTGTTGATTTTCTGGAAGGAATATTAGACACAGTCTCGTCAAAGTTATAGATAAAATGGGTCTTTGGATCTAACTATGTGATTTCCACTGAAACTGTTAATTTTATTAACTAGAATAGAATTTTATTATGTATTGAATTGAGATTTTGGAAGGCTTAAATTATCAACCACGGGATGATATTGGAATACAGGAATGGTGTTTTGAAATCGGAATTTAGTTAAGATATGTTTATTTTAAGAGAAATTGTTGTTTAAAGACGTAAAAATGACAAGCTTACCTGAGATCTGCATTGGTAATAATAATGAAGGGTGTCATGATTTTAATATGTGAAATTTGCGTTCTTGCTCTATCCGTTATCCGGCTATCATACATTTACTAAATATCCAAAGGTTTGGCGTAGATAAATTGGAGGATTTAACAAAGGTTAATTCCGAGGTGGAAATTCGCGAATATGAAACTTAAAGGTTATGTTAAATAGAAAAATTGACAGTTTAGAATATAGGCATTTAGTCGTTTAAAAATATGTCTTGAATAAGATTAGATCTGTTACGAACGAGTGTTGACAGAACCAAGACGAAGAAATATTCATTCCTTTTGGCCTACAAAAGGATTGAATAATTTTATTTCAAATTTTAATTTAGAGGACGCAAATTATAAAATCATGTTATTTTAATTAATTCTTAAGCAATGTGTAAATTCAGTAGCCATAAAATTAATTTTAAGATAAAACCTTTTTGTTGACTTGACATTAAGAATCAAACTGGCAGGTATTTTTAACGGAAAAATAAAACCGTTATAATTTGAAATGTGTTCGATTAATTTCGATTCGCATTTGTTTCGGGGTATATAAGCAGTACAAAACGAGGTCGGATTGATTATCCCTGGAGCCGCCGCGAAGAACACATCAAGAAGTCAGAAGATTCAACAGGACCCTGAAGAAAATTCTCAACGCTTGGAAGACTGTTGAAGAAATCCTACGGACGGCGTAGTGGAGTGCATCGCTAGAAGAAGTTCTGAAGTGCTCGCTGGTTGGAAGTCTGCTGAAGATCGTGGATTTTTGTAAGAACTTTTATTCTTTTAGCCTAGGTTCCGAAACAGTGGAAACCTTACGGTGTCAACATAAACTGTTTCGAGGGCTCGCCGTAGCCTACAGGCCAAGTAGCTTAGTTAAATATTTGTAGTTAGGCTTTAGCCAATCTTTAGCTTTTGGGGCAAGTAGACGCTTCGGTGTCTATAAATCTTTTCCCGAATGCTTATAGGTTGAGCGACTGGTCTAAAAACAGTATATATTTATATAAATAAATTCAAATTGATTTATTGCTTTAGATTAGAGTTCATCATTACGCGAATATAATGAAGCATTCTGTATTCGCGTACGGAGGACTGATTCCTTGGTTAATGTGTATACTAATTCTATTTATCCTAGGTTTTACTTATGGAGTTGGTAAGATCAGAGTTTTATTTCATTTCTGTTTTTATGTGTGAGTATTTTCTTTACGATGGCAAATAATGAGTGTATTGATAGATTGCTCTGTAAAATTTATATAGAACGGAACTTAGTCGTTTATTGACACTTTTGTATTGAATTTGGATTAAATAAATATTTCTGTAATTTCTGGGGTTGGGAATTAAAACATGCATTAAATGTATTAGTAACATTATCTTGGCAACATTCTGTTCGACATTCTAATATTCTTTTCAGAGTTGTAACTTTTATTGATAAACTTCAAATTGTTTGACAAAGTACATCTAATTTGATTCTTACGTAGTTGTCTTAAGAGACAAAATTGCATAATAAGTTTTGAAACTTAACTTTAGTTAAATGAATTTGGACTCATGTATAGAACAGAGATTGACATTGACAGTCGATAAAAGACTGTGGATAGTTATAATTTAATTATTTCTTATGGGTGTTTAATCTGAGATGGCTTAATTCTATTTCTCTAAAATTGAAAAGTTCGTGTGTCTTGTGGTGATTTGATCTTGCCTGATACGTCAGAGGGTACAATAGCCAAGGCTAGTTCCCTGCATTTGGACCAATTAGCCAGAAGATACACGGGTCCAAGGACTCACTTTTAGTAAGATTTCCGATACGTATCTCTGGCTCAAGAGTCTGGTTTACGTAAGATTGAATCAAGAATTCAGATCTTGTCGGGATCTCACTAGTTTTCTAATTGATTAGATTTTGAAAGAGCCTTTCTCGGTGAAAACATCTCGTGAGAGTTAACATGCTTAGGGGATGATTTATGATCTTTTTCCAAGGTATTCAGAAAGGAGGATTTCATCCAACTTTCAGACACAGACGTTTTGACATGACAATACGAAAGTAATGCCTACCGGCGGACAGATATTTAGCTGCATTTTTCTGTCTATATTGCCCATGGTTTGAATGCAGTGGTAAATTATATTATGTGAGGAAAAGGGGCTATATATTAGCACCTCGCATCTAGAGTATATTTTGTTTTAGCTGTCTCATAATATAGCCTGGTTTGATGGATACCCTGTCTTCCTGAAGTACAGGAGTGTGTTGTCGGAACGGTGCTACAAAGTTGTTACCCCTTTTGCGAAATCTCCTCTCAAGGAAAGACTAGTTTTTGAGCTAGTCATTAATGGACTCTAATAGCCTCTTCTAGGCTGGGCAGTAGGGAACGACCAAGCAACAGGCCGCAGTTCCGCTGACGTCGCCGGAGGAGGTGACGGCGTCCAATGGCCCTTTAAACTCTAGAGTTCATTAACTACACTTAGGTAAATTCAGACATACCCTGACTGACATGACCACTAAGCTTATACTGACTACAGACGAATACCTGGCTTCATTCCTTTATGAGTATTCTATACTTACTTTTCCTTTACCTTATTTCGCATCATTACACTAATTTGTGATTCTATATCTGTCTAGTTTTCTTTATGGACTTGTACTTTCAACCTAGAAATTAGAACTTTCAAGTAAAATGTTCTCAACACTTATTTTACAATCATTTATTCATCTTTATATTAAAAGAGGGTATCTTTTACCGAGTTCTCACTTAATCGAAAAGTTCTTGGGTTGCTAGTAATTATTTCACAGCGTAGAACGGGTTGTCCTGACTCTATAGATCACAGATTGGCCATAAGTTGTATTCAAAGCAAACTATTATTGTAATAGCTCTTAAGCAATTAAGACTACCTGTACTCTGTTGTTGTCTGATTTTGTAAATTCTTACTATGTGGATTTGAAGTGCAATAAAATATACTTGTATAATAAAATCTTATCATTTTATAATTATATGGGGTGGCTTTGAGTCGTGGACTATTATTAAATATAATAAGGCCTCGAACGTTACAGAATTGGTGGGTACCGTGAACAGGATATTTTGCACTTTGAACCACTTTTCTCCATTTAGATTGCGACTAGTGATATGCAAAATTTAAGTTTTCAATACTTGTGGTAGTTTGCTTTGAATTAGGTCTGTATTTGCAGGCCAGAATTGTTGTTGTGAAAACGATAGATTAATTGTGAGAGCTTGGTATAGGAAACATTCTCAATGTCTTGTGCGGGCTTCTTGTTGAACTTGGCGGTTACTTGTGAAGCCAGTAGAAGATTCATTTTATCTTCTTGCTAGGCAGCTTGCCTGTTTGTCACAGCTGAAAAGGAAAAAAAGGTATTTTTTAGTTCATTCACAGTTAATATGTTTTACCCTGCTTAAGGATTTACAGGATATGTAGTAATGTATTATTTTAATAATATTAGGTAAATTTAGGATAGGCAGGATAGCATAGGATAAGGGCTTATCTCATTTAATACTAACCTTTGTTGCATTTTCCTTAGGTATTTATAGATTCTCCGTTCCTTTTGGAATCATGTTTTTGAAGTAAGGTTTCTTCTCGGAAGACAAGATGTTATAATCTTGATTAATTATCTTGTGTTTAAATTACTCAGGAGCATACTAGTAGAGTTTTGTTGTAAACCTTTAAAACCAGTTTTTCACAAAACTTGATTTAATTCAGTTCATTAGATTGCTTTAGCAAGTAATCACTTTATGAAGTTTATTGTCTTACAATTCAGTTAATAAGACCATTTTAGGGTGGATGCAGCGCTGGTCGGTATTATAGTAAATTTCTTAAACAGTTTCAAGTTATTCAAGTAGCATTTGTTATGAAGTAGGATTCTTCATAAGAATATAGATTATAATGTAGGACTATTTCACTTTTCTCATAGATTTCTGGATAGATTCACTATACACTCTTTGAACTCTGGTAGATAGGCACTTCTTGAATCTGGAGTAATCAAAACTGTTTTGTTTACAGTATAGGTTAGGTTAATTTCTTTAGTTTATTGCCGAGCATTCGGTGTTCTTGACAATATCTTCTTCTTGTCTTTAATCTCACACACAAAGCAGAGGAAGCGTAAATTCTTTAATTTTATGAATAACCTGTTGATAATACGAATACTATTTCGACAGGAACAGACGGTTACACTTAGCACACGAAATCCGTTCATTTCAGTTCAGAACCGCTAACCTATATGCAGCACACAGTTGTAGTCATTTACCACTTTAAAACACGGGTTTTACTTAATTTATATCATTGTTCTGATTAATTTTCATAATAAAAAAATTTCGAGTTGATTACATAAGGCGCCATTTTGAGAAGCATCGGTTTTGTCATTTATTTATCTGTGATTTAACCCTGTGTATGTCAAGAATGTTTAAGACAGAATTTGTTCAATATAATGCACAATTATTTTGAGATAGGTTTCGCAGAGTGAACAGACAACTTCAGCAACATATTGGGAATTTGTAAAGTCATCAATTACTCAATTTATACGGTTATCATTTGCACAATCTTTACGTTTCTTAATTGCACAAATTTGTGATTACTTTGACAAGCTGAATGCAAATAAAACTATCTATATCTTTTAATTTAGTAGTCAAGTAGGTTGGATTTCTATTCTAATAAAATAAAAAAAAAAAAAACATGGATAGTAAGCCAGGAAGTTGCGTTAGTGTACATTTACGACCAGGAAAAAAAAACTAGATGCACAGACTCTAGCGTAGTTAGGCGGGTTTGGAAAATTCAAGATAGCGGCATGGACAAAAAGCAGGGGGGGGGGAGGTTCGTTGGGACGGGTTTTAATAGATTCTTGAGTATTTATGATTTTAACAGAGATGTATTGCACTTGCGCTAAAATAGTTACAATTTTAATTTGTTCATTATAGTGTACATATCATTGAAGGGTTAAGGAGATTTAAATTTTAATCAGATTTAAAAATTTTAAAAAATAATGTCCAATGTAATGGGTCTACTGATGGTAGATGGAACTAATTTCATTATTCATTTTAATACTCTGATAGAATTCTAACGACTCTGAAAACAATACTGTTGCATCTTACCTTTAGAGATTTTTACGGATAAGTCGGGAATTGGGATTAGGTAAATAAAAGTCGTTTCAGCATAGGTTGGTAGTGGCCCTTACTGCCAGGATAGTTGTAACTTGACTGTGAGCAGCTTTCTTTTAATTCTGTTAGAGATAAGAAACAGTAGTATATACTTGGAACAAAGTAAAAAGACAACCAAGTAGTATATGAAAATTATTTATGCCTTCATGCGATTAGTAGCAATGAGGTACCCCTTGTAAGAAAAATTACTATTAAACACTAGAATGGTTTAGAACTGATAAGACAATCCACAAAATGCATTTTGTTGTGATTCAAAGACATTTTACAAACAAGGGTTGTGTTCTACCAGTATTATAGAAGCAATGGATTTGAAATTAAGATAGAAATAGTATTTTGAGGGCGGTCAATGTTTAATGTACCTATTATAAGTGAAATAAACATCAGTTAGAGTTCACTTATTGTCTGGTAGAATTGAATGGAGAGCTGTTTCATAGTTATATTACGTAGATACAGACCTATACACAGTAATGCAAAAAGAAAACACCTAGATAATTACAGAACACTACTTTCTTGAGATAGCCTAGCATATTTTAAATGTATAATTGCAAACAGACATTACATAATATCTGTTTTAGGTAACCTAGCAGTAAAATGTCTTATTTAAAGCCTTATTTTAATTATAAACTTAATTGGTACTGGAAGTTGATTGGCAGAGGAATTGACAGAGTACTGTTTCATTTTGGATTTGAATAAAAGTTGGTAAACATCTCGAAGTCATAGTTAATAATGGATAAAGCATTATAGAACAAGTATAAACTTATAGAAGACTGTCAATTCATTTTGTCTAGAAAAACTTCTAGTTTCTTCGCGTGGGATGAGAAATGTTTCATTGCTGATTTCTCATGAACATAAAGTTAGCTTTTTCTTGTTACACGGAGCTCGGAGCTAGAGATAAATCTTCTTGGAACTGGATGAAGTAACTTGATGAGGAGGTTGAGACAGGAGTTTTAGTTGCTTGAAACCAACAGCTCCTTCCCCACTAGAAAAAAGAAAAGAATATTATTAACAATAAAATATGAAAGTTGAAGCCAGGACAAGTTCCATTTTCTCAGTGACAGATATAAGTATATTTTTGTAGATTTCCTTATTTAAGTGAACTAATCCTTATATATTTAGGAATATTTAATTATAATAGCGGTAGAAAACAAAAATTTAAGATTTCTAATAAAGTTACAATTTAAAAATTTGCAACTTTCACATTTCCAGTGTGCCACAATACATTTCTTGAAGTTATCTATCTTGAAGTATCTTCTGAGTTATAAAATAGCATTGAACTTTGATAGGTAGCCTAGTATTTAACTGCAGTTTAACTTGCATGGTTTTTTTCTTGCGTTAAACAAAGTCTATACATTTAAAACGGTGAAAAAAATATGTTAGCGTTTGTACTAAACACAAAAAAGTATCCATAGTATGACCAAAAAGATTTATGCATACTTACAAATAGAAAATCCTTTCTTTGATAGTATCAAAATATAAGAAAAACAGTTTCAGGCATTGTTTTGTAAAGTAAGAGACATGTTCTAGCCGGATAGTTGGTAGGTGTTCTGTTCCTTGCTCTGCTCTCAGTAAATTCAGCAATCTTCTTACTCTGAAAAAGGTATAAGTAGTTTAAATTAAAAAAAATATATATATATAAGGACTAAAGAAAAAATTGTAGTCTAGCTATTGTCAATTCGCACACTTCAAACACAAAATAATAAAAGTGAGTGGAAGACAAAAATAGTTCATTAATCAACTAGGGTAGAAATGCGGGGAGGGTTCAACATCACAGAAGTTTGCGGCCCGAGCTGCAAGCGAGGGACATAAATATGCGATCGAGGGCTTTCTTTGTTGCATCTCGTGTTGTGTATATCATTTTATTTTTACAGTTGGTCGGGAGTTGGCTTTTTCCGTACGCGCAGTATGCGCAGGGGACCACTTTGTGGCCGGGTAGGGCATATTTAAAATAGTTAATAGTAATGAAGTCCTACACATAGATATTACTGAGCACTATAGACAAATTTTGTAGACAAAAGTAAACAGTCTAGCTCTTAGTGTTAGCTTAACTTGCAACTCCAAAGCCTAGACTCACAGCCTATGCTATAAATAAAAAAAAAAAAAAAACATTTTAACATCACTATAGGAATGTATTTACTATTTAGTAAATAATTTGTTAATAGTTCGTTATATACAGATTACAGCATTTATTGTCAGTGCCAAATTATTTTATGTGCTTAGTGACACATATGTAGGTATGCTTGCTTTTTATAAAAATAATTATTCATACTTACAAATTAGGAGATTCATTCTAAAACAGTAGCCTTTTCATTCTGGAATATTATAGTGTAATATTGTTCTCGACTTCCGCAATTATCACTCATAGAGTAGATAATGCTATAATTTAACGCAGCTTAGAATCTTAGGTATTTTCATTTCCCTGTTACCAAATAATTCTTTAATGATGTTATCATAGTCCCCAATATAAAAATTGAGAAATTTGCTCTTGTTAGAGAAATGGCTACCATCCCGTTCTCTTATCGGCCACCATTTTGAGTTCCTGGTGTAATTTCGCCATAAATCATTGATTAGTTTGATCCATAAATGCTCGTGTCCGACTTCCGCTGTATTTTCTTTCACTGTAGATATTCCTATTTAAGATGCCATGTTGAAACAGTAACCTCAGCATATTCCATTTTCAGCATTCTCCGATAGTCATTCTCACTGAAAAGTTTAAGTAAAGTAAAATTAAAATAAGGAAAGGGTTAAATAGAGCCAGAGACATTCTAAATTGTTAGTATTTTAAGATATGAAATAGTACCGGGGATCTCAAACTTTATAAGATAAGTACTTTGTCATAAAGGGCTATCCTATTAACACTTAAAATAAAAATTGGTTTTAACATTAAAATAATTGTTTAAAATAGAACTTGGTGAAGAGGTACTTCACACTTATACACTTAGAACAGATTCAAGTTCATTTTGCGGACGTCACAAACACTTTGTTTGTAAAGAAATCAACATTTAATGGCCAGAAGTTTACGTACAAAGTTATGCTTTCTAGAATTTTCAAATACCGTATACGCCAGTTTACTTTTTAACGGAGTTTATTGGATAAGTACGAAAAAATGTCAGAACTTACTTGTGGAATCTTTTGTTTTCCCAGCAAAATTTAACGAAATAGGTCCTTCCGAAAAATATTTTGAGTATCCTTATGATATTAGTTAACTATTTAACTTTGCTCCCATGAAGAAATGTTGTAGTGAGCTCGTGAAATCTGTAAAGAATATTTGAGAAAAGGTTATTCACCCTTGCGAGGATTTACATTGACAATCATAGCTTATAGTAACTTTTGATGTATATTGTAGTTAGCTTACCTGTTTTAAGACATATTTATTGTGAATTATTCACATTTCGTTTTGATTTCAACACATTTTAATTCTCCAAAACAGACTTGCTTATGGAACGCGGCAAAATTATCGTTGATGAAAAGTCGCTGTCATTTTTTGACAAGACAACTCAAATTTCAAATTTGACGTTTAAGTTTGACGCGTTCGAGTAATCATTGTGAGACGTTTTTCGTACACGGTTAAGTCAGATGGTGTAGTCGGATGATTTGTCTATAAATCAATTATTCTAAAAATATTGATAATTACAACAATTATTTTATTGTATTTTAGGTAGTTTAATTTAGTTTTGAGATTTATTTGTCTTAGGTAGTTTGAATTTATCTTGTTTTTGTTTGGTTGGTATACCTATTTTTCAATAAAGGAGTTTTTACACAAAAGTTTAAAATTATAATTATATGATATATTTCGAGTTGTGTGATTGTCATAACAACAGAATCCTAGCTGTTGAGATATGTTGACTGAAGAAGAACATTTATGTTAAATCAAATTGTTTATTTCTTCTGATTCCTTCGGCGACCTCGGTACCAACTTAACCATAATGCTGCCACTCTCGTGCAGATAACACGCAAGTTCTTTGCATGACGTTGCCTAACCTGTCAGTTAGTTTATAGGGATAGCAAGACGTTAAAAACGCAGCAATGCGTTAACTAGGTTGACAGAGTAGTTCGCGAGTCTTCCACTGGTGGCGCTAGTGACGCGACACGACTTCATATTTATACACGAATGTAATTTTGTGCGGTTTAAATTGTAATGTTTGTTATCGGTTTTAGTGTATAGTACGTCATACGTCGCGAGTTGTCGATTAATTTCGTAGCAAGTGTGTACAGCTTTTAAATAAATAAGTTGTGGTATTCTAAACGCAGTGTATAACCAGATTTAAGGTGAACGTTCGGTGCGGCGGCAAATTTAAGAATATAATTGTGTTTCGGGTTTAAAACACAATAATTCGGTGTTTGACGATTTTAACCATTTGCGTAAGTGTTTATTTGTTATAACGAGTGAAGTGTTTTTTTTTAAGTGTAGTGCAGTGAATTATAGTGTGGAATTCAGTTCAATTTAATTAGTTAATTGAGAATAGTAACGGAAAGTGTTCAAGTGTTTAGTGAGTGTTGTGATAATTGTTTGTGGTGACTTCTGAAGTTTCACCGACTACCAGCTGTGGAGAATCAAAGGAGAGGAGAGGAGGAAGACTCGTCTACACCGATCGGAAAGTAGTCAGCGGCCGTGATCGTCTAGTGGTTAGGACCCTACATTGTACATCGAGAGTCGACATCTTTTGGAACTGAAAAAGGAACCGAGAGACTGCGTCTTCGGAAGGAAAACTTAATTAGTAGTTAGAATTGTTAATAATAATAAAGCCTTTTATTTTCCCATAACCAATTTTACATAATAATAAATTTCTATATCTAAGTTTTATATTATAGGAACCCCATTTTGTAGGGTATAGACCTCCTCCATTTTTTTTCCAGTTCTGCCTTTCTTGTGCGGCTTCAAGCCAATTGTTCCCTGCCAGCTTTGTTATATCGTCGACCCACCGTTTTTGTGGTCGCCCTACGTTTCTTTTCCCTTGTGGTCCAGTCCATTTAGTAGTTGCGAGGGTCCAGCACTGGTCGGTGCATCTTGCCACATGTCCGGCTCAATTCCATTTTAGTTTTAACGCTTGGCCGAGTGCATCTGTAAGTTTCGTCCTACTTCTTATGTCTTGACTTCTCACTTTGTGATTTTTTTTTTAGACTTAAGATGCTCCTCTCCATTGCTCGCTGACAAGTTGTTATTTTATTTTTAACTTTATTTGTATGCGTCCAAGTTTGGGAGTCGTAAGTTAAGCAAGGCAGAATGCAAGTATCCATCACAGTCTTTTTTATGTCCAGATCGTAATTACCTTTGAGTATATCTTTGCGAGCCCAATATTTGTTTCAGCTGGATGTTATACGTCTGTTGACTTCGTCTTCGTTGATTTTTTTTTAGAGAATGAGACATATTCATATTCCAGCTCTACATCGTCTAAAAAGATTTTTTTTCCTGTTTGCAATTTGTCATCACTTTTGTTTTGCTTAGGTTCATGTACAGGCCGACCTTTTTGCTTCTATGTTGAGTTGTTGTATCATATTCTGTAATTTGTGATGGTTATCGGTAGTTGGCGATGTCTAGTGGGTCTCCTTTTTGTATAGCAGTACAATATCAGACTTGTGCCACTGTTCTGGTATTTTTCCTGTTATAAGAGCCAAGTATGTCTAGGTTGATATTTTGGATAGCGTGCATTAGTTCTAGGTACTTTTCAGTGGTAGAGGGTGATCTGACGTTGTATGTTGCTATTTTTAATGATTCATTTTTATCTACTTTCGTGATCTTTGATATGTTTGATGGAGGGTTGTGGTCGTATTCTTCCACGGTGACCAGCCGGGTTGGAAGATGGTTAGAGAGAGGCCGTGATTTTAATTGCTATTTGTTTTCCGATTCTAACGCTTGACTGTCGAGATTTGAATTGGATCCTTGGGGTGGTGCGAACTTGAGGGGCCAGTAGGAAGTAAGAGTGCTATTCGGACCGGTTTTATTTTTCTTGCTTGCTCTATTAGTAGCGTCATTATTAGCTAGTGTGTATGTTGGTGTCTCCGGAGACGTAGACAGGTTGCGTTTTTGATTGTTTTGGTTTTTGTTGTATGTATTTGCGCCCGGTTTGTTTTTCAGGATGACGATTTGGTTGTACTTCAAAACCGCATTTTTTCCTTCGTCTCTTAATTTCTTTACTTCCTCTGACAATTGTTTGCGTTTTTCTAAAATTTCGGGGGGGGGGGGGGGGGGGAATCCTCTTTTATGTAGTAGGGAGAGGTGTCTAAGGCTTTTTTCTTTTTCAGTATTTTAATCTTTTTACCTAGCGTCGTGAGGGTTAAAACGATTGGCCTGACTTTATTTTCTTCTTTTTGCCTCTTCTGGTAACTACTTCTATTTCTTGTCTCGTTAATGGTACTTTCATAGTTTTATTTATTATTTGAAGTACATTAATTTCTAGCTTTTCGTAACTTGAAGTCGTTTCGGCAACTCCGGAAAATACGATGGTTTTCTTCCTTATTTCTCTTTCGACTTGTTTTAAACGTAGTTCTTGGTTTTCGATTGTCTCTTCTATAGTTTTGTGTTTTTCTTCCAATAATTCGAATTTGCTGTCTAAGTTTTTATTATAGTGGATGTAATTCTGGTTTCCATATCCCTGTTTTCTGCTTTTAGCTGTTTAATTTCTTTTTGTATGCTTAGCAGCAATTGTGTGATTCCCTCCATTATTTTTGTGTTTTGCGCCCTAGAATTGTTGTTATTGTATAACTTATTTTCATTTTAACTTGTTCATCATTATCATTTTTTATTTTAGTTATATCATCATCATCAATTTCATTATCATTATCATCAATTTCATTATCATTATCTTCAATTACACTATCATCATCATCAACTTCTTTAACAAATCATCGCTTTCATCGCCATCGATAACTTCTTTATCATCTTCATCAATTAGATTATGGGGGGGGGGGGCAAATCTTAGTTCATAATGGTTTCTTTTGCTTTATTATAGGATTTAGTTCTTAAATTTAGTTTATTAATTTTAATTTTAGTTTTAAATGTATGTATATTTGTCTTTTTATTTTAACCTCTTTAAGCTGAAGAGACTGACATGGGGATGTTTCGTTTTAATTTGATCGTGTATCGAAAGGGTTTGATTCGACTGAACGGGGTCAGATGAGAGAGTATGGTATGGAAGCAATTGTGAGGGCTGGAAGAAATAAAAAAGAATGCAAGGTAGAGTGATTTTGTTTATTAAGGGATGCATGAAAGGGAAAAGCGCTTTGAAAGGATGTTTGGATGATGATGGTTTGCTAGAGTGTGCAGGATTCCCTCGGTTGAATCGGACTCGGTATGCGATCACCAGTCTAATTGTATTTAGCCTTGCGAACTAATACAATATGGTGCCATTTACAGACTGTTGGTGTGAGGCTAGGTGATTTAATTTTTGCTGTTGACTGGCGCGTCAGTAAATGGTGCTACACTCCACAAGAAGCTAGGAACCCGAACTAAGTACATACCCGCCTGTTCAGCATGTGATTCATTCAAAAGAGCTGTGCTATATTCTGCGGGGCAGGTATGAGAGCTCGTCCCTGGGGGGGGAGGGGTCGCTAATTTTACTTATAAAGAAACCACAAGATAGAATCTTGGTTGATTTGATTGAATCATTTGTTTGGATGTTAGGAGGACAAGCACAAAGAAATTCAAGGGGCAGTTTTGGTGGTTTAATCTTTGAGGCTAGCTTTGACGATTGGGAATTTAACGTTTGCGGTTATTTCAAAGCAGTTATTCTGTCTTGATAGGAGGGGCAGGTGCTAAATCTGTAAGGTTACGACTGAGAATCTAGATGAACAGAAGGGTCTAGTATTCAAAAGGTATGGCACAGGCTGGACCCATAGGGGTCTGAGGTGTAAAAACCTTACGACTGTTGGGGCAGAATGCTGTGGCCGTGGACAGTCTATTCTCATTTTGATGAGTGGTGAGACACTTTGGTTAATAAGGCGAGGCTGTTTCCTGTTGAGTAATTGTTGAAATACACACCACACTTACATTGCAAGGTGAAAATATAAGACGGACTGGGTTAGGTTTAACCTTTTGACCGCCATAGTCGGTAGAGTTCTTTTGGATGGTTATTGACTATAAATTTGAATCAGCGTTTGCTGATCTATGTTATTTGATCTTTGAGAGGGTATAATAATGTTTATAGCTTTATTTATAAAGTAAGAATATTGAAATACTTCAGTTTTGACTTTCATATTAGGAATTTGTTTTGAGTTGGCGCCCAGAAGGTTAAAGAAGGTTATGTTTGTTCTACGTTTTGGAAGCTTTGAACAAACAGGGGGGGGATTGTGACGCCAAGGGCAGGTGCCCCGTGTTATTTTCAAATGATCGTCTCTTCAGTATAGATGAAATAGTTATCTTACTATTAAGATGTTTGTAATTCTTTATATAAATAAAGAATAATCAGAACTAGTTCAAATTGGTTTGATTTTAGTGAGGTAAGCGGAGAAGAACAATTATAGCATGAAAGAAACATGATATTTCCTTATCGGTTAAATAGGGTAATTGCAGGTACTTACTGACTAGGGGGAAATGATTTAAGACATTAATGCTTACCAAAAATAATATATGCATATATTCATTCACTCATTGTTTGTCGCTGGTATTTTATTGAAAGCCAAATGTGGTTTTAATGATTAATTTATGTTGTTTATTAATAATACTCTCTGTTAGCAGGAACATATGCAGCGACTTTCTTGAAGTAACGCACCGCAGTAATTGTTGATTTTCTGGAAGGAATATTAGACACAGTCTCGTCAAAGTTATAGATAAAATGGGTCTTTGGATCTAACTATGTGATTTCCACTGAAACTGTTAATTTTATTAACTAGAATAGAATTTTATTATGTATTGAATTGAGATTTTGGAAGGCTTAAATTATCAACCACGGGATGATATTGGAATACAGGAATGGTGTTTTGAAATCGGAATTTAGTTAAGATATGTTTATTTTAAGAGAAATTGTTGTTTAAAGACGTAAAAATGACAAGCTTACCTGAGATCTGCATTGGTAATAATAATGAAGGGTGTCATGATTTTAATATGTGAAATTTGCGTTCTTGCTCTATCCGTTATCCGGCTATCATACATTTACTAAATATCCAAAGGTTTGGCGTAGATAAATTGGAGGATTTAACAAAGGTTAATTCCGAGGTGGAAATTCGCGAATATGAAACTTAAAGGTTATGTTAAATAGAAAAATTGACAGTTTAGAATATAGGCATTTAGTCGTTTAAAAATATGTCTTGAATAAGATTAGATCTGTTACGAACGAGTGTTGACAGAACCAAGACGAAGAAATATTCATTCCTTTTGGCCTACAAAAGGATTGAATAATTTTATTTCAAATTTTAATTTAGAGGACGCAAATTATAAAATCATGTTATTTTAATTAATTCTTAAGCAATGTGTAAATTCAGTAGCCATAAAATTAATTTTAAGATAAAACCTTTTTGTTGACTTGACATTAAGAATCAAACTGGCAGGTATTTTTAACGGAAAAATAAAACCGTTATAATTTGAAATGTGTTCGATTAATTTCGATTCGCATTTGTTTCGGGGTATATAAGCAGTACAAAACGAGGTCGGATTGATTATCCCTGGAGCCGCCGCGAAGAACACATCAAGAAGTCAGAAGATTCAACAGGACCCTGAAGAAAATTCTCAACGCTTGGAAGACTGTTGAAGAAATCCTACGGACGGCGTAGTGGAGTGCATCGCTAGAAGAAGTTCTGAAGTGCTCGCTGGTTGGAAGTCTGCTGAAGATCGTGGATTTTTGTAAGAACTTTTATTCTTTTAGCCTAGGTTCCGAAACAGTGGAAACCTTACGGTGTCAACATAAACTGTTTCGAGGGCTCGCCGTAGCCTACAGGCCAAGTAGCTTAGTTAAATATTTGTAGTTAGGCTTTAGCCAATCTTTAGCTTTTGGGGCAAGTAGACGCTTCGGTGTCTATAAATCTTTTCCCGAATGCTTATAGGTTGAGCGACTGGTCTAAAAACAGTATATATTTATATAAATAAATTCAAATTGATTTATTGCTTTAGATTAGAGTTCATCATTACGCGAATATAATGAAGCATTCTGTATTCGCGTACGGAGGACTGATTCCTTGGTTAATGTGTATACTAATTCTATTTATCCTAGGTTTTACTTATGGAGTTGGTAAGATCAGAGTTTTATTTCATTTCTGTTTTTATGTGTGAGTATTTTCTTTACGATGGCAAATAATGAGTGTATTGATAGATTGCTCTGTAAAATTTATATAGAACGGAACTTAGTCGTTTATTGACACTTTTGTATTGAATTTGGATTAAATAAATATTTCTGTAATTTCTGGGGTTGGGAATTAAAACATGCATTAAATGTATTAGTAACATTATCTTGGCAACATTCTGTTCGACATTCTAATATTCTTTTCAGAGTTGTAACTTTTATTGATAAACTTCAAATTGTTTGACAAAGTACATCTAATTTGATTCTTACGTAGTTGTCTTAAGAGACAAAATTGCATAATAAGTTTTGAAACTTAACTTTAGTTAAATGAATTTGGACTCATGTATAGAACAGAGATTGACATTGACAGTCGATAAAAGACTGTGGATAGTTATAATTTAATTATTTCTTATGGGTGTTTAATCTGAGATGGCTTAATTCTATTTCTCTAAAATTGAAAAGTTCGTGTGTCTTGTGGTGATTTGATCTTGCCTGATACGTCAGAGGGTACAATAGCCAAGGCTAGTTCCCTGCATTTGGACCAATTAGCCAGAAGATACACGGGTCCAAGGACTCACTTTTAGTAAGATTTCCGATACGTATCTCTGGCTCAAGAGTCTGGTTTACGTAAGATTGAATCAAGAATTCAGATCTTGTCGGGATCTCACTAGTTTTCTAATTGATTAGATTTTGAAAGAGCCTTTCTCGGTGAAAACATCTCGTGAGAGTTAACATGCTTAGGGGATGATTTATGATCTTTTTCCAAGGTATTCAGAAAGGAGGATTTCATCCAACTTTCAGACACAGACGTTTTGACATGACAATACGAAAGTAATGCCTACCGGCGGACAGATATTTAGCTGCATTTTTCTGTCTATATTGCCCATGGTTTGAATGCAGTGGTAAATTATATTATGTGAGGAAAAGGGGCTATATATTAGCACCTCGCATCTAGAGTATATTTTGTTTTAGCTGTCTCATAATATAGCCTGGTTTGATGGATACCCTGTCTTCCTGAAGTACAGGAGTGTGTTGTCGGAACGGTGCTACAAAGTTGTTACCCCTTTTGCGAAATCTCCTCTCAAGGAAAGACTAGTTTTTGAGCTAGTCATTAATGGACTCTAATAGCCTCTTCTAGGCTGGGCAGTAGGGAACGACCAAGCAACAGGCCGCAGTTCCGCTGACGTCGCCGGAGGAGGTGACGGCGTCCAATGGCCCTTTAAACTCTAGAGTTCATTAACTACACTTAGGTAAATTCAGACATACCCTGACTGACATGACCACTAAGCTTATACTGACTACAGACGAATACCTGGCTTCATTCCTTTATGAGTATTCTATACTTACTTTTCCTTTACCTTATTTCGCATCATTACACTAATTTGTGATTCTATATCTGTCTAGTTTTCTTTATGGACTTGTACTTTCAACCTAGAAATTAGAACTTTCAAGTAAAATGTTCTCAACACTTATTTTACAATCATTTATTCATCTTTATATTAAAAGAGGGTATCTTTTACCGAGTTCTCACTTAATCGAAAAGTTCTTGGGTTGCTAGTAATTATTTCACAGCGTAGAACGGGTTGTCCTGACTCTATAGATCACAGATTGGCCATAAGTTGTATTCAAAGCAAACTATTATTGTAATAGCTCTTAAGCAATTAAGACTACCTGTACTCTGTTGTTGTCTGATTTTGTAAATTCTTACTATGTGGATTTGAAGTGCAATAAAATATACTTGTATAATAAAATCTTATCATTTTATAATTATATGGGGTGGCTTTGAGTCGTGGACTATTATTAAATATAATAAGGCCTCGAACGTTACACTGTCTGCCAGAGAAGGCTTTCTCAACGTTGGCTAACTTAAATTACGAAAGCAAGTGAAAAAAAAAACTAAACAAAAAAGTAAACACTGTGTAGGAGTCGCAACTTATCTCAAATTCCATAACCCGGAGGTCCAATTACAAAATAAACACTCCAAATCAGCATATCTTCAGCACACTCGAATTTTAAAACCATGTCACTTTGAACAAAAACACTTTATCAAATAAATTATTATTACAAGTTATTGCGCCAAGGTTCTGTGTCTAAACCATAGATTAAACGTTCAAAAGTCGACCTTTGTACATGAGTTTGTAGAAAAACGTGTTATTAAAAAAGAAATGCACTGTGTAGGCAGCCATTGTCTGATAATCACTAAGTACCACCCACGGTCTAGAAACTCTGTAGCTCAAAACCGGAAGGTTACATGTGTAAGTTAAAAGTATGAGGCATGTTACATGTATGTTATTCAATGTATTAGAGAAATGCCGTTAGCCGCTTAGAGACGTTTACGTAGGATGCACACAGTAAAGTACCTAATTTAGAACTCGACGTCAATGTTGTTTCAAATTATATTTTAAGTATAATTTGACAAGTGAACTAGTAATCAAATTTAAACGAGCACTATTTAAATGGTTGACAGAAAAATGCTTTTATACAGTAAATGAATTTTTAGAATGTAATAATGCCATGTAATTTATAATAATGTAATGATAATAATATAATGATGATGATAATAATGTAATGATAATTTAATAGTGTTCTTAAAGTTTCATGTAACTAGTAATAATTACCTTATATAAACATAAGTTTTTGCATGCTGCAATAAGCTGAGTGTGCGAGCGATTTTGTCTTTTTATATATGTATGTATGTATGTAAACTTTTTATTGTGCAAAATAATACAAAGCACAGGGTTACAAAATAAAGGTATGTCAACGAAATGTTAACCACACTTAATGCAAATACATATAATTTCATTTCATTTCATTTCAATCACACAGTCAAAGTTGAAGCACAGAATAAGTAATAGTACTAGAGTATGTGCGGAAAGAGAATAGGCGTGGCGAAAAACGGAACTAACCTAACCAGTCTGGCCACAGAACAGAAAATACGGCACATACCTACGGCAGAAAAGCATTACAGCGCCCCCCAAAAATTAATCCTATTCTCTTTCCGCAGTGACTCTATGTACAGACATTTCTCTTTCTAATGCTACGGCTACACACATCGCGATAACGCGAAAATTCGGGTTGGCGTCTCTTTCTCTGCCATACAAAAAGAACGAGACACGAATCTTCGCGTTATCGCGATGTGTGTAGCCGTAGCATAACAAACCGGTCCGTCCACCGGATGTAGCGCACCGCGTCCCCCTCTATCGTCTCTCTCTATCGCATAACGCGTGCTCTTTCTGGTCGCTGGCTAAGCTCCTCCGGTGGGACAAAATTTGGTACTAGAGTCTGTGCGGAAAGAGAATAGGCGTGGCAAAAAACGGAACTAACCTACCCTGTACTGTATGACAAATACGGCAAATATTTTTTTCTTCGGTAGAAAAGCATTACAGCGCCCCCCAATTTTAATCCTATTCTCTTTCCGCATGGACTCTAGTAGCCGCGCGGCGAAATCGCGGAGTGAGCCACTCCTGGTTGAAGTGACATATTTAGCTCCCCTATTGCGAGCTTAGTACATTGGTCAAATTATACTTGGGACTAGATTGGTGTCAAATTTGTGAATTATGACTGATTGCACTAGACTATGTTGTTACCATTAAATAACAATAATAAAAGCACGATGGATCGTTCGATTTGATTGGTGAAATGTAATGTTTTAAGTTATTTGGAAGTAAATATTGATTGGTAGGTAATTAAAGGTGAAACGAGTCGGTCGGTTGGTTTTACAAACCAAAAGAGGGTCACTGTTTGCTTCCATTTGCGCGAAATGGTATGAGAACTCTCAAAAACCATTAAAATATATAATTTTAGCAAAACAATGTTTAGTTTCACATTACGCTAAAAGATGGCGCTACTGACGCTAACGTTTAAAGGCCGAATTGCACGTTAATTCTGGTTTTTTGAGCCTTCTCATGTCATTTCGCGCAAATAAGATATAAGCTTGTAAAAAAATGCTGAATGTGTGGGTGTATTGCTGGCACACGTGTATTGTATTGGTGTGAATATAATCGGCATATCGCCAAATTTTCACCTGTACAAATAAGTTTCATGACTAAGAACATATGGTTTCCATTTTGGCAAATAAAGTCATTCGATAGTCACGTAGATAGTTAAACGGGTTGAATACTAAAAAAAAACTTACCGCATAACTAGTTTCTGTCAATAAGACAATTGGCATAAAATGTAGTAATTAACCTACCTACTATAAAATAGTTCAAATTGATATGTGAAGGTCCTAAGGTGTATGTGAAGTCCCCCATTGATCCGCACTGGGCCAGAGTGGGGACTACATCCCATTCACTCTTATCTATGAGAGTAAGTCTGCGTGCCCAGTAAATAGGCTGATTATGATGATGAAGAGTTCAAACTGATATCATCCAATTGAAGAAGAAATAAACATAGTAGGTACTTGGGTTGAAAGATAATTTGGTAAATACGTAAGTTTATGAGTTGCAATAAAAGATATGAAATATTTATGTTTACATAATATTCTCTAAGCCGACTGTACCACCAGCAATGTTTCAGTAAGACAAATATTTACATTTCCTTGACCGATAATATGTATACGTCATCAAAACAATTAATTACAAAACAGATTTTTTATTTCAGTTCGGGTATTTCCTTCAATATTAAGAATGAGTGGAAACGCATAAACGCACCTATGTTACGAATCCGTTCAAATATAGAACACTTAGTGTCCAGTTTACACTGAACTAATGACGAACATCTCGCGGTCTCCTCTATCATTACTAAATACGTGAGAATCTAGGGGAGAGGGAGTTCAAGGTATACTGGTTTTATAACGCTGGCGCCGAGTTTCGATCGGATAGCTAGACTCTCCGCAAAAAGCACTCAGCCTCGCGTCGCGAGCGGTCGTTTCCCAACGGTTTTGGCGGGAGTTCCGATCGACATATCGTTCCATTTTCAAACATGATTCGCGCGCTTTTCTCACTCCTTTTAATGGCGACGGCCAACGGACTAACGACTATAGAAATTAACGAAGAATGTTTAAACTTCACAGTGTATCCAGTGCAGTACGAATTGACAATAATACCCAAGATTTACACGATTCAGTCTTTTATATACAACTGTGAGTTGGTTATAACAGTTATAGCGAATGCTCCACAGGTGAAAATGATAGAATTGGACGCTAAGGATTTAGGAATAGAGTCAGTGAGCGTGTTTCGGGAGGGTTACGATATTATAAACAGGAATAGGCCTTTTAATCACGATACCAACGCGGGTAAATTGTACATTTACCTCAGTGAGCCTCTACGGGAGTTCAAAGTGTACAAGACTCAGTACCAGATAAAGATTAGGTTTAAGAAGATTGTGAATTACGACACTCATGGAGGAGTGTTTGCTGTGAAGTATGACGACGGAACTGAAAGAAATAAGTAAGTTAAATATTTTAATAATGGGCTAGACGACTAAAAATAAAACCGGTCAAGTGCGAGTCGGACTCGTGCACCGAGGGTTCCATACAAAATCGTCAGTAGATACGTGAATAATTCAAGAAAAATTGTATGGTGGGACAAACTTAACTTTGCTCTTGTAAAACTGTTGTCCCCATACATCGACATATGCCGCGGTTAGTTTAGTAGGAGAAAATAAGGTTGTCTTACGATTTTTGCGAATTTCTAAAAAACGCTGCAAGTTAGGAAAACCGTTTTATTTTTCCTGTAATATTTATTTTCCTGTAATATAATATTAATAATCGGTAATTATTACAGATTTTTCTGCTCAGTAACTTCGGAGATAATAGGGGGGAATGGTATTTTTTTAAACATTTTTGGTCTTAAATCAAAAACTACACGTCTAAGAAATAAAATAAAAACGGTTTTGAAATCTTCATATTAAGCCCTTTCATTTGATATCCCACTCGTTATATTAGCTCAACTTTTGGTTTTCGACATCCCATTTCGGTCCCCTTTAAAAAAAAAGTGAAAAATTATAGGATTTTTTTTCTGTCCCATAGGCTCGGATTAGCGGTTTTTAACACTATTCCAAATTTCAAGTCGATAGCATCAGTAGATCCTGAGATATCTTGCTGTGACAGACGGACAGACAGACAGAGTCGCACCATAAGGGTTCCTTTTTTACCATTTTGGTACAGAACCCTAAAAACTGTTTAGTCCGTCAGTTAGATTATTAAAAAATATTGTTAACGTATTTTTTCTTTTGTTTGACAAACAAAAAATGACGAGGATAGAGTGCTTAGAAGTTTCGAGTGACGTCACTCCTAGGTACAATTTTCACCTAGGAGTGACGTCACAAGCCCCCACTCCAGAAGTTTGATTATCTATAACTTTGTCCATTTTGAATATTTTGATAAACCGAAAAATACGTGTCCCATATTTTTCCATAATCTAACTGACGGACTAAATAGAATTAAATATAGTTTTAACCCAGTCGTCATCCATATTCTCGATATATCTTTTATTACTTACTTATAATATTTGTAAGAAGCTGGAACTATTTTGGACAGTTTTTGTATACTCGCAGTAAAATTGATCATTGTACCAATATGTAATATTCTTTCGTCGTGGAAATATTTAGACGAGATGCTCAGCAGTGGAAATCTCCGGATTGAATAACACAATAAGAATAAAACTAAAAAACTGGCCAAGAGCATGTCGGACCATGCTCAGTGTAGGGTTCCATAGCCGTAACTATAAGGTAAAAAATACGATGTAAAAAAAGTACAACAACAAAAGAGCGTATCTTCATAGCAATTACGTCCTTTTGTTGAGAAGCGCAGTTTATCGGCAATAACTCAAAAACGGTTAATTCGATCTTGTTGAAAATAATTTTCGTTGAAAGTATTAATTAAGCGTTACCTTCGTGTTTTTTTTTCATATTTTTCGGACGCACGGTTTAGAAAATAGAGGGGGGGGGGGGGGGACACAATTTACACAACTTTCGGAGCGATTATTTCCAAATACATTCACTTAATCAAAAACATTACTTAGGAACCTTATAGTGTTTTTTAAAGAGCTGTCGAACTATGTACCACACGTTGATATTTGCTGAAAAAAAAATTTTTTACTGTCTTTAACATGTATGGAGTGCCCCCCTAAAAACATTTATTTTAATTATTTATATACCTACCAAACTAAGTAGCGGCTCATAAAAGACACCTATATTCCAAATTTCATCAATATCCATCATGTAGTTTCTGAGTAAAATGCCTGTGACATACGGACAGACAGACAGACAGACAGACGGAAGGACATGACGAAACTATAAGGGTTCCGTTTTTGCCATTTTGGCTACGGAACCCTAAAAACAGGCCAAGTACGAGTCGGATTCGCACACGAAGGGTTCTGTGCCTCCAACGAGCAAAAGACGCCAAAATACGTTTCATGTATTCCATGTGTCATTTTAATTTATTTCCCCCCGTTGCACTTTAATTTATTTTGCTTTTAATATTTGTATATAGTATATATTTGTATAGCGGCAATAGAAATAGCTGTTATGCCACACCTGGCCATAAAGTGACTTTTTCCGCACGCTGCGCGTACGGAAAAAGCCGCTTTCTGGCCAAGTGTAGACATAAAATGATGTACACACCACGGGAGGTAAAAAGAAAGCCCTCGATCGCATATTTATGTGCCTCGCTTGCAGCTCGGGCCGCAAACTTCTGCGATCTCGGCCTTTCTTTGTATTAGAAAGAAGGAAAAAGAAATAAAAAAGGGTAACTAGGCAAGTACCACCCTAGTTGTGTAATGTACTATTTTAAAGTCATCCGGTCTAGCAACTTTATGAATGGGTGAGAGTGAGTCTCATCAATACTAGTTATTCTATTTATAACTACTAACAACAATAATACATTCTTCTCCAAACTGTTTTGCACGCGATGTAGGTCAAGTTTAATTTCGCCATGTGATTCATTCTTCGCTGCATCGGTACCTAAATACCGATCTAGGAATCACCATGCTCTGATCGAGTAGAGGCTGAGTAGTTTTTCAATTCCCAGCAACTGGTCGCAACTAAAGCAGACCAAACTGGTAGGCAAGCCTTAAAAAACCGGCCAAGTTCGAGTCGGACTCGCATACGAAGGGTTCCGTACCACCGTACGTAATAAACAACTGGCAAAAGATCTTAAATGCCGTGTAAATCAATGGCACTTAAAACCTTTTGGTTGAGAAGTTTTTCGGCAATAACTTCAAAACGATTTATTCGTTACTATTCAAAATAATTTTCGTTGAATGTATTTATTAAGTACCTTCCCGATATTTTGTATATTTTTTGGATTTATGGTTTAAAAGTTAAAAAAACAATTTATGCAACTTTCGGAGCGATTATTTCCGAAAATATTCACTTAATCAAAAAAAAAGTACATAAAAGCCTTATAATGTTTTTAAAAGAACTATCGAATTATGTACCTCACGTTGATGTTTGCTAAAAAAAAAATTTTTTAGCTTCTGATACATGTATGGAGTGCCCCCCTAGATTTTTTTTTATTATTTAACTACCAAACTTAGTAGCGGCATCTACAAGACATCTAATTCCCAAATTTCATCAGTATACGTCTTGTAGTTTTTGAGTAAAATGCCTGTGACATACGGACGGATGGACGGACGGACGAACATGACGAAACTATAAGGGTTACTTTTTAGCCATTTTGGCTACGGATCCCTAAAAAAACGGTCTAGGAAGTAAATAAGTTTTGTCAAAAAACGGTTTTTTGAGATAAGCTTTTATTGGCGACTGTACTTTTGTGTATAATCGCAAACTTTTTTTTTTTTTTATTCACGATAGGTAAGCATTTGACTTTGATCTCACCTGTTGGTAAGTGAACTGTATGTCAAAACTAATCAAATGAGCAAGCACGATGATATCTTGTGTAATTTGGATGATTCTATGGCTACCATCCAGCTCCATCGTCAGCTCAATTTCATGTCATAATAATAGCATTGTCATCTGATTTACATATCTTTGCAAAATTTCAGCTCAATCGGAAACCGGGAGGTGGGTCAAATTTGATTCGCAAGATCTCGTACATAGATGAGCGTTTTAAAAAAAGTGTACAATTCAAAGGAACTTAAATGTTATTTAAATATCGTCTAACTTTCCATTGCGTCACGGAAGTGTATTTGATTTGACACTAACTTAACTGTTCCAAACATGTCAATGTCAGGGACAAGCACACTGCGTGAAACCCTCGAATAAAATTGTATGCACAAGTCATGCATAAAATTTGTTAATTTAAGTATTCATTTCTTTTTGAAATCATCACGCTCATAAATTTAAAAAACCCCCGCCAAAAAAACCCTAAAAAGTAAAAAATACTTAATATTGTAGGTACCTACCTACATATCCTCTGACTTTTATGTTTTAAGATAAGTTATTTTGAAACTTTGTGTGGTTTATCTTTGACTTCGGCTGCTTACAAAAAAATTGTAGGGTATACTCGTATGTATTTTTTTCTGATATTTTAGGTAAAAATGCAAATTATAAAACAACGTTTAGTAAACAACAAACAAATTAATGATCATTTCATCCTAAAATCCCAATGAAGAATCACGTACTTATGTATACTGACGCATTTTCTCGGAAATTGCTCCAACGCAGTGACTGAGCGCTGTAACATTTATGTCATCTTATTTTACGGCTACAATAATAGTCATTCATGACTAATTGTCAAGATCACGGGTAATGAATATGCTGTCTTGAATTTCATTCATGAACTAGGTAATAGTGCCGCAAGTTGATTGCCATTTAATATAAAATTGCGGATTGCGGTTAGGTCACAATGATTTATCTACCTTAACGAAATAAATAATATGTAATCACAAAAAAAAAAAATTGTCATACAATTTTTTGAGCATAGGTACTTGTGTTGTTAAATATACGTGGTGTATTAAAATCGACAAGTGGTTTAATTCCTGGGACCCCCGAGCGCAATCTGATGAACCATTTATCGTACACAAAGTTACCTAATGGTCAAGAATCAATGTCGACGGCCTTCCAGCCCACGTCAGTCTGCGCTTACCTTATATGATAACAGCTATGCACATAAATATGTTACTAAGAAAAACTATATTGTTATATATGTATGTAAATGTAGGCAAAATAGAGCTGGGACTTTTTTGGATAGCTGTAACACACTCAATAATTAAATCCTATCGTAATTGTTGTGGTTTCAACAACCCAGCAGTGGGAACCGATATCAAACTAAAAAAATAAATGTGTTTTATTGGTTTGTTTTTCTTTTTTTAATGAGTGATTTAAGCATTTAATTATTTTTAAATTTTTTGTAAGATCAACTGGGGTAATTGCGTCTACAGGCGCAAATGCGTATTTTAAAGATTACATTAAATCCGAACTCTTTAAAACTACGTCTACCCTACCTGCCTGTAGTATGCGATGTACTTTACAGGCAGGTACGGTAGGTATAGTTGTAAAAGACGCATTTGCGCCAATAGACGCATTTACCCTGGTTGACATTAATCAATGTATTTGAGTTTTATTTAAACATTTGTAGAAGAGGACAAGGGTAACAGATAACACAGTATACAACTGAAGTATTCGTAATTATGTAAATACAGATAAGAATTATCTCCACCCGCGAATCGCAAGAAGTTCCCAATCTGCATTCTGCATTAGTTAATTAAGCGTGGGGAGTTGGGGACTACCTATAGACTCATCTTTGAGGCGTCGTCCTATCGAAGCGCGAATACGCGATTGTCGCGCGAACACGCGATTGCGACCATACATTGCGCCATAGTCGCCATCGCGTGTTCGCGCGACAATCGCGTATTCGCGCTTCGATAGGACGACGCCTGAGAGTAAACCTGTGCCTAGCAGTGGAACGTATACTCGTTTAGGCTGATGATGAAGAAAGATGAATGTGTCTATGAAAATTAATGTAAAATTTTGATACCACAAATTTATATTATAACTAACTAAATTACAAAATTAACTGATTAACTAAATTACGGCCATTTACTGAGATTTGGTTTTGTAAATAAAGGCCTTTTAGGAAAATATTTTAACTAAATAAACGGCATTTTACGTGAATTATGACAGTTAAGTGCAACACCTTGGGCTTATCGACAACATAACAAACTGTTTGCTGTCAGAGAATACTATTAAAACGGCAATTAATATAATCATTATTCTGTTCGGATAGCCCATAAAAAATGACATAACTAATAGGCCATATAAACTACGTTTTCACGGTTGGTTACACTTCAAACGGGGACATTCGGGCATTGTCTAGTGGCCTTGCTGTTCTAGACCGGATAGTGTATTTGCTTAGACGTATAAGGATATGTGAGTGGCAACGAGAAACAATACTGCTATACTGCAAATTGTCTGATTTAAAATCACAAGCGGTACACGCCAGACTAAAGTTATTCTCTAGTCTGAGATATCGTTGTAGTTATCAATAAAATATTCGGTTTATCAAATTCAAAGAAGCCGATAAACGCAAATCTCCAGCAGAGATGACCGTCATAATTTAAAACCGGAGAAAACCACTCGAGAATCCCCTGTTATCAGAATCGGGAAATTGATATTTCCCGGGAATTCCCGGATTTCTCATACTATAATTTCCCGGTTCTGCACGCCTCTAGTCACCCTCAAAGGGTTTCACGGCAAATGGTCGCATGTTTTTTGCCTCCATCGACTTTCGGTGACCTTGATCTCATCAGATGTTTCGTCTTTCGGTTCATGGTCTACATTCGGGATCTTTAACGCCTCATCGGCCAGACTTACATATTGTATTTCCAGCCTTTAACTAATAAAATTTATCGTAGTGCTACGCTTTGTCACGTGATAAATAAATGATAAAGCATCCGTCACGTTCGCTGACAAATAGTGTGTAAGAGGGACGGATGCTTTATCATTTATTTATCGCGCGACAAAGCGTAGCATCATAAGCCTACTGATTTTATAATTTAAATAACTACTTAATTACCCAGAGCGCCTAGAATTTTGCAGCGAGTACGCCAAGTCCAAGTCCAATTGTATTTTCACCAAGTGTCTTGCATGTTTCTTTGCCATTTGTTGCTATATGAGCGAATCATTTTTTTTTGTTTTATGAGGAGATTGCCTTTTTTCCTTATTTGTTCACCTTTTGCATGTTTTAACATGATTTAAATGGAACAAGATCTTACACCTAGAGATAGATTAGGTAAAAATAAAATTTAAACTAGTTTTTAATAAATAAATAGGGTGACCCAGCGGACCAACCCTTATTTTCATGCAAAAGTGAAGGACAGCTATGTCCGCTGGGTCAGTGACCCAGCGGACATAGCTGTCCTTCACTTTTGCATACCACAAATTACGTAAGCCAAAGCTACGTAGGTAATGCAATTTTTTTTTATTATAACTTGTTTAAGGAGTGCCTTAAACAAGTTATAATAAAAAAAAATTGCATTACCTACGTAGCTTTATTATGACGTTTAAATGAACATACACTTAATTAACAAAAAATCCGAATAAAGATTTCCTTTCAATTTTAGTCGAAGTAGGTGAAATTTTGTTGAAAAGTTGATTCACCCATATAAATTTTTTTCTTTTTCAGGTACATGATCCTGACGCGGCTCTCCCGCGGGCATGCGAAGTACTTCTTCCCGTGCTTCAGCAACGACCGGTTTGAGGCGGTCTTCAAGTTCAGGGTGAGCACTCTGGAGGGAGGGCATGGTCAACAGTTCACCAACTCCAGTCTCGTCATAGCTGAAGAGCAGAGAAAAATCACGTGAGTATTATAGATTTCGTCTAGAGAGAAGTCAGAAGTCAGGGTACAATTATCAAATTAGAAACATTTATTCTGATTAAATATTGGGAGACAATCGTACACAAATCGATCTAGTCCCAAACTGAGTCATGCTTGTACAGTAGAGTTCATTTACATCTACACAAATAAGATAATAAAAATATCTAAACACGCTTTTATGCCCGTGACAATTGCGTCGTGTTCAGATATTTTTGTTCCCCTAAGTGTGTAGATGTAAATGAACTCGACTGTACTATGGGTATATAGACGACGATATACATACTTATATAGATAAATACATACTTAAATAGAAAACATTCATGACTCAGGAACAAATACTCGCGCTCATCACACAAATATATTTCCTTACCAGGATTTGAACCCGAGGCCTCTAACTTCGTAGGCGATGTCACTCCCACTAAATGTAAACTAAATGTGTCGTTAAAACAATGTCAAAGATACTAAAATTGTAAGCGATCTATTAGGAGTCACGTAGATTTCAATAAACGTACCTGATACAATATAATGTTAGTTAACAACACTATGTTTTTATCATAAAGTTCTAGTAGTACGTTGCCTATAATAGTCAGGTAAGAAATTTAGTGTTTCAAATCCGTAACTACTCGTATATGATGTCCACAGGAAAAACGCGAACAGTTAAGTTATACTACAAAATCTGTATGATCTTTAGACTAGAATATTGTAATTATTACCATTGATAGCAATCATCAAAACGTGATGATTAAATAATACTTGTCATTCTGGCGGTCCAGGTATGGCTGATGACAGCAGAATGCATAACGAGGTGCATGCTCTGCCCAAATTTATTCCATGCACGGTTTACTAATAAGGTTTGATGTAACTTGGTACCGCCAGAAAATACTATATAACGTTACAAAAAATAAAAGTTGATAAGTTCAAATGTAGAAGTAGACGTCTCCTACAACTAAGTGACAAATAAGCATGTATTTACTTAATTAAAAGCATATGATATAGACCGAGTGTTTGTGGAACTCAGAAGTAAGAGTTGTAGATGTAATGCCTTAAGCGCCTGAGGGTTATTCTTCAGAAATATGTCTGCGACTTATTCCTCTATCTCCATACATTTAGTATGAAAAAGGGCCAGAGGAATAAGGTGGCAGACATATTTCTGAAGAATAACCCCTGAGTCGATTTTATTGCTGACCGTATAGTCAGACCGCGATAATTGACACCGGCCGTAGCCACAGCCGAGGTATTCTTGCGCCAAATATGGACTAAAGTGGCGGCAAATGTGGCTATAATGCTATTAAAGATGCCTGTAATTATCAGTACTTAAACATACACACGATATACGTTTATCCTTGTTTTGGCATAATTTTAATTGTCCCAATGTTCTATTTGTCTATTTGTTCGAATACTCTTTACAAATAATTGTTATCTTATACATACCATTGACTTTTCCCATTACCATTGACTAACCTAACCTGTTCGATTTTTCAAAACATTTTCCGTTAAAGCTAGAAAAAACTATGCGAATTAAAATTCAAACCAACAATACTTTCGGAAAAATAAAACGTATGCCAAATAGAAGGAACCCAAAATTGTTGTGATTAGATAGCCCTTGTATATGTATAGCCACTGATTTTTGTATAGTTTCTGTAGGTATTATTTAAAATACAATAAATTGTTTACATACATAAATTCATAGATTGACTTTGACATAGAATATGGTCTACAAACGAACACTCTTACGCCAAATATGGACGACGATGTGACGGCATACTTGGCACAGTTAAAAAGGCTTGTAATGATCACTACTTCAACTGTATTCATTTACATACAGTAAACAGCTGATTTATACGCACTAACAGCAGTCAAATTTGACTTGCAGTTGGGATTATGATTTGTCATCTTACGCCAAATATGGACAGATAGATGATTTATAAGGAAAAAAATGTACTATTAACTTTGTTTATCTATCTCACCAAACGACCAAACAAAAAAAAAATAATAAGGCATCATACAAATTTACCAGAGGGCATTTAGGTACCTTAGCTGTAGGATATATATATATATATATATATATATATTTAATTTAACCAATACATCGTTTATATTTGTATTATTATACCATTACTATGCTTTAACACGTTCAGAACGTATAAAATAATAAGATAATGATCTATACATACCTATTCATTCTTATAGTTGTCTTTTGTTAACAATTTTATTTTGGTTTATGAAAACTACATCGATGTAGGATTGAATATTAAAATGCAGTCAATATTTAAATTACCCAATTATTTACTTTCATTAAAACTTAAGTTATTAGTCATAACTCTGCTGTATCGGTTACTGTTCTGCATTAATCATTGCATAAATGCACGAGTTATTTTTGTTCAAGCGCTCAAACATCGTTATTAAACTAAATTATAGTTTTTGAAGTGTCCAGTACGTCTATTTAGATAACTTTATGTTCAGAAATGGAGGGCTATCGTCTACTGACTGTCTGTTACATATTGACATGACCGATAAATTTAGTTCGGCAGAAAGTTAAAAAACTGGCCAAGAGCATGTCGGACCATGCTCAGTGTAGGGTTCCATAGCCGTAACTATAAGGTAAAAAATACGATGTAAAAAAAGTACATCAACAAAAGAGCGTATCTTCATAGCAATTACGTCCTTTTGTTGAGAAGCACAGTTTATCGGCAATAACTCAAAAACGGTTAATCCGATCTTGTTGAAAATAATTTTCGTTGAAAGTATTAATTGAGCGTTATCTTTGTAATTTTTTTTATATTTTCCGGACACACGGTTTAGGAGATAGAGGGGGGGGGGGACACAATTTTCACAACTTTCGGAGCGATTATTTCCAAAAGTATTCACTTAATCAAAGGCATGACGAAACTATAAGGGTTCCTTTTTAGCCATTTTGGCTATGGAACCCTAAAAATTATTTAATCTCAAAGCCCCAATACAAGCCAGAAAATTGGTACTCGCGCGACAGAGCATCACCTGTCACTGTCACACTATATTGAGTGGATAGTGATAGGTAGCATTTCTCGCGCGACAAAGAGTCGCGTGTCACAGTTGTGCTAGAGGTACTGGTCGATCGATTCAACCTACCTCTAACTTATGACCATTACATACTATAGGTATTAGTATGTAATGGTCATAAGTTAGAGGTATTAATCAATAGCTTCCCATAAAATCTTAATAGAAAAACCTTCGCGACAAACCTACGTGATTACGAGATTAGCAGATTTTTATTGAACTGTTAACATTGACAGCCTACGCTCCATCTGGACGACCTCTGTATGGATAATAGTTTATACCCATATCACAGAATGTAAGGGTTAGTACCGAATCGTTTACGTAGCAAAATGTCCAGTGACGCCAATTGACCACAAAGCGAAAAGTCAATTATGTAAATTGACCATTTTGTGCAGATGCCTAAATAGTAAAATACACAATTAGCATATAGTCCATAAAGCTTCACGGCTAGATAACAACACGTCTAAGTACGTAAAATGTCAAATATTTAAAACGTCCAAAACTCAGATTACCTAATGTCGACTACAAAGCTGAACACCTAAATATCAAAACGTCCAAAACGTATTAAAGTTACGTATGTCACGCTGAAAATAGATTAATTGTAATAAAACGTTTTGCATTTTGGTCATTATGCTACTTGGGCTAATTGCTTTCGATAAGACTTGACAATGTGCTATTTGTAGTATTAGCTTTTTTGACATTATGTAATTTGGACGTTATGCTACACAGACGAATTGATATTTTGATGTTTTGTGTTATGGACGTTATGTTAATTGGGCAAAATACTAATTGGACCATTGACACTTCGCTTTTTAGTCAATCTGCGTCATTGGACATCTTGCTACATGGACGATTCGGTACTAACCCGAATGTAATAGTACTACGTCTCTCTCTTTCTAACAAAACTGTCGTTCAGAGGTCCGACACAGTAGGGTATAAGCAGTAGTAATTCTACCTACAAAAGGAAGATCGGGAGCGCGCATGTGTGCGCGCCGTGTACAGACACACCACAGGCAAGCATTTGCCCATGCGCGCCCATGCCACAGTATGGAGTGCACTCACACAGACGCGCGGTCGTGCATCTGTGTAAATACGTGTCGCGCGCTCATAAACGGCCGAAGTCGTACTACTTGGTTTCCTTTATACTTTGTTTGGGTCCGACCACCGCGCGGAGCGCACCGGATCCGATCGTCTCTCTATCGCATAACGTGTGCTAACGCGTGATCTTTCTGGTCGCGGGGGCCCTGCCTGGTGTAGCCCTAAAATAAGCAATAATTACAATTGTCATGATTTTTGTTATTTTAATTTTGAGATAATCTTATTTGTTTAGTTCTTTTTGCATATAGGAATAAGTGGTTTTTACAAATATTTTGGTGTGTAACACTGTATTTATCGTCGTCTAGTATCCATAACACAAGCCTTATAGAGCTTACTATGGGGCTAGTTCGATTTGTGTAAGATAGTGTCCCCTAATATTTATTTATTTATTTATTTATGTGTTTTTAAATAAATTAATAATAACAGAACCTTAGGTAAAGTGATCGTCGTTTCCTTATTTCTCTGTTATAGATACGAAGGAATTATTCGGATCAGTATAGGGTAATTCACAATTTCGAATAAACTCGTGCCTCAACAAATAACCTCATTTACCAGTAATAATATGTCACTTTAAATCATAAATCTGATCACACTTACCCGTGGGAGACAGTTCACTTAGCAAGGGAAAGTCGAAGTTTTCTATTTCCGGCAAATATGGTCATATGGGAATACCTCCAGTGGTTAAAGTCGACGGCGGACCAGTTTTTGTGCTGGCACTATGTTTGTAGTACTCGCCGTAATGTCATAGCATTTTCTCTTTTTATTTTATCGCTTCCTGGTAAATTGTCTTTACGTCTTTATCAATGGAGACTTATTATTTTTTTAATATATTCAAGGACCATTAAAACAAGAGGACTGTCATTCTCCATACTTTGGATCGTACCCCGACCGCAATGGGATATCCAGGCAAAAACTAAATGGCGCTAAAAAACTAAACATTTAACGATGTTATAATTGAACAAAGATACATAGTACAGTAACAACTAGTTCGTAAACAGCTAATAATAAATAAATTCTAACATTTAAATACTGCTTTATTGCTGCTGAATTTAAATACGCTTGCAAAGTTGAATAATTGTAAATAATATAATTCCTATACCAAGCGTATACATAGATGGCGTTGTAAATATCGGGGAACAGCTTTTTGTATGGAGAATGACAGTCCTCATGTTTTAATGGTCCTTGATTATAATTATGTACTTACTCATAATTTTACACAATCAAGAATGAGCAATGAAGCGTTAAAAGCATCTATTTTCGGTTATGGATAAGCGCCTACATCTAAATTAAGGCAATGACATCTAAACTGATTAAATATTTTTTTTTTCTATAAATAGCTAGCAGCGTGTGATCGTATACTTATTTATTTATTTAAACTTTATTGCACAATACAAGAAAGTAGGTACAAATGGCGGATTTACTTACTTAGTTGGTGGTTTTAAAGGTATACTTCTAGCCAAGGACCTTAAAATAAATAGCCGGACAGAGCTTCGCCAACAGATAACTGAAGCATTTGTAGTGGACCGTTGCTTTGTACTTACGAGCCGCACGCACACAACAACAGGTTTTTTCCTACTACCCGCAGAACGCACACATTAACCTGACCAGCGTTTAAGAAACCGGCGGACTAGACGTGCTTCAATTCTTTGTTAGCCAGGCTCCGTCCAGATATTTATATTAAGGTCCTTGCTTCTAGCACAACTATGCCGCGCAAATTATCTGTCGCGCGATAAATGCTATCTCTCTCTTTGCATTCAATATGGTGCGAAAATTATAGGTCAGGCTCTGTCGCACTACAAACGAAATCAGAACCGCTTTTTTTTAACCGATTTCGCTTTCGGATGGCCTTATTTTAGACACAAGAACTAATAATTATAATTTTTATGAATGAACGTGAAATTCGTTGTGGAATCTAATTATCTTCTAATTTTTGTGAAAGAGGTGCCATAGCTGCAAACTGTAACTTGCACTTTTACAAAGTTGCGTTTTACCATAATGTATTCTTCCAGCCTTAATTCTTTTCTCTTCCAGAGACAAGGATGGTAACATCTTCATCGAACACTTGCCCTCGCCTCAAGTATCTCTCAATGAGGTCGGCTTCGTATACTCCCAGTTTGCGAACGCGTCCATGCGAGCAAGAGACACCAACGACACTCTCGTTATCTGGGCCCCTGCGAACTTCCTTCCTGAATACAACTTCATCCTCAAGTTCGGGCAGACGATTATGAACCTTATCCACGATTACACAAACATCGATCGGGTAATCACCAATGGTCCGATCAATGTAGTTGCCGTGCCGTATGATGTGGATGGATATGAAATTAGCAGTTGGAATCTTTGGACTAATAGGTAAGAGGCTACTTGAAGATTTCAATAAAGTAGCGATGAGGTGATTTCCAAAACCGCAGTTTCTTGCGTTAGAGGTAGGACTTTATTATTTCAAACCTTGAAAATATTGCTTCTTTGACAAGACAAGTATGTAGGTGCTTATCGACTCAATTTTTATTCCAGAGATATCAGATTAAAATATTCACCAGAGCTCATCAGCATACAGCAAATAGAGAAGATGACGTTTGACTTCACGCAGCAGTTGTGTAGGGTGTGGCTAGGGAACCCAGGGGAGATCAGGAGGACTATGTGGAGAGAGGAGTGGTTCAAGGAGGGCATGGCGACGTACTTCGCGTATTACTTTTTGAGGAAGGCAGGTTCAATCTTATTTACCTAGTTGTGGTGATTAATGAACATGAAACCAATAAATAGAAGGAAAATAATTGAAACTACATTATCGTTCAAGAGTTGATCTGTATAGAACGTTGACAAACCATCACATCATCAACTGAGAGCGTAATATTGCTAACTCTTTTGAAATTGTGAAACGAAATCAAAGTCATATTGAAATAAAAACGGATAACTCACATTGTACAAAAGACGAGACTTCCACTCGACATGTTTCGGGAGCATTCGGCATTCCATTAATCGTGATTATTCCTTTTTCCTTAAACCTCTATCAAAATAGTATAATTGATTATGTCTGAATATTTTTAGTATCACCAAAACAGAGAATCCTACAAGTCCGGCTGGCCCTACGGCTTCTACGGGCTCGAGATGAGACACAAAGCGATGAATGAAGACTGGTACCAGAACACCCCAGCCCTGATCAACTTCAACAGAACCCTGGCAGTGGAGATACCCTCGCGGCTGAAAGGGCTGGTGTCCATGAAGACTGCGGCGTTGCTGTGGATGGTCGAAAACTGGCTAGGGACGGAGAAATTCCACGCGGCGTTGATTAAATATATCAATATGAGGTAAGTTTTGATGAAAATTACTGATGATTGTTAAGAGAACTGTTCTGTTTCTTCTAAGCTGGCAAGCATTAACAGAGTAGTGATGCTTATGAGTTATTAGATTTAGTCTTAGTTGCTGCTTTTGCAATGTTTCTCAATCTATCTCTTTTAAAGATATTACGTTCTGAAGTTTACCCAAGCATGAGCGATCTTTTAAGCAATGATTATTGTCATTACGGTCTTACTCGTCTACCAACAGTGCCAACCTGATGGGTACAGCCCATAGAACGGCACCAAATCTTGCTGTCTAGGATATATTCTTAGTAGTTAAGTATTTTACCTTAGGTACACTATATTCTACCAATCGTATCGTCACATCCTCAAAATGAATCTCAACCTAAGGCTACCCGTCCAATGGGTCAGAGTAAAGAGGGCCTATACTAAGCAATTGTAATAAAATCCATGTTCACTGAGGCGGAGCGGAGAATAACTTCAATTCTATTGGTTAATATTGACTCTCTGTACTCTGCACCGAGTACTAAGCCGCTAACTAACCGAGCCTAAGTGTTTGGCGCGGGAGCCCTGGCGTCGTAAAAGCCAGGGCAGCCGGGGGGCACGCATGGTAGAAGTGCTACGAGCCCATAGTGCCCTCATAATGGCAGCGCGGAGAAACGCCGGTGGGTTTTTAGTGGGTATGCCCCTTCCCCCCCTCTGATTAGCAGAGGGTGCGCGAGAGGAGTGAGTCCCACATAACCCTCCCAACCAACATCGGGCCTCCCTAGGCCCCGGGGGGGCATGCGTAATGCATTTTCCCACCGCAAAAAAAAAAAGGTAGCCTAAGTGTGAGTATTGCATTCCACGACATTGTATTCCAGGAGAGGCTCATACATCAACATAGAAGACTTCATGATCAACTTGGACAAGGAGACAGTGGAGTGCTTCCACCAGTTCTCCAACGGCACCACCTCCTCCATGGTGCTGAACTCCTGGATCCGCAACCCAGGGTATCCCGTCATCAGTGTGCAGGTGTACAGGGATAGGAGTCCTAATGTTATTGTTTTGAAACAGGTGAGTGCCTGAAAGTATAACCTGTGCCTGAAATAATGAAGGCTCATTATTTATCATTAACCTGTTTATAAAACTTTTTTTTTTTATTATAGCATTAACGTTTGCTATATATATATATATATATATATATATATATATATATACCTCGGTCAGGAATGCCACGATTCGAACCTGCATCTCCTACGGCTACACGTGATATCTCATCATTTTCTCTTTATCTTGTGATTTTTTCCGGATCCCCTCTCCCCTACGAGCCTCAACTGATTAATGGATTATCCCTTACAAAATAAATTCCCTTCGCCTGTGACTCTACGTTTTACCTTTGTAAAACAACGATAAGCATTATATTTTCTAACTACCCTGGATTTCTATTTTTCCAGCGAACCTTCTCCTTCACCAAAGAACACCGCTATGACTCCAAGTACCTGATCCCGATCTCGTACACGGCGCAGTACCAGCAGAACTGCTTCAACTGCCACCAGCCGCGGTTCATCACCGGCACACCCGTCTACACCTTCGGGGAGAACCTGGAAGGGGGTTGGATCCTCCTCAACCGACAGGCATCAGGTAATAACTACCTACAATGAAGTAATAGGTTGCTCGATGGCTGATCTATTCATTGGATAAGAAGTAAAGTACAGAAAAACAATGCAATTAAAATAAAATAAAACTACTTACTTACTAAAGTAATGTAAAGTAAATATTAAATTAAAACCACCTAAAATTGAGAAGATAAACCCAAATTATGGAATAAATTATTATGTAAGTTAATCCTAAACCGTACGTACGGACGGAAGTGCGGTGGCAAAAGTAGAATAGAGAAGAAAATGGAGTCGCCTGGGTATATTTCATGATTGAATTAATAACGATTAAGTTATTGATTTCTCTAAAACATAAACGTTTTATTTAAAATAGCGTTTTATTTAAATTAGATACTTTAGTCCAGCCGTCATTTGTTCTTTTTTGGTCTGCTTTTGACTTAATTAATTTGGGAAATAATATGTATTTCCCAAATTAATTAAGTCAAAAACATAAAGAACAAATGACGGCTGGACTAAAGTATCTATCATCATCGTCGATCGTCCATGATGTAAAGTAAATTATTTAGTCATTAGGATGTATATCGATTAATAGGGAATATGCATGATATTTTATTTACTTCAATAAAAGCTCATTCATTTATGAAACAGGAGGAAAAATATTTTTCGAATAACTATAACCTCGTCCTGCCCAAACATATTTAAATAGACTTTCAGTTTCTGCCCAATGTTCTTAATTAAGCACAAGTTAATTTTGATGGGTTCTGCCCAAGATATTATTTGCTGAAATTTGTGTGTAAAAAGTAAGTAGGATTTTTTATATTATTTTTTAGGTTATAGGGGTTAGATATTAAATAGACTGAGCTAGATATTTCGACGATATCTTATGTTCTTTATTAAGAACATTGGGCAGATTTTAGTAAATTTATTATCTTTGATTTGGCATTTATTAAGAACATTGGGCATGAACTTCATAATTAAAATATAGTATTTATTGAACAATTAAAGGAAAATAAATTAAAGAGCCTGGATTTTAATTGATTTTTATCGTGGAAAATAATACATATACAGAACATGATAGTCCACAGTGGCCATGATTAATGTTATCCCATTGCACCTTTTCAATTACACACAGTTCAGATCTATGCCATTTCCTGTTTTTTGCACCGCAGTCTGGTTAGTTTTTTCAACACATACAGTCAAAATATCATCGTTTAAATGTTCAGTAAAGTAGTTCAGAATTGACCGACGTTCAGTGTGGTCCGGCAACAAATTAGGGACTGATACCTGTTCTGGCAAGTTAGGTGCAAATGAGTCATCACGCCACGCAGGAATTGGAACTGGTGACGACTGCAATGGCAAAGAGCCTCTGGTTGATCCAGCTTGTAAGTCTCTACTTTAACTACCTCTCTGCCACCACCTCGTCTACTACCATGTTGACCGTGAAATCTGCGACCACATCCATCTCTGACATGTCTAACTGTTTCATAGATAGAACTTGAGTTAAGCGGTATTGGTAGTCAGTTCTGCCCAATGTTCTCAATAAATCACACTTTTCGATGAGTTACCTTGAAAACTCTAAAATAAAAACTTTTCCAAAAATAAAGCTATTGTGACATATTAGTGCTATATGGCTTTACATCTATATGGTACTCAGTAAAAACGCACGGTTGATTATCAAGGTAAAGAGGGATGGAAGTTACCTCTCCAGCGAAATTGCACCATCCTTGACACGTGGCGTGACACTGATCGGCGAGTCCGCGGAAGTTCACCACAAGGGCTTGATTAAGTATTGGCTAATACTCCAACCAATCAGAAACAAGTAAATAAAAATCGCAAAGTGCGAAACATTTGCCCGCTGTGCGGCAAATTTGAATATGTGATTAATTGAGAACACTGGGCAGAATTTGGAAGTATAAATAAAAAAGCTTGGGCAGGAACTATCAAATCTAATTTGTTCTTAATTGAGAACATTGGGCAGGACGAGGATAAAAATAACCAAGATATAAGACAAAAAATATTTATCTCTATCTCTTTCTAGCAAAACAGAATATAGTAAAGAGATTGTGTGGCGGCCGTGTACTATGACGTCATAGTCCATATCGGATCTCTCTGTCTAATCGCTGTCTGATTAATGCTATAAAATGTTTATATCTTCCGTATTTCTCGGTCGATTTTTATTTTATTTTGACTTGATGTCATATTTTTTACGGTATTTTCATATTTTGTTAACAAAATATGTTAAAAAAAATCATGCATATTCCCTACTGTGATAATTGTAAAAGGAATGAAATAGCATATGTACCATAACATTTCCGACATAGAATTTGATTTTATGTGTCATGTAAAATATTAATTTATTCATTCAATCATAAAAAGTTTGTAGATAATAACGACTCCAGTTTCGACTGCGTTCTACTTTTGTCACCGTTAGAGATGTGCCATTCTCGGAAACGTTCTCCGTTTAGTATGGAGAGAGAACGTTCTCGAGAACATTTCCCATACAAAACTGAGAAGGTTTCGGAGAATTCTCGAGAACGGCACAACTCTAGTCACCGTATGTCTGTACGCTACTTATCATGGTGCCGAATATGCTGGTAGCGTTTCCCTGCTGTATGGCGATGCTTATTCGCTGTGCGAAAAAGCTGCCAGCCATTAAGTAATGAATCAAACATCTTAGAAAATTATACGCCAAAAAATAATCAAATATCCACTTTTTATTTATGGATTTCCGTTTGATGGTCTTACCTGATGGAAAGTCGAGACAAGATTAAGATTAAGGCGGAAAACGGACTCTTGCCAGTGGACCTAGCTAGACATTTATGAGAACGATACCTGGGCTATTTTTTTTAAAGTTGTACACTATTTTTTTTTAGATCTGAGAAATTTTACATAATTTCTACTCAGAATCACGCGTACTGTCGTCTCTGATAGAAGAAAAAAAGTGTCCCATTTTTTTTTCCAATTCCGTTACTTTTTCATACACACTTGTATGGCGGTGATGGAACGGAAGAGCGACATTTGTATGAAAAATTTGGGACACTTTTTTTCTTCTATCAGAGGCGATAGTACGCGTGATTCTGAATAAAAAAGAAAATAAAAGGTATTATTTCAGACCCTTTATAAAAATGTAGAGAAGTAAATAGTTTATAATATAATGTTTTATTTACATTCTAAATAAAAAAAAAAGTAATAAATAAATATTGCCGGACGATCTTACACAAATCGAGCGGAGTCCCGTACTAAGCAATTCTTGTCCTATGAACTTCATTTTTCTAATAGAGATTAAATATAACATCGCCAAATACTTATAAGTAATTATGCTTTTCGTAGATACTCGTAAATACATGGTTAACACCATGCGTCTATCTCTTCACATTTCCATATAATCGTAACGTAAGTACCTGGGCAACGGTGCTTAATTCTAAGAAAAACACATAAAAACTAGAAACGCATTTTCCTGAGATAGTACTACTCGTAAGCTAGATCTGGCTAGATTGTGCGCCCCCGCAAACCCCTACAAGCAACCTTGATCGAAATACTTGCAGCCGTTTCCAAGATCCCCGAAATAAATAAATGAAATGAAATGAAATAATTTATTTCTGCAAGTAGGCCTCAAGGGCTTTTTCACATGTCTGATTCTTTTGGCGCTTCGGCAGATGACATTCTGGTGAGAAGAAGCGCCGGAAGAAACTCACCAGTTTCTCTTTTAAAAACATTACAATAATTGTGACAATATTACATTGCATATCACAAACAACTACTTAACTAAATACATTTCAATAAACATAAAACTACAATTTTAGAGATGTAAAGGGTCTCTAGGCGTCAACACAAGATAAATTACTAAGAAAAATAGAAAATAAAAAGGCATATAAATAAATATATACAAGAATATCTTGTTTAAGGGTATCAGATAGATTTTGTGTTCTCATTAATTACTCAGTAGTTGAAAAGAATTCAAACAAACCTTGGAAGTTTTCGCATTGTTAAGAATATCTCTTAATATAAATATGATTACTCTCCTGACCTAGACACTGTAGGAACGGACGCGCGTCCTCGACGGACGCTATAACGTCTATTTCTACGCTGCCCACGCGCATAGCTAACCTAGACTTTGAAGTAGAGGTTATATTTGTTTGTGCCACACCTGGACATAAAGTGACTTTTTTCGCACGCTACGCCGCCGAAAAGCCGCTTTCTGGCCAAGTGTAGACATAAAATGATGTACACAACACGGGAGGTAATAAAGAAAGCCCTCGATCGCATATTTACGTCCCTCGGTTGCAGCTCGGGCCGCAAACTTCTGCGATCTAGGCCATTCTTTGTACTACCACAATCAATCAAAATCAATCTAGCAGATAAAAAAAAATTGCTAAACATTTGGAAATAATGTTGCAGTTATTCAAGTACTTTTCTTTTCGATTATCCCCGTTTCTGTTATTTAACTATTTACGTCTGAGTGTTTCGAGTTTCTTGCACAATCACGCAATCGCGGAAATCACACAAAGCCAGACAGTGATTTCGTCCTGACATTATAAACAACCGACTTCATATCGTTAATCGTTGCGGTGTTAATTCTTTCAGGATACTATCGAGTCAACTACGACATAGAGACGTGGAGACTTATCGCCAAGACGTTGAGTGAGGAGCACACTACTATCAATGAGCTAAATCGAGCTCAGGTGAGTATTTAATACTACATAAATTAATTAAATTGTATCGAAATTGCAGATGTGCTATTGTCGGCATTTTTTAAGGGTGTGGGCAGTATTTTTACCTTGAAAATACTGTCCTGTTAAGCTAAAATGACCTATCTTAATGTAAGTCTCATAGACATACGACTGGGTTTATGGCGGCCGAATATCTTTACAACATGGGAATACTTCCAATCAGTATGTCACTTTTCGAGGTCATTGAACAAAAAAGACTGATGAGCGCATTCTGAGTCATATGTATTTTTATAGCACCTGAAAACTAGAATACAAGGACTTGAATCAAATGTTTCTTAAATTTCTACAATATATCTGTTAACGCTATAGTATATGTAGTCAACAAGACAGCTTCTTGCATGCAATAAATTTGTCTTAATTGATAGGTATGTTAATAACTTTTACTTGAAATTGAGATTAGAACAGCTTTTGCGGCCAGATTAAATTTTACCAGGAATTTCATGAACTCATTGTTTCTATCTCCTCTCAGATCGTAAATGACGTATTCGCTCTCTACGCCGCTGGAGACCTGAGTTACGAACTTGCGATGGAGATACTGAGCTACTTAGAGAAGGAACGGAGCTACGTGGTATGGGAGTCCACGATCGCTGGCTTCGAGCTATTGAAGACTATGGATGCTGAGTGCAACTTCACAAAAGCCTTGTATGAGGAGTGGCGGGTAAGAATTTTACACTCTTTAAAATTTGAACGAGGCTTTCATTTATCTCACCGTAAAGTAGTTCTCTCTCTGGGTTGAGAACTCAATTTTTTTTTATGTGATAAGCGGCAAACGAGTAGACGACCTGCCTGATGGAAAGCAGTCATTGTCGCCCATGAATACCTGCAACACCAGAGGTGTTACGTGGGTGTTACCTACACGTTTCCGATCATTGAGAGCCCTGTTTACTCGTTTCTTGAAGTACTCCATGTCATAACGCTCCGGGTGTACTTCAGGAAAGAGTTGATTCCCCATTCTGCCAGTTTGTGGTAAAAATGAGCATGATGCTTGTTTTTGGGATACTAAACATCTAAAAAAGTGAGGATGGACTTTATTCCTGAGGCAGGAAGTACGATGATAGAAGTATGACGAAGGCACGAGCCCGAAAAGTTACTCAGAACACTCCCGTTGTACATATGGTAGAATAAACACAGAGAACCAACGTGTCTCCTGAAACTAAGTGGTTCCAAAACGTATGTTAGTCCGGTCCAATATTATTGTTCTTTTGTAGCACACTCAAGAAAACCAAGTAAGTAAATTTAGTGATACTAAATGATATCACTTCATTTAATATCACTAAATTTACTGATTGAGACCCCAAATTTAGACAGATTTCAGTGATCTTGTTTGGATAGTTTTCACATTATATGTATGTATCAGTGGCGCGGCGTAAAAGATATGCTCGGGCAAGCCGGTGTACATTTTCCTTAAGAGCTGTAGAATGGGGTGGTCAAATGCCTGATATTAGGCAAGCCGGTAGGAATTGAGTTCTTTGGACGCCACGCCACTGGTATGGTATATAAACACTTTATAATATTTTTTGTTTAATTCACTTTTCAGCAATTCATGCGCAAGAATGTCCAAGGAGTTTACGCGTCGCTGATCCAAGACTTGCACCAGCAGCCGCAGACTCGTTTGTTCCGCAGCAACATCATCAACTTCGCCTGTGACGTGCAGCACGCGCCCTGCTTGACCCGCGTCCGTGAGATGTATGATCAGGCGAGAGATAGGCAATCCAGGTAAGATATTTAGTTATTAAAATCTTTGAATGAAATATATTTAAAAAACTAGTTTCTGCAGCTTATGTCCAATATAGTGAAAGGCATTTGTTAGAGCTGATACTGTAGAGGCAACGACCATTAAAACATGAGGACTGTCATTCTCCATACAAAAAGCTGTTCCCCGAAATTTACAACGACATCTATGTATAAGCTTGGTATAAGAATTATATTATTTACAATTATTCAACTTTGCAAGCGTGACACAGTATTTAAATGTTAGAATTTATTTATTATTAGCTGTTTACGAACTAATTGTTACTGTACTGTTTCTTTGTTCAGTTATAAGTTATAACATCGTTAAGTGTTTAGTTTTTAGCGCCATCTAGTTTTTGCCCGGATATCCCCTTGCACAACAACTGATGCTCTAGGCGCGTCAAGTCAACCATTAATCAAAAGGCTATAGGACTTTCAGCAATAGGCTTTCCAACGGATCAATTAGCTTTTTTATTAAGTATGTTATACTTAGATTATATAATGGTATCTTTATGCATAACTTACTTTTCCAGGCTGGAGCCTGATTCCCGGCAAGCGTGCTACTACAGCGCCTTGCGTCAGAGCGGAGAAGTCGCTTACCAGCTCGAGTCCGAGAAACTCACCAGTTTCGAGCAGGAGGACCGGGCAATAGCGAAACACAAGGCGTAAGTATTGACGTACCTCATCTTCAGCCGACATAGCTGCCAGAGTTAGCAAGTTAAAGTGGCAATGGGCTGGGCATATAGTTCGTAGAACCGATGGCCGATGGGGCGTTAAGGTTCTCGAATGGAAATCACGAACCGGAAGCTGCAGAGTAGGTCGGTTACCCTCAAGATGGTCTGACGACCTGGTTAGGGTACGAAAGTCGATGGAGGCAGAAGACGTGCGACCGTGTTCGTTGTTGAAGTGTGGAGGAAATCTATGATCAGCAGTGGACGTATCAAGGTTGAGATGATGATCATTTCTTAAAAGAATGCCACCGTAATGGGCACCTGACTGCGGCGAATCCCAAAAGGTGGGTTATGTGTTTGACCTGTATGTATGTTCGTTCCTATGTCCGCTCGTAACGACACGCCCGATTTTGATAAACAATGGCGTGATTGTCACAAAATGGCGGATTTATGCACTTTAATGCGCGCGCGGTATTTTTTTCAACGCAGTCGGGTTTTTTTTTAAGTAAAAATTTGGTTATTTTGGGTTTGTGGATATCACTCATGAACTACAAACAATATGACATGCCTATTCATTAGCTGCTTAGTTAATTATTTTCACAAATTACTGACCTAAAGCTAAAGCACATGACGGCAGTAAAGTCACCAAAAAGATTTTGAAAATATTTAAAGTATGGCCTAAAGGTTTTCATCTATGTTTCATTCAGAATTGGTTATATTTATTATGCTGATTTTATTTATTAATTTCAGGCAAAATGAACAGAGACTGATGTTCCAACTGCCTGCTGGATCAAGGCCCGTGGCGAACCTGATCAGCAGCACACCGTCTTATGTGAGTTTAACAAAGACATTAGTAGCACCGCAGAATAAGTAATAGTACTACATACAGGAAGTCTCCCTCTCTAACAAAACTGACGTTCGGATCCGACCTCCGGACGGAACGCACCGAATCCGACCTCTCTGTATCGCATAACGCGTGCTCTTTCTGGTCGCTGGCTAAGACCCTCCGTGGGGCCAAAATTTGGTACTATAGCTTGGCAACTTCGTCGGTGACCGACGGAGGCAGCCTCCGCAGGCAGCCGTTCGTGTTGGCGGTAACTTGTGTAACTAGTTACGGCTGCATATAACAAAACAAAACAAAACACACATGTGAGTGTCACCAACGAAGTTGCCACGCTATAGTAGCTGCTCGGCGAATTTGCGGAGTGAGCCAGTCCAGGTCGAGCTGAGCTCGCTCTTATAGCGTGGACATAAAGCTTTTTTAGTCGGCTTTAACCGACTCTGCGTCGGTAAATTTGGGAAAGCTCAAATTAGACATGCGCAAAATGTGTCACTAAAGTGCAGAGTAAATAAATAAAGAGTGATATGAATATTTAGCTCTCAAAGATATGTAAGTATCGCTCTTTTAGCTCAGTAGTTCCGCGGTGTGTCAACGGCTGACTAGCTCTTATAGTCAGTAGCTCGAAATCCGAATATTTCCGAACGAAAGAGAGAGCAGTAATAGGTAAACGGTTACAATACCGGGACGAAAAGTTCATGTTGATCGTGCCTTTTGTCGCAGTTCACGGATCAATAGAGATACTTGAGAGCGACTGAACGAATAAGTTGAAAGATATACTAAGTTGTTTGAATCGGAACTGAGCTAGTGAACTGATATAGCTCTTTTGAATCACTCACTTCGAGCCAAGCGACTTGGTTCAATCCCAGGGAACGCCACTTGTAGGCTTATGATGCTACGCTTTGTCGCGTGATAAATAAATGCTAAAGCATTCGTCACTCTGACACACTATTTGTCAGAACGTGACAAATGCTTTATTATTTATTTACCGCGTGACAAAGCGTAGCATCATTTTTGCAGCAGTCAGTAAGATTTCCAAGTATGTCAGCTTGTAAAAAAAAGAATTACTCACTCGCTACACATGTCTAGCTCCAATAAACCAAAGAAGATTTTGGCCTTCAGAACAAAAAAATTTTTTTAAGAACTTTTTGTTTTTTTTCAGCCTTCATCAAAACCTACTGCGCAGGCGTCGCATAGACCGGAACCAGACTCCAGTACTTCTTTACACGCACCTATATTCTGTTTGGTCTTGGCTTATGTGGTTACTGCCATATTCTAACTGTCTCATTATCGGTCGTCATTTTAAATGATAGCACATTCCAAAATGTTCAATTAAGATAATTATTTGAATATCACAAATTATTCACAAAAATTAGAACGTTGCTAATTTTTCGTTCATTTTTGCGCTTATCGCTATGTCATGTTATAATTTTATAATGAAAGATGAGTACTTATGGGGACGTCATTGTGGCGATCGATATAATTATAATAAAGGAGAATGTTATTAAATTATCTAAATAACGTCGAATTCCAGTTAAATTCCAATAAATATAAAAATATAAAAAAATTTCAATGTACCCCATCATTTGAACTATGTTGTAATCGCCAATATGTGTGTCAGTGAGCGTTTTTTATAGTATTTTGCGAGATTAGGAAATTAATGAATAATGTTATATCACTGTATGACTATAACAAAGGTGCCCTCAAGAAAAAAAAAAACATATTACAATTATTTTTTTGCTTTTGATTCAAAAGCAGCCGTTATTAAATCTAGTCATTAATAAATATTACTCATTGTTATCATTGAATTATTATGAATTATGAAGTAAGTGTAATCAAACAAAATAATCGTTCTTAAACACTAAAGTTTTATTTATATTGTATTTATTTTAATATATTAATGCAATATGTACATATTACACATAAAATACTCACTTAAAGCTAAACAACTTAAAAAGTAAATAAATGTGCCTTAATGTTAATATTGATAATTTTATATTTAATAATTAATTATGTTATTTATTTTAGTATATCATAGAATAAGATATAACCTAAATTTGGAGCAAGAGGACGCGTTTGCTTCAAATTTAGTAGGTAAGTAAGTAAAACCTAATTAAAATTAAATTACATCACTTAATTTTATTTTATTTCTTAAAAGTAATAATAATACAAAAACTGTGAGTGAAAATGCAGTAAAAAAACCTAACACTAAACTTATCCATATTAAAAATAACTATACTCATATTTAATATAAATTTAATTAACATTAATATTCACTTTGTGCAATTCTGGTATAATTTATATACGATACGATTAATTACGCATTATATTAAGCATTCCCATTACAAGATATGTAACAAGATGTTTTCAATCACAGTTCAAATAAACTTTTTTGAACATCACTATAGTTCACTAAAAAAGTTATACACAATGTAACTGACAACGACGCAATAACTTTGAAGTAACAATAGGGCCCACCAAGAGACAGCCAAACGACGACTAAGATACCCTATCAATAGGACGCATAATATTGAATAGTGCATCAAACTCGCCATTTGGCTCACGTATCGTGTTCTATAATGAACTAAAAATATTCAAAGCAGTTATCTGAACACAATTCTTGAAACTGCAAATATTATTCGATGAATAATAAAGAGTTTCCTCCATTCATTCAATTTTAAATACAATTATATTTTAATTAAAATAATTAATAATAAAATAAAATTCTAATTTGTTTACTATATCTATAAAATAATAGCTTATTTATAGGTTTGAGCGCACTATCAATTTATAAAAATCGTAAATTGCGTTCTATACTAAAATAACAAAGCTGATTTACTTTTCAAAAGCTTAAAGTTGATAGAGTTCACAAAATCACACGTTACGATATGTTATAATTTAAATATAGCATAGCTATAAATCAAAAGTACGATTAAAGCTACTATTTAAAGACATCAACGATTAAAAATCGTAAGCAAAAACGATCCAATTATTAAAAACAGCGAGACATAAAGCCGTGGAGCATCGTTTTCATCAATCCATTCGTAGACGTAGTCGAGATGTGCATTAATCCAAACTGTGTTCTCTTCTATGAGCAGTCGAGCTCGTTGGGCTGCTAGCTCTGAAGCGTCAAGGTCGCTGTTGATCGAGTTCGCCCAGATTTGGAACTGGAAATATATTTTGTTCATTTTGAACTATGCAGTGAAAAGAACGACTTATGACTAGTACAAGCGATTGCACCAGTGAATGCATCTGGGTATACATTGCCTAAAATGCCACGATTAATGTTACCTATCATATCAATGTAACATGCATTTCTCTATCATATTCGGTTTCCAGTAATCAAATTATTAGCATCGGATCAGATGCATGCTCTTTAAATAATTGACAGAAGTAAGATTTTATTTTTTCATTCATTACGTAATTCAGTTCAATTTTTTGTAAGTTGATTACCTCAGAACACTCTAGTTTATGAAAAGATTTTGATTTTTCATTTTATTTCAACGTTATCTTCCAAGTTCTGATAATAGAATTGAAATCTATTTAGAATTGAGAGATCTCTTCAAATATTAAAGATACTATGCATGTATAGCAAATTTAGATTTTTTAGAATAATTCTTGCGTTTGCTAGTGTCGTAATGATACATTGTTTAAAGTAGATATTTTTTTATAGACATTATTAACACTCACCTCCATACTGTGCATAAAGTCAGCCATGTTCTCAGCCAAGTGCCAAATTATATCTTCCAGTTTCTCGGCACCTCCATACCTGATTAACAAAAGTATAACTTGAAATATTCAAAATGTTTATTCCACAAATACTACACAGTTAGTATTAAAAGCCGTAGTTTCAGATAGGTTTACAAACAATAAGTAAAAAAGGTGCAAAATAAATCTCCATCGTATTTTTTTGTACTTCTACAGCATATCCTTGCACAGTTACTGATCAAACCCCTTTGTCCACAATACCTATGCCATTAAGATATACTATCGTATTCCGGCCACACAGTGTGAGGATGAAAGTCTCGAAAATCTGATCCTGTTTGGGAACACAGAAGGCAAACCAGCTCGAGACTGATCTCTAATCAGAACCACCAATTTTCCTTCAAGGTTTACTCAGGTCACAGAGACACGATGGACAGAGCCAGATGGAGACAAATCCTTTACACGAAACAAAAATGTTCAAATGGCCACGATCCTTTGTCTTGAAGGAACGACGACAGAGACTCACATTCTCCTCATGTCCGCAGTACGTTGAGCGATGAATGTGACTGCCATGAAGGCGTTATCGTAGCCTCCTTCCACAACTGCCTTGAAGATCCTGTTCCTTTCCTCAGCGCTATATGGGCCGTTGGTGGCAAGGGTTTCTGCCAGTAGTCTGTAAAATAAAGCTCAAGTTAATATTATGAGACAATGTATAAATCACGTCTGACTGTGCCAAACAGTCTGCCAACAAGGAGAGATGGCGGGAGATCGTGAGGAGAGCTGTGTCCGCCTCTACCACCAACGTGGACGCCTAAGTATGACTGGTGTGACCACGACCGCTCTGACAAGAGCGAAACGACAGTGAAGTAGAGATAAATCACGTAGGTACAAAATGTATCCTTGTTTTTAGATACATTCAAATAGAACACTTAGCTATTTTTTTTTTCAAAGATAGGTCTATCTTTGGTATTTTCAAATGACACGAATAGTTTTTTCTAATGAAACTAAATAATTCTGAAAAGCAAATTTAACTTATATACTATTTATTTATTTATCGTATGGCAATTCAGTCACTGGATACAATGTACATATGTATATACTAAAGTAATTAGATCTAAAGGTTAAAGTTGGCCTTCTTCAAGTAATCTATGGCATCTTCCGTGAGGTTTTTGATGTCTTCTATTCCACCTGTGAATTTGGTTAAAGGACATTCCAGAACGATGTGCTTGATCGTCTGGTCCGGGTGTCCGCACTCACACTCAGGGGACTCAGTCCAGCCCCATTTAAACCAGTGGTGTGCGCAATTCCCGACGCCTGTTCTGATGCGGTTGAGTAGACACCACACTTTACGCGGTTCGTCGAAACCTAGAGGTCGTGATTTTGGGTCGAGAGCGAACAGTTCTTCCTCATTATGTTGGAAGCTTCCCCATTCCAAATTCCATGCGTCGTGTAAGTTCCATTGTATATCTAGGTCCATCATACTGACTCCTGGTGGGTTTCTGGACTTAAGCCTTTTGTAACCAAAGTCCCAGAGGTCCTCGTGGATAGGCATGTGTGGGTGGAGTTTTGCTTTGGTTGCCTCACGGAGTTGGCACTTTTTACGGCGCAAGTGTGCTGGTTCTATGTAGCTCAGGGCAGGCAACCAGTGTGTGGGGGTGGGTTTGAGGCATCCTGTAACAAGCCGCATGGTCTCGTTAAGTTGTACATCCACCGCGGTTGTGTGTGCGCTATTCATCCACACCGGAGCACAGTACTCCGCCGTTGAGTATACGAGAGCCAATGCCGTGGTTCGGAGACATGATGCGGAGGCTCCCCACGTAGTTCCCGTAAGTTTTTGGACTATGTTGTTTCTAGTCTTGATTTTAGACTTAAGCCTTTGGATGTGCTGTTTAAACGTCAGACTCCTGTCCAATGTAACGCCGAGGTATTTGGGGAATTCATTGTGCTGCAGTACTGTGCCCCGGAACCTAACATGCAGGGGTTTCTTTGCATGTCTGTTGCACAGATGAAAGCAGGATACTTCCGTTTTTGTTGGATTTGGACAGAGGCGCCAACGGGTGAAGAAAGCGTCCAGGGTAATAAGGTCTTTCTCCAGTATTGGCTCGGAGGCTTCCATGTTCTGAACTTGGGTTATGAGTGCGAGGTCGTCAGCGTACCCGAATTTACGTGAGATGGTATCAGGGAGATCGTGAATATACAGGTTGAACAGTAATGGGGCCAGAACAGAGCCTTGCGGGAGGCCGTTGTTTAACACTCTGACCGTACTGGATAATTCACCTAGGAGTACTTGAAAGTTTCTATTTGTGAGAGTGTCCTCTATTAGTCTATACAGCTTAATGCATGGGACAACTTTTAAGAGTTTGAATAGGAGGCCCTGTCTCCAGACGGTATCATATGCCGCTGTAAGGTCGATAAACGCTGCAGCAGACTTTAGGTTTTTATTAAATCCTTTTTCGATGTGGGTGGTCAGCGCCAGGACTTGGTCGCAGCAGTTTCGGTTCGGTCTGAAACCCGCCTGTTCCGGTGGTATGACGGCGTTGATTGTATCCTGAATCCGGTTATATACTATCCTTTCAAGTAGTTTGTACACAACGCTTAGCAAGGCGATCGGTCTGTAGCTATCGGCTTTATCCTCTGGCTTCTCTGGTTTCAGCATCGCTATTACTTTGGATCGCTTAAGAGCAGTTGGTACCTTACCCGAGTCTATTATGGCTGTATAAAAGTTTGCCAGCCAAGCACGGGTTCTTGGGCCACTGTATTTCAGGAATTCAGGATAGATTCCGTCCTCGCCACTTGCCTTATCAGTAGCTATGTGGTCAATAGCCTTGGACAATTCATCCGTGGAGACTGGGCCGCTGTATCTGTGGTCGGGGCTAGCGGAGGCTTTCAGGGCGGTGAGTTCGTTTTTAATGCGCCTTGTGTGTATTTTGTGGTTTGGGGCCTTCGATAGTTTAACCATTCTATCCGCTATGGCGTTAGGGTGGACTTTAGGTTGGCACTTTGTAGCAGGGGATCCCGTAGTGAGCTTTTTAACAAGGTGCCACGCCTTTTTGCTGGAGTGTGTGAAATTCATTTTCTTAACAGTTTCTTCCCATTTTTGTCTGCGAGCGTCATCAAGCGACTTAACTAGTTCGTGAGCTGTTTCTGGGTCTCCGGTGTTTTGAAAGTCCTTCCATTTCTCTTCGGTTTCTTCGTTCCAGCACGGTATATAGTCCTTACGATATCCTCGGGGTATGACCTTTTTGGCAGTGGCAATAACGAGCTTCCTAAACCGTTCGTAGTTTCCAGGTCGAGGTGGTATCCATCTGACACAATCATCTAGGCCCTTACTGAAGCTATCCCACTTGGCTTTCCCAAAGTTCCAACGGGGAACTGGATAGGATGGAACTATAGGGATTTTAAGTCCAATCTCAAGAAGGACAGGTCGATGTTGGCTGTGAGGAAAATCTTTCAAAACCGACCTTGTGGTTGCCACGGGTTGGTCGTGCGTATTTTTTGTGGTGAATGCGAGATCAGGATTATACTCTTTGCCCCATCGGGCAGACCGGAATGTACCTTTACTTTTTCTGTCAAACAAAAGAAAAGAGTTTGCCCAGTCAGACCATTCCAGTACCTTCTCACCATTCTCGTCGCTCTCTGCATAGCCCCAGGAAGTGTGATGGCTGTTAAAATCACCAATATATAGAGCGGGGTGTGGGAGTCTAGGAAGCGCAGGTGTGGGCCACTTGCTGAGTGGTGGCTTATATATGTTGCACAGCTGTAGCTCTCCTACTTGGACGATAGTGGTAGCGATATTTTCCGGGGTTAGTTCGTTGGCTAGTATTTTACATGTGTGAGCGATTGGTTGACGTGCGTAAGTGGCTGTGCCGTATTGAGCATGGTATGTAGCTGCGACCATCGTATACCCGGGGATCTGTCCTCTTCTGTCCAGTTGGGTGGGATCTTTAGTGTGGGTTTCTTGAAGAAGGACAACATCGACGTCATGTTCCTTGAGAATCTTTTGCATGCACTCTGATTTAGCTAGGCTTATGCCTTCTATATTAAATGAGCAGACACGGACGGAAGGCCCAATGTCTCTTGTCGCACGACGCAAAGCGGCACCTTCTTTGATATTTTTTGTTTCCATTTTGCTTGGTGTAGTTGAGATCCAGTGAACACTGCGAGGTCCTGGAGGACAGTGCAGTTGCCAAGTTGTTACTCTTTTAGCACCACCCAGGGGTCACGTGTAGGGCTATCTAAGGTAGTTCCTACGGACGCAGAGCAACATCGACCCCCAACTTATATACTTAGTTCGTGACACTCCCATGGTCCGCGGGCGACGGGGGCGGGGAGACAGCGGAGGTGCTATGAGGTGTGCGCGCGGCGGGGGCGTACTTTTCTACATTCCTTCGCATTGTGTATAGCAGTGCTCAATACGTCATCGTTCCCCGCCCCCCGCGCGGACCATGGGAGTGTCACCAACGAAGTTGCCAAGCTATACTTACGTCATGATGAAGCCCATATCTTGAGAGCATCCCAGGGATTCAAGAATGACGACTCGTTCATACATGACTGGTTCGATCTCTAGCCTGGCATACAACGCGGATATGATGTCGTTTCCTCCTTCTCTGACCATGGTGCAGTACACCGCTGGTCTGATCTCATGAGGTATGTTGGGGTTCCTGCAAATTAGAAATAGGTTGTAGTAAGTTTTTTTTTCACTTGAGGAACAAAGTCAATTGAGCCAGCTTTCTGAACGTGAAAGCTTTATAGAGTCTGCCTAATGAAAGCTGAACCTGAAAAAAGAGGCGAATTGAAAAATCTTCATAGTAGTTATTAATACGGCCTTAGTAGTGTGAAGAAGTACCCCTTAGGTGCCACCAAAATAAGAAAAGCATCAAAATCGTGTATACGTGTTACTTTGATCGGTAATACCATTTGCAGCTTTTTTGAATTTGCCCCGTTTTCCAGGTTCAGCTTTCATAAGACAGACTCTATTTCGCTGTGACAAAAAATGAGTTATTGTCATTAAGTGAATTTAAATTTTAATTCATTCTGTCGCTAGCCATCATTCAGTTTTCAACTAGTCAGTCACCCTGGTCAGGGATTTACGACGTGCTCATCTTTGCTCAGAATAAAAACTGTCATCTTTTATCATAAAAATCACGATCTTTCACACATCACAAAACTAGAACTTCATTTATCTGACGAAAATCACATCAAAGTTATAAAATCAGTGTTCATACATTCAATTTGTGATCTTTCTTCTTACCAACACTTATAAAAATAAACATTAACATAACAAACATTAACATTTATAAGCCTTATTGAGCTTACTATGGGGCTAGTTCGATTTGTGTAAGATTGTCCCCTAATATTTATTTATTTATTTTATTAAATTCTGGGTTCATATTTCCTTTTCTGGTTTCAACGGTACCCTACTCTATTTAGAAGATTCCTACTCCATATTTCCATCCAAGCGCTTCAATATATCCTCTGGCCTCTCACTCTTGCAGAGGTTGCTCCTATTATTGAAACTTGTACATTTAGTTTTACTTACACTACATCTCGGTTATCAGGGTCCCAGAACCAGTCCACTGCCGCGGCTATGCAGGGTCGGTATCCGGCTTTGCAGGCATGGTCCATCACTAATCCCCGAGTTAAGGCCAACATGCTGTCTTCCGTCGCCAGGATGTCAGGGTAGAAACCAATCTCGCTTTCAACCCTGCCTACGGTTCTTCGAACCATCCTCTGCGGATAAAAATACCCGAGTTAGTTACAGCTAAGACATCCACCTAGATTACTCAATTAACATCTTTGCTAATCAAATTTAGTTTGTCAAGTTGACGCAGAAAGACAGATATTTTGAGGATATTTAATCCAACCAGCTCTATCAGTCCATCATCAGAACTTTGGTGCTATTTTTTTAATCATAAGACTAACCTAACGCATAACTCTCTATCTATCTAAGGCACAGTCTACAGCGTTCTTCACCTAAGACGGTATCCGTCAGATATGTATTTTTTATTGTTTTTTTTTTCATGTTATAAGTGGCAAACGAGCTGCCTGATGGAAAGCAGTCAAAGGGATATCTGCAACACCAGAGGTGTTGCCTAGAGGTATACGTTGCTCGTTTCTTGAAGTACCCCATGTCATAGCGCGCTGGGAACACCTCAGTACGAACGATGGTACATACTTACGAAAATTTCCTAAAGACCCAAAGCTAAACTACTACTGTCATAATGTGACGAAAGTTATCTACATATTTCTTTTATCGTCGTGATTAATGTGCAAAGATATTGTCAGTTCCTCTAGCTAGACTATACGGTTTACTTATAGACATTAAGGTGTCTACGACAATGTCTACGTTTGTACCTTTTATCTCTCCTTCGAGCTTCGTTTTGATGACAAAAATTTAGGTTCGTAATGATTCCGAAAATATCCAATACTGAATACAGGTCTCCCTAAACTTATCTACAACCAACTTTATGTTCCCTACTTATTATAATAATTTCTAAAAATTATTACCAAGTAAATATCCTGATCGCGGTCATCCGCGAAGTCAGGGTCTCCAACGTACGCGATGAGCCGCTTTCTCAAAAAGTCCATGTTTCTGACGAAGGCCTTCCACGGCGCGTAGTCAATCTCATGCTCCATGGACAGAACCACCTGGAAGGCGATGTCGTAGTCCAGCATGCCGGCTCTAGCCAGATTTAGGGCGTCGTCGATAAGCTGCAAATTAAAAACAGTCAAGAAGTTGCCGTAAACGATTAATTATTATCTATGTTAATTTGACGACCGGTTTAGCCTAGTGGTTAGTGACTCTGTCTACGAAGCTGACGGTCCTGGGTTCGATCGAATCCCGATAAGAGCAAATATTATTTGTGTGATGATATTTGTTTCTGAGTCTTGAATGTTTTCTGTGTATTTAAGTATTTGTATTTATTAAATATATCGTCGTCTAGTATCCATAACACAAGGCTTATTGAGCTTACTATGAGACTAGTTCAATTTGTGTAATATTGTCCCCTAATATTTATTTATTTATTAAGAAATATTCTATAAACACCTTTCTTCTTGTTGTCACCTATCGTCTAGTATCCATAACACAAGGCTTATTAAGCTTACTATGAGAGTAGTTCGATTTGTGTAATATTGTCCCCTAATATTTATTTATTTATTAAGAAATATTCTATAAACACCTTTCTTCTTGTTGTCACCTATCGTCTAGTATCCATATCACAAGGCTTATTGAGCTTACTATGAGACTAGTTCGATTTGTGTAATATTGTCCCCTAATATTTATTTATTTATTAAGAAATATTCTATAAACACCTTTCTTCTTGTTATCACCTACTTTCAAAAAGGCATAGAGACACGTCTGGTGACCGAAGAGGTGGTAACTTCCTTGCGCAACGCACCAACATTGCGATTCAGCGAGGAACCGCTGCCAGTATCTTCGGGACCATGCCGCAGGGGCACAATTATAATTCCGTGTTTGTAGATATTTAAAATATTGGTTGATCTGATTTTGATATCTTATAATATTCCAAAGTAATATTCCAAAAGAGATAGGTATATATATCCATGCTGAACGTGAAGAAATAGTGGAGTTGAATTTGAGATAAGTCAAACATTTTCACATACCTACTACTAATTTTATCTTTTAGATAAAAATGTCATTCGAGAAAAGTATGTAAAGTTTTGCGCAATTTCTAGGTAAGCGGATATAATAAGTAGTTTTGCACGTAAGTAATACTTAACTAACTAAAATGTTGTAACAAGAAATGCGGTTATTAACTTTGAATTTCTCCTCCCATTATAATGCAATTCTAGTATGATTTGAATAGGTCTACTTTATGTGTTACAGCCTACTAACCGTACTAGGAAATCATCGATCGAATGATGGCTGTAATTGTACAAAAAAAAATGTATCCGAATTTTTTTCGGACAATAAACTTTTACAGTGTAAAAATATACTAATTACTTAGTAATAGAAACGTAGCAAGACTATATTTGTATGCGCATCATGCAAAAAATACTGGACCGATTTCCATGAAATTTGGTGTACAGGGAGATTATGACTCCGGTTAATGCACAAAATACTTTTTAGCGGCCTAAACCTGAGCATAAAAGAGACATTTAACTTATTTCACCTCCATGAACAAAGTTGCGACCGGGTCCACCAGTTAATACGAGTAACTAAAGTATCCTTTAGTACTTACTAAGGTAACAGCGCCTATTACCGTGGTATTTAGGTAGTTTTCAAATGATTCCAATAAATGATGGGTATGAGAGCTCCTTAACGCCCGAGATTATTTTTTTTATTTTAGAGTGTCTATTAAATTTTCCGAATCGCTACTTTTTGAACTTATTTTATTTTATTATGTTTGACAAAATAATTATTGAAACCAGAAAGGGAGAATCTTCTATTACCGTGGTAATGGATAGGATGTAATTCTATTACCGCGAATTTAGCTTCTAATACCGAGGGTACAAAAAGCAGCATTTTTTACCATCGGTAATAGTAAACTGATACACAATTCGGCACCCAATACCTAGGGTTAAATAATATTTATGAGTTTGGTTCCGTACATTATTATTATACCTATTTGTAAGTAAGTACATCAAGGTTTTTGGAAATCAAAACAAAATGTTATGTTATGATTTATTTTAAGAGAAGATTGAAATGTCACTCGGTAATAGATCCTTCTGTTATATCTATCACCGACCCAAACAAATATTGAATGGGTCGCTAAAAGATTCCCATACATTCTATTACCGAGTGTCATGTGATCGTACCATCGGTAATAGACTTCATTTGGATTTTTGTAAAATCTAATTTCGACCCATAAAAACTTTTGGGTACAATTGCAATTTCATTACAAATCAAACATCGTTTTAACAAGCTTGCTATAAAACCAAAATGAAAAAGCTGGTATGTAAATATAGTTAATTATTACAATATTTAAACGACATGACAAAATCAGGGTTTCCATAGAAACTGCAGATTCAGTACTGAAGTTTTGTTTAAAAATTAAGGGTTTCTTTAATATATTCCATAACACGGAAATAGTTTTTTAAAAGCTTCAATAGATCAAAATTTAAATAACTGTAAGAGAGCATGTAACCGTCAACATAAAGAAAAGATAAAGCAAAAAGAATCAAATTACCATCTTACCTATTACCGTGGTATACCACGGTATTAGTTTCCCCAACCAAAAATGGCGTCTATCACCGCTGTATTTTATTTTCCAATTTAAACACATTTCCAGGCCAAATAAAATATAAAGTTCACGAACAAGTTGTGCACAAAACTATAAACAACCATTAAACAGTCGTAGCATTCGTTCAATAGTGGTAGCTATTACGTAAACTAATAAATAAGGTTCGGGTACACTCGCATGTGACGTGACGCGTTTGTACTACACAACCACTTCCTACGCCGCCGTCGCGGGAACTGACGTATTACGAGCTTGTTGTTAAAATCACACACACTTGCATAAACAGATCCGTTAGTCAACTAGATAAGGTTCACTTTTGTATAAATATGCTTTATTGTAAAACGAACGGCTTGCTTATAAAACGCATATTTTGAAATGCCGCGGTAATGGGCGCCGATTTTGATACCCCCGGTAATAGGCGCCGTTACCTTACTCTTTCTCTTAAAGAATCATTTTTATTTGTTTCGCTACGAGTCTTCTTTCACAAGAAAACTAGTGTAGGTAATAAGCTGGACACACGAAAATATTCACAATGATATTATTTAACATTTTCCTAGCATAAAAAAAAATCGAAAAAATGTTTCTATTGCAGACTAGTTTCGTAACGGATCAAATCAGTTTATTTTTATGAAGTATCAAAACGCTCAGATAGTGTGCAGCTTTGTAGAAAAAACGAACAAATGACGTCACTAGTTCTTACAGTGAAATTGTCCCTTTATTTTAATTTAACAATCGTTAAAGGCAGGAAAATCAATGAATATGGATTAATTTGGTTTGGAAGCTGAATTTGATAATTAGCGTTGAAAAATTATTTTCAATACAGAAGTCTACCCAATTAGATTATCAACCATTGAGTACTGTTTTACACATACCATTAGTAAACTGATACAACATTCAAATTAGCTAAGGACACTAATCACATCAATCAAAGTTATTGTTTGCTCACAACCCTCATTTGTCCCCAAACTTTTCATTAAACGAATGGAACTTCGCCAGCGGTTGATTGATTGGTGTATTAAAATCCGATTAGACTTACCGTAGCCCGGTTCAGAGGGTGGATCCGTTGGCGCTCCTCAGGATCCTGCAGCGCCTCTATAATCCTCTCCCATAGAGCTGAGTCGTAGTTTACTCGATAGTAGCCTAAAGAGGTAATACCATATTACTCGCGCGTTTTGAACAGATAATATGTGTATCTATGCTACACAGCTAGGGCGCACATATTAGGGGAGTTTGACATAAAAACCTGGTCAAAGTTATGTTATTGTTGATAAATATTTAGAAAGTGTCTGTTAAGCACTTCCGGATGTCATCTTGAATATTATCATAATATTTTGTATTTTTTAAATTAAAAATCAAAAATAAATTTTTTGCCACACCTGGCCATAAAGTGGCTTTTTCCGCCTGGCCATAAAGCCGCTTTCTGGCCAAGTGTAGACACAAGACGATGCACACAACACGGGAGGTAATAAAGAAAGCCCTCGGTCGCATATTCACGTCCCTCGCTTGCAGCTCTGGCCGCAAACTTCTGCGATTTCGGCCTTTCTTTGTATTACCACCCTAGTACGTGTTACCACCCATGTACTATTTGGGTGGATTTTCGTCCGCGACATTTGTATGCCATACATTTAGTTTGATGTACAAATGTCGCGGCCGAAAATCGACCCATTTATCTATTTTTTATTAACTTCATTCTGAAGCACTCAACTTAAACATTATTTATTTAGGCTTTTTTTAACTTACCTTGACCCTGAATGTTGAACAGCACATAATCTTCTTCATCAAGAATCATGTTGATGGTCATAGTGGAATCCATCATGACCGAGGGTCTGATGTTGTCTGCGCCGTAGTTGGGGGCTATGCTTGTGGTCCATGTTATTGGGATCTCATAGTTCGCCTGGTTCGTAGCGGAGTATCCGAACTTTTCCTATGGCATTAAATAAGTTTCCGTCAAAAAAATTGTTTTTGAGACGAGTTTTTTATTGTTGATTGTTCTTTTTTACAATCGGAAACTGACTAGGAATGTAAAACGATTAAAAAACCCAAGCAATGTGGTTTTATTCTTTGTTGTGTATTTTGACAAGATTTGAGATACAAATTTTACTAATATCGTGTTTTGCGAATATGATATTCAGCGACGGAGGGGCTGTTCAAATAAAAAATATTTTTCTCAATTGGTCTTCGAATAATCGCGTAACAAACATGCAGACGAATTGAGAACCGTCCTTTCTTTGAAAGTCGGTTAGAAAAGGTATAGTAGTAGTAAAATTAACCTGAGTAAGTCCCCAATCCGCAGTACGCTAGCGTGGGCACTACAGCTCATTCAATTTATCTATGAGAAAGCTTGTGCCCAGCAGTGGGATGTATATAGGCTGACGATGATGATACCTGAGTTAGCAGAACTCCGCCTTGTCTGAGACCAACGTGGACTGTCGGATATCCATTTTGCTGCACCCATGGCTCTATGAACACGGCCAAGTCGTCGACAATGCCGTTACCGGTCGACAACCATTCGGCATTGATTGCGTCGACGAAGAACCGGGAATTCACAGTTTCCAAGGATCTAAAAGGCAAAGATAGAATCAAGGACCTTAAAATAAATAATATCAAAGAACTGAAGCATGTCTAGTCCGCCGGCTACCTATGTGTGCGTGTTGTTCGCAATAGGAAAAAACTAGTTGAAGTGTGCGTGCGGCTCGTAAGTACAAGCAGACGGCTTATCAGAAATGGCTTCAGTTCTCTGTTGGCGAGAGGCTCCGTCCAGTTATTTACTTCAAGGTCCTTGAAAAGAATTGAAATAGTCTAAACGAAATTAAACTCTCACGACTTCAACCCTACTTTTCATTACAATGTTTTCTTATTTATAAGATGTAATTTTTTGTGTTTCTTGTGGCAATAAATATTTTTTTGTTTATTTTATTTCTTTTTTAAAACTGATAAAGTTTTTTGTTTAATACAAACTGAATTGAATTAAAATCGTTTATTTAAGAATGATTTTAATTTCCGTAAAAAATAACGTGTGAAAAAAAAAATGCTCTGCATTGTCTCGCGATAAATAAATGATAAAGCACCCGTCACGTTTTGACATTTATGTTAGTGTGAGTGTGTGTGTGCTTTATCATTTATTTATCGCTCGACAAAGCCTAGCATCGTAAGCCTGCTGCCGTGGAACCAATCCTTGCTTACCTGCTGTTCAAAAGTATCTGACCCGCTGACTGTATGAAATCTTGATTCTCATTCCCAAGAATAAGCTTCATCATCCACATAATGGCCGGTGACTTGTATTTCAAGATCTTGAGGCCGTAGATGTGATCATTAATTTCGTTTTCTTCAAAAATGTCGTCGGATGGTTCAAGGGGTTGGGCGACGGCATAGGCGTCCCGATATAGGGCCTCCTGAATGACGTCGGTTACGAAGGCAGTGTTGAAGTCTATGAGAGTGATATCCTCGATAAGGCTACTTTGGAACTGTAAAAGAGAATAATATTGTTGATCATCATCATCATCATCATTATATCATCCCTGAAAGAGTTCCACAATGAACGTCTACAATTAATGTTACTCGCCTAAATTTTCCCGCTTACTTGCCAGCGCAGAAAATAATGTACTTTAAAGATACTTCACTTACTTCTCTATTAAGCTCGTAGGCTGTGTAAGACGAGAGACCTTGGACCACCCACTGGAACCGCCAGTTCTCAGGATAGATGACGTATCCATACCACTGCCTTGTGATGGCTTCAGCGATCTCGTTCAAAGCCTCCTTCCTTTGTTTAACTGAGTGGATCCTTTCCATTAGTACGTAAGGTTCCCTAATAAAAAAAAAACACATTGTGTTGTAATAGGTACGTCATCGATGCGTTTGAGGATTTTGGAGTCTTCGCATTAGTTTGATATTACTAATATTTGAAAGAAAAGCTACCGGTTATCGCTACGTGAAAGACAGTTTTGAAAAAAAAATAAGAAAATATATTAATCACATTTGGTGGATTCCTTGTAGATTTTTACGTCAGTAGCATGACAGTTTTGGTTGTTGTATATTTAGAGCTAGGCACTTGTTATACAATTACCAAAAATTTAATGTTAGTGTAGTGGAATCTACAGGGAATCTGCTAATATTACTGTACAAAGTGATCAGATCTTCAAAGACTGACCTATTTGAAAGCATATATATGTACCTGTTTGGAAGCCAATAAAGTTTTCCAGACAGATAATAAATTGAGTTAATTGCTAACAGAAATGTGACTGATAATTTTACTTACCAAATGCATACGGTTGAAAGTGCATACCAGTCCTTATGAACATCAGGTAACGCAATCACAAGCATCCTTCCGTCTTGATCCAAGACGATTTCGGTGTAAGGTTTCTGAGTCCAGAGCTCCATGTTGTTGAAGTAAAAGTTTATAGCAACGGAGGCCTGATTTTCTTGCGCAGAGAGGCCTTGACGAGCGAAGAGTTGCACGTTGGTAGTCGGGTTGTTTATGTTGTTGAAGTTATGGGCGATCATACCCCAGAGCATAGTAGGACCTTGTAGAGCTCTGAATTGATTCCTGAGAAGAAACAAAATTGGTAAGTCAACATTACGTTTTAGCCAGAAATTAAGTATATACAAAAGAAAACCGTGTACTTTTGGCACCCAGAAATAAACGTGGGCATTAGTTACATATACCACTGACTGAAAATAATATTCAGATGATTTAAGCACCCGGTGTTGTGTTTTTTTGGGACATCTCATGTTGCTCGACGCAGACAAAATACAAACGCTGTAAAATGAATTTGATCTCGTTGAAGTGGAGTGTTAAAACTCTTTTCTTTTATATTTCGTTTTCTGAGCGACTCAAATCACCTTAAAGAAGTAAATATTATAAATGGCAGAGGTGCCGATAGTTTTACCGTAAGTAAAAGCTGCTGGGTTTTTTGCATAGTTTTAGGAGAAATCTCTTCGGTTCAATATTGTTAAAGTAAATTATTAATTCTGTTTATCCCTTTACAACCGAACCTTGATAATGCGAGCTTGGAAGACGGACTATTAGTTTAGTGTCAACAAACTTAAAATGTAATTGTAATTAAAGGGTTATGGCACACAAAACATTCCGAAAGATCCATAAATTGAAACAAGATAATAAAGACTGAGTGTAGATAGTAGAATAATACCAACTGGCTACTTTCTAGGTAGCTAAAACAAAGGTTTACTTACACACTGTTGTCTTCCATTCCGGAATTCATGAAGATGTTGTTGTATGGAAGGTTATTAAAAGTGAAGGAGATGGTGGAGGGTTCCGTGGCTTCGTCCATGCAGGGGAACACCCGCCGGGCGTTAGTCGCGTGCAGGTTCATCGCCATATAGTTACTAGAAGCAAAATAATCTGGTCACACTATTGAAGAAAAAATAGTTATAAAGTGGCTTTGGGAACTGAAGATCTTGCGAGTCTGTTTTGAAAATATTCCAACTAACATTTACAATAACTGGTTCGCGTAAAAAATCACAAGAATCGATTGAGACATGCAACCTGTACAGTAAAACCGCCGGATACGAAAGTATTTTTTCTCAAGCTGTAACGGAGCTCGCTCTTCGCGCTCACTCGGTTAAAAACAGACAATTAAAACTAAGCATAAAGTTAATGTGAGGTAAAAGATAAGCTACAAAAAGTAAGTTTTTTTATCAATAGTTTTATTTATGACGTAAATAAATTGAATCTAGTATAATAATAGTTGAAGTCACGAAAAGTTTCGTTCCTCTATCTATATGACTCAGGGGCTGATAAATAATGTACAGCTCTAACCACAAAAGATTTAGCAGATAAATTTTTAACATTATATTCTTCAGCGAATTCCTTAAGGGTTGATTTGATACGGACTTTTTCATACAAACTGTACGTTTGTATGAAAAGTCGAATGAATTATGATTTTACCAAGATGAAACCGCGAGCACGAGGCGTCATCTAGTAAAAGCTAAACTTAAATATAATATTAGGAAGCAACAAAAGATGAGAGAGAAGAGATAAAATATTTATCCTAAACTATCCAAAAGATTACATTATTAAAACTAGAATAGTAAAAAATCATTACATTCCACCGAATTCGCCTTCAAAAAGTCCGAAGCCATTGTTAAGAATTCCAGTATATTCAATAACTAATATATAATTTGAAGCTTGTTGTTGAGGCACTATTTCCAATAGTCCACCCTCAACATTAAAATCTGCAGCAATAGCATTAACTTCTGTGAAGATTCCAGTTCTAACTGCTTGAATGTTCAAATCTTCGACGTGGAAAACTATGGGGTCTTCCATAGTTGCAGTTGTAATGCGTACTTGTACAACTGCTCGTCCGATAAACTGGTTTCCATTGGGGGTTATTTCGATGCTGTATTGTCTTGCTTCTTGTCCCGGCCTTATGTTACGGAATAGAGTCCGTGTATTATTTGTTAAGGCTGTTGCGTTTGACTCTGTGGCATTTTCGTCTAATGCCGATTCTTTTGTTCTAGGAGGTTCTACACCTTCTGTAGTGGTGGGAGTTTCTGTGCCTATGCTCGTGGTGGAAGAAGCTTCTGTGGCACCTTCGGTTGTGGTAGCATATTCTTCACTGTTCACTGAATCATCGCTAATTGCATTGGTACTAATTGGAACCAACGGTATTCTTGGTAACTCGCTTTCTTTAAAAGAAGTATCCACAACAGTAAGTGTCTGTAAATTCTTTTCAATGGGCAACGATCTCGCGAACACACTTAATAGTATCAGATTGGCCAGAATAAGACACTTCCACTTGTTTTTTCTCCGGGCCATTTTTGCAACGTTAAAATGGCCGGATCACAAAAAAGGTAAAATAATCAGAGTCATGCGACCACTACACAACCACTATTGAACTAATAAGAGAAAGAGTGAATGATTTATCGGAATAGATGATCTGATCCTGTCATTGCGGGATAGATAACAGACGTTTATCGCATTCATTCGCCTCTTTCGGGTATTGAGAAATTGAGAGATAACGGTTTAGCGTTCGGTGTCATGGAGTTTTAACCGGGTCACGTATAAAAAATAGAGCTTAATTTAAATCAGTTGTAATTGTCTCAATAGTAATAGCTCCGGATGTGGACATTATTGATATATTCAGCTATTATCCAGGTACAATAAGGAAGTTAAAAATAACGTTTTTTTTAAGTACTCACTAGTAACAGATGACATGGATGAGTCATAAATAGACGATGCTTTCTACATATATCAGGCAGAGGTGTCCAAAAAAAGATGATTTGTGTACTTGATAATAACAGTTGCGTTGTTCTATTCTCATATTGGATTTCGCATTGAAAAACACAAGACTTACTTCCATTTGGTTTATGTTTTGTTAAAAACCTTGAGAAAACGAATAGTTTTGTTTTGATCTCATAGTAATTGTTTCTTTCATATCCAAGTAGCTATACTTTATTCTTATTACAAAATCTACTAATTGCTTCAACTAAATTTATTGTCCTTTATCCATTACTATCATTTCGAATTCGTATTACTAAGTATTTATAATCGACAGATAGGTTTTAAGTTGATCTTTGCAAGTGATTCATAAATAGTAGGTAAAGTTTTCTTGACATTCAGAAAAAGCCTTTGTTTTCCTCGTAAGAGGAATCAAAGTGGTACTTTTCTATTCAAGAACTTCAGTGTCAATTTTTTTTAATTACCGTTTAATATGTTGATATTGCAGACTGTTCATATACTCAGATCAGTATGCTTTGCTCAGCAGTAGCGTGGCATCCAAAGAACTCAATTCCTACTGGCTTACCTAATATTAGGCACTTGAGCACCTTATTCTACAGCTCTTAAAAAAAATGTAAGCGAAATCTGCACTGGTTTGCCCAAAGATATCTTTTACGCCACGCCACTGTTGCTCAGTACATATTTTTCTCATACCCAGTCGGTGTGAAAGTTCGCAGAATTATTTTTTTCTTGAGATCTAGCTCGCTACACCGAAGATTTATTATAAAATCCTTTGCTTCGTTCAGTGATTCAATGTAAACCCTTCGGTAAATGAGTCGTTTTCAAAAAAAGATGTCCGTAATTAGACCTTAATTAAACAAAAAGCTAATCTTGTTCCTTTGTGTAACGAAAGTTATCATACAATTTATATAGTTAACTTTCGTTACACAAAGGAAATAGTTAACACTTGGTTTAATAAAGCCCTAAATACGGACATCTTTTTTTTGAAAACGACTCAAATACATCATTCGTCATCATACAGTCAGATCGTTTCGTTGTAACGTAGTTTTGCAATCCAGTACTGGAGTAACGAGTAATTTGGTGATTTCCTGTTCTCAAAATGATTGACACAATCTCTAAGTTTTCTAAGAATTTTCAACGATAAAGCTAGGTATACTATACTAACAGATATGTTTTATCTTTATCTCTTACGTTCCTTGTTACCCAACGGCTGAATGATTAAAGTATTCACGAGTTCTGTTTTATTGAATACAACTGAGCAAGTAATTACGTTTACATTACTGTTTACTACATTTTGACAACGCAGACCCCTTACATCTCCATTAATTTTAGTATATGTCTCTTTATTTTCTATTATTTTGTTTAATTTATCTTGTTTTGGGGCATTTTCCAAAATAAAGGCGGGGTAGCTACTTTCTGAAAATATGGACTTTTAAGGTTTTTCTGGCTCAGAATCGTTAGTACTTTCGAACCTTATACGTAAAAAAAGTGTAACAAATTTAATTTCCCATTACGTCACCATTTTGTATTTATGTTTGTATGAACGTGACGTAGTGGAAAAAAAATCCATACAAATTTTGGGACACTTTTTTATGTTCGTTTGATTAATCATGTTTTAGCCGCATGTGCTTCTTCTGACCAGAAGGTCATTCATTACTTACATTACCCGAAGCGCCAATATAAAATAAGAGAATCAGACATGTAAAAGAGCCCTTGAGGCTACTTGCAGAAATAAATTATTTTATTTTATTTGCAAATATATGTTGTTTTTTTATCTATTATGTATAAGCTTTTGTAGACCAATCCAAAGCTTAATCAGGCGAGGGCGTGTCACGGCTGCCCTTGAACTTTACCAAAGCTTCCGACCGAGCTTCATGATTAATGACAAGTTGGGGCAAAAAGGAAAGCTTTAGATTTCGTGTGTGATACCGCTATAATAATGATAGATGTGAATTCTAGGGTTTATTTCGCAACACAGGTCCTTAGGTGTATGTATTATTCAAGATATGTCTGATGGCGTGCGATTGACCTTTATTAATGATATTTGTGTCCTTTATGCCTCCTCTACACGATGGCCCATCGTGATGGTCCACTATGATGGGCCAGCGTGTGGAGCGCATAGTGGTGACGGATGGCTTATGGCGCGTGCGATGGTCGTGGGATGGCGTCGGTGTCGGTTTTTCGGTCGCACATCAAAGGTAGTGGGCCAGCGATGGCGGTACGCATCTACACGATGGCCCATTCCACAGCGCGTGCTCGAACGAGGTTGAGTGTGGACATCAACCATTGCATGGCCATCTCGCTGGGCCAGCGATGGCCCATCGTGTAGAGGAGCCATTAGAGTCGAGTTATGGTTACCCAGTTGGGCATTTTTTCAAAGTGTTACTACACATTTATTTTTTTGAAATTTGATAAATTTTAGGTGTTTCCTAATCAGAATCGCGATTTCGTTATTTCGTTCCGTTACCGAGTGCATATGGAAAATGCATGAGGAAAAGAAACGGAATGAGAATAATAAAAAAAAAATAGGATAAAGGAGGACCGGACAAAACGGTCCTAAGAACCAATAGCGACGTGACTTATATCATTAGAAAGGTGATTCAATAAACTACAATAGTTACTATGGGAGCTCGTTTCAAATCACTGTGTGAAAAAAGTTATGGCGATATAAAAAAACTTATTTTCATACAGGATTTTAAGGAATAAAAATGAATTATTTCGTATTCCTTGACGTTACAGTCCACCTGTCAGGCCTCCCCGGCCGCTCAGGCTCCTCCGGCCCCTCCGGCCCCCAGGCTGCCGCTAGCAGGGCACCAAAGGCCCTTAAGGCTCCCCCCGCACGGTTGACGGGACTTGAGCTGCAGGCCAGCAAGGCGAAAGCCCGAAGCAAACACGCCACTAAGGCAACCCCCGCCCACCCCGCCCCTCCGGCCGCGGATTCATTTAAGAAGCCGCCAGTCCCCGTAAAGGCGGCCGCGTCCGTCTCAGCCACCCAGTCCCCGTAAGTCTCGCCTTCCGCGGGCCTATCTACCCTATCGTTACTAACCATTTCGTAGCCCGGGATTCGGAAAATTCTGTGTAACAGTTTGGTCTCTTGGACCAATAGAATATCGACCGCGTGTTCCCTAGTGAACACGACTAACTCTTCCTTTTCGCCTCGTAGGCCATTGTCGTTCCAAAAGCCTAAGATAAGCGAGCGTGGTTTGATCTTGAGACTAGTACTATCCGTATTAGTTAGAGATCAAACCGCTCTGAGAAGCGACTAACTGTCCTACTTCACGCATGATGAGCGTGGCATGGTAGCAAGAGCTCCGTTAAGAGCAGCAAGGCGTTCACTTTACGAACGCACTTGCCTTGAGGGCGTTGAGGACGCCGGGCGCGCAGATTGCGCGGAGGGCGTGGAAGACACGGGAGCAGGGGAAGCGCCCGCCGCAGACGGTGGCAGGTATTTCCCCTTTTGCGGGGCTGATGCAATTGCCGGGAAGTTGCGCGAATTGCACTCGGGGACCACTCGGCCTTTGTTGCGGTTGTCAAGAGCTCCACGCTGTGTCTCCTTAGTCTTAGCAATCTGCTTTGAGGCCTTAAGGCAACCCTGCCAGTTGGCAGTGTGGCCAGTAAGACCGCAAACCACGCAAGATAGCGGCACATCTTTCGACTTTTTGCAATCGCGGGTCAAGTGGTCGCCCGTGCATTTCACGCAACGAGAGCGCAGGAAGCAGCCCGTTTGGCTGTGACCGTAATACTGGCAGTTGTGACACTGCCTAGTGTATTCTAGGCGACGCGGTTTTTCGACCGGGAAACCCGTCAGCAAGCAGATCTCCTTCAACTTCCAAATCGTGTGGGCTGACGGGTGATTCGAGTCGATTTTGGCGAGGACAATATCGAACATTTTGCCATCGTTTTTGCGATAGTAGCGGTGAACTTCGAGAACTGCTTTCCCTTGTCTAACCAACCAGGTCCTCCTTGACCTCTGATTCGGCGATCTCCTTCGGAATTCCCCGGATCATAAGGCGCAGAGACTTCTTATCGTCGAACTGGTTCCGCTTATAGCCTTAGTGGCGTGTTTGCTTCGGGCCTTTAGGGCTTTCGCCTTGCTGGCCTCCAGCTCAAGTCCCGTCAACGGTGCGGGGGGTGCCTTCGGTGTCATGCTAGCGGCAGCCTGGGGGGCCGGAGGGGCTGGAGGAGCCTGAGGGGCCGGGGAGGCCTGACAGGTGGACTGTAACGTCATGGAATACGAAATGATTCATTTTTATTGCTTAAAATCGTCTATAAAAATAAGTTTTTTTATATTGCCATAACTTCTTTCACACAGTGATTTGAAATGAGCTCCCATAGTAACTATTGTAGCATATTGAAACACCTTTCTAATGATATATGTCACGTTGCTATTGGTTCTTGGACCAGCCTCCATACATTTTTGCCGGTTCTCCTTTTTTCTCGTTTCAGAGTACTCGCGATTCTGAGTAGGAATCACATAAAATTAATCGAATTGAAAAAAAAAGTGTTATAAGGAAGATTTTTGATTGCATCAATGAAGCAACAAAACGCTGGCTTAATATTACAGGGTTCTGTCTGTATTTCACTTTTAACGAACACTGAATTTTGAATTTGAATACTGTCATAGTGACACAAAGTGTAATATTAACTACTTGTAATATTACATCGTCATCATGGCCTGGCCATAGGCTTTCGCCACTAAAATCGGGCTCACGCTGCCTACACCTAGAAGACTTCTATCATTAGAGGCTCACTCCGTGATTTTACCGGCCTTGAGGCAAAGTATTAAAACGAACAAGAAGAAGGCAAAGAAGGTACATTTATTTTGCAACCAAAAACACCATTATTATTTTTAAACTATGATGCAAACTTAATGTATTCTTCGTAAAACGAAGTACTTCGAAAAACAAGTAGTCCAACTTCAGCCGTTTAGGAGCGCACGAGACGTATGCACACAGACGCGCGATAGCAGTGTGAGTGCGAGCATTCATACGTATTCTTAAAACTTTGCTTGTAGTGCGTTCGTACACGGCGCGCACACATTCAAGCGCGCGATGTACATTTTGTAGGAAGAAAAATTACTGCTATTATAGGTACTGTACTTGAGGCTTGAGGCCCAGATGAGGGGGCTTTGGCCAGCGACCATAAAGAGTACGCGTTACCACGCGTTATTTTTATTTTTTTGATAAAAATGTTTACATGACATTACAGTTTACCCAATGCGTCACGAAACTTAGACTAACAATTTTATTAAAGATACGCAGACACACATAATAATCACAGTAACAAGTAAAGACAAATTACATAGGAACAGACGAGCAACTAGCATCCATCGCCTCACGTGTTATGCGATAGACATTATCGGATCCGGTGCGTTCCATCCCGTGGTGGGACCCGAACGGCAGTTTTGTTAGAGAGAGAGAGAGAGAGAGAGACTTATGTACGTAGTACTATTACTTCTTCTCTGCTTCTATGGAAATGCAAGTCGTTGTTTTATTTATCATCTGCCTTCCAACGAGCCACTTCACAAATAGGAATTCCACATAGATATACTTAGATTATGTCAAAAAGATAAATATTGTAAGATATATTTGACAAACGACACCCACTGATACTTTGAAGCGTTCAACGATGTTTCTTGTATCTTATCATTATTTATATCCAAATCTTTTACATTTTATAATGCATTTGAAGTGAGCCCTACGTGACTTATAATAATAAGTACATAATAACAGTGGTCAAGTACAGTCCCCATCAGATACATCTATAAATTTCAGGCTACTCAAAGATATCTGTACATGCAGTCGTAACGCCTTAACAATAGAGTATATCTGATGGCGACTTTACAATGACAACGGGTGCACAGGGTACAACCATACAAAATGTAGCTTTTGTCACTGCTCGCGATTAAACGTCTGCTTTAATATTGAATACAATGTAATTGTTTGTGTTGTTTGTTTCTCGTGGCGATAAATATTTTTTATAAAGACAATATTGTGCGTAAGATTTATCTAGTTACCCTATGGGGGGATTTTTCCGGTGACTTCGGTGGCATCATTAATGTCAAAGTCCTGGGAGATTTGCATGATATTTTCAGATATCTGGTATATGTCGAGGTTGTCTACCAAATACTCGGAAATGTCGTGCAAATCTCCCAAGACTTCGACATTAATGATGCCACTGAAGTCAATGCTACTGAAATCACCGGACAAGTGCTCGTGCAGAGGCGGCTCTAGTACAGTAAAATAGCAGTAATTTCTTTTCCTACAAAAGTTACATCGCGCGCTTGAATGTGTGCGCGCCGTGTACGAACGCACTACAAGCAAAGTTTTAAGAATGCGTAAGAATGCCCCAGTTTGAATCGCATTCACACAGATGTGCTATTGCGCGTCTGTGTGAATACGTCTCGCCCGCTCCTAAACGGCCGAAGTTGACCTAATTTTTTTTTCCTTATACTTTTAACTCAACAGAGGTATTGTCTTAATATTTAGGACTAGCATTTATCCGCTTTGCCTGCGTTATTTCCCGTTATTATCCCAAGGGAACTGTTATTTATTACCGATTACCGAGACACAAACATAACATGGTCTACTTGTATGCCAAATTTCATCTCAATCCATTCAATCCATCAAATCCGCGTTACTTAGTAACAAACAGCCAAACATCTTCAGAAACTTTTATATTTATAACGGTATAGTGATTACTAGAAACCCCACAGTAGCGTCTTTTGAGCGTCGTCGTCTTATCAGCGCCCATGTTGGGGGCCTTTAAGTGTATTTAATACATAGTACTTACAGAGTATCAAATTCTCCCATCCAAAATCCAGTTCCTAGGTTGCTTATGCTGCCGGTGTAATCAATGAAAAACGTGTACATCGACATTATGACCCCAGTTGTAATCATCAGAATTCCATCATCTACATCAAAGTCAGCGCTGTTTATAACAGTGCCTCCCGCAATAGAGAACGTAACGGATTGAATATCAAGGTCAACTGCATGGAACATAATTAAATCTTCTAAAGTAGCAGGATCATTTATAACCACAGTAACAGTTAATCGCCCTCTGAATGTACCACTTGCTTGATTTGGTTCAAGTTCAACTGCATAATTAGTAATTTGCATGCCAGGTCGTATTTGGTTCCGCATTGTTATGTTATTCCCTTCTGTTATATCATATTCGATCATAATCGGTATCTCTGGTGGCTCTAGTAAAATAGTTTCTTCTTCTGCGGGTACAGGTAGAATCGATATATCTAGATAACTTTCAATCTCGTTTTCAGGCAGGTCAGGTTGTATTGGTAAATTGGGCCCAATTTCGTTAATGTCATCTTCGGGCAGCGGTACCGGTATTTCTGGTTGAACTGGTAAATCGGGTTCAACGCCTTCAACTCCATCTTCGGGCGGCTCTGGCACCGTCGGTATTTCGGGTTGAATTGGTAAGTCCGGTTCAATTCCATCTATACCATCTTCGGGTACTTCTGGAATTGGTAACTCTGGCGAAATTGGAAATCCTGGATCAACCTCAATACCATCTTCGGGCAACTCTGGTAGTGGTGGTTCTTCCGGTATTTCTGGTGGGATCGGTAAAGCTGGCTCTTCTTCTGTCCTAATTGGCAACGATGACACTACACCAAGAACGAAACAGACAACAAAAACGGTCCGCATTTTGTCAATGGATTTAAAACTGATTTTTAATCGTGGTCATCGATGCGTTGGTCGTGGATATAAATTTTGAACTGATCAGTTTTACGTGCACATATCTACGGAAACATGATTGATAGGCATGTTTAAATGACTTGAGTTTTCTGCTTTTACAAAGTGTTAAGATGAATTGATGTAGCACTTATCGGATCAATGATACTGTCAATAACAAGGTTAAGTAGGTGTATGCTAGTTATGAGTCACGATGGTCGTGTAAGTGTACGACCTGAGTGAACGCTCGAGCGGGGCGGGGTGTGCGGCGTTCATGTCAAACATGAACAAAATTTGAACATTTAATGTATGTGACCGTCCTGAGTGCACGTTGCACAAACCCCTTTGACGCTGCCCGCCCCGCCGGACGCGACGGTGGACGCTCGCCACTCAGGCTTTACACTTATATTAATTAATTTGATTTTTAGAGAATTCTATAGGTTTCATGTGTGTCCGTAATTTTCATTGTCAGGTTTTGGGAAGACGTGAACACAGTAGGCTGACTCATTGTAACAGTTCAAAGAGTTATTAATGTTTATTCGTGATATTGCTATCAATAACATGAATATAAGTACCTATGTAGTAATACATTCAAATGCACCACTCTACCGCATAGCCACTATAAGGAAAATCGATTGACTATATCATGAAATGATGTACCTACGTTTAACGTAGATAGATAATGTACATATGCTGTTTATCGTTGGTTTGGCTATTTTTGTCACGCTGATTTATTTCTAATGTTTATTTATTCTCTTCCCTAGACAGTGACACTACAAGTAGAATAAAACAAGGAAAATATATTTCTTAAATAAATGTATTAAATAACTTACTACTTACATAAAAACTTGATTGATATAACAAATCAGCACATATAATATCCTGAAGAAAAAGAACTATAAAATAAATAAAAATAAAAATCGTTTATTTCGGACAACTGGATCCATACAAATGTTAGTACATACTTACACATCTACGTTAGACTAAAAACTAGGAAGTGTTAGTAACAATGGGTACTTATGCACTATGTTAGACTATGGAATATGTAGTTAAAGAGCGGTGCAGGCCTATCCAGTGCTGCAGGTAGCGACTGTCAAGCCTGTCCGCTATCACGCCCAGGATGCTATTGGTGCTGGCGCGCACTCTGCAGAGCGTCGCGGCGGCGCGCCGCCTCACTGTGGCGTGGAAACCGTCCACTTGCGCATCCGCGAACATGCCTGACGCACTGCAGGCGCGCGGCAGACCCAACAGCACCCTGAAGGCGTTATTGTATTGCACCCGTAAGGCGCCGAGCGATCTCTGCGTATATTTAGCCCACAGGCTACATGTATATAAGGACGTGCAGTACGCTCTGAAAAGAGTTATTTTTACTTGCGCCGTGCATCTTCTGAACCTGTGTGCTATCATATTCGCCCTTATCGCCAGCGCCCTACGTTCGCGCTCAATATCATCATCATCTTTCATGTTGTCTTTCACTATGTGACCTAAATATTTTACACTAGTTACCCTCTTAAGGACCGAACCATCTAAAGATATCGGTGGTACATGTGCAGGGCATTTATTCCCAGCTTTAAAAATCATAAGCTCGCTCTTGAGCGCATTATATTTAAGACCATGATTACGAGCATATTTCTCGCAAACCTTTAACAGCTTCTCCAATCCGCCGGGCGAGGGGCTCAGCAACACCATGTCGTCTGCGTAGCTAATATTATTAACACACACACTGCCTATATGACAGCCGACATGCATGCTGCTGAGCTCCTCGATCAGCGCATTGACATATAGGTTGAAGAGCTTTGGTGAGGTTTTTCCCCCCTGCCTCACCCCACACTCCAGCCTATACTCGTCAGACGAGTCCCTCCCCCATTTGACCACGTTAACTTGGCTCGAGTACCAACTCCTAAATATGCGTGTGAGCTCTGTAGGCACTCCAGCTTCTTGTAACTTACCCCACATCAGATCATAATTGACTAAGTCGAAGGCTTTTGAGAGATCTAAAAAACACGCATATATAGGAGTTTTCCTCTGCGTATAGAATTCGACAGTATGCTTGAGGCTGAGTATTGCACTTTCAGTCGAAAGTTTGGGTCTAAACCCAAACTGTGCATCATTAAGCTTGATGTACTTGTTAACGCGCTGCCCAGCGAACCCTAAATATCCCCGCCGTCATGCTCCGGAGCTACCCCGCTCGCTGCCCCGGCACACCGCCGCTCCGAGCTCCCGGCATTCCTCCGACGGACACCGCGACGCGCGCGCGCCGACAACTACTTACTTAGTACTTACCTATTTGATTGTTTTGTAGATATTCTTTAATATCAGCATTAAACAGTTTGTTAAATTGAATTCGTTGTCGCCTACATCATTTTGAACCTTCGCCGCCAAGTTTCGAGCCGGATACGTACTTAAGAAGATTCCAGAAGCATCAGTTTCGAACAAAGAAAAAAGAACGTATAGGCGAGGTCAAGTTAACTATAAATTCAAGACGCGCGTCCGGTATTAACTTTGCATCGTATCAAGCTTATCATCCAGCTACGTCGGAGGAATCACCACTTCAAAATTCAAAATTCATCGCATCAATTAAGCGTATCAAGAACGCATTCTACAATTTCTACATCAAGAAACGTACCTAACCAGTTCGAGAAACCAGGAAAAGGGGTTTGCAGCGAGTATTTGTGAGTTCGTTCCAATCATTAGTGTAAAATCACAATAGTAATTTGCGCAATCGTAATTCAATCCACCTTCATATTAATTTGTTTATTTTTTCCATTAAAATTTATTTTCCGTTTCACGTCACCTAAAGTGAATCTATTTCCATCCAACGCAATTATTAAGTTTTATTCAAATAACCTTTTCTTACCTAAAGTTTACCTACTAAAGGTTCAATTTTCGCTCATATTTAAATATTTTTCACAAAATTGTTATTTTTTCTTCCACTTTGTATTGCAAACAAAGGGCCTTAATTACGGTGCTTATCTGTCTGGATCGGTGCCGTGCATTTATTTCTTTCGTTTCTAATATTAATTTCGAACATTCCAGGAGCCGTTGCGTACGTGACCGGTGCGGGGGGCCCGGGATTCGTGGCGCGCACACGTGCACGCCTCCATCTTGTTTGCGCTTGCTTGCCTGACTTTCTCTGCTTGCCTAAGGCCATCGCACACCCGCACGCATTTAAAATTTACGTATCGTTCACTTTTCCATTTTTTTAAAGATTAATTAATTTGTTTTTACAGCTAAAGGATATAAGTTTCTTTCCATCTCATGCTTCTTGCCTAAAATTGCAAAAAAAAACCACCCTTTGTTGCTAAACCGACTTCATAAAAGGAGGTTATTTTCTATCATCTCTCTTTTTAGCTTGATTCATTGCAGGCCACGATGGATTTAAAGGCATTAAAGAGGAATCGAGCCTCCTTTAAATCAAAACTTACCATATTTAAAAGCTATTTAGACACGCTTTTGCCTAGCAGAACCTTAAATAATTTGCAAATTCACGAATTAACTGCCCGATTAAGCAAAATACAAGATATGTACAATGATTTCGATTCAAATCAAACTGACATAGAAAATACAACGGAAATTCCAGGTGACGAGCACGTGGAACGGGAAACTTTCGAGACAAACTACTTCGGCGCCGTGGCTGCTGCGCAGGAGCTGCTCAGCAGGCACGCCGCGGCTGGTGCCGCCTCTGCGTCGCTAGATGGCAATTCGGTAACGGGGCCTAATTACGTTACTGCTCTCACAGGTGGGCCAAACATTAAATTACCTACGATTCATTTACCCAACTTTTCTGGACGCTCTCAAGACTGGTTAGAGTATCACGATACATATAAATCACTTATCCACGACAATCCATCTATTCCAAATATTCATAAATTTCATTATCTGCGAAATTCTTTAAAAGACGGTGCTTCACTTGTGATCAAATCATTAGAATTCTCTTCTGATAATTATGACGTCGCGTGGGATTTGCTTTGTGACCGTTATAATAACAATAGAATTTTAGTGAATAACCATTTACACGCATTGTTTAACATGACTCCTGTGCTCCAAGAGTCTTCAAAGGCCTTAAGAAACACAATTGATGCGATTAACAAAAACCTGAGGGCTTTGAAAACTCTGAAGTTACCCACAGAGCACTGGGACATTCTTGTCATACACATGGTAACTAGCAAGCTGGACTCGGCTACAGTACGAGACTGGGAATCCGAGCGCCACAACCTAAAGGATCTTCCGACTTTAGACGAATTCAATAATTTCTTAAAAAATCGCGCGGACTTGCTAGAGACCATGGAAGAAACGCAAGCTTCAAACAAACCACGTAGATTCAGTGACGTCACATATAATCGCCCTAAAGCATTCATCGTCAACAATTTACAAAACCAATCGCAGTATAAATATCCATGTCCTGTTTGCAAAAATAACCATTCCATTTACCAGTGTTTAAAGTTCAAGTCAATGCCAATTGAAACCAGAATCAATAAAGTCAAACAATTAAATCTCTGCACAAATTGCTTGCGTTCAGGACATGACGAGCAACATTGTAGGCTAAGCTCCTGCCGTTTCTGTACACTACGTCACAATAGCATGTTACACATCAATCACAAACCTACAGAGCCCAAACCTAGCACACCTGCCACCTCGAGGGATTGTGTCGTGTTGCCTGCTGTAAAGGAGCAGACACAAGTGCACAAAGAAAGTAATAATGTCACATTGTCCTCCACTCACAGCAGTCAGGTGCTTTTATCCACAGCCATCATCAACATTAATGATTGTGATGGACATCCACATCAAGTTAGAGTTCTCTTAGATAACGGGAGTACTTCCAGTTTCATAATTGAATCCCTTGCATCGAAATTAAATCTGCCTACGTACTCCACTAGCATATTTGTTCAAGGGCTTAATAAACAAATGTCTAAAATTACAAAGAGGTGTGACGTGATCATATCGTCACTCACACCAAGTAAGTACACAACAGACGTCAACTGTTTTGTTGTGCCACAAATCACCCAGATGATTCCTACCACAAAAATCAATTGTGACTCATTCAATATTCCCCCTCACATCCACTTGGCGGACTCAACCTATTCAGAGCCGTCCGAGGTGCAGATGCTGCTGGGCGCGGATCTCTTTTGGGAGGTTCTTACAAACAATCATATAACCTTGGGCAAGAACAAACCAACCCTAGTTGAAACAACACTAGGGTGGCTTGTCACGGGTTCCATTCAAACAAATTTACAACAAAAATCACAAAAGCATACCTATACAGTCCACTGCAATTTTATCAACAACATTGAGCTAGATACGAAATTAGACAAGTTTTTTGAACTAGAAACCGTGCCACTCACTCAACAACCCCACACTAAAGGTGAGAGTGAGTGTGAACGTATATTCACTGAATCGACGACTCGTCACCCAGATGGCAAGTTCGTTGTCACAATACCTCTGAAAGAGTCACCCGAATGTTTAGGCGACTCTAAAACACAAGCATTACTAAGATTTCAATCACTGGAACGTAAATTTAAACGTAACCCAGAATATAAGCAAAAATACACAGATTTTATGGATGAATATTTGGCTTTAGGTCATATGTCCGAAAACACAGACATACATACAGACGAAATATCCTACTTTATGCCCCATCATGCGGTATGTCGTGAAGGTAGCCTCACCACTAAGCAGCGTACTGTTTTTGATTGTTCCGCTGTCACGAGCTCCGGGAAGTCATTTAACTGTATCCAACATATTGGGCCGACTGTACAAGACGACTTACTCAGTATTTTAATTCGGTTCCGTCAGCATAAGTTCATCGTGAGCGCAGACATTGAAAAAATGTATCGACAAATTTATGTAAACAGTAATCAACGGAGCTTACAACAAATATTTTGGCGCTCAGACCCCGCGGAGCCCATAAAACAATACAAGCTCAATACAGTTACGTATGGAACGGCATCAGCGCCATTCCTAGCCACTAGGTGTTTAGTACAGTTGGGCCAAGATTGTATGGATAAAGATGTAAGTGAAACAATCTTACACGATTTTTATGTAGACGACTACATTTCAGGAAATGATGACGAGGCTACCTTGATTCATACTTGTAAGGGCGTCATCCAAACACTAGAGAGCGCTCATTTTCATCTTCGTAAGTGGCGTTCTAACAAACCATCTATACTAGACAGTTTGGTTACAGAAAACAACAGCGATGAATTTCTGAAACTTAACAAGGATGATTACGCAAAAACATTAGGTTTAATATGGTCATACAAAACAGATGATTTGTTGTTTTCAGTAACTAACAGTTTTCAAAACAAACACATAACTAAACGCATGATTCTATCCATCATCGCTGCTATTTTCGACCCCTTCGGCCTAATTAACCCATGTTTGCTAAAGGCTAAACTAATTTTGCAGACTTTATGGGCCAGAAACATATCTTGGGACGGTCCGGTACCAGCCGAAGTCGAGTCACAGTGGAACGATTTTACTAAACATTTACCAGAAATAGCAGAAATTCGAATCCCTCGCAGAGTCTTGGGCGACCATTATGTAAGGGTCGAGCTACATTCATTTAGCGATGCTTCCAACAAAGCATACGCAGCCTGTGTCTACGTACGCACAGTGTCAAACAGTGGTAAGGTAAATGTACACCTACTACTATCTAAAAGCAAAGTAAACTCAATCAAACAAAAATTTACAATTCCAAGGTTAGAACTGCTTGGCGCACTTCTAGCAACCCAGTTAGCACAAAAGGTGACTAATTCGCTACGATTAAAAATCGACTCCCGGTTCTTTTGGTGTGACTCGACTATCGTGCTGTGCTGGATCAAAACTTGCACACAAAAATTAAAACAATTCGTTGCAAATCGTATAAACGAAATTACTAAAAATTCTAACCCTACTGATTGGAATCATGTACCTACTAACCTGAACCCTGCGGACATTGGCTCCAGAGGTTTGAATGCGGCACAGCTTAAAGGATCACTTTTGTGGTGGGAAGGACCCCCTTTCCTGCACCAAACGGAAATCCACCGACCCCCACAACCTCAGATCATACAGACTGAACATTTACCAGAAGTCAAATTGCAATGTCACGTTTCAGCTAGTCATCCAGAGACTAACTTTGTTTATAAATATTCAAATTTTTGTAAATTGCAGCGAGTCATAGCATACTTACATAGATTTGCCAACAATTGTAAAAATACTAACAATAAAAATACAGGGTCATTAACCTTAACAGAGCTCAAGTTATCATTGCAAACTTTATGCATGCTGGTGCAAAGTGAGATATTTAGCAAGCAATGCTCAATTTTATCACACAAACGCCCACTTTCACCAAAAGATCAACTCCTAAAATTAAATCCTTTCATGGATAGCGCAGGCCTTCTGCGAGTTGGAGGCAGGCTTTCAAATTCTTACTATGACTACAATACAAAACACCCCATATTATTACACGCGTCACACCACATTACTAAAATATTGGTCCATTATTATCATCGAACATTTTTACATGCTGGACCACAGTTAATGTTATCGACGTTACGGCATAAGTACTGGATCATTGGCGGTCGCAACCTTTGTAGAAAAACCTCACAAGATTGTATAACGTGTCTTAGATTTTCAGGAAAAACCTATCAACCTATAATGGCTAACTTACCACTACAAAGGTTGCAGGCTGAATACGTGTTTGCCAATACGGCGTGCGACTACGCCGGCCCAGTCTTGATAGCGAGCAGAAAAGGTCGCGGTTGTCAGCTAAAAAAGGCATACATAGCGATTTTTGTATGTCTGGCAGTGAGGGCAGTCCACTTAGAGCTCGTCACTGACTTAACTACCGAGGGCTTTATGGCTGCGCTAAATAGATTCATAGCTCGCAGAGGCAAACCAGCCTCAATTTTATCAGACAATGCGACTAATTTTGTTGGGGCTTGCAATGAATTAACTAAATTTCTTAAACATAATTCGAACAATTTAATATCTCGTGCAGCAGAGAAGGAAATAGAATTTAAATTCAGTCCAGCTTATAGTCCACATTTTAATGGCTTAGCCGAGAGCTCAGTCAAGCAAGTCAAGCATCATTTAAAGCGTACGTTAATGATGGCTCACTTAGATTACGAGGAAATGAACACGGTACTGATTCAGATAGAAGCCATTCTTAATTCTAGGCCATTGACCCCCCTTTCATCTGATCCATCAGATTTGGTTCCATTAACTCCTGCGCATTTCTTGATTGGTCGAACTTTCACAATGATTCCTGCTCCCCAGGTCGACGAAGAAAGGATCCATCTGCTTACGAGATATAAGAGAGTCGAGGCACTAAAGACACATTTCTGGAACCGTTTTTATAAGGAGTACGTTTCAGAACTGCAGATCCGCAGCAAATGGCGCAGAGATGGAGGCCAGCTGCAGAGAGACGAGATGGTACTGGTGAAGGACGACCGCCTGCCGCCTAGCAGATGGCTGTTGGGACGAGTGGCCGCCGTCTACTCAGGCCGCGATGGAGTGAACCGCGTCGCCGACATCACAACCACCACGGGCACCCTGAGAAGGGCCTACAATAGGCTATGCCCACTACCCACCAGATTGGACCAGAGGGACCTGTTCCAAGGGGCCCAGCCTGTTAACGCGCTGCCCAGCGAACCCTAAATATCCCCGCCGTCATGCTCCGGAGCTACCCCGCTCGCTGCCCCGGCACACCGCCGCTCCGAGCTCCCGGCATTCCTCCGACGGACACCGCGACGCGCGCGCGCCGACAACTACTTACTTAGTACTTACCTATTTGATTGTTTTGTAGATATTCTTTAATATCAGCATTAAACAGTTTGTTAAATTGAATTCGTTGTCGCCTACATCATTTTGAACCTTCGCCGCCAAGCCGCCGTTAAGCTCCGCGTCAAGCACAGCGTCGAAAACCTTAGCCACAACCGTCGCTAGGGATATGGGTCTGTAATTAGTCAGCTTAGTTATATCACCTGTCTTATTTTTAACAATAGGTACAACCATCGTGCGAATCATTTCCGGGGGCAGAAAAGCATGACTAATACATAGAGAGAATAACATGGCAAGAACCCTGGGAAGATGAGGCCCAGCATGTTGCAGGTGCTCTATGCTGAGCCCGTCGTGCCCAGGAGATTTGCCCCTCTTCATGCTCTGTATAATTTTAGCTATATGTTTGGCCGTAATATGTGTAGTACAGGTATACCCTTGAGAGCTCACATCCTCTACTGCTGTGGTGATGCTAAGAGGCGACTTTACAGTAAATTGTTGCTTGAACAGGTTAGCAATTTTTACAGGGTCAGTCTCCTTCTCAATACTCACAGACAGGCCAGGTCTATGGTTTAGTTTCTTAGTGCCTTTCCAAAAACTACGGAAGTCATTTTTACCATGATAACACGCAAGCATATCCATCTTTATTTGATCCTGATGTTGCTGGCACCATTTCAGTCTAGATTTAAACGTTTTACGACTCATACACATTGCATGGAATATGCTACCCTCGGTTGGTCTACCACACGCTACCCAGGTCTGAAACCTTAGCCTGGCCTCTCTGTGAGCTTCACCGACATGCTTATTCCATCCCATAATTTGTTTGTTTTTATAAGAGCTAGAATGTGAATTCTCACTGCTATCAATTGCTGCAGAACTAAGTGCGGCTATTATATCAGAATATAATTTACTAATGATATCCTTGTGCAGGTTGCTATCATGTCTACAACATTTGTCTGAACAATCAATGAGCTCACCTGGGAAGTCAGTATTTTTCAATAAGTCATTACATTTAATGTTATATTTTTCAACCTCATTTGGTTTTTTATCGGCCCAGAACACTTTAGACTTATCAATATTATTATTATATATTTTAGTTTGCATTACATTTAAATTACACTCAATCAAAAGAGGGTAATGATCAGACCAATATACATTATATAAGACAGAAACATTAGATATAGATGGCCAAGCAGACTCCGTCACCACACAGTGGTCCAGCCAGCGCTCACACCCATGGCTTTCACTAACATACGTATAGGTAGGGAATGCAATTACCGGTAAAATTTACCGTCTTTTCATACTAAAGTCCGGTAAATTACCGGTAAATTACCGGTAATTGCATTCCCTACGTATAGGTACCCGAGTCGAGCCCCAATTTTTCCTGATCGGCACATATCCAACCTCTGTCCTCACAAAAGCAACGTAACTCGGTACTGAAAGGCTCATTACGGTGAGCGTTAAAGTCCCCTAGCATATACGCTAATTGCACATCACTGTCTTCGATAATAGCATGTAAAGTACTCACGCATTCCGCAAAGACCGGCAGGTTCTCCGCTATATCTGTCGGCATGTACACACTAAATATCACTACACACTCATTACCGGTACCAATTTGTATTCCGCATATCCTAGGATTATTGCACTCCAACACTGTAGCCGAGGGAAACAGGGCCTTCCGCCAGAGCAGCGCTACTCCACCGTATGGTCTTCCTCTGAGTATTCCAGCTGATACGTCAACGGCCGATGTAGCGGTAAACGCAAATTCCTCATGAATGGTAGATAGAAACGGAAGGTCATGAGGTAGCAACCAAATTTCTTGAAGTGCAATAATATCCGAAAATTCACATAGCTCTCTTATGTTATCAGCGGACCTTTTAACATTTTTACAATTAAAAGTTGTGAATTTACATAATCGAGAACTTTCCATTTAAATATTATGTGGCATTCACGATTTCAGAGCTGACTTTGTCTAGCGCCCTATGCTTGAAAGGCACATAGCGCCTAAATATGATTCCTTCCGGCCACGTCTTCGCGTCGAGAAATAGTTGTAGTTTATCATTCGGAACATACAATTTGTAGGCATTATGCGTTTTACGCTTGTCCTGCATGTTTATCTTCATTAACTGCACTGTAACTTGGGTCTTGTCACGAATATGCTCAATGATATCACATTCGGAAGTGTCCTTGTGTACGTTGGAAATAAACATCGGCGTTTTCAACTCTGCCGCTTTGAACTTCCCCTCCTGATGGGTGACAGCCTGCCCGCGATGGCCGACACTATATTTAATTGAATTTGATAGCACATTTCTTTCTGCCACTTTTGTGATCATGTTCTTTCAAAACTGATAACTCTTTACAGGGGCCTCTATTTTCGTGATCACGTTTAACTGAAAAACTGACGACTTTAAAGTTAACGAATTGGGTAATTCTTATTATAGTTTCAACCGCCCGTCACAACGACGGCTAAATTTTTGACGATTTCTTGAGGCAAAACTAGACGAATTAAATATTATTTGTAAACGGCTTTGAGTTCTACATAATAGCCGCAAATGACATTTGAGTGAACAGGGAAGCCGTGATTAATGCGACCATCGGTTGTAACGGCGGTTGAAGCTTACCCAATTATCAATCGACTGAAACGAAGAAAAACAAAAAGGTGTTCACAGTTTTTCACAAAATAAAAAACTACTTTAATAATTGAATACGGCAACAATGACAGAGAACAGGACGAGAAGACTAGAGGTGACAGCAACAGCGCCGCTCCTGTAGGTTTGTCGGAGCCAAGAGTCAACCATGGCGAAGTTCTGGTTGCTCCAGGCAACTGAGGCGCCAATGTTCTCACGGATGGCGGCGATGGAAGCCTGCTCGCCGGCAGTCAGGATAGCCGAGTGGCGGGAGACCAGCTCATCGATCTATAAAATCACAGGCGATTTTAATTCACTGTGTCAACAGAACTCGATTTCCACCGACTTGCCTATTATTTAAAACATTTTATAGTTCTCAAATAAAGAACCCTCCGCGGGTAAATAATAGGCAAGTCGATTGACTTGGTTTAACATTACATCTCAAAACTTTTTTGTTGTAGAAGAACTGCGTTGCGAGACTTGCATCTTTTTACATGTAATGTTTTTGATGGGATCTCATTTCTTTTTGTAAGTGGTCTTCCATTAATTATTACATTCCAATCCATTCTATTTCCAATTTGAACTACAAAACTAACTTTGTAATCGCATACATTTGTATAGGATTACAAACTTACTTATACATTTTGTATTGAAATTGCAATTTTGAAAATTTGCAGCTTGTGGGTCTGCTAGAAGTACCTTAGAATTATGATGATTACGAGTCAGTCAGTCAGTAACAAAACTAAGAAACTTTGACGTGCATTAGTTCTTAAAATACACGTTCAAATGGAATGTTATTGAGAGTATATTTAAGTCTTATTATTATAACCTATACATTGCTGAAAATTCAGGGTTCAAGCTTTAGCTAGCACAAAATTACAGGAGGCTGAGAATGGCCTGAATGGCTTCGAGAAAAGGATGGTACGGCCGTGCCTTTGTTTTACTCGACTTGGCAGATGTATTTATTTAGTGTGACGAAAATAATATTAATAAACGTACGAGTACCGCAGGACAACTCGAAAAGGTTTTAGCTTATTTTAAATATTTGGTAAAAAAGGGGAAAAATTAAGTAAAAAAAATACCTTCTCTGAGTGCGCTGACGTGGTCAGTCTATTCGCAAACGCGTTGAGGATGTTGGTGGTTCCAGTGAGACCTTGTACTCTGTTGAAAAAGAGGGTTATCAGTTATAGATAATATTAACAAATTAATTTATTCACGAAGACAACATTTTGTCGGTTAAGAGTGTAAAGCTGCTAACTCCTTTAAGATTTATATTCTAAAATAAACTCAATTATTTCAAATTAAGATTAAATATTGTTTTTATAGGACATTGCCCAAGCGACTATAGAGCTCGGTACCAAATCAAAAGTTATTGTTTCAACCTCAAACCGACTGTTTCTTAAAGAACCATAAATTGCCATTCCTAATCACTAAATCTCATTAAAATTGTATTCGGGGATCCATCGGAAATTGAGATTGATTTCCAGAGTTTGATGTTAGTTTTTGGGTAATAAAGGGTTGTTAACCAGCCAAATACAAAATCAATTAATAACTTTAACTCCTGACGTTGATGACACTTCACTTAATTTATAGTATAACATGTCGTTTTTGAAAACCTGTTTTAGGTTTTCTAATTTTACCTATAAATATTGCTGAATATTAGCAACCTACTTAATTTTCACAAAAAAAAAATAGTTTCAAATGATGCTGGTAGACGGCGCTGATCTTGAAAGAGGATTATTTCAAAAATCGATGCAAAGGATTATTAAAAAAAAATCGTTTCCTGTCCAAGGGAAGATGTAATACTGTGTAGTTACCACGGGTGGTAATAAATAAGTCGACTGTACATCTGACTTACCTGGGTTGAATCTCGGGCCAATTTTGAATAATAAAGTCTAAAGCAACCTCCGTGCCCTCAGGACTGGAGTTGGTGACGGAGACAAGAATAGTATGCTTGTCCTGCTCTCGCACCGGCGAACTGTCATCGATCACTTGATTCAGATAGCTGTGGAAGATATTAGTCACTAAATGACGAATCGAGAGACTTTGTGACATGTACATTAAGAACAAGAGACGAGATAATAGTAATATACAGGGTGAATTTTAAATCGTGAATCGTAATATTTTTTTTGAAGTCTATACATAGTTAACAATAACTTACAATGCTTTTAAACCTAAATTAAGTACGTTTTTATTTTGTCCACTTTTAATTTGATTTATCCTAATTTTTAACATCTCGTGGTCACACTACATTCATGTTTCGTACTTGTCATGAAAATTTCAACATTAGATATCCAACCTCCTAATATTGAAGTTGGTATTGTTTGGGTTTTCCCACATTGGTGACCCCGACAATGGAAACAAATGCACCTAATCAACCAGATGAGTTTCAAGATGCCTCTGGATCTGGATCGGCACCACAACATGTCGCCGGAATATCTCTTTCCCTACGTGTACCGATATAATTTTGGCACGTATTGTCAATAATGTCAACATCGTCGACATTGTCAACATAAGTATTTAAATCGTATTTACTCATAAAATAATTCAGTTTTATTACGAATAATGGTATAAAAATGCCTTTCTGTTTTTGTTCATAATTAATTAGGCGGGTCTTTAATTGTAATTAACACTAGTGCTCTGTATTAGTCTTAAGTAGCTTTACCGGTAAACGTGGTTACGATTCACGATTTGAAATTCACCCTGCATAACAACAACACAACATTATTTTGACGGATAATACCTATCGCGTATTAGAGAGTATTTTAATCAGATATATTATATATCGATTATTTTAAAAGAAATATGTCATTATATATCGATACCTTTGGGTTCAATTGGCGTAAAGGACAAAACGCTGGTTTTGAGGAGAAGCAAAAAACCATTTTATTTTACAAAAAATGGCTATAGTTTTTTTGTTTCTCGACCTATACTTTCGACATGTAAATGAAAAATATTTGAAATGCCCGTATCTTTAACCTGTGATGGTAGTTCTAGCTGTAAACAATGTATTATGGAAGTTAGATGTCCTTTACAACTGGTAAAAATGTTATCAATGTCATTTACACCCGTGACTTTTTTGGGCATTTGGAAATGATGGGGTTGTAAATGACAATCTCAGATGACTTTGTTCCAATTTTGGGGCGTAAAGTTAACAGCTATGTAATAAAAATTGACAGTTTTCAACTTAGTTTACCTTAAAGAGACTTAAAAAATGTATAAAAAGATGATAAATTCAGTTAGGCATAATAACTACTATTAACGACGGGATATTTACCATGTATGTTTGTTTTTGTGAGTTCCCGATATTTCGGCACTGTTGCAAGCGCCATTATCACGGAGTAACTGACATGCAGCGAGTTTTTAGTTGTAGTATACCCACACACCATAGCGATCTACCCTCTTTCGGGTTCGCTTCGCGTTATTCATACTACTACCGTCCTTATTCTCACTTGGAACTCGATCACGTTCACGACACACAACACTTACAGTATCACTTCGCGTATTTACTCCTGAACATGTCTTTTTTCCCTTGGAGAACTTACGGATCACTGGATACCAGATGCTCGACAGTTGAAACCCGTCTTCCCGGTTGAAATTTTTATACTTGAGGATTTTGATAGCTTCCTTAACCATTCTGGGTATATAGTGTTTTTCTGTCGAGCGAGAGGATCTATGGGTTGTGCAACTCAATCCAATCGTTTCCGCGTTCAGAAGATGTTCAGCGATTGCCGATTTCCGAGGTTCGTTGTTTTTAAACATTCGGATGTGCTCCTTTATACGGCATGAGATAGTGCGCTTATTCTGACCTATGTAAGAGCTACCACAGCTGCAGTCAATTTTGTAAATACCTGGGCATTCAAGCGGAAAATGGTCCCATGGCGTACGTAGATATTGTGCCAGTTTTCTGTGGGGAATGAAGACATTCTTCACCAAGAACTTCTTTAAAATATTGGCAACTTATCTGTCACTCCCTTTACATTTATGGTAGGTACGCCGGTTGTCGTTCAACTTTATAGTCCAGGTGCTTAGGCAAAACGGTGCGTCTAGGTGGTATAATCCGCCCATTATAACCATTTCTCTGTAGAACGTTCTTTAAATGTGTCAATTCACTACCCAAATGATCCTCGTCACATAAATTGTATGCGCGGTCAGTAAGTGACGCTACTACAGAGTACAGTTGGCGAGGGTGGTGGGATCATTTGGGTAGTGAATTGACATTTTAACGCAGGGCAGCTTGTGGCAAGCTGTTGGGGAGTAGCGACCCCACACCCGAGTGCTCCTGGGGGTCCTTAGGGAGGGTTCATGGGTAAGAGTGTAAGGACCTCCGCCTCTGGCTTGCCTCAACCGGCCGTCCAGAGTGGAGTCGCGAGAACTATATGCTCCAGGCGTGGAAGTGTTAAAGGGCATAACGCCGCGAGTACCCTCGGAGAAAGCGCAGCACACCTCTCGACACCCTGCAGTCCTCGGCACCGGTGTTGCCCCTAGCTAGGCGATTGCTCATATGTCGCTATTTATTTAACAGGGGCCCATCAGCGGAGGGCAAGTCACGGTCTGTCAGTGCCACGAAAGCCACGAGACACTTTTCCTGACAGGCGCCGTCATGTCTCAATCCATAACCCAGTATTTAGTCCCAGTAGAGTTAGATTCCATCAATCAACAATAGTCCTTGCATCTGGCGGGGGCTGTCTCTGCGTGCGTCCCATGACACGGGCAGGGACAGCATCCGCTGGGTGTATACTTTGCCTTTCATTAAATTGTCGAAAAGGCCTCTACGCGTTGGCTCCGCGCACGCCTCCCAAAGGGCCGGGACACCATTGTCTCGTGTACGGGAAAGACATACAAATAATTATTTATTTATTTCAGGCATCAAAGGCCCATAGATAAATACCTTACAAACTAACATACATATCACATTACAAAATAAACTTAACAACTTAATAATGTCCTACTAGTGTTTCACTCTCTTCCAATAGCACTAAATCATAATAATGGAAGTGACATAGTGGCTAATGATTATCGACATTAGGATGTCAATCATAAGGACGAGTACGTAGTGAGTAAACACTGTTAATGTAAACAATAAGTATAATAGTATGAAAAATAATGAATTCATCATCTTTTTCTACATTTTTCAAGTCTCTTTAAGGTAAATTAAGTTGAACACTGTCAATTTTTATTACATAGCTGTTAACTTTACGCCCCGAAATTGGAACAAAGTCATCTGAGACCGTCATTTACAACCCCATCATTTCCAAATGTCTAAAAAAGTCACGGGTGTAAATGACATTGATAGCATTTTTACCAGTTGTAAAGGACATCTAACTTCCATAATACATTGTTTACAGCTAGAACTGCCATCACAGGTTAAAGATACGGGCATTTCAAATATTTTTCATATCCATGTCGAAAGTATAGGTCGAGAAACCAAAATACTGTAGCCATTTTTTGTAAAATAAAACTGTTTTTTGCTTCTCATCAAAACCAGCGTTTTGTCCTTTACGCCAATTGAACCCAATTAAAGGTATCGATAGTTTAGACCTTTACGATTACGTAAATTGCTTTTATTTCAGAATTTAGACACACATTTGTGGCAATAAATGCCAAAAATAAAGGCTAATCCCTATACAACCCTGCTCTTCTTTAAAAAATGTGCTATAATTAGATTTAAGGCAGGTCTTAAAGGACAAATAAAAGACTACTTGCCCTTTACAGCCCTGTTCGATTTATCAAATTACGGTATGTAAACAAGTATAATAATTTGAAGGCAGGTCTTAAAGGACGTGTAAAAGAATACATGCCCTTTACAACCTCCTTAATTCTATCAAATAATGGTGTAATCATGTTTTAAGCAGGTCGTAAAGGACGTGTAAAATAATACCAGGCCTTTACAACCTTATTCGGTTTATCAAATTACGGTATTATAATTTAAAAGCAGGTCGTAAAGGACAAGTAAAAGAAAACATGTCCTTAACGCCCACCTCGACTATGCGCTTATGGAAAGTAATCATGAGAAATGAAGGGCTTAAAGGACAACAAGAAAAAAATAGGTCATATACGACAGTATTCATATTTACCGGCTTACTTTACGATACACCTTTTAATTTGTATTTTATAACTTGACACTTACGTCCCTTAACCTGAGCTAGTTTTGTGAATACGATGAATAACAACTGGGTCGTAAAGGCACTTTTTTTAAAGATATCGAAATTTTAACTACACAGAACGGTAGAGCTTGAAATTCTGAACAAAACTGTATATATAACTCATTTTCGCCAAAATGTCCTTTACGCCAATTGAACCCAAAGCGATAAAAATGCCTTTCTGTTTTTGTTCATAATTAATTAGGCGGGTCTTTAATTGTAATTAACACTAGTGCTCTGTATTAGTCTTAAGTAGCTTTACCGGTAAACGTGGTTACGATTCACGATTTGAAATTCACCCTGCATAACAACAACACAACATTATTTTGACGGATAATACCTATCGCGTATTAGAGAGTATTTTAATCAGATATATTATATATCGATTATTTTAAAAGAAATATGTCATTATATATCTTTTAAAATAATCGAAACTGAATACCTGCCTGCCTTATGGCATTAAGTTCGCCTTTTGTACGATAAGTTTTCTTTTGTGCAATAAAGTTTAAATAAATAAATAAATACCGTGAAGAAACTTTTTGGTAATTCTTGTAGTTTGCTGTTAAAAAAATAAAATAATTTATTTCTGCAAGTAGGCCCTAAAGGACTCTTTTATATGTATGAGTGAGTCACAGTTTATCTCAACAAAAGTGACACTTATAGGTTACTCATACATTAACATTACTTACTTGAACATCATAAAATAGCTCGAAAAAAGAATTTGTTAGTATAAAAAATCATACCAAATAAAAAATCATAAAATAACCGACTCGACGTCTCGGCTCTATTACAGCCTCAACTGTAATGACCAACTTTGCACACTTGTATCATAATGTACTATTACTTCAAAAAACCCGACTGTGGTGCAAAAAATACCGCGTATAAAAGTGTACAAATTCACCATTTTGATTTTTTTAAGAACTTTATGCAGTACCCATACCCAGTGAAACACGTGCCATCAGGGCAAATCTAATGATGTATAATTTATCAAAATCGTGTGTGTCGTTGAGTATTTAGTTACGAGCGGACATAGGAACGGACATACCTACATACAGGTCGAACACATAACCCCTCCTTTTGGGCTTCGCCGCAGTCGGGCAAAAAATAAAGATGCCGAAGAACTGAGAATGTCTTGAAGTCGGTTATAAATTCCTAATAAATAAATATGGACGTGCTCAAATAAAATAAAACATTCAGTAGGCTTATGATGCTACGCTTTGTCGCGTGATAAATAAATGATAAAGCAAGTCATGTTCTGACAAATAGTGTGTGAGAGTGACGGATGCTATATCATTTATTTATCGCGCGACGTAGCATCATAAGCTCCCAGATGTTAGAGATGTTGCTAAAAGTTGAACAGACTAGACAACTAAAAAAACTGTTTAGTCCGTCAGTTAGAATATTTAAAAATATTGTACACTTATTTATTCTTTTGTTTGACAAATAAAAAAAATACGGGGATGCAGTGCTTATAGCTTGGCAACTTCGTTGGTGACACTCACCTGTGTGCTTTTTGTTCTGTGCAGCCGTAACTACTTACACAAATTACCGCCAACACTAACGGGGGCCTCCGGAAGCCGGAAGGAAGCTCGGTCGAAGTGAAAGTTGCCAAGCTATAGAAGGTTCGAGTGACATCACAAGGCCCCACTCCGAAGGTTTGATGATCGTCGTCGATTTTTAATAATATGATAAACCAAAAAATACGTGTCCCATATTTTTCCATAATCTGACGGACTAAATATACCTAATGATATTTTTTTAACCCAGTCGTCGTCTATATTGAACTTACTTAAGCCTGAGCTCCTCGTTGCTGGTGCATCCCAGGGCGTTCAGCAGAATGGACTGCTCGCTGGCGTCTGTGCTAGCCACGAACTGCTGCCACAGGAACTCGAAGTTGTCGGCGTCACCGCCACGGAGACCGGAGCAGTAAATGGTGGACTGGATGTCAGGGTTGAGGCGCTGAGCTGGAGAAACAAAAGATTGGTCAACAACTAAAATTGTGTCGACATTTACGTTTTTTGCGGCATAAACGGCCGTATCTTTTTTTCACGTTAACTTAAAAGTTTGATTTATTCACGGCTTTAAAAGACCGTAGAGGTTTACTCAGGAGTATATGGTTTTTTTCAACTCGATACCTACACCTCCACGCGTTCCCGAGATAAAAGTTATTGACAGACAGACAGACAGACGGACGAACGGACGGACAGACGGACAACAAAGTGATCCTATAAGATTCCCGTTGTTTTCATATTCATATTCATATTTATTGGTAAAATAACTTTACAGGTCAGTCTCATAATAAGTATAAAAATAAAATCATTCATCATAAAATACAAAATTAATAATAAGTTCATAGTAAGTACAATAACTATGAACTAAAAAATAAACATTTCTACAATAATATTATTGCAACTTCATGCGAATCATGCGAATAACTCCTTGTGGTCATAGAACGCTTGGTCGACAAGCCATTTCTTCAGCTTTTGCTTGAATAGTGGAGAACTTTGGGCAGCGATAACATCTACAGGGAGATGATTGTATACCTTGGGACCCATGATGTGTATAAGTTTTCTCGACTTGGCTAGTTTGTGTGACACTAGGGGTAGCTTTCCCGCGCGCACGCTACGAGTCTCGTGCCGACACGGAGGCTCGTTTCCGTGCGCAGTGCGCAAGTTCTCTCGCGCGTACACCGCTGCCTGCAGGATGAGCAGTGAAGGGAGCGTTAAAATGCCCAGTGACTGGAAGTGTGGTTTGGCAGAAACAGTTTGCTGTTTGTTTTTCCTTTTGAGGTACGGATCCCGAAAAACGTACTTGGGTTATTTCTGAACTCCTGCAGCAGTTCCGTGGCTCGGTTGACGCAGTGCTCGTTGCCATAGCGACAGTTGTAGTCCAGAATGATAGTCCTGTGGTAAGCGGTGACGTGCTCTTCATTAGCAGCGGCGTCGAAACCTAACTCCTCGTAAAGAGGAGCGGTCAGTTTCAACACGTACTCCTGAAATGAAATTACCATTAGTGTACTAGAAAAGAAGGTGCTCTTCTTCTTTATCCGAAGGTGAAAAAGTCATAACACTAACTTTTGCTGCATGGTTTTCGTAAAAAAGAAACCTAATTTGCGTCTGCGTTTTCTACCGTCTGTATAATGGGGAATGTTCCAAAGAACTGTTTAGGTTGCCTACCGCATCATTCTACCATCGCACCACTCGTCATCGGCAGGCGATTCATTCCCATTTTCTTGAGTTACTAAACTCAACAACGCACCCGTTCTTTAGAACCTTTCTAGCGCGTACAATAAGGATCTGGAATGGATTTCCTGCTAAGATTTTCCCACTACGCTACAATATGGGATTTTTTAAAAAGGGTGTTATCAAATATCTTCGAGACCGGCAACGCATTGGTAATGCTTCTAGTGTTGCAAATGTCTATAGGTAGGCGGTGGTGACCACTTTCCATCAGCTGGGCCGTCTGCCTGTTTGCCAGTTTAAGGCAATAAAAAAAATCTGGATGTGTTCACTTACCCTATCAAAAATGGTCAACCAAGTCACCTAAAATAATATACGAAGACTTTGAAGTAATTAGAAATACCTAATGTAACTACGAAATTAAAACCAGTTAAAAAATAGAGGTAAAATAAAAATAAACATTTTTTTTTTGCAATTTACCCCTAAAATGTAGTACACTGTGAGATATGTGGGATTTCTTAAAACGTTCTTTAGATAAAACTGAACAAGGAGATATGTTCCATGATCTGGATAACCACGCACCTACTTGAGATAAACATGTGAACGCACTTCAATCAGATAGACAGAGAGAGAAAGCAATATCTAATCTGTTCTTTGATAAACGTACTATGTTCTTGCATGAGGAGTGCATTTATTTCTCCCAGAGATAGCGTGACACTTGGAGAGTTGCGTGATACCTTAACAGCAAAAGTTTTATCTCCTCGAGGAAAGATCGCAATCCAATAAGTATAACATGCACAAAGTTAATGCCATGCTAGAGTAACAGACTTAAATTTTGCGAGTCAGGCAAATAAACTTAGTTGTAACTCTGGACTAGTACTCTAACTTTTAATGCAAATATCACTTTCACGTCTCTTATTTCGAAAATAAAAGCTTAAAAAAGGTTTGTCTTCACTCTTAAGAGGAATCAAAGAGCTATTTTCTGTTGAAGGACGTTGGTATTTTTTTTATTTTTGGTCATTATATTGGTTTTTCTAAACAGTTCACATACATATATTTGCTTAATACATAAATATTTTTCTCATAGTTGGCGTGAAAAGCAGCTTGTGTCCCGCGGTAGCAAAATTACTTTCATTTTGGGCGCTAACATGCTTGAATGCCCCGCTACTTTCAGGATTCTACTTTATTTATTTATTTAGGCAACAAACAGTTTCATTGCAAAAACAATAAAGTAATATTATTAAACGACCTTGAATACCAAAAAAAAGTGTTCTATAGGAACGGTAGAAGGCGAAATAACCGCATTGCAAGTGGTAGTTTCTAAGATACTATATAATTAGTAGTATGATATACAATTCAGTCAACACTCCTACCGTGAAAGTTACAGCGACTTACTGAGATTGACTGTCTATATCAGATAAATTGTTATCATAGTCGCTGAGACTACAGTTGAAATACGAATTAGAAATGTATTTGATGTACTTTTAGAATAACTATAGTGGAATTCTATGCTTTGCTCTGTATCCAAAGTACGCATTTGCTTGCTTTAATACATCATTTCGTTTTCTTGTGATTACTTCCTTCCACTTCCTCACATTTTCATCGTCATTCCTACAGCTGGGGACAAGCCTAGCCTAGCATTTTACATAAAAAAAATGTGCGTAAAAAAGAACTACCTAGTTTCTTGGGTCCATTCCCCAGTTGCCACTTATACCACTAGCAAATACGTCACAATAAACGAGATTTATTCGCAATCCCCGAGAGCTCCATCATTATATATTAATTCCATCGGAACCCGAATTATAAAAGGCATATTTCCTCTCACATTTGCTCACAATACACGTTCAATAAAGGCTGAAGGATTGAAAAGGTCACATCCATGCCTATTCATTTCCAATATTTCGTACCTTTACTCTGAATAGCACTTATTCAGAGCTATTGGGAATATCAATGCGAAATCTGGCTAAATTTTGAACTAAGCGCCTATTAGTCTGAAATTACAATAGACAGCATGAATAACTCGAATAATAGACAATATGTGCAACCATTTTATTATATTTTCAGCACTTATTGTGACTTACAGTAGTGCGAATCAGAAAGTCGTCGTCAAACCATCCCGAATATAACTAGACTGAATTTGAATTTAACTAGTGATAACAGTTCCTAATTTCAGGGCGAAGTACGCTTCGGGTTTGAGGTCCTGAGTAGCACATAACCTCCAATCACGTAATTTTGTTAATTATTACATCACGGGTCGAATGAAATTAGGGTCGAAATTGGCGGTTAACTTCTAAATTGCACAACAGACTTTTTTGCGGTATTTGAATATTACTATAAAGCATTTGGGTATAATGTTTATAGAACTATAATTAATTTATGCCTATACTGAATGGTGAAACTTACTTAATCCCGTTATTATCCGAGGGGAACTCTTTAGCGAGATATAATCCTACGTTTCAATCACTTGGTCTACTTGCATGCCTCACCTCAATACATTCAGCTGTTGCCGCGTTATTTAGTAACCAATATTAAAACATCCAAACCTCCAAACATCTTCACAAACTTTCAAATTTATAATATTTATGCCACACCTGGCCATAAAATGGCTTTTACCGCACGCTACGCGTTCGGAAAAAGCCGTTTTCTGGCCAATTGTAGACATAAAATGATGTACACAACACGGGAGGTAATACAGAAAGCCCTCGATCGCTTATTTACGTCCCTCGCTTGCAGCTCGGGCCGCAAACATCTGCGAACTCGGCCTTTCTTTGTATTACCCTAGAGTTGTGTAATGTACTATGGTAGGAATAGAGTAAATGAAAATCTTAAATCTGAAAACCAGTATGATCGTATAAGCAAAAACTCACTTGGAAGATATCGTACGCCGCCGAGCCGCTCAGGACGACGTCTAGATATGCCCAGGCGCGGTTGACGGTTCCCCAGGGGATGTAGTCCGACTCCCGGTCCAGGTAGAGGGACAGCTCGAAGGCTTGGTTGTAGGCCTGAAAAGGGATTCATTAGCAACGTACCGTCAATAATGCATTACATACCGAGAGCGAAAGGGTAATCTGCCGTTCTATGACCATAACGTGGCTAACTGGTATGGAGTTTTGCTGTTCTATGATCCGGCTAATGTCCATGGAGTTGTATAGAGTTTAGCAGTTTGCCGGGTTGTAGACATAGGACGGCAGAATTTTTACGTTCGGTTCAGCCGCCGTTACCACAGAAATATATCGAGGTAGAAGGAAAACGTGTATGTACTTCGCGTGCTAAAAAGAAGTGGCGGCTACCTACTTTGCACACCGTTAACTTCAGTTGCCGTCAATATTCTTATCAGATAAGTACACACACACACACACACACACACACACACACACACACACGCACGCACGCACGCACGCACGCCCGCACACACACACACACACACACACACACACACACACACACACGCACACACACACACACACACACACACACACACACGCACGCACGCACACACACACACACACACACACACACACACACACACACACACACTCATTCATTAAGCAAAGTACACTAGGTCCTCGAGAGTTTAGTGAGACTAATATTAAACATGCATTATACCTAATGTAACCTAATTCTCACATAAAATAAAGACTTTGAACTTTGAACACACACACACACACACACACACACACACACACGGACACGGACACACACACACACCGCGGACTAAAACTGGTTCTTAATAGATCTACTTACCTAAGAATTTCCATTGATAATTGATTCAATAAAGAACTTTTACCGAACGTTTGTGATTCTAACAAATAGATATTCATGGATTCAAATCCTAATCCTGACTGAATTAATACAAGAGTTGTTTGTGATTTCAATCAATATAATGTTTGCTGATGAAATATATTTGTCTACCTAAATATTGTTTCACCTGACTTATATTTTACATATGTGCATGTACTGTTACGTCTTTTTTTATGTTTATAAGCAAAATTGTACTAATTTATTTCTCACCTTTTCTATCTTCCATCCAACAAAAGGCCAATGAAATGAAATGAAATGAAATACTAATTATGTAAGTCAGGGGTTCCCAAACTTTTTTTAGGCTGCCTAAAATGAAGTTCCCACGCCCCCCTTGCATGCATGTATTGTACGTGGTTTAATGAGAACTATTAGGTAATCGTGTTCAAATTTCCCGAGGCCCCGCGCCCCCCTTACAATGTGGCGTGCCCCCCGCTTTAAAAATCCCTGATGTACCTAAGTAGATTAGCGTCGTAGTAGGTAGGTCACCGGGGTAATCGCGTTTATGGGAGCAAATGCGTCTTTTAACGATTACATTAAATCCGAACTCTTTAATTAAACCCCTACCCAACCTGCCTGTAGTATACGCTCTAGTTTACAGGCAGGTAGGGTAGAGGTAGTTTTAAAGAGTTCAAATTTAATGGAATTTTTAAAAGACGCATTTAACCCATAGACGCGATTAACCCGGTTGACTTTATTTAATATCAATCAGTTTTATCATACCGACTGAATATGCATTAAATATAAAATGATCCTTTACTCGACTAGCAAAAATGACTTAAATACGGACAAAGTTGTGAGCAAAATTTTGTGTTTATTAAAATACAAAAAATACAATTACCACATACGAGTACTGGGCGAAACGCAGAATATGCCGCATTGTTCTAGCTTGGGAATTCAAATTAAGAAACTAGGACAAAGTAAATTAATTTCGCTCGGTTAGAAATGCAAATGGGATGAAAAAGTACACAATTTTGTTTACAAACTTTTTTCAGCTTTTACCGAGGCTTGGTCGCAAGATGTTTCTGATAGACTCGCCCCGTCGTACATATTTTGAAATTGTTGAACATTATAATGGAAACTTACTTAGTTCTAAACCTACTACAAAGTAATAATGGACCACACTTACTTCTCATAAAAATCCGTAAGAAATGGCTTGTAACACGAAAAATTGGTTAGTTACTTTATTTTTGTGATGAACATAATAAATGGTTAATCCATGATGATTTCAATGTTATTTTACGTCACCCCAGGCCGTAAAGTGGCGTTTTCTGCCCGCTACCTGAGGAATAAATGCCATTTCTTGGCCAGGAGAAAACGTAAAAATATGTATACACCACGAATGATAACACAAAAAGCCCCTGATCGCTTATTTATGGCCCGAACCGTAGATTAGGGCCACAAACACCTGAAATCTGAGGCATTCTTTATTTTTCCGCCCATGGTGCGAAATATACTAATTCTAGACTCAGATAACTTTGTCGCATTGGCGTCACTAACCAATAAAATACTAGACAAAAAGAGACGCGACGTTGATACATGCGAACGTAAAATATCTGAACCTAGTGATGAAATGAGTAAAATGTGTCTTGCAATATTTTTGTAAAATCTTTAAAATGAATAGCGTAGGCACAGTTAAATAAACAAAACACACCTCAGGGCTAATACTTCGTTCTGATTGTGCATAACCATTACATCCGATGCAATGCCAAAGCGCAAAAGTTATACCTTAACTCTGCACGAGCTAACTTTTGTTACACCTATACCAAATACGTATACAAAAACTCCCCAGCGCCGAATCTCGTTATTATTCAAGGCGAACTTTCAGTTAATATTGCAAGCCACAATTTCTGTTTTGTTCCACTCCAATTAAGATAATAAATGGATGTGCCATTTGCATCTGCTACAGACGTTTAAATTGAAACTACGATAAAAATGTAACTAAAATCCAGTTGTGATTCTGTGGAATGAACTGGCATTTTATTCAATGGTATCCAATACTATGTTGATGGTCGGGGCTGAAATAATGACTGAAAGAGATCACTGAGATCCGCAAAAATAATGAGAACAGTTTTTACTAGCAATTCAACGACTTTAAATCTTCTGGCCACGTTTTTGACGGTGTAAGTTCTGATTACCTACTATTTTCAGTTATTTCCGAGCAGTTCAGTCAGACATTGTACAAAAGTTAAGTGCTTTTGTAGAATGGTAACTAAACCTATAGAAAAACGTCTAGTAATGTCACCAGAAAACTGAAAGCGGTTTAAAGGCTTAATAAGATCAACCCATTCATAAAATGTAATTTAATGAAGATAATATTTATGAATCCAAGGAGAAATAAATGGAAGGGACTTTCCTTGTCCCGGCACCAGGACACTGATATAGGCTAACAAAATACTGTATAAAAGCTAAAAAATATCGCAGTCTGAATGTAGTAAACAAAAATAATTAATTTTCAAATAATATCCATTATATTAATTTGTTGCTCCTGGTAAGCTTAAAGCAGGGATCGGAAACCGTTCCGAGTAGAATACCGGTTTTGTTCATTGACCCGAGAACGGAAAGGTTCTGGTTTTTGTTTGTGATCACCGGTTAAAGAACCGTTCTTTTGCGATACCGTTTTTTACTAAGTTCCGTTTCTGTGGAACGAAATTAAACGTTTTTCTCGTTGCGTAACAAGATAGAACGAGTTGCTATTTCTAATTTTACCTTGAGTTTGCCTGCGGGATATTTTGTTTTTCGGTATGCTGCGCACAATGATTTTGTATTTTTTGCTTTTGTGCGTTGCTTAGGTTGTTGTGTTGTTTTGTTACGGATTCATTCGGATTATAAAAGTAGTTTCGGACAATTAACCATTTTTCGTAGATAATTTAGTTAGCAAGTGTCTAGCGCGATGTATTTGGTATATGGTATACATATAACGAGATTAATTACACTCACGGTCAATTAATTCGGGTCATTTTCTAAGGACAATTATAATAGGAAATGACCAGAATTCATTGTTCGTGAGTGTATTTAATTATTTGTAGGTATAATTTTAATTTATATTACCGAGTGAAAAACAAGCATTCTGTCGACCTGATAGAACAAATTAACGTTCAAACTGTTCAAAGCAAAAGATTACACATGGGTGGTCAGTCTGGGAACTAAGATGTAGTGTCTGATGCACTGTTATACCTAATACATACTTATATTTAATTTGGATAAATTTAATGATTAGAGGCAGGTACATTTGTTTCGTCTTGACGAGTACTCTGTACCGAAATAATATCCAGGGTCTGATGATGGAGCCGGAAGGTCGGCATGGGAATTCCGTAATAAAACGTCGGAACCCCATCGTGTCTGGGCTCATTTGTTTTGTCTTGACGAGTACTCTAAACCGAAATGATATCCAGGGTCTGATGATGGAGCCGGAAGGTGGGCATGGGAACTCCGTAATAAAACGTCAGAACCCCATCGTGTTTGGGCTCATTTGTTTTGTCTTGACGAGTACTCTAAACCGAAATGATATCCAGGGTCTGATGATGGAGCCGGAAGGTGGGCAAGGGAACTCCGTAATAAAGCGTCGGAACCCATCGTGTTTGGGCTCCATCGTCAGACCCTGGATATCATCTCACTTTAGAGTACTCGTCAAGACAAAACAAATGAGCCCAAACACGAAGGGGTTCCGACATTTTATTACGGAGTTCCCATGGCCACCTTCCGGCTCCATCATCAGACCCTGGATATCATTTCACTTTAGAGTACTCGTCAAAACAAAACAAATGAGCCCAAACACGATGGGGTTCCGACGTTTAATTACGGAGTTCCCATGCCCACCTTCCGGCTCCATCATCAGACCCTGGATATCATTTCGGTTCAGAGTATTCGTCAAGATAAAACAAATGAGCCCAAACACGATGGGGTTCCGACGCTTTATTACGGAGTTCCCATGCCCACCTTCGGGCTCCATCATCAGACCCTGGATATCATTTCGGTTCAGAGTATTCGTTAAGACAAAACAAATGAGCCCAAACACGATGGGGTTCCGACGCTTTATTACGGAGTTCCCATGCCCACCTCCCGGCTCCATCATCAGACCCTGGATATCATTTCGGTTCAGAGTACTCGTCAAGACAAAACAAATGAGCCCAAACACGATGGGGTTCCGACGTTTTATTACGGAGTTCCCATGCTCACCTTCCGGCTCCATCATCAGCATCTGGATATCATTCTGGTTCCGAGTACTCGTCAAGACAAAATGAATGAGCTCAAACACGATGGGGTTCCGTCGTTTTATTACGGAGTTCCCATGGCCACATTCCGGCTCCATCATCAGACCCTAGATATCATTTCGATTCAGAGTACTCGTCAAGACAAAACAAATGAGCCCAAACACGATGGGGTTCCGACGTTTTATTACGGAGTTCCCATGCCCACCTTCCGGCTCCATCATCAGACCCTGGATATCATTCTGGTTCAGAGTACTCGTCAAGACAAAATAAATGAGCTCAAACACGATGGGGTTCCGACGTTTTATTACGGAGTTCCCATGGCCACATTCCGGCTCCATCATCAGAACCTGGATATTATTTCGGTTCAGAGTACTCGTCAAGACGAAATAAATGTACTTGCCTCTAATCATTAAATTTATCCAAATTAAATATAAGTATGTATTAGGTAGGTATACCAGTGCATCAGACACTACATCTTTGTCCCTAGACTGACTTTTGCTTTGAAGAGTTTGAACGTTAATTAAACAAAAATATCAATAACGCGGTAATAATATAAGTAACGCCTGACTCAATCAATCAGTTTGATTGAACGTTTTTTTTTTTTTTTGACAGTGACTTCTTTATTGAAAGAAAGTACAGTAAACTAACAAATACATAGAAGATAAAATTTAAATTTCCTAAAACTAAATAAACCTAAAAACTAAATTAAAATATCTAAAATACAATAAAAATATTGTAAAAAGAAGAACGTTATTTGTATTATTTAATTTTGCATTCAGTTTGTTCTGTCAGGTAGACAGAATGCTTGTTTGTCACTCGGTAGTATAGAAATACCTGCAAATAATTAATCTAGTTAAAAAATTACTATGTATCATCTTTAAAAACTTAATATCACAAAACAAACAATATTATAATAAAGAGCGCGCGCGCTTCAACACTCAGAATTTAAACTTTCCCGACAAAAATTGAAAATAAATACATCGCGCTATGCGACGCGCTACAAAACACGGAATTTGACCTTGTAAATGCCGGCGCACATCGTCACCACCCCTGCGAGCCCCTCGGCGAGCTCGGCTCGTCGAGAATACCGGTTTTTATTCTCATCAGGAACGTTATCATTTCGTTCTTCATCACTTAGCGATCACCGAAATATTCCGTTCCGTTCCATCAAAATACCGGTTGTAGCACGAACGGAGTAAAATAACGGTATTTCAACGAAATAAAACGGTAATTCGATACCGGTTCCGATCCCTGGCTTAAAGGTGAGTTCCATGGATCGAATATTAAGATAATTATGGTGTCTCGTGTGGTAAATGATAATTATAGTGATGACTGTGATATATATGATTGATTATGATACTCACAAGGCGATCGTTCCTGGCGAGATTGAAGGCGTCATCGATGAGCTGAGCGCGGTTCAAAACGTGGATGGTGTTGTGGGATTCAGCTAAAACGCGTGTTAGAGCCTGCCAGTTGGACAAATCGTAGTTGACTCTGTAGTAACCTGGAAAAATACGAAGAATCTTCATTCTGTTAATGATTATTACTACAGTATGCCTTTAGCATTTGATCGATCATTGGTATGGTATTCATTTATCTTCCCTGTCCGCATAAATATCGTAAACCAAACAGGCCATAGTTTATATATTTTATAGTCCATTCATTGTTATATACTTATATTTAACATTGATATTATTTGACTTGTGGTGTCGTATATTTAATAATACTAAATATTAGGTATTACTTTTAATGTAGGAAAAGTTCATGTTGCTGTTATAAATAAATTATGCTTAATGCATAAACTTGGACATTCTAACAGGAGATATCAGAAGTAGGATATCAAGTTAAGCTATATATTAAAGAGAAATTAACCAGTCTGTTGCTTGTTGACGATGAACCACTCGGCGTCAGTGAGGCCGGGGATATCGTAGGAGGTAGCAGGGAAGTTGGGGCCGAGCCAGGCCTGCGGACTGGTGTCGGTGAAGTCCACGTTGGTCGACAGCACCCAGTTGAGGGGCACGTGCCAGCGCTCGCCAGAGGAGAGAGAGCGGTCGGTCAGGTAACGCTCCTACGATAGGACACGGTAAGAAAATAAATAGTAAGATAAGTAAAAAAACAATAAGAAGAAAGATTGGAGGGCTCTGAAGAAGGGAAGATTGAAGGGGTACTAGTACAGAAAATACACATTTTGGGCAGTATTTTTTTTTTCATTCGTTAAATGACCAGTCATTGACTACAGTAGCACTGATGGTAAACGTTTACGAGGCCAAAGATACAATGAAATCGTATTGAATCTTTCCTTCAAGAGTTCTGTGTTAATTAGTCATAAAATATAGACGATACGAGAAATTTTAATTCCTTATTTTATTCCGACATGTTGCCAGAGGAAGCAAGTGGCTAAGGGCCGGGCATATAGCTTGAAGAACTGACGGCCAATAGGGCGTAAAATTTCTTGAATGGAGACCACGAACCGGAAGACGCAACGGGGATCGGCTTCTTCGTGTGAAGGGATCAAAAATATTAATCTAAATTTTTCTTTGCCAGTATTTCGCCACCTCTATAGCCCTCGGGGTGTAGTTTTTAAGTCTTCCGCGATACACGTGGTTGGGCTCAGCGAGCACTGCATCATATATGTTGCGTGGTTTAAAGTGTGCCACATCGCAGGATGTTTCGCTTTGTTGTGGCCTTTTTGAAGATTATTTTTGGTCCGAACAACTCCCGTCCTTAGGCTTTGCAGGTCAGCCATTTTTATTTTGAGCCAGGAGACAGTTGTTCTGCTGGTGTCATTTGTAGCGACCCGACATTGAGTTGCGATTTCCATTCTGTGAGGTGAGCCCGACTGTGACTATTTTATTTTGTGACTATTTTATAAAATAGTCTGACGACCTGGTCTAGGTCAATGGAGACAAAAAACGTATGACCATTCGTTGCCGACGTCGTCTATGTAGATTAATTAATATGATAATGATTACCTATCTCTTTAATAGACTGTAAACTACTTGAAAAAATACCTGTTCACAAATAATCTAACACTGTTTTCAACATTATGCAAAAAATCCCATCTCACGTAAAGGTACCCGTTGAAAAGCAACTTACGAGTAAGTGTTTTTAGCACGATCCATTTGGTTAAGTGGCTTGCCTGGGATTATCTCGGAAACTGAACGGTTTACAGAATGATTTTGTTGTTATTCCACTACGGTTGGAAAGTGAATTAAAAACATTAATTAACAATAGTATTACAGTTTTATTTAACATATCTCTCGCAATTACTTCCCCTTGTTTTTCCACGTTTCTTTTCTTCAAATGTGTTATTTTTCTAATTAATATTTCTGCACCATGCCAAAGGGGTCCAATTTTTTAGATAATTTTTAGTTTTAATTTAGGTCTAGTTTAATTTTTACTTAAGTTTAGTTTAGTAAGTAGTAATATTTTATTTGTAGTTTGCAAATGTAATTAATAAAGAAAGACAATATTTCTGCTGCTGCATCGTTAAGTTACAGATACCATTGAATTTCCAAAAAAAATATAACAGAAGCACAACGTAACCTATTCTAAGTGACTTTATTAAAAGGTTTTCCGAAATGGTTTTAAAGCTAGATGAAAATTGTGCGAATAAAAAATCGAGACAAACAATACATTCTAATAAATAAACTTATGCAAAATAGAGAGAATCCAAAATATACCTGATCAATGTAGATGGAGTTCGATTCAGGTGACGTACGGCGCGCTGTGAGAACAGGGAAGCCTCCCTGGTTCTCCCACCGAGTCATCACGGTGGTCAGGGGGTAGGGGATGGTGTGGTCAGACTCGTCCAGTGCCTGTTGAAGAGCGCTGTACAGCCTGTCTGGCGTGGCAGCGCCACGTGAGCTATGTGGAGAAAAACAGTTAGGATTAATTGTTTTGACGCAATGGAATTATGTAACTCGATGTGTATAATGAAAATGTTTGTCAATGTGTTGTAATCGCGAATAGGAAGAAACAAGATTGCGTAGAAATAACGACTGTGAAGCATTACGCATGTGATTAAATTCACTTGTGTGGAATTTATTTTGTGCAGAATCGCGGATAGGAAGAAACAACAATGGCATAAACCTAGTATAATCCCTCAAAACGCTATGATATTTACTCAACTTTTAGACGGACACACGCTAGGTGTAAAATTAAATGCAGCGAATGAAATACAACTTCCATAGCAGATGTTGAAAAACGGTCATTATTTACAGTTTTTGTCTCAGTTCGCTAAGCATTCAAAGGGCTTATTTCGTTTCCAGTTCCAAACTTCTGTCGGACGGAAACTTTTATTTTTTTTCCTTTGTTTTCGATCATTAGACTTATAACGCTTGTAATTTGTGAAAGGAATTTCAGTTTAATAAATGCGCATCTGTTCAAATTCGTAATAATCACAGTAAAACTGAAAACTTTTACGAAATAAGAAAACGAAAGACGAGAAGAAAGGAGTTGTAGGATGGTTAGATTGCCTAACTAAACCAACGTATAATTGGTATTCTAGATATATTACTTTATTATTATTAAGATTGGATTAAATAATTGGACTTAGGTAGTTCTTATTTATTTAGGGCTTCCTTAAAACAATAAATTGAATCCTTATAAAATCACGTTGCGGTTCATCTATCAGCTGTCTATATTATATACCTTGTAGTAGTTTGCAGCGAACTGTGAAGTCGCGACTGGTAACTCAAGTATCGACTTTCCTCCTTTAGAAATTTGTTAGAGGGCAGTTGAAGTTAACAGAACTTTTTAATTCGAATAGGAGCTAAATTTTTCCAGAATTTAGTTTGTAAACCCTAAACCAATTCGGCTCATTTTCGAACTATCAAATTAAGGTATTTTTTTGACAAATGAAAAATAAAATGAAATCAATTTATTCCTGAACAAGTTCCATTTAAAACACAACCAATTTACATTAAGACAAGGCAAAAACAACAACAACATAAACAAATATACACTTACGGACAATGAATTCGGGTAATTTTCTATATAATTTTTTAGTTCATAGAAAATGACCCGAATTCATTGTCCGTGAGTGTAATTAAGCTAAGAGGCCCACAGACGCTACTGATCACCCTGGCCTCGCGATGACATGCTTGTGATAACCCCTCCAGCGCTCGTGAAGCGGGCTCCCATTCTCTCACTACTGTTAGCAGGGTGTTCGAGAAGGCGTAAATAGCCTTCGTGGCGTTCGCACTCCTTCCAAATAAATGATAGCACGAAAAGGAAGACAGTAAAAAAGAAAAAGTAAACACAAAGAAGGGGTCCCTCTAATGGTACCTCAGCATAATGCTAGTAATCAGCGCTGGTTTTCCGGTGAAACCTTATTTGCTTCGATTAAGTAAAATCTTGCATACGATTAAGTTAAATCTGGTAAGTGTATCGAAACCTCCAGAAAAATATTATAAAAACGGAACTGTCTGTTCTCTTTCCACGCTTAAACCGCTAAGGCAATATTATTATTTTTTTATGTTATAAGTGGCAAACGAGCAGACGAGCTGCCTGATGGAAAGCAGTCAACGTCGCCCATGGTTATCTGCAACACCAAAGGTACCTAGACGTTGCCGATCTTTTAAAGCCCTGTTTACTCGTTTCTTGAAGACTGAAGTACCCTATGTCATAGCGCGCTGGGAACAGCCGATTTAGATGAAATTAGATGAAGATATGGAGATAATTTAAGACAGGGGTTAAGGGGGTGGAAATCTGTAAGAAATGTGAGAAATCAATCTTTTTTTTTTATGTGTGATAGACAAGCATTTGACCTCGATCGCACCTGATGTTAAGTGACGATGAAACCTAAGATGTAGCATGCTTGTTTAGAAGAAGCCTATTCACTCTCAACTTGAAGAGATCCAAGTCATATTTTTCTGGGGAAAGATGGGCGGGAAGAGAGTTCCACTCCTTTGCGGTCTTTGTAAGGAAGATAGACGCAAAGCGCAAAGTTTCTAAAGTATGCCTTCTTTTTACTTATCAAACTCTAATCCTCTCTAGGCGAGTCTCAAGCCAAAGTTACCATTAAAACTGATATCTCATGATTGTGTTGCAATAACGACGGTAATTTTGAAAATATTCAGATTTGTAATACTCCACGACGAGGTAACAAGGCACTTACTTGTTCTGTATGTAGATAACGAGCCCTCTCCGGAACACTTCGGGCGTGAGGAAGTGTTGCATCATGCGAATCACGGAGCCCGCTGCAACGAAATGTTACTTTACTCTGTGCTATTTTAAATTACCTCTTCTAAAGTATAATAGATTATGTCACATGAGAACAAAATCATGCATTTACGGTAACTGTATTGAAAGGTACACTGAATCTGGAGCAGAGAGAGGGTTTCAACTCTTAACGCCCATGAAAAAAACGTAGATTTTATGTATTCTTGTATAGATTATAATACTATCACAGTTTTCTCCTACTTTCCTGCTGCGTCTTGCGTCATCTCCGCTACCCAAAGGTTGTCTGGAAGAGATCGCTTCCTAGCGATAAGACCGCCTGTTGTCAACCATTAGTTTTTAGTATCTTGTCTATTGAAGGATCTCTGTAATTTTTTGATGTGCAATAAAGAGTATTGTATTGTAGATAGTGTCACAAGGGAGCAAAGCAACGTATTTATATCAAGGGTGAATATTTAATTTAGATTGGAGCGAAGAATTTTACATCAGAATCCTAAGTGTAGCGAGGGATGCAAGGGGTGACAGATGAAAAATTTTGGCGACAAATTTCACAAGGGTTCAATTTTGTCTCTTCAGTGGCTTCATGAAAAGTAACTTTTTTATGTAAATATTATCTTCTTATAGTATTTGTTATTTTTCATGCCGCCAAAAATCTAGTCTAGCATCTAGATTTTCTTTAAAACTGTTCTTGCTCAACTTAGAACTTATGTTATCTTCAATTCTACGTCAAACGTCGTATCCTTATCTGTAACGTGCTCATATCTATTGTATCTAATTCGATAAAATTTACCGTATCTTGGATTTAAGTCGGACAAAATATTTTTATTTTTATATGACTTCAAAACTATAATGTGATTACAAATAATATTTCTGTATTTTTTGCAAAATTTAATACTTTAAAAAGCACTTGGAGGATGTAATTATACACGCTTGTTTGGCTTTTGATATGAAAAAATAAGCTGAGTCAAGCAAGTCAAGCTCCGAAAGACATTATGTAAAATTCATACAGTCCAAAGTGTAGCACTGCCTGAGGTTTGCGAAATTATAATTTTAAATAATTATTTATTTAATCGATTGAATCAGGCGTTACTTTGCGGAAATGCAAGTAATTATAACGCGTTAGCACTAATTGACTAACACGTTATCATATCACGGATTAGCAAAGCAATATTTTTGTTTTAACCATTATTTATTTAAGTTGTATCGCACAATACAGGAAAGTACAAATGGTGGACTTAATTGCTTAAGGCATTTTCAGTCAACCAACGGACTAACATTTGTTGCAAATACTATGTTTTGATTTAATTACACAGTATATTTAGCTGATCGAAGTACTTGTTTCTAAAAACGAATGAAACAGTTTTATATGTACTTACATTTCTGATAAGCCACGGCGTTGAAGGTGCTCAGAACTTGGGATGGGGTGAATACAGGGTGCGTCATTGGGTTGACGCTGAGAATTGCATCGCTTTGCATCACGTTCTGAAGCGCCAGCACGAACTGGTCCATCATACGCCATTCTGGTAGCACCTGGGAGATGACATAGAAATGTTGATTTACTTAGTGAAAAAAAAAAACAAGTCTACCTAATACGGTTCAAAAGCTGGAGCTCTGTGACAGACAGACAGACGGATAGACAGCAGAGGATTAGTAATAGGGTTCCGTTGGTCATTGGGTACGAAACTTTAAAAGAAAATTACATCAAGGTCCCGAATTTTGTATTGATAAAATCAAAGGCTCATCCACATTATCATGTCTCACGATTTCGGTTCGGTTTCTAGGGCCCCCTTCTCATAGTCACGCCTCTTTCTAGCTTTTTGGAAGAGAAAGATTTGCTCGTGGAGGAAAAACTTATTATAGAATTCACGGGAAAGAAAAAATAGACAAGGACGGAAAGATACTAGTCAACCAATCAAATAATATTCACTTGAAAAATTGCTACCACAAATATAGTAAAATATTGAAAAAATGCATCAAACAATCAAAGAAACTTAATTATAAACAAGAGATATCAACCTCAAATAATAAGACCAAGTGTATGTGGAAAATAATAAAAAATATTACTGGTTCCAAAGCAACAAATAACACGAAAAATTTAACATTAACTTACCAAGGTGTGAGTGAAGCTTGTCCCCTCTCCGTCGCTAACACTTTTAACACTTATTTCTCCAGTGTCGGAGAATCATCGCGGACACAAACAAATCCACCGAACGGCCGGCCCGTTATGCAACCACTGGTCAACTCAATGTTTCTCAGCCCCGTTACCGATAGCGAAGTTCATAGCATAATAAAAAAACTACCAAACAAACATAGCGCTGGTATTGACGAGCTACCCACTATCTTGATCAAACATTGCAATAGTGAACTAACGCCTGTCTTAACGTATCTAATAAATCAATCTTATGTTGAATCCGTTTTTCCAAATAAGCTCAAAACAGCAATAATAATACCAATCCTTAAGAAAAAAGGTGATCCAAAAAACCCTGGCCATTACAGACCCATCGCCCTCCTTCCCGTTATATCCAAAATATTCGAGAAGACCATGGCAAACCGAATTTATGCTTTTTTAGAAAAATTTCAAGTTTTAGATAAAAACCAAAACGGGTTTCGTAAAAACCATAGCACTGCCCTAGCCGTATATACTTATATTAACGAAATACTAAACTACCTAAACAATAAACAATACGCCGTCGGACTACTACTAGACATGACCAAAGCTTACGATAAGATTTGCCATGACATCCTTTTGAAAAAATTATTTGGAGTAGGTATACGGAATGAGGCACTTAGTTGGTTAAAATCTTATCTCCATAACAGAACGCAGCGCGTACAAGTTCAGCACTATGACGAGTCGACCGGCATACTCAGCAACGTACGGTCAACTACCACCATAACTAACTCCTCAATACCTCAGGGAAGTGTATTAGGGTGTATACTCTTTGTAGTCTATATCAATGACCTTCCCAAGGTCACGGATCAGGTATGCATACTATTTGCTGATGACGTATCCCTTCTATTTAAATGCCCCAGCGACCAGAACATCGATAATGATATAAAGAAAACTCTCGACGAAACGAATAGTTGGTTGCGCGATCACAACCTCGAGTTAAATACAAAAAAAACTAAATTAATACAGTTCCGACCGCACCAAAAAAATCCTATAGATTTAACTGTAATATCAAATCAAACCGGCATAGAAGAAGTAAACGAGTTCAACCTATTAGGATTAAACATTGATACACACTTAAACTGGAAAAAACATATTGAGGAAACAAAAAATAAACTGTCACGATTTTTATATGCTCTCGCGGTACTGAAACGAAATACAGACACGTCATGCGCACTTTCTGTATATTATGCCTATGCCTATGCCTGGCTGCGGTACGGAATTATTTTATGGGGAGATAGCACCGACGTCCATGACTTATTTATACTGCAAAAAAAATGTGTACGCATAATAGTTAATATCCGCCAAAGAGAAAGTTGTAGACCGCATTTTATCGATAAAACATTACTAACGTTACCCTGCATCTATATACTGGAAATCGGACTATTTGTTAAGAAACATCTAGACACCTTTGAATTTGTTAAAAGCACGCGTCGTAACCATGTCCTAGTACTTCCAACCCCAAAGTTGAAAATGTACAAATGTGGTCCATATTACAGATGCATAAAAATATATAATAAGTTACCGAATGACATAAAAATCGAAGAAAAATATAGCGTCTATCACAATAAGCTGAAACAATTTCTTATAAATAAGGCCTATTATTCGGTACAGGAATTTATGACTGATGACTCAATTTAATAGCATACCCACACGCAAGGCATAGGTACGAGTTAATGTAATTAATAAGTAATTCTCTAATAATGATTAATTAATTTTGTTTTATTTGTAATTATTTTTTGTATTATTATTTTTTTATTATTTTTTGTAATGTTATGAATCTAATTATTGCATAATTTAAGAAATGTGACTTAGCTGATTATTTTTTATTTGTGACGTTTGGAAGAAACCTAGCTTTTAAGATTAGCACCTAAGACATTGCCACACCCTAACAGGGTAGCCATTGTACTTAAAATATTTGTAACACCTTATTGTAAACATGGTACTGCAATAAAATGAATATGAATATGAATATGATAATGTGTTTACAGTCAATTCTTTAAAACAGCTAAACTTTTGCAAATACATGAAATCAAAATAAATAATAACTATTTTATTATTGTAACATAATACCTATAGAATCGTTTTTTTTCAGGTAATTAGATCTATTTAAGATTAGTTACAACTTAAAGAAAGTGTAAAAACAGGCAAGTAGTCAAACTTCGACCGTTTAGCGCGCGATGCGCATTCAAAGACGAGGCGCAGACAGTGCCATCCATACTGGGGCATTCTTACGCATTCTTAAAACTTTGCTTGTAGTGCGTTCGTTCACGGCGCAACTTCGGAGCTTGGCAACTTCGTTGGTGAGACTCACCTGTGTGCTTTTTGTTATGTGCAGCCGTAACTAATTACACAAGTTACCGCCAACACGAACGGTGACCGACGGAGGCAGGCTCCGGTGGCCCATAACGCACATAACAAAACAAAAAGCACACAGGTGAGTGTCAGCAACGAAGTTGCCAAGCTATAGCCGCGCGATGTACCTTTTGTGGGAAGAAAACTTACTGCCGTTCTACTGTGACTTAAGACTAGTTTCTTCACAATAGCAATTCTATTATCACCATTCAGTATTCAATGCTTCACTATTGGCTCACTTGACTCAGCTAATAGAACTAACCTAAGCTGTAGGGTGATTCAGGAATTCGTCGCCAATCTCGTCCCCAACATAAATTGATTCGTGAACTAGTCATAATAGTTCGTAATCGGAGGCCTTGCTGCTGTGGTCCTTCAAAGTCAAAGTGACCGAAGCGACATACTTTGACTGCCATTTACGAACGTTTATTAATTCACTAGTCCAGGGGTTCCTAATCTTTTTCAGCCCGTGGCGCACTTACAAGTTTAGTACTTCGTCACGGCGCCTCAAAATAGGCATTGTTGCTTTATAGGTACCCGCGAATATTTTTGGTTTTAGATAATGATAGAGGATCGACTCACGGCGCCCCTCTTCACGTTCTACGGCGCACCAGGGCGCCGCGGCGCACATTTTGGGAACCCCTGCACTAGTCTAATGATATAAATGTATGGAATACTTTATTAAGCGTATAAATAGACAAAATTTTAAATAAAAAGATGAAACAAAGGTCACTCAGTATTTTGTTATGGCAGCCAAGGCACTGATTTTTCTGAGGCTAAAAACCAACTTATTTCGGTTCTCCATACATACAAAATGAACGTCGTTTGTAGCCACGACATCAATCGTGGTTCAAAGGTGTTTCATTTATAGCTTGATATATTTTGTCCACGAGAAATGACATGAGAAGTCTCAAACCAGTATTAATGTGCAAATTGCCAATTAACATTCAAACATAATTGACGCCGTGGAAGCGAGCGATGATTCTCTTTATGTTATAACCGACCGAATCAATATTGAAAACCAGATTGACTCAAATCACGTTAAGGACAGGCAGGCAGGATGGGCAGGGCATATAGCACGTAGAACAGATGACCGTTGGGGCCGAAAGGTTCTCGAATGGAGACCACGAATCGGCAAGCGCAGCGTCGGACGTCCACCAACAAGATGGACGGATGATCTGGTTAAGGCTGCTGGCTCACGGTGGATGCAGGTTGCTTCCAACCGAACTAATTGGAAATCTATGAGGGAGGCCTATGTCCAGCAGCGGACGTCCTATGGCTGAAATCATGATGATGATGATGATGACCTTAAGGATAGATTGACGGCGGAGTTCTGCATTACTCTACCGACGGGTCCAACACTAAGCAAATGCAAATTTAGCGACGAGCTCGACCACGGTAGGTAAATGGCTGGAGTCAGCTAAACCTATTTGCTTAGACGGTGGAATATACAATGGATATTTTAAACTGTAAAGAATATTTTGCTGGCTAAGAAATCTCTGGTATTTTTTAAAGTCAAATACTCAATAAGAGATTGTAACATAACATACAAAGAATAACGACAGACAAGTAGCCAGACTCCGGACGTTTAGGAGCGCGCGTATTCAAGGTCGAAGCGCGGACAGTAAGATTAGTCCTGGGGCATTCTTACGCATTCGTAAAACTTTGCGTGCATTCGTTCACGGCGCGCACACATACAAGCCACGCGAAGTACCTTTTGTAGTAAGAAAAACTACTATTATACTGTGCAACATACGTAAAGCTGTAAGGTGAATCAAAACTTAACCGTAAATTTCGTTTTAAATATAATTTGCTGAGTCACAGTCCGTTAGGGTCAAAATACGTCGGTTCGCTCTTTGACGGATCTCAGCAACGTATCTTCCGATTTTGAACTGTTACTGTTCACGAGTAAAATTACATTAGGTACGAGATTGGCGGTTGTTGACTAGCCTACTGTGTATTATTAATACATTGTAAGAACAAAAAAACGCCTAAGAAGGCGAAAGGCCAATCAATTGGTGCTTGTTAATTATGTCGTCATTTGTTTGCACCGTTATACTAGAAACATGTTAATGAAAAAGAGATGGTGGTACTTGAGTTGAGAATATCACAAATAATACGAGTACATTATTTGATCTGTTTTCCGTATGTAAGAGCCCTTATTTTTTTATGTAATTAGATTAAAACCCAGCAGTGAGACTCCATTAAAAAAAGTTGAGAACGAAGAAGAGAAAACAGTCATCGGCACCATGGCCAGAGACCAGAGAAGTTTAGTTAAAATACTTGTAAGAAATCCTGTATTTTTTTATAGGTTCCTAAGAGTGGTTTATCAGGACTGGACAAAGGCCGCCTTACGATTGCCATGTCTCTTTTTGCATCGCACGCAATATTGCTAGTTTTACCTAAACCCTTTGTATGTCAGCCGGCACTAGCGCTGATTGGATAAGAAATAGGTCAAGTGTTCAATTGATTTGCGCTGCGAATTGGCGGATATCGGCGTTCGCAGGTGGGATTCCAGTGATAAAACTATTTCTAGTCTTCATTTATTATATCCTTAAAATTCCACTTTCTTCTTCTAGTTTGATAGAAATGTAATATGTGAAAGTCCACTACACAACAAAGGAGTTCTTATTAAATCAGTGTCGAAGTTCTCTAAGAAGTCGGCAAAGCCCTCGTTAAGCCAAGTATGGGTCCAGGAAACCTATCTGATCACATGGCTAAACCTGACTAAATATCACTACATAACACGTTAAATGAGTGAGTGCTGAGACGACGAATAATAGAGAAGAATGGAAGGGAAAATCATCTTGTGCCGACCCTGGGTAGGGGTCGGGTTGCATAAAGTTTAAGGTCATATTTTTGATACGCATACGAGGATTCGTCATACTCATCATTACGCATAACAGTAAATAGTCATACATTTATGCGCATAACGATTTTAATCATAATGTTTATGGACATACTGTGTAATGGGCATATAGTTGATATGCATACATTTATTCAAGCATACTGTATAATGGGCATACATGGATTGCTCATACAACACTTTAACCATACTAAGTAAATGCATAAAATGCTAAACGCATAAATATGTTGCTCATACAACACTTTAACCATACTTAGTAAAAGCATAAATTGCTAAACGCATAAACCTAATTTTAAAAGTTTTTTTAAAAGTTCTCTTTTATGTTGCGTCACAGTTCTAACCTAATATACTTTTCTGGCAGCGATGCGGTTATGTGTGAGATAACAGTTCTAACCTAACCTAACCTACTTTTCTGGCAGCGATTTGGTTCTGTGTGAAGTCACAGTTCTAACCTAACCTAACCTACTTTTCTGGCAGCGATTTGGTTCTGTGTGAGGTCACAGTTCTAACCTAACCTAACCTACTTTTCTGGCAGCGATTTGGTTTTGTGTGAGGTCACAGTTCTAACCTAACCTAACCTACTTTTCTGGCAGCGATTCGGTTATGTGTGAGATAACAGTTCTAACCTAACCTAACCTACTTTTCTGGCAGCGATTTGGTTCTGTGTGAGGTCACTAATATTGTGTAATGAGTAGAAATTAAAAATACTTCAATAATATAAATCGTTTCTTTTTTGAAGAACCATCGCAAGTCCATTATCAAAATTTATGCAATACGATTGTTATAATCATCAATATTATGGCTTGATAAATGTATGTAATTTACAATTATTACTAAAACCACTTATAATCATCAATGTTATGGCTTAATAAATGTATGAAATTTACAATTAATGCAAAAACGACTTATAATCATCAATATTATGACTAAATAAATGTATGACAATTTACATTATGGTTAAACCAATTATGACTCCGTATAATTATGACACGGAACAATTATGCCATAGGACAATTTATGCCAAAAAAAATATATGAGCATCAACTTTATGCTTAAACTGTTATGAAAATTAATAATATGACAATAGTTGTTATGCAACCAGACGGCCCCCCGCCGACCCTACATAAAGTGCGACAAGGACAAGGAGATGATGATGAACATAGAATTTCTTACCAAATCGGTGCCGAAGTTCTTGAAGAAGTTTGCAAAGTCCTCATTAAGCCAGGTACAGGTCTAAGAGGCCGGTCTGACCTCGTTGCCGAACCACTGCTGCTCGCTTTCATGACAATATTACACTAAGTACACACAATACACATTTCTAGTACCTACGGGTTATCTCACCGAATGAGTACCGAAGTTCTTTCAGTTCCAAATCCAGGAGGCTGGTCTGACCTCACAACCTTTCTGATTAAAATCCACTACATAACAAAGGATTTCTTACCAAATCAGTGCCGAAGTTCTCGAAGAAGTTGGCAAAGCCCTCGTTAAGCCAGGTATAGGTCCAGGAGGCCGGTCCGACCTCGTTGCCGAACCACTGGTGCACGTTCTCGTGGCAGACGATGCGACCGATGTTCTGCCGGGTCGCCGTGGTCGTCACGCCTTCTTGTACGAGGAGTGCCACTTCCCTGTTCAAATTTCAACCAGATCCTTAAAAAACTCACATACCTATATAAATACATATTCATTTTGGTTTTTTTTTAAAAAGGTTGTCATCAAATTTTTTCAAGACCGGCAACGCATTGGTAATGCATCTAGTGTTGCAAATTGTTTATAAGCGGCGGTGACCAGTCTCCATCAGGTGGGCCGTTTGCCTGTTTGCCAGTCTAAGGCAATAAAAAAAAGAATGAATTCTGATACCATCACACTCCTCTTTTAGGCAGCCGCGTAAAAAAGACACCGACATTTAAAAATTTGTGCTCAGCATATTTTGTGACATAATTTTTCGCCTTTAAAACAACTCTGGCAACATCACAACCCAAGTAGCACACAAGCTGTATAAAAGCTTATACAGCTATTATACCTCCAGTTTAGGCGCTATAAGAGCTGTATAAGCTGTTTTACAGCCTGTGTGCTACTTGGGAAGGTACGTAGAAATTTGCCTATGTCCGTTGCTTTTTTCCGGCGCATAATTTGTGCAAGGATGCTTATATGAAATTTAATACATGTTTTAATTAAATAAATTCCAACTTAACTGCATTTACATGAAGAACAACAGAAATTGTCGACTACATTTAAACAATTTTGAACCACGAACTATAAGATCACATTCTAAGATGAACATTGAAACCCATAGCTGCAAATATATTACTATCAAACATTTCTTACCAACTTCTTTTCCAACCTTTTTATCGAATTCCCAAGCTTTGTTTTCATAGTAGAGAAGTATTGGTTACACTCAATATTTCCTTTTATCGTGTTGCAGAATTTTTCATTCAATCACCGGCCTCTCGGGGCTAATTTGGAAAGTGCTCGTTACTCCATAACCTTAATGAGTGCCCTAGAGTGTTACTTGTTCTATGAACTTCAAAGGTTACGAGAGAGTTGAAAAGAGGCTTATTAAAACTGTAGGGTAATTCAGAGGGGTATTTCATAACTTCGCCGAAAATCACAAATATCTATACGGTCGCCCAAAAATTCGAAATATCATACTTTCAAACCATTATTATTCCAAAATGTCTGTAATTTGAATCGTGAACAAGTAATGAACGTACATAATCGAGATCAAAATTGTCAGTACGCTCGTCACTTTGACATCGGGCATTTCAATCAAAAATTGTTAGCGTGTAGTTAAATTTATCTTCTAAAGGACAAAATTTATCTTCACGCTAATAATTTCTTATTGATTGCAAGAAAAAAATCGGTCCAGTATGAGTTGGATTCGCACACGAAGGGCTCCGTACCACGATCGAGAAAACAGACGCCAACGACACGTTTATTGTATGGGGGTATTAAACACGTTTATGTACACCTCTTTTTATTTTTAACTTTATTTTGATTTTTACTATTGATCTTTTAGGAATAAAAAAATACACATTTTGTGAAAATTTCAAGTCTCTATCTATTATTGTTCAAAAGATGTAGGTATCTTCCTGTCCTATGACTGACCGACAGAAACTCGTTTCTTGTACGGGGACCCCTTTTAATTTTTCATATATATATTTTAAATTAACATACTAATAATAAAATACGACACTAACTAAAAATACCTAAGCCTAAATATGCCTAAAAACGAATTAAACTATATACAAATTTTATTTCGTTTTTATTATTTTTTGTTATAGTGGCAATAGAAATACAGATTCTGTAAAAAAATCAAACGGACCGTAGCGCCATGACTTCTTACGTACTGTTATAACCAGGTTCACGGGGCATATTGTATTAGGGACTAAACTGACGACAAATTTCTGAATTACTGTACTGTAGAACGGAAGCCTTTGGTCGCTTTTTAACCTTTATTTAAGTACGCGATGCAGAAGTAGTCTCAATTTGAAATAGTACATTGTGTATCTAGGGCGGTAAGTAAGGAATTACAAACGAGTGTTTGTTATAACACACATAGACATTATAGCAATGATTTGAAAAAAAAAATAATTTCATTCCATTGCAACACCAAGTTCACTGAAATTCAAAATGCAGTAGGTAATTGTAAAGTTCTCACCAAGAAAAAAAAATTAGAAAACTTTAAGGTCAGATATATAAATTTTCTTAAAAATGGATGCAGATATTACAATAATTATTCATCATCAGCCTATATTATAGTGAGGTAACTAATAATAATTATTATAAATTTGCTTATTTGATGAATTGAAAAAAAAAATGAACTAATTGCTTATCAAACTCAGTATACATTTCGGAGGTTAAGTCCGTTGAATAAGATTAATTTTTCTGTGTACCTATACGTTTTAGCACTTTTAGCAACATAACAAAAATCATTGCAATAACAACAATGTAAGCAAATTTATTTGCGTATACTAGTTAATTTTACATCCCGACGTTTGGTAACACTTATCAACGTTCGTGGTTGCGGGTAGACTGACAAAAATCATTTTCTCCATCAGAACCCAAATGTGTTGCCAGAGGAAACCTCACCTGTAAACAATCAATCCCCAGTTCTCCATAGCTCCTGCAGCAAAATCAGGTACAGCCACATTATCCAGCTTAGGAAGCGCGTAATCAAACTCAGTGTATCCTTCCATTGCCTCCATGTTCCTCTGGCCGAAGTCCATGGCGAAAGTCGCTGTGTCCGTGATACCAGGTCTCGTGTAGATCCTGAACGGGACGCGGTAGAGGGAGTTTTGGTCGTTGGTGACCACTGGGAAGGTGGACACAAGGTACGCTAGCAGGTATGTGGACATCACTGGCGTGTCGTCGAACTCGTATTTTAAGAAGCCGGGGACGTCGTCTCTGGAAAATAATGTGGTTTTAAGGCTTTGCTTTTTGTCATTGAATGAATGGGATGAGCTGGCCAATTTTTTGCATCAGAATGATTGGAATATTATAAATTATGGAGGATTTAGTCTAACACTAAGACATTGCGTAAGTAAATATTTCACATGCCAAAGACAGAGATTGATGAAGACTTAGTTTGCCCAAATTGGTAGAGGATGTTTGATTGTTTTGTTAGCTCACACAAACATCTTACTGCAAGGTGCAGGCAGGCATTATCTTTAATGCATGATTGTTCCAGTTAGTAAGAAATGCTTCCGGATCAACCCTACACACACTAAGACTCATGAGATGCTTTTTCTCAAAAATGTTTTCATAATTTATGAAAATTTAACTGCTGCTGAGAATAAAATTGTCAACGAAATGATAATACAATGTAAAAAAACATACGATAAACGTTTGTCAACAAAATGGCGGGCACGTGACGTGTCTGTGGACAAAGTGATGAAAACTAGCAAAGTGGTGACTCGATTTTTTTTAATGAGTCTTTTGGCCAGTTGATGGTTTCGTCTAGATTTTCTTGTATTCGGATCTACTATGGTCATGCAAAATATATACTTACTTCAAGGCCGTGGTCCTCTCAGGCATGTTGGATACGACAACGGGGTATTCGGCGGGCGCGTATATGGTGGTGCGGAACACTGCCTTCAGTGCTGGCTCGTCGTAGCACGGGAACGCGCGCCGCGCGAACGTCGGCTGCAGCTGCGACGTGATCAGCCGGCTGGAAGGTTTCACTCTACTTATCTATCTAGGTTTAATTATCATTAATCATTGCATTGTTAATCTCCAACGCAGTGTCCGTTACTCCAATCGGACAATACTTCTTGTCGCCACACCCATATAAAATTGCAGACCTCTACCATACATTTGACCTTTAATTATCTATCTAGATTTAGTCATCATCATATCCTTGACCGTAGACAAAGAAGACTCTGTCTCTTACTCCAGTTGGATAATAATTATATATTTAAGAGCAACTCTTATATTTACTTTCCTCTGCCATCCTTTTGACTTACTAATCGGAAGCCAGCTGGAAGATTTTGCTTTATTCCCATCCAGGTTTCATAGGAATGTATCCGCATTTTTAACTGCAATATTTAGGGACTTTTTTGGCAGGCGTACCGTTCACTTAACATTCAAAAGTCGCAGTAATAGCAGGCTTTCATCATGCTAAATGACTGAGAAAAATCCAACCAAATGTCAACATAATAGGTTGGATGGCGTTGAGAAAGACCTTAAAGCGATCGCTGTTAGCGGCTGGAGAGAAAAAGCCAAGAATAGACTGGAGTGGAGGAAGATACTCGACCAGGCCAAGGCCCACCCAGGGCTGTAGCGCCTCAGATGATGATGATGATGATAAATGTCAACATAATAGTGAAGTAAGTAACTATACGTGTACACCTTAATTGAGAGCCAAGGTACGCGTGAGGATTTGCATCTCGAGATAGGTACAATTTTAAATTCCACTGGTCACCAAAATTCTCTCTTAATATCATCAGCTGAAAGACGATGACTGCAGGACATAAGCTTCCCACAAGAAACGCTTATCGGACTCGAAACTTTCACAATGTCATCAGACTATCTCGTGGGTTGTCCTAACATTTCACTGACTCTCAATTAAGTTGCACACGTCGATAAATCACGCTTTATAAATAAATCATCATAATACTTACGCGGGAGTGCCGTCTTCATTCTGATAATTCGATAGATACACTCCAAACATGTTCTCAGCGAACCTCGCCACGTAGTCGATATGGATGACGTGCGGCTGGTTAGGGCTGATCTCACTTATCAGATTGATCTTCAGCATATGAGTGTCGTCAGTGGCCAACTCGTAGCTGCTAAACAGGTCATCGTCGAACCCGTCCCTATAGACCCTGATGCCTTCGATGTCCGTCTCCATGGCTTGGATGACGATTTGAGCGGTGTTGTAGTTGGCGAGGATTCTCATGGAGACATTGCCGTAGAAGAAGTCAGGGTTGTCGGGGTTGAGGTACAACCGGACGTCGTAGAAGGTGGGGTAGGACTCGCCGGGGAGGACGTACTGGGCTGCGAGCTCGTCGTTCCGGAGCACTGCTGTGTTGGTGAGAGGGACGGCCAGGGCACCGCCCAGGATGGTGAGGCCAATAAGTAAATACATATCTGGAAATTAAACAAGATATTCACGTCATCATCATCCTTATTTCAACCGTTGAAACGTCCGTTACTGAACATAGGTCTCCCACAAACACTATCACATCAAACAGTCGCAGCTTCCATACGTCATCGTCACATTAGCGCTTTTTCCCTGTTCTTTCAGGGTCTGCTTGGCTATGATCTTAGACTTGGCAAGAAAAGCTATTACCATTTACTTATTCCGCTTGACTTCCGTGACCCTTGCGACAAGGAAACCTGTTACGATCCCACTGGTCGAGGGAATCATGGCAACAAGTTTATTCAAGATATTTTTCCCCATCGTAACAAGCATGAGATCAAATAGTCTGTGACAGTAAAAAACACATCTTATCTTATCTTATCTTGATAATAGGGGGTCCTTACGGATACACTTCGACCCGATGGGATCTTTTGTGTAATAGGGAATATGCATGATATTTTTTATTTACTTTAATAAAAGCTCATTAATGTAAGAAACAGTAGGAAAAAAATATTTTTCGTATAACTATAAAAATAACCAACATATAAGAAAAGAAAGATTTATCTCTATCTCTTTCTAGCAAAACAGAATATAGTATCGAGATTGTATGGCGGCCGTGTACTATGACGTCATAGTCCATATCGGATCTCTCTGTCTAATCCCGGTCTGATTAGTGCTTTAAAATGTTTATATCTTCCGTATTTCTGGGTAGATTTTAATTTTATTTTCACTTTATGTCATCTTTTTTACGGTGTTTTCATATTTTGTTAAGAAATGTGTTTAAAAAAATTCATGCATATTCCCTATTACCCATTACCGCATCTACGCCATCTCACATCTTTATTACTATACTAGGATGCGTGACGATATATATACATATAGCGCTTTCGAGTTTCGATGTTAAAGACTATTTAATGCTGACTGTACATGGTGACCGTCGGATCACAGTATAATAGCAGTATTTTAGGGTTCCGTAGCCAAAATGGCAAAAACGGAACCCTTATAGTTTCGTCATGTCCGTCCGTCTGTCTGTCTGTCTGTCTGTCTGTCCGTATGTCACAGGCATTTTACTCAGAAACTACATGATGGATATTGATGAAATTTGGAATATAGGTGTGTTTTATGAGCCGCTACTTAGTTTGGTATATAAATAATTAAAATAAATATTTTTAGGGGGGGCACTCGCATACATGTTAAAGACAGTAAAAAATTTTTTTTTTAGCAAATATCAACGTGTGGTACATAGTTCGACAGCTCTTTAAAAAACACTGTAAAGTTGCTAAGTAATGTTTTTGATTAAGTGAATGTATTTGGAAATACTCGCTCCGAAAGTTGTGTAAATTGTGTCCCCCCCCCTCTATTTTCTAAACCGTGCGTCCGAAAAATATGAAAAAAATCACAAAGGTAACGCTTAATTAATACTTTCAACGAAAATTATTTTCAACAAGATCGAATGTACCGTTTTTGAGTTATTGCCGATAAACTGCGCTTCTCAACAAAAGGACGTAATTGCTATGAAGATACGCTCTTTTGTTGTTTTACTTTTTTTACATCGTATTTTTTACCTTATAGTTACGGCTATGGAACCCTACACTGAGCATGGTCCGACATGCTCTTGGCCAGTTATTTCTTTCTACAAAAGGTACATCGCGCGGCTTGTATGTATACGCGGCGTTAAACGAACGCACTACAGGGCATTTCTCCAGAAATATGTCTGCGGTCACCTCATTCATCTGGCCCTTTTTCATACTAAATGTATGGAGACAGATGAATGAGTCGCAGACATATTTCTGGAGAAATGCCCTACAAGCAAAGTTTTAAGAACGCGCAAGAATGCCCCAGTGTGGATCGAGCTATCTGCGCCTCGACTTTGAATAAGTATCGTGCGCTTCTAAACGGCCGATGTTTGACTACTTGTTTGTCTTTATGCTTTGGCCGGATTGAACCCGAAACCTTGTGTTCCTGGGTCAACCTTACTGCATCAAAGCCACCAACGTTCTATAAAATCTAGTACATTACACAACTAGGGTGGTAAAATATGGAAAGGCCGAGATCGCAGATATTTGCGGCCCGAGCTGCAAGCGAGGGACGTAAATATGCGATCGAAGGCTTTCTTTATTACCTCCCGTGTTGTGTACATAATTTTTTGTCTACACTCGGCCAGAAAGCGGCTTTTACCGTACGCCCAGCGTGCGGAAAAAGCTTCTTCATGGCCAGGTGTGGCATAAAAATTGTATTCGTCAATATATACATTTTTCACTCAACACTCACCAGACATGTGTGACTGCTATTGAGATAAATCTTTGTGGCAAACTGATAAATAGGTAATGATTTGTCAGTGTTACACATAATAAAGATATTGAGATTCAGGTAGTAAGTTTAGAAGTAGACGTTTTGAAATCAAACCAAAACGTTAAATATAGGGTAATGAAATTGTTAATTTTATCGATAAAAAAGTTAACTCACTCACTTGATGCCACTCTGTGCGTGCGGCAACGTAAAAAATATTGTACAATAAATAAATAGTCTAATGTGTATTGTTTTTAAATCAAGATGACAAAGAAGACCTTTAAATATATGCTGACAAAAATGCTACTTAATTTCGTTTTTTAGTAAGTAATGTTATATTAGATATGTTTTGGTTTTAGCATTCCTATAGGCAGTTAAAACCTGACAACAATTTTTATAGGTACTTACATAAAAGTGTATTTGTTTTTAGCAAAATCTCACTCATATTGAATTTAAAAACCGGACAGTTGCGAGTCAGACTCGCCCACCGGGGGTTCCTTACAAATTTGTTGGTACATTATATTAAAGTACCCTATACATTTTGATTCCCTTAGTAAAGTCATTTTTTTATGATTTAATTGAAAATGTAAAGTTTTCAGATTTTTTCCTATATATGTAGTATATGACGGTATTACTTGCCAAATTTCAGAGTTCTAGGTCAACGGCCCTTTGAAATTTGGTTTCTTTGAGAGTGTCGAAATTTACGTTTTTTACGGCATTAAACAGCCGTATCTTTTTTTACGTTAACTTACAAGTTTAATTTTTTCACAGCTTTAAGAGACCGTAGATTTGAGTATATGTTTTAAATTCCAACTCGATACCTTTACGCGTTCCCGAGTAAAGGGTCTTGAAAGAGGACAGACAGACAGGCAGACGGACGGACGGAAAACAAAGGGTTCCGTTTTTCCTTTTGAGGTACGGAATTCTAAAAACGAATCACTCGCGTTGTAAAAAGATGAGACTACCACTCGACATGTCTCGGGAGCATTCGGTATTCCCTTAGTCATGAGTATTCGCGGACGCTCTTTTTATTAATTCAATATGTTTGAGTCTCACTGTGGTTTTATGAGTAAAATCTCACTTGTTATTGGTATTAACCCGATATTGTTTGAAAAAACAAACTAAATACTTCAAGAAATTCTTCATGTATTTATAATAGATAACTCCAGGATTATCGGATGATAAGATTAAGGCCGATATCAGAGCGTGAGTCCACTTGAACTAACGCAATCTATGAAAAAAACGTGCTCTATATTGATTTTGAAGAAAACTAGTGCAAATTTATAATTTAGAGTAAACGGTGCCTGTAACTTCATCAGTAGAGACCGGATTTGAAGTAGCGATCTCAATATTAATATGGATATGACTCGTATAATTTATTATTTTATCTACACACAAAAATAATGTAACTTATCGGAACAAAAAGTTAGAACCTTTTTGGAAGCTTTTGTAAATATTGGGCAAAAATTATGCTGATAATTTTTGAAATAGTTTATTTTTTTAAGTTCTTCTTTAATATTTCTTCTGCACAATGCACAGTAAAATTTAAGACCTTATATAACCAACATGACATGTATTTAACAAATTGCGCCAGTCATATCCATATTTATATTGAGATCGCTACTTCAAAACCCGTCGCTATTCATCAGCGAAGTAGAAAAATACAATAAGCTTTATCCAATGAGCGCTACCGTTTTTGTGCTCACCAGTTGGAGCCACTGCCGGATAGGGTCCTGAAGTATAGCTGATAGTTTGTTATTACCGGTGTGGAAACAAAAATTACATTTCAATCGTATTTAATGCCTTAAAACCGTACCATAAAAATATCGAGCATGCCGCAATGCTGCGTTTAGTTTGGAAAAAAGAGGACATTAAGTTTCCGAATGATGAAACTGACTCAAAGCACTGACATTCGTTGACCCGTAACTCATATTTGCCATAAATAATCTGAGATGTTGCAAAATACTGATAACATTATTCTAATAACAAATGGGCGAAGTTTAGGGAAAAGGATCCAATCCACACGAACCGATTTTGGAATTATAGAATTTAAATGCTTAAACAAAAAGTTGACATTTCACTGATGACGTTTTGTGGGTTGGATCCTTTTCTCTAAACTATGACTAAATAAACCAGTGTACCCTCCCACAAACAGTGACATTTGACATTTCGGAGACCACTCGCTACACTAGCGCCTCTAGCGGCGAAATTCATTTGCGGTAGCCCTCATTAGGGTCATTTTCAAAATCATATATCCGTAGTTAAGGGTTAATTGAACAAACTGATAACGTTTCGTCGCCTCAATAGATATTTTATTTTTACGTTTCATGACGCATTGGTTTTTTTTACTGTAATGTCATGTTAACATGTATTAATAAATAAATAAATAATCTTGTTCCTGTGCGTAACGAAACTTATCCATATAAATTATATGGTAATTTTCGTTACACAAAGGAACAAGATTTACATTTTGTTAAATTAATCGCTTAGCTACGAAAATATTTTTCTGAAAATTACCCATTTATTATCTTTTTCCTCATTTTGTATTTTGAGAATCATGACTTTGTTTGTACAGGTAGGTAATTGTAGTCATAAATATTCCAACCTATCTAAATTGGTACAGACCTAAAATAAAATGCCATTTACTAAGATAAATCTGTCATTATCTGGTTTCAGCAGTGCGATTAAACCCAAATTCCCGCAAAATCTTTAATCATAGAGAACTTTTTGAACTTTTATGTGAGCATTTTATAGCTGTTTTAGAACAGAATGGCGACATAAAAGCATTATGACTGTGGCTGATCTTCTCATAAACGCCGGCTGCCATGTCAGATTTTAAAATGTCATGCCATAAATTTGATAAAGGACATAATTCTGAAAATTGAAATGTTATAGTAGCACAAATCACATTAAAGGTACGTGAACTGGGGTTACTCTGATTCACGGGGTAACATATATCATCGATTTTTAAACCCAAACACCTTTGATTTCAAGCACGTTTATTAAGTATTATTATTGAGGTAGCCTAAATTAATAATAAATCTGAATGAATTCAAAATCCAACTTCTTATAGTTGAAAAATCGATCATAAATGTTACCCCGTGAATCAGAGTAACCCCCAGTCTACCGTACCTAGAAATGTGCCTGTTACAAAATATTGGACATCACTGATTACAAATAATACTGAAAGACTAAAAATACTTTTTTCTACTCGTCGACTTTAATCTTTCCATTAGGATCCCATAGACTAAACTATAAATGCTAACTTTTCAATGTTATTTAGTCTATGACACTCTCTACTCAACTATAATATTTATTATAATATACTTTAGACAACTATAATAATTTTGAAAATAGAACTTTCATATTTAAAAAAGTGTATCCTTGTGTAAAAACCTCCTTTTAATGCAAATTCGATGATTAACTGCGTTTCAGAACGTAACACCTGTCAAATTTGCCTCTACTTAAACACGCTCCTGCCACGCGATTGGTGCAATTAGTCCTGTAATGAGCCAATCACAAACCGCTTTACAACCAATGCTGCCGCTCAATTGTTTTCGGCCTTTAAATAAAACTTTGAATGAATAGTTTTAGTGGAAGTACGGTGATTGTGATAGTTTATTTGTTTGCTTGATGTTGTTTTAGTTGACTCATAGAAAAAGTATTGTATACAATAGTTACATAATTAGCTCTTAAAGTTCTCGTACCTTATATAGGCCACTCGGCAAGCCTCGTGGCCTAAACACGGTACTCGATTTTAAGAGCCTTCATTATGTTACGATTGTATAATAGTATTTTATGCAACAGTTGTATAAGAAGGTTCAAAAAATGCGAATTGCGTGAGTTGCGATACGAGCCGCGAATGCGGCGAGTATCGCAAATAGAGACGCAATGAGCGTTTTTTGACTTAATTATACAACGTTGCATACAATACTTTTTCTACGACTAGGTTAAAATATAAAATACATGGACGTCACGCGTGTCTCGTCCGGTCTCTCCGAGTGTGTACAGCCGGCATGACAGTTGTGTCTATGGTAAACTTTTTTTTGATATGGCTGGTGACACGATGTGACGATAATTAAAATACTTTTTTTTATGTTGGCATCAATTAATTTAATTCGGAAAGTTTTGTTTTTCTTATGAATCGTAGGAATTTAATTGTTTGTTAAGTTGGTAGTTGTGAATTTTTATCGTGAAGTTAGAATTGAGCGCTTAATCCTTGACCTAAGTTTAACCTAGATTTAGAAGTCTGTGGATGCTAGCAATAACGTAAAGTGACTATAACGACACTAGTGCTGTTATGGGGAATAGAGTATAGACTTCTCTGAACTCATATTATGTATGTTCTTATATTAGTGTTCGTGACCAAGTAAAAGACAGATAACAGTACAGGAGTAGAAAAAATACTATTATAGGTACAACTTAATAGAGAACACTCGTGACATGATTTTTTTTAGGTAGCTAGTAACAATTGATTTTATATGTATCTAAGTTTATTTCAATATGCTTAATGCTCTCTTAATGCATTTAGAAAACTTATTACTTAACCAGGACAAAAGCAGGTGAATTATTTGTACCGACCGTATCATGCGTTGAACTATTTATTAACTTAGATACTTAGGCTGTAAGTGAACCGGTGAGTAACATATTTGGTCTCGTAAATGCTACTGAGATTGATTAATCTCACGATTATACATCACACCAGTTTAATAATTGAAAAATCTTATGCGGCATTTATTATTAGTTGGTAACTTGTCAAAAAAGTGTATTTGTTTTGAACAATTAAGTCCCGTGACGAAACCGAAAGATAATGTTAAATCAATACATTTTCGTGACAAAACGGAAAGGTAGACGATATTTAAATAATACTTAAGTACCGTTAAAATGTACACTTTTTTGAGAAAAACTCAGTTAACTCTTTAATAAAGAGTTAGCTTTGTCCTTGAATATTACTTTCCCAAACTACACTGCCGTCCTAATTCAAAAAGACGCATATCTGTTTCATAGGTTTTGAGAAACAAGCAAAGGTCATTGGGCGTTTTTGACCCGCTTTCCGAAATTTCGCGTACAGAGACCAAATTAGTTTTAAAATAGAAAATTTAATCTCACTTTTCTAAATATGTAATTTTTTTATGTATCAACCGGCAGAAAAAAGTTATTCAACAGTATGTGTACGATGTTAGTACGGCCACATCTCAAAAAAAAATTTTTTTTTAGGTTATTGTTGATTACTGTCACGTATTTAAGTAAGTACGTGACAGTAATTAACAATAATCTCAACAAAAAAATTTTTGAGACGTCCACATCTCAAAAAAAATTGGCGAGTTCTGACTTAATTCATTGCAAAAATGCTACAATGATAAGAAATGATTTTTATTTTTTTCTCAATGTTCCCATGGTTTACAAGAATGCGACTCATACCACTCAGTAGCAGATACATTTCCCTACATACCTAGCCCTATTTCGTTTGTGTACGCCGTGGGTCATATGTCCGAACAAAATGCCCAATAACCTTTAGTTGTGGAAATGGCATGATTTTGGAGGTGTGCTAAATTTTCTTAATTACTTTTAGGAAATTTTTATAAACCAAGATTTCTTTTTGGAAGTGCCATATGATGAATTGTATATTTTCGACATAAGAACGCAAAAAAACAAAAAAAAAATCTGTTTGAGATGCGTCCTTTTGAATTAGAACGGCAGTATAATTTAGTCAAAAAAAAATCTCACCTCTATGTATTTACTTAGGCACAGATAAATGAAAACTGGCTGAAACTAATCGAATAATGACTAAATTGAATTAAATCTATCAGTTTATCGATAGATAAATGCATATCGCAATTACGTCTGGAATGATTAAAATATTTGAGATTAGTATAGATAAGCTAATCATAGATTAAGTTCAGTTAAATTTGCTATTTACATGCAATACTAAAACAAAGGGTCCACCGACAGCAAACAAAGTATTATACATCTTATGAAAGGCCAATATACAGTGTGTAAGTCTAATACGGGCGAATCTCTTAACGGTGGTTAGTATAGGACAAAGTGAAGGTAATGAGATAACATTTACTTAAAGTTGCAACAATAATTTTGTCCATACAAAATAATTCAGCCCGCAATGTAATGCAAACACACTCACGTTAAACGCTCGTTGACAGTTACGTTGACATTTCGGTACCGCCGTACCGCAACCATGTTTACAGTACATTGCTGCTGAGAAATTTAAAAAAAAATAATTATGGGGTCGTAATGAACTGCAACTTAAAAAAACCTTTTAGTTCATGTTTTTTTTTTTTTTTAATATATAAATAAATATTAGGGGACAATCTTACACAAATCGAACTAGCCCCATAGTAAGCTCAATAAGGCTTGTGTTATGGATACTAGACGACGATATATTTAATAGATACAAATACTTAAATACATAGAAAACCTCCATGACTCAGGAACAAATATTCGTGCTCATCACACAAATAAATGCCCTTACCGGGATTCGAACCCAGGACCTCGTGCTTCGTAGGCAGGGTCACTACCAACTAAGCTAAAGCGGTCGGTCAAAATGATTACACTAATGAATACTATGCCCGATTTAATTTATCACCCGTATTAGACTTACACGCTGTATAGGTAGGTACCAGTAGCGTGGCGTCTTTTTGTACAGCTCTTAAGGAAAATGTACACTAAATCTGCATCGGCTTGCCTAAGGATATCTTTTACGCCACGCGACTGGTAGGAACATACATTATTTTTTACTTTTTAGAGTTATTTTTATTGATACAATGGGACATTTCCGATTGGTTATAGTATACGTTTTTTCCGACTACGCTAAACCATAATAAGAGATATGACTTTTTTTATGACTTTCGCAAACAAAGTTGCGAGCATCTTTTAGTATTGCCTACCCTATTGATTTATGTCGACTGACCTCGATAATCCGACGGTAACGACTGATTGATTGCATTCGCACAGATAACATTAACTCAGGAAATCCGATACCTACGGCATTAACTCAGAGCCATCGGAACTCTAGAACGACGTATCTGCCAAGCGGTTAACACAGTCTAATGAACATACAGACGGCTGACATTCAGTATAGCTTGCGCAAGATGGCAGCAACCAAGGACCATTAAAACAAGAGGACTGTCATTCTCCATACTTTGGGTCGTGCCCCGACCGCAAGGGGATATCCAGGAAAAAACTAGATGGCACTAAAAAACTAAACATGTAACGATGTTATAATTGAACAAAGAAACATAGGACAGTAAAAATTAGTTCGTAAACAGCTAATAATAAATAAATTCTAACATTTAAATACTGTGTCACGCTTGCAAAGTTGAATAATTGTAAATAATATAATTTTTATAAGTACCAAGCTTATACATAGTTGGCGTTGTAAATATCGGGAACAGCTTTTTGTATGGAGAATGACAGTCCTCGTGTTTTAATCGTCCTTGGCAGCAACGAATCTTGCACGCGACACAGCACATAGCATATAGGGAACGTGCACGACAAAAGAGACACGGGCGGACAATAAAGGAAACTATCGCCCCTATCAAATCAAGCTGTCAATGTCACTGATACTATGTAAGTGTCAATGTCAAATATGGTAAGTCGTAGCTACACTGACGTTAATCGTCCTTCAACGCGATAAATTAACGTTACTGACGGCGTTTTCCTCAATGTTGCCCCAGCATGACAGGGTACTTGATTTAGATTGGCGGCACCAGTTGGCAGCACCTTTGTCGTGCACGTTCCCTATCAAAGTTTCAGAGCATGCGAAACAGCATACTTACTGTTTGTTATGAGAGTTGGTTTACTGTTATTTTTTAAACTGTGCCCCTACGTCCACTTATGACCATTCGGTTTCAAGGATGTCAATAAACCCAGAAGAAGAAAGGTGGAGGCGCCGTGAGTTTCGCATTGTCTTCTGGAGTTTTGGACGTGGTCGGTGGGTTATGGACCAAATTGGAAATTGATCCAGTACCTGAAAGCGTAATTAACATTGAGTTCACGGTTCGTTAAGGTTTTAGTTATAAAGGCGAATATATAAATATTTACTAGCATTTAGCCGCGGCTTCACCCGTGTTGTTCCCGTTACTGTCCCAAGGGAACTATTTACCGGGATATGAATCCTATGTTTCAATCCAGGACTTGGTCTACTTGCATACCAAATTTCAGCTCAATCCATCCAGTTTTTACCCCGTTATTTAGTAAAAAACATCCAAACATCTTCACAAACTTTCGCATTTATATTTAATATTATAATATTGTATTATAGTAACATTATATAGGTATATATTAAAGATTTTTTGAAGGAAGGAACTATAATTGAAGGCATGTTTACAAAAACAACATAACTAACATTTTTTGCGGATTTGAGTTTATGGTATCATAGCATTCGTCTAAGCAGGATCTATACGTAGAGCAAAAGATAGTGTCCAAAAATGACCCCAATTGTCCACACTCAGTCCCCAAAAATGTACCCATTTTACAAAAACTACATATCTACATTGTTTTTTACAAAAAGAACATAACTGTATATCGTTCACGGTGCCCAGGACAAAATAAAAACTATGTCATGGTTTATTTTTTAGTTCATGTACCTACTGGGACTTTTTCGTTCAATTAAATACATTTTTCCCATCAGAGGACACACCTTTTTACCAAACGATCAGGATTTTAGCCTCATTGGAAACAAAAAGAAGACATGTTCTCCAGAAGTGCCCGATGACTGGAATACTATAATGGCAAATGCTCGCGAACGCCCATCACGATTTATGATAAAAAAAATCACCCATGAATCATTCCATAATATAAAACATGCAGTATCAGGTTACTTTTTACGCAATAGTAAGCCTGCTATGAAATTAAAAGAGGTGAAAATGAAAATGAAAATGAAAATGAAAAATTGTTTATTTCCTTTTTAAACAAGTACAATGCCTGCAGTGATCGGGACTTCCTTTTAGGTAAGTAAACCTGTGTTAGGATGTCCCGCTCTTCCATAACCGGTGATTAAGTAGGAAATATTGTAGATCCATTGGTAACATGTATAATCTTAGCTTAATTTATACTATTTAATAATTTTTAACTATGGTTTTAGGAGCTTATATAATTTTATGTGGGCTTTTTAGTCTTATTTAAGTAATACTAGTACAATACTGTATTAAAGTGTGTGTGTATGTTTTCATTTACATTTTAGGTTCCGTTAATAATTAGCACGGTACAGTAGTAACTCTGTGTCATCATAGCTTAGTTGTTTCAGCCATGTTGTTAGTTCAATCTTACACTTATGTAGTAATAGTTGATGGATATGGACTATTTTGTTTATATTATTGTAAATGTATGCCGATTGCGCCTTATACTGCCTTTTAGCAAACATGGACTTACAGTTAGATTCAGGGGCGACGGGTCTTTTACGCCGACGAGATTCGAATGGAGGGTTATAGCCCAGGGTTTTGTGTAGCCTTAGTGTTGTACTCAAAACATACAGCTTTCTCATCGTAAGTTGGTCGCTGATTTCATAAAGTTCCTTTGTGGGAAACCTGTATGGTTTTGAGTACATCACCTTAAGCAAGCAGCGTTGCCCTCGCTCAACCTCCAAGAACTTGGTCTTGGCTGCTCCACCCCATACAGTGATACAGTAGCTCATAACAGGCTGAGCTAATGTTATATAAAGTTGCCTAATTAGTTCTTTAGTAGTAATATATCTAAACATCTTAAAAATCCAGTTAAGTTTTCTGATTCTATTGTTCACGTTTTCAAGTTGCATGTACCATGAGAGGCGCTGGTCGAGGAGTACACCTAAGTATTTAGTAGTTTTAACTTTTTCTAGTTCTATGCATTTACAAGGGGGAGGGTCATATTGGTTACAGGTATGTATTTTAAGCTTTAAGTTAACATTAGGTTGCGTACTATCATATTTCGAAAAGCAAATATAATTAGTTTTGCTGACGTTAAGTGTAAGGAGGTTATTCCTCAGCCATGCAGTGACTTTACAGAGGCCGGATTCTGCATTTCTGAACACTGACTCCCAGGATTCTCCATCAAACACTATTGCAGTGTCATCAGCGTAAGAGCCGATGTGCCCACGTTGTAGTTTAAGGTTCGTCAAGTCGTTTATGTATAAAAGAAACAACGTGGGCCCAAGAACGCTGCCCTGGGGGACACCGTAAGTTATATCTAATTCCTTGCTTACGAAGTCACCTATTTTCACTTTTTGTGTTCGCCCCTGTAAGTAGTCACTCAGCAGTCGCAGAGGTAAGCCCCGTATGCCAGCTCGCTCCATTTTTTGTGTAAGAGTGGTGAGAGAGACCGTGTCAAAAGCCTTTTTAAGATCTAGAAATATGGCGAGGCATTTTTTTCCTTTATCAATTTTGTCAGTAATAAGTGATGTTAGGGATAGTACTGCATCTTCAGTGGATCTTGATTGCCGGAATCCAAATTGGTTTTCTGATAGAATATTAAATTTATTAAGGTAAGAAACAAGTCTATTATTTATAATTTTTTCTATTACTTTGGAGATGGCAGTTAATACTGAGATAGGTCGATAGTTACCTACGTCATCTCTCTCTCCACTCTTATACACTGGTGTTACAATTGATTGTTTTAGTGGGGCTGGGAATACTCCCTTTTCAAAACACAGGTTTGTTAGGTGACTAATTAGAGGGGCAACCACAGTACAGGCGTGCTTAAGGAATCCGGTTGGGATATTATCCCATCCAGGGGCGCTGTCGGCTCTTAGGCTCATAACAATGCAGTGTACTTCCTGGGGGTCAGTATTCAGAAGAACAAATGAGGAAGGATTACAATCTGGCATGTTACTTCCAGCAGAGACGTCCTGATGGTTTGGATTCCTTAGAATTTCCTCAGCTAATATTTTTCCTACGCCAGCAAAGTAACTATTTACGTGATCAACAGAATCAGTTGGCGATATGCTATTGTTTAATAGTTCAGTGTTTTTTGTTTTGTCAGATTTGTAGTGTGTAATTCTTTTTATTGTCTTCCAGAGCATTTTTGAATTTTTAGATGATTTTATTAGTTGTTCTTTGTCATATTTACGCCTTATTTTTTTTATTATTTCATTGCAGTAATTGCGATATCTCTTATAAGTGATTTTAAGGACCTCATTATACGGTTCCAGGTGAGAATGATAAAAATAGAAAAAGACACGAAATATGTGTTGGTCCTCTAGTTATTCATTTACGGGGCCTTGGGTTACTATTGATATAAGAAATAGGAAAAAAATGCCCAAGAACATCAATTTAAAACGTGCTTATGAGTCTTCACTTCCCCTTAATCCTCACAAAGTAGGCGACTTGAGAAAATTGATGCAGTTTTTGGTCAAACCATCGAGCCATCAATTCTACCAATCAATTTTGTATAAAACGTGTCAAGAATCGTCGTATCTGGAGGTAGATAACGATGACAACAGCAGCGGATGTGAAGATTAAAGTAGATCCACTAGTTTAGTAAGATAAATGATAGAATACAAAACATAATTTCTATAGAAACTTCTTTTATTTTCTAACAAAAAGAACATAACTAACAAAATTTTACAAAAACAGCATAACTGACGAACTTATTTTTCATATTTTTTCCATAAATAATTGTCTTTGAGATGTGTAATCGTGTGTTTCGGAACTAATGGCCACTTACTTAAATAACGTATACAACGTTTATGTCCAATAGCTAATATATAAGAAGACATTTAGTTTTTTTCGTTTCCTGTAAATTCATGTCTAGTGTAGTTATGTTGTTTTTGTAAACATGCCTTCAATTATGTATTTATCTATACACGATGATTTTTAATCGGTGATCAGGAGTAGAAAAATATTAATATCTAGATAAAATTGAACTTAATAGGTGAGGTCTCACGCAATTACCTCAATGTTTAAGTAATTAAAAGTAACAACATACTTTAAACTAATAATAACTGGTTACATGGTCATCCTACATTCATTATTGAAGCAAAGTCACGTGATCACGAAATGTCAAGTCGTGCCATCACTTTCAACCACAAATTTGATTCTATCTTAAGTCAACATGATGACAATGACAAGTTATTACTCATAAATGATGACTGCCATTAATTTTTTAAAGAGGTTGTAAGCTTACAGATACAGATGAGTAGGGTGACAAGGGATTTAGGATAAAATGGATTTCAAAATGAAATTGTCATAGAATAACCACATTTTTAATAAAAAAAACCCGACCGCGGTGCACTTTGAAACTGCATAAAATCCGCCATTTTGTTTATTTTAACGAACTTCATACCCAGTGACACTCGCGCCATCAAGACGAATCTAATGATGTATCATTTATCAAAATCGGATGTGCCGTTGAGTAGTTACGAGCGGACACAGGAACGGACATACATACATACATACATACATACATACATACATACAGGTCAATCACATAACCCTCCTTTGGGCTTCGCCGCAGTCGGGTAACAAACACATAACCCTCCTTTGGGCTTCGCCGCAGTCGGGTAACAAACACATAACCCTCCTTTGGGCTTCGCCGCAGTCGGGTAAAAAAAGTTTGTTTCCATGTAATTAATTACGACCAATGTGACCGCCATAAATTACTGAGTTAGAAAAATTAGTACCTGATACCTGTTATATTGTCATCTAGTACCCATAGTACAAGCATTGCTTAGATTAGGACTAGGTTGATTTGTTTAAGATTGTCCAACAATACTTTTTATTATTAACATGTAAAGGAGACTTATATTAAAATTTCTGCACAACATGCACAACCCTGTACTTCAGGTTATTGACCTGTCTGAAAATGTGTTCATGTAATTACCGGTAGTAGCTAATTAAATATTTCCGCGCTGGCGCTCACTTCAAACGAGGCAGCCCTATAAAGGAGCATCATTTTAAATAGCAACCCTAATTATAGAACCACAGAACGTTCACAGAAATTTGGTATGTGCAGCAATTTCATTTTACAGATCATTTTATAATTTTCGCGCCGAAGACATATGAAAATGAAGGAACGACGACTTTCTAAATAACTGATCTAAGGTCAGACCAGTAGGCTTATGATGCTACGCTTTGTCACGCGATAAATAAATGATAAAGCATCCGTCACGTTCTGACAAATAGTGAGTGAGAGTGACGGATGATTTATCATTTATTTATCGCGCTACAAAGCGTAGCATCACAAGCCTACTGGTTTCTAGAGTACATGGTCACATTTTTATAGTAAATTACTTACTCAGATCTCAGATCGCAGGTATTTGACGCCCGACCCGAAGGCGTCATTTCCGGTAAAGGAAGTGAAAATATCGTGAGGACACCTGCAAACATCTGCGGAGAATTCAAAAGTGTATCAGTACTTACTCGCATTATACCACCACGAACGTTTCCATGTTTCCACTATCATCTCTGTTTGCGCCCAAGCCCAAACCGAGCCACAAAAATAAGTTTAACGACATTTTACTACGTATATATTCATGTCTCATTTCAACTCAGCTCGAGTGTCATCCATATTGCAACGGGTCGGGCGGGCGCGGGCATGGTGCAAGCGAGAGCGGATATTGCTGCAATACCTGTAAAAGTAACGTAAATGTTTTTATGCCACAGCTGGCCATAAAATGGCGCTTTCTGGCCAAGTGTAGACGTAAAATGATGGACATAACACGTGAGATAATAAAAAAAGCCTTATCGCATATTTACGTCCCTCGCTTGCAGCTTGGGCCGCAAACATCTGCAAACTCGGCCTTTCCTTGTTTTACCACCCTAGTTGTGTAATGTACTATTACGTCACACCTGGTCATAAAGTGGAAATAACTGCACGCTACGCGTGCGTAAAATCCCACTTCATGGCCTGAGGGAGACGCAAAATATAGTACTTACCACGCCCGGTAAAAAGAAAGCCTCAGATTGCATATTTATCGCCTTTGCCTTTAGCTCGGGCGTCAAATACCTGCGATCTGAGACATTCTTTGTTTTACCGCCCTCGGTAAGTAATGTACTAAATCATCACTACATAGTATAAAACAAAGTCGCTTTCTCTGTCCCTATGTCCATATGTATGCTTAAATCTTTAAAACTACGCAACCGATTTTGATGCGGTTTTTTTTAATAGATAGAGTGATTGAAGAGGAAGGTTTATATGTATAATACATGCATAATATAATAGAGAAACACCGTGCGAAGCCGGGGCGAGTCCCTAGTATAAGATAAATGTACGAGTGCTTCATGCTGTCCCGGCAGTTGGTATCATATTAGTAATAGAGGTGACAGCAGGGTGACAACTATTGGACATTGACGTGTCAAACACTAGGACGGAAGAACACTTGGAAGGTAAACCACCTTACACATTTTTACACCGGTAATTCTCGAGACTGAGGTTTATGTTTCAGAACTCCAGTCCAAAATGGAAGAGCAAAAAACATTGACTTCAACCGATGGTAGGCCAAAAAGACCTTTTTCGGCGATTATGACGACTTTTCGTTTTACATACTACATACACAAAAGTAGTTTGATTAAGCATATTCTATCAAAGTTAAATAAAACATTAAAGATGACGCCATGCAAGCAGGCCCGCGCCGACCCCCGACAGCGCCTGTGTGCAAACCTATGAAGCCACCTCTTTATTGTCGTCGTATTTCGAATTCCGGCGCCCCTATTGCCTTGGCGCCTGTGTGCAATGCACACTTCGCACACAGGGGCGGCGCGGCCCTGTATGCAAGCGAACAATAACTTGCTAGCCAACTACTCAAGAGCACAACATCAACATAGTTAAATAGCAGTAATTTTTCTTCCTACAAAAGGGAGGTACATCGCGCACTTGTATGTGTGCACGCCGTGAACAAACACACTACAAGCATAGTTTTAAGAATGCGTAAGAATGCTCCAGTACGAATCGCGTGCACATAAACGGCCGAAGTTGGAGTACATGTCCGTCCGTCTTTATACTTTGACATCGATCCTGTAGGCTAATTCTCAATTTCGTCGCTAATTTCATCCTCAATCTAATTTAATCCAAATAACAATTTACAGGGGGCAGTGGCGTGGCGTCAAATATATTCTTAGTAGAGCCGGAGCAGATTAGGATTGCTTTTTCTTCAGGAGTTATAGATACTCTGGCCATACGCTTTAAAATGGGCAAGCCGATGGGAATCGGCTTCTGTCGACGCCACGCCACTGATAGGGAGTCAAATATGTCAGTCCACGATGACTCGCGGACACACACTGGAGACGCTGAAGTAGAAGTGACCTTCTATTTTGAAAGATCACGGCAGCTTGACATCCCATTACGAACTGTTATTACTAGTTCAGTTTAATTATAAGTTCGGGCCGAAATTGAAGGTGAAATTGCGAATAAGCTAACAGTTGATCGGTGGGATTTTGTAAAAATGCCGTCTGCAATGCAATGGGACATTCCCAAGTAGCACACAAGCTGTATAAAAGCTTATACAGCTATTATACCTCCAGTTTAGGCGCTATAAGAGCTGTATAAGCTGTTTTACAGCCTGTGTGCTACTTGGGTTGCTCCCGCTCCCGCTCGCACTCTGCCCGCAGTCCGCCTAGATTGAGGTCGGGCTCTATCTGAAATATTAAGTTGAGCTACACCACTAAGATACGGGATTACGGATCGCTGAACTTGAAATATTGACCAAATCAAATTTTACGACGGTCATTTAAATAGTTGTAAGGAGACAGGGAGAGTGAGTGAGATAGCTAACTTTTCAGATTTGATGGACGGAAACCTCGTGGGAGTAAGAGGGAGTTGGTGGATGCAGTCTGCACAGGATCATACTTTGTGGCGATCTGTCGGACAGGCTTAGATGACCAGCAATGGCTGATAGATAGAATAAGCCATAGCCGAACTAGTCATCTATATATCGATGGGAAAAAGCTGAAATGTAGTAACCGCCAAGGGTTTTCTTTGGGGGTTACTACATTTCCGCTTTTTGCCATCGATATATAAAACAAAGTGGGGTAAGTTACACTATAACTCAAGAACGGGTGGACCGATTTTTATGATTTTTGATTTGTTGGGATTGTCTCCGCCCCCAATAGCAGAAGAACTATTAAAACATATAAAACATTAAGCACTCTTAGGCGGAATGAAGTTCGCCGGGACAGCTAGTATATAGGTACATAGACTGAAAACCAGATTATTTAGACTGTGTCACGAGGGACTGAGAACATGTTTGGAGTGATATTAACGTATAAAGATGAAGATGATACTCCAGCGTAAGTATCAAAGTTATCAAACTAAGCTCCAGTTAATTCGTTACTAAGATGAATTTCGGAAAGTAGGATTCTTAATCTAATCTTTCGTAAACAACGCTTGATACGATTTTAAAAGCTTGGTTTTCAAAAGGAAAACAATTGGAGGAAGTCATTCATAATGTGAGGAAGACATCATTTGTATAAGCAATTCTAAAATGAACGTTGTTGTTGCCCAAACGAAATTTACCTATATTAACCAAATCAATGAAAAAGCAAACATCGTGTCCTATCGGCAGGTCAAAAGTATGGTAAAGATAAGCAAGTTTTATGGGTCTGGCGACAAGAGTCTAACTCATATATAATAGTAACCCTACGATCAAAAATGCGATGATGTGTGTTAATTAACACTAGATGAATAAGTAGAATGAATCCTTACAGTCGGCTGATCACGTCGCAGCTGCAGCTTGCTACGACGAGCCAGCACTGAAGGCGGAGTTCCACACCACTGCATTACTCCGTCGTCGTCTCCAAAATGCCCGAGCGAACCATGCCCTTGAAGTGAGTATTTAATATTTAAGAAAAACCATAGAAGACAGGGCTGGCTTTACCTATAGTGCAGGGTGTGCGGCGCACACAGGCGCAAGGTCTTAAGGAGCGCCGACCGCTGCTCACAGCACCACAAAATCTCCCAAGGAGCATGTGTCCTTTACACCAGCACTCTCAAAGACCTTGCGCCCGTGTTATGGCCGGCACCTTATGCAGTAGTTTATTTATGTACAATTGTTAGTGGATTCTCCTTCGGATATTATGCATTTTAGGATTAAAAGAAGACTCACCACAATATTACAATATCCTACCTACGAGTTGTAAATATGTGTCACAAAAAACCCCAATAATCAATGAATTTCCAACAATAGTTGGTTTACCTACGATGGCTACACAGTGTTGATAGTCTACACTGTGTAGTCATCGTAGTTAAACCAACTTTAACCCTTTGAATGCCAAGAACACCTAAATGTGTCGTGTACTTTCGTGCTTACCACACCACTTAACTGTGTTACACAACACTTAAATGTGTTAGAGAGCGAAGAGCGATATAAACCTACGTTTACCAGCATAAAATTCAATTTCGGTTTTGACAGTGTTATCACATGGCGTCCGATTTGCAATTTCTACACTCTAAAAAATCTGAGCCAACTAAGTGAGATTTTCTCTTAGTTGGCGTTAAATTAAATAAAACAAACAAGATATTAAGCATGTCACCGAAAGCTGATTAATTAAAACAGCAAGTTTGAAGTGATTAAAACAATAATCTAGAATCTTGATAATTTTAACAAATATATTCCTTGTTTCTATCATTATTTTCTTCTGTGTATGATTCGATCATGTTTAATTAGTTACCTTATACATCTATGTTTGTTAAATCAAATCATAACTCGTTAATTGAACTATGATAAACAATCAATATCATCTTAGTTGGTGCATATAACGTCTTGTTAGGCTCGTATGGAATCAAGACGCTTGAAAAGAATCACGATCTTGGTAGGAGCACCCCATTTTTTTAGAGTGTATGTTTGAAGAAAGTTAAAAACGATGTGAAATTTTACCCTACGGCGTCCGACTCAATAATTTGTGTAATGTAATGTGTAATCGTAAATCAATAGCGACGCTCTGGGACCGCCTTTTTTTACATCTGAACAATGAAATAGACTCTTACCTACCAAGAATTTAAAATACAACTTATTGCAGTAATTTTTATTTTTTTACTATTTGTCTTAAAATACTGTGGTAGGAATGAAAAAGTAATTTTACTCAATATATGTAGTATCCTTTATTTAAAAAAAAATGTTTATTTAGTAATTCAAATTACAAATAAAATTTAACGACTTACTAATTTAAACTTAAGTAAAAAAATCAACTAAACCTAAAAAGTAAACCTAAATTAAAACTTAAAATTAGGTATCTGTTTTTTTTTGGTAATTGAGTTTATATTAGGAAAGAAATCTTAAAGTAATTAGCAGTATTGCAGTCTTAGACAACGAAGTTTCTCTCAGCACAATTATCTGCTGTAGTCCTCCGTGGTTAAACCAACAAATTCAAAAGCGATGTAAACGGTTATCCTCCGGCTGCTGAGTCAATAATGTGCAATAATCGTAAATCAAGAGCACCGCTCTGGGAGCGGCCGAGATAGGTACGGGTACATCTGAGCAGTTATATAACCACTTAGGTAAGTGGAGGTCAAGAATTTAAAATACAACTTATTGAAGTCATTTTTATTTTTTTGCTATACATCTTAAAGTACAATAGTAGGAATTAAAAAGTAATTTTACTCAATGTTATTTTTTATATTCTGAAAATTTATTTTGTTGGCGTCCAGAAAAAATAAACAGTTTAAAATAATGATTGATTGGTTTCCGATGAAAATTACAAATTTCTCTCACCACAATTGTCTACTGCAGCTCTCCGTAGTTAAACCAACAAATTCAAAAGCGATGTAAACGGTTATCCTCCGGCGGCTGAGTCAATAATATGCAATAATCGTTAATCAAAAGCGGCGCTCTGGGAGCGGCCGAGATAGGTACGGGTACATCTGAGCAGTTATATAACCACGTAGGTAAGTGGAGGTCGAGAATTTAAAAAACAACTTATTGAAGTAATTTTTATTTTTTTGCTATTCCTCTTAAAGTACAATACTAGGAATTAAAAAGTAATTTTACTCAATATTATTTTTTATATTCTGAAAATTTATTTTGTTGGCGCTCAGAAAAAAATAAACAGTTTAAAATAATGATTGATTGGTTTCCGATGAAAATTACAAATTTCTCTCACCACAATTGTCTACTGCAGCTCTCCGTAGTTAAACCAACAAATTCAAAAGCGATGTAAACGGTTATCCTCCGGCGGCTGAGTCAATAATATGCAATAATCGTTAATCAAGAGCGGCGCTCTGGGAGCGGCCGCGATAGGTACGGGTACATCTGAGCAGTTATATAACCACTTAGGTAAGTGGAGGTCGAGAATTTAAAATACAACTTATTGAAGTAATTTTAATTTTTTTGCTATTCCTCTTAAAGTACAATAGTAGGAATTAAAAAGTAATTTTAATCAAAAATATTTTTTACTAGCATTATCCCACGGCTTCGCCCGCGTTGTTCCCGTTATTGTCCCAAAGGAACTCTTTCCCGGAATATAAAGTATCCTATGTTTCAATCCAGGAATTGGTCTACTTGCATGCCAAATTTCAGCTTGATCCATCCAGTTGTTACCCCGTTATAAGGTAACAAACATCCAAACATCCAAACATCTTCACAAACTTTTGCATTTATAATATTAGTGGGATATTCTGAAATAGTACATTACACAATTAGGGTGGTAATACAAAGAAAGGCCGAGATCGCAGAAGTTTGCGGCCCGAGCTGCAAGCGAGGGACGTAAATATGCGATCGAGGGCTTTCTTTATTACCTCCCGTGTTGTGTACATCATTTTATGTCTACTGTCATAAATTTATTTTGTAGGCACCCAGAAAAAAATAAACAGTTTAAAATAATGATTGATTGATTTCCGATGAAAATTACAAATTTCTCTCACCACAATTGTCTACTACAGTTCTCCGTAGTTAAACCAACAAATTCAAAAGCGATGTAAACGGTTATCCTCCGGCGGCTGAGTCAATAATGTGCAATAATCGTAAATCAAGAGCGGCGCTCTGGGAGCCGCAGAGATACGGGTACATCTGAGCGGTTAGACAGCTTGCCTACGAAAAATTAAAATACAATTTATTCTAGTAAGGTTTCTTACTACTACTACTCTTAAATTGTTATTTTTTTTTATTTATTTAAGAACTTCAACAGCGTTTACAAAGAATACTGTGGGTTTAGTGAAAAGGGGTATGACTTAAGCTCTTTTGCTCCTAGGTTAAATGTGACTTGTGCCCCTTTTCACTAGACCCACATTATTTAAAAGAACAGTCAACAACAGAATAATCTTAATATGTTTGTCTATAGTTGTTTACCTATATTTTGTAGAACCTCGAACTTATCCGGACTGTCAAACAGAGAAAGGTTGCCTACCTTGGACATGTTCGGCATGGTCGTTATTCCCTTCTGCAGGTAATTATGATGGGAAATGTACCCGGAAAACGTAAAGCGGGTATACGCAAGATGTCTTGGCTCCGTAACACCATGGAGTGGACAGGGATTAAGACCGTTGAGCAACTGTTTAGATTGGCGCTGGGCAAATATAAATTTAAGAAGCTGACTGCCAACCTTCAGTAATGGAGAGGAACTTAAAGAAGAAGATAGTTGTGTGTAATAATATTTTTAAAATCTATTTACTTAAGTTTATTAAACCCATTAAAAATTATGAAAATAGAAATTTGGTGAAAAAACATGTTGATTATTAACTATTATTGAAACACTAGGAAATCTCGGACACGTATCATGGAACACCACGTGATGGGTCTCCATCAGGTGTTCTATAATACACCATTTCAGCTATTTTTTTTATCCACTCACACAGTCATCTGTTTGTCCAGTTAAATACCTGAATAATCCCCTTCGGCCGCCATCGCAACCATGTTTCGCAACCAGTTGCAAAGGAAGAATTTTCCTCCTTTGTTGGCAACTAGTTGTGAATGAAGAACATTTTACATTAATACACAACCAGTTGCCAACTAAGAATATTTTTAACAATATAGTTGCGGCAAAATGTTTTTCTTTCTTAATACGCAACCAGACTGAATAAAATATTTAAGCGGTAATAAATAATGCAAGGAACATAGGTATCTCTTGCACATAAGAACATTGTCAGAAACTTAGGTAACCTTTTTGAACGTTACGATACAACGATTTGGTTTGTCCTAATAGTGTCACAATAAAAAGTAATATGTCAAAGTAGTTCCGATAAGCTTTCTAAAATAAAACATGGATTTCCCAAGGTTGAAATAGTACATTGTGTATCAAGGGCGGTAAGTAAGGAATTACAAACGAGTGTTTGTTACAAGCCCGAGGCGAAGCCAAGGGCTTTAACAACACGAGTTTGTAATTCCTTTACCGCCCGTGGCACACACAATGTTTTTCATCACACTTGTGAGGAAATCTGATTAAAATAACCTTACTTAACCTAAATAAAATTGTAAAACTGACAGTGACATTAGTGACATTATCCATAGACAATGCGACTTCACGTCACGTTCGGAAACCATAGCGGTAAAGACTTAAAATGGTTGATTTTAATTTTGCAAAATACTGAAATGCACTATTTAAACATTTAATTAATGTTACAGAAATATGTGTTTACATGTATTTGCAATAACAGTTCTCTTTAAATAAATATTTCAGTAATAAAAGTTAAAAAAGTACGTTGGCGTTTCCTTTGAATATGACAAATAAGAGTAAAACAGAACCAGCGTTTCAAATTTAAAAAGAAAACCATTACGCCCTAGGGCGTAATAGGTCATTTACGGCCCGCAAAACCTACGTGTAATGACACCATTTTCGAGCAAGTGTGATGAAAAAGTTTTTATACCTCATCTACTTTATTATATCATATAACTTCTTCGTTGCGTAGCCAGAAAAGAAAAATATGTTTAGCAACTGGATGCGAAACTTAGTTGCCATGATGGAAAATGTATAACATCTTCGCAACTGGTTGCGTATTAAGACAAAATATTCGGCTAACGCAACTAGTTGCCAACAAAGGAGGAAAATTCTTCCTTTGCAACTGGTTGTGAAACATGGTTGCGATGGCGGCCGAAGGGGAATAATCGCGGCCGGCTAACGACCGGAACGTGTTCCGGAAAATAAATTGATAAACTTTATTCGGCGTTCTCTTTAAGATTATGGCACACAAGCTGTATAACAGCTTCTACAGCTATTATACCCCCTAATTAATGCATTATAACACTCTTATACACCTTATAATATCGCATATTGTGCTACCTGAGGGATCACACCTAAGCTTAACATTTTAAGCTTCGGTGAATTGATCTGATGGTAAGCGACTATTACTGTAATCATACATCATTCATTAGTATTCCAAATAAAAATATTTTTACTAAAAAATACCCGACCGCGGTGCACTTTAAAAGTGCATAAAATCTGCCATTTTGTTTATTTTAACGAACTTCATACCCAGTGACACTCGCGCCATTAAGACGAATCCAATGATGTATCATTTATCAAAATCGGTTGTGCCGTTGAGTAGTTACGAGCGGACACAGGAACGGACATACATACATACAGGTCAAACACATTACCCTCCTTTGGGCTTCACCGCAGTCGGGTAAAAATAGTGCTTATGTGCTCAGAAAAACTAGCTTACTGTTGCAATCTTTTATTTATAATGCAAGGAGATAAGACAGAAAATGTTTTTATATGATAACATCAAAAAGCTGAAACACGTTTGTTGAAAAAAAGAGTTTTTAAAAGTTATTACTTTAACCACTTTTCTATTTTATAATTTACCACGAGATAATTATAATATAGGTTTCACTCAATACAATAGGTACACACCCAAATACAATAACTTCAACTCAAAAATCCAAACTCAACATCCATAAAACAGAAACCTCAATTTTACTGGCAAGGTATCACGGTCGCAAAACGAGCATTCTCGTAGCCTGTTGCGCCGAGCCCGTAGCGCCGTAGCGCGCTACGCCGCCGTAGCCAGTTACCAAGCGTGAGCCGACATTTCCGCTCGCACCGCTACGCTCTCGGATAACCTACTTTCCACTCGTATTCTGAGTTAAAAATTTCAAGTGCTTTTTTCGTATTCCAAATTCAAATTTTTCAAGTGTTCATTTTTTCATACCTGCTTTTCGAATCTTTAAAAATATTATATCACAAATGTATGCGGACTTTGAAACTTTTGTTTCTGGTGTTTAGTTTTGATAAGTTCTTATTATGAATGTTTGTTTTGGAAATTATTCAGTTAAATGGGTGAGTTAATATTTGATTACCATTTTTTTTTGATAGATTAGACTTCAGTGTATATTTTTTTTAATATAATTTTAACTGTATCTAGGTATTTTTTTTTTTCATTCTAATTCATACCAAATTTTTGATAGGCATACGCATGGTTCCAAAATTTTACGACACTTTAAGGAAGGTACTTTAATGTAAACATGAAGTACGTCACTGTAATCCCAAGTTACGTAACTTGTAACTTGTTCCAAGTCTGATAAACATTGAAGCAAAAACCCAAGCGAGGAATACTAAATAAAACATTACGTAACAAAAATCTTTAGTGAAGAAAGCAAAAATATACCTATAATTAAGGTGTTGGTGCTGCAGAGTGCATTTTTAGTTTTACGAATCGGACGTATCTCTCCAATACACTGATTTAAACTTTCACCACTCATTATATCATTTTTCATCACACTTGCTCGAAAATGGTGTCATTACACTTAGGTTTTGCGGGCCGTAAATGACCTATTACGCCCTAGGGCGTAATGGTTTTCTTTTTAAATTTGAAACGCTGGTTCTGTTTTACTCTTATTTGTTATGTTCAAAGGAAACGCCAACGTACTTCATTAACTTTTATTACTGAAATATTTATTTAAAGAGAACTGTTATTGCAAATACATGTAAACACATATTTCTGTAACATTAAATAAATATTTAGATAGTGCATTTCAGTATTTTGCAAAAATAAAATCAACCATTTTAAGTCTTTACCGCTATGGTTTCCGAACGTGACGTGAATTCGCATTGTCTATGGATAATGTCACTAATGTCACTGTCAGTTTTACAATTTTATTTAGGTTAAGTAAGGTTATTTTAATCAGATTTCCTCACAAGTGTGATGAAAAACATTGTGTGTGCCACGGGCGGTAAGGGAATTACAAACTCGTGTTATTAAAGTCCTCGGCTTCGCCTCGGCCTTGTAACAAACACTCTTTTGTAACTCCTTACTTACCGCCCTTGATACACAATGTACTATTACGGATTTTGACTATATGTTCATGCACCAATTTAATATTTCTGTTTGGCCCAACGGTTAACTGGTAGAAGAAGAGAGCCTTATGGCATTAAGTTCGGCGTTTGTACTTTCCTGTGTTGTGCAATAAAGTCTAAATAAATATGTAATAGAACGACGAGCGCGACGGTTTATGTTACGCAATTAATCCCGTTTTATGCATTTTTTCTAGTTTACCATGAATGGATTATTTCAGGGTTTAATTGCATTTTAGTACTGTTAAAAAAATATTGTTTTTTCAGTTTTTGTACTCATATTTCACTACTTACATTAGCTCTTGAAGACTAAAAATATTATCGGTGCAGTATTGCACTTAATTCGAGTATTTTGTAAGAATTCTTTTTTTTATATTTTATACTCGTACAAGCACAGATTGAAAAAATAACGAAATTAATGTTACAAAAATAAAGTCTCTAAAAACAAATATTTATTAAACACCCCTACGTAAAAGCTTTTAATTCCATATTTAGATGAAGCATACGAAGTTTTTAAAAACACGCTTACGGTATGAAAATAAAAGAAAGCTCAATGGAAGGTTTCGATAGACTGCACATTCAGACGCTTTGTAAGATTCGAAAGAAAACCTAAAAAATATATAAAAGGAACAACACATTTTAGTGAAATTGTTTTGAGTTGAGACTTTTAAATACAGTATTAATATTTTATTGAAATAAACGATTTATATCGCGTTCATTTTTTATTTTTACACTTCAGTCTCTGGGGTAGTAATAAAGGACCCCGCAGCAAACTTAGAGAAAAAGTGGTTTCAGTCAAATCTCACAAAATGTTACTATGATGTATAGTCAACTCTCCTGATTATTTTTTTATAAGAGCACAACTCTCTCAGACGTAAACTTTCTGAAATAATCAAGCATAATTTTTTTTATTTACGCGACGTGTTTCTTAAAATCGGTATATTACGAAATGATACGCACTGACAGTTACTGACGTTGTAAGTATTTTTCTTATTTTTATTCATGTGCTTGCATGTAATAACGCAATTATCGAACATAAAATATGACCTTCGTAATGTTTCTGTCACGTTGAAATTGCATTTTATCAATTATCTATATTACGAACGACATGCATATCAGAGCAAAAAGGAGGAATTACATAAAACATATATTTTGTATAAAACAAGTAAATTGATTATTTCAGAAAGTATACATCTGAGAGGTTTGTGCCCCCATAAAAAAATAATCAGGAGAGTTGACTCTACATCATAGTAAAATTTAGTGAGATTTGACTGAAACCACTTTTTTCCTAGGTTTGCTGCGGGGTCCTTTAAAACCTTGAAAAGGATGTTCGCCGTATATTGTTTTCTTTAATTTAGTGATGTTAATTATTAATTAAAAACCAAAACGTATATAACGCAAATATATCCGGTTTAAAAAAAAAATAAAGTGACTAATATATTATGTTTCAAACTAAAAACAGTCAAGAAGGGTTCTTTAAAAGACCATGGCACGAGACTCACTATTATATATTATATTTTCTTTCGTTTATTACCAAATTTCACACTTTTTTTGATCTGGTCCCGTTTTATTTTTTCGTTTTTTATGACATAATTTCACACTCTCATTTCTCTCCCATCTCTCCTATAAGGGGACATCCACAAAGTACGTCATAAGATTTTTTCAGACTTTTAGACCCCCCCCCCCTCCCCATGTCACATTTGACCTTGTTAGTATAGGCTGTCAAATTTGGCTAGACCCATGGGGGTGGGGGGGGGGCATGGTTATGACGTACTATATGGATGACCCTAATGTAATGTCCAAATAATAATGAGAAAAGTTCTTAAACTATGTGAATCCGTTGCGTTAAACAGAAATTGTTACTGTAAACACATCCGAAAACTACACGTTATACAATTTAAGTAAATTCATAGTAATACAAACAGAAACCTCACTGCGACACGGTTCCACAATCAGCCATGCAGCAGCTACCATTTCAAAGCAAATCTTAACTCGAAATTAGCCTCATATGCAAATGGGGGTGTGTTTGGTTGAAATTATGAATATCGTCGTGTTTTAATGGGCTACCTGAATTATCTAACGTAACGTTATTTTTTAAGGTTAATGTGCTTGCGTTTGACCTTAGTCAAACCAGAGTATTGCCAGATGTCCAGAAAATCCGGGATTGTCCCGCAATTACCGTTCTTGTCCCGTGTCCAGGAGTTATACTTTATAGTCCCGGATTTCGAATACCTACTATCGTACCGTGACCGAATTCGACAATTTTGTTATTTTGCGACCGGGTGTGGGGGGGGGGGGGCTCACCTGACAGAATGCACAGGAGTCATTCTTGCTTTCAAAATATCCAGGTCGTCAGCTGCCAGCAGACGCTAGAAGAAATAGTTTTCTCTAATGTAGACGTTATTCTAGCACCGTTTGAACCGCTCTGTTTCCTGGTCGCTGTAAGTTCGGAGTACTATTTTCAGTTTTATAGAATGGCTGAATCGTCAACATAATAACTGTAAATAGTAATGCAATATACGAAACCCTTAGTGAAATCGTTCATATAGCTACCAGAAAAGTGAGAACGGTTGAAACGCTGTTAAAACTACAATTAATAAACTATTATGCTTATACTATTTAAAGACGCAATATTACACATTACACAACTAGGGTGGTAAAACAAAGAAAGGCCGAGATCGCAGATATTTGCGGCCCGAGCTGCAAGCGAGGAACGTAATAATGCGATGCGGGCTGTCTTTATTACCTCCCGTGTTTTTAAGCCTAATCATGTACAGTTGCATGCATTATTTCATCTACACACATTATTATCAGTACTCTAAAACAGAAGCCGAATGCAAATGACAGCAGCCTTACTCCAATAATTTTTTTTATCTATGGTAGCAGTTGTATAATGTCTTAACGATATCATATATGATAACGTTATGACAGTCAAATTTCGAACATCTTCCATATCGGTTTAGAAAGGTGTTCCAAAGCCCCTGCCAAGATAAGCTAAGTGATTTTGTCCCCACCGAGTTTTGGCTTGTAATTTTTATGGATGATGTAACTCTCATTTGTAACAAATGAGCCAAATTTCAGCTCTCAAAACTTTACAGTTTTTGGTAACTAAAACAAAAAAAATCTGTATTTTTTTTCTACTAAACTATTCCCCGAGTACTTCACATTTATTATACGTTTACTAAAGTTGATTAAATATGAGATAAATTACATTATCATTAGGTATGTCATAGAGAAAAAATGCTGAATGAAGTTTTCCGATTTTTTTATATATATAATGCGTATATCAACAGTACAGATCCGTTCAAAAGATACTGGTTTGTGTAATCTGCAGAAGACATTTCATTATTATCACTGTGCTGTCTTTAGATATTGTGACCGGATCCACAGCTGTCAAAGACAGCTTAAAGGATAAGGCGACCAGTGTAAGTTGGTCACCGATTTGTACTAGACAGCGTTCTGTTACGGTGCGTCTAAGGTCTGTTTCGTATAGGAATAGACAGAAGAAAAAAAAGGTTATTTATAGTGCCGGTTTTAGGTTGCAATCCAATAGATGACATTTCTAAAGTAGATGCTCATAAATAAAATACTGATTATGTCCATACTTGTTGGTTGGCTGAAAATAAAAAAGTGTCTTTATAAAATACCCAAAGAGCCAGAGATAAGCAACACTCAATATATGCGACAGCTGAGAGCTGTCATTATTGTATTGTACTATCAAATAGTTACATCGAATTTGTATGTTGTTTTAATAGTATACTGTTTCTGTTATAGTTTGTTATTCCTAAGTAATTGGTGAATAGTTATTTGTAACGTTCAATATGAATGATTCTGTGGGGCAGTGGAAGAGGCGTTTGCCCTAGTGTGCGTTGTCACGACCATCGCGAAGAAGAAGTGAAAGTTTATTCTATGGTTTGACAAACTGTCTTACAATTTTACATCAAATAAATATTGTTACAACTTTACAGAAAATGTTTGGAATCTCTGCTTCTGTGTCCCTCTAGAGTCTATTTTTATCCGGTACGAACTATCTATCTATCCATGGTCATTTCCCAAAGCACCAAAGGAAAATAATAGAATCAGACATGTAATAGCCCTTGAGCCTACTTGCAGAAATAAATGTTTTGATTTGATACCTATTCTATCTATTATAATATATATATATATATATCTACATAATGTGTTCATGCCAATAAATTAAACAATTTTTATAAAAACAAAAACTGGGTTTCAAATATAGAAAAAGAATCAGACATTTGAAAGAGCCCTTGAGGCCTACTTGCAGAAATAAATTATTTCACATCATTTCAGAATACGTTTTACTCGACTGCGGCGAAGCAAAAAAGAGAGATTTAGTTTGTTTCATCTTCGCTAACAAAGTTGCAGTGTACCTGCTAGTATTGAAAATAAATTAATATTGGTGAACATTCTTGCACAAATCTATCTAATCCGAAATTACGCAAAACATACACCACGTCGTATAGTTATAGTATACATACTTGTATAGATAAATAAATATACTTAAATATATAGAAAACATTCATAATCAGATGCAAGTACTGGGTGATAGTGGTGATCTTTACACAAACGTACATAGGTTAGATAATGAACACCTTTCCTCTTAATCGTCGTCAAAATATGCAAAACTCCGCAAATTAAACAGAGGGATAATCCCAAGTCCAATACGGCCTATTCATTTAGATCGCATTTCAGTTATTGAGGTTATCGACTTAGCTCGTGGAACTTTCTGGAAGTTTGATCTTGCGCATGGCGGTTATTCGATAGCTCTGTTTTGCTGATATTTTAAAGGATCAACTACTGCGACGTTTGACGCTGCCATCGCAAGACAATCTAGAGAGCGACTGTGCGACTACGATAATTTTGCAGAGTGGAACAAGGCAACACCTCCATTTAAAAGTCACATTTTAATTTGTTAGTGTTATACCTGAAAAGCAAAAATTTCTTATAGCTTTTCACCTTATCGCACTTTACTCCGGTAGAACAAAATACTAGTAGATTTTTTTACTTGAAGCAATTTTTCACGTGGCTTTTTACATTAGTAACTATAACTAATTAATTGCATTTTTTTCGTATAATATTTTGTCCTAGACGCATTTCGCCGCGATCGGCGTTGGTTTGGGATTGGGACTCTATTTAATTTGACACGATATGCGTTTGTAGGAGTACTCAAAACTATTACCATAATAATCAATAGGGGAACAATTTAACATCAAGAAAACTATGGTATAGCATAGCTAGTATGGTATGGCATAGTTTTCTCGGTCTCCGTTCTATCGTTAAAGGTATCAGTAATCGGCCATTCTCATGAAGTATGACTGCGTCTAATTACCGCGTCTCCATACATTTAGTATGAAAACAGCGTCACGGTAATTAGGTGACCGCAGACATATTTCGTGAGAATGGCCGTAATATTTCCTGTAGATAGGTACGGGTATTGGGTGGATCTGACGACAGTTTTGTCAGACTGGGTATTAAATACTTAGAAGTATTTAAGTAAATTGAAAACTCAAAATCCGAAGCAACAAGTCTTAGACCTATCTATGTCCTTTAGACAGACCTATCAAAAGACATGTCCCGGGGAATTTAAGGCGATATATTTTGTCGGATAGTGTAGATTCTCAAACCATTAAAGTTGACAATAATTAAGTTGAAGGCATAACATGATTTTTCTAAATAACAAAGTAGGCCACAATTTTGACGATAAATCTGACGTTAAAACAATATCAACCATCAAAACACTCTGAAATCCATAAATTATTTATGTATTCACAGAAAACCTCTTCAAAGCGAACGTACTTTTAGTAAAGTAGCTTCTTCGATAGCCAGAGACAAGACGATTATTTCTCGAGGAAAGTCAGTAATTTATTTCCATTTCATAATTTATTGTTACAAAAATGAAATTCAGCTTTATGACTGGAAAGATGACTGATTAATATTGAGCAAGTATTATCGTTTGGGGTTCCCTTTATAAATATAAAAGATAAAATATTATTTATATAAGAGGAAGTCTGAAAGTAGCGCCAATCGTAGAAAAGTTACGAGGACAACGCTTAGCGTAAGCAAAGACAATACTTTATACATTAATACACTTTATTGAAACAAAAAAGAATCTAAAAACTAAAACACTGATTTGCTATATCCACAACGCAGGTTTCGTCAGAAGTACAAAATGAGTATCCATAAAAAAAAAATTCCTCGTATCTAAAACATAAAACTAACACAGAAAACGATCCGCAACATGCTTCGTCAAAAGAAAACAAAACCGTATTAAGCCGCAACACGCTTTGTCAAACCCATCTAAACTATAATAAAAACAATTACATACAAATGTCAGTCCCCTGTAAGACTAGTACCTGGCGCAAAAGTTCCAAATATACTGGCGGCATTTCCCCGTTGTATTGCCAACGAAATTCTCTGAACCAGGTACGAGCCTGACCTGGGATCACAACCTCTGTCTCTCAACCGCTGCCCTAAGTTTCTAATCAACGCCTTTGCCTCGGAGCACCAGGGTCCACCCGTTTCCACTGCAACCGGGACAAAGTCATACATTGGTTCCAAATTGCGGTACTTCGCGTGTTTAAGTTTAGCTGCAAACTCCGCTGCAGCCCCCGCCCTGTTCACGGTGTGGCTCAGATGAGAGGGAGCGAACGTGCTGACACACGTCGCGTCCCAAATCAAGCTACGCCCTCGCGCCCATGGAACCAATGTCGACCCATCCGGTCTTTTGCCATCCGTTCTACTAAGACCCTGAGGCTCCAACATTTGTAAACAAAAATGTCGTATATAACAAAATAAAAAATGCAATTATTGCCTAAAGGAAGTTATTATTAAATATCCAGCCCCGAACGTTCCGTAATTATTAAACTGATTCTAAGGGCAATTATTATCAGTTTTGCCAAAACGCTCGTTTTGTCAACACTAGTTATTATTACAGAATTAATCCCAAATGTTCTATAATGATTAATTAAACTGATTGACAGCAGTGTTTTACCTGTCTCAAATTATAATCCACGCTTTGATACACCAGACTTGTCATTAATTCGCTTCATTTGACATCGGCTGTCATTGAAAAGCGATAAGTAATCAGATAATGCTGCTTAATTAACCAAACCACATGTTCTACACTGAAGAGAGACAGGGTGACGCGAGACGTGTTCAGATACTATAATAGGGCTTGAAAGTTCATTTATACGAGTACCTAATTTGTTAATTTGTATTATTACTTCCCTTTTGAGAGCCCTATGTCCCTGATGAGGAATAAGAGGATAGCATCAGCATCATCATTTTTTTTGTAGGTATATCTTTATTGTCTTAATTTTTTTTCTTCTATTGATAGCATTGTTATTAGCTACTTTAAGTTAAAATCTGTAACGCTTTGGCGATTAGCTGTAAGTTACGGATTTGTAATTTAATAAATAAATAAAATCAGCATCAGTATTATTATTTAGAGACAGTCGAGACACGATTCAAGAAAAAAATAGTTTTAATTTAATTATAAAATTATAACTAATTTCAAATTGGTCACGGCACCAAAACTTGTGATTTCCCACTTTTTAAGAAAAACTCTGATAGGCCGCTATTTAATTTATCTTTATTACAATAAGTTAGGTAAGGTTTACCACTACATTAATTACTCACGATTTCAGCGTAAATTGTTGTGACGGGGCACTTTATGCAACATCAGGCCCATTGATAAATGGTATGCATTTAAGCTGATTCGAGTCGCTTGGTGTTGCATACTTAAATAAAAATAGCAAACAAATATATAATTTTAGCAAAAAAAACGTTTAGTATCAAATTATGGTAATAGATGGCGCTGGGCACGTCAATTCTGGTTTTTTGAGACTTCTCATGCCAGAATAGCAAAATCTAGGTATAAAATAAAACACAGTTTAAACATAATTCATAATTCAAAAATGAGTCACAGTCCTTTTAGTAGAAGTGACAAAACTCAGCGGAGCCCTCCATCAACACCCCAACCGCAGGACTTGCAGGAAGATACCAATGAAGTAAGCGCTAAGGATACGCGATATGCCGTAGATGCCGCCTCAACATCAGACATTCAGCTTTGGATTAATTCCATCGAGAACTACCTTGGCGAGATTTGTAACATCTCGGCTGAAGGGAAACTTAACACGGACCAAAAGCTGAAAATCCAAAATCTGTGCCGCAAGGTTGCAAATGGAGCCTCTAACATGGGAATTCACTACCAAGCCCTGAAGCAGACGGCGCTTCTCGCGCAGGCAGCCAACCAAGCTCTTAAGGAGAAACAGGATCTGTCAGATCGCCTCAGAGCCCTAAAAGAATCTATCGACACCAGCTCCGACAAACCAGCATCAAATGCCCTTTCCTTTGCCGATATGGTAAAAGGTAGTCGAAACAACATGATCCGCCCTAGTAATCTGAGTTCCGTAGCTATTTATCCTACGGATAAATTAAAGACCAGCGAGGACACCAAGAATTTAGTCCAAAAAATTATAAACCCGGAGCAAATGAAGCTGCGCGTAAGAGCTCTGCGCAAGGTGAAGAATGGCGGCGTCATCATCAGCTCGGAATGCAAGGACGACATAGAGAAAATGAAACAAACGTTTCAAACTTCCTCCTCAGACCTTACCGTTGACGAGCCTCACAAACGGCGGCCCAGAATTGTCATAGTTGGAGTACCGTCAGCTATGCAAGAACAAGAGGTCTATAAATGCATTTACGAACAAAATCTAGCTGATAAGCTCCAGGACTTAACACGTGATCAATTTTTGACCTCGATAAAACTTAGCCACAAATCGGGAAAAAAAGATGCTGAGTCCTGCAACTACGTCCTGGAAGTACCAGCCAATATACGCAAAGCCCTCATACTTCAAAACCGAGTCTATGTTAATTGGTCTTCATGTCCGGTAAGAGACTTCACGATCGTTACCAGATGCTTCAAATGCCAGCAGTTTGGTCACGCCGCTAAGACGTGCAAGCAGCCAGAGCACACGTGTAGTCATTGCAGCGAGGTTGGACACTCGATCAAAGAGTGTGGAAAGAAAGCGGAGCCACCAAAGTGTGCGACGTGCAGACTTTACAAAAAGCCCCACAACCATCCAACAGGTGACGCAGAATGCCCCGCCAAAAAAATAGCCGAGCAGCGATACATCAATTCAATCGATTATGAAGGCGCCTAAGAGCGCCGCTCATAACTGATTGTTTTCGCTCTTCTGTAAGTTTTCTAGTTTATATTATATTAATTAATGGCTAGTAATTTAATTAGCGAATTAGATAATTTTTCTGTATCTGAATCAAAGATCTGTGACGTTGAGCAATGCAAGCAACATCTTTCTCGTTACTCGAACGGAATCACTATACTAACTCAAAATATTCGTAGTATATTTAAGAACATAGATAATTTTAGTGTTTTTCTACAAAGACTAAATTCTGACTGTGACGTAATTGTACTAACGGAATGTTGGTTAACTAACTATGCTCGCAACCTCCCTTCGCTTGCAGGCTACTGCTCGTATAGCAGTAAAATGATGTATAATCAAAATGACGGGGTGGTCATTTACGCCAAGACCGGCTTGGATGTAAAAGTCGAAGAACCAGTCCTACAGGACTGCAACCGTTTACTTATAAAAATCGGCCAAGATGTAGCAATACTAGGATTGTACAGATCGCCCAGTTTCAAGAAAATTGATGGTTTTCTTGACTCACTCAGTCCCTTACTTGAAAGCTTGTCCTCCTTCAAAAATGTTGTGCTAATTGGTGATTTAAATATAAACATTCTTCCCGAAGGTCAGGATTCAGTGGCCCAGGACTACCTCAATTTCTGTTCATTTCATGGTTTACTCTCTGCTCATTCCTTTCCCACCCACCAAAGTGGTTCCTGCTTAGATCATGTTATGCTAAAAACTAACCTACCAACACTTGCTTTGGTAACCAACTCATCAATTACTGACCACTGCGCCGCCCTAGTTACTCTTAGTCTAAAGGTTATGAGGACGCAACACAAGCAATTAGTCACTAAAATAAATTATAATAAACTCGAAGAGGATTTATGCCGTATTGACTTTGACCCAGTTTACAATTGCGCTGACGCTGACACTGCAATGTCGTATCTAATAAAGAATATTCAGAATGCATTGACACGCAATACTAAGTACGTAAACGTAAGTAAAAAAGACTACAATATTAAACCCTGGATCACTCCAGGGCTGATTCGTTGCATGCGTAATAGAGATAGATTGCACATGAAGGCTAAGTCTAAACCGGAAAATCCCATATTGCAATGCACTTATAAAAGATATAGGAATTTTTGTAATGATATCCTAAGAAAAGTCAAGTCCAGTTACGAAAAGAGTCAGCTTGAAAAGGCTGGAAAAGACAGCAAAAAAATGTGGAAACAAATAAAAAACCTAACTTTCACCACAAAACAACATGACTCATCTACAGATCTATTAACATCGAATGAGTCACCTCTTGTAGCTATTAACCGCGCTAACGATTTCTTTGTCAATGTAGGCAAAAATCTAGCAAATAAAATACACAATCACCCGCCTATTCCGCATCTATACAGCACTTCTACTTTAAATAAGTCCTTTAAATCATTTGCCTTGTTAGAAACGGACGCTGCCGAAGTTAACAGGATTATTACAGGGCTAAGAGACGACTGTGCAGTTGGCTGGGATAATATTTCTAACAAAATCCTGAAGCAATTCAAACACATCCTAGTCCCACCCTTAACCAATGTATTGCAGAAATGTCTATCCGAGGGTGTTTTTCCCAAGTGTCTGAAAAAAGCCCTCGTAGTTCCTATTCATAAGTCTGGTAGTAAAGTTCAAATTACGAATTATAGACCAATATCACTGCTTCCTGCGATATCCAAAGTGCTAGAAAAAATTATTAACAACAGGCTGATAAACTACTTAGAGAAAAACTCATTTCTGTCTGGTACGCAATTCGGATTTAGGCCTAGATTATCTACTGCAGATGCTGTTCATCATCTTACTGACTATGTCACACGAGAACTTGATAAAGGAAATCAGGTGATCGGAATCTTCCTTGACCTTGCCAAGGCTTTTGACACAGTTTCCATTTCAGTACTATTGCACAAACTAGAAACCCTGGGTATAAGAGGCACGCAGCTTAGACTCTTCGAAAGTTATTTATCAGATAGGTGTCAGTGTGTGAAATTGGGCCAATTTGTAGGTTCTGACCAAAATAATACTAATTTTGGGGTGCCACAAGGAAGTATTTTAGGCCCAACCTTATTTTTAATATATATTAATGACCTTTGCAACCTTCAACTCGAATGTGGTAAAATAATTGCCTATGCAGACGATACCGCTTTAATTTTCTCAGCCAGCACAGTCTGTGAAGTCTACAAACATGCTCAACGAGGTTTCAATATTGTAAATAATTGGTTACAGCACCACTTACTAACCCTTAATGCGGAGAAGACAAACTATATTAAGTTCTCCATGCGAAAAAATCTAACCACAATATCAAATCCACCACTCTACGCTCACCACTGCAGTTGTCCTGATGGTAACAACTGTCCCTGTCCTGCAGTCTTACCTATAAATAATATAAAGTACCTTGGTGTCATAATAAACGATACTTTATCGTTTAGACCCCATATCGTAGCGTTAAGCAGCCGTATCCGTAAGCTAATATTTGTGTTTAAAACATTGCGCAATTTTGCAGACTCAGGGTTAATAATGACAGTTTACTTTGCACTTTGCCAGTCTTTACTAACGTATTGCATCTCATCGTGGGGTGGAGCGGCTAAAACTATCTTGTTGTCAATCGAGAGAGCACAGCGAGCAATCTTGAAGGTCTCAACTTTCCGCTCTTTCCGTTACCCCACTGACCTGTTATACAAGTCTTGCAAAGTACTAACAGTTAGACAGCTTTTTATTATGAGCACTGTACTAAAACAGCACAAAATGCTTACTTATAGCACAGACCAAACTAACAAGAGACGGAAAGATCTCGTTTGCACCCAACCCACAACTAAACATGCTTTTACATCAAGATTTTTTGGGGTTTTGGGGCCACGACTGTATAATAAGCTAAATGCTGAATGTAGTATTTATAAACTTAGTCTTGCTGAATGTAAGAAAGTCGTACAAGAAGCCCTGAAAAACTTGACCTATGAAGATACAGAGAAATTACTGACTGTTCTAAAATAAGCATTGTATTATGTTCGTTCTTTTTTATTTAATGTAGATAAAATTATACAGATACGTAGATAAAATTTACAAAGTCAAGCTTAAAGACATAGATGTATTGTTAACTATTTTTTTTTAGCTATAATTTGATTTAAACCTTAAACACGAATTTATTTCATATTTAGGTAATCTAGTTGTTTTTCCTTATGTACTCACTTTTTTATTGCCTGAGACACAGGTTTTTCCTAGTTCAGGCTCATGATGTAATAATTTAAGTACCTACTAATTTTAGACCCTCTTGGTTATGTAATGTTACTATGATTATGAATAAATGATTTTATTATTATTTATTATTTATTATTATATTATTAATTGAAGCAAACAATGACCCTCTTTATATTTGTATGGAAAACCGACCGACTCGGATCGCCTTAACTCCAAATAATATCCCACACAAATACAAGCATTTTTAATATTGAAGTGGTAAATAAAATTGCACAGTCGCGTGTCAGCTCTAGACAGAGTAATCCTTCTCAATTACATAAATGACTTTCAGCTAATTCTGGCCGGACAGTGATTAAGAAGGAACGAAGAAAATTTTATTTTCATTTTGGTTTTTAGCAAACGGACGCTGCGGGAAGTACTTGCGGATACTCTTTGACTTTGTTTATTTTTATTTCGCAATAATCCGGTTTCACTCGAGTTGTAAATGGGTGAATCAACTTTTCTTTGTCAACAAAATTTCACCTTCTCCGACTGAAATTGCAAGGAAATATTTATACGGATATTTTTTTAATAAAGTGTACTTATGCTCATTTAAAAGACAGAACAAAGCTACGTAATGCAAATATTTTTTATTAAAGGTAATTTGTTTATTATAACTTTTTTATAAGCAGTGACCCAGTGGACATAGCTGTCCCCCACTTTTCTATGAAAATAAGGGGTTGTCCGCTGGGTCACCCTATTTTTTATTTATTAAAAACTTGTTTTATTTTTACCTAGTCTATCTCTAGATGTAAGATCTTGTTCTATTTAAATCATGTTAAAACAAGCAAAAAGTGAACAAATAAGGAGACAGAGCATTCTATGCATAAAGCAAAGAAAAGTTGATTCGCCCAAATATTCCCTTCAAATTATATCAGACATACAAAACAGGGGATGTTTTTATTTATTTGCTGCTGCTAACATTTTGGAAATGCAGATTAATAAAAAAAATGACGAAGACATTTTAATTAGACTTTTTCCTGTGTGCTAATTACTTGATTAAAAAGACATTTATTTACTTCTAATCACTATTGAAATTATTTGGGATTCAAGCAAGTAAAAATTACATTAAGAGTACACTTCTATTTTAGACATAGTTAGACTAATTAAAACTTTTAAATTAAATTTGATAAAAAAAATCGTGTAATTTACTTATAATGTATTAGATTAAATATGGAAAGTAAATTTTTGGTCAGCCGTTATTAAAATTGATCCGCAAAAAAAAATAAGCAGTTAAATCATTTGGGCAGCATACAAAGATTTGGCTGGCAATAAATAAAATCGGGCGGCAACTCTTGTTCAGCAAACAGTTTAAAAACGGTTAACATTTTAACCAATATTAATCTGCTTTTTTTATCATTTGGCTGCCTAATAACCAGTCGAGCTGCAAAATAATTACTTGGGTAGCAAGATTTTACAATTGGTCAGCAGAGAGTTTAATTGAGATATACAGGGTGTCACTGTGATATATACTGGGTGTCACTGTGATATATACAGGGTGTCACTGTGTTATATACAGGGTGTCACTGTGATAGATACAGGATGTCACTGTGATATATACAGGGTGTCACTGTGTTATATACAGGGTGTCACTGTAATGTATACAGGGTGTCACTGTGATAGATACAGGATGTCGCTGTGATATATACAGGGTGTCATTGTGTTATTTGTATACAGGGTGTCACTGTAATGTATACAGGATGTTACTGTGATATATACAGAATGACATTGTGATATATACAGGGTGCCATTGTGTTATATACAGGGTGTCACTGTGATAGATACAGGATGTCACTGTCAGCAGAGAAAACATGTCTGTAAGCAGTTTAATTGAAATATACAGGGTGTCACTGTGATATATACTGGGTGTCACTGTGATATATACAGGGTGTCACTATGTTATATACAGGGTGTCACTGTGATAGATACAGGATGTCACTGTGATATATACAGGGTGTCACTGTGTTATATACAGGGTGTCACTGTAATGTATACAGGGTGTCACTCTAAAAACGAAACAGCTCCCAAAAATAGGTAGGTTAGGGTTATTTTTTTTTGATGACCCTAAAACGAAACGGCTCCCAAAAATAGGTAGGTTAGGGTTATTTTTTTTGATGACCCTAAAAACGAAACGGCTCCCAAAAATAGGTAGGTTAGGGTTATTTTCTTTTTGATGACCCTTAAAACGAAACGGCTCTCAAAAATAGGTAGGTTAGGGTTATTTTTTTTGCTGACCCTAAAAACGAAACGATACACGTTGTGAATAAATAATATAACTTCTAAACATTATGAGATGTATAAAAAATCGAAATACCAATTTTATATGAGCCCATCACAGTGACACCCTGTATACATTACAGTGACACCCTGTATATAACACAGTGACACTATGTATATATCACAGTAACACCCTGTATATATCACAGTGACATCCTGTCCTGTATCTATCACAGTGACACCCTGTATATATCACAGTATCACTCTGTATCTATCACAGTGACACCCTGTATATATCACAGTTACATCCTGTATCTATCACAGTTACACCCTGTATATAACACAGTGACACCCTGTATATATCACAGTGACACCCTGTATATATCACAGTGACACTTGCTACTTGACAGCTGACAATTACCGAATGACAAAATGCGCACACGATTGGCGGCAGAATAGTTGCGCCCAGTTAGGTTTTATTGCCCCCTTTTTTTGATGAACAAAATGAAATATTTTGCTTACCTACTGATTGCTTACCAAAATTTGATTTACCGTAGATCGCTTAATGCAGCTCAAATATTTAATTTGCTGACCAAAATAATTTAGAGCAGATCAGTATATCATTAATTGCAGCCTGATTTATAAATGTTTGCTTACCATAAGTTGCTTACCAACTAGCTATTTTGGCTGACCAAGTACATATTTCTGCTGACCAAAATATGAATATTTTGCGGATCGATTAAATGATACCCATTAAATATTATATCTTTTTTTATTATAATAAATAAATAGTGTCTTAAGAATGTCCCTTAGCCACTAGGTACATTCTAAATAGGTACTTTAGTCAAATAACCCAAGTCAAATGTAATAATATACATATATTTTTTCCGCCAAAGACATACATTTACAACCTCAACACCATACACAATACAATTACTGTAACTCTTGTAATCGACGAGAAGGGTCATTATTTGAGCGTTTCACCCGCCTCACTTTCGTGGACACATTATTGTCGAGATTCCGGCAGATTTTAATGTATTTTTAAGGTATTTGTTAATAATCTCGGATATGTACCAAATAGCTCCATATGAGACTAAAATCTTAGGGAACTATGACAATAATGTGTCCACGATTGTGAGGCGGGTGAAACGCTCGAATAATGACCCAGAATCGTCCTCAAAACCAATGTCCAATTTTATAAAGAAAGTTACTTTGAGGTACCGGCATAATTATCATAAATACACAGAAGCATCTTTTAAACTAAATATTATCTGATCAGAACTTGGTTAACAATAATATCCACTAAGGTAGTTTATTTCGGATTCATGGGAGCTATTTCTAACGTCGAATCAAAGTTTTATTGAGCTTTAGTCGTAAATATATTATAGGCCTTTCACACGATTGGTTCATAAAATAGAGCTTTTACTGTAATAATTAGATTCGATTTTAAAGCTAAGAGTTTTTTTTTGTTTATTTCTTATTGAAAATGACATAGTGTTTTAGATATTAAAACTAAAATGAATTCACAAAAAGATCGTGAAAATAAAATGAAATAATTACAAAATAAATTACAATAAAAAATTAAAATCAAAATGTCAATGGGAAAAAATAACTAATATCTAATCTAAATATATGTTTTCAGCATGATTTACTTGTTAATAGTTTTGTAAACACGACATAAGTTAATCATGCTATATTGTATACATTTGTGCTGTAGAAGCTAAATATTTATGTAACAGTTATATTGATTATGTTTATTTGAATCAGTGATAGGTTTCTTAATTAAAAAGATTTGATAACTTTTTGATCATTGCAAGACAAAGTTTTTTATTTTTTTATAATTAAGTCTAGAATACCCCAGAAAAAAGATATGCAAGGCATAATTATTCCGAAAGCATAATTTTGTCGGAAATTTAAACACTATTTACTGCTACAGGGTGATTTTGCCATAGATTATAAAATATTACTTTAGATTAGTATCACCAAAAAAAACATGAAAAGAAATGAAACCAACCAAACCAACCAAAATGATGGTACTAATCATTTCATGAATGAAACCATGAAATGATTAGTACCATGAAAAAATAAAAAAAATATTAGCGCCTGGGTTTTGGTGTAATCAAATATGGGATAACGATGTTATCACAATGATTTCAAATTTATATATAAAGAAGTGGCAAAACAAATTTACATTGCATCGCATCAAGTGATACACTTCGCATCTATTGAGACTCAAATCTCTAACGAGTCTTCATAATGATCCCGAACTGAGAAACTTCCATGATTGCGTAATCGCGAGTTTTCCATAGCGCCTGACGACGTAACAGCCAATTACGTAGGTGAGCGTTTTCCAAAAAAAATACCGGGGTAGCTACTTTCTCAAAATATGGACTTGTGAGGTTTTTTTGGCTCAGAATCGTTAAGTATTTTCGAACCTTATACGTAAAAAAAGTGTCCCATTTTTTTTTCCATTACGTCACCATTTTGCATAGTGTTTGTATGAACGTGACGTAGTGGAAAGACAAAAATCCCATACAAATTTTGGGACACTTTTTTTTACGTATAAGGTTCGAATGTACTAACGATTCTGAGCCAGAAAAACCTCAAAAGTCCATATTTTGAGAAAGTAGCTACCCCGGTATTTTTTTTTGGAAAACGCTCGGGTACTGTCCTCACTTCGTTATAACTTCGCAAATAATTTATGATTACTTTGAATACTGATGTTAAATTAGATCGAATTTTTCCTGATATCGCTTGGCGGGGGGTATGGCATGTTGTCAGATAAAACAAACGAATAAATGTTTTACATACCTACATAATAATTAAAAAAAAAATGTTCTAAAGCTCCCGGTTTTGCAAACGTAAGTCACTTGTAATAGGTTTCTTTTATAATTATTATGAAACCTAATTGTACCTGTCCGTGGCGTGGCGTAAAATATATCCTTGGGCAAGCCGCTGCAGATTTGGCGTACATTTTCATTAAGAGCTGTAGAATAAGGTGGTCAAATGCCTGATATTAGGCAAGTCGGTAAGAATCGAGTTCTATGGACGCCACGCCACTGGTACCTGTAAATGGGTTATTCTTCAGAAATATGTTTGCGGTCACCTTATTCCTCTGGCCCTTCTTCATACTAAATGTATGGAGACAGAGGAATAAGTCGCAGACATATTTCTGAAGAATAACCCAAATACACAATTATGCGGAAAGAGTATTCGGACGAATAATTCGGTGAAAATAATTAAATGCTAAAATAAGGGGAACAAAATATATCAACAATTTGTAAAAAAAATTGTCATCATCTTTAATTATGAAGAATATTATAATATTACCAGAAACAATCATGTCGGTACTAAGTAGACATTTATTAGTTTGTAATTTTGTAATGGTTTTCTGGTGTGCAATAAAGTATATTTGTATTGTATTAACACGGAGATTAACATTTTAATTTATTTTTGTAAATGTAAGGGTTAATTTTATTGATAAACGAACCTATGCAAGGATTTTGCATGCAGCCAGTGCTTATTTCATACTAAATCCGCGCCAGCTCTAGTGAATCGACCTGTAGGTATGTCCCTGTATTATGCCCTGCGGCAACCCTTCTAAGCAGAGAGATTACGCGTAATTCCTCCAAAGGCTAGGCTAAAATTAACCTGGCCGAAGGGGCTCGGTGCTTCCTTGGTTGATGTAATTTTATGGATGCTTTAACCAGTTAAAAAATTTGTAAAGAAGAGTTTTACTGAGCATATTTTAATCATTCACAAATTCTTCGTTATTTGTGTACACCTTAAAGCCGGGGTACCTATACGTTAAATACGGGGAGAGGATAAATTTACGGTGGTCTCAATTAATTTGTACGCCTGTAGGTTTTAAATTTTTATAATTCATTTCAGACACATGAAATAACTTCTTAGTTGAATTTTGAAGAGTTCGATTTTATTATTTGTTGTTAGGCAAAGAACACACTGAAATCGCCCGTCGCCGCGATTTTTTCCGTGTAGCTGCGCATAGTAGTTGCGATGCGAGTCGCCGCGATCTACGCGCCAGTGTGCGCCACCCCGCGATTTTTCTATACAAATCGATGATTCTACATACAAAGTTGAAAATCGCTGAGTCGCGTGTCGCCGCGATTCGCGCTGCAGTGTGAGATCCGCCTTACAGAGACAATAGAAATACAATCTGGTGAAAACCGCGGGAAGTCGCTGGATAATAGCAGCACAAAGCCGACAATCGTGGAGATCCTTGGGGAAGGCCTATGTCCAGCAGTGGACGTCTTTTGGCTGAAATGATGATGATGATGATGAGAAATACAATAGCTAATGACGAAGGCAATTATCATGTGAGGTATGTGGATCGTTCGATATTATACTATTCGATATATTCGTTCCCTATAGAATTCCTGCACCGTCTTCACATTCGAGGCTTTTGATTGTTTTTCTGGCGCCTCTTAGCCTTTTCGACACTGCTCTTACTAATGAAATTTGCACTTTTGAAGAATTCGATTGGTTTCTCCAAGGTCCTGTCACGTGACCACCTAAGAGGTAAACCGTTTTACAAAAAAAAATATTTTTTCAAATTGGTCTTTAAGTAATCGGGAGCATACTTAAAAACAAACACTGGATTCGGACTAACTAGAACCTCTTTTTTTTTTAAATCATATAATGTCTGAGCATCGCCTATTAAGGTCATTGGTCATAATCATAATATATGCATCGCCTATTAAGATCATAACCATAATAAATCACCATAGGCAGTCAACCCAAACAAACCATAAGTGTGGTCTCAGCTTTACGCGACCACCGTTTTACTTGATACAGAGAAATCTCAAGCTGGGTTTTTTGAAGCGTTACTTCTACATTCGAAGCAATTTTCCACACTTGAGCAATCGACACGAACGACCTCTCCAGAGCGAAGCAGGTGTCTGACCCAAGTCAATTATATCACTTGACCCGATTTTGTATCGTATATATCGATGCCCTAGAACACAATCGGATTAATTGCATATTTTGCCAAATAATGGGGATGTGGATTAATGTTGAATTTTACAACATAGTATAGTCATATGGATTGGAAAATACAAAATTATCATAACAAAGAACAAATTATAAGTACCTAATTAATATAAGTTATGAGGCCACAAAGTTTAAAATTTTTTCGATAATTTTTATGAGAAATAATAAATCGTCCCGCAAAAAAATACTGACTTGCACATCAAAAAAATCCATATGTAAATCAAAGCTATGTTTTGATGTTTGTTTTGGTATTTATGATGTGCAAGTCAGTATTTCAGTTAGGTTATGGTTATTTTTTTTGATGTGCCTTTAAATACTACCCATTTTTTATAAGGAAAAATAAAAGTTAATTTCGGAATGCAACTAGATGTGTTCAAACGCTATTTTTCATGCTCAAAATGACAACTTACAATTTCTTCATACAGCGAGGACACATTATGACGTCACAAAGTGCGTTCATTTTGTATGGCGCGTTTTCAACGCTCGGTGCGGTCGGCTATTTTTGATTGCAATTTGTGGCTGTTATAGTGATCCAATTGCAGTAGTTATAGGTATATATTTGTTTCTCACATGCCTATTGCGACTTTGAGGCTTATGCGTTAACGTGTTAATTGAGCAATACTAAAAATGTTGGTTCATCAATTAAGGAATCCTTAACTGGTTAGAGTCTGTGCGGAAAGAGAATAGGCGTGGCGAAAAACGGAACTAACCTAACCAGTATGGCCACAGAACAGAAAATACGGCACATACGGTTGAAAAGCATTACAGCGCCCCCCAATTTAAATCCTATTCTCTTTCCGCACAGACTCTACCAATGTAGAGAGATGATTTTTGTTTTTTTGTGATTCATTTGGATAAATTAGGGAAAAATATCCCCTATAGAATTTTAAATATGAATAATAATCAATAATAGTATTGTTAATAACAAAAACAAAAAGATAACAAAATTTAACGACTTTTGCGACAGTTTCTTACATAATTTTTTAAGTAGAAATTTTAAAAATACGCATACTTGTTTTGTATATAATGCTTATTGTAAAAACCTTGTTATTATTTAATCACATGTCTTGAATGTTATTTGTTTAATGTGCCAAATAAATAAAATAAAATAATATGTATTATTTTAATCAAACTCAAAACTCAAACTCATTTATTTCTGTAAGTAGGCCTCAAGGGCTCTTTTACATGTCTGATTCTTTTCTTTTGGCGCTTCGGTAGATGACCTTCTGGTGAGAAGAAGCGCCTGAAGAAACTCACCAGTTTCTCTTTTAAAAACAACATGACAAAAAATGACATTTATAAAATGCAACAAGCAAATAACTGGGCACAGTTTTTTTTACATTTTACCGAGAGACGTATATAATCTCCGGATCCATTACATTACAAAACTTAAAACTACATTTTTAGAGATGTAAAGGGTCTCTAGGCGTCAAAACACGATAAAAAATATAGAAAATAGGCAAACATAGACTAAAATTAATGGTGATGTAAGGAGTCTCCGTTGTCAAAACATTATGTTTTGGAGGTGTAAAGGACCTCCAAACGTCGAAATACAAACTAGGAAACGTCTGTTTCACGTCGAGGAATAGACTATTAAGCTAACAGTCATTACAACTAGCTACAGTATACATAACAGGTATGTATTCAGTATGTCAAAATGCAAATAATGAAATAAAATTACATTAAAATTTAAATAAATGAAACGATGGAACGATACAGCCCGTAGCAGCGACGCCATCTGTAGGCATCATGTACCCAAGCCTCTCCAGGACACTGCCCTATTTCGACGACTGCTGCGACTGATGCTTTGGCCATGGTTCTTTGTCATCCAAGTAATCTTGGACTTTATAATAAGCTCTCTTCAAAAGCGCAGATTTTATGTAATTTTTAAACGAACTATAAGGCAGTTCCCATGCATCTAGGGGTACCTTATTGTAGAATCTAACACAGTTGCCCACGAAAGATTTTCTTACTTTCTGTACACGGATTTTTGGGACAAACAGCTTATGTTTGTTCCGCGTATTTAAACTGTGGACATCAGACTGCTTTTTGAAGGAGCTGATATTCTTGTGCGTATACATTATCACGTCTAATATGTACTGTGAAGCCACTGTGAGGATTTCTATTTCCTTAAAACGTTCTTTCAGTGAATCTCTAGATCCTAAGTTATATATGGATCGAATCGCTCTTTTTTGTAGAACAATGATGGTGTCTATGTCTGCTGCTTTACCCCGGATCAGTATGCTATAAGACATAATACTATGGAAGTAACTGAAATAAACAAGGCGAGCGGTTTCCACGTTAGTGAATTGCCTTATTCGTCTTATAGCAAAAGCGGCAGAGCTCAGCCGGTTAGCCAAAGTAGATATATGAGGCGCCCATTGCAAGTTGTGATCCAGGGTAAGCCCAAGAAAGAGTGTGTTGTTAACAAGATCAAGTTTCTCACCGTTTAAAAATATAGATGTGTCAACCTCTCTTACATTTGGCAGAGAGAATTTCGTCTTCTTTGCATTCAGAACCAGGTTATTTGCTGTGAACCACTCTAGCACTAATTTTAAGGTCTCATTGATGTGATTATAGTCATCTAGTTGTGTATCAACTTTGAAAATCAATGAGGTGTCATCAGCAAATAAAACTATTTTACAATTTTGTTCTATGTGGTAAGGCAGGTCATTTATATACACAAGAAAAAGAAACGGACCTAAAATCGAGCCCTGCGGTACTCCGAGCTTTACAGTCGAACCACTAGACTCAATTCGGTTAACAACCACTTTCTGAATTCTTTGGCTAAGGTATCGACAGGCCGTAATGCTTTAGTTTGTCAACCAGTGTCTCATGTTCCACACAGTCGAACGCCTTGGAAAGATCGCAAAAGATTCCTATCGCATCTTGCGACACTTCCCACGCATCATAGATGTGTTTAATAAGCACCGTGGCGGCGTCCGTCGTCAAGCGGCCTTTTGTAAAACCAAATTGCTGATCGTGCAGTAGTTCATACTTGTTAATGATAATGATTAATGAAATAGTATGTTCACCAAACTACATTTTTAATAGTACACACATGCTTCCAATAAGTTTGGTGGGGCGTTTTATAAGTAATTTCATTGTGTTTAGTCATTGCATCTATAATTTCATAGTTGTCTTTCAAACTGCAAATTTTGAAGAAAAGGCTATTTTACGTTTTTACCCGACTGCGGCAAAGCCCAAAGGAGGGTTTTGTGTTTGACCTGTATGTATGTATGTAAGTATGTATGTATGTCCGTTCCTATGTCCGCTCGTAACTACTCAACGGCACATCCGATTTTGATAAATGATACATCATTAGATTCGTCTTGATGGTGCGAGTGTCACTGGGTATGAAGTTCGTGAAAATAAACAAAATGGCGGATTTCATGCCGTTTCAAAGTGAGTGCACCGCGGTCGGGTTTTTTTAAATAAAAATGTGGTTATTCTGTGATTTGTTATAGAAAGGCATTTCAATAATAGAAATATTAGTAGAAAAAAAAACCGGCCAAGTGCGAGTCGGACTCGCGCACCGAGGGTTCCGTACAAACTCATAAGTAGATACATGAATAGTTCAAGAAAAACTATATGGCGATTAGTTTAGTAGGAGCAAATAAGTATGTGTTAAGATTTTTGCAAAGGCCGTAGCAGGATAAGGGAAGAAAAAATGCCCTTGAATGATTAAGAGCTGTTTATTTTTTCTATAGTTGCTTTCATTTAGTTGTATAATTTTGCAAAATTTGGTTGAAAAATTCCCAGTGGTTCAGCCGGGAAAAAATAAAAACAAAATTTATGAAATTTGACGTATCTCTAAAACTATAACTCTTTGTCATTATATCTTTAATTCATTTTGGTTAATTAAATAGTATGTATGCCTTAAAAGAAAATTGAGTCTCTATCTTTACAATTTCTGTAAAAAACACGTAAGTCAAAATTTCAAAAAAAAGTTTTTTTGATTCCAGAAAGAGTGACCACTCTAAATAATATTTCTAAAAAAGCCTTATTTAACGATCTGTCAGTCATATAAGTTTGACGGTTAAAATCGAAAAGCAACAGTGTCAAAATTAAAAAACTATGTTGGTCGGATTCTGTTACATTTTATTCTTATACTAATCTAATCTAATACAGCCAAAGAACTTAAAAATAAATCTTCTTTGTAAAGAATTAAAAATAAATCAATTTTTGACATTCCCATTAATATTGGCTTGAAAATATACAGGGTGGTTTTCGATAATCTGTACTTACATATGAAAAGGGGTGAAATTTCAGCCAATTTTATCGGTAAAACTGATTTTAATTTTTGTTTGTGGTCATTCGTTTTTTTTTTACAGATTTTTAAACTTTCAGTGAAATTTTCGGCAGTACCTACATCTATTTGCCACGATATAACTTTTGATCTAATTGCTTAAAATTGTAAGAAAAAATTGCAGGGTCATGGCAATAGACATGTTATTTAGTAGCAATAACAATAAACCACCGACTTGAAGAAAAAATCGTCAAAAAAAAATATAATTGTGAAAAACGGCTGTTTTTTTTTCACGGAAAACACCGTTTTTCTCGAAAGTTTGCGAATATTGTGACCATTTTTTCATGCTTATTTTCGTTTAGCACTTAATTGTGATCTTAAAAACATTTTTTCTTACAGCTTTGAACAATAAGATCAAAAGTTATACTGCGTCAAACAGATGTACTGCCCAAAATTTCATAGAAAACTGTAAAAATCTGTAAAAAAATTTTTTTGCCCAGAAACAAAAATTAAAGTCATTTGTACCGATAAAATCAGCTGGAATTTCACCCCTTTTAATATGTACAAATTATCGAAAACCACCCTGTATTTGTATTAATTGTCGCCTTTTAACTTATAAAACCTTTTTTTTCAAATAGGTAATCATCATTATTTGTAATTAAGCCTTACTTATCGTTTCACCAGATATATTCATTCGTAGGTAGGGAGTTGATCACACATTGCCGCAATAGGCTAGACGACTAAAAAAAACTGTTTAGTCCGTCTGTTACATTATGAAAAAATATTGTACACGTATTTTTTGTTTTGTTTGACAAACAAAAACTGACGAGGATAAAGTGCTTAGAAGTTTCGAGTGACGTCACTCTTGAGTACAATTTTCACTCAGAAGTGACGTCACAAGCCCCCACTCCAGAAGTTTGAAGATCTATAACTTTGTCGATTTTTAATATTTTGATAAACCAAAAAATACGTGTCCCATATTTTTCCATAATCTAACTGACGGACTAAATAGAATTACATATTTTTAACCCAGTCATCATCCCTATTGTGTACTACCTATCGCACGCAAGATATTTATCAAAAATCATGCAGCCTGCCGAAATTCTTAGTGGATTTTTTTTGAGAAACGGTATTAGTGTTACCGTTAATGAAGATAGCGATAGTGATTCAAATAAGAAGTAAAAGACATTTTTAAGTTGATACATATTCGAGTAAATGCCATAAATTTATTTTATTTTTAGTTCTTTACACAGAATATTTATGTTTAAGTTCTTTGGCTGTATTAGAATTGTATAAGAATAAAATTTAACAGAATCCGACCAACATAGTTTTTTAATTTTGACACTGTTGCTTTTCGATTTTAACCGTCAAACTTATATGCCTGACAGATCGTTAAATAAGGCTTTTTTAGAAATGTCACTTAGAGTGGTCACTCCTTCAGGAATCAAAAAAACTTTTTTTTGAAATTTTGACTTACGTGTTTTTTACAGAAATTGTAAAGATAGAGACTCAATTTTCTTTTAAGGCATACGTACTTTTTAATTAACCAAAATGAATTAAAGATATTATGATAAAGAGTTATAGTTTTAGAGATACGTCAAATTTTATAAATTTTGTTTTTATTTTTTCCCGGCTGAACCACTGGGAATTTTTTAACCAAACTTTGCACAATTATACAACTAAATGAAAGCAACTATAGAAAAAATAAACAGTTCTTAATCATTCAAGGGCATTTTTTCTTCCCTTATCCTGCTACGGCCTTTCTCAAAAACAGTGCAAGTTAGGAAAACCGTTATATTTTTCCTGTAATATATAGGATGACATTAATAATTGGTAATTATTACAGATTTTTCTGTTCAGTAACTTCGAAGATAATAGGGGGGGAACGGTATTTTTTTTAACGTTATTCGCCATAAATCAAAAACTACTTATTTAAAAAAAAATACAAAAATACTGTTTTAATCTACAAATTAAGCCCTTTCATTTGATACCTCACTCAATATAATAGCCCTACTTTCAATTTGCAAAGTCTCATTACGGACCCCTTTAAAAAAAAAGTAAAAAAGTTACAAGATTTTTTTTACATCCTATAAGCTCGGGTTAGCGGTTTTTAATACTATTCCAAATTTCAAGTCAATAGCATCACTAGATCCTGAGATATCTTGCTGTGACAGACGGACAGACAGACAGACAGACAGACAGACAGACAGACAGACAGAGTCGCACCATAAGGGTTCCTTTTTTACCATTTTGGTACGGAACCCTAATTACCTACTTCAATATCATAAAAACTCACCGAGAAAGAACAATGTTAAAATCACATTTATGCCACACCTGGCCATAAAGTGGCTTTTTCCGCACGCCGCGCGTACGGAAAAAGCCGCTTTCTGGCCAAGTGTAGACATAAAATGATTTACACAACACGGGGGGTAATAAAGAAAGCCCTCGATCGCATATTTACGTCCCTCGCTTGCAGCTTGGGCCGCAAACTTCTGCGATCTCGGCCTTTCTTTGTATTACCACCCTAGTTGTGTAATGTACTATCGCCCCATACTAAATCATAGTAGCGGAGAGACGTCACACGCTTATACTTTGTAGAAAAATCAAAAAATTGCCTTGCAGCTGTGTTAAATTTGCGTTTATCCTAACGGTTTCATAACAAAGTTAATAGTTTTTAATATTTTTAAAATGGACTTTACCACGCAACTTTGAAGGCTCATAAAACAAGTCAAACTTTAGGTATTGAACTGAAAACTTCATCTCAGTTCGATATTTTTCGACATTCCGATTGCTGTTATGATATATTATGTACTCGTACATGTTTATGCTCAATTGCTCACACACCTATGCAAACGCAAGGCTGAACCAACCAAACGATATCGATTCGAGCACAAAATTCAACCCTTCAGGTTAAAAATACCGCGCTGTTCAGTCAAACGTGTGACCACGGACTTTGGATCGTATGTCCATAGAATACGACTCAAAATTCTAAACTAGACTGACCGAAGCAAAGGTGCACGACCTTCATCCCAAAATCCTCTGTAATACCCAACGTACAGTATCTAAAGCGAGCCACACACCTACAATATTAGTTCTGCAGTATCAATTTTACATAAATACTGAGTACCGCCCAGTCTGTAAGGCACTGGTCCCACTGCCGGCGAGTAAGCGAGCAAAGTTGGGCGAGTAGCATTACATTGCGGATCTGGAAAGGTCGATTGGTCTGTGCTTGGTCAGCCCGCAATGAACTGTTACTCGCCCAACTTTACTTGTTTAGGTACTCGTTGGCGGTTGGACCAGTGCCTAAGTCGGCGACGATGTTTCAATAATTTCACTCAGTCACGTGAATCACTAGCTGGTACCGAAGTGAGCTGACGCCTCGCGGTAAGGGCGCTGCTGTCAAGCCGTAAAGCTCCATTTAGACGGAGCGAGAACTCGTATGCGATTTTCATTTCATTGCGGTGATTAAATCGATCAGTTGTACTCATCGTGCCTAGATAGCCCGCAATGTAATCAAACTCGCATACGAGTTGTCGCCCCATCTAAATGGGGCCTAGCGTGATGAGATGACAGCCCAGACGAGCCGATTCGCTTCCGTTATTTGCTTGCGGTTTCGGGCCCAGCTTTTATGTGTCTTTTAACCTTTAGCCGTTTACAATGCCCATCGATTTAGAATATGATAGATAGTCTAGAGATAGTAGTTTAGAATAGTATAGATAGTCATGATCGTCAAAATACAAAATGAGAATAATAAAAGTAAAAATATCACAATTTCAAAATTATAAGAAACCAGATTTTGCAAATAATAATCAAATCGTGTCTCCCAATAAGGATCGTCGTAACAATTTTTAATAATAGGAACAATAAAAAGTAAAACAAGAACATATACAAAAATTAAGATACAAAATTAGAACTTTTGATTAATTATCACCGAATCTTCAATACACAGAGGCTCAATAACATTGCGCAATTATAATTGTTGGTATCCAGGGTGCCTAATCATGTAGAATGACAGGCATCTCGGGACTCTTGTTAGTGTTTCTTGACGAGAAATTGTTAATGTCACGAGTTTCGGTAATTTGGACAGTTTCGCCGTGTAAGGGCAGAGTTTGGCAGTTTCGTGGTAATCGCGTTTGTTGGACGGACTAATCAGACTAATGTCAGACGCAACGTGGGTCGGTAGACGCATTAGCATCACTTATATTAGTAACTAAAAGATACATGTCCGAGTTCTTAACAGTCTCAAGTAAGTCAGTGACAATGACAATGGCAATGGTCCAGGATTCGAATCCCGGTAAGAGCAAATATTATCTGTGTGATTATATTTGTTTCTGAGTCTGAGTCTTGGATGTTTTTTATGTATGTATATTACAATCATATCACGACACAGAGGCCTTACTTCTTGCCAGGTAATTTTCTTTCCTGCTGCGCACAGCACACACACACACACACACACACACACGCTTCGTGACGATGCGGCGCTGGTCGGTTATCTCTTTTTTTTGTATTCACTCAGTCTTGTTTGTTTTATTATATTCAAGTGTTTCACATATAGTACACAAGCCTACTATGGGACTAGTTCGATTTGTGTAAGATTGTCCCCTAATATTAATCTTATATTTATATATTTATGCTTTATAAGACTATTCTTCCTTACTCTACCCCCCATACTTAAGTTATTAGCTGGTTATTAGCAATAGAAATGACAACCTGGTGTCAATTATCGGGCATTAGCGTGTCACACATTGGGATCACTTTGTTGTTCGTCTATCCGTCCGTCCGTCCGCCTGTCTATTTCGACACTCTCAAGGAAACCAAAATTTAAAGGGTACGAGAGCTTTCCATTTACCTAGAACTATGAAATTTGGCAAGTGATACCGTCTTACTACAAGTACCTATGAGGAAAAATCTTTAAACTATACAATTTTAATTAAATCATTACAAAATCTGGAGGCACAGGGCTCCCGCCAAGTCGAGCATGACAAACACCCGGCCGTACCATCATTTTATCGAAGCCATTCAGGCCATTTCCAACCTCCCGTAATTTTGTACCAGCTAAAGCTAGAACCCTGAATTTTCAGGGATAATAAGATTTTTAGTATATTCTCAATAACATTAAATTTGAACTTGCAGTTTAAGAACTATTGCACGTCAAAGCCTTCGGTGGGCGAGTCCGACTCGCACTTGATTTTAAGGAAAACAGTCTTTAATAAATTACTAAAATAAAAGAAATTAGTACAAAATTATCCTCTGATATCCCAGGAACTCAGAAATGGGAGCATTCCATGAAAACATCAAGTTTTTGTCCCTTACGCAACGCTATGGCAGCTACCCTAATAAAACGTATAAGCTGCTAAGAAACACTACCAATCTTAAAGCCGAGTTATGATATTACAATGCTGATAATTAGCTTCCTGAATTTATTTCTAGGAAGTATTAAAACGGTGGTGTCCCTTACGAATTTTTTCCTGGAATGCTCCAATGAGGAAATTCGTAGAAGAAGTCAGGTAACCAACCGACATAGCTGCCAGATTTAGCTAGTTAAAGTGGCCATGGGCTGGGCATATAAATAGCTCGAGAAACTGATCGCAACGTCTGAAGCAAGTGACGTAATGTTATACCAACAAAGTTATCTGTCTCACAAAGTACATAGATTGTTTTGTACCTGTAGCATATGTAGCCAATTCCTTGAGATAGCTCTGATGAGCGTCACGGCTCAGTGAACCAGATGACAATACGCGAACAGTAGCCGCGTGGCGCCACAGACGGCCACTCTGCCGTGCTAGGGATATATTCAGAGTATTTGCAGTTTAGAAGTATAGGAAATGTCAACCTTATTTCATCGGAGTAAGTTTGACATTTCCTATACATCCGGACTGTAATTACTGCATATATCGCTAGCACGGCAGCACAGCCGTCAAAGGAAAATCGTGACTGTCAGGCCAGTGACGGCCCTGGCCGTCAACTTCTTTTTTATGAAAACCTATTGAAAAACAGCCCATTTTTATGTTGGCATTATTCTTTTACCCATCTTCATATTACCCCTGTGGCGTCAGTGGCACGGCGTTTTCCTTCGCCCTTGGGCGTCCTAAAGGTTTAACTTTTCGTTGGTCACTAGATGTTGGAACGTGATTTCCATCCTTTTCGGGGTTGAATTATGACAAGTCCTACCTTGTACACTTCTACGTCCCCAAAAAATCAGTGTTTCCAATTTTAGCCCGAATATCCTGTATGTAATTCACACATACCTACCTTCTTGTAGTAGTATGTATAACCACTTCCCTGCAATAGCTCAGACAAGCGTCACGGTTCACTGAACCAGACGACAATACGCAAACAGTAGTCGCTTTTTAGGGTTCCGTACCTCAAAAGGAAAAAGCGGGACCCTTGTAAGATCACTTTGTTGTCCGTCTGTCCGTCCGTCCGTTCGTCTTTCTGCATAAAATATCTAATAACTAATACTACCTAAATCCGTGTGACAAAAGGAACGGAATCAGCCTATGCTGCGATAGCCTTGAGACTGCGCAGCGCTGGTTTTCAGTCCGGCTCTTTTCTAATTTTGGACTACATTTTCACACAGCCGCACACTCCCGCCGCTAGTAGCCCGAGCGCGGTCACTCGAACGCCCGGTGTGAGTCGATGCCATACAAAATGTATGAAATAGCACGCCTGCAAGTGAAAGACCCATCCTCAACCAAGTTTTGCTCGGTCGCCAGAGACGCGATGAACAGGCACCGGTGGAGGCAGATCATAAAAACTAGGTGTAGACCATCCACATCCACCGATGACCACGATCCTCAGTCATGAGGGAGCGACCAGAGAGAGAGAGAGAGAGCACGCCTGCAGCTTGTGGTGGCCACCAATGGTCGAGCTCTGGTCTAATGTGCGGAGACTGTAACCAAGGATCTTCAACCTTTCCCAAATCAAGTGCCAAGAATGTCTGTTTTGCGTAGCGGGCCGCATCATGGGTATTTATAACGATATCAGGGGCCTATTTACCCTAGGACCATCCGGGCCATGCCCCGGGTTGCCGATCCGCCAGGGGCGGCGTAGTCGCCCCTGGCCCATAGACCCATTGCATTTTGATTTGGTTTTGGCGCCATTCAACCTACTTTTACTTCTTCTGGGGCGGCAAATTTCAAAATACGGCCCTTACGATATATTTTGATTAAGTAAAAACTAGCCCACAAAATTCTTATATAAAAAAATCAGATACTCAATTAATAAAGTACAATATTACTCAATTTATAAACGAGTGACTATTTAGTATGATTTTACAAACACAATTTTACTATTTAAACAATGATGAAGACTGGTTTGCTGCCGATGAAACCTTCGCGGGCCGCATTTTGAAGACGCCTGCTGTAGAGCACGCCACGTCCAAACTCATCTAATATCACAAACACGCTTATCTGTCCGTTTCCCTTGCAGAAATAAGCCGCGATCAACCATGCTTCCGGGTCGGGAGCCGGACGACGGGCGTCCGTCAGGCAGCGCCCTTATCTAGCACGGTGAGTGAATGGGGCACCGAGAGAATGGGGGCTGGAATGGGGTGCAGAGAATGGGGTACGATTGGAGATGGGGAGTGTTTTAGTGGCTGAAATTATTTGCTGTGCAAAATGTGTGTTATTCCCTTGTGCACACAAGTTGGCGAATATTTAGAAAATCCCGCCTATTTAGAACGATATTTCTGGTTAAACTCAAACTCATTTATTGCTGCAAGGAGGCCTCTTTTACATGTCTGATTCATTCTTTTGGCGCTTCGGTAAATGACTTTCTGGTGAGAAGAAGCGCAGGAAGAAACTCACCAGTTTCTCTTTTCAAAAACATTACAACAATTGTGACATGGTTACATAAAGTAACATTAGTAAATTGCAACAAGCAAATAACTGGACACAATTTTACCAAGACATGTATATACGTACTAAATGTATGGGAGCGTTTAAACTTAATATTTTTAAAATTACTCCTTGATTTAAAAAAGTTAATAATGTGATTTTACGCATTGGGTACCGTACTTTTGACATCAGTTTAAAGTTTTCCAATATCTTTTATATTTACAGAATAATCGCCTGGCTACTACACTTAACGATTACACCCTGTAGATGTCAAAATTTACCAGCGGTAAGCCACCAATCTGAAACCTCTGCCCCGAGAAGAAGCAGAGTCACTAACCACTAGACTAAACCGGTTTTGACGACCGGTTTACCCTAGTGGTTAGCGACTCTGCCTACAAAGCTGGCGGTCCTGGGTTCGAATCCCGGTAAGAGCAAATATTATTTGTGAGATGATATTTGTTTCTGAGTCTTGGATGTCTATGCATTTAAGTATTTTGTATTTATTAATTATATCATCTAGTACTCATAGCACAAGCCTTTGAGCTAACTATGGGACTAGTTCGATTTCTGTAAGATTGTCCCCTAATATTTATTTATTATTTATTTAAGAGTCAGCTTATGAAACTCAGCTCGATGTATTATTTTATCATTACATATAGAAAAGAAGAAAAGTTAAATTTTGTTTAGTTGATATCAATGCTGGTTGATCATTGCATTACAAAATACAGCCAGTCTATATCCAGATATACCGTTTCTGTATTTTCGATAATGAGAAAGAAAGTTAAGTCTGAAACAAAACAATAAGATAATGGTGTTATCAGGTCGATTAAACTTTGTCAACATTAATGAGATTAATGTCGGCAGGGTAATTCAGAACGTCACTGCTTATCTCGTTCCTAATATAATTTAAACTGGTATCAGGAGTGGTCCACTCCACGATTTCGCCGCGCGGCTACTAGAAGTTTTGCCTCCGAAGAGCTTAGCAGCTACTTACCAGAAAGAGCACGCGTTATGCGATTGAGAGAGACGGTCGGATGCGGTGCGTCCCCTCCGGTCACGGTATAAGCGATAGTTCTTCTTCCTACAAAACGTACATCGGGAGCGCGCATGTGTGCGCGCCGTGTACGGACGTACCACAAGCAAGCATTTGAACCTGCGCGGGCCTGCCACAGTATGGAGTTCACTCACACAGACGTGCGTCGTGCGTCTGTGTAAATACGTGTCGCGCGCTCCTCAATGGCCGAAGTCGTACTACTTGGTTGTCTTAATACTTTGCTCCGGTGATCGGAGTCGGCCTCGGACGACAGTTTTGTTAGAAACGGAAACTTCTGTACGTAGTACTATTACTCAGAACCACACCCGTAAGAGCCCTTGACGCCTACTTGCAAAAATAAATGATTTGATTTGATATTTGGATTTAAGTTAGTTTGAATATTATGTAATTGTTCCTTCTGACAATATAGTAGTACATTACATAACTAGGGTGGTCATACAAAGAAAGGCCGAGATCAAAAGTTTGCGGCCCGAGCTGCAAGCGAGGGACGTAAATATGCGCTCGAGGGTTTTCTTTATTACCTCCCGTGTTGTGTACATCATTTTATGTCTACACTTGGCCAGAAAGCGAAGATTTTACGGGTCAAATTCTATTGGTGAACAGATTGGCGGCGAATTTATGAACTACCCGTCAGGTACCGAACTTCGTTAATGGAATCAGGAACAAAAAGCTGCAGATGATTTTTATCGAGATTTGGCAAAATCTTTAATGAAGACGAGAATTGAAGAATTTGGGGGCCGCGTTTGGGGAACCGCTGGAATTTGTCCCGGAATTCAGGATATGGAAACGATTTTGGGTTTAGCTATTTTAGAGGGAATGTAAACCTCGCAGAGACAGTGTAGTACGTAAAGCGAATTTCATTGTAGAATTTAAAGTACATTTATTTACATCAACTGGAGGAAAACAAAGCAGGCTAAAATTGTATAATTTATCGACTTCATTATTAATTCTAGACAATGTATCACCGTGTTACGACACGGCATCGTTTCACGATGCGACGTTGTGTCGTGGAAACAATTCAATCAAAAGGAATGCCTTATTATACCGCCCCCTGTGAGTAATATACTAATAAGTCTGTATATGGTATGGCATTCTAAATGGGTCCAAACTAAGAATACCCTGTTGTCCTTGAACAGAAAAGTACCACTTTGATCCCTCTTATGAGGGTGCAATAGTAGATTGTGTCACAAGGGAGCAAAATGATGTATTTACGGCGAGGGCGTACATTGAATCCTGAACGAAGCGAAGGATTCTACAATTGAATCCCGAGCGTAGCGAGGGATTCTAAAGTAGAATCCGGAGCGTAGTGAGGGATTCAAGTGTTAACGCCCGTGGTGAAAATAATTTTGCTACCTTGTGACACATACTACTTTTCACACCGACTATGAGGAAAATTTAAATACAAACGCTACCTACCAAAATAACGAAATATATAGTTAGTCAAAGAGCATCATACATTTTTAATAAAATGAAATGTTAAATTGTTAAATTTATAGTCTCTTATTATTTTATAAAACGTTTATTATTTTTTACGGACGGGACGAATTTACCACTTCCATATTATATTTATGGCCCTCGCCTGCGGCTCGGACCGCAAACACCTGTGATCTGGGCCATTCCTTATTATACCGCCCTCTGTGTGTAATATATTCATAATGCTGTCTATGGTATGGCATATTATATTATAAGTAGGTTCAAACTTAAAATACCCTGTTGTCCTTGAACAGAAAAGTATCACTTTGATCCCTCTTATGAGGGATCAAAATACTTTTTTTCTGAATAGGAGGTGTGAAAAATACTTTTTCTGCATAGGAGGTGTGAAAAGTATTTTGATTGAATGTTTTCCACGACGCGACGTCGCATCGTGAAACGATGCCGTGAAACGACACGATATCGTATCGTGTTGATGTGGGAGAGCCCTGACTCACGGTTTTGCTAAACAAAAATAAAACTAAGTGTAGTCTAACCTTTACGTTATCTATGGCGTTAGCAACTTGTCACGCCGACGCTTCCACAGATAGCAAATTTTCAACAGCACCCATTTGTTGCAGACTCCAGGCTTTTGAGACGTCCGGACGATAACTACAGACAATAATAGAGCCTTCATTCCATAATGAACTCGACGGAAAGCCTCGACGTCAATAGATCCACGCCGATATATACCATCGGCACCAGTTTTATTACGCAATGGTGAGTGTTTTACATACCTACTGCTCAACACACTTTAAAAATAACCACATTTTTATTTAAAAAACCCCGACTGCGGTGCAATGAAAAATACTGCGCATTAAAATGGATAAATCCGCCATTTTGTTACAATTCTAATGATGTATCATTTATCAAAATCGGATAGGTGAGAGGCTACAAGAGGACACAGGAACGCACATACATACACACTTACTTACTGACATGTCAAACACATAACCCCCATTTTGGGCTTCGCCGCAGTCGGGTAATAAGTTTCTGATGATTCCAGTCACCCGTTTCTTCATACAAAAAAAGCGTTAAAAGCTCACCTCATTACGACATTAATTTTAATCAACACATAATAAATTAAAAATAAAAGATCACCACATAAGATTAAATCCGCAACGCAGGCTTCGTCACTTCAGCTAATTGAAATTCACAGCTATAATTTGTCTCCGAAAAAAACATGAGAAGTCTGCCATCACAATATAGATTAGATTAGATTTCTTTATTTTACAATATAAAATACATTATAAATTACATTATGTCAATTTACACGATTTCATACGATACGATACGATTACGATACGATTTTTATTTTGAGTAATTAGTGCCAATACAATATAGTTCGAATCTTCTTAATATGACTTTTTTATTTTGTGTTGCCATGTTGGGGCCTTTACAGACGAGCTGCATTTCAGCTGCTTTCTGGCCGCTGGGGCGGTTAGTATAACTGCATCGAAGCTGCAATCCAACTGCGTAGTCCGCATGCAGTCAGCGAGCTATTCTGACGACTGCGCTGACTGCAAGAATTACAACCGTGCAGCTAGATTGCAGTCGGTGTGCAGTCCTCAAAACTGCACGCCAACTGAAAGTGGACTGCGCAGTTGGTTTGCAGTTTTGATGCAGTTATTTCGACTGCAAAATAACTGCACTCTAACTGCACTTTTCCAGCTGAAATGTAGTCCATATGTAAAGGCCTTTACGTGTTTTCACCGATCATAAACCAGTTTTAACATTTTTTTGTATGGCATTTTACTTAAAATATTTTATTTCAACACTGAATGACTTGTTATATGCCTTTTACAAATTACAAGGAAAGCCAAACTCCTAAAAATGTAACGACTCTATAAGATACAGCACTAGAACATAAACTTACCTGAATATTGAAAACAGTAAATCTTGTTCAAAGGAAACTTTGCATTTTTTTTTACTACACTATACTTGTGCATTTGGTGTCGTAATGCAAGATCCGCTTTTTTTAATTAAGTCGTAAGAATTTTCTTTTCTTATCAGGAAACTGTTAAAACTGAAGCATCGCACGTGCCTACCGACAGATAGCCTCTCAGAGTGTCAGAGCACCTACCTCCTCAACGGGTCCAACTACTCTGACGTGTACTACTACAACAACTCGTTGGATAACGACATCGGCCTGGTAAGGCATGAGGATTCCTACTTATGATGCCGTTTAGCTCCATTTCTGGGGTTCCGTACCTCAAAAGGAAAAAAACGAATCCTTATTCTCTCTTTGTTGTCCGTCTGTCTGTCTATCTGTGTGTTGAGACCCTTTATCTCGGGAACGCGTGGAAGTAATAAGTTAAAATAAAACCATATACTTAAGTACACAGTCCCTTGAAGCTTTGAAAAAATCAAACTTCTAAGTTAACGTAAAAAAATATATGGCCATAAATGTCGCAAAGACGTATACTTTGGCGAGTGCCAGAACACTTACCTCCTCAATGGGTCCAACTACCCTGACGTGTACTACTACAACAAATGTTTGAACGACTTACCAGTCGCAGAGCATTATTTTAACATTCATTTTATTTCTCTATTTAAAGAAATCCTACTAAAACATTTTCTAAATTACCCGTGATTCTGAACTGACATTGTAAAGGTTAATATTTCAAGAAGAAAGAGACAAAGGAATGGTTCGTCTTTATTTATTTGTATTAATAAACCAACTACATATTGAAGCAAATCCTTGTTAAATATTTATTTCAAATTCCAAAATAAAAAAGGTTTAACTTCTACAAGTTGAGCATAGGCCTCTGTTGGTTGAATTTTTTTTTGCGTTGCCTTTGAGTTTTGACTTATCAAAGTTCTACTGTATTTAATTTATGTTAAGCAAGTTATATCCTAATTTGTGTAATAAATATGTATAATATGGATTACCAAAAAGGTCTTTATTGATTTGTTATTTCATCTAACTTAATTTTCTTTATAGCTGACCAGACAGATAAACACTTTTATAACAACATTTTTATTAGCCCCAGATGTCAACCAGTGTCAGTTAATGTTGCTTCAACAAACGTTTCTCGCAAACACCTCAGTTACCGGCTGAAGGTACAATGTTTACCCGGCGACTTAAATTGTCCTACTTTCTTGTACTAACCTTGTAATACAAAAGTCATTAGAAGAGTTGGCCGATCGGAGTTTCTTTGTGGTATTTTATCGATTGCGAATAAGCATAAAGCCATTTGTTTGTTTTATGTTGGAAATGAAACGAACGGTTTCTTTGTGCAGGACTAAATAAAAGCGAAGCAAGCCCTACTTTACAGCAAGAAATGAACAATCTTTCAAAATCCAATAACAGAATAACCAACCTAGCTACAAATCTTTTGTTTACTATATTTTCCTTGGTATAGTTTGTTCTTGGAATATATTCCAAAGAGGAAAAAAAGGTTAAAAATACCGTCGAGTAAGATGATAAAAGTTGTACTGACAAATGACTCCAAACGTGAAATCTCTTAATGAATTTCTTAAAACGATGTTAAGGTTATTTGAGTCACCCGAGTCTTCATACAAAATTTGGTGGAAATTTGTTTTATTTTCTAGTTTCATACATTTTTTGTAAAACATTCAACGCTGACGAGTGCCTTTTGTCTACTCAATAGACCTCACTCACTATTAGTACCGTTAAAACACGTATTTCTTACTAGTACTAGTAGTCTTGAAGATGTCAATTGTTTAAGAAATGTATTTCTTTACATGAAAGAAACATTTTTTGTCTCTTCATTGGTTTTTAAATGCGGGTATATATATAAATGTATTTCTGTCACATAGCAACAAATACTCCCACCGTTTCCGTTGTGGCTGGCTGTGATATTCGCGTCGTGCCTCCTTCTGGTCATCCTGCTCACGGTCAGCGGCAATGTCCTCGTGCTCATGGCGTTCCTGGTCGACCGAACCATTCGCCAGCCCAGTAACTACTTCATCGCCTCGCTCGCTGCCACGGATCTCCTCATAGGTGAGTTGTATTCACTTGTCGTCTCAAAGCAACCAACACTCCCACCGTTCCCGTTGTGGCTGGCCATGACCTTCATCTCGTGCCTCCTGCTGTTCATCTTGCTCACGATCAGCGGCAATGTGCTCGAGCTCATGGCGTCTCTGGTCGACCGGACCATCCGCTAGCCCAGTAACTACTTCATCTCCTCGCTCGCTGACACGGATCTCCTCACAGGTGAGTTGTATTCACTTGCCGTCTCAAAGCAACCAACACTCCCACCGTTCCCGTTGTGGCTAGCTGTGATCTTCGCATCGTGCCTCTTGCTGGTCATCCTGTTCACGGTCAGCGCCAATGTCCTCGTGCTCATGGCGTTCCTGGTCGACCAGACCATCCACCAGCCTAGCCACTATTACATCGCCTTGTTCACTGCCAGCTGCCATGAATCCGCTCAAAAGTAAGTCAAGAGAACTAAAGTGCGACTAAGATAACTTTGCAGAGCGGAACATGGCAACACCTCCGTTTAAAAGTCGAATTTCTATGTAAATGTATCATTTAAATGGAGGTGTTCATAGATGATTTTATCGGAGTTAAATCAGACTGCTATACATTAAAGGTCTGTCCACTGCACCGAATCATACCATGACCGTACTATGAACGTGTCTGGCAAAATAAATATTCTTTGTATTGAAAAGTATGAGACTATGCCCATTAGCACGTTCCGTCACCGACCAGTATTTTTCATAACGTGCCTGATAAGTTCATAGTACGCTCATGGTATGATACAGTATACAGTCCCTTGTTCTTCGTACATAACTGAGTTACATAACTAGCAATGTACAAAGATGTACAACGTACAAAACCGGGTAATGTACTAAAAAAAATACTTTCTTTGTACATTACTAGATTTAATGACAGTTTTGTACGAGGAATTATAAATTCTTCCTACATAACCCGGTTTTGTACGAAGAATATTTTTTCTTTGTACATTGCTAGTTATGTAACTCAGTTATGTACGAAGAACAAGGGTATACAGTATAGTGTACACATTTAACGGGAATTTGTCACGTTCTTGTATGTTTCTTACCTAAAATTGCATCCTTCAAAATGAGGAAAGTAGAAGAAGAAAGTGACTATCGAGCTGAATATTTTAATCTCTGCTTTATTAGAACAAGATTCCATTAGACTGACCTAGCTAATACTCGTACTGATAAAGTTACATAAAACATTTCAATACTGCAACTAGGAATTATATTGTTTAGAGTCAATATTTCAATATGAACAAAATCATATTCATATTGTACATGTATTGTTCGGTGAAAGTTCTCATGTAAGTGGAAAAGTTTAGATCGAAATTGAGTTTGCCTGTCACGGCAGACTGCTACTTTTTATTTCATAAACTGAGAAGAAAACATTTTTTGTTACGTAAATTTAAAATGCTTTATAGTGTTAAGGTATACTAAAATGCGATTTACTTTTTTGTGAGATATTTACTTGGATCATTACTGTAGAAGGAAGGCATCAACAAGTTATACAAATCTTCATTGAAACATTATTCCGTGCAGAACTAGTTTAAGATTAAGCTTAATTTTATAAAGTTCAGATTGTCTCGCTCTTTAAAATCCAATTTCCGTTGTCCGCAGGTACAATATCCATGCCATTTTATACAGATTACGTTTTAAAAGGATACTGGCACCTAGGCCCCTTGTTGTGCGATCTCTGGCTATCCGTCGACTACACTGTGTGTCTAGTATCTCAGTACACTGTCCTACTTATCACTGTGGACAGATTCTGCAGCGTCAAAATAGCAGCGCGATATAGAGCTTGGAGAACCAAGAACCGGGTCATTTGGATGGTAACGGTTACCTGGATCATACCAGCATTGCTGTTCTTTACAACAATCTTTGGCTGGGAGCACTTCATTGGCTACAGGGATTTACAGGAAGGAGAATGCGCAGTACAGTTCCTAAAAGATCCCATTTTCAATACAGCTTTAATTATTGGATACTATTGGACCACTCTGATTGTCTTAATTGTGTTATACGCGGGAATATTTAAGACTGCTTATGATATGCAAAAAAAGAGCGAGGCGAAGCAGAGAAAGATGCAATCTATGGTGGCTTTAAGTGCAGGTGTGATGTCAGGAATGGCCGGACGCGCTGCTGGCATGGCAGCGTTATCTAAAGCTACAATTTCTAGCGAGGATCAGATGAAAGTATCCGAGACTATAAGAAAGGATTCTACATCCAAGGGATCTTTAGCAGCTCCTTTACTAACTCTTGGTGGCTCCACTGATTCCAATTCTAGTCAAAAATCATCAGCTCATAAGAGTAGTGCCACTGTTACTGCGACCTCGACAACTGCTGAGTCAGATGGGGATAAGAAAGAAGATCAGGTGGAAGCGGAAAGGTCGAGTAGTCCCGCTTTTGACTCTGATGAAGAGAGTAATACACAAACCAATGTCAAAAAGCGCCCCTCCGTAGCCAACCTCGTCATGCAAACCGGTGCTCTTCAGCTACTTAATAATATGCGCATGAATGGTGGGATGCTAATAAAAACAGATCTAAAGCAGTCTCCTGTAGTGAAACATGAACTTGATAAGCCTAAATCATCGCTGTCTCAAATATCTGAAAAGAGTTTACTTGACACAGATAACCCTGATACGTCTCACACTGGACCAGCCGTGGTCCAAGCGCCGACAGTGCCTCCGTCAAACGCTAGTATCACTTCACCAACGTCTTCAGGAATAGCTACGCCGTCCGAACAACGAGAAGTATCGACTACTATTGCTCAAAGAATCATACCTCCACCCACTGAATTTAGGTGCAGCCCCCCCGTATCCGAGAGCCCCCCATCTTACTCCGAGTCATCTCGAACAAGAACTGTTAGGGTAGTTAAAGACGGTAATACGTATGACGTTCTCGTTGGAATGGACGGCGCAGATCTTAGGTATATGGATGAAAGTTCCGTCATTATTCCGACCCCGACTAACGAAAGTCCACCATCTTCTGTGACATTCCCAACGACGACTGAACCGCCGTCCCCACCGACATTGAATAGCGCAACAAATGTTACGAACACATCCTTGTTGCAAGCGGCTCTTATTAGAGCCACAGCCGAAGCTAAAGTGCCAGTACCCAAAACATTCTCGCCACCTCCACCAATAAAAGTCAACACAGAAGTCAGTTTGACAACCGGCGAACGACCCAAACCCGTAATAACTCTAGTGTCAACGTCTTCCAATAATAATGAGGTTCAATCACCAAAACGGCCTGAAATTATCTCCCCGTTGAAACTAAACCCTTGCATAACGCCGGCCGTTGAGCACAGCGAAGTTTCCAGCCCCGCGGTTACTGGGTCAGGCCGTGGTGACTCGAAGAAAGAGTTTGTTAAAAACATCGGAAAGAAATTAAAAGTTAAACGTTCGAAGCGCGACGGCCTATTCCCGAGCATCGGACGGCAAAAGTCCAAGTCTGAAAACCGAGCGAGGAAGGCGTTTAGGACCATATCGTTTATTCTTGGAGCGTTTGTTGTATGTTGGACGCCTTATCACATTTTAGCCTTAGTGGAAGGTTTTTGCACGGATCCGCCTTGTACGAACAAACATCTTTACATGTTCACGTACTTTTTGTGTTACGCGAATAGTCCTATCAACCCATTCTGCTACGCCCTCGCCAACCAGCAGTTCAAGAAGACCTTCACGAGACTTCTCCGGGGAGATTTCCACATCACCTAGTCCATGTATGTCGGGTACAAGGCGTGAATCTTCCCCGGACTAACACACGCACAATATTTTGAATGACTATTCGAATGTTGTTTATGATAAGACAATACCGTATTTTAAATAAAGTAAGAATGCTTTCAGTGTATAGAATGATGTGTAGAAAGTGTATTAAAATGTATAGGCTTTATAAAAGCCGAACAACTGATATTAGCGATTGTAAATACTCTATTGCTCGTTGGTATGTTAATTTCAGTCGTAAAGTTCAGAACTGACAATAAAATGTTAGATTGTGTATATAAACGTTGTAGCGATGTATTGTAAACATCAAGTCTCTTTATATTTCTAGCTAAGAAGTAAAATAATAATCACTTTAAGTACCTATAAAATTGCTTTAGATTAAAAGCCATTGTAAAGATTTAATATACATGTAACGTATTTGTACCTATGTTGTATGTTCGACCGTTTTAAACAAGTCTTTATTGTTTTGTGGCTATAAGGTGTTTAATTTTTTGTTCGTAGTCATAATTAGACATTTTAAGTAATGAAGACATTTTAGTTCTGATTGCATATTTCAATTTTAATTAACGTTACGTCGATTTTAACTAAATTAAAAAAATCAACTAAGCTGTGCGGCATGCGTGTCTGTGTTTTTTTTTTTCTTATAGCCACATGACAATTGACAGAACGCTTAAAAGCTTTCAGCAAGAGCCCAGCTAAAGTTTTTCAGCGTCAAATAATAAAATAGTCAATTAACACTTAGGATAAGCGGTGTTAGTACTACGGGCCTAAATACTTCTCTGTGGGACGTAGAAAAAAATTTTTAAATTGTATTTTAAGGATCTCTGTATTTTCCATTCAAAGACGGCAGGTGCTGAAAAATATCTATATAATGATTGAGGATGAGATAAAACTTTGAAATTGCTGTTAAATTTTTATTTCAGATATGTCAACGATATCATCAATTTAATTGAAATTATTATAAAAAAAATTTCAATTAAAAAATGTGTACAAGAAATTGAATGAACTTAATGGAATAAAAACATGTTACTTCATTCGATTTAATCATGAAAAGATGTATTACTGAACAGGTATCTGCCGTCTATAAGTACATTAATGAAAAGTTTTTCTCTAGAGGTTTATACAAAATTAACGTATTAGACCTCCACTTAATAAAAACGAAGAAACATTTTAAATACTTCATATTATTATACTCAGTTAAAGTTATTGGAGTCAGCCCTGAGATATGAAAAAAAAAAGAAATTAATAAACAACTATTAAAAAAGAATGACGTTAATTTTGTACAAACTTTGTGTGAAATCTTTTTTTTTGTGAATGATCACAGCATTTTCTTTTTTTTTTGCTCTACAAATCTCAATGTTTTAATTGAGGTTGGATTAAATATTAATTTAAGTAGTATACTTGCATGTCTTAGAATTGTATAAACCTATGCCTTTGGGTAGAACAATAGCAACGTCAGTGTCAAAATTGTATGAAATAAAACAGTATTTTTTATAATAGTACCCGTAGCCACTGTAATAGGTCGTATATAAGTTTTCACATCAATATGAAAGACAAAAGTGAAAAACATTAGTTAGTGTTATTGAAAAATTACTGAAAACATAAAAATAAAGTTAGAATAATATAGCAAGTACAGTGTCATTTTGAAAAAAAGTATTTATTATTTAATTGAGATCGATGATGTACAATTTTTCCAAGCTTTTATATTCTGCTACTATTACACAAATATCTGTCTTTTTCTGCATTTTTTTGTTGTTTACCTGTATGACAAAGTAAAATAAGAAACATCAAAAGCTCTAGTAAACAATATTTTCAATTCGCAATTTCACCGTCAGTCGCGATCTTAATGCAATTTGAACTGTGAACTAATAAATAAAAATAACCCTCCCTCGTGGCACCGACCTTTATTTTTACCCTGTTATTAACCTTAATATATATGTCTAGTTTTGAGTTTTTTTATCTGCTCTATTTTGCCCATTTTAGGAACTATTAATTAAAATTATATGCCATGAAATCTGAAATTGAATAAAAGCATAAAATAACATAAGTAGATTTATTTTAGTTTTGGTTTATTTAATTTTAAACTAATTTTGTTTATAATTTATTTTTTAAACTAGCTTTAGTTACTTTGTACTGTTTTTATTTTTATCTAATCGCATTATTCTCGCAATAAACATTCCTTCATAATTTAACAACAGTTCGTAAACGTGGTCTGCAATTTATTATTTGAACTAACTTTACTATTATTATGAATTCACTGCTCTTATTATATTAAAAACGAAATTGACGATTAAGTTGTAAATTGCGATTCAATGGGTAAATTTGAAACAATGAACTTTATTGAAACTCCTTTTAGTCCAGAATAAATATACACCCACGATGGGCAATATTGAAAATCAAGAAGACATTTCTTTTGATACTGTTTCAATAAAGCGCGTCACAGACGTGAGCTATAATATAAATTAATACACCGTAATGTATATGTACTTTTAGCCAAGCAAAAATGTATCTTATCTCAAGGCTGTAAGGCACATTGCTGAAATATATATTACATAATCATTATTGCGGGTACAATCTTACACAAATATTATATTAAAGCTGCGTCTGCGGCATCTGTACAATACCTATGGAAAATATATTGTCAGATATCCTACTACAATATATATTATAGCTCAGTATGTGATGCTCTTAAGCTTGTAAATAGCTTTGTTTACCTTTCTTTCGGTAAATATTTATGACAAAAGTAACAATAATAACATAATTGTTAGTGTTTACGTTCTGTTACGAGAAATATTCGTTATTTTATTTACAAACGATTATACATTTTATAGAGATAATGTTTACTGTGTATAATGAACCTTTTAGATAACTAATGTTTGAAGTAAATAAGAGATAATTTTATTACGTTCGATGTTGTAAAATGGATGGCGTTATAGTTTTTTTTTTTTAACTAATTGTTGAATTTCACTTTAAACGATTTGTAATAAAAGACAGAAGATGATTAAGGAAATAAAACAGAATAGTAATTTTGTGCTGATTTTTATTTCATGGTTCATGATATAATTTGTTAGATGATTTTTCATTCGAAAAAAAATATCTATCAGTAATCTAAATAAAACCTTGGCGTCTGACACAAGAGAATGCCATTCTATTCCATCCTAATTTGCACCAATTCACGCCAATTTCCCTTTTTCCTTACAGATAACTGTGGCTTACAGTGGCGTGGCGTAAAAGATTTGGCAAGCCGGTGCAAATTTGACGTACATTTTACCTTAAGAGCTGTAGAATAAGGTCGGCAAATACCTGATATTAGGGAAGCCGATAGGAATCGAGTTCTTTGGACGCCACGCCACTAGTGGCTTACAGATAACTGGTAATCTGTGTTTTTTTTTCTTCGTGTATAACTAGCTATCTCCGGGGTTTTTATTTTTCCCGCAGATAACTTTTTTTTACGGTTGTAAGAAAACTTTAATTGCCTTACACTTTTATTTCATTACTGTACTTCAATACAAACTGCACAAGTACGTTTGTAATCCTATACAAATACATGCGATTACAAAGTTAGTTTTGTAGTTCTTAAACAACAAAAAATTTTGAGATGCAACGTTAAAACAAGTCAGTACCTACCGGGGGGGTGTCTACAGAACTCGATTCCCACCGACTTGCCTATTATTGAACTGTGGAGGAAAATTTAATACTTCTCAAATAAAGGAATCCTCCCTCCACGGGTAAATAGGCAAGTCGGTGCGAATCAAGTTCTGTAGACACCCCCCCGGTACTGACTTGCTTTAACATTACATATCAAAACTTTTTTGTTGTAGAAGGACTACGTTGCGAGACTTGCATCTTTTTACATGTAATGTTTTACGTAGATGACAATATGATGATATTTATTTCTCTGGACACAAAGATGTGTGACGATATATTTGGCGCTCTGAATGTTACAGACTATTTGATGCTGACTGTACACAAAACATCTGTCTACACGAGAGCCCTTAATTTTGAATCTAAATATTACGTGCCTTGAATATCAGGTTTTACGGTAGTTTTATACGTTACAACCGTTCAAAATGAATGATAATTGCCTTCCGTGACAGGTAATAGAAACTACATCAAAGAAAATAATCAAAAAGAAAATGCCGGAGAAGTAATAATTGTGGAGCGTGATAGTTTCGTGACGACGATCATTAGACCCGAAAATAACCGAAGGCCCACGATCTTTGCCGAAGCTAGAGATTATATTTTAGCAGTAATTACACTTTAAGCCGTAAACATGATTATAGTTAGGGAGGATCAAAATGATTGGCTACCCTTAAACCATGATGTAAACAAGACAGATCATACATTGTAATCAAATGTATCTAAAAATTAAAAATAAACTAGAAAAATAATATAAATACGTAGCTACTAGAGAAAATATTATGATCCAAGTTGCAACGAAAAAAATATATATTTTATATGTACCTACATACATCATTATAAAAAAAATGCAATTTTGCAGTTGAATTCGAACATAGATGAACTTGTTTTTTATAATAAATTATATTTATATTTAAGGAAATAGTTATCGAATGCCATGACGCCGGTCTAATGTGGCGGCATTAGATGACCATTTCTTTAAATATAAATATGATTTATTACAAAAACGTTCTGACAAATAGTGTGTGAGAGTGACGGATGCTTTATCATTTATTAGTGGCATCATAAGCCTACTGAATGAATATCAGAATTCCACAATTCTAATTGGTAATGAAACTTCACTAGTCACAAGCGAGAGTAAAGATTAATTTCTCTCTCTGGGGTCGGTCCCTCATGTCTGAGGATCGTGGTCAGCATCAGGGTTGCATCTGGATCGGATGATCTGCTTCCACAGGTTTCTGTCCAGCGCGTCTCTTTTAACGTGTAGAATTTGGAGGACGACGAGTCTTGATCGGTCCATCTTGTTGGTGAACGGCCGCGCGATCTTTTGCCTTCGGTGTTCCCAACAACAATCAGTTTTTCTAGATTTTAGTCACCTCTCATATGGTGGACAAGCGAAAAAAACAAAAGATTAATAAATGTACCATTTCAATTCGTAAGAATTATCACCATTAGAATTATTACCACCGTTAGAATTATTACCATTTCAATTCTTACGAATTGACATGGTACACAGATTTCGACAAAGCAGGTAGATGATGTATAAGGAAAAACAAAGCCATACGATTTCAACTAATTCAAATATGATCGATTCACCTAAACTATCACTCCAAAGTAAGTTGCCGATATCGTATCAAATATCCCAAGTATTCAAAATGAGTTTCCCATTTGTATCGTATCAAATCTCTCAAGTATTCAAAACGTTATTCACGCAGATACACAATAAGGCTCGAAACCCAAATATGTCTCATCGCTTTTTGTATCAAAACTTTGTATATTACGCCCGCCACTTGTGATACTGTTCACAGTAAATTCATAACTAACAGTAAAGCATGATTTTTTATTGTATCATTAACGACTGCCAACGAATTCTAAGTATTTTATCAGGATTCGAACCTGCATCTCCTATGGCTATCCGGGCCAACACAGGCGCGCCACCAATTACGCCACCAAAACGTCAATTGCAACAACACAACACACATGCACCCGTATTGCACGGGCTAGTGACCCAAAGGACTCGAGCCTTTTAGCCCGACATTTTTAACCTCGGAGCCCTGTTTTAGAGCTGGTCTGATAGAAAAGGCTTAGGAGAGTTCGTAACTTTAATAAGGCTCGAGTCTTTTTTTTTAAATAATTTTTCAGAATGATGTACAATTCGTAACTAAATGTTTACAATTACTGCTAAAACAGTTTGTTGGCGAGATCGCGCTCATATTTCACAATTCTTAGCTACATTCACCTAGTTTATTTTATTAAAAAAGGCTTGAACCTTTTTTGAGCCTATAAGAGGAAACAGGAGGGCAGTTTTTCCATACAAACGTAGTCCCCTGTTTCCTCCCTGGATAATGCCAGTAGAGCAATAATGTTTTGTCCAAAAATCTATGGCTACTATTGATATGTTCCTATGTTTTCCTTTTTACGATAAATTGATTCTCAAAAGAGATATTAACCTTCAAAAACCTAAAAAAAATGCCAGATTTTCCGCTGTGTTCACACATCCAGAAAACAAATTTGACTAGATTATTAAAAAAAAAGGAAAACATAGGAACACGGCCGAAGCCTTTCTTTAATGTTTAATGAAAAAATTAGTTAAATAGGTTAAGGTTAAGTTTTGGGGAAGAAATCAGGGGACTACGAAACGCTGTTTTCATGAAATTTTAAAAGGTATTTTCGGTCCAAGCTGCAGTTGTCTCTATCGCGCTCTGCGCGGGAGAGGCGGGCAGTGCGGGACAGCGACACATTTTACAAATACCTAATTTTCAATTCTCTTCACCTTACTCTTTCCTCATAAAGGGTTGAAGCCTTTTTTTAAGCTCGAGCAATTTTTAAGACCTTATTGCCTTGCCAAGCCTTATTGAAATTCTATGAATGCAGTCGCAGTATGGGCCCGCGGCCGATGGGAATTTTAACTAACTAGTTGTTAATTAGTCTATAATTAATGCGGAAGTAATTCTGTCTGGCTGTCTATCTGTCTAACTGTTTGTTACCTATTCACGCTTTAAACCGCGGGACCGACCGTAAGTGGGTAGGAGGGTAAATCGGTAGGAGGGTAAGTGGGTGGGAGAGTAAAGGGGTAGGAGCGTAAGTGGGTATAAGGGTAAGCGGGTATAAGGGCAAGCGGGTATAATAATAAGCGGATATAAGCGTATCCAGGTATAAGGGTATCAGGGTATAAGGGTACCCGGGTATAAGGGTATCCCGGTATAAGGGTATCCGGGTATAAGGGTATCCGGGACAATGGTAGAAAAAATTCTCTAAAGTTACCAAGAAATCGAACTTCTAATAGGATATTTTTCTAGGTTTATGAGACGGAGCATTCAACAATATAAGTTTGAACATAAACAAAACATTATTTAAAGGCGTTATTTTAGTGAGGGTAAAAAAATTGATTGAACCCTTTGTCAATTTTAAGTCGATCTTTTTTAAGACTTATATTTTATCACTAATAGCTTGGACTTTTTTTGTACAGATGCGAGTAGTAGTCGTAGGTCTTCAGATAATTTTAAGGGGAGCAGGGCTGTCTTTAACCTATTGGAGGCCCTGGGCATATTAGGATAATGGGGCTCCTATGACTTTGACAGAAGACTATTTTGTTAGATCCCTACCCCTATCGATCGCGGGGCCCTGGGCACTTGCCCAAAGTGCCCACTCGGAAAAACGGGTCTGATGGGGAGCCGACCCACGCTGCTTCTCCCGGTACGTGGTCTCTATTCGAGAACCTTTATCTACAGATAACATGCTGAATACTGCGTAGAACCTTTATCTACAGGTACGTATAATGCTGATTACTGCGTCAAATATGCGACTGTGTCCAGCCGGCGGCTTTTCGAGTGCCAGGCGCAATAGCCTGTGAAATTCGGCGTGATTTGTGTTCGCCATCACTCACGCAATATCACCAGCGCACTCGATTTCATTCGATACTTCTCCAAGTATTTCGTTACTGTTTATATTGAGTGCTTGTAAAATAATATTCGTTTTTTATTACAAACCTGTATTTAATTTTACGGCTAACATCAACTTATTTTTTCATATAAGTTAACATATTCAGTGCCAAGAACACGCCTGACGTATTCATTTTGTATGGAGACTTGGGAGCACTGAAAGTGTTAAATGATTAAACAATTTTATTAGTTTGCATTAAAACCCCCATCTAAATCATAGCAAGGTTAACAAAGTAATCAAAACTTAAATTGAAATGCAATCATAAAAGTCTATAATATTAATAATATTACTATTTTCTCATAATTTAAAGGGCATTTAATTAGAAGTGGAACTCATTTACTCAAAAACGATCAGAATCGATGAAACGACAGCAGGCGTTCATCCATTAGTGCTAAATTATATTGCTGCAACTAAGTTAGACTCTCATAGTATCGTCCGTAACCTTACAAGTGTATAGTGAAACATATCTAAGACTTTAATTACTTAGAGAGCAGTTCGTACTGTCTGCGAGATTGAAACATTTATTTACTTTGACATAATAAACAGTATTATATAAGGCAGCCTCGACGCTTCGCAGATAGTTATATTTACGGTTCTAAACGATTCGTTCGCAAGTTGAAAGTGGTTGGCGGTAACAGTTAGTAAATGCATGGATCATCATCATCATTTCAGCCATAGGACGTCCACTGCTGGCCACAGGTCCTCAATAGACTTCCACATGGGCCGGATAGAAGCGACCCGCATCCACCGCAAACCTAGCCAGCTCATCCGACCATCTTGCAGATGGCCGTCCCACGCTTCGCTTGCCAGTACGTGGTCCCCACTCGTCAACCTTTCTGCCCCAACGGCCATTGTACTTCAAGTCATGTGCCCTGCCCATTGCCACTTCAGTTTGCATACCCGGTTTGCTATGTCGGTGACCCTGGTTTGTCTACGAATCTCCTCATTTCTGATTCAATCTTGCTGTGTCGCTGAGTGACTCTGAGGAAAGCATGGATATTACAATCTAAATCAAACAATAACTGGGAAGTGTGAAGAATTTGTAATAAATCTTAAATAAATAGTTTTCAAATCGGCGGTTAATCTGTTTATCGGTTTGCCGGTTTGTTTAATTAAGCTGCGGGCTTCCTTTATTACTTATTGTAATATTAAACTCTCTGGAAAGTATGTCATCTGTGACCTCTCCTGTAGGTCCGATAAAACAGCATAATGTGAGGCTTTTTCGAGCGATAAATGAATGATAAAGCATCCGTCACTCAATTGACGTCCTTGTCAGAACGAGACGGGTGCTTTATCATCTATTTATGGCGTGATAAAGCCTACCAACAGACTCCTACTATTAAAGAGGAAGAAAGGCAGGCTTAAAATGTATATTGACCAAGTACAGGAAATAGTAATCATTATGTTGTATCCGATCAAAACAGGCCAAAAACAGACTCAAGGTTTCAGCACAGACAAGAGTAGGCTTGTAAAGATATGACAATGACCATACCTATCAATGGGCAACGCTGATGAATTCTGGTGACTGACGTTACCAATCGTAGGAAACAATATGGGAGAACTCACTGAATGTTCAGCACAATATACAGCCGAGGGCGGACAGGGCGGTTGGTCAAGCATATCAATGAACTGTGTACAATTAGCTGTAGAGAAAAGTAATCCTCTTGCCATACTATGCATATATGACAAGGGAGGTCTTATTTTCAGCAACTATTCAGACTTCTTGATATATTTCCAAAAATTACCAAAAACGTTTTACTTAGAAAGATTCAATAATACAGAACCAGTTTTACAGTGTAGATGCAGAACCAAACGAAAGCAAACCAAGAAAGACATATTGTCTACCCACAATTTAGACAACCAGATGGGAATGAAAACCTGCAACTTTCAATGTTAAGTATTAGAAGTCTTTAGAAAGGTAATCTATATTCAACAGTGGGTTTATATTTATGTATAACAGTGGCATGCTATCAATACAACCTCGGAGAAGTTTGTGCAACGTCACTCATGTGTAAGCATGCTTTACATAACGCTTAACACGTTCACTGTCCCCATACAAAACTATCAGACAATGTTCACAAGTCCAAACTGTGCTATCAGTCAGTAAGGACCCCATAGTGAGAGCATGGACTACTAAAAAAAATCTTCACGACCCCACATTACGGACACCGGCACATGAACGTGTTAAAATCGACAGGCTGTACTTTAACACGCCACCCTAGTAGTGTACAAATAAATAGCTACATATATAAACAAATTCTCACAAACCTAGAAACCACAATCCGTGGATCACAAAAAAGGCTGTATACCAATTGGAAAACTCTATCCCTTACGCCTTTGCATCCAACGACGCTTCTGCTAGTTACATACAAACACTCATCACTTGTGCCACGCCAGCCTTGTCAAGTACCACAATAGAGGGAGGCGCGTCGACAGGTATTGTGAGTCTCGAGCTTTAATTTGTTTAGTTGCTTTGTATTGGCATAGATAATTTAGAGGTAGTGGTGATGTGGTCAGAATTGTGAAAGTAGTTACTTCAGGCAATTTAGCCACGATGTTTAAAATTTCCGGATTCGTTCAAGGAATAACTTGGAAAGGGTAAAATAGTTACAGGTGGATATTCCACGTTCCTTGCTTGTACATACACATTAGAGTTTCATGATTTGAACAAATGAAACCTTTGGGGGCATGTTTTGTGACAGTACGAGAAAATAACGGCAGATATTATACGAGTATTCATAACTAAATACGATCACGTTTCATGAACTGATTTATCAAGAAACAATTGTCAGGTAGTACCAAAGGTGAAGACGGGTAGGTTATATACTTAGACAGAATGGATGACAACCAAGCTACTAAGTATATAGGCCACTGGGCTTCGCAACAGAAGCGATTTAAGAAGTGGTGAATAGTCTGTGTTGAAAAAGATGAGGAACACAAGAATACATCACAGAAAAGTTGACGATTACTGTAGAGATCTTGATCTTGGGCCACAAAAAGTAACAGACAAAATAGTAGAAAAAAGTTGGTACATAAGAAAAAAGGTTGCAAGTCTCCAGATCGCCTCTCAACCTCGTATCGTGGGATAATCACCTAAATGTGTTAACAAAACTCGTGCATTGTTTACAGCTTCCTTCAGTTATTCAGTTGTATTTTATCTCAGTTGACCTTTTGACTGTTCCATTACTTTTTTGACATTCAGTAATGCTCCTAAGTGGCAACGCGTCTTGTACATCTTCAGTGGACGGCCATTTATCACATTGTTGTGAATATTTCTCGGGAGGCCCATTTCGCTGAGTGCTCGGTATGTTTCGGCCTCGCCTCGCAAGAGTCCCTTCAGGACATTTAATATTACATCTGCACGACAAAGTCAAAGTTTTATAGTAGATTGTGTAACTAGGGAGCAAAATGATGTCTTTATCCTGAGCTTAGTGGAGTTTTTAATAAATAAATAAATATCACGGCATATCTTACACAAATCGATCTAGTATCAAACTAAGCAGTGCTTGTATTATGAGTTCTAGACGACGTTATACAAACTTAAATAGATAAATTTACTTAAATGGGTAGAGAACTTCCAAGACTCACGAACATACTCGTGCTGATCACACAAATATTTGCCCTTAACCAGGATTTGATCCCGGGACCTTTAGCTTCATGGACGGTGTCACTCCCACTACCTCAAGGCTAAACGTGTAGCAACACACAGTCCAACATACACATCGTGTCCCGCTGGTCCGCTGCTCACTCTGAGCAATCAGCGAAAAGTCAAAGGTGGCCCTGGCCATCGTCCTGGTTCGACCCCAGGCGAACAGGCCCCCACCTAGTCCGACACCAATCGTGGTTGGCCGGGACAGGTGACCTGGTTCGACTCCAGGCACCCCCCGGCACATACTCAGCCCGATGTGCGTGCCGACTGTGTGTACGGCACACGGTCGGACGCCCTTGGGTGGTCTGGCCAGCGACCTGGTTCGAGCCCAGGGACCGCAACGGCCAACCGGGCCGAAAATCCAGAGGTACCGGGTTCGATTCCCGGTCTGGACCACAGATGAGTACCATTTAATTTTTCTATGTACTTTGATTTCTTGTATCTATACAAGGTGGGAGGGACTATACCGACAAACTTTAAGTATAGATTCTAACAACTATTAGGAGTAAAAAAAGTTATGTGATGTATAGTCGAAAAACGCTTACTTTCAGAGATATTCATTATTTTTTAAATTAAAACTCCCAAGTGTGTAACAAGCCCAAATAAATGTGACTAAGATAGTTTTACTATTTTTTTTAAATCCTTTAACTAAACAGCAATCAACCTTCGCAGTATTTGATAGTAAGCGACTACGAGGCCAAAAAATTGACCTTTCGTTTCCATTTTAGCTTTTTTTTTCTTTTTGATAACTTTTCCTCCAGTAAGGACATGTTTATAACGATGGGCTGAATTTACTGATTTATTTTGTTCCATGAGAATATTAATGTAAAATGACAATATTAGACCCATGTTGATATAACATTATTTACTCGTCACACCACCAGGAATTCATGGCTAAAGTATGTCGGTATAGTCCCTCCCACAATGTATATGTAACGATTAATCTGTCACCGCTAGGAAGGATACTTTCTGGCGGGCGCTATCTATTTTACTAGCAGTCGAGTTTTCGACTTTCTTATGAATCAATAAATATGTACGAAAAATGTACTAAATTGTACGTTTAAATTAGTTCCACTGAAAACCCGCAACATGGCGAGGGCTAAATAGGAACTTGTCAGGCTTTACTTACAATATACTCTGTCCGAACTCTCTGCAAATCAAGACAATGACGGGTAATTAAAAAAACCTAATAAAGTTCTTGAACAGAAAAGTACCACTTTTATCCCTCCTATGAAGAAGCAAAAGGCTTTTTTCTGAATGAGAGAGGTGTGAAAAAGTTATTTATTCAACTTTTTTTCGCTCCCGTTCTTTATTTTAGGGTTAACAACAGCTTCGAAAAAATACATCTCAGCGTTCATTATTATCATCTTCTGAGTCTATTTAGTGTCCCACTGCGGACTCTCTTTTCTCTTATCTCCAGCCAGATCTTAGTATTTTTCCAAAATTATTCATTCCGTCCTAGTCAAGTCCCATCATCTGCATTTTATCCGACAGCCCAAAAAAAGGAAGTATATTGTTTTTGGTAAAAAAAAATAACAGCAAAAATGTCGCTTAAAAGAACTGTAAGAAACAAACTGAAATTTAAAAAAAACTAAAGGTCGACGTTACTGGTCCCTCTTTAGAACTTCACATTCACTTAATTCGTCAAGTTTTTCAAGTGTTCACCGTTTTTCTTAAGGACGGTGACTGTATTTAATATTCGGTTAAACAATGGCGCTCATCGCTCCGAACAATGAACTCAATTGTGCGCGGTTGATATTAAAACAGTTCTGGATCCATTATGACGCACAGATATCATAAAGAATAGATGAGTATAAAATCGTGACAATTTTCTAACTTGATTTTGTGTAAAACTTAGAGTTTTGTCGTTTTACTTACATAGGTCCACCACTGCCACTTAGGCTTAGGGTTTTTGCTATTCTTTGTAACATACATTCTCATCCCAGGATTCCCAGGTGACACGCATGCCGTAAAATAGACTAGTGACTCTGTGAGCCCAATCACCATGGCTTCGCCATTTAAAAAAAACATAATTCGTCGGATTCTCGCTTCGCCTGATTCTTATTTGGTCGTTTTTTTTAGTTACAGAAAATGAAACCAAACTTTTGGAGTTCCACCGATTTGCTATAAAGCAAATTTAATGTACGAGTAATAAATTTGTGCTGAAGCAACTTTTCCAAAATTAGCATGCACTTTCGAGATAAAAGCAAAAGTCTGCAAAAACTGATATTTAAATAACATTCCTGATGTTAGCTCACCTCCCAGACCTCGGCATTTTTACCACACAAAGGAACAGACAGCCTAAGGAAAAGTCTTGTGCCAATTTTCAAAACTACACGCATTATTCGTGCCGTTATCCTCAATTGTCTTATTCTATATGGAATACGAAACAATAAGAATCCGGTGACACGAGAATCCGTCGGAGCAGGAAGCCGACGAAATAAGAATCCGACAAAACAGGAACTAATCGAAAAAAATCCAAAAACTAAGTCGACTAAGAAATTCTATACATATAATTATCCTGCTCATAAAAATTCCCGAGTAGTATTTAGAAATTCTACTTGTAGATGAGAACAGATAGACCTCAGCCGGGCATACGAAAGTATTATTGTCTAAGCTCAAACGGAGACATTTCATTCGCTTCGCTCACTCGGTCATTCATTATACAGCCTTTATAATGCTAAATTAGCAACGTAACGTTTACAGCCGCTGCTGTTATATAGCTTGTGTTGTGTGTTACCTGGAATAAAAATGTTGAATATGTAGTACTTGACTAGATGTCCCGGCGAACTTCGTTCCATCTCAGAAATTTTAAATGTTTTAATAGTTATTCTGTTATTCGAAGCAGAGACAAACCAAAAAATCAAAGATCATAAAAATCTACCCGTTCTCGAGTTATAAAATGGTGTTACTAACCTGACTTTGTTTTATGTATATAGAATTATAAATATCAACCCCGAAACATCATGAGCAGCAACTGTTTCGGGGTTGATATTTATAATTCTATTCTCATGAGCAGCAACATAATATCTGTTCTATATTTTATCTGCGGTTATGGAAGGATATTGTGTAAGTGTCGACACTAAAGAACAACCGTCAGAGTAATGTGTGGAGACAGGATGTACGGAACAGCCCTAGCATACGTCGTGTATACCTACAATTTTTGCAACATATTAAGTTTACTGGTTGAATTTTTCTTATTTGACACGTTTTTTCCTACTGACGATCTGTTAAAGAAACGACGACTACAGGTGCTTCAGTTCTTTGTTTGACTACGTCCGCCTATTTATTTTAAGAGGAAACAGTAAGGTTGAGAGAATTGAAAATTAGGTATTTGTAAAATGTGTCGCTATCCCGCACTGCCCGCCTCGCACCCGCAGAGCGCGATAGAGACAACTGCAGCTTGGACCGAACATAGGTACCTTTTAAAATTTCATGAAAACAACGTTTCGTAATCCCCTGATTTCTTCCCCAAAACTTAACCTATTTAACTAATTTTTTCATTAAACATTAAAAAAATGCTTTTGCCGTGTTCCTATGTTTTCCTTTTTTTTAATAATCTAGTCAAATTTGTTTGGAAACAGGGGACTACGTTTGTATGGAAAAACTGCCCTCCTGTTTCCTCTTAAGCTCCTTGGTCGATATGAATGAGCATTTCAGTCGTCTAAGTTAATAGTAAAGACTATTAAAATTAAGGCTATTGGACATGCATAACAATCAGCCAACAGGCTAAATTAATGGGTATAAACCTATTACCCATCAAACGCTACGCTTATTTACCAATTCCGAACTACCTACAGTAATCATCCATAAAAGTGCATTAATAAGGCGTAAGTGCTGGTAACTATACACAGAACACGTATGCCCGATAATCGAACTATATACTCGCTGATTAATCTAAATTCAGCCTTATTTCATTAAACATAAGGCCGTATAAAACCGCATTGGGAGCATGATAAAGTTGTCCTATATACGCTGGCAGCGTTACTTCTACGGGTGGATTAGAAGATTTTGAGCCTTATGCACTTGATATAAAGGTGGTGTAGAAGGTTTTTGAGAGTGGTTTTGTTATCGCGAGGCCTCCATTAGTGCATAGCAGCCTCATTCTGTTATTCCTGGACGCTTGAGCCAACGCACGGTATCTCGACGTTGACCAGACAAAAGCATATGCCCGTAGCACTTTCTTGTCAGTTATGACGCTTTTAAACGGAGGGTGGTATTGAATTTATGCATGCTCGTTTCGATATTAGATATTAAACGCCTAGGGTGCGATGCCTGCAATTTTCCATACATTCCGCGTGAAATTTTATTTGCAAGATATTCCCTGTGAAGTTTTGTTAATGAAAGTTAGTAATACTCGCCATTGCAAACTGCTTATTCCAAATAGTATATTACACAACTAGGGTGGTAATACAAAGAAAGGCCGAGATCGCAGATGTTTGCGATCCGAGCCGCAGGCAATCGAGGGCTTTCTTTATTACCACCCGTGTTGTGTACAGCATTTTATGTCTACATTTGGCCAGAAAGCGGCTTTTTCCGTACGCGTAGCGTTCGGAAAAAGGCACTTTATGGCCAAGTGTGGCATAAAACGATTAACCTCACACTACAAACTCGGATTCAGGCTGCAGCGAGGGGCGTACAACTTTATTGGGAGCCGGAGTACAGTAAGTATCTTTATACTTACTTACTAAGTAAGTATAAAAGGCTCAATAATTATAGTCTCCATTTCTCATTTCCTGCACCTCACGCAAATACTGGCTGGATATTGAGTTACATCTGTCGTATCGTGATAAAATACCAACGTTACATTAGCCAAAAATAACTCATTGACGGCTTGGATGAGGTCGCAGAGAGGGCGCTAGTTATTAGGTACCATCTAGTACTAGATCTTTTTTTTGAGGTTGAAAACGCAGGCAGTTGTAAATTAAAAGGAAGAAGTATGAAGTTACAAGATGCAATATCAGTCTTTAGAAAAGGTAACGAATTGGGCTTTTTTTTTTTTTAAACCTGACAAACTCACAACCCATAGCCGGGCATTGTGATTGTCTGGCCGGGTGGTTGGCCGTTGCGGTCCCTGGGCTCGAACCAGGTCGCTGGCCAGACCACCCAAGGGCGTCCGACCGTGTGCCGTACACACAGTCGGCACGCACATCGGGCTGGGTATGAGCCGGGGGGTGCCTGGAGTCGAACCAGGTCACCTGTCCCGGCCAACCACGATTGGTGTCGGACTAGGTGGGGGCCTGTTCGCCTGGAGTCGAACCAGGACGATGGCCAGGGCCACCTTTGACTTTTCGCTGATTGCTCAGAGTGAGCAGCGGACCAGCGGGAAGGATGAAGCGGATCAACCTGTCCTTATGTGAGCGTGTGACTAATGGGAGTTTTAGTTGCCGGTTCGCTAAACCTAGCCCAGCTAAGAAGACTCCGGCAAAAAACTTAGCTGGGCCCGAGCAAGATCGGAGTGAATTTAAACCAGGACATTCGGGTCCTGGGGCAAATCGGGACGCGGCCCTTGTGTGGTGTTGTCGCGAGGAGGTCGACCCCGCCGGCGGGGTCGACGCTGTGTGCGTCGGGCACCGTTCGACGCAATAAACTAGTAATACCATAGCAAGTTTTTTAGGGTTCCGTAGCCAAAATGGCAAAAACGGAACCCTTATAGTTTCGTCATGTCCGTCCGTCCGTCTGTCCGTCTGTCCGTCTGTCCGTATGTCACAGGCATTTTACTCAAAAACTACATGATGGATATTGATGAAATTTGGAATATAGGTGTCTTGTATGAGTTAGTTTTATAAGTGTTTTGTAACTAACAATCTATGGATCATCTAATTAATCATGTTGCTTGTGATGTTGCCATGTGTCTTTCTTGAAATAAAACCTTTTTTCGACCTAGCTGCAGACTTAGCGTAGTCCGACTCTATAACCAACACGACATGTATTTAACAAATTGCACTAGTCATATCCATATTAATATTGAGATCGCTACTTCAAATCCGGTCTCTACTGATGATGATCACGTCCATATTTGCACTTTGATCGCGTTATTAGCATAACCGATAGCGCTGCCGTTCAAATATTAATGTATTCAATCGATGACATCCGTCGGAGTCGATAGTACTCGACCCTCGTACGTTAAAGATAGCGACAGTATATCTTTCCCATTATGCTTAGATACCCACCGTGAGACTCAAAAATATTGAAATGAAATCGGATCAATCACGTTGTACAAAAGACGACCCTCTCGACATGTTTCGGGAGTATTCGGCATTCCCTTAATCATGTGTAGTCTTTTGTGCAACGTGAGTGATCCGTTTTTATTCCAATATCTTTTCCATTACTTTAAACCGGAGACAAAGTATAAAGAAAACCAAGTAGTACGACTTCGGCCGCTTAGGAGCGCGCGACACGTATTTACATAGACGCACGACGCGCGTCTGTGTGAGTGAACGCCATACTGTCACAGAATATAAATAGAGCAGTATGGAAGCTACGCTTACTTTTTGAAATAAATACCTACGCTCCATTAGAGCGTTAGAGTTGTTTAAAATGAAAAGATCGCAGGCTGTCTGGGCGCGCGCACATAACAATAACCACATTTTTACAAAAAAAAACCCGACCGCGGTGCTCTTTGAAACTGCATAAAATCCACCATTTTGTTTATTTTAACGTAACTTCATACCCAGTGACACTCGCACCATCAAGACGAATCTTTAGCCCAGGTATCCGCAGTTTCGTTACCAACTATGCCACAATGACTTGGAATCCATCCATCCATCCATTCATCTTGGAAGCGATAGAGATCGGGTCACATGGTCATAACGAGATATTTGCTTCCGACCTCCTTATGCAAGCTCGCTCGGACATGGCTGAATCTTGGCAAAATTTGTGGGATATCTCTAAACTTCAGAAAGGCCGCCATTACGGCTATATTCAACCTCAGATTCCGCATAAACCCTGGTTCTTCCGTTTCCGAACTGCCAGTAAATGGGCCACATCAACCATATGTCGATTACGTCTTGGTCACGTATGTACACCAGTATTTCTAGCAAAAATTAGGGTACGGGATAATTCCTTGTGTGAATGCGGTCTTGACGAAGGAACACCGGAACATATCTTCTTCAACTGCTCAAAAAAAAACTATTCTTTGTATGATGTTCTTCCCAAGATGATTCCGCGCCCCGTTAATTTAAAAACATTATTATGTTATATGAACACTCCTTTTGCTTCCCTTCTTATTAAATATATACAAGAGCATGTTATTAAGTTGTAAACAAACAATTCATAATAAAACATCCATTCTACGTATTTATTTACATTATAGATAGACATTTAGACTTTCCACTATCCTCTGTCAACTAATCTGTCATCCGTTCCCATCTAAAAAAAAAAAAAAACTTTTTCGTCCTGTACTGTCTGTGTTGTCCCTAACATAAATGTATTAGGATTCCCGTCTGATCCTCACAAAAATCAAAATTTTATAACCGAACACTCTCTTTTCGTATATGTCTGATTCGACACGTCGACATTGGCAAATACACCCCGCAGCCAGGGCGTGTGCGCCATTGTATATAAAAAAAAAAAAAAAGACGAATCTAATGATGTATCATTTATCAAAATCGGATGTGTCGTTGAGTAGTTACGAGCGGACACAGGAACGGACATACATACATACATACAGGTCAAACACATAACCCTCCTTTGGGCTTCGCCGCAGTCGGGTAAAAACAAAGCGCGACCGCTCGCCTCCATGCAGCACTCACGACTGACGGCACCGCGAGATTCCCTTAGGGGCCTTGTAAAAGCGCGCGTCTATGTGTGCGTGCGTTTCGATCGTTTTGTTTGTAGCTTCCTTACTGCTTTAGCTTATTTATTTTCTGTGATACTGTGGCATGCTCGCGCATGCTCAAATCCTTGCCTGTGGTGTTCCGTACACGGCGCGCACACATGCGCGCTCCCGATGTACCTTTTGTAGGAACAAAGACTACGGTATACCTAGAGATGTGCCGTTCCCGGGAATATTCCCCACATGTATGGGGAATATTCCCGCGGTGGGAATATTCCCCATACAAACGGGGAATATTCCCGGGAAAGGCACATCTCTAGGTATACCGTGCCGCGAGACGTCAACTGCTGATACTGAACTTAGGTCTCCTTATAGACTTCTACAGTGAATGTTCGCACGCACTTAACCTCCATCGACTTCCGGCGACTTTAAACAGATCATCAGACATCTGTGAGGGGCCGACTTGTGTCTTTTGCTGTACCCGACTGCGGCGAAGCCCAAACATCTACCGTTTTGGTACAGTACCCTAAAAACAGAACTCTTATACGATCACTTTGTTGTCCGTCAGTTCGTCCGCCCGTCCGTCTGTCTGTCCTTCTGTCACGACCCTTTATCTCGGAAACGCGTGGAGGTGTCGAGTTGAAATTAAAACCATACATTATTGTATACCCCTTGAAGCTGTGAAAAAAATTAAACTTCTATGTTAACGTGCATAAAAGGTACGGCCGTTAATGCCGCAAAAAACATAAATTTCGACCAAGGAAACCAAAACTCAAAGGATAAGTACTTTCGGTTGACCTAGAACTATGAAATTTGAACAAGTAATACCGTCTTATACTACAAGTATAGAGAAAAATCTGAAAACTGTATATTTTTTAATTAAATCATAAAAAATAGACTTTACTAAGGGAAACAAAATTTATAGGGGTACACTACATAAATACGAAAAACTTAATTCCGATATTCACAATCACGAATATCAAAATACCGATTTTTAAAATTCCGAATGGATTAAAATTCCTATTATTAAAATCCCGATTTTTCATAACTCCGACTTTTAAAATTCCGAAATTACAAAACGTCTAACTGTAAGAATTACGATTTTCAAAAGTCCGAGATTCCATACACCGAACAATGAAAAGTCCGAATCTATAATAATCCGATACATCAAAAGTACGAATTCCGATTATCAAAACTCCGAATTCCAAAATATCGAAAAATAAAAATTTTGACTAAATAATGATAAACGTAGATACAGGACTTAAAAACAGTCGGTCGGACTCCGCAACTGCTCCGCCGCTGCGGGAAGAGCAGCCCCTTCGCCCTTGCGTATCAAAGCACAGGCCCTAATGCTCGCCTTCGCAGCTTCGGCTTGTTGGTCGCCTTCGGCGACCAGCCTCAGCCGCTACGGCTCACATTGTGCCTGTGCTTTGCTACAGCGGCCTCCGCGCCTCCGGCTTTCTATATACACTCTAGGGGTAGAGCAGACAAGACCACGTGGATAGTGGGGTGCTCCGATTCGGGGTTTGTTACATATTCTCCAATGCATATAAAATACAATATTATCTCAGCCATTATTATTATTTGAACGTAGCGTATTTTTTAAGGCAAAACTATAAAAATAATTATCAAATTTTGAAAGTCCTGACTTTCTTCAGACTTTAAAACCTGCGCCTCATATTTCAATAATATTAAGAGTTTACAAAATTTCAAAACTCCGAATGACAAAATTCCGAATTAGTAACGAAATTTCGGACAAATTAAAATCGGAATTCCGTTTTACGGACAAAGGGTACATCGAGATTTTAATTTTTCGGAGAAATAAATGTCGGAATATAGAAAAATCTGATTTTTGAAATTCGGTATAATAAATATCGTGTTTTTCAATAATCGGAATTTTATTTTTTAGGATTTATGAAATTCGGAGTTTTGAAATTCGGAATAAGTAAATTCGGAATAAAATAATTCGGAGTATTTGGGTGTTCCCAATTTATAGGGTACTTTAATATATGTACTAGAGATTTGTACGGAACCCTTCGGTTGGCAAGTCCAACTCGCACTTATCCGGATTTTTAAATGATCCTCTGCAGCGGCTCGTTACTGCTTATCATACATACGTACATGGCCGGAGCTCACGGCCGGGGCGGGGGGGGGGGTGCTAGCCTGACGTCCGGGACGCTAGGAACGGACTGCACCTGCTGCTCCTCTCATCATCATCATCATCAGCCCGTATTAGTCCACTGCTGGACATAGGCCTCTCCCATGTCACGCCATCGCCATCGAGCACGATCCGCGGCCACCTTGCGAAGATCGTCACTCCACCTTGTCTGAGGACGCCCCACACTACGTTTGCCGATCCGTGGTCTCCACTCGAGAACACGCTTGCTCCAGCGTTTGTCGGTTCTGCGGCAGATATGGCCAGTCCATATGCTGCTGGCTGCTCCTCTACCGGGCCTGAAACACTAAACAGAAAATTAATGTGGGAGAGTAGCCTTGACTTATTCCGGTCTGGCTACTCGGATCTGAGCCCGTTAGGACTCAGTTAAACTCATAAGGGGATTATACTGACTATGTTGTATCGGTCAGTATCAGCTGCAGCGAGTCGGAGCCAGAAACTTAGTATCAGTTCAGATGTCTAGTTCTGGGTTCTTGGTTCCCGCAAACTTGGTTCTTCGAGCTATACGCACAGCCCATCTGACAATTGGGCCCAGCGTGACATGACTGACTTCGTGGCTAGTAAGTAAATAAACAACTTTTCTAGGTACGTAAACGTCCATTGTTCCGCACTTCATTCACGTTCAAGTCATTAGTGGAATGCTCAGTTCCCGGCTCTTTAATAAATATCGCTTTGTTCAGACTTTTTGATTGCGAACACCCAAGTGGTTGAAATACAACTTTGCTTGAATGTTATAATTATTTAGAGTTAAGTAGTTAGTTATAATCTACGAAACATGTTTTAAAATTCGATTTATAATCTGCAATTAATTATTTTCTTTTTCAACGTTTTAAAGTAATTTTATGAATAAATTAAATTAAATTGAAACGAATTGAATTTAACTTGTTTGAATGAAGTGCTAGTATGTGTATTAAATTTTTAGTTACTATAACACTGAATTTTCTAAGATTATCAATTACTTTATGAAACAAGACACTACCTGTAAAACGTAGTCGGGTAATAAACACTAACTTGAAAAAAAAACAAAAACATTACTTAATTGCAAAAAACTTTTGGTCAACTTAGTCGAGTTGTTGATTTAGCACGACAACAAAGGTTTTAAACATTGAATATAAATACTACTTGATATTTATTCGGCATTATTATTTTCATGTTTAAGTAAAGTTCTTTTTCTTATCGCTAACAGGAATCTAGCGTGCTAATTGAGATTTCATCAAGAAGTTTCTACTTGAGCTGAAACCATAGGGATGTGTTCAAGTTAGGCACATTATTTCTTCATTCATTCACTATGAATTTTATTGTTAGGGTGATTCGAGTCTTCCACAACATAATTTGTGGTTAATTTATAGGCAGTGTCTAGTCAGCCGCTAGCGGCGGTTTAATAAAAATAAATATTCTGCCGCTTGTGGTAGAATAAAAAATATAATTATTGTGCCGTTAGTGGTAGAATAAAAAATAAAGTTATTCTGCCACTTGTGGTAGGATAAAAAATATAATTATTGTGCCGTTAGTGGTAGAATAAAAAATAAATTTATTCTGCCGCTAGTGGTAGAATAAAAAAATATATTATTCTGCCACCAATGAAAAAGGTGTCCGATTTGATCCTTCTGGACTTGGTGTAATTTGTATAGGTAGTTATATAATATAATATGGGTATCATTTAATCGATCAGCAAAATATTCATATTTTGGTCAGCAGAAATATGTATTTGGTCAGCCAAAATAGCTAGCTGGTGAGCAACTTATGGCTAGTAAACATTTATAAATCAGGCTGCAATTAATGATATACTGAACTGCTCTAAATTATTTCGGTCAGCAAATTAAATATTTGAGCTGCATTAAGCGATCTACGGTTAATCAAATTTTGGTAAGCAATCAGTAGGTAAGCAAAATATTTCATTTTGTTCATCAAAATGAAAGGTGCAATAAAACCTATTGGCATGCACAAAATGGGCGCAACTATTCTGCGGCAATAACGCAAAAGGGCAAATCTAAATCAAATTTTCGAGTTTACAATAAAATAAGCATATTTTATTAGAAAAACTTCTTTTTCTAAAATAAAAAATGTCCGAGATATTCGACTTCAAAGTTGACAAATTTTTAAGACGTAAAAATTTCGATGGATGTTGGTGTCATTATAACACTTATTTATTATCATTTATCGTATAGCATTCGCTAAAATAAGCATGTTTTAAGGAAAAAACTTTTCTCTGAAATCAAAAATAACCGAGATATTCGACTTCAAAGTTGACAAAGTTGACTTTCCGTATCTCCGGCGCTGCGGGAACAGCAGCCCTTCCGCCCTTGCATGACGACGCACGGTCACTTCGCTCGGCTCCGCAGCGTCGGCTTGTTGGTCGCCTTCGGCGACCAGCCTCAGCCGCTCGCCTCACTCGTTCCCGCACTTCGTCATGGCGGGCGAGGGCTGCTCTCCCTCCGCGCCTCCGGCTCTATAAAAACACTCTAGGGCGCGCAGTGTCGGCACGCGTCCTAACCAGCGAGAGCCCTAGATTCGGACTTTCGCAGGCTAATATCGTATACACAATTTTAAGTTTGGTGCAATCGTTCGTCAAACTCACCTTAATAATCACGGGGCAGTTATCTCTATAAGTAGAAGATTGTCTTAAACCACTACTTTCGGTTTTGAACCGTCTGCCTCCTTTTTTACATGCATATGTAATACTGTAATATTTCAATTCGGGATTACAATTTTGTAATTTCAATGGACACACAAGTTTCATTTTGTCTATTGTACGACAATCCCGTTTCCATAATTGAACACAGTTTTTTTGTTCATAGTTTTTAATATATTGTTCAAGTTGTTCGTAACATGAAAATTTTAAATCACTGTCACTGCCACTCTCACTCATTTTTCTTGAAACAAGAGACAGAAACGTGAATAATCGTAAACTAGGTATCACAACAAGGTTATGTTTTGTTTCGATTGCTAATCAAATAAACCTTGTGTTACTAACTTCACTACGAAAGCAAATATTTGTATTGAAATATGTACTTTGAGCGCAATGCATAGATTTCACTTTTCTATGACTATTAATTTGCGGTAGAATAATTATTTTTGTTATTGAGCCGTAATAATAACTATACTCACTATGCTGCCATAAGTACATGAAAAAATAACCTTATCAGTTTGTATTAAGGTACAAATTTTAATGGCCAATAACTTGCGGTTGTATAATTTTAGTTATTCCTTTACCGCTAGTGGTTCAATAGTTCTTCAAATAAACCACCGCTAGCGGCCGACTAGACACTGCCTAATTTATATCTAAGTACAATAGTACCTGACTAGTTAAACAACCCGCCCGCGTCATTCCTGGGGCAAAGGTGCCCAACGCACTTGTCGCATTACCGTGTTGAATCGCGATGTACAACCTTTGCACCAAGAATGACCCGGAACGAGAGTAAAGACCCCTCTCACGTAATGACAGTATTCATAGTTAAAATATAACTATAAAAATAGACTTGGCTCTTTCTCGTTACTTCGAGGAAATGCTGTCAGCATGCCAGCATGCTTCTGTGTTGCAACATGCCATTTATCTTAAATCAATGTATAGTATAATTTAAAACTATATAGCGACGCTTGAAAGGCGAAATTATCTAAGCGCCAAGGGAATCCATCGGCACTTAGATAATTACACCTTTCAAGGTCAAAAAAACCTAAATAAACCTTTTTAATTTTCAGTTTTCAAGGATTACCTTTAAATTTAACCATTATTATTAAATAAAAACCGAAATTCGTCAGAATAAAAATACAGTTCAATAAGTTTTTTTTTATTTGCTTTAGATATTTCCGTGGAACATCACATCACTGGAGCAAACTTTAGCGTGGGTAGCTATTGATTTTCAGTTATTGTCGCGTGTTTGAGCGATAGCGCGAACCACAAAACTATTTAGTTTTAAAAGCCCAATTACTATAATATAAGCCGTTAGACCGTTACCTTCTAGTTACTAAAGCGTTTGATTTAAAAGAGCTTGATAATTCGAAAAATCAATCATTATTAGCCCTAGCAAACAATTTTTTGGGAAATATTGAGAGTCCACAGAAAGATGAAATAGTTCGTCGATTTGTATGGAAACCAAGCATGTACAGTCGGGGTTCACCTCATGTTGCAGAATCTTTTTTGGTCGAATCATCATTTGGCAGAATTCATCATTTGGCATAATGCATTTTATTCTGAAACTGTAGAATTTTCAGGACTCTTTAAGGTATTATCCTATTAAATAGGTTAGGTTAGGTTAGGTTTGTTTTATATGCTCATATACAGATAAGTAGTTGTGTTCCCCTTGAGAGGTGAGGCAACGCCGCGCGCTCATTTGCTTCTTTTATATGGTCCAGCAGATAAGTAGTCGTGTTCGCCGTGAGAAGTAAGGCAACGCCGCGCGCTCGCGCTAGCGAAATATGCTCCGGCGAGTAAGTAGTCCTTTGTGAGGCGGATCAAAGGATCCGCTCGAGACCGACTCCTAATACAGCTGTAGTCAATATTCGGCCCGAGACCTAGGCATGTGGAAGAGGCATTCATGTTCCTACGTTGGTCCTCTTTGCGTAAGCTGAACAATGTATTTTATTCATCTCGAGCTATGCATTATATAATTTAATAATAGAAATAATATTTTTGATGTACATCAAAAATACTTACCTTTTCCTATTAAATGAAAATTATAGTGATCGCCTGTAGCCGATTAGGCATCTAGGCAAGTTGCTCTCATCCAGGCCAGTGCCCAGCAGTGGGTTATGACTGTATAAAGGTTAATAATGAGGCAATTTGCAGGGTTTTCAAATTATTATTCAGTGACTGATCAATTACTCCACGATTGATCTCAGTGGCGCGACGCGGTGAAGCAAGCTCGCTGGTTCAGTACAGCCTATTCGCCTATTCACTCTTGCTTCGAAGAGTTCCAAGTTATATTTGCAGTTTTGTCATCAACCTGTCGCAGTCCACTGCCACACATAAGTCTCTCCAAGTGCGCGTCTCTAAGCACGATTCTCTCTTCCAGGTACCCTGTGAATATCATCGCTTCACCTTACCTGATGACATCCTAAGTTTTTTTTTTGTTAACGGTATGGAAATGCATTACTAGCATACCAGTGCTCTTTCCCAGGCCCTTAAAAGGTAATGTGGGGCTCACCCCCTCACAAGGAGAAAGGCATACCAACTAAAACCACACCGGTGATGGAGCCTCTGCCCGTTGCTGCACGTCGGAGTTGGCTGGAACTCCTCAGGAGCTCGCGGCCGGGGTTGTGGAGGGCGCTGACCCGACGTCTAGAATGCCACGGCTGGAGTGCACCTGCACCCGCCTGTAAACCCAACAGAAGATGAGTGTGGAAGAGTAGCCTAGACTTATTACGGTCTGGCTCGGATTTTAGCCCGTTGGGACACAGTAAGTCGAATCAGGGGGTTGAATCCGCTGTACCTCTAGCACAACTATGACACGCAACTCTTTGTCGCGCGATAAATGCTATCTATCTCTTTCCACTCAATATCGTGTGACAGTGACAGGTGATGCTCTGTCGTGCGAGAAACGAAGTCGCGGCCAGTTATGCTAGACTTCCTTTGCCGAGATATTTGCAGTCTTCCAAGCGGGCATTCTAAAAAATGGCGCTTCCATTGATTTTAAGTCCTTTGTTATACAGCGTCCCGTTTTGTCGGATCGCATTATGATAACACATAGCTCAGCAGTCAACCAGCTGGTATGATGCGAGCTTCAAGGTGTATTATCATAATTCTACCTCGCAGGATTTAAAATCCCACTAATAATATTATAAATGCGAATGTTTGTGAAGATGTTTGGATGTTTGGATGTTTGTTACCTAATAACGGGATAGCAACTGGATGGATCAAGCTGAAATTTGGTATGCAAGTAGACCAAGTCCTGGATTGAAACATAGGATACTTTATATCCCGGTAAAGAGTTCCTTTGGGACAATAACGGGAACAACGCGGGCGAAGCCGCGGGAAAATGCTAGTGTATAATAGAGGGTTAGAAGAGGTATTGAGTGCTACAAACGTTAATTTCATCGAATTTCCATTACGGGGACCACTTTTTTTCTAAAACCGTAATCGGAAAGAGCATGTCTAGTCACCTAAGTAACTTTTTGAGTTATAACGGGTTGAAGGTTAGTCATCGTGAACAATAAATCGGCAACCGTTTCTTTAATAGTGAAAATAAAAAATAATAGATATTATTTTAAGATATCCACTGCTGATCAAGTGGTACGTTATAAATTATTGCGAGCTCTACATTTTAAGATTAAAATTAATTTTCAAAAAAGGTGACTAAACATGTTCTTTCCATGTAGGTACCCTTCATTCATATGACCCTTAGTTTTTTTAATACCATCAGGTTACTTAAGGTTACATAATGTGGTGACTTAAAATAACAGGCCTTTCCATTTGTACGATGTGTATTCCGATTTTTTTTTAATTAAGAATAAGTATGTAACTGCTGATTACATCAGGTTACATAAGTTATTATGATGGCTTTGGATTTGTCGGATCGCATAATGATCATGTCTTAATTATACACTGCAGAAGCGCATATTATGTGACGTTCCCCGGCTAACGGTACCTTATGGATATTGTCACTTACGTCGTATCCGACTCCGATATTATAGGACATCAAGATAGAAGGACGCAAGTCACAATGTCCATAAGCCTACCTTTAGCCTCGCAACGTCACATATATTTTTGTTATAGGTCTCCGGGCTCCTAACAAAACCCTTCCAGTCTAAATTCAATCAATTTTAGGCTGTATAGCTTGGTTACCCGAATTTTTTGTTTCCCATTATTTTTAATTCCAATCGCTTTTTTTCCCATTTACCTTTTTTTCCATCCTATGTATTAACAATCACATATAGCCCCAACTACGTTGTTCTCTGCTTGGTCTTTTCGCTGAAAAACATTTTGGCCGGGCGGCTTTTTCCCCGATCCAAATTATTCACAACTACAGTAAACGGCCATAAAGAATGCACATCGGCAATCATCGTATTTCCGAATACAAACGAATGCTAATTTCCATGTACATCAATTATTAGATTAATCGTTCATCAGAATTTGAATTTAGAACTAAGTACTTTATTGTTGTTTTGTTTTGATTTCACGTGGAATATATAGAGCTGTAAAACACGATGTAATTATATTAATTTGTTGTTTGTTGGGGAAAAATAATATACATACATATATATATACATATATTCACGCCCATATTCCTAAAACGGGTTGACTGAGCATTGACTGATGAGGGGTTAACTGATGTTATACTAGTAGCATATTTAAATGTGGGTTTAAAGATCGACAAAAAGTGTAATATTGCGGTGACAAGTTGCTAGGCCATCGCCCCAAACACGGTTTAACCAGGGTTAAACCGTGTTTGGGGCGATGGCCTAGCAACTTGTCACCGCAATATTACCCTTAGTCGACTCATGCGACACCCCCGGGAAGAAAAGGTTGGTGTTATTCTAATCCGACACCACACGGGAAAAAAATTGTAGATAATTTCGCGTGACTGGCAAAGTAACGGCTTACCTTTTTTTCCTATAGATAGTACAAATAAAATTTTGTAAAAGTTTTAGCAACTCTATATTATATATTCATTTGGATATGCGACTGCACTCTCTCGCATTTGAACCACGACTGACAAAACAAACGTCATGGTGTGTGCGACACAGATATCGCTATACGAAGTCGAAATTAGCCGATTGCCTCTTTCCAAAGATCGATGTGCATTCTTTATGGCCGTTTACTGTACGTATATTACCAAAGAAATAGTTCTTCGCAATTTTTGTTTTTCGATACGAGGTTATCAATTCGACCCGTATATTTATAATATTGTCAGAATTGCACAGGTTAGATATTATGTTACTCTACAACAGCCCTAAGACCTGTGTACCAAATTTCGTTTGTCCACGCATATCTTAAATTTAAATTAAAAACAACACACACAAAAACAATAATATTACAAGCGAGTGTTTCAGCTTTAAGTACTTTCGAAAAGTTCGAAGAACTAATTTATTTGGCAAAATACGTACCTAGTTGTGAATAATTTGGATCGGGGAAAAAGCAGCCCGGCCGAAATGTTTTTCAGCGAAAAGACCAAGCAGAGAAAAACGTAGTTGGGGCAATATGTGATTGGTACTCGTAATACATAGGATGGGGAAAAAGGTAAATGGGGAAAAAAGCGATTGGAATTAAAAATAATGGGAAACAAAAATTCGAGTAACCAAGCTATACAGCCACTACGTCCAAATGGTCTCTATAGATCTACGTACAATAGCTCTGCATTGTATTTTTTAATGTGCTGTGTATTCTGTTAATATTGTGTACAAACACGATCAGAACCGCTTAAAATGCAAATGGCCGCCGCGGCGTGCCCGCGAATAAGATTTTTTATAAGCTTACAACGTGAAAGCAAAGCAAGCTGCCCGTCTGGTTTCCCTGTCACAAGAGTTACGTAGGTTAAATGCCTCCCCGGCTAGATGCCACGGTGCACTGTGCACTGTATTTGATACAAAAACCTGGCCAAAAGTCGAAAAAGAAAATATTGACTGGTCGTACATAGAACGTGATGTTTTAATAGTTGAATAGATGGCACGTCTCACTGCAGCCACGTGCGGTGTCCAGTGAAATTGGTGATTATCTAAAACCTAGCTAAAGAAATGGAAAAAAGTGTTAGTGGTTTGTCTATGTTTAAATTTATAGTGTATGTCAGAACGTTGAATGTAATAGAAAATAATATATTACACAACTAGGGTTGTAAAATAAAGCAAGGCCAAGATCGCAGATATTTGCAGCCCGAGCTGCAAGCGAGGGACATAAATGTGCGCTCCGTCCGGTGGTTGGACCCGAACGTCAGTTTTGCTAGAAAGATAAACTTATGTAAGCTGTACTATATGATATGACCCACACATACTAACATAATAATACTAACACGGAAAATGTAAAGCTTGTATACAAGGACTTTAAAATAAATAACCGGACGGAGCCTTGCGAACAGAGAACTAAAGCCATTTTGAATGAGACTGCTGCTTGTACTTACTCAACTAGTTTTTTCCTAATTGCGAGTAGGGCATATTCCCGGTACTGGATTTCCATACAAATAAGGTACCGGAACCGGGAATTCCCTGTTCTCGCCATACAAACTCAGTACCGGGAGCATGTCCTAATTGCGAGCAAGCATTTCTAATCCGCCGCCTACCTATGCATAGGTAGCCGGCGGATTATACATGCTTGTATGTATATAAAAGGTTGTTAAGACTCTTTTCCAACGTGAACCAATATGCATGCGAAACCTACTAAATAAACAAAAGGGGTGAATTCAACAAAAGATATCTCCTATACTTTGTCTCGGCTACGTTTTACGAGCGTGTTGGCAGGACGATATATGCGCGTCGCGAGACATAAACCCTAAGGACACTACCGTGCTGGCTCTAAAAAGGTACACTCCATACAAGCTGCAATGGCACATAAGTCATAAGTTTCAAAATCTAGGTAAAAAGCAGTTTAGATATGTAAGGCCGTAAGTGCCGTGTCTTTTGTATTAATATAAGTCGTTTTCATGATATGCAGATGAAGTTACTGCCTATTGTTTTAAATATGTTAGGCGGTGCGTGAAATATGGGTTCGTTAGTTTTGGGTGAGACGGGTTTTAAATTTTGTTTGTGTTACGATTGTTATGGTAGTATTTTACGATTTACATAACCGCTAGTAAAAGGTATCATGGTACAGTCACTAGTAATATTATGCGATGAATAGCTTTTGGACATGCGGTGGCTAAAGTATAATAGAGAGGAAAATGGAGTCGTTATTTTCTATAAAAAAATTATGATTGAATGAATGAATTCAAATTTCATATGACACTTATTAAATCGCATACTATGTCGGAAATGTTATATTACATTTATGCTATTCCATTTCTTTAACAATTCTGACAATTACTCGATATACTTCCTAATAATTCAATAATTTATTTTACAACATGGATACGGGTACTATAGTACAGTCAGCGGCAGAGAAAAGTAACCGCCTAGCCATACTACGAATGTATTACAGGGGGGGGGGGTCCTTTTCTACCAAATGTTGCCCTTCCGGAGCGACTTAGCCAGCGACCAGAAAGAGCACGCATTATACGATAGGGAACGTGCACGACGAAGGTGCTGCCAACTGGTGCCGCCAATCTAAATCATGTACCCTCTCATGCTTGGGCCACATTGACGAAAACGCCGTTAATTTATCGCGATGAACGATTAACGTCAGTGTAGCTAAGACTTACTATATTTGTTATTACTTAGATATTGTCATTGGCATTGACACTTCGGTATTGTCAATGACATTGACAGCTTGATTTGACAGGGGTGATAGTTTCCTTTATTATGCGCCCGTGTCTCTTTTGTCGTTCAGTGCTGCCACCTATAGTTCGTGCACGTTCTCTATACAGAGAGACGGTCGGATCCGGCGCGTTGTGACCGGGGGTCGGACCCGAACGTTAGTGGGCATTTCTCCAGAAATATGTCTGCGGTCACCTCATTCATCTGGCCCTTTTTCATACTAAATGTATGGAGATAGATGAATGAGTCGCAGACATATTTCTGGAGAAATGCCCTAGTTTTGTTTGAAAGATATACTTATGTAGCTACGTAGTACTGTTACTTTTTCTTTTTACTCTTTTCACTCCTGTACTTTTATCCGCCTTTTACTTGGTCACGAACACTAATATAAGAACATACATAATATGAGTTCAGAGAAGTCTATACTCTATTTCCCATAACAGCAGTAGTGTCGTTATAGTCGCAAAACGATACTGCTAGCAGCCACAGACTTCTAAATCTAAGTTAAACTTAGGTCAAGGATTAAGCGCCCAATTCTAACTTTACGATAAACATGCACAACTACCAACTTAACAAACAATGAAATTCCTACGGTTTTTAAGAAAAACAAAACTTTCCGAACTAAAGGCATTGATGCCAACATAAAAAAAAGTATTTTTAATATCGTCACTGCGTGTCACTAGCGAGTATACGTCAAATTAAAAAAAAAGTTTACCATAGACACAAACATACTGTTAGTCATATATTTTATTTTATATTTGCCTTGTTTGCGTGCTATGTTTAATTTTGTATTTTATATTTCAAAACCTAGTCGTAGAAAAAGTAATGTATGCAACGTTGTATAATTAAGTCAAAAAACGCTCATGGCGTCTCTGTTTGCAATACTCGCCGCCGCGGCGGCTCGTATCGCAGCTCGCACCATTCGCATTTTTTGAGCCTACTTATACAAATTTTGCATAAAATACTATATTCTGTGGGTTAAGGTTGTTTTGTGTTCAATAAAGAATATCGCATTGTACTTAGTAGTCTTTCACATCTAACCACCTGAGATCAAATCGTAAGAATACGTAACGGAGCGCTGCGACCCCATTTTCATACAATCCTGTATTCGTTGTCATAAATCGGGCCGTATTGATACATTCGACAAATGCAGCACTAAAGTATCAAGTCTGTTCTCAGACTTAGGGCGCTTAAGTCGTTTTACACTGGATATTATGAATATGATGTCGAAATACCGCTCTCGCTTTTAAGGTTCCGCTATTCAGCGGTACTGATACCGATACCTTTAGACTCAAAGGACGTAAACGCCGTAGGTTCTAATGGAGCTTACGCCCTTTGAGTCTAAAGGTATATTGGTGGTTTCTTCTGATAGATGATTGCGATATGTGAACTAGAGTGGAACAAAATATCAAAAAAGTTGTTTGACTTCTAGACCTTTTAGAGTCTAGTATTATTTACAACTAGTACCCTCAGATATTTTAAATTTTGTCGGCACTACTCGGAAGGATGGTAATACTCCTAGATCGGCTATTCTTCAGAAATATGTCTGCGGTCACCTCATTCGTCTGGCCCTTTTTCATACTAAATGTATCGAGACAGATGAATGAGTCGCAGACATATTTCTGAAGACAGTATCGGGACCGCAAAGCGGCGCATTCTTGGACAGCGGCGCACAGCAAGCCAACAATGTAATCAGACGCGACAGAAATAACATTGTTGTTAGATTTACATTACCAACTAACCAGTCAGAGCATACCGTTGGCCTCAAGGCTCTTACACATAAACACGACCCAAAACATTACATGTAAAAAGATGCAAGTATCGCAACGCAGTTCTCTTACAACAAAAAAGTTTTGAGATGTAAAGTTAAACCAAGTCAGTACCGGTATCAACGGAACTCAATTTCCACCGACTACTAAATATGAAAATATTTATCTTTCATTTAGTACCTACCTTAGTCACGAAATTGTTGTACAGTCAACATCATAAATATCTACGGATGAAGTGACAAAATCTTCTAAAATGCCAATTATGTCAGGAGCGTAAGGGTGTACAAATATTTGTGGCGCCTTGGTGACGTATATTATATTTGACGAACCGTATGATGTTGACCGAACATTGTATAGATTCCTAAAACCACTGAAGTATGAGTAGAAATTAATTAAAGGCGTCGAACATTAACTGTCGTGGACTGCGACAGATGAAGTCGTAACACACAGGCGTCACCGTACAATGACGAGTTTGTGGCAAATGTTTGTCACTTTGTCATCGCAATCACATTGTAAGGAGGGGTAATTCACAATTCCAACGCCAATCTCGTCCTGTCCCAAAGTATTGTAGCATATAAAACCAGCCAAGTGCGAGTCGGTTTCGCACACGAAGGGATCCGTATCACCGTCGAGCAAAAAACGCCATAATACAGTACGTCCCCGTACAAGAAAAGTGTTTATTTTCAGTTTTATTATTTGTTGTAATAGCAATAACAAAAATTTCAAGTCTCTAACTATTACGGTTCAAAAGATACAGCCTTATGACTAACGGGCAGACAGACAGACCGACAACGGAGCTTTAGTAATAGGGTTCTGTTAGCACCCTTTGTGTACAGAATTATTAATAAATATTTTTACTAAAAAAAACCCGACCGCGGTGCACTTTAAAAGTGCATAAAATCCGCCATTTTGTTTATTTTAACGAACTTCATTGACACTCGCGCCATCATGACGAATCCAATGATGTATCATTTATCAAAATCGGTTGTGCCGTTGAGTAGTTACGAGCGGACACAGGAACGGACATACATACATACATACAGGTCAAACACATTACCCTCCTTTGGGCTTCGCCGCAGTCGGGTAAAAACTGTGATAGCTGAGTGGTTTAGACGTCGGTATTTTCTCCATACAAAATATCGGTTTTTTCCGTTCTTTCATTTTTTATTTCATTTTTAATCGGACAGTCTAATAATACGAAATTATTACTTAAATACATGATTGAACCCTACATAAAAAGCATTAAATAATTCAAAATATTGGGCTATTTCGGGGTTTTTACAAAATACCGGTTCCCAGCCCTGCTTTGAAGCAGAGGTCGCGTTTTCGAATCCTGGCTTGTACCAATTAGTATTTCGGAGCTTATGTACGAATACGAATACAATATTTCGGTGAAGAAAAAACGTCATGAGGAGTCCCACATCTGCGGAGAAACTCAAAGGTGTATGTGAAGTCCCCAAATGTAGTAGAGTACAGCTTATACACTTTCAATAAGAGGTAAGCCGGTGCCCAGCAGTGGGACGTAGGCAACAAACTGTCATAATCATAACTAGTTCATCAAATAATATTTGAGTGATCCTGATCATGTTTGAGCACTGTCTGTCAGTGAACTCTTTTTGAGACGAATTTCGGTCAAATTCTATTTTTGGATTAGGCCAAAATGTTTATAAGTAGGTAAATCGTATTACATTCACTTTATCCGGTGGCGAAGCAAACACTATCGAATTCATTAACTAGCACCGAATCTGATTGCACTAGTAGTATGCTTTCAATATAGACAAATACGTCCAAATACAAATGCATTCCAATCAATCCTAACACCTAAACATAAGGCTATAAAGACTAAATTCGTTTAAAAATAAATTCGTGACGCTGCGAAAGTTACCAATCCTTATACGCATACTGCTAACGCACACAAACGTAACGTACTGACTCAAATGTCCAGTCAATTTAAATTAGTACTCTGAAGCTTGGTATTAAGGTTAATTTTAGAATGAGTTTAAGTTTGACTTAAGCCCTTTGGTCTTTAAAAGTATGCAAACTGCACACGAAACCAGATTATCGACAGGCTGAAAACTATTTTGGATCCCAATAAGAAGTCGTATCACGAGGGTATAGGGATGATTTTTAATTGTTGTAAATAAATCGCTTGGAAATAGATTTTAATCGCATTGTTTGCAGCGCGGCAAAACTGTTGTATCGAAGATGTCGCATCTAAAGTGGTTCAGCAGAGCGAGGTATAAAGTTTTGGTTCGTAGTTTTATTACGTCACTAGTGGACCCAGCCGCAGCTTCGTACGTGGAGGTGAAATAAGTTGGATAAATAGTATCCTGTGTGTTAACCGGGGTCATATCAAATCACACAAAATTTCATGGAAATCGGCGCGGTTGTTTTTTGCGCGATGCGTGAACAAACAGGAATTTTCTACTATTTTATTATTTATTTATTTATTAATACATGTTAACATGACATTACAGTAAAAAAAACCAATGCGTCATGAAACGCAGAAATAAAATATCTATTTAGGCGACGAAACGGATTATAATGCAGACTTGGAATCTAGGGGACAAAATTAATGACAGCTAGGGATCGCCTATATTGATAAACTCAATTATCGATGCCTTTCCCATATACATATTATAGTGATCACCCCCAGCATGTTATAATTGTATGTGTACTTTTATTTTATATGAGTATTTTTTGTATGTAACATAGAAAAAAATACACACTTACAAACAATCCTGGGGGCGATCACTAGTATATGGGAGAAGCATCGATAATCGAGTTAATTCAATTAAAAATTGATCACTCGCGTTGTCCAGCCCAGCTAAAGAGACTTAGCTGAGCCCGAGCAAGGTCCGAGTGAAGTTAATCCAGGATATTCGGATCCTGGGGCAAATCGGGATGCGGCCCTTGTGTGCTGTTGTCGCGAGGTCGTCCCCGCCGGCGCGGACGACGCTGTGTGCGTCGGACTCGAGGGAGGCGGTGATGACGGCAGCCAATAAATACATATGATACTGGGGGTTTTGTGCACATTCTTGCAGAACCAACGTCAGAGTATGCACAAATGGTACATAGATTTTTTTTGGGAACCTATTGGATCGCATAAATTTAAAAGGCATAATGCATCATTTGCAATAATTCATCATTCGGCATAATGCATTTTTTTCTTAAACTGTAATATGTTCAGGACTCTTTAAGGCCTCATCCTGTTAAATAGGTTAGGTTAGGTTAGGTTTGCGTTATAATAATCCTGAAAAGTTTACGGGATCAGAAAAAAAGCATTATGCAAAATGATGAATTATGCGAAATGAAGCATTATGCCTTTTAAATTTATGCGATCCAATAGTAAACATTTTTTTTAGGGAGCTTTTGTCAGACTGACATGCCGGCTCCGTTACGTATACAATCTTCAAAGACAAATTAAAATAAAAAATGTACATAAATACCTAAAACAACACAAAGGTTACCTACCAAATTTGTACACTATGTTTTAAAAAAGTGTATAGGTTGGCTGACGTTATTTAGTTTTAATCGAATTAGGTAGGTAGTAAGTTTTAACAAATTAGTATTTGTGATGTAGTGTTCGTTTTTATAGGGCCCATATGTACGAATGTATAAAGATCCTTTAATATAATAAATTTAAAATAACCCGAAAAGATGAAACGGGCAATAAAAAATGGTTGGAATAGATCAGTGGTTCCGAACCCTTTAGGGGTAAAATTAAGTTTTCTCAGGAGTATTAAATACTCATATTAAATCGTTTTTCTTTGAGTAGTTTTCATATACTTGTCTGAATTACCTATTATTTGGAGGGCTTATGATAGGTACAAATCTAGAGGGTACCTGTGGGTGATTGGCAATAAAGGTTAGGAACCACTGGAATAGATAGTAAGAAATAATAAATAATAATGTAATTTTAAAACGAGAAATAAATAATCTAATCTAATCTAATCTAATTGACGCCGACGAACGACGTCATAATAAAATGCAAGTTGTAGAAGGCTATTTCTCCCGTGATTTCAGTGGCAATGGCATTGACTTCGGCATCGGCAATGTCGAAATCCTGGGAGAGTTGCACGATATTTCCAGATGTCTGGTAGAAATCGAGGTCTTCTACAAAATACTCTAAACGGTCGTGCAAATGTTTTAAAATTTTTACCCGACTGCGGCGAAGCCCAAAGGAGGATGTGTTTGACCTGTATGTATGTATATAGGTCCGATCCTATGTCTGCTCGTAACTACTCAACGGCACAACCGATTTTAATAAATGATGGTATGAAGTTCATTAAAATAAACAAAATTACGGATTTTATGCACTTTTAAAGTGCATCGCGGTCGGGTTTTTTTTAAGTAAAAATATTTTATTACATTGAATTCACACCTCTGAATTGAATGCCACTGAATGCCATGATTATGACCGTAGTTGAAACGGTTTACCTAACTATGCCGAAGCAACGTCTAAAGGCGTTTAACTTATTTCACCTCCTCGTGTGAAATTACGGGCTTTCTATATAGGTTCGTCATATTATATAACATACGTTCTATATAATGTACATCATGCTATTTACACTGCGGGCTAATTGCAGAATTATCCGTGAAATGGGACCGTCAGGCTGGTTATGACGCGCGCTTGCATGTCCAAATTGGTTTAGTAGCGTCGGAAAAAAAATACACGGCGCTTTCTAACAGTTATAGCGAGTGGGATCATAATGCGATAAAAGCACTTATGATACACTTACTACTAATAACGATAGATATATGTTTTTTGTGGATACGTACAGTACCATTTTTATTTTTATTGCATGACAGAAAAAAACACATTACACATTGCAATAAGTATCCTAGTAATTTTATTGTGGCAGTAACAAAAATGGTATAGTCGCAGAATGTCCTAAATTCAACGATATTAGTCAATTGGTTGACTGGTAGAAAATGCCTCAACGGATTAAGTTCGCCATTTTGTACTTTGTAAACACTTGTATTGTGCAATAAAAATTAAATAAATTCGCATAATTTCCTAAGCGCGAAATGCCTCAAGCAGCTTATTGCTACATACTTAAAAGTATTTTCCCATGTTAACTTGACGGGCCTGATATTGACATTAATCATAAATCAAATACCAAAATCAAATGTTATTTGCAATTTATTTTGCCATCGGTACCACGACGTCATTGCTGTAAAATTACTCGCAACAGAATATTCCAAGCTGTCCTTGCGAAGCGTCACTGCACCACCGACCGTCGACCATAAAGTTAACGGTATACAACGGTACGGTATTTGTAGTATTTATTTACATATTAATACCACAGATTACATAATAGTTCTTCGAACAGATACGACACTCTCCCGCAATACAATAGAAAAGAACATTCTGGAATCATAACGTCCGAAGTGCGGTCGTCGACCCCGCGCGGCTTAAAATCAGTGCTAGGGCTGTCGACCGATACCCAACTTTAACAACTGATTATGTCGGGCTTAACTCTGAGGTAAACCTCAGTTTTCCCTACTTTAAAATTGAGAAAATTCGAAATCTTATAAATAATTTTAGGAGATGGTCTCTAGGAAAACATTTACACAAATGGCTATGCTGGACTACCGCAAGTAAATCATACATGCTGCTTCCTGGTCGATTAGTTTAAGGGCAAGATATAAAATATAAGTAATATTATAACCTCTCATCGTCCTTGGGTAGTGCAAAATGCGATAAATGTTTGTTTAACTGGATATTGTTGCAGCCGTCTACACTGCAACGCGCACGCCCCATCATCAACAAAATAATAATATTAAATTATAAATACGCGATCGAAGTGCGGTGCGACGCGGTCCATGCGAGCGCTTTTGTTTTCTTTTTTGTTCGTGAACAGGCTCAAGTAGCTGTCAAAACTATCGGACTTACTTCGTAGCGGTAGGCTGCACGCATACGAGCGCGTGGCAACCATATGAGTTTTGTACCGCCGGCGGTAAGTGACGTCACTCAAGGTCGCGCTCGGCGAAAAACGAGTGTCGGCCCCCTGTTAATACCTCTATAATCTCTTGTACATGATTCTTAGTTTGTCTACCATCTCTCTTGCCTCATCACACAATAGCTCAAAGGTTAACCGGAAGAGATATTTTATAGGGATGAGTTAACCTTTGTACATATACCTTTATTTTGTAACCCAGTGCCTGTACTTTGTCTTATTTGTGCAATTAAATGTTTACGTACATATAAAAGTGACAATATGTCAGAGAATTTTATGTATTTATTCTGCTATCGGTACAGGCGTTGTAAAATCGCCCGCAATAGGATATTCCGAGCTTGTGTAACTAATATGTCACAAATTGTACATTCGCGCTAACGGTGTTTGGGGCCTTTATTAGTTTTGTTATTAGATCGGGGCTTATGTCATCACACCACCCTAACTTTATGGGAATAAGAGTATGTGTGGATATTATTCGGTTTACGCAAAGTATAAAGACAACCAAGTAGTACGACTTCGGCCGTTCAGGAGCGCGCGACACGTATTTACACAGACGCACGACGCGCGTCTGTGTGAGTGAACGCCATACTGTGGCAGTCGCGCGCAGTCACAAATGCTTGCCTGTGGTGCGTCCGTACACGGCGCGCACACATGCGCGCTCCCGATGTACCTTTTGTTCGGAGAAAAACTTCCGTAAACCGTGGTTTAGACAGGAGCGGCTAACTCCACGATTTCGCCGTGCGGCTACTAGTAGCCTTGTGTAGTACATTTACTAAAAATAATGGATTCCGCTCACTGTACTAGAATGAACTAAGTATTTTCGTTTCCGCTCTTTAGTACGCTTAGTACATTATCAAGTCTGATCAACCGCCGACCGACATCCGACATGTAACAGCTCTGAATGAAAGAGAAAATGGAACGCAACAACACAGTGTCCTGATCGGACAGAGCGCAATAGTTCAGAACGAAACGGGAGCAACGTGTAGATAGAAACAGTAGTGTACTAGTAAACTAAATGAACTAAAAGACCGAACTAGTACATTAGCACGATTGTTCTAGTTCGGAGCGATCCGTTCAATGAATGAGCGCGCTCAAGCCTAGCTACTAGTGCCAAATATTGACCCCCCGGAGGGGGTTACCCAGCGACCAGAAAGAGCACGTGTTATACGACAAACAGAGACGGCCCGTTCGATCCGGTGCGTTCTGCCCAGTGGTCTTGTATTACTGAGTACGACGTACTCAGTAAATACAAGTTACTGATACCAGGCATGTCTCACACTTTTTTTTACCCTTCGGCCGCTATCGCAACCATGTTTCGCAACCAGTTGCAAAGGAAGAATTTTCCTCCTTTGTTGGCAACTCGTTGTGAATGAAGAACATTTTACATTAATACACAACCAGTTGCCAACTAAGAATATTTTTAACAATATAGTTGCGACAAAATGTTTTTCTTTCTTAATACGCAACCAGACTGAATTAAATATTTGAGCGGTGATAAATGACGCAAGGAACCTCTCTCTTGCACATTAACCTTTTTGAACGTCGCGATCCAAAGATTTGGTTTGTCCTAATAGTGTCACTATAAAAAGTAATATGTCAAACTAGTTCCGATAAACTTTCTAAAATAAAACATGGATTTCCCAAGGTTGAAAAAGTTTTTATACCTCATCTCCTTTATATATCATATAACTTCTTCGTTGCGTAGCCAGAAAAGAAAAATATGCTTGGCAACTGGTTGCGAAACTTGGTTGCCATGGTGGAAAATGGATAACATCTTCGCAACTGGTTGCGTATTAAGACAAAATATTCGGCTAACGCAACTAGTTGCCAACAAAGGAGGAAAATTCTTCCTTTGCAACTGGTTGTGAAACATGGTTGCGATGGCGGCCGAAGGGTTTTTTTACGTATAAGGTTCGAATGTACTAACGATTCTGAGCCAGAAAAACCTCAAAAGTCCATATTTTGAGAAAGTAGCCACCCCGGTATTTTTTTTTGGAAAACGTTTGTAATAGAGAGGTTGCAGATGGGGACTATGGGGGTTTGAAGTAATACTCCTTCATGATGATAGTCGTTATATTGTGTAACTATAGTAAGAGCAAGTTCAAGACAAAGACCAAATGCGAAGACCAAAGTCAAAGACGTGTCTTAAAGCTAGTTACATCTTTTTATAATATAATAATGCTTACTTGCTATAACCCAAATCCGTGCGTCACATGTAAACAGTAACGAAGAGTTACTGTTAATTCATCATATTACACGCTCATCAGTCAAAACAAGTCGTGAATCTTATCAAAATAAGATCTGGAATTAAAAACGGATCACTCAAGTTGTACAAAAGCGGCAAAAGCAGTTATACTAGGCGCAGTAGTCGTCGGGCAGCGTTCACGAATACTACTCATGATTAAGGGAATGCCGAATACTCCCGAAACGTGTCGAGTGGATGTCTCGTCTTTAGTACAAAGTGAGTGATCCGTTTTTAGGGTTCCGTACCCAAAGGGTAAAAAGGGACCCTATTACTAAGACTTCGCTGTCCGTCCGTCTGTCACCAGGCTGTATCTCAAGAACCACAGTTGAAATTTTCACAGATTGTGTATTTCTGTTGCCGCTATAACAACAAATATTAAAAACAAAATAATAATAATAATTAAAGGGGGCTCCCATTCAAAAAACGTGATATTTTGCTCATTTACCTTGAAAACCTCGTATCTCGGGTATCTCATGAACCGAGATAATTTTCACAGATGATGTATTTCTGCTGCCGCTATAACAACAAATACTAAAAACAGAATAAAATACATGTTTAATAATATTTTTTCAATTTATTGTATTTACATCTAGCGCCTTTCGAAGATTTACGAGCAAAAGCCTCCTTTCGAGAATTAATAGCAATTTTATTATAGATAATGGCACGGAACCCTTTGTGCGCGAGTCCGACTCGCACTTGGCCGGTTTTTTAATTCAATATGTTTGAATCTCACGTAGTTTTCTAAGTAAAAACAAGATCTGTCGAAGCCAGCTGTTAAAAACCGGCCAAGTGCGAGTCGGACTCGCGCACCGAGGGTTCCGTACAAACTAATAAGTAGATACATGAATAGTTCAAGAAAAACTATATGGCGATTAGTTTAGTAGGAGCAAATAAGTATGTGTTAAGATTTTTGCAAATTTCTCAAAAACAGTGCAAGTTAGAAAAACCGTTATATTTTTCCTGTAATATATAGGATGACATTAATAATTGGGAATTATTACAGATTTTTCTGTTCAGTAACTTCGAAGATAATAGGGGGGGAACGGTATTTTTTTTAACGTTTTTCGCCATAAATCAAAAACCACTTATTTAAAAAAAAATACAAAAATGCTATTTTAATCTACAAATTAAGCCCTTTCATTTGATACCTCACTCGATATAATAGCCCTACTTTCAATTTGCAAAGTCTCATTCCGGACCCTTTTAAAAAAAAAGTAAAAAAGTTACAAGATTTTTTTTACATCCTATAAGCTCGGGTTAGCGGTTCTTAACACTATTCCAAATTTCAAGTCGATAGCATCAGTAGATCCTGAGATATCTTGCTGTGACAGACGGACAGACAGACAGACAGACAGACAGACAGACAGACAGACAGACAGACAGACAGACAGACAGACAGAGTCGCACCATAAGGGTTCCTTTTTTACCATTTTGGTACGGAACCCTAATAAAAACGCGCTTTGATATAACATAAAGTAAACACAACCTATACAACTCCGAATACGGATAAATCCCACGTAGACTTATCTAAAGGGGGGCAGACATGTTGACACTTTATAAACACGTACAAAGTACTTTACAGGCCAAGTTCTTACGAGATTGAACCCACGACCTGTACGCTAATCTCGCCTAAGCCGCTCGCATCTCGTAAACGGCACACGTTCTAATCTACACCCGCCATATTGGAAAAATGTTTACGTGTACCAAATAACGTGGAATGTGTCGCCTAGCTTCCATTTTTACAAGCTTTGCTGAGAGAAAACTGTTGCAATGCTATTGTATACGAATTTACTTCAACTTAAGGTGATGCGAGTTTTTCCACACAAGCAAAAAGAGAATTTAAGGGTATGAACATGTCTAGTCAGCTAAGTAACTTTTTGGTTTATACCTAGGACCTTAAAATAAATAGCCGGACGGAGCCTCGCTAACAAATAACTGAAGCATGTATAATGAGCCGGCTACCTAAGTGTGCGTGTTGCTCGCAATAGGAATAACTAAATATTTTTACTAAAAAAAAACCCGACCGCGGTGCACTTTAAAAGTGCATAAAATACGCCATTTTGTTTATTTTAACGAACTTCACCCAGTGACACTTGCACCAGCAAGACGAATCTAATGATGTATCATTTATCAAAATCGGTTGTGCCGTTGAGTAGTTACGAGCGGACATAGGAACGGACATACATACATACAGGTCAAACACATAACCCTCCTTTGGGCTTCGCCGCAGTCGGGTAAAAAATTAAGAAATTAATGAGATCGCAGATGTTTGTGGCCGAGCAGCAAGGGAGGGACGTAAATATGAGATCGAAGGCTTTCTTTATTACCTCCCGTGTTGTGTACATCATTTTATGTCTACACGCTGCGCGTACGGAATAGCCGCTTTCTGGCCAGGTGTGCATTATAGTACATTACACAACTTAGGTGGTAATACAAAGAAAGGCCGAGATCGCAGATGTTTGCGGCCCGAGCTGCAAGCGAGGGACGTAAATATGAGATCGAGGGCTTTCTTTATTACCTCCCGTGTTGTGTACATCATTTTATGTCTACACGCTGCGCGTACGGAATAGCCGCTTTCTGGCCAGGTGTGGCATAATAGTACATTACACAACTAGGGTGGTAATACAAAGAAAGGCCGAGATCACAGAAGTTTGCGGCCCGAGCTGCAAGCGAGGGACGTAAATATGCGATCGAGGGCTTTCTTTATTACCTCCCGTGTTGTGTACATCATTTTATGTCTACACTTGGCCAGAAAGGGACTTTTTCAGTACGCGCAGCGTGCGGAAAAGTGGCTTTTTCCGCACGCTGCGCGTACTTTATGGCCAGGTGTGGTATAAATTATATAACTGTAAATATCTACTAAATCGTCAGATCACCTTTTCACTCGCTGCAGTGACTACACGTTACTTGTAAATCTGTTACACTAGAACATGATTTCTTAATCTGTGGTCCATGAACCCCCTAGGGGATACGAGAGCCGGGGGTCCGTGGCTATGCATACAACACAAACTTTCATGTGCCCTTGATATTCTTTTTCTCTGATTGTATTCGGAAAGGGTCCGTAAGGCTTTCGAAATAATGTAGGGGGTCCGTGACCAAAAAAAGGAATAAGAACTCTTGACTCTGCACTAGGTTCCTAGGCAGTTTTACGAGTAAAACTTCCAAGAATGGAAAGTTGCCAGCATTTTGCATGATCCACAACAGGAAAGGAATAAAAGTGCCAATAACAAGCAAAGTCTGATTTTCCAACTTTTAATAGAGTCAAGCTTTCCACCCTAGTGCCTTGAGCAGTTTACGAACAAGTTTTATCTGCTGCCCTGCTACTAAGTTACTATGGGAGCATTTTAGGGTTCCGTACCCAAAGGCTGCCAGCGGAACCCTATTGTTAAGCCCCGCTGTCCGTCCGTAATAGGTAGAGACTTAAAATTTTCACAGAATGTGTATTTCTATTGCCACTATAACAACAAATAATAAAAACAAATTAAAATGAATAATGTGTGTAATGTGCTTTTTTGGCGTCTTTTTGCTTGATTGTAAGAATGGTAATAAGTAAATACTAGATAAAATTGTGTAAAGTTTTTTTCAAAATCTTGATACAACGTAATTAATCTACCATTCTGCCTATCTACCACTATCGTGAACTGTGAAATTAGGTATATACATTAGAATTTTTTTCCTTGGTCGATTTCAGATCGTTTTGACCGCGTTTCAGATTCAGACAATTTATTTATAAAATAATCATGGTATTTTACAAGTCATTTTACATTATTATCATTAGGTATAAATTATAATTACTTTTCAATTATTATTACATAATACATTACAATTTTTATAATATTATTTATCAGTCAATGAATTACTCATTATATTTATTGTAGGTAAATGATCACCTTCAAGAAACTCGTCCAAACTGTAGTAAGCTAGACCTAGAGCAAGAATTTGAGTTTGTCTGTGAATACGGTGGATTTTTCATTAGTTTTACAGCATTTTTTTGAAACTAAACAACACAATTTAGCTTTATAAAATGATTGTTAGCAACAGCTAGAAGTATCGTTTAACAGAATTCCCCGATACGCGAGCAACAAGTTCAGTAAATCTGCGGCGATTAATGGGCAGTATCCGTTACCGCCGGCTACTGCTACATAATGCATTCACTGCAGATTTCAGCGGATTTACCCGAACAATCCGCCTCGCGCGAAGCTTGCAACCTCGTTCTGTTAATCCTTATTTGGCGAAAAATACTCAAGGTCCGTAATTCGAGCTTCGCCGGGAATCAACAGGAACATGCGATTGGAGTTGGAAAAAAATACAAAATGGCGGTCAAAGAGACTTGTATGACACACTGTATAGTGCCAAATTAAGGGTTAAATAGGGATAACGACTGGGTTAAAAATATATCATTCTAGTTAGTCCGTCAGTTAGATTATGGAAAAATATGGGACTTGTATTTTTTGGTTTATCAAATTATTGAAAATCGACAACGGTATATATAGATCATCAAACTTCCGGAGTGGGGGCTTGTGACGTCGCTCCTAGGTGAAAAATTATACCAAAGAGTGACGTCATTCGAAACTTCTAAGCACTGTATCAATATTTTTTAATAATGTAACTGACGGACTAAACAGTATTTGAAATGGCTACGTATCAAAATGTATAAAGTCAAAAAATATACGGTTGAAATGAATCAAGTCGAAATGTAGAAATTCAAAATATATAATGGGTTTAAATGTATAAACTTGTTAGATATAAGTTCGAAACTCATAAATTCTAAATTCATAATGGTCATAACTAAGAAAACAATAAATTACAAAACAATACGTTATCCTAAATTAAATAATTGGTCATAATAATATAATGGTCAAAATGTATATCGCTTGAAATGCATAATGGTCAAAATATATAATGGGCTTTGGAACAAAAGCCTCACAGGTATATAAGTTAATTATAGCGTCACCTTCGAGCCTTTAAGTACATATAACTATTTTTGTAACCGCGAGATAAAGCTTACTTACTACCTACCTTGTTTGTATTCGTATGTATAGTATGAAATTAAAACAAAAAAATCAAAAAAAATGTTCATTTATTACATCTGAAAGGATGGAAGGAGGAAGTTTTTTTCATAATTAATAATCAAATTTACATGGAGTCCACATATAATGTAATTCAGTTGTGGCGTGTGTTGGTAGCAAGTGATCCTAACACACTCCACCTCGCTTCGCTCGTCACCGTACCTAACTTTTGAGTTCAAATTACTCAAAATCTCAAATATTTTAAACTTTCAGATTACTCAGAATCTTGAAATTTTTAAAATGTAGTCTAATCACCCGGTTAGGTGCGATGACGAGCGAAGCAAGGAGGAGCGTGTTAGGATCACATGCAACCATCAAACGTCGCAACTTTACTGAGAACTACAAGTTTTTAAGGAATAAATACTTTTCTAGTACACCGCTATTTATAGACAAAATTTGTACAGTTAAATTAATTGTATAACGCCTTTCATCCCCTAAACGTAGGTCCTGGATTTCGACCATTATTTCTTATAAAGATTATATCATTAGACTTTATATATTTTGAACTGATGGGTTGTAAACATATGCATTTCGTCAGTATATATTTCGACTTTTATGCCCAACGTACATTATCAATTTTAACTGTTATGATTTTCAATCATTATTCATTTTGATTTATATGTTTTGAACATATATGTTTTGAACTTATATATAATGACTGTATATATTATGATACGTACCGGACGCGTCTTTGTAGTGTGTTTCAAATTGAATATTACTTCTATCACAACTATGAAACCCGTCACGTACAGTCAACATCATAAATATATATGTATACATTACCAAGGCGACAAAATTATGTGTACACTCTTACGCCCCTCCCATAATTGTTATTTTGGAAACTTTTGTCACTTCATCCGTATGTATTTATGATGTTGACTGTACAGTTGAGTTCGTTTACATCTACACACTTACGGGAACAAAAATATCTGAACACGACGCTATTGTCAGGAGGGCATTTCTCTAGAAATATGTCTGCGGTCACCTCATTCATCTGACCACTTTTTCATACTAAATGTATGGAGACAGAATGAGTCGCAGACATATTTCTTTACATATAAATACCTCTATAATCTCTTGTACATGTTTCTCAGTTTGTCTACCATCTCTCTTGTCTCATCACTCAACTGCTCAAAGGTTAACTGGAAGAGATCCCTCAAAGGGATAAGTTCGCCTTTGTACATATACCTTAATCTTGTAACCCTGTAATTTGTCTTATTTTGTGCAATAAAGTGTTTACATACATACATACATATTTCTGGAGAAATGCCCAGGAGCATAAAAGCGTGTTTAGATATTTTTGTTCTCTTATATGTGTATGCGTAAATGAACTCGACGTACCTTCAAGAAGTGTATCATGTATGTAAGTGATGGATATTTTGTCATTCGTCACAACTATGTTAGGTTAGACCCGCTAGTCACAGACAATTCGGTACCTACTTACCAGTGGCGTGGCGTAAAATATATCATTGGGCAAGCCAGTGCAGATTCGGCGTACATTTTCTTTGAGAGCTGTAGAATAAGGTGCTCAAATGCCAGATATTAGGCATACCCGGTACGAATCGAGTTCTTTGTACACCATGCTACTGCTACCTATTATTTAACTCACCTTTTGTAGCTTTTATTTAGTGCCCCCAGTTCAAATATAAAAGTCCTTTATCCAACTATGGCGAAGAAGAACAGAGGCATTTAATTTATTCCCTTCTCAACTCCCCTCTCCTCCCTCCCCTCGTTATCTGTACCTCTCGTAATCCCACTAATATTAGTGAGCCGAAGTTTAAAACCATATGAAACTGTATTAGGTAATTTTAAAGTTGCAAACGGGTCTCTTGAAAAGGTTTCATTAAGGTCGTTAATTCGGTTACCAACCCTCCACCTTATGACATGGTCGACATCACAAACTAGAAACGTATTAAATATTAATGCAAATCATAGGCAGTTATGACCTTTTCCCTGGTGGTGGTGACCTGTATGAAACTACCGCTAACGACAATTTTAGAAGCTTGAATATTACTAAATTCCATTAAACCAATAACTTTCACCATTAGCGAAACAGGAGTGCTGTTCATAGTTTTGTACATTCGATGTTGTGATTCCCTTCGGTACACAGGGTACTTGTGCGGTGCGCGATATTATTTTTTATTTTAACAAACTTCATACCCAGTGACACTTGCGCCATCAAGACGAATCTAATGATGTATAATTTATCAAAAACGGTTGTGTCGTTGAGTAGTTACAAGCAGACATAGGAACAGACATACATACAGGTCAAACACATAACCCTCCTTTTGGGCTTCGCCGCAGTCAGGTAAAAAGTCAGTAGGAGGTCAAGTCCAGTTCTAAAAAATAAATCACTGCTCGTCCGAAACGTAAAGGTAAATATATCATGTTTTTACGCGATGAAGTGAAGTTATGTACACTCAGTGAAAATCGTGAAGTAAAAATTAATATTATGCTTTGCTGTGCTTGATACGTTGTTTTCTGACGCCCACTGTAAAAAAAATATAGTTATAATTATTAGAGATGCAGCGAATATTCGGCCACTATTCGGTATTCGGCCTATTCGGCCACATTTTGACTATTCGGCCGAAGCCGAATAATGGCATAGTATTCGGCCGAATACCGAATAGTAAATTAACACAAAGTCGAAGGAAAAAGAAGGATGAATAAATATTTTAATAACAAATTATAAACAGTAATCTATATTAAATATTAGGTTAATCATCTTTCACATCAATTTCAAACATTTATAGAACAGTAGCATAAACAACGAATTAAAAATTAAACTACAAATTAAATTAAATTTTTCAATGGCGCATTTTTCTATCATGGGCTGCCTACGACGAGTAACAAGTTGCAACCTGTACAGAGATTCACGGCGCCGCTCACCCGGGCGTTCGAATTTACTTCATTTTAGGTAAAACCGTTGGCCGAATATTCGGCCGCCGAATATTCGGCTATTCGGCCGTCGACTCCGCCGAATATTCGGTATTCGGTATTCGGCCAAATCACTATTCGCTGCATCTCTAATAATTATGATGAATAGTGTTCCAAGTCTATCCCTACACGTCTCCTCTCCGCTGCGCTCGTCTCCGCCTCAGTGGAGACGTAGCCTAAAGAAGAAAACCCTATTCAGTTTTATTTTCTTAAAGAAATTACAATCTACAAACGCTAGGTGACGTTGACAAGACCTCGTCTTATTTCGATCACGTCACCTTCATTATCAACATCAGAAGTCAAATTGATAAAAACGAGCTCGAACGGGCTTTGACATATTCCTGAATACCATGTAATCGTTTTCACAAAACAACGTAAGTGACAAAGTTTTGTGCCCAAATTACGACCTTCTATTTGAAGTCAGTAGAATGGCGAACAACATTCAAGATATAGCGTAGAAATCCATTATACTATTTTAAACTAAACCTAAATTACATGGTAATATGGCTCAATCTCCAACATGCCACGAAACCTAGATAAGCGGTTGCGAAAAATAATATTCCCACTAATTCTGTACTCCTGCGTTCGATTTTGTAACTTGTGCCATTAATGTAAGGTACAAAATGAAATGTTCTGTTAATCAGTATTAATTTGAGAATTTCAGATGGGATGGAAGAATTATTAACTTCACCCAGGTGGTGCTGAAACAATAAATCGTCTCGCTAATAATAATTACGGATATCGGATATTACAGACATTATCTTGATTAAAATGATCTTAATGAAAAAAAAAAACCGGACAAGTGCGAGTCGGACTCGCACACCGAGAGTTCCGTACAAATACAGACTATATTTTTTAAGATTTAATAACAAATGTATAGTTTTCAGATTGGTTTAATATTGGATCGCATAAATTTAAAAGGCATTATGCATCATTTCGCATAATTCATCATTTGGCATAATGCTTTTTTTTCTGAACACGTAAACTTGGGGACTTCACATACACCTTTGAATTTCTTTGCCGATGTATGCAGGTTTCCTCACGATGCTTATCCTTCGCTGAAAAGCTAATGGTAAAAAATCTAATAATGTTTCGTACATGTTCCGAAAAACTCATTGGTAGGAGTCGGATACGTTTATTTTCCATAAACATCTATTTTTCGTATTAAAGGCAAGGCATGAGTTACCCTAAAAAGACAAAAAAACTTAAGAGTTCATTCGATTTTGCAGAATCCCGTCCTCAGATTGCTGACTTATGATCACCTAGGAAGTATACACTATATAGGTAAGGTGCTAATAAATTAGGTAGGTGTATGAACATGAACAATTATGTAGAAAATTACCCGAATTCATTGCCTGTGAGTGTATTTCTGCGTCCTATCAGCATAATAAGTTTGTTATATATTGAAGACCAATATAATAGCCAAAATACCAAATGTTAGTATCAAAGTCCAAATATTATTTGAATTAAGAGAAATACTTAAATTAAGTATTCCCCTTTTCATGCAAACGGTACAACCACTACAAATACAATACCAAGCTCTCAATAATTCTTAACCTTTTAGTGATGAGGGACCATTTGACAAAATCTGTGTCTTGCCACGGACCACCAACTGTTGGGAGGCAATAGAAAGGAAATAGGTTTAGAGGTAATTTTTCGGACGGCTTCGCGGACTAGTTCGGGTGCTTCCAGGGACCACATTTAAATATGTAAAATTAAAAAAACGATATTAAAAATATGTATACTGATGGAGATAAAAGCCAAAAATGTAGGTATTAACGACACACTGTCGTGACCAGCGCGCGGAGAGCGTTCCGGAATCATGACAACGTGTGGTGATTAGCAGTGAATGGTTTAAGAACCACTGATCTATAGGTAGTGTAGTGAATAAACTATAAATAAATCACACACAATAACACGTATAATTTTATTTTATTTATCCTGAACAGAAACAAGTAAGAGTACAGAGTTCGTAATTATGTTAAAAAAGCAAGCAAGTTACAGAGCGCGTTAATAAGGCACAAGACCAACTTCACACTAGTTTTATTGATAACATTGTCTTAAAACCGGAAACCATTAAATAATTAGAAACACGAACACTTTAGTTTTATTTGACTCACGAGCTGAGACGCGGAAGGACGACCAGTAGTAGTAATATTAGCAAAAGGCAAATACCAAGTCAAAGTAGTCAATAAACAGGGCCTAGCGAGTACGATCGGTGTTGGGACAAAGCTTCGGAAACAGATCGTCCGGGCAATCCAAAGATCGAACGTACGCGTGGAGTACTGACGGTACCTAGGGCTGAAAGTGGTGAAGTAATGGTAGGATGGATGATTTTAATGGACCCTAGGGTATCGCAAAGAGAAAAAAATGTCCGAAAAATTAAATACTACAGTGGCGGGTAAAAGCCTTTCTGAATTTTGAGAGAATTGAATTTGAGGTATTTGACTGGCCGCGCATGGACAACACAAATAAACCCTGCGCCGGGCGTATATTAAAGCGTCCAAAGACGATCACAAACACGCGAATGTCTCTAATACTACAGGGTACCTGGCTAACACTAATAATTCTTATCGTTGTTAATCCTTCGTCACGACCGACATTAAATTCGCCTTAGGCTTGCTGGTGTAGCTATCCTCCTGAGGCACCTTAGAGCAGCGTCCACCACCGGACCGTAGCCAACCGCCGAGATGGCCGCTCGCGAGAGCCGCCTGCGTATACTGCTCTCCAGGTCAGATCGGAGCGTTATGTAGGAGCTAAAACAACGAGACACAATAAACAAACCACTCCCCACGACTATTCGAAACGCTACACAACAAATACCGCCACTAGTATACGTACCCGGAACATTTGAGAGATGACCGGCTTTTCTTTAGATAGACCACACCGGGTCACTAAAACCGTGGAAGGTTCACACACCACGCACAAGGCCGTGCGTCTCGTCCACTAGCGCACGGGACAACACTGGACCGAGCTGCGCTCATGAAACGCGAACTCGTAACGATCACAAATAGTATTTTTCATAGTTATTTCGAAACTAAACTGCAATAATATTAGCACGCCAACGGGCTAGGAAAACAAGCAAAACTGCAAAAATATGCAAGGCTAGGTAACGTGCTTTCCAAACGAAAGCCAGATTGAGAATGAAAAAGGCTCCGGCGTTTGTTCACAAACCCAAATTTCAAACCCTGCGAATTTAGAAATCACAATTCAAAAAAAACCAGCCAGCATGGTGAATACCTCAAAAATAAACCAACTGAACATACTCGACAAGAACATATAGTTAATTAATTCCACATTAATTCCACTGCCACCTATACCCAAATGGCGGAACTAGAAGAACCGCGACTAACGCTAGCAAAAACGGGTCCCACTCTAGTGCTTATTGCACCCAACAGATGTCCCAGAAAAACAAACAGCATGCGACTCTGAACCTGTAGCAATTATGCTACAGTAGGTACTAACTAGTAGCCGCGTGGAGAAATCCCGAAGTAAGCCACTCCCGACCGTACTAGGAATGTATTTTTTTTTTTCATTTATTTTACCTGGGGGTTTTAGCCATTATGCTATGCCACCCCCGTATACTAGGAATGTATGAAAGAGAGAACATCGACAATACAAATATTCTCTGTAGTAACATCCTTAGACCCCAATCCCGAGAATACTTATTTTTACACAACACTCCATGTATCACATCAATGACTTCTTTTGTGAACAAAAATAGAACATAACACAAAACCTTCCAAGTGCGTATCGGATTCGCACCGTCAAGCAAAAAAACGCCAAAAAAACATGTTTTTGCATGGCTGCTCTCTTTAATTTTATATAGTTTTTATTCTTTGTTGTTTGATGACCGCTTTAGCTTAGTTGGTAGTGACCCTGCCCGCGAAGCAAGAGGTCCTGGGTTCGCATCCCGGTAAGGGCATTTATTTGTGTGATGAGCACGAATATTTGTCCCGAGTCATGCATGTTTTCTATATGTATTTAAGTATTTGTATCTATTAAATATATCGTCGTCCAGTATCCATAACACAAGCCTTATTGGGCTTACTATGGGGCTAGTTCGATTTGTGTAAGATTGTCCCCTAATATTTATTTATTTATAGAGGCACTAGAAATACACATTCTATGAATATATCTAGCAGCTACCTATTTCCATTATTAAAATCGAGCAAAACACGCTTATTGTATGGAGGGCCCCTTTTGTTTTTAATTTTATTTTTTATTGCTGTATTAGCGCTTCAGAGACTATGACATCTCAAAAGAATAAACCTCAATTCAGTCTTAATATATAAGTAAGGTGAGGCACATACTTTGTGAAAAATTCTATTTATCATGATTCAAAAAAATTCAACCATGTGACAGACGGACAAACGGCCAGCGGAGGCTTAGAAGGGTCCCGTTGATTCCCCTCCCATTGGTCGTTCCTTTTCCTTACTTGGATACGGAACCCTAAAAAGGAGCGACAAATAATAGGCTTAGAATTCCCAAAATAACGCCGAGGAATCTAACCAAGCGTAATTTGGGACCTTTATGTTTCGGATATGTTGCGAGTTGAAGTGGCATCCATTTTTTCCGCATTCTATTTTTAAGTGTGTTATGTGTTTGGTACATTATAAATGTGTTCACTTACAACTTTTAACGACCGCTTTAGCTTAGTTGGTAGTGACCCTGCCCGCGAAGCAGGAGGTCCTGGGTTCGAATCCCGGTAAGGTTATTTGTGTGATGAGCACGAATATTTGTTCCTGAGTCATGGATGTTTTCTATGTATTTAAGTATTTGTATCTATTAAATATATCGTCGTCTAGTATCCATAATCCATAACACAAGCCTTATTGAGCTTACTATGGGGCTAGTTCGATTTGTGTAAGATTGTCCCCTAATATTTATTTATTATTTATAACTACTGCGGACTACTATGTACTGGAAAAAGAATTATTGGCAGGCCTCCCACAAGGTGGACCGACGATCTAGTGAAAATCGCGGGAAACCGCTGAATGCGAGCAGCACAAATGGTGGAGATCCTTGGGGAAGGCTATGTCTAGCAGCGGACGTCTTTCAGCTGATATGATGGTTCTGTGAGCCGTAAAACTCGTGAATCAGTTACCGCGAATCGAAATACAATAAGTAGGCGTAGTTTTAGTTTAGTGTTAGTTTTAAAGGTACTGGCGGAATATCAGCGCTGCGTATCCCGCAGCATCATGCTGAGTCAGCGCCTATTCTATACCACGACACATGATTCTCGGTGGGTATTCTAAATTTTGTAGACCTGTCTATATCTGTATAAGTTTTATACTTATAGTGATCTCTAGAATACTCTGTCTAGTGTATCTGTATCTGTGCTTTCTATGTCATGTTTGTGGATGAATAAAGTTTTTATCTATCTATCTATCTATAGTATGGAAGCGTAACTGACGCTCAAAATCGGCCCCACGGAATACGTACTAACGGTACGGAGCTAGTACTGAGTACTGAAGAAATAACTGGCCAAGAGCATGTCGGACCATGCTCAGTGTAGGGTTCCAATAGCCGTAACTATAAGGTAAAAAATACGATGTAAAAAAAGTACAACAACAAAAGAGCGTATCTTCATAGCAATTACGTCCTTTTGTTGAGAAGCGCAGTTTATCGGCAATAACTCAAAAACGGTTAATTCGATTTTGATGAAAATAATTTTCGTTGAAAGTATTAATTAAGCGTTACCTTCGTGATTTTTTTCATATTTTTCGGACGCACGGTTTAGAAAATAGAGGGGGGGGGACACAATTTACACAACTTTCGGAGCGATTATTTCCAAAGGTATTCACTAAATCAAAAATATTACTTAAGAACCTTAAAATGTCTTTAAAATAGCTGTCGAACTATGTACCTATAACCTATCCAGAAATTAAGTCTCTTCATACGAGTACTAATACTATTCATAAATGATTTTAGACTCACACATAAACATTAAGTTGGGTATCAATACCACTTGATATATAAGACGTATTGAATTTAAAAAGTGGGCGTTGTGGGGCACAACGTCAGTTTTGTTAGACGTTGTTCTTCCATACTATATTTCAAAACCATGGCTTCGCCATTTGGAAAGAAATCGAAAAATATAATTTTCTTCTCAGTCGACACTCTTTTACAGAGTGGTCGTGGTTATGGGTTGTTCGGCCCAGTTTTAGTCGCTGCTTTCAAGATGTGTCTCCATCTCTCGCAGTTAGCGGCACTCTGGGAACATTCTGTCACAGCACATTGTATGACAGATTCAATAGACTGAAAAACAATCTACATGTATAATTATCAAACCTGCTCACAAAGTTTTACGGGTATCGGTTGAGAAATGCGAGTAGTAGAGGAGATCAGACGGACATCCGGACAGACATACGAAGGTATTTTCTGCCCTCCGGCCGGAAAGCGTCACCTTGCCGGCGGCTGCCCTAAACGAAGACGCCGCTTTCTGGCTCCGTCTACCTGAAAAATAGTATACAAACTTTGGCTGAGACAATTCTTACATACTGGCCTAGATATGTAATGTACTATTTCGACCAAGCTGAAACGAAACGAAAAGTGACTTCGCGATACGTTCCTCTTTGCAAAATTGGATTAGTTAATAGTACATTACACAACTAGGGTGGTAATACAAAGAAAGGCCGAGATCGCAGATGTTTGCGGCCCGAGCTGCAAGCGAGAGACGTAAATTTGCGATCGAGGGCTTTCTATATTACCTCCCGTGTTGTGTACATCATTTTATGTCCACACTTGGCCAGAAAGCGGCTTTTTCCGTACATAAAAGTGCGGCATAAAAGATTTTTTCATGTTCGTTTTCCTTAGAAACCGTTGATTTTACTATACGGATCTTATAAGAATGAAAGCAATTTTGAATACAGGGAAGTATCCTATAGTTATGCAAGACGCTACCACTGATATACACATTCATTTTACCACTATACTATTACAAATAGTAAGTAAGTATAGACTGCTATACCTGAGCTAAAGTGGAATAGAATTCCCGAAGCTCGCAGGTATCACTGCCTTCGGTAATGGTTTCCCATCGCGCCCTAATGCAGCCAGATACGGAATGATAAGATTGCCCACTCCCTTCAGAGTAGGCCCGATGATTAACTAGCCCTTTTATTGGAATGCTTTCATCAAACTAGCTTCTTTCTACGCTTAAATACTACGTATAACGTCAACCGATACCTATTTCAATAGGTATGTGTTGTTTTAAACCAATTATTGCTACGTTCAACGATATATGAGATATATTAAGTGCCTTATCAGTCTTATCACACAAATGTTTTCATACAAAACTTGATCGATCGAAATCTAAATGAAAACATGCTCGCAACTCGCCAGTGTGATAAGGCCCCTTAGGGACTCTTAAGTCTACACTAGTGTAGTCATTGGAGATCTTAGACGCCTCGCATAGCTCCGATGTAAATGTAGACATCTTATCGAGACAATATGTTAAAATTTGTCTGTCCGAGAGTGGTATCGAGTCCACAGAACAAACTTTAATGATTTCAACGCAATTTAATCTAGGGTTGTTGAAAAAAAAGTTAAGGCAAATCTAATCCGGCTTGCCCAAAGACATATTGGAGTCGCTTCATTATTGAGTACCTAATTGATTTGATTTGATAACCGTACTTGCGATATTTCTAACCCTATCACTACATTAAGTGCATCCGCGAACATCGCGGATCCGTAAACAGCAAACACGGTTTGTTGTGAGCGCACACTCCATTAGCCCGTGATTGAATAATGGCTGACCGGGGCTGGTTCCCATAACTAGCCTTCCGCTTAGCGGCAATCGAGTTGCCAGTTTTACGAGTAGTGAGTGGTTTACTGGCTTTGCTGCATATATACGAACGTTTACTGCTGGGAGAGAGTATTGAGTTAATAAGTAACTAGTACCAACATTCTATTCTATGCTATTGTGTTCACTATAAGATATTAACCGCCTCGTACAGCTCTGGTGTAAACATAGCGTTATTACCCGACTGCGGCGAAGCCCAAAGGAGGGTTATGTGTTTGACCTGTATGTATGTATGTATGTATGTCCGTTCCTGTGTCCGCTTGTTGTCCGCGGCACATCCGATTTTGATAAATGATACATCATTAGATTCGTCTTGATGGTGCGAGTGTCACTGGGTATGAAGTTCGTTAAAATAAACAAAATGGCGGATTTTATGCAGTTTCAAAGTGCACCGCGGTCGGGTTTTTTTTAGTAAAAATGTGGTTATTTAGACAATCAGATGCAAATGTCTGTCCGAGAGAGGCGTCGAATCCATATAACGATTTTAGTGACTTGTCTACTCTAAAGAATTTGGGCGCAATATAGTCCTCCTCTTAAGTTTTAAACCAAATCGATTCCGGCTTGTCTAAAAACAAATTTAAAGCCACGCCATTGTAGGGTACTTTTTGATACGGTTTTAACAGCCTCACCTGCGATATTTCTAACCCTATCACTAAATTAAGTGCATCCGCGAACATCGCGGATCCGTAAACAGCAAACACGGTTTGTTGTGAGCGCACACTCCATTAGCCCGTGATTGAATAATGGCTGACCGGGGCTGGTTCCGATAACTAGCCTTCCGCTTAGCGGCAATCGAGTTGCCAGTTTTAGTGAGTGGTTTACGGGGTTTGCTGCATAATGTACGAACGTTCGTTGTGGCCAGAGAGTATTCAATTATTAGGAGATACAAAACAGTCTCGTAAGTCAGACAGAGACGGAGACGTGGATTCGAATACTGTCTAATACCTAACACTCTTTTTTTCGGAACTTCTATCCTAATTTTTTTCAATTTTGCATCTTGAGTTCTTGAGAAAACCTGCGTACATTCGCGAAAAAATTCAGATATACACACGAAGTCCCCAATCTGCACTGGCTCAGGCACGGGTCAGCAATTCGCCTCCAGTTTGCTCTGTCCTCAATTTTCGTACAACAAAATAATAACGTTGTAAAAGATACAAAAGTTTTCCATCATCTGTCGCTAAGGGGCGCCCTAGTTACGGGATTACAAAACTTGCGCCACCTCCCGCCTACTGTGCCAACTTATTTGGCAAGTCGATAAAAAATCTCATTTCTACCGAATCACCTCAAGTTGGACAATCTCATGCGGCCTTAATGTCTGAGTTTTGAAGGGATAAGTGCCCTGAGTCTAGGTAAGTTTAATTTATACTAGAGGGCCTTCGTGGAGTTGAAATAAGTGAACTGTCGACTGGTACCGGAAGACCGAAGAGCTGGCAGCTTCCTCGCTCAACACATCAGCGAGGAAACGCTGCCAGTGTGATCGGGGCATGCCGCGAGGGCACAACTTTTACACTTATTATTATTTATTATGTTTTTGTTCTTATTTAAATGAGTGAAATAAATAAATTAATTAATTAATAAAAAAAAAATAAAAATAAAAAAAAATAAATAAATAAATAAATAAATAAATAAATAAATAAATAAATAAATAAATAAATAAATTAATTAATTAATTAATTAATTAATTAATTAGTAATAAATAAATAAATAAATAAATAAATAAATAAATAAATAAATAAATAAATATTAGGGGACAATCTTACACAAATTGAACTAGCCCCATAGTAAGCTCAATAAGGCTTGTGTTATGGATACTAGACGACGATATATTTAATAGATACAAATACTTAAATACATAGAAAACATCCATGACTCATTAACAAATATTCGTGCTCATCACACAAATAAATGTCCTTACCGGGATTCGAACCCAAGACCACTTGCTTCGTAGGCAGGGTCACTACCAACTAAGCCAAAGCGGTCGTCAAATGTGTATTTATATCGCCATAGAGAGGGAAAAAGTAATGGAGGATTCTTTATTTGAGAACTATAAAATGTGTTCCTCCTGGCGTTTTCCAAAATAAATACCGGGGTAGCTACTTTCTCAAAATATGCACTTTTGAGGTTTTTCTGGCTCAGAATCGTTAGTACTTTCGAACCTAATACGCAAAAAAAGTGTCCCAAATATATTTTCTAAGTAAAATGAGCTACGTTAAGGATTTAAGGCAGTTTCCCTTCAGGGCCCATCAAATTTTTCCAACCTTTATATTGGATTGAAACATAGGATACTTTGTATCCCATTTGAAGGTGCCTCGGGATATAATTACAGGAATAATGCTGGCGAAGCCGCGGTTAAATACTAGTGACAAGTATAGAATTCATTAATTATTAATGGCTTTATTATAAAGCCTTAAATTTTACCCCTAGGTAATATAATACGTGCGGTAACAGCAAGTGCGCGGCCATTATTATTAGTAACCATAACTCTCCAAGTTTTAATTGTGCAACTTGGAATTAATCGCCCACTTAGCCAAGATATGTGAGTATGGAGAAAACGAATATACCTACCGCGCTCATGTTCACGTAAGTAATTTGAGACAGTATGAATTAAAATAGTAGAAAATGATCAATTAGAGATAATAGGATGGTTTGGTTTGATCGGTTGGCACAATTGGTTGTGCTGTCATTAATGGTCGCGTTCACTATAATGGTCTCTGCTACTACACACCGTGTCATGAACGTGTCAGACAAAATACATATTCTTTGTATTGAGATGTCTAAGACTATGCCCACTACTATAATACGTAGGTAGAGGTACTATTTTTTATAGCACGCTCCGTCACCGCCGTCCAGCATTTGTCATACCGTGCCTGATACGTTCATAGTATGGTCATGGTGTGATACGGTGTAATGGGCAGAGACTTTTAGTGGGCTGAGCCGACTGAGCCAAAGAGTCATATAACCGACCGGACCGGACCGGTAATGCGAATTTCATGTCATGATGTCGACCCAGTCTGATTCCACCGGAAGACCAGCGCTGGCTTTAATGTCGGCATTTTGCTTAGGTGGGACCGTTTTGTGGCAGCGTTCTATTTTTTATTTTATTTTGTGCACAGAGTGTTGTGTTAAGAAAGACATTTATTTATGACAATAAAAATCCTCCTCCTCCTCTACGTGGGCACAATAAAAAACATCTCCAGTCGATAAAATTCATAGAGTGCTGGATTACTTTTTCACATTGCCAAGAAACATAGTGACAACGTGGAAAAATAGACGATCACATGAAAAGATCGACAACAAGTGACAAAGAGTCAAGAGCTCGATGTGTTGGACACGCCTGTACTTGGAAACGCTTTGTCTGAAGTCCGTTTCGTGTCGTCATTTAAATGAGCGGGATAGCAAGATACAAAAAGATATTTATAAATTCAGATTCGTACAGAGCTCGACGACACAGTAGACGATGCTGTACCCCAGATAACAGGGGTCTCCAAACTTTTTTAGCAAAGGCCACACTGCACCTTTGAAAATCACACGACATGGTCTACCACGGAGTTATTTCTCGGTTCGCTGGCGTCCTGGGGGAGGGGGGTTCATTATCTTTAATGCAAGCTCTCGCGGGCCGGATTGGACTGGCTGGGGGGGCCGGATTCGGCCCGTGGGCCGTAGATTGGAGACCCCTGAGATAGCAGATGGCGGCACAGCATCCAAAACAAACTGTCCCGAGGCAATAACCAAACATTTGCAAAAGATGTAGATTTTTTTTATTTGTTTACATTCATATTTTCCGTGCTGAGTTTATTTATGCATTTAAATACAAATCACAATAAAACAGATTCTAGCTCTAAGAAATACCTTTCAATAATCAATTATTCATGGGAAATCTCAAAAATAAATGCTAAAGTGCGATTACGATAACTCTGCAGTGGAGTATATGGCAACACCTCCATTTAAAAGTCAAATTTCTATGAAAATGTAACTTTTAAATCAGGTGTTGCCATATGGCAAAGTTATTGTAGTCACACTCTAACAAATTCAAATTTAAAATATTTAAAATACATAATGTTTTTGACATTTTGATACCAAAGTAGGCTGGCAGCTTGCGGCGTTTAGCATAGGATTAAACGTTAATGCCCTTCGGATAAAAAAGTACCGATTATAAGGCTCTGCGTTATAATCTTGTCGACCTAATTGCATATGAAATGTCTCGGTAGCTAAACGGGCGTTAATGAATAATCGATAGCTTGTTCGCATGCACGTGAACGACTGAAGTGTATGGACAACCGATACGACCAATTGATGACAATAATAGTTAATACCGTAAGTACTTTTTACTTTAGCCCTGGGGCCATTGCCAGCGAAACATAATAAGTAGAGACCGGATTTGGAGTAGCGATCTCAATATTAATATGGATAAGACTGGTATAATTTATTATTTTTTCTATACACAAAAATAATGTAACTTATCGGAACAAAAAAGTTAAAACCTTTTTGGAAGCTTTTGTAAATATTGGGCAAAAATTATGATGATCATAAATAAAAACATAGTTTGTTAATTTTTGAAATAGTTTATTTTTTAAGTTCTTCTTTAATATTTCTTCAGCACAATGCACACTAAAAATTAAGACCTTATATAACCAACATGACATGTATTTAACGAATTGCACTAGTCATATCCATAATAATATTGAGATCGCTACTTCAAATCCGGTCTCTAATAATAAGTATGGAAGCGTATAGCGGCAAATGAAAACGTCACGTCAGTAGCTTTGTAACCAATCACAGATTTTTGTCTTTTAAACGATATGCAATCCAAAAATGAAGTTTTCTCAAGCTTAATACTAATATTTGTGATTAATGATCACACATAGTAAACATTAAGTTGGTTATCACTTCCACTCGATTCATAACATATTAATACGTCTTAATTTAAGACGTATTGATTTTAAAAGGTGGGCGTTGTGGGGCAAATTTTGTTAGACGTTAACGTTCCATACATTATATTTCGATGGCCAGCATTGTCCATTTCTTTATTTTATTTTGCCTTGCAATATTTTAGTTTGGCCAAATTGACCAATCACAAGCCGATGGCAGGCTTCAAAAACGTAACAGTGTTTCTCACTTCCACACATAGAATTCTGTAATAGTGCATGTCTTTCATTTCTTTGCTTGTTATTCCAATGCCAGGGGCTTGGTTCATACAAAGGTTACAAGCTAATAAAAAGCTTGTAAAATTACTTAGCCTATGAAGTTCATAATAACTGAGGTCGTTGCCTGCAGGTGCTCTCCTAATCACGGCTCATACGAGATTATGAGCCCTGTGATGAGTTCTGCTCCTGTCAGTAATGAGGTTACATAGGCAGTTGTGTATCGTTTCTTACATGCTACTTACACATAAAGTAGTATAAGGCTAACCTTTTAAATTATGTCAAACATAGACTTTTACATTTATAATATTATTTGGAAGTAGGGTTGCGAAAAATTTCACAGTTTTTACAAGCTTTTATTTAACTTGTTGTTCGTAATGTAAGTTGCGGTTTCAAAATTTACAAAACATTTTTCGACCACGTCCGTGGTATCCGATAGAGATGTTTGGCATACTTATGTTTGTTCAGACCTGTACCATCGCAGCGTAAGATCGTTCCTGTCACATTTTTTTTTTTAAAAACTTGCTCAAGAACTGGTACTTTTCGTACCTGTAAATCGTGCGGAAAGTTGTATTTTGCGCTCTACATAGTGATTTATACTTTTTAAGCTAATTTTCGAACACTAAATAACACACTTATTTGCAAATATGTAAACTACAAAAAATAATGAATATAAGTATTTCTTGATTTTTCATGTTTAAATGTAATTCAAATTAAATTCTGCATGTTTTTCCCAAAATAGTTTCTTTTGATTCGGCTGAATGGTGACAACCGGTGCCATGTTTTTGATTCATCCGTATTTTTTCGCAAATTTAATAAAAAACGTCTTTGATACGCGTGCACAATAGACTGAGGTTACTCTGATTCACGAGGTAACATTAATCATCGATGTTAAACCCAAACACCTTTGATTTTGAACACGTTTAGTAAGTATTTTTATTGAAGTAGCCTACCTTAATAATAAATTGTTCTGAATGCATTCAAAAACCAACTTCCTATAGTTGAAGAATTACCCCGTGAATCAGAGTAGCCCCAGTCTACCGTACATTACACAACTAGGGTGGTAAAACAAAGAAAGGCCAACATTTCGATCGCCACTGAGATAAAGAAAACATGATAAAAAACCGAATCTCTTGAAAAAAACACAGCACCATACACTTTCAGAAACACGGTTAAAACAATATACCAGCAACGCTCGTAATATTTATACAGGCAAACATAAAACTCGAGTGTGAAAAAATCTCGGGCGGGTTTTATGGCGCCTGTAACGGAACACAAAGCGCTTTAGAGCCGACGTAACCGTAACAGCTGAGAGTTAAGTTCGCTGAAAGTGGCTTTATGGATTACACCTTTAAGGGCAGGTATAAACAATACGTCGGACTTCGGACTATGGAAGTCTTTATATTTATATAATAATACATTATTACGTATATATGCGATCGAGGGCTTTCTTTATTACCTCCCGTGTTGTGTACATCGTTTTATGTCTACACTTGGCCAGAAAGCTTTATGGCCAGGTGTGGCATAAAAGTTAATAACGTTTGAGTTGACTTGTTATAACAACAACTTGGAACACCTGGTGGTTAACAGGTCAAATTGAAGGCAAAAGACTCAAACGGTGGTCTGAGAGTTAAGTTCACTGAAAGTGGCTTTATGGATTACACCAGGGCAGGTGTAAACAATACGTCGGACTTCGGACTATGGAAGTCACAAACAGCATATATATTTATATAAAAGTTAATAACGTTTGAGTTGACTTGTTATAACAACAACTCGGAACAACTGGTGGAAATAAAAAAAGCGTTTTGACGACTCGTGTTACTCTAATAAAAATATAACTCAAACAGCTACGGGCCATGACCATCCACGATTAAGAAAACCATTAATTTACAGATTGGCACAATAAAAGCACAAAAAAGCATCTCCGGTCAATGAAATTCATAGGGTACTACTAGATTACTTTATTCGCATTGCCAAGAAAAATAGTGACAAGGTGTAAATAGACGGTCATATGGGCAGATCGACAACAAGTAACCAATAATCAAGAGCTCGATTTGTTGGATACGCCTATACTTGGAAACGCTTTGTTTGACTCTTGATGGTAACGGAGAAAATTAAAGGCAATAGACTCAAACGGTGGTCAGACCTATCAGAGGAACTGGAAATATCTGTCGCCGAGCTCCACCAAGCAACGGAGCGTAACCGATGGAGACAGCTGGTTGACGGAATCAAATGAAGTCACGATCCTCCGCAGTGAGGGAACGATTCAGAAGAGAGAATAGAATTTCCTTCTGCTGATACTATTATTGACACAAGACCAAATACAAGAAAAACTAAACGTCCCCAACAGTTGTCAAGGCACGAGATACTGGCTTGATTGATACTCGAGCTGAAGTAGGAAATACTCACCCCATGACTTCATAAATAAATGATAAAACTTCCGTCACTCTCCCGCTTACGTACTTGTCAGAACGTGACGGGCGTTTCATTATTTATTTAAAGCGCGACGAAGCTAACCATCATATGCCTACAGGTCATCAGTCTACTGTATAGGACCCAAGCCCAAGTAATAAAAATCTTGAAAACCTAACTTAGGTACCTTCTGAATTTAATAGCCTAGCCATCAAGTCGGTACTTTATTCAAGTACTCCTCTAAAACAATTCCTCTGCAAGCCGTAATATTTCCCCCCTTTACCTACGCATAGGAATAGCTCCTTATCCCGAGCCTAACATATGCAATTTACTTCCAAATAAGGCGATGGATACTTGAGCAAGATGGTGGAAATATAACCGAATGTTTTATTTTGCAGGAAAACATCGAATGTTTCATTTTGCAGAAAAACATCGAATGTTTCATTTTGCAGAAAAACATCGACAAAAATGAGTTTTTTCGTTGTAACAACAATGACATAGCACAAGTTAATAAAAAAATCCGAAAACCGTAATTTTGTACTAAACCCTTCGGGTGCGAACCAATTCGCACTTGGCCGGCTTTTTTAATATTCCTATTTTAGACCCTATGTTAGACTTAGACTACATACAATACACCTCCAATTTACATGAAAAGCTTTACTGTGTCGTTGGTTTCGGAAGTTAACTTCGCTCTGGTGATGTGAACAGCGTAGATATGAACTTGGCAGGGCATCGCCCTCGATGAATACGTCTGGGAAGACATTATCATTATAAGGGTGCGTTTCCACAGTCCCGGAGGAAGGCGGAACGGAGAGAAGGGTGATTCTTGAAAGTCGTCCTATATCCACATCCCCTGGTCACAAATATTCAGCACACACACATACAATTATATGCTAAAAAACATTTTTTATCACTTCAATAGTCATCATTTGCCTCTATTTTATTGCTGGCTGTGCAGTAAATTTATATATGTTTCGTTTTTATATATATCTATATTTTCTGTATTGTAGATCATCATTTCTTAAAAAAAACAGGTATCTGATACTGACTCCAGGTAAAAACGCAGTAAGTGTATATGAAGTTCGTATGTAACTTTTGACGTTTTTCTCTACGACGTTTTTTTTTCAAAGTAGTGACGATATCGCATGTTGAGAACGAAAGTGACCCAACTCGAAAATTTGCGAAATTGAGTTAGTTATACAGAACGACCTTTAAATGCATACTTCACACCGTAGACAATTTAAAACAGCCCTTTTCTAGTTAGAAGAGTTCAGAGTTACATTGCTAGTCTCTTTGTGACTCGCCCCCTCCCGCACCTGCCGTCGGAACGACAGCGGCCGCTTCAGTGTTGCGTCACAGGTTGGACCAATCACGCGTGTAACGGTTAATTTAAAAGTGACCTAAAACCGAATGAGTCCCTACAGTAGTGATCAATGCAGTAAGTTTGCACAATTATATTAATATTAAAGAGACCCAAGTTGTGATTGTGTCACTTTAACACTTTTGCATGTATTTGATTTAGTGACATATTTGTCTTTGAGTCGCTTTGGTATTAAACATTACGGATGAGATTGTGGTATAATTAAAAAAGTGCCTGTTTTATATTGATTGTTTATATAGTTAATATACTTATTTTATAATACGTCTGTACTTGTTTTAATCAAACGTAATATTTAATGACTCATTTGGTAATGCGCTTTTTTTATTATGTTTTAGTAAATAATCTGGCTAAATAAAGGTCACTTTACATTACATTAAAATAAAGAAAAGAGCTGATCACATACTGCAAATGGTGATGAATCACAAACTAAATGAGGTCAGTCGCTTTATTATTTTTATTGTTATAATTTTAGTGTCCATTAAAATGTTTAATGTGTTTGATTTTCAATGGATTTTAAAACCTCAATGAATTGTTAGGGTGTATTTTGTTTTCAGCAAATTGATGATGAATTTGGCAAGGAAAACATACCCTCCAGTCTATCCATAATAGAAGATACGCCACCACGTGATCAAACACGTACCGGGCCTAATTGATTGCAGATTAGATCTTTAAATGTAAGTATGCTCATATTTATCGAATATGATTTTCAGTAAATAACATAGATTAACACATTTAGGTTTTCAGAATTATTTATTTTGAAATATATTTTAGGTCTGCGAATCTACTGCCGAAAATAATGGGAACCAAAGTGTTAGAGACATACCTAAATCATCTAAAGAGTCAACGCACAAGAAGTTCAAGTTCTAGAAGCTCGTCTTCAAGCAGTACTTCGTCGTCAAGTAGCACCTCGTCTTCAAGTACTTCCGTGTCTCTCCAATAAATACTGATGAAAGTGATGTAGACTTGAGCGACAATGACCCAACCTTTTTAAATGTAAATCGAAATAACTGCTTAGTACCAGCTTCAAGTTCTTCGTCAACTTCAAGTTGTTCTACACCAGAAGTTGACAATGATGACCCTGTGGTGGAAAATATAGAGGAGCAAACCAATAACAAGAGATCGCGGAAACGTAAAAGAAACACAAACTCGTGGAAACAAAATAAGGCTAAGAAATTAAGAAACAGTGGTCAAGCTTATACATCACTTTCTAGGATATTAGGGAGCCAACTGCTTCTCGTCGTGAGTTTGGGCCACGATGTTATCATTGTGGAGAACGTGGCCATATCCAGACTAGTTGCCCGAAAAGGAGCAGGAGAGAGCGAGATCTGACTCCAGACAACAGGCGCTGTGGCATCCGGGCCGTAGCAGGGAAACGAGTAAAAGCCAGGACTAAGGGACGAGTGCTGGCTGGTGGTCGAAATGTCCCAGTTATGATCTCACAGGCTAATGACGGGAATAGTTTGTTCGTCAAAGGAGAAATTGGTGGAGTACCATGTCACCTTACCATCGACACCGGAGCTTCTCGGACGGTGATCAGTTCTCGGCTACTGAAGCACCTGACCAGAGATCATCTAGTCCGACCCAGGCATCTCCAACTGCAAACCGCTACCGGCCAGTACATTCCCATCAAGGGGGAGCGAGAGGTGGCTTTAAAAATTGGTGATAAGAGCTACTGGCATAAAGTGATCGTCGCTTCCATCGTTGACGACTGCATCATTGGACTGGATTTTATGAAAGGCCATGGCTGTAAAATTGACTTGCAGGTAGGAGTACTGCAATTTGGGCCTGATAAGGTGCCTATGGAGGGTGTTGTAAATGGAAATGTTTACTGTACTAGAAGAACTATCCTCCAACCAAGGGCACAAGTTCTAGTTCCAGTGAGATTGCCGTACAGCACAAGACAAGGAATGTCATCGTTGTGTTGTAGTGGAAAAGGTCAATAATGGTAAACCATGGATGACAGCCCGCACGGTGGTAACAACGTCGTCTACAGCATGCGTGAGGCTTCTTAACTTAAGTGACACTGAGTGCGTACTTACTAAAGGAGCACTGGTCGGGTCATGTGAGGAAATCTCTTGGATGCGAAGCTGTAAGAGTTCTGCGGAGAGCAAGAAACCTGGGGTTCTGCGCCTTCAATGGATATTGAAAGGTTATTGGATGATTCCAGAAACGACCTAACGAAGGAAGAGCTCTTTAAGGCGCGTAAATTGCTGTTGCGATACAGCAATGTCTTCTCTGCGCACGACAGTGACATCGGAAGAACTGGAGTCGTACAGCATGAGATCGACACTGGTGAAGTCATGCCTATCCGACAGCGACCTCGGCGAGTTCCGGTAGCTCGGAAGAAGGAAGTAGAAAACATGATCGAGGAAATGAAATGTTAGTCAAAGGATGTTTTTGTAAGGTTTAAGGCCTGAGTTATATTTATAGTACTATATGAAAAGGTGCAATGCCTTCTATAAAGTGTTATATTTGTTAATTTTATGCAGGTTGAAGACCTATTTAATTATGATTAAAAGAAGGGTAAATTTGTTTATTTGAATTGTTTAAGTTTGATACGCATTTCTTTTTAATTTTGTATGTTTTAAAAGACTATTCTGTCTATTTTGGTATCAAAAATCTTAATCTGCTAAAGATTCTGAAGGCGATCTGTTAAAAAGACTATTCAGTAAATAAAAGTAAAAAAAAAACACGGTCTTTTATTGTAAGTTTTTAGATTTAGTTAAATATTAAACTGACGCTGTAATAGTTATGCCGACCGTTATTATATTAAGTTACGTTTAAACAGACCCACTTCGAAATAAAACAAGCCATACATAATAATTTTTAATACTAAAGTGACTTAATAAGGAGTATTTTTTTGAAAACCATTTTTGAAAATGTTGCTTAATAATTCATTAGGATTGTGCAACAGCAATTAAACAAGGACAAGTTACCATAAGTAAAACGTATATCACTTTTAAAATATAGGATTTAAGAAAAAAGTTATGAGAGTTTAAACGTGGACATACCTAATAGTCAATAACATTTTTGCGTTTTCCCAAAAATCTGCTTTTTTGAGTTGGGTCAGTTTCGTTCTCAACATGCGATATGTAGGTTTATGTATTTATTTATATATGTATGTGTATCAATTCCCTTATATTTAGATATTAGTGTGCATTTTTTGTCTTTTGCGTCGTTTATACCTCACCACCTCGGTACCTACTCATTTATTTTTGTTAATTTTACATCAACTCCGCTATCCAGATGTTGGAAGAGATTCAAGAGATCGCTCTTTAGTGATAAGATCGCTTATTGTTAACCACTGTTTTTATATAAGTTTACATTGTAATTTATCCTTTGGTTTACAATAAAGTAGAAGATTCCGCCTCATTAGAATTTAATTTTCGGTTAATTGTAGAACTTGGCCGGAACTACGTAATAAAAAAAAAACCATTTTAAATAGGCAAGATCTTCTGAATATTCGCCAATATGCCCGCACAGGGTATGATAATTTTTAATCACAGTGCTTCAAATCTCCACTCTGCGTTAGTGGAAACAGTGTGACTGGATAATTCATGATGCCTACTTTCTTCTTCTCTCCGCTTGTCACCTCCACCTGCCACCTGTCAGTTATTGGCCACTAGTTGTTGACTTGTTTTAAGTAAAGTTTCTTTACTAAAAAAGAATTGTACTCCGTAGCCGCCATTAATGTCTTGGTTTACAATATCTTCTACTCATCGAAACGTGAAGATGGCTCGATATGTATAATAAATAGTTCCACAGATAAAGGCGTGTTGTGTATATTCTATGTAATATAAACCTACACTCGGTGTGTTTTTTGCTTGAAAACTTGGCTGACACACTGTCATATGTCTAAATGTTGAATGATTTTAAGAAGTGTATAAGTAATGTCATCTATAAGTGTTTCTTTTTAAGCCTACTCTGGCAGGATGTTGCGCGTTGCCTGAATATTCTAGATTCAAACACAATAAACAAACTGCCCGAACATGAGTTAGCACAGGACAAGGGAAAGTTTGTTTATCAAACCCGCAAAAACACACACTTAAGTCGCATAAGAACTAAAACAACGACCGCAAAACTTCGTCAAACGAGACCACAGTCCGGCGAATGTTTTCATACAAACTGCGGTAACGCTTGGACTTTATCTGTCATTCGTCATTAAAGTAATTAAGGATTCTCTTTTCACACAGACTCTAATAATAAAGACTTTTACTTCCAGTCTGATTTTAAAATGAATTTCCCCAACTTTTCTAAAACGACGAGCTGCAGACATCGAGCATCTTCAATACCCCTTATACGACTTTAATATGAGCGCCAGGTATTAATAGAAGCACTTATCCGGCTTATATGATCTGTGAGAGCCAGACTCCGAGCTTTATGCGACTAGATAAGTGCTTGCTCGCTATCTAAGATGCATTATGGTGGTATACCCACTTAGCTTACCAAGTAGGTTTTAGCTTAAATGGTCCATTTTATCGAGGCAAGGTATAAAGTGGATTATCTGCGCCATTTAGTTAGACTGCTAGGTTTTTATAATATTTACAAAATAGCACTCACAGGCTTTTACACTGTATTTTAAAACGTAGCGAAAATAAACGCTATCTATTACGACTCGTTTAGCCTATAGTGGGAGTGATAGCATCTACTTACAAAGCTAGAGTTAAGTTAGAGGGTTCCAATCCAGGTAAGGGCAAAATATTTGTGTGATGAGCATTGAGCACGAGTATATGTTCCCGAGTCTTGGTTATTTTCTATTTTAAGTATATATTTATCTATATAAGTATGGATGTGCCCCATATACCGCTTGCGGGGTGGTCCGGCGACCTGGTTCGACCCCAGGGAACGCCACGGCCGACCACCCGGTCATGCCATCGCTACGCCCACTAGGGTTGCGAGTTAGTCAGGCTTCAAAAAAAAAGATACCGCTGGAGTGATGAAGTCCAGAAAAACCTAAGTGCCCTCAAAGTACCCGACTGGCGTGAGGTGGCACAAAATAGGGAAGGTCTGAGGCCAAGTCCTTTTTGGGTCGCTGAGCCAACGTAGTAAGTAAGTAGGTATATAAGTACGTATAACGTCGTCTAGTACTCATAATACAAGTATTGCTTAGTTTGGACAAAGGTCGATTTGCGTAAGATTGTCCCCACAATATTTATTTATTTTTTATACAGGGCGACTTCAAATTGGTAATATAAAACACTTGATTATGGCTCAGTTAATGCCATGTAGTGTAACACATTAACCCCTATGTTAAAATTTGCTGTATTTAATTATTGCTAATTTTCTAACAAAACAAATAATTAAAGTCCTAAAGTGTGGTTACACTCCATTAAATACCTAAGTGTCATACCTGTCACTCGTATTTTCTTTGACAACTGACAATTACTAATCAAAACACGTTTTCTTCATAAATATTGCGGCATGTGACGGATAACCAAAGAGGAAAGTGTTCATTTGAAAATCTTTAAACCTCTTGTTTGTTATTATGGTAGGATAACCATATTAAGCCAATAAAAATGGGATAAATTAATAATAAAAAAAAACATACTTCTGATTATTTTAAAAGTATGAGACTTAATTGAGGGGCTAAGTTTAGGGGGTTTACATACATATGTAAAACATTCATTTTGTATTACCAATTCGAAGTCACCCTGTATATTCTATCATTGGTATCATCATTATCTATTACAGTTTAAAAGATACAGCCCTGTGACAGACGGACTACAGAGATTTAGTAACAGGGTCCCGTTGGTACCCTTTCGGTACGGAACCCTAAAACAGATACAACTGACAGGTGAACCACTTTGTGGAGTCGGTTGAATATTTTTAGCCCTTTTTAAGAGAGCTCACCATACCTAAGGCAGTAAAAAGCAAGAAGAAATAAGAATCATAGACAAAACAAGTGATATTAATATTGACTATCTTCATCGTTGTGTTATCAACGTGAACTCAGAGCTACCACAACCTAACAAACATACAGCCGGCCAGAATATTATTATTAGACCCGTGTATTTTATTGTCCTTAGACTGGCAACACACACAGAATATCATATTTTAATTCATAAATCAAAGTAATATTTAAAATAGCTCAATATTAGTTGGGTAAGTAAAGCTTTTCAAAGGTGTGTAATTTATATATTTTTTCGAGAGTTCCCAACGTAATAATCTAGAAAATACCGCAGTTACATTTTTATTGCCTGTAATTTTTCCAAAATATTCTTTTAAATTCTCGTGTGAAAAAAGGGACGCCAGGCTGACTAAATTAGTGCCTAAGTTAGTAATAAAAACAAAAAAATTGGCTATACGAGATCTGTGTCGGCTGTCAGCTGTCAATTGTAACAAAACTAAACGTAAATAAATATTATGTAATTATTATAAGAGAAGTTTGATAGGGATTTAGCTAATTTTATGCTAATGACGAGTACAGTATACACCAATCCTTTAACACCTCTCATTTCAGCAATGTTGTGCGTCTGAAAATATTCAAATATCAAAGCTATCTCGCAAATTTTAGTCCCCCCGCACGAACGCATTTTGATATATTTATTTTGACATCAAGGGTGAAGCTTTAGAATTCTTGCAATTTTTTCTACTTTTTTTTCTTCTAAAATCTAAAGGCCAGCACAAAGATCAAATAACACCGAACACACCAATACCTAAACCGAATCATTAACTGTTTTGGATATGTGCAAATGACACTTATCAGTCGACACACCACATACCTCATACATATACCTATTTTGTTAATACGGACGTACACACGCGACATTTCGACGTTCCTTTTTTTCAAGTGTCAAATCAAGAATTTAAAACAATATTTTGGAAAAATTACAGGGAATAAAAATGCAGTACCGATATTTTCTGGATCTTAACGACAAGGCCTATCGAAAAAAAATATAAACTACACATCTTTGAAAAACTTTACCTAGCCAATGGCATTATAATAGAAAAAAGTCTTTTCAGTTCCACACATACAATTATTTATAACTCTAATCGCTGTTCCTTGCAAAGTTTTAACGGTAATGACGTCTTGATCAGTTGAAATGTTGAATATTGATCCACCCGATTAAGGGTCGTTTCCAAAAAAAGATGTCTGTAGCTAAGGGTTAAATGAACAAATAATGAATCGTGTTGCTTTTTGTAATGAAAGTTATCCATACAAATTGTATGGTAACCTTCGTTACACAAAGGAGCAAGATTACATTTTGTTACATTAATCTCTTAACTGCGGACATCTTTTCTGAGAATTACCCTTAAACGTCGACCGACTGTTGATTTTTAAACTATGGAGCTACCATACTTTTAAATGAGACCCTCCAGACTCCCAAGTAAACGAGTTTCAAGTTAGATTAGAAATATTTAATCCTAACGGAATTTCATCAAGCGACGCGATCAAAAGAATATTTTTGAGGGCTGAACCTTTTGGGAGTGCAACTATCTGAAGGGTTTTAATATAAGCTTAAAGTAGTGTCGGCGCCCTCATAGTGGTTTTTATGAGTTGGAGGGCGTCCCACGACTATGCGAAATGAAGGGTAAGTGGTTCATTCTCAAAAAACGATGTCCGTAGTCAGGGCTTTATAAAAGAACCTCTTAATCTTGTTCCTTTGTGTAACGAAAGTTAACCATATAAATTGTATGGTAAGTTTTGTTACACAAAGGAAAAAGATTAAGAGGTTGTTTTATAAAGCCCTAACTACGGACATCATTTTTTGAGAGTGACCCATGTACCTACTTTAAATATTGTAGATAGGATTATTTTCTGTATGAAATCATTAATTTATTTTTAAATTTTGCCTGATCACACAAGCGGGCATCACGCTCTTTTTTGCCGAGAACCGGCATGATGTGGAATGGAACTCCCACCTGAGGTAGTCCCAGCGCGCTATGACATGGGGTACTTCAAGAAACGAGTAAACAAGGCTCTCAAAGATCGGCAACGTATGGGTAACACCTCTGGAGTTGCAGATATCCATGGGCGACGTTGACTGCTTTCCATCAGGCAGCTCATCTGCTCGTTTGTCACTTATATCTAAAAAAAAAAACATTTTCGTTTCAATCAAGAATATTTCAGTGCTGAACCTTTAGGGAGAGACTGCAACTAGATAATTATTATTTATTTATCTGAAGGGATTATTTTCATACTTAGGCTTAAAGTAGTGTCGGAGCTCTTATAGAGGTTTTGTTGCTTAGTTTACTGTCAGATAGGCGCAACAGTTAGGTACTAGGTACATTTATAAATTAATAATCAATAATTAAGTATTTTTATTACAAGATAATATTTAGTTTCACATGTTCTGTTATCTGTCTGTCTGTGTGCTCTGAAACAATTCTTTTAATATTTGTTAAGGCCCAGAACATTTTAAAGGTTTTCGATTGAAATTACGAGTATGATAACTATTTAATGATATCGATAACTGATTAAACTAAAGGTATCTGATAGTATCAGTTTTAGGGGAACAAAATCCAATATTTGCCATTAGATTTTATTGCGTGTAATAGAATAATTTATTTAATCGTATGGCATTAAAAATAATAGGCATTTAGTAGAAATTACAATGTCATAACATGTTACTTTGTTACATGTTACATTCAGGGTGTGGAGACACGCAGTCCGTCGGGCGTTAGGCCTCATTTAGAGGGAACGAGAACTCGTATGCGATTTTCATTTCATTGCGGCAATTAATCGATCAACTGTACTCATCGTACCTAGGTAGCCCGCAATGTAATCAAACTCGCATTCGAGTTCTCGCCCCGTCTAAAGGCCTTAGGCGTAGTAGGTCTTCCGACGGTCCCAAGTAGTACGAATGCAGAGAACGAATGTTACTCGCGTCCGCAGTTAGAACCTACCAGTAGCGTGGCAAAGAACTCGATTCCTACCGGCTTGCCCAATATCAGGCATTTGAGCACCTTATTTTACAGCTCTTAAGGAAAATGTACGCCAAATCTGCACCGGCTTGCCCAAGGATATCTTTTACGCCACGCTACTGGAACCTACCACAATTCTGCACGTGTCCCCTGGGTGCTAAGGAGTAACAAACAGAGGCGAAGAGAATAGCAGAATACAAGAGCAAACAACGCAATTCAGCTTGAATTTTAGCAATTCCGAGAAATTGCATAATTCATCATGTCAATCAACTTGACAAACGTTTAAATACATTCGCCTTCGGTAACAGGTATCAAAGACAATATTATACTAGGTACAGGTATCACCGTAGTGTGAACCACGCTATATGTACGGCTATCGCAGTATTTATTCGCGATTGCCTATAAGTCAGTACGGTGCTTGCCGATTCAAAACCCATACCATTATTACGGAGCAAATTTTTACCGTCATATGAGGCACCAAAACGAAGGCCTTTACCGTCGAATAGAGTGTAATCACAAACTCGAGTTTGACTCTGACTTACACAGATGCGGTCGCATCTGTGTAAGTCAACACCACATGCAGTAAGACGCTTACGGGTCACTCTCAAAAAATGATGTCCGTAGTTAGGGCTTTATAAAACAACCTCTTAATATTTTTCCTTTGTGTAACAAAACTTACCATACAATTTATATGGTTAACTTTCGTTACACAAAGGAACAAGATTAAGAGGTTGTTTTATAAAGCCCTGACTACGGACATCGTTTTTTGAGAATGAACCTTACCGCTCTCTTTCTATAAGATCATAGGTATTGTATGGCGAAATTTTACTGTCTATCTAGTTTATTCCATAATTTGGATACCGCCGCCGAACGTGTTAAATGTCTTAGGCCTGTAAATTCAAAAACTGACTCAAATTACCCTCCTATCTTTGAGCTCGACTGTACTAGTTACAAAATACTTAAACTGCCTGACATTTGTAGCAAAGGTTACCAAGGGCGCTGAAGGGCAGATCGCTGGCTGTTATAAAGCCATTATTTTATAAATAGTTCGAATTTCCGCGCATTGATGGCTACAGGAACAACTAGAAATAACATAGCTAACTGACATTATTAACAAGGATGTAGCCACATTTAACACTTTCACAGTCAATGCCTCATATAACTATGGGTCACGCACGATAAATGGGTCACGGCAAGCCTCTATTACAAAGCCGTAAGGTTTACAATTCATAATTCGGACTGTGAACGTGCTAAGGTAGCTAAATAAATATCTATATTTTATACTTTAGGGTTAGTTTCACCAGTTACTCGAGAACGGGTGACCGATTTTTATGATTTTTGATTTTGTGGGTTTGTCCCTGCCCTTTTTTTTCCAATATCGTATACATATTGGTGCCCTTGACTGTACCGTCGTCGTCGTATGGGGACCCACTTTTATTTTTACTTTTATTTTGATTTTATTATTTGTTGTTATAGTGGCAATAGAAAATTCAACTCTCTAGCTGTTACGGTTCAAAAGATACAGCCCTGTGACAGACGGACAGCGAAGGCTTAGTATTAGGGTTCCGTCTGTACTTGTATCTGGGTACGGAACCCTTAAACCCAGAATTAGCGTGCAATCAGCCATTTAAGGTCAGCACCATCTCTTAACATTATTTAAAACCAAAGGTGTTATGGCAAACAATTTTTTAGCTTTTTGAGAGTTTTTATGTCGTTTGCACAACTAAATGTATCAATATGTGGAGACCCAAGTCAGGCAAGGAAACTCAAGCAGATATGAGCTTTTCAAGAGTTATAATTATATCAATACTGTTGGAACATATTACTGTAAGAAGATACTCCAATCAAAAGATAACCCCCAAGTTTGGCTGTCAGTGTAGAAGGAGAGACCGCTTAACAACGACCTCCCCTCATATTTTTTCTTGATGAAATGAATTTATGGCACCGCACTAGGAGCAGGGAACGTCGCTAGCGGTGTGGTGTCAACAGTCGTGTCATTCAACAATTTTCTGCGCTGCCATACATATATTTAATTGATTCGATATTAATATCAAAGTACATTGTTAACTCCTGCTAATTTTGTAAGGAATAAGAGGTAAAATACTACTATTGACAATCCGCTTATTTTGGCAAGGCTGGGTGTTTTGGTACTTCCCTATATAAACTGTAATTTTTAGGGTTCCGTAGCCAAAATGGCAAAAACGGAACCCTTAAAGTTTCGTCATGTCCGTCCGTCGGTCCGTCCGTCCATATGTCACAGGCATTTTACTCAAAAACTACATAACGTATATTGATGAAATTTGGAATGCAGGTGTGTTGTATAAGCCGCTACTTAGTTTTGTAGTTAAATATCAGAAATAAATATTTCTAGGGGGGTACTCCATACATATAACAGAAGACGTTTTTTTTTTCATCAAACATCAACATGTGGTACATGGTTCGACAGGTCTTTTAAAATCACTTTAAGGTTCTTAAGTAATATTTTTGATTATGTGAATACTTTCGGAAATAATCGCTCCGAAATTTGCAACAATTGTGTCCCCCCCTCTATCTTTTAAACAGTATGTCCAAAAAATATGAAAAAAATCAGGGAGGTAAAATTCAATTAATACTTTCAACGGAAATTATTTTCAACAAGATCGGATGAACCGTTTTTGAGTTATTGCTGATAAACTGCGCTTCTCAGCAATAGGATGTAATTGCTATGAAGATACGCTCTTTTGTTGTTATACTTTTTTACATCGTATTTTTTATTTACCTTATAGTTACCGCTATGGAACCCTACACTGAGCATGGTCCGACATGCTCTTTGCCAGTGTTTTTTTGTTACCGGTGTGGAAATGCATTGCGCAAACCCCTTTAACGGGCCCTTTCCAGGCCTTTAAAAACGAAAGATAAGTAGTTTTATACTCACTGCGATGGTATAGGTTTGCCGACGCCAAATAATATTTAAGATTGCCGCGATTTTTATATTATAATTTTAAACCTGATATGTATTGCGACCAGAAAAAAATTGGCAACTACACTTTGTCCTTTTATTTACCTTATATTTTACTGTCGATTGTTTTTTTTTATAATTACCTTAACTGTCACATGAACTGACATTAATTGAAGTAAATAATAGATAATTGAATAGAGCCTTTCCCGGATATGGACTAGCAATCCTAGCGGATTATGTTTATTTTTCCCTTATATTTTATACAAAATTTGTTTCATTAACAAAATAGATGAGGGAAGGTCGATATTCGGCCGTGTCTTAGACTAATTAACTTTTAGTCCGCCTCACACCAAGTTTCGGCGCAGCTGAAACCAACAAGTATGTGAGTAACTTTGAGACTTCATGAAATCTCTCGTAATTATGCACTATTCAGAAATTCGTTGTCAATCTCAAAGTCAAAGTGTTTATTTGCATAAATTGCGATACATAAATTGATGTCAATATAAATAATGGGACAGCACAATTTACCCGTATAGTGGCATACAAAAATATTTAAAACGATTACAATTAGGGGGCAAATCTTACACAAATCGAACTAGCCCCATAGTAAGCTCAAAACGGCTTGTGTTATGTATACTAGACGACGATATATTTAATAGATACAAATACTTAAATACATAGAAAACATCCATGACTCAGGAACAAATATTCGTCCTCATCACACAAATAAATGCCCTTACCGGGATTCGAACCCAGGACCTCCTGCTTCGTAGGCAGGGTCACTACCAACTAAGCTAAAGCGGTCGTTTTTGGTTATAATCCTTGTTATTCGCATAATAAAAAGGATAGAAGAATTAATACACAATAAATTAGACAATTACTAAACCATTAACATTCAATTTCATTGCACTAAATTTGATACACCTAATTTTGCAAATTAAATAAAAATTATATTACGAAATGGACATTTTTAATAAGGTATTACTTTTAACAAGCCTTTTGTTAATAAAGCCACGTAACGTGTGCATTTGCATAACATGCTATTTCAACTGCACACATACATTAATATTTAATTAATTAATTTTGCAGCAATAATCTCAGTGTTTAATTGTTTGCTTACAAAGCGGAGCTCATGAAAGCCGAGCTATTAATTTTGTAGTAAATAAATATTGCAAGCGGAAACATGTTTATGTATAATTATGTCGTCGCCCGATTGTAGAATTTGCCAAATCATGGAATTCCCAGGCAAAGGCATATCATGAAATGCCGCCATTTCATGATATGTCTAAGATTTGTCCAGGCATATCACGATGTGCCTAATAATAAATACGACAGATCGATGAGAGCAACCTATTCGCCGATTTTCCTAGCTACATACCGGGCAGATCGTAAAGTAGTAGCATTTTTGGCCACTGGTGGCTCATGAAATGGCGGCATTTCATGATATGCTAAGGAATATCATGATATGTCGAATTATAAGATTCTAGTATTTTGTTGATAAACAAGGTGTATACAAGTTAGGGGAAAGTGCGCATGAAACAGATATGTTTTGAAAGAGCCACTTCGATTTTCACCGAACTTTTCGAAATTAACATCACTTCAATTTTATTTTCGTGTGGCAACATTGATAAACTGCGACCCACAACGATTTGCCAGTTCAGTTCACCAAAGCGTAATGGCGGAGCAGGACCTCATCGAAAAAAATTGCAATGAAAAGTGAGTTTTTATGCTGTTATTCTAAACGTTTTTACAGTATAATATATTGAATTAACTCTAAAATGATGTTACGACTAGGGTATGCATTTATTTCAGGTTTTGATATTAATTAATATTATTCGAGATTTTATCACATTAAGATAGTAATCGTAATATCTATACTACCATGCCGGCTCAATCTAACTTTTCCGTTAAATCTACTATTTTTGGAGTATACCAGTTCATATCTATTACGTCACACCTGGCCATAAAATATTAATAACGTAGACGTAAAATGTTGTACTTACCACGGGCGGTAATAAAGAACGCCTCAGATCGCATATTTATCGCCCTTGCTTTCGGCTCGGGCGTCAAATATCTGCGATCTGAGACATTCATTGTTTTACCGCCCTAGGTAAGTACCCAAGTAGCATATAAGCTGTATAAAAGCTTATACAGCTCTTATAGCGCCTAAACTCGAGGTATAATAGCTGTATAAGCTTTTATACACCTTGTGTGCTACTTGGGTAATGTACTATATGTAAGTAAGGTAAGTAATCCACTATTTTATTACACCAGCATCGGGGAGATCTTTTAAAACTCGAGGAGTAGCTGATTATTTTCTGGTCGTACTTGGGTAGACCGTTCATACGTGTCGGTCCTTGTGTACAAATGTCTTCATTCATATTACCCCATTTGCCACATTTCGTGCCTGAGTGGCCACGTTTGGCAAGCGATATAGGTATCACTCACTTTGATCTACTAGACACTCAATTGACTACTCATTAGGCTTGAGTAGTTCTGTCGACAATTTAGCAGATCATTTCAAACCAAGGTACTATGAAGTATTCTTGGTTTTTATCAAAATATTATGATGAGGTTATAATTGGGAAATATTTCATCGAGCTTTTAAATCGTAAATAAGCATTAAAAAGAAATGATTTTTTTTATGTAGAAAATCTTTACATTAATTATTGTGTCTCTCTCTATAACTATAGAGACACGTAAAGATTTATGATAATTATGTTCGGTATAAAAAACTAATATTTGATACTCTTTTTTATTGAGCTTTTTTTATAGTATATATGAAGTATGCTTTTTAATATTGATCTAGCTTGCCATGTTTGTCTGCCAGCCGATGTAAAATGTCGATTCTACCCCAGAACCTGACCTCTAGCAAAATAGAAGGAGGAGCTCGGGGGCGGAGCCCCCCGCATAGAAAAAGTAAAGGAATCAGCCCCCTTTTCTTTTAGGTTAGGTAGCTTGCGTCCCTCAGACTAGAAGACGCGACTATTTACTACCCTCTTGAAGAACTCCATACTACAAGCCTTCCGGGAAAACTGCAGCAGGGAGCTCATTCCACATTCGGATTGTGCGCGGTAGGAAATTTCTTTGGAACCGGACGGTGCGCGACTATTTTGGTTCCAACGTGTGTGAATGAATACCCTTCCGATGGCGAGCGGTGCGGTGGTAGGTGGCCGTAGGCATCATAGCTTGCTTATCCTCAGTGCTATGTCAGTGAGCTTGGTTCTCCATTGGATATGCTAGTGGTCAATATAATGTTGGAAACTCCATTATTTTATACAAAATATAATCCATTTTCCAATAACTGGGAAAGGTTCAATTTGTACAGACTCCGGGCCTAATAAAACTGCCAAAACAATGTTATTAATGAGGGCTACTGATTTAAAAGTCAAATGAACACCTCGTTAACGAAATTGAATTGAAATTTCGACCCAATTTCTTCAGATTATGAAACGAGTTATTATAAAACTTGGCTGAAATTTTTAAAGGTAATCGCCTTAAAAGCTGTTCATTAATTCATATTGAATGTCTATAGGGAACGTGCACGAACTATAGGTGGCAGCACTAAACGACAAAAGAGACACGGGCGGACAATAAAGGAAACAATCGCCCTTGTCAAATCAAGCTGTCAATGTCAATGATAATATGTAAATGTCAATGTCAAATATAGTAAGTCGTAGCTACACTGACGTTAATCGTCCTTCAATGCGATAAATTAACGTTATTAACGGCGTTTTGCGTCAATGTGGCCCCAGCATGAGAGGGTATATGATTTAGATTGGCGGCACCAGTTGGCAGCACCTTCGTCGTGCACGTTCCCTATATTAGTACCAATAACATTGACATTGTTTACGATGATACAGTGGTGAAATTGATCTGTCATATTCATATATTGTCAAATGGGGCAACTTAGGTCGGTCGCAGTGAAAGTCAAAGTAGTAGTCTAAGATCCGAGTATAGAACGACCTTCACCGAACTGGTTAATGAATGAAAAGTATTTTATATTAAATTAAATATGTTAATAAATATATTGCAAGTGGGTTGCCTAAAAAAATTCAGTCCAGAATATGATTAATTAAAAATTTAAGTTAAATTTGCACCTGGTTGGTATGTGATGCGAAGGAAACGAGGTGCAAACTTAGCTCAACCGATTAGTATGAGAAAGTTAGGATGAAGTCGGCAGGAGTCGGGTCGGAGGGGTGTACAAAATGAGCAGATTTTTGGTTTAGGGGCATTTTAGCACATAGCAAGCCGCGTCGCTCCGTGTGTTCTTCACCTACGTGCGACAGAGAGGTCCCAGCGAACCATCCCATGCGATAGAAGACTGTTATGTGCTAAAATACCCCTAAACCAAAAATCTGCTCATTCTGTGAACGACTTCATCTTAACTTTCTCATACTAACCGGTTGAGCTAAGTTTGCACCTCGTTTCCTTAGCATCACATACCAACCAGGTGCAAATTTAACTTAGATTTTTAATTAATCATATTCTGGACTGAATTTCTTTGGGCAACCCACTTGCAATATATTTATTAACATATTTAATTTAATATAAAATACTTTTCATCCATTAACCAGTTCGGTGAAGGTCGTTCTATACTGGGATCCTCTACTATAGGTACTTTATTCGTCAATTCAGGCATAAGTTGTGCCAAATGCACCTATGAATGTCAAGATTTGCCACAAGTTCCAATTTGAAACCTCTGCTCCGAGAAGAACTGGTGTAACAAACTCGGCGAGGTACATACACTTTTTCTTTCTACCTCGATATATTTCTATGCTAAAATCCCTCATTTTCCTTAGCTGTCCTAAGTAGTAAATAGGTTTCTACCCGTAAGATGTAAGTTTGGCAAAAACAACTTGTCTTTTGCGTCCCGACACCTTAAATAGTAGGGAAGTTTTCACCTTGTACAATACAGTATGCCGTTCAAGAGGGTGGTTAAATTCCGTGGTTAATATTTCTATTGGACTCACTGTAGACATCGGTTCGATTAATTTCGCTGCACGAAACGTTAGCATTAAAGGTACAATCCCAACTCGGCTGTTCATATTTTGACTTAATTAATATATTTTACTAACTTGATAAAGTTGGGGGAGCTATGGGCAGCGTAATCACAGGTCGGCCTCCTTCTGCGAGGATGTGATGGCGCAGAAGGAGGAGGCGGAGTGCGGAGGGGAGGAAGATCCGGCCTCCCAGCCAATGCGCCGCAAACGCGTGGGGCGACGGCGGTTGGCCTACGACCGCCGACTTCCCCCATAAGGAAACCCGTGGGCGAAGAAAAAAAAAGCGTAACCAAAGGTAGAGAGTAGGTAATATAGTAGTACGTAGTCTGGAGTGTAAAATAATCATCCTTTATTTCATAACTTAGTATATTTATAGGTACATTTTACGTTGTCGCTGATCCAAGAAATATGCGTAAAATTTGAAGACTTCCCTCGATAACTCTAAGATTTTATCATCAGATCTTAATTTGGTTGCATAGAGACCGCGTCGAAGGTGTGCACTCTTTCAAATAAAAAATGAATTTTCGAAACATACAAACGAATACAGACGAATTGAGAACCAACCGTCCTTTTAGAAGTCGGTTAAAAATAAACCAAGGCTGGGTAGACTGGGGAGTGACCCAGCAAGCCAGCCTTGAACACGTCCGTCATGCGATGAACTTCACCGCTATCGATTAGACCTTCCTTTATGCCACTGTTCTGTACACAATTTGTGCAGAACTCGTCGATAATTCTAAGGTGAAATAGGCAGTACCCTTTTTGAATGGCCGGCCGGTAAAGGCAGTGGTAAATGGCAACAAATTCTATCGCCTTGTATTTCAATCGTCTATTTTATTATTAGACAATATTTTTAGTCGCAGTGTTCTTTGTTACCATTTCTTTTTAATAGCACTTCAATTCCTTTACCGCCCGTGGCACACACAATGTTTTTCATCACATTTGTGGGGAAATCTAATTAAAATAACCTTACTTAACCTAAATAAAATTGTAAAACTGACAGTGACATATCCATAGACAATGCGAAAGTCAAGACACGTTCGGAACCCATAACGGTAAAGACCTAAAACGGTTGATTTTATATTTGCAAAATACTGAAATACACTATTTAAACATTAAATTAATGTAACAGAAATATGTGTTTATATGTATTTGCAATAACAGTTCTCTTTAAATAAATATTTCAGTGATAAAAGTTAAAAAAGTAAATTGGCATTTCCTTTGAACACGACAAATAAGAGTAAAACAAAACCATCGTTTCAAATTTAAAAAGAAAACCATTACGCCCTAGGGCGTAATAGGTCATTTACGGCCCGCAGAACCTACGTGTAATGACACCATTTTCGAGCAAGTGTGATGAAAAATATTTTAACTAGTTCCATAGCACATAAGGCAAGAAACTACAGCTACAAACGCATGACGTGTCAAATTAAATAGAGTCCCAAACAAACATCAATCGCGGCGAAATGCGTCTATAGGGTAAAATTGTACAGGGAAATTAAAATGCGATAAATGAATTATACTAATATAAAAAGCCACACGACAAATTTCTACAAATAAAAAATCTGTAGAGGTTTTGTTCTACCTAGATAAAGTGTGATTAGGTGAAATGCTACAAGAATTTTTTGCTTTTGAGGTAAAACACTAACAAATCATTGCGTCTATGGGAGCAAATGCGTCTATTAAAAATCCATTAAATCCGAGCTGAGGACCGGATAAGCAAATACTTTAATTTTTTGAAAAGTGTTGTTGTTTGCGGTCCCCATGAACCCAAGGTCTCCATGGCAACCGCTATTGGCTATAATAATAGATATTGTGTCCCAACGAGACACGTGTCAGCTATAATGATACACCGTAATATTGCCGGATCAAGCCTACAATGGCCGTTGTTCAAGACGCGGCACAATAGTTCACAGAGACAAAGGAAATCGACTTGTGTCTGTTGCCTTTATAGGTCGTGACGTGTCCGCAGTAATCTGGTCGAGAATAGAATCAAAGTATAATACGAGCCCAAATGCAAAAATGTTCGTCTAGCACCAAGCAACTATCACACTTTTCTAAATACTCATTACCTGTTTAGATCAACCAACTGAGTGATAGAACCAATGATAGTTATCTTTAATGTAGTTTAGTTTGATGTATAATAAAGTTTCCACAGAACCTTTATTGTTGATTTTTTTTTTGGGTAGGGGTCGGATTGCATAAAGTTTAAAATCATATTTTTGATACGCATACGAGGATTCGTCATACTCATCATTACGCATAACTGTAAATAGTCATACATTTTTGCGCATAACGATTTTAATCATAATGTTTATGGACATACTGTGTAATGGGCATATAGTTGATATGCATACATTTATTCAAGCATACTTTATAATGGGCATACATGGGTTGCTCATACAACACTTTAACCATACTAAGTAAATGCATAAAATGCTAAACGCATAAATAGGTTGCTCATACAACACTTTAACCATACTAAGTAAATGCATAAATTGCTTAACGCATAAGCCTAATTTAAAAAAGTTTTGTTTTAAAAGTTCTCTTTTATGTTGGGTCACAGTTCTAACCTTATATCTGGCAGCGATTCGGTTATGTGTGAGATAACAGTTCTAACTTAACCTACTTTTCTGGCAGCGATTCGGTTATGTGTGAGATAACAGTTCTAACCTAACCTAACCTACTTTTCTGGCAGTGATTTGGTTTTGTGTGAGGTCACAGTTCTAACCTAACCTACTTTTCTGGCAGCGGTTCGGTTATGTGTGAAGTAACAGTTCTAACCTAACATAACCTACGTTTCTGGTAGCGATTCGGTTATGTGTGAGATAACAGTTCTAACCTAACCTAACCTACTTTTCTGGCAGCGATTCGGTTATGTGTGAGATAACAGTTCTAACCTAACCTACTTTTCTGGCAGCGATTTGGTTCTGTGTGAGGTCACTAATATTGTGTAAAGAGTACAAATTTAAAATACTTCAATAATATAAATCGTTTCTTTTTTTGAAGAACCATCGCAAGTCCATTATCAAAATTTATACAATACGATTGTTATAATCATCAATATTATGGCTTAATAAATGTATGAAATTAACAATTATTACTAAAGCAACTTATAATCATCAATGTTATGGCTTAATAAATGTATGAAATTGAGAATTATTACAAAAATCGGTTGTCTGTAAAGTCGGTTTACTGACGATAGTCGAACGTGATAACGTTGACCTTGACCCTGACTTTGACTTTGACTTTGACTTTGACTTTGACTTTGACTTTGACTTTGACTTTGACTTTGACTTTGACTTTGACTTTGACTTTGACCTTGACCTTGACCTTGACCTTGACCTTGACCTTGACCTTGACCTTGACCTTGACCTTGACTTTGACTTTGACCTTGACCTTGACCTTGACCTTGACCTTGACCTTGACCTTGACCTTGACCTTGACTTTGACTTTGACTTTGACCTTGACCTTGACCTTGACTTTGACTTTGACTTTGACTTTGACTTTGACTTTGACTTTGACTTTGACTTTGACTTTGACTTTGACTTTGACTTTGACTTTGACTTTGACTTTGACTTTGACTTTGACTTTGACTTTGACTTTGACTTTGACTTTGACTTTGACTTTGACTTTGACTTTGACTTTGACTTTGACTTTGACTTTGACTTTGACTTTGACTTTGACTTTGACTTTGACTTTGACTTTGACTTTGACTTTGACTTTGACTTTGACTTTGACTTTGACTTTGACTTTGACTTTGACTTTGACTTTGACTTTGACTTTGACTTTGACTTTGACTTGAGTACCAGCCGCCCTTTTCTCAGCAGCAGCAGTGATTTTTTTGACTTGAGTACCAGCCGCCCTTTTCTCAGCAGCAGCAGTGATTTTTTGTCACGATTGGCCGCCCCTAATATCTGGCCGCCCTAGGCCCGGGCCTACTGGGCCTTAGGGCAAATCCGCCACTGGTCTCTTGTCATTCAATAGAGATTTTTGACAGCCGTATCTTAGGGAATAAGGGCTATTTTATTAACAATTTGTAAGAAACTATCGTCTTAACGACTTTAGTGCTGGAATAATATAAAGTACCTATTTGACAGGTAACGACCCTGCAAGGTAACGGGACACTTTTTCGTGCGTGCAGCCGGCTTCATCGATTTATAAGACGTTATCACGTCAAAAACAACTTATAATGATCATTATTATGACTAAATAAATGTATGACAATTTACTTTATGGTTAAACCAATTATGACTCCGTATAATTAGGACACGGAACAATTATGCCATAGGACAATTTAAGCCAATAAAAATATATGAGCATCAACTTTGTGCTTAAACTGTTATGACGATCAATAATATGACAATAGTTGTTATGCAACCAGACGGACACCCATTTTTTTTCTTTAAAAATATTGTTTTTTATTCTGTTGGTAAGCGATCCTAAAGTATTCTCAGAGAGCCATGACATGAAGTACTTCAAGAAGGAAGTAAAGGCACTTCTAGTGTTGCAGATAATCAGATATCCGCGACGATGACTGCTTTCCATCTTGGCTTGTCTACTTGTTTGGCATTTATCACATGAAAAAAACGACTCAGAGGTCTACGACATAGCTAAGTTCAGTAAAACCCTATTCACTTTTGTCTGAAACAGTTCTAAGTTTTATTAGTCAGTAAATATAGACACTGGGAATGGGACGGAGGTGAATTCTATTCCTTGGTGGTGTCGTATCAAAAATCATCGGATCGTTTCCAATGAGTCCGCATCGCATACCACTCCGCTGCCTCACACAGCTTCGATGTATATACAGCCTAAACTCGCTAGTCGACTAAGACAGTCCTCATAATGCCCTCAAAAAGCGTAACTGCCATACATTTCTCATTTAATTACGTCATTTTGTCTCTTCACAATATTCCCAGGAAGAAGGGCTTAACCGGAATGCGCACTCAACGTACTTAAATTGTTTTGTAAGATACATTCAGCCTGTTGTAAACCTGGCGCGAGGATTTTGCTAATCCCTCCCATTCATCAACTGACGATTACTCAACAAGTTTGAGCAGCGTTATGATTCTAATAAAGCTCGTAATACCTATGTCTTAAGTTAATTAAGCTTCGTGGAAAAGGGGGGTGAATACTAAGTAGCAACGTTTTACATGATAAACATTACGTTACGTAAAAGTCAATAAATTTCCGAAAAATTGCTCCACATGTCTTTTGTATCCTCAAAGCCCTAAACTGGCGTGAATTTATACAAAATAGGGTACCACGGCGGCGTTATCTTGCGTCAAAATCCTCTTTGGGTCATTGAGCCGATGTAGTTAATCTTTTATATGTATATCAGTAAGTTCTTACAGTTTTATATTACAGTTAGGTACCTACAGTTTTATAGTTACAGAATCACCACCCCCATCAGCCGAAAGCCTTCCACTAATAGGATATAAGACTTCAAAGAACGGCACCATGACCAGTCCTAATGTCAGACATGATTCTAAATGGCATTCTCTACCAGTCAATTATAGGACGGACACGAATAATGCAGTTTAAATAGAAATATACAATCTATTATAAATATCAGTTTTTCCAAGCACATTCAATTTGCAATAAGAACTACTCAAGGAATACAAAGAATTCTACCAGAAAACGTTAATAATGCACATCCTACTTATTTCGTGCATGATTGCTTCAATGGAATCGACAATCGATGAGTTCATTGCAATTTGCAAACTTTCCCTTTGGTCTATCAACAGCACCAAAGGATTTTCAAGCTTAAAACTTGACTTCAAAGTTGATAATGGCTTGACAAGGGCTGGCTGATTTAAATAAGCTTTGTTTTAAATCGTGTGCTTTAATAATTGTTTGCAGTTTGGAATGATTTATGTTTAATGGGTTTTGGTTTGGTAGTACTTTAAAGCCAACTTTGATGGGATAATCAGCCTGTAGTTAATTTAATTGGTTTTGATGAGTTTTAACAGAGCTTACCGGGTTGAGTTAATTTTGCATGTGAGGGTCATTCTCAAAAAAATATATCCGTAGTTAAAGGATTAATTTAACAAAAAGTTAATTTCGTTCCTTTGCATAACTAAGAAGTTGCCATACAATATGTATGAATAATCGTTACAAGATTAACATTGTGTTCAATTAATCCCTAACTATGGACATCTTACCCCATTGATATTTATTACGTTCCAAGGCAAGATATGGTTGCCGAGTGGTTCGGATATTATATTCCAAGCGGAGGTCATGGATCGGAATCGCATTGGGCTAGCTTAAGAGCATTCCACTTTCATCTAAGGTAGTAAATGTAAATCTTCAACAAAAAAGTTTTGAGATCCAAGTCAGTAAGTGGGGGGGGGGGGTCCACAGGACTTGCCTATTATTTAGTAGTTCTCAAATAAAGAATCCTCCACGGGTAAATAATAGACAAGTCGGTACAAATCGAGTTATGTGGACACCCGCCCCCCGCTGACTTGGTTTAACATTACATCTCAAAGTTTCTGTTGTAGAAGAACTGCGTTGCGAGACTTGCATCTTTTTACATATAATATTTTTGATGGGATACGTATTTATCATCATAATCAATATCTACGTGCCGTGCATTCCTACGTCCATTAGCGCCGAGTGTGGACTTTTTCCCTCAGAGCGGAATCGAAGAGCAATTAATAATCGATAACGTTCTTTCGATGAGTCGAGTGAATAGTTACCGAACTATTTTTGCATCGAAGGGCCGTTATGAATAGTTTAAGCATTGTATTGTCGATAAGATTCTAATGGAACAGACAAATCGCTCTAAAACAAACTACGGCACTAACAATGTGTTGGAACCAGTACATACTCGTGTACTGGACATAATCAGAATCTTATGAATTTCATGCGAAAACGCCACTGTTAGAAATATCGTCAACCGCCGCAAGTTTGCCTAGGCTGCCTAACTTTGCCTACTTGATTTCATAAACTTCCTCTACAAGCTTCACATAAAACTATCCAACATCAAGTAACTACTTAATTCTTGATATTGAACTGCAATACTATAATCAGAATACAAAAGCAAAAGATATCGTTGTTTCCGGCGGTTGCGTTAAAAACAACCCTTATTTTTATAAAACGGAACTGAGAGACGTTTCAAACTGTTTGTGATCACATAATTTAAAATTTTACATGTAACATGTGTTTTCCAAGCTTGTATGTGTCAGCACCGTTTTCAAAATTAATTGGCTTGTTAAATGTTGATGCAATTTGCCATTAATTTGGTGATATAAAACAACGCTATCTATACTCCGTTTTTTTATGTAGAAATTTGGTAAACAAAAGAATCAGTGGTCGGTCGTTAACATGTACTCAGTACTCAGTACATGATATTTTATTACTTATATCGTTTTCTCTTCCGATATTAATTTATTAGTTGTAAGCCTAAAGTACTCACTTAGTAGGCCAAGACAAGGCATAATAGTATAATGTATACTTTAATAGTACATTGTGGGCCGAGGCAAAGCCGAGGGCTTTAATAACACGAGTTTGTAATTACTTTTTCTCAAACATGGCATGAAATGTTGACATTACGTGCCTAAAAATAGGCCGCAAAGGACCTCGTTTCCGGTGCGCCTTGACACTTGGCACGTAATGGAATTTCATACTTACAAGGCCTAGGCCGGCAATGTATTTTTTTTTTAATTTCCATTCCACATTTATTTTAGCCACAGCATCACGGCAATCAGCCATTAAAAAAACAAAAAAACGATTTTTGCTATATTTTGCAGTTTTATTATTATTATTTTTTTTTTATTCACGATAGGTAAGCATTTGACTTTGATCTCACCTGTTGGTAAGTGACGATAAAGTCGATGATGGAGCATGCTTACCTAGATAGTGCCTATTCACTCTCGACTTGAAGAGATCCAAGTTATATTTTTCCGGGAAGAGGTCTGCTGGAAGAGAGTTCCACTCCTTAGCTGTCCTAATAAGGAAAGTGGAAGCAAAGCACTTTGTGTGAGTTTGTGTTTATTTAAAATTGACATGAACATAACAAATAACACATTATACACAATTTCCAATTATTATAAATTGCAAACTAAACCACAAGAATACACATTTAAAATATTTCATCTAAATATTCGCGGTAAAAATGTAAACTGAAACAGCTTTTGGTTGTATATTATGGTTTCCGAACGTGACATTTGCATTGTCTATGGATATAATATGTCAATGTCACTAACGTCACTTTCTGATAGAAAGTTTCTGATTAAAATAATATTTAGGGTAAGTAAGGATATTAAAGTTTATTTATTTCATTGCATATTTGAGAAAAGCACTATACATACCTCGGCGGGAAATGGGGTTGCCGGCCTCGTAACTATCTGGCCTCGCTTCGCTCGGCCAGCTATATGTACTCGACCGGCAACCCCTTATTTCCCGGCCTCTGCCTCTGCCTCTGCCCTCTGCCTCTGAATGTACTATACCGCGCGTGGCACACACAATGTTTTTCATCACACTTGTGAGGAAATCTTACCTTACACTTACTTAACCTAAATAAAATTGTAAAACAGAAAGTGACACTAGTGACATATATCCAATCCATAGACAATGCGAATGTCAAGTCACGTTCGGAAACCATAGCAGTACTCTTATTTGTCAAGTTCAAAGGAAATGCCAACTCACTTTTTTAACTTTTATCACTGAAACATTTATTTAAAGATAACTGTTATTGCAAATACATGTAAACACATATTTCTGTAACATTAATTAAATGTTTAAATACCTAGTGTATTTCAGTATTTTGCAAATATAAAATAAATCCATGTTTTTGGTATTTTTATTTTGTTGCCAATAAAAAATGCTCTTTGTTTTTTTTTAACGTACAGGCATTTCAATTTAGCCTAACTATTACTACTAATTTGTAACAAAAAATATACTAAAGCTTCCATTCGACGCTACGAACTACCCACGTTCACTCACATCCGTGAATACATTCCTTTTAAACACAGTAGCTTTTGTGAGAGGCGACGGAAAGATCCATGATAGTGAGACAATGGGTCACTTTACGAACTGAGGGCCATTGTCAGGTTTTTTGCAAAAAGAGATTGGCCCTGGGACAAAAGCTTGCAGTAATAATCTAGGGTCTGAAAGGTGAGATTACGTTTGAAAATTGAGCATGTATTTTCGTCATGAGTTCGGATTACCGTTTCCAATCATTTCCTAAAAATCCAAGCATACTATAAAAGAATAAAACTAGTAATTTAAGAAAATAGGCAAAAATTTAACATCCCCCCTTATCTCCGAAATTAATGTACTTAAAATTTTGAAAAAAAAAAACGAAAAACAGTCCTACACTTGTAGATTACAGGAAAACCTATAAGAAGTCTTTGCAATAAAGTATAATTGTGTTTATTGTTTTGAACGTACGGAACCCTCTCCACGCGAGTCTAACTCGCACTTGTCCAGTATTTTTGAATCGGACAATGTAATAAGACGAAGTTATTATTTAAATAGAGGTACATTATTGAACCCTACATAGAAATAATAAAATAATTCATGATATTAGGCCATTTAGAGGTTTTGCAAAATACTGGTTCCAATAGTACATTACACAACTAGTGTGGTAAAACAAAGAAAGGCCGAGATCGCAGATGTTTGCGGCCCGAGCTGCAAGCGAGGAACATAAATATGCGATCGAGGGCTTTCTTTATTACCTCCCGTGTTGTGTACATCATTTTATGTCTACACTTGGCCAGAAAGCGGCTTTTTCCGTACGCGTAGCGTGTGGTAAAAGCCACTTTATGGTCAGGTGTGGCATAATTATATATTATAACATAAAATATGGTCTAATTTAACCGCATTAAAAAAACGAATAAAGAAACACGTTTCTTTCATATGTATACTATTTTCTGTAAAGTTTTTATGTAGTTTCCTACCGTAAAAGTACCTTAGAATTACGATAGCATCGCCTGTCAACCCTCGCCTAAATCAAGCCTAAACAAATTCCACATGTGTCCTAAAATACCTAACGCAGGTCGAAATAAATCAAAGGAGACGATCCTTTGGATTTATTGGCTCCTGAACAAATAGGACGTATTGAAGGCGGTATGTGAGGCAAGGCAACCTTTACTTAGAACTAGTGTAGTGCCTATTGAATTATATTGTATTATCTTATTTTAAATCAATTTTAGATGAAGGTTTTGAAATATTATATTTTTGCGTGGGATTTTTAGTCCGTGCTGCAGTTGTCCTTATCGCACTAATTGAAGGCGCCGCCCACAGCAGCGCGACAGAAACATTGCGTCAAAAATTCGAGATTTGAAAAGTTGCTACACTATCAAACGGCGTTTCACGCGGCACTTTGAGCCTTTTATTCCCACGATTTCTCAATATTGTGGTATACTTTATAATATAAATAATCGAATACCCGGTTATGAAAATGTATCGGTTAATGCATTCCCTAAACGTGTGCCTTGTATTTCTAACTGATAAAAAAAATTAATGCTGTCATGAGCTCATAAGCTCACTCATCCATATGATAAAAAGAATTCATGATACGAGAAATTATCACGTAAAATACATATTTTATCCATTACCCGTTTGAGTATATATCCAGAACGCTTAGTGAGATAATACACTAGGGTGCATAATTACGCTTCCATAATTGGGTACTTGACTGTAACCGAAAAACCGAAAATAAGAAAAATAAGGAAATATTTAATAGTTTTGAGCTTGATAAATAACGTGTAACTTTTTTATGAGCCTGCAAAGTTGGGTGGGAAAGTCCATTTTAAAAGTATAAAAATATTAAAAACTATTATAGTATTTTATGCAACAGTTGTATAAGTGGGTTCAAAAAATGCGAATTGCGTGAGTTGCGATACGAGCCGCGAATGCGGCGAGTATCGCAAATAGAGACGCAATGAGCGTTTTTTGACTTAATTATACAACGTTGCATACAATACTTTTTCTACGACGAGGTTTTAAATTATAAAATACAAAAATAATCATAACCTGGAAACAAGGCAAATATGACGTTTGACAGACAGTATGTGTCTACGGTAAACTTTTTTTTTTTTATTTAAAATATACTTAAATTAAAAATACTTTTTTTTATGTTGGCATCAATGAATTTAGTTCGGAAAGTTTTGTTTTTCTTAAAAACCGAAGGAATTTAATTGTTTGTTAAGTTGGTAGTTGTACATTTTTACCGTAAAGTTAAAATTGAGCGCTTACCTAAGTAATAACTAATCCTTGACCTAAGTTTAACCTAGATTTAGAAGTCTGTGGCTGCTAGCAATAACGTAAAGTGACGACGACGAATAACGACACTAGTGCTGTTATGGGGAATAGAGTATAGACTTCTCTGAACTCATATTATGTATGTTCTTATATTAGTGTTCGTGACCAAGTAAAAGACAGATAACAGTACAGGAGTAGAAAAATACCATTAAATAACCCACAACATTTGTGGTAACTTTTGTTATGAAACCGTTACGGTAAACGTGAGTTTTAACATATTTCCCTAAACAACGTATGTCTTGAGACGTCACGTTAAAATGGACTTCAGTATGGAGCGTATCAGCACGTTTATGGGAAAGTCTAAAAATGTTATTTTAACATTTTTGTATCTCGGTGAGTTTTTTTGTAAACCATGGGAAAATTGAGAAAAAAACAAAAAAACATTTCTTATCATTATAGCATTTTTGCAATGAATTAAGTCAGAACTCACCTAGTGATTGCAATTTTTTTTGAGATGTGGCCGTCTCAAAAAAAAAATTGTTGAGATTATTGTTGATTACTGTCACGTACTTAATACGTGACAGTAATCAACAATAATAAAAAAAAAAAAATTTCGAGATGTGGCCGTATTGCAGTCCCTAGGCGAACTATCACTACATCGTACACATATTGTTGAATAACTTTTTTCTGCCGGTTGATACAAAAAAAAATTACATATTTAGAAAAGTGACTATTTTAAAACTAATTTGGTCTCTGTACGCGAAATTTCGGAAAGGGGGTCAAAAAACCTTGGTAGTTGTCGACTACGGTTATTTTTATGTCTCGAAGCGAGTCGTACTTCTTACTTAGCTGTGATCATGACAGATAATAGTACATTACACAACTAGGGTGGTAAAACAACCTTTGTATTATTATGTTCATGGATAAACATTGAGCACTTTTTGAAAAATCCACCTAGAATTTCTTTACTAATTAGTTTAGCTCTCGGCTCGGTCGGCAAAGGGCTGTAACCGATTCCCACACGCCACATGCCTTGTTACCCCTTCTAGGTCACTTCACGCCTACCGAATAGAACGAGGCTAGCATAAAATAATCGCAACGCATCTCTCGACACAACATGCAACAATCAATTATAACGCGCGTACGAGAGCCACAATTAAAGTTTTTAGAACTGGCCACTTAGAAACCATAAAATAAAAAACATTTTTTTTAATGGAACTCTTTGCAAACATTATTGAGTACATTTTATTTATCTGTCATTTGTTTTTGTCATTTGGCGGCAAACTGAAAATGTTTCACGTCAAGATGAAGTTACCACGCGAACATTTTCGTGCACTGATTTTTTATGACTTCCGATGTAATTTAAGTCAACAAGACAGTAATGAAAGACTTCGATATGCATTTCATGATAAAGCTCCTTCCCATGCCACTATTTACAACTGGTTTAACGAGCTCAAATGTCAACGGAGTAATCTTACTATGATCTGCATGAGGGGCGTCATTCTACGGCGATTTTCTGATGAGAACATCAATGCTGTGCTACTCATGGTAGAGACTGACAAGAGAGCAGTAGCGTGGCGTCCAAAGAACTCGATTCCTACCGGCTTGCCTAATATCAGGCATTTGAGAACCTTATTCTACAAGGATATCTTTTACGCCATGCCACTGCAAGAGAGTGACCTATCAGCAGATTCGGGCAACCTTAAGCATCGCTAGGACATAAGTGCAGAAAATCCTTCATGAGCATTTAGAGGTTAGGCAGCTTTTTACTCGGTGGATAACTCATAATTTGACCGAAGCTCAAAAAGTCCATAGAAAATACCCCTAAGGACGAGTGGGCATGGTGTTTTTCTCAGTGGTTCCGTTGAATGCAGCAATGTATTTATTGATGAAAACGGACAGTATTTTGAAACACCATAATAAAATAAATAATTTGCTAATTTGCATAGTTTCTTCTTACAAAAGGTACATCGCGCGCTTGAATTTGTGCGCACCGTGTACGAACGCACTACACGCAAATAAATAAGAATGCGTACGAATGCTCCAGTATGGGTCACACTCACACAAACGTATTAGCGTGCGTCTGTGTGAATATTATACGTGTCGCGCGCTCCTAAACGACCGAAGCTTGGCTACTTGTTCGTCTTTGGGCATTTCTCCAGAAATATTTCTGCGACTCATTCATCTGTCTCCATACATTTAGTATGAAAAAGGGCCAGATGAATGAGGTGACCGCAGACATATTTCTGGAGAAATGCCCCTTTATACTTTGGCGCTGCGTTGCAGATGCGCGTTCACATTGACTTTTACATGCTATGTCGGAAGGCGACCTGGTTCGACCCCAGGCGCCCCCGGCACCCACCCAGTCCGGTGGTCCGGCTAGCGACCCCAGGGAACGCCACGGCCGACCACCCTGTCATACAATCGCTACGCCCACTAGGGTTGCGAGTTAGTCAGGCTTTATAAAAAAAAACATATAGGTATAAAATGCTATGTCGGGACTAACTCACTCTGCGATTTCGCCGGATGCGGTGTGGTCCAATTATGCATAAAGTATGTTTTATTTTATAACTTTTGATACTTATGATGACGATACATTATTTTAAACACAATCGATGTTGTGGAAGTAAACAATTAATGGAAAACCTAACTCGAATCACCTGAACGCCTGTTGAAGGGGGGTCAATTGCAAAAAAAATGTACCTTTTACTTTTTTTGTTTGATCATGGTGTGTCTTATGCCATTTTACTCAGAATCACGAGCACTTTTCATTTATGAAATAAAAAAAGTAGTGCAAAACGTCCCAACTTTCCCGTACAAATTTTGAATTTCTCAGTTTCGTTATTTATTTCATAAATGAAAAGTGCTCGTGATTCTGAGTAAAATGGTATAAGACACACCATGATCAGACAAAAGAAGTAGAAGGTACATTTTTTCTGCAATTGACCCAGGGTCCATATCGGGTCCCATAAATTTGAAAGCAATAATAATTCATTATTTAACATAATGCATTTTTTCTGAACACGTATTTTTTTCAGGACATAATCATAACACAAACCTAACCTAACCTATTTAACAGGATGAAGAATAAAGAGTCCTGAAAATTCTACAGTTTCAGAAAAAATGCATTATGCCCAATGATGAATGGCTTTCAAATTTATGCGACCCGATACGCACCCCGTGTTGAACGCAGTCGCCAAGGCTGTGTATTGTATAAAATGATCATTGGCTTTTGCAGGTACCAGGGTACCATAACATCGGCGTATGAAACGAGCCCGCCTTTGTTCTGCAATGCCACTGAAGGGCATCGCGCCCATCAGCCCCTAGATTACACAAAAACAGAAGCGTCCCACGACTACACGACGTTATGGGCAAGTAACCTAAATATCTTACAAAATCTTCTCGTAAATAGGTAAACTGATTTTGGTGAAATCTAGCTAAAAACACTCTTGGTCAAGCCACCTTTCCAAGAAAAAAAAACGGTAACGAAATCGGTCCAGTACCTTTCTAGGCAAATAGACATACATACACACAGACAAACAACCTTTAACCCCAAATACATAAACACATACCTAATTTGGAACATCTCTGAAAAACAAAGCAATTTGATTTGACCTCAACTTCAGTATCAGTCAAAATGACGTTTTATTCGAAATGACACGTAGCAATATACTACACACACAACACACTACAATAACTGTTCATAGTTATGCATTAAAATACTCGTGTCATATTACTACTATTAGTTACGCTTATTTTAATGCCTTTCTTTATGTACCTATCAATAATAAAATACTATTAAAAGATTGAGCGCATGACTGTTCGTAAAGTAAAATAAAACGGGGCTATAATCTTCATACCGTTTTAATTAGTATTGATATTTCTGTTATTCACAATAGATGCACAAAAATACTTTAAAAGGATATGAGTATTAAACGTTCCATTCAAACTGTTTTAATTATGAATAAAATTATATTAATGGAATATATCGCCCGTAATAACAGACTTCGATGAAAATCTGATTCAATAGAATGTTGGTATAACTAGGGCGGTAAAAAAGCCGCTTTCTGGCCAAGTGTAGACATAAAATTATGTACACACCACGGGAGGTAATAAAAAAACCCTCGATCGCATATTTACGTCCCTCGATTGCAGCTCGGGCCGCAAACTTCTGCGATCTCGGCCTTTCTTTGTATTACCACTCTAGTTGTGTAATATACTATAATCTATCTGTACGACATATTCAACGTGTTACACGACCAACTGAAAACCTGAAAACTGTTTATTCAGAATCAAGAGTAGAATCGATTACACTATATTTTAATACATGTCTTTTTTTAATTTCCTCTTTTTATCTTGCCCAGTCTACGACTACCAGAAGTTACGAGTGCAACACACTATATCATTGGCAATGATACACGGATTTAAAAACAAATACTGTAGATTTAAAAACAAATGTTTTAAATATGTACCTACTAACATAGTCATAAGTATTACTAACACAATGGATGTACCTAAATTATCTGAAAATAAATGAATTATTATTATCTGTATGTCTTTCCCGTACACGGGACAATGGTGTCCCGGCCCTTTGGGAGGCGTGCGCGGAGCCGAAGCCAACGCGTAGAAGCCCTTTCGACAATTTTAATGAAAGGCAACGTGTACACCCAGCGGATGCTGTCCCTGCCCGTGTCATGGGACGCACGCAGAGACAGCCCCCGCCAGATGCAAGGACTATTGTTGATTGATGGAGTCTAACTCTACTGGGTTATGGTGGTGGAATTATGGACTAGATACTGGGCTATGGATTGAGACATGACGGCGTCTGTCAGGAAAAGTGTCGCATGGAATTATTATTATTATTAAATCAGAATAATATTAGAAATACAGAATAATATTCAGTTGGGGTGTCTGGGGTTTTCAATAGGTGTTGTAACACCTTGTAGTATAATACGGTTCTGTGACTAAGGTACTTACTAAAAAAAAATCAGCCACAGAATAAGTAATAGTACTACGTACAGAAGTTTATCTTTATAACAAAACTGATGTTCGGGTCCGGCCACCGGACGGAACGCACCGCATCCGATCGTCTCTCTCTATTGCATATAGCGTGCTTTTTCTGATCACTGGTTAAGCTCCTGGAGATGCAAATTTAGTACTAAAGTAAACACTATAATTAGGCGAACTAGTTTGACAGTTCCACAAGCACAACTGTTGCCAGAGTTAGGCCAGTGATGTTTAGTCGACATAATAAAAATAAAGAAATGCGTTAGATTCGAGTGGTACTTAATTAACAACCTAATAAATAAAGTACGTAATCAATTCTACACGTTTCATGAATAAATAGAAGACTCTATTCAATATATCTCCAATTATTTATTTTTATAGCTTTTTTAAGTTACAGGACATTTCATAGTTACACAATGTACACTTTTTCTGCAATCGACCCATTAACTTTCCCTGTTTCCATTGACATTGACGAGATGTGGATTTTAATTAATGTGATTGGTCGATCCTAGTCTCCTCTCTGCTCCGCTCCTCTCCGCCTTAGTAGAGCCGCAGCCTAAGACGTGTCCCTTCTGTAATCTATTATCTTAGTCTCAAGAACGCCTTGAACTTCTGTAACCGAATGAAGAGCCGTCATAAGCCCGCTGCCGTAACGGTGTAGATAGCAAATGGCTACCATTCGCCACCTAACGGCTGAACGACTGCCTTTACACTGTATTTTGCGGTGAACGACAAACTGAGAAGTCAGACAACGTCAGAGCGCGTTTTTAAAAAAAAAATTGACGCACGAAATGTGACGCAACGGAAAATTAGACAGTATTTAAACAATATTTTGGTACCGTTGACTTATACACTTCTGCATAGCTAGTACAACTGCATAACCTGTCACTATCACACTATATTGAATAGAAAAGGATAGGTAGAATTTGTCGCGCGATAAAGAGTTGCGCGTCATTGTTGTGAGGCAGGGCTCGGAACCGGTACTCTGCAAAAAAAACCCGAAATATTTTGAATTATTTAATGCTTTTTATGTAAGGCTTAATGATGTATTTAAGTAATGATTTCGTATTATTAGATTGTCCAATTAAAAAAAATTATAATAAACCAAATAACGAAAAGAACAGAGAAAATACCTGTATTTTTGTATAGAGAAAATACCGGTATCCGACCCCTGGCTAGAGGTTCAGAACGTGCGAAGTCACAATGTAACAAACATACAGTCAACCTACGCAAATATGCTTAGATAATCCTCGAATGCCATACAAACTAAGCTTCCTCAATAAAATCGAATGATTTACATGGTCGAAGGCTAAAGCCTTCAGTCATATCTATAAATATTGCACAAATGTGGTTCCGTTTGTCTACACTTTTTATTAGCGGTTGGATAAGATCATTATATTGCCATGCAAATGAGATAAGGAATATAACTGGAGTACAAATCAGTGTTAATTTTTTTTTATGCAGTCCATAAATTTATCGTTTATTGTCCTAACATTATATCGATATGACGAAGCGTGGATTTAATTAGTAGTCAAAATCAAATTTTAAACAGTAATCAATAATGGAGTGTGTCCATTTCTGAATGTTTCCTTGATATACGCGCCCAAATAGTAACAATGATTAAAACCGGTCGGCTAAGCTTTTTGTTCACTTCGTCAGATATATAGGGACACCAAGAAGTCGTTGTTCCGATGTGTCCGTTCTTTGGGGAGACGGATATCTCCGAGTTATAATGATGACGATGAATCTTATATGAAGGGTACACGGAAAGAACATGTCTAGTCACCTAAGTGACTTTTTGAGTTATAACGGTTTGAAAGTTAGTCATCGGGAACAACTACTATGGCAACCATCTCTTTAAAAGTGAAAAATATATATATTATTTTAAGATATTCACCTATAATCAAGTGGTAAGTTATAGTTCATTGCGAGCTCTATATTTTGAGCTTATAATCTCATTTTCAAAAAATGGTGACTAGACATGTTCTTTCCGTGTACCCTTCATATTCCCTTAGCTAAATTCTGGTTTACCCCAATTTGTGCGGCCTAATCCGTCCGGAAAATGCGCCCTGGCGGAAAATATCAATAACGGATAGGTATTTCGTATTACGACCGGTATGCTTTGCCGGCCCGTGAACGGGATTTAATTATTTTTAAGCTTACAGATAATATCATGTATGCATCCCATACATTATATTCACTATGAAGAGTAGCGTCACAGAGCAGTAGCGTGGCGTTCAAAAAACTCAATTCCTAATATTAGGCATTTGAGCACCTCTTTTAACAGCTCTTAAGAAAAATGGACTCCAAATTTGCACCGGCTTGCCTAAGGATATCTTTTACGCTTCGCCACTAAAACAAAGACATGGTCTTTGTAGGGTTTTTGACATTCAGGGACTGTTATTTTTTGCTCAGAATATTATTTTAATCCTTTTACTACGGTACCCAAATGATGGAATGTACTAGAATGACAGCAAAATTTCGCCATACAATGCCTATGATCCTATAGAACGACAGCAGCAAGCGCCGTACTGCGTGTGTGTTGACTTATACACATACGTTGCATCTGTCATCTCTGTTTCGACGGTAGTGTCATCGTTCTTGTGCCCCACATGACAGTAGAAATTTGCTCCGTAATAATGGTATGGGTTTTGATTGGCAAGCACCGTACTGCCTTATATAGGCAATCGCGAATAAATACTGCGTTAGCCGTACCGTCATATAGCGTGGTTCACACTTTACGGTGATACCCGTTACCGCCGGCGAACGTGTTGAATAGGGATTGCATTCTGGCGGACCGGATCCGCGGGATTTTATACCCAATCCGGCCGGATCCCGGATTGCAATCCCTAGTGTTGAAGCTTTTTTCAGCATTCGTGATCGTATGATCCGCTGAGAATAAATGATAAGGCACAGGGTACTCCCTGTGCCTTAATATAAATAGCCGCACGTAGCCTCGTTAACTGAAGCACCTCTAGCAGGTGCACTTCACTCGATTTTGGCCTCCCGCGCGGTGGGCGTAGCCGATCCGGTCGCCGGCAACCGAAACGTCACTGTGGCACAATATAATTATCGTGACAGTACGCAAACGCCGTTCATGACGGCCGAACGCCGCCACCGAAAACTATGCGAGAACGTATTGTACTGTGCGAAGTTTCCATGCTGTGGCTGTGACGGTGGGAATTCCCACGCTCGCACATTACACGTAGGTTCTGCGGGCCGTAAATGACCTATTACGCTCTGGGCGTAATGGTTTTCGTTTTAAATTTGAAACGCTGGTTCTGTTTTACTCTTATTTGTCATGTTCAAAGGAAACGCCAACTTACTTTTTTAACTTTTATCATTGAAATATTTATTTAAAGATAACTGTTATTGCTAATACATGTAAACAGATATTTCGGTAAAATTAATTAAATGTTTAAATAATGTATTTCAGTATTTTGCAAATATAAAATCAACTAAAATGGCCATCTTAGGTCTTTACCGCTATGGTTTCCGAACGTGACTTGCCATTCGCATTGTCTATGAACATATTATGTCACTAATGTCACTGTCTGTTTTAATATTTTCTTGTCATACTGGGGCGATTAGTAAGGTTATATTATTAAGATTTCCTCACAAGTGTGATGAAAAACATTGTGTGTGCCATGGACGGTAAAGGAATTACAAACTCGTGTTATTAAAGCCCTCGGTTTCACTTCGGGCTTATAACAAACACTCGTTTGTAATTCCTTAGTTACCGCCCTAGATACACAATGTACTATTCCTACTACGAGCAGCACGCACACGTTGACCTGAACCAGCGTGAAGCGCCCGGTTCACTAGAGGTGCTTCAGTTATTTGTTAGCATGTCTACGTCCGGTTATTTATTTTAAGGTCCTTGATAAAACCTAGTTATAGTTATTGAACATTTAATATACTTTAATGTTTTACTACGAATATAACAAAAAAAATTGAGCGCTTTGAATTGAATTGATACAAATCTACTTTAAATTACCTGGCGTTACGAAATCAGCTAAAACCATAAAAACGAAATAAAAGAGTCATCAAAATGTAAAATAATTCAGTTTACAAGCTGCCTTTTAATTACTTTTTAAGATAAATGAAAATAGATCGTCTTTCCTCCTTGTTCAAGCTTTGTTTTTTCCTGTTTGTTCTTTTCTTTAGAAACTGAGCCTAAGGTTAATTATATTTCTTGGAAAAGAAGAGTAGACTATTTATTTTATATTTAAAACTTGGACATGCCAGCAACTACTGTGATATAATAAAAAGTATGCCACACCTGGCCATAAAGTGACTTTCTCCGCACGCTGCGCGTATGGAAAAAGCCGCTTTCTGTCCAAGTGTAGACATAAAATGATGTACACAACGCCGGAGGTAATAAAGAAAGCCCTCGATCGCATATTTAAGAATCTCGCTTTCAGTTCGGGTTGCAAACTTCTGCGATCTCGGCCTTTCTTTGTATTACCACCCTAGTTATGTAATGTACTATAAAAAGTAGTATATGTGTTAACCGGAGTCATAATCCACCTGTATACCAAATTTCATTGGAATCGGTATTTGCGTTATGTGAGCACAACCATAGTCTTGTTACGATTTTTAGGGTTCTGGGTGTGAAAAAACTTAACCCTTATAAGATTACTTTGTTTTGTTGTCCGTCTGTCCCGCTGTCAAGACCCTTTATCTCGGGAACGCACAAAGGTATCAAGTTGAAATTAAAACCATATACTCAGGTTTATGATCCCTTGGAGCTGTGAATAAATCAAACTTCTAAGTAAACGTATAAAAAAGATAAGGCCGTTTATGTCGCAAATAACGTAAATTTCGACACTCTTAAGGAACCCAAAAGTCAAACTTTCCGTTGACTTAGAACTATGAAATTTGGTAAGTAATTCCGTTTTTAGGGTCCCGTACCTCAAAAGGAAAAAACGGAACCCTTATAGGATCACTCGTGTGTCTGTCTGTCACAGCCAATTTGCTCCAAAAGTACTGAAGCGATTGAGTTGCAATTTGGTACATATATTAAGGTCGATGATCCAAAGACGGACGTGTAACGAAAATATATGAATTTGAAACATGGTGGCCCCCATGTTTCAAATTTACTGGTGCCGTCAGCCTAATTCCGTGAAAGATGGGACGGGTGCTAGTATGGGACGCAACATGCGTGGACACGCTATTTATAGGTAGGTACAATGTACCGCTTTTTGAGCAAACTTACTAAAAAATAATTTTCCAAATCGATCCAGCAGTCTTTGAGCAATAAAAAAATTATTTTTTATTGCTCAAAGTCGGCTGGATCGATGAAAGAAAGTTCGATCGATGAAAGGAAGTCGTTGTGATGAGCAGCTTTCGCTCCTCATCACAACGACTTTCTTTTTTGAAGCCGGTTAAACAATCATTCTCCAATCATAGCCGATATGAAGAGATGCCATTAAACGCAATGTAGACAAGTGTGGGACCCAGTGGGGAAACACGACGCGGCCATTTGTAAAACGGTCACGTCGCCGCGGATCAACTTTTCGCTCTGCCACCGTCGTGAGGCTTTGCTCTGATTCTAGGGGCGTTTAGGGTTCCGTACCAAAATGGTAAAAAAGGAACGCTTATGGTGCGACTCTGTCTGTCTGTTCGTCAAGATATCTCAGGATCTACTGATGCTATCGACTTGATTTTTTTTTAAAGGGGTCAAAACGGGACGTCGAAAATTTAAAGTTGCGCTATTGTATCAAGTGTTTGTGATAATTATGCCTTCAATGTTTATGCCTTTAAATTTTATGCGTAATGATTTATGCTTAATGATGATTAGGGTTTTCTTTCAATATTTTGGCTAAAAGGAATTATGCTTAACTATATTATTTTATTTGATAGTAAGTATGCGATCCAACAGTGAACCATTTTACTACTACTAGGCCTTTATGATAAAATCATAGTGGTCAGGACGTTAACTATCATCACATTGTCTAGGTAGATTAAAGAAGTTTTCTCAAATATGCAATGAAATGTTGACACGTGCCTATAACAGGCCACAAAGTACCTCGTTTCCGGTGCGGCTTGACACTTGGCATTTAATGGAATTTCATACAACATTGCACGCTATTCCATTCCACATTTATTTGTGACACAGCATCACGGCGTTCAGCCATTAAAAGAACAATAAACGACGTTTGCTATATTTTACAGTTTTAATTATATAAAATCGATATGAACATAACAAATATCACATTCAAATTCAAATGATTTATTTCAGACATAATATCCATAGAAATATGTTAGTACAAGGCAGAATAATTTTAATGCTAGTGTTAGTAACTATATCTAAAATAACATACAAGTAGGTACTCAAATTTTAAAAACGACGAGCTGGGGCAACAACAGGTGCGTGCAACTGCACCCAGCGCGCCTGCAGCGGCGAGTCCCATCGCTCCGCCAACCTCTCAGAATTCTGTTTGAGCTGCAGCTAGAACGCTTCTGCAACGAGGCGCATCGCTTTCTTATGGTAGCCCCGACGGTATGCGCCTCGGCAAACATTGCTGACGCGCTACAGTGACACGGCAACCCAAACAACACCCTAAACGCGCTGTTATAATGCACGCGCAGAGCATTGTATGCCCGCTGCGTAAAACTGACCTATAGACTGCACGTGTAGAATGTTTGACATAAGGCTTTGAATAAAGTTACCTTTACTTTATTACTGCAATACCTCGGCGTGAAATGGGGTTGCCAGCCTCGTAACATATTTGAGAAAAGCACTATACATACCTCGGCGTGAAATGGGGTTGCCAGCCTCGTAACATATTTGAGAAAAGCACTATACATACCTCGGCGGGAAATGGGGTTGCCAGCCTCGTAACTATCTGGCCTCGCTTCGCTCGGCCAGCTATATGTACTCGGCCGGCAACCCCTTACTTCCCGGCCTCTGTAGTAATGTACTATTATTTGTAATCTGTTTCACCTATTACATTATCTAATTTTAAAAGCAAAGAAGACATATCCCAAGCATGATAGATGGTGTAAGAACATTAAATTCGTAAAACAATCTTAGTAACTCCTTTCTCCTTTTCAATTCTACCAAGGTGCCAACATTTGTTCAAAGGAATTTTAAATAGCCTTGTGTTTCCAAAAAAACTAAAACAAAGACTGGTACAAACGTACTTGGAATTGAATTTACCCTTCAAAGGGGACTTTGATACCTTTCCTGTTTACAAAAGGGAAAAGAATACTGTATTTAAAAGGTCATGTTTACGACTGTCTCATATTTAAAGGACTTTTGAAAATGAATAGGGAAATGGTGAGATTTAAACGAAAAAAATGGTTTGAAGCCGAACTCGTTAGTAAAGGGTTCCGTGATTTTTTAAGCAATTTAATTATTCACCATTTTTTTGACATGCAAAATCTTAACAAATCAATAACAGAACAACAGAACCAAGTCAATTTTGAATAAACGTCATTGTAGCACAACCAAAGACACTCAAGCATAGACAAACTTGACATTCCTTCGTGGGCAGAACTCCGACATTGCGACATATACATGTCGCAACACTCGCAACCGACTAGCTAGGCCTTACAGTTAACAGCCCAGCTCTTTCATTAAACAGCAACGCTCACTTGGCACCCAAATGAGATGTCCAGCCACGCATATAAAATATGACGATTAAAATCCTAGAAAAACGAAGAAACGTGGGCAATTATAATCGTTGAAACTGTAATCTAATATGGAACGAGGTATAGTTGGATACATACTCACAACAATAACTGCGACTAACATAAATGCGTTTGAAGATATAATTCATATCTTCGCGTTTTATTTCCTCTTTCAGTCGTTTCAACATAAGTCATATTCTCTGATAACTTACCTATATTTCTTCAATAAAAACTTCCCAACTTATTTTGCCTATGCTTGACAAAACTTCACGCAAAAGGATTGCTGGGTCCCATCCGTTTCTATAGTCTGAGAGCGTGTGGTCTTCTGTGACTATATCGCTGAGGCATTCTTGGAATTTCTACTGTAAAATACTCAGCTTATATATCCTTGTCTTCACCGGTGAAAGAGGTGTTTGCGTGTGAGGGAAATGAGTTTCCACATTAAGATACACTTAAGTACATATAAGGTGCTAACAAATTAGCTACCGATATTTTAAGAGAAGATATTTTACGTTATAATAATTAACTAGAAATTAAGAAAACAAAATAAATAAATTAAAATTCTACCCAAACTTAATCAATAATCATACTGTTAATTTAACTGACAAGAACATTTTCTGTCAAGTGGACGTAGTTTTCTGTTAAGTGGTTCATTCATTTTGAAAAATTAATTAGTAACCATTAGATAATCAAAGAGGTCTTAATCACTGATTATTGTTTAAGTACCTCATTAACAGGGTGCTTTACGTAGCAAACATACTTCCCTAATTTTCTCCAAAAACGTACATAATTTGTTTATTGTTTTATACATAAATAAACTCAGATAGCTTAGTACCTACTATCAGCCCTAAAAATATTGGCAGCTAATTTGTTAGCACCTTATACAGTGTGTAAGTCCAATACGGGCGAATCTCTTAACGGTGGTTAGTATAGGACAAAGTGAAGGTAATTAGATAACATTTACTTAAAGTTGCAACAATTATTTTGTCCATACAAAATAATTCAGCCCGCAATGTAATGCAAACACACTCACGTTAAGCGCTCGTTGACAGTTACGTTGACATTTCGGTACCGCCGTACCGCAACCATGTTTACAGTACATTGCTGCTGAGAAATTTAAAAAAAAATTATTATGGGGTCGTAATGAACTGCAACTTAAAAAAACCTTTTACTTACGTAAGATCATAAAAATGCGCAAAATAATCTTAAGTAAGATCGATCAAAACCCCCTCCCACCCCCCTGTAAGAAAAAATAAGACATGGTTGACCAGGGGGTCCCCCTTCTAAAACCGTCTTACGTACCTAATAAATGAATGGCCCCTTACACTAATGAATACTATGTCCGATTTAATTTATCGCCCGTATTATACTTACACGCTGTATATTTTCAATGGATGCGTCAATTTTAAACAAGATGTCTGTGGTTACGGGATTAATTCAACAATATGTTAATTTTGTACCGTTATGTATAGGTAGTTTCACGAGAGTTGAGGTGAATGATTACACACACAGCTACATGAAGTACTCATTACAAAAAAGTGAATGAATGAAATGAGTGAGTGAGTAAATAAACACAAGGCTATAGTTTAAACAAACTATCGATACGAAAAAAGAACAGTAATTTCAAAATCCCGCTGTCATTACATGACATGTTGTTGTGTCCGTGGCCTCAACTCTCGTGAAACTACCTATAACGAAAGTTACAATATAATTTACATGGATAATTTTCGTTACACAAAGGAATAAGATTACCATTTTGTTCAATTACCCCTTAACTACGGAAATCTTTTTTCGAAAACGACCGGAACATGTTTTCAATATTATTTATATGCCGTACAATTAAAACTAAGCATTTTTACTTTTCACAGAGGTAAGATTAACAAGAAATTAAATAGTAAATTTAGCTATTACTACTTCTGTTGACGAGCTTTTCTCATTCTCAATTAAACACGACATGAAATGCAAGAAAGAATCTGCATCTGAACCCAAAAAAAACCGACGAACTGAGTACTTCCTTCTTTTATGAAGTCGAACAAAATTTATTTAAGAACCTCGGATCTACCACCGTCCCTCCAACTATTACGGGAAACGGTCCGGGTCTCGATATCTGTGGGTTTAGTGAAAAGGGGTACAACTCACATTTAACCTACGAGTAAAAGAGCTTAAGTCATACTATAGATAGACATAGATTGTGACCTTTTGGTCCTGGTATAAATTTGACTTACATATATTTAACCCACAGATATATTCTCGCAACATATCCCTGATTTATATTTAACCGGCTTTGGGACATGGGGCATACAGTATCGTCTAACCACGCTTACCTCATTGACCAAACTCTTAGAAATCTCAACCCTATTTCAAGGCTATAAAGTTGAGATTAGGTTAACATTATTCTGTAGGTAAATTGGTAAGGATATCCATATGGCCCAAATGGGAACTCTTGCACGATGGTGGGATGAGCTGCTCTCAATTTGTACAGAAATATGAGAGGTATGCCGCTCGAGTAGATTATAATAATCTATTTAAAGCGATTTGGATATGTACATTTTTATGGAGATTAATATGGAGGCAAAAAACGCGGGATGATGGTGAAAGTTTTATAATAACTATCGCAATTTGATAACACTTTTAAATATTTTTACAGGTCTGACTCGATTATAATAGTTTAGCATTCAACCGCGACCACAAGGCACATGCAACAGTACCGAAAGGTAAAAAAAAATCAGTCAAGTGCGAGTCGGACTCGTGCACCGAGGGCTCCGTACAAACTCGTCAGCAGATACGTGAATAATTCAAGATAAACTGTATGGTGGGACAAACATAACTTTGCTCTTGAAAAACTGTTGTCCCCATACATCGACTTATGTCGCAGTTAGTTCAGTAGAAGCAAATAAGTTTGTCTTGCGATTATTGCGAATTTCTAACAAAAGGTGCAAATTAGGAAAACCGTTTTATTTTTCCTGTAATATATAGAAGGTTATTAATAATCAATATATATTATATTATGATATTATGTTATTATGATATTATGGACACTTACATACAGACACATACACAAATACACACACACACACACAACACATAACATGCGTGTGGAGTGAGCCCCGTTCATAGTTTGCCTTTCTATTTCACTTGATGGTCTTTATTTCTTCTGTAACACTCTCAATGCTTGTGTCTTATTAAGAGTTAAAGATTAATATACATATTTTTCATGTGCTTTTGGTTCCACTAACAGTTCCTTAGTGGACATTTGTAATTGGCTTTGTGTTTTAATAATTGTCTCTGTATATTTCTGAATTGTAATGCTGTTGATGTCCCAAATAAATAAAATAAAATAATCGGTAATGATTACAAATTTTTCTGTTCAGTAACTTTGGAGATAATAGGGAGGGAATGGTATTTTTTAAACGTTTTTATGTCTTAAATCAAAAACTACATGTCTAAGAAAAAAAATTAAAACGGTTTTGAAATCGAAATGGAAAAAAAAGTTCTTTCATTTGATACCCCACTCGATATAATAGCTCTACTTTTGATTTTCGACATCCTATTTCGATTCCCTTTAAAAAAAAGTAAAAAAGGTATAAGATTTATTTTTCTATCCAATAGGCTCGGGTTAGCGGTTTTTAACACTATTCCAAATTTCAAGTCGATAGCATCAGTAGATCCTGAGATATATTGCTGTGAGAGACGCACAGACAGACGGACAAACGGACAGACAGAATCGCACCATTTGGGGATGGAGGATTCCTTTTTTACCATTTTGGTACGGAACTCTAATTAACACGTTCGCCGGCGGTAGGTACTCAAATTATAGAATATACTAGAATGACAGTAAAATTTCTCCATACAATACCTATGATCTTATAAAACGACAGTGGTAAACGCCGTAAGTAGCAGTGGTAAGTCTCGCAATTCTCCTACAACAAAAAAGTTTTGAGATGTAATGTTAAACCAAGTCAGTGCCTGGGCGGTGCCAACAGAACTCGATTTCCACCGACTTGCCTATTATTTAACCGTGGATATATTTAACTCAAATGAAGAATCGTCAAAAAAACCAGCCAAGTGCGAGTCGGACTCACATACGAAGGGTTCCGTACCACCGTACAAAAAAACGTCGTAATAAATGCCGTGTAAATCAATGGCACTTAAAACCTTTTGGTTGAGAAGTTTTTCGGCAATAACTTCAAAATGGTTAGTTCGTTACTATTCAAAATAATTATTGTTGAATGTATTTATGCAACACAATTTATGCAACTTTCGGAGCGATTATTTCCGAAAGTATTCACTTAATCAAAAAAAAGTACATAAAAGCCTTATGAGTCATTTTCAAAAAAATTGTACATAGTTAAGGGCCTAATAAAAACAAAATCACGATCGCTTCCTCTGTGTTACGAAAGTTAGGCATACAAACTATATGGGTAGCTTTCGTAACACAGAGGAATAAATTAAGTTTTGTTTTAATTAAATCCCTTAATTATGTACAATTTTTTTGAAAATTACTCTTATAATGTTTTTAAAAGAACTATCGAATTATGTACCTCACGTTGATCTTTGCTGAAAAAAAAATGTTTTTAGCTTCTGTTACATGTATGGAGTGCCCCCCCTAGATCTTTTTTATTTTTATTATTTAACTACCAAACTTAGTAGCGGCATCTACAAGACACCTACATGTATATTCCAAATTTCATCAGTAGGTAGGTATACGTCTTGTAGTTTTTGAGTAAAATGCCTGTGACATACGGACGGACGGACGGACGGACATGATGAAACTATAAGGGTTCCTTTGTAGCCATTTTGGCTACGGAACCCTAAATATTGTCCGTCGTAAAAAACTATGGCGAAGCTGGATGCGGCTCAGAATTAGAGAATGCAACCCGGGTACCTAGGTAACCGACTTTATTTTAGAGTCGGGTAATACCCGGGTTTCGACCGAGTAGGTATTGCATTCCCTACTCAGAATCGAATGCAGCTGGCACAGATGGGATGTTGCCTGCCATCGGCTAATATAGGAAGAATTGTGTCGTGGACTGTACCGTACAGCTGACGTCGGTCTACTGTGCCGATTGATAGAACCGCGTCAACGCTTTTTTTGTTTTTTTAGCAAGTAGCGTTATGTTCTTCTTTTTCGTTGCGCATACATTTAAAAAAAACTATAAAAAGTCACATAAAAATCCCACTAATATTATAAATGCGAAAGTTTGTGAGGATGTTTGGATGTTTAGATGTTTGGATATTTGGATGTTTGTTACCTAATAACGGGATAACAACTGGCTGTCAGGCTTGTTATAATTAAATTTGTAAATATTAAATAATAAAATTTAAATTACTGAGCTAAGAGTCTCGCACAATCTCAAACATTCCCTCTCAAGTATTGTCCATCCATCCGCAAACAAATCGCAAGAGAGTTACTCATCGCCGGGGGTATTTAGTGCATTGTAACGCGGCACACAGTAGATATCTGATTACATTAGGTTAGTCTCTTCTCTTGAATATCATGGTTCCCCATTGTTTGTCATAATTTTATCTGTCCGAACGTTTTGTATGTCCAAACACTCTTACGGCGTAATTGTAAGTTTACAAATAGCAATTTGACTCTTTAGAATATTTATAGAATAAATCTTACCTCATCTATTCTAATCGTCTTACGTAGTACGGAAAAGATTTTCCGATATGTTTTAATCTGTGCAAGAGGAATTATGTGAATTTTAAAATACGATAAAATGTCAGATACTCGGTTTCATCCATAACCGTGTATCCCAGCAAGACAAATCTATTTCGAGAATGCGATCTTTCCAAGCACCAAGCAAGGCTGGTATATAAAACGTACTACTTACCTTCAAAATCTCATATCTCATGGAACCGTTTGATAGGAATATCGACTTAATAATATTTATTATAGGTGTGTTTTTCCTATGAAATAGTTAAATGGAATTTGAAGTTATAGAAGTAAATATTAATAATATTATTATTATGTTGCGGGATGACGGGAGCCGTAAAAGGGTTTGCTCATCTGATCATAATTAAATTAATGGCCGTTTTATTTGGATAAACATATAAATCCAATGCACACAGACCTTTATGTCTTTTTACTTGCTTAGCCTGGGAGTGACACCGCCTTCGTAGCTGGGGTCCCGGGTTCAATCCTGATAAATACAGATATTTGTATAAGTAGATCAAGTCCTGGATTGAAACATAGGATACTTTATATCCTTGTAGAGAGCACCCAAGGGTACTTTGTAGAATTAACGGGAATATTACAGGCAAAGCTGCAGGTGCTAATTACCCGACTGCGGCGAAGCCCAAAGGAGGGTTATGTGTTTGACCTGTATGTATGTATGTCCGTTCCTATGTCCGCTCGTAACTACTCAACGGCACAACCGATTTTGATAAATGATACATCATTAGATTCATCTTGATGGCGCAAGTGTCACTGGGTAAGTTCGGTAAAATAAACAAAACGGCGGATTTTGTGCACTTTTAAAGTGCACCGCGGTCGGGTTTTTTAAAAATATTTTTTACTATTAAGATTCGCTCTTGCGTATTTAGTAGCACCAGGCGCCCCGCATAATCCTCCGCCAAACACAAACCGCAGCAGCCGCATATACAAACTAACCTACGGCTAACAATGATAGCTCCGCGCTTTGTATCAAATCAAATGCCACAATGCATCTCGAGAATCGACTCGCGCGGCCCAGTTGCGCCTGTTTGTTATTGGATATTCTTTAATTATTTTTAAGTCGCTCTTTAGGGCGTACGTAATTTAATTGATTTTACGAAAATTAATAATTGTGTTTTGCATGACTTTTTCAAAGAGTTTTTTGATACGGTTTTCACCATCAGCACCTTATAGTGAAGATATGATTAGACAACACCACAGCAAGGAGGCTTTGGAGCTTTCATTTGTTAGCAAAGGAAAGCCAAACCAAAATTTACTATAAACATTCGCCTAGTTCCGCCTGTTTGTTATTGGATATTCTTTAATTATTTTTTAAGTCGCTCTTTAGGGCGCATTATACGTAATTTAATTGATTTTACGAAAATTAATACAATACAATACAAGTATACTTTATTGCACACCAGAAAAACACATTACAAGAGGTACTTACATAATTAGAACAATAATTGTGTTTTGCATTACTTTTTAAAGACTTTTTTGATACGGTTTTCACCATCAGCACCTTATAGCAAAGCAAAGAAACCAAAATTTACTATAATTCGTCGTCGCGTATTTCGTAGCCAAGCGTTTCACCCGCATAATCCTCTACCTAACCAAACACAAACCGCAGCAACCGCATATACAAAGCTGCGGATAACAATGATAGCTCCGCGCTTTGTATAAAATGCCACAATGCATCTCGAGAATCGACTCGCGCGGCCCAGTTGCGGTGGGGTAGCATGGATTCGTTGGGGCAGGCGAGGGAACAATATGGTAGAGTAAGGTGGGAAAGGCCGGGTAGGGCTTACCCTGACTTTCCCACCAAAAGAAGGATAAATAACTGGCAGATTTTCTACAAGCGCCGATCTCAATATTTCTATCACAAATCGAACTCCACGCGGACGAAGCTGTGGACACAGATAGTTTACTAAGATAATTCACGTTCGCGTAACATGTAGCGTACCAAACGTGTCATCCGCATAATCCTCCATCAAACAACGACCGCAGCAACCGCATATACAAAGCTGCGGCGAACATTGATAGCTCCGCGCTTTGTATCAAATGCCACAATGCATCTCGAGAATCGAAATCCAAACCAAAATTTACTAAAAACATTCGCCGTCGCGTATTTCGTAGCACCAAGCGTTTCATCCGTATAATCCTCCAGCTAACCACACACAAACCGCAGCAACCGCATATACAAAGCTGAATAATGATAGCTCCGCGCTTTGTATCAAATGCCACAATGCATCTCGAGAATCGACTCGCGCGGCCCAGTTGCGGTGGGGTAGCATGGATTCGTTGGGGCAGGCGAGGGAACAATATGGTAGAGTAAGATGGGAAAGGCAGGGTAGGGCTTACCCTGACTTTCCCACCAAAAGAAGGATAAATAACTGGCAGATTTTCTACAAGCGCCGATCTCAATATTTCTATCACAAATCGAACTCCACGCGGACGAAGCTGTGGACACAGATAGTTTACTAAGATAATTCACGTTCGCGTAACATGTAGCGTACCAAACGTGTCATCCGCATAATCCTCCATCAAACAACGACCGCAGCAACCGCATATACAAAGCTGCGGCGAACATTGATAGCTCCGCGCTTTGTATCAAATGCCACAATGCATCTCGAGAATCGAAATCCAAACCAAAATTTACTAAAAACATTCGCCGTCGCGTATTTCGTAGCACCAAGCGTTTCATCCGTATAATCCTCCAGCTAACCACACACAAACCGCAGCAACCGCATATACAAAGCTGAATAATGATAGCTCCGCGCTTTGTATCAAATGCCACAATGCATCTCGAGAATCGACTCGCGCGGCCCAGTTCCGCCTGTTTGTTATTGAATCTTCTTGCATTATTTTTTACAGTCGCTCTTTAGGATCCATGTTCCAGTGGTCTTGAAGACGACGCTTGTTGGTAGTTGTTTGGACCTTTCGCCGTTTTGTCAGTAAGTATGAAGTTGATAGAGAGTTGAAGGCAGCCATATATAAGGCATGATAGTGAAAATGTATAAGAAATCTAATGCCAACATTTGATGATTTCACGATTTGCCTGGCTGGCTTAGGAAACTAGAGATCTCGGGTTGAAGCCCAGGCAAGAACAAATATTCGTAGTTCTCCCACATGGTGACCAAGCCACAACCCACCCACTTGAGAGAAGAATAGCGCCGGGCAGTAAAGTTTACCATCCACAACATAATAGCCTCGAAGAGAAAACAAGAATGTTACAAATAAGTTTCTGTTAAGAAATGTTTTTTTGAGACAAGCTTTTGTTGCCGACTGTACTCTTTGTATAATCGCAGACTGCACGTCAAAACTAATCAAATGAGTCCCAACACGGTGAATGTATGTATCTTGTGGAATTTAGATGATCCTAAGGCTACCATTTGGCTCCATCATCAGGTCAGCTTCATGTGATAATAATATTGTATTGTCACTCACATATTTTTCCAAAATTTCAACTCAATCGGAATCTGAGAAGTTGGTCAAATTTGACTCGCAAGATTTGATCACAGACAGACAGACACCGGGACAGTTGAAACTAAATAAAAGCTTGTAAATAAAATCTTGTAAAAAGAAGTGAGTACTCATTTATCTAAGTATCAAAAAGAAAGTCGTTTTCAAGAATTCGTCACAGAGGTATAATTGGATAGAAACAAAAATCGGCCAAGTGCGGGTCGTATTGGCACACGAAGGGTTGCGTGCCACCGACTAGCTAACAAGTGCCAAATAAACACGTTTCTTGTATGGGGACCCCTTTTTCTTTTAACTTTATTTTGTTTTTATTATTTGTTGTAATAACGGCAATAGAAATGCACATTCTGGAAACATATACCTATCAAGTGTCTAGTACCTAATACCGTTACTAAGATCAAGCGAAAAACGCCAAAAAACATGTTTTTTGCATGGGACCTCCTTTTATTTTTCATTTTATTTCGCTTTTATTATTTGTTGTTCGAGCGGCAATATAATAGTACATTACATAACTAGGGTGGTAATACAAAGAAAGGCCGAGATCGCAGAAGTTTGCAGCCCGAGCTGTAAGTGAGGGACGTAAATATGCGATCGAGGGCTTTCTTTATTACCTCCCGTGTTGTGTACATCATTTTATGTCTACACTTGGCCAGAAAGCGGCTTTTTCCGTACGCGCAGCGTGCGGAAAAAGTCACTTTATGGCCAGGTGTGGCATAAATACACATTTCGTAAAAATTTCAAGCCTCTACCTATTACGATTCAAAAGATAGAGCCCTGTAACAAACGGACAGACAGCGGAGGCTTAGTAATAGGGTTCCCTTGGCACCCTTTTGGTTACGGAACCCTAAAAACGGATTTAGTCTTTATATTGATGACAAGGAGAGACTTTGACGCAAACCCCAAAATCCCGAATCGATTCTATATATTTACTGCAGTGATTACTCCCGGTGGGATAAGACCGAGCGAATAGGTTTTTTACGTCATGTAACGGAGGCTTTAAGGTTTATGAGCTACATATTTTTTATTATACACGTCGTAAAATGTATAACCTCCCAGGTTATGTCCTTGATATTACATTAACATGAAAACGAGTTCACGTACAGTCGGCATTCGATGCGTAACAATCTTTGTGGTTGGGTGAATATTTTTCGTTTTTGCCGTTCACTAAAATGTAGGTACCCGTTAATAAAATTAGTGCGAAGAGATGAAGAGTGGTAAAAATCTTATCTCATCCCACTAATATCATAAATGAAGTTTGTGAAGATGTTAGGATGTTTGTTACAGCATAACAACTGGATGGATCAAGCTGAAATTTGGCATGTAAGTAGACCAAGTCCTGGATTGAAACATAATATGGTTTATATCCCGAAAAAGAGTTCCTTTTGGACAATAACGGGAACAACGTGGGCGAAGCCGCGGGAAAATGCTAGTATATACATAAAACAAAGTCGGGTTAGTTACACCATTTATAACTCAAGAACGATTTCTATGATTTTTGATTTGATGGTATTGTCTCCGCCCCGAGTAGCAGAATAACTATTAAAGCATCTAAACAATTAAAAAAATTGAGGCGAAACGAAGTTCCCTAGGACAGCTAGTCCTATCTAATCCTAGTCCTAGTAATATTATAAATGCGAAAGTTTGTGAAGATGTTTGGATGGTTAGATGTTTGGATATTTGAATGTTTGTTACTAAATAACGGGATAACAACTTTATGGATTGAGATGAAATTTGGCATGCAAATAGACCAAGTCTTGGATTGTATCATAGGGTACTATATATATTGGTAAAGCGTTCCCTTGGGATATTAACGGGAATAGCGCGGACGAATCCGCGGGTAAATGCTAGTTCAATACATATAAATATATAAAATCTCTAGCTACGCTGACTGTACTTGAAAGCAAATCAGACCCTATGTAAATACACACTATCAGAACCAACAAAGTCGTGTCGATCGTGTGCATACATTAGTGGAGTAATTCCCATTTGTTCTATACAGGGTGGGAGGGACTATACCGACATACTTTAGCCATGAATTCCTGGTGGTGTGACGAGTAAAAAATGTTATATCAACATGGGTCGAATATTGTCATTTTACATTAATAGTCTTATGGAACAAAATAAATCAGTAAATTAAGCCCCTCGTTATAAACATGTCCTTACTGGCTGAAAAGTTATCAAAAAGAAAAAAAAAGCTAAAATGGAAACGAAAGGTCAATTTTTTGGCCTCGTAGTCGCTTACCATCAAATACTGCGAAGGTTAATTCCTGTTTAGTTAAAGGATTTATTTTAGTCACATTTATTAGGGCTTGTTACACACTTGGGATTTTTCATTTACAAAATAATGAATATCTCGGAAAGTAAGCGTTTTTCGACTATACATCACGTAACATTTTTTACTCCTAATAGTTGTTAGAATCTATAGTTAAAGTTTGTCGGTATAGTCCCTCCCACGCTGTTTACAACGTGTTGCCTGTACTAGGAACAAATAATTAAAACGGAGGTTGTACTCAGACTGAACAACATTTGTTCAGCGACTTATTCAAAATAACTTATGTTTTGGTTTTTAGCACACTTTAAAGTTTATTTAAAGCGGCAATGTATTGCGATGTTAATTATGTTTGTAGCGTGACAAGCGACGTCGAGTAGACTGATGTAACGTACATTGAAAATACTATTTAATTTGTATGAAAAGGATAAAATCTAAATATTACATCATTTTTAAAAGTTGTTGAACGAAAGTTATATTGTTTGATGACTAGAATTTACGTTTTAATTATTTGCTCCTGTTACATTACAGGCAACACCCGGTATAGAACAGTGACGTCATCTTACAAAATGATATTTTTATTTCCTAATTATTTCATAGAACATATAGGAATCCAGATTATCATTTGTTCTATAGAACTGTTGCGCCATGGAACAAAATGACACGGCAGTATTGCGAGTTGTTCTATAGAATATATGGGAATTTCAGTTTTTTATTTGTGCTATGGAACTGACATTTACAACTAAAAAGCGAGAACACTGTGTACGTTTCTCTATACTAATAAAAAAAACTCTTTATCGCTATTCACTGGCCGCTTGAAAGCATTGACAATTAGTCTTGACGGATCCGGCAGCTATGGGCTATGGCCACAGGTCTTGAACGGCCACTTCCCATGAACGACCAGTTCTCCGAGCGGCCACATCCTTAAAGGGCCACATCCCCTATTTACCGTGCTAGCTGAGCTGAGTTAAAACTTATTTAGGGAGGAGTTAGTTTCTGGGTGGGCTCGCCCTTTGAGCCTGCGGCTCTTGGATTCGCGTAAGTGGGAGACGCCTGTGACATTCTGCACCTTCGGTGCTACGCGGAAACTCGGCCTTTGAACTCGTTTTTTTTATACAACTAGGGTGGCAAACAAGCGTACGGCCTGCCTGATGGTAAGCAGTCACCGCAGCCTATGGACGCTCGCAACACCAGTCGTTTCGCTGACGCTCACGCAGCTAAAAACTACTTGGGTATAGTGAAGCTTAGGACGGTTGGGATGCTTCAGGCCTTCAGCACTACGCGGAGGCTTGGCCTTTGGGCCAGAAATACTTTTTTTAGTTGTATAAAAAAACTGACTTCATATTCGGACTCGTAGGCCCCAAAAACCCCCCTTATTAAATTTGGGCCTCTCAGACCTACTTGAAAATAGGCCGCCATTTTGAAGTTGCCATCTTGAAAAAAAAAAACAAATGCCAATCTGTTCCTCTCCAAGACTTCTGCCACCGATTGGGCGTCGGGGCAAAATAAAATCGCCACACATTTTTTATATTGTATGAAAAGTTTTTTTTGTATGAACGAAAAAGATCTGGTTTTAGATTCGCACTAACAGCCGCGCGGCAAAATCGCGGAGTGAGCCATTCCTGATGTCAGTAAGTAACACTTTTAGTGATATTTAGTTTCGTGATAAATCGAATACAATTGGACGTATTTATCCAAACGGGTACCAACCAACCAACCAACACAAAAAAATCATTTAAATTTCAACTGTTAGCTTTAGAGATGAGAATCCTATCTGGCCGATGAATTTTATGTGGGTTGGTTCCCGTTTGCATAGTTACGTCCAATTGCTAACGTATTTCCTTTTATTCTGGAACAAACATTATTTATTTATTTATTTATTTTATTTACATGGAGAACCAACAGCTTAAACTATATTATTATATAATGTTGGTACGTTTTTTAGTGTAATTTAATATTATTGACAGTATTGTTGAATCTCCATTAACGAGTAGGGTAATTCACAAAATCGCGGTCAATCCCATCCCTAGTATAATGTGACCTGTGAACTAGTAATAACTGCTCGTAATCGGGGGCCAAAATATGTCGGACCGTTCGTCGCTTGAACTTTTTTTTATGTCATGGGAAAGGCAAACGAGAACGTCACCTGATGGTAAGTGACTTCTGAGGCAAATGGACATTTGCAATATTATATGTATTTATAAGTTACATACATACCCCTACCCCGCCCCCGTGTTGAGTCGCCGAGACAACTTACGCGTCGATACGGGTAATCCTCACGTTACTAATTATTTTTTCGGACATCAAATATTATGATGAAAATTGTAGGTACCCTTAATTTTTTTTCCGAAATGGCATCTTTTATTGAAAAAAATATATTTCGCAGTGTCGGAGTTCTCCCTACGAAGGAATGTCAAGTTTGTTTATGCTTGAGTGTCTTTGGTTGCGGTACAATGACGTTTATTAAAAACTAGCATTTTCCCGCGGCTTCGCCCGCGTTGTTTCCGTTATTGTCCCAAAGGAACTCTTTACCGGGTTATAAAGTATCCTATGTTTCAATCCAGGACTTGATCTACTTGCATGCCAAATTTCAGCTTGATCCATCCAGTTATTATCCCGTTATTAGGTAACAAACATCCAAACATCCAAACATCTTCACAAACTTTCGCATTTATAATATTAGTGGGATTGACGGAGTTTTGTCATGGTTGTTAACCTTTTGCATGTCAGAAAATTGGTGAATAGTATTGGAGAAGGAATCAGAGTCAGTGATGGTAGATCTGAGTGTTTTGGGCGAAGGAACACGTCCCGCAACCAACCTCACTGCATTTCTTCGTTTATTATGATTAGTTAGTGATACTATCGAGCTCCAACCGATGGAAGCGTACACTCGACTGCGGATTAAGGCAATAGGCTACTTGACAGTGTGAAAAATAATGGAAGAATTATGGATATATGTATTAATTATAAGTATTAAAACCAATTTACGTCAATATTACTAAAAATAAATGGATAAGTTATTTATAAAACCCGGATGAAAATTGATTATTTTTTATCTGTCGCCATTTTATCGAAAACGGTTTGGATTGGCCGATGACGTCACACCATAGTAAACAGCATCGACAGCATCTGTCAATCCTATTTTTAAAGGTAGAACGTTATGCGATCCTCGTTGACATTTGTCGGTTTACTATCATGTGTCGTCATAGACGCCATACTGTCCGAGAAACCTTTGCTTTTGCTTTTTTCGGAAAAAATACACAAAAGAATTAAAAATTACCACTTTCTGAGTGCTCAATAGACATCATTAAACAATCGGATTGACTTTTCAGAAACCTGTCAAGTAGCCTATTTGATGGACATCCTGACGACTCCTACCCCTGACGCCGACATATATATATTTGGACGGTGAAAAGAGATTCACCCCTATATTGACGCCAAATTGTAAATTGTCCCACAGGAACGACAATTAGCGGCTCGTGTCGCATGGCGGCAAATATTGCCGTTCCAGCGTAATTGACAAACAGACAAACCATTGATTGAATCAGGCGTTGCTTTGCGGAAATCCATGTTATTTAAAACAAAACTATTACTTTGATAATCCGCGATATGATAACGAGTTAGTCAATTAGTACCAGCCCCTTATAATTACTTGCGTATTTTTTTCATGCATTCATATGCAAAATAAATAAAAAAACATGCAAATAAATATAACAACACATTGTAATACGTAACCGTCAACCTTACTATCAGCTGTAAAAATATGGTTAAGTAATTTGTTAGCACCTATATTCCACAAAACCAATAACGATGCATAATTACACTAAATTTCTGTTTAAACCGATAATTACAGAGTTTATTTGCATCATGAAACTATGATAACTTGATGTTGCCTCGGTTTGCTGCGCGGTTTACCGCTGCGTTATTAAAATAAAGTTACATTTTAATTGACTTAAAATTTCCAATAAACTGCCGCGTGGTTGGTAATGATACTGGCTTTAAAACAGCCTTGTTCACTTAAAAAAAACCGCTTACCCATTGCAGTTAATACTAAAGGCGTACGTAGCAAAAATTCTAAAATTCCTATCGGGACGCCACCTGCGTGGATCCCATCCTCCAGGCTCCAGAACAAAGGCTGGCGCTGCCGCATCCACAGCAGAAGACCTCAAACGCCGCAAATATGGAAGCCTGGGTAGCAGCTACATATTTGAGGCGTTTGGGGTCGAGACGCTAGGATCCTGGGGACCAAGTGCGCGCCGGCTTTTCAAGGATCTGTCTGCGCATCTAGTGGAGGCCACTAGTGACCAGAGCTTCTTCGCTCAGCGAATCAACATTGCCATCCAGCGTGACAATGCGGCCAGCCTTCTGGGCACACTCCCCACTGGCAGCGATTTGGAACAGATTTATTATCTTTAGTTCTGAATTTAATTTATAGGTTTAGTTCTTATTGTTACAATACAACACGTATTTATTGTGCACCAAACCAAAAGATTACAAATGAAAGATTAATTGTTATTGTTTTATTTAAATTTTATTGTTTACAAAATAAACTTAATATTTAAAACTACTACTTACGTGAAGCTTTCCACGGAATCGTTTCGTAAGTGACATCTTTTTAATTAGTTTTGAGAGGTAAAGTTAGGAACTTGAATATAGAATTATAGTGTTTCTTATCAGCTAATACGTTTTATTAAGGTAGCTCCCATACGCGTTACGTAAGCGACAATAGTACATTACATACCGAGGCCAGTAAAGTCAGAAATGTCTCAGATCACATGTATGTACCTATAATAGTACGTGAACTCTGCGTATTTTAAGCACCGGTTAGTGTGCGCGTCAAAAACGTGACGCATAAGTCACGTCACTACGTTAACGGTGCGTCAACGTCTTTTGAGCTGCGGTGTGCACAGCATTCGTTAAAAACGTGACGCATCAGGCACGTCATTGCGTGTACGGTATATCAACGTCTTTTGGACAGTGGTTTTAACGCAGCTTAAGCCATTACAGCAGAATTGGGTCATTATTTGAGCGTTTCACCCACCTCACTTTCGTGGACACATTATTCTTGAGATTCCGGCAGATTTTAATGTAATTTTAAGGTATTTGTAAGTAGTCCCGGATATGTACCAAATAGCTCGATATGAGACTAAAATCTTAGTTATAATAATGACCCAATTGGTTAGTTTCAATATCAGATGCTATATCGAAAACTTGCTAAATAATTGTTTGAATCAGGCGTTACTTTGCAGAAATCCATGTTAATTAAAACAAAAATACCTTGCCAATACGCGATATAACATCGCGGTTTAATGGGAACTTGCTGTTTTTTGTGAAGTTGGAGAAAATTGGAGCGTTTATGAAGTATATGGAGAGGGCTGGTATATCTGTTCTAGGCCAATAATTAGTTTAAACCGGATTCAATTAACGAGCACCGCAGCCTGCAGCGGAACGTTAATTTTTATTGAGGGAAGGAGTGCCTCACTCCGCGATTTAGCCTTGTAGCTACTACTACCAAAATTTGCCCCCGCGAAGGGGCTTAGCCAGTGACCAGAAAGAGCACACGACAGAAAGAGACGGTCGGATCCGGTGCGTTCCGTCCGGTGGTCGGACCCGAACGTCAGTTTTGTAAGAGAGACTTCTGTACTTAGTACTATTACTTATGTGATAAAATAATAGATATTGAGGGACAATCTTACACAAATCAACCTAGTCCGAAACTAAGCAATGCTTGTACTACTCGTATGTGTACTAGACGACGACATACATACTTATATAGATAAATACATACTTAAATAGATAGAAAACATCCATGACTCATGAACAAATACTCGTGCTCACACAAACTCTCTCTCTGTGACTCTTTTGGTGTTGCAGGTGTCTATGGGCGACGGTGATTGCTTACCATCAGGCGACCCGTCTGCTCGTTTGCCCCCTATTTCATAAAAAAAAAAAAAAAATTGCCCTTACCAGGATTTGAACCCGGGACCTCTAGCTTCGTAGGCGGTGTCACTCCCACTGAGCTAAACGTGTCTTCATATGTGATAGAGGAGCATTCCACGAAAATGTTTCGTAAGGGACTACCTTTTTAATACTTTTGATATGTAAAATTAGGAAGCTGAATGTCGGTATAGTAACATAATTTGGCTTTAAGATAGGTAGTGTTTCTTAGCAGCTAATAAGTTTTATTAGGGTGGGTACCGCGGCGTTTCGTAAGGGACAGTAACTAAATATTTTTACAAAAAAAAACCAACCGCGGTGCACATCAAAAGTGCATAAAATCCGCTATTTTGTTTATTTTAACAAACTTCATACCCAGTGACACTCGCACCATCAAGATGAATCTAATGATGTATCATTTATCAAAATCGGTTGTGCCGTTGAGTAGTTACGAGCGGACATACGAACGGACATGCATACATACATACATACAGGTCAAACACATAACCCTCCTTTGGGCTTCGCCGCAGTCGGGTAATTTGGGCTTCGCCGCAGTCGGGTGAATAGTTGATGTTTTCATGGTATGCTTGTAGAGCTTGTGTGCTACTTGGGATAGGTTCATTTTAGACTGCGGTTCCACCAGAGTTGTGCGTGGTAGCTAAGCGGTGTGCGAGGAAAAAATCCACCAATCAACGTGCCTAGCCTCACTCAGCGCGGCCCGGCATTGGTGGAATTTTTCCTCGCACACCGCTTAGCTACCTCACACAGCTCCCGTGGAAACGCAGCCTTAAGCTGGGTCTCGGCAACGCAGCTGCCGCTGCACTGATGAGTATATCAGACCGTTAAGCTTAGGATTCGGAACGGATCTAAATTGAACCGTTTTGTGCCAGTTAATGAGAAGGCTACGTGAAACCACGTGATAGTACTCCTACCTATCTGCTATGTACGTATATTGGTTAACGAGATGGTATCTCTGAAATTCATCTTGCATTGTCCATAGGAATGACACTCATTTTCTGAAACTTTAAAGACGAACAAGTAGTCCAACTTCGGCTATTCACACAGTACAATAAATAGTACATTCATTCGTGTGCATTCTTAAAACTTTGCTTGTAGTGCGTTCGTAGGTAACACGGCGCGCACACATTCAAGCGCGCAATGTACCTTTTATAGAAAGAAAAATTGCTGCTGTTATACTGTGCCCTAGTGGTTTTCAGTCTTGATTTAACCGGAAAAAAACAATGATAAATGTATTGCAAGTTAATAAAAAGCTTATAAAAAGAAGTGAAACTTCAACACTGTCCTCTTAGCTCGGAAGGAACCCTCTCCTCGTCCGCGGTTTAACTTCCTCGAGCAAGTAATCCTATGCAAAGTGGAAACGAGACTTTTTCCAAACTCCGCAGAAACTTGCTATACTATTCGCGAAAGTTGATTGAATGTTGGAACTACAAGTTTCAAACAAAGGCTGTATAATTTTAACGTACATATTCACTAGAAATGTGTTAGGTATTCTCTGTTAGAAAAGTTTTAAGAATATACAGACATTTTAATTTTTTACTTACCATACGCATGCAATATTAAAAAAATAACATCTAGTGTCGAACTTGTCATATGATGATTACACACACAGTTACAGAGTATTAATTGCACAAAAGGTAGCGAATGAACAAATGAGTGAATGTGATTTACGTGCACGACTGCATAGGTATATTTTCGAAAAGTAGGTCAAACCAACAGCAGGAAAATAAAAATATTGAGGATTATTGGCTTTTACGGTTAATATACTGAGTGAAATTTATAACTATGATAATAAAACCTCAATCTATCCATGACTTTGAACAACATTACTATGGGGTCAACTTCGTAAATGCAAAAAAGAATCAGCTGTTTCATAGAAAAAGTCATGAGTCGGTAGACTAAAATATATGTTGTTGTTGTTTTTTTCTTGCATTTACAAGGCTGACTCCACAGTGAAAGTTGTTCAAAGTCACGTCACAAGTCAGGATAGATACTGCTGGCTGGATAGATTGAGGTTTTATTATCATAAGTACTTGACGTTATACCTAAATTTCATCCAGTATTTATTTACCCAAATCTATCCATTATTCATTTAGATACCTATGAATAAAAAAAAATAATTTATCTTTAATCGGATAATATTGCGTATGTGATTGCCTATGTAAAATTATATTATATTTATGATATTTTATTTAAATCAGATATTTTCCACGAAAAATTGCTTATAAACTTACTATCGGTACGAAAAAGAACACTGATTTTAAAATTGTTTACGTGTCGCATTGTTGTGTGTGAGACCTCTAATCTGATGCCGATACTTACATACAAACACGGTAAGCTAAATAAAACCGTTTAAAAAGACAAGACATTTATAAATAAAAACAAAACACGGTTGAAACTGTTTCACACAAAATTTAAACCGCGCGTGTACAAAAGCGCGCTCTGTCAAACCAACCGCAGCGGCTGATGAAAGGGGGTTTTCAACGTTTTTTATTTAATTAGGCGTGTGTCTACGTACGCAAATAGGGGAAGTGTTTGTGAATAATGTTCTTGGACTTCCGTGTGGATTCGTCTCGGTTCGGGTAGCTTGGGACTCGTATTAAAATTAACGATGTATTATTAAAAATGTAGGCAGAGGTAATGTGTGAGTAGAATAAATTGTCTGTGCCTAGCTTAAAAAAATATATGATTAGTAAGAGCCAGTCCGCTCACAAGTTTTCAAAACTACAGGAATTATTCGCTGATTTTCCCGGTTTTCTTAGGTTAAACAATCGACAAATTTCAATCTACTATTATCATAGTGTTTTTGAGACAAAATCTGGTCACACAGTCTGATAGATTTGACCTTTTTACCACCTAATTTTAGTACTTAAGTTCTAACTCGCTCGCAAATCGCCAGCGTAATATGGCCCTTAAAGTTAATGAAAATCTCCTTTAAAAGCTTAACCCAAACAAACAAACAATTTACTAAGTAGGATAAAAGCGCGTAATAACAAGACGCTGCTTAGATAACGAGGAAACTAAACAAACAGAACGCCAACTATAAGTACCTACATAATAATAAAGCAGCAAGATGGATGCTGGCGTTGTAACTTAAGCTACTGTAATTCAATCCTTATTACGCTACTTGAACATTCTGCAAAAAAATATGCCATAGCTTCTAGCTCTGGCTACAATAAAGATATAAAAGTAGTACTTATAAAATTGCGTCAAATGTTTTTTTATTATTATTTGGCAACTCCCTCAACGAATTGTCTTGCAAAAATAATTTTCGTTCTGTTAAGATTTTTCCTGCAATCATGACATTGTGTTGTAGAAAGTTGATGTTACGTATACAGAATAAAAACTACGGCCTACCCTCATGTTGCAGAATCTCTTTTGGTCGGATCATCATTTGGCAGAATTCATCATTTAGCATAAATGGCATAATGCATTTTTTTCTGAAACTGTAGAATTATCAGGACTTTTTAAGGCAATATCCTGTTAAATATGTTAGGTTAGGTTTGTTTTGTAACAATTCTGAAAAGAAAGGTTTAAAAGTCTAAAAAATGCATTATGTGACATTATGAATTCTGCCAAATGATGATTCGACCACAAAAGTTTCTGCAAGACAATAGTGAACCAAAAGCCACGGTTGCGTGACATGCGCGGAGAAAGTTTTCATTTACCGCCATTCGACATTAATTTGTGGTTACTGAACACATCATACTCCCATATCTTGTCAAGATTCTCAGAGCCTTATTACACTTGCGACTTGCCAGCGAGCGGGCATATAAATGTCGCTTGCTTTGCCGCGAGTTCGCCGCGACCGGTTGTGATAAGGCCCTCAGTCGCGTAGTATAAGGAAAATGTATAAAAAATTAAGTCGGTTAATTAGCTTTTGCCTGCGTTTCGTTTGTGTAAAATTAATTATGCCCTCCTTTTCACTCCCTTAGGAGATGATTTCCGAAATAAAAACAGTCCTAACTTCCCCGGGCCTCAAACTATTTTTATACCAAAATTTAGTCTATATACATATAGATTATAGTTAGAATACCCAAAACTCAGGAACAAATACTCGTGCTCATCACGAAAATATTATATTTGCCCTTACCAACCAGCCTAACATAACCACGATACTAATATACAGGGTGAATCAACCTGTACATTGTCATCAAGTACCTATAGTACGGTCCGCTGCAGAAAAAAGGTACCCCCTGTCATACATTCGTAGTATAGCAAGGGAGTTACTTTTCTCTTACAAGCACTACTTACAAGGAAGGGTACCCAACTGTCCTACTCCGATTTGATTCATTTTGATATATGTTATAAAATAGTAGACACGTACTTTTTTTAGCTACCCAAGTTCAACTTTTTAGGAGATATTGTCCTTCAAAGTACTGAAAAGTGACTAAGCCCTCCAACTTCTACAGAAAAAAAAAATCAAGCAAGTTTCTAGTTAATTACTGGTTTCATTATATTATATTGAAGAACATGAAAAAAGAATAGACACGTGTTTTGTCATTTCACCTCAAACTCATATTTTCGTAAAAAAAAACTCCCTCAAAAGGTTTAAACTTTAGAGGGTGTTTTTTTCTGTAGAAGTTGGAGGGTTTAGTCACTTTTCAGTACTTTGAAGGACAATATCTCCTAAAAATTTGAACTTGGGCAGCTAAAAAAAAATACGTGTCTGCTATTTTATACTACTCTATTACATAATATCAAAATGAATCAAATCGGAGTCGGACAGTTGGGTACCTTTCCTTGTTAGTTTGGGACTAGGCCGAATTGTGTAAAATTGTCCTCCAAAATCCCCTACGTTTTCTCAGAGCGCTGTTTTGCTAGAGGTTTTGGAACTTTTGGCGTATTAAGCGCCTCTATCCTTCTTTTTTCATTTAACTGCTGTGAGGCTGAAAATGTGATAACTTTGATCCCCATATTTCCCCAGGGTTCGTATCCCGTTATAAGACTTGTAGACAAATTCACCATTTAAGAGGCCTTAGACGTTTGAATCGCTCAAATCATATTATTTATTTAGCAATAGTCCTCAAGGGCTTTTTAACCAACCTCAAAAAAAGAGGTAGTATATACCGGCTTCTAAACATGTGTGCCAAATTTCGTAAATGTATGTAATGTAGGTATCAGTAGCGCGGCGTCTAAAGAACTTGATTCCTACCGGCTTGCCTAATATCAAGCATTTGAGCACCTTATTCTGTAGCTCTTATGGAAAATGTACGCCAAATCTGCACCGGCTTGCCCAATGATATCATTTACGTAATCGGTGCTTTTTCACTTATATTCCACAAAACACAAACAAAACTAAATGTTAGCTATTACACTTAACGGCAATTTTATGATTAATAACTGGTGAACAGGTTAAAAAACCGGACAAGTGCGAGTCGGACTCGCCCACCGAGGGTTCCGTACAAATTTGTAGGTACATGTAATAAAGCACCCTATAAATTTTGATTCCCTTAGTAAAGTCAATTTTTTTTAAGATTTAATTAAAAAAATGTAGAGTTTCAGATTTTCTCGTATACTTGTAGTATAAGACGGTATTACTTGCCAAATTTCATAGTTCTAGGTCAATGGAAAGAAGGTATACCCTTTGAATTTTGGTTACCTTGAGAGTGTCTAAATTTACATTTTTTGCGGCATAAACAGACGTATCTTTTTTTCACGCTTAGAAGCTTGATTTTTTTCACAGCTTCAAAGGACCATAGACTTGAGTATATGGTTTTAATTTCAAATCAATACCTCATCGGACAGACAGACAGACGGACGGACGGACGGACGGTTAGACGGACGGACAGACGGACGGACGGACGGACAGACGAACGGACAGACGGACGGACGGACAGACAGACAACTAAGTGATCTTATAAGGGTTCCGTTTGAGGTACGGAACTCTAAAAACGGAGCGGTTGACAGAAGTGATCACAGACAATGTAAACTTAAGGTGGTCTGTCGGTTTGTCATACAGACATAAAGAGGGTCATTGTTTGCTTCCACAGCATCAGTTATGTTCCAAGTGATCAATTTTATTTCCGCGAAAAGACATGAGAATTTTCAAAAAACCAAAATTATATAAATTTTAGGAAAAACCGTTTAATTTAAAATGATGCTAAATAGATGGCGCTGACCTTTATGGCCCGTTAATTCCGTTTGTTTGAGACTTCTTTTGCAAACAATGACCCTCTTATATTTGTATGGAAAATCAACCGACTTGAAACACCTTTAAATAAACGTAAAAATACGCTGGTAAATAACAGTTTGTCTGAACAAGTCGGAAATTAAAGCGGCCAAAGTCGTGGGCGACATCTAGTTTCGAGAAAAAACATTAAATTTTCCAAGTCCTCTTAAGAAATCAAATTTTTGCCGCCAGACGGTGTCTGATATCGGCGTCTTATTTAATACTCGAGGGGCGCTCGATTTAAATAAACGTCTTGTCGATTCTTTCCTCGGGTTTTGTTACATGGCGTGAAGTAAAGTAGTGCTATATTTAGTACATTACTTATCTAGGGAGGTAAAACAAAGAATGTCTCAGATCGCAGGTATTTGACGCCCGAGCCGAAGGCAAGGGCGATAAATATGCGATCTGAGGCTTTCTTCATTACCTCCCGTGATAAGTACAAAATTTTACGTCTCCTCCAGGCCAGGAAGTGGGATTTTCCGCACGCTTAGCGTCCGGTAATTACAACTTTATGGCCAGGTGTGACGTAATAGTACATTGTGTATCAAGGGCGGTAAGTAAGGAATTACAAACGAGTGTTTGTTACAAGGCCGAGGCGAAGCCGAGGGCTTTAACAACACGAGTTTGTAATTCCTTTACCGCCCGTGGCACACACAATGTTTTTCATCACACTTGTGAGGAAATCTGATTAAAATAACCTTACTTAACCTAAATAAAATTGTAAAACTGACGGTGACATTAGTGACATATATCAAGACGACAAGTCACGTTCGGAAACCATAGCGGTAAAGACTTAAAATGGTTGATTTTATTTTTGCAAAATACTGAAATGCACTATTTAAACATTTAATTAATGTTACAGAAATATGTGTTTACATTATTGGCAATAACAGTTCTCTTTAAATAAATATTTCAGTAATAAAAGTTAAAAAAGTACGTTGGCGTTTCCTTTGAACATGACAAATAAGAGTAAAACAGAACCAGCGTTTCAAATTTAAAAAGAAAACCATTACGCCCTAGGGCGTAATAGGTCACTTACGGCCCGCAAAACCTAAGTGTAATGACGCCATTTTCGAGCAAGTGTGATGAAAAAATATTTTCTCAAACATGGCATGAAATGTTGACATTACGTGCCTAAAAATAGGCCGCAAAGTACCTCGTTTCCGGTGCGGCTTGACACTTGGCATGTAATGGAATTTCATACTTACATTGCCGGCCGTATTTTTTTTTAATTTCCATTCCACATTTATTTGGGCCACAGCATCGCGGCATTCAGCCATTAAAAAACAAAAAACTATGTTTGGTATATTTTGTAGTTTTATTTATTTCAAATTGACATGAACATAACAAATAACACATTTTAATCAATTTTAAATTGCAATTTTAACTACACGAATACACATTTAAAATATTTCATCTAAATATTCGCGGTAAAAATGTGAACTGAAACAGCTTTTGCATTGTCTATGTATATAATATGTTACTAATGTCACTTTTGACAGAGAGTTTGTGTTATAAAATACTAGCATTTTCCCGCGGCTTCGCCTGCGTTGTTCCCGTTATTGTCCCAATGGAACTCTTTAGCGGGATATAAAGTATCCTATGTTTCAATCCAGGACTTGGACTACTTACATGCCAAATTTCAGCTTGATCCATCCAGTTGTTATCCCGTTATTAGGTAACAAACATCCAAACATCTAAACATCCAAACATCCTCACAAACTTTCGCATTTATAATATTAGTGGGATTAAGTAAGGTTATTATAGTAAGTTTATTTCATTGCATATTTGAGAAAAGCACTATACATACCTCGGCGGGAAATGGGGTTGCCAGCCTCGTAACTATCTGGCCTCGCTTCGCTCGGCCAGCTATATGTACTCGGCCGGCAACCCCTCACTTCCCGGCCTCTGTAGTAATGTACTATGGTCATTCTCAGACAAAAGATGCCACCTTACTAGCTGTCAATAAGACGCTAGCAATATGCCACAAGATTAAGGTATTCCCAGTGATGACTTAAAGCTCCGAAACGTGGTCGCCCACGTTGGGTCTTCCCCTCCTCTCTCCTTCCCACAAGAGAGACTGATGACCTCGTGAAGGTTGCTGGAATCTGATGAAGACGGCCTGCACAGGACCGGTCTTGGTGGAGTTGTTTTAAAGAGGACTATGTCCAACTGTGGGCGTCTTGCAGCTGATGATGATGACTATGAAAAAAAACAGAAAAATCGTCAGTGTTGGCAAAATATAAGGAATAGTAACTACTAGTCGCTCTCTCTAACAAAACCGTCGTTCAGGTCCGACCACCGGACGGAACGCATCGGATCCAACCGTCTCTCTCTATCGCATAACCCGTGCTCTTTCTGGTCGCAGGCTAAGGGCTCGAGGGCCTCAAGGCCACGCGGCGAAATCGCGGATTGAGCCACTCCTGGTACTGGCCAGCGGCAAAGTATACCTTTTGCTCGAAATAAATAAGTACTTATAGCTTGGCAACTTCGTCGGTGATGCTCAGCTGTGTGCTTTTAGCCGTAACTACTTACACAAGTTACCGCCAATACGAACTGCGACCGACGGAAGCAGCCTCCGGCGGCCCCCGTTGGCGGTTGCACAGAACAAAAAGCACACAGGTGAGTGTCACTAACGAAGTTGCCAAGCTATAATACTGCTGTTGGCCCACGAAGACGTTGGCACGCGGTGGTACTGCAAGTTGCATAAATTCTGGTACTTAGTACTCACTCGAATTATGAGCGGACGCATCAGTCTCACTCTGGTATAGTCCATACAAACTTAAGACCAAATGCTGTCAAACGAACGCAGGCCAAAAACTACGTTATGCTCTGATTATAAGGTAGTTTTTGGCTTGCGTTCGTTTGACAGTAGGTATTTGGTCTTAAGAGGAAACAGTAAGGTCGGGAGAATTGAAAATTAGGTATTTGTAAAATGTATCGCTATCCCGTACTGCCCCCCTCTCCCCCGCAGAGCGCGATAGAGACAATTGCAGCTTAGACCGAAAATACCTTTTAAAAATTCATGAAAACATCGTTTCGTAGTCCCCTGATTTCTTACCCAATACTTAACCTATTTAACTAATTTTTTCATTAAACATTAAAGAAAGGCTTTGGCCGTGTTCCTATGTTTTCCTTTTTTTTAATAATTTAGTCAAATTTGTTTTCTGAATGTGTGAACACAGCGGAAAATCTGTCATTATTTTTAGGTTTTTGAAGGTTAATATCTCTTTTGAGAATCAATTTATCGTAAAAAGGAGAACATAGGAACATATCAATAGTAGCCATAGATTTTTGGACAAGAAATGATTGCTCTACTGGCATTATCCAGGGAGGAAACAGGGGACTACGTTTGTATGGAAAAACTGCCCTCCTGTTTCCTCTTAAGAGTTTGTACGGTACGGACTATACCGTTTGGGCTATTACACCGTAGGGACAAAATTGTGGCACTCTCAACACGAGTGTTCACGACGACACACCGTGTCATTTGTCCACGTCACGACTGCGAGCGGGAATGTCGTTTGTTCCAGCTTGGAGCCAAGAGCGAGTCGGATTTTCTTACTACAGAATTGCTACTAGTAAACTAGAATCTTGAATTTTGAGAAGATTAGCTGGCATGTTCACTAGTATTGCCAAAGCCAGAGTATTGTACCCCGCTATCTCCAAAGTTGTTCATTAGCTGCCTAAAAGATATCTTTAATAAACTGGGAATCTCGTGGGAGATAATGGTCATCAACATTGATGGCAAACGGTTGACCAACTTACGTTGCCGATTATATTCTTTTGATACACTGCACCTCATCTAGAACAAATGCTCCAAAACCTGAGCATGACAAGTGTTAAAGTTGGACTCAAAAGGAACAGGGCAAAGACGCAGTTAATGACCAATGGCGTGAAATATAGGGTAGAGGTATACGGGCAGGATATGCAGTATGTCGAGAATCTACTTGGAACAAACACTATCCTTCGATAACAGACAGTTCAAAGAAATCGATTGTCGTATCGAGAACGCCTGGAAGAGCTTCTGGTCCACTTGATGGACTATTGAAGGGCTTCCACACTGTCTAAAGCACAAACTCGTCGACGTGTATCCTTCATATCCTAATCTACTACCTTGGTCATTGACAGAAGCCCAAAAGTCTAAACTCTAGATTAGCTAACGAGCCATGGAGTGTAGTATACTCGGAGTTCGCAGAAGTGATTGTATCAGAAATACCGAACTGCGCTCCAAAGCAGGCATTGCAGATGTAGGTCTCAAAATCGCCAAGCTCAAACGGGAGTGGGCTGGATACGTCTGCCAGATGCACCCTGAACGATGGCCCAAAATAACTGCCAAATGAGTCCCGCGGGATGGCTATAGGCGCAAAGGCGGACCAAAAAGGAGGCGGCGGGTTGACCTGGATTCATTTCAAGTCGGGTGGCAGTAGTTAAACCGGGTCGATTCGCGGGAAAAGGGGGAGGCCATTACCCAGCAGTAGGACGCACAAATAGGCTAAAATAGTTTTTCTTCATACTTACTCTTAAAGGGTGTCATAATACACAAGCATATAGAGCAGGTAGAGCCGATTTATCTTCCGTGGGAGTTATAAAATCCATAACTTGACGACACGTTTAGTGGGAGTGCCACCGCCTAAGAAGCTAGAGATCCTGGATTCAAATCCTGGTAATGGCAAATATTTGTGTGATGAGCATGAGTATTTGTTCCTGAGCCATGGATGTTTTCTATATATTTAAGTATGTATTTATCTATATAACTATGAACAGTCAATTGCAGAGATAAGTAGCCCCCCTGTCATACATTCGTCGTATGACACGGGGTATACTTATCTCTGCAGGTGACTGTACACTCACTCACAATGAATTCGGGTCATTTTCAAACAAATGTGATGAAAAACGTGTGTATCACGGGCAGTAAGGACATTAAAAAGTCAAGACATTAAAAGCCCTCCACTTTCAGCGTCGGGCTTCTAATAGACTCTCGTTAGTAATCCCCTTCTTACTACCCTTAATGCACAATATACTCTAACTTATCTCCCTATGTGTAGAACATTCCTCGCGGATCTCTAAAAAGGTAATTTAGTGACATAACTCAACGAATACATTCGCGAATGGCAAATTGGAACGCAATTGGACGTAATGAAAAATCGTATAAATAAATGTCTTAAGTTAAAGTGGGGCGGGAGATCTGCCTACAGTCGGCTCCGGGAAAATCACATTTCCGCGTTAACTTCATTTATGGCGAGGTGACTTGATGTTATGTCAGCATGTGTGGAAGGGAAGGGCATCCAATCCAGACTTAATTCTATCTTATCATGTCCCGGAGCATTCCATGAAAACATCTACTGTTTGTCGCTTACGTAACGCTATGGGCTTTCGGCAGTGTACGTCAGATTCCGATTTCGTCAGATGATATGTAGGTCAGATTTCGTTTTCGGCAAATTCCATGGTGGTCAGATTCCGATTTCGTCAGATGCCACATAATATGTGACATCTGACGAAATCGGAATCTGAACTCCATGTAATATGTCTGATGTATGATTTCGACATGATTGATGATTTCTCCATGGAATATGTATGATTTCGACAGATTCCTAATAGGTCAGATGGCATTTTTGCCAGATTCCTAATAGCTCAGATTCCGAGGTGGTCGTCAGTTTCCTAGTAGGTCAGATTTCGAATACGTCAGTTTCCTATTTCGTCAGATTCCGAGTAGGTCAGCTTCCTATTTTGTCAGATTCCGAGTAGGTCAGTTTCCTATTTGGGCAGTTTCTATTTCGTCAGATTTAAATATCTCTAGGTTTATGGGACGTCAGACGTCATTTCACATCACGTCACAAATCAGCGCCCATGGCCATTGTAGTTGCTTAGAAATCCTATCATACCAATATTCAGCTACCTAATTTTACACGTCAAAAGTATTAAAAAGGCAGTATCGCTTATGTAGCGTTCCCGTGGAATGTTCCGCCTATTAATATTATACATGGGCGTTTTATAAGAATTCTAATTTTTTTTTATTATATTGGCTTTGTGAGTTATTTTCTCCATTGCAGATCGTCACATTTTTATATGAATGATTTTATTGTTCCTATGAAGGTGATTCTAAGAAACCCATTCATGTAAACTTCAAAGAAAAACGCTTAAATGTGAATATCTGTGAAGATGTTTGGATGTTTGATGGAATGGATTAAGATGAATTTGCCATGCAAGTTGACCCGTTTGCTCTCCTCCTACGTTTAAGTCCTGGATTTGACATAAAATATTTTGATACACCGGGAACCCCGTGAGCGCTAGGCTTGTAGCAACTACGAGCTACACAGTGATTTCCCCATGTTAGCAGCTACGAGTGCTACGAAATGCTTGATTGCGAAAGCGTTAGAATGGGTTCATGAGGTACCGCTGAAAATGAATAATAATAATCATTTATTGACGAATAATTTACAAAATATGACTATACACAAAAATAGGAAGCATAAAACGTGCCTGAACTAGGGGATCCTGTGTTTCAGGCAGAATGAAAAATAAATTTGAAATGAAATAATACTAAACCTCGTTTTTTTTCATCAGCTAGGACAGTATATCAAGCTCAGAAGCCTTATATCGCATGAATTCAGCGTTTTTTAAGTACCTACCAACTGTACCTAACAGCTAAATTGAACGAGTGATTCATCGAAAGGAGGCTTGAGGTTTCCTCAGTGCTCCTGAATCAGATTTATTATTGAATCACTTACCAAGGCGGCCGCTTTAATTTGTTCCGTGTTGAATTTCAGTCGATCTAAGTTGATGAGGTATACAATTTTACAAATTTATTTTGTATGTATATTATAGCTGAATAATTAACTGTCGTTACAATTATAGCTAGGTATATAATGTAATTATAGTGTATCTACAAGAAATACGAAATACGAGAACCTGACAAGTGCGAGTCGGTTTCACCCACCGAGGGTTCCGTACAAATTTGTAGGTATAGGTATATTAAACTACCCTATAAATTAAACTCTATTTTTTGTTAATATAGTTTTCAGATTTTTACCTACCTATACTTGTAGTCCAAGACGGTATTCCTTGCCAAATTTCATAGTGCTAGGTTATCGGAAAGTACCCTTTGAAATTTGGTTTCCTTGAGAGTGTTGAAATTTATGTTTTTTGATGCATAAACAGCCGTATCATTTTTTCACGTGAACTTGGATATTTGATTTTTTCACAGCGTCAAGGAACCATAGACCTGAGTATATGATTTTAATTTCAACTCTTGACAGACAGACCGGTGGACAATAAAGTGATCTTATAAGGGTTCCGTACGGTTGACGTACGGAACCCTAAAAATACCCAAATCGCTCTTATGCCCTTTTTTTATCTGAAGAGTTTCATTAATGCCTCAGATCCTGCCATACATCGCCATCCGTCCACCGTCATCCATGCCATCTTTAATGTAACCTTTCCAATAAAAGTAATAATAAATGAAATCGATCCGAGTGCAAAGAGCTCCCACTACACTCTAAAGTATTCCTTTTGAAATCACTTAAAATTAATTTAAAAACCAAAACGTTTTCCACTTCTTTTCTTAACTCCGAATCAAAACTTCCTGCCCCTTGTTCCGGCTAGTCCACCGAAATGATTTGTAATCAGCTTGTAATCTCATCGCGTAAGGGTTTGCCCACATTTATAGATGCGAAGTCAGAAAAAGCTTTATGTCGCAATAAGAGCAAAAATGGCGCTGTTCGCCCCAGCTCAACCCGACGCGGCCTTGTAACAAACACTCGTTTGTAATTCCTTCCTTACCGCCCTTGATACACAATGTACTATTCTGGCCGGTTTAAGCCGAAGTAATATTACTATGTAAAGAAATCTCTATTTCTAACAAAACTGACACTCGGGCCCGAACGCGGGACGGCACACACCGCATCCGATCGTCTCTCTCTATCGCATAACGCATGCTCTTTCTGGTCGCTGGCTAAGCCCCTCCACAGGGGCGAAATTTGGTACCTACTTGTAGCCACGCGGCGAAATCACGGAGTGAGTCATTCCTGCCGATTCCGCGTCGATAGATGTAAAGAGAGACAAATTACTTGAGGTTCCCAAGCTCTTGGGCAAAGTATAAAGACAACCAAGTAGTTCGTCTTCGCCGTTTAGGAGCGCGCGACACGTAAGGCACAGGGCTGCCGCCCGTCGGTTCTGTAAAATACCTACTTACTACGACGTAACTTTTATTAGGTTGAACTCGAACGATATGAAACTATCAGATCGCACACATCTGATGTTAAATATTATTAAGTATAATAGTTTAAATAAATTAGTGCTGGTAACGTGTACATGTAAATAACGCAACGATATTTCGGCTCGTTTCATAAATAAAACCTGCTACTATTTAATTAGTACACGTTTAAAAAATCTGTTAATTTTACTCATCACTGTCAACAAAATAATTATCTACTCTATTTAATTGGTATAGTTTGATCACAAAACTATCATACATTCTATAAACGACTTAAAATTAACATTTATATAGGTACTAATAAAATACATACCTTTCGGGATCCTTAGGAATGCAGAAATATGATAATTCTGGATTTATTGCACTATTTCTCAAATATCCGAACACACTGCAGTATATACGTCTTCAATACTTAGCTTCGTGCGCAGACATTTTGTACGTTCGATCGCTCGCGTCGATAACTCAGCCCTGACTAAGCACGCGGCAATGCTTGCCTGTGGTACGTCCGTACACGGCGCGTACACATGCGCGCTCCCGATGTACCTTTTATCGGAACAAAAACTACCGTACACCGTGTCTTGGGGAGTCTAGTTAGGGCTAGGGTATTGGTGACATTGGAGGACATGTTATGTGTGAATAGGTTTGAATGGTGCTGCAGGCATTAATTATATCTACAAGAAATTACAAATTGCAGTATCCATGCTAATGCTTTTGGGCAATAGAAACTACCGAAATCCAAAAAACCCACATTTATATGGAAATTCTCTTTCAATAATTTATCATTGAAACCAACTTATGTTGCTATTAGTTATCACAGCACACCTTATCCTTCTTAAATCACAAAAAAAAATGTTGTAAAAAGCAAAACCCCTGCCCGTTTCTTTGGTGTTTTTCTTTTTTTCTTCATATTATAATCTCTGCAAGCTCTTCGTTCGTAATCTCGTCTCGTAAGTCGGCAAACTGCCAATGTCCTGACTCGATCGCGAGCAATCAACAGGCTGATTGGTTCTGCGCCGCGGTGTCTGCGGTTATAGCTGCCGACGCTTTAGAAGGGAGCTATTAGGTAAATTACTTGAGGTTCCCGGAGTTAGAGTATAGACGACATAAACGGAGCATTTGTGGAGTCTAATAAAATAGGATTATATGGTATAAACAGGCTACATACACCGCACTGGTGCCAGCGCTGGCTCTTAGGTCAGCATCATGCTGAGGTGGGACCGTTTTGTGTCTTTATTTTTTGTTGTTGTGTTTTATCTTGTGCTGTCTTTAATAAATGTATTTTCTTTCTTCCTTTCACTCCAGGGGGCATTTTGCGGATACGTCAGATGGGATGGATCAGTCTACAAATAAATCAATCAATTCTAGTTGTCAGTATAAGGTATTTGTACTAAGTATTCGTAACCTGGTACTCCGACTCTTCCCATGTAGCACACAAGCTGTATAAACGCTTATACAGCTCTTATAGGGCCTAAACTGGAGGTATAATGGCTGTACAAGCTTTTATTCAGCTTGTGTGCTACTTGGGTTCCTCCGCTTTAGAAGGGAGCTATTACGTAAATTACTAGAGGTTCCCGGAGTTAGGGTATAGGGTATAAACGGAGTATTAAAGGAGTATAACGACATATTAGGTTTATATGGTATAAGCAGAGGCGCTAAGAAGTTAGACTCTCCGATATCTATACATGCAATCAGTTCATTCTAAAACGACCACATATTATTTTAAATTGAAGGTTTGTGAAAATTGTGAATACGTTTGGATATTTGGATGTTTGTTACTAAATAACGGGGTAACTACTGGATAGATTGAGCTGAAATTTAGCATGCAAGTAGACCAAGTCCTGGATTGAAATATAGAATATTGTATATCCCGGTAAATAGTCCCTTGGGATAGTAACGGGAAGCCGCGGGTAAAGGCTAGTCCCACTAATATTATAAATGCGAAAGTTTGTGAAGATGTTTGGATGTTTGGATGTTTGTTACCTAATAACGGGATAGCAACTGGATGGATCAAGCTGAAATTTGGCATGCAAGTAGACCAAGTCCTGGATTGAAACATAGGATACTTTATATCCCGGTAAAGAGTTCCTTTGGGACAATAACGGGAACAACGCGGGCGAAGCCGCGGGAAAATGCTAGTTATCTATAAATGGAATTAGAGTTTGTAGCAAATGCGCAAAAAAGGGAAACTTGTAATTCGGTTGAAATTGATGATGAAAAACCGGCCAAGGGCGAGTCGGATTCGCATACGAAGAGTTATACGCATAGAACACATTTCTTGTACAAGTTTAATTTTATTTTATTATTTAATTATAGCGCCAATAGAAAAACACATTTTGAGTATTTACCTATTGCACATACCGGTATTTCTCTATACAAAATTACCGGTATTGTTCCGTTCTGTTCGTTCTTTGGTTTATTATTTCATTTTTAACCGACTCCCAAAAGAAGGACGGTTCTCAGCTCAATTCGTCTGTATATTTTTTGTGTGTGTTTGTTCACCAATTACTTGAAGACGGCTGGACCGATTTGGAAACTTTTTTTTGTTTGAAAGGGTAGACTTCCGAGGTGGTCCTGCAACTAAATCAGGATGATGGAATCTTGGGGAAATCGAGGGAACTCTTCAAATATTATAGGCACACATATAGCGATTTTGGTATTTTACATTTTTTTTTTTTTGGTTGGGTTGTGTCCCGTTTGATCAATATTGACCACTTTTGGTAAAACTGAAGATGTGCCAGCACACAGCACAGAAATATTTTTCATAATTTCTCGTCCATATCTTACTAGCAACAAGTTTCTAGTGTTAACCGACTTCAAAACAAAGACTAAATTTGTATCTAGGTTTCTTCCCCGATTACTTGTAGACGGCTAAACCTATTTGGAAAATTCTGTTTTTGTTTTAAAGGGTTTTTTGTTATACTTCCAGGTGCCATTGCAACCAAATCAGGATCTGATGATGGGATCTTGGAGAAATCGAGGGAACTTTTCAAATATCATAGGCACACATATAGCGATTTTGGTATTTTTCTTAGTTTATCGTGCATTTCTTATTAGAAATAAGTTTCCAGTCTTAACCGACTTCAAAACAAAGAGAATTTTTATGTAGGTTTATTCCCCGATTACTTGAAAGCGGCTAGACTGATTTGGACAATTTTTCTTTTAAATAAATAGACTTAGAGTCGGTGCCAGCTAAGGAGCTCAACATAGCCAGCTTTGCGTGGTAGGCACCAACTTCAAAAATAACAGGTTAAGAACTATAAATATCTGCATATGTATATATGAACGACGACCGCTTTAGCTTAGTTGGTAGTGACCCTGCCTACGAAGCAGGAGGTCCTGGGTTCGAATCCCGGTAAGGGCATTTATTTGTGTGATGAGCACGAATATTTGTTCCTCAGTCATGGATGTTTTCTATGTATTTAAGTATTTGTATCTATTAAATATATCGTCGTCTAGTATCCATAACACAAGCCTTATTGAGCTTACTATGGGGCTAGTTCGATGTGTGTAAGATTGTCCCCTAATATTTATTATTTATTTATTTATTATTTATTATGAATCGTTGATTATCCGTTTCTTTGGGGTAATTAACATATTATTTTCTGGTTTTTAGTTTAAGTTTTTTGAAGTCGGTATATTTTTTGTTTTAAAAATTTACTTTATTTTTTTAATCCGACAGTCGAATAATACGAAATCATTACTTAAATACATTGATTACGGAAAAAGCTTAAAATAATTCAAAATATTGGGCTATTTCGGGGTATTGGCAAAATACGGGTTCCGAGCCCTCGCATATCGCCGCTATACTTACTCAACCACGTATCTACTCCAATAGTTTCATAGGAAAATCGCACTTTTCTACTCGTAACACAAGTGCGTTTTCTATCAAACTATTCGAGTAGTTACGTGGTTGAGTAAGTATAGCGACGATATACAGCCCTGTGTCAGATGGATGGACAAATGGACAGCGGCGGTTTAGTAATAGGGTCCCCTAGAAATAGCCTTTGGATACGGAACCCCAAATACGAATTACGAAACATGCTCCGATTGTTACTCGCTAGCAGACCTAAAGGTGGTTTCCCACCGGCAGGGCGAGACGAGACGAGGATTGAATTGAAATTTGTATCAAGTTGCGCGACGCGCGAGCGGCGATGCGCGAGGAGAGGATTGAAAGCTTCATACAAATTTCAATTCAATCCTCGTCTCGTCTCGTCTCGCCCCGCCGGTGGAAAACCACCTTTACGCTGTCCACGTAATCTGTAGTCTGTATAAATAAATGATAATGCATTCGTCACTCTCACACACTATTTGTCAGAACGTGACTGATGCTTTATCATTTATTTTTCAAGCGACAAAGCGTAACATCATACGCCAACAGCTGAACGCGAACGTAATCACATTACGGGGGAGCCGTCTGCCTGACTCAAAATAATTTACCTTTGAAGTGAAACCAGATGAAGATTAGTGGTACTATTTTAATACCGCAATATAAGTAATGAAATTGCATTACTTATCAATTTATTTATTTTTTTATGTTCTCTAGTCGGTTGTATATTTTTTTAAATATTTCTGAACTATCTATGTTAAAAATCAAAATAATTTATTTCTGCAAGTACTCATGGGGTTCTTTGCATGTCTGATTCTATTCTTTTCATTTGGCGCTTGGGGTAGTGATTGACCTTCTGGTAATGACATTATTTATGAATTTAATTAGAAAAGTTGATTTTTAATTGGATTAGTATACATCCAGATTAGTAAAATTATCTTCAAAATCTAGTTCTGATGTTGAGACATTGAGAAAACTCATCAAATGTTATAAGTACAGACATGTATTGCAATTCCCGTATTTATATACTTAGTTAATTTACTATTAACGCAGATTGAATGCCTGAAGTCGGGTATTTTTTTAGAAAAGCTTTTTTTGAGCACACGGGACAGGATAATTTACTTCTAAACTTATCTTACGGAGGTAACTTTGAGGAAGCAGTATGTACTACTTTCATATACGAGTAGTACACGTGTACAATTCGCTATGTGCAAAGTACTAGGTGGGGGTAACATAATCTATCGCAGCGCGCGTTATGGCCAAAAAGGGAACTTTCAGCAGACCAGCTGTCACTTTTTACTAGCGAAATTTACGTTTTTAGTTGGCAAAGTGCCTTGCAGCAAAAGCCACAAAACACGAAAAAAAAAGTCCGCGGTATTTGTAACCGCTAGTTGGCGCTGTCACCGCGCACCCAGCGAATACGGTTTCTATCTCCACCTGCCGAGCTCAGAAGGGCAATTATCTCAATTGGCTACTTGTTACTTGATTGGGCCATTGTTGGCCCCTTGGTGTGTGCTCGAGTTGTTTCACAATTTGCTTCATATATACTCACGGATAATGAATTCAGCTCATTTTCTAATATATGATTGTTCATAGAAAATAACCCGAATTGGTTGCCCGTGAGTGTAGTTTCAAAGAAACTGTCAGCCTAAATAAAAAATATAATAAAAAAAATATTAGGTCCTTACATATGAAACCTTACCTTACGTTTGGCGAACTGGCAACTTTGGTTCAAATTATCTGGCGTTCGGCTAGAAATTCCAAATTCAAATTTATTTCTTATTCAAGACCATGTATTTGTGTGTTAGAATTTCGAAATTTATTTGCTATCGCGTCATTTGTTTTTCTTTGACATCGTTCTGTTCACAATATGGAGAACTTAAAATATCGCTATATCGATGGCAAAAAGCGAGAACGTAGTAACCGCCAAAATGCAAACTTTACACCAGAGCCAAAAAACTTTTCGATTTCAAGAAAAAAAATCGTAACTCTTTCATTTATGAACGAAAATGCTTGATATTTGGATCTAATTCATAACTTATGGTTTTCTTTCAACTGGCATATTTAATATTTAACAAAACAGACTGGTTTACGACTTAGTGGCGGTTACGACAATTGAACTCTTTTTTTCGTTACGCGAAAACGCTGCAAACGCCAGAAGTAAATGTACTAAAATGGTGAAACGGGTATTATTTCCATAAAGCACAAATGCTGTAACCAGATGCATATTTATTTTAAGATTCAATAATTTTGACGTAAATGTCATTACGTTCTTTATAGGACTAACTGAAATGTGGTAAGTGTCCACCGGCAAAAAGAAACTGTGAAAATAAAACGACTTAAGGATCAATCAACTTTTATCAACATACTTTTTTAAAATGTTTCCAAATTTTAAATGCAGGTTTCTTACAAATTAAAAGATCAGAAGCAACAATTACCGTCTTAACATAATCAAATACTATCTAGTCTCAATTTCTCTGTATAAAAACATTACGTTTCTCTCTGTATAAGCACAAAGCAAGTTCACATTCAAGCGCATGTTGCGCAAGCATCTCTTCAATGCTGTCCAAAACTAATTATCGACATGAGGTTTTCACAAGGTACGTAAAGTAGTATATGTAAGTATATTATATAATATTGTATTTGTGTAAGTATATACTGTATGTATGTATATTTGTAAATTTATCTTAAGTTTTCCAATTGACGTTAAAGGCCCTGCACCAAAACAATGTTTCTGTTTAGCCCATTGGTTGACTGGTAGAGAATGCCTTAAGGCATTAAGTCCGCCAATTGTACTATTTATATTGTGCAATAAAGATTAAATAAATAAATAAATAATTACGAAAATTACTTAAAACCTCCGTTGCTTATTACATTTCAAAAGGCTAATAAAATCTCTCATATAAAATCACAACCTTGTACTTATCGTGCTAAAAACAAACATAAATATTCTTAGGGTTAATCAGACTATAATATTGTTATCCGCTAAAACTAAATATTATAGGTAATGAGGTTTAATATTCCCGTGAAAACTTTAAAACTCTCTACATTTTATCTTCAGTTTTGGCATTAAATTGTCTTTTAAGTAACTTTTATCGATATAAAACTCACTACCTATTAAACCCACTAACTATAAAAGATGTTTTGTATGTAAGTATTACTTATTATATAAGTTTTCAACATAATTCTTAAACAATTGTTTGAACACAACTATCACCTCAATTATAAAAATATTTCACTTCACGGACACACAGAGTACACAGACTACGCACACCCACTCGCTCCGGCGATCGCCGATAGACTAAATCACAGGTCGTATTCACGAGCCACATCGCCGCGAGCGCACATTTTTATTGCTGTATCTTCAAGCACTACCCACTTCACGTTGTGTTTCAAATGTCGTTACTGTAGCTTGCTGTTAATTCATTTTCGAATGAAATGTAGTAAGCGTCAATCATAGATAATTTATTTTAGGATAATTGCAGTAAGCTTGGTTCGTAATTTTTTCACTACATGCATAAATGCTGTAACCGCCACGGAACAAAATTTCGGCAACGCTGTAACCGGCACACCCTTTGATTTATGAAAAAACAAAATTAGCGTAAATGTACTCGTTTAGAAAATTGCTACTATTTGGATGTTTACAGCAATTAGATGTGGGCATCGTCAAAAAAATACATTCGTTTTGCAACGTAGTCCAGTTTTTTCTAAGCGTCGTAGAGCCATGGGACCCAGACCAGTCGACGCAGAAAAATTCGCTGATTTCGAATATGCAAAAAAAAATTTTTTGACCAAGTGGCGGTTACTACGTTCTCGCTTTTTGCCATCGATATTTACAAATATGAGTTCCACCTCGGCACCAGTGCTGCAGAAACGGCTCGTAGGATTAACAATGCGTATGGGGAAACTACTGCAAAAGAAAATACGGTACGTTATTGGTTCCAACGTTTCCGTTCTAGAAATTTTGACCTACGGAACAAGCCTGGTGGTGGTAAGTGTCTGGTGGACTAGTGCCGGTGTCATCCATTACAGCTTCCCGCAAACATCTGCGATCTCGGCCTTTCTTTGTTTTACCAGTAGTCTAATGTACTATAAAGGCTAAGGAAAATTTTATAGCACATTACACAACTAGGGTGATAATACAAAGAAAGGCCTAGATCGCAGATGTTTGCGGTCCGAGCTGTGAGGGACGTAAATATGCGATCGAGGGCTTTCTTTATTACCTCCCTTGTTGTGTACATCATTTTGTCTACACTTGGCCAGAAAACGGCTTTTGCCGTACGCGCAGCGAGCGGAAACAGCCACTTTATGGCCAGGTGTGGCATAAAATATTTTATATAGAAACAATATTTTTTGTAATTTCGTTTGAAAATATTAAAAATTATCTTATGTCTCTTTATTCACGCTAGTCCTTCTGTAGGTCTCTCCGTAATGAGAATGAGCGCTAATTGACAAGTCCATCAAGTCTCTAATTTTATGAAACCGCGCCTCAAAAATGGGATAGAGACACGCGATAATAAACTCAAAGCCTTCATAAACATAAAATCATTTCTTGGAACATAAAAGGCTTTCCTCGCTCCTAAACTCCTTGAGTAATTAATTGTATCTCTGTAATTATTGTTACGATATTTACAAGAAAATTATAAACAAGTCAGGTTTAAAGACAATTTTAATATCCAGTTACAGGATTGCGAGTTTTAAATTATCTGTAATTTAAAAATACTGTTCTCAAGATGAACCACGAAAGGTCGAAAAATTGCAAAACTTATTGAAGTGGTATTACCACTTAACTTTCGTTGTTGACTCCCTTGATTATAAAGGTAAATTTGGAAGATCGCCTTTAAACTGACCGATTGTGTACAGTCAAGGGCAAAGATAAATATCCACACACGGTTCCAAAATATGTATATAAAATGTGTATATAAATCCATAAAATGTAAAATATCATTCATGGGTAATTGTGTATGTTTTTATTATAAACTGCCAAGAAACATAACTGAATTATCTATTAACAAATTCAAGAATTGTGTAAAGCGTAAACTCATGTCCAAAGCTTATTACAGCACACAAGACTACATGAATGATGAAACACCGTGGCATTAACGGCAACTGGAAATAACTACATTTTAATATAATGTCTCATTCGTTGATCTTTTCCTGTTTTTGTACTTGTCAACTGTTTTGACACTTAGAGACCATATACATCTCTAAGAAAAAACTGTATTAATTTTATTTTAATTTACTTTTTAAGTTATATCATGTAAGTCGCAGAATTTTTACATTTCTGTAAGATATTTAGTAAACATTCCCATTTTATATTTTGACGTTTGGAGGTCCTTTACACCTCCAAAACTTAATATTTTGACAACAGAGACTCTTTACATCTCCATGAATTTTACTATCAATTTATTTTCTATTATTTTAATTGTCTTCTTTTGACGCCTAGAGACCTTTTACATCTCTGAAAATGTAGTTTTAAGTTTATTGTAACGTATTAATGAAATTGAATGTAATAAATAGTAATAATGTCATACCGGTTGTTCTATTTAAACTTTTTTTTTTAAAGAGGAACTGGTGAGTTTCTTCCGTCGCTTCTTCTCACCAGAAGGTCAGTACCCGAAACGCCAAAAGAAATAATACATATTTAGAATCAGACTTGTAAAAGAGCCCTTGAGGGCCTACTTGCAGAAATAAACTATTTTATTTTTTATTTATTTTATACATAAACCTTACTGTCATCATATTATGCATACTAATATTCTTTTGCCATAGTTTGGCATTGTTGCTCTTAATTTAATACTTTAGAAGTAACCCTTTTTTTTAAGCCTGACTAACTCGCAACCCTAATGGACGTAGCGATTGTATGACCGGTTGGTCGGCCGTGGCGTTCCCTGGGGTCGCTAGCCGGACCACCCCGAGTGGGAGAGGTAAACCTATACCAGTGCTACTACGCTGCTCAGCGAACCAAAGTGGATCTTGGCTTGGCAGTAATACATATATCACTGTCGACAGTACAATTTCACTTATGTTATAATAAACAAATATTACAATAAAATTATGATTCAATCCTAATCTGTGCAGCTTATCGCCAGTCGAAATCGGCTCCTCGAAGCTGGCATAGATCTTTTTGGACTTCGTCGATCCAACGATACCTGGGACGCCCCACCGGACGTCGCCCACTAGGCCGTCAAAAAAGTGCACCTGGGGCACTTTTTGGCGGCTCTATCCTCTCCCATCCTCTCCACATCAATGCCGTAAATTCTCACAAATCTTAACCTGATATTAAATTCAGGAACATGCTTGTTATCGGATTTATTATTATTTATGGATCGATTTAAAGACATGGGAATCCACTCAACGATATTCGTTGCACGCCTGCGGCACCCACTCAATCACTCTTTCTTTACAATCTCCTATTTCTTCAGTTTTGCCAATAGAAAAGCAACCTTATGTCGTTGAAATAAAGTTAAAATTTTAAAGGAAGGTTAGAGAGATATGCTGGATGGTAAGCGATTGAAATTCTATGAGTACTCTCATAACCTGCTTCTCCCAATTCCATAACTTTCCCAGTTCTGTCGTTGCAAAAGCAAGCGTATTGTGTCGAGATAAAGTCTAAATTTGATTGTAAGAGTTAGAGAAATATGCTAGATGAAAAGCAATGGATGCAATGTACGATACCGATGCATTTTGAATTTCAACTCGACTCTCGTGCCGCTATAACCGCTAACAAGAAGACAATGTTAAATCGATTTCAGTTGGGGATGGCTGCATACAGAGATTTGAGGTTAGGTTTTCTCTAGTGACCACAGAAATGTATCGAGGTATAAGGAAAAAGTGTATGTATGGTAAGAATTATCTAAGGTGTCCGGATGTTTGTTCATTCCCTTCACGAACATTCGGGCACCTTCTTAATAGGCTAGATGACTAAAAAAAACTGTTTAATCCGTCTGTTACATTATGAAAAAATATTGTACACGTATTTTTTGTTTTGTTTGACAAACAAAAACTGACGAGGATAGAGTGCTTAGAAGTTGCGAGTGACGTCACTCTTGAGTACAAATTGTACTCAAGAGTGACGTCACAAGCCCCCACTCCAGAAGTTTGATGATCTATAACTTTGTCGATTTTTAATATTTTGATAAACCAAAAAATACGTGTCCCATATTTTTCCATAATCTAACTGACGGACTAAATAGAATTACATATTTTTAACCCAGTCGTCATCCCTATTCTTACTATACCTCGCGTGCTAAAAAACAAGTCGCGGCGATCTACTTTGCAAGGCGTTTACTTCAGTTGCCGTCAATATTATTATCAGATTTGAAAATCCACCATTTTTAATTGTTCAAATACCACCTAATGAAATGCAAAAAAAATGAAGAATTTATGTTTTCCATCACTAAATTAGGTACACTTTTGGCGTCAAACGCCATGCGAAAAACGTTACAGGCTTGATCGTAATACAAACGATGAACTAAGTATTTTCTTCTATCTCAATATTTAGTATAATAGTAGTATTTCTGTAGTAGTGACGGTGGTATAGATCATCATGATCACAGATCATGATCATCGCCAGCTTATGAATTAGTCAGTCAGTTATAAATCTCACTGCTGGGCACAGGCCTATTCTCGCAAATGAGAGAAAAAAAATTAATTCTACAGACGTATTACTTACAAGTTACAACGCCATTACTATAACGAATAGTCCGATTGTGCTTCATACAATACAATACTCATTCCTCGGAGCCAAAAAAAAGAAAAACAAAATAAAATATAGACGGAGATGAGACTGTAGGTATTTTTTTGTGATCCTAACTGCGACCAGGGCCCGCATACAATTTTTTGCAAAACTTTGTCTTCTTTCACGTGGTGTACGTTTTATTAGGCCCTAAATTAGTTAGGATTACTGAGGGCCCCACATCGAATTATTAGAATATCCAGAATTAAATACTCTTAGGGGAGACCGGGTATGGTTGTCTCACGGGTTGGTTGTCACAGCAGCCATTAAATAATACGAAACAAAGGAATAAGTGCATCGATTGGTGAAGTAGGGAAGGAGGTGAAGCTCTTGCGATCTTTTAACACCGAGCGATGCAATTATTCCTTCGTTTCGTATTATTTAATGGCTGCTGTGACAACCAACCCGTGAGACAACCATACCCGGTCTCCATTATTGCTGGTCCCATACCATCATCATCCTGCTGAAATCGGCATATCTTAAGATATGCTTAATTCAAATTCAAATTCAAAGTTTTTATTTTAGACAACATGATCCAAATTTGTTAGTAAACTTAAGTATCTAAAGTTGTTAGTATCTTATTACTAATAATGATTTTGTCCTCTCTCTGAGTCTCCCCATCAGAGGACAATCGACCTTATTGCCGATCATATATAGGATGCTGTTGCTGCTTCTCCGCACCCTATCCAGCTTAAAAAACAAACAACAAAAACAAAACAAGTTTTTGTTTTGTTTTTGTTGTTTGTTTTTTAAGCTTGATCAGTTTCCTCTCAAAACACAACATCCCGCACCATAATTAAAGTAATGGAGACCCTTATTTAGAAACCACATGTCCACAAGGCTATCACAATCAACACCGCGTTTGATATCCTACAAAAAAACCTTTATTCAGTACAAACATACATTTAAGTCTTCTGCCACGTCAAAGAATAAACGGCCTTGTGTTAAAGAGGATAAAGGTTGTTTTGAGCGCAGTTTTTGTGTCTTTGAACGCGGAAGCTGCGTCGCGGTGAGATTACACTCTGTTCATGTTCCGCTCATCTTTAGGTGGGGCCAAAACGAGAGCTCCGCTGCAAGTCATAAGAGATTGCGGGACGAAGAAAATAATAATCTAACCTAACTTAACCCATTTTAAGCGGCTATTGTAAAAAGTATATTAGATAGAGTAATTAAATTCATGAATGTGACTCTGTGACATCCACGCAGGGCTCAGATACTGGTATTTTTTTCGTTCTTTTTGTTCTTTGGTTTATTCTTTCATTTTTAATCGGACAATCTAATGATACGAAGTCATTACTTGGATACATTATTGAGCCCTACACAAGAAGCATAAAATAATTCAAAATATTGAGTTATTTCGGGGTTTTTGCAAAATACCGGTTCCGAGCCCTGCGTCCACGGAAGTTAAAACAAAAATATTGCTTTGCTAATCTGCGATATGCTAACGTGTTATTGGTAATAAAAAATACGCAATTAATTATAACGGGCTATACTAATTGAATAACACGTTATCATATCGCGGAGCAAAGCAATATTTTTTTAGCGATGATACGAGTTGATTTTATTCCAACTCGAGTTGACTCACCCGTCAACTCGAATCGAGTCTCGAATTGACTCGACTCGCATCAACCGGATGGGATCCGCTTCGCGGCAGGAGCCAAACGGATCGGCGAGTCGAGTCGAGTTCAGCGTATTTGTAACAAAATGAACATTCGTCGAGTTGGTGAATCGCTGACTAGCGTGCACTCGCATAGCTCGCATTCGTTATCCAGTCCGTGTCAATTCTAGCTAGAGTTTGGTATGCGAGTTGATTCGAGTTGCGAATGAACTTGATTCGAATCAACTCGCTTAGAGCCTGATTCGAGTTATTCGAATCAGACAACTCGACTCGCCCATCGCTAATTGTTTTGATTTCCGCAAAGTAACGCCTGAATCAAACAATTATCCACGGAAGTGACGATGCGCAAGAATGAGAACGACACTGACATCCTTTGACTTGCGCCACCGCGCCCGACCACGTCGGATCGTATGAATACGGAAAGAGCCCCTTCATTCAGCCAAAGAAGGGCTCGTTACTCGTGCCGGTCAAATGGAAACTTTTATCGCAATGCGCCACCCGCGAGATTCCAGCCATACCGCAATTAAGGTAGACCACAGGTAAGGTTGAAAGATTGGCTGACTTGGGTTAACATGTTCACCGACGGTACCCAAATTATAGAATGACAGCAAAATGTCTCCATACAATACCTATCATCTTATAAGCGGCAAGCGCCGTACTGCGTGTGTGTGTTGATTTACACAGATGCGACGCACCTGTGTGAGTCAGGGTCAAACTCGGAGATTACACTCTTTTTCGACGGTAATGTCATCGTTCACCCCACATGACAGTAAAAATTTGCGCCGTAATAATGGTATGGGTTATGATCTTATGATCGGCAAGCACCGTGCTGACGTATAGGCAATCACGAATAAATACTACGTTAGCCGTACCGTCATATTCATATTCGTGGTTCACATTGTAGGGTGATACCCGTTACCGCCGGCGAACGTGTTAACGGCCATTCTCGCAAAGTATGACTGCGTCTAATTACCGCGTCTCCATACATTTAGTATGAAAACAGCGTCGCGGTAATTAGGTGACCGCAGACATACTTCGTGAGAATGGCCGTTAATACTTCGGTGGTACAATAGGTCAATAGGGCCTGTAGTCATCCCAGGTAGAAGTCCCAGTGCTGGACTGTCCCAGTAGCCAACTCAGATATTAAGTCATTATAGAAACAGAGGTGACAGCAGTTTCTGCGGTAACAAAAGAACTGCAAAACTTAACACGTTCACTGTCCCCATACAAAACTATCGGACAATGTCACAAGTCCCAACTGTGCAATCAGTATGGGGAAGTGACCCCATAGTGGAAGCACGGACGCCTGAAAAAACCATCATGAACCCACATTTGGGGCACCGGGACAGGGAACGTGTTAAATGACACCTTGGCCACTTCTTTAAGTTCTTGGGAGTAACGTCACAAGCCCCCACTCTGGAAGTTTGACGGTCTATGCCTATGTCGATTTTTAATAATTTGATAATCCAAAAAATACGTATCCCATATCATTTATTTCATATATTAACAAAAGGTCAGCACAAAAACACTTAACTTAAGACTACCCTTAAGTCTAATCAAATAGGCCCCCTGGAGTCGCCCCTGGCGCATAGGTACCCATTACACTGGCCGTGTTGCCACGTTGAATGGCGATGGACAGCATTTGCACCAGGTACGAACCCGCGCGGGCGTCAGTACCCCTCTCCCTAATTCGACGACCCACTTCCCAAATGAAGGCAATAGCCTCCGACCCCCAGCACCCAGTAATCTCAAACGCCAGGGGTACGAAATAATAGTTTTTGCCCAGTGCTGAGTACTTCTCCCGTTTTTTGACTGCGGCAAAATCCGCCGCGGCACCATCTGTATGCACCGTTCGGCCGAGGTGTGAGGCAGCAAAAGTACTGACGCACGTCGCGTCCCACAGCAGACACTTTCCCTTCTGCCACGGCACTAGTGTTAAGCCGCCATATTAATCTAACTGACGGACTAAATATAATTATATATTTTTAATCCAGTCGTCATCCCTATTCAAGAGAAACAATTCTAAACCATGTTTAGACGTCTTCCAACATTCCGTACGTCTTTCAAGTTCACCGTACCGACTTCGCTAAATGAATGCAATTCTATTCAATATTAGTTTAGTAGGATATTAAATAGAAAATCCTCATTCAAATCTGAGAATATAGGTATTTAAAAACGAAACCCTGCGATCCGCGTACAATTAATTGAAGGGAAAGGTATTTTCACTTAACGTAAACTCTAGAATCGCAGAAATTTCATGAAATCCCTTGCCGCTTTCATTTCCTTTCAGACTTGTATTTAATGACACCGCTTCATGAAGTCACAGTCCAGAAACACACAGTTGATCGACGGAGATGTATAGGCAGTTGTCTCACCGCCGGCGTCTAAGCGAGTAAAGCTGGGCAAGTAGCATCACACTGCGGATCTGGAAAGGTCGATCGATCGCTCTGTACCTCGTCAGTCCGCAATGAACTGTGTTACTCGCCGAATTTTACTCGCCCGCGTTTGCTCGTTAATAGCGGCGAGTATTTCGAGTATTACGAGTGAACGTTCGTTTATTTGAAGCTATTGATGTTTACAATGCAAGTAAAACGTATTCACAATAACTATGAAAAACTGAGAATTTTTTTAGGTGCGAAATTTAACCCACAAAATGAATACAAAATTATAAGTTTTAAATGATAAGTACTGTTTTTTTATTCTCAAGTGTGTTGAAAAACGTCGTATGATACTCGTAGGCATTGGTCATTACAGTTTCGGCTATTACAGCCCTCGCCTCACGGCTCGGGCTGCGCAACACACCCTCGACTGTGATGACCAACATTATAGCCCACTCGTATCATAATGTACTATTATAGGCAGCTGTGTCTGTCACCTGATTGTATGAGCGTTGACCAACTGTAAATTTTTAAACTATAATGAAGTCATAGAAAAATCCAATTACCAACTGCTATTTACAAGGCGATCTTGAAAAGCGACGTTTTTAATTAGAGCCGGGTTCTTTGTAGATTATTGTCTGGTATATTGAGTTGGGCGCTGTGATGCAATTTTCGCAGTGGCCAACTAATTGTTTTATCAATTTAGGCTGGATTTTGCGGAGACTGTGGTTTGCGGGGAAATTGTTGGCGTAGCTTGTTTAAATAAACGTTAAATCGGTTTTAGAGTGGTTTATTATTATCATGCATTAGTATACGCTATAGGCCGAATTATTATATTGATGTAAATAAGTAGGTATGAGTAGCTATGATTTGTGTAGTGTCGGTATTTAACACTGGGTTTCAACTTGTTATGTACTATTTGCGTTGGAATTTCGGCCGGTATATACAAATGATTTATTTGTACATTAATGTACATAAGTCTAGTTAGTATTGTCAGTTTAAAAAAAACACCACTTCCATCGGACTTCGGTCCCCGGGCACAACAACAGCCTGGAGAAAAATCTCTCTAATGTCCTATCTGCCACAGATGAATTACAATTATATTTCGCGCTATTATCAGTCACAGTAAACACAATTTGGAGCACTACCTGCATGACGTTTGCTACTGTCACCCACAGTCGCGGCACAACGAACATCTAGTTAAAAGTACTTTTTCATAGCGGCGACAGCTTTCCGATAATAACTACATGGGGACTCATGTTGGGCGGGCCGGGGTGCGATTTTATTGAAGAACATACGAGAGAAAAAATGCAGAAAATGAATGAGACTCATACCATCTTACTACCTTACTCTTTTAGTTGACTGAGAGCAACGTAAGCATTACGAGAAACTGACTGAACTCTGAGATTCGTTTTTTTTTCGCGAACACTGCATGACTTTCGATAACCTGTGTTTTTTTTGTCAAGCTTGTAAGTGTGGAAAATACTAATGATTTTTCTTTTTAACTCGAGTGACATGAAGTATTTTATGCAAAAAGTTTCGTACTTGAGTTTGGAACTCCCCAAATATGATTCTAATTTTCCTCAAGGATCAATAGGCTACTGTACAACTTTTTTCTATGGTATGTTCCATCACGCAAAATAGGCGCATGTTTGTCGTCGAGTTGCGGAAAACAAGCCCGCGTAAACCTATAACCTATAACCTATGGTATGTCATAGAAAGAACACATGATAGAAATATTAGTGAAAAAATACTACTACTGGTGGACCCGTTCGCGACTATTTTTTTAAACAACTGGGGTGGCAAACAAGCATACGCCTTGCCTGATGGTAAGCAGTCACCGCAGCCTATGGATGCTTGGAACACCTGGGGCATTCCGTGACCCTTTAAAAACCTATTCACTCCTCTCTTGAAGAATTCCATACTGTAGCCTTCCGGAAAAACCGCGGCTCATTCCACATTCGGATTGTGCGCGGTAGGATATTTCTTTACAACCGCACGGTACGCGACCATTTTGAACTTCATTCGCAGAGGTGAAATAAATTGAATGTCTCTTTTTTTCTTCTGCTTGGCGGATAAAAGTATCCTATGTGTTAACAGGGGTCATAATTTGTTAACTTGTATACCAAATTTCATGAAAATCAACCCAATATACAAAATTATGCCACAACAGGGTGAACCGGTCACAGGTGAGCGCCATTTCATTTTTCTATGTACTTTGATTTCTTGTATCTATATATGTAACTGTATAGTGTTAAAAATAGGTAATAAAACTAAAATAGAATATTCATCTGTTTGTCGGTTTGTCTGTTTATCTGTCTGTTTGATGTTCACGCATCACGTAAAAAGGTTCACCCTGTTGTGGCATAATTTTGTAAGTAATAATTCTTTGTGGCATAATGTATATAGCCATATTAGGCTTTGTGCATAAACTGTTATCGCAGAATCTATATTCGCATAATTTTATTACGCAGAATTACGTTAGTCCGAATATTATTTATATTAAGAACCATTGTGTGTGTGTGTGTGTGTGTGTCTGTGTGTGTGTGTGTGTGTGTTAGTTTTATTACATGCACATATAGATAGATAGATTACGGGCTATTTTTATTGAACGGCTATTACATTAGTTGGAAGTCGGTTATTTTAAATAATGTTATATTAATTACTAGTATTTACCCACTTCTTCGCTCGCTTTGTTCCCGTTACTGTCCCAAGGGAATCTCTTTATCGGGATATAAAGTATCCTATGTTTCAATCCAGGACTTGGTCTACTCGCTTGCCAAATTTCAGCTCAATCCGTCCAGATTTTACCCCGTCATTTAGTAACATCCAAACATCCAAAGATCTTCACAAACTTTCCCATTTGTAATATAGTTGAATTTAATTACGTCAATACTATCGAATTGCCAGTCAGCCAAATTTTATAAATAAATTGTGCTGGTTAACAAACACAGCGTTAGTGTTTCAAAGCGACGTGCTCTCGTTTAGCCGTGTCCCATTTACGGCTGTATACCTACAGGCCAGATTGAAAACCGCAGGATTTTCGGCGGAGCTGAAATGTAAATTAGTCGGCGTAGATTTAAATAGGGTGTAAGGGGTTCCATAAACAATCTCACGGGACCCAAGTCAACCTCACCTGCACGTGGCGCACCCTGCTAATAAACAGACGAGGCAAATGGTGACCCACCAACCCGCACTGGACCAGCGTGGTGCGGTCATGGTCCAAATCCCACATGAAATGTACAACTCCCCGATTAGGCCCCGAGTGCCCGGCGGTGTTGGGATTCCGGCGATGACGGTAATAGGCTAGAAAAAATATTTAAATAAGTAAATTTTTCCTACCTAGGTGTTTCTTTATTTCTAATGGCTCACACATCACCAGCCTATGTGTCCCACTGCTGGACACAGACCGACTCTCATAGATGAAAGTGAACGGGCTGTAGCCTCCACTCTAGCCCACATTGGGGTCCTTTGAATTTCTTCGCGGATGTATGCACGTTTCCTCACGTTGCTCCCTTCACCGAAAACCTATAATGGCTAACGTATCGTTAATAATTTCTTGTATTTTTTTAAATCTCTTGAAATTGTTACCTTTATCTTCATTTTGTATTTTTGTTTTTGACGATCATGGCGTTATAATTTTGTCTGTACAAATTTATACTGTTATTTTGTCGTGAAATAAATGAGCTGTTTAAACAATTTCAAACGCACACACTTCGCGGATATATGCAGATTTCCGCACGATGTTTTTCCTTTACCGAAAAGCTAATGGCTAACATATTTAAATAATTTCAAACGGACACACGTTTGATTTAGGGCTGACATAGATGGACTGAAACTCAGCTGTAACTTGTGTAGACGCAGTTCCCAATCACAACTGACATGCCGTCCGTCTGTATCGGCCTTTACGGGTACCTAGCCGCAGAATGTCTCATTGACATAAAAATACGAAAGGACTTTTCATTTCGCGGCAGTACATTTATAGTTTTTTTACTAGTGTTAACGCTACTCAAACATGTAGGTAACTAACTACCTACTGAGCAAAACGCTTAAACGCTTACGAGCCACATTAGGTATAGATTTTGCTAATTTAAGCGATTTTTATACCGACAAACTTTAACTTTAGATTCTAACAACTATTAGGAGTAAAAAAAGTTATATGATGTATAGTCGAAAAATGCTTACTTTCAGAGATATTCATTATTTTTTAAATGAAAACTCCCAAGTGTGTAACAAGCCTAATAAATGTGACTAAGATAGTTTTACTAATTTTTTAAATCCTTTAACTAAACAGCAATTAACCTTCGCAGTATTTGATGGTAAGCGACTACGAGGCCAAAATGTTGATCTTTCGTTTCCATTTTAACTTTTTCTTTTTCTTTTTGATAACTGTTCCTCCAGTAAGGACATGTTTATAACGAGGGGCTGAATTTACTGATTTATTTTGTTCTATAAGACTATTAATGTAAAATGACAATATTCGACCCATGTTGATATAACATTATTTACTCGTCACACCACCAGGAATTCATGGCTAAAGTATGTCGGTATAGTCCCTCCCACCCTGTATACATTATAGACTACCAACTAGAACTAGGTCCCTAGCCTTTCCGCTCACGAGTCGCATGAAACGCCACTTTTCCGCATGTAACGCCAATTTCAGGTCAGTAGACTAGCCTTAACGTTCATCAAACAACACGTAACTTTTTATTATTACAACATGTAAGTAGCTACTATACAGTTATAATAATTACATCACACTAATACTACAGGGTGAAATTTTATAGACCGTCCAATTTTTTCCTAGGCATTAGGTATCAATAAAAGATGCTCTTGAAGAAAAAAATGTTGGTAAAATTTTCACCATAAAATGTACTGTCCGAAAAAATTATTACTAACGTGAGGATTACGCGTATCGACGCGTAAGTTGTTTCGGCGACTCAACGCGGCAGCAGCGTGGGGGTCGCGGAGAGGGTCACCATTGCCGTCTCCCGCGCAGTGCGCTACCGCGTTATCCACAAACGTATGTTTTTTTAGGATATCTTTCAGCTGTTATCTTTTAGTACTGAAAGATACTGACTGAAACCATGTATTTTCTATTTTTTGCTAAAGAACCCAGTGTCAAAATTTGGATGACGAAAAAAATTTCACCCTGTATAAATGTGAAAGTTTGTGAAGATGTTTGAATGTTTAGATTTTTTGATATTTGGATGTTTGTTACTAAATAACGGGGTAACAACTAAATGGATTGAGATAAAATTTGGCATGCAAGTAGACCAAGTCCTGGATTTAAAAATAGGATACTTTATATCGATAAAGAGTTCCTTTGGGATAGTAAACACAATACCTTTATGTGTTGGACGTACTACGTACTTACGCTTTATGATTAAGCCCCGTTTTGTTTTTTCTGTTTATCAGCCACGGATGTCCACTACTGGACATTGGTCTCCCCCATATTATTGCTACAAAGTGTGGTTCTTAATAAATAAATAAATAAATTGTTGTAATAATAGACAGTTACGTGTTGTTTGAATAACGTTAACGCCAGTCTATTGACATGAAATTGGCGTTTCATGCGGTAAAAAATGGTGGAAAAAGGCAGAAAAAGCTGCTGTGTGATTTCGTGAGCGGAAAGCGTTTCGCTTAACTAGTAGACATTCATTTACATCTAATCTAGAGAACCTACCTACCTAGCAGTGGTGTGGCGTCCATAGAACCCGATTCCCACCGGCTTGCCTATTTTAAAGCATATGACCGGCGTATCTACTACTCCTGAAGAAAAAGTAGTCGAAATCTGCTCCGGCTTTACTAAAAATATATTTTACCCCACGTCACTGCTACCTAGAGAAGAACTCCTTGCTACCGGTACGGTCGACCGTATCCACCGGCTCCCCGTCACCTTCACGAGGTCGTCAGTCTACAGATTCTGGGGCCGCACAACGCTGCCCTTTCCTATGCGTGATCGCCACTCCAGGACTTTACTGCCCCAACAGTTATCCGTTCTTGGGCTATATGGCCTGCCGACTGCCTCTTTAGTCTTTAACCGTACCATCCTGCGAGCAATACCAGTTATTTTGGTTCTACTGCGGAATCCAACTCGGCTGGGCAGCGTTTGGGAAGCTCCGTCACATCTCGTCCTAAATTCCTCAATACCTGAAGACGAAAGTCTTCGAACAGTGCGTGTTATGACATATAGAACCGAGACATGATTGTAAACAATAGGACGAATAAGGCGTCTCAGAGTCACGCGATAGAATCAAAAATGATGATATCCGCAGAACCCGAGTTTTGTTATTTAATCAGTGAAAATCCTGAACGTTTAAAATGATATTATGTAACTATCTACAGATCGAAACGCTTTTCGCTTACAAGCCGCATCTGGCTAGCTATATTGAGCAAGTTTTATTAAAAACAAGCGACAAACTCCAACTTCGGATGAAACGCCGCGTGCCACTAGACTAGTCCGCAAAACCTATTTGTTAACGCTGCGCGTTGTTGTACACTCTATCAATTCGTCTCAGTACCTAGTGTTGCCAGCTCCAATTTACTGAGAACGGAACAGACGGCCTGAACAAAACGCAATCCACTTTCTACTTCTACAATTTAAGCATACAAGTAATTTTGTGTGAATCAGCGAGTAACTTTGTGTGTAAGCACAAGCGTGTTTCAAGAATTCAAAGCACAGTTCAACGGTACTTAAACACCGTTTAAATACCGTGCAACGTTCCGTTTTTGTTTTGAAACTAACTTTTAGTGTTGTCCCATGACTGCTCAAAACATACTTTTTTTGAAAAACGCTCATTCATAAATTCATAACGTGATAGAAAATTATCTGCCCCGTGTCCATTTTCAAATTGATCCATACAACACCTCTTGGCATTATATTACAGCTCAACAATAATTACTGTTGGCGTCTTGATCAAGAAAAAATCGGGACATGCTGCTGAAAATCTAGATATCCCGCTCAATCGGGACATTTGGCAACATTACTGGTACCGGACAAAGTTTCCTTTGTGATTTCGCTCCAACTGACAGGCACTCACGGTTAAAAATAGCCAATCCCGGCGCAGAAGCAAAATGGCTGCATATTTAACTTTTCAGCCACAACCGTTGTCAGCGTTTGACGAGAGGGTTGGGCCTGAATCAGCCTGGGATCAATCCGCATTGAGTTGTCGAAGGAAATCGTTCTAAGAAAAACTTAATATAATCAGGTAGTGTAGCTACTGGCTAAATAATAAAGGCAATTCTTTGAACACTAATAATGCAATAAAGTCGCTTAGTAACCTTTAAACATTTACAGTTGAAACTTAAGATATACATTTCGTTGCCGGAGATTCAACTTTAGGTGAGTCACATATTAAATATCGTGACTATACTTTGGTGCGCTTCCGTTAATGTACGGCAAGTCATCAACACGACGCTTCGCCAGACTGGCTAGTTGTCGATACATTCCGATCTCATCAAAGAGACGCAATGTGCTGTCATATTCATTTATACATACAAATAGATTACTTGCAACTAACACCAGCAGATTTCCTCAACACTAAATATTTGTGCACCGCCCTGACCTTTTTCGTCTACGCTCGACGCTGTGACAAACAACCGGCACAAACAACGGCTTCGGTTTGATTAACCTTCATCTGCCCAACAACCGTCGTCTGACATGCTAATCGGGCAAACTGACCGGACCTGTAAGCCAACCACTTGAATACAGCCGAGAGGTTAAAGAGATGCTTGCTGGACAACAAATCCTACCGACTGCGCCATATACACTTTAAAGGCGTAGTTAATGACAAGTCAGTACACAAGTACTATAAGTATCAAAATTATACCTATTATATAACTGGCTCGATTTTTGTCGGTAAAGCTTGTAACCAGTACGTACTTATCATATGTATGACAATATCAGTATGTATGTGCTGTTTGTACGTAAGCAAGGCAGATATGCGGGCACATCGTTGTGCGCGCGTGTTTAATGACAAATAAGAGTTCTTTACACGGGCCCCACCGGAATGCGAATTGAGTTGCGACATGTTGGGACATACGGACGGGAGGGATTACTTACCCGGGCTGTAAAAAGGCACTGGTGGTATCCGCGGATTAATTGAATCTCTAACGACAAAACTAATCGCTACTAGCGTTAAAGCTTGACTAAAAGATATTGGAAGCTATGGTAGCCAAGTGGTTCGGACCTGCGCCTTTTAATCCAAGCTCATTAGTACGAATCCTGGCTCGTACTAATGAGTTTTTCGGAACTCGTATACGGAATCATAATATCGGTTGATAGGAACTTGCAAAGATTCGCGATGAAATTCGAAAATGTATCGGAAGTTCCCAACCCGCACTGGGCTAACGTTGCTGGCAGTGGGATGTATATTTTATAGGCTGATGATGAGTCTTGAGTATTTATACTCTGCAACCGACAGGGATAAGTTGACCTTAGTCATGCAGAAACCGACCTATGTTAAGCTGCTTGAGCTGACATCGAGATCAGACGGTGGATTCACAGTCCCAGTAAGAATGACCTTGAAAACAAAAGGGACGAGAGCGTCTATGACCGTTGGTCGCTTCGGTAATATTGGAACGCCCCTCAGACGGCGAAATCACGATCAGCAGTGAGAAAATGACGTAGGAGAGAAGAGAGAGTCTACGACTGTTGGTCGTTTGGTAGATACGGTAAACGTCCTAGGTTTTGTTTGACACACAATACCCAACAGTTGACACTTTGCTGTGACTTGGCTTGGCTTGGCATGGCTTAACATCCAAGATAGCAACTACTGGTACAATATCAAGCACTCGGACGTCTACCTTAAGCCCCATTAAGACAGAGCGAGAACTCGTATGCGAGTTTCATTTCATTGCGGCGTTTGATCGATCGATTGAACTCATCGCATACGATTTCTCGCTTCGTCTAAATGGGGCCTTAGGCTGCGTTTTTACCAGAGCTTTGCAAAGTAGCGGAGCGGTGGGTGAGGAAAAAAAACCGGTCAAGTGCGAGTCGGACTCGCGCACCGAGGGTTCCGTACAAACTGATAAGTAGATACGTGAATAGTTGCAGAAAAACTATATGGAGATTAGTCAAGTAGGAGCAAATAAGTATGTGTTCAGTTTTTTTCAAATTTCTCAAAAACGGTGCAAGTTAGGAAAACCGTTATGTTTTTCCTGTAATATTTAGGACGACATTAATAATTGGTAATTATTACAGATTTTTCTGTTCAGTAACTTCGAAGATAATAGGGGGGAATGGTATTTATTTTAACGTTTTTCGTTATACATCAAAAACTACGTATTTAAAAAAAAAGCAGTGTTTTAATCTACAAATCAAGCCCTTTCATTTGATACCCCACTCGATATAATAGCCTTATTTTCAATTTTCAAAGTCCCATTACGGACCCCTTTAAAAAAAAAGTAAAGAGTTACAAGATTTTTTTTACATACAAGGGGCGCGGGTTTGCCGTTCTTAACACTATTCCAAATATCCAGTCGATAGCATCAGTAGATCCTGAGATATCTTGCTGTGACAGACGGGCAGACAGACGGATAGACAGATAGAGTCGCACCATAAGGGTTCCTTTTTTACCATTTTGGTACGGAACCCTAAAAACCACCAATACTGGGCCACGCTGAGCGAGGCCGGGACTAGGCACGTTAAGTGGTGGACTTTCTCCTCGCACACCGCTCCACTACATCGCACAGCTCAACTCGTGTGTATCGTGTGCGCGAGAGGCGTTCACAAAATTAGAATTAAGTTCATTTGGCGGATTAAGCAAGAGACGCAATCGAGTTACGTGAGATAATACAGTTGTGTTTGAAATATTCATCAAACAACCTCAAGCCTCACACAGGCAGGCATGGCGGTGTTTCGAGATTATAAACAATTTTTACTGGTTTAGAATTTTAAATACACATGCTGTTAAATAAAAATATATATTAGATAGCAAGTTACGCTACCACGGTAGTGCATGTGTTTAATGTTTAGTTTCAATTGCATCTAAACAGTTTTAGTCTCCGAGGACCTTACCGAAAATCGGCGTCACGGCTTGCCGTGGCAATATGCTCAGAGAGGTTGTTATTTAGCGCGTACCTGCACTTATTGTTTTTTTTTATCGTGTTATCTTTTTGCGCTAAATAAACCATTCATTACTTTCTTTCTTCCGTTTTAGATTCCTGTCGCAAGGCAACACAACTTTATATCAAACACCGATTCTACAACACTAGCAAATTCGCAAGATGCATTTGCCTATAATATTTGAATAGTTCCCTAAAGCACGAGTATTTGTTCTTGAGTCATGGCTGTTTTCTATCTATTGATGTATTTATTTTAAGTCCTCATGGACTGTAGTACGACATTATCAGAGCTGAATTTAGAAGTTACTCATATTCTTCGAGGGAATCTACTTGTCCATCCATTGCTTATCTTGCGGCGTTTACAACACGAAACATCACGAACTTTAAGTGTTAAGCCTAATTTTGTTCTGTAATCCACAATCTAAGACACGTCTATTGTAAGGTGAACCCTAAATGGCTCAACAATTAAAGTCCGTGAATGTACTATAGATGAGGACCTTAGGGCCTGGCCACATGTTTACGACACGATGCCGTCACCGGAAAACGACGCGGCATCGGAAAAAAAACACGACACCGTGCCGGGAAAAACACGGCACGACGCTGGAGAAAAACCACGGCGCGATGGCGGAAAAAAAAAACACGATGCGATGCGACGCGGCACCGGAAAAGAACCACGGCGCGGTGCTATCTTTTTGCACCTGCTGACCAAAATAAGACGTGTTACTAAAAAAATCTGCCCACTGTCAGCTTTAAAAACAGATTAGAAATCTAGCCGGTTATTTAACCAGCCTATTTCAAATCTGGCCGGTTTGTGGGCAACGCAATTACACGCCGTTGGCGGATCGCCCTGACGAGTTCGTCTAAATAATGATTGAATGTCGGCTGCTGCATATTTAGTCGGAAAATGCCGGGAAACCAACGGATAAAGCGTGTCATGTCAAGTGGCTTATGGCGAATACGCAACGAAATGAACGAATAAATAGTACCTATGTTACATAATATTGTCATCGGTTACCTATGTTACTTACTTGGTGGTAAAATAAAGAAAGACCGAGATCGCTAGACAGAAAGTGGGATTTTCTCCTTGTAGTCGTATATACATGATACTCTCGTTTAATAATGATTGGTTGTCGGCCGCAACATAATAATAATATTTACATAGTCGGGAAATGCCGGGAAACCTACGGCTGAAACTTGTCAAATGACTTATGCCAAATAAGCAATGAAAACTGATTAAGGGCAAAAAGTAAGGAATAAAATAAAATTATTTGACTCTATTATCCTAAGGGAATATTTAATTATCCTTGCTAGAACACAACACAAGTATCCTACTTACGTTTCAATCGAGGGTTTGGTCAACTTATATGCCAATTTTCATCTCAATCCATTAAATTTTACCGGGTTTTTTAGTAACAAACAACCAAATCTCTAATATCTGTATATCCCGGTAAAAAGTTCCCTTAAGATAATAACAGGAATATCGCAGTCGAAGCCGCGGGTAGATGCTAGTAGTTTATAAATTAATAAAGCGGCCAGGAAAGAGAAAACAGTTGAAATGTTGTTAAAATACCCTATTGTATTATTTATTATGTAAGTAAATATCCTATTCAAAAGGCTGGTCGACTGCACCGGGACCGAAATGCTGGCAGCATCCTCGCACAGCGAATAAGCATTGCCATACAGCGGGGAAACGCTGCCAGCATATTAGGCACCGTGCCAAATAGGTCATGCAGAACCGGGAAATTTTAATAAGTATGGCAGTACAGGGAGTTCCCGGTACAGCCTTATTAAAATTTCCCGGTACTAAGGGGGACCAATTTCATAAATAATTTTTAGTTTTAATTAAGCTTTAGTTTAATTTTAGTTTAGTGATTAGGTAGTTACATTTGTAGTTTGCATCTCTGTATTTTCTGTTGAATTAAATAAAATTCTCACTAGCATAGTAAATACATACGTTTAATCAGTAATTAAAGGAGCCTCGTTAGCAAAATCTGCTTACTGCTGCGCCCATCAAAAGATTCGAATAAAAATTCATCCATTCATTTGCCCATTGAAATTGGAACAAAAGAGCAAACGGATTTAAAAATGGTGGCACTTTTTGTAAAATGCACCGGCTGATTGGGCCCGGAGCCCGAAATTGCTTATTGGATACGCATCGCCTGCTGCGTGTGTTTTAACCGACTTCATATACGGGGAAGGTTTTACTACTTCGTTCCTTTAAATGTGCACATTTATATGCCGAATTTCTAAGAATTAAAAAAAACACGGTGTATTATTACTCGTGTACCTACCACTTAAAATACCATGGTTACGATAAATAAAGAATTTTCAAAGATTCAGACTTGGGGCTTGTCAAAAAGCCATGGAGCGCAGCATACTGAGTGGGAAACTGATTGATCGTATCCGAAACAACGACCTGCGCTGCATGGCGAAAATAACGAACGTGTCACGAAAAGCCTCAAAGCTAAAAGGGGACTGTGCCGGACCGTATGTCGTATGTCGTATGCCAAGCGAGTTGTGGTCCAAGATAACCACAAGAACCCGCCCAACTCGTTGATGATGATGATGAGTACATTCTTTAAAGCTAAATATTAATAAAAAATATTCTTTTAAGGTCGTTCATTTTGTGTGCGCCGCATAATAACCTCATAATAACAATGAAAACGCCATCAAGCCGACTAGGCATCCAATTAACACGTGTAATTAGATTTTAATTGAATTAATTACTATGATTTACGGACTCGCTCCGCGTTCCGACCACATGGTGGTTCAGTATTCATTATTTCGTCGTCAATAAAAGCAGCCACCGCCGCATGCCGTGAACCAGTAATAGAATGATTCTTGGAGCGTTTTGTCTGTGCGGCCTGAAAGTTATTATTGACCCACTAGGTTAAAGCACACACAACAACTCGGCAACGGCAGCGGCTCATTTCGAGCCATTCAGTATTCTTTGTAAGAAACTCCATACTGTAACGTACACTTATCGGCATTAGAACGGCCACGTCTCGGCACAGGCTAGCGATGTGTGAGCGGGGTGCCTCGCCGGCGCGGCAAGCACGAGTCGCCCGCACGCCGCTCTCGGTTTATTGGCTTGTACAGTCGCCATCAGATATATCTGAGCTGTCAGTGTACTCATAAATATCTGAACACGGCTCTAATGCTATGAAAATAGAGCCGTGTTCAGATATTTATGAGTACCTACACTGACAGCTCAGATATATCTGATGGCGACTGTACCTAGAGCATGCAGGACCGAGAAATTTTAGTATGGCGGTACCTGGAATTCCCGGTACACTCATATTATTTCCCGGTTCTGCACGCCCTACTTGTACTGAAGCGAGCTGCCGCCTCGTGGTGGACGCGCTGCCGCCCAGCTCGGACGTGCCGATTCGCTTTCGTTACGTGCTTGCGCATGGTTGAAGGCAAAACGATGAGTTGAGGCGGTGCCGTTCCGGGATCGAGCTGTTATGATATTGTGTGCTTTAATCTTTATACAAGAATCGCGACACGAAAAGTCGCGACAAATTTGCTCAAACTAGATTTAGTCTCGGAACCTTTCGGTTTCATAAAAAGTTAACTCTAGATATTGTTTTTCTTGTTTTTTTTTCCTGAAATAAAACGCAGTAAAAACGCTGAATGGTCTAAGAGCAGTTTATAATCGGAAGTCACGCTGCTGTGGTTCATGTGGTGGAAAGGAGCGTCGAGTGGACTGACATATTTTGAGCCTCGATTACGAATTGACATTACTAGATCACGGCTCAAATTATGTTAGGCATGAGATCGACCGCAAAGTTGTGAATTACCCTGCAGAGAATTGCACGACTGTTTTGTATCGAATATAATTAAATATTTTTAATTGCACACAATAAAATTGCATTTTTAAACGACGTCACAAAACGGGGGAGGTTCTCTAGTCAGTTCATTTTTTTTCACACCTCCTATTCAGAAAAAAGTATTTTGATCCCTCATAAGAGGAATCAAAGTGATACTTTTCTATTCAAGGACAACAGGGTATTTTTAGTTTGAACCCACTTAGAATATGCTATACCATGGACAGCTTTATTAATATATTACACACAGAGGGCGGTATATTAAGGAATTGCCCAGATCACAGGTGTTTACGGTCCGAGCCGCAGGCGAGGGCCATAAATATAATATGGAAGTGGTAAATTCGTCCCGTCCGTAAGAAATAATAAACATTTTATAAAATAATAAGAGACTATAAATTTAACAATTTAATATTTCATTTTATTAAAAATGTGCGATGCTCTTTGATTAACTATTATATTTCATTATTTTGGTACGTTTGTATTTAAAATATTTAAATTTTCCTCATAGTCGGTGTGAAAAGCAGTATGTGTCACAAGGTAGCAAAATTATTTTCACCACGGGCGTTAACACTTGAATTCCTCACTACGCTCCGGATTCTACTTTAGAATCCCTCACTACGCTCGGGATTCAATTGTAGAATCCTTTGCTTCGTTCAGGATTCAATATACGCCCTCGCCGTAAATATATCATTTTGCTCCCTTGTGACACAATCTACTATTTGTGCTAGCTCAAAATACGAGTATTTCCCAGAAATATTATTTGATCACTCATAATGCAATAATGGTCTGGACCACAGGTGAGTACCATTGAATTTTTCTATGTGCTTTGATTTCTTGTATCTATATTGTAGCTGCCGCGCACCGTGTCGCGCAGTGTGAACTGCGCGGGGAGAAAAAGTCTGCGTGAAATGTCAATTGGTTTTATGTAATTAAACTAGAATCGTATCGGATTTAAATGTTTTAATTTAAAGGTCCTAAAGTGGTGACCCCGCATTCAGAGCAGCACCCAACCTTTGAAAACCATGCCTTCCGATGATGAATCATTCAAACCTGCGATATCTGACCCGACTAACCAACTCTCAGGTATTGCAACAAATATTCGTATCCCACCATTATGGCGCGACAGAATACGCCTCTGGTTTGTGCAATTCGAGGCCATCGTCGTTTCCCTCAAAAAAGGCGATCAGCAAATGTACGAACTCGTAGTCGCACAACTAGAGCGGCAAGATATAGATGAAATTAGTGACATCTTGCTAGACCCACCTCAAACCAAAAAGTACGAAGCAATAAAGAACCGATTGATCAGTGTGTACGAAGAGTCGAAAGATCGCAACCTCCAACGACTTCTGTCAGAAATGGAACTCGGCGATATGAAACCATCGCAGTTGCTGCGCCGTATGAAAACTCTTGCAGGCGACAACGTCTCCGAAACAGCTTTGCGGATTCTGTGGTGCAATCGCTTACCCCCACCCGTTCGAACCGTCGTTGTTGCTAGCGATACTATGATGAAGGACGTAGCTCTGCACGATATCGCATTGATGGCCGATAAAATTTTAGAACAAACTCGTACAGAAATATCCGCCGTATCGACGCCACCATCAATGCAGCCCTCAACATCGACGGGTCATTGTCAGGCACCTTCGCTAGAAGATAAATTAGATCATCTCGTTCGCGAAGTCGCCGAGTTGAAAATGCAGCGTAAACAACCCCGTCGCTACCAGCGGCCAGCCAGAGATTTTTTTACGCCATCGGCGCGTTCGTTTTCTCGTCAGCGCGCAAGTTCTCGCAACCGCCATTTTCCAACTGATGGTGTTTGTTATTATCACCGACGTTTTGGAGATTCTGCGTTCAAGTGCACTATCCCTTGTAGTTACAAAAAGAGCGAGATCAGGGAAAACTAATACCTGCGTTAGCTGAGGCGGACACTAGCGCATGGGATACTTCACACCGCCTATTCGTTACTGACCAGCATACTAAATCTAGATTTCTCATCGACACTGGCGCTAACATATCTGTCATTCCAAAACCAAAAGGGCTTCGTGCAAAACCAACCTCTTTTAATCTGTATGCAGCTAATAATACAACAATATTGACATTTGGCGAGAAGACATTGCAGTTAGATTTCAATTTGAAACGATTATTTAGATGGAAGTTCATAATAGCAGCGGTCAGTAAGCCAATTATCGGCGCTGATTTTCTTAAACACCATCAATTGCTCGTCGACCTTTCCGGGCGTTGCCTTATTGACAAGAAAACCAACTTGGCTGTCAGAACACCAGTTTGCAAATCGTCGGAGCCAACCATTCGTTCTATTGACCTGGACCAGAAATATCATCGCATTCTCAGCGAATTCCCTGACGTTACTCGGCCATCCTCAACCAAAGACGCTCCCAGACACAACGTCGAGCATTTTATTGAAACCAGTGGAGCTCCGGTGTACGCGCGGCCGCGACCGCTGCCACCACATCGCTACCTCGCAGTCAAAAAGGAGTTCGACCTTATGATGGAACAGCAGCTGTGTCGACCTAGCAAGAGCCCTTGGTCTAGCCCACTCCATGTCGTACCCAAAAAAAATGGTGATATAAGAGTCTGTGGAGATTATCGACGGTTGAACGCCGTAACAAAACCCGACCGCTACCCAGTGCCTCGGCTAAAAGATTTCACGTACCAGCTTTAAATTTAAATGTTTTAATTTAAAGGTCCTAAAATATATTTAACTTAAAATGTGGTGTAATTTACCCGCATGAAAAACAAATAATGAAACATCATGTTTCTTTCATATGTAGTATTAATATTAGCGCCATCTCTTGCTCAATTGTCATGGCTGTAAAGTTTATGCGTTGAGGTGGGATACATGTGTAATACGTGTTCTCATAGATGGCGTTTAGGTTAAAAACCTATTAAACTAGAATGATACGAAAGTCAAAGTAGATGGTAAAATTGAGGGCGCTTGTTACGTGCTCCGGTGGCCAAGTGGTTAAGGCGCTGGGCCGGAAATCCAGAGCTACCGGGTTCGATTCCCGGTCTGGACCACAGGTGGGTACCATTTAATTTTTCTATGTACCTTGATTTCTTGTATCTATACATGTTACTTAAAATGTGGTGTAATTTACCCGCATTAAAAACATATAAAGGAACATCATGTTTTTTTCATATGTAGTGTTACTACACTTGTCAATTTTGTGAAATATGCGTCGGCTTTGTGCTGAACCAATTTTCATGCACAGTTTCAGGGATAGTTCAATAGTTTGAAAGAGTAAGTCAAACTAGCAAACTTTTACAATGCCCTCTGACTGAATGGCAAAGCCAACGTGAGTATGGTCGTTTTAGAACTTTGTCATAGTGAAAAACTGTGACAGTTTCAATGCGGTCTGAGCATTAAACTTTTCTAAAAAAAAATAACTGATTTCCCTCGTTGAATGTACAGTCGAGTTCCTTTACATCTACACACTTACGGGAACAAAAATATCTGAACACGACCCTTTTGTCAGGAGCATTAAACGACCGCTTTAGCTTAGTTGGTAGTGACCCTGCCTACGAAGCACGCGGTCCTGGGTTCGAATCCCGGTAAGGGCATTTATTTGTGTGATGAGCACGAATATTTGTTCCTGAGTCATGGATGTTTTCTATGTATTTAAGTATTTGTATCTATTAAATATATCGTCGTCTAGTATCCATAACACAAGCCTTATTGGGCTTACTATTGGGCTAGTTCGATTTGTGTAAGATTGTCCCCTAATATTTATTTATTACTAGCATTTTCCCGCGGCTTCGCCCGCGTTGTTCCCGTTATTGTCCCAAAGGAGCTCTTTACCAGGATATAAAGTATCCTATGTTTCAATCCAGGACTTGGTCTACTTGTATGCCAAATTTCAGCTTGATCCATCTAGTTGCTACCCCGTTATTAGGTAACAAACATCCAAACATCCAAACATCTTCACAAACTTTCGCATTTATAATATTAGTGGGATTTATTAAAGCATATTCAGATAGTTTTGTTCTCTTATATGTGTGGATGTAAATGAACTCGACTGTACGGCATTAGCAATTTCACGAGACACAATATAATTATGCTCCATACTTATAGGGAACTTGCTGGAATTATAGGTGGCAGCACTATATCGACAAAGAGACACTATGCGTAAAATAAAGCAAACTTATCAGTCCTTAAAAAAAAAACTGTCATTGTCAAGTATAGTAAGTCGTGGCCACACTAACGTTAATCGTCCATCATCGCGATATTAACAGTGTTCGCCGTTAATGTGGCCCCAGCATGATAGAGTACAAGATTGGGATTGGCGCCACCAGTTGGCAGCACCTTCGTTACTCACGTCCCTGTCAGGCACATGGGGTCAGGTGCTTCATATTTTGTCGATTTATCCAGTGACCAGGAAAAACTCGCATTATGCCCAGTCTTCACCCAAGACTGTCTATATGTGTGCGTTACTATATCGATAACTTTAGACTCAAAGGGCGTAAACGCCATTAGAACCTACGGCGTTTACGCCCTATGTAGACTTAGCTCGCCAGCACACCACCACTCTCTGCAACGGTCAGGTAGCAACTGGTAGCAACTACCCCACTCCGCTGGTCGTGACGTAGGTGCACGAGATAAGGATAGCAACACTACAAGTAATACTATTAGGTACTTATTCTGTTCTTTTGTTTTGTTTAAAAGGCTTGCCTTAAAATCTTATTATTCAGTACTGCACTTGTATACAGCTTAAACACATACCTAAATAACATCACGCGATGCAGAAAAGTGGTAATTATTAAACAAGCAACTTGCTCAATTTGAAATTCTTAGAGCAAGAATAATTAAACTTAGCACACGTTAAGTAAGTTTTTAGAAACTAAGTTCAAACTGAGTATGCTGCGAATATAAGTAAGAGCATTATTCTCTGACTTACATTCGCGGCTGCATCAGTGTAGGTTAGTAGTAGTGTTAAAGAGCTCGGAATTCATAGAATCTTTAAAAGACGCATTTGCCTCCGAAGCCCTTAGACCAGTGGTAGGCTAACTTTTTTCATGGGGGGCCAGAAAGCTTGAGAAATTTCGGAGGAGGGCCAGACCTTGCATGAACTACGCAGCTAGACAAACTGATTCTTTTACTTATTCATCTATCTATTTCATTCTATGTATTCAAATATTTTACTTTATAACGGGTGAATCCTCAAAATATAATCGCGGGCCATATACTAACTATTACGATGTATCCGCGGCGGGCCGGATTAAATGGTTTCGAGGGCCGGAGTTGGCCCACGGGCCGTACTTTGCCCACCACTGCCTTAGACCTAACATCATTTTTAGGGTTCCGTACCCAAAGGGTAAAAACGGGACCCTATTACTAAGATTTCGCTGTCCGTCCGTCTGTCACCAGGCTGTATCTCAAGAACCGTAATAGCTAGACAGTTGAAATTATCACAGATTGTGTATTTCTGTTGCCGCTATAACAACAAATACTAAAAACAAAATAATAATAATAATTAAGGGGGGCTCCCATACAAAAAACGAGATATTTTAGCCCTTTTTCATGGCTACCACTCGCCGAGCTAGATCTCAAGAACCGTAATAGCTAGACAGTTGAAAGGGTCTGGCCGGTCTGCTATAGTAAAATCGCCCCTGGCTCAATGTGAAAACTGAATATGCACGTTTATTTGCCTTATTATCAAATATAATTTTACTGAATATTAAGCCTTAAATACTTACGATTAGCGAAATAATTAAAAAAAAAAAAAAACAGTTTTTAATTTATTTTGGCTAAATTACTTTATCGATTCAGACGTCCTTCGGATATTTTATACATATATTTAAGATATGTTTATAAAAAAAAAATGAAAGTCCTAGCTTCTTTTAAAGTCAACATTTTTGTCTGTATAAGTTTTTCGTTTTTTTTTTTTTTTACTTGCAAGTTAGCGACACCTACCATACTTTGATATAATATACACAATTTAATAATCTATTACATATATTTTTTTCAAAAATATTAGTTCGGATCAACAAAGTGGAAAAAAGCAATTTGTATAGGAGTGTTATTCAAATCGGATCCGTAAACGTAAACAGAAAACGTAAGTTGTTCTACCGTGTTTAGGGTTGCCAGATGGTATCCAAAAGGAGGACATGTCCTCCTTTTCTACAGAAAATCCTCCTTTTTAGACCCATCAGTCCTCCTTTATCAAATTATCATCTGGCAACCCTAACCGTGATCGAAATTCAAAGACTCACATTTTGAATTTCGAACACGACGAGCTTCGTATTTAAATCCTGCTTATTATTTTAATTTTAGAATGCACCTATGTGGAGTACACGGCACGTAGTTCTTAAAAAAATTGGCGGGAACGAGAAAAATGTTTGCATCGGATAATGCAAAACTAGTTATAAATAAAAATACAGTTATAAAACGATTGTTTCAAAAACGTGTCCCGACATTATACAAAATAGTGTACGATTTAATTATTGACAAAATGACCAGATGGACAGAAGATTATTTGGAAAATAGTTACCAATCCCTGCCAAACAACGTAAGCCTCATAATTCATATTTTCTATACATTTTTTTGTGAATTGATGTAGAAGTAATCAATCTACATAATAAATGATAATTTTCAGTTGGATGTTGTCAAATGCAAAGTATTTGAGCAAGTAAACCTGCCGAAATATATGCAGGTCGCTTTGTTTCGTAGCTGCCTACCCGACTATGAAGTACTTCTGGAGGAGGAAGAAATTGAACTATTAAAAAAATGCTTAACATGTGGCACAAGTCGTGAAGAAAATAATACAGTTACATTAAGTGATTTGTACTGTAGTTTTTGTGCGGGAAGACTATTCTACAGATATAAGCACATTTAAACTGCAATACTAGAGTATTCAATATTAATTGTAATTAGATAAATATTGATAAGATACCTAATCTTTATCGTAATCGTTTGTAATAGACAAAACATAGGTAAGTGATTAATTAAAGTATGTCAGCGTCCAATGAATCTATTCGTAATTGCAGTAGTTGCAAAAAACAATTTTGTAAAACAAAAGGTGTAAAAAAGACTTTATTGTCTTCTGCCGATGTAAAATTCTATTCGGATTCTTTGCTACAGACTTTTGAACATGGTGATATTTTATGTTCATGTTGCCGCACGAAAGCCTATCGTACTAAACCACCAATTGTGCCCTTAAGTTCAAACTTACATCAAGGGACTATTCTCAGTGATTCAAGCAGTGAAAATGAACTCGTCGCATTTAATGTTAGTAGTAGATGCTCAGTTGAGAGGATAGAGTTACCACTACAACGGACACTGTCTACTCACAGGTACTGCTTCATATGTCATTCTAAATCAAACAACTTACAAACCGTACCTAAAAAGGCGAGATTACTAGTTTACTCCAAAAGAAATATTTATATTCCAACCGAAAATAGATGTTGCTCATCACATTTGATTAATGGTCAATTCTATGAAGATGATTTAAAGCTGATCGAAGTCTATTCAACCACAGCGGCCGTAAATGTTAAAGAGATAGCAGAGTTATTTGGTTGTTTAGTCACTGAAACACAGCTGCCATTAATTCAGAAAATAGTAAATAAATCTGTCTCCGATGACCATTTTGCTCTTTTAACGGGATTTACTTGGGAACATGTTAATATTATTCAAAACGAATTGCACTCTTTACAAACAAAATGTGACATTATACAAGCTGTTGTGATTTTTTTAATAAAACTACGTACAGGCAATAGTAACAGAATAATCGGTACTTTACTGCAGCTTTCTAGATATCAAATAGTGTCAGAATATGTGGCGAACGTTATAGATTCCTTTGAAAGAGACATTCTTCCATTTCAATTTGGTCACAATGCATTTAGTCGCCAATGGCTTATTAACAATCATACAACAGAACTTTTTGATGTGGAGAATGTTTTGATACTCATTTTTGATGGTACCTATATATACCACCAAAAAAGTTCCAATAATGAGTATCAACGCAAATCGTATTCCGGTCAGAAAAAAACACATTTATGCAAGCCGTTCACAATAAGTACAACAGATGGTTTTATAGTCGACATGTTAGGACCTTTCCATGCTACTGAGAACGATGCAAGCATTATGCGAAAAGTCATACCCAGTTTGAAAAATCTTATTAGACCTGGCGACATATTTGTCTTGGATAGAGGCTTCCGGGATGTAGTAGGTTTTTTAGAATCTAAAGGTTACCGAGTAATGATGCCCGCTCTCAAAGGCCAACGTAAACAGCTGACCACCGAAGAGGCCAATGAGTCCCGGTATGTTACAAAAGTTCGCTGGGTCGTGGAAGCAGTTCATGGTGCCTTAAAACAAAAATATAAACTACTTGACCAGACATTTGATAACAAAATGCTTGATAAAATACAAAGCTTGTGCCGCATAGCTTCATATTTTTTGAACCGTTTTGGAAAATCTTTAACTTCGGACAAAAATATGACCACCGCTATTTTCGAGAGAATGAGCATACAAAAGAGCAATCCAAATGTGTTAGCTGCGATAGTGGAAGAAAAAGGTTTATTGCGAAAAAAACTTCCTTTCCAAAGCATTTCAGCTAATGACGTTTCAGATTTTCCGCAATTAACGGAGTACGATATGAAAATTTTGTTTACAGGCAGTTATCAATACGGCCAAGCCATTTCATACTTAGCCGAAGTTTTGGATGAAACAGGGAACTTAAATATGGCATATGTAAAAGACCAAACAAATATTTTAAAAATATCTATACAATCACGTCACATATCAAAGAAACAATACAAATGTTTTATAATGTATAATCCAGATAAAAGTGGTATAGATGCAATTGAAAATTATTGCTGCGAATGTGCAAATGGATTAAGGACGGTGGGCTGTTGTTCACACATTTCAGCTATTGTATATTACCTGTCATATGGCAGATATTTATCAAAAATACCGCGTCCTAATTTGAAACTTAGCTCCTTATTTAATAACGACGGTTTAAATATTGCTATAGAAAGTGACAGTGATAACGATTAGGGTCTGTTAGATAGTAAGCTTACTGCAACCATCCTGAGTGATTGTTATTTTATATTCTATAAATAAACTTGTGTTTACGTGTTCGCTGTTCATTTTTAGTTATTTATAATATAATTGTGCTAAAAACTCAAAGAGCGTTTTTCTTACATGTATGTATATGAGTAATAAACATAACGTTCACTGAAAATATATGGAGAAAAATGTAGTACCACATATTACCTATCTCTTCTCTGTTTACAATATATATAAAAAGATATACGAGTAACGTGTAAAATAAAAAGCTAGCCAAATGATTTCAAAGTGGTTTTCACGGAGTTTCAAAGGGAATTTTGTGACGTAAGTTTTCATTTCTAGAGCGATTGTTTAGATTCCGTTTCTAGCATCCTAGGAATAAATGGGGTATGACAATCTTAAGTATCAGAGCAATTCGCTTTAAGTATTTAAAGTTTCCAAAAATGAAAGTATTTTTTGCAGAATTAGCTATTTCCATTATTTGAAGAAGTTGCCGTTCATGGGTGTTCTTTTTTCCGCCCTTTTAGACAAATTGCTTTTTTCCACTTTGTTGATCCGAACTAATATTTTTGAAAAAAATATATGTAATAGATTATTAAATTGTGTATATTATATCAAAGTATGGTAGGTGTCGCTAACTTGCAAGTAAAAAAAAAAAAAAACGAAAAACTTATACAGACAAAAATGTTGACTTTAAAAGAAGCTAGGACTTTCATTTTTTTTTTATAAACATATCTTAAATATATGTATAAAATATCCGAAGGACGTCTGAATCGATAAAGTAATTTAGCCAAAATAAATTAAAAACTGTTTTTTTTTTTTTTTAATTATTTCGCTAATCGTAAGTATTTAAGGCTTAATATTCAGTAAAATTATATTTGATAATAAGGCAAATAAACGTGCATATTCAGTTTTCACATTGAGCCAGGGGCGATTTTACTATAGCAGACCGGCCAGACCCTTTGTACAGATTATGTATTTTTATTGTGGCTACAACAACAAATACTAAAATTAAAATAATAATAATAATTAAGGGTGGCTCCCATACAACAGAGTAGTTGTGGGCGTTTTTTGCTTTATCTCATGAACCGTAATAGCAAGGAGGTTAAAATTTTCACAAATATTGTATTTTTATTGCCACAATAATAACAAATACTAAAAATAAAATAAAAATAATATTTAAGGGGGGCTTCCATACAACAAAAGTATTTTTTTACCGTTTTTTTCTGGTACGGAACCCTTCGTGCGCGAGTCCGACTCGTACTTGGCCGGTTTTTACAAATTTCGGTTACAGTCAACGTCCCACTTCGTAGAAAACTGCCGGTTATGTTGTTTTTGTAAACATCTCGCTTCAATTGTTCGACTGCTTTCATTGCAGCTGCGTTGTGGACACAGCTCTCGCGGAGCTGCAATCACTTGTTTGTCCAAGTATTTGAACGCAGCGTTGGTACTGTCATAGTATAATACAGTAATGTTTCTTCCTACAAAAGGTACATCGCGCGCTTGAATGTGTGCGCGCCGTGTACGAACGCACTGCAAGCAAAGATATAAGAATGCTCCAATATGGACCGCACACACACACACACGTGCTGTCACGCGTCTGTGTGAATACGAGTCGCGCGCTCCTAAACGGCCGAAGTTGGACTACTTGCTCGTCGTTATACTTTGGTACTGTTATGTGACTTATCGTCGGGGATAGTGCAATACCGCGTAAGTACCATATGTAGATAAGGTTCAGTTTCAAGCAAATTTGTTAGGAATTGAAACCTTATCTACATGTGCTACTTACGCGGTATTGCACTATCCCCGACGTTATGTGTCTTTTAAAATTCCTATTAAAAAAGAAAGCGGCCATTCTCACGAAGTATGTCTGCGGTCACCTAATTACCGCGACGCTGTTTTCATACTAAATGTATGGAGACGCGGTGATTAGACGCGGTCATACTTCGTGAGAATGGCCGAAAGATAAACGACGGGCACTAGAAAGTTAAAGAAAAACTGTAATAAGTAGGTACTTACTCTAGGTGCTTTACTAGGAATTAACTCGTTCCTTGTCCCAGTGCCCCCAATCTGGGGTCATGAAGGTTTTTTCAGCTTCCACTATGTGGTCACTTCCCCACACTGATTGCACAGTTGGGATTTGTGACATTGTCCGATAGTTTTGTATGGGGACAGTGACCGTGTTAAACAACCATTGTATAGGTTTACCCATGGATGTATAAAATAGAAGGATACCGCGCGGTCTAAGACGCGGGTGAAGCCAAGCAATGGCCGCCGCGCTTTGTACGCACGCACGCACACATCAACCAGCATAATGGGCCGGTCGGCTGCCATTGGGCCGTCAACCCACACATGCTCACTTCGGCGGCCATTGCTTGGCTTCACCCGCGTCTTAGACCGCGCGGTATCCTTCTATTTTATACATCCATGGGTTTACCGCTTAACTGAGGCGTTGTGGCGCATTGGCATCATTTGCCATGAAGCTATCTGAAAAAAGTGGTAACCAAAGAACCCGCAAGCAAAATGCCACTTCCCACTAATATTATAAATGCGAAAGTTTGTGAAGATGTTTGGATGTTTGTTACCTTATAACGGGGTAAGAACTGGATGGATCAAAGCTGAAATTTGGCATGCAAGTAGACCAAGTCCTGGATTGAAACATAGGACACTTTATATCCCGGTAAAGAGTTCCTTTGGGACAATAACGGGAACAACGCGGGCGAAGCCGCGGGAAAATGCTAGTACTTTATAAATATCGTACAACGCCTTCTCTGATCTGCATAACAGTGAATGCCACAGATTTGCAGCATGTCGTTGATATGCAGATCCTTCTGCAACGTAGGCGATAGCATACAGCCTTGCGGGACACCAGCATTGACAGACATGGATTCAGAGCACTCACCGTCAACTACGACCTTTATGCATTTGGCTGCTAGAAAGCTACTGACCCATTCGCACAATTTCTCGGAAAGCCCATAAGATGGAAACTTCGAAAGAAGTGCTTTGTGCCAAACCCAATCAAAAGCCTTCGCCATGTCCAAACTAACGGCCAATGCTTCACCCTTAGTCTCGATCGCCTGTGCCCAATGATGTGTTAGGTAGACCAGAAGATCACCAGCTGAGCGGCCTTTACGGAAACCGTATTGGGGGTCAGTAAGCAACTGGTGGTCCTCTAGGTACCGAAGGAGCTGGCAGTTGATAATGGACTCCCATTATCTTCGAGAACAGAGAGGTTATGGGTATCGGCCTATAGTTGGATGGGTTTGAGCGGTCGCCTTTTTTTAATGTAATAGGTTTTGAGTAAGACTAATTAAGTTTGATTAGTCTTAAGGTAATCGCAGCGTAAAAAATATCTCTTCTAACATGTTTTTCATAATAAATACTAAGTAAAACGATTTTTTAATAGTTTTTGGTAGTATTCGAATAATATTCGAATTATTCGAATATCTACAAAATCATATTCGAATATTCGAATATTTGAAAAAGTCGAATATTTGCAAGCCCTACTTCTCACACAGAAATGGTATTTTAAAAGCACTTTCAATGTACTTTACTTAACCGGACATAAAATGCTGGCTGAGTGACGAAATAAACATAATGCGAACGTTCTTAGGGGAACTTGTGCGAGGATTAGCATTGAAAATTCCGGAAAAAAACAGATGTTTTTTCCGGGTTTATTAGAAATATTCGTTCTTTTCCGTTTCTTTCGGATTTTTTCGGAAGAATAAAATCATGTACCGTAAAATAGGTTGAGAAGGGATTATGAGTAAGGTAGGTGAGGCATATAAGGCCCACCTTTATTTAAAATGATATATTTTTAGAAATAAGCAGGATAATATATAAAACTCATGCATTATAGGTTTCAAATTTATTTAAGTTTCTACTTATAGCAAAATAGTTACAAAAATATAACGGCATTCTTGAGAAGGCCACGTTTTTTAAAAGTACTATTTTGGGCCTTATTAAAGACTAGCAGGATAATAAGGCCCACAAAAAAAATAAACATTTTGGAAATAATAACAGGTTTTAAGAGTTTTTAATTTTAAACTTATACATAAAACGATATTTGGTATCTTAACAACAGGGGGATATTGCTAATTAGTGGAAATATTTGGCGTTGGGCCTTATTATGCTAAAGGTATAGGAAATTATCTATTTTTCTCGAAAATAGTAAGCTAAAACTAAACTAAAATCTTAATTAATTACAGCGCTTTTAACATAAACTATTAACAAAAAACAAAAAAAATCGCCAATTATTTTTCACTTAACCAAAATTTCTTTGGGCCTTATTAAAATAAAAGCCTTATATAGAATCAAGCCAAACTGTTCTCTGATCACAGGGCCCATTTTTTCTTAACTGTCAGTGATGGTGACGACATTTTAACCTGCAAAGAAAATATCTAATACAAATAAAATATATTTTATGCAACACCTGGCCATAAAGTGGCTTTTTCCGCACGCTACGCTACGCTTTCTGGCCAAGTGTAGACATAAAATTATGTACGCAACACGGGAGAATACCCCATTTTTATACGCGATTAAGTCCCGTTTTGCCATAATAATGTGTGAAAATCGTGTAAGTTTAAATCTTATTTCGCACTCCAAAGTTACTACTTTATCTCATGCTTTCAATAAGGCCCGGGGTATGGGCCTTGTTACCAATGGAAGCAGTGGGCCTTCTAAGCTCTTTTACAAATTCTAGAATAACGGAGAATATTTAGTATAAATATAGACTTAAAATTGTATACTTACCCATCCTCATATAGCTAGATAACTTCTACTTGCACCCATATGCATTAAAACACGAAAGGAATCACGAAACTTAATAAAAACACACCTTATTTAAGTAAAAAAATACATGGAGCACCGACGCGACTTTGCGTTCTGACTGTATGATCGCTACTGACAAAATGGCGTTGTGTGCGAACCAAAGCGTTGTTGCCAGCTCGTTGTATCGGCCACTTCTATGTGTGCGTGATGTGTTGAACGAATAGTACCATTACAACTGTTATTTTTTAATACTGGGCCTTGTTACCAGCTGGGCCTTATATGCCTCACCTACCTTAGGCGAGTTCAATGAGTGTTAGGCCTTACTAGGCGCATGACCTTCCATGGTCCATCCGCCTTAATCAGTGCATAGTCACCAATCTTGGTTGTATCTACGTCATATGCGAATGTGTTAATAAGGGCAACGAAAGGTACATATTGAACCAGTTTAACGCAAAACTCTTATTAAATTGACCCATTTTCCGTGCACAAATACCGAGCGAAAACTTTTAATTAACACAAATATAAGGTAAAGAAAGTAAATTAGCATATCACACGTCATTAAATACTCGTGTCGAGTTATCGATGAACATTCCGTCACGATCGCTGTATGAACGCGTAATGCCTAGGTATTTCAACTCAAAGCTCTTAAGGCGAGGCCAGACCAGAATCGGGCACGGAAGCCTAGTTTCCAAATCATTTTTAGAGCACTTATTTGACTCGTAGGTCACTGTAAAACATATATAATAATATTCAGAACTGTATCTAGGGTTTCCTCTCACTTAGAACACGATAGCGAACTTTTCGCTCGATAGAAAAGTAGCGCGAAAACACTATAAAATAAAGTATTTTTTTCATTTTGTTCATTACCAGTTACCTTTTCTGACAAAATTAATACCTGACAATCATGATTTCACAGTCATGCAGGGCATCCTCTCATGTTTGGGTTGATAACGTATACTTTTATGTTAGAAATCGAAGATAATCTGCAATAATCTGCATTCCGCCCGGCCCTAGTTGTATGTGAAATGCGAGCCAGGTCCTACCGGGCCTTAATAGTTATTTATGTGGTGCATAATGAGACGAATTATACATGAAGTTTTAATGCCTAATTGGGCATTTTTTTTAAAGTTTTAAAGTTGCCAAAATCACATAAAATGTGTCAAATTTAAAATATTAAGTGCTTGGTACAAGTTAAAAAAAACTGCCCAAATATGTAAAGTCGCTTACATAACTTTATCAACATGCACATCATAAGTTTTCTACAATATGTAATACAGATACGGTCTGCATTTTCAAGTTAGTGTTACTATTAACTTATTTGTAGGTATATAACCTAAGTTTTGATAAAAACATAAATAAGAAGTTAAAACTTTATTTATAATAATTATTATTAACTACAGTTTGTATGGTGCCATAAGAAAATTAAAGTATCGCTTTTCGATACTTTAATGTAAACATTAAGATGCCACCACAGGTACAGGTCTTTTAATATATGGAATATACCTATAGCTTATAGTTTCTGATCGTATTGTAGGGAACTTTATTTGTGTAATAAGTTATGATATGAATATAGACAAAAATATTAAAAGTTTTTTTTTTTCATTAAACAACGGCCCTTCGACTTTAACATTCAATTTAATCGATTTTTCTTACCTATAATAAAAAGAAGAAGAGAATGCGTATATCGCTTCAATTTTTATGCCCCGGCGGACTAGTTAGGTAGGAAATTACTTTAATTCCATCTGAATTGGTATTGCCCCAAAATACAAGCGTTAGCGATTTCGATAAAGCTAGCTTACATCAAATTTTCGAAGATAAACTATGAATAGTGTATTTGACAATAATCACCTTACTAACTAACTTAAACCATCAAATTACAGTTCGAAAACTGCCCGGATTAAATCAATAAAACTTATTTTCGTGCCACCAATTATTTCAAAACGACAAAAACTAAAAATAAGGCACCATATTGAGCATGATGTCACAAATCAATATTTCATACTAAACTGCATACTCTCCGAGCGTTTTAATACTTATTAATATCATTATTATGAATAATGATGTATCATTTATCAAAATCGGGTGTATCATTGAGTAGTTAAGAGCGGACATAGGAAAGGACATACATACATACAGGTTAAACACATTTTGGGCTTCCCCGCAGTCGGGTAAAAAGAAGCTGATTTGAACTGTAATCGTCAATCGGTAGTGGTTGCGCTGAGTCCCTGGCTCGAAGAGACATGTAGGTATACGAGTGGTATCACATCCAACGTCACTGCATTTCTTCGTTTTTTACAACAAATTTCAATTGCTATTAACGTGCACTAGTTGATGGAAACCTATGCCGGACTGCAACGTATCAGCTATCTGGTCTGATATTCTGGCAGCTTTCTGTTACGTCGCCATATCCATAAAAATGTAGTTAGCCAAAACTCATTAATTACCAAGAAAATCTCAAAGGAAAATCAATCCTGTTGGAAGAGTAATAAGGTTGACTGTCTCAGTGATTTGTTTAGTGCATTTAGTGAATTTTCGTTATCACCTGACGATATAATAATATGGACTGTTGCCAAGTGTAGGGTGACGTAGGTATATAACATGTATGTCCAGGTGAGAGTGTGAATGGGCTATAGTCCACATACTGGACTTAGGTTAGCACACTGGATTGGGCATACAAAACAGCAAATAAATAAACACCGTAGTCGAAATTCTCCTATGACTTGTGCCGGCCAACGTTATCGCTAGGTCAGCCCTTAGTTACGAGTCTATAAACGATCACGAAGCAAGCGCGGAGTCGGCGGTAAACAGCCGTGGAAATCACCTCACCTCGTGCTGCTATACTGCTGGTTGGCATGAAACACTAATTTGGCTATTGAGGGTCACTAGTGATTTAATTGAAATAAATAATGTAATTAAAGCCTGCTTAAGGTGATTGTACGTAACTTATTCCAAGCGGCAATTATACTTCCAGCGGAAGGAATTTTCGGTCAAACGATAATGCTGCTGAACATTAGGTCTTAATACTGTATTGACAAACAATTTTGAAACAAGCGTTGGACTCTCTCCCTACTTACTACATAACTATAGCGACTCCATTCGAGTAGTTCGGAAATATTCCAGTTGATTTTGTGTGGCAGAATTGCTACAATGTGTGATACTATACAGCACGACCACGGACGATTTTGTTATTTCTTTTGCGGTACATATTCACGAAAAAAAATGTACTATTTTGTACTAATCATTAAAAAATTTGTACTCGTACGGTTTCGGAGTTGTGAGATAGAGGTTGTGGTCGTGCTAGGTAGATGCTACCTGGCACGACCACACTGAGATCGAGGTTAGTTTGATAGTCGAAATAAATGTACTGAAATTGTACTATTTTGTACCGAGTATAAAATAATTGTACCGCTTGCCAATTTAAAAAAAAATACCTTTTTGGTTCGCGGAGTACAGCCGACGGAAATGAAAGCGGTACAAATTCACGAAAAAAAATGTACTTTTATGTACTCTTCATTAAAAAGTAATAACTCATACGGTTTCGGCAGTGTGACACAAAAGGTGGGGGTCGTGCTAGGTAGATGCTACCTGGCACGACCACACTGCCATTGAGGTTAGTTTGATAGTGAAAATAAATGTACTGAAATTGTACTATTTTGTACCGTACATAAAACAATTGTACCTCTTTTCTGTAAAAAAAAAATGTCCCTCAATGGTTCGCGGAGTACAGCCGACGCAAAAGAATGAGGTACAAATTCATGAAAAAAATTGTACTTTTAGGTACTTGTAATCAAAAAGTAATTACTTATACAGTTTCGGCAGTGTGACACTAAAGGTTGCTTAAGGTTGGGTCGTGCTAGGTAGATAGATGGTTCCTGGCTCGAATACGCTGATATCGAGGTGAGTTTGATGGTCAAAATAAATATATTGGTAAAATGGTAAAAAAGAACCCTTATGGGTGCGACTCTGTCAGTCTGTCCGTCTGTCACAGCAAGATATCTCAGGATATACTGATGCTAGCGACTTGATATTTGGAATAGTGTTAAAAGTTGCTAACCCGAGCCTATTGGATAAAACCAAAACCTTATACGTTTTTTTTTAAAGGGGACTGAAATGTTATGTCGAAAATCAAAAGTAGAGCTATTATATCGAGTGGGATATCAAATGAAAGGGTTTAATGTGTATAGGTAGATTCTAAAACCGTTTTTATTTTTTTTCTTCAGCATGTAGTTTTATATTTAAGACAAAAAAAGTTAAAAAAATACATTCCCCACTATTATCTCCGAATTGAGCAGAAAAATCTGTAATAATTACTGATTATTAATATCATCCTAAACATTACAGGAAAAGTAAAACGGTTTTCCTAAATTGCACCTGTTTTTTTTTATTTGTAAAAATCAAAACTCATACTTATTTGCTCCTACTAAACTAATCACCATTCAGTTCTTCTTCAACTATTCACTTATCTACTAACGAGTTTGTACGGAACCCTCGGTGCGCGAGTCTGACTTGCACTTGACCGATTTTTAGTAATTGCAGCGGTTTTTGCCATAACACTGTTACATTTGATGTCCTATAGTAGTGTAGACTGTAGCCACAATTTGAGCACATTTATTTTGTATTATGCTGGTCATTCGATTAAACTCTATGAAAGTGTGGTTGTGCCAAGAACCATCTACCTAGCACAGTGACCACAATCTTTTGTCACTATGCCGAAATCGTAAGAATATTGGTTTTTTTAATGAAGAGTGCATAAAAATACTTTTTTCATAAATTTTTACATCTTTCTTTAGCGTCGGTCGATTCCGCGAACCATTGAAGTATTTTTTTCTTAACTGCGAAGAAATACTATTATTTCATGCAAAGTGCTAAATAGTACAGTCGAGTTCATAAATATATGAGCATTTCCTAGGCTTCAATAATAAATGTACATGGACCGGGACATATTCATCTGAACAGATTTCTCAATCAAAAATATATACACGTTTTACCTGCCGTATTTATCTGAGCAAGCTTCTCAATAATATGTAAGCAACTGAAAATTGATAAAATATCTGTACTACGATTTTTCAAAATTATCTAAACAAGTGGAAATACAGGGTGTTTGGTTCATTGTTTGCCAAATTAAAATGGTAGATAGGTGGGGTTATTTTCTATCCCTCTACGCTCTTTAAAAATTTTTTTAACCCACGTGTATTTTTTTTTGCTTTCTTTTGTTTTTGAAGAATTTACAGGGCCGACGCGTTTAAATTTGAATTAAAAAAAAAGTAAGTGGAAAAGAGATGAAATGTTTGTTGTATCGTGATGTGTAACACGGTTGTATCAGAGTCAAAATTACTGACATTTTACTGCTAGTTTTTTTTTATTGACCCTGAAATATTTTACAACATGTAAAAATTTAGTCAAAGATCAATTTTGATTTGCAATTAAAAAAAAACTAAATAAGACCACGTTCTTAAAATTGTTTTACAAAATTCTGTGCTCTATCTTCTTTCTAATGATGTACAATAATCCCAAAGAACCTTTCAGGAACTTCATTTTTTCCCGATTTTTGTAACGGACGCAACAGGTAAATTAACGATGCCCAAACATTGACGCTGTATCTTCTTTGGAATTTCCTTTGTCTTTTCGCGGGTTTTCATTTTTCGGCGACCAGGTTTGCAGGTTGTGAAGATTTAAAACTTATCTTTTGTAAATTTGGACTTGGACTTGAAGATCAACTTTCACAAACTTGAGCGAAATCGATTATGCATGACAAGAAAATGTTCTTGAAAACAACACGTGCGAAGAGGTAAAGACTGCTATCTGCTGCATTTATTGTCCTGTGTAAGAGCAGGACAATAAGTGCAGCTGTCTCTCTCTTTCATGGGTTATGGGTTAAATGTCAACCCAGGCGAGCCGTGGAGCCGGTGCTGGGATCAGATTCATTCAGTCATTTGACTGTCTCTGGTGGCTAACGTATTTGTAATTCTGATACTGTTGTCTTTATATTATAGGCACAATTTTATCAATTTTCAGTTGCTTACATGTTATTGAGAAGCTTGCTCAGATGAATATGGCAGGTAAAACGTGTATATATTATTGATTGATAAATCTGTTCAGATGAATATGTACCGGTAAATGTACATTTATTATTGAAGCCTAGGAAATGCTCATATATTTATGAACTCAAGTGTACAAATAGAATACATTTATTTTGACCATCAAACTCACCTCGATATCAGCGTATTCGAGCCAGGAACCATCTATCTACCTAGCACGACCCAACCTTAACCAACCTTTAGTGTCACACTGCCGAAACTGTATGAGTAATTACTTTTTGATTACAAGTACCTAAAACTACATTTTTTTTCATGAATTTGTACCTCATTCTTTTGCGTCGGCTGTACTCCGCGAACCATTGAGGGACATTTTTTTTTTACAGAAAAGAGGTACAATTGTTTTATGTACGGTACAAAATAGTACAATTTCAGTACATTTATTTTCACTATCAAACTAACCTCAATGGCAGTGTGGTCGTGCCAGGTAGCATCTACCTAGCACGACCCCCACCTTTTGTGTCACACTGCCGAAACCGTATGAGTTATTACTTTTTAATGAAGAGTACATAAAAGTACATTTTTTTTCGTGAATTTGTACCGCTTTCATTTCCGTCGGCTGTACTCCGCGAACCAAAAAGGTATTTTTTTTTAAATTGGCAAGCGGTACAATTATTTTATACTCGGTACAAAATAGTACAATTTCAGTACATTTATTTCGACTATCAAACTAACCTCGATCTCAGTGTGGTCGTGCCAGGTAGCATCTACCTAGCACGACCACAACCTCTATCTCACAACTCCGAAACCGTACGAGTACAAATTTTTTAATGATTAGTACAAAATAGTACATTTTTTTTCGTGAATATGTACCGCAAAAGAAATAACAAAATCGTCCGTGGTCGTGCTGTATAGTATCACACGCTACAATGCCATTGTGTGTAACAATATCATATACTGCACCATAGATATACCGCAAAGCACTTCGAGGTATGTTTGTAAAAGCATTGAATCGAATAAATCTCTGCTCCCAAGACTCTTCACCCTAATCAGAATGTGCATAGGATTCTGCAATTTGGAGCCGTGCAATCGACTATATTTGCTGGAATCCGGACTAAGCGCTTTGCTGGCTGTAAATAAAAGGTACCTCGTGTTTTGTGCTCAAAAATAGAGGAGAGAGAAACGTGTTGTAAGGCAACGTTTCAATGAAAAACTACTGTGAGACTTAAACATTTAAATACACAAACGAATCGACGTTTTCACAAGGTTTTGTTTAACTTACAGTGTTTGGATGTTTTTGTCTGTTTTATTTACATTTGAAATGTTTACTTTGTCTGTCTTTTGATTTTTAAACGATTTAAAAACAAATAACTCAATCCCTTTGAGCTTTGATTATTTTGTTAATTTAGGTTAAATATAACAATTGTGCAAACTATGAGCTTCCGTATACCGAACAAAATTATGTTGGCTAACTTAGAACCTTCTCCACAATTACCCACTATTTCAAAATATAATTTAATTAATCTAAAATAAAGAAAATTAAATGTTAAATACAGTTTTTTCCTGCGGTATTCCGTGATATTCATTTGCTATACCTACATCTATAGACATAAAGTTCTGACCTCCTATAACACAGAACTGTGACCATTTAAGAAGTTTTTATTATATCAAGAATCATCTGCTAAAACATCCGTCCAAGAAGTAAAAATATCCAACTATATTTTGAAAAATATTTTCAAGCATTTTCAACTCATCCAACCACGACGTCCATGCCTCTGTGCACTCCTCTGTCTATTCTGTACACAAATAAATGAAATCACAACAAGAATATGTTTTCAATGATTCCGATTTCCATGAAATTTTGTATATAATTATGTAGATACAAGCATTGGAATCCTTAGTGCACGGGTCAGTTATGATATTATAATAATCGTTCTTCTATTCCGTTACCGCCAAACAACCTATGTAAGTAACGCAATCGGTATATAAAATATTAGGACACATTTTTTCTCCTATCAAAGTCGATGGTACTTACTGGCGGTTCTGAGTACCTACATATTAATATTATGTAAAATTTCGCTGACTTAAGAAAAATATTTTTGTACAACTTTCTATAAAATGGCCCCGTTTAAAAACAATAATAATGAAACCGAAACTGCCACAAAGCCGCACCGTAAATATCTTAAGCGCTTGAAAATCTTCAAAACGACATACCCTAAGCCCACCCCCGTCACGCGTCCCATACATTTTTCAGCCCGTCACCCTTCCTGGAGCGTTTGCAGCCGGCGAACCGTCCGTAATTACGAGCAGGAACCAAAATAACGCGCCCTAGATTTTGTGTTGCGGCCTAAGTATAAACGTTTAGCGAATTGAATATCGAAATAGTACATTACACAACTAGGGTGGTAATACAAAGAAAGGCCGAGATCGCAGAAGTTTGCGGCCCGAGCTGCAAGCGAGGGACGTAAATATGCGATCGAGGGCTTTCTTTATTACCTCCCGTGTTGTGTACATCATTTTATGTCTACACTTGGCCAGAAAGCGGCTTTTTCCGTACGCGCAGCGTGCGGAAAAAGCCACTTTATGGCCAGGTGTGGCATAAAATTCTTCCTAGTGCCCCTCTATATTCCTTAAAAAAACATGTTTTTCAGATTTCTGATCTGAAGTAGTTTAGGCTGTACGTTGTCTATCCAGTACCTTAGTCACGAAACAGTTTTTTCTGCCCTGCGGCCGGAAAGCGTCACCTTGCCGGCCGCTGCGCTAAACGAAGATGCCGCTTTCTGGCTCCGTCGAACAGAATAGTATACAAACCTTGGCCAGTAAATAACAAAGCCTCAGGTTACATGTAATTGTCGGCCGAGGCGAAGCCGAGACATTTTTTACACTTTACTGGCCTCGGTAAGTAATTTACTAATATAGATGTACACATGCATTATAAACACACAAACTACAAAAGCGTTTGTCTTAAAAATTAACAAAGCAGAACAAGTAAGTAGTGATATTTTTACCCGTGCTTTCACTACTTTTAATATTTTCTATAAATCTCAAAATCACTTTAACAGTTTTAAAAATGACCTAATCTAAAACGCTGTGGTTCTATAATTTCGACCATTGTTTAAAAAACCTCAGTACACCTGACCTCATCGATTGAGCACACTGGTAACACTGACACTGTTCTACGTGGCTGCCATCTATTCTAAAAGTTGAGATTACTATCTCTCTACAGGCTACGGACGCCCACTGCCGAACATAGGCCTCCTTCATAGATCATCAAAAAGTGTAGTCCTGTGTCTCTTGAAGAGATCCAAGTTATATTTTTCCCGGAAAAGGTTGGCTGGGAGAGAGTCACACTCCTTAGCTGGACTAATAAAAAAAGTGGAAACAAAGCGCTTTGGACGAGTCGTTGGAATATCAACAACGTAAGGGAAGAAACGTAAAGTTGAATGATGGTGATGTGTACCTTAAAATACAAAGTAGGCTAGAAGAAGAAAGAAGTATCGGAAATCGAACGTGTGTTCAATAAAGTAATGGAAGAGCCTGTGTCGACGCGCATCGAAAGGTCAAAGAGCTGCACAAACATTAAACAACATCCCATTTTCTAAATAGACTGACGTAGCGAGCGGTGACAGCAATAAAAATGGCTGCAATCGTAAAACGTCCGTCGTCTAAACGTTTCCGTACCTATAAACCTCTCGGGAAATAACATCTTGAACTCTTTTTACTTTTCGCAATATCTGGGTTGTAGGTAGGGTTGCCAGATGGTCGGAAATTGGCTGGATTCTCCCGATTTTGTGTGTCCCCTCCCGACTCCCGACAAAGAAGAAAATCTCCCGGCAAACGACTTCATTTTAAAACGTAGTCCGATCCACTCAGGTGGTCCGGCCAGCGAAAATTTCGGGTTACCTTTGTTTTATCAAAATATGTTTGACAAATTATCACTTCCCAAATTTTTTTTCGTAAAATTTCATTTGTCAAATAATCGTTTGCTAAATTAACTTTTCACAAATTGTTGTTACGCAAACCTGATGTTTGGCACATGAATATTTAGGCAATGTTTCGCTTACCAACTGGTACTTTGACCAAATTTTATTTCGTCAAATGTTTTAGTTGGCATAACATATTTTATGCAAAAAAAATAAGAAAAATAATTTGTATCGTCAATATTCAATTTAATATTCTGGCAGCAGTTCATTTTTATTAGAGGTCACAGTACTCACCTAACCTAACCTACTGTTCTGGTAGCAGTTCGTTTTTGTTGAGGGACGCAGTTCTAACCCTTTTTTTTTTTTTTTTTTTTTTGTTTTTTTGTTGACCCAGGAGAAATCCGTAACGAATCCCACCCAGCTCGGGAGAAGCTGGGAGGGTATGTCCGACTTCCACGGACTAAAACTCCTGGGGTGTTCCGCCACTCGCTGTTGGACGGGGTTCCGGGAACGCTTTCGCTCTCCACCAGTTCCCCGTCAGCGTTGCCCTTTCGGGCCCGACTTCAGGCGATGTTAGCTTTCTCCGCTTCAGGCACCCCGGAACACTGGGGGCCTTTCAGCTCACGACCTCTTGGTGCAGGTGATGGTACTCCCGACCCATCACCCGCAGGTCCTCGTTAAGGCGGCAGCATGCGGCCTGCAAAGGCCCGGCGCCGCCTGCCTGGTCTTCTCTGACGTTGTGGAGGGGCCGTAGCGTCATCCTCACGCTCCCGCTCCGCCACCTCCTTACGCGACATGACGATGTCACTGAAGACCGTGGCTGCCGCCCAGGCCTCCTCACTGCCGGCCATTCTGCTGATTAAGGTCGGCAGCGAGAGGTCCCCTCCAACGGCTGCGGACAAGGCTGCGCGTGGCTCCGCCCAAGCAGGGCACTCAGCGCGTGTGTGTTGAGCCGTGTCCACAGCTCGGCCACAGTGGTGGCACGTTGCCGTCAACTCCCTACCCACCACCTCACACAGGTACCTGCCAAAGCAGCCGTGCCCGGTGAGGAGCTGTGTGAGGCGGAAAGTGGGTGCGCCGTGTTTTCGTTCGACCCACTCTTTAAGAATGGGGCGAACAGCGGCCACCAGTTCCCGGCTAGCTCCCGGGATATCCAGTCTCTCCGACCACTTCCGGAAGAGACCGTCACGAGCCTCTTCTCGCCATTGCCGGACCTCAAGCGGATGAGGGTAGTTCTCTGCTGTTCTTGCTGCCACCAGCCGCCAGTACACCACTGAGTGGATCTCGGCTTCGAGATCCCATGGTGGGCTGCCGGCCAGCAGACAGGCTGCTACATATGAGACGGACGCAGTTCTAACCCTAACCTAACCTAACCTAACAACCTAGTCTTTCTGGCAGCAGTTCGTTTTTGTTGGGGGACGCAGTTTGAGCCCCAACCTAACTTAACAACCTAATTTTTCTGCCAGCAGTTCGTTTTTGTTGGGGGACGCAGTTCTAACTTAACCTAACCTACTGTTCTGGTATTCATTTGACTAAATGTTTATTGTCTAATACTTTTTTGCCTTAATAAAGCATTTGTTAAAAGATTAAATGCCGAAATGTCATTTGTCGTACTAATATTATGCTGAATAAAAATTTGACCAAATGAAAATTTGCGTATTGTAATTATGCCAAAGATTGCATTGGCAAAAAAAAAAAAAAAAACAGTTACTAAAATTTGTTTAGGTAATGAAATTTGACCAAAATAATTTTGGCAAAACGGCAGGATCCCGAAAATTTCTGCTGTTTCAAGCTAAAAAAAAGCTCGCGCGTCGACCCAGTTCGGCATCTCCCAAACAAAGTCTCAAAATCCCGACATATTGTTTTCTGCTCCCGATAATACGGTAATTCAATCTGGCAACCCTAGTTGTAGGTTGTATCAATCGGCTTCTTGCTTGTTCCTTAGTTATTGGGGATTTGATATGAGGGCTATCGCTTTTTGTTTTTGTTGGTTTTAGCGCCGCAAAAATTGGTAACGGGGTCAGAATAGGTAAATATTAGTTTGTAATAGTTTGGCTTTGTAGATTAGTACGATTTAAACTAGTTGTCCTACTGGCATCTAAAAAATTTGGCCGACGCCGACGACCGAATGATGTATACTTTGTATAGTATCGTAGTTAAAATATTCAATCATTGTAAAAAAAACAACTTTAACGGATTTAATCGCGTATATTACCTAATTTTTACATCCCGATGTTTCATAAACCTTTCAGCGTTAGTGGTCGCGGGTAGACCACGAACGCTGTTCCGTTCCGTCATTCGTAAAAATTATTTAATTACAATGAATGCTAATGGCGCAAACCGAATTATTAAGATATTCAATGCCAAAGAATAAAATCAAATAAACATTAATATAAAATGCAAGTCAACTGGACTTTATTATACACTAGCATTTTCCCGCGGCTTCGCCCGCGTTGTTCCCGTTATTGTTCCAAAGGAACTCTTTACCGGGATATAATGTATCCGCTTGATCCATCCAGTTGTTACCCCTTTATAAGGTAACAAACATCCAAACATCCAAAATCCAAACATCCAAACATCCAAATATCCAAATATCCAAACATCTTCACAAACTTTCGCATTTATAATATTAGTGGGATTACCACAGTTAAGACTGAACGGTAAACGCAATAATTAAGTTTAAAATTACGTATTGAAATTTTTCTCTTTGCGGATTTTCTTATAGGAAATTTTAAGGAATTACCGAAATCTTTCCACCTGTATTTTTTTTTGGAAACTTTTCGTCAGCACATCACTATGCAACGTCTATAAGCATCTATCTAAGAAGGTTTTTGTTTATATTGCCGCGTCTAGCTCTGAGGCAAAACAGATTGTCACATGACACTAATTAAAAGTTTCGTCACGAGCTAAACTCCCCACCTTTCAGGAGTTTCGAATGAACCTTATAGTTTTAATTAAAACTATTGAAGGCGCCATTCGGAAAGCATTCGAAATAAGTCGAGCGACCCGCATGCGACTGCTAGAGTCTAGCCAACCGTATTTGGCAGTGATTATTGATATTATAATCTCTCAACTCAACTTACATACCCACTGTAAATGGCTTGAATCTGTGCGGATCTAACCCCCTGCGTCTTACTATGTAAAACCCCTCTGTGATAAGTTAGTTTTTAAGTTGATGTTTTTCAAAATGTACATAGTACATAAGTACTTAGTTCACTCTTATAAAATATTATAGTTACCGTAAACAACATGTGGAAGAGCGGTGACTCTTAACACAAACATATTGAAATGCTTAAAAGAGCTACTAACTCAGACTTCTGGAATACTTTAAACACGAATAAATGATTTTTGTTTTTTTTTATAATGAGAAAGGGAGATGAAAACCTTGAAAATCTGATCATTGTCAGAAGTGTCTCACTCCGCCATTTCACCGCGCAGCTACTAGTACCATAGTTTGCCCCCACGACTGAGGGCAAACAAGCCCAAGGATGGTTCTCAACCAGATGAAGCGATCAAGTGGCCCTGAAGTAAGTTTTGCTCGGCCCTCAGAGACGCGATGATCAGACCCGTGAAGGCAGATCATAAAACTAGGTGAACACCATCAACATCCTCTACGACTCAGCCATGAGCCATGAGGGAGCGCCGACATAGAGAGAGATTGATATTGTATTTAGCAGAAAAGACAGCAAATTCAAAGTATCTTCGCCTAGCCACCTTCCCTTTTGACACAGGGACGTTTAGACTAGGTTCTAGGTTAAATATATTCTAAATCTCTTTAAAAACTGAATAAGGTTGTCGTGCCGACGGGAAAGTCAAGAAACTCTCGATGGGCTTTACGGGCCTGAAGGAGAGACTGGCACACTCCATTTGCAACAATGACAAGGGTATAATTCTTCAATTTATGATGATATAGATAAGCAACCAACCAAATCAACTGGTTTCCAAATATAGTTAGAGACAAATCGTACTCTAAATAAATGCATATTTCAAACCGTTCATTAAAAGCAACTGTAGCCAACACAGCCCATTCAAGGCTCACAATAATCGCAACAAAGAGCATCACAACAATGGCCGATGGACGGCGGTTTGTGCGTTGACGTATATATAAGGACTGGACTAACTGGCGCGACTAATGGTCTTGTTAGAAAATCGACAGACTATGTTTTATATCCTCCATATGCAGGTACAGTTATCAAGTGGCCGGTTCAGCCGGCACCCCAGAAGCTTTCTCACTGATTTGGACGACGAAATCTCAGCAGGATATAGAATCATCGCTGAGAATTCGTCAGACGGAGTCCGACGCACACAGCTTCGCACCCGTCAACGGGGGTGACCTCCGACATCAGTACAATAGGACAGCGCAGCGTCCTCATGACTTGCCCCGAATATCCCGACCATAGTCCGACCCAGCTAACTTTCTTGTCGAAGTCGTCCTAGCTGGGCTTTAAACTCCCACTAGCTCGATCACGCACTTACTATAAAGAAAGGTTGAAACGCTTCAACCAATCCTGATGGTCTATATTCACACTTTGAGTGGTTAGCGAAAAATCACTAATGGCTGCTAACCTGCTTGCAGGATCACCATCGCACTGGGTCTCAAAATAACGCAATGTCAGTAATTCATCTTAAAAATGCCTAGTTTAGTGGCTAAAGGCTGCAAAAATTACGATACGGTTAAAAAGAAGCCAGAGATATTTCACTAAAAACAGTGATACCATTAGTCGTACACGCTGGCCCGGTCATTACGTAGGTTTTCGCAGGCTAGTTTTTCGTAACTCGACGTCTCACACTGCTCCTATTTTGCGATGGAACCAGTCCTGATATATATGTCAATGGGTTTGTGCAATTTTAAAATGATACTTTCATTTTGCGGTCACAATTTTTCAGCGACAAGACGGATTGTTGAGCGGTTGGAGAATAGGTTACATTTTAGCGTTTGTCGCAATAGTTGTTCTTTATTCACGGCTAGCCTTTGCCCGCGACTTCATCCGCGTAGATTATTTCATCACCTTAAGAGTTATTTGCTATTAAATGCCTTTAGGCGTAGTATTAATTTTATCGCGCTGCCATACAAACTTATACCCTCATTCCACCCTCTTCTGGGATAAAAAGTGTTCTCTATGCCCATTCCTGAATCTCACTTTACCTGTATACTAAATTTTATCATAATCTGTCTAGCGGTTTAAACGTTTTCAAAGCTAACAGCCAGACGAAGAGACATTATAGTTTGGATGTTGAAACGATCGCTTTGAAAAGCAAAATCTGTCATTCGCACTGTAGTGGGTGGGCATATTTGGTTCGTTGTACGTAAAGTCCAATTAAAAATGTTATTTTTATATCTTAATGAAGTATTTTTACTTTTAAAAATAATTATAACAAGAATATTTAAGAAGAAAATTATTTAAACCTACGACAACAGTGACTTCAAGTTACAACTAAAATGAAAAAGTTAGGCTGGGCCTCCTCGGCTGGATGTCCATGACATAGGCAGCGTTCCCGCGCTGTATCGCTATGGCGAGCCATTGCGCGACTGCGCGGCCTGCACGAGGGATCACCTATTGTCAGATTGCTACCCTCAGGTGCTTACTGAGCACCCTCTGCAGGCTATGCGTGCCGCAACCCCACGGATCAAATCTTATTTTACCATTTCGGACCCTTGGTCAAATAACGAAGCATCTGCAAAATGACAACTTTTCAGGATCTGTGTGTATCATGTAGTTCGTATGACTTTAGACCAATAAAAAAACTTTTGACGTAAAGTCACATGCGTCATTATTTGACCAAGGGTACGATTTGGTCGGTGTTATTTACATGTAGGTTTAACGATGCCAAATTACAGCTTTCTCGTATTTTTGGTCTCTAAGTTAGTCATGGATTTACAGGCAGATGAACACGGCGAAATTATAAGGTCCCTTGTAGATAACTGAAGCCAAAACACGAGCCCTAAATATAATTTGCACTTTAATTTATTGTGCAATAAAGTTTACATAGATAAATAATTAGGCGGTCACTGTTAGTTTTCCTTCACGCAATTGCCATTAGTTTGTATATCTCGTCGCAGTGTACAGCCGAGTCTGAAAGGAAAAACCGTCAATTTTAAATGTTCGGATTATGTATGGGGGCGACGAAGAGATTGTATAATCACCACAAAGGGATGTTACGCCACTTGCCACTGTTCTTAATTTAGCCCTGTAATATAAATCGGGCGTAAAGGTAGTTTCACGAGAGTTGAGGCCACGCACACAACAACACTGTCATGTAATGACAGCGGGATTTTGAAATTACTGTTCTTTTATCGTACCGATAGCAGGTTCAACAGTGAATTGCAAGATAGACCAAAAAGTTTGTTTAAACTTGTGTTTATTTACTCACTCATTCATTTCATTCATTCACTTTTTTTTTCAATGAGTACTTTATGTAGGTGTGTGTGTAATCATTCACCTCAACTCTCGTGAAACTACCTATCCTTCGAGCACGCGACTGCTAACGATTATGATTACATGACTAAATTAAGAACAGTGACAAAGGGCGTAACATTCCCATGTAGTGACTGTATTTGAGCGTTGAAGTTATATATGTATTAAATACGGTGGTTAGTGTAGGTAGGTATATTTTTTTGAGTTTAGGAGATGCATTAGATCAATTAGGTGCGAATGACTAAAACTGCTCTATACGACAAATTATCCAATGATTTTTACGATTTAATTATAGTTGCGTGGCGTGCACCGTTTGATCGAAAATGGAAGAAGCTGAAATGCCCGGCCCAGTTAACATTGATGCTGATGAAAATGATGAAAATACCGTATCTCAGTGTGAGGAAGTAGGCGATCTCCACGAGGCTGAGAATGGAGAAGCCGGATTTAGCCAGGAAGTCTTTCAGCCCGAACAACTTCGAGCGCCACATCGACACCAGTTATCGTTGATGCTGGTGATACTGAGGAAAATGCTGTACCTTAGTGTGAAGAAGTAGAAGATCTCCACGAGGCTGAGAATGGAGAAGCCGGATTTAGCCAGGAAGTCTATCAGCCCGAACAACTTCGAGCGCCACATCGACACCAGTTATCGTTGATGCTGGTGATAGTGAGGAAAATGCTGTACCTTTGTGTGAAGAAGTAGAAGATCTCCACGAGGCTGAGAATGGAGAAGCCGGAGTTAGCCAGGAAGTCTATCAGCTCGAACAACTTCGAGCGCCACATCGACACCAGTTATCGTTGATACTGGTGATACTGAGGAAAATGCTGTACCTTAGTGTGAAGAAGTAGAAGATCTCCACGAGGCTGAGAATGGAGAAGCCGGATTTAGCCAGGAAGTCTATCAGCCCGAACAACTTCGAGCGCCACATCGACACCAGTTATCGTTGATGCTGGTGATAGTGAGGAAAATGCTGTACCTTTGTGTGAAGAAGTAGAAGATCTCCACGAGGCTGAGAATGGAGAAGCCGGAGTTAGCCAGGAAGTCTATCAGCTCGAACAACTTCGAGCGCCACATCGACACCAGTTATCGTTGATACTGGTGATACTGAGGAAAATGCTGTACCTTAGTGTGAAGAAGTAGAAGATCTCCACGAGGCTGAGAATGGAGAAGCCGGAGTTAGCCAGGAAGTCTATCAGCCCGAACAACTTCGAGCGCCACATCGACACCAGTTATCGTTGATGCTGGTGATACTGAGGGAAATGCTGTACCTCAGTGTGAAGAAGTAGAAGATCTGACTAAGGAAAAGCCGAGCAAGAGGCCCAGCAGCCCGCCGCAGTTGGCCAGGACATCTGTCAGTCCGAACAGCTCCGAGCGACGCATCGACACGAACCGAGGCTCTTTGTAACCTAACCTCACCTCAGTGTGAGGAAGTAGAAGATCTCCACGAGGCTAAGGAAGGAGAAGCCAAGGAAGAGCCCCAGCAGCCCGCCGCAGTTGGCCAGGAAGTCTGTCAGCCCGAACAGCTCCGAGCGCCGCATCGACACGAACCGAGACTCCTTGTAGTAGAACTCAACCTTGGTAAAGAGTTTTCTGTAAATCCATAAAAAGAAACATCCGTAATATTACAAAAAAAATTACGAGTACACGATTTCACAAGAGTACGTAAATAAGGTAGACGTTCGAGTCTTGAATCTTCCAACATCTTGAATGTTACCTATAAGTCATTAGCAAGAGAGAATGTAGGTATATTCGATATAACTATCAAGCGTATAGGTAGTTTCACGAGAGTTGAGGCCACGCACACAACAACACTGTCATGTAATGACAGCGGGATTTTGAAATTACTGTTCTTTTTTCGTACCGATATCAGGTTCAACAGTGAAATGCAAGATAGACCAAAAAGTTTGTTTAAACTTGTGTTTATTTACTCACTCATTCATTTCATTCATTCACTTTTTTTTCAATGAGTACTTCATGTAGGTGTTGTGACATATCAGATATGTACTTACTTATATCTGCAATGTCTCTGCTATGTAAACATAATAATTATTTTAATTCCTTTTAATTTCATCGAGTGTAATATTTCTCGCTGCCTAAGAAAAAAATGTAAACAAACGACGGAGTAATAAATTAAACATGTACAAAATTGTTTAAACCTAATAAAGTCTCAAGTAAATCATTCATTTCAACTAATATTGGTCCGTATTATTAGCAAGTTAAGGTTTAAGAAAGTTAACAAACGAATGGATGTAAGGCAATCCTAAACCAACAAAATACGAACACTTCAAATTTGAACACAAGTGTGTTGTTAATTTATTGCTATGAGAAGTTAAATTTTCTAAAAGGAACATACAAATCTGAACTTTATTATTGACAGTATTAGTTCTAGTTTAGTGTGTGGTCAGTCAAATGAAGACAAAATTGCCAAGATGTCGAGAGTTTGTATTGGGCCTAACAAGTCCGAGATGCGTATTTCAACTTTGGACGCTGACAGGTCGAATGACTAGTTAAAATAGTGACTTGAAAGGTAGTTTGTCCTGAAAACTGTATCCAAATTTATACTTTATTATTGATAGAATTAGTTCCAGTTTAGTTTACGGTTAGACAAATGAAGACAACTTGGAAGAGGTTACAGAAAGCGTTAATAAGTCGGACTAGCACGTTAAATGCAAGATTTCACACGAGGCACAGGATGCATAGGATTTTAAGATGCTAGATAATGTTGAGGTGTCGGAGGAAGTTTTTGATGACTTCTTTAGGCATAAAAGCGGGAGCGTTTAGTTTTTTTGGGCATTCATTTTGTTACGGATTTGGAGGAAGGTTCTCTGGTTAGGCGTTACGCTGTGACGTATTGTTTGCTAGCTTAGGTTCTGCTAGAGGTCTAGACCGCTAGTATGACCTGAGTTGGGAAATAATGCATTACATCTAGTTTTGGGCCTTATAGTATTTAATTCAGTTTAGTGAGGGGTTTTCTTAAATTATAGTGAGCGTTTTATAGTGTTTGTAAAAGTGAAATTCTCTTAATTTTGTGATTAAAATAGTAGTGTAGTTTACTTTATTTATTGAGTGTATTCTTTGCTGGTGTGGATTGTGCTGGTGTTTTATAATACTAGTATGATGTATTTCGGTAGATAATATATTTTAATAAATAATGTGGGGTTAGCAGTTTTAGCTTATTTTAAAATTACAGTTTGCGGATTTGAGTTTTGTTGTATTTTTGGGGTAGTGTAGTTTACTTTAGTTATGAAGTGTTTTGTTCTCCGACATGGTTAGTGCTATTATTCCTGAAGTAATGGTATTGCCTGTGATGGTGAATGGTGCATTTTAATAGCTAGAGTGGGGTTCCGTATTCATTTATTAGTGGGGTTTTGTAGTTTTAATATTTCTTTTAGTTGTTTGTTTTGTGTTAGTGGGGTTTTGCAGTTTTAGTATTTTATTAGTTTAATTATAGTTTGTGGGTGTGTGTTTTCTTTGAGGACCTAATCCAAGTTCCAGCCAGAGTCGGGTTGGATTTCTAGAACTCAAGGCAGGTCACCTCGCGGTGTTAACTGACAGACTTTTGTTTCTAGAAAGCGTATTTAGTTCGGCGGTCGGCGTTTTTCTGTCTGTTTGGAGTGACGGCAGGGTTTGTTTATATTCAAGCACAAACCTTTAGCTCCCTGGACATTTGTCGGTTTGGGTAGCTACACCAGGCTATTCAAAGTGACCATTGTCTTGACCTAGTGCATCTATATATTTATATATTCACTTTTATTTTGGCTATGTCCTCGCTGTCCCAATCCCTATCGCGAGACATAACTACGCACACAAGGAATAGGTGTTAGGTCTAAGGGATTCCTTACCCGACTTATGTAGCTTTAGCTTAGGAGTTTTCCATTGCACAATCGGAAAACATCGCGAGTAATTTAAATGTGAGATCCGGATCTCTAGTTTGCATTATCGTTTAGAGTAGTTGGTTAGTATAGCTGATAGGATTAGGTTACTTAGGTTAGTGAAGATGAGTGGTATAGTAAGTGTACTGCTTGTCTTCAAGATATTTTAGTTTGATTTGTTGTATATTTTGGTAGGTAATGATTAGTGAAGAGTAGTATGAGTAAGTGTACTGCTTTTCTTGTTAGTTATTGGTACTGAACTAGGATAGTGTATTGCTTTCAATAGTAGGTAAGGTAGGTTAGATATATACTTAGGTAGGAATACTTACTGACTGACTGAATGACTTACAGACATATTTACATATTAAGTACTTCCCGACCCTCGGTGGATACTTGGCGTTTCTTTCCATCATATTTTCCGGATCGAATATCCGAAACGTTGGTAGAATCAGACAATTGTGGACTAGACTAAAAATAGCTATTCACAATTAACGAAATGAAATTATTTGCATTAGCTTTCTCTTTTGTGAGCTTTATACAATAATATTCTGTTGTCTTGGTTCAAAAGAAACCACTTCAATTATCGGTTGACAGTGACCTTATTGGACAGGCTTGATCAAAGCAAAGCACGATCTTTGGTATATTTGGTATAGCAAGGCGAATCCAAAATACCTATCACCTAAGTCTGGACGATATTGTTTCATTGTTATTCCGTATAATTTGGCTAGAAGACCCTAGCGTGGAATAAAAGGAACTTAGAGAACTAGAATATTATTTTATACAGTTATTAATATTTTGATATTTGTGAGGTATTCATATACCTGATATTAAATGTAAAGATATCCCTTTGCAAACAAGTCCTCTCATGATTCCAGCAATAGCGTTGCAAGGCTATATTAAGACTGATGACCAAAAGAATAAAAAAAAAAGAAGAAAGTTCCTTCCGAACTATGGGGAGGGAGATACCCAGCCAGGTGACGAAATCTACTGTGTACCGCGGGGCGGAGCGTGCACTTTAACCCCAAAAACAAAAACTTTTGGTATATAAAACATAATATTTCACTTTCACCTTTTATGAAGTCGGTTAGTAAGATTCCAATTAGAAAACTTTAAACTTAGCTGTAGGTTATCTTGTCTGTCTTAATTACTGATATTATAGGCGTAGTTATATATTTCAGATGTTAGATTATTTTAGTATAAGTTTAGAAAGACAAATAATTCCATCCTATTATGTGAAAAGAACTTAAGGTTACTAGCTCCGGACATCACGTGGGTTCCTTTTAGATCACTAGACGATTACTTGGCCAAATCTACGATCCAAACAAAGTAAAATTTACGTTAGGTTTCCAATAGTCTAATTAGAATTTTTCTAGGTCTTTGTTAGGTCATAGCCAGATTTAATTCCTAAAGTTAGGTAGGTATTAGGTATTCGTTTATTATGAGCGTTTTAAATAATAAGTAGAGTATCAGGTCAGATTAGAGCAGTAGGTAGGATGAGTAGTTTAAGAGTTAGGTAGGCTTAGAGTTAGCATATTTAGGTCAGCGTTAGGTTTAGCTTAAGGTAGGTAGGATAAAATTCTACGCAAATGGACATATGTAAAATTGAAGTAGAATTTCCTATATAAAATTTATCAAAAGAAATAATTAGAAAACAAAACAAGTTACTAATAACATTAATCCTTCCGTGCTTTGCCTTTGGATTCAGCATGTGTGTAGTGTGTGTTTAAACCAAAGAAAAGAATGAAACATTTGAGGACCAAGGTTCCAAAATCAATGTGTTAGACATGGATAATCAAGTACCTCACAAGGACAGACTGGATTCAATGAAGAGAAAAAGGTTGTGCTAGTTCCTTTTCGACCCTAGTGGTACATACAAACAGCGCTCGCGCAGCAGTCTTGCTTTGCTTGTCGACAGTGAACGATAACTGTTGTATCCCCTCTTAAAACCAATCTTCTTTAATAGCTATGGTCACTAAGTAGTCAATACTAACACTGTTATCTGAATCTTTTTCCCTCAAACACGTCATTTCCACCTTGGCGAATGACCAACAATGATAAGACGTTATAACGAAGGTAAACATGACTATGTCTAGTTTAACCTACTTTTGTTTTCCAAAACAAAAGCTTTGACTAACTATTGATCTTGTTTTACTTCACAAGTCAATAAAATAAAAATATAAATAGTACTGACTTAGGAAAAGTACAACATATATAATTATTTTTTTTTAGCGAGAAATAAATCTAAAATATTTATGTAATTTATTTTTAGAAATTATAGATGAATGTTATTTATCAATAAAATTATATCGTTTCTTTACTTAAATTCAACTTATTTTCAGAAATCAACAAAATAAAAGCCTTACTTTATGCAGTTATGCTTTTCCCTTTTAAGAAAGCACTATTACGTCTCATTACTGTCAGTTGTGTATAATCAGTCTGTTTGTTAGCTTCTTGTGCAGTGTGGAAACACCAGGAAGGCAGATAAAACCGCATATGCCCAATTAGTAACGTTTTTTTTTTATTACTAATATTCTGGCTTAAACCTAACCTTCTACATCCTAGTGTTTCATTTGTATAGTGTGGTGTAGAAGTCAAAATGTTAGTAACAATGTTTTGTTTTAATCTAAGCTATGTTCCATCAAAGGGTACTTTTATCACTAAGTTACTATTTCTTATATACATCCCCCTTTACAATTCTCTCCTTTCACTCCTTGCATACCACTATAACTACCCCTACCCCCATTCCTTTTAACACTAAAATTCTTACTTCTCAACTTCCATTTCTATCACGCTACCCAATTATGGAACAGAACTTCGTCATGCAAATTTATAAAGTATGTTTTAGATCTATGTCCAAATGAATAAAAAAATCTAACATTTTAATTACCCAATTTTACTTTAATCATGAGATTCGCATGATAATCACAAAATTTCTATAATAAGTCCGAAAACATATCACCACTTCCAATAATTAACTAACCAAGCAGTATCAAAGTGATAACTGCAGCGCAAATGCTTTATCTACCTATAAACTGAAATTAAACCTACTATACACAAGCATACAAAGTCTCATTTAAACAAAACTCGGATAATACGATTTACAGATCCATAAACAAACAAAAAACTCCGAATTCTCGACAACGATGGACATAGCTGGAACATTTTAAAATGAGATGAATTAAATATTGATACTAAAATATAAAAGTTCCTAATAACAATATTATAATAACCTAGTTACATATTTTACTAAATAAATCGAATTATAATACAGTAAAACTTTACATGATGTGTAACGTAAACACATTTTTTTTTCTTAACGTGTAAAACAGGAATTTTTTTTATCTTAATACAATCACACTCTGAGTCTCTTACATTACTTAATTATAATAAGCATAATCTATTTGGAAATCTAAGCTTATTTAAGTTATAATTGTCTTCACGAATTCTAATTAGTACTAATGCACAGATAAGTCAACAAATCGAAATTTTAATTTGTATCAATCAATAAAGCATTCTATAATTATTTCTGGGTTGAACGAACAAACTACTACTAACAATCTATAAAAGACACTTGTGGCGCAGCACTAAATCGTGCGCCCATCACTAGAGCGGCGAACCTGTCCAGGCGACAGCGGCGCGCGGGCGCGCGCGCAGGGGTGCCCGCGCCGACCGGCTCCCAGATCGCGGCGCGCAGCGGCAGAGCGCTTCCAACTGGTTTCCGCGCCGCACCTGTGCCACTCGCTTGCTCGCTACGCTTACGCTTTCTATTACGATAAACATAATTGTTTGCTTCGCAAGCTTTGTAAAATTGGAACAATAGTACAAGTAGATTTAAATGTGGAAGTTGTTTTAATTACACGCCTAGATCTAACTACCACATATTGGTGACCCGAGAGTGCAAACGAACCGCGGATTTAAAATAAGCGTTGCGTTTTAACTATGCCGAATAGTAGTACGAATGGTGCGGCGCCGGCAGCGGCCGAGACGGCGGATTTTGTCGACGCTCAAGATGGCGGGCCTGCTTCCGTTAACCGTGTGGCCATGCGTTTGCCGCCATTTTGGCCGGACGACCCCGAGATCTGGTTCGGGCAAGCAGAAGCGCAATTTCACGTGTCAGGTATTAAGGACGACGCAACAAAATTCTACTGCGTTGTTGCACAGCTGGACCACAGGTACGCTAAGGAAATTAAGAATTTAATTAAAAATCCCCCGGCAACGGATAAGTATTTGAAACTAAAGAGTGACTTAACTAAATGTCTATCCGTATCTCGCCAGCAACAAATAACCCAAGCGCTCTCTAACGAGGAATTAGGGGATAGGAAACCCTCGCAATTTTTGCATCACCTCGAGAGTTTGGCCGCCGGCGGAGTGAATGACGAGTTTATGAAGACGATGTGGATGAAAAGGTTGCCTGCTCATGTTCAGCCTATTTTAATTTCGCAGACCTCAGCCAGTTTGGAGGAGCTTGCAGACCTAGCCGATAAAATATGCGAGGCAACGTCACCGTCGCCGCCATTACATGTTGCGGCCACGACATCTGGGTATGACAGCTTGCTGAAACGCATCGACGACCTGACACGTAGCCAGTCTGAGCTAACTAAGCAAATTGCGCAAATGACAATGCATCAAGGCCGGGGGCGTTCACAATTTCGTCGAGATAACAGCAGCAGGTCGAAGAGCAGAGGTCGGAGCCGCAGCAAAACCCCAGGTATGTGCTGGTATCATTCTAATTTTGGTGAAAGGGCTAAAAAATGCACGACCCCCTGCAACTACGTTTCGGTAAAAGCCAGCGGCACTCAGTAGATGCGGCGACTGATTGCCACGCCACAAGCCGCCTTTTCATAACCGACAAAAGGTCACGATTGCAGTTTTTAATTGATACCGGGTCCGACCTCTGCGTGGTGCCACGTGGAAACTGGCCAGATGGCAAACCGACTGAGTACCGCCTCACCGCTGCCAATGGCACACCTATTCACACTTACGGAACCGTAACGCTGCGCCTGGACCTGGGCCTAAGGCGGGATTTCGTTTGGAACTTTGTGGTGGCCAGCGTGGGGAAACCGATTATTGGAGCCGACTTCATTGCACATTATGGTTTGCTCGTGGATTGCAAGAACGGTAGGTTGTTAGACAGCCTCACTACTCTATCTACAGCTGCGTCACGCATGAAGTGCGAGGTCTCCAGCATCAAGACGATTTCCGGGGACAGCGAGTACCACGCTTTGCTCTCTAAGTACTCGCAGCTTACCAAACCGTCTGGCATCACGCGTGAAGTGAAGCACAATACTGTCCATTTTATCCGTACCTCACCTGGACCACCAGCATTTTCTAGACCACGTCGCCTGGCTCCTGACAGATTGAAGGTGGCTAAGGAGCAGTTCGAGGAGATGGTCAGAGACGGCACTGCCCGCCGTTCTGATTCACCCTGGGCCTCTGCGCTGCACCTCGCACCGAAGAAGGACGGCTGGCGGCCGTGCGGTGACTACCGCGCACTAAATGCGCGGACAATCCCGGACAGGTACCCGATTAGGCATATAGAGGACTACGCGCACAGATTAGCAGGCTGCACTATCTTTTCGAAAATTGACTTAGTAAAAGCTTATAACCAGATACCGGTCTTTACAGAAGATATTGCCAAGACCGCCATCACCACCCCATTCGGGTTATTCGAGTTTCCCTTTATGTCTTTCGGTCTAAGAAACGCCGCGCAAACGTTCCAGCGCTTCCTAGACGAAGTGCTGCGAGACCTGGATTTTTGCTATTCGTACATAGACGATATTTTGGTGTTTTCCAGAAGTCACAGCGAGCACTTACACCAGTTGGAGCAAGTTTTCCAGCGCCTGGCGGAGTACGGCCTGCTCATCAACGAGGGGAAATGCGTATTCGGACAGAGTGAGGTAACCTTCCTGGGATTCACAATATCACAACAAGGTACACGCCCTCTGGATACTAAAATAGAAGCGATTCGAGATTTTCCTCCTCCCAAGACCGTAAACGGCCTGCGTAGATTTCTAGGGATGCTCAATTTTTATAGGCGATTCATCCCACACGCTGCAGAAGAACAAGCCCCACTCCACGACCTGCTGGCTGGTCCTAAGGTGAAAGGCTCGGAACCAATCAGCTGGACTCCTGCACTACTAGAAGTTTTCGCCAGCTGCAAAGCAAGTATTGTTCGCTGTACTCTCCTAGCACATCCCGTGGTAAATGCACCTCTGGCTCTGGTGACCGATGCTTCAAACTCGGCCTTGGGCGCGGTGCTGCAACAGATGGTCGACGGAGAATGGCAGCCACTAGCATTTTTCTCCAAGAAATTGAACAAGGCGCAGTGTCAATACAGCGCATATGACAGGGAGCTACTCGCAGTGTATGAAAGCGTCAAGCACTTCCGGTTTATGGTTGAGGGCAGACATTTTGTTATTTACACCGACCATAAACCAATCACCTTTGCCTTCCAGCAGCGAGACCGCCACTGTTCGCCACGCCAGTTCAATCAGCTTGATTTCATCTCGCAATTCACTACCGATATTAGACACATATCCGGTAAGGACAACGTTACAGCAGATACTCTTTCGCGCATCGAGGCCATTTCACAACCACCAGATCTGGAGATGCTGGCTCGTTTGCAGAGGGCAGATCGCGAGTTGCAAGACCTGCTGAACTCCAATAACTCATCGTTGGTTCTCAAGAAGGTACAAGTACCAGGAACTCTTATCACGCTATTCTGTGATACTTCTCTGTCTAGGCCTCGTCCTTTTGCACCACGTGAGCTACGGCGGCAGATCTTTGACGCCATACACTGTCTGAGTCATCCAGGTGTGAGGACAACAACGAAGCAAGTCACAGAGAGGTACATTTGGCCCAACGCTCGGAAAGACTGCCGTTCCTGGACCCAAGCCTGCCATGCGTGTCAAACTTCAAAGGTGCACCGTCACACTTCTTCTCCACTCAGCCACTTTCCGCTACCTGGTGAGAGGTTTAGCCACGCTCATATCGACCTAATCGGCCCGCTTCCGCCTTCACGCGACTTCAGGTACTGTTTCACAGCGGTCGACAGGTTTACGCGGTGGCCAGAAGTACTACCACTCCACGACATAACTGCCGAGTCCGTTGCAAAGGCATTTTGTGACACCTGGGTATCAAGATTTGGTTGTCCTCAGCTGATCACCACTGATCAAGGCCGTCAGTTTAACTCGCAACTGTTCCAGGCGTTGGCGCGCCTCTGCGGCGTGCACCTGCGTCACACTACGGCCTACCACCCGGCGGCTAACGGCATGGTCGAGCGTTTTCATCGCACCCTCAAGGCCGCCATCATGGCCCACAATGAGAAGAGCTGGACGGACATACTTCCCGTCGTGCTACTGGGCCTACGGACAGCTTGGAAGGCGGATCTCCGGTGCTCGGCTGCGGAGATGGTTTATGGTGAGCCATTACGGATCCCGGGTGAGTTCTTTAAATCTAACACGTACCCTCACGATAACTCGGTGCAGCCTTCCGACTTTGTGTCAAGGCTTAAAGAGCACATTACTCACCTTAAGCCGCAGCCGGCATCCCACCACACATCTAAGACAGTTTTTGTTCACGAGGATCTCAAGACAGCACAGTATGTTTTTATTCGCAAAGACGCCCTCCGCCGTTCTTTAGAGAAACCGTACACTGGCCCACATAAAGTACTCAAAAGAACTGATAAAACTGTCACTGTAGAATCAAATAGAGGACCAGTGACTATATCAATCGACAGAGTGAAGCCAGCATTCATGCTAACAGATCAGCATGACAACACGCGTCAGCAAACTGCTGACCCTGCCAAGCAGCAGAACCCTGTAAAAAGGACACGTTCTGGACGTGAAGTTAAGTTCCCCAATTGTTTTTCTGCAGATGGACTTTGATTCTCCCGGGAGGGTGATGTGGCGCAGCACTAAATCGTGCGCCCATCACTAGAGCGGCGAACCTGTCCAGGCGACAGCGGCGCGCGGGCGCGCGCGCAGGGGTGCCCGCGCCGACCGGCTCCCAGATCGCGGCGCGCAGCGGCAGAGCGCTTCCAACTGGTTTCCGCGCCGCACCTGTGCCACTCGCTTGCTCGCTACGCTTACGCTTTCTATTACGATAAACATAATTGTTTGCTTCGCAAGCTTTGTAAAATTGGAACAATAGTACAAGTAGATTTAAATGTGGAAGTTGTTTTAATTACACGCCTAGATCTAACTACCACACACTTACAATTTAATGTTATAAGTTCTAAAATGTCTTGTCGCGAATTGGTTTACCCAATCTGCAATGATGCTACCTACAACCTGACTATTTTGGCTTGATTTCTCATAAAGGCAACATAATTTTAATTTCTTAAATGTTAGACATTTCCAATGCTAAAATAACCGAAAATAGATTCATAGTATATCTCACTTATCTATCAATTTAATGTATCAGGAATCGAACCTAATTATCCGTCCCTATTATGACTCCTAAAGTTTTACTAAAATATAATACAAGTTAATCTAAATGAACTATTTGGACCTAAAGTTTAAATTACAAAATATACGTTTTATGTACCTATTTATTTGTCATTAATGAACTCTAATTATTTTTTATCATCTGCAAGTTTGCTTAAATTTGTGCTACGTACATTCTTTATAGTATACGAAAGAAACAAAAAAAATAATGTAAGCTAGACGAATCAGACTGCTTTGAGGAATACGCGGTATACAACAAAATATAAAGCAAGTGCAAAATGTACAGCAGGATATATAAATGATTGCAATATTAAAAATGAATAATCTAGACTTCATGGAAAGTAGTTGGAAACCAAATTAGAGATAACTATAATTGTAATTTTCACAAATAAGTCTACCTCCCACTGATAAAGCTTTTAATTTCCTAAAGTTACCTTAAATGAACTTAGAAAACTTACAAGTACATATTACTAATTATTTTTCGTTTCAACTACTTATAAACATATTCCAATACATCCCCCTTTACCTTTTTTTTCTAAACTACAAAACTAAAATATGTCTAAAAAAACAACAAATAAATCATTCGTAGACATACATAGCTAAATTATTACAATGCTAGATAAATACTTAGTTTACTCTTAACCTACCTCATTACTACACAACACTACGTTAACGTTTGATACAACAATGAAGTTCTTATTCTACCAAACTCATAAAATATCTTGTATACTGACAATAATTTGTTCCACTAACTGTACCTTAAAATAATCCTATCTATTATTGATCTTATCTTATCGAATTATAAAAGTCCCGAAACTACACTACGTCAAAACTCTAACTATTTTATACAAAGAAACTACAAACAAGCATGCAGGTAATCTACAAACAAACATACAGCTCACCCAATAAAAGCAACAACACGCAACCACTAATGCAAACTAAATTTTGAATGCAATTACACCACAAGCTTTAACTACATTATTTACGTTTCTAAACACAGGTAAGAAATACGTTAATAAAGAAAAGAATTAATCCGTTATCAGTTCCTTTATTTAACACTACGTTAAAGCAAACATACGTGTTATACGCCTACACATCAAACTTTTTCTTTTTTGAAAATCGAACCATTTACTATTGTTTTAATGAAAACTCCTAAATCTCGTGGTAATTCTGTCTGTACAAAAAAAATACATGAATACTCTAAACAAAACCAAATATGCGACTTTGTCAAAACAGATCTACTTAATTTAAATGTGTAACGCAATAAAGATCTAAGATGGCAGCTTGTAAAAAAAAATCGAGTCCATACAAACATGATAATGTCGCAAATATTTTAATCGTAAAACCTTTTTGTCTCTTACTCATTGACCCAAGAACAAAAGAAACTTGTAAAAACGCTTTCGCTACCTGTTTCGCTCGCTTGTCCAGTAACATTCAAATAAAAACAACATCGAAGTTGTATAGCACCCTAACAGCTGTACACATTTTTTTAGGACAAATGAGAAAGAAAGTTACCTATTATGTAAAAGACTACTATGTTATTGAAAGGTATGAATTAAACTACTTATTATACAATACCTAATTATCATCATAATTCTAGGACTCAGTACAAAATAATCTAAGTCTTAAGTTAAGTAAGCCGGTGTGAATCAGATGAAATAGCTATCTCACTACTACTACAATAGGTATACGAAGTCAAAACTATGCTACAGAACCAAATGTCAAGTCAAACCAGTGTTCACTAATGTGTAACATTTCAATTAAACTCAAAAGTCTACTACTGCAATTCTAGATTTGGTATTTACCTAAGTGACGAAAGTAATCATTCATATACAATCTTCAATTAAACTGTCTACCCCCCCCGCCCGTCCATACAAACATGAATTTCTTTAAAGTCTCTACATCAGACAAAAACATCTAGACCCTTTTAATGCTAAGACGTCTATGTCCTAGACCTTACACACCATAGACTCCTGAAATACTTAAAATAATCTAGAATTGCTATATTACACACGTAATGCATTTGCTAAACCATTTATCCTTACGTTCGCAATTTAGGTACCAAATTAAGATTTTCTACTTTGTCGCATAACTTAGACTTATTCAAAATATATTATACGTTCAATATAACCATTAAAACCATTATTACACTAATGTTTTCACATACATACATACTTTACAATACTATTTAAACATCGGTTTCCTATCATTTACTTTATAATACTTTTTAAAGTAATAGAGCTTCTATATTCACATTTAAATAAAATAAAACCGACCTAAAGTTAATTTCATGTTGCCCTACAGAAAAACGCAAATACATGAGCGTCAACAATTTTTTTCCTAACAACAAACTCGATACTCGAACATTTGGCGATAAATCTTTACACTCTTAACACCAACAAAAACTATCAAGTCACAGGTACTTGAGTGAACATGAGAACAACACTTAAACATTCTGACTCCATAATTATTAAAAATATAAGTGCCTGAGAACGCGCTCTACTTATAAGCTATCTTTAGTTAACACTTATGACTAAACTTCATCTCAAGTTCGGCGAATTAATGGCAATAAATTTGACTCAACTATTTCATAAAAAATGCTGCAGCGTTTCGTTGCTATTTGATAACTTATTGTCTCTCTTAAAAATATTATTTCGTTCGACGTTTCAAATAATATTCATAACTAAAGCTACGCGTCTTATTCATTCTCTACACACGTCTACCTAATTATCAAGTAATTAGTTTTCTTATTTCCTACCTTTATAACATGTTGCGAAGTAAGCTGTTCTTATAAAGGAAATAGACAACAACAATACTTTAGTTCAAATAAATAACTAACTAACAAGCAGTCCACCTGATGGAAGTAAGAAACTGCAGCCTAAGACAAAAGGTAGTAAATGCTACTCTGTGTTCATATACACGATACTGATATTCTGAAGCTAGTACACTCAGAAGATGGCTATTCACTTAACGGTAAAATTAATTACTATAAATCTTATTAATGTAAATAATATTTGCTACCCCCAGATTGTAATACTTTTAAACACTAGTTTAAAATTACATTCCGATTTAGATTAAATTTTTCATTTCTTGTTTTAAAACAGAACTACTTACGTTTACTGAAACTAAATTGACTATTGTTAAACACTACCCCCAATAAATACACCTTTTATAATGAAAATCTAATGAAACACGAGTTATTTCACTAAGAATTAAGACTACTTATTCTATAAATCTAGACTTAAAATTATTCTTACTACTTAACTATCTTAATCAACAAATAACTCCAAAATCCTATATGCCATCGCTACCCGGCAACAAAATGTGTGGCTATAATAAATTACAACCACACGTGTGATCCAAAACAAGGCAAAATAATCTACAGGTATTTATGACAATCTGCTTAACTTAACGTATGAACCTATTGTATTAAATATAAACTACCTATAAAGTAAAATCAATCTAAGAGCATGATACAGATGATGATGATGATGAATCAAAAAAAGTAATATCCTAACCATAACTAACAATCCTAGAAGTGCCGAGTAAGAAACAAGCAAAAGTCTAGTAGTATTCTAAGGTCAAAAGAAGGTCAGATGGCAAAATTAAAAGGAGGCCTATGTTCGAAAGATGATGATGATGATGATATCCTGGTCATGATGATGATGATAATATCCTGGTCACGCGACACCAAAATGTACTGTATACCTACCTACCTTAAGCTAATCTAAAGCTGACCTAAATATGCTAACTCTAAGCCTACCTACCTAATTCTTAAACTACTCATCCTACCTACTGCTCTGATTTCTGGATTCCAAACAGTTTTATAGAATCAAACCATCAATATTTTGGCGTCACCTCCCAAATATGACTTAATTTTAATCAACTTTGCACCCTCTTTCTTAAAAAGACATAATGTTCAACATATGGTCAAACCCGCGTTACTTATTACCTTTCGACCCTATATATTGTTAGCGTCGCCACTTGACTAAGAAAACTTTACAGGATGGTTTACAAACATGTGCATAACCAACTCTCTCTCTGTACTCTCTTAACCAATTAGAAATAAAGTTTAAATTTGAAAGTTATTTAAGTTACTCGATTGCAAAATAGTTATTATGTTTGTTTTCTAATAATTTATTACCCTACGCTGTGTTTACATTTTTTTAGCGATGTGAAATACTATCCCCGACATACAAAATGAATTAAAATAATAAAATAATTATGTTTACATAGGAGAGACATTTCAGATATAAGTAAGTACATATCTGACATGTTACAGTGTGTGTGTAATCATTCACCTCAACTCTCGTGAAACTACCTATACATTTATTATAGCATTTTTTTTTCTTCTAGTAGAAAACTAGTTGATATTAAGTTAGGTTAGCACAATTAAACCTCAACAGAAACAAATCTGTGCCAGAAACCTAGTGTTGAAGGACAATATGCAAGATAGAATTCTGCCTGAAAGATATTTCTGCCAAATATTTAAGTGTCACTATTAGAGCGTCTGACCTGCCTCATTTGTGGACACATTTTTGTCTAAATACCTGCAGATTTTATTCACATATCGAGCTATTTAGCATGTCGTCATGGCATGACCTGGGACACGACGGGCCTTCGGCCTTACTTAAAATTACTACAGGGTACGTGCAGAGGACCTTGCAGCATGAAACTTTCTTCATAAGATCAGGCACAAGTGGTGGTGAACCGCGAAGTGATAGCGGAGGCGCCCTTACTGGAAAACTATCTTCTAACACTTTAGCAACCACGTAGAGCTAGGCGATAATATAACAAACTCCGAATGTACCTAGCTACATAGGTCGTAGCTTCTACGATCCTAGCGCCCGCGGAGCGGGTTCCCGGTGTTGAAAGTGTTCAGAGCTATTTTATCACCGTGCCGTCCAGTTAATAAACGTGTTCTTTTATTGCGGTATGGGCAAGTAGTCCTTAATTTCCAAAATTCGTTAAAATATTTCTGGTATCACTTTTTAGAACGGATTACTTTGTGTAGGTACTTAGGTAGGTTAAGGATTTTATTGAAATAAAACATCGCTCAGAACTATTTAACTACTTCACCCATTACGATATATTTGATGGTGACTGTACATAGGTTAACTGGAAGAGATCCCTTAAAGGGATAAGTTCGCCTTTGTACATATACCTCTATTTTGTAACCCTTTACTTTGTCTTGTTTTGTGCAATAAAGTGTTTACATACATACATAGTTATGATAGAACTATTGTAAACGTATCTGTGAAGAGCAGGCTTTTGAACGTGTTGTTTGAACTTGTTTGTTGCTATTGATAATTAAATATTGTTCTAATACATTACATACTATGTAATATATTTAAATTGTCATTTAATTCAATACGACTTGATGACTTTTATTTGATGATTTTTAGTCCTTTACTTTTTTGGGGATCACGGTCCGTAACTTAATTTTGGTTCCATCTGACTAGCCTACAACCTGCGTCCAATTAAGACAAATCTAATGATACCCGACACATTTGTATCGGTGTTCAGTCATTTTTTAGTTATGAGGGAACAGTCGAACATACATACATTTATGTATACATACGGCACTAAAATTATAATCCTTCTGCTTGCTTTGCCGCAAACGGGTAAAAAATACGATGTAAAAAAGTACACCAACAAAAGAGCGTATCGTCATAGCAATTACGTCCTTTTGTTGAGAAGCGCAGTTTATCGACAATAACTCAAAAACGGTAAATTCGATCTTGTTGAAAATAATTTTCGTTGAAAGTATTTATTAAGAGTTACCTTTGTATTTTTTTTTTCATATTTTTCGGACACACGGTTTAGAAGATAGAGGGGGGGGGACACAATTTTTACAACTTTCGGAGCGATTATTTCCAAAGATATTCACTTAATCAAAAACATTACTTAGGAACTTTATAGTGTTTTTTAAAGAGCTGTCGAACTATATACCGCACGTGAATATTTGCAGAAAAAATATTTTTTTAGCTTCTGTAACATGTACGGGGAGCCCCCCTTAAAATATTTATTTTAGTTAGTTAACTGCCAAACTAAGTAGCGGCTCATACAAGACACCTATATTCCAAATTTCATCAATATCCATCATGTAGTTTTTGATTAAAATGCCTGTGACATACGGACAGACGGACGGACGGACAGACGGACAGACGGACAGACGGACAGACGGACAGACGGACAGACGGACAGACGGACGGACGGACATGACGAAACTATAAGGGTTCCGTTTTTGCCATTTTGGCTACGGAACCCTAAAAACACGTATCTGACAGTGACTCCAGGTAAAAACGCAGAAGTGTACATGACATTCGTATGTAACTTGTGACGTTTTTCTCTACGACGTTTTTAGATACGAGTTTTTTTCAAGGTAGTGACATACATAGTATGTCCGGGACGTCAAAAAATATCAAAAGTTTAATTACAATCTGCAGACATTTCGACAAAACATGATGTCATACAAAAATACAACTAAAAAATCGCGTAAAACATGTTAGTAAACCAAATAATTGAAAAGATACCCATCATATTCGTGAGTGTCATTATTATACAACTCAGGGTATACAACTTTGGCTGAATCCAAGTAGCTCGCGATATCAAACTCCGTCTTGAGAATCTCTGCGTCGTACTGTATGCCGACACAGGCAGGGAGACACTGGCATCTGCCGGCTTTCGAGTCAGTTTGACTTTCTTCCACGGCGTACTTCTCTGAAATAGGTTACAAGATTAGAGACTCAAGGACTATACTAGAAATATTAGTGTAACTAACGGGTGTCCCAAAAAGGACGCAAGATTTCAATTTGCCGCCATTTTTGTATTTTAGTGCTGGCAACCCTAAAAAAACTATTTCACAGCTGAATGTTTAGGGTTTGTAAAACTGGCCGGTTATACGAAACATCAACGCGTTTTTTATTATTGAACAATATTTCAAAAGTAATGAAAGTTTGGCGGGTACGGTTCAAAATTTTTCAAACAAAATCATCTTTAGAGACGAAGCACATTTTCATCTCGATGGCTTTGTTAATCGTCAGAATTGCCGCATTTGGGGCTCAGGAACCCACATGTGATTGTTCAAAAACAAAGGCATCCACAACGGGTCACTGTTTGGTGCGGATTTTGGGCTGGAGGCATTATTGGACCATATTTTTTTCAAAATGAGGCCGGTCAAGGAGTTACTGTTAATGGAGCTCGATATCGCGACATGATCACAAGGTTTTTTCTAGCCGAATTAGAGGATATCGATGTGGAAGCAATGTGGTTTTAACAAGACGAGGCCACTTGCCACACAGCTGGAGAAACGATGCAATTACTGCATGAAACATTTCCTAGTCGTGTGATTTCTCGATTCGGTGATCAGAATTAGCCCCCTAGATCTTGCGATTTAACGCCTTTAGACTTCTTTTTATGGGGTTATTTAAATTCTAAAGTCTATGCCAATAAGCCCACAACCCACAGCCCACAAATTCGACCCTGCATCGGAGAAATTCAGCCGCATCTATGCAAAATGGTCATAGAAAATTTTGACAAAAGAGTGCGTATGTGCCAGCAAAGCCTAGAAGGGCATTTGCCTGACGTATTATTATACAAATAACCCTATTTTATGTATTTCAAGATTTTATATACAAACATATAGTAACGAAAAAAAAAAGTGTTTTTCATCAATTTCAAATCTTGCGTCCTTTTTGGGACACCCTTTACGTTTAACTTTCGGCTAGGAGTTGGCTCCAATGAGGACTACCGTTTTTGTGCTCATCAGTTGGCGCCGTCGTAAAGTCTTGAAATACAGGGTGAATTTTTTTCATCGTACAAATTTTGACAGAGGATTCTTTAGCGATAAATAGAAAATACTTGTTTTTCCAGTCAGTATCTTTCAGTACTGAAATATTGAGAAACAGCAGCTGAAAGATATCCTAAAAAAACTTACGTTTGTGGATACTGCGGTAGCGCACTGCGCGGGAGACTGCAACGGTCCCCTCCCCGCGACCCCTACCCCGCTACCGCGGTGAGTCGCCGAGACAACTTACGCGTCGATACGCATAATCCTCACGTTACTAATTATTTTTTCGGACAGCACATTTTATGGTGAAAATTTTACCTTTTATTTATGGTATCTTTTATTATATCTGCTTTGTTCTTAATGAAACCTAGAAACTAGGCTAGGCTTAGAACATTGATAGGTATTGCCAGATTAATGAGCACCGTCTTGAGACACCATACATTTGTAGTCAGGCTTTAGTTAAATATTGTCAGAGAATGCTTACCTAAAGTACTTAAAACGCAATTTTGCTTGAGTTGCCTGCATATAGTTGTGCTATCGTTATCTAAAATAAAAGCAATACAATTTAAGTGAATTTATCATAGCCGTTCCTAAAATAATTTCCATAAAAATCTTTACACCGATAGTTACTTTAAAACAAACAACAAAAAATTAGATGAAGAGGATACACTAACATTAACTCTTAAAATGTAAAAGATCATTTTAACCATTGGTTTCTCTTGACTTCCAAAATCCGGCTTCAAACAGGTCACAAAGTATCATTTGATTAGCCTATCATTAATTATAGCTTGGCAACTTCGTTGGTGACACTCACATGTGTGCTTTTTGTCATGTGCAGCCGTAACTACTTACACAAGTTACCGCCAACACGAATGGCGACCGACGGAGACATCCTTCGCAGGCAGCCGTTCGTGTTGGCGGTAACTTGTGTGAGTAGTTACTGCTGCACATAACAAAAAGCACACATGTGAGTGTCACCAACGAAGTTGCCAAGCTATAGTTTAATCCTCGAAACTATCGTTGGGTAATGCCGTGTTCACCGACTTCCAGCGACCTTATCCCGATCGCCAGTCGTTGTGGATATCTTGTGAAGATTGGGGATTATCATTGGGAACATTGGCAGTATGTCTACTTACGTGGCATGTGGAACCAGACACACCCGCAGTTCTCAAAGGTATATTCCGATAAACACTCCAGCCTGCAGTTTCTTGGTGTGTATGAGCGGAAATACTTCAACTCGCGCTCTTCTGGGAAGTAGCACTGGCGTCTGGTGTGACATACAGATGAGAAACAAGAGAAAGAAAGAAAAGACAGATAAGAAAAAAGAAAGAAAGGACAAAAGGGAAAGAAGTACAGAAAAGAAAGGAAATAATGAAAAAAGATAGAAAAGGAAAGAAAGGAAAAAAAGGTACAGGTATGTAGGTGCAGGTATTTAAAAATAAAACATTGGCAGGAGGCTATTTTAAATGACTGTTGCGTATAGGTACTGATATAAGAACAACACACCACGACAAATCTGATGATAATGGCGATGTTTGGTCTGTTATCGCTTTTAGTCTGCGTACGTATAGTGCCTTAATCCAGATTGTTTTCCAAAGCTGGCACCATTTATTTGGGGTCGGCGCAGCATGTCTTCTTCTTCCATGCCTCTCTATCACCCGTTATCTCAGCATTTACATCCTTCTTAGCTATATAATCTCTCACACAATCCATGTGCACCTCTTCTTCCAGAACCTTCCATATTCATACCTAACACTCGTCTTGTCACATAACTAACATCCCTCCTCATCACATGTCCCAAATCCTCGTAACTTTTCTACGATTGGCGCTACTTTCAGACTTCCTCTTATACACTCATTCCTGATTCTATCCATTCTCGTCACACCACATGGATATGTGTGTGTGTGTGTAGTTAAGATGGATATCTTAACTCAGTCAATAACATAGTGTATAAAACGTGCAACGTGCGTGTGTAAACGTGTGTGTGTGTGTGTGTGTAGTGTGTGTGTGTGTGTGTGTGTGTCAAATTAGACTAACGTTTCTGGGGGGTAGTTCATCAGGTTCTCAGACGTGTTCATTATGCTGAATTTAAGAGCGAAAGAGGAAGTTTGCTTCGGCAAGGCGGCGTAGTAGTAGAGAGAAGTCTGCGGCGTATCCGCTGGATGCTGCAGGAACACCTTCAAAAGATCCATGAAAAACACAAGTAGGTACTAAAACATGAAGATAACAAAATATATTTAACCGTTGTATAAACCAAAGATTAAGATCATACAGATTTCAAATTAATACCTTTCTTGTGGTCAATACAATGATAGCTATCGCGGTGAGAGGCTTTCGGAGGTGTACGTCAGATTCCGTTTTCGTCAAATGCACTTGTTGGTCAGATTCCGTTTTCGCCAGATGCCTTGTAGGTCAGATTCCGTTTTCGTCAGATTCCTTGTAGGTCAGATTCCGTTTTCGTCAGATTCGTTGTAGGTCAGATTCCGTTTTCGTCGGATGCCTTGTAGGTCAGATTCCGTTTTCGTCAGATTCCTTGTAGGTCAGATTCCGTTTTCGTCAGATTCGTTGTAGGTCAGATTCCGTTTTCGTCGGATGCCTTGTAGGTCCGATTCCGTTTTCGTCGGATGCCTTGTAGGTCCGATTCCGTTTTCGTCAGATTCTGACTTAGTCAGTTTCCTAGTACGTCAGACTCTTATTTGCTGGATTTCCAATAGGTCAGGTTTCGTTTTTGCCAGACAGACTCCTAGTAGGTCAGATTCACATTTTGTTATTTGGGTCGGATTCCAACTTTTAAGATTCCTAGTAGAGTGAGACTCGCAGTGATCTGTCACGCGACAACAGAAGCCAGACGTAAACTTACATTCTGAACCATTTTCTTAAAGCACATAGATGACTTAATATTCTAATAAAATATATACAGGGTGTCCTTAAAACCAACTTTTATACGATCAGGGCTGATAGACCAGCTCATAAGAACCTAGATTAAGCAAATTTGACCTCAGTAAAAATCTCTTAGTTTTCGAGATATTGACGTTTTTGTAAAACTCGTGCTAAGTGATACCCTGACTCGGTGTTTTGAGTGTCATTGCTAAAATATCAAGTATTTTACAAATCTGTATTTTGCTATGTGTGGCCAAATAACTATGCTATTGAACGTATTTTCTATTTTTGCTAATTTATTCATGCTGTGGACACAGTACAATAACAAAAAAAAATTATTCGATTTTTTTTCAAATTTCACCTCTGACTTCGAACTAGCGTGGTGAAAAAAAAAAATACCAACATAACCAGGCACTCAACGTAAAAAAATTGCGCATTTATTGTTGTTTCTAAAATGGTATAAAATTTACTAAACACTGTAATAATTTTTGAAATAATGATATTTTGTTACAAAATTAACTGTCTGCCGCCTTCATCTCATACGATCCGGTTTAACTAAGTTTGCACCTGGCATGCTTTACATCACATACAAATTAGGTGCAAACTTCACGTAATCTTCAATATCTCGAAAACTAAGAAATTTTTATGAGGTCGATTTTACTCAGTCTCGTTTTTTATGAGCTGGTTTATCAGCCCTGTTCGCCATTTTGTAAAAGTCGCGAATTTTGATAGCCTGGATCAGTCTTTCGAATGTCATGACTTCAAATTTCAGTATTTTCTTAATCTGCTTTTTGTTAAACATTACTTAATAATTATGCTATCATACCTTTTCTGTTCGAAATTCAAATTCTGGTACGAAATTTAACCAATGGAATATTGTAGTATAACCTCCTTTTGAATTAAAATGCTATTATCTTAAAAACTACGGTGTCTAGTGTGTAAAATCTTACTATTTTAAACCAGTGTTGGCATTAATCGAATACAAATGTAATTGGATTATCAATCCAAATACAATTGTATTCGAATACAATTGTATTCGATTAACTCGTTAATCCCAATTACTTTAATTGGGATTAACGAGTTAATTGTTAATTGCAAATACTGTAATTGTTAATCCCAATTAACCATAGCTTCAATTACTTTGGTATGACGGTTATATCGAGGGTGCCTTTCAATGTTTTCATACAAGGTCTCCAGGGTCTGATGATGGAGCCGGAAGGTGGCCATGGGAACTCCGTAATAAAACGTCGGAACCCCATCGTGTTTGGGCTCATTTGTTTTGGCTTGACGAGTACTCTGAACATAAATGATATCCAGGGTCTGATGATGGAGCCGGAAGGTGGCCATGGAAACTCCGTAATAAAACGTCGGAACCCCATCGTGTTTGGGCTCATTTGTTTTGTCTTGACGAGTTCTCTAAACCGAAATGCTATCCAGGGTCTGATGATGGAGCCGGAAGGTGGCCATAGGAACTTCGTAATAAAACGTCGGAACGCCATCGTGTTTGGGCTAAGTTGTTTCGTCTGTAAGTTTGCGTCGTTTTTTTACGTAGTTCCCATAGATACCTTCCGGCTCCATCATCAGACCCTGACCATCATCTAAGACACATGTAAGTGGATGTGAGCTCTGCCGTTCCTATTTTCAAAAAGATGTCTTGCCTACTTATGAATGAATGAATGAATGAATGAACGTTTATTTCAGACAATTGTCCATACATGGTTAGTGTTACAAGTAATCTTATGACTAGTGTTAGTAAGAGAAATACAAACAAACGAAAACAGTAGGTATAGGTAGTGCCGAGGAGGGCCGAGGTGAATGATTACACACACAGCTGTGCTGTGCGTACAGTTTAAAAATCCCGCTGCCATTACATGACATGTTGTTGTGTGCGTGTCCTCAACTCTGACGGAACCACCCATATTAGATAGCCGCTGCATGCAGTTGCATCCAGCGGGTGAACATAGGCGAGTCATCGCGCTCAGCAAACACATTCAGGATACCGTTAGGGCTACCGCGCAGGCGTCGCATAAGTGAAGCGCATCTTTTGCGCATTATCGCCGCAAAGCTGTCAACATGCGCCTCCGCGAACATACCGGAGGCACTGCAAAATCGCGGTAACCCCATCAATACCCGGAACGCGTTGTTGTATTGAACACGAAGGCCGTTGTATGCCCTTTGCGTGAAGCCGGTCCACAGGCTGCACGTGTAGAAAGATTGGCAGTACGCTTTAAAGAGTGTAATTTTAACTGGTACTGTACAGCGCGCAAACCTGCGGGCCAGCATGTTGCATCGGACAGCCAGCGACCTCCGCTCCCTCTCTATATCTAAGTCATCACTTAGATCGTCTGTGACCCAGTGACCCAGGTACTTGAATTTTGTGACTACCTTTAAAGGAGTACCATTGAGTGTTATTATTGGTACAGTCGGATAGGTTTTCCTGCCAGCTTTAAAAATAATCACTTCACTCTTTTTGGAATTATACCTGAGTCCATGGGTCTCAGCGTACGATTCACATATTTTTGTCAACGTCCTCATTGCGTCAACGGAAGGGCCGAGCAGGACCATGTCATCTGCGTAACTAAGATTATTGACAGCAACTCCGTCGATGTGACATCCAGCGTAGGTACTGCTCAGCTCCACAATGAGTTGGTTGACATACAGATTAAATAGTCTGGGGGATGACAATCCACCTTGTCGTACCCCGCATTCTAGTTTATATTCATTTGATAATGATTGGCCCCATCTTACAGAATTACTCTGATTACTGTACCAGTATTCAAACAAAGCTATGACTTCGTGAGGCACACTTGTTTCTCTTTGTAGTTTGTGCCACAGTTTATCATATGACACGAGATCAAAAGCCCTAGATAAGTCCAAAAAGACCCCATAGACAGGGGTTTTTCTGCCAGTATAGTACTGAACGGTATTCTTGAGGGCCAGAATAGCGCTCTCCGTGGACAATCCCTGGCGAAAGCCGAACTGAGCGTCATTCAGCGTTAGATGTTTGTCCAGTAGGCCGTCAAGCAGACCGTCCAGCACTTTAGCAATGATAGTTGCTAAGGAAATTGGCCTATAGTTACAAACATCTGCAGCGTCTCCAGTTTTGTTCTTAACAATAGGAACTACAATAGTGCGCATTAGATCATCGGGCAAATAGGAGTGACTCAAACACAGGGTGAAGAACATAGCAAGTATCCGTGGCAAATGTTTTCCAGCGTATTTCAGGTGCTCAATGCTCAGACTATCGTGTCCCGGCGACTTGCCTCTAACCATGTTTTTGATCACTGATGATACCTGTTTTGCAGTGAAAATAACGCTCAGTTCAGAGATGCCCTCAGCATTGATCACCTGCGACGCAGGTCCAAGAGGTGATTCGACCTTGAAATGACGCTGAAAAAGGTTTGCTATTTGGGCGGGGTCATGCTCGCCCGCGACGCTCACAGGAAGCCCCGACTTAGGGTTGAGTATATTGGTGGATTTCCAAAACTTTCCGAAATTCTTATCACAGTGGTGTTGAGCGATTATATCCATTTTTATTTGTTGCTCATTATTTTGACACCACTTTAATTTAGATTTAAAAATACGTCTAGATTCACTCATATCCTCATGACTACGACCCGATGTCGGTTTACCGTGCAATACCCAAGTCTGAAAACAGATTCTAGCCCTACTGTGAGCATCTCGGACGTGCTTATTCCATCCCGTTACATACTTACCACGCCTTACAGCCCTCACACTATAACTACACTCGGATGCCTCAGTCAAAGCCTTTATAATGTGTTTATACATGTTTTTTAAAAGTGTCTGATGATTACTGTCCGTACACATTCTATTAGAACAGCTACTTAATTCAGTAGGAAAATCTATTTCTCGTAGTTTACAGTTACAAACATTGGTAAATTGATCAATCTGCGCTGCATCGCGCTCACCCCAAATTATCTTATTATTAATAATATGCGTATTTCTTACAATTTTAGGCTTAATTATGTTTAAATTACATTCAAGAAGGAGAGGGAAGTGATCCGACCAATAAGTATCAATCAAAACTGACGCACTATACACTGTTTGACGTGCAGCGCTGGTCGTTAAACAATGGTCTAGCCACCGATGACAGCCGTGCGCATCACTCACAAAAGTATAAGTATCCGGCGCCAACAATTCAATATCAGGACACGACCATAACTGTTCCTCACAAAAACTCATTAGTTCTGCGGCAAACAGTTCACCGGGATGCGCGTTATAGTCGCCTAACATAAACACTGATTCTGCACTTTGATTTTCGATAATAGCACTCATTTCACTAAGGCATTCCGTGAATTCTATTAAGTTGTCATTGCAGGCGGTGGGCATGTACACTGTAAAAAATAATACTGAACGATTATTTGACAGTACCTTGATTGCAGCCAGACGAACACTTCTACACGGAATAACCTGCACACTGGTAAATAAGCCCTTTCTCCACAGCAGCGCTACCCCACCATGGGGTCGTCCCCGCAGCACGCCAGCTGATAAGTCGACCGCAGAAGTACCTGTCGCAGCGAACTGGTCATCGATGTTTTCTAGGTAAGCCAGGTCAGACTCGAGTAACCAAGATTCTTGAATTGCGATCACATCTGCTACCTTGCATAATTTTCGTACACACTCAACAGACCGAACAACGTTTTTACAGTTAAACGTAATTATTTTTATCAAACTATTCATTTCTAAGCATTTAGTGGCCTCATATTGGAACTCTTCACATTCGATTTATTTTCTCTGAAGTCAATGAACCGCCGGTAAACTACATCTTTTGGCCAGAAACCTTCATTCAAAAATATGCCGAGTTTATGCTTAGGAACAAAGATTTTAAAAGCATTATATGGCTTTTGTACTTTCATCTTCAGCGGCACAACAGCTACAATAAGACCAGATTTCTTTTCAACATAATTCGAGATGTCTTGTACTGTGACATTCTTTGCCACCTCAGATATGTAGATGGGCGATTTAATGTCAGCCGCCTTAAATTTTTCATCAACGCTAATTACAGCCTTGCCTCTATTGCTCTCAAACCGGTTCCTTAGCCGATGTTTATGCACCTCTGTCCATCCACTATTGCGGGGGCCTTGTTTAAATTCACCCCCACGTACCACATCTGCCATTGACATTACATTTGTTGCTAGGCGGTTCGACTCAGTGTTGTTATTGATCGCGGCGTCGGTGGTTTGATTGCTTGCCATATAGCCTGCAGATTAGCTGGCGGCACCGGCGGCTCAGCAACATCAAGCGACACAGGCTCACGGGCTGGAGGTGGTCTCATGGTAGCCAGTGCTGTTTGTGGGGTGGTGCCGTTCAGCCCTGGTACACAGGAAGGCTGAGGAGCCACCGGCATCGACTCAGATACACGGGTCGGCGGCGGCGACGGCGTGCCGGCCGTCGCAAGTGAACGACTCATCTCACACGCATGACTCATCCCGCTCTTATCACAAGGATCCTTATCAACTAGGACCATTCCGCTACTCTCAGCTGTCCGGCATGTGTCAATATAGGATTTACTTAAGGACGACGATTCCAAAATATTATCATTTTCTTGCAAGTGTAACGGCTGTGCGATGTCCCGGTAAGTATAATGGCCGTTATTTTCTGACATCGAAACGTCGAATCTACCCGCTAATTCGCCATCGTTTGACATCGGAGGCAGCCCGAAGGGCCCGCTATTGAGTTCAAAATTACTAACGAACGCTCCTCGCCTTTTATTTACGTTTCGTTGCATAGATGTATTATATATATTAAGTTGAGATTTATTTTTGATCAATTCAATATCCGTTCTTAGCAAGTCCAGCTGTTCAATAGAAGCGGATTGTTCTCTTAATGCTGTTACTTCTTGACGCAGTATTAAAATATCTTTCAATAACTTTGTCACGTCGAGATGATCGAACAACAAAGGCGGTAGTTTATGGAGGTCTTTAGCCACAAATAACGGCCGTTCCTCAGCAATTGTGTTTTTAAACACCCAGATGATATCGTCAATCTCACGTAGTGTCTTATTTGACCCTTTTCTAGATACGTTCCGCTTTGACGTCGATATGGCATCGAATAACATATTTTTTGCCTCCGAAATCTCAAGATCCGAAAAAGAACTGATACACACACGACTAATAGTTTCTTCGGTGACCACATTCATCTTATTGCTCACAAAAGCCAACACCTCGTTGATTAAAATGTTACAAGACGCACATTTCACTACTTTAGAGGTCATTTTGCCTCACCCGGTACTCGCGAATTAGAAGCGCACGCAGCTGATCGATAATGACCGTTCGCAGTGGCGCGCGCGACGAGACTTATGATGCGTAGCTAAATCAATTGTTAATCTCGATTAACGATTAACAATTACGTAATCGTTAATTGCAATTAACAATTACTTTTCATTAATTGTTAATTGCAATTAACAGATCAATCGTTAATCGTTAATTGTTAATTGGGATTACATTTTTGCCAACACTGTTTTAAACTACATTATTTTTTTTTATTTTAGCATGGTAAATTTGTTTTAAGTATTACGCGATTCAAATCCGAGGTCATATTTTGAATCACGTAAAATCTAATTTATTTTGATAAGGTATGATAGCATAATTATTAAGTAATGTTTAAAACAAAAAGCAGATTAAGAAAATACTGAAATTTGAAGTCATGACTTTCGAAAGACTGATCCAGGCTATCAAAATTCGCGACTTTTACAAAATGGCGAACAGGGCTGATAAACCAGCTCATAAAAAACGAGACTGAGTAAAATTGACCTCATAAAAATTTCTTAGTTTTCGAGATATTGACGATTACGTGAAGTTTGCACCTAATTTGTATTTGATGTCAAGCACGCCAGGTGCAAACTTAGTTCAACCGGATCGTATGAGATGAAGGCGGCAGACAGTTAATTTTGTAACAAAATATCATTATTTCAAAAATTATTACAGTGTTTAGTAAATTTTATACCATTTTAGAAACAACAATAAATGCGCAATTTTTTTACGTTGAGTGCCTGGTTATGTTGGTACATTTTTTTTTCACCCCTCTCGTTCGAAATCAGTTGTGATATTTGGAAAAATCTGAAAATTATTTTTTGATATCCTACTGCGGCCACACTATGAAGAAATTAACAGAAATAGGAATTACATCCAATAGCATAGTTATTTGGCTACCCATATCAAAAAACAGATTTGAAAAATACTTGATATTTTAGTCATGACACTCAAATAACCGAGTCAGGGTATCACTTAGCACGAGTTTTGCAAAAACGTCAATATCTCGAAAACTAAGCGATTTTTACTGAGGTCAAATTTACAAAATCTGGTGTCTATTGAGCTGGTCTATCAGCCCTTTTCGTATTACAGTTGGTTTTAGGGACACCCTGTATATGTATAATACCATAAAACAGGGTCAATAGGGTTCGTTGGTTGAATAGAGTTTTTACTGGGTTTTTAGGGATTTCGAATCCTGCCCGAGGCATCTTTTTAGGGTTCCGTAGCCAAAATGGCAAAAACGGAACCCTTATAGTTTCGTCATGTCCGTCCGTCCGTCCGTATGTCACAGGCATTTTACTCAAAAACTACAAGACCCTATACTGATGAAATTTGGAATATAGATGTCTTGTAGATGCCGCAACTAAGTTTGGTAGTTAAATAATAAAAATAAAAAAATCTAGGGGGGGCACTCCATACATGCAACAGAAGCTAAAAATTTTTTTTTTTCAGATAATGTCAACTTGTGGTACCTAGTTCGACAGCGCTTTTAATAGTACATTGTGTATCAAGGGCGGTAAGTAAGGAATTACAAACGAGTGTTTGTTACAAGGCCGAGGCGAAGCCGAGGGCTTTAATAACACGAGTTTGTAATTCCTTTACCGCCCGTGGCACACACAATGTTTTTCATCACACTTGTGAGGAAATCTGATTAAAATAACCTTACTTAACCTAAATAAAATTGTAAAACTGACAGTGACATTAGTGACATATATCAAGACGACAAGTCACGTTCGGAAACCATAGCGGTAAAGACTTAAAATGGTTGATTTTATATTTGCAAAATACTGAAATACACTATTTAAACATTTAATTAATGTTACAGAAATATGTGTTTACATGTATTTGAAATAACAGTCCTCTTTAAATGAATATTTCAGTAATAAAAGTTAAAAAAGTAAGTTGGCGTTTTCTTTGAACATGACAAATAAGAGTAAAACAGAACCAGCGTTTCAAATTTAAAAAGAAAACCATTACGCCCTAGGGCGTAATAGGTCATTTACGGCCCGCAAAACCTACGTGTAATGACACCATTTTCGAGCAAGTGTGATGAAAAAACATTTTAAGGTTCTTAAATAATGTTTTTGATTAAGTGAATACATTTAGAAATAATCGCTCCGAAAGTTGTGAAAATTGTGTCCCCCCCCCCCCCCCCTCTATCTTCTAAACCGTGTATCCGAAAAATATAAAAAAAATTACAAAGATAACGCTCAATTAATACTTTCAACGAAAATTATTTTTAACAAGATCGGATTAACCGTTTTTGAGTTATTGCCGATAAACTGAGCTTCTCAACAAAAGGACATAATTGCTATGAAGATACGCTCTTTTGTTGTTGTACTTTTTTTACATCGTATTTTTTACCTTTTAGTTACGGCTATGGAACCCTACACTGAGCATGGTCTGACATGCTCTTGGCCAGTTTTTTTTATATTTATTGTAATGACACCATTTTCGAGCAAGTGTGATGAAAAACATTGTGTGTGCCACGGGCGGTAAAGGAATTACAAACTCGTGTTATTAAAGCCCTCGGTTTCACCTCGGGCTTATAACAAACACTCATTTGTAATTCCTTACTTACCGCCCTAGATACACAATGTACTATTTTATATTTATTGAATCAAAGCCAACCACAAGTTGGATTCGAACATTTCGAACCATTCTTTCGCATTTTAGTGTGCGAAAAGGTTAAATGCAAATATAACGCCTATGAAGTTCTGATATCCTAGTACCTCGTTTGGGATCATTATTTATTTATAATGATGTGACTCGAACTTTACAATAGTACATTACAAAGACTACTAAACTAATTAAACTAGGGTGGTAATACAAAGAAAAGCAGCCTAGATCGCAGAAGTTTGCGGCCCGAGCTGCAAGCGAGGGACGTAAATATGCGATCGAGGGCTTTCTTTATTACCTCCCGTGTTGTGTAAATCATTTTATGCCTACACTTGGCCAGAAAGCGGATTTTTCCGTACGCGCAGCGTGCGGAAAAACCACTTTATGGCCAGGTGTGGCATAAAAATATAACTGCAATAGCGTGCCAAGTCGAGTACCACAGCAGACTCAACAATTGACGTTCCATGAAATAAATAAAAATATATATGAATCTGACTTACTAGGAATCAGACAGAATCGGACTAAGTCGGGACCTACTAGGAAACTAAGCCGGAATCTGACGAAAACGGAATCGGACCTACAAGGCATCCGACGAAAACGGAATCTGACCTACAAGTCATCTGACCTACAAGGCATCTGACGAAAACGGAATCTGACCAACAAGGCATCTGACGAAAACGGAATCTGACCTACAAGGCATCTGACGAAAACGGAATCTGACCTACAAGGCTTCTGACGAAAAAGGAATCTGACCTACAAGGCATCTGGCGAAAACGGAATTTGACCAACAAGGCATCTGGCGAAAACGGAATCTGACCAACAAGGCATCTGGCGAAAACAGAATCTGACCAACAAGGCATCTGTCGAAAACGGAATCTGACCTACAAGTGCATCTGACGAAAACGGAATCTGACGTACACCTCCGAAAGCGGTACATAAAATGGAAAGGAAGGGTAGCTATCATATCACTATGTTTCATCATAAATAAGTTCTAATAGAGTAGAGTAGTATTTCTTGCACATTTTCAGCATGAAAATTAGGCTTTTAAAGCCTTTTTAATTTAGGAAAGACGTAAACTTTTCACTTGGTATCGGTGGTGGACTGTATTCGTGCCAGAACGTTGACCACCAACCACGATTATCAGTCATATTGGATGCGACTAAGAAGAATAATTTATTATAAACTTAGTACGCGTAACTAGATGCATATGGGCACAGATTAAAGAATATAACCAGATATCACTCTCGCGCGTTTCCATACAAAAAACAAGAATTCCCAAGCTCGCAGTGAAACAATAGACCCCATCGGCGCGCGCACCGAGGCTCCGCCCACAGCCACAGCATTGTAGACTTTTCGCAATAAGTACAATACGTTTACCTACTTCTTGTACACGTACTTTCTTTGATATCGGCCGACTCTGAAGATTATATTAATTTGTGTTTAAGCATCCATGATCTAATAATTTAATGGTCTAATAATGAACCCAAATAATTTAGCACTCTGTTTGTACACAAACAAACTAAAGTAGGTATCACTGCAATTGAACATAAGTTGACAGTATTCACTGATTTTCTTAACCAAATGAGTTTGGAAATCATACGCTATATGTATTTCAAATACACAATTGACAATTCGCATAGTTCTCGGCGGCGGAGTCGACCGGCATCAACGGCGTTTGCGTATTGTCAGGATATAATAATTATATTACTGTGACGTTTAGAACACCGAAGTTTCGATCGGCTACGCCCACCGCGCGTGCGGCTAAAAACGAGTGAAGTCTGACTGATATTGAATACCTTATAGCCGCGATTAGTGCCATAGCATAGACCGTCCCGGTCTATTGTATTTTCTTTAAGCACTATCGTTAAGTCGGGATTAGCACCGTTACCCTGTAAATAAACGTTTACTTGTTGATGAATCAGAACATTCAGAACCCATTGAACTACCACAAAGTTAGATACCATTCGGTATTCGCTCCCATCGTCTGTATTTCCTGACAAATATAACAGGACTCTTCAGATAAGAGTGTCTGTCACCAGTCCACAGAAATATATCGAGAAAGACAGACAGACAGACATTGTCGTCAGACTAATAACACCCCTATTTTTGCGTCGAGAGTTATAGTACATTACACAACTAGCGTGGTAATACAAAGAAAGGCCGAGATCGCAGACGTTTGCGGCCCGAGCTGCAAGCGAGGGACGTAAATATGCGATCGAGGGCTTTCTTTATTACCTCTCGTGTTGTGTACATCATTTTATGTCTACACTTGGCCAGAAAGCGGCTTTTTCAAAAAGTCACTTTATGGCCAGGTGTGGCATAAAAAACTAACCTTGACCAAAACCAACTCACCCGTCCTTTCTTTGGATATACATCTTCGTTGTTATTGATGTATCCATCTTTAAGAGACCAGTTCCTACTAGGCTTTGAGCTGTGTAAATAATCATAATCTTGCTGTATACTGAAACAAAGAAAATTGATGATAGGTACTGAAGTTCACGGTTGCTAATAAGTGTCAGATATCCAAAAGCTTGCAAGTCCGACAGACGATCTGCTTTAAGTCGTCAAAAGCCAATTGAGCAATTGAGACAAAAAGTGTGCGTGTGATGTAAATTTTTTTGCAAAAGCCAACCTTGCACGACTAAGCAGGCTGAAGGTGTATTATTTGCAATAAAAGATGTTTCTTAATATTAAGAATGTGTATTTATTTAAAAAAAACTGACTAATCCAATTGAAGGGTACACGAAATGAACTTGTCTAGTCACATTTTTTTGAAAATGAGATTTTAAACTCAAAATATAGAGCTCGCAATGAACTATAACTTACCACTTGATTACAGGCAAATATCTTAAATAAATATATATTTCTTTCACGTTTGAAGAGATGGTCACCATAGTAATTGTTTCCGATGATTAACTTTCAAACCGCTATAACTCAAAAAGTTATTTAGGTGACTAGACATGTTCTTTCCGTGTACCCTTCAATTGCAACTAGTTTTATAGAACGAATATGATGATCACTGACACAAATTGCTTGGTAGAGGGACAATACGTTTTAAGTAGGTAAAGCCACTCTCTACGAAGTCCGCGTTGCTCTAAGTTATCTACTACAGAAGGACTTTCATAATTTAAGTACGTACTTGTTTTGTCTGAAGATTTCACTAGCAGCCAGTGAGTTCATAGTATAGCATACTCCTTCCATAGTCAGGACTGATTTGAATATCTTCGAGCAAGGGATGAATTCCTCTCTCCAGCGGCAACCTTGGAAAACATCCTCTACGTCCGGAGCTACCTGCAATTAACAGTGTTCGGACTAGGTAGTCCCATTTCGGGTGAATGACCTTAAACATTGAACATAACATGGATAAGACTTGAGATTCCGGGACTCGAAAAATTTCACAGTAAATATTATTGACATAATATTTACTGTGCAAAATTTAAAGAAGACGCAAAAATAAACTTTTCATATGAAATCCCGGGGTTAAAAGGTACATCCATATTAAGCTTACGCACCGAAGTAACACCGTAGAAAGTAGCACCGAATATTGGGCTATTTCGGGGTTTTTGCAAAATACCGGTTTCGAGCCCTGGTTTTTAGGGTTCCGTACAGAAGGGTACCTACGGAACCCTATTACTAAGCCTCCACTGTCCGTCTGTCCGTCGGTCCATCTGTCACAGGGCGCTATCGTTTAAACTGTAATGGGTAGAGACTTGAAATTTTCATGTGTGTCTATTGCCGCTATAACAAGAAATAATAAAATTAAGAAAATTGGGATCACCTTACAAGAAATGTGATTCTTTGCGTCTTTTTTCTTATTTTAAAAATCGTCATAGTATGTATAATCGTCGTAATATATATGATGCTCGATATGTTCACAGAATGTGTATTTCTATTGCCGCTATACCAACAAATACTAAAAACTAAATAAAGTTAAAAATTAAAACGAGCCCCCATACAAGAAACGTGTTTTTTGGCGTATTTTTGCCCGACGGTACGGTGGTGGGTGGATTTCACAGCGTTTCAAACGCCGTCATCACCAATCCCGATATTATGATGACATATTTTTAAAAATTACTTAATTTTTGATCAAATCATGAAAAAATTATTGTACCATTTTCGGATTATATCAAAATAAGTGGACACGTTCTTAAAGAGAATCGTCGAAATTTCGGGATTGGTGATGACGGTGGTTGAAACGCTCTGAAATCCACCCTGGTACGGAACCCTTCGCGTGCAAATCTAGCTCGCACTTGACCGGTTTTTTCTAGCGCACAGTTCCACTAGCTACCTCGTACAGCTCTGGGACTTCCTACCTGTCATTCAATTTGGCACCCAAAAATTCCATGTCTTCTTACCTCCATTATATTCTGAATAACGGTCGCGTCTGAGTAATTCCTCCCTCCATGGCTGACCAATGGCGATTCTATCCAGCAGATTAAGCCGATATCCTCGAACTTATTAATTAAACGTTCCTGCTCTATCCTGTCAAAATTAATGTTTTATCTTAGTTGTAGGTATCAGTGGGTTAATTTATTAAGTCGCTACAATGGAAGTGGGGGATGAGTAATAAAAAAATAAAATTAAAATAATCTATACATTTCGCCTAACCTAAACTAAAACTAAGCGATTATCCCAAGTTGTAGGTATTACTGACAATTAAATATACAATGCATCATAACCAATACAAAAAAATTCATGATTATGTTCATCATGTTGTACAAAGACATTAATGATGCCACCGAAGTCACTGCCACTGAAATCAACGGATAAATGCCCAAAATATTACTAGTACGTAAGTCGATTTTAGTAACAGACTATTGTTATTATTATTTTTTTATTTTATTGTAATGGGAAACAAACAGCATACAATTACACTTAATAGATTAAGTAATATTGCTAGATACAGAAGCCAAAACAGTTTCCACTAATAGTAAGTACATTTTTGCTCTGAAAGTAACTAAAAACAACATGCATTAAATGTACCTAAGTTATATGTATACGTACAGGTTAATACCTGTCTAGTTACGAAAACATAAAACAACATTGAGAAAAAACATAAAAAGTTAAGTTAATATTAATTCAATACTGCAATCTTAAGGGCAATCAAGCAATCTTATCTATTAACAGAGAGTAGTGCAAGGTAGCGGTGCCCTGTGCCAGAAAAAGTCCACCATCGTACGTAATATACGAGTACGAATACCAATATCCATATTCTCTCATGTACTGAGTAAACAGCCAAGCCCCTATGTTCGTGTTTACTGCACAATGTGTATAGACTTACTCGTCCTGCGTCCGAAAACCCGCCGCCATTTTGTTTTTCATCTCGATCGTCTCGTAAGTGAAGTTATACACCGATCGCTTCGCTTTTATTTGCGGGCAGATTGTTACAGCCGGAAACGGTACCTAAAATAAATAAAGTTAATAGGGATGTAACGATACATAATTTTGCCGATACGATACCGATACCGATATATTGTAGTCAATAATCGGCGATACCGATACCTATATCTTAGCTAAATAATGAAGTATGCACCTCAAACCTACGTATGTCCTTATTATACCTAAAACTTGGCTATTTTTAACAGAGAGTCAACCTTGAAAGTGTAAAGTAAAAAAAAAATTGTCAACTCAAAATTTAAAAAAAATATATTATGAACCAAAGATATAATTAACATAGTAATTATCATTGCCCAAGGTAATAGACCAATACGTAAATTAAGTCAGTAATTGAGATGAGATTACTTTTAGAAGTTTTTTTTTTCATACAGCAAATTCTTTTCGCGCTGTTCAAATATCGGTTGTATATAATCGGTATCGTTACGTCCCTAAAAGTGAATATTGAGTTTTTAGGGTTCCGTACCCAAAGGGTGCCAGCCAACGGAACTCTATCACTAAGACTCCGTTGTCCGTCTGTCACAGGGTTTTTATCTTTTGAACCGTAATAGGTTAATTGTAAATTTCACACAATGTGTATTTCTATTGACGCTACAACAACAAATACATAATAACCCCTAAATAAAATTTACGGGAGTTACGATACCAGAAAGGTGTTATTTTGGCAGTTTTTACTCGACGAACCTTTCGTGTGCGAATCTGACTCGCACTTTGCCGGTTTTTTTATATTTTTGGGACTACACAATTTCAGAATTCAATCACGGACATAATTGATTGACTAATTTTTTTATATGCTTTATCACTAGACATAACTTTTCTATATACTCTGTACTTTTAGGTATTTAAAAAAAGGTACTTAAACAAAAAACCTCCTGACTCGGGTCGTTCAGCCAATCAAAGTAAAGTTTTGTATCTGTGGCACAATACCAGTGGCTGCGACCCGTGTCACGTGGTTTTTTTTGTTTACCTTTTTTTAAATACCTAAAAGTACAGGGTATTAGGTAGAACCTACTTGTGCGTAAACGGCGATCTTTTTAATAAAAAACTAGAGCAAATGTTGGAATATTGTCTGTAGTTTGGTTATTGTCATTTTATTACAAAAAAAATTAGTACCTAGTATATTTGTATCAGAGGCTTGATGAGATTTTTTTTTATTCTACTGCTGGTAGCCACCTCTAAAACTTAAAGAAAAAATCTAAAAAAAACAGTGTTGTCTTTTCATGTCGTAAAATAAAATGAAGGGGTGCCCCGCAAGAAATAAAAAAATCGACAAAATAAGGAGCACCCTAACAAATATGCTTCTGCTGCTAATACTAGGTCTTTTGCTCTTTTTAAACACACTAAGATTTTTCACTTGGGAGACTGGGTATGGTTCTCTCACGGGTTAGTTGTCACGGCGGCCAAAGGAGCATAAACGAAGGAATAAGTGCATCGATTGGTGAAGTACGGAAGAAGTGCGATCTTTGCCCTTTGTTTAGTATTATTTTATGAACAATGTGACAACCAACGCGTGAGAAAATCATACCCGGATATTTCAAACGTCGTGACTTCGTTGGGAGCGATATTGTCGAAGTTCCGCGAGATATGGACAGCATTTTCAGTTATGTCGCAGAAAACCCCGACGTCTACAACTTCACTGAAAATGCTACACAAATCCGGTCTTTCCTACCTCTCCGACGGAGACGAGTTGTTCGCTCAACGCCACGATGACGGGGCTCGTCTTCCACTTCACCCACACGTTCTGGATAAGCACGGCGCACAAGCTGATGCTTATTAGGAACGTAGCTGCCCAGAACAACCTGCAAATTGTGGAAGAACATTTAATGTTAACTAATATATTTTTGTAAACTTTGGTAAACCGATGTAACGGCACGACCTACATACGAGTACGTCTACGGGGGAGCAAACGTGGACACAAGATTGCAAGTTTAAGAGGAAGCCAAAACGTCAGCGCGGGACATTAAAAATTGCAAACTACTTACGCGGTTGTTCTCAACAGTGGTAGACGCGACACTAAAGGGATATCAACGCATATGTTACGTAAGTAATTAAATTAAAATAGATTGAGTAGTATATAAAATAAACTATTCAATCTTGTTATATTTAATTTTGAATTCCATGCACTCGGCTACCACTACATACCTACGTAACATACAAAATTAGTTATTAAGGACTCGGAGTTGATTGATTGTGAATTGATTTATTTGTAAACCGCCGATGGTAACATCTGACATACCCGCAAAATGACTTACTACTCCACGGTGTTTAGATATGACTTACTTCTCCACAAGAGAGATTCCCTTTTCAGTGATATATTTGAGGCCGTGCAGTGAGGTGTTCCTGGCGAAGTCTTGCATCAGCTCGACTGCCGGCAGTTTCCGCTTCCGACTCAGCTGTCTCCTGGTGGCCAGGTTGGCCTGGCCATGATTAGCTTCTAAACTGTAAAGATTCGTTCAGTCCGATTCTTCTTTTCTTTTATTGGCTTGCGTTTGACCCCGGTAGTGCCTGATGGTAAACGAGTGCCCTTTACTGTACTGTGTCGTCGCGCGCCGACAGGAGGCGCACGTGTCCGCGCTGCACCGTGGCGTGTCGCTCGCGCATTACAAATACGAATGACCAAAATGGATGTGTTCCGTTATGCAAAACTAAGATATTTCATTGCGGAAGGTTGCCACAGTTCGGACATAAATTCGGATCACTCATTTTTCTGGCTTCCGCACACATTATATAAGGTGCTAACAAATTAGTAATAGATATTCTAAGAGAAGATACTTTACGTTATAATAATTAACATTAACTAGAAATTAAGAAAACTTTTCGTATAATTTTTTGGTTTTCATTTACCGAACAAAATAAATAAATTAAAATTCTAATAATTACCGCGCAACAGAATCGCGAAGTGACGTACGCCTGGTATTGGACTGAGTCACTGAGTCCCCTGAGTGCGAATGTGGGCACCCGGATCAGACGATCAAGCACGTCGTTCTGGAATGTCCTTTCACCAAATATATACAGGAGGAATAGAAAACATCAAAAACCTCACGGAAAAGCCAGAGATTATACTTGAATTTGTAGGCATATACTTTATATCCAGTGACCGAAATGCCACACGATAAATAAAATTTATTATATTATAAATAGACGTAACTAGCCTTAAGAAAGGGCTTGCTCTTGCTCTACTTGGCTCTCACTACCTACTTGTACTAAATACAACGTCTACCAGCATGGAGGATCTTTACTTCAAACCCCCATAAACCCGACATTTCTGTAGTATTTAATGAAATGCAGGAAATGAGAGACACGCATTTATTTTTAAATAGGACATTACAACTTACAATGCTTAGCGAAATCAGTTCCAAGAAATAGAGACCATAGATATGATATTCTCATTCCGGGAGTGGGTAGCCAACGTGACAAAAAGTTCAATGGTTGGAATGTGCAGGGGTCAAAATGTCCATACGGACCGGCTGTCTATGTGGCAAAAAGTATGAACGTCAAAACGTGCAATGGTTAAAATGGACTGGAGTTAAAATGTGTTCGGGTCCAATCGAACAAATGTTATAATGTATAATAGCTAACGTGAACACGTGTTTAAATGCATCAAGGTAAAAACGTACATGAGTCGAAAGGTATAAGCGACACCACGTGCATGTGTCAAAATGTTCACCCATGTTAAATATATGCATGTGAATGAATGACTCAAAATAATTAACCATGACACAACAAGAACATTGAGCTTTTTGACAGTTATTCAATTAGACTTAAGCACGTTATATCAATCGAGCATTTTGTCTATCACACCTTTTGTTGTACTTTCATTTTGAGATGTGTACCATTTGTCACTAAAACATTGTGACTATGATGATATGTACATTTTGACACTGGGGCGTTTTGACGTTTATACTTTTTGCCACATAGACAGCCGGTCCGTATGGACATTTTGACATCTGCACATTGCAACCATTGAACTTTTTGTCACGTTGACTACCCACTCCTGGAATGCTACAATTTCTTCTCTGTTACAAACGAATTTTTACACTCAACATATGCCTTTTTTTGCCAAAAACCAGTAACACTTTACAATCATTTGGAGTTCATCGGCCAAAAGAGTCCATCTTAAAGGTAGAAACTTAATAACTACTTAGAAAAGCTGAGGATACTCGCTTACCATCAGGCACTAAGTACTAAGGTGAATCGCAGATCAGTTAAAGAATCTAAAAAAGGAGAATCCAACTGTATATCCATTTGAAAGTTATGCGTAGTACTGGCACACAAAATTGTCGTCATTTCTATTTTTCTGGCGTTTCGGTTTTTTTATTCAACTATTAAGGATCAACCTCAAAAGTGTTTCAATTTCCTAAAAGTGACGTTTTCTTAAAAACAGTTCCCAATTTAATACCATGCCACGCAACAAACATACAAATAACTTAAATTATTGTGGAAATGAAGATACTCACATACATACATGACACCTGGAAACATAAGACGACCGCTTTAGCTTAGTTGGTAGTGACCCTGCCTATGAAGCAAGAGGTCCTGGGTGCGAATCCCGGTAAGGGCATTTATTTGTGTGATGAGCACGACGAATATTTGTTCCTGAGTCATGGATGTTTTCTATGTATCTATTAAATATATCGTCGTCTAGTATCCATAACACAAGCCTTATTGAGCTTACTATGGGGCTAGTACGATTTGTGTAAGATTGTCCCCTAATATTTATTTATTTATTTATTATTATTTATAACAATCATATACTTACCTATAAGAATTTGGGAATTGAGAATAGCATTATGATACGAGTGGGCTATGTTGGTCATTACAGCCGAGGCTGTGTTGCTCAGCCCGAGCCGGCAGACGAGTGCCCTGGAGTGTCATCGGCTTTTTCAACACACTTGCGAATAAAAAAACAATACTTATTATTTAAAACTTCTTGTATTTATTTTGTGCATTATCTAACACCGGTGTGGCGCGGGCGCGCGCCATGTACGTGACCTCGGCGCTCGCTGTGCAGCAGCGCGGGAATAATGGCGTGCTCTCATTGGTCAATTTGCGGTAATTACAACACTAGTGCAGTAATGTAAAGTAAAACACACTCGTGTGTAATCTGCGTTCCTCGCGTAAGAACCATGAAATAAGAGCCATTTTATAAGCAAGTGTGTTGCAAATTATTATTTTAAAACATCGGTTAAAAACAGAAATCTCTTTAAGCAGTTATAAAATAAGTACTTTCAACTTACTCCATTGTCAAAAACTCTGGTTAAGTTTTTCTCAAACCAAATCGGAACTTTTTCACTAGACACGGCTGGTCACCATAACCACGATACTACAATGAACATCTACTTGCTTGTATTTTATGGTAAGTACTAATGCTTAGTTTTTCATTACATTACCGGAGCACCGAAGGGTGGGCCCTTGGCATTGTACCTAATTGGTATGATTATTTAATTAACGACGTGTTAGTTAACGCTTTATGCTGCTCTATTTTCTGTATAACTAAACAGAGTTTATGTAAAGAGTTTTATTTAGTTATACTATGGTTATTTGGTCGGCCCAAATGCCGTTGGAAGGAAGAAATGATTAAGGATCTACGCGCACTACATGCAGAAAATTGGGAGCATATCGCTCAAAATAGGGCGTGTTGGCGCCATCTCGTGTCCACTTCGGGTCACTGCGCCAACAGAGTAAGCAAATTAGTAAATAAGGTATGTTATTACCTAAAATTTAAGTGACAAAAAAATGATGGGATCTAATACCTATACCCAGGTGAATTAAGCCAAAAATAAGAAAGTTAATAGCCTTTTAAAGATCCGCGTGGCGTCACGACGTGGCTCGATTTTTACCACGTGGTAGCGTCACGAGCCCCCACTCCCGAAACTCGCATTATCTTGGCCATTAGGGATCATCCACAAAGTACGTCACACGATTTTTCAGACTTTTCGACCCCCCCCCCCCCCCATGTCACACTGTTTCCTAACATATTTCATAATTTTAATATAGGCTGTCACATTTGCCTAGACCCCCCCTCGCCCCTTGGGTGTGACGTACTATATGGATGACCCCTTATTTGTCTGATTGACAAAAGAAAAAATACGTTTTCAATATTATTTGGTAAATCTAAATTACGCACTAATTAAAATTATGTTTTTTTTTACCTAGGGAACAAGCCTTGTGAGACCATTGGCGCACATCTGCTGTAGGTAAATAATTAGCCGGAAAACTGACGCAAGCAGAGAATTCCACGTCGTCGCTGTTCTAGTGATAAAATCCATTCGTTCAAATCTACATCATTTTAAAAAACTGGAAGACGTCGATATCTAATTGGTAGGAGCCAAAAGGTTGATTCACAAGTTTATCGTCAGTATCAACCATAATATAATTTGACGCGTGAGTTTGTAGTCGGAGGTCAAAAACTGTCCGCTCATTGCGTCGACTTTGGCCAGAAGTCATGAAATCATGAAATGGCGGCGTTTCATGATATGCCTATGAATTTCATGATTTAGCGAATTCTACTATCGGCCGCCGACATAACTAACCCGACTTTGTTTTATGTATAGTAGACGTATATATAGAATAGATCTGTCCATCATAATAAAATTGTAGATATCTCATGTTTGTTCGCGCCCCACGCAAAAAGTACCGGACCTATTTCTATTAAATTTGGTGTACAGCTAGATTATGACTCTTGCTAACACATAGAATACTTTTTATCTTTAGTAGATAATTAGATGAGGTTGACGGTGCAATTGTGAATTACCGTAAAGCGGTTAATGGCTGCCCCGGCGTCCCCACTCGAGTGTGTGCTAGAATTAACTACCCGATGCCAATTACTAAGGCACTAGGCATAGGATGCACTGGATTTAAAGGCCATAGAATTTTTAATGCTTTCCATCGAAATTATGAAAAGTTGATACTCGTAATGTCACCAAACTGATTGAAGTGTATGATGGATTTGTTTCAGTTACAGCTAACGGACCAAATATTTGGTCTTATTGTGTCTATACACAATAAGACCAAACTCCACTCCACTATTGGAATATAAGTGGAAAACAAAAGAGTAATTTGAAAAACCACCAACTTTAAACTAAGAAATAATAGTTTAATATTTTACTGAATCTGAAGTAAATATGCCATATGCCAACTATTTTTTTTAGGTCGCTGCCAGCCTCGTACCGTTATCGTTATTCCAAATATTAAGGTTGGCATCGATCTCACAAAAAATAGGCAGGCCGCACTTGCGACTCTAATAGTATAAATACAAACGGAAGCGACAAAAATATGATAGGTACATAATTATGACCAGCAGTGCCTTCGTCTATCGCATAGGTTCCCCCAGTGGGCGCTGCGGATTCCCAGGGGGCGGTAGGTGTCTTGGAAGAAATTGGAGGGCGTTGATGCTATCCAGGGGGGCGGTAGGGGCCTTGGAAGAATTTGGGGGGGGGGTAGATGCTATCGCAGGGTGCTATCGCTTTTGGAAATAAAAAAAAACTAAATCACAATATCAATTACAGCACAAACTGTGGACGGCAAGTCAAAAAAGTTCGGGAACCTATCGTCTATAGTCTACGTAGCGCCGGATTTCCGCCTAGGCCTACGTAACCCCGACCTAGGGGCCCGGCCAACCTAGAGAGGCCCCAGCGGTGGACCCTTCATACAAGCCCAAAAGCGTGGCTTGCCTTCTCAATACCAAGTGCCTGAAGGGCCCTGGATCTCTAACTACGGGCCTGCGTCTACGATGATGGAAAGTAGAAGATGGAATTTTATTTACTCACAGTTCACCGCGCTACCTTCTACAAGAACATAACAGCCAACAATTTTCTGGTTAAATACTCTCTTTTTCCCTTTACTAAGTATTTGCAGTGCCCGCCACAGCTTAAAAAAGACAGTTGATCAACGACTCAGATTTATCCTTGACTCAGGAACCAATACTCGTGCTCATCACACACATATTTAGCAGGATTTGAACCCGGGACCTCTAGTATTTCGTAGGCGGTGTCACTCCCACTTAGGTAAACGTGTTGTCAGAAATCTAGAGGTGACCTTGATTGCGCCGATATAAGGTACCGTCACAGTACATAATCGTTACCCCCTCTCAAGGTGGTCCGGGCCAAGCGACCTGGTCCGATCCCAGGGAACTCCATGGCCCCCAACTGGTTCGATTTTTGCAACAGTCAGTAATAAATATGGAATGGAAATTAAAAAATCATGCAGGCCTAGGCCGGCAATGTTGTATGAAATTCTATTAAAGGCCGCCGTCTACCCGCACCGGAAAGGATGTACTTTGCGGCCTATTATAAGACACGTTATGTCAATATTTCATTGCATGTTTGCGGAAATATTCTTTATTCTTATTCTTAAATCTGCCGTCTGATATGTAAAACTAGACTAACTTCTATACAATTCCATAGAGGTTAGTCTAGATTTATTCATAGGACCAAGGACCATTAAAACCAGAGAACTGTCATTCTACCGGTGGTAAATCTTGACATTCATAAGTGTATTTTAATATGCCTAAATTGAAGAATAAAGTACTTTGACTTTGACTCCATACTCTGGATCGTACCCCGACCGCAAGAGGATTTCCAGGCAAAAACTAGATGGCGCTAAAAAACTAAACATTTAACGATGTTATAATTAAACAAAGAAACATAGTATAATAACAATTAGTTCGTAAACAGCTAATAATAAATAAATTCTAACATTTAAATACTGCGTCACGCTTGCAAAATGTAATAATTGTAAATAATATAATTCTTATACCAAGCTTATACATAGATGGCGTTGTAAATTCGGGGAACAGCTTTTTGTATGGTGAATGACAGTCCTCTTGTTTAAATGGTCCTTGATAGGACGGTAGAAATATCTTCTGGGAACTGCACGTTGTTTAGGCTATGGCGGTGTCGGCCGCCGAGCGTCTCCACTCCCTGGCTCGAGACGTACCTAATTGGCGCTTGTTTTACACTTGTTTATTTGTTTTCTCGCGCCGCTGCATTTGCCGAGTTTGATTTGAAATCGAGATCAGTGATTGGTTTAATTGATTTGTAGAAAATGCCGTTTCCGTGTTATGAATTTATGAACGAGGCCTACCTAACAAGCTATGGTCGCATTGCATTCAAGAGATATATGAGTCATTTTCAAAAAAATTACACAATTAAGGGATTTAATTAACACAAAACTTAATTTATTCCTTTGTGTTACGAAAGTTTCCCATATAGTTTGTATGCCTAACTTTCGTAACAAAGAGGAAGCGATCGTGATTTTTTTTTATTAGGCCCTTAACTATCAGTGGCGTGGCGTTCAAAGAACTCGATTCCTACCGGCTTGCCTAATATCAGGCATTTGAGCCCCTTATTCTACAGCTCTCAAGGAAAATGTACGCCAAATGTGCACCGGCTTGCCCAAGGATATCTTTTACACCACACCACTGTTAACTATGTACAATTAGCATTTTCCCGCGGCTTCGCCCGCGTTGTTCCCGTTATTGTCCCAAAGGAACTCTTTACCGGGATATAAAGTATCCTATGTTTTAATCCAGGACTTGGTCTACTTGCATGCCAAATTTCAGCTTGATCCATCCAGTTGCTATCCCGTTATTAGGTAACAAACATCCAAACATCCAAACATCTTCACAAACTTTCGCATTTATAATATTAGTGGGATTTTTTTGAAAACGACTCATAGGCTAAATTGTGTAAATAACTATGAAATGTGAATGAAGGCAACAAGTTGGGTAGCAGGCACAGAAATATATCGAGATAAAAAGAAATTGTTTGTCGTTTTGTATGGGAACTAACACGCTTGGTGTTAGATTTGGCGTTTAATGTCAAACGCCAAGCGAAAAACGTTACACGCTTGTGTGCCATACAAATTGACTATAGCTTGGCAACTTCGTTGGTGACACTCCCATGGTCTGCGCGGGAGGCGGGAAACGCAAAGACTAGAATATTATACTAGGTTATAGAGAGGCAACTAGGCCAAATTTCTAATCATCGTAGGTACTTGTGCTGCCATCTATCCTTCATTACAGGTCAACAAATATACATATTTATAAATCGAGGGCAAAAAGGCGGTTTCTACGTTTACACTACGTTGTCGCAGGGAAATGGCCAAACTCGAGATTTGATCAAATCTCTAAGGGATATGACCAAATCACGCAGGATGTTAAAATGGTTTTTGTAATGTAATATAGATGGCAGTCAAAGCAAAGCGGTTCAGTTCTTTTCTATTGAGTTACCAAGGCATGGCTCTTGTCAGGCTGCGCGCGCATTTAATAACACCCCCGCCCCCGTCACCCGCGGACCATGGGAGTGTCACGAACGAAATTGCCAAGCTATAACTATTTCCTTCATATTCGTTTATTTAGTATATTGTTCATACATCGTCAGAAGTAAATCTCGATATATTTCTGTGACTAAAGCTAAAACTAAACATAAAATTATATCTAAAAAGGTTAATTTTATATTAGACCTGGTAACCTATTGTATTTTAAAATAACCACGCCATTTTCATCACATTTTATTCTCATCGGCGAGTTGAAATATAGGAGCGGTTGGATTATCCACGGTCATTCAACAGGATAATAAAAGTGCACGTTTCTGCATAAAAGCACGCCCGCTGAAACCGCTAAAGCGTTCAACACACATACCGTCACCGTTTACCTCCGGCACAACATATATACGTCATTGTTTGTACAGGTTTTTATTTTATTTTATAAGGGGCAAACGAGCAGACGAGCTACCTGATGGAAAGCAGTCAATGTCGGTCAGGGATATTTGCAACACCAGAGGTGTTACCTATACGTTGCCGATCTTTAAAGGCCGAGCCACACCGGCTGCGTACACGTCTGCGTACGCGTTGTATAGTATGAATGTTTTTGAAAATGGCGGCTCGTCACGCTCAAAGTCAAGGAGCTGCAGCGTACAGTGCGTGCACATGTAGCCGGTGTGGCTTGGCATTAAGAGCCCTGTTTACTCGTTTCTTGAAGTACCCTTGAAGTACGTTTGCGAGAATGTTAGATTGTACTGAGGTATGAGGAAAGCGGGCATGGCAAATGTCGCGATCTTCAATAAAACTCCAAAGGAAGCAATATTACATTACATAATATGTTTACTGACTGACTAACTGATTGTATGTAAACACTTTATTGCACACAAAATTATATAAAAACATTACAAAAATCAGTACTTACTTTAAGCAAACCCACAAGCTCCAAATTTTAAACATATATTAGCTGTTTGCCTATCATGTTATGCAAAACCTAAAAATACCAAGTAAGTACCGAAAGGGTATCCACAATACTCGATTTCCACCGACTTGCCTATTGTTATACCTCAAATAAAGAATCCTCCTCAGGAAAATAATAGGCAAGTCGGTGGAAATCGAGTGGACACCTCTCCGGTACTGACTTGGTTTAACATTACATCTCAAAACTGTTATAGAGGAACTGCGTTGCGAGACTTGCATCTTTTTACATGTAATGTTTTTGATGGGTTGAATTTTCTGAAATGATTTTTATTATACGGCCGATTTGCATTATACGGCTAAATTAAAAACAGTGGCAAGATGGCATAACATTTCTCTGTGGTGACTGTACGGTTGTCCAACAGTAACTCGAGTACTGCTAACTGCTAATCTATACAAGCTACATGCCTTTAACGCATGCAACAGTATTGAAATAACAAGTGCGAGTCGGACTCGCGCACGTGGAATTCCGTACCACTATCTATAATAAAATTGCTATTAATTCTCGAAAGGAGGCTTTTGCTCGTAAATCTTCGAAAGGCGCTAGATGTAAATACAATAAATTGAAAAAATATTATGAAACATGTATTTTATTCTGTTTTTAGTATTTGTTGTTATAGCGGCAACAGAAATACATCATCTGTGAAAATTATCTCGGTTCATGAGATACCCGAGATACGAGGTTTTCAAGGTAAACGAGCAAAATATCACGTTTTTTGTATGGGAGCCCCCCTTAATTATTATTATTATTTTGTTTTTAATATTTGTTGTTATAGCGGCAACAGAAATACACAATCTGTGAAAATTTCAACTGTCTAGCTATTACGGTTCTTGAGATACAGCCTGGTGACAGACGGACGGACAGTGAAGTCTTAGTAATAGGGTCCCGTTTTTACCCTTTAGGTACGAAACCCTAAAAACAGATCACTCACGTTATACAAAATACGAGACATCCACTTAACATGTTTCGGGAGCATTCGGCATTCTCTTAATCATGAGTAGTTTCGCGAACGCGTTTTTATTTCAAATATTTCAATATGTCTGAGTCTCACGGTGGTTTTCTAAATAAAAAAGCATGCAACAGTGTTTCTCACAGGCAGATTACGTCAGCTAATCTTTAATAACAGAACAGTCTGGAATAAAACATGGTCCGGAAACAAGACGAAGTGCTCCAATATTTCAACTCGGCTGTTAACTCGGGCTGCTCGCGGCAGCTTATTCGCTGGGAATTGATGTTCTGTGTACTGAATATTATTCACAATTCAGAGGACTGTGGATAATTTGGATGTACTCGTATTACCTAGGATTGAACGTAACATTTGCATTTGTGAAATATGGTACTATTTTTCTTAAATTGGGCTACTATACTGAATTAGGCAAGCTAGATTCAGGTATAATTTATTTAAAAGCATCTAAAATTAAAGTACACCCTAAATATAAAACAACTCCCCCGTGTCTCTCCCCAGGGTGCCCAGAAGGCTGGCGGCATTACCATACTGAATGGTAATAACGATTTTTTGAGCTAAGAAGGAGCCAGCCCTCGGGTCGCGAGATACCCGATAAAGTCTGTGGGCAATTTGTTTATACAGTGCGAACGCACTGGATCCCCACGGCCCCAACGTCTCTACCCCAAACGGCTCAAATATGCAGTTTGAGCCATAGGGCTGCATACTTGCACCGCTTGAGGCCCTCGGCCGAGTCCGCAGCAGCACCGGCTCTCAGTTCGGTCCCTGGAAGATGAGACGGCGCAAGGGTATCGACGCACGTTGCATCCCACACCAAGGGCCGACCCATCTTCCAAGGCATTAGGATCATTCCGTCGGGCCTTTTCCCTAGATTCATAGTTCAAAATGCACAAATGTTGCCACAATTCAACCACACTGTTTTTATGCCGAAAGTGCCTTACAACATTTTGTGATTTGTATAAAAATATTTATGCTACACCTGGCCATAAAGTAGCGTTCTGGCCAGATGTAGACATAACTGTTGTACACTACACCAGAGGTAATAAAGAAAGCCCTCGATCGCATATTTACGTCCCTCGCCTGCAGCTCGGGCCGCAAACATCTGCGATCTCGGCCTTCCTTTGTCTTACCACGCTAGTTGTGTAATGTACTATTTCCATACAAAATGTAACCCTAATTTTTCACGTCTAAGGTTCGAACCTAAGGTCTACGATTCGAAACTAACCATTCTGAGCCAGAAAACCCTCAAAAGTCCATATACTGGGACTGTAGCTACCTTGGGTTTTTTTAAAACGCCCAAAAGCCTGAATATCTATTTTGAATAAGTAATCTTTTCGATGGTTCGACTCTAGAATCAGGTTACTTTTGGGTCACTTTTGAAAAGTTCATTAGAATTAGTGCAGTTCATTTACAATGTACCTAGGTATATTTTTTCTGGAATCCTTTTTTCAAACCGATATGTTTCTCTAATCACATTTGTGAACTCCATTGAATCGGTGAAAAAATGAACTAGATTCACAGTAGCTATATTTTCCACTGCTACCCGGATCGAATCAAAAAGAAAACAATTGCTCACAAAATGTACCGCGAAACCGGCGCAGGTGCGATACCGGTACATGTACCAATCTACCGGTAATTGGTACGTCAGAGTAACTCGATTTTCGGAGCTACATTGATTGCATGCGATGAATTTTAATATTTTTTACATACGTATATGAAATGTACGTAAATTGGGTGGAAATTTAATGTAGCTGCCAGTGACTTTTGACGAAAATCGCACGAATAGATGAGGTTTATTTGGGTGAATCAACTTTTCTTTGCTTTATGCAAAGATTACTCTTTCTCCTTATTTGTTCACCTTTTGCATGTTTTAACATGATTAAAATGGAACAAGATCTTACATCTAGAGATAGATTAGGTAAAAATAAAACTCGTTTTTAACAAATAAACAGGGTGACCCAGCGGACAAACCCTTATTTTCATACAAAAGTGGGGGACAGCTATGTCCGCTGGGTCACTGCTTATAAACAAGTTATAATAAACAAATTATATTAAAAGATATTTGCATTACGTAGCTTTATTATCTGTCTTTTGAATGAGCATACACTTTATTCAAAAAATATCCGAACAAAGATTTCCTTTCAATTTTAGTCGAAGGTGAAATTTTGTTGACAATTATAAAAAAAAACCCGACCGCGGTGCACTTTGAAACTGCATTAAATCCGCCATTTTGTTTATTTTAACGAACTTTATGCCCAGTGACACTCGCACTATCAAGACGAATCTAATGATGTATCATTTATCAAAATCGGACGTGTCGTTGAGTAGTTACGAGCGGACACAGGAACGGACATACATACATACATACAGGCCAAACACATAACCCTCCTTTGGGCTTCGCCGCAGTCGGGTAAAAAGAAAAGTTGATTCACTCATTTGACTAATAGTGTTTTATAATGATAAAGTTTGGGAGTTGATTTCCGGAACATGCTTTGGAAAAATGTCTACTTTTTTATGCTGCGTATCCGCCTCCGCCCCATAGATCCTGTCTTCATTGGTTTTTGCTGAATGTCGTATTTCAATATTATTAACCGGCTTCAAGTACAGAGGCGGTTCTCAGATCTTCGGAAAGGGATCACACTAATATTATAAATGTGAAAGTTTGTGAAGATGTTTAGATACTTGGAGGTTCGGATGTTTAGATGTTTGGAGATTTGGATGTTTATTTCTAAATAACGGGATAAAAACTGAATGGATTCAGCTGAAACTCAGTATGCAAGTAGACCAAGTCCTGGATTGAAACATATGATACTTTATATCCCGATAAAGAGTTCCCTTGGGATAGTAACGAGAACGACGAGTCGAGTCAGGATCTGATGATGGGATCTTGGAGAAATCGAGACAACCTTTCAAATATTATTTTGCCTATTCTCCTCTTGTTTACCACATATACATTTATGCATTGTGATTTTTATCCTTATCGTCAATGCCAGATCAAATTTACTTGAAACTAACGGCTCTATAAACTGTAGACCTCGCGAGTCTGTCGACCCCCGTGGGTCGGCCATTTTGAAGAAATTCCAAATACTGAATCGACCAAAAAATTCTATATAATTATCGAACCTGCTCACAAAATTTCACGATTATCGGTTGAGAAAAGCGGCCTGTAAATAACAGCCAGACAGACATTACGAAAATATTTTTGCCCAAACGGAAAAGCTTTGCTCGCACTTGGCACTCGTTCGGTCAATAACATATCAATCAAATCAAAATATTTATTTGCCAAGAATACAGTACAATGGTGTTAAATATAATTAATAGATCTATGTATTCAGCCAGTACAGGTATGTAAATGATTAAAAAATAAAATGAAACTAGAGTACAAAATAAATACAATTAATTATTAAATATGTATAAGCATCGTAAAATGTAATTTACCTAATACTACATGACTTGAGAAAATCACACACTGTAGACACATCCGTCGAGCAGCCAGCTATTTAAATTTATTAGTGATAGTGGCGTAATTTAGTGATGGAAAACATAAATTTTCCATTTAATTTGGTGGTATTTGAACAATTAATTATACCATTATTGGGTGTATTTTCGCTGGCGTAATTTCTCTGGCCACCAATATTTAAAAGATTCCTCCTCACTGGACTGGCATTCGTTAGTTACTTGTTCGAACTTGACTGATTCGACATTGTAACCAAAAGTCCAATTCTAATAAGGCAAAATCTTCTCAGTATTCGCCAATATGTCATGACAGCGAAATTACGTTTTTGAAAATACACCCTATTATCAGATGTTCAAATCTGCTAATAATATTGACGGAAACTAAACTTAACGGAGTGCAAAGCATACTCTGTACTTTTAGGTATATAAAAAAAAACACGTGACTCGGGTCATTCAGCCAATCAAAGTAACGTTTTGTATCTGTGGCACAATACCACTGGCTGAACGACCCGTGTCACGTGGTTTTTTTGTTTACTTTTTTTTTAAATGCCCAAAAGTACGGAGTATAGGTAGCCGCCAGTTTTTTTAGCACAGGAGCTACATACACTTTCTTCTACCTCGTTATATTTCCGTGGTAGGTACTGTAGAGACTGGCCGTCTCTACTGATGAATCATAAGGAAAGTTTAAATATTCAAATACCGATCTGTCAGTCTAACGTAATGTTTATGTATTAAATATTGATTCAGATCTCATCTGAGCGCCGCCATAGAAGCATCATGTAATATTTCGGAATAAAACCAATTCCAAATCATCAAGTGACCCCGCACCTCCACCGAGGGGTAATATGATATCTTATCGTTCTCCTGCAAAGCCAACCTAGGGCGTTTCCAAAATAAACTGAACGAGTTAATAGTTTAGGAGATAACATAATATGAACATTCCCCGCACGTACTAGCCGCAAGCAGGGTTGCCAACCGTACTAGGTTCCTGGTACAAATACGAGATTTGTGGTACAGGGACACTATCAGGCTCGTACGAAAATGTACGACGCTGATGCCGAGGTAGCTCATTCTATTAGTGTGTTTAAGAACTAGGAATTCAATTTAATTCTGTGTTAGGGTAGCAAATAAACGCTTTTTCCCTCGTGCCCGAAATACCGCATTTCCAATATACCACATTTTACTAAATACTAGGCAAGGTTGGGGCAATTTGACCGTGTAAATTATAAAGTGACTTTACTTACCTATAAAAGCCCATTTTATTAAATTAATAGGTTTCTAAAATAGTACATTACACAACTAGGGTGGTAATACAAAGAAAGGCCGAGATCGCAGAAGTTTGCGGCCCGAGCTGCAAGCAAGGGACGTAAATATGCCATCGAGGGCTTTCTATATTACCTCCCGTGTTGTGTACATCATTTTATGTCTACACTTGGCTAGAAAGCGGCTTTTTCCGTAACCGCAGCGTGCGGAAAAAGGCACTTTATGGCCAGTACCTCTAGCACAACTGTGACACGCGACTATTTGTCGAGCGACAAATGCTACCTATCTCTTTCCACTCAATATCGTGTGACAGTGACAGGTGATGCTCTGTCGCGCGAGAAACGAAGTCGCAGACAGTTATGCTAGACGTACAGGTGTGGCATAAATGCCTTTATGTGATTTTTTATTTACTTATAACTAAAACTTTTACCGAAAAAACGTCGCTTTTCGCGTATTAATAAAGCTAAACTCCGATTTTCTCACGAATAAGTAGAAAAGTTAAAATTTTCCTCGCGAGGAACATTTAGCGAGACGCTCGCATTTCCAGAGTCCTTCCGTCTTGAGCGAAGCAATAAAAAGTATTGTCGTCGAGTAAATAAGTCATGCCCGTTGCTTCCAGAATATACCGGGGTCCAATATTCGTGTCAAGAGACCTATAAATGTGACAATAGTGGGGTTTCACAACATACTATAGTCACATGGATTGGAAAACACTAAATTATCATAACACAGAAGAAATAAACAAAAAATATAAAGTTATGAGACCAGAAAGTTTAAAAAAATCGATATTAAAGAAAAATTAAAGTCAATTTCGGAATGCTTAAATAACACTGAAAAAATGAATGTAAGACAACTATGTGCTTAAACGCACTTTTTCGTGCTCAAAATGGCAAAATGCTATTTTTTTCTTACAGACTTGGTACAGCGAGGACAAGAGATGACGTCACAGGGTGCGTCTGTTTTGTATGGGCCGTTTTCAACGCTCGGTGCGGTCGGCTACTTTTGATTGCAATTTTATGGCTGTTAGAGTAATCCAAAATCCGGTCCACATCCCTATTGGATGTCCTAAAAACGATCACACCTTAGGGGTTGATTACGCTGAGGATGTTTTTTGACATACAAATAGCTAAACGGTAAGAGTTTTACAGTTAGAGCCTTATCACTTTAGCGATTTGCGAGCGTGCTGCGGGCGAGCCGAAGGTGAGTTTCCATACAAATGTCGATCGGTTTTGTATGGAAACTCGCTCACGGCTCGCCCGCAAATCGCTAGTGTGATAACGCCCTTACGGGGCGGACCCATGTCCACGGCACGGCGCCCACCATACAGTTTCGCCGTTCATAAAATGAAGCTGATTTGAACTGTCATCAAATAGCATATTTTACGTCGACGAATAATTTAGTACAAAAGACAGTTTCATATTTCGCAAACATTTCCCAGAAAACAGTCCTTTGTAAGAATACTAAGATTTTTACCTCTCGCCTTTTTTATAAAGATATAATAATTCTCCTTTTCGCCCTTGGATCTGTAATTAACTCTTAAGCCAAGTAATCCGAAGTGTTGGGTGATTTCACCAACTTGTATGAAAATAGGTAATAAAGGTGTCACCCGCTTTTCCATACAAACGAAAATGAGCTTAATATTCTACTTTAACACCAGCAAGGATTGACATGTATTTTATTTTTTGACTAACTGCGAAGTACATTTCTGTTTTTATTTTGATTTTTTTGCGTCTGCGTAATATTGATTAAACGCTGGTTATTCACCAGCATGATCATGCAATAACATGATTGCATGTTTTTTAAATACTGCACAGTACCGGGTTCCCTCTATTTGGCATATAAGGTAAGGTGGGGTAAGACGAACACCGGGGCAAGACGAACACTTGTATGGAATTTCCATACTGTCCGTCTTACCCCGGGCAAAATAAACTATGTTCGTCCTACCCCACCTTACCTTATTTTATTTGTACGAAATTATTGTTAGCCCAAATTTTATTTCCTCAACGGAAAATATTTTGGAAAATCGTTTATATTAAGTCACTTAGAATAAGTTATATTGGTTTAGGTTTCTTTTATAATTATTCTGAAAAGTCAATGGTACCTGTAAAATAACGATTATTCGTAAAAGGTATTCGGACAAATAAAATTATTCCAAAACAAGGGGATCCATCGTGGCCATCTAGTGCTAGCCATATTGAATAAATAAATAATATAATAAATATTGGTGGACAATCTTACACAAATCAACCTAGTTCCAAACTAAGCAATGCTTGTACTATGGGAACTAGACGACGATATACATACTTATATAGATAATGCATACATAAATAGATAGAAAACGTCCATGACTCGGGAACAAAATATTCGTGTTCATCACACAAATATTTGCTCATATCAGGATTTGAACCCGGGACCTCTAGCTTCATATGCGGTGTCACTCCCACTAAGCTAAACGTGTCGTCGAATTGAATGAATTAGGTACTACATAGTTCTTCCACTTCGCACTAGATGTCGTCATTGGTGTGAGCGTTTTCCAAAAAAAATACCGGCGTAGCTACTTTCTCAAAATATGGACTTTTGAGGTTTTTCTGGCTCAGAATCGTTAGTACTTTCGAACCTTATACGTAAAAAAAGTGTCCCAAATTTATTCACTCACTCACTATTTTGTACTGTGTTTGTATGAACGTGACGTAGTGGAGAAAAAAAATTCCATACAAATTTTGGGACACTTTTTTTTACGTATAAGGTTCGAAAGTACTAACGATTCTGAGCCAGAAAAACCCCAAAAGTCTATATTTTGAGAAAGTAGCTACCCCGGTATTTTTTTTGGAAAACGCGCGTGTCACAAGTCTGTAGAATCTCCCTGCCGAACGTTATAAAAATGTTCCCCATTTTTCCTTACCGAAAAATTTACAGTCAGCGATGCTTAATTAAATTTTTTCACCGTCGACTAATGAGCTCAAAATTGGCTCAACTAAGGCCTATTTTGTGTTAAGTGTTCAGGACTTAGGTGTTAATGGGGTTAACGAGAAAATTTGTAGCTACTTGACGAAAATACTAATTTAGGAGCAAAGTGGCACGTGTTTAGAAATTCTAATTCATTGCGGTACTTACAACGCGTGATGCTTAAGTTAAAGAGTATATACAACCGTGTTTTCGTTAACTTTTATTACTTAAGTGAATAGGTAAAACTATTTATAAAACTAGATAACCTAGACCTCTAATATTTCTTATTTCTTAGATGGGTCAACTGCAGAAATAATTTACCTTTTAATTTTTTTGACTGATCATGGTGTGTCTTTCATTTATGAAAAAAAGTAGTGCAAAATGTCCCAACTTTTCCGTACAAAATTTGAATTTCTCAGTTTCGTTACGCCCAAAAGGGGAAAATTGTAAGGAAACTGAGAAAAATTAAATCTCAGTTACGACAACGAATACAACGTTGCATGACTTGCATACTATACTTTTTCTACGACTAGGTTTTAAAATATAAAATACAAAATTAAACATAGCACGCAAACAAGGCAAATATGACATATGACTGACAGTATGTGTCTATGGTAAACTTTTTTTTTAATTTGACGTATACTTGCTAGTGACACGCAGTGACGATATTAAAAATACTTTTTTTTATGTTGGCATCAATGAATTTAGTTCGGAAAGTGTTGTTTTTCTTAACAACCATAGGAATTTAATTGTTTTTTAAGTTGGTAGTTGTGCATTTTTATCGTAAAGTTAGAATTCAGCGCTTAATCCTTGACCTAAGTTTAATCTAGATTTAGAAGTCTGTGGCTGCTAGCAGTATCGTTTTGCGACTATAACGACACTAACGCTGTTATGGGGAATAGAGTATAGACTTCTCTGAACGCATATTATGTATGTTCTTATATTAGTGTTCGTGACCAAGTAAAAGACAGATAAAAGTACAGAAGTAGAAAAAATACTATTCAACTGTATTCTGACAAATAAAAATTTTCTGATTTCAGAAAGAGCACGCTTTATGCGATAGAAAGAGACGGTCGGATTCGGTGCGTTCCGTCTGGTAGCCGAACCCTAACACCAGTATTGTTAGAAAGAAAAACTTTTGTACGTAGTACTATTACTTACTCTGTGCTAGAACCGAAACGGCACAAGAATCGCGAGCTAAATTGTGAACGCTTATCACGAGGACAAAGTTGAGGGCGATAGGTAGTAAAATAAGGAAAGTCAATATTTAGTGACCTCATACATTGGCACTGAGATCACGGTTTTGTAACAAGAAACTGGACAAAATTAAATTGCGAGTCGCTCACAAGTACAAAGGATTCCATGTTTTAAATAAGTTTCATTGGTCAATGCTCTCCAACAGATAAGCTTGCAGTCAAGAGGCAAGTCATTGAACACGTTCGCCGGCGGCACCCAAAGTATGGATTGTATTAGAATGACAGTAAAATTCCGCCATACAATACCTATGATCATAGAACGACAGTGGTCAGCGCCGTAACACGTGTGTGTGTTGACTTACACAGATGTGTCGCATCTGTGTGAGTCAACCTTCTTGTCTTTCCTTATACTTTGGTCCGGTGATCGCATCTGAACGTCAACTTTGTTAGAAAGAGAAACTTCTGTATATAGTACTATTACTTAATCTGTGCCCAAACCATATTTATGGTCCTCACCATAAATATACAATCTTGGGCTTTCTTTATGGCCCCTGGCCAGCGGATTTTTTTTGTGTAGGGAACAGAGAAATGACACTGAAAACCTGGGTTGAAGTTAAATACTTACCTTGGGCCAGAATTTCGCCAGTAGTACCTACACACACACAACGGATTTTAAGGCTTTCTATATACGTTGTAGAACCCTAAAAACAAGGCAAACGTCTTCATAAAATCCTCATCGAAATAAGCAAGTGTGTCGGCCCACTGTTCCAGTAATTATCGAGACTCCGCCGGGGCCACAGTTATCTCGGTGACATCCAATCTTTGGACACACTGCCCGTCCGTTTGTACGACAATATTCTACCGTGCCATCGTAAAACACTAAAACAATCAGTGGTGTGGCAACCAAAGAACCCATTTTATACGTACGGGCCTAACCCGCCACACCACTGACATTCTGTTAGAGCGCCTTAGCTTTTGTTAAGTGTCATATTCCGCAGTTTTTGTCACCATTGTTAAAACGTTAATTTGAAAATCCACGTCGATGAAAATCGAATTCTAGCTCTGCTTACCTCAATAACACTGAGCTTTAAGCGATCTATGAACAGGTTCGTATTTTACCACTCAGGCAAATACATTTACCGCCTAGCCTAGCCATGTCTATAAAACTCAAAATCTCTGCTTGATTCCCAACTCGCATTCACATCCTTCCGTTTAATATAAGAAACAAACGTCATGTTTCTCCGGGTCCATGAATGCTCCGGTGGTCGAGTGGTTGGTGACGCTGGGCTGGAAATCCAGAGGTACCGGATTCGATTCCTGGTCTTGAGCATAGGTGTAGGTGAGCGCGTTTTCCATGTAATTTGATTTCTTGTATCTACTCGTATATAATGTAGATTCTTCCGTTTGTTTTGCGTTTTAAAACATTGTTGTTTAAATAACTTAGATAAAGAGTAGTTTATCACTTTCAGCGGCACTGTGTAACCTTGTTGTTTGCGTCGTCGATGATTGTACCGAGAATTATAAAGCAGCTGACTCCGGCGCGTGCGTGGCTGCCACTGTCACCGTGTCACCTGTCACGATGTCACACTGTCAAGCAATGTTCGTCTCTGCGCTGCTCGGTGAGTCTCTACTAACGGCGCCAATTAGTGCCCAATTACACTTTTAATGTTATTGAGTAAGCCCTTGGTAGAACTTCAAGTTTTTTGTTCTTGTACTTCAAGAGGGTTATCGCTAGAGCCAAAAATGCTGATAAGGGTGTCGAAGGTCGTCATTTACCCTGAACCGATTATGATTTTTGGATGATTATCATGCGTATAATCTTTAATCAAAAAAATTGTTTAAACTTCGTAACGTACAGTTTTGTTTCACCCTACATGCGGAGCCACATAGTTAATACCAGCGTTGAGCCACCTTCTGTGACTTGACGCCATGCTGAGTGGCCTCTTTTTGGCAGAATAAATTTGATTACTTTCTTTTTGTTATAATGTAGGTATCTGTGTGTATATGTATGCGAAATAAACGTTTTAATTAAAACTAAACAATCGTTGAATACGACGGGTAAAGAAACATTTTCTTGCATATTTTCTGTTTTTATCACATATGATTACGATATCTCGTAAAGAGTATTTTTAATAATATTTTCTATCGCCATTCGTCAGTTGATCAGTTAAATTTTCTGTGTAATAAAGCGCTGACATACATACATACTATTACCTAAACAAACCGCGTTTAACTTTGTAAGGATATTCTGTTATTTTTTGTTCCAACTAGACATAGTTCAGCATTTGTTTAACATCAAGGGACATTTAATATTATTCACGTTTGAGATACTGGACATCTATTTCTCTATTATTATGTTGGGAATAGCCAGTAACAAAATATAGTACATTACACAACTAAGGTGGTAATACAAAGAAAGGCCGAGATCGCAGAAGTTTGCGGCCCGAGCTGCAAGCGAGGGACGTAAATATGCGATCGAGGGCTTTCTTTATTACCTCCCGTGTTGTGTACATTAGTACATTGTGTATCAAGGGCGGTAGGTAAGGAATTACAAACGAGTGTTTGTTACAAGCCCGCGGCGAAGCCAAGGGCTTTAATAACACGAGTTTGTAATTCCTTTACCGCCCGTGGCACACACAATGTTTTTCATCACACTTGTGAGGAAATCTAATTAAAATTAACCTTACTTAACCTAAATAAAATTGTAAAACTGACACTACTGACAGTGACATTAGTGACATATCCATAGACAATGCGAAACGTTCGGAAACCATAGCGGTACAGACCTAAAACGCTTGATTTTATAATTGCAAAATACTGAAATACACTATTGAAACATTTAATTAATGTTACAGAAATATGTGTTTACATGTATTTGCAATAACAGTTCTCTTTAATTAAATATTTCAGTGATAAAAGTTAAAAAAGTAAGTTGGCGTTTCCTTTGAACATGACAAATAAGAGTAAAACAGAACCAGCGTTTCAAATTTAAAAAGAAAACCATTACGCCCTAGGGCGTAATAGGTCATTTACCGCCCGCAAAACCTACGTGTAATGACACCATTTTCGAGCAAGTGTGATGAAAAATTTTATGTCTACACTTGGCCAGAAAGCGGCTTTTTCCGTACGCGCAGCGTGCGGAAAAAGTCATTTTATGGCCAGGTGTGGCATAAATTTATTTTACCATATTCCATTTTATTAGTTTTCTTTCCATCTACCTTTTTAAACGTTCCAGTTTTCTCGCTTAATCGCTCGATTTGTTCAAATCAATTACGATTTGTTTGGTCGTGGAAACAACTATTCATTAATTAAAAACTCAATCTTTAATGACAGAATGCTATAAGTAATAATTAAAACGTCCTACAACCTCACAATGAGGGTTCTTAAAAATCACGAATCCACTAACTCAAACCGTATTGCTAACCCTAACCATTTCCTTCCAGTGTCAGCCCTAATAGCGCTAGGGTCATCCAACGCCACCGTCAAAAAAGGATCCTGTCCGCCTACTCTGTCAGTGGATGTGTGCGACGCTCTCTGCGGGTCCAGTCTGCCCTGTGCCAACGCCACGCAGATCTGCTGCGCCACAGACTGCGGGGGTTCTATGTGTGTGGACCCAGTGACGCAACGACTCTTCGTTGACGTGGGTAAGTTGACAGTCAAGTGGGTGGGTTGCTCTCTGCGGGTGTAGTCTGCCCTGTGCCAACGCCACGCAGATCTGCTGCGCCACAGACTGCGGGGGTTCTATGTGTGTGGACCCAGTGACGCAACGACTCTTCGTTGACGTGGGTAAGTTGACAGTCAAGTGGGTGGGCTGCTCTCTGCGGGTGTAGTCTGCCCTGTGCCAACGCCACGCAGATCTGCTGCGCCACAGACTGCGGGGGTTCTATGTGTGTGGACCCAGTGACGCAACGACTCTTCGTTGACGTGGGTAAGTTGACAGTCAAGTGGGTGGGTTGCTCTCTGCGGGTGTAGTCTGCCCTGTGCCAACGCCACGCAGATCTGCTGCGCCACAGACTGCGGGGGTTCTATGTGTGTGGACCCAGTGACGCAACGACTCTTCGTTGACGTGGGTAAGTTGACAGTCAAGTGGGTGGGTTGCTCTCTGCGGGTGAAGTCTGCCCTGTGCCAACGCCACGCAGATCTGCTGCGCCACAGACTGCGGGGGTTCTATGTGTGTGGACCCAGTGACGCAACGACTCTTCGTTGACGTGGGTAAGTTGACAGTCAAGTGGGTGGGCAGCTCTCTGCGGGTGTAGTCTGCCCTGTGCCAACGCCACGCAGATCTGCTGCGCCACAGACTGCGGGGGTTCTATGTGTGTGGACCCAGTGACGCAACGACTCTTCGTTGACGTGGGTAAGTTGGCAGTCAAGTGGGTGGGCTGCTCTCTGCGGGTGTAGTCTGCCCTGTGCCAACGCCACGCAGATCTGCTGCGCCACAGACTGCGGGGGTTCTATGTGTGTGGACCCAGCAGTGGCGTGGTGTAAAAAATATCCTCGGGCAAGCCGGTGCAGATTTAGCTTACAATTTCCTTAAGAGCAGTAGAATAAGGTGGTCAAATGCCTGATATTTGGCAAGCCGGTAGGAATCGAGTTCTTTGGACGCCACGCCACTGGGACCCAGTGACGCAACGACTCCTCGTTGACGTGGGTAAGTTAACAGTCAACTGGGTGGGTTGCTCTCTGCGGATCCAGTCTGCCCTGTACCAACGCCACGCAGATCTGCTGCGCCAGAGACTGCGGGGGTTCTATGTGTGTGGACCCGATGACGCAACGACTCTTTGTTGACGTAAGTAAGTTGATTAGGAGATAGATGAGGGTTTTTCTGTCGGTTTATTCTGCCTTGTGCCAAAGCCATGTAGGTCTGCTTCGCTCTAGACTGCGGAGGTTCTATGTGCATAGTTCCAGTGACTCTTTGTTTATGTGGGTAAGTTGACAGTCAATTAGATAGATGGCGCTGTGTGAATCCGGTTTGTCCTGTGCCAACACCATGATGATCTGCTGCTCTACAGATTGCGGGGGTTCTATGTGCGTAGATCCAATGACGCAACGACTCGTTTTTAATCTGGGTAAGTTAACAGTCAAGTTGATGGATGGCTCTGTGTGGATCCAGTTTGTTCTGTGCTTACGCCACGCAGATCTGCTGCGCTACAGACTGCGGGGGTTCTATGTGTGTGGATCCAGTGAGGCAACGACTCCAGAACGATGTTGATGTTGACTTGGGTAAGTTGACATTCATACGGGTGAAGGTGGATCCAGCCGTTATCTTCTACATTACATCTTCAGTAGTGATTATAGGACTCATCGGGTGCATAGCACATATCCCTGAAAAAGGCTTATGTGTTTTTTTAGTGTTTACCTTGATAAATGATAAAGCCTACCCACAGCGGACTCAAGTCCCTCCCAAATCAAAATCCACTGTACTATGGAGACATTTTTTGGTGTAGGTTGCTAATTTACTTATGTGGGTGAGAGTAGGGCATGCAATACCGGTTTTACTTGTATAGGCCAATACCGAAAAACCGGTTTTTCGGTAAAACAAGTAAAACCGGTATTGTATGCCCTAGGTGAGAGATATTCCTTTGGAGCATTGCTAACGCCATTCATATCTACAGTTACTCTAGCCTACATGTTTCTTACCCGTGTGAGTGGAGGCCTATAGGTAGAAGTCAGAGATCAATCTGTTGAAGCCCCTTGCCAAAAGCAGTTACAAACCAACAGTGTAATAAAAAAACATGCTTCTATTTTGCAGTGAAGCCAGGACGTTGCCCCGCCAACCCTCGCGGCGTGTGGGTCTGCAGCCACATGTGCACCAGCGACTCCGACTGCCCGCGCGCGCTCAAGTGCTGCCCCAACCGCTGCGGAGCCTCTGCGTGCCAGAAACCCGACGCAGAATAAACTAGCCTAAGTTTTCTTTTTGTTTCAATTCTATAATTATTTTCGAAATCTATCTAACCGTGGCAAAGGCTCTATAGAACTGATCCCTAAAGACTATTATAATACGAAGAAAAAGGCACTAAAACATCACTTCAAGTAAAAAAGTGAATAGATTAATTCGCATAGTCTCACTCGATGTTGCCATATGGAATTAGAGTGTAGGGTAAGCTTTGCATAAAGACATGTGCACTCATGTACTATTCACTCAGACCGCGCGCGGGCGGTCAAGTGCTGCCGCAACCTCTGCGGTGCCTCCGGCTGCCAGAAACTCAAAACCGAATACTGTTCCCCGCGCGGGTAGCGGAGCCACATGTGTACTATTGACTCTGACTGCCAGTGCGGCCTCAAATACTGCCCCAACCACTGCAGCATCTCCATCTGCCAGAAACCCGACGCCGAATAAACTGTCCCCCGCGTGAGTAGCGGAGTCACATAGTGCACTATTGACTCGGACTCCCGCGCGCTAGTGACTTGGACTGCCCGCTGGGGCTGGCGCCTAGTTTGAATATTTTGTTTTAGTTTAGACTAGCGACTCGCCCCGGCTTCGCACGGGTGCAATGCTATACATATAAACCTTGCTCTTGAATCACTCTATCTATTAAAAAAACCGCATCAAAATCCGTTGCGTAGTTTTAAAGATCTAAGCATACATAGGGACAGACAGCGGGAACCGACTTTGTTTTATACTATGTAGTGGAGAGTGATATAGGACCGAGTAACATGACATCCGCAGAAGTCGGCTTCTATAACAATGCCTCAAATACAGATTATATTACGTAGTGCGCCCTATAACCTCTAGATGCATGGCAAAAGAAGACTCGGGTCTGGGTTATTCATCAGAAGTATGTCTGCCACTTATCTGGGGGCACTCAGTGCCCCCGCCAAGTCGAGCAAAACAAAGGCATTCCTTTGTCTCCATACATTTAGTATGAAAAAGGGCCAGAGGAATAAGGCGACCGCAGGACATATTTCTGAAGAATAACCCGTCTATGGTGTTTAACGGTGGCGTTACGTTAAAGCAATCCATGGGCAAGCCGGAGCAGCTTTGGCTTCAATTTTCTTTAAGAGCACTAGGATTAAGTGCTGAACTGCCTAATATTAGGCAGGCCGATGGGAACCGAGTTCTATGGACGCCACGCCACTGGTGTTTAACTTATCTACTTACCTTCGTACAATAAATAATCATGCCAAGATGTCTCAGCCGCCGCGCAACCAAGGAGCTGACACGGGCCATTATCATATAATTGATTCCTTGATCTTGCTTCGGGAACATTTCACGTTGATTGTTTTCCAATTAATACAAATTAAATTGTAAGACGTAGAGGATCACTAGAAAAGGATTCTTCTGATTGAAACCCATAAAAGAATGAAACAGAGAGAAGTTTGTATAAAAAGTCGAAGTTCAAAAAGTTGAAGTTGGAATGGCATCTTGTATTTGTTTAAAAGGCTGACTAAAATAAACGTCCTAGTGATTGACATGTTAATGTCCTGTAGTCGAAACCCTGCTACACTGACACGTCTTTAGCTAATGACTTAAATTAAGACTAGGATGTTCGCGCGCAAAAAAAAAAAAAACATTGCGAGGTCCTCCCCGCCCGCAGGTATATATAGGTAATAATCCCATCAAAACCATTAGGTACATGTAAAAAGATGCAAGCCTCGCATATCTAGAATACTCTGTCTGGAATTTCTCATGTTCTATTTGTGTTTTCTGTGTTTTTGAATGAATAAAGTTTCTATCGATCTATCCAATTTATAAAACTTATATGGTATATTTCACTATTATTTCAGTAATTCTTGCAATTATTTTAATGCAATTAAATTAATTTAGTTTAAAATTTTATTTTGAACATCGGTACAATCTGGCCGTATTGCCTGTAAAGATTGAAAAAGTTGACAATAAATAATTTGATTTTTGTGTTATTTATTTTCGTCGCAAATGTGATGAAAAACACTGTGTGTGTCACAAACTCGAGTCATTAAAAGCCCTCCGCCAACGGCTCCTAATAGACTCTCGTTAGTAATCCCCTTCTTACTACCCTCGGTGCACAATGTACTATTAAGATCCTTGTATCTATGTATCTACTCAGGTGGGTGTCCTGGTTTTTCTCTAACATTATAAAGTTATTTCTAAATGGAGCACAGCAGCTGCAGTTAATTGAATCATATTAGAGGCGTCTCGAGCTAATGCTGCAATATTTCCGTCTTAATCCCGTTTATTATATCTTTGTAACTGTAGTCTAACGTTTACGCTGTACAACGGGAACGTGCCTGCAATGTACGATACAATGTAGCTTCTAAAGATTAGAGACCAAAAGGGATCAGAGGGAAATAAAAATAGCCTTTATTTCATTAATGTTAAATTGTGACCGACTAAAAACAATGATAAATAATTATGCTGTCGCTCAGTTATGCAAATAATCGCTATATTTGTCACAAAATTATCGCGAGTACAGTCTGATCTAGTACTTATGTCTAATTGTTCATTATTAGACGCATCGGTGTCTCTAGGAATGTGTATTGTTATCTAGGTAAATATTGTTACATTTCGCTCAAATTTTGGAGAAGGGCTATAAAGATAGTCTTGTGAAATGAAGGAAGCCTTGAGAAAAAATGTATTTTAATCAGCCTATTACACAATTATAATAGAGCGGTGCTTGACGCACCCACAAGTCGGCTTTTGCTCCTAGCTATTAATGCTGTAAAATCGTGTCCATTTTCTCTCAGCAAATATTGCAGACCAGCAGACCACTAAATACAGACGATTTCCTCGACTTGTTTTCTCGGTAAAAATATAGTTTCAACTTGGTTTCAACCGAGTGGAGGTGTATTTGAAAGAGTTTATTTTTATTACCCACGACGGTGGGAACGGAACAACCACAGAAATATATCCAGATAGAACTAAATAGTTCGTCGATTTGTATGGGAACTAAGCGTCATTTTTTACGACGTTCATGGTCACTCAACAATATGCTACTAGACTCATATCAAATTTGGTGCAATAAATGATTATTTTCTGTAGTATTTATTTAAGAAATCAATATTTTTCGATTAAGGCTTATTAAAAGTGTTTGATGGCTACATATTTTTAATTGAAAGTATGTCATTTTTTTTTTAAATTTTCAACTATGAAAACGGTGTCGGCCATGATGTGACGTAATAGGACCGTAATCTAACTTCATGTCGAACCTTATACGAGTGAAACTCGCCATGTAGCTTTGCGTTGCTGTGACATTGACATAAGCGACTTGGTGGTTTTTTGAGGTTGTGATCGTAATCGTTTCGTTTTGATTGATTGATTACTATTAGCATTCCCCATAAACGCTGGATAAATGTCAAATGCTGGTTTTCGACTTGAATGACGTCACACCACAAATAATCTAAAGATTAACATAGCTAGCATAGTTTTCGCGCGGTTACGAAAATTTAAAATTTAAATTATAATTTTGCGGTTTTCTAGGTCGTAAAAAAATAGGATAATATTTTTTTTCCGTTAATCAGATAATAATTAATAATATGAGACAAACTTTAAAAAGGGGTCAAGTAGCCTATTAGAATACTTCAGTTAAGTATCATTAATATCATTATTACGTACCTACCCTTCGCTTTAGCTGTGAATGTTTGTTCACGTTGATAGTGGCAATTTACCTTCTTCATAATCAAAGTGCTGTCATACAGTCAACGTATGTCAACAGCTAAAGGTTTTATCGTTATTAATTAGTTATTATAGTATCACCATGACTGAGGAATATTAAGTTTTGTACTTAACAAAAGTTAAAAGAAAGGAATAAGGTGTGGGTGTTTCACTTGAATACGATGGTAAAGTATCCATTAACATTAACTGAATCCGTAGGGTTAGTCTCGATCACGTCTCCTGAATCACTCTGTATAAGTAAATTTTCTTCCTACAAAGGTTCATCGCGCGGCTTATATGTGTGCGCGCCGTAAACGAACGCAAGTACTACAAGCAAAGTTTAACGAATGCGTTTAAAGTAAGGCTGCGTTTACACCAGACCTGTGCGTGGCAGCGGAGCAGTGTGCGATGAAAAAAATCACCAATACCGCGCTGAGCGAGCACATTTATCGGTGGATTTTTTCCTAATTTTCGCAATGCTTGTACTATGGGTACATTTTATAGATAAATATACTAGACACGAACTAAATTAATCTCTTAAATGAACATTTATGACATCACGAGGTTATCGTGAGGCCCCGAAGTTACGAGATAAAACACGAGACAGATGATACCTACGAATGTGATTCCGCGAAATATGTTATCAGTATCACTAAGAATGGCTCGATTATTATGGGTCATACCTACTTTTTACCATTAGAGCAACATGGAAAGGAGGCGAATGACGCGCTTGTCCGGTACACAAATACCTGCCATATTTGGCGAGGGGGGAAAGAGGTAACGCACACTTACTTACACACAAAAAATCTTCTATCACTACGAAACTAACACTGAAAAAAACCTTGACCAATTCACATTCACAAAGATACATTTTACATTGAAATAGTATAATGACGTGACGCACAACATTGATACTCAACATTGGTTGCTTGCTTCAACTAGTAAACAAACTTCAAATAATGTCAAATTGATTTTTGTAATTTTTATGTTTAAAAGGAAGTAAATAATGATAATGTGATTGTAAATACTTTTGACGTGAAAGACACACCGTCTCTATGTACGTTTGACGTGTTAGATCTCCTTTTGCAGCAAAATACAGAACAATTCGGCATATTCACGGAGATCTCTTCAGGTGAGGTCACTAGATTTAGTCTGACAACTCAGACAGTCCAATTGCAACTAGTTTTATAGCACGAATATGATCGCTGGCGCAAATTGCTTGGCAGAGGGGAAATACAAAGCCAAGTCCACTCCCCACGAAGTCCGCGTTGCTCCGAGTTTTTACCCGACTGGGGCGAAGCCCAAAAGGAAGGCTATGTTTTTGACCTGTATGTATGTATGTAGGGATCCCCTTGTTTCCCATAAAGTTATAAGTTATACTGTATTGTTAGTCATAATTATCGAAAGTCATACAGTATTTGTTTCTCTAAAATAAAACGATAATATTTTCAGGACGTACGTTTCAACAAGGACCATCAAAACAAGAGGACTGTCATTCGCCATACTTTGGATCGGGCCCGTACGCAAGGGGATATCCGGGCAAAAACTAGATGGCGCTAAGAAAACCAAACATTTAACGATGTTATAATTGAACAAAGAAACATAGCATAGTAACAATTAGTTCGTAAACAGCTAATCCTACTAATATCCTTCCTACTTCCTACTAATATTATAAATGCGAAAGTTTGTGAAGATGTTTGGATGTTTGGATATTTGGATGTTTGGATGTTTGTTACCTTATAACGGGGTAACAACTGGATGGATCAAGCTGAAATTTGGCATGCAAGTAGACCAAGTCCTGGATTGAAACATAGGGTACTTTATATCCCGGTAAAGAGTTCCTTTGGGACAATAACGGGAACAACGCGGGCGAAGCCGCGGGAAAATGCTAGTAATAAATAAATTCTAACCTTTAAATACTGTGTCACGCTTGCTAATTTGAATAATTGTAAATAATATAATTCTTATACCAAACTTATACATAGATGGCGTTGTTAATATCGGGGAAAAGCTTTTTGTATGGAGAATGACAGTTCTCATGTTTTAATGGTCCTTGGTTTCATTTAATTTATTACAATGAATGACAATCGCATAGCCTTATATTTAAACTTAATATCTCCTTCCATTTGTTTTCCAACGTGTAAAATATTGAATTCCACAAACAAATACCTGCATTTAAACATGGAACATTTTCCACGCGCAGGACAATGGCGTCCCGTATAGAGGACACAACACAATGGCTCAGAATCCCTTCTTGTATTCCCTTTGAAGAGCGTACGAGGCGAGGATCGGTCTCGTATGGTCTCTGTTCCATCGAAATACAATAAGTATGGAAGCGTAACTGATGCTCAAAATCGGTCTCACGGAATACGTACTAACGGGGCGGAGCCAGTACTTAGTACTGAAGAAAAAACTATAGCGACATATGAAATTCTCAGGTCAGTAGCTTTGTAACCTTTCTGTTTTTTCCGGAAGAATAATAATATACATTACACAACTAGGGTGGTAAAACAAAGAAAGGCCGAGATCACAGATGTTTGCGGCCCGAGCTGCAAGCGAGGGACGTAAATATGCAATCGAGGGCTTTCTTTATTACCTCCCGTGTTGTGTACATCATTTTATGTCTACACTTGGCCAGAAAGCGGCTTTTTCCTTACTCGCAGAGTGCGTTACAAGCCACTTTTTGGCCAGGTGTGGCATAAAAACTGTTTTTCCTTGTCTGTCACAAAGTGCTTCTCTATTCGATTTTGGTTGCCAATGTTGTAACGGCAAAAAAACGACCAAGTGAGAGTTGAATTCGTACACGAAGGGTTCCGTAACAGCGTCGCGTAAAAAGATTTATTTTTTATTTTATTTTGTTTTTACTGTTTATTTTTATAACGGCAATAGGTATTTTGTAAATATATTATTATCAAGCATCTAGCTATTACTGGTATTCAAATCAAGTAAAAAGACACTTTTATTCTTTATTTTATTTTGTTTGTTGTCATAACAGCAATAATAATACACAGTCTATGAACATATCAAGCATCTACCAATTGCCATTATTAAAATCGAGATGCCATGATGAGATGAGATGAAAAATGCCAAAAACAGCACGTTTCTTATATCGGGACCCCTTTTAATTCTTGATTTTATTTTCTTTTTATTATTTTATCTTTTAGGGACAATAAAAATACACACTCTGTGAAAATTTCAAGTCTCTACATACATATTACGGTTCAAAAGATACAGCCCTGTATCGTACGGACAGACGGACGGCGGAGGCTTAGTGGTTCCGTTGGCACCCTTTGGGTACGGAACCCTAAAAAAGCGTCTCTTTGAAGAAAAGAGGACATAGCATTCGAAATTTGAATATTTCGGTTCTTCTCAACGCCATTTTGTCATGTTTACTGAACAAAACGGGTTATTGAAGATAAACGGTTATTTTATTCATATCCTTATCGTCTGGTGGATTGTGAATTTCAGATTTGGATAAAATTTATGAAAAGACCGGAGAAACATAAAATAAGAACTGTAAATAAGAAATGAAGACAAATGTGCCCCTTCGGCCACTTTGGAAACCAATGGTTTGAAACCAGTTTAGAACACAGAATTATTTTTCTTTTTAGGAAACCTAGTTTTGAAGAAAGAAATATAAACTGTCTGCTAAACTGGTTTCCAATGCAGAATGTCGAATCTTCTTTTGAAACCCATGCAATATGTATATATATGGATATGATAAAAACAGGGATTTGATCAGACAAATCCCTAATGCAGATGATGAAATCCCAGCAGATGTTATTATCAAACCGCGTTGAGAAAGGGATTCGAGTGTACCGTTAGCACAAGTGTACTTAATAAATGATTAAATATAATCATAAACCAATCTTTGATATCTTCATAAGTGCAGACCCTTATAGATAATAGAATTAATAGCTAAATATGATTTGCATATTTAAACTTTATTCTCGGTAAATATTGTCATTTGTTTAATAAAAAATAGTATTATCATATTTGACAAATCTGTCACCAGTCACATTATTTCGCTATATCAAATTGCCGTAGCTTTTCAAAAATACGTTTGTATACAATATGAATCGCGGTAAAGTATTAAACGGTCGATGCCGAGAAATTGTCTACAATGTACTAACATATTTTAATAAAGAAAACGATAAGACGAAGGTTCTTTTGAAAACTTTGATGGCCATCTTAAGCGTAAATGCAATCGTCTCTGAGGTAAGTATTCCAAGAGATACATTGCAGGAAATAATTGGATTACTGAACAATAATACCAAAGTTTTGAATCGTGTGGTGGCCGCGACGGGCGTTGGAAAAAACACAGTAACATACTTAAAATACTTTAAAAACGGTGTTTAAGAAAGTAACTCTATTTGATCTGAAGAACTATCTCTTAATGCTATCGGAAATCAATAAAAACACGCTGTATAATTTGATATTTTTTCCATGCTTTAGAACTTCATTGTACCAAAATAACAATTTAATTTATCTGCATACTCTACCACTGACAATGTCATATCATGCATTAGTTCAAAAATGACATATGAGCTCAATCCCTTTCTAAACGCGGTTTGATAATAACATAAAAGCGCATTTCCCTAGCGAAATACAGTGATTTCATCAAATCTCCGAGCCGTTGGAAAAAGGCCACGGGACTTTCCCATTTCCCTTAGAGATCAATCATCAAATCCCTAACCTATTTCAGGGAAAACATAAAACGAGTTATTTAAGACTACTAGGTTTTAACATTTCACTAAAGAAGTCTAGTGATTTCATCATATCCCTAAACAGGATTAGAGAAAATATAAAATAAACGAGTCAGTACATCAATAGATATTCCTATTTTATATAAAATTGTGGTGATTTAGTAAAATTAAATAATTACCATCATCACCCTTAGGGACACTACAGTACAATACTCTTTATTGGACACCAAAAAATTACAGAGATCCATAAATAAACAAAATATTAAAAAGGAATGGCATACAACAGGCGGTCTTATCGCTAGGAAGCGATCTCTTCCAGACAACCTTTGGGTAGCGGAGGGATTTGGTCAAATCCCAGTTTTCATCATATTTATCCCTGCGACGTAAATACATATTGAATGAGTTTCGAAACAAGATTCTATATTCTGTATTGGAAACCAGTTTGGAAAAGAGTTATTTTTCTTTATTCGAAACCAGGTTTCCTAAATAGAAAAATATATCTGTGTTCTAAACTAGTTTCGAACCTTTGGTTTCCAAAGTGGCCGAAGGGGTGCAGCATGCTGCACTTGTTCTCCAATAAATACATACTTTCATAAAGTTTCAACGGTGTGTTCGTTCGTTAATGATTTAAACTTGCATGCGAAGTAAGTTATCTGTAGCAGTATTACTTATTCTGCGCTAGCAATCCAATATGCAAAGAAATGGTAGAATGTTGAATAACATTTCTGAAATTTCTGAAAGTTGACGCTACGAAACTCACAAATAAAAAAATTAAGCTCACACACCGAAAGTATGAAACATAATTATTGCTTAGCTAATCCGCGATATGATAACGTCCATCAACGGACGCCGGACTGTCAATATCTTCAGCCCTGAGGATGCCTCGTAGAGAGGTGAAACACGCTTCGAGTTTTGTATTTTAGTGGTAGTTTGTTATATTTATTTGCATGTTTTTTTTTTGCATGTGAATGCGTGAAAAAATACGCAAGTCATTATAACGGACTAGCACTAATTGACGAACACGTTATCATATCGCGAATTAGCAAAGCAATATTTTTGCTTTAATTAACATGGATTTCCGCAAAGTAATTCCTGATTTTTTTATTTTTTACCGAAAGTATGTACAATCTTAAGTTTCCTATATAGGGTTGCCAGATGGTGAGGAATTGGCGGGATTCTCCCGATTTTTTGTATGCCTTTCCGACTCCCGACAAAGAAGAAGAGCGCGCAGGACATCTCCCGACCAAAGTCTCAAATTCCCGACATATTGATTCCTGCTCCCGATAATAGGGTAAATTCAATCTGGCAACCCTATTCCTATAGGGAACCTATTGGATCGCATAAATTTAAAAGGCATAATTCATCATTTGGCATAATTAATCATTCGGCATAATGCATATTTTTCTTAAACTGTAGAATTTTCAGGAGTCTTTAAGGCCTCATCCTGTTAAATAGGTTAGGTTAGGTTTGCGTTATAATAATCCTGAAAAGTTTACATGTTCAGAAGAAAAAGCTTTATGCCAAATGATGAATTATGCGAAATGATGCATTATGCCTTTTAAATTTATGCGATCCAATAGTAAACCATTCCTATACCACGTAGGATAAACCGTTTGGGAATCCATCTCGATCCCAGTCGCGGATTTTCGCAACTATTTTCAGGGTTAAACTTTATCGGATCGAAATTTTCGAGATTCAACTTTTAAGTGGATGGGTTTAGCATTGAGGTTCTTAAACTGAACGCCTAGAAGTTTTAATGACTTGTTCTACTAGCAATCATTTTAATGGTACGGAGATCTCATGGAGTTTGTAACTTCTGTAATCACCTCGGCTGGAGTTACCAATTTGTTGATATCTGTGTAGTAGAATCGGAACGCAACCACTCTAGTGTTGCCTTGTGTGTGGCTAACGTGTATTGTAGCTAACGCGCGACACTGAAATATCTGTTTATATTCTCTTATCCGTGATACGGGACCTTAAAAATCAACTTCCTAAGAAGAGCGGTTACGAAGACTATAGTACTATTATGACCATTGTAGCCCGGCTGGAGTCAAACTCGAGCCGTGGATAAACAATGTAATAAAATTAAACAATAAATCTACAGTGTGTTAAGTCTAATACGGGCGAATCTCTTAACGGTGGTTAGTATAGGACAAAGTGAAGGTAATTAGATAACATTTACTTAAAGTTGCAACAATAATTTTGTCCATACAAAATAATTCAGCCCGCAATGTAATGCAAACACACTCACGTTAAACGCTCGTTGACAGTTACGTTGACATTTCGGTACCGCCGTACCGCAACCATGTTTACAGTACATTGCTGCTGAGAAATTTAAAAAAAAATAATTATGGGGTCATTAGAACTGCAACTTAAAAAAACCTTTTACTTCATGATTACACTAATGAATACTATGTCCTATTTAATTTATCGCCCGTATTAGACTTACACGCTGTATATACAATAAAATAAAGGTAAAACGGCAAGGTAAAAAGTTATTAATATTCACCGCAAACATAGCCAAGGGATAAAGCTATAGCCTTAAACAGATTCCATTGTCAGATTTTGTCAAATGGTTGATATAAATAATAATCACTCTGCCTTTGAGAATAACTCATAACAATGGAGATAGGCGGGGTCGTTATTTATTCACTCTCTCCATTTTGTTTATGGAATCACTTCTTACGATTCTAAATGGGAGTAATATGAAATGATTTGGAAAATTTTACGATTGGAGAATTATCTTTCAAGCTAATCATAAATAATAATAATAAAGCCCTTTTTTCCCAAAAAGTTTACATAACTATAAAATAAGAAAAACAATACAACTAAATAAAATAAAAATAACTTGGAAAAATAATAAAAACTGAAAATAGAACTATTTTTTGGGATTGTCCATTTTTGGACGTAGGCCTCCTCCATTTTACCCCACAGTTCCCTGTCAGTAGCCAGTCTTGTCCAGGCCATGCCTGCCTCTTCAGAGTCTTCAGTGATGTCGTCTCGCCAGCGGCGACGCGGCCGTCCTCGTGGCCGTTCCGCCGTATCACTCTTTCACACCATCTGTTGTCTTTGGTCCTTCAAGCTAATCATACTATGGATATCTAATATCTGAAATAAATTATTTGAATTTGAATAGCGATTCGATAACATTCAGTGTTCGGCACTATCGGTGCAAAACTGCAACAAAACTTGCCAAGCGGATATAATAGAGTACTTACAACCATGTTAATATTATAGTATTTTATGCAACAGTTGTATAAGTGGGTTCAAAAAATGCGAATTGCGTGAGTTGCGATACGAGCCGCGAACGCGGCGAGCGGTTTTTTGACTTATTGTACAACGTTGCATACAATACTTTTTCTACGACTAGGTTTTAAATTATAAAATACAAAATTAATCATAACCTGGAAACAAGGCAAATATGACGTTTGACTGACAGTATGTGTCTATGGTAAACTTTTTTATTTTATTTTAAAATATACCGTAAGGTCGGGGTACTTTCGCCCTGGGGGGTAACTTTGACCAATAGGGATTAACTCAATTGACAATATTTCAAATTTTCTACTCCTTCATTCTATGAGCTGGATAGAAAATAGGTGGAATTTTAAGCTACCCGTATTTTTTCTTTTTCGTTTTAACTCAATTTTTCAATTAAAAATAGCAGTTTGAAAAGTAGCTCATTCTAAAAGGGCGTATGTAGAAAATGACGTCACTTTCCCAACTAGAATCCAGAGCGACAATTACGATTTAAAAAAACTAGAATCCAGAGCGACAATTACGATTAAAAAAATAACTGTCAGGCGTTACAGCGTTGTCAACATAGGAAGTTCGGGAAGACAACGATGCTTTTGCTCCTCTTATTTGGGCTGGATTATATTTATCACTTGCCGATGTGTACTCCATCATCATAATTTCAACACGCGGCAGATTCGTGCTATCAGCCTGAGAAAAACCTTCTGATGTCTTCATTATATGAAAAAAATCGGTGTCCGGTAAAAGAATGCCAAGTTAATAATGTTTGAATGCGTTATCGGAGTCCAGTGGGAAAGTGCCAAGTCTTTTAAGGTCTTCGAAAACGTGCAAATGAACCAACGGTAAGAAAATTAAACTTCTAAAGCCGCTAAGCAGTTGTAACAATTTTCAAAACAAATAAACGTCAGACGGCAAGTATGTCAGAAAATGACAACCGGATACCATACACTTTTTAATCGTTTCAGCACTAAGGTCTCTCTCGATAATGCAGGGAAAATGACGTCACACTTCCGGTTCACACTAATTGACGATTTTTTCCAAAATGAATGGGAAAAAAAATCCAAAAATATTTTTTTTGAGCATAAAATACAGTTTTAGCCAAATGGTTTTCGAATTAAGATCTTTTGAAAATATGAAATGTTGTCAATTCAGGTTTTATTATTGCATTTAAATTACGGTACATTGCCATGTGGTTGGTTTTAGCTGACCGTTCATGTTTTTATGTTTATTATCAGACGTTATAGATCTGAGATATGTAAGTTGTAAGGTGGGCAAAGTTACCCTTTATTTGGCCAAAGTACCCCGACCTTACGGTACTTAAATTAAAAATACTTTTTTTTATGTTGGCATCAATGAATTTAGTTCGGAAAGTTTTGTTTTTCTTAAAAACCGTAGGAATTTAATTGTTTGTTAAGTTGGTAGTTGTGCATTTTTACCGTAAAGTTAAAATTGAGCGCTTAATCCTTGACCTAAGTTGAACCTAGATTTAGAAGTCTGTGGCTGCAAGCAATAACGTAAAGTGGCTATAACGACACTAGTGCTGTTATGGGGAATAGAGTATAGACTTCTCTGAACTCATATTATGTATGTTCTTATATTAGTGTTCGTGACCAAGTAAAAGACAGATAACAGTACAGGAGTAGAAAAATATCATTATACTCAAGTATTGGAAATCCGAGATTTCGAAATAGAGTTAAAAACATCGATCTACCAATAATATTCATATTTTCTTGGTTGTAAGTTCTCCTTAATGTTAACTTCAGAAGTTTTGTTAAAGTTTTGCACCGATACGATCTGCTGTGTGCGGTGTGTGAAGTTGAGGCGCTCGGTGTGTGTGAAATAGTTGCTATAACCACACTCACACATACAATGCGTTCGCACCAATTTATTTGTTGAAAGAAACAAGCTTTATTACTATTATTGATACTTAGCTGTAGGTATCGGCAGCAGAGGAAGTAATATTATACTAATAGAAGTTTCTAACAAAACTGACGTCCGCCTACCGGACGGAACGCACTGCATCTGGTCTCTGGTTAAGCCTCTCCGAAGAAGCAAAATTTGGTACTATAGCTTGGCAACTTCGTTGGTGACACTCACCTGTGTGCTTTTTGTTCTGTGCAGCCGTAACTACTCACAGAAGTTACCGCCAACACGAACGGCGACCGACGGAGGCAGCCCCTGGAGGCCCCCGTTCGTGTTGGCGGTAACTTGTGTAAGTAGTTACGACTGCACAGAACAAAAAGCACACAGCGAGTGTCACCAACGAAGTTGCCAGGCTATAGTAGCCCTGCCGCGACATCGCAAAGTGAGCCACTCCGCATAGAACAAAGCACTATTGAACGAGCACGCCAAATTGGACTCGCTAAAATAGATCTCTTCAAATAGACTCTTATCTCAATAAATCTCGATCCCTATCAAAACAACGGTTCAAAATAATTGTGAATCGAGTCGGAAAAAGGTCCACCTTGGTCAGGCCGTCCAATAAATCCTCGAGCAGGTTGGATTGTCCGTTGCTTATTAGAGTGACCAGCCGTCTCGATCCGATGGAGATCTCCCGATTTTCAGAAGTATGTGGTCACGTGCTGATTGATGGTTACATCATATCTTGATCGGGATGGCAATCGTTCCAATTCTATACCTCATTTACCTACTTTATTTCATTTGGATAATGCATATATCGCCAAGTGACTGCAATAAGGCCACATCTCAAAACATTTTTTTTTTAAGATTATTGTTGATTACTGTCACGTACTTAGTACGCCACGTGTGTCTTGGTGAGCCCTCTACTTGTTGCCCTGAAAATCTGCGCCACCGACTTACCGATTTGGCTTATGCTGAGAGGTACCCTTTTCGATGTATCAATAATATTTATAAGATTTAGTGTAAAAATGCATGTAACAATCAGTTTGTTTTTTATGCCACACCTGGCCATAAAGTGACTTTTTCCGCACGCTGCGCGTACGGAAAAAGCCGCTTTCTGGCCAAGTGAAGACATAAAATGATGTACACAACACGGGAGGTAATAAATAAAACCCTCGATCGCTTATTTACGTCCCTCGCTTGCAACTCGGGCCGCAAACATCTGCGATCTCGGCCTTTATTTGTATTACCACCCTAGTTGTGTAATGTACTATTCTTTCATTTTTCAGACGATTTTCACGAAAGATTCACAGAAGTGTTACCATGATTCCCAGACAGGTGACGCTGGAAAGGATTTAGCATTTTTTCATTCCTTTGTATGAATTGTTAGCCCGAATAATTATTAAATATACAGATACCGCTGTCTTTTCCGAACAATATTATAAGAAACTTAACCAAACCTATGTAAGTGACGTATAGTGTTGCAATTTTTCTGAAATGATCGTTTAAGTTCGAGAAAAAGTATACGAAATAAGAATTCGGACTAGCTACATTCGTACAAACAACATTATGCCACACAGACATAAAGAGAGCTCCAGAAAGGGACTCTAGACATGATATTAATGGGTTCCCTCAATTTGGCATTTGTTTTATATGTCCGAAGTCTATTTCGCGACATTTTTCTCCAGCTTTAACGGAAAATATTTTTTTTACTCACTCACTAATCACTTAAGAACAGGTTAGATTAGGTCAAACCTGGTTTCTTTTATAATTACTCTGAAAAGTATCTGTAAAATAACAATTATGCGTAAAGAGTATTCGGACAAATAATAATGCTAAAACAAGGGGAAGCGATTATATTGTTTTAATTTTCATAAAAAAAAAACTTTTTTGTTTAAGCATGTATTAGTATTAATAAGCCATGTTTTGTTTGTGCCATCCCAACTTGAACGCCCCATTTTAATAAAATCAATTCTGATTAGTAAACTGGACCCGGCAACACCACTTGTAATTAAACTAGTCCAACAAGATGGGACGCTCAATTGAACCTCTCCGGGGAACCAGAATAATTACAAATGTCAAGTTTAACGCAATAATCTCGATAGCCTGCGGCTGTTTGAGAATATTTACTACCTTAGTAAATACTAAGGGGTACTCAGGAATAAATATTCCTGAGTACCCTGCCCTACCCTACCCTACCCTACCCTAGTATATTTAAGAATGTATTGATCTATACCTACAAGCTGGCTCCAACGATGGGGCTTTAGAGCTTTATCACACTGGCGAGTTAGAAGCGAAGTTCCATACAAATGCCGTTCGCGACGCGTGCGCGCGGTTTTGTATGGAAACTCGCCCGCAGCTCGCAAGTCTGATAAGGCCCTTAAATGTAAAGTTCGATTGTTTTCGCTAAACTGAGATAGTTTTGTTTTGCAATATCTTCAAATAGGTGAATCAACTTTTCTTTGTCAACAAAATTTCACCTTCTCCGACTAAAATTGAAAGAAAATCTTTATTCGGATATTTTTTGAATAAAGTTTATGCTCATTTAAAAGACATATAATAAAGCTACGTAATGCAAGTATTTTTGTAGTATAATTTGTTTATTGTAACTTGTTTATAAGCAGTGACTCAGCGGACATAGCTGTCCCCCACTTTTGTATGAAAATAAGGGTTCATCCGCTGGGTCACACTATTTATTGTTAAAAACGAGTTTTATTTTTATTTTTTACCTAATCTATGTCTAGATGTAAAATCTTATTCTATTTAAATCATGTTACAACATGCAAAAGGTAAACAAATAAGGAGAAAGGGCAATCTTTGCATAAAGCAAAAAAAGTTGATTCACCCAATTATAACTTAAATTAGTCAATTCATCTTCAAAGTTCAATTCTGAAAGCATTGAAATCCCACATTTCGTATTTTTGTATGAAAAAAAATTAATTTGGATTTGGGATGTTTTTAAAAAGTGGCAAAACAAAAGTAGCTCAGATTAAGGAGTAGAAACTACTCTTTCATTTAAAGCTCCATTGTTAGAAGCACCCTGTATAGGTATGGAGTATGTATTTGTAGTAAACGGTCTACAACTCATAGTCCGCGCCGGATTTCTGCCTAGGCCTTCAAGGCCCCAGCCTAGGGGCTTGGCCAGCCTAGAGGCCCCAGCGGTGGATCCTTCATATAAGCTCAAAAGCATGACTTCCGCGGTGGTGGGTCCTTCATAAAAAAGCATGACTTCCCTTCTCAATACCAAGTGCCTAGGGGCCCTGGATCTGTAAATACGGACCTGTTCATAGTTAAGTACAAGCATGGCTTCCATAGTTTGGTAGTAGGTCGATGTAACTATGTAAGTCCTTTATACCACAGAGTGCCTGTAGCACAACTGTGTCGCGCGATATACCTATACTCTGTACTTTTAGGTATTTAAAAAAAGGTAAACAAAAAAGCCACGTGACACGGGTCGTTCAGCCAGTGGTATTGCGCCACAGATACAAAACGTTACTTTGATTGGCTGAACGCCCCGTGTCACGTGGCTTTTTTGTTTACCTTTTTTTTAAATACCTCAAAGTACAGAGTATAAATACAACCTATCCCTTTCCTTTCAATATAGAGCAAAAGTGACAGGCCAAGCTCTGTGAAAACCACAGAAGGGCATTTCTCCAGAAATATGTCTGCGGTCACCTCATTCATCTGGTCCTTTTTCATACTAAATGTATGGAGACAGATGAATGAGTCGCAGACATATTTCTGGAGAAATGCCCAGAAATATATCGAGATAGAAGGAAATAGATCGTCAATTTGTATGAGAACCAAGCGTGTAACGTTTTTCGGTCGGCGTTTGACGCCAAAAGGGTAATTTAGTGCTGAAAAACATACATTTTCCATTTAATTTGGTGGTATTTAAATAACTAATTTGTACCATGATTATCAGATTTTCAAATCTGATAATAATATTGAAGGCAACTGAAGTTATCGGCGTGCAAAGTAGTCGCCGTCGCTTATGTTAGCACGCGAGGTACATACTTTTGCCTTCTAACTCAATGTATTTCTGTGGTGAAAACAGGCTCATACGGATCACAGACACAGATAAATTCAGAGAAAGAAAGGATGAACGCCCGACTCGTGAGTATGAAAAGAAATAAAAATAAAACCTTTCAAATACGCTTCTACTCGAGTGAACTAATATTTTTACCGAGAATACAAGGTGCATTCAGTGGTCTGCAACATTTTCTTACTAGGATTTAAACCGAACTCAATATTATAGACATAATGTAGCGCCAACCTTAAATGTAAGTATAGTAAGTGCCTTATCACACTTGCCATTTGCCGGCGAGCTAGTGAGCCGGTAAGCTAGACGAACTGATAGCTCTTTTGAATCACTCACTCGCGAGCTACACATGTCTATTTAATAGGTCGTGTAAAATCAATTAGAATCTGAGTATCGTAAAGCTCATATATTGAAGCACATGTCCAAAAAAATCCTCCTTTCCAAAAATCCAGAAGCTTGTTTTTCAAGCAAAAAGAATAGATGCTAATGTAAATATAAGACAAGTCTACTTCGCCAAAGATGACAAATATGAATAAATTAATTAATTAAACCTTCCCAGCGTATTCAAATCAAACATTAATAAAACACAACGAACATTAAAACCTTTATTAATACTCTTAATAAACCTGTTATCCGTTATAAATAGTTAGATCAGATGGGGTAAGAGCAGCCATTCGCATAATATTAAACTCTCTTACCGCAACTGACCCTGTCTTACATCAAATATGGCTACCTTTTAGCCGTGATTAGAGACCGCTCAACGTCCGATGAGTTTTTTTTTTTATTGTACACATACAATAGGAGATAAGCAAATACCAAGGATATACACAAATCTTAATCTTATACATAAACTTCAGTTCTTAATATCGTAATAAAGACCAACCAACTGACTGAAATCGTAATGGAAAAGTAAAAATGTATAAATAGTGTAATTCAAACATCACAGCAATATAAACATAGCTCAGCCTATACCTACTTTACTCTCAACAGATTGATACATTTAAGACTTTGACAAAAAGCTGATCGATGTAACAAGGGACTGAAGAGCTGGCAGCTTCCTCGGGCAACGCATCAGCATTGCGATATAGCAATATACAGGGTGTCTGGACAACGATATCGGAGCTTTTAAGGGCGTGTAGTACAATCGATTTTATCAATAAATCACCACGTGGTTTTTTTTTAGTGGATGGTAAAAAAAAATTAAAAACTGTAAAAGTAATGCGTTTTTTGTCATGATTATTTTCTTTTATTCATTTTTTTGCCCTGTTATTGGAATATTTGAATAAAATTATTAGTTTAAATAGATTGCTTACACATTTAGCTATCCAATAGCACTCTTTTTGCAATTGTAGGACGGATAATGGACACATAATGGCAAAATTACCACGTGCGCCCGTGCTCAGTTATTTGAAATGTTTAAATTGCCGCCATTTAATTACCATCTACTCAAAAATAAATGCGCTTGGAGATTTATCGATAAGATCGATAGAACTATACGCCCTTAAAAGCTCCGACATCGTTGCCCAGACACCCTGTATACAGACAGACAAGTAGACACACTTCGGTCGTTTAGGAACGCGCGATATCTATTCAAGGACGAGGCGCAGACAGCGCGATCCATACGTGGGAACGTGTACGAACTATAGGTGGCAGCACTAAACGACAAAAGAGACATGGGCGGACAATACAGGAAACTATCGCCCTTTTCAAATCAAGCTGTCAATGTCAATGATAATATATAAGTGTCAATGACAAATATAGTAAGTCGTAGCTACACTGACGTTAATCGTCCTTCAACGCGATAAATTAACGTTATTAACGGCGTTTTCGTCAATGTGGCCCCAGCATGAGAGGGTATATGATTTAGATTGGCGGCACCAGTTGGCAGCGCCTTCGTCGTGCACGTTCCCTATACAAACCGTGCGGTGTACATTTTGTAGTAAGAAAAATTACTGCGGATATAGCAAAGAAATGCTGCCAGCATCATCGCGACCGTGCCAGAGCCTGATTTCTACTAGATCTAATTTTAGTTTTTATTAATAGTTGTGGTTTAGGTCTTATTAGGTTTTTCATACTATAAAAAGTTCTGCCTTTGAAAAAGTCTTTTAAGGGGGCGATTGTAACAGCACAGCATATTTAAAAAAAAAACTGTCAACACAGAAATATTATCGAGATAGAATGAAGTAAAATCCACAGACCTACGGACTAAATTGACAAGTAAGTATGAACAAATGTTGCCACAGTTTGGCCAGTGTCGTTCACATCGATATTAAAATTATTGTTACATCGTAGGTTTAAGGTCCACCCAGACGGGACAATCAAATTGGCAATTTGATCGGCTAATCTATATACCAACTTTTTCCAGGGATTTCGACAGATCAAAAGGTCTATAAGACCCCTAATTAGAGATAAACATTTAATGTCAAACCAGCAATAATGTACATGAAAATTATATATTTATGATAGTTTATTGAATACATACTCGTACATTCAATTAAATGAATTAATAAAATTATTGTTCTTTATTTTCAAATTCCCAACAATGTGGTCCATCTTTTTAACAAAAAAAAGCGGGTATCTTCAGAAATAGTTGACCACTGTTTACAAACTACTTTTATGTATCTAACGATATACGTGGTCATTGCTATTACGAGTGTTTATTGAAATTGTTACGTGTTATTATGGATTCGCAAGATTACGGGATACTTATTTTTGAATTAAACTAGTCTGTTATTTGTAGTTTACAACTTGTCGATATATTGTTATCGACATATACCCTTCACTATTTTTATTTTGCTGTTCCTGGTATCATTTTATCTGTCAGTCATTTGTCAATTTAGTCCGTAGGTCTGTGGATTTTACATATTTGCATGGCAACCAAGCGTGTAACGGTTTTCGCTTGGCGATTGACGCCAAAAGTGTAATTTAGTGATGGAAAACATACATTTTCCATCGCTAAATTACCCTTTTGGCGTCATTAATTCGGTGGTAATTGAATAATTAACTATACCATTATTATCAAATTTTTAAAACTGATAATAATATTGGCGGCAGCTGAAGTTAACGGCGTGCAAAGTAGGTCGCTGCCACTTTTGTTGAGCACGGTGCATACACCTTTTCCTTCTATATCGATATATTTCTGTGTCTGTCAACTTTGACGACATCTACATCTTCTTAGAGTTAGCGAGGTACATGTCCAACCAGGCGTCGATCACCGGGAGGTTGTCTGTCGACCACTTGGCCTCCTCGCGCACGTTCCTCATTGACTTCTCGATGATGTGCTCGGCTGACCCGAACTCGCCCTGGTGCGCCACATAAAGGTTGGAAACCAGCTCCAGACCCTCCTGTGTTGTGAACTGCGAGGTAGCTGAGGTGATCAGGCTGTCCCAGAGGTTGGTTTTGCTGTTAAATCTGTAAGACAAAAACGCTTGAAAGATCTCAAAAATGTCTGATAAGTACTTTGCTGTCGCATTTTTAAATACTTTAATAAATATTAGGGGATAAGCTTACACAAATCGAACTAGTCCCATAGTAAGCTCAATAAGGCTTGTATTATGGATACTAGACTACAAATACTTTAATACATAGAAAACATCCAAGTCTCAAAAAAGGAATTTCATCATCACACAAATGATATTTGCTCTTAGGGCCGATACAGACGGACTGCAACCCAACTGTAACTCCCTACGAATTGTATGGGAACTGCATCACAACTGCGCAGTCGGCGTGCAGTTGTGATGCAGTTTCCATACAAATCGTAGGGAGTTGCCGTTGGGTTACCGGGATTCGAACCCAGGACCGACAGCTTCTTTAGCAAGGTCACTAGGCTAAACCGGTCGTCGGTAATTTTAAATAATTAGAAGAATGTACAGCTTTTTAAATTGTCGTGGTAAACTTTTCGTAACATTGCATTATTTTATAAAATCTCGAATGAGACTAGAGAATACTAACCACTGAAATCAAAGTGATTCGAGTCGGTCGGTTTTCAATACAAACAGAAAGAGCGTTATTGCGCATTAATCACGTCAGATATGCTCAGATAACTTGTAACTGTCAAAAAGCTGTCAGGTTTCTCCAACTTATTGATAATTTATAAAAAATATATATTAAAATAATCGACATCAAACTAATCTATTCACAATAACACAATAAAAATATCCAAATTTCTTTAGGCGGGCCTTGAAACGGCGGGCTTTGAAACGTTCCCTCGATTTCTCCATGATCTCACCATCAAATTCAGATCTGATGCCAATATAGGATAAGTACCCTTTTTAAACAAAAAAAAATAATTTTCGCAAGCGGAAATACGAGTTTATATGCAAACATAACCGGTATTTTACAAAAACCTCGAAATAGCCCAATACTTTGAATTATTTTATGATTTTTATATAGGGCTCAATAATGTATTGTAAGTAATGACTTCGTACTATTAGATTGTCCAATGAAATAATAAACAAAAGAACGAAAAGAACGGAATAAATACCGGTATTTTTGTATGGAGACAATACCGGTATCCGAGCCGTGATAGAAGTTCACTTGTTAATGACCAACCATACAAACAAAGTATAAAAACAAATAAGTAATCCAACTTCGGCCGGTTAAAGGCGCGCAACACGTATTCACACAAACGCGCGATAACAGTAGCACGTCTGTGCAAGTGCGATCCATACTGGAGCATTTTTACGCATTCTTTTACTTATTTGCTTGCGGTGCGTTCGTACACGCCGCGCGATGTACCTTTTGTAGTAAGAAAAATTACTGCTATTATATTGTCATATAGATTTGTACATTTTCTTGCTCTGCGCCTTTGGGAATAAATGAGGAAAGAGAAACTCATTTGATTAATGGAAACCTAAAAAAATCCAACGAGTATTTTCAAATTGGCCGATTTTCACTAGCGCAATATTACTCGATGCGACATAACTTGACATAACGTTTGATTTGTGTGCTCTGATATTGCAACCTGTTGCAATGTTGGATCGATACAAAATATTATTGCAATAGCACAGTTATGTTATGCACGGACGGCCACTGGCCAGACTGCATACGTGATTCTCAGGGGTTCTATTTTTTAGCCTATTTTACGTGACGGGGAAGCTATGCTAACCGAGTTAGAAACTATGCTTATCGTTCAGGTATGCGCCTTTCGATATCGATACCTTTAGACTCAAAGGATGTAAACGCCGTAGGTTCTAATGGAGCTTACGCCTTTTCAGTCAAAAGGTATCGATATGAGCTCGTGAGCATGGCTCGGAACCGATATTTTGCAAAAACTTGAAATAGCCCAATATTTTGAATTCTTTTATGCTTTTTATGTAGGGATCGATCATGTATTTAAATAATGATTTTGTATTATTAGATTGTTCGATTAAAAAATGAAATAATAAACCAAAGAACGGAAAAAATATCGGTAAGTATGTTTGTATGAAGAAAATACCGGTTTCCGACCCTTGTTCGTGAGTTCGAATCCCGGCTCGTTCCAACGAGTTATTCGGACCTTATACACGAAATATGATTTGATATTCACCATTCACTTTTCGTTCATTGAAAAATATCGTGAAGAAACTTTCAAACATTCGCAAAAAAATTCAAAGGTTAGTGAATTCCCCAATCCACTGGGCTGCCGTGGGGACTACAACCCCTTCACTCTCTCTTCGGCCATTCTCACGAAGTATCTGCGGTCACCTAATTACCGCGACGCTGTTTTCATAATAAAAGTATGGAGACGCGGTAATTAGACGCAGTCATAATTCTGGAGAATGGCCGTCTTCATTCTATGAGAATAGGTATATGTCCAGCAATGGAACGTATATAACTGACAATGTTGAAGATTTTATGGGACCCCAAAAAACTTAACATGAACGATTTAATTCAGTCATTAGCAACTGTCCCTTTGACTTGTTCCAAAATTCAACTGATAATGAATATAATACCCAAACTTTATTATAGAAACAACAAAGACCGCAAGCAAGTTCAACGTATTTTTTGATATCATATTGTTATGAGCATAACAATAGGCAAACTTGGCAAACAGTCTGTATACAATATACATATGTATATCGTACTTATCTACATGTTTCCGGTTTTGCGAAATTGTACAATGAATCGCCGGGTCCGGACACAACACAAGCGTGTCTCTGCGAAACTTAATTTCCGTTCAGCGCGTTTTAATTAATGCCTGGAATAGTCTTGCCCTAAAATAGCAAAAGTCACAGCCAAATAGAAACTGTAAAGAGAGAAACACATAAATTCACTCGTCGTAGTCTACTATGTGTGTAAGAACGAAATAGTACATTGTGTATCAAGGGCGGTAAGTAAGGAATTACAAACGAGTGTTTGTTACAAGGCCGAGGCGAAGCCGAGGGCTTTAATAACACGAGTTTGTAATTCCTTTACCGCCCGTGGCACACACAATGTTTTTCATCACACTTGTGAGGAAATCTGATTAAAATAACCTTACTTAACCTAAATAAAATTGTAAAACTGACAGTGACATTAGTGACATATCCATAGACAATGCAAATCTCAAGTCACGTTCGGAAACCACAGCGGTAAAGACTTAAAATGGTTGATTTTATATTTTCAAAATACTGAAATACACTATTTAAACATTTAATTAATGTTACAGAAATATGGGTTTACATGTATTTGCAATAACAGTTCTCTTTAAATAAATATTTCAGTGATAAAAGTTAAAGAAGTAAGTTGGCGTTTCCTGTGAACATGACAAATAAGAGTAAAACAGAACCAGCGTTTCAAATTTAAAAAGAAAACCATTACGCCCTAGGGCGTAATAGCTCATTTACCGCCCGCAAAACCTACGTGTAATGACACCATTTTCGAGCAAGTGTGATGAAAAGTACTTTAAATTGTATAGACAAAACATATCACTTAACTACATTCTTTTTGCTGTAAAGTGTAATATGCATTAATAGTTTTTTTGACGAATTCCTTGTCTTCCTAATCATTGAATCAAATTGTATTTTTTTTGGGCAGTTGGAAAAAAAACAAACACATAAAAATTTATCTTAGTAATGTCCTTACAGTCAGCCACATAATTAAGCCGCATTCACATTTATCTGTCGTGTTGTGTTGTGTCGCATCAGATCGGAATCGGTTTCATACATTTAGTGTGGTAACGTTCACACTAGTGTGTTGTGATGTGACAACACTCCAGTACAAACGATGCGTCACAACACGTCACGTCAGACAAATATAAACCTGGCTTTAATACCATTTTTCAGAATTTAGACACCCCTATATCATAATTTTTCCTAAAATTTTTCATGTTTTTAACATACACTGGAATGCAGGTGGTGGTCCCTTATGGGTAGGTCCACGACAGAGAGTGACGTAAGTTACCAATTTTTCGCGCGTTTCTTTATTAATGGTGCAAATTCAGGTAACCGTCAATCCCTTCCTTATATCTAGGGATTAAAGTTATACAGTAAACGGCCATAAAGAATGCACATCGGCAATCATCGCATTTCCGAATGCAAACGAATGCTAATTTCCATGTACATCAATTTATTAGATTAATCGTTCATCGGAATTTGAATTTAGAATTAAGTACTTAATTGTTGTTTTGTTTTGATTTCACGTGGAATATATAGAGCTGTAAAACACGATGTAATTATATTTAATTATTGCTTGTTGGGGAAAAATAATAAACATACATATATATATATAATATATATATATATACATATATTCACGCCCATATACCTAAAAGGGCATTAGCAAATGATGTTATACTACTAGCATATTTAAATGTGGGTTTCAAGATCGACAAAAAGTGTAATATTGCGGTGACAAGTTGCTAGGCCATCGCCCACAACACGGTTTAACCCTGTACCCTTAGTCGACTCATGCGACACCCCCGGGAAGAAAAGGTTGGTGACTGGCAAAGTAACAGCTTACCTTTTCTTCCTATAGATGTCATAGTACAAATTAAATTTTGTAAAAGTTTTAGCAACTCTATATTATATATTGACTTGGATATGCGACTACACTCTCTCGCATTTGAACTACGACTGACAAAACAAACGTCATGGTGTGTGCGACACAGATATCGCTATACGAAGTCGAAATTAGCCGATTGCCTCTTTCCAAAGATCGATGTGCATTCTTTATGGCCGTTTACTGTACTTATCTACTTAGATTAAAATTAATACTTTAATTTACACCATAAATAAATAAACACGCGATGAAGTGGTAACTTCTGTTGCATGGAATCGTCCTTAAAAGATCATTCTTTTACTACATTCAGAATCCGACTGCCACCAGTAATGTATCTATTATTAATAGTATTAACTTACTTCTCTTTCAGGACACTCCAATTCTTCTCCAAAAAGAAGAACAGCGTCTCATAGCCCTGTGGACTTCCATTCAGCATGCTGAAGATCAGGAATAGATCTGTCTCCGTAAAGTTCCCGTTCCCCTCCAAAATGGTCACATTCAGGAGCCTGTTGATCTTGTAGCTGTCTACTGGACAGCCAGCCAGGGTCTTCAGAAGATAAGTCCTCTCGTTCTGCTTTCTTGAAGGTGGGAAGTTGATGACTCGCTGGAAACCGAATTCCCATTCTTCTTTAGTGCCCCACTTGAAGACTGGACAGATGTATTGGTTTGCGATTCTGTGGGAGAGAAATCAGACATGAAAATGGCAAATCGTAACCGCTCATGCCAAAAATACTGCATTCCCAAAATACCAGATTTTTCAAATACCAGATTCTCGAGGTATCCAAGGATGGGAATTTGGTATACGGTGAATGTGATATACCTATCGAGAATCTGGTATTTTAGAAATGCGGTATTTTGGGAATGAGCGATCTATACACATTTCTCTTAGCTGTAGAACAGCTAAGAAAAGCAGCAAAATAGATAGACACTAAGACACTTGTATCTTCAAGATACCTTTTTCGCCGAAAGCTAAGGATTTTGCGACAATTTACGAGAAAACTACCTACTTTGCATCAATTTGCGCCAGTATGGTGTATTGAGGGGACACAAGTTTTTGTAGACTTCGTCGAAACCCGACGTTTTCCAGTCTTTCTTTATGTCTAAAGGTACCCTTAACCTTTAAAATTATCCAGCTTTCTCCATCATCTTTACCCTCCTGTATATTTATACACTCGTTTCAAAATCACAAGTGCAAGCCTTTACAGACGGAATTCCGCAAAAGTTTAAAATGGAGGAAAGTTGCCTTCTGTCAGTCAAAGGGAATGTAAAATGCACTCAAAAATTCATCGTCACTAATGGATGGGACGACACAAAGAGCGAAGAATAACTTGTTACAAATAGACTTATAATATTCAGGTCCTACTACAATTATCGCACGACTTTATTAAGTCCCAGGTTGGTAAAGTTTTTAAATGGTTTACAAACATAATATAATAATAAACGTAACGTATATTTGATGATCTTTTCCAAAATTAAGGCAATTTAGCTATTTCAGTGAAAGAAGTCGTTGACAAAATGAAAATTGCATGCGATAAAACGCTTGTCGATGAAACGGCAGGCACCCACCCTAATGTTAATAAAGAGGGAGGCTTGTGCTAAACATGAACCAAATATACAATTTATTCTTTTGCATAGATCGGTTGCGACTGTATTCTATGAATTCTTAATCTATACCTACAACTATCAAATTAACTCTTAAACAGATAGGTACATGAAAGAACTGCAAAAACACCTTATGTCTGTCCTAGCAAACTCTTGACAAACAAAAAGCGATCATTATAATCCCACATCGAGAATGTACCAAATTTCGTACGTAGCTTCGTTTACCCTTGAAATTTAAACAGAGTCAACGTGAAATAAGGTTGCATTTTGACTGCTAAATCTGAAGAAATGTGATATTTGGAAAGTTAGCATTTGATATATTTGAGTCCCATAAGCGTAGCGCATTGAAACGCTCACCCCTTTGTAGTATTAGTGCCGGCGGCCGATCACAGCAGCACTTTCTCGAAGAAAAAGGTACTAAAGGTCTATGATCCGCATACACTGTTCCAGCGTTCTAACTTGGGATCGGGACCCGGATGCGTATATGGCTTTCCGTATTCTGTACGTCCCCCATAGAGAGACGAAATAGATACGCTTTTCTAAGGCTCTAATTAACGTAAATATCGTACACAGTATGTCTCCTCGAAGTGACGAAATAGATACGTTTTTTCAGCGACCGTGTAAGTTAAAGCTACTAAAAAACCGTATGTATTACATCCACCTCGAGGTGACGAATTAGGTACGGTTTTGGGAATAAACAGTTTAGTTTATCCCTTCAAAGTGATGAACTAGATAAGCTTTTTCAGCTACTACAATTGATAAAGTAACTAAAATTCGTATTCACTTTAATAGCAAAGTGGTAAGTTCTTACTTAATGCAGCCCTATGTGAATCGAATTGCTTCACTTTTCATGCAAACAGTTTTCAAAACAGAGTAGTTACAAAACTTTACCAAATTCAAACTATTCAAAAAAGGATAGTAGTTACGACTCTAGTCTATTCACTTCACTCGCCTTAGATTAATCAGTCAAGTATACATTTGACTATAGAAAACACGTTTTATATTGTCAATGACTATGAAATGTTCTTGCTATTTATTGTTATGTTAAGTATCTGTAAAGTGTAATAAGCTTTTTGTTGGCGAAATAAATCTGCTTCTTTTTATGAAGTGTAAAATCAGCCAGATATTACGCCACTGCTGAACATGGTGTCATATTTAATAGTTACTGTTATTTTTAAACCATTGATGGCACGAAAATGAGTCGTCGTTATTATTTTGACCTATTTTAGGACATGCCAATTTCACCTTACGCACGAAGCATTTAGAGCGCAGAATTTTGAGTGTAGGTGAAACGGAGACGGAAAGTGCGGAGCTGTCGTGTTTGGAGTTTGGGTTATGCACTGTTTATTTGAAACAATAAGAGTTAACATTGCATGAACTATGACCGCAGAAGCAGAACTGAAGTAGGATGATTCCGATATGCTTTTTTACGAATATTTCTTCCAAAAACCGTAATTCGTCACCTCGAGGTGGATGTAATACATACGGTTTTTAGTAGCTTTAACTTACACGGTCGCTGAAAAAGCGTATCTATTTCGTCACTTCGAGGAGACATACTGTGTACGATATTTACGTTGATTAGAGCCTTAGAAAAAGCGTATCTATTTCGTCTCTCTATGGGGGACGTACAGAATACGGAAAGCCATATACGCGACCCGGATCGCTTAGGGCCGTAATGCCACAAAGAAACGAGTGAAAGAAACCGTTAATAAGGCGTGTCAAATGATATGTGATAATGAGCGGTTTCCACGTTTGGAATGGTTTCAACGGGCGAGGTTTTCCAGTAGGTTTAGATGGATTTATTAATCAAGGACTCTTTTTACGGTCCGTTGAATCGCGTCAGTTTTCACGTGAGAACAAGGACAATTTGATTTAAAACTTAAGCAAGTATTCGAATATTACAAATGGTAGAAAAGAGGTTTTTATAAAACAGTGAAACACAAAGGATTTAGGTATAATGATGAATATCCACTAAAGCTGAGTGAGGCAGCAGAGTGGTGCCTTAGGAAAAAATTACCAATCAAGGTGCCTAGCCGGGCTAGCGCGGTCCGACATGATGCATTTTTTCCTCTCACACAGTTCCACTTTCTTGCAAAGCTCTGATGACTATTCAGCCTAAAGATCGGATAATCTAAGAGTGAAAAATCCTCGAGTAACCCCGAAGGCAAAGTATAAAGACGAACAAGTAAGTAGTTCTACTTCGGTCGTTTAGGAGCGCGCGAAACGTATTCACAAAGACTCGCGATAGTACGTCTGTGTGAGTGCGATCCATACTGGAGAATTTTTACGCATTCTTATTTCATTGCTTATAGTGCGTTCGTACATGGCGCGCACACATTAAAAAAAATTACTGCTATTTTACTGTGCTAGCGCGGTCTGACATTATGTGTTTTTTCCTCTCACATTCAGCTTGAAGGTGAAATCCTCGAGTAACCTCGAAGGTCTGACAATAGTGATTCGGTTTACGGTTGTTCTTATTCTATACTTTAAATACAATAAGCAGGACAAGATCTATATGAAAACCAGTTATGCTAGTTGTTACTTACGGGTAGCCTTTATCGTTGATGGCTGGTCAAGCTGGTGAGAGCGTTCGTTTGCTGTTAATACTTACGGGTTCCCTTCATCAGGGTTTTGAGCCTTCATCCACTTGCTGTATTGCTCCTGAGCCTCAGTCACGCAGGGCTGGTAGCCCGCCTTACAGAGGAAAGTCTTCGTGTGAGCCCGAAGGTTCTTGCGCCAGGATTCTTCATCTTCTTTCTCTTGCTTGACCAGTTCTTCGTATAGAGGAGTTAGGAGGGTTCGGACGTAGGCCTGTACGTATACAAGTTATAATATTGAATCGGTTAAATCGGTCGAAAGGAAAGAACATCAGATATACTGTGTGATAAAAGAGTTTTGAAGCATAAGTTTAATGGCATCGCATCGTCGACCGTAGGCTCATTGACATTTGCCTGACCCTTACCCTAATTGAGCCTACGGTCGACGATATGTCAATTTGAAATAATTATTAACGACTAGCATTCGCCCGCGGCTTCGCCCGCGTTGTTCCCGTTACTGTCCCAAGGGAACTCTTTAACGGGATATAAAGTATTCTATGTTGAAACATAGAATACATCCAGAACTTTGTCTACTTGCATACTGAATTTCAACTCAATCCATTCATGTGTTGCCCCGTTATGGTACCCCGTTATTTATGATAATATTAGATAGTGTGACTGTTGGGACTTGAGTCGATAAGGATACGAATCGATCACGAAAATAAAGGATGTCTCTTAATGACAGTAAGTACCATGTTACCTAATCTAAATTATAAGACAGTTTTAATTTCCCGCTTCGAGGAGATTCAGCCTCAAGTCAAACAATTAAACTTGGTCTCAGAGTATCCGATACCACAATACTCCTTTGAGAATATTATAAACAATACTTCTAACTTGAAAAGACTTATTGCAGCTGTAAAAAGCGCGAGATATGACTTTCTGTGTTGGAAAGATAATTCCAGCTCACGATGCCGTACTTTGTTGTTTGTGCTCTCAAGTATAAGGAAAGAAACAGTGTTGCCATACATATGTACACATGCGTGGCAACAAATACAATGCAACTTAGTTTCAATATAAGTTTCGCTCAAACAAGCTATAAGAATACTTTATAAAAAAATACTTCTAGCATATTATTGTGTTCTTTATTGTGATTATATTGTATTTAATTTTTTATTTGACGATCATAATATGAAATTCATGTAAATGGACTTGTGTCACAGACCACTGTGACTTGTGTAATTTATAGGGTGCTAATTAAACAGACTTCTTTTTAATAGCATTATTCGCCTCTAAAAATCTACATTGCCATCTAAATTACTAAGTCAGCCACAATTACCGAGCGTCTGAATTATACTATCTTAGCCACTACTTATCTTCTATGTAGGCCACTCTAAATACAACTCAGCATGGTGGTTATTTTTTAGCATCTAAACTTGTAACATGCATTCAAGCAGTAGACATCTAAAATCTTAATATATGCCATCAAAAAAGATATGCTATTAGCTTCTAATTTTTTAACTCAGTACGCTTAAAATATAACTCAACCCACATTAATTAATCGTCAAAATTTAGCTAAAATTGTCATCTAATAGTAAATTTTGGCCACTAATATTACCTAGAAACTGTTGAGGAGAGACATAAAATTAGTCCATTACACAACTAGGGTAGTAATACAAAGAAAGGCCGAGATCGCAGAAGTGTGCGGCCCGTGCTGCAAGCGAGGGACGTAAATATGCGATCAAGGGCTTTCTTTAGTACCTCCCGTGTTGTGTACATCATTTTATGTCTATACTTGGCCAGAAAGCGGCTTTTTCCGTACGCGCAGCGTGCGGAAAAAGTCACTTTATTGCCAGGTGTGGCATAAAGTAATTTAAAAAATTAAACCGTCTCCAAAAAAGGTTAACATAAAAGTTTTATGGTAACTTCTTTTTGGAGGTCGGTGCCAGCCTTAGTTTTAAAGAAATATTTACATGAGTATATTATGTAATGTATGTACTAAGGCTGGCACCGACCTCTAGAAAAGTTACCATAAAACTTTTATTTTAACCTTTTTTGAAGTCGGTTTAATTTTTTAAATTACTTTATGCCACACCTGGCAATAAAGTGACTTTTTCCGCACGCTGCGCGTACGGAAAAAGCCGCTTTCTGGCCGCCTTTTTCGTTCAGCCTATTTAAGTTTTTTGTTAAAGTCATTTCCCCCAACGGCCCCTTTGTTATAAACCAACCAAATTTCTAGCACTTGTAAAATTTTCGACGAATGACTTTAAATCGGAGCGCATAACACATCCGCACACCACAGTTTTCTGGTAGCAGCTCGTTTTTAATGTCAATAGTGACTTTCCGTATCTCCGGCGCTGCGGGAACAGCAGCCCTTCCGCCCTTGCATGGCATGACGGCGCACGGTCACTTCGCTCGGCTCCGCAGCTTCGGCTTGTTGGTCGCCTTCGGCGACCAGCCTCAGCCGCTCGCCTCACTCGTTCCCGCGCTTCGTCATGGCGGGCGAGGGCTGCTCTCCCTCCACGCCTCCGGCTTTATAAAAACACTCTAGGGCGCGCTGTGTCGGCACGCGTCCTAACCAGCGAGAGCCCTAGATTCGGATTTTCGCAGGCTAATATCGTATACATAATATTCCATCATTGAAAATTTTACATTTTACAATCCGTCATTTATCTTGGTAATTATCAAATTTAGAGAAAAATTACCCATACAAAACACGCTTATTTTAGACAAAAATAATTTAGTTAAAATGATATTCGGCTATATAATGATTAGTTAAAATAAGAATCGACAAAGTGAGTTTTAGATAAAATAATATTCGACAAAACAAGAGTTATGCAAATGATAATTTAGGTAAAACGAGTTTCGACAAAACAATAATTATGAAAAATGAATTTATACATATTGACTTTAGACAAAAAATTCATTATAGTAAAAGTTGTTAGACAAACTGAAATTAGACAAAAAAAATTTAGACAAGTCAAGGGAATACCTAGTAAAGCATTACAGCGCCCCCCAATCTAAATCCTATTCTCTTTCCGCACAGAGTCTAACGAAATTTTGTATGTGGAAATGGTAAAAAAGCTTCCTAACCCAAAACCTCGTACAATTTCGTACGAGCCTAATAGTGTCCTCGTACCTCGTACAGCAGACCACAAATCTCGTATTTGTACAAGGAACCTCGTACGTCTGGCAACCCTGTGACTAACTCGTCGGTACATGAATGGCGCTCTCTGATTGGTGCAAATGGCCGGTCACTGTCGTCTCGCGCACTCGCGCCAAATTTTGAAGTGGCTATTTTCTCGATAACAGAATATGATGTATTATTTTACATGCTAAGTTATAATAAATGATGTTGTCAATGGAAGCTTGAATTATATTTTTTTGAGGACTTTGTGTTGAAGCCGTAAAACGTAAAATGGTGATGAAATGTAAAATCCATGGCTGAGTTAGTAAATTAGGTGGCAATATATAAACAAGAAGGCAAGTTAAGATAATTGTTGATCTTTGTTTGACGCTTTCTAAAGAATATTTAGTTGGCGTTGTAAAAGAGACGAATTAATTTATTAGAGGCTATCTCATTTTCCCGTTGCTTAGTTATAAAATGAGAAGTTTGAGCACGTGGCCAAGAAATAAATCTGCGGCTTGACTTATAATTTCCCTAATTTATATTGTATATTTATATTATGAAATAAATAAATCTAATCTAATCTAATCATTGGATACTCGAGCTGTTCCCTCGATTATTTATGGATCAAAACCTCCTGCTTTTTATGAAGTCGGTTGAATGTTAAAGTGCCTCATATTGGTTCGAAGCTAACTTTTTTGGGTCACGTCCACAAACAAATTATATTTTAAACGGAGAGACGAAAGGTCATTCGGCGAGACGAGACTAAAGACTGAAGCTCTAAATTAATTATTAATTAGATATTTCAAAACTAGAGACCAATGGACAGAATATTAATCATCGCCGAAAATATACAACAAGAAAAACAAAATAATAAATTAATAACACGATACCGCGCCGCGCCTCACCTTTTTGAAGGACTTGGTTAAATATTGTTACGGGCAAAGAAAACAATTTATTTGGATGACTGGCGGTTTTCCAACTTACGCGCATTTAGCAAGTTCTTTGCGGCTTTTTAACGGATAATGATAGAAAAGAACGCTTCCTTTCCTCGCCGAACTAAGTAATGAAATTCGATTTACTTAATTTAATGAATTTTTTGCTGATATTCAAGTGAAAGATTTTAGTTTGCTCGCTAGAAATTTCTCTACGTCCGCAGTCGAAAGTCCTCAGTCTAATTTCGAATTCAATGAGATTTAAATCTTTTCAAATGGAATTGGGTCGCATTTGTTTTGTTTTATTCAATTTTAGAGCAAAAGGTTTTCAGCACTATTCTACGATTTGATTGAAAGTTATTAAATTTTGTAAAGATCTGAAAAGGATCATAATGATAATTATCATTACAATTTTTCATGTGATTTTGCGCGGACAAAATGACACAACAACCAAATTTGATGTTGTTAAAGTGGATTGTATACCTCCTATTTATTTATTTAGAAAACCAAGCGACTCGATTCACCTTAAGTGCCTTACTGTCCAGTATTGTATTGGACAAGATCGATCGTTGATATACCAAGATATTTTTTTAATATAAGAAAGTTTTACGATCTGTGTGTATGACATATTTACCAACAGGCACAATCGAATTCCAGAGCAATCCCATTATAGTACACTACACAACTAGGGTGGTAATACAAAGAAAGGCCGAGATCGCAAATGTTTGCGGCCCGAGCTGCAAGGGAGGGTAAATATGCGATCGAGGGCTTTCTTTATTACCTCCCGTGTTGGGTACATCATTTTATGTCTACACTTGGCCAGAAAGCGGGGCTTTTTCCGCACGCGTAGCGTGCGGTAAAAGCCCCTTTATGGTCAGGTGTGGCATAAACTAAAAAAACTTACCTGGAACTTATGATGCATGCACTGGCAAATGTGCCCGCCGATGTGGTCAATCATGGTGAACACGGGGTCCCAGACCAGCGGGTGCCTCTCCTCCTTCAGGAACCACGTCATGTTCAGCGCAGTGGTGAAGGATAGTTCACCAGCATACGCCAGGTTCCAAGCGTCATGGAGCAACTTGGCCCTCGTGAGCTCTGGGATCTTGGTACGGTCCTTGCCTTGAAGGTATTTTGAAAGGAGGTTCCAGTTTTCCTTGTCGTAGTTCACAGGGAAGGGAGCTGGAACAATAAGTTATAATGATCAACTTGATCGTTCTCAGAATTTCCCATTCTTGAAGTTGGCATTATGCTTCTCTCACTAGGCAACTTCTAACTAGAAGTTGCCTAGTGTGCGAAGTGGAACAATAAGAGGGACCACCGTTATTAGTATCAGCTATATTGATAATGATTTTTTTATCTTGAGGCGAAAAAGGGCTGCGGGCTGAGACAATGAGAGCGATGTTGAAGATTCCGAATGCAACTATTCCCTTGAGCTACGAGTATGAGTTAAAAGACAGCTGTGTCAGAAGGAACAATGGAGAACTTACCAATCTCTTCGGGATCGAATAACCCACCAAAGCTTGGTATAATCTATGTCGAACTAACCAGTCTCCTTGGTATTGAGTCAGTATCACCATCATCATAGGCCTTTGCGTCTTGACAGACGATTTAAGCAGCGTCGGTGCGAGAAAGGCATCGCCTTTCGTGACTAAACAGCCCGATCCGAGAATGACATATCCGTCTGCATTTACTGCACGAGCATCGTGAATCACCTACACAGGGGACACAAACAGGATTGTGCCTTTGAGCCCGCTTCGCGGCCAGATCTCGAAACCACGCCCTGTCATGAGTTACGCAGCCATCCAAAAGAACACCCCTCCACTCATCGCCTCGACTCCAGACATTGCAATCGATGCCAAAAGCAACCATTTCGCGTTTCGCACAATCTTTAAAACGCAAGATGGGCCGGCCAACGTTGCGTTTCTTGAAAGCAACTTGGCCCAGCATGGTCTGCCAAGGTAAACGAGTGCTGCTCATGCGTTGCACATGCCCCAGCCACCGCAAGCGTCTTTGTTTCAAAAGAGCCGTGATGCTAGGGAGCCGTGCAATCTCCAGCACTCTCTCGTTCGTAACCCTGTCCTTCCATGAAATATTCAGGATGCTTCGAAGACAGCGCATATGAAAAACGTTGAGTCGTCGTTCCTGCTTTGCATACGACGTCCATGTTTCGGCTCCGTACAAAAGTGTGCTCAAGACGCAAGCTTGATAAACAAGCATTTTAGTCCTACAGGTCAGGTGTTTGTTGTCCCACACTCTTGTACGCAACCTACCGAACGTCGTGGCCGCCTTGCCGATGCGAATACCGACCCCACTCTCCAGGGAAAGGTTGCACGACACAGTCGACCCCAAGTAACAGAACCGATCTACTACCTCTAGAGGCACACCTTCCAGCAAGATGGTAGGTTGGAAAGTGTAGCCCTGCGCTAAAATAACGGTCTTCTTGGTTTTAACAGACATGGAGAACAGCCTACATGCGTGGGAGAATTTGTCCAAGAGAACTTGAAGATCTTGAGCAGTATTCGCCACAAAGGCCGCGTCATCGGCAAAGAAAAGGCTGTCAACAAATAGATCCTCACGGTTCCGACGGGATCACCAATGTTTGCTATATTCTGTGAAGAATTCACCAATATTTTTGGAGCCCGATGAGCGCCCACCAAAACCTGCTATAGCCTATGTTGAACTCACCGATCTCCTCAGGGTTGACGATGATGAAGTGCTCCTTGCTAGGCATGTTGGATACCGTGAGCTCCTTCCCGTGCATCCACGAGGCCGGGAACCTGGTGAAGTCGAGCTGGTCTCCGCGCAGCACGACGGCCGGCGCGCGCCACACCATGGAGTCCGCGTCGGGCACATCATGAGGACGCTCGCGGAGGTACACTTTCTACAAAAATAATATATATTCTTTGTGTTTTCCTCACGACTATACTAAGAGATCTTGCCGTTTCCGCTTTTGTCTAGACGGTTTTCTGAAGTTCGGTTTTTTTTTAGATGTGCAGTTCTGCTTGTTGTTTTATTTAATACAAATTTAATTACAGAAGATGAAGATGTTATGTGTGTATCGCGTTTGTCGTTCTTATTTATGTAGTTGCCGCGTATTCTATACGTTCTAGAAACTAAGTGAATAAAGACGATTTCGCTACGATCAAGCACACTGATATTACAATATCCAATAACGTAAAATCGCACTGGAGTTAAAGTAACCCTTTTGTCGCTCAATCTGACTTTGAAAAATCCATCCTACCTTATCGAGTACCCTATCGAAGTGACCGGTCACCTATCGAGCCGAACCCAAAAGACTAATGGACACTTTTCATTGGCTAAATGTGCGTGAAATTTCTTTTGTACATGAACAGAATTTCGTCCCGCTTTATTGAATGCGATTAGATTGAGAGGTTCGCTTTGAAAATTCCTCTAAATTTGTTTGTAGCAGCTTGTGTGCTTTTGAATGACTTTAGCGATTCCCAGTTTCTAATGCGACAGTCGTACAATGTTGATGCAACGGGTTAGAAAAAAGTAAAACACCGTTTCAAAAATATATAGTTAATTACATTTCTTACAAGTATGTTATTGAAATGAAATGAAATGATTGAAATGAAATGAAATGATTTATTATCAACAGTTATGGTTCCTTATGGTCTTTTGTACGATAAGTTTCATTTTGTGCAATAAAGTTTTATTAAATAAATAAGTCACTTTCACCTGAGAGTCTACTACCTAGTTCAGGCACTGGCACTACTGAAGTCAATCGCAGGTCAGTTTTTTAAAACAAAAGTTTAAAAAAAAGTAGGCCTGTGCCCAGCAGTTATATAGGCTGATGATGATGTTGATAACTTATAGACTCCCTAAATCGGTTCTATAAGCGCTACCCGAGGCACCAGCTGCGCTGTTCTTCCTTCAACATCGCCAGGCACCACTTTTGTATCACTTGTGCATAGGACATGCAGTACCGGTTTTATTTGTATGGATAATACCGGTTTTCGGAATTGGCCCATACAAGTAAAACCGGTAATGCATGACCTACTTGTGCAGCCGGCGTTGACGCTTTTGTATCGGTCTTGCAAGCCACGACATATGTACCGGCTACTTGGATCATTTATACGTCTCTGAAATGTACGCGCATAACTTCCGAAGGGCTGCACCAAATTGGATAATTTCTTTTGTTGTTTTCGTTATTGCCAGGAAAAGGTTGGTTTACCACCTGTGCAAAGCCGGGGAGCCAGTCCGTTATAAGTGTAAGGAGCCAATGAAATCCGTCATTACCTGTCTTAGCACCGCGGTATTAGCCTCATAATTCCTCTCAACGGTAACCAGCGGTAGGCGATCTTTCTCAATCCAGCTGTTGGCGACAGTCTTCACGTCTACATCTTTCGGAATCCTGCCGTCGGCGGCAGCGGCCGCGTTCAGGGCAGACCAGATATCATCGCCAGTGAACGTCTTGAATTTGCTGCAATTTGAAGAGTTTATATACAAAGTCAAAAACAACTTGCGCTTACAACACACAAATTCACCCTTCTTGGAGCAGAAAGTTTAAGAGCCTATTCAAATATTATAACTTTAGCTGTAGCGTTATAAGCTCTATTACATAACAAGTCCTAACATTTCTATAGTGTATAAATAAGGAATGAGAAAATAATATCTTGGTATTTAAATACGAACAAAATTAGTAATCGTGATCCATAATTTTAGCTTACTGGCTCTCGATGAACATCCTGAGCCCCTTCCTGAAGGTGTCTCCCCCCAGCGTATAGTTGAACATCCTGAAGAGCAGCTCGATCTTGGTGCAGGCGGTCTCCTGTTTCATCCCGGTGATCCGGGAGTGAGGATAGCGTTTACTGAACTCGTAGTACAGGGAATAGAGGACCGTCATCGGCCATTTGCCCTCCATTTCTGAGCCGTTGTTGATCTGGGAGAAAGTGAAATAAATCTGACATCAATTTTGTAAATCAGGTGCCATGTGAGTATGAGTACAGTTGATACAGGCAAATCTGTAGTAAAGCTAGTAATGACAAAATATACCAATGACATGGAGTCCATACAACTCGAATCCTACTGGATTGCCTGTTTAAAGGCATTAGAATATCATATGTATTCTAATGTTCTTGGAGAATTAGTATTCCAAATTAGCTTTGGCTTTACCCAAGGATGTGTTTGACGCTACACTAGACGCTTGCTACCTACCTATATAATGAAATGATAGGTCCCAAGATCCATTCACTCAACAGAAAAGTACTCGACAAAACCTTTTTGAAATGCACGTGTAACCGCTGGTGTGGGCGTCAAGGGCTAGCGCATTGTAGCTCGCAGAGTTTATTCTACAGATCAGTTCTAGTTGCAAAGTCCTGGTTGTGATTGATTACCTATACGTGCTCAAAGTAGAAACGCAAACAGTGCGATCCGTACTGGGGCATTCATACGCATTCGTAAAACTTTGCTGCTTGAAATGCGTTCATTCACGACGCGCACACATACAAGCCGCATGATGTACCTTTTGTAGGAAGAATAAAAAACCGGCCAAGTGCGAGTCGAACTTGCGCACCGAGGGTTCCGTACAAACTCATAAGTAGATACATGAATAATTCAAGAAAAACTATATGGCGATTAGTTTAGTAGGAGCAAATAAGTATGTGATAAGATTTTTGCAAATTTCTCAAAAACGGCGCAAGTTAGGAAAACCGTTATATTTTTCCTGTAATATATAGGACGACATTAATCATTGGTAATTATTACAGATTTTTCTGTTCAGTAACTTCGAAGATAATAGGGGGGGAATGGTATTTTTTTAACGTTTTTCGCCATAAATCAAAAACTACTTATTTAAAAAAAAAACAAAAATAGCATTTTAATCTACAAATCAAGCCGTTTCATTTGATACCCCACTCGATATAATAGCCCTAATTTTAATTTGCAAAGTCTCATTACGGACCCCTTTAAAAAAAAAGTAAAAAAGTTACAAGATTTTTTTTACATCCCATAAGCTCGGGTTAGCGCTTCTTAACACTATTCCAAATTTCAAGTTGATAGCATCAGTAGATCCTGAGATATCTTGCTGTGACAGACGGACAGACAGACAGACAGACAGACAGACAGACAGACAGACAGACAGACAGAGTCGCACCATAAGGGTTCCTTTTTTACCATTTTGGTACGGAACCCTAAAAATTACTGCTATTATATTGTGGTGATTAGTTTCATACCTTGAAAGCCGTCTCAGCAGCTAAGTACCCGACCAGGGCCTTGTTGAGGTGCGCGTCTGACCACCAGGCGGTTGTGGCGAGAGCCCCCAGCCACTGGTACGACAGCTCTTGGGCTAGCTGGACGTAGCCACGGCTGCTCAAGTCACTCTCCCTAGAAAACAGGCAGGTGAGCTGATTGGTTGATTTAAATAAAGCAATCTCACAACACAATTACTTTTTTTGCATTAATTCCCGCTACGCAAGGTTTTCTGGGAGAGACTTATAGGCTATATATTTAAATCTAAACATTAAGAAGACCGCTCGTGGAGTACCGTTTTTTATTTATTTTAAAATGCTCCTTTTGGAAGTTTTTCTAGAGTTCAGTAAATGGAATATCAAATCAATTTTAACCATTAACAATGAAAGATGGGTACACATAACGTCCCAAGTCAAAGGTAGCCGCATCAAATACCACTATCAATCACTTTTGTCTGCGTCTTTCTCATGTATGCTGACGTCATTCATAATACCAGTTCCAATATCGGGCAGTATGCAGCGTGGTCCTATGGCGCGCAATTTATGCACTTACAAACAAAATTATACGACGTCGAAAGTCGCGAAACCTAGAACATTCATGGGATGTTATTTATCGTGTCAAATTTTTATAGGCTATTTGATGACAGTTCAAATCAGCTTCTTTTTATTAAGTGACAATATAAAATAGGTACTGACTTGTAACATCATGCTCAACATGGTGCCTTATTTTTAGTTTTTGTCATTATCGCTGGTGGCACGAATGGCTATCCAGGCAGTTTTTGTTGTAACGTAATTTGATGGCTTAGAGTTAATTTATTTATTTTAATTGTTGTTAAATACACTATTCGAATAGATTAATTGCAAAAATCACTTAGTTTTACGCACAATACTTCGAAAAAACATATTTTCTTACACTTCTTATACTCCTAATGATGAGCAATTTTGATTCCATAGTGCTATGCCAATTAAAAAATAACGTAATAATAAAGGCTGATTGCTCGTTCTTGTTGTTGACTATCAGTTTAAATATGTACTTAACTTAATAAATACACCAATTTACTCCATAAAGAGCTCAAAAGAAACACTTGAAACAAATTTACGTTCTAAGTTGAAGTTTATTGCAACCTAGGGGCATTAAAAGTTGAATAACCAGGATAACAGGAAAAACAATTTAAATACGTTTAGCGCTCGAAGATAAGTTGCCGACTTACTTAGATTAGGTGAACAAAGTTTTAAGAACTTGGGAAGAAGGAAAGTTTCCGGAAAAGGTACTTACGTACTCGTATATGCAAGTCCAATATCGATGTAAGCCAACTGGTAATATTAGGAAAGAATTGAGAAGCATGTCGGCTGCACGTAAAACATCCGAAACAAAATTTTTGTTACGTTTTGATTTTTTTTAATTTTGGAGCGGACATAGGGTACTGTTCAAATATGGGGGGGTTAGGGTAGGAGTAGGAAAAGGTGAAGGGAGGTCTTTGCACAGCAGTACGACAACAGGGACTTATAATAATGTTTCATCATCATCTGAAAGATTTGAACTACTGACCGTAGGCCAAAGAATATTATTATGCACCAATAACAACCTGAAGACAATCAGCCCCCAGTTGTCAGCGGGCTTGACGCCCTGGTAGTTGGGAAGGGCCACAATGTCTAGCCTCCTCAAAGGCAGGGGCACCTGCCAGAACCTCGCGATCTCCTTGAAGACGCGGGCCAGCTTCTCGTTCACTCCGTTCAGGGCTTCCAAGTACTCTGGGCGGCCCCAAACACGAAGCTCTAGAAGAGAAATAAAGTTCTTTAAAAAATATTTTTGAGAAAATGTTTGATTCCTGACTGATCTTTTTTGTATAATCACCAACTGCAAGACCAATCATTAGAGCCCAAAAACGGTGGACTTATGTAATTTAGATGCTTCTGTGACCACCCTTCGGCTCCATCATCAGATCAGCTCTTTGCCTTAATAATAGTGCATTGTCATCCGATGCACATTTACTCACTTTACTCATTTCGGTTACTGACTTTACTGTTCTTCTGAGAAAACTGCTTGTAACTCTTAAGTTGATTATGTTTTTCTTTACCGATCTTATTTCCCTTCTCATCAGTGTAGAACGTGCTGGAGTTCAGCTGCTTCAGATCAGCGATGACCAGGCCCAGCGTGAAGGTGGACATCGGTGGTGTAACCTCGAAGTGGTCCCACACTGCGTTGGGTTCACCAGTACTGCAGAACAGATAGGAAGTTATTCTTTGAGAGAAAGTATTGATACACGACGCTTTTTTGTGAACATTAGGGAAAATTGCGGGCAGAAGAGGCAGAGGTAGACCAAAATGAATACATTTTATCAAATGAAGGAAGTCAACGCCGCGTTGTATCAGGAGACCAATATTCTGGCGGAGAATAGGGTAGAACGGCATTAGCCCGGAGTATTAACTCCACCGATGATGATGATGATGAAGGAAACGATGGCCTTAAATTGGCCTTCAAAACAAAATAATAGTGTTTTAATGAATTTTATCATCTAACTTCAATGCAGAGTTCAAATTAATCTTTTATAGGTAATTTTCTTTTAGTCGTTAAACGACCTGCTGCGGGCCTTTATCACGATAATGGTTTATGATATTTCCTAAATCTTATCTTTTATGGCATATCACCAATATATACCAGACCTGATTATTGTCAAAAGGGAAAGGGAATGGACGTGCAATTGCTCTTTTTAGATCTTATAGTTAAAGAAGTTAGTTACAGTATAAACTATTCCTGGCGATGATATGTACTATCCCCAAATCACGCATCGTTTTACGCCAGCAGGGGCCTCTGCAACCTGCGTCAGCCCGATTGCACCCCGGTCGATGTTTTTTAGCAACTATGTGGTTGTTTTTTGTTGTTGTGCGGGGCGCTGAAAGTTTTTTATCATGCCTAAGTGGGCGGCAAGTCAAAAAAGTTTGGGAACCTATGATTCAAAGGATCGACCAAATCGAGGCTTGTCGTTTTAGCTACGACGTCAAGTTTGGCACCGCGGAGACGAGTTATCAGTATGTTATACCCAGCGGTGTTGGTATACAAATTAAAATTCTACGATCAAAGTCAAAAACCGCAGCATCGCCACCCGCAGTATGAGAACTGTTTTTTCACACCGACTATTTAGAAAAAAAGTGATTTTTAATAATAATGTGTGACATACTTTGATTAAACTTATTTCGTTATTTTGGTAGCGTTTTATTAGTATTTTCCTCATAGTTGGTGTGAAAAAAGCAGTAAGTAGAGTGGATTAGTCACAAGGTAGTATAATAATTTTCTCCACGAGCGTTAAAACTTGAATCCCTCACTGCGCTCCGGATTCTACTTTAGAATTTTATTGTAGATCCTTCGCTTCGTTCAGGATTCAATGTATGCCCTCGTCGTAAATACATCATTTTGCTCCCTTCTGACAAATTTAACTTATTCTGGTCTCTGATTGCGCAGTTGGGTACTCACATCTCTTCAGTCCTGGCCACGGGCATGTTGCTGAGCGCGATCATGGTCTTGGGGCGCACCACGCTGAGCTGGAAGGGCGTCTTGTACCCGGGCTCGTCGAAGCACGGGAACATGCGGCGCGCGTTGTTCGGGCGTAGCTGCGTCGCTGCTACTATCCTGGTGGATCATACACATTTTATTACCAAACTTGCATTTAATTTTCCAATGGGAATTCCCTATCGGGGTACAAAGTATCCTCAAACCTCAATTTCTATGTTTCAATCCAGGACTTGGTCTAATTCTATGCAATTAATTCTTTGCTATTCATATCAATTCCTTTGTCAATTGTTACCGCGTAATTTGGGTTATTCTTAGCGGACATGATCAGTGATCTTCTGAATATTTGCTAATATGGTGTCAAGAGAGAAAACATGTTCTCGAAGATTAAACCAATTCGAGCCATGAAGGAAGACCCTACGCGCAAACCTTCGCTGCGAGCAAATAACACTTTTACATAAAGTCAATAAACAGGGTGCAAACTCGATGAAGAATGAGCGCCTTGTCGTATTCAATAAAATTAAGATAGGAAACTTTACTGACGCAGATGCAAAAACGATTGAGAAAACCGACAGATAGAACTAAATAGCAGCATCTGTAAAGACTCAAACCAGTGAAGGAGATGAAAATCAATAAACTACGGAACGAAAAGTTTAGGTACGTAAAACGTATCTATCAGCTTATACTTCAATTGTTATTCACAGTTTTCAGCACACAGTCTCTAGATGACGATGAAGATATGAGAAAAGAAAAACATAAATACCTTTCGACCTCATCAGCCTGGTAAGTGGTCTTGAAGAAGGCCTCAGTCTGCGCTGTCTCCAAGTTGCCGTTGAAGCTAAAGTCCAGGTTCCCTTTGCAGCCTTTAGGGATGATCTTCTCCAGGCGAAGGGACACAATGGGCTTCTTGGGGTCTGTGGTGATCTTGTTCACTATGATCTTCTGCAGATCTTTACTAAAAACAAAAAGGTTCACGATTTCAAATCACCAGTAGGGATGCTACGCTTTGTCGCGCGATGAATAAATGATAAAGCATTCGTCACTCTCACACACTATTTGCCAGAAAGTCATTTATTTAGCAAGCGACAAAACGTGGCATCATACGCCTACATACGCCTATGATGCTAGGATTTGTTTCTGTAGCAATAAACGTTTTTCTGATTCTGATACTCACGACTCAGCGGGCAAATGCGCTTTGACCTCAGCGTTGCTGATTTCGATCTCATGAGCGCAGTGCACCCTGACTTCGTCAGCGTCTTGCAGCCAGGTCACGTTGATGCTGACGTGGCCCTTGAAGACACCGTCCTCCAGATATGGCTCCAGGTCGAGCCTGTATCCTGTCGGTTCCACGATCTTCTCTAGACGGTTCTCGATGGTCAAGGCATGTGCGTTGTTGAGGTCTATGCTTCGGGTCTTTATTATGTGGATTGACTGGATCTGTAGAATGTTCAAACTTTGTTTAATTACTTGATTACAGTAAGTAGGCAGTTACTGTTCAGTATACATTCACAATGGACCTCAAAGTTATTGGGTTTGGTAGTTGATGACAGCAATGTTACTGACTATGATCTAGGTCCCTCTTGCTCCTTATTAAAGGTTTTAATTAAATTTTAAGCCCACACAAATTTTCTTAATATCACTATACAAGGTGAAATCTTTTACGTGATACAAGATAATTAAACCTCAATCTATCCATGACTTTGAACAACTTTTACTATGGAGTCAACTTTGTAAATGCAAAAAAAAATACAACTCTCTCATACATTTGGTCTACGTATTCATGACCTTTTCTATGAAGTAGTATTTTTTTTTGTATTTACCTAAAAAGTTAACCCCACGTTATCCCCATAGTAAAAGTTGTTCAAAATCATGGATAGATTGAGGTTTTATTATCTTATATCACGTAAAAGATTTCACCTTGTATACTGGGTCTTTCAGCCCGATAGGGAACGTGCACGACGAAGGTGCTGCCAACTGGTGCCGCCAATCTAAATCATATATTCCTCTATAATCTCTTGTACATGATCCTGTTTGTCTACCACCTCTCTTGTCTCATCACTCAACTGCTCAAAGGTTAACTGGAAGAGATCCCTTAAAGGGATAAGTTCGCCTTTGTACATATACCTTTATTTTGTAACCCTGTACTTGTATTATTTTGTGCAATAAAGAGTTTACATACATATATACATACATATACCCTCTCATGCTGGGGCCACATTGGCGAAAACGCCGTTAATTTATCACGATGAAGGACGATTAACGTCAGTGTAGCTACGATTCACTATATTTGACATTGACACTACATATTGTCATTGACACTGACAGCTTGATTTGACAGGGGCGATAGTTTCCTTTATTGTCCGCCCGTGTCTCTTTTGTCGTTTAGTGCTGCCACCTATAGTTCGTGCACGTTCCCTATACAACCAAATTTATACCAGATCATCAAAGATATCCTGCACGAACTATAGGTGGCAGCACTGTCAATGTCAAATATAGGGCAGAACCTTTAGATTGGCGTCACCAGTTGGCAGCACCTTCGTCGTGCACGGTCGCTTCACGAACTAAGGGTGGCAGCACTGTCAATGTCAAATATAGAGCAGAACCAGATTGGCGTCACCAGTTGGCAGCACCTTCGCCGTGCACGGTCCCTATAGTCGTTGGAAGGGTGCTGCTCTAACTCAAAACATAGGTACCTTGTCTGGTGGCATAGCGCGCGCGAATACACACAAGCACACGAACAACGCTGTGGCGAACATAATGCTTGATTATATCTGCAAAAATGATTTTGTAATTAAGAAACCTGGCAAGAAATGTGGAGCATTCCTATTAACATAACAGCACAATACAGAGATCTCTCTCCAGGCCAGTGTTGTGCCTGGGGCCCGAAGTCCGAAGGAAGTTGGTTGGAAGTGGTATATGTAGTGTTAGTTAGCGTTATATACAAGCAAGTCTATAGTGCCGTTTGTATGGGTGTTGATGCAAACGCCATCTGTCGTTGAATCGCTATTACTGTCTTCTTCTTCCAACGAGTACCGGCCGTATCATTTATTCACGTTAACTTAGAAGTTTGATTTTTTACAGGTTCAAGGGACTGTAAATCGGCCATTCTCGCGAAGTATGTCTGCGGTCACCTAATTACCGCGACGCAGTTTTCATACTAAATGTATGGAGACGCGGTAATTAGACGCAGTCGTACTTCATGAGACTGGCCGAAATGAGTACCTATCAGTGGCGTAGCGTTCAAAGAACTCGATTCCTACCGGGTTGCCTATTATGAGGTATTTGAGCTCCTTATTCTACAGCTCTTAAGGAAAATGTACGCCAAATCTGCACCGGCTTGCCCAAGGATATATTTTACGCCACGCTACTGGTACCTATATGGTTTTATTTTCAACTCGATACCTCCACGCGTTCCCGAGATAAAGGATCTTGATAAAGCGTCTTGACAGTTAGTTTTTGTTATTATGTCGAACATGTCGAACGAATTCGATTAGAATGCCATGGGGAGGGTTTTGAGAATACTTAACACCAGGGGGCAGCACTGTGTTAAAATCTCGTGAAATTATTGATGGATGATGAAATTATTGATAGAAACCACAGGAGAGCAACAATGATTTTCGCTTTGAAAGCGCCAGTCCAAAAATGTGTAATTGGTAGGTCAGTAGTGTCAAAGTATAAAGACGAACAAGTAGTCCAACTACGGCCTTTTAGGAGTGCGCGACACGTATTCTCACAGACACGCGATAGCACGTCTGTGTGAGTGCTATCCATACTGGAGCATTCTTATATATTTGCTTGTAGTGTGTTCGTACACGGCGCGCAACATTCAAGGGCGCGATGTGTCTAAAGGTAGGAAGAAAAACCGGCCAAGTGCGAGTCAGACTCGCGCACGAAGGGTTCCGTACCATTATCTATAATAAAATTGCTATTAATTCTCGAAAGGAGGCTTTTGCTCGTAAATCTTCGAAAGGCGCTAGATGTAAATACAATAAATTGAAAAAATATTATTAAACATGTATTTAATTCTGTTTTTAGTATTTGTTGTTATAGGGGCAACAGAAATAAATCATCTGTGAAAATTTCAACTGTCTAGCTATCTCGGTTCATGAGATACCCAAGATACGAGGCTTTCAAGGTAAACGAGCAAAATTTCACGTTTTTTTTATGGGAGCCCCCCTTAATTATTATTATTATTTTGTTTTTAGTATTTGCTGTTATAGCGGCAACAGAAATACACAATCTGTGAAAATTTCAACTGTCTAGCTATTACGGTTCTTGAGATACAGCCTGGTGACAGACGGACGGACAGCAAAGTCTTAGTAATAGCCTAATAGGGTCCCGTTTTTACCCTATGGGTACGGAACCCTAAAAATTAGGTACTGCTATACTTCGGTCTAATACTGACGTGGTACACAATCAAACGCAATCATATTTTGTGAAAACATAATATGATTAAGCAATTAATATATTTTTCATCACACTTGCTCGAAAATGGTGCATTACACGTAGGTTTTGCGGGCCGTAAATGAGCTATTACGCCCTAGGGCGTAATGGTTTTCTTTTTAAATTTGAAACGCTGGTTCTGTTTTACTCTTATTTGTCATGTTCAAAGGAAACGCCAACTTACTTTTTTAACTTTTATCACTGAAATATTTATTTAAAGAGAACTGGTATTGCAAATACTTGTAAACACATATTTCTGTTACATTAATTAAATGTTTCAATAGTGTATTTCAGTATTTTGCAATTATAAAATCAACCGTTTTAGGTCTGTACCGCTATGGTTTCCGAACGTTGCGCATTGTCTATGGATATGTCACTAATGTCACTGTCAGTTTTACAATTTTATTTAGGTTAAGTAAGGTTAATTTTAATTAGATTTCCTCACAAGTGTGATGAAAAACATTGTGTGTGCCACGGGCGGTAAAGGAATTACAAACTCGTGTTATTAAAGCCCTCGGCTTCGCCTCGGCCTTGTAACAAACACTCGTTTGTAATTCCTTACCTACCGCCCTTGATACACAATGTACTATTTCATCACACTTGCTCGAAAATGGTGCATTACACGTAGGTTTTGCGGGCCGTAAATGAGCTATTACGCCCTAGGGCGTAATGGTTTTCTTTTTAAATTTGAAACGCTGGTTCTGTTTTACTCTTATTTGTCATGTTCAAAGGAAACTACCAACTTACTTTTTTAACTTTTATCACTGAAATATTTAATTAAAGAGAACTGTGATTGCAAATACATGTAATCATATATTTCTGTAACATTAATTAAATGTTTCAGTAGTGTATTTCAGTATTTTGCAATTATAAAATCAACCGTTTTAGGTCTGTACCGCTATGGTTTCCGAACGTTTCGCATTGTCTATGGATATGTCACTAATGTCACTGTCAGTTTTACAATTTTATTTAGGTTAAGTAAGGTTAATTTTAATTAGATTTCCTCACAAGTGTGATGAAAAACATTGTGTGTGCCACGGGCGGTAAAGGAATTACAAACTCGTGTTATTAAAGCCCTCGGCTTCGCCTCGGCCTTGTAACAAACACTCGTTTGTAATTCCTTACCTACCGCCCTTGATACACAATGTACTAATGTGAGTAAGCACTAATAACATACTTTGAAATGAATACTTACATTAACTACATCTCATTACTATTGTGTTATATAATAATATCGAATCAGCTACACCCTCATTGCTGCGCCCATCAGGGTTTCACTTGCTTAGTATAATTTACTGTACCAGTATAATTGTAATACATGTGAAATGCAATAAATAAATACAATACTGTGGTATTACAGAATCGTCATCCCACTCCTCCGCGGCTCTAACTCAGCCTAATTCCAGGAGGTTTTAATTCCGCTGCACTGAGTTACGGCACAAACGTACGGCCTGATTAAACAGCAGAAAGTAATTAGGCGAACACTAACTCACTGGCCCTTTGCTTTCAGTAAAAGGCACCATTTTCCTCCAGAGAAGACACAATTTGTGAAATATGCATCTGTTCAGAACGCAGTTAAAACTGTCATCCAAAAATCACGAACGATAACCTATACATATTTTTTTTTATTTGTATTGGTTTCCATTTATTCTCGAATAAAATAATGTAATTACTCGTATATATTGCAAATAAATTTGATACCAATATTTTTAGGGCTGATAGTACTAAGCTTTCTGAGTTTATTTATGTCATCATCATCATTCGCTTTGCCCTTTCCCCATTCATTTGGGGTCGGCGCAGCATGTCCTCTTCTTCCATACCTCTCTATCACCCGTCACCTCGGCGTTTACATCCTTCCTAGCCATATCATCTCTCACACAATCCATCCACCTCTTTCTTGTTCTACCTCTTCTTCCAGAACCTTCGACATTCATACCTAACACTCGTCTTGACTGAGTTTATTTATGTATAAAACAATAAACAAGTTATGTATGTTTTTTGGAGAAAATTAGGGAGGTAAGTTTGCTACGTAAAGCACCCTGTTAATGAGATAAACAATAATCAGTGATTAAGACCTCTTCGATTATTTTATGGTTACTAACTTTTCAATATGATATAAGCTGTCTACCTAACAGAAAACGATGTCCACTTGACAGAAAATGTTCTTTTTTCATTTAAATTAACAGTATGATTAAGTTTGGGTAGAATTTTATTTTTTTATTTTGTTCGAGAAATGAAAACCATAATATCATATAAAAAAAATCATAATTTGTATAAAAAGTTAATTGTGTTGATGTAGGTTAACATATCTTAAAATATTGGTACCTAACTTGTTAGCACCTTATATACAGCGTATAAGTCTAATACGGGTGATAAATTAAATCGGACATAGTAGGTATTCATTAGTGTAATCATGAAGTAAAAGGTTTTTTTAAGTTGCAGTTCATTACAACCCCATAATTAATTTATTTTAAATTTTTCAGCAGCAATGTACTTACTGTAAACATGGTTGCGGTACCGAAATGTCGACGTAACTGTCAACGAGCGTTTAACGTGAGTGTGTTTGCATTACATTGCGGGCTGAATTATTTTGTATGGACAAAATTACTGTTGCAACTTTAAGTAAATGTCATCTAATTACCTTTACTTTGTCCTATACTAACCACCGTTAAGAGATTCGCCCGTATTAGACTTAAACACTGCATAAAATACAGTCTTCATTGAAGAGTTACCTAGGCTATTTCAGGGACCTAACACATCCATGGTAGTATTTCTCATAATTATTACTGGTGAGTCGCGAGGGGATACGTAAGGTCACAGATAACATCCATCCAATTAAAGTGAGTCTTTGAGTCGACGTTGTATTAGATATTTCGGTCGTCGTCCGGTTATCTTTGGGAACCGCCGATCAATGAACTTGAACAACTATACCTATCAGTGGCGTGGCGTCCAAAGAACTCGATTCCTACCGGCTTGCCTAATATCATGCATTTGAGCATCTTATTCTACAGCTCCTAACGAAAATGTACACCAAATCTGCACCGGCTTGCCCAAGGATGTCTTTTACGCCACGCCACTGATACCTATACATATTTTACATGCTTCTGATATCATGTGGTCAACTGGGCTGGACTAGCCATCCGAGATTATTGCTACTTTTTTGGGTTCCGTACCTTAAAAGAAAAAAACGGAACCCTTATAGGATCACTTTGTTAACTGTCTGTCCGTCCGTCTGTCTGTGTGTCATGACCCTTTATCTTGGGAACGCGTGAAGGTATAGAGTCGAAAATAAGAACAGATTTTTTTCACAAAATCAGGTTCAAGGTACCCTGAAGCTGTGAAAAAAAAACTTCTACGTTAACGTGAAAAACAGATACGGCCGTTTATACCGCAAAAACGTATATTTTCACGCTCTCAAGGAATTCAAAATTTATAGGGTACTTTCCGTTGACCTAGGACTATGTACCGCAAGTAATACCGTTTTAATACTACAAGTATGGGGAATAATATACATTTGTATTTAAATCATAAAAATATAGAATTAAGGGAATCAAAATTTATAGGGTACTTATATATTTGTTCCTGAGTAATGAATGTTTTCTATGTATTTAAGTATTTGTATCTATTAAATATATCGTCGTCTAGTATCCATAACACAAGCCTTATTGAGCTTACTATGGGGCTAGTTCGATTTATGTAAGATTGTCCCCTAATATTTATTTATTATTTATTTATTTAATATATGTACCTACAAATTTGTACGTAACCCTCGGTGGGCGAGTCCGACTTGCACTTGTCCGGTTTTTTATTTTTACATATTTGGACAACAAAGGGTTCCATTTTTTCCTTTTGAGGTACGGAACCCTAAAAAATGGGTAGACAAATGTCAAAGTCGCTACACTAAACCGGGAAAAAAGAAACAATAGTCATCAATAACAGATTCTTAAACGGTTCTGTGTCCACGAAGAAGTAGAAAAATGTAAAAAAAATAGTACCTACATTACTACAGAGGCCGGGAAGTAAAGTGTTGCCGGCCGAGTACATAATAGATGGCCGACCGAACACGAGGCCAGATAGTTACGAGGCTGGCAACCCCATTTCATGCCGAGGTATGTATGTATAGTGCTTTTCTCAAATATGCAATGAAATAAATTAAAAACACTCCAAAAAATCAAACTTTATGTTCTAGATTTAAAAAAAAGATTAAAATTTTCAATATTCTTTCCAAAAACTGTTTCAGTATACGTTTTTACCGCAAATATTTAGATGAAATATTTTAAATGTGTATTCTTGTAGTTAAGTTTTGCAATTTAAAATTATTGGAAATTGTTTATAAAATAAAGTGTTATTTGTCATGTTCACGTCGATTCCATTATATGCCAAGTGTCAAGCCGCACCGGAAACGAGGTACTTTATAAGGCACGTAATGTCAACATTTCATTGCATGTTTGAGAAAATATACATATATATGACCTCGGCAGTATTTTCGTAACATTAACCAATCAAGTCGCCTTTGCGACACTATACGAATGGATCATTGGATGGCTGAGTGTATGACCTGCCGTCAATTGGCTTCAAGGATGCAGCCTCACATTCAAACGTGACCATTTCGGCGAGAGTACGTTCATATAGGGACCTCCATAAAGTGCGTAATACCTGGCCGCAGAATAAGTAATGGTACCTACTACGTACAGAAGTCTGGGTTATTCTTCAGAAATATGTCTGCGACTTATGTATCCTGTACTCTGTATCCATACATTTAGTAAGAAAAAGGGCCAGAGCAATAAGGTGACCGCAGACATCTTTCTGAAGAATAACCAGTCTCTCTCTCGGGTCCGGGAACAAGTCGACAATTTCCCAAATTGGCTACTATAGTTAATTTGGTACTTTCCCTAATTCGACACTTTAATTCATTCGCTACTTTCCCTAACTCGACACTTTCTTGAATTGGGCACTTTGTCTTATTGGACACCTTCCTATTTTGGCATTTAGTAAACATGTACAGTTCCATTTCCATTCTAAATCTTTCGCGGAGTCTCATAGAGGTCTGAGTTTTTGTAAACTGTCCATCTACCTCTTAAAAATGTTTGCCCATTACAACGTATCATACCATGACCGTTCAACGGACGTGTCAGGCAAAATAAATATTCTTTGTATTGAAATGTATGAGACTATATGCCCACTAGCACGGTCCGTCACCGTCTCGTGCCATACACGGAGACATCTGATGTAAGTACTTGGGTACGTTTAATTATTCAAAGTGTTATTTTGAGTTTAAATAAGTTCAGTTGTTTTGTGTTTTATTACAATTAGTTTCGTCATCGACTGTACCAAAGTGTCGAAATAGGAAAGTGTCCAATAAGACATGTCCCTAATTCAAGAAAGTGTCGAGTTAGGGAAAGTAGCGAATGAATGAAAGTGTCGAATTAGGGAAAGTACCAGATTAACTAATAGTAGCCAATTTGGGAATGTGTCGACCTGTTCCAGGACCCTCTCTCTTTAACAAAACTGACGTTCGTGTTCTACCACCGGACGGAACGCACCGCATCCGATCGTCTCTCTCTATCGCATAACGCGTATTATTTCTGCATAGTCGCTGGCTAAGGGGCAAAATTTGGTACTAGTAACTGCGCGGCGAAATCGCGGAGAGAGCCAGTCCTGACCTAATTACCTAACCTAATTTCCATAGTTGGAGGGTGGATTTCAGAGCGTTTCAACCGCCGTCATCACCAATCCCGAAATTTCGACGGTTCACTTTAAGAATGTATCACATTATTTTGATAAAATCCGAATATAGTACCTACTTTCTTCATGTTTTGATCAAATATTGTGTAATTTTTAAAAAGATGTATTCATAATATCGGGATTGGTGATGACGGCGGTTGAAACGCGCTGAAATCCACCCTGGAATTTATTATTTATATATTTTAGGTTAGTCATTATGCGTTTTAGACCTAACGCGTTTTAGGCCCAACGCGTTTTAGACATAGCGCGTTTTAGTCAATACTGACGTAGTCCTAATGCGTGTGAGACGTAACGCGATATAGCTTAAATGGTTTTAGGCCTAATGCGTATTAGATTAGCGATAAATGCATAGTGATAATAGGAAGTTGGCGTTTTATACTATGTGCGACTTAGGACCTCCGCTAGCAGACGCGGATTACCCGGAACGGACGCCCGTCTAATAAGAAATTGAATGAATTAGCGCTCTAAGTGAAGCGGGCGCGGGTGCCATATTTTTGCCCGCACGCCGCGTGCGGCCACTCCGTGCACCCGCGTCAGCTAGCGTAGGCCCCAGGGCCGCGCCGACCCCCGGCAGCGCCTGTGTGCGAAACCTATGAAGCACCTCTTTATTGTCGTCGTGTTTCGACTTCCAGCGCCCCTATCGCCTTGGCGCCTGTGTGCGTTGTACACTTCGCACACAGGGGCGGCGCGGCCCTGGTAGGCCCTTAGACTATACAGCGACATAGGTATAGGTATTACGTTTTAGGCAAGCGGGTAACAAAGGGCCAACAACACCTAAAGGTGTCAGAGAGCGAGGAGCAACATAAACCTACACGTACAGCTTAAAGTTCAATGTCGGTTTTGACAGTGTTATAACATGGCGTCTGATTTGTAATTTTTATGTTTAAAGTAAGCGTCGAAAAGGTTAATAATGAAAGGTGCACTGGGGTAAATCCGAACACGGGGTATATTTACTGTAGCACACTATCTAGACACCAGTTGCGTGGCGTCAAATATAATCTTAGTAAAGCTGGAACAGATTTGGATTACTTTTTCTTCAGGAGTAGTATATACTCTGGTCATATGCTTTAAAATAGGCAAGCCGGTGGGACTCGGATTCTATGAACGCCACGCCACTGCTAGACACGCTGATAGTACTTCGACTTGTAGACCTCAAAAAGCTTGCAGTTTAGTGGAACTTCCTACTTTTCAAAATTACTCCACCATCGAGATTACCTCAATGCACCTTGATAAACAGTCAGTGTAAAAATCCAGGTGTACTTACTTGTCTGGTTCGCGTCGCACTGTCGGGAGCCGGGCCCCGCGGCCCCTCGGCCGCACAGGATATGCCTCATTTGACCTGAGATTGGCTTGTTAGCTGTTAATCTCGTTAGGTATGTCAACAGAGGCAAATGTGGCATACCGAGCGCGGATGACGTCAAGCTTTAAGAAAATATCTGACCTGTAACACAGAATAGGGAACGTGCACGACGAAGGTGCTGCCAAGTTGGCGGCACCACAATCTAAATCACTCTCATGCTGGGGCCACATTGACGAAAACGCCGTTAATAACGTTAATTTATCGCGATGAAGGACGATTAACGTCAGTGTAGCTACGATTTACTATATTTGACATTGACAGTAACAGCTTGATTTGACAGGGGCGATAGTTTCCTTTATTGTCCGCCCGTGTCTCTTTTGTCGTTTAGTGCTGCCACCTATAGTTCGTGCACGTTCCCTATACTCATACTCATACTCATACTCATTTATTCGTAAAATGTTTTTCGATTTCACATGTCAAAAAAACAATATTACAATAAGATTAATTAAATTAAATTACAATAATAAAAAGATAATAATTATGTTCCAATAAATTTATAAGCATGAATACTATGGTTTGTACTTTCGTATTGTATTTAGAAAAAGGTAAACCAAAAAAACACGTGACTCGGGTCGTTCAGCCAATCAAAGTAACGTTTTGTATCTGTGGCACAATACCACTGGCGACCTGAGATTGGTTTTCCAGTTGTCAATCTCGTCAACAGAGATTTGCGGACATACCGAACGGAATGACGTTAAAGCTTTGAGAAAAGCAACTCTGTCGCTCGACAACACCAAGTACCGATCTCTTTCCATAGTTAGTCATTAATCGCGCTAGGCACTATGGTACTTTTTTTTTAAACCTGACAAAGTTGCGTTTTACTGACTGTTGCAAAAATCGGACCAGGTGGGGCCGTGGCGTTCCCTGAGATCAAACCAGGTCGCTTGGCCGGACCACCTTGAGAGGGTCGGACAAGGTGGGGGCCGAAGCGACAGGGATCCGAACCAGGACGCTAGGCCAGGGCCACCTTGAAGTTACGCTGATTGCTCAAAGTGAGCAGCGGACCCGTGGGAAGGTTGAAGCGGATCAACCTGTCCTTATGTGGGTGTGTTAATCGAACTAAGTAAGTCCATTAAGTAAGAACTACATAATGGGAGTTTTAGTCGCCGGTTCGCTAAACCTAGCCCAGCTAAGAAGACTCCGGAAAGAAACTTAGCTGAACCCGAGCAAGGAGTGAAGTTAATCCAGGACATTCAGGTCCTGGGGCGAGTCGGGACGCGGCCCTTCGGTGATTATATGGTATATTTTTCAACGGTCTTTGACAGTTTTGTCCTTGCTAAGTCTCTAGAAATCTTCACAATCTTTATAGTCCATCAATCAATATCCGACTAAGCCCACCTTTAATTTATTCCATTTGCGAGTTTGCTGACTTTATCGTTTTCCCACTTAACAATAGTAGGGCTATTCTCGTTGCGTAGTGGGATGAAGGGTTTTTTAACTCTGCCAAGAAAGTGATCTGGATGTTTGTACGTGCAGAAACATGTATCGAATAAATGGCTTCAAAAATATTGAATTCAAAGTTTTGTACAAAGTTGTAAGAGAATGCCGAATGCTCCCAAAACATGTCGAGTGGATGTGTCGTCTTTTGTACAACGTAATTGATCCGTTTTGAATTCAATATGTTTAAACCTCATGGTGTTTTCCTAGGCTTCATAAATTTGGCAGGAAGTTCTTACTGCCGCGACAGAAGGCGTATTCGGGCATATTTTTGTATACTTGAGGCCTTTAAACCATCATTTATATTGAATAACTGAATAAATTCATAATAAAATTAAGGTTCTTTCGAACGATCAAGAACAGTTATCAACCACGGTAGTGACATCAAGAGAATGACTGTACACAAAAATGGGAATAGCCCAGTAGCAAATCTAGCTGCAACCAGAAGAGCAATCCTTGTATTTAACACCTACAGTAACACAACTCTCAAGTTCATGAGGTAATTCTAATTCACCTTCCAAGATTTGACCCACACAAACATATTTACATACTATATGACAAGTTAAATTGACAGTTCTAAAACGTATGGAAGTACCTGCTTCCGTCTTAACCTAACCCTAATTCAAGTTAAGCTTTCCTATATTGAATTAAAAACGGATCACTCACGTTATACGTTGTAGACTTTCCTTCACATTTCTTACTTTAGTATCATTTGAATTCATATCCAAGAAATTATCCAAGCAGAACAGTTAATCTTCGGACCGAAGAAAATATCTCATTTATTTATCCGCAACGCCGAATAAAATAACGACCATACTTTATCGTTGCCTAGTCAATCGTAACCCACGATTATATACGATTCAATTATAATCCTCAGACCCGGGACCCTAAAATAATTTGCAGCGAGAGCGGAATCCCTAAAAAAGATTGGGCCGAAATGATTATGGTAACAATATCATTTTCCATCGTCGTTACGACTCGATGTTATGGCTGCAGATCCTTCTCGAGAATCCACATCTGTTTGATTTCCATTGCTGACCGGCTATAATCAAATTAAACCAAGAAAACCAGGCTTCTAGCATAACAGGCCGCGACTTCGTTTCTCGCGCGACAGAGCATCACGTGTCACTGTCACACTATATTGAGTGGATAGAGATAGGTAGCATTTGCCGCGCGCGAAGTAGGCCTCCTGACCGTGGTTATTCGTAGAAGCTCCAACGCAGAGATGTATCGTGTATACGTCGGGATAGACGGATGTAGTTAAGAGGAATAAAACAGGATTTGACGTCGACGGTCACATCTGGCGTCTGGAACACAGACCACTAAACCTAAAGACGTCGCATAGTCAGGCGACCCCCGCTGCCACTCATACGGTAAATTTACTACAAGATTGAGACACGCCCCCATTACTAACTTCAGTCTGTTCTCGGAAGTTGTGTAAGTAACATGATTAAAAATGCATTATCGTTGCGTGAAATTGTGTGGCAAAAACACTAAAACATCTGGCGTGCAATAGGATGGAATTTCATTTTACAGGTAAGCAGATTTCAATAAAATTACTAATTAAATATGCGTATTATCAAATAAAGTTTTCTAGACTGCCGTAGTCACTCGTTGATGTCTTTTAACAAAGTCTCTTTCTATCACGCTATGCGAATAATCGCACCTTCCTTGTCTACCATTACGTGGCATTACTAAGTACGAACTAGTGATGTCCATAGTATGAGTTGGTTTACTTTCGATAACTGATAACATGAAATATGCAATACATCGCAAGTAATTTAAAAATATCGACATATTATCCATCATATGTACATATATGGGCAAAGTATTTGCGCGCAGCCGCGTCTAATTATTATTTATATATTTAAAGTGGTAAATTGTCTTTTAAGACTGCAGTGTTACATTATGAATGCATGTCAACTAAAATGTGTTTAATTTCTTTAAGGTTTACGAAGTGTCCTAATATAAAGGAAATGTGGATTGATGCTACAAAATAAAGTACCGTAGGTATGTTCTCGCCATTTTAAATCAGAATATTTTAGATAGACAAAATCTGGGAACAGGCGACTTTTAAGTCCTAATGCCATTCCTACGCTTCACTTACCAACTGTGATGAGTATATTGATTCTTCGTTATCAGCTGAGTTGTTGCTGAGTGTGTGGCAATGTTTACCGTTATAGTATTTCGTTGACACTCCGACTTACAAAAACAATTGTTGCCTCAAGTGCTCGCCTAGTCTGGCCTCAAGTGCTCACATAACAAACAATAAATTAGCTAATTTATTGCCGTGACTACGATGCCCAAACTTATTATACAGCAGCACTTAAATCATAGTGGCATTAATTATTACAATTAAGCTCAAATTAATACCAATTTATAATAAAGTTTTATTTTTAAGAATTAACAATATATTTAATGATAATGCCAGTAACAATCCATTGCTGTCAGTATTTAAAAATCATGTCCTACTCAATAGTTTGAAAACAGTAAAGTGTAATAGAGTATGTATGTAAGTCGGGGGGGAGGGGGGGGGGTATGTTTGAATGAATGGGGTTGTTTTATTAATTTAGCTACTACTCTAATCATCGATCATCGTCACATCACTAGCGGCCCCCAGACATTTTGTTTATATTTCTGTGTGACGCCCACTTGACCTTCAATCGGCTAATCACAGTGCGGTAAGCGCTCGTCGCGTCTCCCGCGCCCCTTTAGTTTTGGCAGAATCGGTTTCAATGAAACAATCCTACGAAGCGAAGTCTTTAGGTTTAGTGGTCTGTGGTCTGGAACAATGTTTTCATCTAAATAGCGATTTAGATGAAAAATAAAAGTTGGTGTACGGTTCTACAGGTGATGTCCTGATGGGGGTCGTCCGTCATATTACGTCACGTCACATAGCAAAGTATAAAGACAACCAAACCAAGTAGTTCGTCTTCGGCGTTTAGGAGCGTGCGACTCGTATTTACACAGACGCACGATCGCGCGTCTGTGTGAGTGCACCCCGTACTGTGGCATGGGCGCGCATGGGCAAATGCTTGCCTGTGGTGCATCCGTACAGGGCGCGCACACATGCGCGCTCCTGATGTACCTTTTGTCGGAACAAAAACTACTGCTTATACTGTGCATAGGGAGGAAGGGGAGGTGTAACCAAATTGTGACTGCCTATGTTAAAAATATGGAAAAGTGTGATATGAGGGCAGTGGGTCTGTAATATCATATACTTTAATCAGTCGGCAGACATTATCAATACTTTTGTCTTACAATTAGTCCGGGCTATAGGAATGTGCCAACCAAGGAAGAGAAAAGGCAGTTTTTTTTAAAGCAGATTGCGTGCCTCCTGTCCTTATGTTACTTCGGGCCTGGAGGCTTAGTCAACCACTGCTAGTCTGTCGTTTGTTATTTAGAAAAGTTGCATCCTAAGGTATTTAGCAGGCTGCGTTTCATGTGCGTGGATGCGTAGCGAGGGATGTGTTGGTCATGAACAAATAGAAAAAGCTCAGCGAAGCGAGGATAGGTAAATGAAGTGTTTCTATTGCTGCTTCTATGCTACAATGCGCAAGAGAGCCGCGTCCTTGGTGCGCCGAGTGCGCGGCAGTCCCACAACATCCTTAGAATGATAGTGGACAGGATTGACTGTCCATATTTACGTCACTGTTGCGGGCTACATGCCCCAGCTTTTGTAAATTACCAACACATACACATATACACCGTGGGTCCGTACAACCCGACCAACTTTAACCACGTATTCCTGATGGTATTACAAGTAAATGACGTTATATCAACATAGGTCGAATTTTGTAATTTCACATTAATAGTCTTATGGAACAAAACAAATCAATAAATTCAGTCCCTCGTTATAAACATGTCCTTACCGAAGGAAAAGTTATTAAAAAGGTAAAAAAAAGCTAAAATGGAAACGAAAGGTCAATATTTTGGCTTTATAATCGCTTACCATCTAATTGCTGTTTAGTTAAAGGATTTTAAAAAATCAGTAAAAGTATCTTAGTCACATTTATTAGAGCTTGTTACACACTTGGGAGTTTTTATTTAAAAAATTATGAATATCTCGGAAAGTAAGCGTTAATCGACTATACGTCACATAACTTTTTTTACTTCTAATAGTTGTTAGAATCTATGGTTACAGTTGGTCTAAATTCTAAGTTACTAACAAAATATGAGTGTAATTTAATTACTTGAAATAAAAATAATTATTATTTTTGGTTCATGACAAACACATCCCTCGCAACGCATCCTCGCACATCCCAGGTGAAAATGCAGCCTCTGGACGCGACTTCGTTTCCCCCGCAACTGCGTCACCTGTCACTGTCACACTATATTGAGTGGAAATAGATAGGTAGCATTAGTTGCGCCACAAAGTCGCGTGTCACACCTGTGCCTGAGGTACAGATAAGTTTACTATAGATACCTAGCAGATACGTAGATCTTGCATACGGCGGAGTCGAGCACTAATGAAAACAAATGAGTACATTGTTTAGTGCTGTTACGGAGGTCAACTGTGCCTGTTATAATATATTTGACTGGACTGACTTTAGCATTGACGTAGACTAGACGCTTATTCGATATAACAAAGGTTGCACAAACCTTATACAAGATTAAAACCGGACAAGTGCGAGTCGAACTCCCACTCCCACCAAGGGTTCCGTACAAATCTGTAGGTACATTATATTAAAGTGGCCTATTAATTTTGATGAATTGATGATTTAATGAATTTATTAAAAATGTATAGTTTTCACCGTACTTGTAGTATAAGACGGTATTACTTGACAAACATAGTTCTAGGTCAACGGAAAGTACCTACTACCCTATGCTATGAATTTTGGAAAATAGCCACATCTTTTTTTCACGTTAACTTAGAAGTTTGATTTTTTTTTACAGCTTCAAGGGACTGTAGACTTGAGTATATGGTTTTATTTTCAACTCGATATCTCTACGTGTTCCCGAGATAAAGAGTCTTCACAGACGGACAGACGGACGGACGGACGGACAGATAGACAACAAAGTGATCCTATAAGGGTTCCTTTTTTCCTTTTGAGGGTACGCAACCCTAAAAATCACTGGCGTGGCTTCCATAGGATCCGATTCCGACCGGCTTGCTGAATTTATGGTATTTGAGCACCATATTCTGCCCTCGGCCTCGTAGAAAAAAAATCCGTAAACTGCGCTTACTTACATACGTCCCATACTATATTTACCTATGTGCTAGTTGTAACTTAGGAGGACTGGGCCTGTAGTTCGATGTTCGTGCCGTCACGCTCAGGCAAATGTTTTATAAGGAAAGAGCGAGAGAGATGGCACTAGCGAACTTCGAAGGCAGACGTTCGTAGTTGAGCCCCTGAAGTTGTGGTTGTCATTGTCTAAATAACTTTGGCGTTTCTTCATGGTTGATGGTCTGCCAGGGCTCGAAACCGGTTTTTTGCAAAAACCCCGAAATAGCCCAATATTTTGAATTATTTTATGCTTTTTATGTAGAGCTCAGTAATATATTTAAGTCATGATTTCGTATTATGAAATTGTCTAGTTACCTAAAAAACGAAATAATAAACCAAAGGACGATAAGAACGGAAAGAATACCGGTATTATTGTATGGAGCAAATACCGGTCCGGAGCCCTGTGGTCTGCTCTAACTACGTAGGTAAATACGCTAGAACAGTGGTTCCGAACCTGGGGTTAATTACCCCTTTAGAGGTAAAATTAAGTTTTCTCAGGGGTAAGGTAATACTCATATTAAGTCGTTTTTCTTTGAGTACTTTCATGTTCTTGTCTGTGTTACCTATTTTTTGGAGGGGTCATGATACAAATCTAGAGGGGGCCTGTAGGTAATGTGGCAATAAAGGTTAGGAACCACTGCGCTAGAGAAGATCTGCCAGTAGCGCACAAGCCAGTGCAATTCAGCGGTGACTGTGCGTCGGAGCAAACCTGTGGGCTCCCGAGAGTTGCTCCGGCTTTACTCCCCTCACGGCCGATTGCAGGCTCGTAGCTCCTTTATAAGCTACTCTTTATAAGTAAAATAATCGAATGTCCCACACGACAATTACCGCCTAGTGCCTATAGTTTTTAATCGTATGTTAGTTTCTTACCTACTTAGTTACTACAACATCATACTAAAATAATCAACAATCACTTCATCCTGCAAAATCGCCACTATCATTGTCAATACCCTGAAAATCTCTCATTCATTTCAAACCATCATCTTCCATTCATAGGTAGGTACATAGAATCACTCCATTACATAAAAGTCACGCATATTTGCGGGTTCAGCCACCCGTATTCCTCGTGGGGACTAAAATCCGCCATTCCACAGTCATAAAAGAACCTGCTACAACAAGGCAGAGATGGCGTCATGGGGAACTTCCCTGATATTCCTTCCCTTTAAAAAACCCAAATAAGTTTTGGCAAAATTAGATCTTACTGTTAAGAACATAAGATTTAATTTTATAAGTACAGCAACTTCTACAAATCGCCACATAGTATCATTTGACTTGATAATGCACTGGAAATGGGATCAACAATTCGACCTTCAAAAATAGACGTCGATGGCGCAAACTTGAGCTATTTCTCATTGTATAGAAGCACCCCTATTCTAAAAAGAACTTTATTTAAAGGGGATAGTGTTGAAGTTCCATTGCCTACATTCGAGGCTACTACTTGAAGTACTAATCTATGTTAATATGGTGTGACGTACGTACGCCCATAGCTCGTAACGATAGTGCCCGTATCAATCAGTTAGCACAACGCAGAAGCACTAAGTTAACACTCGTTATGACTCTTAATGCCTGGACTGAAAGGTCGTTTTCGTTTGGCACAACTGCCACAAGCGTATCTTTCTGGTCCTAATATAATAAATCATGGAACTGGCACTTCTATTTCCTAGTTTTGCAAAGGTACCTTTTACGGATGCTTGGAATCGCGGATTTGTGATTTGTACTATTCATGCACAGTCATACAAAGAGAACGCACTTGTCTCTCTCTGACTGTACCAAGTGAGAGACCGATTGTTCAAAGCGGGGAAGCGGCAAGTTTCTTCGTCCGTTTATTGACGTTCTGAGTGATCCTGACAGTGCCAGAGATACCGGAGGGCTAGATGCATCGGAGGCCCCATCTCAGGGGGCGCTCGGACCCTGACCAGCAAACCTCATTTTCTGCCAGAGAACCTTGGTTCACCTTGGTGACCGACATTGCTCTAAAAGTTAGTAGGTTGAAGTGGCAATGGGCTGGTCACATACGATACATCGCAGAACCGATAACCGCTTCAGTACGTAAGCGTGTTCTGGAGTGGAGACCGCATCTTGGCAAACGTAGCGTGGGACGCCCTCTGGCCAGATGGCAGGACGACTTGCATAGGGAGGCCGGCAGCGACTGGATGCATAAAGCAGTAGACCGGGCTCTGTGGCGTACCTTGGGAGAGGCCTATGTCCAGCAGCAACGGGTTAATGATGATGATGATGTACAAAGTGTACAATATCATATTGCCCGGATAAGCGCAAATTATGGCTGAATCACAAATGCAATGTCGGATTCATGAAATTGAGGAAGAATAAATTAGCTTAGTGCAAGCGAATCCGGAACAGCCTCGAATGGCTGCCCACCTTCATAAAGGCACCGAGAACATTAGAATCAACCCGTTAGCAGCATCCTTATTCACTTATTTACGATCGACAATAAGTATGGAATAGACTTTAATTATCATATTTATGTCTGTACATAATGAACCCTGTGGTTCATCGAGATATAAGGTATGGAACGATAACACCTAACAAAACTGACGTTGTAATTTGCCCCATAGCCATAACGCCCACTTTCTAAAATCACTAAGTCTTATGTAGTGATATTGTTAACAACTTAATGTTTACTAAGTATGTGTAATTCTAAAGTCATTTATGTCAAATATTAGTATTGAGAAGACTGCAATTTCGAATAGGTTGTTTAGGTTGTTCTGTGGGTTACAAAGCTAGTGACGTGAGAAATTCATTTGACGCTAGTTTTTTCTTTTGCACTAAGTACAAGCTCCGCCGCGTTAGTATGTATTCCAGTTACGCTTCCATACTTATTATATTCGATGACGGTGTTAGTTGACCCACTGCTGGGCACAGGCCTCCCCCCTAGACTTCCAATCATCGCGACCCAATGCGGCATGTGGCCAGTCGTCGAGATATACGTCTAAATCAAACCAACTATAGAAAAAAATAAAAAATAAAAGTACGGGTAGTCCGGGACACTCGCCCAGGTGGAACTTGAACTATTTTATTTAAAAAACTAGGGATGTAACGATACACAGTTTTGCCGATACGATACCGATATATAGTAGTTAATATCGGCGATACCGATACCGATACCGATATCTTAGCTAAATAATGAAGTATGAATTTCAGATATTTTTATGTCCTTATTATAACTAATGGAAATGACTACTGGTTATATTTACCAGAGAGTCAACCTTGAAAGTGTAAAGTAAAAATAATAAATTGTCAACTCAAAATTCTTTTTTTTTTTATTAAGAATCAAAGATTTAATTAACATAGTAATTATCATTGCACAAGGTAATAGAATAGACCAATACATAAATTAAGTCAGAAATTGAAATTACTTTTTGCAGATTTTTTTTCATACAGCAAATTCTTCAAATATCGGTTGTATAATATCGGCGATACCTCGTTACATCCCTAAAAATCCAATGTAACTGTTGTGTGGTAACCTGCCAAGTGGTTCAGACACCACCAATAATCGCGGTAATTTAGCTTTTGGTGTGCAATGAAGTATTGTATTGTATTGTATAAAGCGGAGCTCGCATGGAACGAAATTTTGGTGAAGGGACGTTTTACGAGTTGGACCTTATGGCTATATATGTTAACAAGTAACCGAGATGAAAACACAAGAAACTATGAACCAAGAAATTGAATATGAATGGCGTCGCGAGTCGCGACAGCGTGACTAAGCGCTTATAAAAACAGCACCTGCATGTTCTTTTCTTACGTTCATACAGTACCGGCCAGAAATATATCATATCCACTTTTTAAGGCGAAACTTTTTGTTTATGTTTCATAAAACATTTGCATTACTGCATCAGGTAGTCTCTTTGGACCTAACCCGCCCAAATATATTATAGCGATTAATTCTCAGTATTTTCTTGTTTTTTGAAAAAAAAAATACACGGCAAACCTTTTTTCGACCTCCGCAAACTTAGCGCAATCCAACTATATATTTTTGGCCGGTATTGTATAGGGAACGTGCAGGAACTATATATAGGTGGCAGCACTAAATCGACAAAAAATACACTATGCGGACGGTAAAGGAAACTTATCAGCCCTAAAAACACTGGTTGTAAATCTCAATGTCAAGCATAGTAAGTCATGGCTACACTAACGTTAATCGTCCTTCATCACGATAATTAACAGCGTTTCCCCCTAACGTGGCCCCAACAAGATAGAGTACCTAAAAGATTCCAATTGGCGGCACCAGTTGGCAGCACCTTCCTTGTGCACGTTCCCTATCGCAAGAAGCTTCGCCAACGGGAATCGAACCTCTAAAGCGGGTGGCCAACTTGATTAGAACCAAGATCTCCTGTTTACTAACAAAACCCTGTGCGATCTACTAATTACATACTACCAGTCAGACACAGACTATCACTGCCGTCATGACACAAAAGGGCACATCTAACATTTTTTTCGACACTAACATGTTTACATATTCGGAATCAGTAAATTTCGCTGATTCCGAATATGTATATAACTCAGTGTCGAAAAAAAAATGTTAGTTGTGCCCTTTTGCGTTACGGCGGCAGAACAGTCGCGATCGACCTGTTGGCCACCCCTGCTCTAAAGCATCTATGTAATAAGCAGTACATTTTTCCTCGAGTGACGCATTGTGACCTCAGTTTTGGCAGCTCATTAAATAACGCTGGTAAAACCAAACTAAGCGAAATAAGGATGAAGAAGACATATTGCTCAAGCCATCTGGGGGCACGGCAGTGCCCCCGTCAGGTCGAGCAAAACAAAGGCAAGGCCTTACCATTCTTTTCTCAAAGCCATTCAGGCCATTTCAAAGCTAGAACCCTGAATTTTCAGGGATATATAGGGCATAATAAGACTTTAATATATTTTTAATAACATTCAATTTGAACGTGCAGCTTGAAAACTATTGCACGTCAAAGTTCCTTAATTTTGTCACTGACTGACTGATGATCATCATAATTCTAAGGTGAAGTACCTTAGCAGACCCACAAGGTCCAAATTTTAAATATAATTAGCTGTTAGCCTATCATGTCATGCAAAACATGAAATTTCAATACAAAACGCATAAGTAAGTTTGTAATCCTATACAAATACATGCGATTCAAAGTTAGTTCTGTAGCTCAAATTGGAAATAGGCAAAACCTAAAAATATTGCAATTTCAATACAAACCGCATAACTAAGTTTGTTTGTAATCCTATTCAGGGCCAAATACATGCTATTCAAAGTTAGTTTTGTAGCTCAAATTGGAAATAGAATAGATTGAAATGTAATAAATAAAGAAGACCGCTTAAAAGAAATTTTAACCATGGACAACACATTTTTTAGCTCTCAAATAAAGAATCCTCCTCAGGTAAACAATAGGCAAGTCGGTGGAAATAGAGTTCTTTTGACACCCCCCAGTACTGACTTGGTTTAACATTACATCTCAAAACTTTTTGTTGTAGGAGAACGCGTTGAGAGACTTGCATCTTTTTGCATGTAATGTTTTTGATGGGTTATTTATTCGCCCTGTCAGTACTCAGTATGTGACCTCTAGAAATTGCAAATACGGCCGGCAGTAGCTGACACCAGGTTTTTATTGACTTCAAAAAAGGAGGAGGGTCTCAGTTCGGCGGTTTTTTATGTATGTTCCACGATTACCCAACTCGAAGACGGCTGGGCCGATTAGGATTAATTTTAATAGGTACCTTCCAGGTCCCATTGGCTCCAAATCGTGATCTGATGATATAGGTAGGTCTCAGCCAGAAAATCCACGTCCTAGGCAGAAGAAGACGTAAAATGGCGAACATACCACTGGTAGTGATAAGAAAAACCTCAGATCACACGTTTATTGCAGTCGCTTTCGGCTCAAACAATAAATAACTGCAATGTGACATATTCATTTATTACCCTAAATTTGCCTGTCGTATAACGACCTAAAACTCGTTAGAGTTTTAACAATAAGAGGAAATTTATGGTTTACCATAAATTCGCTTAATTAACTCATTCATTACGCTTCCTGAAAATATTTTAATCCCAAAAATATTCGATGACACAACGTTTACATTGAACTAATTGCCCGGACTGACCGAATGATTCATATCACACACATGTTAATTAAAACCGATGAATGGGTATCAAATTTCTGTACACATTCAATAAACACAATGCAATATAGAAAATGTATTATTAACAAGCTGGTTGTCTTTAAAACCAGACATTTATGGCAAGGTCGAAACGTCATTGATGTAGGTAGAATTTTCTTACATCGGCTAATATAACGAGACCTGTGCCCCCCCGCTCTATTCAACCAGTTTTAGTCGACCGCGGAGTTAAGCAAAGACATGCAAAGGTTCTTTATAAAATTGCGTAAAACTTGAAATACCGTGTGAGTTTTTCATAAAGCCGTGGAACGGGGTATGCGTCGCTTGTCAATCGAACGGTTTTTGAATTTGAATTTATTCTTTTTTTGATTTCGTTAATGGTGTTTTGTGACTGCCAGTGTGTGTTCGGTTTGATGAAGTTCATTCTTGGATTTGCAGTTGGTATGTTTTTCTTGTGTATAATTATGGTTATAATAGTCTTATAGTTTATAACTTATAAGTTATCTTGACAATGTGAGTCAATTTTATTATTCACCATGATTTCATTCTATGGATAAAATTCTAGTTATAAGATGAAAAATTATTATGGTCTGTTTTTTATTTCATTTACAAGCACATACAATATTTTTACAATTAGGTGCCTACCTGTCACGTTAAATAATTGTAAAGTGTCGATATAAATTACTTTAATACGACTGAACACTCTCCTTGCGTGTCTGATTCCAAACTTTAACATTGGCAAATACATCAGGGTGTGTGCGCAAAAGAAAAAAAATACTTTATTCACATGAATAAGAAATCATTGATTTATTTGCAATGCATGCATTTATTTGCAAAGACTAATCTTTGCGTTTGAAGAATAATAACTACAAACACAAAACCGACTTCAAATATTATACATCACTAGCAAAAGCACGAGGTACTTTAAAACATTTATTGAACTTGCTATAATGCGTCCATAATATTTTGAGCAGTCTCCGCAATTTCCCACCATCGGATTTTGAGTAATATCTTCAGTTTAATCTAGATTTAATCCGGAAAGTACACCCTTTTATTTTTTTTTCAAATCCGTTAATACTTAAATACCGGAGGCCTAGGTCACAATCATTTTAGAAAATACAACTAAATAGAGTACCTCCTCTTTTTTAAAAAGTCGGGTAAAAAGTAAGCCCACCTTGCTCCGACTTCCTATGGATAATTTTGACTCCACGCGACGGAAAAGTAACTAAACATAATAGAAATTAATTTATATATTTAAGTGTACTGCCAACCTCATTCTATTGCCAGCTCTAACTTCTATTACTCAGTCTAAAATAGATCAATAAAATAAGCTAGATGCAGCACTCGTCCACTTCAATAGTGCAATCATCTTGGTATTAGATAATCACCTCATTACGAGTATTATGAGTTATTTATGGCATACATACGTTCTACCAGTAAGTACCTATGGGATTGGATAACCTTATGAAAGTTTACTAAGTAAGATAAATAAGGTTTAACCTAGCTAATTACAATAGGGTATTTGCCTGTAGTCAATATAAATTACTACACGCTAGCCATTAAATCAGCTTTCGAAAATTTGCAAAAATTAACTAACCATCATCCGTAATATTCCGTTTGATACTATCTGAGCGTTTTGACACTTCATAAAAAGTAACTGATTTGATCTGTCAGGAAAGTAGCCTATTCTACTAGGACACAAATTATCCCACAGTAATGACACAGTGTACATACATTTTTATACAGATTTTTAGGGTTCCCTACCAAAATGGTAAAAAAGGAACCCTTATGGTGCGACTCTGTCTGTCTGTCTGTCTGTCTGTCTGTCCGTCTGTCTGTCACAGCCAGATATCTCAGGAACTACTGCTGCTAGCTAACTCGAGCTTATTGGACATAAAAAAAACCTTGTACCTTTTTAACTTTTTTTTAAAGGGCTCCGTAATGGGATTTTGAAAATTGACATTAGGGCTAATATATCGAATGGGGTATCAAATGAAAGAGCTTAATTTGTAGATTAAAATACCGTTTTTATTTTTTCTTAAATAAATAGTTTTTGATTTATGGCGAAAAAAGTTTAAAAAAATACCATTCCCCCCCTATTATCTCCGAAGTTACTAATCAGAAAAATGTGTCATAATTATAAATAATAATAAATAATAAATAAATATTAGGGGACAATCTTACACAAATCGAACTAGCCCCATAGTAAGCTCAATAAGGCTTGTGTTATGGATACTAGACGACGATATATTTAATAGATACAAATACTTAAATACATAGAAAACATCCATGACTCAGGAACAAATATTCGTGCTCATCACACAAATAAATGCCCTTACCGGGATTCGAACCCAGGACCTCTTGTTTCGTAGGCAGGGTCACTACCAACTAAGCTAAAGCGGTCGAAGCGAATTACCAATTATTAATGTCATCCTAAATATTACAGGAAAAATATAACGGTTTTCCTCACTTGCACCGTTTTTGAGAAATTTGCAAAAATCATAACACATACTTATTTGCTCCTACTAAACTAATCGCCATACAGTTTTTCTTGAACTATTCATGTATCTACTTATTAGGATTATTATTATTATTAGGAAGACCGTTATATTATCTCTTCCTAACTTTTTTTTTTAAATTTACAAAAATCTTAAAATATTATTACTTCTACCCTCCCTACGAGAGCCATCTAGCGGAGAGTAGCAAAACTAAGCGATGGTTTATTTCAGAAAACATAAAAAATGTCTATTAAATACAATGATCACTCATCGGGAATCGGGAAAAAACATAAAGTAACAATAATTATTAAAAACTCTATAATAGGAGTATGTTAGGAAATTTGACACCAGTAAATACCATAACAATGAAATACCACTAGCGCCATCTAGGGACACAAATCTAAAATAAGGTAGCAGGTGGCAGCAATATTAATTTAATACACAAAAGTGTGCTTCAAAACATGATTCCTTCATGAAAAATGATACATGAGAACTAACTTAGTTGACAAACAATTATTTCAACCAGCCAATAACAAACAGTAACGTTTAAATTTAAATTACAAGATAAATTTACGCTCTATTTAGTATCAATAGATGTCGCTGTAGCATACGCTGCATCGCGCTGTTAAGATTTTTCCTGGTTTAATAGGGCTAAGCTGGGTTTAAGGCAGGGTTGCTGTTAGTCGTAAGGTTGGTCTACTTATGAGTTTATACGGAACCCTCGGTGCGCGAGTCTGACTCGCACTTGACCGGTTTTTTTTTTCTACATAAGGTACATTGCGCGCTTGAATGTGTGCGCGCCGTGTACCTACGACACACTGCAAGCAAAGCTTTACGTAGGTATATGTAAGAATGCCCCAGTCAGTACCAATCCGTCCGCGCCTCGACCTTGAATAGGTATCGCGCTTTCCTAAACGGCCAAAGAGTGGTGGACTGTCTGTCTGGCTGGTGGAAATAATATTTCTAGAAACCTGACGCATCTAAACCTTACATATAATCAGAATTTGTATGAAAATAATCGTAATTGGAAACACCAGGCTAATCGCGCCTTATCGCGCGCACAACGCACACGCATTGGCTACACCACCATCACTTCCAAAACGACACATGCCATTAAAAATCCAATATAAATACACCCATTTTCGAATCCAACATACTGCCTTTCAATACTAAAATGATAAAAGGGCTTAAGTGTTGTGAAATTCCTAATCTATTAGGCTATTTTGATGATTGTTATCTTGAGGTTTGGAGAATGTGGTCGCATTCGATGTGGTAGAAAATATAAGACTAAAGGTAGTTTTCCACCGGCAGGGCGAGACGAGGCGCGACGCGGATTGAATTGAAATTTGTATGAGATTTTCAATCCTCTCCGGCCGGATTGGATTGGATTGAAAATTTCATACAAAATTCAATTCAATCCGCGTCGCGCCTCGTCTCTCCTTGCCGGTGGAAAACCACCTTAAGGCGATTCGAGTTGGTGGGTTTTCCATACAAACCAAAAAAAGGGTTATTATTTACTTCTCCTGCACCAGTTATGATTGTAATTTGTTTTATTTCACAGCTTGATTCAAGCGTGAAGTGAGATGACATGATACCTAGTTTAAGCAAAAAAAGTTTTATTTCAAATAATTCTTTTAGATGGAGCTGACCTTAATAAAGACCCAATTGAACATTAATTCTGTTTTTTTGAGACTTGTGAGAAGAAGCGCCGGAAGAAATTCACCAGTTTCTCTTTTCAAAAACATTACAATAATTGTGACATAACCAATACCAAATCAACATCCTGAATGCGCACCTCAACCAACTAACAAAACCTGAAACATAGAAAATGCATTTGGCTTAACTTACTTCCATTAGATTATTGCACATGGGTCACGCTTGCCATTAACCAGCGAAGCGTACCTATACATAGAATAGGTATAAAACCAACCATACTTGTAATATGTGGTCGCGCGTGTATATAGTTTGTTGTTGCTAAGGCTTTTTATGTGCTATTTTAACCATTGTGATCTATTGTAGCAGCATGGTAGCAGCCCTTAACTTTAGCGTTCACTACTAAGGCCTGTGGAGTGTCGAAATTTCCAAATTGTGTAATAGTTTATGAAGAATAAGACTCAGGCGTGCCTCTGCCTTTATAGGTGCGGCGTGGCGTAAGTAAGGGAACCCACAGTCTGCTGTTTGATTTTTTTCCAAGGATTGGGTGGGGGGCATTACCGCTGGCACAACTGCTGGCCTCTGCTGTCATATGACAAGTATTTTAAATGATTTCAAAATGTCTTACGAATACATATCTAATGTCGAAAATGCAATAGCTTTGGTTTATCATAGCCTTCGACTGCGGTGTTTTTTTAACTACCCTGGTCTAAAGAAAACGCCTGTCCAGCATTCCCACATTTCCCACTAGCAACCAAATACCTAATGACCAAATTGTTTGAAAGAAATCCATCTCGTCACATAATCACCAACGTTGTTACGAAATAAACAGATGTCTCGGTACCTAATGCTCGTTTTCCGTAAGTCCAAGTGATGAGCAAATAATTGCGCTTCGACCTTAAACCAAAATGAGGTAAAAGATTAGAACCAATTGGATTTCTGAGGGATAAATACCTACATGTGGCGTTTTTTACAGTGCCGGATTAAACCAACGCGTGGCCTGTAGCGTTTTTATAGCCCCTTGGTTGGTCTAAGAAGGAGGCCGGGAGAGGAGTATCCTTTTGCTAGGTATGGGGCTCTAATGCGCGGCGCCTGTAACATTTGCGGCATCTGCTACGTGATGATTAATACGGCACTTTTTTTTTTGCAGAATGAGTTGACACCATGAGTCTGTCAAACAGCCGCAACCAGTTCCTGGCCTTCGAGTCTCACAATCAGGACAACATCCAATATGAAAGAAAAGGAGGATTCTTCGTTAGTACCTGTGTCTGCGTCTGTTACATCATCTGCGCCGTCTTAATAGCTGCCCTGGTTGGCGTAATAGTTTATTTTATTACATTCTTTAAGGTAATAATGACCTTCAATATTATCTCTACTTAAGTACCTACTTAAGTCTTATCGTTACTGTACTGGCTACCGAACTTACATATATAAAAAAGTACTATCAGAGTAAAGTACTTGAAAAAATTATAAACAAAATTATCGGTCTCATTGAGAATCATTCCGACAGTATCACCTTATCACTCGCATTTCGCGGTCGGAAGTTTAAGTCATCAAGACCTTCGCCGAAGCTTTTAAAAAAACATTACGTCGTGATGACAGTTCGCCTAAAATTACACTCTGCGCGGAAATCGTGTGATTTTTTGAACAAATAAATTATTTATTTGCTAATATGCACAATATATTTAGATAATGAAAAGTTTATAATAATTTATCGTGAATCTTGTGTTTGATCGTGCATTTATATTCTGTGATATTGTCTTATTTGTTAAGAAAAAATGTGCTTAAAATTGTGTACCATTCTAGTTATAATTAACTCAATAGTTATCAATGGAAATAAAACTGTAAGTTCTAAAATAATCAGTTAAAGCAATGTCTTTTTAAAGGTGTATTATATTTTATTTGATTATATTTTTTCACAATAAGTTAACATGTAAAACGAAGGTTTCAATAAGGATGTTTTGTTAAGCAATATTTGAATAAATCTCTTTTGTTTCAAGACATTAGTTCGTACTTAAAAAAATAATAAAGGATATCTCTCCTTATAATCCACTAAATTGTCGAATTGACAAAATATGCAAGAAACTTAACATCTGGAAAAATAATTCTAATTTCTCTATTCCAGCTTTCACAATCACCCAGTGCCAATGACTTTTGGAATGAAGCTGAACCCTTTGGTCACACAGGACCACCATCTCCAGACCTCCGCCTTCCCTCCAGCATAGTCCCAAGTTTCTACCGTCTAAAACTCAGAACGGATCTTGATAACTCAAGTTTCGACGGACAAGTATTCATAACTATTAAAGCTAAGAGCAATGTTAAGGAAATAATCCTTCATTCTAAAGGCCTCAGTATTAGTGATAAAGCCAAGCTTACGGAACAAATTTATGAAGACATTCAGACGTCACACAGGAAAAGGCGGGATGCACTGAGCAATGATACAACAGGCACTCTGAATATTACAGAAGTACAAAACAATCCAGAAAATACTGAAATAAATGCAACCACACAACAACCAACGCTCGTAACATCTAGTAGTGATCACAGTGAGACACCCATTAAATTAAATTCAAATGTAACAACATTAAATGAAACTGTGAATGATGCTCCGGCAAGGGATGTAAATACAACTGAGCTGTCCGAAGCTGAAGTCCCAATTACAAGAGACAGTGTATATACCACCGTCACAACAGTAAACACTCACGTAACACACAGCAATGCAAGAGATATCCAGATTTTATCTATTACCCATAAATCAGGAGACCGGTTGATAATCAAATTGGCATCTACGTTGAAACCTGACGTGGATTACATATTGGAGCTGAACTTTGAAGGGGCCATCTCTGATACAATGACTGGCTTCTATAAGAGCACTTACACTACTAGTGAAGGGAAAGTGAGGTAAGCAATTTTTTCTTACACTCACAAATCCGTGCCGCTCATGCCCAAAATATCAGATTCTCGATTTATCAGATTCCTGTCTTGCCACATTCCCGTTACACTAGATTATAAAATCGTAAGTTACTCAAGGATTTAAATGATTTTGTTAGATGTATTATTTTGGGGATCTGGTATACAAAGAAACTGATAATATATCGAAAATCTGGTATTTTAAAAATTTGGTATTTTAGAAATGCGGTATTATCAGTGGCGGACTAACAGGGGGGCGGAAGGGGCGGCCCGCCCCGGGCCCCCGGTCTTTGGGGGGCCCCAAATGCCTCCGCGTTCTCCTGATCAAATCCTAAACAAGACTTTAAAAATGTGCTTAGTAGTTAGTACCTACATAATTTCATCAAGATCAAAACACTACAGCCATCTAGAATTTTTACGCGGTACTAATGTTCTTTTAACTTTGCTGAACGCGTCCAATACGCTGAGAGAATTCCATCTGTGTACGGATAAGCGCAGCGCGCGCCCTGCGCTTGTCCACGAACTGAACTAGTCTAAACCTGTTTTTAGGGTTCCGTACCAAAATGGTAAAAAAGGAACTCTTATGGTGCGACTCTATCTGTCCGTCAGTCTGTCTGTCACAACAAGATATCTCAGGATCTACTGATGCTATCGACTTGAAATTTGGAATAGTGTTAAGAACCGCTAACCCGAGCTTATGGGACGTAAAAAAACCTTGTTGTAACTTTTTTTCTAAAGGGGTCCGTAATGAGACTTTGAAAATTATATCGAGTGGGGTATCAAATGAAAGGGCTTGATTTGTAGATTAAAACACTATTTTTGTAAATTTTTTTAAATAAGTAGTTTTTGATTTATGGCAAAAGTCGTTGAAAAAAAATACCATTCCCCCCTATTATCTTCGAAGTTACTGATCAGAAAAATCTGTAATAATTACCAATTATTAATGTCGGTTGTCCTATATATTACAGGAAAAATATAACGGTTTTCCTAACTTTCACCGTTTTTGAGAAAGGAGATTGACAAGGTTTGGACCAAAATGCTGCCCAGAGATGAAAATACCTCTAACGAGTTCCTTGCGTTACTTTCTATTAGAAAATACATATATTTTCAAAATCGGTCCAGGAGAAAAAAAATATATGAATTTTTGTTTTTAAGTTTTTTTAGCGTGCGAGCGCTTTCGGTTTTACTTTGCACTTTCAGTTTTTTGTTTGAGAGCGATTATCAATAGTACATTACACAATTAGGGTGGTAAAACAAAAAAAGGCCGAGATCAAAAAGGCAGATGTTTGCGGCCCGAGCTGCAAGCGAGGGACGTAAATATGCGATCGAGGGCTTTCTTTATTACCTCCCGTGTTGTGTACAGCATTTTAACCACTGTTACATATTAATCGATGAGGACAATCGAGATCGTGGGCTAGAGTGCAAACGAAACTATTGCTGTGCATGTTTCACGGGCTGGAGAACAATTGGCTGTTGTGCGCATGTTATGTGCCTAGTTTGGTTCTTAGGGTGGGCGAGGCATCAAGACGTTGTTCGGCGCCCTGCTCAATTCCTCGATACAATTATTATCGATGACAATGACGACGATTAGACGACGAGATTACAGTAAAATCTGTTACTTTTAATGTAAAAAATAATTAATTTTTAGTGCCCATCAAAAAGTTTTTTTTTTCATGACTCCTGGGATAGATCTTAAAGCGCTTTAGTATACAGTCTAGTTTTAGCCTAAGGAGCATAATGCACTGTATGTTTAGTCTGGGCAGCACTTGGTCCAACTCCCATACAAAGTGGTCAATCTCTTTTGCAAAAATCTTAACACATACTTATTTGCTCCTACTAAACTAATCGCCATATAGTTTTTCTTGAACTATTCATGTATGTACTTATGAGTTTGAACGGAACCCTCGGTGCGCGAGTCCGACTCTCACTTGACCGGTTTTCTTCTACATTGATATTTAATAGTTTATTAGTGTGTTCTGATATTTTCGCGAACGGATAAACCTTTTTTTCAAATTGTAAAGTAACTTGTAAAACTATCTTTGATTTATTTTAGCAATTTTTTTTCGATCGATTCGTATTTTATTTTCCTCACCCATATCCATTCCATATTGTAGGTATGTAATACATACCTACATACATACATACTATGTATGTTTATTTAGTCTAATTAGACTAAATAAACATACATAGATAAATAAATATACATATTATTTAAATAATTTAAGTCGAATTTAAGTTTCACTTGCCAGACTTTAACGAAATAAACATAAACACTTATTAATACATAAAAATGTGAACTGAATAAAAAGCTTGTAAAACTACATTTTTTTTAAAGCTGGGGGGCCTCATTTAGCTTTGTCGCCCCGGGCCTCTGACGGGCTTAGTCCGCCACTGGGTATTATGGGAATGAGCGATCCGTGCATGCTGCATATTGTTTGTGAATTGAAAATTTCCTTTTTTTTATGACTATAATTTTTAGTGAACTTGCAATAAGTTTTCTACTTGTGACATTAATTATGTCACAAGTAGATTCAGTGGTCTTTACAAAAATAATGATTTGGAAAAATCTGTTTGTTTGTTAAACTAGATTCTAGCCAGTTTTTCAACAGATTTTGTTCTGCCATAGCGTTAGTATACAAATAGCAGTTTTAGCCTATCAGTTCCCTGCTTATAAATTTATAACACCCTGATTACTGATAAAATACATTGTTATATGCTCTGTGGTTTTAAATCGTTACTAATCATCAGAATAATTTTAAAATGCTTTTTTCATGGTGTCCTTATATAAATAATTTATTGCATAGATTTTCTTTTTGGTACTCATTCAACAAGTTTTTATCAGTCACAATCTCAGTTTATAAATAATGGTTTAACCTGTATATCAGTTCCCTGTTGCTAAATTTGTAACTCCCAGGTCACTGATAAAATATGACACCATTGTACTCGGCGGTTTTGTATATTACTTATTGAAATGGAGCAATGGGAATTTATTGAGCCTTTAGTGGATTTTTTGGTTGAAATTCTAACATTTCCATTTATATGACTTATGGTCTATATTGACTGACTTTAACATACCTACGCGCACAGGCTTCGGTCTGGACACGGTCCATTGAGCAAGTTTGCACATCTGATGAGGAAGAAAGAGGCGCCAACTGCGAAGAATGAGGTTCCATCGAGGATGGAAGCACTTTTTGGTAGAGTGTGTCCGGAGTCGAGAGAAAAGAGTTACATATGTTAGCTAGAGTTTGGGACTTAACATGTTCAAATGTAGGACTCTTTAATTCAATTTTGGCGGAACCCCATTCAAATGTTGGCAAGTTTGTATAGCTTTTTTTTTAAATATAATATACAAGTTTGGGAACTTTTTTTTAGGTACATTATGTACATTTTTTATTTTATTTTTTCTTTGAAGATTGTATAGTAGAAGCTTAACAGAGCTGGCATTGTCAGTCTGACAAAAGCTCCCTAAAAATATAGATTAAAAAAACACCTACACATTCCACCAACTGGGCCAAGGCCTTCATACTCTCCCAACAAAAGCTTATTAGTATTAAATACTTAAATATAATTTGGGGAAACAAATATCTGTACTTGATCTCACAAGTCACTTATTCATTTTATTAACTGATTTCAAAAATAGAGGTTAGTATGTATGTTAGTCTATACCAGCTTCTAAGCATATTTGCCAAATTTCGCAAGTGTATGTTTGTCCGCACATATCTCGATATTTTTTAGTTAGACTAGGTATAATCCAACTAAAAAATATCACTCATGTCCAAAATATCGCATTCCCAAAATATCAGATTTTTCAAAATACCGAATTCTCGATTTAACAGATTCCTGTCTTACCACATTCCCGTTACACTAGATTATAAAATCCTAAGTTACTCAATCAAGGATCTAAATGATCTTGTTGGATGTATTATTTTGGGAATCTGGTATACGGACAATTGATATATCGAGAATCTGGTATTTAAAAAAGTCTGGTATTTTAGGAATGCGATATTTTGGGAATGAGCGAAAAATATTTAGTATCAAGAAGTATCCATCTTGCTGTGGTTTCCCCATGTTGCCATGTCTATATTTTTTAATAAAACCTTTTTTCGACCTCTGGAGACTTAGCTTAGACGGACTATAAATCTCCTTTGTCTAGCAATTTAACTCTGTAATTTTAAACAATAGATCGTTTCCTGCTTACATAAATAAACATAAATATGATGAGTTACTATAAAGTTATTATTATATATTGTATATAAACACACAAGATTCATAAACATTTTAAAAACAATAATCATTTTTTTCTATTAGCACTCTTTATTGAATACTTAAATCAATTAGAATCGGTGGTTCTCTGACATATACTTCCCACGATGTCACTCACGTGAAATAATTTTCTATTTCACACTTAGCTGCAAATGCTGCAATTATCTAGGGTAATTCCAGATTACGTATGTATAGTCGGCGTCAATTAGTCTGTAGCATCCAAAGCGCCATATATGTCGTAACCAGGCATCGGACATTCGTATGCTTATATGTATAAACTTTGCCGTCATCGTCAATATTGAGTTGTATGGCGGCGGACACAATTTAATTTTATTACTAGCAATTTCCCGCGGCTTCGCCAGCGTTGTTCCCGTTATTGTCCCAAAGGAACTCTTTACCGGGATATAAAGTATCCTTTGTTTCAATCCACGACTTAGTCTACTTACATGCCAAATTTCAGCGTGATCCATCCAGTTGTTACCCCTTTATTTAGTAACAAACATCTGAAAATCTTCACAAACTTTCACATTTATAATATTAGTGTGAAGATTTTCGAACGTTAATTTAAACAATTTAATATAACGCTCTCCAGGACTGTAGTTGACACAGTGCATTTTCGAATAGTCCAGTTGCACGCAAATCAAAAGTCCGATAACAGTAAGCCACAATACATAGTCCTATAATATAGCTAGCTCTTGCTCGCGACTTCGTCCGTGTTACATTTGAATATCGTGTGCCGAAATTGAAGTTACCTGGAACGACGGTGAAACTTATGATTTTGACTAATGTGAGTGGTTAGTGGTTAGAGATGCACATATTTAACCGCAGGCTAATAGTAGTACGCCTATACCGGTCCGACAATCGCCACGCCCAATAAGATTGCGAGTTTGTCAGCTTGTAAAAAAAATAGTACGCCTATACTTTGTTACCTAAGGCACGTTAAAGTGGCCGTGTGTGAGGGAGTCCCCCCTAAGCAGTAACGTCTCTTAACCCCACCTAGGGATGAAATAAAAACGGTGAATTCACTTTTTTCTCACTTGTTTTTCACTTTTCTTGTATTCTAATGAAGACTCTAAACATGATATTTCAAATCTCTTACTTAAAAAGATCGTAGAGTCCCGATACAAACTTTCAACCCTCATTTAAACCCCATGGAGGATGAAATTCGAAAAACAATTAAATCACTTTTCTTGTATGCTAATGAAGAGTCTAAACATGATATTTCAAACATCTTACTTAAAAAGATTGTAGAGTCCCGATACAATATTTCAATCCCCATTTAAACCCCTTGGAGGATGAATTTCGAAAAACTGTGAAATCACTTTTCTTGTATTCTAATGAAGAGTCTGAACATGATTTTTCAAACCTCTTACTTAAAAAGATCGTAGAGTCCCGATACAAACTTTCAACCCCCATTTAAACCCCTTAGAGGATTAATTTTGAAAAACGGCAAAATTACTTTTCTTGTATTCTAATGAAGAGCCTAACCGTAATGAACACTCTAAACATGAAGTTTCAAACCTCTTGCTTCAAAAATCGTAAACTCTACAAATACAAATTTTGAACCCCTTAGGGGGTAAATTTTGAAAAATCCTCTCTTATAAGGAACCTACGTGCCAGATTTGTAATTTCTAGAACGGTTTGGGCGGTGCGTTGATATATAAACTTTCAACCCCATTTAAACCCCTTAGAGGATGAATTTCGAAAAACGCTGAAATAATTTTTTTGTAATCTAATAGAGTAAGAGGTTTGAAACTTCATGCTTAGACTAGCATGAAGTTTCAAACCTCTTACTTCTAAAATCGTAGACTCGCCATACAAATTTTTAACCCTTTAGGGGGTAAATTTTGAAAAATCTTTTCTTAGTGCACCCCTAGACCTTATAAGGAACCTAGGTGCTAAATTTGGAATTCCTAGGACCAGCGGTTTGGGCTGTGCGTTGATATGTCAGTCAGTCAGTTTCTTCTTTTATATATTTAGATAGATTACATTTCCCTGGATTTCTAAATTAACTTATTATGCTAACATAAAAACATACTACCTATTTAAGTATTTAAATGAACTATTTGCAATTATTTTTCATGTACTCATTTTTTTTAAGTCGGTAAAAAATAGCTATAAGCTAAACAATGTAAATATATTCGCGAAATACTACATTACTATGTCATTTTGTATAATCGCGGAATCCAGGAACTTAAATACATTACTAAAATATTTTTTTAAGAAGCTGATTCCATACTTGCTTAACTTTTTCCGGAATTTTGCCAACTTTAGGTATAAAAGCATCCGAATTTCTGATCTGCCCGGTCGTGACACACGTTAATTACTAGAGACACAAATGGCAAACGAGCAGACTGCTTGATGGAAAGCGGTCATCGCCGCCCATGAATAATTGCAACACCAGAGGTGTTATAGTCTATCCGCCTGCGTAAGAGTGAAAAGCCATAAAACTTGATTACAATAGCATGTTTAGTTCGAAAGGTGACAAGTCGTAATACGAACAAGTGAATTTCGACCTAAAAACTGTTCTATTAAAGTTTAAAATGCTTTTTATGTTTCAAATACAAAAGATATCTTCACACCTGCATAGGGTTGTCAAAACTGTAATAAGTTAGTAAAATAATACAACATAAATAATTCAAATATATATTTAAATATGGCACCTGAGTAAGTTCAGCAGTTTTTTTTAATGCTATGGGCCCTATTTCTCTAAAAAGTCATTGTACACATTTTTAACAATTTGCTTACTCTCGCTATTTAAACGAATCCGAACACGAGTACAGATGGGTTCCTGTTTTTTACCTAAACAAGTAAATGGCGTATACACGTAACCACCACGTAACCACTAAACCAGATGCAACGGAATACTAGTTGGAATAATTCTCGTAGTAATTCCTGATAAGTAGTTGCAACCCTACCCTCCAATGATTTTTATTGCATTTGCAATGTTTGCGCTGTCATTTGATATTGTACTTTAGTCAGGGGCGTATTTACCCTAGGGCCATCCGGGCCATGGCCCGGGGCGCCAATCGGCCAGGGGCGGCATAGCCGCCCCGGGCCGATTGCCTTTTGTTCTGGTTTTGGCACACTTCAACTGACTTTTACTTCTCATCTTTTTTATTTTATCAAAAATACGGTCGTAAGTTAATGTTCGTCAATACCTACGGAGTGCGTCTGTTATTAAAAACATACGGCGTGTTAAGTACAATAAGGACATGCTCTGAATAAGGGCGCGGGCGGGGCGCAGAGTGAAGAGGGGACGGTTTCTCAATATTGAAACCTATTTAACAAAACAACGAATAATCCAGTAACCTTGTCACCTGAAAGTACGGGGTACTTTGCGCCAATCCAGTAGTTCCCTATTTTTTGCAGACTTGTTTATGATGTTGAATGAAAAATCTAAATTTGTGACATCGAGCGCCAAACGCAACTTTGTCAACAATCGAAAAAACCGCGAAAATTTCGGTTTTCAGATTTTGGCGATTATAACCCTAAAGGACTAGTTTTTGATGGTACCTTCTCAGGACGTTTCTAAAGTACACAAAATTTCCTACAATATGAAATAATAAAATGATCTCTGTAGACCTAAAAGTTACCGAGATAAAGCTTGTCAAAATTCATAATTTTTCGAACTTCGCAATTTTTGGTGAGGACATTGGGCTGATCATCTTCACTGCAATTGGCACGGCACCGCCCTCCCAAAAGGGCTAAAATAACTTAATTTATTGATTTTGAATAACTCAATTTACTCAATTTTTTTGTCTCTTTTTGTTTGTTTTTACTTTGTTACGTATTTACTAACTAATTAACAAATAAACCTAGTAACTTTTGTTATTCTTATCTTTTTTATTTCATTATGCGTAGCTTAGCTTATCATTAAACATCATCGTTGTAGCAAATTTAGTCTACTTTAAAAACGTCCTGAGAAGGTACTACCTAAAACTAGACCTTCCCAAATTTTTACAGTTTTTTCGATTTTTGACAAAGTTAGAAAGAAAGAAAATACATTTATTTATGACAGTAAAAAGTTACAAAAAATAGAAAAAATATACAAGAAAACAAAAAAAAAATCTAGGTTCCGCTCTCAAGGCAAAGTATAAAGACGAACAAGTGGTCCAATTTCGGCCGTTTAGGAGCGCGCGACACGTATTCACACAGACGCGCGATAGCTCGTCTGTGTGAGTGCGATCCATACTGGAGCATTCTTATTTTTTTGCTTGTAGTGCGTTCGTACACGGCGCGCACACATTCAAGTGCGCGATCCGTCGCGATTGTCTCAAGCTCTGATGTATAAAGTTACTGGATTGAAATCATCATTAATGACTTTGTAAACAAATTATTACACCGCAAAAAAAAAATCAAGTAAAAGTTATTAAAAATGTTGTATTTTTTATTTTAATAATTTTTTTTCCTTGACTTCTGGGGCGGCGAAACATTATTGGCCCGGGGCGCCAAATTTCAAAATACGCCCCTGACTTTAGTACTAACTATTACGTTAGCTTTTTGTATACGTAAGAAATCACTTACGCTCTTTCTATAATAGATAACCAATTAGCTCATTTTTATGACTCTTCGCCCTTAAGCCAGCGGTCAGACTAAACCTATACGTTGCCGATCTTAGAGAGCCTGTTCACACGTTCCTTGAAGCACTTGAATGTTTGCAGGAGTCTCGGCGTGACGCAGTTCGAGCCGACGTCGGCGCGCGCGGCCTTCCCGTGCTTCGACGAGCCGGCCTTCAAGGCGATGTTCGAGATCAGCATCGCCCACCCCGCCAACCTGACGGCCCTGTCCAATATGAAGGTCTCTGCGCAGGAAGACATGTAAGTGTTTTTCATCAGTTGATTGACGTCGTTTCTTCACGTCGTCCATACCACAAAGCCTTAATAACCACATTTTGGCCGCTCACCGCTCGATTGGTTCACCAATTTAGAGCAGCGATCCATGGAAAGAGTATGCTTGGCGTGTCTCTTAGGGATCAAATCCGAAACGAAGTAGTTCGACATAGAACCAAAGCTACTGACATAGCTCAGCGAATCAGCAACCTAAGTGGCAGTGTAGTAGAGCCGACGACCACTGCGGTAGACGAGCTCTAGAGTGGAGACCGCGAATCGGAAAACGTACTGTAGGGCGCCCTGTAATAAGGTGGAGTGACGACATTCGAATAGCAGTAGGTGGTGACTGGAGGAGAGCTGAAGATCGAGCTCAGTAGCGGGCCATGGGAGAGGCCTATGTCCAGCAGTGGACTGATACAGGCTGATGATGATGATTGACGTCCGGTTCAAGACATAGGCCTCCCTCAATGACCGACACCGTGATCTTATCCAGCTGACACCGGCACGACCTTGATCAGGTAAGGTTTTTACCTACTTGGACACGACAAAGCCGTCTTTAGGTACAGTCCAATTCTTCTTTATTTTTCCTTAGATACTTAAGAAGTAAAAACTCCCTTTTTGATGCACGTTTTTCCTGAAAATCTTATCTTTTAAGCAGTGTCGGCGTAAGCTAGTCTGGTACCCGGGACAGGAGCGGCTACTATTTGATTTTTCGCCCAGGGGGGAGAGAGTGCTTGGCACCCGTGGCGGTCCCCTTTGCCGACCCCTGCACTATTGCATAACAGGGTGGACCCTGGACCCCCCCCCCCCCCTTCCCCCTGGACCCTGTATATGGATATAGAGTTACTTTTTTCGACAAAAAAGGCGCATTTATACGTATTTTACACGTAATCTTTAACCTCTTAAAAGCGAATGTCGAAAACTCAGAGTCATCGAATGCGCAAAAAGTCGGTAAGAATTTCCAAGTTGCCGCCGACATGAATGACTATCACTAACTGCGTACCCTTGACCTGGTGACAATCCTATCAGCTGATTATGTTAATTTAGGCTAGCACAACCGCCTGTTTGTTTCATTGGAATTAGAACTTAAAGCCCTTGGCATTAGGTTCAAGTTAAAATTGGCAAACGGTAGGTATTGTTAAAGATACAAGTTTTAGAATATGACTCGGTTGTTTCGGTGATGTGTTGTGACCTGAGAGGTCATACTACTTACTGTTTTTGTAAACTGAATATACAAAAACTGGCCAAGTGCAAGTCGGATTAGCACACGAAGAGTTCCGTACCACCGCCACAAAAAACGCCAAATAAACATTTTTCTGTATGAAGACCCCCTTTTATTTTTGATTTTATTTTGTTTTTATTATTTTTGTTATAGTGACATTAGAAACACACATTCTGTGAAAATTTTAAATCTCTACCTATTACGGTTCAAAAGATACAGTCCAGTGACAAACGGATAGAGGGACAGCGGAAACTTAGTAGTAGGCAGCCTGTGGTTGCGGAACCCTAAAAAATATAATTGGGTAGGTACTTTCCTGACAGATCAAATCAGTTACTTTTTATGAAGTGTGAAAACGCTCAAATAGTATATATAGTCTCTATGGAAAAAAAAGTAAATTACGTCATTTTACTCAAATATCAAAATTAAATCATCTCCTTATATATAGTTTTTGGTCTTTTAAAATTTGTTTAAAACACTAACACCTTCAGGTGCGTCTACTCTAGACGAGCCGAGCACGAGCGGAGCTGTCAGATGTGGACTTACAACGAACCTACAACGATCACTGTCCTCGAGTGCGATGCAAATCCCTTTGTGTTCGTCAAAACACCGACAATAGGGAATATGCATGATATTTTTTATTTACTTTAATAAAAGCTCATTCATACAAGAAACAGTAGGAAAAAAATATTTTTCAAATAACTATAAAAATAATCAAGATATAAGACAACAAAGATTTATCTCTTTCTCTCTCTAACAAAACAGAATATACGAGTAGTATGGAGATTGTATGGCGGCCGTGTCTAATCGCTGTCTGATTAGTGCTTTAAAATGTTTATATCTTCCGTATTTCTCGTTCGATTTTAAGTTTATTTTGACTTTATGTCATATTTTTTACGGTATTTTCATATTTTATTAAGCAACGTGTTAAAAAAAATTCATGCATATTCCCTATTGGCGGAGCATTGTCGAGCACGAACCAAATGCTCGAAGTGCGCTCGTGCTCGGCTCGTCTAGCGTAGACGTTCCTTTATATCCTATGGAGACCTGGCGTGTTTTTTTTTTTTTTTTTTGATTCTGACGACGTGTGACGCGTGTGAAATATGGCGCGGCCGCCTTACTACTACTACCATTACCACCACTACTACTACCAGTAGTACTAGCATTATAATCAATATTGCCGTCACTCTCACCCCTTTGTCCTCGATATAGCCATCTCTTTCACACAATTTGTCCACAGCCCCGACTCGCCGGGCTGGCGGTGGACGCACTTCGACCGCTCCGTCAACATGTCCACGTATCTCGTCGCGTACATAGTCTCGGACTTCCAATCCGTCGAGACTACCTATACTAGTAAGGTATGCATATTTTGTGTTGCGTATAAAAGAATTATTTTTTTTTAAATCCAAACTACACTCACGGCCTATGAATTCGGGTCAGTGAAATACCGCCATTAGGGTGTCCCACAAAGCAAATTTCCATACAAACTTTATCACAGAGAGCTGAAATTTTATATACCATAATATTTTAGTAGTTCCAACATTTTTAGGGGGTATGCAGTACAAAAAAAATCTTGCCCGTACAACAAAAAAAAAATTAGTTTGTACCCCTCAAATATTTATTAACTACTCAAATATACTGGTATGTAAAATTTCAGCTCTCTGTGATGATGGGAACGCGTGCCGACTTGGCTCCAAAGTTTGTATGGAGATTTGCTTTCTGGTACACCCTAATCGCCAGTCATATGAATAGGCTAGTTTCCTAACAGGTCAACTCAGCTTCTTTTTATGAAGTGTCAAAACGCTACGATAGTATGGAGCTTCATAGATAATTTGAATAAATGACGTCACAGGGTGCTATGATCAAATTGTCTCCTTATTTTAATATCTTATCTTTTAAAAATCTGGATTTATTTGAGATCAGTTTTGGAAGCTGAATAAGATAATAAGTGTAAAATATATATTTTTTACTACAGGAAACTAGCCTATTATAGGAGGTTCGATAGCACGGCTATAAATACTGAACAATCAGGACAATATTTTCTGTTGCACTGAATTGTAAATGCGAACGTAACTGTCTGTTGCCTTTTCACGCTTAAACCGCTCTCTGAACCGATTTAGATGAAATTTGATATGGAGATAGTTTCAAACCCTGTAAAAGACATAAGATAGTAAAAATCTCGTTTGACTAATATTAACCTCATATTTGATTTTATTTTTAGGACAAAATCACCAAACCCATTCGAGTTTGGGCGAGACCAGAGTTGATAAACAAGGCGAAATACGCGTTAACGATAACACCGAAACTGCTAGAATTCTACGAGGAAGTGTTCGGGCTGCCGTATGTACTTGACAAACTGGACTTGGTCGCTATACCGGACTTCTCCAGCGGAGCCATGGAGAACTGGGGACTGATCACATTTAGGTAATGACTGGTTTGTACATAAAAACTAGGGACTGATCACACTAAGGTAATGATTAGTTAGTGAAGAACCGGCGAGCTACATCTTCGGCCTCGTAGTCGCGTACCATCAGGTGCCACGGGGGTCAATCTTAGGCCAGTTACAGAAATTTAAAAAAATCACGATGATAAGTTTTTGATACAGCCCTAGTTCAAAAGGTTCAAATGTATTAGGTGACAACCCTAGGTCTAGTTCCGTGGAATTTGGGTGCATCGTATGTCATTGCCAGGAATAAAGTGACGCAGTTGTAAGTTAAATTCGACGCTTTGGCAATAACGCCGAAACTTATAGAATACTACGAGGAAGTGTTCGGGCTCCCGTATGTACTTGACAAGCTGGACTTGGTCGCTATACCAGATTTCTCCAGTGGGGCTATGGAGAACTGGGGACTGATCACCTTTAGATAATGACTAGTTTGTACATAAAAACTAGGGACTGGTCACTCTGAGGCAGCGGTCGGCAACCTGCGGCCCGTGAACCACTCACTTGCGGCCCGCGAGCGTCCCTGACTATTCTGTATGTAAAGGTCGATATATTCAGAATTGTATAAAATCACCAATTATTAACATAGTGCGGCTCGCGTCAATTTCGTTAGCTACTATGTGGCCCGTGGCTGCTAAAAGGTTGCCAACCGCTGCTCTAAGGTAATGATTAGTTAGTGAAGAACTGGCGATACTGTTACCAGTGGCGAGAGTGCACGCAGGACAAAAAGACGCTGTCTACCCTCTAATTTCTTCCCTACTAAGGGTAGGTTAGGAGGTTAGGAATTAGGAGGGTAGCTAGTGTGTTAAGATACTATTAATTTCTACCCTTTTATCCGCATAGAATAGAAATTCGCCTGTTGACTCGATTGATTTTTTTTCTGTCGTAAATCGATTCTACTATTTGTGAGGAACAAATATCTATATGACACCTAATACATTTGTATAAGTATAACAGCCACAAATTGTAATCAAAAGTTTCACAAGACGGCGTTGATCTCTATACAAAACGGGTCCTCCTATGACGTCATCGCTTCGCTCGCTGTACTAAGTTGTATGAAAAAAATAGCATTTTGCCATTTTGAGCACGAAAAAGTGCGTTTAAGCATACATTAATATTTTAGTGTTCCGAAATTGACTTTAATTTTTCTTTAAGACGATAATAAAAATATGTTTTTTTTTAAACTTTGTGGTCTCATAACTTTATATTTTTTATACATTCTTGGTTTATTACTTTTGTGTTATGATAATTTAGTATTTTCCAATCCATGTGACTATATTATGTTGTAAAATTCAACATTAGTCAACATCCGAATTAGAGGTTAGGCAGTGCTTTATTGTCTTTATGGAGTGTATGCCACTGGATGTTACTGAGGTCAATCTCAGGTCAGTTATGGTACTTTTTTTTAAAACGTTTTACGATGATAACTTTTTGGCACAGCCAAGTTTCATTTTAAACAGCTTAAGTTTCGCCTGGCTGTACATTTAGAAATAAAAATGCCCTTGATTTTTTATTGTAGCATTAACGGCTGCCAACGAGTTCTTAATATTTTATTAGAAAAAAATATATAAAAATTATATGTCTCGGGCAGGATTCGAACCTGCATCTCCACGGCTATCCGGGCCAAACTAAGGCGCGTCACCAATTACGCTAGCGAAACTTGACTTGGGCAGAGTTTTGGTAGCGTAGTTGGCAACGCACCTGTGTTTGGCCCAGATAGCCGAGGAGATGTAAGTTGGAATCCTGCCCGAGAAATATCATAAAAAAAAAATCTCTTCTAATAAAATATTTAAAAATGCCCTTATTACATATATAGATACAAGAAATCAAAGTACATAGAAAAATTAAATGGCACTCACCTGTGTACAGACCGGGAATCGAACCCGGTACCTCTGGATTATCGGCCCAGCGACTCAACAACTCGTCCACCGTAGCACCCAGTAAGCGCCCTCAATTTTGCCATGTACTTTGATTTCCGTATCATTATGTTTTAATAGGATTTAACCTAAGAAAATGTGGTGTAATTTATGCATTAAAAAACCAACGAAGAGACAAAAATGTTTCTTTCATATAAAATGCCCTTATTACTTTTTTTTTCAGAGAAACCACCCTCCTATTCGATGTGAAAGACAGCGTGCCGCGCGACAAACAGAACGTAGCCATCGACGTGGCGCACGAGGTCGCGCACCAGTGGTTCGGCAACCTCGTCACCATGCGCTGGTGGACCGACCTCTGGCTCAACGAGGGCTTCGCCACCTACATAGAGTACGTCGGCGTCGACCACGTGAGTGACACCCCTACTGGAGTTTGACAACCCTAGGACCAACCCTAGTGTGCATTGACAATCCTAAAATAATTTGTGACAGCCCTAAAACAATTTGTGACAACCTTAGTGGAGTTTGACAACCCTAGGACCAACCCTAGTGTGCATTGACAACCCTAAAATAATTTGTGACAGCCCTAAAACAATTTGTGACAACCCTAGTGGAGTTTGACAACCCTAGGATAATTTTTTGACAACCCTAAAGCAATTTGTGAAAGCCCTAAAACAATCTGTGACAACCCTAAGTAAGATTTAACTCAAGCCACGTCAGTGACAACCCTAATGTGCTTTGACAATCCTAGAACCACTACTTATCCTAAGTAGGGTTTGGCACAGCCCTAGCCCAAGTTCGCAATCCCTTATATATGACGACCATGAGACAATAGCAAATAGACACAGCCCTAGGCCTGTGTAACTCAGCCGCCACCCACCACACATCGTAGAGTTACACACACAAAGCGACTGTTGTTTATTGTTCGGATCGGGAGGCTTTTTTTTTATTTTGGGTAAATGGATATCACGGGCTTTCGCAGATGTTGTTAGAAGTACCGTCTAAAAACCCAACAATAGGCTTGTGTCCTAAATTTTGTAACTGATGTAAATGGATTCTACTATTTATGAGGAACAAATATATACCTATAACTACTACACTTGGATTACTATAACAGCCACAAATTGCAATCAAAAGTAGCCGACCGCACCGATCGTTGAAAACGGCCATACAAAATGGACGCACCCTGTGACGTCATCTCTTGTCCTCGCTGTACTAAGTCTGTATGTCTGTACATTTTGCCATTTTGAGCACGAAAAAGTGCGTTTAAGCACATAGTTGTCCTACATTTATTTTTTCAGTGTTATTTAAGCATTCCGAAATTGACTTTAATTTTTCTGTAAGACGATAAAAAAATATCGAAACTTTGTGTTCTCAGAACTATAATTTTTGTGTTTATTTCTTCTGTGTTATAATAATTTAGTATTTTCCAATCCATGTAACTGTATTATGTTGTAAAATTCAACATTAGTCAACATCTCCATTATGAGCATTCTACTGCGCAAGTTCGGGGAAACTTAGTCTCCGAGTTGAAATGATGTGCCAAAGACAAGACGTCCCATATAAAAAACGTTGAACCTCCTTATTACTTACCTCCTTAAAAACTAAACGTTCTAATGGTTTTTTTTTAGATTGAACCTGAATGGAACATGTTCGAATCCTTCTCCATTGACAAAATGGACCTCCTCCGCTCAGACTCGCTGAAGAACACCTCCCCCGTCTCTCGCAAAGTAGTCGACGCGTCAGAAATATCGCAGAAATTCGACGAGATATCCTACACTAAGGGCGCCAATCTCATCCGGATGCTGAACCACACCGTGTCAGAGGAGCTGTTCCATAAAGGGCTACTCATCTATTTGAATGACTGGTAAGGCCACATTTGACATTGGGCCACTAAATGCAAATAAGCAGAAAAATAAGCAGCTTATGGCCCATACAAAATTCATCCACATGCCTTGGAACTTGGAACCAACGGTCGCGCACTGTGTGGTATGAAAGAAATTTCTTACCGCGCACACTCCTAATGTAGAATGACTTATCTGCAACCACACTTCTGTTTTAACCCTTAGGTACATACAGTATCATAAATAATAGTACTAAAATGACACAAGTAGAAATCAAATTAACGTCTATTTCAGACTTTGTCAAACTCTTCACGAAATCTCAAATTGACATGAATTTTATTTTCACTTGAGACATTTCAGAAATAAAATGCACGGTATCGTATGCATCTAAGGGTTAACGCCTCTCATTTTGTATCAGCTGCATAAACTACTATAATATAATGACACATTTAACAACCGCTACAAAGGTAGAGGTCCTGGGTTTGAATCCTGGTAATTAACGCTTGAAGTTTTTAATATCAGACTTATAAGGCTATAAACACGCTCGATTTTTGGAGAATCCCTGACATTGCGAAACACTAATGTCCCAGAATGAAGCCCATTCCGCTATTTACATCTCGTATAGAACTGATATTTCTTAACTCTTTTATTTCTTACATTTTAATTAATTCACAGGAAATACTCGAACGCGGAAGAGAACGACCTATGGACGGCGATGTCCGCGGCGACCAAATCCGACGGCAACCTGAGCGAACTCTCCGTAGTGGAGTTCATGAACTCGTGGACGCGGCAGGCCGGCTACCCGCTCGTCAACGTCAACCGCAACTACGAGTCCGGTGACGTCATGTTCGAACAGGTATGGTTGCCGTCAGACAACTCCGTAGAGTTCATGAACTCGTGGACGCGGCAGGCCGGCTACCCGCTCGTCAACGTCAACCGCAACTACGAGTCCGGTGACGTCATGTTCGAACAGGTATGGTTGCCGTCAGACAACTCCGTAGAGTTCATGAACTCGTGGACGCGGCAGGCCGGCTACCCGCTCGTCAACGTCAACCGCAACTACGAGTCCGGTGACGTCATGTTCGAACAGGTATGGTTGCCGTCAGACAACTCCGTAGAGTTCATGAACTCGTGGACGCGGCAGGCCGGCTACCCGCTCGTCAACGTCAACCGCAACTACGAGTCCGGTGACGTCATGTTCGAACAGGTATGGTTGCCGTCAGACAACTCCGTAGAGTTCATGAACTCGTGGACGCGGCAGGCCGGCTACCCGCTCGTCAACGTCAACCGCAACTACGAGTCCGGTGACGTCATGTTCGAACAGGTATGGTTGCCGTCAGACAACTCCGTAGAGTTCATGAACTGCTGGACGCGGCAGGCCGGCTACCCGCTCGTCAACGTCAACCGCAACTACGAGTCCGGTGACGTCATCTTCGAACAGGTATGGTTGCCGTCAGACAACTCCGTAGAGTTCATGAACTGCTGTACGCGGCAGGCCGGCTACCCGCTCGTCAACGTCAACCGCAACTACGAGTCCGGTGACGTCATCTTCGAACAGGTATGGTTGCCGTCAGACAACTCCTTAGAGTTCATGAACTCGTGGACGCGGCAGGCCGGCTACCCGCTCGTCAACGTCAACCGCAACTACGAGTCCGGTGACGTCATCTTCGAACAGGTATGGTTGCCGTCAGACAACTCCGTAGAGTTCATGAACTGCTGGACGCGGCAGGCCGGCTACCCGCTCGTCAACGTCAACCGCAACTACGAGTCCGGTGACGTCATGTTCGAACAGGTATGGTTGCCGTCAGACAACTCCGTAGAGTTCATGAACTGCTGGACGCGGCAGGCCGGCTACCCGCTCGTCAACGTCAACCGCAACTACGAGTCCGGTGACGTCATGTTCGAACAGGTATGGTTGCCGTCAGACAACTCCGTAGAGTTCATGAACTGCTGGACGCGGCAGGCCGGCTACCCGCTCGTCAACGTCAACCGCAACTACGAGTCCGGTGACGTCATCTTCGAACAGGTATGGTTGCCGTCAGACAACTCCGTAGAGTTCATGAACTGCTGGACGCGGCAGGCCGGCTACCCGCTCGTCAACGTCAACCGCAACTACGAGTCCGGTGACGTCATCTTCGAACAGGTATGGTTGCCGTCAGACAACTCCGTAGAGTTCATGAACTCGTGGACGCGGCAGGCCGGCTACCCGCTCGTCAACGTCAACCGCAACTACGAGTCCGGTGACGTCATCTTCGAACAGGTATGGTTGCCGTCAGACAACTCCGTAGAGTTCATGAACTGCTGGACGCGGCAGGCCGGCTACCCGCTCGTCAACGTCAACCGCAACTACGAGTCCGGTGACGTCATGTTCGAACAGGTATGGTTGCCGTCAGACAACTCCGTAGAGTTCATGAACTCGTGGACGCGGCAGGCCGGCTACCCGCTCGTCAACTTCAACCGCAACTACGAGTCCGGTGACGTCACGTTCGGTATGGTTGCCGTCATGCCGTCACATAGCAGTTATCTGTGTATCACGCGTTTTCCTAACTTTTTTCCATTTTTGACTGATTATCGCTGCGAGTGCCAAATCCCACATGTTTTATTTACTAACAAAATATCTGCACACGTGGGATTTGGTAATCTCAACGACGATATGTTCTTTTTGTTTGGCAGAAACTCTTCACCAGCTCCAAGGACCCGTACCAGAACATGGTAGACCAACTGTGGCACATTCCCGTCAGCTACACCACCGTGGACATGCCGCGGTCCACCAAACCCAAGCTGTGGCTGAAGGAGCGCTCCGTCATCGCCCACGTGCCCGTCAATGCTACGCAGCCGCTGTATGTCAATGTTGACGCCATTGGTGAGTGTTTCACGCCATCTGTAATTGAAACAAAAATTAAAATAATAGACTTTAAACAATTGTTATCTATTAATAAATACAAGAGCTACTTTAAAAATACTCAACTATAGATATATGTCACAATAGGTGTGCCCATAATATTTGAAAAGTTGCGTAGATTTAGCAATGGGACCACCTAGGGTCAAAATTGAAAACAGTGCGTTACTGATAGCAACAGAAAAAGGGAACAAATGGTGTTACTGAAAAAGAAAGGTATCTTGATAGTTTATTAAAGCATATTTGATCTAAAAACTCACATTTTGGGATTATCATAAAACAAACTTAAACTTCTGACTTCTACACGATGACCACTCAAAATCATTAAAAAAACTCATAAGTGCAAATCGTAACGCCTAATATTTACCCTTTATTTGTCGACTCATGACTCGTTTATCCTTCAGGCTACTACCGAGTAAACTACGATAAGAAAAACTGGGACCTCCTCAGCACAGCCCTGAAATCCGGCTACTTCAAGTCACCAATCACGAAGGCGCAACTGATAGACGACGCGTTCAACCTGGCCAAATTCTCCCAATTGAACTACAGCCAGGCGCTAGGGTTGACAACCTGTGTTATCAACGGGGAAGATTCAAAGGTCGTGTGGGATTTGTTGCTGAACAATATGGGCTTCCTGAAGTACAATATTAGGACGACGTCAGGATACGTGTATTTTCAGGTGAGTTGAATACATTGACTGGTGTTTTTGCAGCCATATCCTCCTAAGGCCCAAGGTCCTCCCTGTAGGAATACTTAACATTCATAGTAATAAAACAACTTAAACGGATTAAATCGCGTATATTACTACATTTTAAGACCCGACGTTTCGTAACCCTTTTCAGCGTTCGTGGTCGCGGGTAGAATGTAGTAATATACGCGATTTAATCCGTTTAAGTTGTTTTATTACTATGAGTGATAATCGCGGAATCCGAAGACAATATTAAATACTTAACATTGTTATTCAGACCCAGCTCCTTTAACTGTTGGGTAGTCTAATGGTAGGACCATGGTACGCTATACCATGGTCCTACCATTAGGATTTTTAATGAATATAGTTCAAGACTTATAGAAAGCCCATGGTCTTCTCTGTAAAACTTGGCGTACGGAAAAAGCCGCTTTCTGGCCAAGTGTAGATATAAAATGATGTACTCAACACGGGAGGTAATGGCTTTGTTTTACCACCCTAGTTGTGTAATGTACTATATATTTCTGACAGGACTACATGAAAATCTTGCTACAAAGTCAACTGCAACGGCTCAACTTCGGGCTCACCAAGCCAAAGGATGATAACCAAGCCTTCCTGGTAGAAAACCTGGTCATGTGGGAGTGCGAGGTGGAAGCCCCGCGGTGCCTCCAGTGGGCCAACGACCAGTTCACCAAGTGGTCACAGCAGGGGAACCTGACCCAAAACTCGTGAGTAAATAAGCTTATAGCTACATTTGAGGAGTTCTCTCATTAGACCCCATAGATCCGACAACAGAACTGGATTTCGAAAAAACGGGAATAGTCTAGGATCAAATCTTTCAAATAAACCAATAAATCGATTCATAAACGATGGAGTTTTGAGGTAAAATACATAAAAGAAAAATGCTACCGACTAGACCTCCATTTCGTGAATAAGGAATATGCATGATATTTTTTTATTTACTTTAATAAAAGTTCATTCATATAAGAAACCGCAGGATTATTTTTTTCGAATAACTCTAAAAATAATTAAGATATAAGACAACAAAGATTTATCTCTATCTCTTTCTAGCAAAACAGAATATAGTATGGAGATTGTATGACGTCCGTGTACTATGACGTCATAGTCCATATCGGATCTCCCTGTCTAATCGCTGTCTCATTAGTGCTTTAAAATGTTTATATCTTCAGTATTTCTCGGTCGATTTTAATTTTATTTTGACTTTATGTCATCTTTTTTACGGTATTTTCAAATTTTGTTGAGAAATGTGTTAAAAAAAAATTATGCATATTCCCTATTGGGTTAAAAAATTAAAGATAAGCACCTAAACTTATTATTTGATAGCTTAGTTTATAAATCGGTTACTTAAAATTTTTGTATTAATGATTCCAGCATCCCGAGCTATCTTCGCTCTTTAGTATACAACATGGCGGTCAAAACCGGCGGCCGGCGGGCCTTCGACTTCCTCTGGGACGTGTTCCAGAACGCCACAGACCCCAACGTGAAGACCCTCATCATCAACAACCTTCCTTCTACTAGGGAGGAGTCTTTGATCACGCTGTGAGTATTTCCCTACATTATACAGAGCTGAAGAGGCCATAGACATTTAACACGAGGCACAAACACTATGAGACGTTACATAGAGAACCTCGTCATGTAGAAGTGCGAGATAGAAGCCCCGCGACCAAGTGGTCGCAACAGACCTTGACAACAACTCGTGAGTAAAAAAATAAAGATAAATATCCCCCGCTGCCTTGAATACAATATGGCGGTCAAAACCGGCGGCGGGCGGGCCTTCGACTTCCTCTGGGACGTGTTCCAAAACGCGACAGACCCCAACGTGAAGACCCTCATCATCAACAACCTTCCTTCTACTAGGGAGGAGTCTTTGATCACGCTGTGAGTATCCCCCGTATACAAACCGAAGATATAACGTGGGCAACCTATGAGGTAGACTGGTGACCTGGGGCCCGTTTCACGAAGCTACAAGTTACAAATTACAAGCGGAAGTCTCTTTCTATCAAAAGGTATTGAAAAGAGACTTCCGCTTGTAATTTGTAACTTGTAGCTTCGTGAAACGGGCCCCTGGAGTCCGAATTATACAAACAGCACAGGACCGGTCGAGAGGGTTCTTTGGACTGGTGATGATAATGATTGGAGTCCTATCTCTAGTTTCTTCTTTACTAAGGGTAGCTAGGATGGTAGAAATTAATACGCTAAGTTTGCAAAGGTGAATCAAAGGTTTTATTTAAAATAACGCATATGGCAACATCACAAGAAATAGAATTAATTAGCCTTGATACTTGGCAAATATATTTCCATTTAATAAGTATATAATGTATCTACATACCTACTGTAATAAATATTCAGGACAGTCTTGCACAAATTGATCTAGTTCCAACCAAACTAAGCAATGCTTGTATATAGGTATGCACATATTTAAATATCATACTTAAATACATAGAAATTATCCAAGACCCTGGAACAAATCGCTTAGTTTGGTTGAAACTAGATCGACGTGTGCAAGACTGACCCAGATATTTATTTCAGTAGGTATGTATTAAGAACCATTAAAACAAGAGCACTGTTATTCTCCATACTTTGGATCGTACCTCGACCGCAAGGGGATATCCAGGCAAAAACTAGATGGCGCTAAAAAACCAAACATATAACGATGTTATAATACTTATAATTGAACAAAGAAACATAGTACAGTAACAATTAGTTCGTAAACAGCTAATAATAAATAAATTGTAACATTTAAATACTGTGTCACGCTTGCAAAGTTTAATAATTGTCAATAATATAATTCTTATACCAAGCTTATCATAGATGGCGTTGTAATATCGGGGAACAGCTTTTTGTATGGAGAATGACAGTCCTCTTGTTTTAATAGTCCTTGGTATGTATACACATTTTGTAATAAAGGGAAGAATTATTGCCAAGTACCAAGATTAGATAATCCTGTTGCTGTAGTTTCCGCATGTTGCCATATATATATTTTTTAATAAAACCTTATTTCGACCTCTGCAAACTTAGCGTAGTCCGACTATATTGTAAATAAATAATAAATGTATTTTCTGTCTTATACTACTATAGCTTGGCAACTTCGTTGGTGTGTCACCTGTGTGCTTTTTGTTATGTGCAGCCGTAACTACTTACACAAGTTACCGCCAACACGAACGGGGGCCTCCGGAGGCAGTCTCCGTCGGTCGCCGTCCGTGTTGGCGGTAACTTGTGTAAGTAGTTACGGCTACACAGAGCAAAAAGCACACAGGTGAGTGTCACCAACGAAGTTGCCAAGCTATTACTCCTACTTTCCCTTATATCCCCCAGACTCCTAGAAAGAAGTCTAACGGAGCTACCCAACCAGTACGCGTCGGCAGTATGGAGCGTGGAGCCCTCCGTTGGCACGAAGATCGCACAGGACTTCCTCATAAAGAACTTCGACGCCATTTACGCCAAGTTCACCAGTATGGACGAGTTCTCCTTCCCCGGGATACTGAGCGGGGCGTTTGGGTTTATCACGACCGATGAGGAGCTTGAAAAGGTGAGAGTAGCTCGATACTCGATACACACACTATTGTATATAAGGACAGGTTGAACCGTTTCAACCCTGGTTTGACCCCAGGCGCTATGGCCGCCACCCGCGACTTGGTTCGACCCCAAGCGCGCTCCCCCCCCTCAAGGTGGCCCGGCCAGCGACCTGGTTCAACCCCAGGGAACACCACGGCCACCACCTGGTACGACAAGGGGTAAGTAAGATAAGGGATAAGTATAAATAACTGGCCAAGAGCATGTCGGACGATGCTCAGTGTAGGGTTCCATAGCCGTAACTATAAGGTAAAAAATACGATGTAAAAAAAGTACAACAACAAAAGAGCGTATCTTCATAGCAATTACGTCCTTTTGTTGAGAAGCGCATTTATCGGCAATAACTCAAAAACGGTACATTCGATCTTGTTGAAAATAATTTTCGTTGAAAGTATTATTTAAGCGTTACCTTCGTGATTTTTTTCATATTTTTCGGGCGCACGGTTTAGAAAATAGAGAGGAGGGGACACAATTTACACAATTTTCGGAGCGATTATTTCCAAATACATTCACTTAATCAAAAACATTACTTATTAACCTTATAGTGTTTTTTAAAGAGCTTTCGAACTATGTACCACACGTTGATATTTGCTGAAAAAAAAAATTTTACTGTCTTTAACATGTATGGAGTGCCCCCCCTAAAAATATTTATTTTAATTATTTATATATCAAACTAAGTAGCGGCTCATAAAAGACACCTATATTCCAAATTTCATCAATATCCATCATGTAGTTTTTGAGTAAAATGCCTGTGACATACGGACAGACAGACAGACAGACGGACGGACATGACGAAATTATAAGGGTTCCGTTTTTGCCATTTTGGCTACGGAACCCTAAAAATAAGGGTTGCAAGTTTGTCAGGTTTAAAAAAAAAATACCTTCGCGACAACACATACGGGTCGCGTCCCGACTTGCCCCAGAACCCGAATGTCCTGGATTAACTTCACTCCGACCTCGCTCGGGCTCAGCTAAATTTCTTGCCGGAGTCTTCTTAGCTGGGCTAGGTTTAGCGAACCGGCAACTAAAACTCCCATTAGTTCGCTTTACACACTCTACATAAGGACAGGTTGATCCGCTTCAACCTTCCCGCTGGTCCGCTGCTCACTGAGCAATCAGCCTCCTCACCTCTAGCACAACTGTGACACGCGACTCTTTGTCACGCGAAAAATGCTACCTATCTCTTTCCACTCAATATAGTGTGACAGTGACAAGTCATGCTCTGTCGCGCGAGAAACGAAGCCGCGGCCAGTTATGCTAGGCGCACTGGTTCGATCCCAGGCGCTTCGGCCCCACCTAGTCCGACCCTCTCAAGGTGGTCCGGGCCAAGCGACTTGGTTCAATCCCAGGCGCCCCGGCCCCCACCTTTTTTTTTTTTTAACCAGGAAAAATCTTGCATAAGATTCCACGCCGCCACGGGGAGACGGCGTGGATATGTCGGATTCTTACCGACTAAAAAACCTGGGTGTCCTTCACGCTGCCTTGGACGGCGGAGTCCCGGGTACACTTTCGCAATCTACCGCAACTCCGCCAGCAGCTGTCCCTTTACAGACCCATCCCTGGAGGGTTCTGTGTTCCCCCTTCCACCGATTGGGGGCGTGCCCGGACACCCGGCACGCCCATTCATCCCGAGGACCTCTTCCGATGGGTGGCAGCCGTCCCCGTGACTGTCACCCGGGGATCCTCTTTACGGGGGCAGGCGGCGATCGTGCGCCAGCCGTCTGCGCCCAACGCGCTTGCGGCGCCGTTGGTCGGACGCTTCGTCGTCCTCCCTGGCCCGCTCCGCAGTCTCCTTCAGCCGCATCACCTCCTCGCAGAAGGAGAGGACTATCTGCCACGCCCTGTCGCTGTCAACTATGGATCTGACCACAGCTGGCAGCGACAGGTCGTTCCCGACACTTGCCACCAGGCCGGCACGCTGCTGCGCCCAGGCTGGGCATGCCTCCAATGTGTGTTGCGCCGTGTCTCGCGGGCACCCGCATTCATGGCACTCCTCCGTTGGCTCTCTTCCGGCGACTTTGTGCAAGTATCTCCCGGAACAGCCGTGCCCCGAGAGTACCTGCACGAGTCTGAAGGTGAGAGCACCGTGCTCCCGGTCCAGCCACTGTAGTAAAACTGGCCGGACCGCCTCCACTGTGCGGATGCCCCGGCCCCCACCTAGTACGACCCTCTCAAGGTGGTCCGGGCCAAGCGACTTGGTTCAATCCCAGGCGCCCCGGCCCCCACCTAGTCCGAACCTCTCAAGGTGGTCCGGGCCAAGCGACTTGGTTCAATCCCAGGCGCCCCGGCCCTCACCTAGTCCGAACCTCTCAAGGTGGTCCGGGCCAAGCGACTTGGTTCAATCCCAGGCGCCCCGGCCCCCACCTAGTCCGAACCTCTCAAGGTGGTCCGGGCCAAGCGACTTGGTTCAATCCCAGGCGCCCCGGCCCCCACCTAGTCCGAACCTCTCAAGGTGGTCCGGGCCAAGCGACTTGGTTCAATCCCAGGCGCCCCGGCCCCCACCTAGTCCGAACCTCTCAAGGTGGTCCGGGCCAAGCGACTTGGTTCAATCCCAGGCGCCCCGGCCCCCACCTAGTCCGAACCTCTCAAGGTGGTCCGGGCCAAGCGACTTGGTTCAATCCCAGGCGCCCCGGCCCCCACCTAGTCCGAACCTCTCAAGGTGGTCCGGGCCAAGCGACTTGGTTCAATCCCAGGCGCCCCGGCCCCCACCTAGTCCGAACCTCTCAAGGTGGTCCGGGCCAAGCGACTTGGTTCAATCCCAGGCGCCCCGGCCCCCACCTAGTCTGACCTTCTCAAGGTGGTCCGGGCCAAGCGACCTGGTTCAACCCCAGGCGCCCCGGCCCCCACCTAGTCCGAACCTCTCAAGGTGGTCCGGGCCAAGCGACTTGGTTCAATCCCAGGCGCCCCGGCCCCCACCTAGTCTGACCTTCTCAAGGTGGTCCGGGCCAAGCGACCTGGTTCAACCCCAGGCGCCCCGGCCCCCACCTAGTCCGACCTCTCAAGGCGCCAATGACGCTTAGCGCTCAGTATTTCAATAAAAAAAACCATTACGCTCTAAGGTGCACATCATTGTGTACCCGAAAATATTGAAATCTCACTGCGTACGAAACGCTTTTTATGTTTTGCGCCATAGGTATCATTACAATTCTCACATTATCCCGACTCCCGAATGTCAAAGACTATGACGTCACAATAGGCTAGACGACTAAAAAAAACTGTTTAGTCCGCCTGTTACATCATTAAAAAATATTTAACACGTATTTTTTCTTTTGTTAGACAAACAAAAACTGACGAGGATAGAGTGCTTAGAAGTTACGAGTGACGTCACTCCTAGGTACAATTTTCACCTAGAAGTGACGTCACAAGCCCCCACTCCAGAAGTTTGATGATCTATAACATTGTCAATTTTTAATATTTTGATAAACCAAAAAATACGTGTCCCATATTTTTCCATAATCTAACTGACGGACTAAATAGAATTACATATTTTTAACCCAGCCGTCATCCCTATTCACTTTACTCGCATGTTTACCTTGCAGCTGAAGTCGTTCGCACAACAACACAAAGAGAAGTTACTGCCGATGTCCCAGACTCTACAGAAGATCATGGACACCGCCAAGCTGCGCATCGAGTGGATGCGCCGCCACGCGAACACTGTCAACGACTGGTTCCGGGACTATGTCACCAGTGAGTTCATTGTCCCTTGTACCTTGCAGCTGAAGTATACAGGGTGAATTTTAAATCGTGAATCGTAATATTTTTTTTTGTAGTCTATACATAGTTAACAATAACTTACAATGCTTTTAAACCTAAATTAAGTATAGTAATAAAACAACTTAAACGGATTAAATCGCGTATATTACTACATTGATTTGTTTTACCAAAAATAGCATACCTAGAGTCTTTTGCTTAAATTATTTTCTTGTTTTGCATAAGGCGTGGCTGATAAGTTTCCTTGGCCTTCTTTCTTATCAAGTATGCCTTTTGGAAGCGCCGCTAGTTTTTTCTAAGGTTAGGTTTTTAAGCCCTTCTGGCATGTGTGTGAACATCTTTACACATTAGGCCCATCTGGCAACACTAATATTGAATTTGTATTTTTAAAGTGGGTAGGTTTGCACAACAGTAATTTTGACAGAGGAAATTTATGATTTTCTCAGTCTACCCGCGACCACGAACGCTGAAAAGGGTTACGAAACGTCGGGACTTAAAATGTAGTGATAATCGCGGAAACCGAAGACAATACTAAATTAAGTATGTGTTTATTTTGCCCACTTATAATTTGATTTATCCTAATTTTTAAAATCTCGTGGTCACCCTACATTCATGTTTCGTACTTGTCATGAAAATTTCAACATTAGATATCCAACCTCCTAATATTGAAGTTGGCTGGATAGAATTGGCACGTATTGTCAATAATGTCAACATCGTCGACATTGTCAACATAAGTACCCATTTAAATCGTATTTACTCATAAAATAATTCAGTTTTATTACGATTAATGGTATAAGCGCCTCCACCATTTTGTTCATAATTAATTAAGTGGGTCTTTAATTGTAATTAACACTAGTGCTCTGTATTAGTCTTAAGTAGCTTTACCGGTAAACGTGGTTACGATTCACGATTTAAAATTCATCCTGTATTATACTACAACACTGTCATAAGTGCTGAGAAGGAGATAGATATATTTGTTCTGGTCGGTATTTAACGAGAATAGTCAATAAAACATAGTAACAAGTCTTGAAAGAGAGGGTTACTAGACTCAGGTGTACTGTGTTTGTTTTCAAAATAATGCACATATACTAATTCTTTTTACAGAACACAAAAAATCTGACACGAAATCAAATCCAGCTACAACGACAGTGTCTACGACAGACACCGTAGAAGAAACACGAACCGGTAACGATATTGGTACCAGTAACAGCGATACCGGTAATGAAGTACAAAACGGTACCATTATTACATCACCTGTAACTAATAGTTCAAATACCACAACTAGTCCTGAAAAGTTAGAATAAACAAATGAGTATTTATAAGCAAGTAAGTACACCAAACATTATTCCTTTTAAGTAAGATAAAAATAATCTGATGATAATCCACCTAATAAATAAATGTCAAATTCACATTCTGTCACTATCGGCTTAATAGTATAAGCGAGACAGTATGTTTGATGTTTGATAAACGTTAAGGTAATATTGGCATTTTATTTATTTTGACCAGACGGGACTTTTTATAATGACATATTATTGCTTCTTCTAAATAATTTTCCCGCTAACATAGTTAAAAAGTGGATATACAGCCAATTTTTCAGAAGCCAAATTTGAGATAACAACCACTACCATACTTACGCCTGTATTAACGGATATAGGCTGAAAAATACAGGTAGTGACACAGGTTACTATGGTGTACTAAACTAGATATGACAGAACTCTTACACCTTATGAACACCACAACGTGTTTAGTAAAAGACCTCTTGCATAACGGTAGAGTCTGTGCGGAAAGAGAATTGGCGTGGCGAAAAACGGAACTAACCTAACCAGTATGGCAAATACGGTAGAAAAGCATTACAGCGCCCCCAAATCTAAATCCTATCTCTTTCCGCACAGACTCTAATTGTATTAATTGTATTTTAATGTGTTGAGATATATTTTATACTCGTTGTCCCGGCGAACTTCATTCCACCTCAGAATTTTTAATTTTTTAGATTCGGGGCAGAGACAAACCCAAAATATCAAATATCATAAAAACCGGTCCACCCGTTCTCAAGTTATAAATGGTGTTAATAACCCGAGTTTGTTTTATGTTAGATTTAAATCATCATTCATAGAAATTACCATTCATTCATTCTAACCCTCAAAGTTTGATACCGCTGGTTTTGATATTCCTAAACTGCCAATACATGTATGTATTGGCAGTTTAGCAATGTGTTTTTGCCTTTATGTATTGCACGCGCCTGAAAGTACTGTTAACACATTCAGTGCCAACATCCCTAATCCTGAATGTGTTAAATTAAGCCCTTAACATGTTTAAACCACCGTTATGACATCACATTATTTGTAAAGTTGGTAGGTACTTATTAAAACTATGAGTCTAAATATGAATAATATATTTTTTTAGGAATAGAGTAAAGCTCTCTGCTTGAGAAATAATAACTCTTGATTATTTAGAGGCTTTAGTCCAGTGGTTCCGAACCTGGGGGTAATTACCCCTCCAGGGGTAAAAAGAAGTTTTCTCAGGGGTAATACGCATAAATGTTAAGCCGTTTTACTTTGAGCAGTTTCTTATAAGCTTATAATACCATTTTTTTTGGAGGGGTAATAATACAAATCTCCATGAGAATGTGGGTGATATGATAATAAAGGTTAGGAACCACTGCTTTAGTCGTTTGAGACGCTCAGCAATTTAGGGTATTTTTTTATGATTCAAGACCTGTCTCGACATGTTTCTTTATTGTTCTAGAGTCTAGACCTAGAGTTTTTAAAACGGTCCGTTGCTTAGTAAATTAGCAGTACGAAATTAGCAGGTCCGCACAAATAGGTCGGCGGTCCGGATCCGGACCGCGGTCCGCCATTTGGTGACCCCTGGTCTAGACTCTCGTAATATAAAAGCATGCAGTCGATATGTATTTATTTCATTTTTAATAGAGAAATATGTGAGATATCATTCCAAATTATCATTTTCAAATGGTCTTAGGTCTCATATTTTTTCGATATTTTAGGTTTCTTGTTAGAAGTGTGTCAGTTAAAAAAAATCTTCGTTACATATTGTTAATATCATAAAACCCAATGTTTATAACAAATAATGTTGACAATTGCCAATTTACACTATTTCAGGGTCTTGTTATGTTTATTATTGTGGAATATAATTGAAACTATGACTTTTAAAAGATATTACTTAATGAATAGAATCTCTTTTATAGATTAATAATTGAAATAAAAAATGGCTTTGAATGTAAGTTTTTAAAAGCGTATAATTTATGACTTGTATATAACTTCGACTGTGGCAATTTTACCTAACTGTACTAACCTTACCTACCACATTACTACGCTACGCTACATAAAGAAACGATCAATATTTAGACTTGAAACATCTATAACGTAATAGCGAGTTCTAGGATTCTGTGTGTAGTTTAGTATAATATATAATCCCTCATCTTTAAAAAGCCCGCATCGACTTAAGATAAGGTCTTTGTCCGTGTAAAATGGTAAGTCTGCCATTGTGCCGACGACTTTATTTTTATACACAAATCACCTATATCGCATTACTAATACATTACTTCTACATACGAAAATCTACGGCCTCGCATCTTACAACGTGGTCATAAAGTCAACTATCGTCTAGAGTCTAGACACAAGATTGTATAACGTTAGGTAAACAAAACTCATTTAAAGCAAACGGTAATGTAACATAGAGTAGAGTATCACAAACCAACAAAATTTTATCACAACCTATAAGTTATATATAATATAACTTTAGCTTTATTAATATCGATAAAACACCCTAAAAACTTTGAAATACTGAATTAATTCGTAACCTTCAACTTTTGCTACAATATAATATAATTTTATCGATTAACATCTTTGTCTGAATCATATATGGTGAACCAAACAGCTCTACCTATCGTATTTAGTTACATTTACCTGTAGTCTGATGAAAATATAACATAAATGGGTCATTCTCACATAGTTTGACAGATAGTCAGTACCATGTGCAAAAGTTAAGGGTTTCCAGGAAGTTAAATATTCTAATATTTATACTGAAACTACCCTGTTGTCAAGCTTTCGGTTCGTATTCAAAAAGGAAAAATTAGGTATTAGCAACGTTAACTTTCTGCACACGTGGCTGTGACACGGCACAAATCTAAATGAGAATGACCCAAATACGATTTTGGTATAAGGTAAAATTAATACAGGAAGGTAAAGGTAAAACAACACAGTCGGCAAGTGACGCTAGTTCCTATGTATTAAGTCTCGATTAAGCATCTAAGTGTTGTCCTATTAAATATTTATTTGTTTAAACATGAAATCAATATATAAATGTTTGCATGTGTGATAATGATATTGTATGTTTTAATAAAGAATATTCGATATTACCGAGTTTTTTTTTGCTTTTTAAAATTCCAATGCCAAGGCCAATGATGCGACATTTAGCAAATTAGATTTATTTAATGTTCGTATTGAAAATGTAGAAAAAAATCATAGCTTTTGGGCCTTTTTTAGTACTCTTAACCCTAATTGATTTGGAAAAGTTATTTAATCTATATCAACAATATTTAGCAATGGCAATAACTGGCACAAAAAAGTTAAACTCAAACTCATTTATTTCTGTAAGTAGGCCTCAAGGGCTCTTTTACATGTCTGATTCTTTTCTTTTGGCGCTTCGGTAGATGACCTTCTGGTGAGAAGCGCCTGAAGAAACTCACCAGTTTCTCTTTTAAAAACAACATTACAACAATTGTGACATTATTACATAAGATGACATTTATAAAATGCAACAAGCAAATGACTGGGCACAGTTTTTTTTACCTTTTACCGAGAGACTTATATAATCTCCGGATCCATTACATTACAAAACTTAAAACTACATTTTTAGAGATGTAAAGGGTCTCTAGGCGTCAAAACACGATAAAAAATATAGAAAATAGGCAAACATAGACTAAAATTAATTAAAAATTAATGGAGATGTAAGGAGTCTCCGTTGTCAAAACATTATGTTTTGGAGGTGTAAAGGACCTCCAAACGTCGAAATACAAAATGGGAAACGTATGTTTCACGTCGAAATAGACTATTAAGCTAACAGTCATTACAACTAGCTACAGTATACATACCAGGTATGTATTCAGTATGTCAAAATGCAAATAATGAAATAAAATTACATTAAAATAAAAATAAATGAAACAATGGAACGATACAGCCCGTAGCAGCGACGCCATCTGTAGGCATCATGTACCTAAACCTCTCCGGGACACTGCCCTATTTCGACGACTGCTGCGACTGATGCTTTGGCCATGGTTCTTTGCCATCCAAGTAATCTTGGACTTTATAATAAGCTCTCTTCAAAAGCGCAGATTTTATGTAATTTTTAAACGAACTATAAGGCAGTTCCTATGCATCTAGGGGTACCTTATTGTAGAATCTAACACAGTTTCCCACGAAAAAGTCAAACAAGGTCTCCTACATATTCATTCGCATAGGGGCAAGGAATCTGATTTCTGTTAGTTGGTCTTACCATTGAAATTATTCACCCTGTATGTATATTCCTGGTGATACAGTAGATGGAATCCACACTACAGTGTGCGAATGTAAATTAGGTAATGAGTAAGTACAGTGAGTGTGGGGTAGTAGTTTTTTTTATGAAATGGGGGGCAAACGAGCAGACGGGTCGCCTGATGGTAAGCAATCACCGTCGCCCATAGACACCTGCAACACCAAAAGAGTCACAAGTGCGTTGCCGGCCTTTCAGGTGGCAGTACGCTCTTTTCTTGAAGGTTTGAGTATAAGTAGGTATTAGATCCTGTCAACATTTTTATTTTAGAGACAAGCTTTTTATTGCCGGCTCTAACTCTTTGCAAACTGCATATCGAAACCAATCAAATAAGCCCAAACACGGTGGATTTATCATATGTAATTTAGATGATCCTATGGCCACCTTCCGTGCCCATCATCAGATCAGTTCGGTGGTACTGTAATATTGCATTGTCATCAGAAATAAACGTGTATGCAAACTTTTATCTCAATCGGTTGACGGTAACCGCTTCAGTTGCAAGATTTGATCGGAACAAACATACATAATCGAACACACTGTTCATTGTACATTTGTAAACGAATGTCAACTTTATTGCAGCGTGTTAAAGTCTGTGGGTGGTCAGTTAACAGTGGCCTCGTTTGTACAAACACTGCGTGTTAATACAAAGTTTGTAAAATTCGCAACAGGGCTTATATTCCGAAGTTTGTTCGGAGTTCAAATTGAACTCGTAACCGCTCATTCAGATATCGTTTAGCGGTAGAGCTTACGAAGTTGGGAGTAGTCCCCTGACTTCGTTAAGATAACGACGTACAATAAAAAATAAGTAGGTACCGGAATGGTTTTTAAAATTACTGAAAAAAGCATGAAAACAATAGAATCGTTCCAAAATATGTATCAAAAAAGGAATGCGAATAATGTTAGGTTAGTAGTAGTTAGTACAGGGGTTCCCAAAGTGTGCGCCGCGGCACCCTGGTGCGCCGTAGAAAGTAAAGAGGGGCGCCGTGAGTCGATCCTCTATCATTATCTAAAACCACAAATATCGCGGGTACCTATAAAGCAACAATACCTATTATGAGCGATCTAGGGTAGGGCGCCGTGACGAAGTAGGTACTAAATTTGTAAATGCGCCACGGGCTGAAAAAGATTGGGAACCACAGCGTTAGTAGGTAGATTCAGATGAAGTAGGTAATGGACAGACGAGGCAATATCGCTTACCGATTTTTATTCCATTTTTTACGTATACGCAATAACATCGGAATCGAGTTTATTCATCGAGTGTTCCGCTCACCCTCCGGGCGGCACTAAAAATCAATACTGCGCTTGTAAACAACCACTACATGTGGCGCTGAATATTTTGTCATCAAACCCCCTTTTACATCACCACCCATGTTCTGTGTGTTTAGTTGTATATAGCGAACCGTTATATTTATTTACCCATAATTTATTTAGTGTGTAACCATGGATTCTGCCAACGTCGGATATTCGTACCACCTGCCTTCAGGCGGATGGAACTACAAGATTCGGAATACTCTGTCACAGTTTAGCGACTTATTTAGTGAATTCAATAAATACATCGCTCCGGCGTACCATCATGACCGATGCGAAAGGTAATTTATAGCGTTTTATAACTAATTACGTCGTAATTTACCATGTTTACCTACAGTACATACTTGACATAGGAATAACTATTTGACAATAAGTCATTTGCGCCGATAGGTATTACACGTTTAGAATTATAGTAATTTAATTCAGAATTTTAGAATGTTGACTCTTAGTCATAACTAAACCTTAAATGACGACTTTCGAAAAGAGTATAAAACTTGTAATGTTCAGTTAGGTCACCATAACTCTACCTCTCTATATAAATCCTAATGTGATATAAATATTTAAGTAAGTACCAATATAAATTTAAAACTTATCCCGTTTATGAAAAGACGCAAAGTCCATTACTATTTACTTGGACTTAGTAAATTTGGGGGTAAACTTCTTGAGTACCTATTTTAGTTCCCTATCTATAAGGAAAGGATACAGAACCGTAGAGATTAGGTAATATGCTTTTCTTTTGCATGTCTTATGCAACGCAGTTGATGCGCTTAATTTTCGTTTCTACAGTTAGGTAATAAAAAAATAAAATTTCTTATCTATGAACGGAACCGTGGTTTGGCCTCTCCGGGTCGTATTGTACTGTATGTTTAAGACGCCCATGCACGTCTTAAACATACAGTACAATACGACTTTCTTTCTTCTTCTTTTGAATTGAACCTGTTCCCCTCTTTCTTAATTTCGGTACAAATTACACCGTTCCTTATTTATTTTAAATGTTAAATTATCATTACAATATTTTATATGATACCTACCTACATTACACAACTAGGGTGGTAAAACAAAGTAAGGCCGAGATCGCAGATGTTTGCGGCCCGAGATGCAAACGAGGGACATAAATATGTGATCGAGGGCTTTCTTTATTACCTCCCGTGTTGTGTACATAATTATATGTCCTACACTTGGCCAGCGGCTTTTTCCGTACGCATAGCGTGCGGGAAAAGGCGCTTTATGGCCAAGTGTGGCATAAATAACGTTATGGCGAATATGCATCATCTACGCCTCCGTCACACAGTTTTAATACCCATGCACCTTTCCCATAGTGTCTGCATCGCACCATAGATTTTTTTATAACGCTAAGACATAATATATATATATGTATAGGTACCACTACCATTCCAACCAACTTCCTTCGGATTTCGGTCCCCAGGCACACCACCCGCCTGGAGAGAGATCTCTCTATTGTCCTCTCTTCCACAAAGCTAAGACGTAGTGTATTGTTTTTCAGGTCTGTACAAATGAGGATTTACTCAATGCACAAAGGGGAGTTCGTGATGGTTTTCATAGCGTTTTTCGCTTGTTTCGGTTTGGGTGTTTTCATAGGATTAGCTGGTGAGTTATGTTCTAGACTATTATGAAATTGTAACATTTAATTTGCGTAATGGATTCGTAGCTCGCCTTCAAGACCAAAGATGGACAAGCAGCGTGACAGCATGGGAGGGACCAGGAGGCAAAAGAAAGAAAGGGTGACCTCGCAAAAGATGGGAGGACGAAATTAAACGAACAGCGGGTCCAAACTGGATGCAAATAGCTAAATCCAGAGAAGACTGGTTAACTTTGGAGGAGGCCTTTACCTGCAGAGGGGTTCATACAGAAACTAACATCCCAAATATCAATAATAATTAGTTATAAATCTTTTTTTCAAAATATTTTACCTGTTATCAAATAAGTCAATCAATCTTACTAACATTAGAAATAATTACGTTTTGATACTAACAAAAATATCTTGTACATGATTTCTGTATGAAATATAGGCTTTTTTATTTTATTTTATTTTATAATGGATTCAAGATTTAAAAAAAATACTTGTCCTAAAGGATTTGTATGAAAATTGGGTACAGCACAATAGTGGCACCATATCTATGTTGTAAGTGGATATCTCAGAGTGGTTTTAGATATAAAAATGTATAATTATCCATAGGTTTTTTTTATAGGTCCATCTCCAACGTCAACGACATCCATCGCCGCGTCGAGTATTCTCTCAAACTCGAGCGTCATCTACAGCGGCCCCTTCCATCTACACAGCCCCTCGCTGGGGACTAAAGTGCAACAGCTGTGGCTGCTAGCGGAGATACTGACCAATAACAATGACGGTAAGGCTCATTATTGAACCCAACTCGCTATCTACATACAGTCGTCCATAGCCGACAACTGGAGCGCCATCTACAGTCATCCCTAGCCGATAAATTTGAAAGATATCTACAGCAGGCCCTTCCATCCACACAGTCCCTCGCTGGGGACTAAGGTGCAACAGCTGTCGCTGCTACCGGAGACACTGACCAATAACAATGACGGTAAGCCTCATTATTAAACCCAACTCGCTATCTACATACGGTCGTCTATAGCCGACAACTGGAGCGCCATCTACAGTCATCCCTAGCCGATAAACTTAAAAGATATATACAGCAGGCCCTTCCATCTACACAGTCCCTCGCTGGGGACTAAAGTGCAACAGCTGTGGCTGCTAGCGGAAATACTGACCAATAACAATGACGGTAAGGCCTATTACTGATTAACAGTCGTATGTAGCCGGCAAACCCGAGTACCATCTACAGCAGCCCCTTCCATCTACACAGCCCCTCGCTGGGGACTAAGGAACAATAGCTGTGGCTGCTAGCGGAGATACTGACCAATTACAATGACGGTAAGGCTCATTATTGACCTCAACTCGCTATGTACATACAGTCGTCTATGGCCGACACCAGTTGTCGGCAGAGATGTGATGTATCTTAGATAAAAGTATCTGAAATACAGATACAAGATACAAAATACGTATTTATATCTTGTATTTGAAATACTTTTTAATTTTTTTATTTTGTATCTTATATTTAGATATATTTTCCTGGTATCTTAGTATTTTGAAGATACTTTGTTCCCTAAGATACTTTTACTAAAATAAGCTTCGCAGATTTTCTTTCCGAACGCAACTGAACGCAGCGCATCGTTCAAAAATTTAGTCGATATTGTCGGGAACCAAATGAAAATTACAGATGGCGACACTATCTTTCTACAAATATCATCGGTATGTCCCACCATGACTCCTGTAGGTCCCAGCGTTGCCAACTTAGCATAAAATATGTACCTATCTCAACAATAAAGATGCAAACTTAAAGAGCTTAAATGCTTATCCTACGATAAAAAAAATCCTAAAATATAACACCTGTTTGCCCAGCTCTTCTCCTATGGGGGCGTGATCATGAGGCCTCATCGAAGGAAGTTGAGCGACAATATGTTTGAGTTTTACTCAAATCTCAATTAAAATATGAAGATTAAAAGTCTCAACCTTCATATTTAACATATTTTGCCTTGTCACGTTTGCCTGATCCTTGTTATCAACACATTCGAAAATTGTTTTCTCGAACAAATAAAAATTATGTTCAATTAAATGTTGTTCTTTTACAAAAGTATTTTATCTTTAAAAAGTATTTGAAAGATACGTATTTTGTATCTAGTATTTCAGATACCTTTTTAAAGAACTATTTATATCTGGTATCTGAAATACTTTTTTGTAAAGTATCTTGCATCTTGTATTTCAGATACTTTATTTAGGGTATCTTATACATCTCTGGTTGTCGGCTATAGACGACTGTATAGTGCCATCTACAGTCATCCATAGTCGCAAACTAGAAAGATATCAAAGCAAGGTTACGTAGCCCCATAAAGCACTATTCATCTGAATGAATGAAATACTTACGTTTATTTTGCACAGAATTAGATATCGAGAAATCCTACATTCTTTAAAAACTACTCACCTTAAAGCCACAAAGTAAATTAGTCTACTTTTTACCCGACTGCGGCGAAGCCCAAAGGAGGGTTATGTGTTTGACCTGTATGTATGTAAGTATGTATGTATGTATGTCCGTTCCTGTGTCCGCTCGTAACTACTCAACGGCACATCCGATTTTGATAAATGATACATCATTAGATTAGTCTTGATGGTGCGAGTGTCACTGGGTATCAAGTTCGTTAAAATAAACAAAATGGCGGATTTTATGCAGTTTCAAAGTGCACCGCGGTCGGGTTTTTTTTAGTAAAAATGTGGTTATTAATGGTAATTTTCATATCTATATAAGACGTGTGAATAATCATTTGTTGTATATTTGTTGCAGAAGAAATATTCGACAAGAGTTTCCAAATAAGTATATCTATAGACGGAGTGCTGAGCGATCACACGACGTTCAACTTGATACCAGAGAGCGAGCAAACCAACAGGTAAACTCAAAGATATTTATCTAAACAATATAATACACAACCAGGAATGGCTCACTCCGCGATGTCGCCGCGCGGCTACTATATAATTTAAGATAATACCAACATTTGCCCCAACGTAGCGAAAGTGCTCTTTCTGGTCTGGGCTAAGCCCGCGTTATGCGATAGAGAGAGACAGTAGGAGAATGCGCAAGAACGCTCCAGTATGGATCGCACTCACACAGACGCGCGATCGTGCGTCCGTGTGAATACGTGTCGCGCACTCCTAAACGGCCGAAATGGACTAGTTTATACTTTGCCTATTGCGAGCGCCCTCTCCTCCAGTGTCTACAACATGGGTTCCAGGACCCAGCACCTGAAGTGCGCGCAGCAGGTGTGCGAGGAGGTGCTGGTGCTGCACCTGGGCGCGCTCGAGTACACACACTATATGCTCAACATCCGCTTCCACGGCCTCCAAGAGTTCCACAAGCGGTACTTCATCAAGGAGATCATGTTCTACGTGAGTTTTTTGAAGACTGACTAACTCGCTTATTGGGCATAGCGATCGTTTGACCGGGTGGACGGCCGTGGCGATCCTTGGGGTCGAACCAGGGCCTCGTTTCACGAAGCTACAAGTTACAATTTTACAAGTCTACACTTGCAACATTGGTCAAATACAGCAAAGCCATTGGTTGATTTGGCCAATGTTGCTAGATTACACTTGTAAAATTGTAACCTGTAGCTTTGTGAAACGGGGCCCAGGTCGCTAGCCGGCCCACCCTGAGTGGATCGGACTGGGCTCTACGTGAGTCCATGTTCTCAAATCATGTAAAGAATAATGGTCAGAAATGTAAAGCACCCAGCCTCATCACCAATACAATTATAACGGATATAGATTTATTGACAACAAACAGCATTTGCTATAATTGTTATTAAGACCACTATAGTCTATCCTGTTAGGTATTTAAATAAAGGTAAACAAAAAAATCACGTGACTCGGGCCGTTCAGCCATTGGTATTGCGCCACAGATACAAAACGTTACTCTGATTGGCTGAACGAGCCGACTCACGTGGTTCTTTTGTTTACCTTTATTTAAATACCTAACAGGACAGACTATAGTCACTGAGACCACTAAAAAATCTCCTAATTAAGAGTTAATTGATTCTTAACTATCAATTAAGTATCAATTAACTCTTAACACCGAGTATTTGAAGGCTGATAAGTGATAACTCTCTTCTCCGGGGCTTTTGGAGTTTGTCCTCATATTAGAAAGCTAGCTTATGCCCGCGACTTCGTCTGCGGTGTAAATTATAATTAGGCAATTACTCTTTATAAATTGTTTCTGATATTTGTTCGTAAGCTTAGTTGTAATTGAAGAAAACCCTCAAATATTGGGCACAAAACTGCACATTTACCGCGAAAATCAATTATTTAGATAGTCCATTTAAGGATTATTTCTAAAAAAATAAATTCACTTCATAGACCACCTGTTACTTACACAAAAAACAATCTACTAATTGCTATATGCTGCGCATGGAGTTTCAAACATTTTACTTTAAAAACAAACACAAACAAACCCCCCTAAACAAACTTTCAACCCCTACCTACTCAATAAATTTTAATGCATGATGAAATCAATCAGTTTTCTACTTTAAAAGTCGTTTGGTGCATATACAAAGTTTCAACCCCCATTTAACCCCTTTCGGGGATGAATAAAAAAAACCGTGAAATTACTTTCCTATACCTACTCAAATTGAAGGATCTATGTGCGATGTCTCAGAGCTCCAATTTAAAAAATCATTTGGTCCCTGTACAAAGATTCAACCCCCATTTAAGCCCTTTTGGGGGTGAATTTCGAAAAACCGTGGAATTACTTTCCTGTACTCATAGTAAGGAGACTATGTACGAGGTCTCAGAGCTCCAGCTTCAAAAATCGTTTCAACCCCCATTTAACCCCCGTTGGGGACGAATTTTGAAAAACGGTAAAACCACTTTCTTCGACCTTTATTGAAGAGTCTATATACGAAGTCTCAGATCTGTCACTTAAAAATAATTTGGTCCCTATACAATATTTCAACCCCCGTTTTACCCCTTTTAGGGATGAATTTCGAAAAAGGGTTAAATTACTTTTCTGTACTAATATTGAAGGATCTATGTGCGAACTCTCAGATCTCTAACTTCAAAAATCGTTTGGTGCCTATACAAAGTTTCAACCCCCATTTAACTCCTTTTGGGGATGAATTTCGAAAAACCGTGAAATTACTTTCCTGTACTCATATTAAGGAGACTATGTACGATGTCTCAGAGCTCCAACTTCAAAAATCATTTCAACCCCCATTTAACCCCCGTTGGGGATTAATTTTGAAAAACGGTAAAACCACTTTCTTCGACCTTTATTGAAGAGTCTATATACGAAGTCTCAGATCTGTCACTTAAAAATAATTTGGTCCCTATACAATATTTCAACCCCCGTTTTACCCCTTTTAGGGATGAATTTCGAAAAAGGGTTAAATTACTTTTCTCTACTAATATTGAAGGATCTATGTGCGAACTCTCAGATCTCTAACTTCAAAAATCGTTTGGTGCCTATACAAAGTTTCAACCCTCATTTAACTCCTTTTGGGGATGAATTTCGAAAAACCGTGAAATGACTTTCCTGTACTCATATTAAGGAGACTATGTACGATGTCTCAGAGCTCCAACTTCAAAAATCATTTCAACCCCCATTTAACCCCGTTGGGGATGAATTTTGAAAAACGGTAAAACCACTTTCTTCGACCTTTATTGAAGAGTCTATATACGAAGTCTCAGATCTGTCACTTGAAAATAATTTGGTCCCTATACAATATTTCAACTCCCGTTTAACCCCTTTTAGGGATGAATTTCGGAAAAAGGGTGAAATAACATTTTGCAACTTATATTGAAGAGTCTATTTTCGAAGTCTCAGATCTCCTACTTTAAAAATCGTGTGGTCTCCATTTAAACTTTCAACCCCTGTTTTACCCCTTTTAGGGATGAATTTCAAAAAAGGGTGAAATTACTTTTCTCCACTCATATTGAAGGATCTATGTGTGAACTCTCAGATCTCTATCCTCAAAAATCGTTTGGTGCCTATACAAAGTTTCAACCCCCATTTAACCCCTTTTGGGGATGAATTTCGAAAAACCGTGAATTTACTTTCCTGTACTCATATTGAAGGGTCTATGTCCCAAGTCTCAGATCTCCAACTTTAAAAATCGATTGGTCCCTATACAAAATTTCAACCCCCGTTTAACCCCTTTTAGGGATGAATTTCGAAAAACGGTGATACTTTTTTCAACTTATAATGAAGAGTCTATGTTCGAAGTCTCAGATCTCCTACTTTAAAAATCGTGTGGTCCCCATATAAACTTTCAACCCCCATTTAACCCCCTTTGGAGATGAATTTCGAAAAATCCCTTCTTATCCCTTACTTACGTTATAGAACCACCCTACTGTGAAAATTTCAAGTTCCTAGCTTCAGTAGTTTCGGCTGTGCGTTGATGAGCCAGTAAGTCAGTCAGTCAGTCAGTCAGTCAGTCAGGACATCTTCTTTTATATATATAGATTAACCTTATGTAACTAGCTTTCACGTGTATGCATGAGATTTGTATTGGATATGGAGGCGAACTTGCTCATCATTCAAATAATGATACTTAGTTTAATAGCCTATTTCTTGTTTCCCATTTTGTGTTTTAACGTTTGGAGGTCCTTTACACCTCCAAAACATGTTTCTGACAACGGAGACCCCTTACATATCCATTAATTTTAGTATATGTCTATTAATTTCCTATTTCTTTATCTTGTTTTGACGCCTAGAGACCCTTTACATCTCTAAAAAATGTAGTTTTAAGTCTATTGTATTGTAAAGTATATTAGTTATTTTTTTGTTGCATCTTATTAATGAAATTTAATTTTTTTAACTTATATTTCTCTTTTCCAGTTTAAAACCTACAACCCGGCCTTCACGCAGATGGAGACATGGTTCCGCTTCATATTCCTGCTGACAACGTTCACCGTAGCCGTGAGTCTTCTTCATCCTAGCGCTTTTTCCAGTTTCCACTTTTTCGTTTCGTGGTATGCTGTGACTATGATCGCGGATTTGGCTGCGCATAGCACGCTTTATAAGAGCGCATAAGAGCTTATATTTTAATCCTTTCCTTGCTTTAAAACCATACTGGAAGGAAAGATGAGGGAAAGGGAGATAGAGGAAGACCTAGACGCAGCTATACATGGACCAAGTGAAGGAAAAATTTCGTGTATCTTATAAAAGCTGGAGTAGGTACCAGTAGCGTGGCGTAAAAGATATCCTTGGGCAAGCCGGTGCAGATTTGGCGTACATTTTCTTTACGAGCTGTAGAATAAGGTGGTCAAATGCTTGATATTAGGCAAGCCGGTAGGAATCGAGTTCTTTGGACGCCACGCCACTGGTAGGTACATCAGGCAAGATTAGAAGCTGCTCCACCGACAAGAGTGTAACCCTTAAATTAATGATTTGGATGCTCCACCCGCTTCGGTTTCTGGGCATCAGCTCCATCTTCTGCCCGTACCTCACGACCCCATCCCACGACATCGACGTCCGCGAAAAAAGTATTTTCACACCTCCTATTCAGAAAAAAGTATTTTGATCCCTCATAAGAGGGATCAAAGTGATACTTTTCTGTTCAAGGACAACAGGGTATTTTTAGTTTGAACCTACTTAGAATATGCCATACCATAGACAGCTTTATTAATATATTACACAAAGAGGGCGGTATAATAAGGAATGGCCCAGATCACAGGTGTTAGCGGTCCGAGCCGCAGGCGAGGGCCATAAATATAATATGGAAGTGGTAAATTCGTCCCGTCCGTAAAAAATAATACACGTTTTATAAAATAATAAGAGACTATAAATTGAACAATTTAACATTTCATTTTATTAAAAATGTGTGATGCTCTTTGTTTAACTATATCTTTCGTTATTTTGGTAGGTAGCGTTTGTATTTAAATTTTCCTCATAGTCGGTGTGAAAAGCAGTATGTGTCACAAGGTAGCAAAATTATTTTCACCTCGGGCGATAACACTTGAATCCCTCACTACGCTCCGGATTCTACTCTAGAATCCCTCGCTACGCTCGGGATTCAATTGTAGAATCCTTCGCTTCGTTCAGGATTCAATGTACGCCCTCGCCATAAATATATCATTTTGCTGCCTTGTCAAAGTGGTACTTTTCTATTCAAGGACAACTGTTTATTTGGCTTCGAGACCGTGGGGCCCATGGAGAGCTCGGCTCTTATTCAAGGAGCTATCAAAACGGCTCGTCGATACCTCCGGCTATCAAAGGGCTGGCAGCTTGCTCGCCCAACGCATTAGTATTGCCATACAGCGAGGAAATGCTGCCAGCATCTTTGGCACCTTGGCACGGCATTTTGTTTAACCACATATTTGAATATTTTGGTTTTCCTTCGATTCGTTCAGATACATCATTTTGCTCCCTTGTGGCACAATCTACTATTTAAACTAAGTACGAACGAATGCCGTTTTGCAGTGTTGGTTCGCGCACTCCCTGCGAAAGTACTCCACCCACGACTGGGCGATCGAGCAGAAATGGCTCTCCTTACTTCTACCGCTGCTACTGCTCTACAATGGTAAGTTCCTCTCAAGGGTTGGCAACACGCACGTAAACGTTGCAAGCGTCCATGGACTACGGTGACTGCTTACCATCAGGCAGGCCGTACTTTTGTATGCCATCCTTATAGCAAGGACCATTAAAACAAGAGGACTGTCATTCTCCATACAAAAAGCTGTTCCCCGATATTACATCGCCATCTATGTATAAGCTTGGTATAAGAATTATATTATTTACAATTATTCAACTTTTGAAGCGTCTGTGTCACGCTTGAAAAGTTGTTTAAATGTTAGAATTTATTTATTATTAGCTGTTTACGAACTAATTGTTACTGTACTATGTTTCTTTGTTCAATTATTACATCGTTAAATGTTTAGTTTTTTAGCGCCATCTAGTTTTTGCCTGGATATCCCCTTGCGATCGGGGTACAATCCAAAGTATGGAGGATGACAGTCCTCTTGTTTTAATGGTCCTTGCTTATAGTATAAAAAACCGGACAAGTGCGAGTCGGACTCGCCCACCGAGGGTTCCGTACAAATTTGTAGCTACATATATAAAAGTACCCTATAAATTTTGACTCCCTTAGCCTATTTGTTTTATGATTTAATTAAAAATGTATAGTTTTCAGATTTTTTTTGTTTCAATTAACTTAGAAGATTGATTTTTCACAACTTCAAGGGACCGTAGACCTGAGTACATGGTTTTAATTTCAACCCGATACCTCCACGCGTTCCTGAGATAAAGGGTATTGACAGACGGTCAGACAAACAGACGGACGGACAACAAAGTGATCCTATAAGGGTTCCGTTTTTCCTTTAGAGGTACGGAATCCAAAAAGGTGCACAGACCAGCAGAGAGTTCAGTTGAAACCGTTCAAACTTACTTTATCCTATGTGCTACGCTAAATTTGCATCCAATAGACAAACTTCTATGTTATTATTCATATTCGCAGACCCGATCTTCCCCCTGCGCCTGGTCTCCGGAAGCTGTTTCGCGCCACTCCTGGACTCCATGTTCCAGACAACGTTCCTCGCCTGCGTCATGCTGTCCTGGCTCTCGCTCTACCATGGACTCAGACAGGTAAGGGCAATATCCGGCTCGAAGGACCAACATCACATGCTCTTCTGGATTCTGTGTTCTAGACCAGCGGTCGGCAACCTTTTAGCAGCCAAGGGCGACATAGTAGCTAACGAAATTGACGCGGGCCGCACTTTGTGAATAATTTGTGACTTTATACGATTCTGAATATATGACCTTTACATACAAAATAGCCAGGGAGGCTCGCGGGCCGCAAATGAGCTGTTCGCGGGCCGCGGGTTGCTGACCGCTGTTCTAGACCATATTCCTCATCAACTTGAAACAAAAAATAACACAATTGTGAGATCAAGCTTGAAACAAATAATAACCAAGTTGAAACATTGAATCCAGTCCACTAAGAGAACCACTTTTTCCTCTTTATGAAGGCGGTTAAAAAAAACAAACTGGTATTCATTTTTTTTAACTTCACTTACGGACAATGCGTGTACGCCTGCAAAGGTAGATGTTGGTGAAACTAAGTGTTATTATCCATCTGTAATGTAACCCAAATATCAATACGCTATAAAATACATTCATTCAATTAATTCGGGTCATTTTCTATGAACAATTATATAGAAAATGACCCGAATTCAGTGCCCGTGAGTGTACCTTAAAGGGATAAGTTCGCCTTTGTACACATACCTTTATTTTGTAACCCTGTGCTTTGTATTATTTTGTGCAATAAAGAGTTTACATACATGCATACATACATATTTGTTGAACATACGATCAGCTGCCGGCGGACTTCGAAACCATAGGAGTTGTAATAAATATAATTTATGCCACACCTGGCCATAAAGTGGCTTTTTCCGCACGCTGCGCGTACGGAAAAAGCCGCTTTCTGGCCAAGTGTAGACATAAAATGATGTAAACAACACGGGAGGTAATAAAAAAGCCCTCGATCGCCTATTTACGCCCCTCGCTTACAGCTCGGGTCGCAAACTTCTGCGATCTCGGCCTTTCTTTGTATTACCACCCTAGTTGTGTAATGTACTATTATTACAGAACGAAAGGGGATTCCTCTCGTTCTACCTGCTGAAGCTGGTTGTGGTCGGGGCGGTGTGGACGCCGGCGACGGTGGTGGCGGTCTGGCAGAAGTACTACGGCTACTACGACCCCACCTTCAACTACACGATGAACCCCAACTATTCGGTAAGTTACAGTGGCGTGGCGTAAAAGATATCCTCGGGCAAGCCGGTGCAGATTTGGCGGACATTTTTCGTAAGAGCAGTAGAGTACGATGCTCGAATGCCTGATATTAGACCTTCAAACCTTCAAGAAAAGAGCGTACTCCCACCTGAAAGGCCGGCAACGCACCTGTGACTCTTTTGGTGTTGCAGGTGTCTATGGGCGACGGTGATTGCTTACCATCAGGCGACCCGTCTGCTCGTTTGCCCCCTATTTCATAAAAAAAAAAGCCGGTAGGAATCGAGTTCTTTGGATGCCACGCTACTGGTAAGTTAACACTTAAATAATAATAAATAATAAATAAATATAAGGGGACAATCTTACACAAATCGAACTAGCCCCATAGTAAGCTCAATAAGGCTTGTGTTATGGATACTAGACGACGATATATTTAATAGATACATACATACAAATACTTAAATACATAGAAAACATCCATGACTCAGGAACAAATATTCGTGCTCATCACACAAATAAATGCCCTTACCGGGATTCGAACCCAGGACCTCTTGCTTCATAGGCAGGGTCACTACCAACTAAGCTAAAGCGGTCGTACACTTGACCTTATCAACACGGATGGGAGTCGCTACAGTACAGTTTTCCGATACAAAACATTCTGCCATTTTTGCGGGGGTTCTGTGCAACGTACACTTACACGCGCGTCACGCTGGCAATTTCACGACGGTAAAAGTGAGTTGATATTGATATAAAGAGTAATCTTTATGCCACACCTGGCCATAAAGTGGCATTTTCTGCACGCTTCGCGTACGGAAAAAGCCGCTTTCTGGCCAAGTGTTGACATAAAATGATGTACACAACACGGGAGGTAATAAAGAAAGCCCTTTATCGCATATTTACGTCCCTCGCTTGCAGCTCGGGCCGCAAACTTCTGCGATCTCGGCCTTTCTTTGTATTACCACCCTAGTTGTGTAATGTACTATTTCAACACACTTGCTCATAAAGTGGCAATTTCAAGCTTATTTCAATGGTTTGACGCGCGGAGAGCAGCTATTACAAGTGCTTTTTACTTTATATTACTGCACTAGTGTTGTAATTACAGCAAATTTACCGATGAGAGCACGCCACTATTCCCGCGCCGCTGCTCAGCGCCATGTACGTGTACGCGTGTTGTTAGATAACCCACAAAATAAATACAAAAATATAAGTTTTAAATTATAAGTATTGTTTTTTTATTCGCAAGTGTGTTGACAAACGTCGTATGATACTGTATGATAATGTTTCTGTCGCAGCCAACTGGTTTAATCAGCCATTTGGTTAAATGCCTAGCATTTTCACTAAATTATGACCCTACGCTACGGGGGCTTCTATTTCTACTCTGGGGACACAAGCTAACTAACAAACCTAACCTAAAAGTTAAATGAAAAGGCTAGGCAGTTAACTAAATGGCTAATTAAGCTAGTTGGCGGCGACATATCTATTCTACAACTTTCACAAGTGGTGGAGGTGCTGAGTACTTCGTTTAAGCATGAGTGGGCCACATGAACCTAAGAGCAACGCAGACTTCGTAGAGACTAACTAGCCCCTACCTTGGCTAAGGCCAGACTACCTTGGCTTGGCTTGACCCTGGCTAAGGCCAGACGGTCCCCTCTACCAAGTAACCGTCAAACAAGTAATCAAATTAGTCAAGAATAAATTATTTTTGTGGTCGTCATTTTTATACGTGCACGAAAAATGGCAGACCGTTTTGTATCAAAAACATGTGCTATAGCGACTCCTTTCCGTGCTGCTCTAAACACTGGAGTATAGGGCAATTTTCCAGGGAGGGTCCTGAGATATCATTAGGTGTCCTAGAATAGGTCGGTAACCCAACATCCTACTTACTAGACCATACTGAGATGTACGCCTATGGCTTTAAAACATGAGCACAGCTATCCTTACACAGCAACGTCATTTTTAATAGCCTAGTACCGCATAAGGAAAACATCACAAGCCTTTTTACGCATCTGAAGGGACTTTTGTATCTGGCAATGCGAATGCATTTTGTGTTAACACATCTTTAAGTTTCATTAAAATTTCACAAAATAATTAGATAGTAGGACATTAGGAATAGCTTTTCTAAAAAAACAACTGATGGAACTTCAACGACTTCCCTCAATTCCCCATGGATCCTGTCGTCAGAATAGGCTAGACGACTAAAAAACTGTTTAGTCCGTCAGTTAGATTATTAAAAAATATTGCACACGTATTTTTTCTTTTGTTTGACAAACAAAAAATTACGAGGATAGAGTGCTTAGAAGATTCGAGTGACGTCAATCCATGTACAATTTTCACCTAGGAGTGACGTCACAAGCCCCCACTCCAGAAGTTTGATGATCTCTAACTTTGCCGATTTTTAATATTTTGATAAACCAAAAAATACGTGTCTCATATTTTTCCATAATCTACTGACGGACTAAATAGAATGATACATTTTTAACCCAGTCGTCATCCCTATTCTAGTTGAAAGAAATGTGACCAATCTGGAAATGTGGCCTATCAATTAAATAAAGATTTTTTCAGATCGGTCGATAAACGACGAGAGGTGACAAAGATTTCAATAAAATACGACCGGCTAGAGAAACTCCTCCTTTTGTGAAGTCCGTTAAGCTGACAAAAAATGCGACATTGCAAAGTCTCTCAAAACTCTCAATGCGAAGTCTTTATAATATTTTAAGGGTAGTTTTATTATTGTTGCGACATGTTTCAACCGGTCCTTGTTCCCAGGTGGTGAAAATAATGTTCTTCAGCGCAATCTCCGTCTACTTCCTGTACCTGCTGATCCTGATCGTCAAAGCTTACAGCGACCTCAGGAACATGCCGTTCTTTGGTAAGCTTACCTTGATACTAGGTTCACAACTAGGGTGGTAATACAAAGAAAGGCCGAAATCGCAGAAGTTTTCGGCCCGAGCTGCAAGCGAGGGACGTAAATATGCGATCAAGGGCTTTCTTTATTACCTCCCGTGTTGTGTACATCATTTTATGTGTACATTTGGCCAGAACGCGTGCGGAAAAAGCCACTTCATGGCCAGGTGTGGCATAAATAAAATAAAATACCGTAGGTTACGTATGTACTTGTGGAAGAGAGGACAATAGAGAGATCTCTCTCCAGGTGTTGTGCCTGGGGGCCGAAGTCCGAAGGAAGATGGTTGGAAGTGTTATATTGAAAGTGTTACAACAATTCGATAGCGCGATGTAGAACAGTATGTATATGACGCTCTTTGTATGGACGTTGATGTAAGCGCCACCTATCCAGACCAACGTAAGTCACTAGGTGGCGGTGTCGCCACATACTTAACGATAACTTTGCTACGAATTAAGTCGCACTTCCCTCCTTCCACTTTCACTCCGCAGATATGGCCTATCCATATATTATGTTACACTAAGGGGTCATCCATATAGTACGTCACACAAATGGGGGGGGGGGGGATGTCTAGCCAAATTCTTCCGAATCAAACTGTCTAGTTGTGGTCCATTTGGGGTCCCACAAAAGTTTCCGAATCATGAAACTGTCTCAAAGCTCTGACATTCGTTGACCCGTAACTCATACTTGCCGTAAATAATCTCGTAGTATGTATTTATATTGCCGCTATAACAACAAATAATAAAAACAAAATAAAGTTAAAAATAAAAAGGCGTTCCTATACAATAAATGTGTTTTTGGCGGCTTTTTACGCGACGGTGGTACTTTACCTTCGTGTGCGAGCCCGACTCGCACTTGGCCGGTTTTTTACGACCATTTGCACCGAAGAAGCAGGCAGCAGAGAGTTGACGTTATATATAACGCAATCGGTCCAGCTGTTTTCGGATAATCATACTCGTACAAAAATAAATGATTGTGACGAACTGAGAACTCCTTCATAATCATAAACAATTTTTTTAAACTTGGTTGAAAAAAGGAATTGAACGCGTAATAAATAATGGATGGAAACTCGTCCTACTGTTGTTTATTCGTCCTACTGGTTTCAGTAGACTCGGCATAAACGGTAACAGGCGTCACTGTTGTCGGCCGACGCCATTTTATCTCGAGATCCGCCATTCTATTGTTCGCCAAACATGTGCAGCGAACCGTTGACCCAACACGAGTTAGATCGAGTCGGACACGCCGTTGTTAACTTTAATTTATCATGGTGTAATAGTACATTACACAACTAGGGTGGTAATACAAAGAAAGGCCGAGGTCGCAGTAGTTTGCGGCCCGAGCTGCAAGCGAGGGACGTAAATATGCGATCGAGGGCTTTCTTTATTACCTCCCGTGTTGTGTACATCATTTTATGTCTACACGTTGGCCAGAAAGTGGCTTTTTCCGTACACGTAGCGGGATAAAAAGGGTGTGGCATAAAAGTCTTTCTCATTTTATAACTCAATGCAAATTTAAAAATTAATAAAGTAAGTCTTCATCTTATTCAATAACAAATTTCATGAGTTTTCTCGAAGATCGCATCATCAGAACCTTATTTAGTACCAATACATGTTCTTGTTTTTGACCAATACCTACCAATGTTGCTAGTTTAGTTAGGCTTTTACAAACATATTCAAACTTTCTCGTTTATATAGGTAGTAGGGGAGAGGCGTACAAAATGGCATAGGCGGGTAAAATGGCACACTTCCGTTTCTCCGAAATCACAAACATACTAGTTCTCGCAATGGCCGCTAGAGAGCCGCTTAGTAACAGGTCGTAACCTGTGAAGACGGTAGTCGCGTCCGGTGGGTCGCGTGGTGCGGGGGGATGTTTGTATAATTTTGGCAGGCACAAGTTTTACGCAGATGGATTTTGTGTCTTGGTAAAAGCAAGTACTTTTTTACGTTCTTTTGTTTCTATTAGTATTAATTTGTTGTAATATTACTAAACAACGTCGAGAATGTATTGAAATCTTAAAACTCTATTTACATTTTTAGTTATTTTTTTATAATGTTGGAGGTTATGAAGTGGACAAAATGGCATACACCCTGTTCGGGTAAAATAGCATACTATGTCATACAATATCATGCCTCGAAACTATTCTAGGAAAACAGACCGACAAGGTTGGGATAAAACCTCCATGGAAAAGGCTATTGAAGCTGTGAAGAATAATGAAATGGGCTGGCTTTTGGCTTCAAAAATGTTTAAAGTCCCTCAATCGACTCTTAGAAGACATGCACTAGAGCAAAATAAACTCCTAATTCCAGCTGCAAAAGGTATGTATGTATAATGAATGCATCATGTGCAGATGTTCTGAAAAAGACAAAGCGTTTTACGTGTGAACTCTGGAAGTAGGTAACCGACAGATTTTCGAAACAAATTTGGTATGCCATTTTGTCCACACCACGTGTGTCATTTTACCCGCCTAGGGCGGACAAAACGGATTTTGTTCAACTTTTTCTGTTTTGTTTGCTATTCCATTGTTTTTGTTTTAATTTGATTGATCTCTATAATTTTAACTAGGTAATGAACCAAAGAATACACAGGTACCCTAAGTGTTAAATATTGCTAATAAATAAAGATTTGCTGACTCATTTTATAACTAGTATGCCATTTTGTACGCCTCTCCCCTACCGTAGTAGGATTTTGGATAGTCGGTGTTACAGGATATCTCAAAATAAAGAGTTTCTTGAAACTCTCGCTAGCTTAATCCCTCATTTACACACAGGGTTCCATTGTAGAATCCTTCGCTTCGTAGAATTCAATGAACGCCATCGCCGTAAATACATTAAGTTACTCCCTTGTGACACAATTTACGATTTCTCTTGACAGACGTGAGGCTCCGCTGCCTCTCCATAGTGGTTGGCACGGTAACCGCCATAACCGCCCTGCTGGCAGCTCAGAGCTGGGGCCCCGCCGCGCTGCAGGACCACTGGGCCTCGCAGCCAAGAGTGCACTACGACACCTCGGCCCCCTTCATGGCTCTCTACGGATTGTTCAACTTCAAGATGTACATATTAGCCTACTTGTTCTCGCCTGGAGGCGGATCCATCCATGGTAAGCCATTTTACGAGATATGTAACCTTCACAAAGCTTCCGACAGTATAGAAGGTAAACCGGGTAAACATAGGGCAGAACGCACCTCGTAACTTATCTGGCAAAGTGTTGGTGCGATCGGTCGAGGTCGCGTATGTAGGACGACAATCGTAATTTTCCTACAAACCTTGCAATCAGCTCGCGACTGACATGTTGGTGGTAAAATAGCAGTGCCTCAAACTCAATCGGGTGCACCACGTGATATGACTATTACGCTGGCTCGGACATCTGGAGAGAATAGTAGATCATTAATTAATAAAATAAATCCTACCAGAATAAACAGACAGGATAAGAGAAAATTTAGTCACGCCAGATATAGATGCGCCGATATAGTGGACCGCGATCTGCGTCAACTTCCAGCAAGCGACTGTGCCGAGAGACCACGCAAAACCCAGACCACGCGTGCAATCGTATTCACGTTGTAGTGGGTGAGCCGCACTTTAGGTTGTTGTCTAGCTAGAGGTGTAAGGGATCAGAGAGACTTCCATAGAAGCCGGCCGTTTCGTGGTGCGCCAATACAAGTAGATCCCTGAAAATATTTTCTGGCCCAAGCTTAAGACCGTTTACAGTCCGACGTAAACATTAATCCTAATTAATCTTAATCTTACATCCTGGAACTGCCATATGGTTATCATCGTACGTCCATGATTTGTGTACCTATTGTAAGCTAGCATATTAGGGTTTTGGTGTCAACCGTCATTCAGTGTTCTCAGACTTTCCATCCGTTCCCTATTCTAAGTACCAATTTGATCTCGCTACCTTTTAGATGTTGAGCAACCTTCACACAGGGGTTAATAAGAACTTACATTAAGTCGGTCTTTCAACTTCTTAATCCTGCCCATAACATACGCCTACTTTTTACCCATATCGTAGATACTTACATGGTGTAACTTAAGCTTCATTCACTCGCTTGTCTGGGCTAGTTTCAATCAATATTATCCTACTTTCTGGCGTATTCTCTCTAAAGGACCCGATTCTACAACAATCTAATCGAATAGACTAGACTCTTCAACTTTACCACCACCTTTCATCTTTCGCTGAAGGCTAAACTGTCCAGGTAAAAACCCTAGCAAATACTTTTCAAAACTCCAGACCAAGAACAAGTGGCGTAGAATTGTTCGGCGTGCTCGACGTTCATGACCACGACTAATTTTCCAGAGTATCTAGAGTAGAGCTTACCTGCTCGATTTTTCAGTCTGCACTTAAAGTCCGAATGCTGACGAGACACCTCAGACGCAGTATACTCACACTCGTCATCATCTAGCAGGCCATTCAGATATTCCAGGCAATTTCTACTTCCTGAGGGCTGAGAAAACTTACTGCTTTTTTCTTTTTCTCAACATGATATTGAAATCACAAAAGGCAGCTTGTGGCATATGATATGTTAACGCAGTTGGCCATGATTGAGTAACCTTAGGGCATAAGTAACTGAATTATATCTCAAAATTCGTGATTTTTGCCATTTTCCCATGAAAAAAATGCATCTAAAGAGCACAATATAGGAACTAAGTGCGAATGTGGAATAAGGCCACAGTTGTTTTCACCATATTGGTGCCAATGAGGTCAAGAGTTCGTCAATATTGCAATTCGCACATCCAGGTCAAGACCGAAATTCTAAGGCTATTACGAAAACTCAACATATTCTTATTCCTTTCCTTTAAAAGAAATTCAAGTTCATTTTTAAATTAACTGACAAAACCAGTGAGCATTTTGTCCTTTACTTTTCAGAAACGGCCATAACCAAAGACAACCCAGCGTTCTCTATGATCAACGATTCTGACGAAGAAGTCATCTACGGTTCGGACGAAGAAAGCCGTCGGCCCCTCAACTCACACCATCGGATGAACGAGGATATATGATTCAACCCATAGACAAAATGAATGAATGTATTTTTTTCTTGTTATAAAATTATATTGAGGACTATCTTTGTGTATTTATTATGCTTCGTACGTTAATGCAACGTCCCAAAAAATAAATTTGTTTAGAGCAATAAATTAGCCAACGGAAGTGGGTCTGATATCACATTTCGAGTTTGGAAGATAAAATGCGTCTCTTGCACAGCAGAATCTCTGACAAAGAATGGATACTCGATATCATTCTAAATAGAATCAGTGTTAAATAGCAGTTAGAATTGACCTCTCTAATATTAAGCGATAGTGACAGTCGATTCCTATGAGCAGTGAATGAGAAATGCTGACAAGATTATACATTCGAATATCAAATAACTCTCGTGTCCTCTCACGTGATACGTGAGAGAGGTAACGACATTCTAACGACAATGGGATCAGGGTATCAGAATTGCGTAGGAATCAAATTTGAATTTAAAAAATGGAATTCCGTAATTAGAATTCTATCTCTGGATTTTTGAATTTAGAATGTTATACAGATAATGAAAATTCTGAATCCCTGACACTAATTCTAAATATGGAACATGAGGAAAAAGGATCAAAATCTCACCAGTTTCAATACCCTGCTAGTAAAAAGGTTGGCAGCAAATATCGACGTTTCGTGAAACAACTTTGAACCCGTGTGTTGTGAATCACGTCGTGCTAATGACGAGTAGCCGCCATCTTGTTCAGCTATGAGAGTCGCGATTTTGAAATAGGGCATATTAATACTATTAAGGGCATTTTAATACACTTACGTCATGCGGTTTAGATGAATCACAGTGGTTCCAGTTTTAAAGCAGCTGAATAGGTTTCACCAACAGGAAACCGAATGAATTACTATTTTGAAAGCTGCCTTTGTGTATGCGCCATTTTGTTTACAGATACAGATTGACATGAAGTTGACAAATAGGTAGTTGAAGTTCGAGCCGCGGTGGAGGTGGCAACTTTCTGTAGCGCACGTCATTTGAAAGACAATTAAAAAAAAGAAAACTTTCTATGAAGAACTTCCTTTAAACCCCAATCAGAGGGCTGTTATTTCCAGTTTTTCCCACCAAAAGCAAGTGGATTCTACTCGTACTTCCTTACGAAATAAAACATGCCATAATTTATATTTTTTTTAATTTAGAAGAAATAAATAATTAGCAATTATACCTACTATGAATAAACGATTACATGGAGTCAATCGATGGAGATAGTCTGTATGTTGTTGAGCGTGTGCGCAATGAGGATGACGGGGTGCGGGTGGGTCGCAGGGCTGAGGATGGCGGGGAGTTGGAGCGGCAGCGGGCGCTGCCGCGCGCCGCAGGGCTCCGCCGGCAACAGCAGCGGCGTCGCGGCCGTGCGCCGCAGCACCGCTCCTCCTCGCACCACGCAAGCCACCCCGGCCCGTGGATCCAAATTCTCATTTACCGGCGACTCATCGTCCGAACACAAATCTATAACCTCACACTCCTCCGTACGCTTCAGTGGATCCTTGTCCACATCCATGGCCTGATCGCACTCCACGAACACAATGTCTTTGTCTTCTGTCACTTTCTTGCTCTCTGCCTCTTTTCGAAGATTCTCTATGTACTCTTGCATGCTGTCCAGCGACATTCTCTGAATATCCACAGATATGGGTTTGCACTTCAGTAGTAGCAGTTGTCCTTTAAGATCTAGTACATTTTTGTTTCTCTGGTTGGGAAAGATGTGGCGTCTCTGCCAATAGTCTATAGGCCTCCTGTACCTGATCGGAAACTGTTGATTTTTGCTCTTTAAAGCCGATGGTTTGTTGTTCAATGGTGTGGTTGTGCAGCAGTATCTCTCAATCCTCTCTCTCGAGTAACTTAAATCTCTGTTTGCATTCGTTTTTGCGTTCTTTAAGTAAGCAAGGGAGGAAAAAGGGTACGGGGGTCCCCGATCAATGTTGGCAGCTGATCGTGCATTTCTCTGACGACCGTCACTGTCCAGATTCTTAGTCGATGTCTCCAAGTTTTCACCCTGAGGTTTAAGCTTCAGCGCAGAGAGAAACTCCGGTAGCCGCCCGGTGGGTTCAGAGCTTGACGGCACCTCTACATTGTTGCAGAGCCTCTCGTGTGCTTTCAATATTTCTACATTGTCAAAATGACTGTCACAGTTATCACAGAGATAGATATCGGATTTGACCTGAGGCTCGGCGTTGTCGAGATTCTTCTGGCGGTCGTAGAACATGTTCTCGTTGCGGAAGGTGACGAGCAGGCGGCCATTGGGTCGGTAGTACAGCGACGTGGTGCGGTCGCGGTTGTCTACGTACCGCAGGCGGCGGCGCGGGTAGCGCGCCAGCTGCGCAGAAAACACCAGCAGGAACGCGCTCTTGTGGAAATCGTAGCATCGCTTCACCAGGTTCTTGAGTCGGTTCTCCCAGTCGTCGGGCACGGTCGCCGGGCGCACGAACGGATGCGAGAACGCGACGTCCGCGGGCCACCACGGCGGCTGCCGGATGTCCTTGGCCGTGTCGCGGCCCCACGAGCAGGCCACCATGAACGTGATGAACCGCTCCAGCTCCTCGGCAGTCACCGACGACAGCCCCGTCGGGTTGCCGTTGGCGAACAGCAGCGGCAGATTCGCGATCATGGCTCGCGCGGTCGCCGACGGTCATCGAAATCGCGAGGGAGGCGCTTGCGATGTCGCTTCGCACGGAACCATCGTAACGGTTAATTCGCCCCCATCCGTTTCGCAGATTGTGATGGGCGACATGTGCATCACATTTGAAACTTATCACTGATGAGTAAAATAAAAATAAAAGGGACAGTATGATTTCTCGGCGGCATAAATCACAAAATTCCGTGAAGCGCGTTCGTTAACTAAATACGTATAGAGAGAAAGAGATCCACAGCCATAGATCTTTGTTACGTAGGTTTGGACGCCATGAGAACAAAACGCAACAATACGATATCTCGATTGTTACAATACCGATTGTTGTTATAAAATATTTATTAATTTAAAATGAAAACTACATGGTCTTTAATTGTCATAATTATTGATATAATATTCAAAATATGTCGGGTCCCAGTATTATCATAAATTACATTAAAAGAAAAAAATACAAAAAAACAATATTGCGTTTTGTTATATCGCCAAAGTGCAACTAGTGTTGGCCATCTTTGGGCGGGGACGCCAAGACAACTTTCTGAAGAGTTTCGACGCCGTTTTTTTTTATTTTTTGTTTATTCCGTGAATTACTTCCAAAGCCGTATAGATTTATTTGCTCTACCCACTAGTTCAGAGACAATATCAGTTTTAGCAATTATATGCGTAATATTCACGCGACTCAATCAAAAAGACATAAAAGGGCTGAGAAATCCTTTAAAAACTTGGTCATAGGTTCAATCAACATCCATGATAGCCATCTACATGTGGTTAAGACGCTGTCAACAGCAAAATGCCCTTGAGGATTCAGGATTTTGGCCCATCCCCTAGCCCCGCCTAATTGCTCCCAGCGCTATTCACAAGTGAGCGGCGAGAAGCGTAACTGTTTGCATTCGGCTTGCGATCGCGATCGAAATAAACACGCCTGCCGGTAGATGGCGTTAAACTCCTGTAGGTTTCCCATAATTCCCATAGAGCGCAGAATAAAATAGACAGGGCGTCGTTAAAATAATATAGTTGGTTTTTAATTTATTTTCATAATTAAAGCGTGAACAGATAGAATGAAATTTGGATATGTAATACGTAAATAAGTAATGAAAACTTTCAAACACATTTAATGAATTTTGGATATGTAATATAAGTAGTTAAGATTTATTAGAAAAAAATACGGTATTTTTGTAAGTAGTAATACGATTATATTGAATTAAAATATACAGCACTTCCTTTATGTTTTTCTTGATGACCTGCAATGTAAGGTCATCGAGAAAAACATAAAGGTAAGGTAAGGTTTACAAATAAATCAATCGATTTGCGATTTGACAGTATAAGGTATTTATACTTAGTATCCGTAACCTGGTATCCCATCAAAAACATTCTGTAAAAAACTAGCCAAGTCTCGATGGAGCTGCTTGTTTATCTCTAAAAAGTAATGAAATCTAGACAAAATCGTGTCAAGTTTAAGGTACCTTACTGCGATTTCTTTATTATTATACTTAATGTTGTGTGACTTGGCCGTTGAACATTCTTTATTCGTTATAGTAGGTACAAGTCAACAAATAAACTTTGTAATCGCATGTATTTGTATAGGATTACAAACTTATGTGTGCAGTTGCAATATTTGGAGGTTTTTTAGGACTTGATAGGCTAAAAACTAACTATGTTTAAAATTTCAGCTCTCTGAGTTTATGGGAAGTACTAGTTCTATTCTGATGATCATGAGTCAGTGAGTGTCTGTCGTAAATGCGAAACTTTGCTTTCGCTTAACTTCGGAACTAAATGACCTACAGACTTGAAATTTTGGATTTTAAGTATGTGATTATAGCTTACTGGATGACGAAAATTTCTGCGTTCTGGTCTTATCTAGAGGTTCTCAAATAGGGGCCTGAAAATGCGGCGAAATGGTTCCAGTAAAGGATGTTACGGCAGTGTTTGCTTCGCGCTCGACTTGGTGGGGCCACTGCCGTGCCCCCAGATATGTACCATGCAACTCCGAGTACCTTTAGTAGCTAATGATAATGTATGTTACGTAGGTAATTAAATTAAATGACATTGAATATAATATACAATGTAATAAATACTTAGTACAAATACCTTATACTGTCAAATCGAAAATTGATTGGTTTATTTGTAAACCTTACTAACTGACGTGCCCGAAAAATTACCCTGGAGTGCGGTGTATGATAATTAATACATACATATATACATACATACATACATACATACATACATACATACATACAGACAGACAGACAGACAGACAGACAGACAGACAGACAGACAGACAGACAGACAGACAGACAGACAGACAGACAGACAGACAGACAGACAGACAGACAGACAGACAGACAGACAGACAGACAGACAGACAGACAGACAGACAGACAGACAGACAGACAGACAGACAGACAGACAGACAGACAGACAGACAGACAGACAGACAGACAGACAGACAGACAGACAGACAGACAGACAGACAGACATACATACATACATACATACATACATACATACATACATACATACATACATACATACATACATACATACATACATACATACATACATACATACATACATACATACATACATACATACATACATACATACATACATACGTACGTACATACGTACATACATACACCTTAGGCCTTCATACACAGGGTTTCGCACACAAGCGCTGCCGGGTGTGGGCGCAGCCCTGAGCTTGCCTAATTAGGCAAGGAAGAATAATAATTACGTCAAAATAAAATCGCGGAGTGAGACATGCCTGCTTCGGCTCGTTTCCTAAAACCACACTCGTGTATTCATGCCTCCCATAATACATAACTATTACCGTCGACTCCAAAACTTTATAGATCTATGCAAACAAAACGTTTCTCGATGGGCGTAGCCAAAACCGCATCTGAAGAAGCGTTGAAATGTGGACCTTATATCCAGTGACATAAGGTCCACATTTCAACGCTATGAAGGTGTAAAACTGAATGAGTATTCATTTGGACAGGCCAGTGGCTATTGCGGTGATCATACATTTAACACACTTAACTAAATATTTACACTTCTTATATTATAACTTTGATTTATATAAGTACGTATACAGTATTTTAGATTTTTAACACAAGGTTAAACAAATTTTTGCGATGTTTTCGATGCGCAAACGAGAAGCATAGGTCCGTCTAGCACGGCGCGTCAGCGCACACTGTCTATTTGTATCGGAGTAAACGAGAGCCTACTGTCACTGTTTCTGGGCAGCCGAGTCTTAGAAGATAATAATAAATAAAAATTGAAATAAAAAAAAGTGTGGACTATTTGTGAAATGTGACTCGTTAGCGGTTTAGGTATGAATATGTTGACTTCATGTTTTTATTTGCAGACCCATACGTTAAAAAAATAAAGACATAGAACCGTTTAATGATGCTTTTAAGACCAATCTTTGCAATTTTTTTCTATCGAGCCGATTTCGTGAAATTATGTATCGCGTCCGTCCACGGTCTTCGAAATATGATGAATATTAACATATTTTTTTTTTGATGTGCTAGAACAAATGGTTTTTCTTAAAAAACTGCTTAAATAACATCAATTTCAACAAAAGTAGGTCTTGTCAGCCTCTTAACTTACACTTTTTAGTTATATTTTTTTAAATACGTATAGTAGGTAAGTTATTTTAATAATTTTATAGATTTTCGGGTTTTTGATTTCTTACAACAGGACATGATTCCTGACGTGGCTAAAAAATTATCCGTTTTCTAAAATGTAACGCTTTATTCCGACTAAAGTCGACTCATTATCGATACCAGTTTTTCATCATGTATTGTTTCTAAGTATTTATATTTTGTAGTCTCCAGCAATGAACTTGATTAATTACTTTACGCTGTGCTTTACGCAAACAGAAGCTGCGTTTTTTTATGCATGCCTCAAGAAATTTATTGTTTTTTTTACGTTGCTGCCATTAATTTATCTTTTACGAGGTAGTTTCATCCGAATCAAGCTATCGGGAGCAAATATTTTATGCTCACCGAGTTCACGACAGCGACACAATAGTACAACCTTTTTTTTTTTTTGACCCCGGGAAATGCATAAAACTGCATACCACTACGTAACCTAAGGCCATCGGGGGTGATAGCCAGATGTTACGTATTGGTTATGTGGGGCTCTCCGCTCCTGAAGGGATTGGCCTACCCACTAAAACCCAGGGATGCTACCGACCTGTGCCTTCACGGTGATGCCGTGGGATCGCTATCAAGCCACCACGACATCACCAGCACCTCCGCCCTAGGGCGGACCCTCTCCGAAAAAGGCACACTGTAGCATGGCCAGTGTGCCTTCCCTCACCAGCTCCCCCCGACCAAATGGCCGTCCCCCGGGGAAGCAGGGACCGGCACCAGACACACGGTGTCCCGGTCCCTCCCTCGCCGCCACTGGAGGACAAACGCCCCTGCCCCGCAGCCGTCCACGGGAGGACAAACGCCCCTACCCCGCAGACACTTCCGCCTGTCCTTACGGACCGCGGTGGGCCAGTCCTCCGCCTCCCGCCCCCAGCACATGAGGTAGCGGCAGCCTGCAAGGCTGAGTTCTCGGGACGCAGAGGACTAGTCCACCGCTACCACGCAGCGGCACAGGTCACCCGTCTGGTGCCTGCCCGCAGTGCCCCCCAAAAGGAGACGTCGGAGGGATGCTGCCCGTGCCCGACGCTCCGCCCTCGCGTGCCGCACCTGGAGAGTCCTCTAACAGAGGAAACCCGGTGCGGGACCCCCCAACCCCCCCTGACAGGCTCATTCGCAGCATCGGCAAGTGATCAATTAGGGGCCCCTAAGAAATCACTTGCCGTTGCTCCCGGGGTGCACCGGCCAAGACGCTTCTCTTTCCTGCGGATCAACCGGATCAAGAGGAATGAGAAGAATCTAGACACTCTGGGAGGTTTCCTGTCTAGCACCCCCAATAGTACAACCTAGGGCGGGCAGTATAATAAAAAACCGGTCAAGTGTGTGTCGGACTTGCGCACCGAGGGTTCTGTACAAACTCGTAAGTAGATACGTGAATAGTTCAAGAAAAACTGAATGGCGATTAGCTTAGTGGCAAATAAGTATGTGTTATGACTTTTATAAATTTCTAAAAAAACGGTGCAAGTTAGGAAAACCATTATATTTTTCCTGTAATATTTAAGATTATATTAATAATTGGTTATTATTACAGATTTTTCTGTCCAGTAACTTCGAAGATAATAGGGGAATGGTATTTTTTTGAACTTTTATCGACCTAAATCAAAAAGTACATAATTAAGAAAAAAAATGGTTTTGGAATCTACAAATTAAGCCCTTTCGTTTGATACCCCACTTGATACAGTAGCATAACTTAAAATGTTCAACCTCCCATTTCGGCCCCCTTTAAAAAAAAGTAAATAGGTATAGGTATAAGATTTTTTTATATTTAGAACGCCCTGAGCGTTCTTAGTGACTTTTAAAACTGTTCCAAATTTCAAATCGATAACAGCAGCAGTTCCTTGAGATATCTGACTGTGACACACGCACAGACAGACATACAGAGTCGCACCATAAGGGTTTCTTTTTTTTCCATTTTGGTACGGAGCCCTAAAAATGGTCAGGTTTATGTGACACAGGCCAGGGAGATAAATCACAGATAAATATGCGGTCGGGAGCTTTATTTTATGTCTCTTGGCCAGAATCAGGAATTTTCGTTCTTAATATAATTTCTACTTTTAGATGTATTATAGATTCTACTTTTATTGATTTAGTTATGAATTTTAATTTATTACTCTTCGTTTATTTAATAACTGGCCAAGAGCATGTCGGACCCTGCTCAGTGTAGGGTTCCATAGCCGTAACTATAAGGTAAAAAATACGATGTAAAAAAAGTACAACAACAAAAGAGCGTATCTTCATAGCAATTACGTCCTTTTGTTGAGAAGCGCAGTTTATCGGCAATAACTCAAAAACGGTTAATCCGATCTTGTTGAAAATAATTTTCATTGAAAGTATTAATTGAGCGTTATCTTTGTAATTTTTTTTATATTTTTCAAACACACGGTTTAGAAGATAGAGGGGGGGGACACAATTTTCACAAGTTTCGGAGCGATTATTTCCAAAGGTATTCACTTAATCACAAACATTACTTAAGAACCTTAAAATGTTTTTTAAAGAGCTGTCGAACTATGTACCACACGTTGACATTTTGTGAAAAAACTTTTTTTTAGCTTCTGTTACATGTATGGAGTGCCCCCCCTAGATTTTTTTATTTTTATTATTTAACTACCAAACTTAGTTGCGGCATCTACAAGACATCTATATTCCAAATTTTATCAGTATAGGTCTTGTAGTTTTTGAGTAAAATGCCTGTGACATACGGACGGACGGACGGACGGACGGACGGACGGACATGACGAAACTATAAGGGTTCCTTTTTAGCCATTTTGGCTACGGAACCCTAAAAATGTAATTCGTTTTTGTATGATCATTAAATAAACTTTAATCATCATTTAAAAAAGGGACGGATGACCTACGAAATATACCAAAAAATCATTCGATAGGAAATACCATTTTGAAAACCACATATAATATACATTCACTACAACACTACTTGTCATTCGAGCAAATGTCAGCAAATGGGCAAATGCATGGAATGCAAATGTCAAGCAAGAGTCAAATCAAATGTACGAGAGAGAAACAAATCTTAATTTTTGAAGATACTGCGATAGAAAATAAGAATAATTAAGTTATCTAACAACCTTGCCACATACTCCGTGCTCAGTGTTTTTACCAATTACTTATAACATTATGAAAATGTTATAAATTACGGGTGAATTATGGTAAGGTTGAAACCAGTTGGTAATTAACTATTTTATTTATTGTTATTTTTTATGTTAATGAGATATTTGTTTTGCTCTAGGATCACCAGAATGGTGACGTTTCACCATCGAAAAGTAGTTTTACGGTTTCGGATTACGAGTAAGTTGTTTTATCTATTGTTATCAGTTGTTTTTCTTTGTTTAATAATAATTTTAGACTCTGGCCTGTACACTTTTTTGGGCACCTTAATGTTAGACAAAGGCCTGCACATAATGCCATATGTTTATACTGATAAGGTCGGCTACACATGTCGTTATCTATCCCTGTTTGTAAAATTAATCATTGTGTTTACAACTAGAAGAAATGCACATGGACTCGTAAGTCGTAAATGACTTTGCGTTAAATCTATCTCTCTCATTATTGCATTTTATTGCAACCACAAATTAGCTTTTAATTTGTTAAAAATTTGCTGTCCTAATCATTGAAAACTTTCTTCGTCAATGATTTTTAAACTGAGTGAGTCAGGAAAATAATACAAAATGTTGCTTTGATTAGATATGTAATCGTTTTTCATTTTTCTTCCCCGTAGTCAAAATAAAATAAAAGCACAGATTTTGGAACTCTTTCAATTCACATTTTTAGTCCTGTTTCTCCCACTACGAAGTTGATTTTCCAGAATCATTTCTTAGTGTATAGTCTTGTGACTGATAATCATGAAAAAAAAAAACTTAATGTTTTAGGCTGTAATAGCAGTGGCATGCACTCCAAGACAAAAAGATACTGCTCACCCTCTAATATCTTCCCTACGAAGGGTAGGAGGGTAGATTCAGTAGGGTAAACGGTATCTTGGAACACTAACTACCCTACTAATTTCTAGCCTACTATCCTTAATAGGGTAAAATGCATAACCATACCTGAGAAGCATAACACTAAGTCCTATTGTTTTCTATACATACTTACAGTGTTATGCTTCTCAGGTACCGATAATAGGAACTTTTTTTAATATGGAATATTATAGTTTGTGAGATATTGCCACTTGTTTCAGCCTCCAGCTACCGGCATGGGGTTTGGAGTGTCTGAAGGCAGCGGCGATCCAACAGAGGTTGCAGCGGCCACGAAGCATCGCCTGGGCTATACTGCTCAATGCCCTGCCCCCACCAAATGCTGATATCGCTGGCAGGTAATATTAACACCGCTTTTCAGGGTTAATACGTGTATATGAGATGTCAAGTTAAAAAAACTAGTCAGCGTAAACCTTTCGCCCTTCAGAGTTTATGGGGGTAGACTCTCGGTAATTTTTTTTTTTATTTATGACAAAAACATATTTACACAGCATTACAGACTAAAATCCAATGCACTGTGAAACTACATAACAATAAAAAAAATACAAAAAACTTAACTAGATAATTATGTAAATATAATCATAGCGGAACACTAGAAGGCCTATCATCCATCATCTCACAAAACCTGAGGCACTCTCTATACACAGCCGTCCATCGCCACGCAAACAGGTCACATTCAGGTGTTGATGTCAGAAGCGCATTTAGCAGTGTCAAGGCCCGGAGCAGCGGTGAGTTCCTGTGTGACACAGTGCGAGCCGCCGGTACAGCTAACAGGCAGCGAGTCCGCGGTCTAAGAGTAATACGAGGGATTTCTGGAACATACAAGCGAACTAGTTGCTCCACGAGTTCCAAGCAATCCGACTCTCCCCGTAGAACCCGGCAGACGAAGGTGAGCAAACTGAAATTTCGCCTTACTTCCAAGGATTGGAAACCCAACATTCCAAGAAGAAACTTGGTGGGATATAAATAAGGGTAATACCCATAAACTTTTTTATAAAAATACCTTAGAAAGGTTTTTTGAACCCTTTCCAAGAGTAGGTTGTAGGTTGACTCGTGAGGGTTCCAGACTATTGCGGACGCCTCCAACTTGCTTCTTACTAAAGCATTATAAATAATTTTTATAACAACTGGGTTATCAAAAGCTCTGGCGTTACGCATAACGAAACCTAACCTACGGAAACAGTCTGCGGTGAGCGTCCGAATATGCTCAAGAAAAGTTACACTAGTGTCAAATACTACACCTAGGTCTTTGACTGAGGAGACTCTATTAATTAGCTCGGAACCTAGCATGTATCGTGCATGAATAGGAGCATGAGCACGACTGAAAGTGCACACACAACATTTAGCCCCATTAAAACGAAGTTTATTGTCCGCACTCCACCGGCACACAGCCGCGATATCCTCTTGGAGTGACTCGCAATCCATGACTCGCTGCACTCCGTACACCAACTTCAAGTCGTCGGCGTAGAGGAGACACTTTGCGTTTTTAACGACTGATTCCAGATCATTTACCATCAATCCAAATAGCAAAGGACCAAGAATAGAGCCCTGACTAACACCAGATCGAGTATGGTACATGGCCGAAACGAAATGACCGTGCTGTACATATTGTTGTCGATCGCGTAGATAACTAGCAAAGAAAGTAAGTAGATTTGGAGCGAATCCAATTATTTTAAGCTTATGAAGTAGCACATCGTTATCCACACGATCAAAGGCTTTTTGAAAATCAAAGTAAATGACATCGACTTGAATTCCTTTGTCAAGGAACTCTGAAATGGTGTTAGTCTGGATTAAGAGGTTAGTGTTAACAGAGCGGTTCTCTCTGAAGCCATGCTGAGAGTCGCACAAAAATGGTTTTAGCTGTGCAGATAATGCCCGGTGGAGTATGGATTCAAAGAGTTTCGCAAGTGTTGACAGGACGGCTATAGGCCTGTAACTCTCCACATTGCCAGTATCCTTAGTCTTTGGGATTGGCCTCACCCTAGTGATCTTCCATCTGTCAGGATATGTGCCTTGGGAGAGAGCCAGATTAAACATATAGCAGATAGGTGTTATAAGGTGTTCAATACATCCCTTCACTATGTATGCCGGCAAATTATCAGGTCCTAAGGCGCTGTTGGGTTTCAGGCGCTTAACGGCTGCTATTACTTCCTGCATAGTAATCGTGCTTAGGCGGATATCATTTGAGGAGAGCTTCTGACTGGTGTCCTCACGATAGTGACCGTCAAGAAGTGGAACATCTGGTAAAAATACACCTGAGAAAAAACTAGCAAACGCTTGAGCTGTATCCGACCCTTCAAACTTATTGCCTTCAAGACTAACCTGGGATACGAAGCCGCCTTTGGATTTAAGGCTGTCTATGTGTTGCCAAAAAGCGCGTGGGTTACTTTTAATTTTCCCTGAATTTGAATGATGTAGGCGTTATAAGCTAATGTTATTCGCTTTTTGATATCCGCTCTCAGGTTCGAAAAAGTACTATATATGGCACTGTTCTTTGTTGCTTTCCATTCCCGATGAAGATTCGACTTTTGTTTAATGTCCGTAATCAGGTCGGCTGTGAACCAAACTGGATAGCGACGGACGCGCCTTTCGAAACGATGTTTTTTCGGGAAACATTCATCGAAAATGTTATAAAGGGTCCTATAAAACGAGACTACCGCTAAATTAACATCCACAGCCTCAAGAACATCCTGCCAGTTTTCTTCCGAGACTTGTTTGTATAATAACTCGTAGTTTCCTTTTTTAAAATTCCAATCATGGTTCGAGTTCAGGTTACTGGGATCTATTTCCTCAGAAGGAGAGTGCCGTGCAGTGAGTAAAGGGACAGAGATTTCTAAAGGGGGATGGTAAGCATCTCGCCGTGGCACGAGACCATCACCCTCTATCTCAGCGACACCGACCTCACACGTGCCCTCTGACACCAACACCACATCTAGCTTACCACCATAAGCATTCATCACCTCATTCCTCTCAGTCAAACCACAAACCGATAGAAAATAACCATAATAGCATATAACATTTTGAGACATATAACGAGGATTTAGGTTTAAGTCTCCAACAATAACTACTATACTTTTTAAGTTCATTATCACAGATTCTACAGTCTGAAACCAACGCATGTATACGTCATCCGAAGCACTAGGAGGAATATACACAACACATATGTAACAGGTAACATCCTGAATGGTGCAAGAAACCCACAGGTCCTCCTCCAAAGGAGACTCAAAGTCACGACGCCGCTGCAAAAGCAGTCTAGGCCGCGCTGCAAGCAATACACCGCCTCCGCGCGCACCCGAGGCACGGTCACGCCGCATCACACTCCATCCGCACGTAACTAACTCAGCATCGTCAACAGAATCCGTCAAAAATGTTTCCGTAACTGCAACGAGGTCCACATCGAGAGCTAGTAAATTAAGCCGAAAGGTGCTGAGCTTTGTGTTGAGACCCCTAACATTCTGGTAAATTAAATTGACCAAGGTTTCTCGCTCTGTGTTTTGCTTCCTCTTACTGGGGGTGTATCGAGTGGTTTCCGTGGCTTTGTCGTTTCCGAAATAACCACGGTTTAACGCGGGCATTATCTGGCCAGAGAGTAGCTGACAGACATTTGTCATATAACGCAGGGGGAACACCAATTTTAAATGATTTGTACTCGCCTTTAGGTTTGAGTTCGTCGACGGTACAAGAGCTTCCTGGGCATGCCGTCTGCAGATATGCGCGAATTTCATCAATTCCGGACACCATATTCCAGAGGTGGATGTACTTTCGATATTCCACTGCTCTGAGGGGTGTAGCGTCAGGTCCCGCCGTGCAGCGCACAGATGTGAAGCGCTTTTTTCGTCTGCGAACTTCCTGAAATTCTCCCTCAGAAGCATACCCATGCTCATCACCATGTGGTGTGTCCTGAAGTAAAACACTTACGCCGTGGTTCGTTACGGCAGACGGCCCGTCGACAGGTATTTCAGCCATAGTCTCCTCGTTCTGCGCGACATCTTTGCTTAAAGCGGGCTCTTCAGAATTTGTCCCTCGATCCTCCGTTTTCCGGGACTGTCGTTTAGGCTTGGGCTTCGGTTTGCGACTCTCCTTTTTGTCATCTGAAGGTGGTGCCATCGACTTTATAGATCCACAAGAACACAAAGCTGCTGATTCAAGTCTCACCAACCTATCATTGATTGCCTCGAACTTTACAGTACATTCAGAGAGTGCTTTCTGATAAAGTGTGATTGTAGAAACAGCGTCTATTAACTGCTCCGATAACATGCTCATTTGGTCACGCATCAATTGCATTTCAAGCGCGATAGGCGATGAATCAGAGGACTGCGAAGGCTGAATGGGAGTTGCGCTCTTATTTCGACTTACAATGTTCTTAACTGACACCGGCGTGCCCACAGGCGTCTCACAATTAGGACCACCCTTTTTAAGCGCATTTCGACATTCAGGGCACACCCAGATGTCCATTTCCGCCATCGACAGATTTTTATTGGTACAGAGACGATGATATAGCTTGCCACAGGTCTTCACCATACACTGCAGGTACTCTTCCCCCACAGCAAGCTCACCCATGCACGCGCAGCATATTAAATCGGCGCTATTTGCCCTGTTCATTATAGAAATCAAAGAGCTACGGCCACGCCAAAAAGAACTTTTAATACTTGCGCGGACGCTATCTGTTTCCTCTTCTCGACTCGTCCGTCAAGGCCGCAAATCTTCGTCAACGCACACCGCTAACGCCGTCGTACAAGTGAGCGAGAGGCAAATTATGGAGACGCTCTCCTTCCCTCGAGGTGTAGTGCGGGGCCGCTAACTGCCGCGCGCCGTCCACTAGATCGCGATAAGGCGAAATAACAGCGTCACAGGGTTCACGCAGATATGTAACTAATCACCATTAAAATAGCGGCGAGTATCGGATCTCAAGCGCACGTATTTTAAGGAAAAAAAGATAAACACGTCCGTTCTCTACAGTGTTTCGGACGAAGAGGAAATCTCTGAACGGATTTGATTCATGTTACATTTCAACTTTAGGCAGGATTTCGAAGCGCGGTACCAAATTTTAGGGGCTTAGCCAGCGACCAGAAAGAGCACGCGTAATGCAAGAGAGACGGTCGGATTTGGTTATATTCCGTGCTGTAGGTTGGCCTAAACTGCTCTACTACCAAATTTTGCAAGAATGTTGCAATTAGGGCTCCCGCTATCCGTGTTACACGTCGAAACGGATATCCGTGTTCTTAAGACCGGCGGTACTAAGAACCCGGATTACACGAACCCGCCGGGTACCGGAAACGTTTCTCAGAAACGTTTCTTCGTGTTCACGGGTTGTCCGTGTCCGACGGGTACACGTGTATTTAAAACCGGCCCGAACGGGTACGAACCGAAACAGTTGGACTCAAGGCACCATGATCTACTATTTAATGCTGACTTCAAGTTCAGATAAACTCTTTTGGCGTACGAATGTTTAATAATATGTAGTTTGTAACTGTGTTGGAAAATCATATTTAGCCAACTACTCAAAATATGTTTTTTTATAATTATGAATCGAAGTAGGCATCGCTATTCTACATTGTCTGCTGTTTTTTATTCTAAATCTGCTCGTACCTAGTTTAGAAACTTTATTCTGATGTTCTAGTTTTGATTTTATAAAATTAAAAATTATTGCCTATCCTAAGTCTATTAATTAAAAACAACATTTTATTTATAATGATATATCAGATATGTGACGAATATGGTTTGCAGATATACCAAAATATCAATTAAAAATAACAGTTTAGAATATAATTATGAATTACTTCGCAAAAACAACAAACATCTGCCAATGGCGCAAAAAAATAAACGTAAGCGTCATTATCAAGTGATCGTTCACAACTGGATTTCACCCGAGAACCACAAAAGTCCATGTTACCTTACTTAACTTGCGATAACATTGCTAATTTCTTTAACAAAGATCCTAAAATTGCTAATCATTCAAGTTTACTTGAGTGGCTTTAACAATAGCGTTCAGGTAATAAAAGTGAACGCCAAACGCCCTTTTGTTTGCGCGTAACAAAGACTAAGTGCCCAAACCATCATCACAAGTATGACTACCAATTATAAGCTTTATGTCGTAGCAATAAGGTTAAAACGTATGCACAAAAAATTGCAACAAATAAATAATATAAGTAAATGTTCTCTATTTATTTGGAGCCGCTACGCATTAACTCTGGCAACTGTTATTGATTATTTCACATTTTAAGGACATTTGTTGATGTTACTTGTTAATCACATATTAACATTTATTTTTTGATTTTAAATTGTGTTAGGATTGATTAAAGCCTTTTACATAACAAGTAACATAATAAACAAAAACCCGGTCAAGTGCGAGTCGAACGCGCGCACAAAGGGTTCCGTACCATTTCAGTTTTTGTTGTTATAGCGGCAATAGAAATACATCGTCTGTTAAAATTTTAACTGTCTAGCTATCACGGTTCAGGAGATACAGCCTAGGGACAGACAGACAGACAGTACTCACAGACAGACAGACAGGTAGTAGTCTTAGTATAAAATTAAATTATAATAGGGTCTCGTTTTTACCCTAAAAAGTGCTAGTATTTGAACTTTGAAGTCTTATATAAAAATGTCTACCTACTCGTATTCTATGCAAAAACTACCTGCTCTTAAAAGGCCGAACCCTTAGCCCAATAAATTGTTTATTGACTTTCGGCTTTACATATATACTTACACCACGGAATAAGATATGCTCGAAACTTATAAATATTGTGTCTATTAATTTTTAGCTCGTACCACGATTCGTACCTTCGCTACTCGTTAAGGACGGATCCGGAGACACGGGTAAATAAGATCCGTTTCTACGGGTACCCGTGTACCCGTGGAAACGGATCTTAATTACACGTTTCCTAATTACCCGTGCGGAACGGGCCAGAAAACCGTGTCCGTGTTACTCAGAAACGGGTAATAGAAACGTTTACACGAAACCCGGACACGAGCGCGAGCCCTAGTTGCAATGCCACTGTTCTATTTTGGTTCTATTAGTAAAGTACTGTCAGCAATTTTTTTTGAAGAACTACTTAATTACTACCTATTACATATTTTACAAAAACTTAGTTAATTACCAATAGAAAACGCTCCCAGTACTTTTATTAACAAAGACCGTTTTTGTTCCAGTCTGAAAACTCACAGAAATTTCTACAATGACTTGAACGCGAAGTTGTCTATGGACCCTCGCAATGTTATCGGCGATGACCCACTATCACAGAATGATGAGGTAGGTCCAGGCCCATATTTAGAGATCCAGGGCTCCTAGGCAAAGGGTAATGAGAAGGCTAGCTATGCCTTTGGGCTTACATGAAGGGTCCACCACTGGGGCCTCTCTTTGCTGGCTGGGCCCCTAGGCCGGAGCCCCTAGGTCGACATTGGCAAATATACCCCACATCCACATCCAAGGCATATGCGCCATAGAAGGAAAAAAAAAATCTTCTACCATGTTTCCTCGTGACTGATGGTCAGAGATCGGAATAGGCTGAGTATATTTACCTAAACTTCGAAGAACAGTCAAAAAGTGGAGACTCCCTTACAACTACATTTTTTTCCGGGTTTTAATAAATCTTACTAAAAATTTATATGATTGGTATTCTTTCGCACATTTCTCGAACATTCTCAGTATAGCTGTCTCTTTCACTCCTTCGAGAAATTTCGCCATATACTGAAGTGTAGTTCAACAGCCTGAAATCACCTTTCAGCCTGCTGAAAACGCTTCTAAAGCACGGAAAATCACGTTTGAAGTTTTAACCTATACCACCGGCGCAACACACATACACACACATTACTGTTGCGCCGGTGGTATAGATCAAAACTTCAAACGTGATTTTCCGTGCTTTAGAAGCGTTTTCAGCAGGCTGAAAGGTGATTTCAGGCCGTTTCAGAGGTGGCTCTTTCACGTAGTAGAAGATCGAAAATTCACCCAAGTTGCCGTTGTTTTCAGGCGCCTGAAACATGTTTTCAGTCCGTTTCAGAACACCCTCTATAAGATGGTGCAATAACCTGAAAACCCGTTTTCAGGCGTTTTCAGGACCCCTTATGCGAAAGAATACCAATAATATAAATTTTTAGTAAGATTTATTAAAACCCGGAAAAAAATGTAGTCGTAAGTCTCCGCTTTTCGACTATAGTGAGATTCGATAGAACTGAACAAAAACAATAACAAATATGTTGACTGACAATTTGAATCTATTGTCTATGGATTTACTGTGAAATAGTGATGGGAAAGGTATAACATTAATTAATCAATCCATTTGACATTCATGAAATTATTATTAACTACAAGTAAGTGAGAGGAACTTAAAGTATATCATACTATTATTAATCCTTTTATCATTATTAAATATTTTGTAACAATGAAAAGCTAGGGCGGGGAACTATGTTTTACCACCCTAGTTGCGTAATGTACTATTCTTTTTATTTTTACCACACCGAATTTAGGGTTTGGAACTAAGACGCGACGCAATTTTCCATCGCTGATTATTTGGAAATTTCTTGGAACTTGATTCACATAAAAAGATTGCATGATAAAAGTGTTTGAACATAGGTACCTTTTCAACAATATTTTTAAGGGAAAGCACAGTCCGTAAATTACAGAGCCAAATTGTTGCTATCCAGTAGTAAAAGTCCAGCCAAAAAACAATGTTTTTCGAAGTCAAGAAATGGGAAAGCAAAGTCGTATTTCTAACAAAATCGGAAGACCAGAATAATGCGAATAAACGTTTCTTTAATCTTTGTCACTTCTTGTCAGTTATGGTTATTTTTTAATTAAGGCCATAGATAGCTATGGCCTTATACCAGACGACGACGAAGCAGAAAGGAGGATTATAGCGCCGTATGTAAAATCAAATACTAATCGATATCAAAATGTCATTGTTAATAAAAAGTAATACATTTTTAAAGAGCGGACATTCCCATCACTACGAATCCAAAGACATTATAGATTTTTACATTTTAGATGAGTAAAAAATTTGAGTAACATTTGACACATAGAAAAATGGTATTGACTAAGTTTGTTTTTACTGAAATATGAATAATTAATGGATATTTTAATAAAAAATGAATGAAAATACAAGGTTTATGGATATAAATTGTTGATAAGGCTATGTTCGTTCTTAAAAAGTGCGTGATTACGAAGTAATGAAGGTAAATCCGTTTGTTTACTTGTTTGTCCTTTTCTATTGAATCTCACTATATGTTCTTCGAAGATTAGGTAAATATAGGTACTCAGCCTATTCCGATCTCTGCTGATGGTCATGGCTACATGAGGCCATTGCATTATACACCGAAGTAGAGGTAAGTTTATACAACATAAAAGAAACAGAAGATTCACAAATTAAACATTACCGGACAATCTTACACAAATTGATGTAAATAAAAATAAATAAATAAAATAATTTATTTCTGTAAGTAGGCCCTCAAGGGCTCTTTTACATGTCTCATCTCTAATTCTTTTCTTTTGGCGCTTCGGGTAATTGACCTTCTGGTGAGAAGAAGCGCTGGAAGAAACTCACCAGTTTCTCTTTTCCACCAACGAGTATTACAACAATATAAGATTTCATTAATACATTACATTAAACTTAAAACTACATTTATAGAGATGTAAAGGGTCTCTCTATGCGTCCAACAAGACAAATAAAATTATAGAAAATAAATTGATAGTAAAATTAATGGAGATGTAAAGAGTCTCCGTTGTCAAAATATTATGTTTTGGAGGTGTAAAGGATCTCCAAACGTCAAAATACAAACTGAGAATATTTACTTAATATCTTATATATAACTTAAAACTAAATTAAAATTAAAAACAATTTTTCTTAGAGATGTAAATTGTCTCAAAATGTCAAAACAATTGGTAAGTACAAAAACAGAAAAAGACACAATTAATTAAACATTGTTTTAAAATATATGTCGCAGTTAATCCCACGGTGTTTCATCATTCATGTAGTCTTGTGTGCTGTAATAAGCTTTAGACATGAGTTTACGCTTTACACAATTCTTAAATTTGTTAATAGATAATTCAGTTATGTTTTGTGGCAGTTTATTATAAAACCTTACACAATACCCATGAATGATGTTTTTATTTTATGGAGCCGAGTGGTGGGCACTGCGAGCTTATGTTTATTTCTAGTATTAATATTATGTATGTCACAGTTCTTCTTAAAATTCATGATATTCGTATGTACATACATAATATTCTCATAGATGTATTGACAATGCAATGTCATTACATTAATGTCCTTAAACTTATCTCTAAGTGAGTCTCGATAGTTCATCTTATATATCGCTCGAATAGCCCTCTTCTGCAGAACAAATATAGTATTAAGCTCTGAAGCACTAGCACTGCCCCACAGTAGAATACCATACGACATAATACTGTGGAAGTAACTAAAATATACTAATCGAGCTGTTTTGATGTCTGTTAATTGTAGTGTAAATGTAGTCCCAAACTAAGCAATGCTTGTACTAGATGACGATATACATACATACGAAGATAAATAAATATTTAAAAATAGATCGGAAACATCCATGATTCAGGAACAAATACTTGTGCTCAGCACACAAATATTTGCCCTTACCAGGATTTGAACCCGGGACCTCTAGCTTCGTAGGCGGTGTCACTCCCACTTGGCTAAACGTGTCGTCTAAAATTATTCTATCTAGGTTAAAATTGTCAGCCCTCTTCTGCTATACAAAATTTGCGAAAGATGGATAGCATGATGGAATGGAATTTTCAATTTCGATCTTCCGTAGAAACCGATTCTCAACTTAATAACTACTATTAACTCCGGGATATTTAACTGGTATGTTTGTTTTTACGAGTTCCCTATATTTCGGCACTGTTGCAAGCGCCACCATCATCGTCGCAAGTGCATCAGCGCAAGCGTCATCGGTTTTTTTTAAGCCTGACTAACTTGCAATCAGTCCTTACTGGATGTAGCAAAAATCGGACCCGGTGGGGCCGTTCCCTGGGGTCGAACCAGGTGGGGAAGCGTCATCGGAGTAATGATGGCGGTACGGCGGAGTGCCGAAATATAGGTAACTCGTAAAACCACCTTCATGCTGTCAGTTGTGTGACTTTGGCAGTCAGCCTATATGTAACGGGGGAAAATGTCACAAAATTGACGTCACGTTTCCTGCTCGTAAAAACAAACATGGTAAATATCCCAGTGTTAATTGTAGTTATTATGTGAATGACCATGTTGGCTTAAAATCGATTCTTAACTTGCCCATTTTCAGAGTGCGTGGAACCAGCACTTCTGCGACAACGAGCTAAAGGCCTTAATACTTCAGGATGTTGTCCGGACGTTCCCGGACGAATTATACTTTAGAGACAAGGATGTCCAGGACATGATGGTAAGTCCTTGTTGAGCGTTTGTTTGTTTGTCAGGAATTTTTATGAGCAGGATAATAGGGATGACGACTGGGTTAAAACTATATAATTCTATTTAGTCCAATATGGAACACGTATTTTTTGGTTTATCAAAATATTAAAAATCGACAAAGTTATAGATCATCCAACTTCTGGAGTGGGGGCTTGTGACGTCACTGCTAGGTGAAAATTGTACCAAGGAGTGACGTTACTCGAAACTTCTAAGCACTCTATCCTCGTCATTTTTTGTTTGTCAAACAAAAGAAAAAATACGTGTACAATATTTTTTAATAATCTACTACAGGGACTAAACAGATTTTTTTAGTCGTCTAGCCCACTTCACAACTTCCTTGGGCTCAAGTGAAACATTTTTATTGAAAAGTTTGAAAAAAAAAGTGTTCGGAGTAAAAAGCATACCTGGAGGAATCCACGGAAACGTTACGTAAGCGACACTACCTTTATCATACTTCAGATATGTTAAATTAGGATGCTGAGTATCAGTATGGTAATATCATAACTTGGCTTTAAGATTGGTAGTGTTTCTTAGCGGTTAATGAGTTTTATTAGGGTAGCTGTAGCTACCATAGCGCTATGTACATTTTTAATTATACATAGCCGAAGAATAAAGGCACTTGCTGTAGATAGCCAAAGAATGATGGGCAAGTTAGCCTCCATATCCAATACAAAACTCATTCATATCACGTGAAAGCTAGTTACATAAGCTTAATTTTCTAATATGAGGACAAACTCCAAAAGCCCCGAAAAAAAGAGTTATCAACTTGTCAGCCTTCAAAAACTGGGTGTTAAGAGTTAATTGATAGTTAAGAATAATAAATTAGGAGATTTTTTTAGTGGTCTTAGGGGTCATCCATATAGTACGTCACGCCCATAGGGGGAGGAAGGGGGGGGTCTAGCCAAATGAGACAGCCTATACTAACAAGGTCAAATATGTTAGGAAAGTGTGACATGGGGGGGGGGGGGTCTAAAAGTCTGAAAATCGTGTGACGTACTTTGTGGATGACCCCTTAATGACTAGTAGTCTTAATGACAATGATACCAAATGCTGTTGTCAATAATCTACATCTGTTATAATTGTATTGGTGATGAGGCTGGGTGCCGTACATTTCTGCCCATCATTCAAATGATAAGTGCCTTTCTATTAGGAAAGATATTCTCCGTAGGTAATCCGGTTCTTAAACGGGACTTTTTTCTACATTTACATAACGACTGTGAAATAAATTACACGTTATTTTGTGAATAAAATTATATACTAATGAATGACTAATTTATCGTTATTCTAAAGCGGACAAAACAGTAAGAGCACTTTCACATTGCACGGCACGATATCGTTATCGGACACGACAGCCGATAGCCGATATCCGATATCGTGTGACGTCTTCACATTATCTGCGATAAAATTGTGTCGGATCGGCCATTTTTCGAGCTTTGTGCGAACAATGCCAGCCTATAGAAAACTTTATTTGCTGTATCTATTATATTTGAAACGTAAAAAAAGATCTGTCCACAGAAAATATTGGATACATCCCATTGTGCAAGCTAGATACTCAGATATACACCAGTCCTGACGCACGCAGAGACAAAGTAAATACACGTATAGCACACACACAAACATTATCGTCCGATAGTAGCGCCAACATATCGGTGTCGTCTCCGATATCCGATATCGTGTCGTGCAATGTGAAAGCGCTCTAAGTCGTGCTAGTTGGAGTACACTTCTATAAATTTGAACTATACGAGTATATGCCATTATGTTCGATCAATCGATCCTACAGGAAAAAAACCGATCCCATGGCCTGATCGATCGGACTACAAGGAAATGTAAGCGTCCTAGTAGTTCGACAATCGGACTACGAGAACTGAGTTCGACCAATCGAACCAACAGTAAATAAAAAAAATCGTCTTCCGATCGACAGGACCACGTGGCCTATTAAGGGTATATTACCTTTATAGTCATTTAAACCGATGTTTCCAATTTTGCTAATGGTGTGAAGTATGTAATTAGGGATGTAATGATACATTACTTTGCCGATACGATACCGATACCGATATTTGTAGTAAATTATCGGCGATACCGATACCGATATCTTAGTTAATTAATGAATTATAATCGTCAGATTTACTATTTGTATGTCTTTATTATACCTAAAACTTGGCTATATTTAACAGAGAGTCAACCTTGAAGGTGTAAAGTAAAAATAAATAAATAGTCAACACAACATTATTAGGGTTCCGTACCAAAATGGTAAAAAAGGAACCCTTATGGTGCGACTCTGTCTGTCTGTCTGTCTGTCTGTCTGTCCGTCTGTCACAGCCAGATATCTCAGGAACTACTGCTGCTATCGGTTTGAAATTTGGAATAGTGTTAAAAGTAGCTAACCCGAGCTTATTGGACATAAAAAAAATCTTGTACCTTTTTTACTTTTTTTTTAAAGGGCTCCGTAATAGGATTTTGAAAATTGAAAGTAGGGCTAATATATCGAGTGGGGTATCAAATGAAAGAGCTTAATTTGTAGATTAAAATACCGTTTTTATTTTTTTTCTTAAATAAATAGTTTTTGATTTATGGCGAAAAAAGTTTAAAAAAATACCATTCCCCCCCTATTATCTCCGAAGTTACTGATCAGAAAAATGTGTCATAATTACCAATTATTAATGTCGTCTTAAATATTACAGGAAAAATATAACGGTTTTCCTCACTTGCACCGTTTTTGAGAAATTTGCAAAAATCATAACACATACTTATTTGCTCCTTCCTACTAAACTAATCGCCATACAGTTTTTCTTGAACTATTCATGTATCTACTTATTAGGATTATTATAATTATTAGGAAGACCATTATATTTTCTCTTCCTAACTTGAATACTATTTTAAAAATTTACAAAAATCTTAACATATTCTACCCTCCCTACGAGAGCCATCTAGCGGAGAGTAGCAAAACTAAGCGATGGTTTATATCAGATTACATAAAAAATGTCTATTAAATACAATCAATAGGAATATATATATTCAATAGGAATCGGGAAAAAAACATAAAGTAACAATAATTATTAAAAACTCTATAATAGGAGTATGTTAGGAAATTTGACAATAGTAAATACCATAAAAATGAAATACCACTAGCGCCATCTAGGGACACAAATCTAAAATAAAGTGTGCTTCAAAACATGATTCCTTCATGAAAAATGATACATGAGAACTAACTTAGTTGACAAACAATTATTTAAATCAGCCAATAACAAAAAGTAACGTTTAAATTTAAATTACAAGTAAAATTTACGCGCTATTTAGTATTAATAGATGTCGCTGTAGCATACGCTGCATCGCGCTGTTAAGATTTTTCCTGGTTTAATAGGGCTAAAGTGGGTTTAAGGCAAGGTTGCTGTTAGTCGTAAGGTTGGTCTACTTATCAGTTTGTATCCACCACAGGTTTCGTCAATATGGAGAACAAAATATTATTCACAACATGCTTCGTCAAGCAATTACAAAAAATATTTCCCGCAACACGCTTCGTCATAACAAATAAATAAACACATAGCAGAGCCCCACGCCTAGCGCCTTGTCTGATACGTACCCGGCTCGGCTTATGAGTTTATACGGAACCCTCGGTGCGCGAGTCCGACTCGCACTTGACCGGTTTTTTTTATTTTATTATGAACCAAATATATAATTAACATAGTAATTATTATTGCACAAGGTCTATTACCAATATATAAATTAAGTTAGTAATTGAAATTACTTTTTGCAGATTTTTTTTCATACAACAAATTCTATTCGCGCTCTTCAAATATCGGTTGTATATAATCGGCGATACCGATACATCGACGTTACCGATATATCGGTATCGTTACATCCCTATATGTAATGGTTGGAAGTAATATGGTAACATTGTATTAAGGACGAATTATGTAAAACGCCTGTAAGGATAAATGTTCAGGAATTTTAATAGCAGAAAAACTTTAAATTATTCAAGAATTAATTATTTTGCAAGTACTTCAAACCACATCAAAGAAACCAATTCTAGCATTTCAGACATATTGACACAGGAAAATCATCACAAGAAACAACCTAATTATTTCTATGTGAATATATTGCAGGTATTGTAGGTTGTCTGGAAGAGATCGCTCTTTAGCGATAAGACCGCCCATTGTTTAACACTTTTGTGTAAGTTTTCATTGTAATTTATCTTTTAGTGTGCAATAAAGTATGATTGTATTGTATTGTAGGTCCAAGTGTTGTTCTTCTGGGCGCGGTCCCACGCCCACGTGGGCTACCGGCAGGGCATGCACGAAGTGCTGGCGCCATTGCTACTCGAGCTGCATCGTGATAGGAAATACTCGCCCCGTGACCTCAGGTAACCCTACGACAAGGATTATGTTATTCAGGAAATGTTTTTCTGGGGCCCCTCCCATGCCCACGTGGCCCACCGGCAGGGCATGCACGAAGTGCTGGCCCCGCTGCTGCTTGAGCTGCATAGAGATAGGAAATACCCGCCCCGTGTGATATAGTACGTTACACCCATGTAACACAAAGGAAACTTCCATTTATGTATGGAAAATTTGGGACTCTTTTTTTTTATTGGAATGGAAAGGGCTCATAATTCTAAATAGAATGAAAAAATTGACAGAAATCTCCACAATTAAGATTTTAGTATTTTTTAGAGATGCTCAGCTAGAACTACTGTATAGGAAATACCCGCGGCGCGGTGTCGGGTTCTAGGTAACCGCATACACGACGTTTCACTTGTCGGGTAATGGGTTAGGGTTACTCTTCACCGCAGCGCGTCATATAGCTGGCTGTATATTAAACAGTTCTATGTTTCACTTTTAACGAATTGGCTATTTGACAACTTTTATCTGTGACATGTTATAGAAACACCTCTCAATAATAGAAATATTAGTGAAAAAAACACTTCATCAATATAATAAAAACTCACCGAGATACTACAATCACATTTTTATTTTAGACTTTCCCAAATACGTGCCGAAACGTTCCTACTGAAGCCCAATAACGTGACGTCATGAGACATACGTTGTTTGGGGAAATCAAGAACTTTGTTCTGCAACTATGTTAAAACTTGCGTTTATCGTAACGGATTTGTTACCATAAGTTTTATGGGTTATTTAATAGTATTAATAATTATATAGGTACTTTTAAAATGGACTCCCACCCAACTTTGCAGGCTCATAAAAAAGTTACACATTAGGTATCGAACTCAGGACTTAACATATTTCCATATTTTGGTTATTTTAACAGGATCTTTTATAATTTTTACAAATTTCGGTTACAGTCAAGTAGGTACCCAATTGAAAGAACCCCGCACAAAATGATCGTCAAAAGCCGTTCGGTCGATTTGGCTGAAATTTGGTGAAAATATAGCCTTTAATACTCGGATCAACTGTGTTAAGTTGCAACTTAAATTAATGGCCAGATTTTAAAATATGATGATTTTTAGGTTCAATGTTTTTTACTTACATATAATTTCGACTCAACGAAAAATGTAGTAACTATATATGACGCTAATATGCACTTACTACCTTTTTCCCGAGGTTGATTATACGAGGTTGATTGAGGTTGGTTGGTACCTGGGCGATTCTCCGAGCGTTTTGACCGCGCGGTTTGACAATCATTGTTGTCCGCCGATTAATTTACTATAACGAAAGGACAAATCGTGACAATTTTGATATAACTAGACATAAACTCGGGACTGTTTTTCGGTTTCATAAAAAGTTAACTCTAGGCATCGTTTTTTTGAACAATATTTACTGAGACAATAATGACGAACATAAAACGCCGTAAAAACGCTGAATATTGGCCCACCTATTTGGGCTATCATAAATAAATACTGCAGACCTATTACAATGCCAGATTGTAATGTCCAGTTAGCTAATGAAATGCTCCAACGCGTCGAAGACATTAATGTTGTACAGGCACGGATTGAAGCTGAGAATCTTAACCGAAGAAGAGCACGATGGACCCCATTAACTCCTGCACAAATACCATTGTTTCCGCGGTTAGACCTGGCGTATTTGCACTCTGTCACATTTGGAACCTATCAAGTAAAACTGTCTCCAGGATATATTCAAGACAGTACATTGCGTCATATCATCGACCTAGCAGCGGAAGACCAAGACGAGCGAGTTTTCGAAATAGATGAAAACTTCAATGAGCCAGGGTTTATTAAAATAAGGGCTACATCGAGATTTCGAAACGCAACGTTTTATTATGTGTGGATTGCATTCGAGGAAGAACACAATAACGGGAGAGATGAAGACCCAATATTGGGCTATTATTGCACCTGTAAAAGTGGAGCAAGAACCATCGGTACATGCGGTCACGTAACAGCAATCCTATGGTTTTTAGGTTTTGCCCGATATGAAGGAAATATAAAGTACCCATCATTAAAAACGCTTTATGCCATACTTAATGCATTGAATGCACAAATGTAGCCTTGTAAATACAATTAGATATACGAGTAAGTTAATTATAAGTTGTGCAGTGTAATATCGTAATATACCTATGTATGTACATGACCATACGAGTTTGTTAGTTCTCCACGTTCACGCTCGGACATTGGGCGTGAATATAGTTTGAACCTTCGAATGATGTTTTTATACCCGATATTGCCACGGAAATATTAATAAGCCAGGTTGCTGCAGTGTACGTTAACTAATAAGAATTATATCGTCACTACTTTGAAAAAAAAACTTGTATCTGAAATCAAACTCGGGAAAAAGGTAGTAAGTGCATATTAGCGTCATATATAGTTACTACATTTTTCGTTGAGCCGAAATATAAGTAAAAAACATTGAACCTAAAAATTTACATATTTTGAAATCTGGCCATTATTTTAAGTTGCAACTTTACACAGTTGATCCGAGTATTAGAGGCTATATTTTCACCAAATTTCAGCCAAATCGACCGAACGGCTTTTGACGATCATTTTGTGCGGGGTTCTTTGAGCATTGTCATAGTGACGCAAAGTCTTAATTTTAACTATTTACCCTAAAACAGTGGTGGGCAAAGTACGTTACTTTACTATTAATATTAATACATTTTATTATAAATGTGAAAGTAATTCTGTCTATCTTGTTCCTTTTATTTATGTCCTTGGCGTCCTGAAATAATGGAATTTATTTTCAATTTCAGTAATACGTTGAAATACATCCTGGAAGAGGAATATCTGGAGCATGACAGCTAGTAAGTGCAAATACATATTTACTATACATATAATAGCCACCCAAAGGTTGTCTGGAAGAGATCGCTCTTTAGCGATAAGACCGCCTATTGTTTACCACTATTTTTATATAAGTTTGCAATGTAATTTTCTTTTGGTGTGCAATAAAGTATGATTGTATTGTATTGTATTGTTGTAATAATTAACATTTTATATTAGTTCTATATTTTTGCTTTTAACTCTTAACTAACCAAAGAATTTTAGTTTAATTTAAGTAATAATTCAATTGTGTTTTGATACTTTACTGACATCTCCCTTGACATTTGGCTGGTCCATCCGCAACCAACGGCAACTGTGCCGAAACGTGAACGATTAACGGTAAATTAATAACTACACTGCATGACTGCACACAGAATAGTATTAAAACACAAGGGTGGTAATACAAAGAAAGGCCGAGATCGCAGAAGTTTGCGGGCCGAGCTGCAAGCGAGGGACGTAAATATGCGATCGAGGGCTTTCTTTATTACCTCCCGTGTTGTGTACATCATTTTATGTCTACATTTGGCCAGAAAGCGGCTTTTATTTTTTTTGTTTTAAGTCACTTTATGGCCAGGTGTGGCACAAACAATATTACGTTGGCGTGGTAAAGTGGTTATACAAGTAGAGGCTACAGATGTAGTGTACGTTCGCAGCATGATATTCAGTGCGGTGATGAAGGGCCTGGAGAAGTTCTACACGACCGGCGACGTCGTGCCCTCCTCCTGCGGACGGCTCCCCGTGTCCACAGTAGTACACGTGAGTACTTCCATATAGTACGTCACACCCATGGAGGGGGGGGAGGGTCTAGCCAAATGTGCCAGTAACAGGGTCAAATATGTTAGCCTCTAGCCGCCCACCGTACATGCAAAATTGACAATGAAATTTGAACCTACTTGACATGGAATAGAGTTGAATTTATTATTTTTTAGTTTGAAAAGAAACAAAGCAAATGCGACTTTATTCCTTTTAATAAGAATTTAAATTACATTGAAGTATACATGTCCTTTTTATATATAAATAAATATAAATAAAATAAAATAATTTATTTCTGTAAGTAGGCTCTTTTACATGTCTTTCTTACATTATTTTATCTTCTGTTTCCTTTTTCGCGCTTCGGGTAATGACCTTAGGGCCTTCGGTAGGCCTTCGGGCGGCAGGAGGTTAGGAAAAAGTGTCACTGGGGGGGGGGTACTTTGTTGATGACCCCTGAGGGGGTGAGGAGTCCGGGAGCATTTTTGAAATTAGAATTCTATTCTCATCTCAATAACGCTCAAAATTACTTCAGCAAAATGTCCTAAATTTAGGACAAGGGCCTTACGAGGATATAAGAAAGAAAATACATTTATTTATGACAGCAAAAAGTTACAAAAAACATAAATAAAGGCCATTTTATAACTTTTTTGTGTGGTATGTTAAGGAAAGAACTCTCATTAATAGCAATATTAGTGAATAAACTACTTCCATATCATAAAAACTGACCGAGATACAACAGTGTTAAAGTCGGATTTTTAGACGGCACATGGTTATACTTTGCATGTGGAAGTCAAGAATTCTTCATGCATCTATGTTAAAACTTGCGTTTATCCTAACGGTTTCATAGCAAAGTTACCACAAAGGTCATTGGGCGTTTTTGACTCGCTTTCCCAACTTTCGCGTACAGAGACCAAAACCAAACTAGTTTTAAAATAGAGAATTTAATCTCACTTTTCTAAATATGTATTTTTTATCGTGGGCCAGCCATCAAGAAGTGATTGACGTGCCTGTTTAGACGAATTAGCAATTGATTTTGATCAAGCAGAATAAAAAATTGGTTTTTAAAACTGGATTTTATTTTTATTCCTCTTCATATTAAACAATATAACTACAGCAACGCAATATAACAGCAGCTATTCAAAGTATTTTTGAAATAATTCCAATAGCTCTGACTTAATTCATTGCAAAAATGCTATGATGATAAGAAATGATTTTTTTTTTTTACTCATACCACTGAGTAGCAGATACATTTGCCTACATACCTAGCCCTATTTCGTTTATGTACGCCGTGGGTCATATGTCCGAACAAAATGCCCAATGACCTTTTATGGGCAATTCAATGGTGTTAACAGTTTTTAATATTTCCATGGTTTTAAAATGGAGTTTCCCACCCAACTGTGAAGGTTCTTAAAACAAGTAACACTTTAGATAGCTAGCTCAAAACTAAAATACCTATTTCCTTATTTTGCGTATTTTAACAGGATCTTATATCATTTTAACAATTTTTGGGTACAATCAGCGTCTAATAAATTAAGCTGAGTCCGACAATATCGGAGTGAAGAACACTGCAGCGCAAACGGGTTATTATTCAGAAATATGTCTGCCTTATTCCTCTGGCCCTTTTTCATACTAAATGTATGGAGACAGAGGAATAAGTCGCAGACATATTTCTGAAGAATAACCCAAACGCGCTGGCTATATGTATATAAATTGATTTTCAGAATCCTAACGAAGTAGTGAGATACCTGGACAAGGTGCGCGAGGAATGCCTGACGCCCCTGGACAGCGAGCTGGCCACGCATCTGCTTCAGTGCAACATCTCCATGGAGCTGTTTGGAATGTAAGCATTACTCAGAAAACAATCAGAAGTCACTAATATAGTCTTAAGATCCGAATATAGAACAACCTTCACCGAACTGGTTAATGGATGAAAAGTATTTTATATTAAATATTCGTAGCTTTAAATATTATATTTGGATTAATTTTCTTAGTAAATTGTGAACAAGATTTATATTAAATTAAATATGTAAATAAATATATTGCAAGTGGGTTGCTTAAAAAAATTCAGTCCAGAATATGTTTTTTTACAAATTTAAGTTAAATTTGCACCTGGTTGGTATGTGATGCGAAGGGAACGAGGTGCAAACTTAGCTCAACCGGTTAGTATGAGAAAGTTAGGATGAAGTCGGCACTATTTATGACTAGTGTATCTGCTACTCCCGAAGAAAAAGTAATCGAAATCTGCTGGCTTTACTAAGAATATATTTGACGCCACGCTACTGGTGGTTATCTATATAAGTATGTATATCGTCGTCTAGTACATAGTACAAGCATTGCTTCATTTGGGACTAGCTCGATTTGTGTAAGATTGTCCCCCGATATTTATATATTGTTTATTGTTTCCAGCCGATGGCTGCGGCTACTATTCGGGCGGGAGTTCCCTCGCGTGGAGTTACCCCAGCTGTGGGGTTTCCTGTTTGCCGACGGGCCAATGCTGCCCAACATGCACTACGTCATAGTTGCTGTTCTGATTGCTATGAAGTCCACACGTGAGTAAATACTGTTTTGCCCACATTGCATCGTTCAGCCTTTAGCTATAGCTTGGCAACTTCGTTGGTGACACTCATGTAATGTGGTGAATTAACAGTAACTCTTCGTTACTGTTTACGACATGTGACGCACGGATTTGGGTTATAGCGAGTAAGCATTATTATATTATAAAAAGATGTAACTAGCTTTAAGACACGTCTTCGTCTTTGGTCTTTGTCTTGTACTTGATCTTACTATAGTTACACAATATAACGACTATCATCATGAAGGAGTATTACTTCAAACCCCCATAGACTCCACCTCCAACTTCTCTATTACACTCACATGTGTGCTTTTTGTTATGTGCAGCCGTAACTACTTACACAAGTTACCGCCAATACGAACGGCGACCGACGGAGGCAGCCTCCGCAGGCAGCCGTTCGGGGCGACAAAAAGCACACATGTGAGTGTCACCAACGAAGTTGCCAAGCTATAGTACCACCATGTTCGTCCAAAATCCCGCAATGTCTCAAGTAGGGATGTTACGGAGGTGGTTTTTACGGAACTAAAGTCGAAATCGGAGTTTTTATATTTAGTTTAACGGAATCGAATCGAAATTGTATTTATTAAATATATCGTCGTCTAGTATCCATAACACAAGCCTTATTGAGCTTACTATGGAACTAGATCGATTTGTGTAAGATTGTCCCCTAATATTTATTAATATTTATGCCACACCTGGCCATAAAGTGGCTTTTTCCGCACGGTGCGCGTACGGAAAAAGTCACTTTCTGGCCAAGTGTAGACATAAAATGATGTACACAACACGGGAGGAAGTAAAGAAAGGCCGAGATCGCAGAAGTTTGCGGCCCGAGCTGCAAGCGAGGGACGTAAATATGCGATCGAGGGCTTTGTTTTACCACCCTAGTTGTGTAATGTACTATTGTTACATACAGTGATGGATCCAGACCCGGGTGTGGTGTTATCGGCCCTGATGCGGCCGCCGCGGCTGTCGGCCGCGTACGCGTGTGCACTGGCGTTGCACTTGCGGCGCCCCCTGGAGCACCCGCGCCCCGCGCCCCCGCCTGTTACTGACAAACAGGAAGAGTGAGTACCGATACACACTGAAAGCATCAACTCACTCACACAGAGCGATAGACACACACGTCACGCGATTTTTCAAACTTTTAGACCCCCCCCCCCCCACCCCCCGTCACCCCATGTCACACTTTTTCCTAACATATTTGACCTTGTTAGTATAGGCTGTCACATTTGGCTAGACCCCCCCCCCATGGGTGTGACGTATTATATGGATGACCCCTATTAGACGGACAGACTATAGGCGTTGACCGTTAGAAGAGAGTATCTATCTCTGGTTCTGAGGATTTTATTTGTTGCAAAGTTCTTGTCACTTTCTGAACGCCTGGTACCAGGCGTTCAGAAAGTGACAAGAACTTTGCAACAAATAAGTTCTCAGAACCAGAGATAGAAAAGAGATACCCAGTTAAGTTCTCAGTACTAGGCATTCAGGAAGCGATAAGAGGTGTTCCTTCTCAAATTCGCGGTCGGCGCTGATGCGTCCGCCGCCCCTCAACGAGAAACAGGAAGAGTGAGGACCACAGAACAGAAAAAACAGTAGAAGTGTAAAGTGGGCGTGTTACGCGTGCCATAGTTAAGTACAGGTGTACGCAACCAAGCCCAGATCGCCGCGATCGCTCGTGCGAGATAGTTGTGCCGACAATACGCAAATAAGTCAAGAAGTAGGCCTTATTGTTCCATTTTGGAGTGTAAAAATTATAGCTGCACCAAAAACATCTCCCATGGTGGCGTTTTATATCATCGATAAGCCTTAATTCTATTTTATTTAAATAAATTTCTCATTTTACGTCTTTCAAGACATTTTTATGGATTTTGCTATACTAAAATAAACTTAATGTCAATGGAATAAAGTCTATTTTTACTCGCAATAGAATTAGACAACAATCTAGAATGTTCTACGCTGCTCGCAAAAAGCCCGCTACTCGATAGTACATTGACCTTACTGTAGTAGAGAGAGGGTGTTGTCGATATAATTATCGATAAATCTAATAGTTCTTGGTCACTTGCCATAAGGACACGTAACAATGATGTGTTTGGCTCGTTTCATAATAAGATGATGAATTATATACAGTTGCATACATAAGTTTATGCCACACCTGGTCATAAAGTGGCTTTTTCCGCACGCTGCGCGTACGGAAAAAGCCGCTTTCTGGCCAAGTGTAGACATAAAATGATGTACACAACACGGGAGGTAATAAAGAAAGCCCTCGATCGCATATTTACGTCCCTCGCTTGCAGCTCGGGCTGCATACATCTGCGATCTCGGCCATTCTTTGTATTACCACCCAAGTTGTGTAATGTACTATTTCTACACACATATTATAAATCCTCAATGATGTGTTTGGAAACTGCAGGAATGGCCGCTATGGCACCGCCGTGGCGATAATCACATAGGCATATCGCAGGTAAACGTGTGCCATGACCAACGAGACTTCCATTAATTAAAGGATCGGTTACCAGTGTCATAATGGATTTTCATACATTATTATAACACTGACATTTATAAGACACCGATGTTACTGCTGTCATAATGGTGGTCATTAAAGCTCGAACGACGAACGCATAATAGAAGATCTATGATATAGGTGTAGATAATAGTACATTAATTACCTAGGGCGGTAAACCTAAGAAAGTCTCAGATTGCAGGTACTTCACGCCCGATTCGAAGGCACGAGCGATAAATTTGAGATCTGAGGCGTTCTTTATTACCGCACGTGGTAAGTACTAGTACATTGTGTATCTAGGGCGGTAAGTAAGGAATTAAAAACGAGTGTTTTGTACTTTAATAACACGAGTTTGTAATTCCTTTACCGCCCGTGGCACACACAATGTTTTTCATCACACTTGTGTGGAAATTTTAATAATATAACCCTAATTGACCCAGTATGACAAGAAAATATTAAAACAGAAAGTGTCATTAGTGACATATGTCCATAGACAACGCGATGTCAAATCACGTTCGGAAACCATAGCGGTAAAGACTTAAAACGGCCATTTTAGTCGATTTTATATTTGCAAAATACTGAAATACACTATTTAAACATTTAATTAATGTTACCAAAATATGTGTTTACATGTAATTGCAATAACAGTTATCATTAAATAAGTATTTCAGTGATAAATATTAAAAAAGTAAGTTGGCGTTTCCTTTGAACATGAGAAATAAGAGTAAAACAGAACCAGCGTTTCAAATTTAAAAAGAAATCCATTACGCCCTACGGCGTAATAGGCCATTTACGGTCCGCAGAACCTACGTGTAATAAAACCATTTTCCAGCAAGTGTGAAGAAAAAAAAATTTACGTCTCCCCCAGGCTAGGAAGTGAGATTTTCCGCTCACGCAGAGTGTGGTAATTGCTACTTTATGGCCAGGTATGACGTAAGTTAGTACATCACACAACTAGGGTGTATCAGCATCTATAAAAGCCCCTAAAAGTATTAGAAAAAAGTGGTACAATCGACGGTACAAATATGTTTACACCTTTTGACCTTGTTTCATTGGAATAAGGTCGAAAAGTGTAGTCGGTCGAGAACGCCTTATGGCATTAAGTTCGCCGTTTTTACCTTCATGTATTATCCAACTAAGTTTGAATAAATAAGTAGAATTAGTAAATAGGGTACTTACCGCTGCTGTTTGTCTATCTATACGTTGATAGAAACATATTTGAGTTTTTGTTTACCTACAATATGGTCAGGCTACGCGCTATACTTTAATGGCGATGAGATTACCTCTTAAAGTTCTCGTACACAACAGGTAGGTAGCTACCTTATGATAAATTATCCTTGATTCTGATCCTTTATTATTTACTCGCTTTATGTTTAATTTCCGTCTTTTATGCAAACAAAATTTATAAAACATAAATATAAAAGATACTCGCTATATATTTTATTACCATAATTTTATCGATATTATGATTACAAAGCGTTGCGTACAACACTACAAAATACCATTAACAAAGTGTCGCTCTCTGGCATCGAGTGGCCAAACTACTTCGATTAATTCATACAGTGTTGTTTAGCTATTCAACACTAGATGGCAGCAAATAGTATGACAAATAGATATTTGGTATCAATACGTCGTAAGTCGTAAAATGTGTAGTGTAATTTCGACAATGCGGCATTGTTATAAAGTTTCAATTATGCTAACGTATCAAGGTGCATAGTCTTGTATAAAATAAAATACTAAGACCAATCAAATTCAAGATTTCATTGTATATGTTTTTGTCAATGTATGAGATTGGCGACAACGGTTCTCGCAGTTATTGAAGCGTATGCCACTTCCACTGTTTTTTTTATTCCGTGGTGAGGACCAATACACGCAGAAAGCGTCAAGTCACACACACAGAGTGATAGACAATTAGACATCAGTGGCGTGGCGTTCATAGAACTCGATTCCCCTCGGCTTGTAGGGATGTAACGAATATTCGTATTCGCATTCGTATTCGCGAATATTCGCAAGATTTTCAATATTCGCATTCGTATTCACAAAAATCGATGCGAATATATTGCGAATATTTTTGGTGCATTTTAGATCCTAAAATTCATGGAAAAAAAAAATACGGCCAAGTCCGAGTCGGATTTCGAAACTATCAATGAGTAATTAAAAACTCTGTTAGATAAGTACCGAAATAAAATGAAAATAAGATATTTTTAACTTCCACCGGTTCCAATTTTTCTACCACATGCATAATCAATATCATTATCTTTAGCTGACCAATTATTCCAACTTAAACTTCAATTATTTATTGCAAAACTGAATTAAATTTAGGTTAATCGTAATTGAAAACTAAGTATTGAATTTCCATAGTTATTAATTTTGTCTATTTCTAGTATTATAAAATTTTATAACCAATATTCGTATTCGCATTCGCGAATATCAACGTTGATTATTCGTATTCGCATTCGCGAATGTTCAAAAACCGATATTCGTTACATCCCTATCGGCTTGCCTAATATTATGCAGTTCGGCACTTAATTCTAGTGCTCTTAAAGAAAATTGAAACCAAAGCTGCTCCGGCTTTCCCAAGAATTTATTCAACGCCACGCCACTGATAGACATACACTAATAGACGGACAGACTATATACACACAGGCGTTGACAGTCACTGGGTACCAGGCGTTCAGAAAGTGACAACAACTTTGTTTGCGACAAAAAATCCTAGGAACCAGATATAGAAATATACCCAGTTGAGTTCTAAGTACTAGGCATTCAGGAAGCGACAGGAGGTGTTCCTTCTCAAATATCCGTATGAGGTGTGTGGCCGGCGCTGATGCGTCCGCTGCCCATCAACGAGAAACAGGAACAGTGAGTACCAATACACACAGAAAGCAACTCAAATACCGAGATATTATACCGTCTATTGCCTTATGAGGGCAGTATTATACCTACATAGATAGAGACACATTGACTTAGGTCACTGAAAAATCGGTTGTCTGTAAAGTCGGTTTACTGACGATAGTCGAACGTGATAACGTTGACCTTGACCCTGACTTTGACTTTGACTTTGACTTCGTCTTCGACTTCGACTTTTTTCCCAATAAGCTGCTACAATGACATTGACACGCTAAACTGGCCACTTAGCCGCCAGTGTAAATATCTGCCGTTCCACGAATATAATGTCAAAGATTTGTTTTAATAATTTTTAAACTACGATTAAAGCAGGCGTAAAACGGAACTGCCAAAGCAGCATCCACTATTTAAATTTAAAGATTTTTGCCAAACTCAGCAGTGTCTCTTGTCATTCAATAGAGATTTTGACAGCCGTATCTTAGGGAATAAGGGCTAAGTTATTAACAATTTGTAAGAAACTATCGTCTTAACGACTTAAGTGCTGGAATAATTTAAAGTACCTATTTGACAGGTAACGGCCCTGCAAGGTAACGGCCCCGCAAGGTAACGGCAAATGACGTCACACTTTTTCGTGCGTGCAGCCGGCTCCATCGAATTATAAGACGTTATCACGTCAAAAACGGTTTGAGCTTTGAGTACCAGGCACTCAGACATTGAGAAGAACTATTGTATTTGTTGGTAACCCGGGCGTAGTGCGGTCGACGCCTCTTCTAAACATTATGGGCTGTGCACAGCTTACACGAGGTACGATTGGTCGGAAGCCGGATTGGTCGCAAGGTGGGTCGTTAATCCATCTCCACGCGGGAGAGAAAATGTAAAACCACATGAAGGGAACTTTTGTGAATGATATCAAAAGTAAATTGCGAGATTCTAACGGCCCATTAGGCCAGCTGAGTAGGATTTTTTAAACTTAACAACCATTTCAAACTAGCATGATCTGTTACTATGGTGAATTTAATACGGGGCCTGACCTGGCCAGAAGAACACATTAGTACATTGTGTATCAAGGGCGGTAAGTAAGGAATTACAAACGAGTGTTTATTACAAATACCGCCCGTGGCGCACACAATGTTTTTCATCACACTTGTGAGGAAATCTGATTAAAATAACCTTACTTAATCTAAGTAAAATCGTAAAACTGACAGTGACAGTAGTGACATATACCATAGACAATGCGAATGTCAAGTCACGTTCGGAAACCATAGCGGTAAAGACTTAAAAACAACCATTGAAAAAAATTACTCATCACACATTTAGAACGGTAATGTAAAGAATGTCCTAGCTAGGTCATGGGACCTGCGGATCGGGACATACAGTACATTACTTACCTAGAGCGGTAAAACAAAGAATGTCTCAGATCGCAGGTATTTGACGTCCGAGCCGAAGGCAAGGGCGATAAATATGCGATCTGAGGCTTTCTTTATTACCTCCCGTGGTAAGTACAAAATTTCCCGTGGTAAGTCTTCCTCTGGCCAGGAAGTGGGAATTTCCACTTTATGGCCAGGTGTGACGTAATAGTACATTACACAACTAGGGTGGTAATACAAAAAAAGGCCGAGATCGGAGAAGTTTGCGGCCCGAGCTGCAAGTGAGGGACGTAAATATGCGATCGAGGGCTTTCTTTATTACTTCCCGTATTGTGTACATCATTTTATGTCTACACTTGGCCAGAAAGCGGCTTTTTCCGTACGCGCAGCGTGCGGAAAAAGTCACTTTATGGCCAGGTGTGGCCTAAAATTAATAAATGATAGCTCTCTTATTTCATCTCATCCGTCCCAGTTAATTAAGTTAAATGCGAGCGACGTCATTCCCAAAAAGTGCATGGTGTTCCAGCGAGTGGGCGCTCGAACAGCAGGGCTTCGCCGCCAACTCGGGGGGCTCCGACTCGGGCTCCGAGGGCGTCGCCGAGGGCGCCGACATCGCGCGCTCCCTCGCCGCCCTGGGGCTGCTGAGGGCGCAGCTGCCGGCCGCCGCGGCCGCCTTGGCCAAGGAGTTGAGGGACCCTCCCCCGAGGATCGCGGTACCATTGAAGAGGATACTGAAGGTGAGTGGAAACTTAGGGCAGACTAAATTTGAGTAGGATTTAGGAATAAAGAAAGCGGAACATCGGGGAGAAGCGGTCATCACTACAAATTAATACCATGCCAAGATTGGTATGAAGTACTAGGCATGCAGAAAACGAAAAGAGCTTCATTCACAATGGAATGGCATCAGGACATTCCACAGCCGACGGTAGGAAAACGATGATTGTACTAGACACACAGAAAGTGGGAAGAGCTAAACTTCGCAACGAAAACCCTTCAGAGCGCTCATTTCACAGTTTACCCTCCCCCGAGGATCGCGGTACTATTGAAGAGGATACTGAAGGTGAGTGTAAAGTTAGGGCAGACTAAAATAAGTAGTATGTATTTTATGCCACACCTGGCCATAAAGTGGCTTTTTCCGCACGCTGCGCGTACGGATAAAGCCGCTTTCTGGCCAAGTGTAGACATAAAATGATGAACACAACACGGGAGGTAATAAAGAAAGCCCTCGATCGCATATTTACGTCCCTCGCTTGCAGCTCGGGCCGCGAACTTCTGCGATCTCGGCCTTTCTTTGTATTACCACCCTAGTTGTGTTATGTACTATAGGAATAAAGAAAGCAGAACATCGGGGAGGAGCGGTCATCACCACAAAATAATACCATGCCAAGGTAGGTATGAAGTACTAGGCATGCAGAAAACGAGAAGAGCTTCATTCACAGTGGAATGGCGTCAGAACATTCAACAGCCAACGGTAGGAAATTGATGATGATATACTTCTACTATTGATGAAGGCATACTTCACAATGAAACCCTTCAGAGTGCTCATTTCACAGTTTACACATCCCTCCACACCCTGATTGTGCTGGCTGGGATACTAGGCATTCAGAAATTGAGAGCTGTTTCAATTGCCATGGTAGTCTACTGCGGAGGGCTTTTTCGCCAACTCGGGCTCCCTCGCCGCCCTGGGACTGCTAACGGCATAGTTACTAGCTGCCTTGGCAAAGGAGTTGAGAGACCCTCCGCCAAGCAAGTGCAAACCTGGGGCACACTAAATTAGAGTAGTATTTAGGAGTAAATAAAGGAGAACATTAGGAGCGCTCGTCACCTCAAAATCCTACTGTGCCTTCATTCATAATGGAAATACGTCCAGCCATTTCACAGCTTTTTAAGGTTAGCACGACGCATTTTGTTTCCTTTGACAATTGTTTCCATTTAAATTACATGATTAACGAAGTAAAGTAACTTTAACTTTTATCACTTAGATAAACCTTTTTCCTCCTCAGCTGGCGGCCCTTCTAGAGTGCCGCAACCACGCCTTAATAGACGTAGAAACCGCCTTAGAAGCCGCCGAGGGCGCCACTGTGGAGCGCGTCGGGCGGCGGCAACTTGTGCCCGTCATTGTCAATAGCAGACCGCGGGAGCCCCCCAAACCCGCGGCCAAAGTCAAGGAGGTGCAGCTAAAGTTGTTCCACAAGACCGAGTGCTATAACAGTGACCTGCCGTGCCTGGATCCATTGCGGCTTAGGACGGAATGATTAAGGGAGTTGTGAGGGAAGTGAAGTGATTAGTGTAACTAACATTATAAGGGTTTCTTTAAAAGTGACTCTTAGCTTAAGGAAGATATAAGTGCGAAGTGACTGATTAGTGTAACAGCCGATGCAGTAAAGGTTGACAGAGTGTTGTAACAGCTCCTATGCCTGGAGCTCCACACGGAATGATGATTAACGAGCTACAAGTGATAAGTTTTATGCAAAAACTGGCCTAGAAGCAATAGCGCCTCGGATGGCGGCAATTAGTGTCCGTTATTGTCAATAACAAGCCGCGAGAGCCGCCCAAATCCGCGGCCAAGGAGGAGCAGCTAAAGTTGTTCCACGAGACCGAGTGCTATAACAGTGTCCTGCCGTGCCTGGATCCATGGCATGATAAGCGTAACTAGCATTATAAGGGTTTCTTTAAAAGTAACCTTTCATGCTTGGATTAAGGAAGATATAAGTGTGAAGTGACTGATTAGTGAAACAGACGATGCAGTAGGTTGACTGAGTGTTGTAACAGTTCCTCCTGGAGCTGCTGAGGCTCCAGGAGAGATGATTAACGAGCTACAAGTGATAAGTTTTATGCAAAAACTGGCCTAGAAGCAATAGCGCCTCGGGTGGCGCCAACTAGTGTCCGTCATTGTCAACAACGAGACGCGAGAGCCGCCCAAACCCGCGGCCAAGGAGGAGCAGCTAATGCTGTTCCACAAGACCGAGTGCTATAACAATGACCTGCCGTGCCTGGATCCATTGCGGCTTAGAACGGAATGATTATAGGAGTTATGAGGGAAGTGAGAAGTGATGTGAAACTAGTAGTATAAGGGTTTCTTTGAAAGTGACCTTTCTTGCTTGGATCAAGGAAGATATAAGTGCGAAGTGACTGATTAGTGTAACAGATGCAGTAGGTTGACAGTGTTGTAACAGTTTTTATGCCTGGAGCTGCTGAGGTTCCACGCGGAATGATGATTAATAGCTATAAGTGATAAGTTATCGGGGGATTTATGCAATAACTGCCCTGGAAGCAATAGCGCGTCGGGCGGCGGCGTTATGTGTGAAGTGAGAACTAATGTGTAAGGAGTGAAACTAGCAGTAAGAGTGGAATTGTGGGTTGGGTGATATATTATCGAGAGATTTATGTAAAAATGATTTCCGGGGGTTAATTTTTTATTCGTTTTCGTATTTCGTTCTGCAACTTTCACTCTCTAAACACGTGAACACGAAGTGAAACAAATTTTGAAAGAAATATGTAACGTTCACTCGAGTGAGTATTCATTGGAGTGCACCGTCTGATATCATCTCAAATGAGAAAGTGAAATTAGTGAAACAGGATAGTAGTCAAGTTCGAGTTCTACTATAAGACCAAGACTCCAACTATTAGTGTAAAATTATTATATGTGGGGAGTAAAGTACGCAATTAACGAGTGGTAAATACCAAATACCATTCGTGTCTTCAATAGTTATTACTGCTGTGGTCCCAGAGCCGGTGGGGGGGGGGGGGGGGGGGGGGGCAGGCGCCAAACACTCAAACTCAAACTCATTTATTTCTGTAAGTAGGCCTCAAGGGCTCTTTTACATGTCTGATTCTTTTCTTTTCCACTGAAGGGTGATAGAGCAGGTATGTCACGCATGTCATTTGCCGGTGGACTCTCCGCCTCCCCGGGGCGAAATATCTAAAAGTAGACCTTTTTCACTTCAGTCAGCCTGAAAGTATCCCCCCCCCCCATCGATTTAGGACCTCGTTTACTTTACGCCGCCCCGAGCGTGCGACTGACTTAGATAAGTGGTTTCTATGACATTAACTATATAGTACCTATAGATTGAATTTAAGTACATATAATGAAAGAATAAAGGAAGCAAAAGCAATGAAGCAGTGTATCAGAATATAATGTTTCTCATACTTTTTCTATAACAAGTTACATACACTTTATGTATAGTATCAGTAAAAAAGTGATTCAATAAAAAATAGTAGTGATAAAAGTATATGTCAGAGAAATGGTGAATGTACAATATGAAGATGATATGTATGTTGTTCCATTATTAAAGAAGTGATAGTAATAAGTGCAAATTTAGTTTAAACAATAACTCTCCGAATTGAATTGAATCAAATGTTTACTAAACTACTTAAGACGACACTCCTTGATAGAGTGTAGTTCTAGGCTGCCCCAACAAAATGTAGAATAAAAATAGTATATACAAGTTCAAAAGATATTTCAACATGTATTGAAGAAATTTCTTAATGAAATAACATAATATTGCTTTGATACTTACGAAAATATATCCTATGTCCAGCAGTGGACGCCCGTGGCTGATAGATTACGTAAATAAGACAACGCCAGGCACTCGTCGCACCGCCGGCGAGTAAGCGAGTAAAGTTGGGCGAGTAATATTACATTGCGGATCTGGAAAGGTCGATTGTTCACACTGTGCTTGGTTAGCCCGCAATTAACTGTTACTCGCCCAACTTTACTCGCTTACTCGCCGGCGGTGGGACCAGTGCCTGATGTTGTGATGTGACCATTTCTAAAAGAAAACAGAGTCCCAATTTTTCCATACATTAATGAAACTTTATTTTGTCTTCCGGTATAAAAAGTATATGGTAAAATGGTAACACATAGGAAAAAAAATTGGGACAACTTTTTGTCCCATCGGGATTTTAGATTTAAAAGCCCGTAGTACTAAGTAGAAATAACATAAAGAGGCAGAAAATTGTACAATAAAAATATGGAAAACATTTTTAGAAGTGCTCATGTAAATTATGCAATTAGGTATTTTCTCAATGATTTATATGACAAAATGTATATTCGCATAACGGAAATGTGATTTCGAATTTGTAATACTTAAAGTAAATATAAGAAATATGTGGTTCAATGGACGAAAACTAAATTACCTATATGGTAGGTGAGAATTAGTAGCTATTGACTAATTTTGGCATTTACTGATGTTATGTATTGTGTCCTAATAAAAAAGGTAAGCATATCTACTTATAAACTGCCGGTAACTGTAAAATGACTAATATAATCATTGTATTGTTGTTTCAATAAATGGTCTTGATTGATGAATTTTGAGGATATCTGTGGATTACTTAAATCTCCACTTAATTTAAAAATGTCATTCATATCCAAAATGTATCGATGTTACACACTCGTGCTAATTACATTTTTTTCGCCAATGAAATTCCAACTTCATGATTTGTTTACTAACGTGCTAATTCCGATTTTTTTTCTTGTAATTAGTGCGAGTGTGGACTAGACCATCGAAATGTTCTCTTAGATGGTTTTAACTGGTTCATATATGGATATCTAACGAAAATAGAATCATACAGCTTTTTAGGGTTCCGTACCAAAATGGTAAAAAAGGAACCCTTATGGTGCGACTCTGTCTGTCTGTCTGTCTGTCTGTCTGTCTGTCTGTCTGTCCGTCTGTCACAGCAAGATATCTCAGGATCTACTGATGCTATCGACTTGAAATTTGGAATAGTGTTAAGAACCGCTAACCCGAGCTTATAGGATGTGAAAAAATTCTTGTAACTTTTTTACTTTTTTTTAAAGGGGTCCGTAATGAGACTTTGCAAATTGAAAGTAGGGCTATTATATTGAGTGAGGTATCAAATGAAAGGGCTTAATTTGTAGATTAAAACAGTATTTTTGTATTTTTTTTTAAATAAGTAGCTTTTGATTTATGGCGAAAAACTTAAAAAAAATACCGTTCCCCCCCTATTATCTTCGAAGTTACTGAACAGAAAAATCTGTAATAATTACCAATTATTAATGTCATTCTATATATTACAGGAAAAATATAACGGTTTTCCTAACTTGCACTGTTTTTGAGAAATTTGCAAAAATCTTAACACATACTTATTTGCTCCTACTAAACTAATCGCCATATAGTTTTTCTTGAACTATTCATGTATCTACTTATGAGTTTGTACGGAACCCTCGGTGCGCGAGTCCGACTCGCACTTGGCCGGTTTTTTATTAATTTAAGGGTAGCAAATTTGTTTGTAAATGTTTCATCCTTTTTGTCTTTATATATGTTTTCTGATGTATTTAAGTCAATTAGAACAAATTAGTTTTTAGATCAAATGGCTGTTACGATGTGTTTTTGGGCAATGATGTAGATTAGTGGAAGATATATGTTTAGTTTCTTCAATGATCAAATGTGAATCATTTTTTAAGTAAGTAAGTATATCTATGATATTGGTCGTCTCGCGGGCTTTCCATAGTGTGTGTGTGCAGATGCAATTAAAACAATATTTTTGCTTCATACCTATATTGTTGATCTATTTGTAAAACAAATATATATTATGTAAATATTCAAGAGATGTTTTATTCAAATTTATTGAAAAATCTTGAATGTTTAATGCGTTTATGTGCTCCGAGGACGCGTATACACGGCTAGTAAAAATGTTGAACACTAGTACTTTTACATAATAAACTTGAAACAGACTACAAAAAATTTAAATCGAATCATAAATCTGGGTCTAGTGAAAAGGGGTTACGAGTCAAATGTATACCAGGACCAAAACGACACGTTTAGCCTATTAGGAGTGACACCGCCTACGAAGCTAGAGGTCCCGGGTTCAAATCCTGGTAAGGGCAAATATTTGTGTGATGAACGCGAGTATTTGTTCCTGTTCTTGGGTGTTTTCTATCTATTTAAGTATATACTTATCTATATATTAGTATGTATATAGTCGTCTAGTACCCATAATACCAAGCATTGCTTAGTTTGGGACTAGATCGATTTGTGTAAGATTGTCCCAACAATATTCAATAGGTCTCAACTCTTATAGTATGACTTAAGCTCTTTTGCTTCTAGGTTAAATGTGACTTGCACCCCTTTTCACTAGACCCACAAAAATGTACCTTCATACCAGAACCAGGGCTGACTCACTCCGTGGTTCCGTTGCGCGGTTATTATTAAATATTGCCACCAACCATGGGTGATACGCGATATGCGACAGGATAGAGAGACGGTCGGAAGCGGGTCAGCTCCGTCCGGTAATCGGACGCGAACGACAGTTTTATTAGGGAGAGAGGCTTCTGTACGTAGTCAACGTAGTACCAATACTTATTCTATAGCCGAAGGACTCCCTGTGTATTTCTGGACGGCATTTTGGCATGGATTGGAAGTTAAAATTTTTGTGAAATCCTTATAGTGCTTATAGAGTCTGTGCGGAAAGAGAATAGGCGTGGCGAAAAACGCAACTAACCTAACCAGTATGGCCACAGAACAAAATTCGGCACATACGGTAGAAAAGCATTACAGCGCCCCCAAAATTAATCCTATTCTCTTTCCGCACAGACTCTAGTAGTTTCTTTGTTTTTGTAAATTATTATTAAATTTTGACATTATCGGCGTTTATTATTGTTACTGAAACATGTTTTTTGACGTTGATTTGACAGTTGACAGAAAAATGTTTACGTGCTTCTCGATATGGAATAAAAGTGTTATATTATACAAATAATTTTACTAATTAAGAATTTGAAACAAGTTTAGTAAATCTAAATATATTATCATAATTTAAAATGGCAGAAGTAAACGAAAATGAAGAGAATCCCTTGGATATTGACGGCAACCACTTCAACTCGGATATGTACCTGGAACGTCTTCTAAAATTCGCCAATTTAAGGCAAATTATGGATAAAGAGGCCGAAATAGTCACACAGAGTCAGTTCCTTCAATCAGAAATGCAAACCTTAGTCTACGAAAACTACAACAAGTTCATATCAGCCACAGAAACTGTTCGCAAAATGCGATCCGATTTTAAGATAATGCAGGAGGAAATGAACAAGCTCAGCGAAAATATGAACAAAATAACGTCTTTCAGCGCCCAGATATCGGATTCATTAAAAGAGAGTGGTAACAATGTCAGCAGACTGTGCGGAACACGTCAACTTCTGGACAAGCTGCAATTTCTATTCCTTCTACCATCCCAGCTGAACAAAGCGATTGAGGACGGACGGTACGCCGACGCCGTTCACGACTACACGCACGCTCAAAGGGTCCTGCAGAAATACGGAAACCAGCCATCATTCCAAAGCATTCAAACAGAATGTTCTGAAATCATTGACAGTCTGAAAAAGACATTGAGGGACAGGCTCTTGAACCCTGATACAACCGCATCTGAGTTGGCGGAAAGTGTCGGGTTGCTGAGACAGCTCCAGGAGACAGATTCTTCTCTACAAGATATTTTCCTGAGTTGTTCTGAGAATAGACTGGACCAACATCTGCAAGCTTTGAGCGGTATGGTGGAAAGGACAGACATTCTAGAATGGGTAGAGAAATGTAACAACACTCTGCTAGCCGACTTAGGCATTGTCATATCATGCTACCATGACATGTTTCAGGAAAAAGATAACACCAACTTGCCCGATTTTGCTGATAAAGTCATGACTCAAGTCTTCCACCTTTTTGAAGAGGTGGTTAAGAGACCGGAGAATATTGGTACCGAGATTCTCATCAGGGGCTTGGACAAGTTCTTTAGAAAACTGCAGGCAATGACTGAGATTATACTGAGTGACAGTATGTCTAATAAAGCCGTTGAAGCAGTAATTCAATGCATCAATCATAAGGCCACCATACAATACCAGGCCATTCAAACTCAGTTCAAAGAAAGTCTAATGAAGGTGAGGCAATCCTTAGCCACTAAGGGTAATGAGAACCCTGATCTCAAAGACATCCTGAACTCCCTACAAGTTTATCTCATGCAGAAAATACAGGCTTCCTTACTAGACTTGATGGCGTTCTTGCAAAATAACCTGTCATTCGGTTTGAAAACCTGGTGTGCTAATGCTGTAGCGGATAATTGCTGGATTATTATTTCGGAATCCATGGTGAATTTGTCTGATATGGTCAAAAAGATGGCTTGCTTACAGTCATCCAATAACAACATTCCATTTGAGCTGTTGCTCATTCTAGCTAAATTATGTTTAGAGATGCAAGATAATGGAGTTACTACTTTACACACACATTTACTGAAGCTCCTAGAAGAGTCCGCTCCAGGGTTAACAGTTGAGAACAAGGATACTAACAGTATTATGGTTCATCTGTCGACAGCTGCGCAGACTGCATTGGATTCTGAAGTGGTATACATTGGCCAGACAGCGGCACAGATGTTACGAGTGTCTGTTTTAGCCAGGGACTGGCTGCGGGCTCCCGAGCCTCGGGGTCCCCGGGCTGTCTGCAGAAGGGTAGTAGAAACCCTCGCAAGTGCAGATAGTGCTGCCTCGCAACTGTTTCCAACTAGCATAAAGCAATCTAGCGACTCAAGTCGACGCACCATTTGGTCGCGCGCACCCTCTTCATTCTCACCGATAAACAGAATATTCTCTGAGAGGATTGAGGTTTTCAGTCCAGCGGGAGCGGATCGAGCGGCTTTGTCCAATGGTGCTCTCAAAGTAGCCCTGAAGGCATTAGTGGAGTGTGTGAGGCTGCGGACTTTCGGCAGACATGGCTTGCAACAGTTGCAAGTGGACATACATTTTCTGCAGCAGAGATTATCTTGTATGGGAAATGATGAAAGGCTACTAAACGCACTTCTGGAGGATGCTCTGGCCTCGGCACAGCTGAGATGCGTAGACCCGCAGTTGATGGAGCCCAGCATAGTGGACATAATTTGTGAAAGGGGGTAGGACAAAACTGGATCGGAATAAGATGCATTATTATTTATTGTCATAAATTTACAAATCATAAACATACATTGATATATATCCAATTGAAAATAAACACATGAAATATTTTCTGTCGATTTATTTATAACCCATTAACCAAAATTAAAAATAAATGATATCTACATAATATATAAAATTTACGTTAAATGCTTCTAAAACATAAATCTCACGAGACAGCTAGTTTTATTGTAGAATTTGACATTTATGTTACTTTTATAATTAGGGGCACAACAAATAATTTGGAAATAAGACTACATAATTTTGGTCCTACTTATTTCACTATGTTCAAATTTGAAAATTGGTTAATATTCGATTTTCAATTGTTTATTGATTCCAAAAATATCTATTTCTTTCGTTTCTTCCTAATTTGTCAAATATAAATGTAATCCAAATTGAGGTTTCCTCGAAATTCATTTATTACAAATTACTATAAACATTTGTCATTACGATCATCTAAATTAATCCTAGTCGCTTAATAGAACATTTATACATAAATATCGTATATTATTCCAAAATATCGAAGAAGCACAAATAATTCATGTGAACAGGAAGCTCGTAATCAAACAATTCCTTCATCCTGGGCAACGACAATCTCTCATAAGCTCACATTTTTCAAATAACCTGACTTCGTCACCCGATTAGCGACCTTGCACCTCTAGCATACGGTACAGTTTCACTGACTAAGCAAAGGGCACACTTGACCGATGCAGACTATTTTATTACCATTGCGCCTGCTACTTGCCATATGTGCATCATTTTGGAATAGGGTATAAATGTATATCAATCGCGTAGTGTATTCTCATACATGAGAAGGGAAACTGAGCAAATTAAAAAATTAACAGAGATTATTTTTGAATTAATCGATTCCATTGCACTAAGATTCTCTTATGGGCATTTTTATTTAAAATTTGCACGGTCGTCACAAAACTGACCATTAGTGCCAAACTGTATATTTCGTCACCAACTGCAAGGTTAGACGGTATTTAAACATAACTAAAGTTTCGCCTAGCCATACATTTTAAAATAAAAATGCCCTTATATTGTTTTGGGCATATTTAACAAGCGCAATTTCAACTCAATAATCCCATCTATATATAAAGTAAAATTCTCCTACTTAGGTATTCATAAAACTCAACATGTCCATTTTAGTTAAAATTTGTTTAGTCTCATATTCTCTAAACCAGCTTTAACTAAAAATGAAAATAACAAATTTATGAATAACAGCATTTATACATACATACATATCAGTGCAGATTAATTCATATTTTTATGCCACACCTGGCCATAAAGTGACTGAGTGAGTGAGCCGCTTTCTGGCCAAGAAGTGTAGACATAAAATGATGTACACAACACGGGAGGTAATAAAGAAAGCCCTCGATCGTATATTTACGTCCCTCGCTTGCAGCTGGGGCCGCAAACTTCTGCGATCTCGGCCTTTCTTTGTATTACCACCCTAGTTGTGTAATGTACTACATATTATTTTATTATAGCAGTAACTGCCAGCAAAAAGTGAAATACATACTAGCGTTGATAAATTCAATTACATATTATTATTATTATGCCCACTCGCAAGTTGTGAAACCTACTTATGAGAGGTATATCCACATTTAATATAATGAGAACATAGACCGGCCACACGATTGTAAGACAACCTAACATGGTCATTTGGCTCTGCAACTTAAACACTATTCGTTAAATAAATCTTCATACTACATAAAGTTTAAAATAAATCATTCATCGTAAACAAGTCGACTATGCATTACATACATAGGCAATTAGAGATTGCACAGCGACGGAAAATAATGCCTGAAATCAAAATAAGTCTTACACTATCGAACAACATAAATAGATTAGTTATTCTTACGCTACAACAATTCAAATTGACAAAATATACTTATCGCAAATGTACAATATGTATAGACATGAACAACGCCGATACGGCCCACAATAGCAAAATATTTCAAAATTGTAAAAATATTTCTATACAGTGGTCCGTGCGTCGCATTATTGTGAGCCCACACACGCGAACCGGTTATGGGGGTGGTGAACCGGTTTTTTCAGTTCGTTACCGGTTCGCGATTCCCACTAGCGGCGCCTATAGCACGGGAGCGCATCATCAGTCCGGGGCCGCCCTTATAAGTCGTACTTTTTAAGTATTTAAAAAAAAAGGTAAACAAAAGAACTCCCGTGACTCGGGTTGTCCAGCCAATCAAAGTAACGTTTTGTATCTGTGGCACAATACCACTGGCTGAACGACCCGTGTCACGTGGTTTTTTTGTTTACCTTTTTTTAAATACCTCAAAGTACAGAGTATAGGCGAAGGACGTCCACCAAGGATCCAACAAGTGCAGGCATCGACAACCAACCAATCGGTAGTCAAGTCGGGATAAGGTCATGCACCAATTTTGACGTAACATACGATTTCAAAACCGAAACAACAAGTGCATAACGAATCGATAACGTCAACATTGGCTTACAGAAAACCGTTACCTCGACAATAGGGATGACGACTGGATTAAAACTATATAACTCTATTTAGTCCGTCAGTTACATTATGGGACACCTATTTTTGGTTTATCAAAATATTAAAAATCGACAAAGTTATAGATCATTAAACTTCTGGAGTGGCGGCTTGTGACGTCACTCCCAGGTGAAAATTGTACGTCACTCCTTAGTGACGTCACTCGAAACTTCTAAGCACTGTATCCTCGTCATTTTTTGTTTGTCAAACAAAAGAAAAAATACGTGTACAATATTTTTTAATAATCTAACTGACGGACTAAACAGTTTTTTAGTCGTCTAGCCCATTTAAGTCCAGAGGGTCAGTCTGAATCCAAATCTTCACCGGAGTCGTCCCAACGCGGCGGCCCCCTACAACTAGAGCCCTATTTCCGCGTGCGCTTCTCTGGCAGGGGGACTCCGCCGTGCGCGCCGGTTTTAAGTTTCGGGGTCTTCGCTGTGTCGGGGGCTTTGCGGGGGATGGACTTGCGGGTGGGTTTGTCGCTCCCGGCCTTGGTGGGCAGGGTGGGGGGGTTCGGTTTGGGTTTGTCAGTGGGGGGGTCGCGGGGGCGGCGCACGCGCGGGGGGGTGTGCGCGAGGGAGGCGTGGCGCGCGAGCAGCGCCGCGCTGTTGAACAGCTGCCCGCAGTCGCAGCGGTGCTCCGCCGCTAACGTACCTGCGATACCATCTATTTTATTATAGTTCTAATTTTTTTTATATTAAAGTGATACGAGTGGGGCGGTTTTCCATACAGACATAATGAGGTGACCGTTTGCTTCCACGGCATCAAATGTTAGAATAGTCTTTAACGCACGCTACGTGTAAAAAGCCGCTTTCTGGCCAAGTGTAAACATAAAATTATGTACAGAACACGGGAGGTAATAAAGAAAGCCCTCGATCGCATATTTCCAACCCTCGCCAGCAGCTCAGGCTGCAGACATCTGCGATCTCGGCCTTTCTTTGTTTTACCACCCTGTTTAATTTACTTCTATAACTTTATACAGTTTGTCTGCGCGAAATGACATAAGAAGTGTAAAAAACAGCTTTTTCGCTTTTTGAGGGTTCTCATGTCATTCCACGCAAATAAAATGTATAAAGATATAAAATAAAACACATTTCAAGCATAATTGATGCCATGCAAGCTTTTTTAGCAAACAGTATTTTAATGTACAATTTCACTCCACTCACTTCAGTGGATGTAGAAAGATCTTTTTCTAACTATAAGTGGATATTAAACTCAAGAAATGCATTGAAAATTATAGAAAAACGTGTAGTTCTTTATTACAATAACAAAGAAACTTTAGAATAAATAAAAAACTTAGTACCTACTCGTTTTGTACATTATGCATTGTCATTTTAGTGTAATTATAATTAATAAAATTTTATTTTCTTTTAATATTTATTTTTAAGGTGTATCTATATTAATTACGACACTTGATATTAATTACTTACGTAAAAATGGCTGACCCCTGCCGAGGTCTGTTGATAATATAGTAAATTTGAAATTTGAGATTTTGAAAAAAATGTAGTCAAATGTATAAATATAGGTGCATAGAAATGCTCAAAAGTATGTCTGAATACACATTCTGCTGAAGCAATAAGAACTTCGTTTTTGCACTTGACTTTTGACACGATCTTTAGGGATTTTTAAGAGAGCATACTTTCTTTAGTAATCAAATGTTACTTACGTCGTTTGATCGGTTTTGGAGGCAACGGCTTGGGTGCAGTCTTCACGATAGCTTTCCCCATAGATTTCCGTTTCGCTATCCCACTGAGGGACTTCCTCTTCTCGGCCATAGTCTTCCTCCGCTTCTTCTCAATTTCCGGTTCCTGTTGCACAGGTTTTTCCGGAACGGTTTTCGGGAAGGAGTACTTGACGTCACTGTCGTCGGAGTCTGTTGAAGGCACTTCTACTTTCTCTATTTTTGGTTTGATCGCCGGTTTGGGGTTGGCCGTCACGTCGTCGGATTTTGCCCTGAGCCGCGGTATTTTGGGAGGGTGCTGTAGTAACGATCGTCTCCTCGGTAAGTCTTTTGAGTTCGGGCGTTCTATTTGTAGGGAGCTGCGCTTTTTGGCGCGAACTTTCATGAAGTTCTTGGTTTCGACTGAATCTTCTTTGAAGTCGGGGTTCAACATGTATCGAACTTCGTCGTCGTCGCTCGATGTGGGCGCGTCTAGTGGGGTCGAGGTGACAACTTTGGGCCGTTTGGTCACAGAGGGCGCGATTTTTTCTTTAGCGGGAACTTTCTTCTTAGGCGTATCTTCGATGACAATAATCTCATCTACTTGTTTAATCTTAGCGGGGGGTTCTGCCGGTTTCGTTACTTTGGGGATCGGATTGTCCGGCACAGGCGCCGCTTTCTTCTCTATAATCGGTTTAGGCTCGCTCTGTTTTTCTATTTTGTCAACAGTTATTGTTTCAGGTTTAGGAAGATCTTCCTTTATTTGCGGAACTTCAATTTTAGCTGGAAGATCCAGTGTTTTCTCGGGAGGTTTTTCAAGCTTTTCCTCGACAACTTCTGGCTCTGTCAGCCGAGGTTCGACAGTTTCTACTATGCTTTCCTCCGGCTGTTCCGCTTTGGTGGCGTCTTCGGCGCTTTTTTCTTCTTGTGCCGCCTGTTTAGCTGCCGATTGCTTCTTTTTCCTCAAACAGATGACCACGTGTTTGTTCAGCGAATGCTCGTTAGGGAACACCATGTAGCACAGATTGCACTCGTGGATAATATCTTTAGTCGACAACGCGCTTTTGACGCTTTTCTGGTCGTCAGATTTTTCCGAGCTCGTCTCAGCATGTTGTTCCTTGTGTTCTATCAGGTGGTGGAGTTTCCTGAAGGTCTTTTTGCAGATATCGCACTGCGGCGGCGGCTTTTCCTTCTCGGGATTGAGCTGCGTGATAGAGTTGGACCTCTGGCGGTTGATGCCGTCGTGAGTCTCGCGATGTTCCACGAGGTGGTGAAGTTTCCTGAACGACTTGTCGCAAGGCTCGCAGCGGAAACCGGCGTTCTGATCCTCGAGCTTCGAAGCGTCCTGGGTTTTGGAAAGCTCTTTTTGCTCGGAAGAGGACTTCCTCAGCGCTCTCGTTTGCACCGGGTTGTGTATCAATCTGTGCTGCACCAAATGATGCAGTTTTCTGAATTCTTTTTTGCACGTGTCGCAGCTGAAGACCGATTTGTCCGCGGCCCGTGATTCGGTTGCCGGCCTTTTTCCGTCCTTTTTATGCTGCATTTTATGACTGACCAGATACGAGAGCTGCCTGAAGCTCTTGCCGCAAATTTCGCATACGAGATCATTGGTCCTCGGGTTGATTTTGGGTTTGACGGACTTGCGAGAGTCGTTCTTTTTGGGTAAGTCCTTGTCGGATTCTTTGGGATCCGTTTCGATCGGAATCACGTCATCGCTCGAGGTGGATTTGCCGGAGTCCTTCGACTTTCGTTTGCCAGGGGTCTTCCTGGCGGGGACGAGGTCATCGTCGTCGTCCTGCCTGGAGCCCCGGGACTTGGACTCGCTCTCTTGCGACAATCGCGAGCGGCGCGGGCTGCGTTTGTCGGAGTCGGAGCGACTGGGCGAGGGCCCCGTGCAGTGCTTCACGTGTTTGAACACGACGTTCTCGGACCGGAATAGCTTGTTGCAAATCGGGCAGACGATCTTCTCGTTTATCTTGCCCATCGTCCAATTTTCCTTGATCATGGAATCGTCGTCACTGGAGTATTCCTCGGAGCTGCTGATGCGTTTAGCGTCTATGAGCCTGGGTTTCTTCGACGGACTGACTTCCTTGGCGTCCGTCACGTCCGGTAGCGGGTTTTTCCTGGGGCGCCCGCGGCCGCGCTTGACCGGAGTGCCTTGCGGACTTTCCGCGTTTTGAACGCTCACGTTACTAACGTTCATACTCTCCGCCTGATTCTCTAGAAGCTCGGCCGCTTTTACCAAGTTGTCTATCGCGGAAACCGCGTCGCTGTGGGCCACGGGTGGAACGGGATTCGGTCGGGTGTCTCTGGTCGGGACCGGATCGGTCGGTTCGGAGGGATTTACGTTCCGACCGAGCAGATAAGATTTCTTCGGAACGAGCTTCGAGCTTCTTTCTTGCTTGTCGTCAGTTTTTCGCTTCTTCCTGGGCGATACTTCGATCCCGAGATCGCCCGGCTCGATCAGTTCCAAATCGGGAGTCTCGACCGGAGTCAGGACCTGCTTCCGTTGATGTTTGCTCTTAGTTTTGATCTCGCTCGACTTTTCATCTATGGCGTCCAGGATATCTGAGTCGAGCGAGTCGGTGGTACCGACGGTGACCGCATCGGGCTCCGGCCGTTTGGCAGGCGACAAGTCTCGCCCTTGAACGTTCAATTGGCCGGACGTGAATTCCGGTACGTTCGAATCGAGGTATACGACTTTGACGGGTTTGTCCTCGATTATGTTAATAGGGCTGTCTATGCGCCGTTTGGTTATGGCCGTTTGGTACGCGAGTTGGAGTTTCGACTGATACTGTTTGTTCTCGCCCGGCGTGTACTTGGTTTTGCTGGGATGGTACTGTTTTATCGGTAAATGTTTGTGCGGCGATTTCGCTTTCGCCTCGGCGAGCATTTGCTCGTTTCGCGAGATCTTTTTCGGTGCTTCTCGAGGCACGACCGTTTGGATTACTTGATGAGAATCCGTGACGGTTAAACAATTCTCGTAGGTGACCGAATTGCGTCTCGCGAACTTGTCGAACTCCTTTTCGGTTATAATTTTGTCTTTACTCGAGTTGGCCTCGTTGGCCGAGTTTGCGAGCGACTTTTCTATCGATTTGGAAGTCACAAATGCTGGAGCTGTAGTCTTTTCTCGAGGCATTTCGAGATTTATGATGTCGTCTTCGCAGTCTTTCAGTTTTTGCTGAGATTTAGTTAAAGGCAGGAGATTAGGAATCTTGCTGACCTTCTGTACGTTCTGGGTGTCTGTTTGCGGTAGTACCTTAGATTCTGTGACGTAGGGCCGCGGCAACTCGTGTGGCGGTCGCTCTACGAAGGGTATGCCGTGTAATTCGTTCATTTTCATTTCTATGGCGTCTAGGAGAGTAGGCTGGCTGTTGACTTTCTGTTCAGGTTTCTTGTCATGTTTCTCGATAATTGGTTTTTCTGTGACAGTCTGTTTGACATCATCTGGGCTTTTCCCGGTGACCGCTCTATTGATGATACCTTCAATGGTTTTATCAATCAAATCCTGGTTATTTATTTCCTTTCTTTGAGTTTCGGTCTTGGTAGTGCTAGATACAGTAGCTGGTGTTGGTTCTGGCGGAACCAGTTGGGCAGGCGCTTGTTCCGGTTTCTTAGTTAATATTTTAGGTATAATAGGTTTAGGCTTAACAACAGGAACCTCAGATTTCATGGGAGCTTTCGTTTCTCGCTTAGTGACAGTTGCAGCAGCAGTCTTACTCGCAAAAGCAGCTTCCGTTTTGATGTTACCTTTTTGTAACGATTCTTGTATTTTAACGTTAGCATTGTAAGTTTGTCTTTGACTATCAATCTTTTTCAAAACATCTCTTCTATTTAAATCATTCGGTTGCTTTATCTGGTTGGCATTGGAGATGTTGACTGGCTTAGATTCTTTGATTTTATCCAAAAAAGCTTGACGATTAACTTCAGTCCATTTGCCGAAAGGTACTGGTGCATGATTGTTATTAATAGACTTCGGTTTTGTGTCGACTGCGTTTATTATTGGCTTGTGATTCACTTCTTTTATTGCCTCAGAGGCATTTAGAACGGCAGGTTTTATATCTGACTTTACTTGTGGTTTTGCTATAATTTGAGTATTAGATAGTACACTAGTTGGTCGTTGCTCTTTAATGAGCGGTAATGATGGAGTTTTCTCATTATTTAGGTCTTTAACCGGTAATTTTTCTTTTATCTCGAGTCCTGCTGATTCTAGCTTCGATATTATTTTCTCTGGTTTGTTATGTAAGTTGTTGACGAGTGGTAAGTCGTTGACTACAGCTGTTGAGATTGTAGATCCTGCAGCAGTAGATTTCATGACAGTTAAACTTTCCTTCACTTCGGATTGTTTTATGCTTGGCATTATTTCATTTGAGAGTATACTTTCTTTTATTACTCTATTTTCTATTATCTTAATTTTATCATTTGTTTGAGTATCTTTAGGTTTTGTGCCTTCAACATGTTTTTTACTTAAACTATCCGATGCTTTATGTTCCGTTTCTAAATTATTTTCTAATACCAAGATATCACTTTTATTGATGTTGATATTTTGATCTTTCGACAAATTTGCTGTTGAAGAGGGTTCTAATTTGCTAGTATTCCAGCTATCAAGTGTTCCCACAATGCTCATTTTGGTTTCGCCCGGTGTTGTACGTTTAAAACCGCTTATTTCCAATTCGGGCTTCTTTGTTTCTTCTTTATCAATTGTCTTTGATTGAATTTCAACAGGCGGTGATACTAATTCAAGTCCCTTATTAGTTGACTCACGTATTTCAGGTTGACTATCAATAATTTGCTCTTCTATAACTAACGCGTCTTCATCAATTTCCATATCGTCCGATTCTATTATTTCAGTGCGTATGACAATCGGTTTTTCAATGGGTTCTACATTTTCGGAAATGTTAACTTCCAAGTTACCAGTTTCCACTGAGGCTTCCACTGAAGAAGAGGCAGTTGGTGTCTCTTTCTCTTTCACATCTTTTTTACTTGTGGTAGTTTTACTTTCCTTATTTTCAATTCCGGTACTTGTGTGCGACATTTCGGTGGAAATCTCTGACTTTTCAACAGATTCAGTTTTATTTTTATCTTCCCCACTAACAATTGGTACCTTATCTATTGTTTCGCTTACTTTATTTATCACCAAAGCTTTCACTTCATTTACATTTGGCTTCGCTACTTCGATTTTATCACTTGGTCCAGCTTGAGAGGTCGCAGCAACTTCATCAGCTTTCTTTTCACCAACTTCAGGCACTATTTCTTTTGTGACAACACTAATATGTTTTTTGTCCGGAGTTTCTTTATCATTTGGTTTATCTACTTTAGATACTTCGTCAGACATTTTATCAGGACTAGCTACATCTTTACTTTTTGATGGTGTTTCTAAAACCCTTTGTTTACAATTGTCTGTATGGACTTCTATAGTTTTCTTAATATTGTCTGAATGCCTGTTAGGATGTAGTTGCTGGTCTACCATAGTTTTAGTCAAAGGAATCCCTTCTTTGTTAGGTGTAGAATGATATGCCATGAGAGGGGACTTCCTGGATTCACTAAATTTGACCATTTTGCCATTTAGGTTTAGTTCGGGTTTTGACTCAGCAGGCACTTCTTTCTTAGGTTCATTATCTTGTTTAGAAGTAGATGGAACTGGAGCGTCCTTATCTGGCGTGTCGTTCTTCTTTTCGACTTTTTTGCTGGTACTTGGTTCATTGGCAGGTTTATTGGTTTCTCTTGAAGTGTTTGGCGCTGGTGGTTTTTCTTCTTTAACAGGCTGCAATATGAAAAGAAACAATACAATTATGTTATACTGTAGTACACAGCAGTGGCGTGGCGTCCATAGAACTCGATTCCAATCGGCTTGCCTAATATTAGGCAGTTCAGCACTTAATTCTAGTGCTCTTAAAGAAAATTGAAGCCAAAGCTACTCCGGCTTGCCCAAGGATTTCCTCAACGCCACGCCACTGGTACACAGATACACATTTTGCTCATTGCCATTTAAGACATACTAACAACGATAACTGGGAGATTGTTGCAATCATATACAGGACCAACTGGTATCCCTCAGTAAAATTGCATGACAAATAATAATAACTCTTAAAAATCAGTGAAACAGCGTAATGCAACAGAAAACTACACTGGAAGAAAAGTAGATGGCTGCTTACCGTTTCTTGAGGTACTACTATTACTTCTTGTATTTCTTCATATACCTCTAAGTTGCCTTCATCATTTTCTCTATAACAAAACATAAAAGAATATTAAATAAAAAAGATGAAAATAAACACAAATGGTAGAAGAGACTTCACAGTCAACTTAAAATATATCTTTTATAAATGGCATGTATAATAAAATATACTCAAAAACAATATTTTAATTTTAGGAATACTTTACATGCATTAGAAGATTTATATTAGGGATGTAACGATACACAGTTTTGCCGATACGATACCGATACCGATATATAGTAGTTAATATCGGCGATACCGATACCGATATTTTAGCTAAATAATGAAGTATGAACTTCAGATATTTGTATGTCCTTATTATAACTAATGGCAATGACTACTGGCTATATTTACCAGAGAGTCAACCTTGAAAGTGTGAAATAAAAATAAATAAATTGTCAACTTAAAATTTTAATTTTTTTTTTATTAAGAACCAAAGATTTAATTAACATAGTAATTATCATTGCACAAGGTAATAGACCAATGCATAAACTAAGTACGAAATTGAAATTACTTTTTGCAGATTTTTTTTCATACAGCAAATTCTTTTCGCGCTCTTCAAATATCGGTTGTATAATATCGGCGATACCGATATATCGGTATCGGTATCGTTACATCCCTAATTTATATTAGTTCACGCTTTTCATATCATTGTACTGGAATGGAACAGTGTACATATTTACGATACTTATTAAGAATAAGTATGTGTATTAAAAGTATGAAAACAAAAACAAGTTTATTAATACACAGTTACCAAAGAAATCAGCTAACCCAGAATAAAATGTTACTTAATAGCATATTTGTAATGTTTGTGTTGCAGCCAACTCGTTTAATTAGCCATTTGGTTAACTGCCTAGCCTTTTCACTAAACGGCGCCGTTTAGTTAACTGACTGGATGAAATTTAGCCAATGCGTCAATGTATCAATTAACGATATGGCTGGCCAATGCTTAGGCCGTTCGTTTAGTGGGGCAGCTATGAGGTAATTAGGGTTTTCTTTCTGAACAACGATGACCCGCCAGCAGGTCGACGAAAACCCGCTGCGCGGGCTTCTATTTCTGCTCTGAGAGACACATGCTGACTAACAAACCTAACCTAAAAACAAAAAAAACATACAGATGAATAGAGAACCGTCCTTGTTTTGAAAGCCGGTTAAAAAGGAGTTTCATTTGTTCACTTTTTCCATGCGGAGGGCTTCGCCCCCTGAGCACCGCTTGTGGGGGGCTCCGCCCCCCTTCCCCCCTTGTGAGATCAGCTTCTAGGACAGAATAGATTTATACAACTAAAATTTGACGGACTCGGCTAGGCGGGTCTTTAATGTTATCGAACGAAAGTAGTTTGCCTAGCCGTTTGATAGAAGGGCTAGACGGCCCTATGTTCATCCAGGCACTTAACTAAATGGCGCCGTTTAATAAAAAGGCTATGTAGCTAACCAAATAGCTAATTAAGCTAGTCGGCGTCGGCGCCGACATATTATAGTTAAGAACAATAAACTTTTTTTAAATCTTGGATGAGTAGGTTTCTACATTATTACTAGAAATTTAATATATTGTTACAGCATTGAATTTACATAATATATCCGTTTTTAAGAACTTTTTATAACAAACTAGCTGTCCCGGCGAACTTCGTTCTGCCTCAGAAATTTAAATGTTTTAGATGTTTTAATAGTTATTCTGCTATTTGGGCCAAAGACAAACCCAAAAAACATAAAACGATTTTTATGTTTTACGATTTTTATTTGGATCCACCCGTTCTCGAGTTATAAATGGTCTAACTAACCCGACTTTGTTTTATGTATAACTTTGTTTGTTTGTTGTATGTATTCAGACCTCCTAGAATGATACTTTTCTAACTTGACAGAAAAGAACTGATGTAGTAGCTTCCTTCACGTTCTAGTTAAGATGATATATTTTTTTGCTTGATTGATATTATGTGAAAATAAACATACATACATTGCTTATTAATTATTGAAAATTTCTGGCAACAAACTGCCACAATAAGAGAAGAGTGGAAAAAGCTGGAGGAGGCCTTTGTGTCGCAAAGACACGCCGACACTCGATAGTGTGATAGTTATATAATAAAATTAAATTAAATACAATGTATATGTTGGCAATAAAGGCTATAAATAAATAAATAAAAAAATGTAGGAAATATTATTAGTAAGAAAGAAAATACATTTATTTGACAATTACCATTAGCTTTTCGGTCACGGAAAAAGATCGTGAGGAAACCTGCATACATTTGCAGAGAAATTTAAAGGTTTATGTCAAGTCCCTAATCCGCAGTGGGCTAGCATGGGGACTACAGCCCATTCACTCTCATCTATGAGAGCTGGCCTGTGCCCAGCAGTGGGACCTATATAAGCTGATGATTTGAGTGTGATTCCTCGACATAACTCATGTTAAGGACAAAATTATCTTGCATCTCAGGTTATCGAACTCATATACAAAAATAACAGATAAGTTGTTATAATATGTGTGTTGTGTGTACATATAATGAAATGAATTACATGACATCTTACAGATTCAAGTTGTAAAGTTGAAAGAGTAGTGCTTAAATTATACAATAAAAATATATAAGTTATGTAGTTGTTCAGATTTGTCTTAGTTAAATCAAACATCAATTCATATAATTGTAAAAAGAATTAAGAGATAATTTGTCACAAATAAAAGAATATTTAATTGACATTTTGAAATATTAAAGTTAAATATAAATTTATCAAATTGCATTCAATCTTCTAAATGTATGAATAATGAAAATAATAAAAATGGAATATGACTAAATAGAGATAGTAGACAGTAAAGAGTATATTTAGTTGAGAAAAATATAAAAGCGAGATTTTGGGAAAAAATTACATAAACAATAATTGCCACTATATTTGTTCCATAGGTAAGTGAAATGGTAAAATAATCCTTCTTATTACAAGACCAACTAATGAAACCAAATAATGCAATTTTGTTGACATGGTAAAACTAGGAGATAATTTTATTTTATGCAATGCATTACTCACCGAACTTTCAGAAACTTGAAGCTAGGCTCATCCTCATCTTCAACTATCTGCACAGCAGCCAGCTCCTCCTGACCCTCCTTCCGGTACAAATACAGCCCGGTCCCAATGTTTATAGCGGCAACATTATTTCCATCAATTTGCAGAACCACTTCAGTCCTATTCTCATTTACTTCTTCTACAAGATTTTCTGCACCATTATCTAATGGAAGATCCCCATTCTCAATCACAGGGTCGTCCTCCTGATCTGGAAGGTGCCCATTCTCTGCTACGTCACCCTCTAAGGGAAGATGGCCATTTTCCACTAACTGTCCACCATTGCCTTGGTCTAAAAGAATGTTCCCATTCTCCACTACTTGTTCTTCACCCGGTGCATCAGAAGTACCTGCCACTTGTGCATCAACTTTATCCGATGGAATGTCAGAGCTCTGGGACTCCAAACTTGGAGGATTCTCACCAATATCAACATTCTCATCTCGTAGCTCAAGATCAGCACTGTCTAGTGACTTTAAGCTTGGAGATTGATCATCGGTTTCAACATTGTCTACTTGCGGTACAATATCAGAGCTCTCTGGTTTTTGATCAGATTTGTTAGCCTCAACATTATTATTTTGTAATGGTGGAATGGGTTCTTCTGGTGACTTCAAATTTGAAGAATTATCACCAATATCAACATTGTCATCTATCACAAGCTCATTACCATCATAAGAGTTCTCATTGTCATCAAAAATGTTGACTCCACCAGACAAAATGTTAGCGGCTTCGATTTGTTTACCAATCTTATAGTCTAACAGATCTTTCTTTCCAATTGTAGATAGATTAGAAAAACAGTCCGAGTCACTCAAGGTGGGAGTCGAGGTTGACGGCGCCAGGGAGACCTCTTTGGTGATGTCAAAGGAAGAGTCGTCCTCTGAAAGAGAGTAGTACTTGGAGGGGGTGTCGTTGGCCGTGAGGAAAGAGTCGCCGGCCGCAGAGTCGTCCGGCGAGTGGTCGCGCGAGCCGCCCGCGCCGCCGCGCAACTGGCTGAGCCTATCCATTCTCACACTTCATCTGCAAACAAAACAACATTAACGTCAATTAGTCTTCCAATATGACACAAAAAATACAACCATTTAGTCATCCATCTCTCTGGGAAAAACATAAAAACAACCCCGACGATGTCAAATTAGCACCTAGGTCAACAGCGAAGCATTATACGAAACATTAGTGGAGCGAACGATAATGGAACTATGTGACACTTATGATAAACATCCGACGGAATTGACCGTACCAAGTGTCGCCGAGATTTAGTGCTATTCTATTGCCTGGGTTATATAAATGTCGGATTGGGGTGTAAGTACTAGACTCAGCGACGGTTAAGTTCATATATTCTGGATTCTTCTAACTTGGGTTAATAATTTACGTAAAACAACAATAATGAAACACATCGAAGTAAAGATGGTGGACGCGAATTAGCAATGTTGCCGTTATTCAGGACGTCAAAATGCGATTACGGGACTTTGGTGACGGTGATTGACAGTTACAAAGTTATCGATTGATGCTGTCGCAAAACCTTTTTAATAAAATATCTTACACAATATTACGGCTTAGTGAAACATTTCATGACAAAAATATATGATTTAGTAAAGGAATAATATTTTAAAAGCCAGTCGGGGAATACATAAGAATCATTAGATAACTAAATAATAACTAATCAGTAATCGATATTTTGCGTAATCGATTAATAATTTATCTTATCAACGATCTGGCAATACCCGCTCCACTTTCTTGCACAAAGAAGACAAAGGTTATGTTGGCAACAATTATGTAGTAAATTGATTGACGTTTTTAAACGTATCTCAAACATACGGAATGATTTCTTCTGAAGTAGAAATATTTTATTTTTATTATAATTTATTTATATAGACTGGTTTCTGTAGCAATTAAATTACATGTAAAATAATATTTCAAACTTGCCTCTACAAATACTTAATTGTCTTCATTTGATTACGTTTTATTGCATTTTCATTGTCACTGGATTGTCACTGTCACTAGATCGCGTCACTAATCGTTATTTCAAAAAATATTGGTGATATTGTTTTGAAGAAGGATTAAATAAATAACAATTAAGTAATTACCCCAAATACTTATTTAGCTAACGATGGCTCCTCGAGAAAGTATAAAAGCTACGCCTAAAGTGCAAAGAACATTATCGAAAACAAAAGCTAAGGCGTCACCTATTGCGACCATCAAAAAAACCATGACTACTCGGAAGGTTGTGGAGGCAACTCCAATAAAAGGTAAGGATCTGTTAATTATTTCAAGTGATTGTTTAAGACCCTTGTGAGGATAGCGTTCATGATACTGTAGTGTCGGGTTTCTTAAAATTGGGACCATGCCGTGACTGGCCAAGGGTCTACGGCTACTCAGTTTATACCCTTTACTCCCTTTACCTATTTTATTTATCCCATTATGACTTACTGAATCCAAACATCTTTTTATTGGGCTTGCCCATTAAATGTAAATTTTTTTAATCAAATGATTCTTTTTAATGATGCACTGTTTCCTTAAATTTTCTTCAACAGAGGTCTATGGTAATGTTATGATTTCGAAAGTGGTCCATGCCTTTCAAAAGTTTTAAAAGCACTGCTGTAGTGAAACATCCATTATGTAAACCAATTTTTGTTTACAGCAAACAATACAATGGTGAAGACTCGTTCCAGTATGTCCGCGCCGTGCACGCCAAAACCGAAGGAAAACAAGCCTGTTCCTGTCCCCAGCAGTGTTACCAAAAGTGGAAAGAAGCTCCGGAAACCAAAGAAAGCCCACTCCGGGGTCCCAGTGCCGAGCAAGATGCTCAAGTTGATGGGTAAACAGTTACAGGCTGGGGGCACATTATAATAGAGATTTTAGTGTTTATGTTTAAGAAGCTTCAATTTTACATTGTTGGGTTAAAGTAGGGGTCTCCAAACTTTTTTCACAAAGGGCCACACTGCACCTTTGAAAATTTTGTGCAAGCCACATAATGTGGTAGACCATAGAGTTAAATAATCTTTTTTCTCGGCTGTCCTGGGTTGATGTTGTGTGGGGACGCCCAGCCGGTGTCAGGCGGGCTGTCGATCACTTGTGCGTGTTCATTCAGCCCATAAGATGTCCTGGGTTGCTTCATTGGAGAGGGAGCTCGCGGGCCGGACCCCATGGTCCATGGTCCGGTCCCAAGATCCCATGATCTTCTGCAGGCCAGATTGGAATGGCTCGCGGGCTGCATCCGGCCCGCGGGCCGTAGTTTGGAGACCCCTGGGTTAAAGGATTCAACTTACAAGCCTGTTTTTTCGTCTCACCTATATGTATTTGACCACATCTCCTTCTTTTTTCCTGCATAAATGTAAAGTGAAAGGGACAAGGAGTACTGTACGTCTAGCATAACTGGCCGCGACTTCGTTTCTCGCGCGACAGAGCATCACCTGTCACTGTCACACGATATTGAGTGGAAAGAGATAGGTAGCATTTCTCGCGCGACATAGAGTCGCGTGTCACAGTTGTGCTAGAGCAGCTGGCAACAAAATATAATACATAGTTTTATCAGTGGGTATGAATATGGGCAAAGTCTTCAAAGAGATACTAGCAGTGTAGGACCAACTGGATACTGTCTCAGTTTTGAAAACTTTTCCTTTAGCTACTATCATTCTTATTTCTATTACTAGATTGTATTTCCTGTGAGGTGAGTTTTAGATTTTGTCTTGTATAGGTTTTTTTTTTCTTTGTCTTATGATACTTTTGGCAAACACTGCCATTTCTATTTTACAAAATATTGGTTCACTATCTTGTATTGCCTATTGCCAGACAGATTTATTTCGGCCCTGCACAGCGAACAAGACACAGGCAGATATGTAACAGCCAATAGGTATGGGTGTCTGTGACGCAACGCAATGTACGCGCGTTGTTATTGGGTATATCTCGTCGCTCGCGATACTTGTTACGGCCATCTTCTGCTAGCTATATTTAAGTGAAACACAGAGCTCAATTATTTAGTATACTTAGGTATTCTCAGAGGAACATTGTTAAGCCTAGTAAGCATTCCACAAGTCGGAAAAAGTCTCCATAGAGCAGTGGTGGGCAAACTTTATTCATGGCGGGCCAGAAAATTAAAGAAATTTCAGAGAAGTGCCAGAATTATAGCAAAATATGATTTTGTTTTAAAATCTCTATACTGTTGGTTATTCAAAGGACCGTCGGCAGGCCTGATTAAACCCTCCCGGAGCTGGAGATGGCCCTCCCACCTCACCTTGCACACCACTGCCATAGAGCAGTGTTTTTCAAAGTGCAAGTGGCGACCCCCTTGGGTGGGGGGGGGGGGGGGGGGGTCGCGGACCCTGTAGAAGTCGCATGGGTCGAGAAATCGTGGAGGATAGGGGGTCGCGAAATATTTTCACATACGCAGACGGTCGTGCCATGTAAAAGTTTGAAAAACACTGCCATAGAGCATGCAATTGATTGGGCATGGTAGAGATCATTCAACTCTATCAATGGCATGCTCCAACATTTACCTTCATTGTGCTTCCAAGTCATTCCCTTTTCAGTCTCAGCTCCAGTGGCCATAGTAGCATAAGGGTATATTTTGGAATTTGCATTAAATATCACATCAAATTATATGTTAGTATGATAGATATTAAATCTAGCGGTATTTATATGGACGAACAGCTCTAAATGTTCTTTACAACCTTATGGTTAAGACATTAAGATCATGTGCTGGTATTTTTGAGATGTTTATCTTTTAGAAAATCTAAATTTTAGAACTACTGCTTACTCCAAATTAACATTGAATTTATAAAACAAACATTGACATTGTTTCTCATTAATAACCTTGGAGTCATTAGTGTTTGAAACAGAATGTTGTACCCATTTGTTGTTCTCAAGAAAAAGGCAACATACTTCTAGTTGTAAATAGGGTCGTAAATAGACTACTTATATTGAGGATGCAAACAATGCCGTAAATAGGGCGGTTTTATCCTTTTTTCCTTTTCGACGCCAGCGCAGAGCGATATAAACCTATATGCACCAGCATAAAGTTAAATTTCAGTTTTGACACTATACATGGCGTCTGATTTGCAACTTTTATGCTTGACGTAGCGTCGAAAAGGTTAAATATGGCCCTTATTACCAGGTGGCAACGTGGTACCTTTTGCTTGAATACTGCGCAAATTATTTCGTAATAAATAACTATCTTGAAAGTGAACAAGTTTCTAGCCCACAGTTGCATTTTTTCACCGAAAGGCACTCGAGTTGCTTTATTTATGAGGAAACAGCCGTTTTTAGTAAAAACTTGTGAACTCGCCCGCAGCTTTCGCGGAGGTGAAATAAGTTGGATAAAAAGTATACTATGTGTTAACCGGGCTCATCATAATGTACCTGTATAACAAATTTCATTGAAATCGGTCCAGTAGTTATTGCGTGATGCGCGAACAAAAATGAAATTTCTACGATTTTATTTAATGAATAGAAGGTAGTGCTTGGCAATAGAAACTTACCTACATATATAGCTACAAGAAATCAAAGTATGTACATAGAAAAATTAAATGGCACTCACCTGTGTCCAGACCGGGAATCGAACCCGGTACCTCTCTGATTTCCGGCCCAGCGGCTCAACCACTCGTCCACCGGAGCACCCAGTAAGCGCCTTCAATTTTGCCATCTACTTTGACTTCTGTATCATTCCGTTTTAATAGGATTTAACCTAAACTTAGAAACTAAATAGAAACTTGTTTACTACTTAGAATAACTGTGGAAAATCAGTCTAGCGATACATCACTGGGGATAGGGTATGCCAGTATTATTCGCAAAGGATATATCAAATAGTTCAGTTGCCACATGTATTCCATACCATTTAGATATTCAAAAGCATGATAGTGGAATTAATGTATAATTTTATATTCAACCAGTAGTACCTAAAAACTTATTGCCATTAATTGATAGTGTGTAAATAGCTTTTACCTAAATTATAAATCTATCGTTTATAGGAAAAAGGTACCACTTTACTGTGACCACTCTTTGTCTATAAGATCCTCTTTAAATATTATAGACATCACATAATATTTGAAAAGTTCCTTCGATTTTTCCAAGTTCCATCATCAGGTCCTGACCTGGTTGCACTGGACCAAATCGACGATGTACCCTTTCAACCAAAAATAATTTTCGAAATCAGACCAGCCATTCGGGCCACAAACATAAAAACTGTTATCGACGAACTGAAAACTTTTTTTGAAGTCAAAATCAAGGGCCTGATCACACTGGGGATTTGCGAGCGAGTTGCGAGCGTGTTTTCATACAAAACTTGTCGTGGCGATTTTGTATGAAAACACGCTCGCAACTCGCTTGCAAATCGCTAGTTTGATAAAGCTCTAACTAAGCGGTAAAGTGGTACTTACATTTTTCCTGGTTAATTGGTACAAATTTCACAAATAAAACAATCATTTCCACCTATTATGTTTTAGGCTTATGAATCTTATGATTACGACAATAAATTTTAAGAAACATAATCAATGTGTTTTGTTTAACTATAGGTGCTTTTATAGCAAGTAAAAACAAGCATGTGACTTAACAGATGGAAAGCTTCGGACAAAAAGATGGTCCACTCATTGCGCAGCGTCGAACGCCAAGAGCAGGTACAGTAAAAGGAACGTTTCACCGCGTGGCATGTGGCGTGGCAGGTCTTCCAAGCGATAGAGTGACTGTGTCAAACGTTCTAAATGGGTCTGCCAAAATTCAAGCTGATATTGCGTATTTATTATTTTATTATACACGAATATAACCAAATAGGTAATTTAACCAGTTGGTAATTATTTATTTAATAAATAACATCTAAAATTACAACCCTAAATATACCCTAAAGATAGAATAACTCCCCCATGTCTCTCCCGGGTGGTAGGGTGCCCAGAAGGCTGGCTGCCACGCCTTGCCACGCTGAATGGCATCGGTTGATTCAGTATCAATCAGTTGGTTGATATTACCTATTTTATACTTTTTGTCATGGTCTAACACTTTTAGATTTGTCTAAGGCCTCCTTATTAAATAAACGCTCGTAAAATCAGTTATAAAAACCGGTCAAGTGCGAGTCGGACTCGCGCACCGAGGGTTCCGTATAAACTCAAGTATATACATGAATAGTTCAAGGAAAACTATATGGCGATTAGTTTAGTTAAGTAAGTATGTGTTAAGATTTTTGCGAATTTCTCAAAAACGGTGCAAGTTAGGAAAACCGTTATATTTTTCCTGTAATATTTAGGACGACATTAATAATTGGCAATTATTAGAGATTTTTCTGTTCAGTAACTTTTTTTAACGTTTTTCGCCATAAATCAAAAACTACCTACTTATTTGAAAAAGAACAAAAACTGTTTTAATCTACAAATCAAGCCCTTTCATTTGATACCCCACTCGATATAATAGCCCTACTTTCAATTTTCAAAGTCCCATTACGGACCCCTTTAAAAAAAGTAAAAAGTTACAAGATTTTTTTTATATCCAATAAGCTCGGGTTAGTGCTGCCGTCCTAGTCTAAAAGGCGACTTTTTGCTATGGAAGTTCATAGTAAAAAGTCGCCTTTTAGACTAGGACGGCAGAGTGGTTCTTAACACTATTCCAAATTTCAAGTCGATAGCATCAGTAGATCCTGAGATATCTTGCTGTGACAGACAGACGGACGGACAGAGAGAGAGTCGCACCATAAGGGTTCCTTTTTTTACCATTTTGGTACGGAACCCTAATAAAATGTCTCCTTAACGCCACCTTGAAACAGCCATAACGATCAAAGTTTTTTAGCATATTCCAAAACTGTGGTTTAGGTATTGTTATTATGAAGAGCCTTACCTTTATTATGGTGTGGTATTAGGTAGCGCGTCCACAGCGCCTGTTTTATTCGCAATCTGTCCCCTGATAATGCAGTTGTGTGTGTCTTTTTGGCAGTTTCATGATTTTTAGAGTTCCGTACCTCAAAAGAAAAAAACGGAACCTTTATAAGATCACTTTGTTGTCCGTCTGCCCGTCCGTCCGTCCGTATGTCTGTCTATCAAGACCCTTTATCTCAGGAACGCGTGAATGTATCGAGTTCAAAATAAAACCATATACCTACTTGAGCCGTGAAAGAAACAAACTTCTAAGTTAACGTGAAAAACAGATACGGCGGCAAAAAAAGTTCGACACTCTAAAGTAATTCAAGATTAATAGGGTGTTTTCCCGTTGACCTAGAACTATGAAAGTTAGCAAGTAATACCGTATCATACCACAAGTATAGGGAAAAATCTGAAAACCTACAAAGTACGGAACCCTCGGTAGGAGAGTCCGATTCGCTCTTATCCGTTTTTAGGGTTCCGTACCAAAATGGTAAAAAAGGAACCCTTATGGTGCGACTCTGTCTGTCTGTCTGTCTGTCTGTCCGTCTGTCACAGCCAGATATCTCAGGAACTACTGATGCTATCGATTTGAAATTTGGAATAGTGTTAAAAGTAGCTAACCCGAGCCTATTGGACATAAAAAATATCTTGTACCTTTTTTACTTTTTTTTTAAAAGGCTCCGTAATGGGACTTTGAAAATTGAAAGTAGGGCTATTATATTGAGTGGGATATCAAATGAAAGGGCTTAATTTGTAGATTAAAACAGCATATTTATTTTTTTTCTTAAATAAGTAGTTTTTGATTTATACATTTTTATGTACCATTCCCCCCCTATTATCTCCAAAGTTACTGATCAGAAAAATGTGTCATAATTACTAATTATAAATATCAACCTGAATATTACAGGAAAAATAGAACGGTCTTGCTAACTTTAATACCTTTTTAGAAATTTACAAAACTTGAAATCCCTAGCGGCGAGTAGCAAAACTAAGCGATGGCATGTTTCACGCTAGGGGATTTCCGGGCAAAACTAGATGGCGCTAAAACACTAAACATTTAACGATGTTATAATTAAACAAAGAAACATAGTATAGTAACAATTAGTTCGTAAACAGCTAATAATAAATAAATTTAAATACTGTGTCACGTTTGCAAAGTTAAATAATTGTAAATAATATTATAATTATTTTACCAAGCTTATACATAGATGGCGTTGTAAATTCGGGGAACAGCTTTTTGTATGGAGAATGACAGTCCTCTTGATTTAATGGTCCTTGCTATTAAATAGAATCATTACACGTCAGGTTCTCAATATTAGAGGGAAAATATAACTGTTTTCCTAACTTGCACTGTTTTTTAGAAATTTGCAAAAATCATAACATATACTTATTTGCTTCTACTAAACAAATCGACATACAGTTTTTCTTGAACTATTCGCCTATCTACTTATGCGTTTGTACGGAACCCTCGGTGCGCGAGTCCGACTCGCACTTGACCGGTTTTTTTTTAATTGTTGGATAAGGTAAGCGTCCTAGTGTCTAATGCCCAGTGGTTGACACTTCGCTGTAACTACTATAAATAAAAATAAAATTTGTTTATTTCAGACCGGTTTGATCCATATTGTGTTAGTTACAAGAAAACTTACGCCTTATATTAGTATTAACACGGAACACTTAAAACAAAAACAAAACTAAATATTTGACGATAGAAGGAGGCAAAATAAATATATGGGGCCCATACATTTATTTAGCCTTGCCTATCACCACCTTTACCCAGTATCTTGTTAAAGGGCAATCCAGTAGTCGTTCAGACAATGTTCTAAGGAGGCTGTTGCTACTGCCGCGCACACGCGTCAGCAGAGACGCTATTCTTTTACGCCTAATGGCATAGAAGTCATCCGTTCGCGCCTCTGCGAACATGCCCGATGCACTACTATGATGCATGGCAACCACTCGGACAGTGTCAGGACGACTACCGTACTGGTTTGAAGAACGACGGTTTAGTTTTGTCGTGGTTTCTTCTCAACAGTGTGAAAATGCATACACCGTTACAGAAGCAGACCCAGGGCAGGCCTAAGGGCACAAGGGCAAGGCATATATACAGCGGCGGATTTCTGCCTAGGAAATACAGGATCGTCTTAGGATGTACCGCGACTCTTAGCTTAGGTGGCCCACTAGGAAAGTAAAACAAGTGAAATCTATAAATTTCTGGGTAAGCCGTAAGTGCGGTTGCGGGGTCCCTATCTTGTGCTCTTATGGCAGACGGTAACTTCTGATGAATTACAACACCCAGTCCGACCAAACTCAGGGTGGTCCGGCTAGCGATCTGGTTCGACCCCAGGGAACGCCACGGCCGACAATCGCTACGCCCGTGTATGGGTTGCGAGTTTGTCAGTTTCTAAAAAAAATGATGAATTACCAGTGCACCTGTTAGCTGCTGATATTATCGCTCGAGCAAACACTGTAGCACTCGGCCCGGGGCCATAAATCTCCGTCAACGAATAAGCGGCGACGGCGGCGGCGGGCAGTCGTAAACCGCTGGCTGTGCTCGGTGCATGCTAATACACGCCCCGCCCCGTGATGCAACACGCTCGTAAAAGCTTTGAGGTATTCAGTTGGTGGCTCTTGAAGCTTTGGTCAGGTGGTATTCTGCTCAATAAAGTACTTATAACATGTAACATAAATTACAATAAACCCTAAAGATAAAACATTTGTCTGTTGATGTCTCTTCCAGCCAATAAGGTGCCCAGAAGGCTGGCGCTTTACCACGCTATATGACTACCCTAAACAGGTTTCTATGGCCAAATGCACCCAACTACCAATGCAAACTTTGGATTATCCCCTTGTGTGTATGACGCATCAATTTTGACTTTAGCCGTGTGTACCTACAAAGATCGGCAACCGGTATACCGGTATTTTCTCGATACAAAAATACCTTTGGTTAATTATTTCATTTTTTGAACGGCCAATGTAATAATAATAATTAAATAATACATTATTGAGCACTACCATCCTCACCACTCAGATGGTTGGCAGTCCACAACTGTGCGTTTTGCTAGAAACTTCCTGCCTCGCACGACTGAACTGTGGAATAAATTGTCGCCTGCAGTGTTTCCGGACCGATTCGACCTTCAAACCTTCAAGAAAAGAGCGTACTCCCACCTGAAAGGCCGGCAACGTACCTGTGACTCTTTTGGTGTTGCAGGTGTCTATGGGCGACGGTGATTGCTTACCATCAGGCGACCCGTCTGCTCGTTTGCCCCCTATTTCATAAAAAAAAAAAAAAAAAATACGTAACTAAAAAGCATAAAATAATACAAAATATTGGGCTATTTCGGGGTTTTTTCAAAATACCGGTTCCGAGCCCTGTAGGACCCTAAGGGACGATGAGATCTAAAAAATGTCGTTCGCGATTCCATTTCCTAGCCAGGCTAGCCTAATTGATTTTGCTCTATTGTATTAATATTATATTGAATTAATGACATGTTCTTCTTGAGTATGTTAATCTAATGTGGTTTGCGTAACTCAGGAGCAGAGTTGGGCAAAAATTTAGTTGACTAAGAATAAGAATAAAATTCCAAATTTTATTCTCAATCAAAATATTTGAGTAAGATTGAAAATCATGAGCAAGTTATTCTGATTTGATTTAAAATGATTAAATCATTTCATTTTTATTCTGATTAGATTTAAAATGATTAAATCATTTCATTTTTATTCTAAATGACAAATCAAATTTTGATTAATTTATTCCGACAGACTATTAGTTAAACTAACGTTTTAGTTGACTTATTAATATTTAGAATAAGATTGATTTTATTCTTCTTATACATTTAGTTCACTGATTGCACTTGTAATTTGAACTATTTCTCATACTTTTAATGATCAGTTTTTTTTAACCATGAATAAATATGACACACAACCTATGGCATAGTAATTAGGTAGCTTCGAGATTATCTGATTATGAATGGAACCAGGAGGTAGGTAGTGGAACTCTTCAATGGCTATTGGTAAGACCTTCAATTCAAGTACGGATTCATTTCGCTTGTGGTAAAGGGTTCTATACATAGTATAGTATACATTACACTATACGGCGATGGTCAGCCAGCCAGGAGGTGGGTAGTGGAACCCTTCGTAGAGTCTTAGTAAACCCCTCGAGTTTGGGCTTATTTGATTTGTTGTAAAGAGTCCTATGCATTAAATCCTGTGGTGATGGTCTAGTGATGGATCCAGGACGTGGGCAGTGGTAATTTTAGTAAATCTGTCAATTTTGGGCTCATTTTATTTGTTGTAAAGAGTTATACTCGTATGCATTACACTCTATGGTGGTGGTCTGACGATGGAGCCAGGTGCTGGGTAATGGTACTCTTTGAAGGGTTTTAGTAAACCCCGCGAGTTTGGGCTCATTTGATTTGTTATAAACAGGCCTTAACTTTTCGTGATTTTAACAAGCGTGACGTGTATAATTTAAAATGTCTTTATTATTTAGTACAACACTAAAAAATATTGATTGTACAACCAGAGATCGATTCAAAATATCAATCGTCATTTTTTAATGGCGATTAATTTAGTTGCGATTAAATTAGTTGTGAGAATGGTCGACTAACAATTAAATTAGTTTTCGTTTCAATCGACTAAATTTCACGGTTAAATCTATATTAAATAAAACTACGTAGTCGCTCGTTTTTGCATTTTTTATTTAACTTGCAATATAGATAACTTGCAATATGTACCTAACTACGACGAGTAGGTATATACATTGTAGGTACTCGTATGCGTACGTTGTAACTATGTTGGTTTGGGTGGAATCTTGCAACTTATATTGAAGCAGATATCTTCAACCGATTGAGCTAAAATTATGTATACAAGTTTAATTTGAAACGCTTGAATGAAAATGCAATAAAATGGGCCTTAATATTACGATAACTAACGAAAAACTGCAATGCACAATGTTTACAAGTCGCAAACAATAGTAGGTAAATAGGTAGGTAGGTGCTCTATTCATAATTATTTTGATACTTTCAGTACTAGTTCTATACGATACTGAGTAAATCTTAGATATAGATATTATCAATATTTTGTTATCTCTGTCATTAGTAAATCTCTTTTTAGTGTCACGCGGCGACAAAACAATGGGATAATCCTACTTACCTGGAAGTTGTTTGTTGCATTTTGGTGCAAGTCTGCCGCCATAACGCAAAAGGGCACAACTAACATTTTTTTTTGACACTGAGTTGTATACATATTCGGAATCAGTGAAATTTACTGATTCCGAATATGTATAGAACTCAGTGTCGAAAAAAATGTTAGATGTGCCCTTTTGCGTTATGGCGGCAGAAGTGCCGTCGAATCTTCTAAAAATAACACGTTCTACTTCTATTGAATGAAACATCTGCATGTTGTTTTCCGTTCAATTTGCTTCTAACATTATTTGCGGAAAAATAGTCTAACTAATAAGTCGATTAAAAAGTTTAGTTGACCGAAATCAATCGGCAGCTAATTTAGTTGCAACTAAACTAGTTGCACTCTATACAACTAAGATTGATCAGTCGTCGTTTTCAATCGTCCGTCGCAATTAATTCTGTTAATCTCAATCGTTAATCGTTAGTCGATTACATTTTGCCCATCTCTGTGTACAACTTAGTTTTTAGAGAAGAAATAAAGTAGTTTTTCTTACAATTATGAAGGAGGTAACATTTTTCCAAATCGGTCTAGCTGTTTTAAATTAATCGGGGAACAAACCTACATAAAAATTGCTCTTTGTTTTGAAGTCGGTTAAGATTGGAAACTTATTTCTAATAAGAAATGCACGAGAAACTAAGAAAAATACCAAGATCGCTATATGTGTGCCTCTAATATTTTAAGAGTTCCCTCGGTTTCTCCAAGATCTCATCATCAGATCCTGATTTGGTTGCAATGGGACCACCTCGGAAGTATACCCTTTCAAACAAAAAAAGAATTTTCCACATCGGTCCAGCCGTCTTCGAGTAATCGCGTAACAAATATAAAAAATAAAATAAAAATAAAAACATATAGACGAATAGAGAACCGTCCTTCATTTGAAAGTCGGTTAAAAATGCATAGAACTCATTAAAACGAGCCCACTTCCATGTTCCATCATCAGTTCAGTTCAGCTTGCTGATGTGATGCCTGTGTGCAGGAGTGAGTGAATAGTGGAACACGAAATACAAGATATTGCTACTACATTACTTACTAAGCCTATGGACGGGATAACAATTTCAATTTCGATAAATAAATCAATCAGAGGAATTCATTTTAACTAAAAAAATCATGATTGAATTTATTTGATTGGTGATTAAATTAGTTTTACTCAAATTTTTGAGTGAGAATAAATCTTAAGTGATTTAATCATTTCAAATTTAATCTGATTGAAACTGAAGTGATTTAATCATTTCAAATTTATTCTGATTGAAACTGAAATGATTTATTCTCACGATTTTTTATTCTGATTGACGATATTAGTCATAAGTGCCCAACACTGCTCAGGAGACATGATTTGTCAGCAGGCGTCCAACGATGTCTTTGCGAAGGATAGGTCAACATGATACCAGTTCTTTGTTTGTGCCAGTCCCATACCCATATAACCAAATTGTGACAATTTGGCCGCGGTTCTGTCGCGTCGACCAAAAGTGGGGAAGGTTTGACACAAATGGTTATATGGGTAATCCTATTTTACACAACGTGGGTTGGTTTTTTTTTTCAGTTTATGGATAGTAATAATACAGAAACCTTAAATAAAACAACATTTTCGCGTCTTTTTTACTTCAAATCCCCAATACCGGTTTTGAACTAACCAAGTCGGTAAATTACCGGTTTCTTAATTTTCCCGGTATTTGCATTCCCTACCACTTTCTGATTGAGCACGAGTAAGTCAATGTATCTATGGTATCTAGATTAGTGATAAATGTCGCGAGATATGTCGCAGCCTTCTTGCGCTAGCTGTGCTAGGCCTTTCAGGGCCAAAAACACCTTGCATGCGTGGAGCCATTCATAGATATAGAACCCGTTGAAATGGGGCTGTGTTTCCCCATGTTTACCGCGTTTGCCCTATATCCTCTTTAACAATGAGGCTAGCCTTTCGACGGGGACGGGCCCGCCTTTATTTCATATGACCAGTTTTTAGGGTTCCGTTCCCACCTCAAAAGGAGAAAACGGAACCTTTATAGGATCACTTTGTTGTCCGTCTGTCTGTCTATCTGTATGTATGTCTGTCAAGACCCAGATCTTGGGAACGCGTAGAGGTATCGAGTTGAAAATAAAACCATATATTCAGGTCTACAGTCCTTCGAAGCTGTGATAAAATTAATTTTCCAAGTTAACACAAAAAAAGAAAAAAAATACTAACTACCTATTAAAAAAAACCGGTCAAGTGCGAGTCGGACTCGCGCACCGAGGGTTCCGTACAAACTCAGAAGTAGATACGCGAATAGTTCAAGAAAAACTGTATGTCGATTTGTTTAGTAGAAGCAAATAAGTATATGTTATGATTTTTGCAAATTTCTAAAAAACAGTGCAAGTTAGGAAAACAGTTATATTTTCCCTGTAATATTTAGAACCTGACGTGTAATGATTCTATTTAATAGCAAGGACCATTAAATCAAGAGGACTGTCATTCTCCATACAAAAAGCTGTTTCCCGAATTTACAACGCCATCTATGTATAAGCTTGGTAAAATAATTATAATATTATTTACAATTATTTAACTTTGCAAACGTGACACAGTATTTAAAATTATTTATTATTAGCTGTTTACGAACTAATTGTTACTATACTATGTTTCTTTGTTCAATTATAACATCGTTAAATGTTTAGTGTTTTAGCGCCATCTAGTTTTGCCCGGAAATCCCCTAGCGTGAAACATGCCATCGCTTAGTTTTGCTACTCGCCGCTAGGGATTTTCATTTAAAGTTTTTGTAAATTTCAAAAAAAGTATTAAAGTTAGCAAGACCGTTCTATTTTTCCTGTAATATTCAGGTTGATATTTATAATTAGTAATTATGACACATTTTTCTGATCAGTAACTTCGGAGATAATAGGGGGGGAATGGTACATAAAAATGTATAAATCAAAAACTACTTATTCAAGAAAAAAAATAAAAATGCTGTTTTAATCTACAAATTAAGCCCTTTCATTTGATACCCCACTCAATATAATAGCCCAACTTTCGATTTTCAAAGTCCCATTACGGAGCCTTTTAAAAAAAAAGTAAAAAAGGTACAAGATATTTTTTATGTCCAATAGGCTCGGGTTAGCTACTTTTAACACTATTCCAAATTTGAAATCGATAGCATCAGTAGTTCCTGAGATATCTGGCTGTGACAGACGGACAGACAGACAGACAGACAGACAGAGTCGCACCATAAGGGTTCCTTTTTTACCATTTTGGTACGGAACCCTAAAAAATACAAACCAAATTCGCAAGCAAGGCGAAAAATGCACCCCCCGGGCGCAGTTTGGATGCGTGCGTGCCCTGGGCGCCGTTTTAAGGCTTATCCCCCCCCGCTAAATCGAAAATTTAAGCTATTTTTTAGTGAGATTTTTGTAAAATCTACATTATGAAATGGGCTGCTTTTCAGATGTGTTTTTGACTATATAACCTAGGGTAAGTGCTCCAGTGAATGAACACTTAAGGAAATGTTCAACTTTAAAAATATATTTTTGGCAGATAGCAGTAATTCAATTCAAATTTTACTATTCCTATAGAGTAAACAACTATTCTAGTTTTCTAAAATCACTTTTATTTTGCAGTAGTGCTGCACAATTTTAAATTATAGCAAGCTGTAGGGGATAAAATGGAAAATCACCAGTGAATGAACACAAAATTCTAGTAAATGAACAAATGAAACCAATGAATGAACTACCTTAAAAATATTGCTTTATTTTGGTGTAAAAATCGAAAAAGATTCTTGATCATATTGGAATCTTTTGTGTGATGATTTTGATGTTTCCATGTTCTAAAACATGAAAAATACAATAAATGTTGTAGTTCATTCACTGGTTTTTGGAAACTAATTAATGAACTATCTGTCATTGCGGTAGTTCATTCACTGAAAAACTCAGGCCAGTGAATAAACTGTTAAAAATTGAATAAACTGTTAAAAATTGAATATTTAAAGTTTTGTTCGAACACTGGCCTTTTGTCAAACAGCACATTTCTATCGAAGTCATAGAAAACCAAATCTTATAACTACTACTAAAACGTCAGATATTGAACAAACAATAAATCACGTGATTTCAGTGAATGAACCCCCCCGTTCGTTCATTGGATTTAAGCCATTTTGAGATCTAGTTATAGAACACTGGATTAAAAACCACTATTTGAAAATAAATCACATTAAACTATACATTAATAGCACGAACATGGCCTTACGGCTTAAAAAAAACACGCACTGTACAAGGCACACGCACGGGACACACGAAGTAACACATTAAACACAACGTAGTTTACCTTAACCCTTATTACACCTCCATATAAAAAACGAACAGCAACCACATGCCCACTTTACATCGCCGCTATTTTGACACTGAGGCGTTTGAGTTGAAGTAAGTGCTACCAGAACTTGTCAAATAATGTTGCTAACCGAAAAAAAAATATCACGCGTGGTAGAAAGGTACAGAAATCTTATTTTACGACAAAAACATGCATTTTGTTCGTTCACTGGATTTGTTCATTCACTGGAGCACTTACCCTATTCAGTGATTAAGGTGGAATTCTAAATTTCTGACCAATTACGTATATTAATTGTCGCAGGGACAGCTCTGTATCGAAGTTTCGTGAAAATTGATCACATCTTTCGCCTTAAATTAGTATTTAGCATGTAAGTCACGGCCATATTTTTATTTAAAAGTTGTCTGGCGCCAGCCGTGTCGTCCATACGAGATGAGATGGTGCAAACATAAATATCTATTACTGCATGACTTTGTCACTGCTTAATAGGAATGTGGATTATCATTGTATCGTATCTCTTCGCCGGATCTTGCAGTTTATTTTGGTCTGTGTTTTGGCTGAGGTAGTAGCTTGACCTACAGTCAAGGGCAACAAATGTCCACACAAAATTCCAAAATATGTACACATAAACCTTACTGCCATAATAATAAAACCTGTATACATATTATTAAACCTTTGTGGTGCCAAATTGGTACCCTTGACTGTACCTACTTCTAGTACATACGCGGGACATTCGTTTTACTTAAATAACATTTTGGTTTCGAACTTGAGAAGTAGTTTTTGTCCGTTACCTACAGAAAAATAGAGAATGTATGTAAAAGCCTCTCTTTTCAGTCCGCACTTTCTTGCCGAGTGGTCATATATTTATAGATTGTTCGCGGTCCGGTTAGTCGCTGCTTTCGCACCGCCCCTCAGGACAACTTCGTCATTTTCTTAAACTCGACACTTTCCCAACTTGTCTCTTTTTTAACTCGGCATTATCTTATTTGGTCTGTTTCTTAAACTTTACTCTTTCCTAACTTGTCTCTTTTTCAAGTCGGCATTTTCTTGACACTCACTAACATCCCTTTGTACTACATCTTTCCACCTCGTTTTGCGTCTGCCTCTGGATCTTCGACCGGGGACGGAAAGCTGTAATGCCAAGTTACCTACAATGGGCATTTCTCCAGAAATATGTCTGCGGTCACCTCATTCATCTGGCCCTTTTTCATACTAAATGTATGGAGACAGATGAATGAGTCGCAGACATATTTCTGGAGAAATGCCCACATGGTCAGGTGTTCGCCGTTTTACGTGACCATATTATCTAGGGTTGCCAGATTCTCCCGATTTTTTGTATGTCCTCCCAACTCCCGACAAAGAAGAACATCTCCCGACAAACGACTTATTCCGATCCACTGAAGGTCGTCCTGCCAGCGACAATTTCTGCTATTTCAGGCTAAAAAAAAGCTCGTGCGTAAAGCGCGCGGGGCATCACCCGACCAAAGTCTCAAAATCCCGACATATTGTTCCCTGCTCCCGATAATAGGGTAATTCAATCTGGCAACCCTAATACCATCGCAGCCTACTCTCCTGCAGCTTATCGGTGATGTCGCGTACGCCCAGGCTTCCTCGCCTCGTACTCGTTGCGGATTTTATCTAGCCTAGAGTCTGGCTAATGAAAGATGAGACTAAAAAATAGCGGCAAATTTAAAAAAACAACGGGTTGCAACACTGTTTATAGGGTGACAAAAACGGTAATGATACTTGAGCCGATTTTTGAGTTGTTGTCACCTTTTTAATTCTTCCGATTTTAGTGAAAATTGGTAAGTACATAGCTTTTATTAGAGTGTTAGTGTTTATTTATGATATATATTTGCTCCCGACATTAGCCACGGAAAGAAAAGCAAAAACAATTCAGTAAGTATTTTCGGAAACTGTTACTTTCTTATGTTGCATATTGAGTATCAAAATCACCACAGCATACTATCCTCAGAAATCTAATGACATTTGACACATTTGACGTTTGTATAATGTCGCCATTTAAAAAGTTTGGAATAAATGTCAGTCTCATCTTTCATTAGCCAGACTCTAGTAACGCCGCACATTCACCTCAGCATCTTCATTTCGGCAACTTGGATGGTATGCACGTGCCTCCGAGTTGAAGCCCACGTCTCGCTACCATACATAAGCAATGGTCTTATCATCAGGTCACTCTAATCAATGACTAATTGACTAACGATATACTGTATGTTATACACTAAAAAACTCGTAATTTTCTCTCATAGTTAATACTGAATAACTTATCTGCTTTCCTGTTTGGTGATAATTCATTAAAAATAACGTGCTTCTAGTTTACCCCCGCCACTGCCGCCACGTCTAAGATTTTGGCATCTTCGCCGGCGCCACAACATTTAGTGCCTTTTACGAGCTAGGATTACGAAATCTAAAGAAAACACGTGTGCATTTCTTTGATATTTCAAGAACACACTTCAGCTATAAAATCATCTTACCGGTTACTCCATCGAAGACTTTACTGTAATAAAACGGATGGTATAAGAGTTAGGTCAAGAGCGGATATAAAAATAATACAAGTAAATACCTAACTTAACATATTTTAAGTTAAACAGTTTTATCTTTCACCATTAACTGTTCCATTGGGCCTGGGGCCGGCGAGTTCTTGGGGGCTCAAGATCGATTGATGACCTGGATAAGGTTACTGGATGGATGTAAGCGGCACAGGACCGGTCATGCCGACATTCTTTGGGAGAGGCCTATGTCTAATGGACGATGGTAATGGACGTTTTCAGCTAAAGATAATCACAAGGGATATAGATGGTATATGGATGGTGGTAGAAGGCACACAAGGGTCCTGTCCATGACGCTGTCTCAAGCACACGGGTGAGGGTAGTCAGTCACTTGAGAGCTAGGAGAGAGGACGGTTGTCTAATTTCATTGATGTGGTGTCGAGCCAGTGAACACTGCGTGCTAGTGAACGTAAGGAGTACTACAGGTCCGGCTAGCATACACCACACCAGTTTTATACTTACTAATCATCTATACATAAAAAAAGCAGTTCCGTTACAGCTGGTGCAATCGGGTTTGTGGGTATATTATACCAAGAGCCTCATGAAAACATTTGTTGGGCCCCGCATGGCTTAACTATATTGTTTTTTTTTTCAGACAGAAAAATCGTGCGGTATCCGTCATGCGATTTCAAGGAAAGCCTTAAGAAACCATCTTGAAACGGAAACTATGAGTCCCGAAAAATGCTATGGGAATTTGACACCCTGGGCACTATTTAGCATTAGCACTAGGGTGCCTGTAGTGTAAATCCAGCCATATTCACAAATCCAGTCAAATTCTGGTACTATGCGTCAGAGGGAGAATAATATTCTTATATTACACTCCGATACCCTTGGGAAACGTGGGCGAAAATCACGGTTAAAATTCGAATTTAAATAAACGAGGTATACTCAATACTCAGCCACCCTGAGGCTCTTCGTTGCTGTCTACTTAAGCAAGTGAGTGGATAAGACAATAATATAACAACTTTTTGATTAGAGGAACTTTATGACAATTACGTTGCCTATAAAGCATAGTGGACCCACCATGGCTGGCCACGCCCCCTCCGACAAAGGGCCCATAACACAGCCATCAAACACGTCGTTAGCGCATTAACAATCTATCGCGTCGCCGCAGATTTATGAGCGGCCGTCCACTGTGATGGATGCCGCGCGCGCGCATGATGGGAATAAATCAGTGGCGAGGCAGAGGCGGAAGCGGGTGGAATCATAAGCGGTGGCGTATCGTGTCAGAGTTAGACGACCTGCTCATCTACCTATACAATATTGATTTGTACCTAGGTTATTTCGTCTTATAAACGATCCCGAAACAACTAAAATCTCTGCTTTACTTTACCCAATGATTGATTGGCTGACAATGATTTTAAGTTAAAAAATAGTATAATATTATTGTCAAGGTTATCTACCTTCATTTTAAAACATGCAACAGAGTGTGGTGGTAGATGAAATACGCAACTGTATTGTAGGTCGGTGGGCCGCCCTAAGCGATGCCAGTCAGAGGGGACCTGTTGAAGTGGCCTGGCTAAGGAGATTTATGCTTGCTTCGATAGGTAGAGAAAGAAAACCACACAGCTGTGGTCACCAATTTTACTTGTCAACTGAAATATTACTTTTTTATTGCACCAGGATATTGCTTTCCAAGATTCATAATTTTTTTTTATTTCGTAAAATTATAATTATATGCCACGCATAATTTGTTCAGTATTTAACCCAGTCCTTCTGTACGTAAAATCATACTAAAGACTAAAGGTATTGTTTCCCGTACAACACACTTAATACCAACTTAGTGATCACTAAATGGTCACATAAATTATGTTACATGAAAATGATTTAAAAATTTATTTTAATTAGAATAAACTGTCTGTCTTATTATCTCTCAAATCAAATAAAATAATTAACTTGCGTAGTACGCCATAAGGCTTTTTGCCTGTTTTTATGTAGTACCGCTTCTGAAGTCCATAAACCTTTAAATCGCTTCTCTTCATCACTTGTACCACCCCCAAACTTCGAAGTTTAGCACATTGTATTAAAATTAAGAGTATTTACGATCACTCGCGTTAATTACGACTAGGACATTAACTTCGGCATTAGAATAGTTTTTTTGCTGTTGATTTTGATGCTCATCTGTAAGAATAATAATGGGGTAGTACAGTATTAGGAATACTGATATATAAATTAATTACGTGAACGTGTTTTTGATTAATTGTTTGTTCAAAATTTGCTGAACGTACGAATGTGGACAGAGTCACCAGAAATATGTAATTAGAGAGCAAATATTTCGGGTCACTAACATAGGCCTTTCACACTTGCGATTTGCGGGAGAGCTGCGGGCATTTGTCTTAGAATATTAGCTAACGAAACTGACACGGGCCGCACTTTGTTAAAATTTGTGACTTTATACGATTCTGAATAACTACCTATACCTACATACAAAATAGCCAGGGAGGCTCGCGGGCCACAAGTGAGTGGTTCGCGGGCCGCAGGTTGCCGACCGCTGCTCTAAGCCAACTACACTGGGTTATTCTTCAGAAATATGTCTGCGACTTATTCATCTGTCTCCATACATTTAGTATGAAGAAGGGCCAGAGGAATAAGGTGACCGCAGACATATTTCTGAAGAATCACCCACTGCTCAGGGTTAAGTACGCGAATTGGTTGGAATTATGTCCTTATTTAACTTTGGCTTGAACATACTGCGGTAATTTATCTTCAAAATGGGGTAAAAACATGGCTGGCACATATTCTAAAAAGAGATTTAGGGCTCATTAGCAGTTTTTGCCAACACAGTAACAAATACAAAGTAACTAGCTGTTTTTATATTGTTTGTATGTCATCACCATTAGCTTTTCGGTGAAGACACCTCGCGAGGAAACCTGCATACATCCGCGAAGAAATGAAAAGGTGTAAGGCACTGGTCCCACCGCCGATGAGTAAGCGAGTAAGGTTGGGCGAATAACAGTTAATTACGAGTATAGGCTGATTAGGCACAGTGTGATCAATCGACCTTTCCAGATGGATCTGATTGACGGAAGTTGCTAAGTTGCATAGGAATTGGTTTAGTAGAAGTAGTTGTTGAAATAGCTGTCGCAATATTTGAAACAAACAAACGTACGATACGGGTAGGGTTGCCAGATTGAATTACCCTATTATCGGGAGCAGGAAACAATATGTCGGGATTTTCAAACTTTGGTCGGGACGGGAGATGCCCCGCGCGCTCGACGCTAGACCTTTTTTTTAGCCTGAAAGAGCAGAAATTTTCGCTGGCCGGACCACCTTGAGTGGTTTTAAAATGAAGTCGTTTGTCGAGAGATTTTCTCCTTTGTCGCTCGGGAGTCGGGAGGTCATACAAAAAATCGGGAGAATCACGCCAATTCCCGACCATCTGGCAACCCTATATACGGGGTAAGTTGAATAAAACTGTTTCAAATGCGTTTTGATGTCATGCAACATTTCAGCCATGCAAGCTTCAGTGACATAACGTTTGCGTGTGAGCGACACCTTTTGTATATGACACTTATGACATGGCGTATAAGAGGTTAACCATTCATAAAACAACATTCGTATTCTAATACATACTAAGATTACTCTGCTTAGTATACCTACTATTTAACAATTAATCTGTTTCATGGTCTTCAAAAACATCAATAAATTACCTGTATTTTATCTACTGTCATAGGTATCCTCGTGTCATATAATAAATGACAAGGTAAGGCGGCTATTATGGAGTAGACAAGTCCCTTAAGTCTAATATTGCAATATAGGAGGAAGATCGTTCAGAAAATAATGAAGAGAAATATTGTTAGAAAATCTAAATACTGAGGATACTGCAACACTAGCACTGTATAATAGCAGTATTTTTTCCTACAAAAGGTACATCGCGCGCTTGAATGTGTGCGCACCGTTACGAACGCACTACAAGCAAAGTTTTAAGAATGCTCCAGTATGGATCGCACTCACACAGACGTGCTATCGCGCGTCTGTGTGAATACGCGTCGCGCGCTCTTAATCGGCCGAAGTTGGACTACTTATTCGTCTTTATACTTTGCCACTAAAGACTACTACTACTTACTTTACTTACCTACTTACTTACTTTACTTATAGATACTTATAGGTAGCTATAATGGGGAAGTGATGTCTATATTATTATTATTATTATTATTCTAGGGCTCTTAAGGAAAATGTACGCCAAATCTGCACCGGCTAGCCCTAGGATATCTTTTACGCCACGCCACTGATATCTATCAGCAGGAGTGACTCACTCTGCGGTTTGCCACGCGGCGACTAGTACCAATTTCCCCTCTTCCCCTCCCCGAACAGGCTTAGCCCAGCGACCAGAATGAACACGCGTTATGCGATAGACGGTCGGATCCGGTGCGTTCCGTCCGGTGGTCGGACCCGAACGTCAGTTTTGTTAGAAAGAGAAACTTCTGTACCTAATGCTATTATTTATTCTGTGCTATTAGCCACGGACATCCTACGACGGATATAGTACTAGTAGCCTTGTGTAGTACATGTACTATGTACTAAAAAGAATGAATTCCGCTCACTGTACTAGAACGAAATATTCCGTTTCATTTCCGCTCTTTAGTATCTACGTTTAGTACAATAACTGAACAAGTACATTCGATATGAAATAAGAAACCGGACAGAGCGGAACAGTAGGTACAGAACGAAACGGGAGCAACGCTTAGAAAGAAACAGTAGTGAACTAAATGAACTAAAAGACCGAACTAGTGCATTAGCACGTTTTGTACTAGTTCGAAGCGATCCGTTCAGTGAACGAGCGCGCAATAGCCTAATATAGGCCTCCCCCATAGATCGCCAATTCGTCATTGTGCAGTCCTGTGCAGACCGCATCCCCCTACTCCCCGCCACTCTCACGGGGTCGTCTGTACCCTGAGTCTGTGGGCGACCCAAGCTGCGCTTACCTATGCGTGGTCGCCACTCGGACTTTACTGCCCCAACAGATATCCGGGCATTTCTCCAGAAATATGTCTGCGACTCATTCATCTGTCTCCATACATTTAGTATGAAAAAGGGCCAGATGAATGAGGTGACCGCAGACATATTTCTGGAGAAATGCCCATCCGTTCTCCAGGCTATAAGTAAAGCTTACCCACTGCCACTTCAACCGTGCAATCTTACGAGGAAGGGGTCATTAGGACGGTTAGGACGATTTTGGTCATTTTCAACCTACCCTACCCCCATGTAAGGGCACATAAGATTTCCCGGACTCCTCCCTTACGTAAGTTACCTAGTTTTAGAAATTTCATTCAACTCCTAATTTGGTGTAAATCAAAGGTTTTATCAAACGGGGACGTCCGCAGAACGTCAAAAAAGCGGCTAATAGCGAGTCGGATTTGCGCACGAAGAGTTCATTACCTACATCAAGCAAATATTACATAAGAATGGCTTTTACCTCTCCCCCCCAGAGATAAGGGTAGATAAAGATTTTGACCCCTTCCCCTCGAAAGCATGCCCTTACAAACAAAATATCTGGCTGTGACGGACGGAACGACAGACGGACAGACAGACAGAGTCGCACCATAAGGATTCCTTGTTTACCATTTTGGTGCGGAACCCTAAAAAGAATATTTCAAATCAGTTCAGCCGTCTCCGAGTAATCAGGAATAATACAAAAACATTCCGAGGAATTCCGACCTCCTCCTCTCCTTTTTTTCGAAGCCGGTTATAAAAATCGAAATAATTACGAAAAAGCGTGACATGGAAAGGGCAGGGTGTAAAAATCTGAAAAATCGTGTAACGTAATATATGGATGGTCCCTAATAGCATACACATATTTTGTCGTTGACTGTACGACTCTTAGGAATATGTATATCAATCTGCTCAAAAATTTAGGGTACATCAAGAGAGCACGACAACTCACACAAAATGCGGGCGGCACAATTCCAAAATCACTGAATTAATTCAGTTGCGTTATTGAACATCTGGTTACGAACATATTTACCTAAGGCCCCATTTAGACGGGACGAGAACTCGTATGCGATTTTCATTTCATTGCGGCGATTAATCGATCAACTGTACTTATCGTACCTGGGTAGCCCGCAATGTAATCAGACTCGCATACGAGTTCTCGCCGGCTTAAGCCGGTCAGAAAGAACTTTACCCATCAGAAACATTACATGTAAAAAGATGCAAGTCTCGCAGTCGCAACGCAGTTCTTCTACGACAAAAAAGTTATGAGACCTAATGTTAAACCAAGTCAGTACTGGGGAGGTGTGCACAGGACTCCATTTCCACCGACTTGCCTATTATTTAATCGGGGAGGAACACATTTTATAGTTCTCAAATAAATAATCCCATAACTTTTTTGTTGTAAAAGAACTGCGTTGCGAGACTTGCACCTTTTTACATGTAATGTTTTGGTTGAGATCCCATTTCTTTTTGTAAGTGGTCTTCCTTTATTTATTACAATTCTATTACCGATTTGAACGAAAAAACTAACTTTGTAATCGCATGTATTTGTATAGGATTACAAACTTACTTATGCAGTTTGTATTGAAATTGCTATATTATTAGGTTTTGTAGGACTTTATAGGCTAAAAACTAACTATGTTTGAAATTTGGAGCTTGTGGGTCTGCTAGAATTACCTACCTTAGAATTATGATGGATGATCATCAGTCAGTGAGTCAGTCGGTGACAAAACTAAGGAACTTTGACGTGCAATAGTTTAAACTAAAGGTTCCAATTGAATTATATTTATATACATAAAACAAAGTCGTATTAGTTACCTACACCATTTATAACTCGAGAACGGGTGAACCGATTTTTATGATCTTTGATTTTTTGGGTTCATCTCTGCCCCGAATAACAGAATAACTATCAAAACATCTAAAAATGAAAAATTCTTAGGCGGAATGAAGTTGGCCGGGACAGCTAGTTGAGAATATATCTAATTCATATGTCCTATAAAGTCCTGTCCTGGAAATTCAGGGTTCTAGCTTTAGCCAGCACAAAATTACAGGAGGTTGAAAATGGCCTGAATGGCTTCGAGAAAAGTATTGTACGGAATGATTTTACGTAATAAATGAATCGGACGGAGATGGCGGGATGACTTAGACGCTTTCGTAGCCGATTGACCGGAGGCTGCAGCTAATAGGGAGTTGTGGGGATCTAATGGAGAGGCCTTTGCCCAGCAGTGGGACACACTAATATGCTAGAAAAAAAATGAATCGCCCCTCCGCAATGCCTGTGTTAAGGGTACCTACTAGATGACGATATACATACTTATATACATAGATAAATACATAGAAAACATCCATGAATCAGGAACAAATACTCGTGCTCATCACACAAATATTTGCCCTTACCAGGATTTGAACCCGGGACCTCTAGCTTCGTAGGCGGTGTCCCAAGGCTCAACGTGTCGTCAAATCAAAATACTATGCCTTTACATATTGGGACACACTAACGTCACCGTTGGCGACCACGACCACTCTGTCAAGAGTGATACCGACGAAGAAGAAGAAGAACGTCACCGTTATGAAAGAGAATTATCACAATGAAAATCGGTCTGTATAAAAAAACCTGACATCACCGCGGACATCTTATAAAACACTGAGTGTTTATTATACTTTTGTCAGGTTACCTACCTGCAGTGATTGTTATAGTTCTAATCAATGATATTTATAACTAGGTAGCCGAATAAGTTGCATCATCGGCCGTTAACAATGGCTCTAAGGGATCATCTTAACCCTGCTAATGTCCACGCGGTAATTGAAGACAATTCAGTTAATTAATTTAAATTCAATTGTAAATTAGGTTGATTTTTATTTAACTTTTTCAATTTTTTTTTGTTTACTGTCCCGGTATACTAAAAATACTACTAAAATAAAAATACCACCACTACTATAGTAAACATGTAATGATCCAAAAAATATTGAAATGTTCTACTTTTATAAATATTTTAGAAGAGAATTTAGTTTAAGTACTTATATATTTTGAGAGATGATCGCTTAGAAAATGGTAAAATTTGTCTCCCCTTTCAACTTCTAAATCAAGGCTTATAAAAAAAAAATAAAGGTGTTAAGTAGAGGTAGGTAAAGGAATTCCACTAAATGAATTTATTATAAGCGAGCTCAAAATATTTGAGATTGAAAAATAACTAATCTGTTGTAAGTTTCCTATAAAATTATGTTTGTATTAGCTGCGCAAATTTTACTATCTCTATTTTATTTTATTGTATCAATGACAGTTTTAAAAGTTGACTACAAAACCCTTCATTGTGCCTACTTGGACATAAGTAAAGTACACTTGGCTAGTGTTTTCGTATAACTAATACGGATGTGTTTAGTGAGGTTTAATTTGGGCGGTAAAATTGATTACTATGCAATTTACGGTCTCGTAGTTTTTTATTGGTTGGGATAGGCCAGGTTAAGTAATTGCAATGTGAGTGATTTAATTGGATTGGGTAATAAGGGCTCTATATAAACATAAAATATATAAAAAACAGCACATGAATGAGCATAAATCATTATATAACATAACCATAACTATGTTACAATGGTATATTATAGATGTTATTATAAAAAAAATTGTGATTCGGCTGCTATTTGCCAGGCACAGATTACAACACATTTACAAACATTATTAATATAATTTATATACTTGCCCAATACAGAGATGAAATTTTACGTTCAATACAAACTTTAAAGGGATTTAATAAATTCCTTCACACGTCATGAGTTTCACATCAAAACAAGTAAAATTGTAGGTCATTTGAGTTACAATAATAATGTCCTTATTTATAATCATCTACGTCACACGGACCGTAACTGGAAGTTGCAACCGAAAATCTCACTTCCTGGTCAGAGGAAGGTCTTTCTCTCACAAGCTTTTTTCTGTGACGTAAACCATAAGTCGTGTACTGATCACTACCTCTAGCACAACTGCCATGCGACTCAACTCCGTGACAAATAAAAGCTTGCCCATTCAATATATATACATAGTGCGAAAGTGGTCGGTCTTGTTGAAGTTTAGTCAGGTTGGTCTTGTTCTTTCGCGCGATATGCGAAGTCACGGTCAGCTGTGCTAGCCTGGCTGATCTGGAACTTTAAGGAAGAGACCGAAACTTACGAGTTTCCTAACAAAAAACCAATTATTGTATAAAGGCCGTATTCTTGTTAAATCATAAATATTCCTTCATTACATTACAATCACAATTATAGGAGTAGTATGCAGTATATTAGAGTAGGTACATAAAATATAGTGCAATATCGTGCAATTAATTACAGTGAATATCTACAATATTAAATGTAATAAACCGTTTAAATAGAAACCGTTTACTCCTATGGCCCTCTACCATGATGCTTACCAAAATGCTACCAACTTTACGATGTCTTAATTACTTTAAAATCATACACGCAATCTTAGCGGCAGCTACGGGAAATCTGCATCGGAGGGTTAATATTCGCAGTGATGACGTTTCAGCCCATTGAAAACGGTCCGTACAAGAAGTCCGCAAGTAGTATATAAGCGCCGGGCAGTCAGGCAGGAAGCATCGCAATCGTGCCATCTTTCATCCGTCTAATAAAAGTGAATATGAATTTGCAAAATATCCTCGCTGTTTTCGCCATTTTGGCGGCAAAGGGTAAGTTGAAAATGTTAATTAAAATTAATTGATAATGAAAATGCGATGCAACGGATTAAAGATAAATTACGTATTTTATTTTTATATCTTATCTAAATAAATATAAAAATGTTGCTTCATTATTAATAATTTCATATAACATATTGCTTAAAATTAAATACAAAAAAAAATTAAATATACACCTAAAGTAAAAAAAAAAATATACTATGTACCTAGAGGTACCTAAAACTAAAAAGTTGGGTGCCGTTGGCATCGTTCCAAAGAGGCTAGCAGTGTCTCCTCGTTATATCACTAAACAAATAATTATTTCCAATTTCTAAATAGTTAGGTACAATTAAATATTGTAACAATTGATTCTGGCCTCAAAAATTATTCAAAATTAGACGAACAATGAAATAAAACAAATCAGTCGATATTAATAAAGCACTTATTTCATATTCATTATCGTTAACCTTATTTACACCGCACCCCACCACCACTACCAGATATTGTGTTACTATTAACTGCTTATCATATTTTTTTTTAATTAAGAAATATTGTTTCAATCAAAGAAAAACTTTTAATTACAATAAAACAATAAATCACTTTTAGCAATTTAATATACCTAATCAACGCACTATACGTTACGTACTTTCGCATATCGTAAAGAGAAGCATTTGTGGAATAAATAAACCCACATACATACATGAACCCTCAAAACATAACACTCATTATTGGGCAGTCATGTAAAAAAAACTAGTGCATGTTACTTATCTATAATTGGCGTCGTGACGGTTTAGAACGTTAAATAATTTACGATTTAAGTACCTATTAATATTTTATGACAAATAATTGCATAAATAGTCACAATAAAACACCCAATGCAAAATTCAAGGTAGGTATATGAAAATTTCTGCGCCTTACCAATGTGGGTAAACCTTAATAAGAGCCTTGGGAGTAAGCCTTAATTATTATTTTTCCAGTAACTAAGCACTAAGTATTAATTTTACTACCAATTAAACTCTTCCCTCCCTACTGTAATGTGAAGATTTAACAATAACTCTACCTAATTGAAGAATATCCTAAAATCATATTTTCATAACATTTACTATATACGTATTATGTTTGGAAATCAACTTTTGAAATAAAATAATCACACTACACTATATATCTATTATGCCAAACAGCGGTAGCTACTATAAAATTTGAAACACGTGGTCTCATCCTTTGCATCACTGAAATGGACAAACATCCGCAGAAACAGTAACATTTTTAGCTTCATTTACCCATATCACTTATTAGTATAAGGCGACCTGCCTATACCTACAGTATAATAGCGGCATATCACATATTTAGAGCTATACTTGCACTAGGGGCACTAGGGGCACTAGGGCGGCAAATTCCCAGGAGCGGTAAAATATAGAGATTGAAAAAGTAATTGAAATTCCTGAAAGCAATAACTTTCTAATTTTTTAGAAATAAATGGTTTTTATTGCGGAAAACCAAATTTTACTATTTATTTAAACTTTATTGCACAATACAAACGGCGGGCTTAATGCCGTAAGGCATTCTCTACCAGTCAACCATCAGGGTAAATAGAGACATTATAGGTGCGTAAGTGTTACGGGTATTAGGGATCGTTCAACAATTACGTGATCATTTTTGGCCGTTTTTTAAACCCCCCCCCCCCCCCCATGTGATCACAGAGTAATCTTTTGTTTTAACCCCCCCCCCCCCTCGCCTTGATTACGTAATCTTCGTCCGTGCTTAAAATGTTTGCTGTTTATTAGCACTGACACGTATGTCATGTTTCTATGGGTCTTAAATTACCTACATTTGGAAAGAGGGTGTGTCATTTGGCAAAATGCAAAAGGTAAGAACTAGAGATGGGCCGACTAGTCGGGAACACCGACTATTCGGCATCATTTGTAGTCGGCCGATTAGTCGGCGACTAGTCGGCAAAAAATGCCGAATATTCGGCACTATTGCCTAGCGGAGAATATAGGACACAGAAGAAATTAAACCATATTTTTTGCTGAAATTATTTTATATTTTTACGTACTATACTCAAATACAAAAAAATCAACATAATTAAAAAAAATATTTAAATATAATTTATTTATTTTCGGAAACGAGGCGCTCGTGTTAATTTCGCTATACGTTAAAGCAAGGGTCGGCAACCTTTGGGCAGGCAAGGGCCACAAGGTAGCAAAATCGAGTAAAGGCGGGCCGCGTAACATACAAATATATATGAAATCACGCCTTTATCCTTTGCAGGGTAGGCAGAGCATCAACGGCCTTAAAACAGTTGTTTTCGCCACTTCTGACAAATGTTGAGGGACATTTCAGAAATTGTGAATCACTGTAGTGGCAGGTTGTCAGCCTATCGCCCAAAATTGCAATCCACTGAAATCCTTGAGTCCCTTAGTCGCCTCTTTACGAAATTTACGGAAAATAAATGAGTCGATGCTATTCTAATCCAGTATCACACGACAGCAAAAAGGCGGCGTCATAAAAAGTGTTAATACATTTTGTTAATTTTATAAAAAAAATGTGAAAGAATCACAGAAATAAAGCTAATCCAGTCATACAGAAAGGAGCCATCTAAGGATGAAAAATTCAAATTTAAATTGGCTTTACAATAATGTTCTCTGATGGATGACTAAAGTAATTTGATTACTTTTCTAAGTAAAAGTATTTCTAGCTAGTTCTACACCTTTTTAATTTTTTAGAAAATTTCTTTAGATAACAAGTTATAAAATGATGGCGTAATCATGGATGCTCCCCCCCCCCCCTCCCCCAAATAATCCAATGTATATACAAGCACCCGACCCCCCCCCCCTCCGGTGATCACGTAATTGTTGAATGATCCCTTAGGGCGGCATTTTTTGCAGTGCCCATGTGAAGTTAATATTGACTATTATGCCATGATTGAGCTAAAGATCAAGCTAGTTCAAACTTCAAATGTTATTGTTCAATGTCGCATCATCGTATTGTCTGTAGTGCATATAGCGCAATACCTCTTTATTAATACTATAATTTTAAAGTGTGGTTAACCATCTCTTCATTTTCCGAGTGAAAATAGCCATAGGAAAACCTTGATCATATTTCCATTGTTTTCATGAAAATCTTCATCATTGCAAGATTAAGGCAGTATTTAAGATTAAATACTTATATATGGCGACACAATTTATTGTTCATAATATATTGTAAGCGGTTCACCGAACTAATGGGTGGTTCGGTTTCACTACAGTGGATCAATTCTCTATTCGAGAGCTCATAGAAGTGATATAGACAATAGCAAAATTTGCACGAAAGAAAAATGCAATGCGATCGAACGATTTGATAGATTGATTTGCGATAAGCGATTTTTTAATATCTTCTGATACTTTCTGGGCCGAATTTAACGAACGTCTTTTTATTTACTTAATAATATAATTAGGACTCTAGACAGAGTGAATAGGCTGTTAGGTATTGCATCTTTGTACATATTCAGCCTCGTATTCGGTTCTAGGTACCTACTTATCAGAAATTACTGAGGTCCATTGCAGGTCAGTTAATGAATTACAAAGCTACTGGACAAGTTACCTGTAAAGTTAACTGAAAATGTAACTATCAAGAAGCATGAAAACAAGGTTTCAACAAGCAATGAGATTCAAAATTGCCTGCGTTCTACGGTAATTTACCTAATCTACCTAACTATGAAATCAAATGAATACCGTAGCTATCAATTCGTCAGTTTACAATCAATCGACACTAGTTTCACTTGCCGTACTAAGAACGACTTAATAACCTATTTAATTATAGCAGAATTACAATTCCTACGAAATTCTGGCAAGCAATATCGTACGAGTAAATATGCCAACTACTATGCACGAATTATTGCAGGCTCGTTTTGGAGACCGATAATAGAAATGGCCTTTAGGATTACTATTATTTACTTATTCATCTCAAATGCATTATCGACTTATCGTATGCGATAATTCCGTTTGCGGAATCAGGAATCCAGTAATGTCACGATTTAATCTGTTATATGTAGTCGTGAGACCTAGATAAGCGTTTTTGTAATAAAACAAGTGGCATTAAATCTAATGATTTATGCAAAACTTTTTTCTGCGTCTAGTGTTTTTGTGTCTCGTTACGACCCTACACTATGACATATTAATATTATCGTTATTACTATTGCGTAATATGATATTATGTAAAAGCCATTTACATATGTACGACGGTAAATAGCTGGCATACTCTCATATTAAACATGATAATGGATACCATTGTGTTTATCAAACGCCGTATTAGGCACGGTTGTTGTCACGATATATTACCTCCGTACTTAACTTTGAATCAAAAGTAATTAAAATGCTGCCGGTGTTGTTTGAGGGTTAAATTTATGTCCCTGATTTTTAGATACTTATTTTTGGGTCTGCCTGTATTAGGCTATGTTAGTAAAAATTTTGAAATTACAGACAACGTTTTGAAATTGTAGTTACCTACGTAATTTTTTTTATGAAAGGAAACTCTAAAAGGGTATTTTAATCTCAATGGTCTCACGACTAGCCAAGATAGAAAAATATAAATTACCTTGCAAATTTCAAATTACTTAAATTGCTTCTCAAAGCCTTAATTATGCTATAGACACCCTTTTTGTACACAAATACTTAGTACCTAGAGTATATTTTACTTAGAAAACCACCGTGAGACTCAATATGTGAAATAAAAACGGATCACTCACGTTTGGGGAGCATTCGGCATTCCCTTAATCATGAGTAGTGTTCGCAAACGCTGCGAAACATGTGGAGTGGATGTCTCGTCTTGTGTATAACGTGAGTGATCCGTTTTTGTTTCAATAGAGTATATTTATATGTAAATTCATACTTATGTCTAACTAAACACTATAATAACCTTAAGTGGCAATGGGCAGGGCACATTGCTCGCAGAACTGATGGCCGTTGGGTTCGTAAGGTTCTCGAATGGCGACCACGTACCGGAAGACGAAGTGTTGGCAGGCCTCCCACAAGGTGGACCGACGATCTGGTGAAAACCGCGGGAAGCCGCTGGATAATAGCAGCACAAAGCCGACAATCGTGGAGCTCCTTGGGGAAGGCCTATGTCCAGCAGTGGACGTCGTTTGGCTGAAATGATGATGATGATGAAATACCATCGAGATTTTTGTATAACTCACAGAAATATATCGAGGTAGGCATCGAAGGCAAAGTGTTTTGTACCCAGCGTGCTAAAAAGAAGTGGCAGCGACCTAATTTTCATGCCGTTAACTTGCGTTGCCGTCAATATTATTATCAGATTTGAAAATCAGATAATAATGGCATAATTAATTGTTCAAATACCACCAAATGACATGGAGAATTTATATTTTCTATCACTAAATTACACTTTTGGCGTCAAACGTCAAGCAAAAAAGGTTACACGCTTGATTCCCATACAAATCGACGAACTATTCTATCTCGACATATTTCTGTGGTATAACTTATGCATTTAATCATATGCATTGCTTTGCATAATTCGACATTGGACAAAAACGGCAATAAAAAGCCGTGATTAGCGTCACTGCCACGATCAGAATTTGAGATCAATGCTTTTGTCATTTTTAGGGTTCTGTACCTCGAAAGGAAAAAACGGAACCCTTATAGGATCACTTTGTTGTCCGTCTGTCAGCCAGTCTATCAAGCAAGAACCTTTATCTCGAGAACGCGTAGAGGTATCGAGTTGAAAATAAAACCATATATGTATAGTGGTCCCGTCGGGCATTTGTACGATCTACTTAAAGGAAACAATACTGTTGTGTGGTTTTGTACCTCATTATCATCCGTCATAAAAGGGAAGCGTATTTCGTAGATAAAGACTGTGAATTGTCATTTTAGTGGATTATCAACTCTAAGGCCTTTGCCAAGAGTTAAAATTGCTTTAATAGAAATGTGACTTTAGACGTATTATGCAATTCACACCCCTGGCGTTTGCCTGACTACCTGGGATCCGAACAAAGCGAAGGCAGCCGGAACGCCATTATTCTATTAATGCACTTGTAAACTATGGTTCACGGAGATAGAGTTGATAATCAATTGAACTTTAAAGGTGGTTGTAACGACTTTTTACAATTACGTCATCTTGGTGTTTTTGAGGTTTAGATCGTACAAATGCCCGACGGAACCACTATACTCAAGTCTACAGTCCCTAGAAGCTATGAAGAAATCAAAACTTCTAAGTTAACGTGAAAAAAGCGTAGCTAAAAACATAGGTACATTGACTCTCTCAAGGAAACCAAAATGTATAGGTTACTTTCCGTTGACCTACTTGAACTATGAAATTTCGCAAGTAATACCGTCTTATACTACAAGTATAGGGAAAAATCTGAAAACTATACATTTTAATTGACAACATTTCATTTTAAGAACACTTCAAAATGTATATACGATTCGAAAGCATTTTGCCTCCTGAGCAGTACACTATTTTTATAATTTTTATATATTGCTTAATATAAAAAATACAAAAGAATAAAAAATATATTCTCATTTTACCAGTTCTACGGCACAATAGATGAAATGCCAGTGCCTTTTGCCACAGAAAAAGTAAGCTGTCATAATTTTGAATTTGACATTGTCAATGTATACTATCGATGTTTTTCGATCGTGATAAGACTAAAGTAATGGTCTATTCTGCCGTAGAACTGTAGTTACGCCCTTTCAGAATAAGTAAAAATTAATATATAAATTATAAATTAAATACAAACCCTCGTGAAACAAATAAACTATCAGCGTATTCGTCTTTTCAAACCAAATACAATGAACCAATAAAATTAAAGGCTCAAAAAAATGAAAGGTTGTCAATTACAAATGAAAAAAAAATATATATATATAGACTTTACTAAGGGAATCAAGATTTATAGGCTGCTTTAATACGAGTATTATGTGCCTTTGGTGAGCGAGTCCGACTCGCACTTGTCCGTTTTTTTTTACCAACAGTTTATTTGGGCATACGCGTCACGTACGAATCCCATAGTCACATTACGTAGCCTTTTCCTAATTTATGAGTTGCGAAGAATTCATTATAAGTCTTTCTTTAATGAAGAATTCATTATACGTTTTCGATCGGTTATAAATAAAATACATTTGTAGCGGTGGACAAAACTGTGTTGAATTAAAATTTCAAAAAATTCATAGGCTTTGAAAATTGTAAATGTTTTTAATCAAGACTATTACTATAATAATATCAATGATTGAAGTATATGGGTAATTTAACCATCGAAGGACTCTAGTTTTCGGACTCTTAGCAGTAAATTTTTCTTCCTACAAAGGTACATCGCGCGCTTGAAAGTGTGCGCGCCGTGTACGAACGCACTACAACAAGATCCAGTATGAATAGCACTATCGCGCGTCTGTGTGAATACGTGTCGCGCGTTCCTAAACAGTCGAAATTGGACTACTTGTTTGTCTCTATTCTTAGCTTACAGGCACGATACGTTTTTGAGCCGTGGACATTTAGCTCAGTCCCCAATACCATTAAAATATATCGATACCTTTAGACTCAACGGACGTAAACGCCGTAAGTTCTAATGGAGCTTACGCCCTTTGAGTATAAAGGTATCGATATACCTATACATCAGAGAAATTGGACAATGAATGTTATTAAATATCCTTTGAGTTGACTTTATTTCGTTATTGTACATATACGAGATAAGAAAACACGCAATTGTAAAAGCACTTACGCACTGTGTGTACCTACTAAAACAATATTTCGAATCGCAAGTCATAATTATAAACTTTCACTCGCTTAAGTTTATTATTATAAAATTGTATCTATCATGATCATTTGTCAGGGTCCAAGCCAGTGGCGTAACTATATCATCTGGGGCCCGTGGCAAATTCCTTTAATGGGGATAATCAAGCTTTATTATTTTAACGTTATATTTACGCCGGGGCCCCCTTGGGTCGGGGGCCCGTGGCATTTTGCCAGCCCTGCCACCCTGTAGTTACGCCACTGGTCCAAGCGTGGCTGGCTTGCGGGGCATGTCGCAAGCCCCCGGCTTATAGCTGTTGGGCCTCGGGCTCATGGGGAGCCACTCGGGGCCTTCCTGCCCAGTCCAACTCTGGCCATGGTCATGTCTCCAAGAAAAATCTTCACATTGCGACGTATTTCCTTCGCAAATGAGCAGCGCCATCTCTCGGACGATTTGTCACCACTGACACCACAGGGGTAAAATAAAGATGGGTAAAGAAATAATGCCAACATAAAAGTGGGCTGTTTTTCAATAGGTTTTCATTAAAAAAACGTTGACGGCCAGGGCCGTCATTGGCATGACAGTCACGATTTTCCGTTGACGGCTGTGGCCGTCTGTGGCGGTCAAGGGGTTAAACTTACTTGTCCTTTTTCCAGCCTCCATCACCTTCGGCTGGGGCTACCGCGCCTCCGACCAGCGGCGATGGGCGGTTCTCCACCCAGCGTGCGGCGGCCGGCAACAATCCCCTATCGCCATCGCCGCCCGCCAAGCCATCCCCATCTCAATCCCAGCCATGGAGCTCATCGGCTACCAGAACCCTCTACCCGGCCCGCTAACCCTCACGAACAACGGACACTCAGTAGCGCTTACCATACCTAAATACAGTTCTGAAGAAGAGAAGAAAGGATTCCGACTTCCGTATATCTTCGGTGGTCCGTTAGACAATGAGTATGAGATCGAGGGCCTACACTTCCATTGGGGCGATAAGAATAACCGCGGTTCAGAACACACGCTCAATGATATGCGGCTGCCACTTGAGATGCACATTGTGCACAGGAACAAGAAGTACAGGAGCTTGGCTGAGGCTCTGCAGCACCCTGATGGCGCTTGCGTTCTGGCTTTCTTCTACCAGGTACAGTACATATTTCTTAACTATTTGATAGTATAAACTACAGTTTACTGCTTACAGACAGTATCCATGGTGTATATATTCCAGTAAGGTGGCGTCCATAGCCCGATTACCACCTACTTGTCTGTTTTAAGGCACTTGGACACTGTGTATTCTATTGGATCGAAAAAGGGACCTTATTGAGTAAAGAAGCCAAACGAAATTCGGCTTTATTCAAAGTCGGGTGCGCCACTGCTGCTACCTTCATTCTGTTCAGTCATTTCTACTGGTTGAACTACTATACAACGATAACAATTGAGAGGTACCTATCAGTGGCGTGGAATAAAATATATCCTTGGGCAAGCCGGTGCAGATTAGGCGTACATTTTCCTTAAGAGCTGTAGAATAAGGTGCTCAAATGCTTGATATTAGGCAAGCCGGTAGGAATCGAGTTCTTTGGACGCCACGCCACTGGTACCTATAACGTTAATTCTGTCGAAGTAGGTATATACCAACCTAAGATCGTCTGGTTAGCATTGACTTATAAACCTGAAAGTGATGAGGCTCTTGGTAATGCTTATTTGTCTAGGAATTTGACTTGTCCTTTAACTACAACAAGCGCATCACTAGAATTGATTTTAATCATTCAAGCTATTTGCTTCGGCAGACTATGGCACTACAATGTTTAATAAAGTTTCAAAGTAACAGAAACAAACATTGATCTACTCTGTGCTAGGTACCTACCCACACCCAGTCTTGCACCAATTTATCAAACAAATTAGGCCAGTCACTCAGATCGTACTACTTTCGCTTCTTTCACTCTCACAGTATGGGTACCACTTGTTAGAAAGAGATGGGTGATCTCCAATTCTCCATCAATAAATGCGAACAGCCCAGTCGAGTTGGACTAGCACAACTGACCACGACTTCGCTTATCGGGCAACTGACCAGTGCCTTTCACAGTATCCTTGGATAGGTGGGTACTTCCCGTATTTGTCTTGCGACACAGAGTACCACGCCACAGTTGCGCTAGAAGGCACTATCCAATAATTTTAAAGGTACCCACCACAAATTGACAATAGATGTCGCTATAATCAATTTCCAAATCGCATTTCAGGTGGTAGAATTCGACGCCAAGCTCCTCAGCCCGATGGTGAAGAACCTGTCCATGATCGAGAGCTACAACAGCAGTATGCAGCTGCCCCACACCTTCTCCCTCTCTTCTATTCTCTCTGGGCTGGACACAGAGAGGTTCTACACGTACAAGGGCTCTCTCACGACTCCGCCTTGCGCTGAGGCCGTTACGTGGGTCGTGTTCTCTGACTACCTGCCGATATCCGTCTTCCAGGTAAATTGAAACTATAAGCCCGCGAGCAAGCGAGTAATATTGTGGTAGTAACAGTTCATTGCGATCTGGGGGGTATAGTGAGATTGATCGACCTTTCCAGATCCGAAAAGTAATGCTACTCGCCCAATTTTACTCGCTTACTGGCGGTGGGACAAGTGCCAAAAGCTATAGATATAAATGTGTCACCCCAAGCACTGCCACTTTGCTATCAATAAAGACCTTTCACAGGAACTGGTAAAAATGCAGACAAATGTTCTTTGGGTCATACCTACATTCTTAATAAAGGAGTTTGCTCTGGACATTACAGTGATAATTATCACCATGTTTTTATCATAAAGATCTAGTACAGTCGAATTCATCATTATCTGAGCAAAGCTAGGACCAAAAATATCTGAACAAGACCCTATTGTCAGAAGCATAAAAACTAGATCAGATATTTTTGATCCGTTCTTTGCTCAGATAAAGATGAACTCGACTGTAGTAATAAAGCAGCAATACTTGCCTGAGGATCCAGCAGAATAATTAGACTTTTTGCAGCTCTCCACTTTACGATAGCCATAGGAGACGCGAACACTTAGCAGACTTTCCGCAACTCGACGTCTAACAATGCGTCCGTTTAGCGTAGTAACCTAATAGTAACATTATTATTAAAACCCTCTTTTTCATTACCCCAGATGGACAACTTCCGCGGGCTCCTCTCCAACCTCGGTCTGCCGCTCGTGGATAACTTCAGACAGCTCCAGCCGATGTTCGGCCGACGGGTCTTCCTGCGAATCACCTCAAAGAACCCTAAATTCAAGAAGACCAAGCTCCATTACTCCAAATACGACTGGGTCGGACACAAGAAGGCCGAAAACGAAGTCACTGAGGACGAGGATTAAGCGATTCCGAATTTAACGGTCCAAATACAACGGGGAGATTCCGAATACAACGGGAAGGTTCCAACTTTTACCGCCGGGGCGGTTTCAGATACAACAGGGATATTCCAAATTTTACGGGGATATTCCAAATTCAACGGATACGATTCTAAATCCAAGTTCTTCGACTAAAGCATTCTTTACGGGTCTACTGGTCTAGTAATGTTAGATTTTTATTAGGTTGCGTGTACATTCTAAGTGTATATTTGTGTGAATAGTATTATTAAATGTAAGTTATGTTGCGTTAATAAACTAGTGATAATATTCAGTTATTTTATTTTAGACTAAAAAGGTCGATACATCATTATATGGAATACAAAAAACATAATTTATACATACATAAAATAAGGAATAGTAATGGGTTATTCTTCAGAAATTTGTCTGCGACTTATTCCTCTGTCTCCATACATTTAGTATGAAAAAGGGCCAGAGGAATAAGGTGACCGCAGACATATTTCTGAAGAATAACCCTTATATACTGCATAAACTAGTTACTGTAGTTGTCAGATCCGAACATCGACTGAAAAAGAGAAAATAAGTATTAGTATTGTAGTTGAAATAATATAAAAAAAAATATACATACCGTTCCAACATCACTATTTACACTTTTAAACACATTAGTAACACAAACTTTTCTGCAAAAAAGTAACACTGGCATATCATTTCACGGATTCACAAAAAACATTAATAAATGATCATATCATTTCAGTATCAATTCATTCAATGAAGTCATCAATTATACCAAACATGCGCACAAACAGAAAAAAATATAGGTTAGAAAAATAAACGAAAAAAATGTTAGGAAAATGAAACACCTCATTGGTTTTTATTTTGTGATATATTCTATAATACATTTTCAACAACTATACAAGTATTTTATAATTATTACATAATTATTCATCAATAATTTAAATAGATCCATATGATAGAACGGTACAACAGATTGAAAATAAAATCATTTGCATTTTGCTACTCGCGTTTAAGAGTGTCACAAACCCAAAAAGACAAAACAAATAACTTCAAATTGTTTAGTTTGAGTAATGGCACTCTTGCACACAAGTAGTTTGTGGAATGTTTAACTGTATTTGTTTAGGAGCATTTCGTCGGGTGACAACAAAAACGAATTTTAGAAAAGTCGAAGGAAAGTTAACAGTGTTTACAAGAATAGTCAACTTTATTGCTTTGCTCTTGACAATAAAGTTGACTATCCTCGTTAACTGTTCACTGTATTTTATAAGTTTTGGTTGCGCCCGGACGATTTAGTAACTGAAGTAACCTCTATTATAATTTTAAAAAATCTAGGGTTGCCGAAGGTCGTAAAACGCATCTTTAGGTAATTTTTTAAAATAATACGTTAAAATTACGTGTCAATTTTAAAAACTTATCAGAAAACATTCTTGAAAGCTAAATCCAGTTACTAAATACGAAATAACTTTTCAAAATAGCTTATCTATTTTCTTTGTTCTTCAAAAGTAAACTTTATTTCCATATATTTAAGGTACAAAACAGTAGTCCCAGATTATAACCTCTTTTGATGTTAAATGCTCTAATGGTTTAGTGGATTGCACTCGGAGAGACGTTAGTACAACGGCGGACATTCGGCCTCGTCGGAATGGGCTAAACGACTAAAAAAAACTGTTTAGTCCGTCAGTTAGATTATTAAAAAATATTGTACACGTATTTTTTCTTTTGTTTGACAAACAAAAAATGACGACGATAGAGTGCTTAGAAGTTTCGAGTGACGTCACTACGTCAGACGCCCCCACTTCGGAAGTTTGATGATCTATAACTTTGTCAATTTTTAATATTTTGATAAACCAAAAAATACGTGTCCCATATTTTTCCATAATCTAACTGACGGACTAAATAGAATTATATGGTTTTAACCCAGTCGTCATCCCTATTAGTGGCGTATACAGGTGCCGGGACACACGGGCACACGTCATGCAATAAGTTAGACTTAACGTACCAAGTCCTCGGGGTTGAACATGCCCTGGAAAGAAAACACAAATTAGAAATTTGTTTTTATTTAAAAATAAAAACAAAATTGTGAGGATTAATGATTTAACACTTTCAGCGCAGCATAATACAGTAATTTTTTTCCTACAAAAGGTTCATCGCAACGTTCGTGCGCGCGCCGTGTGCGAACACACTACAAGCAAAGATTTAAGAATACGCAAGTATGCTCCAGTATGGATAGCACTGACACAGACGCGCGATTTTGCGTCTGTGTCAGTTTTTTGTCTGCTCGTGAGTGTTAAATAGGTGGTTAGTGTTTAAGGCTGTTGGTTCTTCACGATCAAATAAAATTAAAATAAATTACCCATTAGAAACTATAATTAAAAATTTAAAAGTAATACTAAAATATTGTTTTGTTGTGTTTAATGTGTACTAGCGACCCGCCCCGGCTTCGCACGGTGTTTCTCTATTATATTATGCATGTATTATACATATAAACCTTCCTCTTCAATCACTCTATCTATTAAAAAAACCGCATCAAAATCCGTTGCGTAGTTTTAAAGATTTAAGCATACATAGGGACAGAGAAAGCGACTTTGTTTTATACTATGTAGTGATAAGTACAGATAACATATCGTCACTACTTTGAAAAAAACTCGTATCTAAAAACATCGTAGAGAAAAACGTCAAAGTTACATACAAACTTAATATGGCTGTCCATCAGAAAAGGGACCTTACGTCAACGCCATAAGGACCCTTTTCTGACGGAATGCCACTAATATCCACTTACTGCTTTTTTACCTGAAGTCAGTGTCAGATACGAGTTTTTAGGGTTCCGTACCAAAATGGTAAAAAAGGAACCCTTATGGTGCGACTCTGTCTGTCTGTCCGTCTGTCACAGCCAGATATCTCAGTAACTACTGCTGCTATCGGTTTGAAATTTGGAATAGTGTTAAAAGTAGCTAACCCGAGCTTATTGGACATAAAAAAAATCTTGTACCTTTTTTACTTTTTTTTTAAAAGGCTCCGTAATGGGATTTTGAAAATTGAAAGTAGGGCTTATATATCGAGTGGGGTATCAAATGAAAGAGCTTAATTTGTAGATTAAAATAATATTTTTATTTTTTTTCTTAAATAAATAGTTTTTGATTTATGGCGAAAAAAGTTTAAAAAAATACCATTCCCCCCCTATTATCTCCGAAGTTACTGATCAGAAAAATGTGTCATAATTACCAATTATTAATGTCGTCCTAAATATTACAGGAAAAATATAACGGTTTTCCTCACTTGCACCGTTCTTGAGAAATTTGCAAAAATCATAACACATACTTATTTGCTCCTACTAAACTAATCGCCATACAGTTTTTCTTGAACTATTCATGTATCTACTTATTAGGATTATTATTATTATTAGGAAGACCGTTATCGTTTCTCTTCCTAACTTGAATACTTTTTTAAAATTTACAAAAATCTTAACATATTAGTTCTACCCTCCCTAAGAGAGCCATCTAGCGGAGAGTAGCAAAACTAAGCGATGATTTATTTCAGATTATATAAAAAAATGTCTATTAAATACAATGATCACTCATCAGGAATCGGGAAAAAAACATAAAGTAACAATAATTATTAAAAACTCTATAATAGGAGTATGTTAGGAAATTTTACACTAGTAAATACCATAAAAATGAAATACCACTAGCGCCATCTAGGGACACAAATCTAAAATAAGGTAGCTTGTGGCTAAAAATGATACATGAGAACTAACTTAGTTGACAAACAATTATTTCAATCAGCCAATAACAAATAACGTTTAAATTTAAATTACAAGTAAAATTTACGCGCTATTTAGTATCAATAGATGTCGCTGTAACATACGCTGCATCGCGCTGTTAAGATTCTTCCTGGTTGAATAGGGCTAAGGCGGGTTTAAGGCAGGGTTGCTGTTAGTCGTAAGGTTGGTCTACTTATTAGTTTATACGGAACCCTCGGTGCGCGAGTCCGACTCGCACTTGACCGGTTTTTTTTAACATAGTAACGACATTCAAGGGTAAAGGATATTTGTTTTGAAGAAAGTATCTATTTTTATCGACATTTACGCTTATCAGATAAAAGTACTAGATTTACGGACAAAGAAAGTCATTTCATACAAAGGACATATACCCCCGTCGTGGCGAACATAAAAATCGGGGTGAGGTCGCAAATAATCGCACAACGCTGAATATGTTGGGATGTTGTTAGGATACATATAAGTAGTTTAAACTCGATTTTGCAGTTTCGAAAAAGTTGTGCTAAATGTATGATGGTCGAAAAACACCGAAATTTTCGGTCATTTTTCAGAGTTTAGTTTATAACTTCTAAATAGTGCGTTTAGGAAAAAGTTATCCATAATACTATTAAAATAGATAAAATTCCCTATAATATGAGTGTAATCATAACTCTGTATATTTAGAAAATGTTGAGTTATGTTACTTCAAAAAATAGCCATTTTTCCTAAAATATTCTAATTTGTACTTTTAGCTATCTTTTAATCCAAATATTGGCTGAATTACTCATTCTTTGATAAAATTGTCTAATAAAGAGTTATAAAGCAGTTATTCAGCTTTATTTTATTACTAAGTTGAACCCTGTACAACCAATAGTTCTCCAGTTATCGAACGATAACGAATCATTAGAGAACTCTTATTTCTGAAGAATATTGCTCAAAAGTTAATTTTATATTCCATGTAATGTTCGTTATAAAAAGTACTGGGTTTACAATAGTACATTACACAACTAGGGTGGTAAAACAAAGAAAGCCCGAGATCGCAAATGTTTGCGAAAATGTAAATATGCGATCGAAGGCATTCTTTATTAACTCCCGTGTTGTGTACAGCGGCTTTTTCCGTACGCGCAGCGTGCGGAAAAAGTCACTTTATGGCCAGGTGTGGCATAAATCTCATATTTTTAAAATGATCTGGAGATTTAAATATGTGTGAGGTCTGGGTATCGTCGTATAATGTAAGTAACGATAACGTGTAACAAAACAGACGTTGAAATTTACCCCATAACGCCCACTTTTTAATATCAAGACGAATGGTATAATGTATTATTATAATATTAAGTGGACTTGATAACTTAATGTTTACTATGATTGAGTCTAAAGTAATTTATAACAAATATTTATATGACAGTTTGAGTAGATGACGTTTTTGGATAAGTTGAATATCATCAACAATCTGAGATTGGTTACAAAATTATTAACTTGAGAAGTTCATTTGACGCTATTATTTCTCTTAAGGCTTACGTCGGCATTCTATATTAGCTCCACCCCCTTGGGCACCTAACTCGTGGGGCCATTTTAGGGCCAGTTATTCTACGACATTTTTAAATTTCGATGTTTTGGAACGTAACATCAAACGTTTGTTGCGAGTCCTCTATTGTCAGATCTGGTAAACCTTAAATGAGGAAGACGACACGTTTAGCTTAGTGGGAGTGACACCGCCTACGAAGCTAGAGGTCCCGGGTTCAAACCCTGGCAAGGGCAAATATTTGTGTGATGAGCCCGAGTATTTGTTCCTGACTGAATGTTTCTATCTATTAAAGTACGTGTTTATCTAAGTATGTATATTGTCGTCTAGCACCCTTAATACAAAACACGGGTTCATTTGGGATTACATTGATATATATGAGAAGTCCCGTGATATTAATACTAATTTACATTATGTCGCGTATTGCTCCGCAGGAGTCAACTAAGGGCCCGGGATATGTGCGTTGCAGTGGAGCGTGCATGCTACGTCCCAGGCCATTGAAATGTAAAAATGTGGTAGAATAACTGGCCCTAAAATGGTCCCACGAGCTAGGTGTCCAAGAGGGTTGAGCTAATATAGAATGCCAACGTAAGCCTTAAGAGAAATAATAGCGTCAAATGAACTTCTCAAGTTAATAAGTTTGTAACCAATCTCAGATTGTTGATGATATTCAACTTATCCAAAAAACGTCATCTACTCAAACTGTCATACAAATATTTGTTATAAATTACTTTAGACTCAATCATAGTAAATATTAAGTAAGTTATCAACTCCACTTTATACATTATACCATTCGTCTTGATGTAAAAAATTGGCCGGTATGGGGTAAATTTCAACGTCTGTTTTGTTACACGTTATCTTTCCTTACATTATATGTCGATACCCAGGCCGCACACATATAATACATCTCCAGATCATTTTAACTAAATGAGATTTGTAAACGCAGTCCCATTTATAACGAACATTACATGGAAAATAAAAATTTACTTTATGAGCACTATTCTTCAGAAATGAGAGTTCTCTTATGATTCGTAACATTCGATAACTGGAGAACTATTGGTTCTACAGGGTTCAACTTAGTCTTAAAATAAAGCTGAATAACTGCTTTTTAACTTTTTATTAGACAAGTTTATCAAAGAATGAGTAATTCAGCCAATATTTGGATTAAAAGATAGCTAAAAGTACAAATTAGAACTTTTTAGGAAAAATTCCAATTTTTTGAAGTACCATATCTCAACATTTTCTTAACATACAGAGTTATAATTACACTCATATTGTAGGGAATTTTATCTACTTTAATAGTATCATAGACAACTTTTACCTAAAACGCATTTTTTAGAAGGTATAAACCAAACTCTGAAAAATGACCAAAATTTTCAGTGTTTTTTGATCACCATACATTTAGCACAACTTTTTCGAAACTGCAAAATCGAGTTTAAACTACTTATATGTATCCTAACAACATCCCAACATATTCAGCGTTGTGCGATTTTTTGCGACCTCGAATGTTCGAAATGACTGGGTCAATAAGTATGAGCGTTTAAAGAAAAATGTACATGTTTTGAGCAGTCAAGGGCCGTGACAAAACTGAAAGTTAGGTTACATTAACTTCAATACATTTTCGTGACGCAACGGAAAGTTAGTTAAGTTTAAGTACTTTTGAATTGTACACTTTTTTTTTGAAAAACGATTGATCAACTCATTTGAAAAACTTGTATATAAAAATCCTTTAATATATAATTGAAAATATTGAAATTCATACACGCTCACTGCTGGGGTTAATTAATTAGATGTTGTTTCAAAGTAGTTTCATTTCAATACCTATCATAGTTGGATTACATGGCTAGGAAGACTCCAATGGCGATGACGTAGCGAAACGCAAAATTGAGCCCTTGCTGGGATAGTACAGAAGATCTTTGGAGGGGATCTCGAGCACCGCACGCAAAGGCACGAACCATAAATCGCGTTTAGGCGTGGCGGAGGCGCCGTGGATCCGCTGAGGATCCGCCGCGCCTTGAGAGCGTTCTAAGTGTTTATTAGTTTCTATCGTTTTTTATTTCACAATAATGTGGTTGTAATAAGACTTTCGCTCAATTTTCATGCAGACACTTGAAAATCTCGTACTAATTGTGGTTATTTACGTCGCACGGAGACATTTAAAGCATAGGCAATTTTTGTCATAATACGCAAAAAAACTGCGTCTGCAGTACATTTTATACGGGGGAGCGCCAACAGTATTCTGAAGATGATAGCCGAGAGGCTTAACGTTAGGAAATGTGCAGTTTGATATATAATGGTTAAAATTACGTCATAATTTTGTGTATGTGAACGTTAATTATAACTAACATAGAATGTAGTTGTCAGTACAAACAAATTATAAACTTGTAATTGTCTGAGAATAAATGATTTTTATCTATTTATAAATCTCGCGTCCGGAGGGCGGCCGAGGCAACGCGGATCCACCGCATTCCGGGTGCCGCGTACGAGACTCGATTTATGGTTCGTGCCAAAGGAACAGTGTGGGATCATTCTGGTTTATTAAAACGTACCTAAGCGCGACGCAGAATAGAATCCTTGCTGGCATCGTACGGGTGGTCCTTGGATACGATCTTAAGCACTGCAGGCATAGGGGCAGTGTGCGATTCGATCACATGACAGATCAAGCCCGGCCACATTCTGGGTGATCAGGTTGACGTACCTTAGCGCGACGCAGAATGGAGTCTTTGCTGGCATCGTACGGGTGGTCCTTGGATGGGATCTCGAGCACAGCGGGCACGGGGGCGGTGTGCGAGTCGATGACATGGCGGACCAACTCGGCCACATTCTGGTTGATCAGGATGATGTCGATGTCGTCACGCTTGATGAACCTCTTGAAACAGTCCTCGATCTCGCTGACGGGGGTGTCTGGAATAAGCAAAGGCATGTTTTGTTTAAACTTGTTTTACTGCATGTAATGGTATGACATTTTCACCTTTCCTTTTATTTGTGTGCGTAAAAAAAACCCTTTGCTTTGCTTCTTTTACGTATTCGTTTACTTGGCGATGATCAAGAGATGGGTGCCGTGGGAGGTTGTATAACAAGGTTCTCCAGATCAAAACACATGGAGCATAATTTAAGTTGTACTTTCCTGCAGAGGGTATTAGGAAAAAAGAGAGTGATATCCATTTTATTACTAATCCAACACCATTGAAACTTCTATTAAGAAACACTAACTCCTTTGACATTAATTCCTTTTAAATCTTATCCTACAGGTCGATTCACAAGAGCTGGCACGAATGGATTCAACGAGTGAATGATGTGTATGTGTGCATCAGAAAATTATTAAATACAGGTTGATTCATTGAGCGATAATCGTATTTTCAGACTATCTTGTCTCATAACTTCGTAACCATTGTGTATTTTATGAATAATAAAAAGATATCTACCTACACAAACTCAACCTTATTTGCACACTGCCGCCCAAATGGGAAATTTTTAATGTTTGGATATTCAGATGTTAGTTACTAAATAATGTGGTAAAGAACAGATTGAGATGATATTTGGCGCGCGGGGGCGCGCAGGGGCAAATGCTTGCCTGTGGTGCGTCCGTACACGGCGCGCACACATGCACGCTCCCGATGTAGCTTTTGCAGGAAGAAAAACTACCATATACCGTGTCTATATAGGTAATTTCACGAGAGTTGAGGTGAATGATTACACACACAGCTACATGAAGTACTCATTGCAAAAAAAGTGAATGAATGAAATGAATGAGTGAGTAATAAACACAAGGCTATAGTTTAAACAAACTTTTTGGTCTATCTTGCAATTCACAGTTGAACCTGCTATCGGTACGAAAAAAGAACAGTAATTTCAAAATCCCTCCAAAAAGAAATATCCACACCATATCTAACTTAAAAGTAACTTTATCCTAAATAAATAGGAATAATATTTATTCATTTGAAGCAAAAATAAAGAGATGGATTGAAATATGGAAAACTTTACATTAAGGTGAAAGGTCTGTTTTCCATACTAACAAAAGGAGGTCATCATTTGCTTCCACCTTCAATTATACACCGTGGGCCCGAGTAACCCGACCAACTTTAACTATAGATTCTAACAACTATTAGGAGTAAAAAAGTTATGTGATGTATAGTCGAAAAACGCTTACTTTCCGAGATATTCATTATTTTTTAAATGAAAAATCCCAAGTGTGTAACAAGCCCTAATAAATGTGACTAAGATACTTTTACTAATTTTTTAAAAACCTTTAACTAAACAGCAATTAACCTATGCAGAATTTGATGATAAGCGACTACGAGGCCAAAAAATTGACTTTTAGTTTCCATTTTAGCTTTTTTTTCTTTTTGACCACTTTTCCTCCAGTAAGGACTTTTTATAACGGTGGGCTGAATTTACTGATTTATTTTGCTCCATAAGACTATTAATGTAAAATGACGAAAATTCAACCTATGTTGGTATAACTTTATTTACTTGTAATATCATCAGGAATACGTGGTTAAAATTTGTCGGGTCATTCAGGCCCACGGTGTATTTCAAATGCCTTGTATTGCCAAATGTATTTCAAAAATTTTATTAGGAGCCTGCAGTGGCGTGGCGTCCAAAGAACTCCATTCCTACCGGCTTGCCTAATATCAGGCATTTGAGCACCTTATTCTACAGCTCTTAAGAAAAATGTACACCAAATCTGCACCGGCTTGCCCAAGGATATCTTTTACGCCACGCCACTGGTAGCCTGATATATTTTGTCTGCGTGAAATGACATGAGAACTAGCAAAAAGCCAAAACAAATACATAATTAGCAAAAAATGTTTGGTTTCAAATGATGATAAAAGATGGCGCTGAGCTCAAACATCAGATTGCATTTCATTCTAGTTTATTGAGACTTTTCATGTCAATTCGCAGAGTCAAAATATATCAAGCTATAAAACTATACACATCTCCACCACAACTGATGTAGTGGAAGCAAATGATGACCCTCTTTATGTTTTTATGGAGAACCTCGACCTCGATTTCCTTACCATCAAATGCACAATAAAATGGTTAAGTCTCAGAAGTGTTTTTTCATACAAAAGTGCTAATCATTCCAAAAATAGAACATGATAAATGGTTGATCACTAAGCTAACAAGGCTAGGTATAAGAAATTCATTGGCCAATCTAAGGTTTTTGTATGACTTAGAAACCTTTGTGTTGTATGTTTGAACATAAAAAAATCTGGTAAAAAACTTTTCAAAATTATAATATTGCTTGTTTTGCTTGTTTTTTTTTACGTTATACCTTAATATAAAAACAAATCTCAACTTGTAAAACAGTTCTGTTGCGCACTTCTACCTGAAAATGTTTTACTGAAGGGCTTACTTTTGTCGACAACCATGAAATTGGGGTGCCTGTTCTTGTTGATTTCTCCAATTCCTCCCAGCAGGAAGCCGACGCATGTGTCCTGGAAACGAAATAATTGTTTTCTCTTCAGTACACGGCAATAAATTGATGAAAATTACAAGTACAAGAAATAAAAACTTAAGCAAAACAATGTCAAAATTCAAGGTTTTGGAAGATGTTGGACGACGAAACTTACTTCATCTCCGATGACGCTGATCAGTTTTCCTCGGATAGCTTGATGGAGGGCCATGTTTAAGGATATTTACTGATATTTTGTGAAATATTTTGGAGAAATGAAGAACTGTCACAAGGGGCTCGTCACCTGACTGATCAATATTACTTTACTCTTTGTGACTGATTATAGATTTTTGTTATGCAGTTGGTAGGAATGGTAGTGCACGATGTTGTGATTGTGATGGCAACTCAGTTATAAAATATAGTTTTTGGCGGTTTTAAAAATAGCTTGAAAAGTTGAGGTATATTTTTCTGTAGGTACAAATAAAATTATAATAAAGATCTCTAGTGATTATTTTATTACTGCATTAAAATACTTAAAAAACTGTCTCTGAAAATAAGAAAAAAAACTGAGGGTTATTTTTAAATAGGTATAACAATGTTTCATGAAAATGTATCTATATTAATAATTTAGCCGGGCCCTACGGTAGACCTGAACGAAAAGCGTCTCAAAAATTAAAGCGTAAAAAAATAACACTTTCGAATCGACAACTTATATTCGCAAAATTCGTATAACGCAGAAATAAGCGTATAAAGATGTAAAATAATGCGAATAATACCAAAAACAGTCGGCCATGTTTGCTTGCGTCAATTCGAGTTCGTTCGGAAATTGTCACAGTTTAGTGCAGGGGTACGTAGCATGCGACTATAATATAACTGCGGGCGCGGCTGTACATACTTGGCATGGGTAAGAAACCCGTTTTTTATTTTAATTAGAATAATCATACGTTTCCATAATTTTATTTCAAAGAAAACAATCTTTAAACGGGAAAATATTAATAAGTTACTGACATAACTGAAAAATAATATAATAATATTGTACAATATTATTGACACATAACCCAAAAAAAGTAACAAACGTTGGCAAAGGTGTCAGATAAATTTCTAAACGAAAAAAAAGGAATAGGCACATTTGTTTTTATTCCCTCTGATGGTGAAGTGGTAAGTTAGGGCGAAACTCTCTTAAATTTATTCTGACATCAAAAACAAATTAAATTATACCCGTTTTTGGTACAAAGATAGAAATTTGAAAATCAATGTTTATCATTTAGGTGAAAACAAAAAAATTACCAGGCGTTTGAAATATTCGACCATAATAAAGATAATGCAGGTCTGAATGTTTTTACGGTTCCGTATCAAAATTGTAAAAAAGGAACCGTTATGGTGTGACTCTGTTTGTCTGTCCGTCTCTCATAGGTCAGTCAGATATCTCAAACGATTGCTGCGATCGATTTGAAATTTGGAATAGTTTTAAAAGTCGCTAACCTGAGCTACCTACTGGACATAAAAAAAATCTCTTATACCTTTTTTTACTTTTTTTAGGGGGCCGAAATGGGAGGTCGAAAATTTCAAGTTGTGCTATTGTTTTAAGTGGGGTATCAAAAGGATGGAGTTTATTTGTAGATTCCAATACCATTTTAAGTTTTTTTCTTAAGCATTTACTTTTAGATTTAGGACGAAAAAAGTTCAAAAAAATACCATTCCCCTCCTTCCATTATTAATACATATCTTCGAAGTTACTGAACAGAAGAATCTGTAATAATTGTCAATAATTAATATCAACCTAAATATTATTTAAAAAAATAACGGTTTTCCTAACTTACACAGTTTTTTAGAAATTTGGAAAAATCGTAACACTTACTTATTTGCTCCTACTAAACTAAGCGCCATACAGTTTTTCTTAAAATATTCACGCATCTATTTACGAGTTTTTCATGTTTGAGGTAGGAATAAGAACGTTCAAATATGATTTCAAAAATTTATTTTCTACCTACGGGGAGCAACAATGCCGGTTAATTTTACCTCCATAAGATGATTCCGTAGTTTTTGAAGAACATGGTAAAATTAATAAGACAAAATTTAAGGTTTGTCAAATCACGCACGCAGCAATCAAACCCAATCAGGAACGTAGTAAGCGTAAAAAACTGACAGAGCGGGAGGGCCTATATAATCCGGCACACGAGGCATTCTAATCCGGCCCGCGTATAGAAGCCTCCCCTGCCTGCACAGTAAAGTACCTACAGATGTGAGACACACAGCACCCCCAGGACGAAAAAGATTATACGTAACTTCAAGTCGACCATGTCATGTAGCCCGCGCGACATTTTCAAAGGTGCTGTACGGCCCTCTGGGAAAAAAGTTTGGAAACCCCTGATGTGAATGCTTACCCCTTAGGTTGAAGTAAGACTACGCCGGCCACGTCTGTAGTAAGTATCCACATAGGCGGGCTAAACTGGCTTCGAACTGGGTGTGACATGTTGAATGGACAGGACCGGACTGGGCTCCGACTCCCCACGAGTCCGGGGCCCAATAACAACAACCACAAGCCGGGGGCCCGGCCCGTGCGGGCCCCGCGGCGGCTAGGAAAACTGGAAAACACCACCTTAACTATATGGCCAGTCCGACGACGCTAGAACAGGCCGCGGCGAAGATAGTGGGACGACCTGAATGTATTTCTTAACGGCTGTCCAAAGTTAGCTCGGGACCGGGACGGCTGTCATATTTTGTAATTCACTGTCATATTTTGGACGAGGGCTTAAATTAAATATTTAGACCATGTTGGGGTGGGGTGAGCCTGAGGTACAGGCTGGGTGGCGAGGACGTAGCATGCCACGGTGAAAATAGGAGGACAACCTAGACGTATTTTTAACGGCTGGTCATGGTGGTCCTTTGGACCAGAACCATTGCAAGCGGGATAGATTTGCCCTTCAGCTTCAGTGGGACATTAATAATTAGACTTAAAAAATAGGATTTGGCTCTAGAAGGGGTAAAATTATGAATAGGAATCTGTTATTTCAGATATTTGAAAGTAAAACTTGGTATATAAATTACATACCTAATACATTAAATATTCGTGATGTTCCCTCAATTTCAACAAAACATAACTACATAGAGAACCCACTTTCTTAGATGTCGGTTAAAAATAAAAGGCTTCGAAAGATAAATAACAAAATGTACCTAATTGAAAAGATTCTTGGTAATGCTATTTCTAAGGAGGTGAAAGGGTTAAATGGGGTTTGTAATTTTTTACATTTTACCCGGGCGAAGCCGGGTTTTCAGCTAGTTTCAAATAAACACAGGAATTGTTTATTTGAAATACAATTTTCTATTACCCAAAACGATAATACTTACGTGAACTGTCAGATTAAAAAAAAAAAACGATATTGACGTATTTGATTTGACGTTTCTACTTGTTGCTGTTGACGCTAAACGTGTTTCGCATTTTGTTGTACTGTAATTTTAAGGGGCAATAGAATAGATAACATTCATTTTTGAAACAGTGCAAAACAAAGCTTCGTTCATAATGTTGAACATCCAAAATTACGGCAGTAGCTCAGAAGACGACGATGACAACGAGTCAGAGGGTACCAAAGTGCAGAGCAATGAAAGCTTATTAACGCATTTAAAGCCAATAGATCCTAGTTTATCGGTTGCTAAGAGTATGCAAATAGTTGCCGCACCTGTAGTAATGCCCACAGTAAGTACAATTCCATATATCACTGTGAAAACATTTGTTAAACAACCTGTTTATATAGGCTACCAAATTGCACGTAGTTAGTATTCCTTATATGTAATGTTTGTTATTTTTCTAGAATAACGATGATACTCGTGTGTTAATACCGACTGGTGGAGAATTGATGCATAATCCGAAGTACGAAGAGCTGTTTGCCCCTACATTTGGACCAGAGAATCCGTTTCAGACACAACAGATGAAAGCCGACAGGAATGTACTAGCAGGTTTGTCATAGTTTTGCCAAAACTGACAATATCAATAAAGAAATATTCTTCGGAACAATCCAAAACTTATCAGATATAATGAAAACTTTTGAGAATATTCCTATGAATGGTGCATCTTTAAGTTCAAACACAACTATTATTAGTATTGCATTTGATTATGACATCTTCTAAAATGAAAAATTTTTGGTAATAGAAAGAAAGAAATATTTATTTGGATCTATTACAATATTGAAATGGTATGGTATTAGTAATGGAAGCGTGTACAATATTGAGATGTATCCAAAAAGGAGGCCACTCAGCATGTGTCGGGGCACAGGGTGCCGACGACGCTGATTTTCAGTGGATCCATTGACAAAAATACAAAACATTTAATAAATAACTTAACCTAAGAGATGAGAGGCGAAAAGCGACAAATAGTCAGTGTACAGATTATTAGCTGGCTGGCGGTAACTCAACCAGAATATCGATTTTTAAGTAAAATAATAGAGACAGAACATAAGTATAAGTAGTAATTTTATGTGTAATAAAATTTGAGACAAATAGACACAGTCGACTATGTAGAGGTAGATTTTTGTTCCTGATAAAGATGTAAGTTCAATTTCATTTTGAAAGTAGCCAGTGTACGAGCGTTTCTTATTGGCGGTGGCAGATTATTCCAGCATCGCATGGCAGCGTATCGGAAACTGGGTAATGGACTAATGTAATGGACTATACTTGAATTAGATGCAATATTGGAGGTGTATTGAGGACTTTTTTTTATATTAACCTGTGGAACATTACAATATAATGCTCTTTCAGTAATACTGGCCTAATAAAAAAAATTACAATTTATTTTCAATCATAGAACAACTTCAAATGGTCTTAACTGGGTCATTATTTGAGCGTTTCACACGCGTCACTTTCGTGGACACATTTTTGTTGAGATTCCGGCAGATTTTAATGTAATTTTAAGGTATTCGTTAGTAGTCCCGGATATGTACCAAATAGCTCGATATGTGACTAAAATCTGAGTAACTTCGACAATAATGTGTCCACAAAAGTGAGGCAGGTGAAACGCTCAAATAATGACCCAACTCATTTGTGATAACATTTTGAATTAGGACGGTTTATTACTAAGGGTGCAATAAATTCTATTTTCCTACTTTTGCATCTTTCACTAATGAAAACAATATAAATAATAAATAAATAAAATAAATAAACAATAAATTCTATTTTTGTTAGTTAGGTAGAAAAATGTCAACATCATTTTATGTTTTTGCAGGTTATGTGGAGAAGGCGCATATAAGTGAATTCCAGTTTGAGAACCAGAGGCGGACATTTACTAGCTACGGATATGCCATGGACCCCTCCACAGATGGAGATGCAGAGACTGCCAACTCTGTTGTCGGTGAGTTGTCCAAAATTCAAGTTGAACATTTTTTTTACTGTTTTTAGTATTGTATTTCTGATATGATATCATTAAAATTGGAGACTAGTAAATGGGGTTACAACCCAAGGAATTTGACTAATATTTGTACAGTCAAGTTTAAAGTTCCAAACACAAAGTTCCAAAATATGTAAACATAAACTTACTGCCATAATAATAAGACCTGTGATACATATTTTTGAAACTGGTGTATAACCCCTTTTTTGGTGCCTTTGACTACAGAAAAACCTACATATCTGCCGTCCTCAAACTAAAAGGCTGTTAATTTGTATGAATCTTCATACTTACTTTTAAAAAAAAATGTATTGGATACTGACTTTAAGTAAAAATGCAATAAATGTATATGAAGTTCGTATGTAATTTATGTTTTTCTGTACAACGTTTTTATATGAGAGTTTTTTTCAAAGTGGTGACAATATATCAGAATTTAACCAACGTAAATGATGATTCCAGTATCAGCAATGGTGGCGCCCCCTGTTGAAGCTGAGGGCAAGACTGTGTTTGAGACAATAAAGAAGAGGCCTCTTGATAAGAAGAAACGGAACAAAAATGACAACCCGGAGGATATTACTGGGTTTTTGGGTCCTTGGGGAGGCTATGTCGGAGAACAAAGGTAAAGAACTAATTGTTCTTGTGTTCATATTTTCTTCATTACATTTCTCATATGTTTATATCATAATATACCAATTTTACTTATCAAAGCATGAGACTCAAACATATTGAATTAAAAACGGATCACTCATGTTGAACAAAAGAGGAGACATCCACTCGACATGTTTTGGGAGCATTCGGCATGAGTAGTATTCGCGAACGCTGCCTGGCGACTACAGTAGTCCCGAAACAAGTCAAGTGGACTCGCGTTTTGTACAACGTGAGTGATCTGTTTTTAATTCAATACATTGTAACCAAATTTAATGTTATTAGAGTAAAATTGTTAACTCTTTATATTTTTATATAAAGAACCGGGTGATTGAAATCACCTTAATATGATTACCTGCATTCAACAGTCCATTTATGTAATCTGTTTTTAAATTACTTATTGATGTATTTGGTTGTTTTCAGGGTGATGAAACCGGAAGGAGATGAGGCCAAAGAATTGGAAGAAATACTGGCGAAGCGGCAAAAGAGGGGCAAAGTGGAGGACGACAAACCTCTCGAAGAGAAGAGCATATTCCACAGTAAGACATTGATCTGTTGTTGTATCTTCATCGTAGTTAAAAGAAATGGCGTCAAGTTTCTACCGTTTTGCATTGGGCATTTTCAATGTTTGGTGCGATCAACTGTTTTTGAATATTTTCTGTGTTATAGTCATCCAAATGCGACTACATTGCATGCCTTTAACACATTCAATGCCAATCTTACAACAAATACTTTCCATACAAAATGCACCCGGGCATTCCTCTAGAAATATGTCTGCGACTCATTCATCTGTCTCCATACATTTAGTATGAAAAAGGGCCAGATGAATGAGGTGACCGCAGACATATTTCTGGAGAAATGCCCACCCGATAGTAAGGTTCTTGGCGCTAAATGTGTTAAAATATGTCGAATTGAAAACCATCCTTATGCCACCACTCAAATGTCACTAAATTGTTAATTTCTACAGAATCAGAATTATACGCCATTTAGGCACCTCAAAGCCATAAAACATATTTTGTTCTACTATATGTTAATTAATTGTTGTCTCAATTTTTCTTCTAAATGGTCTGGAAGTTTCACCTGTCCTGTCTGTGTGTCTGTAATCAAATCTTGCATGTTAAGTTCGATTCACTTCCTGGTGTCCGATTGAGCTAAAATTTTGTAAATATACGTAAATCTGACTGATGACATATAATATTATTAAATTATTATGACATGAAGAGCTGATTATTACACAAGATACATTCACTGTGTTTGGGCTCATTTGATTACGTTACGTGCAGTTTGCGATTATATAAAGTACGGTTGGCCATAAAAGTTTGTCAAAAAAAAATGTTTTTGACTGAAACGTATTAGCAATTAGACCGCCTGTTGTCTATCATTTTAAATTGTAACGCCTTATTTTCTGGTATGCAATAAACTGTACTTGTATAGGCTAGACGACTAAAAAAAACTGTTTACTCCGTCGGTTAGATTATTAAACAATATTGTACACGTATTTTTTTCTTTTGTTTGACAAACAAAAAATGACGAGGATACAGTGCTTAGAAGTTTCGAGTGACGTCACTCCTTTCCGCGATTTAATCCGTTTGTTTTATTACTATGTATTTTTAACCCAGTCGTCATCCCTATTGTGTTGTTTGTGTGTTTGCAGTCGACAAGGCGACGGACTACCAGGGCCGCTCGTGGGTGGCGGCGCCGCGCGCCGAGACGCAACTGCGCAGCGACGCGCCCCCCGACAAGTGCTTCTTACCCAAGGTACCATTGTACTTACCAATCTGCTGTTTGGGAATATTCACCGATAATCCCGATCCCACGGGACTGTGGGAATGTTCCCAGGAGAGTATTTCACTACTCTGCAGTCCATCTCACCCCTCTTAGGGCTTGTCCAGAAATCATGTGATCAAATTTGGCCTACTTGTGACCTTCCTCCCCCTTGGGGCCCGTTTCACGAAGCTACAAGTTACAAATTACAAGCGGAAGTCTCTTTTTATCAAAAGGTATTGAAAAGAGACTTCCTCTTGTAATTTGTAATTGTAGCTTCGTGAAACGGGCCCTTGGTGATATTTAGTGAGAAAAATTACACGTGATGTCTTCTCGGACAATGGCCAATGGGGATGTTGACTAATGTTGAATTTTACAACATAATATAGTCAAATGGATTGGAAAATACTAAATTATCATAACACAGAAGAAATAAAGAAAAAATATAAAGTTCTGAGACCACAAAGTTTAAAAAAAATCGATATTTTTTTATCGTCTTAAAGAAAAATTAGTCAATTACGAAATGCCTAAATAACACTGAAAATATAAATGTATGACAACTATGTGCTTAAACGCACTTTTTCTTGCTCAAAATGGCAAAATGCTATTTTTTCATACAGACTTAGTACAGCGAGGACAAGAGATGACATCACAGGGTGCGTCCGTTTTGTATGGGCCGTTTCCAACGCTCGGTGCGGTCGGCTACTTTTGATTGCATTTTGTGGCTGTTATAGTAATCCAAGTGTAGTAGTTATACGTATATATTTGTTCCTCATAAATAGTAGAATCCATTTAGGGGTCATCCACAAAGTACGTCACAAGATTGACACATGATGACCCCCCCCATGTCACACTTTTTCCTAACATATTTGACCTTGTTAGTATATAGGCTGTCACATTTGGCTAGACCCCCCCCCCCATGGGTGTGACGTACTATATGGATGACCCCTTACATCAGAAACAAAATTTAATACACAAGCCTATTCAACATGTGTGTTGGCAGGCACATATCCACACATGGAAGGGGCACACGAAGGGCATTGCGGCGGCGCGTTGGTTCCCCGGCACCGCGCACCTCATGCTGTCTGCCGGCATGGACTGCAGGGTCAAGGTGGGTCATCACTCTCATATATCTTCTAAAAGTGTTGTCATTGTTACATATACGGTATGTACAGTATGAAGTTCTTCAAGACGGGAGTGAATAGGTTCTTAAAGGGTCGGCAACGCGCACGTAATGCCCCTGGTGTTGCAAGCGTCGCGTCCATAGGCTGCGGTGACTGCTTACCATCAGGCAGGCCGCACGCTTGTTTGCCACCCTAGTTGCATAAAAAAAAAATGTAAACTTACGAAAACCAATTGTATTTCAATTATAAATTTTAAAAAGTTTTTGTATTTCAATATTTATATACCACAATCTTATTTATCGCCTAGACATGCCTGGATTTAATTAAATGGTTTCCGTAAGTTTACATACTGTATAGATAGACACAAGAAATCAAAGTACATAGAACAATTAAATGACACTCACATATGGTCCAGACCGAGAATCAAACCCGGTACCTCTGGATTTCCGGCCCAGTGTCTCAACCACTCGACCACCGGAGCACCCATATCTATATATGTAACTTAAAATGTGGTGTAATTTACCCGCATTAAAAACTAATAAAGAAGCATCATGTTTCTTTCATATAATGTTGTCATTGTGTTTAACTTAAAATATGACGGATATCTGCTCAGTCGAAACATCGAAAACGACACCTATTTTGGTATGATAAGAGTCGAATTATTTTCTCTTAGCTACTTCTAATGAGGTTAAAAACTACCAATTGCTCACTAGAGATGTCGCCACTGTCCGAAGTACCTTTTTGTTGCCATCTGTAAATAAGAGATACTGTTATGTTGTCAACAGGTGCAATTGTTATCATCATATAAAAAATATTGATATCCGAAAAAAAATACTCTCCTCTTCCCAGCTATAGTTTCAATTTTTTTTTCTCTGGCGCACACGCCCTGTGTGGGGTGTATTTGCCAATGTCAAAGTTTGGAATCAGATACGTAAGGAGAGTGTTCGGTCGTAGAAATAATTTTGAATTTTATGAGAGGATCGGACGGGAATCCTAAAACAAAAAACATTTATGGGACAACACAGACATTACAGGACGAAAACTTTTTTTTTAAAGGAGCGGATGACAGTTTGCTTGACATATAGGACAGAGGAAAGTACAGTATATATATATGTCAGTATATAGGTAGAGAGAGAGATAATGGACGCAGAAAATCGAGTTGTTTATAACTTAATAACATGCTCCTGAACATATTTTAAAAGAAGAGCAGTAACAGCTCTGTTCATATAAGACAGTACCACCGTAAAATTAGCAGGGCGCGGAGTCGTCTTGGGAAGAACATCATACAGAGAATAGTTGTGTTTTGAGCAGTTGAAGAAGATATAATAATTTCAGTTTATTTACTTTCTATTATTTGACACGTCTTTTTTCGGTGCTTATATTTGCACAAGTTGAGAGTGCTGTTTATTTACAAAAAGCAACGTTAGATACTCCGAGCCGTGGCGCCATCTGAAATCAGCTTCGCAGTTTTAACCTCATTAGACTCTAGATCAGGGTTTCCAACCTTTATTTCGCCGAGCCTCCCCGAACCAAAATAGTACATTACATAACTAGGGTGGTAATACAAAGAAAGGCCGAGATCGCAGAAGTTTGCGGCCCCAGCTGCAAGCGAGGGACCTAAATATGCGATCGAGGGCTTTCTTTATTACCTCCCGTGTTGTGTACATCATTTTATGTCTACACTTGGTGTGGTATAAATAATATTTATGCCACACCTGGCCATAAAGTGGCTTTTTCCGCACGCTGCGGCTCGGGCCGCAAACTTCTGCGATCTCGGCCTTTCTTTGTATTACCACCCTATTTGTGTAATGTACTATTGTGTACATCATTTTATGTCTACACTTGGCCAGGAAGCGGCTTTTTCCGTACGCGTAGCGTGCGGAAAAAGTCACTTTACGGCCAGCTGTGGCATAATGTACTATTTCATGCCCCCCTTAAGTTTCAACAAAAATAAGAAACACACATTATGACACTACGACTTGTCGAAACTTGTATAGCAGCGATTGAATGGCAATTCGGAACAGTTAATTTACCTACGCGGTAAATAGATTTTCGGAAATGTTAACGTACCTATTACGCCCCCCCTGACATTTCTCTACGCCCTCCAAGGGTTGCCCCCTTGGTTGGGAAGTCCTGCTCTAGATATAGCCCAGTAACTGTTGATGAAAGGGGATTGGTTTTGATGTAGATATGGGAGGTGTATGGCGAACGACGTTGCATACGGACGTACTTCGGGCACCGCCAGGCCGTGCGCGACGTCAACTTCAACAATTCCGGCGAACAGTTCCTGTCGGCCGGTGAGTCATGCAGCTGTACTTATTACAATCACTATCACTACCTCAGACCAAGAAAAAAAGATAGGCATGACACCACGAACAATCTAATGAAGCCACTTTTTTAAAGATGTGTGTGTGTAAGTGTTGCCATCTGAAAGAAAAGTTCCCTATAATTTGGGTAATTTGTTAAAAGTTTTCTTTTAATAATAGTTGGAAACCTTTAATGATTAAACATAAAAAATTGTCAAACTTTAAGGTAGGTACAAAGATCAAAGAGATTAGCACGTATTGATGGCGCCGACGACGACTTCATGTACGGTCCGTAATCATTTGGGGTAATTAGAAATCTTACTCTGGTAACACTCATGCTTTGTCACTTTGACAGACTGTTGAGGTTTTGAGTGTTTATTAAAAATGTTTTTAGGGTATTATTTTGATAATTACACGTGAAAAGTTACTCCGTCCGACTTTTTGGTTGACGCACTGTGTTTTGTACACCCTTTTACGACGCAGGAGACCATTTTTTCTACAGGAATTAATCATATTAACTTCACCGCAGCGCGACGCGTACTGAGGAGCAGTTGGCGTAGTTTTGATTGTATTTGTGTGCGTGAGCGGTGTAAGTACTAAGGGCGCGGCCCCATGTCGACGGCACGGCGCCGTCCGCCGTGGAACGGCACGGCGCCGTCACCGTGCGACGGTACGGCGTCGTGCCGTCGGACGGCGCCGTGGACGGCGCCGTGAACGGTGCCGTGGACGGTGTGACGGCGCCGTCAACGGTGCCGTGAACGGTGTGACGGCGCCGTCCACGGTGCCGTGAACGGCACACCGCACCGGTGGACGGCGAACGGCTCGGTAGTTTTGTTTTAGGCGAATCTCACACTGCGGCGAATCTAGAATCATCAATTTATATAGAAAAATCGCGGTGTATGGCACACTGAGAATGAGTGAGGTCGCGGCGACTTTTTAACCGGCTTTCAAAAGAAGGACGTTTTTTTGTGTGTTTGTTCACCGATTACCTACTCGAAGACGGCTGAACCAATTATAAATTCTTTTTTTGTTTGAAAGAATGATGTTTGAATATTGTAGAGGTGGTCCCATTGCAACCAAATCAGGACTTGATGATGGGATGTTGGAGGAATTGAGGGAACTCTTCAAATATATAGCGATTTTGGTATTGGTTATAGTTTCTCGTGCATTTCTTATTACAAATGTATTTCTAGTGTTAACCGACTTCAAAACAAAGAGAACATTCTATGTAGGTTTGCTCCCCGATTAGGTACTTGAAGATGGCTAAGCCGATATGGAAAATTATTTTTTTATTTGAAAGGGTATACCTCTGAGGTAGTCCCCTTGCAAACAAATCAGGATCTGATGATGGAATCTTGGAAAATCGAGAAAAATATAGCGATTTGGGTATTTTTCATAGTGAATTGTACATTTCTTATCGAATCTCTTCATTTGAAGTCCGTTATTAACAGACTTCCACAAAAGAAGGACGGTTTTCATTTTTTACCCTATTACTCGAAGACAGCTGGACCAATTTGGAAAATTATTTTTTTATTTGAAACGGATTTGTCCTCCAGCCAGAGTGGTCTAATCAAACCGAGATCTGATGATGGGATCTTGGAGAAATCGAGGGAACTCTTCGAATATTATAGGCATATACGGCGATTTGAGAATTGTTCATATTCACTCGTGCATCTCGTATCAAAATAGGTTCACTGAAAGTCGGTTATTTTAATTTTTTTAATTTTGTGATTATATCATCATCATTCGGTTTAATTCGCAATGTCAATGTGTACTTTCATCAAAATGGGTTCAGTAGTTTTTGAGATAGAGTTATGTGTGTATCAGTCACTAGGAAAACTTGTACCTACTTAACAGCGTAATTCGATCACTACTGAAATTAAGAAAATCAAGAAATAAAAAAAATACTTAAAAATTAAACCGACTTCAAAAAGGGAAGAAATAAAAGTTTTATGAATACTATTTTTTTGAAGTCGGTGTTAGCCTTAATATTTGGAAGTACCTACGCTACGAGACGCTCAAATACTATATTACATACATAGACCAGTAAAGTAAGCAGTGGCTCGGCAGTGGCTCGGCTTCGCCTCGGCCGACAATTACATGTGATCGGAGGCTTTCTTTATTTACTGGCCAAGGTTTATATACAATTTTTCTGTTCGACGGAGTCGGAAAGCGGCCGGAAGACAGAAAAAATTGCTGGCATAAAACTTTCCTTTTATTTGAAGCCGGTTTAATTTTTATAATAACTTTAATTAAAGAAAAAAATTATTACTCGTCGGTTTTTTAGCCAAATCCCATTCTCAAAATCATTTTTTACCCTAAAAATGATAAAAGGATACGATTTCAATCAAAAAATTATACACTTACAAAAATAAGTCCCTATTTCTATGGAGAGTCGATTTTCGATCCACAGTGTAGCGGGAAGAGTGCAGTGTGCGGTGCGCCGCACACGGTACCGTGTGCCGTACACGACACCGTCCACGACGCCGTCACACCGTTCACGGCACCGTTCACGGCGCCGTCACACCGTCCACGGCACCGTTCACGGCGCCGTTGACGGCGCCGTCCGACGGCACGACGCCGTACCGTCGCACGGTGACGGCGTCGTGCCGTTCCACGGTGGACGGCGCCGTGCCGTCGACATGGGGCCGCGCCCTAACTTGGCGTAGTTTTAAATGGCCTCATAAGATTGTTCGTGGTGTCATGTCTATCTTTTTTTCTTGGTCTGAGTTCACTACATAGTATAAAACAAAGTCGCTTTCTCTGTCCCTATATCCCTATGTATGCTTAAATCTTTAAAACTACGCAACGGATTTTGATGCGGTTTTTCTTGATAGATAGAGTGTTTGAAGAGGAAGGTTTCTATGTATAATACATGCATAATACAATAGAGAAACACCGTGCGAAGCCGGGGCGGGTCGCTAGTCGTAAATAAATGTTCGATATGCATCGTTGTATATCGATTTAGGCTATTATTTCCATGATTCAAGACGAATTTTGATGTTTTTTCGACGGTACCATTGAGTTCAGGGAATTCACTGGGTTATTCAATCAAAAAATCCCAGCGTTTACCACTAAATCAATTTGGTAGTAACAGGTGGGATTTTTTTCCTTACATTTAGTGGTAACAAGTGGGAAAAAAATCCCAGCTATGACCACTAAATCAATTAAGTGGTAACAGGTGGGAATACCCCAATTCACTTGATTAAGCTTGTCAGCCTTAAAAAAAATTACGAACTGTTTTTATGTAGACACTTGAAAGTCTTATACTCTATTATAGTTATTTACACGTGGAAATTGTGAATTACCGCCTTGGGCACTACGTAAAAAAAACGCTTTTTACCCGACTGCGGCGAAGCCCAAAGGAGGGTTATGTGTTTGACCTGTAAGTATGTATGTATGTCCGTTCCTGTGTCCGCTCGTAACTACTCAACGGCACATCCGATTTTGATAAATGATACATCATTACATTCGTCTTGATGGTGCGAGTGTCACTGGGTATGAACTTCGTTAAAATAAACAAAACGGCGGATTTTATGCAGTTTCAAAGTGCACCGTGGTCGGGTTTTTTTTGTGAAAAAATGTGGTTATGTTTCGTGCCTAAGCCAAAATAGTTAGATTTGAACATTTTGCTCCTCAGCGTATGACCGCTACATAAAACTCTGGGACACCGAGACCGGTGCCTGCACGGGGCGATTCACGTCACGGAAGGTGCCGTACTGCGCCAAGTTCCACCCTGATGAAGACAAGCAGCACCTCTTCGTGGCCGGCACCTCCGACAAGAAGATCATCTGTGTGAGTATGACAGTTACAAAAGAAATGAAAAGGGGTGTCTCTCAAAGTTGGGAAATTTTGGGTTCTTTTATATTGGAACCAAGCATCTTTCTTTGACTTTGGCCTCGTGGTCGCTTACCATTGGGTGGTCCTGAGGTCAATCGCGGATCAGATATAGACTTAAAAAAAACCAGATAGGTACTAGTTTTATTAAACGAAAAGTGGACACTTTTTTATGCATACATATTAATAGTAAGAAGAAATATGGTGATTTTTGATTTTGAACATCGAGGACCAGAATTTCAAATTTTACGAGAGAAATAATAGCGCTACTATTTAAATTCGTCTCATTTAAGAGGTAGGTCAATAAATTGCCTCGAAATTACTCATCGAAGAGTCTATACTTCGAACATCTCGTTCGAAGTTCGTATCGTCCTTCACTAATTGAACTTCGAACGAAAAGTTTCAAACTATAAGGCAAGACTATACAGCGTAGGGACAGGGGTGCAGGGGAGGGACTATACCGACAAACTTTAACTATAGATTCTAACAACTATTAGGAGTAAAAAATGTTATGTGATGTATAGTCGAAAAACGCTTACTTTCCGAGATATTCATTATTTTGTAAATGAAAAATCCCAAGTGTGTAACAAGCCCTAATAAATGTGACTAAGATACCTTTACTATTTTTTTAAAATCCGTTAACTAAACAGGAATTAACCTTCGCAGTATTTGATGGTAAGCGACTACGAGGCCAAAAAATTGACCTTTCGTTTCCATTTTAGCTTTTTTTTTTTTCTTTTTGGTAACTTTTCAGCCAGTAAGGACATGTTTATAACGAGGGGCTTAATTTACTGATTTATTTTGTTCCATAAGACTATTAATGTAAAATGACAATATTCGACCCATGTTGATATAACATTTTTTACTCGTCACACCACCAGGAATTCAGGGCTAAAGTATGTCGGTATAGTCCCTCCCACCCTGTATAGATTTTTTAAAAATTTTTTATGCCACACCTGGCCATAAAATGGCTTTTACCGCACGCTGCGCCTACGGAAAAAGTTGCTTTCTGGTCAAGTGTAGACATAAAATTATGTACACAACACGGGAGATAATAAAGAAACCCCTCGATCGCATATTTACCCTCGTTTGCTGGTTGGGCCGCAAACATTTGCGATCTTGACCTTTCCTTGTTTTACCACCTTAGTTGTGTAATATACCTACTATTATGCCAGACTTGGCCATAAAGTGACTTTTTCTGCACGCTGTGCGTACGGAAAAAGCCGCTTTCTGGCCAAGTGTAGACATAAAATGATGTACACAACACGGGAGGTAATAAAGAAAGCCCTCGATCGCATATTTACGTCCCTCGCTTGCAGCTCGGGCCAGAAGCTTCTGCAATCTCGGCCTTTCTTTGTTTTACCACCCTAGTTGTGTAATGTACTATGACATACAAAACTTTAAATTACATACGAGTGTGTTAAAATCGCTCTGAATCCAATATCTGTCAAAAATAGAATTTCAAATTTGGCTCAGAAACACAACAGCAAAATACCTTGAAAACCCGTCAAATATAGAAAAAAACTGGACTAAGGGTTAAGGGTAAGGGTTTTTAGGGTTTCGTACCAAAATGGTAAAAAAGGTGTAACGTCGCACACTCAGTGCACGCGTTACAATTTAACTTTTGTTACGGAACCTACAATTAACACTCCAAACCCTAATGGTTTTTGCTACCGCGCGCTTCCCTCAGTGACTAGGCGCTGACCCCTGAATCACGAAGATTCCCGAGCAGCTAAGATAACGCGGCATTCGGTTTTCCCTTGCATCAAACCGCTGCGAGCTATTTAGAGAGGAACATGTGTCGCTCCTACTTAAATAAAAATGTAATTTTATTAGCGATTCTACAATCGTTTAGTTTTTAAATAGTGTTAAGTTGTATTTCCCGCTGGGGTGAGTTCCATTATATATTATTGTAAATTAGCGCTGTGCTTTAGGTTAAATTCATTTATTAGTGCAGTTAATAGTTGAGCTAGCTTTTGCAATTCTGAACACTGGACCTGCTGATCAGGATCCAGCTCATAGAGGCTTGCGCGCTAACGCTTACCTCTGGGCTTCCAGGAACAAGTACCAGGCTGCTATACACTTCAGTCTAGACGAGCCGAACTGAGTTGCTCCCCTGCCGCCAATCTCTGCTGGGCGCCTCGCTGGCGACTGCCTAAGCTACCCTGGACACCCAACCTGCGTCTACGGGTCGCCGTCAGGCCAGTGTTCTTTTGTGTAACTCAGTGCGCGATATCCTACCCAGTGCTATTAGGAACGGACATTATAATTAATTATTTACAATTTATATGTGGTTTCATTGACTCACGACCCTACTTCTGTGGCCGGGTACCACCTAAAGTACCTCACGCTACAGTGGCGCCTTACGTGGTAGTCTTGTTCCGATAGCACGGGAGATATCTGCGTCTCTTGTTGGTGCTCAACTTGGGGATTTAACTTTGTAAACGAGGAGGTGTCTACGCTACGGCAGCAAACTGGTACGTTTACCCACTTATTTTTTTATTGTTATAAGAAATTCAGAACAATCATTATTGTGGACTGTTGCGTATCTGTATCTCATTGTTAATTAAGTATATATAGTAACTATTACATACCATAAATGCGTTTTTTGTAAGGGTGATACTCACGTAACAGTTTGCATTTGAATCCATTATGATTTTGCATGTTCATTAATCATCTCGTAGTTAATATAGCCGAATCGTATTTAGGCATAGTTCTCATTGTATGTAACTACTAGCACAGTACCTAATATTTTATCCACATAAAAATCATTATAAGGTGTCAGTTATTTATCATTTTATTCTGTATACGAGTTGTGAATTAGCGTTGCTATTGCTTGTAGTAATTTACACGTAAATAATTGTAACTTAAAATGGAAACTCACCCTATCAAATATATAATGTTGAATAAAAATGAGTTGACATACGAAGTTCTTATTAGGGGCGAAGAGCCGGCATCGACTGTGTTGGGTTTGCGTAAGCAAATAACTAAATTAGTATTATTAATACCAAATGAGGATATTCTCGATTCCGGCGTTGATGCAAAGGAGGACTGCGATGGCGCACGTACTTCTTTGAGCGAGTTCGCTGCAAAGATTATTTTATTGCAAGAAAAATATGATAATAATCTATTCCAGCGTACAACCGCATTACATAATCATATTTATCATCGTTTAAAACGGATGGACAATTCAGACGCTTCACTAACTACAACCATAAAATCACTAGAAAAAGAATTCACTTTACTTTCAAAAAAATTCACCGCAATAAAAAATGTTCACCCCGTTCAAAGTGCCGCATCCGAGCAGACTAACTGTGCTCAGTCATCTTCTACGCTCGATGGGCCGGCTATCGTATCGGTGCATTGCGACCACACACAAGTTAGCGATTTTAAGATAAAGTACGACGGTAAGAGTTGCGTGCATGCATTTGTGCAAAGAATGAACGAGTATAGAATTGCAAAGAATCTACCCTCGGATAAATTATTAATGTATGCATCGGAAATATTTACCGGGAACGCACTGCACTGGTACCGCGCTGTGCGGGATACTGTTACTGACTGGGACGACTTAATTACACATCTCGTTTCGGATTTTAGTCCTTTCGATTATGACTACAAACTTATGTCAGAGATCCGTAACAGAACGCAAGGGGACCAGGAAAATATTACTATTTACTTAGCAATCATGTCCCAATTATTTTCGCGGTTGACGAAACCGGTTGCTGAACAGGATAAATTAGATATATTACTACACAACATAAGGCCCTGTTATTCTACGGTATTGGCATCTTGTGTAACTGGTATAGATTCTATTGCAACACTCCGTAAACTCTGCTTGAATTATGAAAAAATCCAATGCCTTTCATCACAGTTTCATGAACCACCCCGATCTACTAATAGTACCCTAGCCCCAGATCTGGCCTACACTCGATCTGAACTGAGAACGCCTTTTTATAAAAACGATTTTACCCCCTACCATCGCAAACATTTCCATGGATCTAATGATCGCGAGTTTAGATCTAGCGGGAACAATGCTGTGGTGGCCGGTATTGAGCATGGTCCGAGCGGTTCAGGCGGGAAAATTGTGTTCTGTCCGCGCTGCCGCAGTAATGATCACTCGCTAAAAGACTGTAAGCAGGATCGTTTTCCAATTTGTTTTAAATGTGGGCTTAAAGGCTACACATTTCCTAACTGTCCTAAGTGCCAAACTACTACGCACCCAAAAAACTAATTACGAAAGATTGTTGCAATATAAGTAATACTACTAGCAAATTCGACCCTAAGGATTGGCAAAGTTGGCTTAGCACTATAAAAGTTTACTTTTCTAGCTACTCAATTGCAACAATCTTTGACAAAAAACCGTCGGGAGATGTGCGGCCCTATGTAACTGTAAATGTGGGAAATCAATCACTACGTGGATTGCTGGATTCCGGCTCTTCTGTAACCATCATAGGAAATAATGCGCATTTGGACTTGATTGCAACCACTGGTCTAACACTCTGTAATTGTGATGATACTAAGTCATTCATAACTGCCGGCGGACATAAGATGGAAACTAAAGGTTATATCAATCTTCCAGTGACTTTCAAAAATCAATTCCACATTTTGAAAGCGTACGTTATACCTACAGTTACATCGTCTATGATATTAGGAGTGGACTTTTGGAAAAAGTTTCAATTGTTTCCCAAGTTCTGCGATACTATTTCTTTATCGTCTACTGAAAAACAAATTTCGTCAGTCAAAGAGGAAACTGTTATGCTGCATTCGCTGGACGAACTCAGTGAAGCTGAACGGGCAACTTCAAACAATGTCATTAAACAGTTCGAATCTATATCGACCCAGGTGGCAGGGCTGGGCCGTACACATTTAGTAAAACATCAAATTGATACTGGAGATTCACTTCCTATACGCCAACGGTATTATAGACTGCCACCCGAAAAGCTGCGTATTATTTGTAGTGAACTTGATGAGATGATCAAGCTTGGCGTTGTTGAACCTTGCGAGAGCCCGTGGTCATCACCTATTCTGCTTACGCCAAAAAAGAACGGAAAATTGAGATTTTGTTTGGACAGCCGCAAATTAAATTCTATTACCCGTAAGGACGCTTATAAACTACCATATGTCTCGGAAATCCTGGATAATCTTAAGAACGCCAAGTATTTGAGTAGCATAGATCTATCAAAGGCTTTTTGGCAAATCCCTATTGCAGAAGATGACCGCGATAAAACGGCCTTCTACGTACCTACCCGTGGAACCTACCGATTTGTCACTATGCCGTTCGGGCTCACCAATGCGCCGGCCACACAGCAAAGACTCGTGGACCAGCTGTTTTATGGTCCGGAATTTGAAAACTCCGTATTTGTGTTCTTAGATGACATCATCTTGGTTTCTCCAGACTTCCAAGGACACATAACCCTACTTCTCAAAGTCTTTAACAAGTTACAGTCAGCTAATTTAACAATCAATCTGGAAAAATCTGTATTTTTCCGGAATGAACTAAAATACTTGGGCTACGTGGTCAATTCTAAAGGGCTTCACGTAGACCCAGGAAAAGTGGAGGCTATCCTTAATTTTCCTACCCCTACAAATAAAAAAGAAGTTAAAAGATTCTTAGGTACTGCCTCATGGTACCGAAGATTCGTACCAAACTTCAGTTCTATTGCAGGTCCACTGAATAAATTAACTTCTACCAATAAGAAAACTCTCCCCTTTGTTTGGTCAAAGGAAGCGGATGAGGCTTTCAACAAATTAAAAGAGTGTCTTATATCAGCCCCAATTCTATCCTGTCCAGACTACGATAAAGCTTTCGAAGTCCACACTGATGCGAGTGATTACGGCGTTGGAGCCCTGCTCACTCAAACATTTTCTGGTGTGGAACGTCCTATAGCCTACATGAGCAAATCTCTGTCTAGCGCTGAAAAAAATTACAGCATTACAGAACGGGAAGCCTTAGCAGTTCTTGTCGCTATTGAGCATTGGAGGTGTTACCTAGATAACGGCAAAAAATTCACCGTTTATACCGATCATTCGGCCTTGCGGTGGTTTTTGAATTTGAGTAACCCAACAGGTCGCCTCGCTCGTTGGGGGGTGCGCTTATCGGCCTTTAACTTTGAAATTAAGCACCGACGAGGTTCGGACAATGTAATTCCTGACGCGCTATCGCGAGCTTGTCCAATCTCTGCTATTGATGGTACGACCAGCGCAGCTCAATCAGCTGATCAGTGGTACAAAAACATTTATATCGGCTGCCAGACTTCCCCTACATCATTCCCTAATTATATAGTGAAGGATCAAACTCTTTTCCGATTAATGAAAAGTAAATGCACGCTACGCGAAGAGTTTGATTGGAAGGAGGTCGTGCCTGCTGAACTTAGACGTTCGGTGATTGAAGACAATCATGCCCAACCAACAGCTGGTCATTTAGGTGTTTTCAAAACATATAAACGATTGGCGCTAAGGTATTATTGGCCTGGGATGCATTCTGATACTGTTAAATTTGTGACTTCGTGTGAAACTTGTATCGCTCACAAGCATCAAAACCATGCTCCTCTAGGTGAGATGGGACGCCCTAAGGTATGTTCTCGGCCCTTCCAGGCTATAAGTATTGATCTCGTTGGACCGCTTCCGGCATCTAAAAAACAAAACTCATTCTTGTTTGTAGTCACATGTTGTTTCAGTAAATACTGCTTATTGTTTCCAATCAGACGTGCAACCACCGAGATCATTACTAAACTTTTAGAGGAGAATGTGTTTCTGGTGCATGGAATTCCTTCTACAATAATCATGGATAACGGGAAACAGTTTGTTAGTGCTACTTTAAAGAACATGCTCACTAAATATAAAGTACCTAACGTGCATTTTACTCCTAAATACTCTCCACATGTCAATACCGTAGAGAGGTACAATAAAACAATAATGACAGCAGTTTCGACATTTATAGATAATGACCACCGTACTTGGGATCAATTGATCCCCCAAATTCAATTCGCAATAAATAATTCAGTGAATGAGGTAACTAACTATACTCCTTCATTCCTTGTACATGGTCGAGAATTAGTTGTATGTGGTTCGCATTACCTAGATTCAGAGTGTGATAGCATTACTTATCAACCTCGTGATTCCTATGCGGAAAATCTAGGCACTCTTTCGGGCATATTTAATAAAGTGCAAGCCTCATTGCTACAAGCACACTCTAGAAACTGTCAGAACTATAATCTGCGACGACGGCCTGCCGAATTTAGCGTGGGAGATGTCGTATGGAAGAGGACTTTTTACCAAAGCGATAAAGATAAACGATTCAGTAAAAAACTTGCACCCAAATTTATGAAATGTAAAGTTATTGGTAAAAAGTCGCCTCTAGTATACGAGCTATGTAACGAGTCAGGCAATTCTATTGGTTACTGGCATGTTAAGGATATTAAGTTAGTGAACTATGCAGAATAGATAGACGTATTTTCGTGTAGAACTCAAATCCTTCTGTTGCCGCGGAGTACTGTAACGTCGCACACTCAGTGCACGCGTTACAATTTAACTTTTGTTACGGAACCTACAATTAACACTCCAAACCCTAATGGTTTTTGCTACCGCGCGCTTCCCTCAGTGACTAGGCGCTGACCCCTGAATCACGAAGATTCCCGAGCAGCTAAGATAACGCGGCATTCGGTTTTCCCTTGCATCAAACCGCTGCGAGCTATTTAGAGAGGAACATGTGTCGCTCCTACTTAAATAAAAATGTAATTTTATTAGCGATTCTACAATCGTTTAGTTTTTAAATAGTGTTAAGTTGTATTTCCCGCTGGGGTGAGTTCCATTATATATTATTGTAAATTAGCGCTGTGCTTTAGGTTAAATTCATTTATTAGTGCAGTTAATAGTTGAGCTAGCTTTTGCAATTCTGAACACTGGACCTGCTGATCAGGATCCAGCTCATAGAGGCTTGCGCGCTAACGCTTACCTCTGGGCTTCCAGGAACAAGTACCAGGCTGCTATACACTTCAGTCTAGACGAGCCGAACTGAGTTGCTCCCCTGCCGCCAATCTCTGCTGGGCGCCTCGCTGGCGACTGCCTAAGCTACCCTGGACACCCAACCTGCGTCTACGGGTCGCCGTCAGGCCAGTGTTCTTTTGTGTAACTCAGTGCGCGATATCCTACCCAGTGCTATTAGGAACGGACATTATAATTAATTATTTACAATTTATATGTGGTTTCATTGACTCACGACCCTACTTCTGTGGCCGGGTACCACCTAAAGTACCTCACGCTACAAAGGAACCCTTATGGTGCGACTCTGTCTGTCTGTCCGTCTGTCACAGCAAGATCTCAGGATCTACTGATTCTTGCCGGAGTCTTCTTAGCTGGGCTAGGTTTTTTAGCGAACCGGCACCTAAAACTCCCATTAGTTCGATACACAAGTTCACATAAGGACAGGATGACCCGAGTCATCCTTCTCGCTGGTCCGCTGCTCACTCTGAGCAATCAGCGCAAAGTCAAGGTGGCCCTGGCCAAACGACCTGGTTCGACTCCAGGCGTTCAGCCCCCACCTAGCCCGATCATATCGAGGTGGACCGGGACTAGGTGACCTGGTTCGACCCCAGGCACCCCCGGCACCCACCCAGTCCGACCCAACTCAGGGTGGTCCGGCTAGCGACCTGGTTCGACCCCAGGGAACGCCACGGCCAACCACCCGGTCCGACAATCGCTACGCCCGGGTATGGGTTGCGGGTTTGTCAGTTTCAAAAAAAAAAAAGGATCTACTGATGCTATCTTGTTGTTTTTCAGTGGGACACCCGGAGTGGTGAAATAGCCCAGGAGTACGACCGGCACCTGGGCGCCGTCAACACGGTCACCTTCGTCGACGACAACCGCCGCTTCGTCACCACCTCCGACGACAAGAGTCTGCGCGTCTGGGAGTGGTGAGTCTAATTAAATTATAGTACATTACATAACTAGGGTGATAATACAAAGAAAGGCCGAGATCGCAGAAGTTTGCGGCCCGAGCTGCAAGCGAGGGACGTAAATATGCGATCGAGGGCTTTCTTTATTACCTCCCGTGTTGTGTACATCATTTTATGTCTACACTTGGCCAGAAAGCGGCTTTTTCCGTAGGAACAGCGTGCGGAAAAAGCCACTTTATGTTCAGGTATGGCATAAAATAATTTATTTCTGCAAGTAGGCCTCAAGGGCTCTTTCACATGTCTGATTCTTTTGGCGCTTCGGCAAATCACATTCTGGTGAGAAGAAGCGCCGGGAGAAACTCACCAGTTTCTCTTTTCAAAAAAGAATTGCATTACAATAATTCTGCCGCCATAACGCAAAAGGGCAAACTAACATTTTTTTCGTCACTTAAGATGTTTACATATTCGGAATCAGTAAATTTCGCTGATTTCGAATATGTATACAACTGAGTGTCGAAAAAAAAATGTTAGTTGTGCCCTTTTGCGTTATGGGGGCAGAATTGTGAAAATATTACATGCAATTTCATGAAACAATGCATCATAGAAATACTTAACTACATTACATATATGACAATAAACATAAAACTAATTTTTTTAGAAATGTAAAGGGTCTCTAGGCGTCACATCAAGATAAATTAAAAAGAAAAATAAAAAATAAAGAGATATATACTAAACTAGCGTCCCGCCCCGGCTTCGCACGGTGTTTCTCTATTATATTATGCATGTATTATACATATAAACCTTCCTCTTCAATCACTCTATCTATTAAAAAAAACCGCATCAAAATCCGTTGCGTAGTTTTATAGTATTTTATGCAACAGTTGTATAAGAAGGTTCAAAAAATGCGAATTGCGTGAGTTGCGATACGAGCCGCGAATGCGGCGAGTATCGCAAATAGAGACGCAATGAGCGTTTTTTGACTTAATTATACAACGTTGCATACAATACTTTTTCTACGACAGGTTTTAAAATTATAAAATACAAACAAGGCATAACCTGCAAAGAAGGCAAATATGACGTATGACTGTCAGTATGTGTCTATGGTAAACTTATTATTTTTTAAATGAAGTTGACACGCAGTGAATATATTAAAAATACTTTTGTTTTTATGTTGGCATCAATGAATTTAGTTCAGAAAGTTTTGTTTTTCATAAAACCCGTAGGATTTTAATTGTTTGTTAAGTTGGTAGTTGTGCATTTTTACCGTAAAGTTAAAATTGAGCGCTTGATCCTTGACCTCAGTTTAACCTAGATTTAGAAGTCTGTGGTTGCTAGCAATAACGTAAAGTGGCTATAACGACACTAGTGCTGTTATGGGGAATAGAGTATAGACTTCTCTGAACTCATATTATATATGTTCTTATATTAGTGTTCGTGACCAAGTAAAAGACAGATAACAGTACAGGAGTAGAAAAAAGATTTAAGCATACATAGGGACAGAGAAAGCGACTTTGTTTTATACTATGTAGTGATTTAATGGAGATGTACGGGGTCTCCGTTGTCAAACCATGTTTTGGAGGTGTATAGGACCTTCAAACGTCAAAATACAAAATGGGAAATGAGATATAGACTACTAAACTATAAGTGTCATCGTCAACCTATACAGCAGAGGTTCTTAAACTTTTTCTGGTCACGGACCCCCTACATTATTTCGAAAACCTTACGGACCCTTTCCGCATACAATGAGAGAAAAAGAAAATCAAGGGCACATGAAAGTTTATGTTGTATGCATAACCACGGACCCCCGGCTCTCGTATCACGGACCCCTAAGGGGTCCATGGACCACAGTTTAAGAAACCCTGCTATACAGGGTGGCCCATTTCGATCGGTCAGTATGGGAAATTCTGAAACTATAAGACATACGAAGATCTGTTCTTAGGCACCATGTCACCGATTTTAGGGACAAGAAAAACTGCATACATAGATTTGAAAAAAAAAACTTGTACTTTAACCGGGAATCGAAGCCGGTCGTTTTGGAAAATAAAACTTAATTGAATTAAAGATATTAAATACAATGGATTTTATCTTAGATATCGTGTTTCCTAGTAACATTTACTGCTTATGACCTACACAGTCGATATCCAAATAGAAATAATGTAAGTTAGTGTAACTAGGATGGTAAAAAGCCTCGCTTGCAGCTCGGGCCGCAAACATCTGCGATCTCGGCCTTTCTTTGTTTTACACCCTAGTTGTGTAATGTACTATTCTTAGGTTGTGCTGATTGTCTAATGTTTTCCCCAGGGATATCCCCGTAGACATGAAGTACATAGCGGACCCGTCGATGCACTCCCTCCCAGCCGTGACGCGCGCGCCCAACGGCAAGTGGCTCGCCTGCCAGAGCATGGACAACAAGGTCATCGTCTTCAGCGCCCTCAACCGCTTCAAGATGAACCGCAAGAAGACGTTTACCGGCCATATGGTGGCCGGGTATGCGTGTTCTGTGGACTTCTCTCCGGATATGAGGTAAGTTGTTCAAGGTCATCGTCTTCAGCGCCCTCAATCGCTTCAAGATGAACCGCAAGAAGACGTTCACCGGCCATATGGTGGCCGGGTACGCGTGTTCTGTGGACTTCTCTCCGGATATGAGGTAAGTTGTTCAAGGTCATCGTCTTCAACGCCCTCAACCGCTTCAAGATGAACCGCAAGAAGACGTTCACCGGCCATATGGTGGCCGGGTACGCGTGTTCTGTGGACTTCTCTCCGGATATGAGGTAAGTTGTTCAAGGTCATCGTCTTCAGTGCCCTCAACCGGTTCAAGATGAACCGCAAGAAGACGTTCACCGGCCATATGGTGGCCGGGTACGCGTGTTCTGTGGACTTCTCTCCGGATATGAGGTAAGTTGTTCAAGGTCATCGTCTTCAGCGCCCTCAACCGCTTCAAGATGAACCGCAAGAAGACGTTTACCGGCCATGGTATGCGTGTTCTGTGGACTTCTCTCCGGATATGAGGTAAGTTGTTCAAGGTCATCGTCTTCAACGCCCTCAACAGGTTCAAGATGAACCGCAAGAAGACATTTATCGGGCATATGGTTGCTGGATACGCGTGTTCTGTTGACTTCTCGCCGGATATGAGGTAAGTTGTTCAAGGTCATCGTTCTCACCGGATATGAGGTAAGTGACAGGTGTAGAAAAGTATGTTCAAGGTGATCATGTTCACTGTGCTCAACCGCTTCAAGATGAACCGCAAGAAGACCTTCACTGGACAATCTGGACATATGGTTGCGGGCTACGCGTGTTCTGTTGACTTTATAAAATAAATAAATATTAGGGGACATCTTACACAAATCGAACTAGCCCCATAGTAAGCTCAATAAGGCTTGTGTTATGGATACTAGACGACGATATATTTAATAGATACAAATACTTAAATACATTGAAAACATCCATGACTCGGGAACAAATATTCGTGCTCATCACAAAACTAACAACAATACCTTAAATGACATATGGTTGCTGGATACGCGTGTTCTGTTGACTTCTCGCCGGAGATGTGAGGCAAGTCCTACAACGGTTGGCAAAGTTCCTTCATGGGAGGTCAGAAAATTAAAAAAAAAAATGATAGGACGCTCAGAAACATAGCAAAGTTTTTTTTAAATCTATACTGTAGGGCAGTTAAAATATATAATTGGGTCAGAATTATAGCAAAAAATTATTTTGTTTTAAAATTGGGCCATATACGGGCCATTTTGAAGGACCGTCGGCGGGCCAGAATTAACCCCCCCGCGGGCCGGAGACGTTATTTCCTCGCAGTAGGCGTGAAAAGTACTATGTTACTGCACGCCGACTGCGCAGTTGTGATGCAATTCCCATACAAATCGTAGGGAGTTGCAGTTGGGTTGCAGTCCGTCTGTATCGGCCCTTAAGTCTCGGCCGAAAGTGCAATACATGGACTCGTATTCTTTAACAAACTCACTCGTCCATCTATTGCTAACTTTCCGGCCTATACAACAATGTACTAATGTTATATTCAGTAATTGAACACTTAGTTTCTAGTGATGCGAACAGATGGCGCTGGCTCATCAATTGATCGATTTGTTAGATGAGGTTCCCAAACGCTTGTTTTCCTTGCGGCAAAATTTCTTTTCGCGGTTATTCCTAGTCTCATAATTTCCCATTTCTCTAATTTCCCTGTCTTACTATTTCTTAGTAGCGAGTTTTTTTAATCGCATTTGTTCACAAACGCATTTTTTCACATCCGGTTTATTACTTAGTAGCACATTTTTTGCTCGCTATAATTCCCCAGAGCAAATATTAATTATTCTGGGTGTAAAATTATTTAGTAATTTTGGGTCCGGAACCCTAAGTCTGTGGCTCTACTGAGGCGAAGACGAGCGGAGCGGAGAGGAGACAAGTAGGAATCGACCAATCACATCAGTTGAAATCCATATATCGTCTCCACTTCGCTTCAATGGAAACAGCGAAAACTAATGTGATTGGTCGATCGCTATACGACACTTCTCCGCTCCATCTCTGCCATAGTGAAGCCGCAGCCTAATAGAATAGATCAGGTCCCCTGACTGCAAATAGCATAATATGTAGACCTGAAAGTTATTTTCATCTTATTACATTTGCATTTACATATCAGTAATCATACCTGGCCATAATAGTACATTGTGTATAGAAACTGGCTGCGGGAAAAAAGGAGACACAGAAAAAAAACAACAAAGAAAAAAACGAGTGTAGATATTAACTGCAGGTTAAAATTGAGGCGAAAAAATATGAGAAACGGAAACAACGCGACTGTGAAAATAAGCAGCAGAGGAAAAAAGTGAATGGTGATAATCGCTTTCGGGAAAAAATGCGAAAAGAAAAATTTCAGCAAGGACAACAAGCGTTTGGGAACCTCATCTAACAAATCAATTGATCGCCGTTGGCATTTTGTTTTAGGGTATTTCTCATATTGTCCTGCGTAGATAAAATGTACCAATTTTCGTTTGTTGGTTGAACAGATGGCTCAAATGAGTTCAACGTCCCGACTAAAATTCACGATTCAAACTCAAACAAAAATTCGCGATTAAAAGTAATAGGTATATAGGCCACCTGGTTAAATATTGCGTCGAACGGAACTAATGTCGCAAGGCTAATTAAGAAATAGCAATTGATTCACATTGTGTGCTAATCGCAGTGTTACTTTTCATTGGGACACGTCAATGTGACAAAAAGGTTATTTTCCGTTGAAATATCACGACTCTTACATTACAAGTTATCTGCTTTGCCCTAAGGTTACCTGGTAGAGAATGCTTTAAGGCATTAAATTCACCTTTTGTTCGTTTTCTTTTGTGTAATAAAGTTTAAATAATATTAATCTTCTTACAAAATAGGGCAACAATCGACAACAATCAAAATAAATTCATTAACTCGTAACTATCAAATTACGTTTCCAAAACAGCTACCAACGATTTTAAAATGAACAAAACTAAAAATATGGCAACATGTTGACAATGACGTCACAAGTCAGTATTTAATACTAAACTGCATACGTTTGAGCGTTTTTGACACTACATAAAAATAAGCTAATTTAAACTGTCATCAAATACCTATTCTATTATTTTGAGAGCAAGCGGTCAATCCAACGGATTTGACAATTCTTCTACAATGGAAAATTTTATTTGTTATTTTCGACAATGCCTAAAATAATTCCTCGATTACGTAAAATGTTTGTCTCTGGAAAGATTCAGTCTTTCTACATTGCATACCTCATGTGCTTCATATATCAGATAGGTTAATTAAAAGGTTAACGGAAATATGCTAAAAATGGTGCCGTATCCCGCTTTTTAATTAGATAAGAAGACATTTTTTGCATTATGTAACTGCATACTTGTTACCAACGCAACGAATGATATTATGGTTCCGCATCATCTCCGCATGGTACGGCATGATATGAAAAGAAAAATCTGAAAAGGAGTCTGAAAATTTCCTCAAGGAAAGGAAAGTCTATCTTGGCCTTGGCAAGTCGGTGGAAATCGAGTTTTGTGGGCATCCCCTCGGTACTGACTTGGTTTGACATTACACCTCAAAACTTTTGCTGTCGAGGAACGTTTTGCGTTTGCGTTCCGAGACTTGCATCTTTTACAAGTAATGTTTTTGATCGGATACCATTTTTTCGATACGGTTCAATTTCGAATCGGGTGTTTTGATACTAAAATTTAGGCTATTTTAAGAGTGTTTCGTTTTGAGAATCAGCTTTTATGAGATAAATTCCATTTGAGATTGAGTCGTATCTTATATTGTTGCTGAATTGACTTGTTGTGGAGTATTTTGAGGTTGTTTGTCAGTCAATGCATCGATAGCAAATATCTCGAAATTAAGCATGACGAGCATATTTGTTTTAGCAAGTCATGCGCACGCACTCCTGACATGTCATTCGAGAATTTAAAACCGTAGATTAATTTTCAACCTTATTTTTGTGAAATAAGATATATTTGAATGACCATGTATATTGAAATAGACACTTAAAAAAATAACCTATCATGATTTGTAGTAAATTTCTCAAATTTACTGGCATCTAAAGTTATGACGATGGGTTTACTCTTCAATCGTAAACAAACGTTTCATATCAGTTTCGTTTCTATTGAGATGAACTATGTCACACCAGTAGACCAAGTCCTAAATTGAATAAAAGATAGGATACTTTTTTTATGCCACACCTGGCCATAAAGTGGCTTTTTTCCGCACGCTGCGCGTACGGAATAAGCCGCTTTCTGGTCAAGTGTAGACATAAACATAAAATGATGTACACAACACGGGAGGTAATAAAGAAAGTCCTCGATCGCATATTTACGTCCCTCGCTTGCAGCTCGGGCCGCAAACTTCTGCGATCTCGGCCTTTCTTTGTATTACCACCCTAGTTGTGTAATGTACTAATTCCGTTCCCCCTGGGCTAATAACGGCAATAATACAGGCAAAGCCGCGGATAATATTTATAAATCGGAAACATTTGCACGTCGTCAAAGGAGTTGAGCAGACTTGAAATAGTACATTACACAACTAGGGTGGTAATATAAAGAAAGGCCGAGATCGCAGATGTTTGCCGCCCGAGCTGCAAGCGAGGGACGTAAATATGCGTTCGAGGGCTTTCTTTACTACCTCCCGTGTTGTGTACATCATTTTATGTCTACACTTGGACAGAAAGCGGCCACTTTATGGCCAGGTGTGGCATAAATATATTAATTTCCGTCATAACATTTGCCACACAGGTGTAAAATGGCCGGTATTGACAGTAGCACTCGATATTCATACGTATACTACTAGTACCACAGAATAAATAATGGTACTAATACGTATAGAACTAACTCTTTGTAACAAAACTGACGTTCGGGTCCGACCACCGGACGGAACGCACCGCGCCCGACCGTCTCTCTCTTACTCATAACGCGTGCTCTTTCTGGTCGCTGGCACGCTCTGACCTGCCGAAGGATATTATTTGTTCCGTTTCGTCGTTCGACGTCTTCATTGAGAGAGAGTAGCGATGTTCGCGCCGATTTGAACGCCGCCGGAAGTACCACGTGATGCCGTCGTCGCCTCGAAGCCGCATCCGGTTCCCGCCGTCAACTGTCAAAAGCAAAAACCCGCCAACTCGCTCGCCGCCATGTTACCCATTGTTGCGTCGTCCGCCGTCCGAGACGGACGTCCGCCCTTAGCCTTTGCTCTAACCGGCGAAAACTATATTATCATTTTTGTTAATTATTAATATTCGGCTAAAAGCCGATTTCAAAAATCGCTCGGTTACTGCAAGGTTAATAGGCCTGACTATCTCGCGTCCCCGTGAATAGTTAGCCCGCGTATCTCCGAGATGTGAAGTAGGAGATACGAACGAAGTGCCACAACGTGCCGTCGCATGTTCCGGAGCAGAGCGTCGCGTACAGCAGCGCCGAGGACACGGTCAGGTACAAACTTGTACCGACAGCCGGTGAGTCAGCCATCATACCTACCTACCAACCAGGAGTGTTTTATCATTTTACTTCATTGAAATTAGAACTTTTATTAAGCGGAGGTTCTTTATCTGGAGCTCGAACAGTCCCAAAAGCGAATTTGCTCCAAGCGTATAAATATACTCGTGTGGTAGAAACCTACCCTCATTTTTACTTTTAAAATTTTCAATGCTTAGCTCTTGCAATAGTCATATTGCGTTATTTTTTCAGCTGAAAGCATTACGATCTTCTTAATAAGTGTTCTTTTATCACGCGCGTTCCATCCTACCCTCGGATCTGGATGTAAAGACCGTTATTAAGTACGTGGTCTTCTGCCGCGTAATATCTTGCATCTGTGCTATCTAAACAGTATTTTAACGGCCGACACATAGTCGCCGAAGATGTAGTCGCTAACGTATACGTCGTTATTTTTATCTGTGCTTAGAGCGACGAGAATTTATCGAATTAATGAATAATTATCGCTGACTATGCCGCGTTATATTCTATTTGAATCGTGAACGTCGTGTTGAACGTGAATTAATGATTAAAGAATTATCGAAAGTCACTTATGACACGTGGTTAACCCTTCCGCAAAAAGCGGGCATCGTGTCGATTCAGGTCCCGTGCCCCCTGGGCCGCCTTCACCGCATCCCGCAGAATAGCCGCATGAGCGCTTCCCTAGCCTAGACAAGAAGCACATTATCGACGTCTCGTGATAGACGCGCGTCCAGAACGCGGTCGCCGCGCCGCGGACCCGCCGCTCCCTGAGCACCGCGTGCGTGGCGCCTTTTATTTAGTGCTTCGACTGTATCTTAACAGGGTTAACGTAAGGAATCTTCAGAATGAATTCGGGTTCGATCCCCAGCTGCGAGATAATCGTAACAGCGGGGGTGATATAGATTTTTCCGGAATAATATTCCGAAAGTGACCCCGCACCGGCCGGACCCTGAGAAATAGTTCCAGCGGACTCCGACTACAGGTACAGATCGCCAGGCATGAACCCTAGGAGAGGCGTTGCGGGGTATCGCAGAGCCGTAGGATCCAGCGAAGCGGCATAAGTATCCGGCATCCATAATCCCGTAGAGACGAAGATTGCTGTGGAGAAGTACCTCAAACGATCCGCCGCTCGTCCCCCCGCGCGCCCACGCCCTTACCGCTACGTCTACAGGTACGCCTTCACTCTACGCATCGATCGACCCGTCGGCCAGTAATGTTCGCGTGACCTCGTGTGGGCGCCCTCGCAGCGCGGGTAGCTGGTCGCGGGCGGTCGCGGGGGCTCCGCGGCGCCGCCCGCGCCCCGCCCCCGCCCCGCGCCCCGCCCGCACCCCGCACCCGCCACGCGCCAAGACATCGAGCGCCACCATGTACTCTCACTGAAATAGAGAACGAGGTCACAATGTGTGCTGTTGCGTCACTTCGTGCGTGACGCTGCGTCCTCGTGCAGACACCGCCTCGGCCGTCCCTCCGCGTCACTCCGCGTCAGAATCTGCGGATTTTGGCGGGTTTCGACACTGAAATGCTACTACAGTTTATGGCCTCACCTGCTGTACAGGTACCTATGTAAGTTATCGGTGTCGCCATTGTGCCGTCCGCCGTCGCGGCATCCGCCGTAACGTCAGCTTCTATCGAGGCTCCGGTCGCCGCTATGGCGTCGGTCACCTCTCCGGTTGTTGCCGTAACGCCACCACTTGGGTGTCATCGCAATGGTAAATAATGCGCTATAGCTCCACCCACCGCACCAGTACGGGTCGCCTCGATGGCTCCGACCACTGCTGTGAGGGCGTCCATCGTCCCCGCATCGGTCGCTGCGAAGGCGCCAACCATGCTACAGCATCTAGCGCGCCGCAGGCATCGGTCTTCGCAATGGCATCAACCACCGCTATACGGCGGTCTCTACGCTGGCACAGGCTGCCGCAATGGCACCATTGGCTACTGCGCCGGCATCAGTGCCGGGATTACACTTTGCGCTAGCACGGATCGCCCCAATGGCTCCGCTTGCCGCTGCCCCAACGTAATTCGCCATACTGGCCTTCTACGGGGCTACCCTGCGCGCTGGCACGGATCGCCGCAATGGCACCACTTGCCACTGCCCCCGGTATCAATTGCTAAACCGATCTTCTATGCGGGGCTCCTTTTCGCGCTGGCACGGATCGCCGCAATGGCACCACTTGCCGCTACCCCCGGTATAACTCGCCACACCGGTCTTCGATACAGGGCTACCCTTCGCGCTGGCACGGATCGCCGCAACGGCACCGCTCGCCACTACGCTAGCATCGGTCGCCACAACGGCACCGACTGCTGTCTACGCGCTAATATCGGCTGCTGCAATGGCACGGATCGCCGCAATGGCACCGCTCGCCACTACACTAACATCGGCCGCCACAACGGCACCGACTGCTGTCTACGCGCTAATATCGGCTGCTGCAATGGCACGGATCGCCGCAATGGCACCGCTCGCCACTACACTAACATCGGCCGCCACAACGGCACCGACTGCTGTCTACGCGCCAATATCGGCTGCCGCAACGGCACCACCTACCGCCATGGCGCTGTCGCAGGTAACCTCTGAAGCACCGCGCGCTTCACGCGCTACTGCAGTATTTTGAGAGTCCCCATCAGAGAATTCAGAGGTAAAGCGCGCGTCTCGACCAAACTCCGTCGCAGCCGTCACTCCGACGTCATCATCTTTCTCGCCACTACATCAACATCTATAAAAAAAAAATATGTCGCGCCTCCCGGGTTTCTCCGAGAAGCTGGGAAATGTCGAGCAACACCATTTTAAAAGACTTGTCGATATCCCGACGTACGCGTTTTGACCAGTCGGAACAGACCTTTGCCACCAATGAGACTGGCGCAAGTCTGCCATCTGAGGTAAAAAATGCTTCTTATCCCATTGGAACCAATCACCGTAACTGTCTTACGACTCTTAAGAGTACAGGTATGTCATCTTGTGTTCGCTACATCCTTATCGGAAAAGGCAATGCCATCAGGTTCAAAGCAGAACGCGCAGCAGCTCTCCGCCCGGCCGCGGCCACTGTGGCCAGGCTTCGCCAAGGCCAGCATTCTTGCTCGCGACTAAATAGACAATCTGGGTAAAAACTCGGGAGAGCGTGCAGCGGTTCATCTTTAACACTATAGAAGTTATGTGGGCTACTTTTGCACATCTGACTGATATTTATACGCCTATTTTGCGTACACTTTAAAAGTAATCTAGCCGCGCCGGCAGAATTTTTTAAGTTATAACGGCAAATAGTTAATTTTTCTTCATTATTCTTTAATCGCTACGGCGGCCCTGCCATACAGGGGTGAGATATGAAACCCTCGAGGTATTTTCCTTGTCTATACGAACAGATGTACCATATGGTTAAACTTCTAAAGCCGATCCAGTTAATGGCCCCTACTTAAGAATCAAACAAATTCGTAAATAAATGCACAAATATCCAGAAAACTATCCGCTTGGCAAGGTGGAGATAGTTGCCGACGCGACACGGTTTTCGGAGACACAATTTCAAGTGGTTGCTAAGTAAGTCTGTTCATCCACATCACGTTCCGCTCTCTCACTGCGGAGCCGCTGGCAAACACCGAAACTACACAATCTGCAGACACACCTTTGTACGTATCTCCAAGGTGCCAGATCTGGCTACTACAGCCGCTAGGCTCCGACATCGGACCTGGCCGAAGTAGAAGATCATGGCGGCCCAAGAAAACTAATCGCAGGGTCGTTAGCCTAACAAAAGGTAAAATGTCAGTGTCAATAGAACGCGACCCTAATCGCGTTGACTATTTATTTATTTATTTTTTTTTACTTTTATTTTATGTTTTTGTTTAAAGCGTGAGCACCCGTACCTAGTACTATTCAGAATAAGAACAGTTAAGATTGTGTTCTGGTAATATTCTGATTCTCTAAAATTTAATTTGGCAATCGTAATTAAGCCAAAATTGCTTCGACTTGGCCAATGATACTTTTGACGCCACGCCAGAGTATAAAGTGCTATGCATCCCTCCTGTCTGAACTGTGCCTACGGTATGTCCAACATGTACAGTTTCGTCTTGAGCTTGGTAATACATCATAAGAATACAACAACGTAATATAACGATATCCAAAAACATGTTAAAATGTCATACAACAGTGTCATATATATATATATATTCTAACTAATCAAAACTTCTTTTAAATTCGGAAACGAATTACCGTCAACTAGTACTAGTATCAACACCGAATGCTTCATATCCTATATATACGTATGATATGCCTTTGTGGAAATATAAAAGGTCTAATCCCCTATCAGTATCTCTAAAATGTCTACGTGTAAGATTTCAAAAATCCCTGACGAGGACTGCTAGTCCTACTCGCCTCGAGCCAAGAGTCGTCTAAACGGGTTCCCTTCTCACGGTCCTGGGTAAAGTACAACTATGTTATCAGGACATCGAGAACCACAGACTGCGCCTGCCGAGTATCTTCTGTCAAGTGGGTCCTACATACACTAGCATACTTCGTGAACCACCGGGTAACTAATGCGTTACCATCAGGTACGTTAGGCAAGTACTCTTGCCGTATGCAAGGCAAGTCCTTTCCCTTCTCGCTGACTTAAGCTTCACATTGTTGCGCCCTCTCACTCGCCACCAGGAGATAATAAACAGATCTCAATGAAGACGTCGAACGACGAAACGGAACAAATAATATAACATTTTACCTTCCAATAAAATGATTATTATTTTTCCTGAAGTCGTTCGACGTCTGAGTAATGGCTTCCTGGTGGACCACCAAACGCATTACCTCCGCAACAATGGTTTAACATGGCGGCGAGCGAGTTGGCGGGTTTTTGCTTTTGACAGTTGACGGCGGGAACCGGATGCGGCTTCGAGGCGACGACGGCATCACGTGGTACTTCCGGCGGCGTTCAAATCGGCGCGAACATCGCTACTCTCTCTCAATGAAGACGTCGAACGACTTCAGGAAAAATAATAATCATTTTATTGGAAGGTAAAATGTTATATTAGCCTATTCCAGTTATTACTTCAAAAACATCTCCAAAAGGTTGCTGGGTTAGTATAATGGATGGTTTTTCTACAAGTGACTACAGATATATATTTTTTTAATGGCATCGCGCTCTTGGTGCATTCAGCCAAACAAGTAAGACTGGGAAACGGAATTATTTTAGATAGGAAAACGGAATATATGGAATTTGGAAAAGGCGAGGAAAAGATCAGGATGGGGTACGGAATATAAATAAATTACAGTTTAATATTATTAAACGATAAATATGAACAAAGTGCTTTAAAGTTTTAAACACATATACCGCTGAGCTATTGTTATATGTAGGAGGGATGCGATAGATGTAGGGAAGGGAATGTACAGATAATAGGCTACTTGACAGGTTTCTGAAAAGTAACTCAGATTGTTTAATGATGTCTATTGAGCGCTCAGAAAGTGGTTATTTTTAATTCTTTTGTGTATTTTTTCTGAAAAAAGCAAATAAAAATGCACTTTTAAAATTAGGCGCCAAAACGCTTTCTCGGACAATATGGCGTCTATGACGTAACACGATAGTAAACCGACAAACGTCAACGAGGATCGCATAACGTTCTGAATGACAGAATTACGAACGAATAGGATTGACAGATGCTGTCGATGCCGTTTACAATTATGTGACGTCATCGGCCAATCCAAACCGTTTTCGATAAAATGGCGACAGATAAAAAATAATCAATTTTCATCCGGGTTTTATAAATAAATTACCCATTTATTTTTAGTAATATTCGCGTAAATTGGTTTTAATACTTATAATTAATACATATATCCATAATTCTTCCATTATTTTTCACACTGTCAAGTAGCCTATTAAGTCGAAGTTTTACAACTATAATAGTACACAGATAACCCAATAAACTGTATTGAACTTTGTAAATTGTGTAGATAAGTACTCGCTGGTTTGATTGAGTTAAAGATCAAAGTCCCTGCCATAGTGACATATTTTGCGACACGAGCCACACAGCTATGACACTGGTTTTATCTGGTATCGTATAATCTTTGTTGTTTATGGGCATGACTCTAGCAGTTATTACAACAGTGCAACACAATGTATGTGCTGTATGTAGTATCCATTTGATTTCTTGGTGTTTTACTACTAATACTTTGTAAAGCCGTTCGTCTGTAACAGTATGTTTTGACCATAGTAGTAATAACTGGTAGACACTTAATTTTTTTACAGACTTTGTATTTCTATTCATGTGCGAGTCTGACTCGCATTTTGGTGGTTTTTCTGAAGATTTAAAGCTAAAGCAGAAAAAAGTAGCGAAGTCACTACACTGGATTGGGAAATCGTCACCTTATTTTTAGATATTGTATGTAAATGTAAAATGTTTGTAATAAGGTTTTATTATTTGAAACATGCATGCGCATTGTATTTGTAAACTAATCGCTGTAGCAGTTATCTCGGAACACGTTCGAAAAAGCGTGATTCACGTTTGTAGTAAAACTGATAGTCTGTGCGGAAAGAGTAGGTATAGGATTTAGATTTGGGGGCGCTGTAATGCTTTTCTAAGGCTTTTCTACCGTATTTGCCGTATTTGCCATACTGGTTAGGTTAGTTCCGTTTTTCGCCACGCCTATTCTCTTTCCGCAAAGAATTGTATGTATTATATGGATGGGATGTGTAAAATGTTGGAAAAAAGTGTGAGATGGAGTTGTCTAAAAAACTAAAATATAATTTATGGATGATCCTTACGGAACAAACGGGGCATTCCACGAAAACGTCTACTTTGTCGGGCACGTGACGGCTATGGCAGCTACCTTAAAAACAAATAAAAAGTCCTAAATGACATTAATAATTCAGAAACCAAGATATAAAATATTGATATACCAAAAATGTACTTCCTAACTTTGTTAAGAGTATGAAAAAAAATGGCGTCACGTACCCGTAATTTGTTGGTTATGTCTCTGTGACTGTACTTCAATATTACATTTACTTGTCCTTCATTCCTGTTAAAACGTAATAAATCTCATAATGATCATAATACACGTGGTATTCCCAAACATCTCCGGAATAAGGTAAACACCGTGGCGTAACATGACGTGGTTCTTTGTGTTGATGTTTGTACCAATAATGAGATGAATATGACTACTCATTCCATTCAATATCGGAAAGGATTTTCCGTAATTAATTACTCGTAGTCTTTTTTCGTGTTTAGGAATGTGTTCTCTACTGCTGTTAAATGCTCCTTAGGCGTTTGAAACGTCCATCGACTTAGGCACAGAGTACACTCTAAAAAAAATTGGTTGCTCCTAACAAGATTGTGATAGTTATAATCAAGCATCTTGATTCCATACGAGCCTAACAAGACGTTGGATGTACCAACTAAGATGATATTGATTGTTTATCATAGTTCAATGCACCATGTTCTGTACGTCTAGCATAACTGGCCGCGCTTTCGTTTCTCGCGCGACAGAGCATCACCTGTCACTGTCACACTATATTGAGTGGATAGTGATAGGTGGCATGTGTCGCTCGACAAAGAGTCGCGTGTCATAGTTGTGCTAGAGGTACTGATTTGATTCAACAAACATTGATGTATAAGGTAACTAATTAAACATGATCGAATCATACAAAGAAGAAAATAATGATAGAAAGAAACAAGGAATATATTTGTTAAAATTATCAAGATTCTAGATTGTTGTTTTAATCACTAATGAACTTGCTGTTTTAATTAATCAGCTTTCGTAGTATTTGGTACTATAGTGGCCGCACGGCGATATCGCGGAGTGAGCCACTCCACTCCTGATTTAGACTATTATCTTGAAGAGTCTTGAAGATTTTTCGACTTTACGTAGGTAGGACAGTGTGCCTACCATGAGTTGAGCGTACGATCGGCGCTAGCGAGTTTAACGTATCGAGAGTCAGTGCGCCTCTCTCGCACGCGCTGATAGTACGATAGAGATAGACTGTCATCGAGCGCTCGATACTCGCTAGCGCTGATCGAAAAGTCAACTCATGGTAGGCACACTGGTTTAATAGGATTCAGTTGTCATGTATTGTAATTATTTCGCGTTAAGAAATGTTTATATTCATTTATTGCGTCTAAATCATGTCGTACAAACGAAGCCACAGTTAACTGACCACCCATAGACTTTGCAATAAAGTTGACATTCGTTTACAAATGTGCAGTTAACAGTGTGTTATATTTTATGCATAAGTTCACAGACATGAACCCTGTTAAGGCATAGCAATTTACTTATTCTATAAAATGACGCAACGTTTAAGTACCATTAGTTTTACAATACAAAACTTCAAAATACATTTCTAGTTAATTATTATGTTGTGTCAAAGATCACTCTCAATTGCCAAATTTCAAACTGATATAGCGTTATTGCTCTTGCGTTCCACTTGCAATCAAATCAAATACTCCACATATAAAACTCGTACAAAAGTGAAATATACTTCAATCTGTTGGCTATTATTATAAAAAAAAATCGTAATTTTGGGTGGATTTTCGCCATACAAATTGTTACATTCAGTTTGGCATACAAATGTCGCGGACGATAATCCGCCCTATTCTTCCTTCCTTCTGAAATCTATTTAATCATCTTTTATTTGTTTATTTAAGTACATCTACCTTGAAGGTCGTTTTATTTATAAATTTTCATAGTCCACTTAACATTAAAAACTTTGATAACAGCAATTTAGTTATTATCTTGCCATTGCGCCGGAAATGAAATCGAATTTTAATACATAGTGTGTTTTTCCTTCTAACCTGCCAATCAGATTCAGAAAAATCACGAGTTCATACAGGGATTCCCCCTCAAGAAACCCTTACCCTTGTTCCAAACTGTACACCTCTTGTTTTCTTGCATAAGGTAAATCTAAAATAACTAAGCCATTGTTACGGATGACCAAGCCCTTAATCAACCAGTTGAATCTGGAAATACTTAATATCTGTTCCGTTTAAAACAGCATTAACACACTTGTGGGCTAAGTCAATCACCTTCATATAAGCCGCAGGGCAACCAGCTGAGCACAGCTGACGTAACTCCTCACGTAGTAGCTGTTACAATGATGCTAAAACAAAAAGACCGCATGAGCATATAGGTTGTTTAACCACTTTTTGTATTCTCAATTTCGCAATGAAGCAGATTTACCGTAACGTATTGACGTACAAGTCTTCTTGGCAAAGGGAATGTAAGAAGCATACAGAGGTAACGCGGCAATGGACAGCTGGGTTACTTAAAGTTGTTATGCATTTTTGAACAAGGTTATAAGTGGCCAAATAAATGCATTTTAAAGTCGACCTTCGTGCCCAGACAGAGAGCTTAAAATTTATGTCATTCATTGGTAAATTGTCGTCTTTTGGTTTAAGAAACTTGTTATGTTGTATGTTGGAACTTTCACTATGCGTGGCCTCGTATGGATCCTGAGGACGTTTAAGGTCGACTAGACGATACGTCGTCTTGAGGTCGTCGTAAAAAGGAAGTGTCTCGGAATCGCATTCGACTGTGAATAGAATTAAAGATGTAGAATTTAATTTATAAAACAAACTAGCATTTACCCGCAGCTTCCCCTGCGTTATTACTGTTATCATCCCAAGGGAACTCTCTGCTGTATAATAAAGTATCCTATGCTTCAATCCAGGACTTGTCTACTTGCATATCACATCACAATCCATCCAGTTGTTACCCCGTTATTAGTAACAAATACCCAAAACTCCAAATATCTTCACAAACTTTCACATTTATAATAATACTGGGATAGGATAGAATAGTAGGATTCATAAAACAATGTACAGTAAACGGCCATAAAGAATGCACATCGGCAATCATCGCATTTCCGAATACAAACGAATGCTAATTTCCATGTACATCAATTATTAGATTAATTGTTCATCAGAATTCGAATTTAGAACTAAGTACTTTATTGTTGTTTTGTTTTGATTTCACGTGGAATATATAGAGCTGTAAAACATGATGTAATTATATTTAATTATTGCTTGTTGGGGAAAAATAATATACATACATATAGATATACGTATATTCACGCCCACATTCCTAAAAGGGGTTGACTGAGCATTAGCAACTGATGTTATACTACTAGCATATTTAAATGTAGGTTTAAAGATCGACAAAAAGTGTAATATTGCGGTGACGGTATATAAACATTGTAGATAATTTCGCGTGACTGGCAAAGTAACGGCTTGCCTTTTTTTCCTATAGATGCCATAGTACAAATTTAATTTTGTAAAAGTTTTAGCAACTCTATATATATATTGACTTGGAGATGTGACTGCACTCTCTCGCATTTGAACCACGACTGACAAAACAAACGTCATGGTGTGTGCGACACAGATATCGCTATACGAAGTCGAAATTAGCCGATTGCCTCTTTTCAAAGGACGATGTGCATTCTTTATGGCCGTTTACTGTAATGCCTTGTTTATGATCAACTTTGATTCCATTTTATTTACTACAGTACCTAATTCTTATCCATGGGATACATGGGTTTCCTTAGGGCAGTTAAATTAGTTGTTCAAAGTGCTTACAGTATAATTAATCTACAATTAAAACAGATTTTCCTTATACGGATTCTTTTCCTCTTGCTCAGTCAGAAAACCGGAAGATAATTAGGGTTTTTATGGACCGTTCGAAGAATGAGCGTCTTGAGAACGGGGCGATTGCTTTTGCGAAACAAACTACTTATGAACCTGACCAACGAGATGGTACATACATACATGCATATAAAGATTATGGTGATTTGAGTGGCTCGATTCTTCAAAGGAAATAATAATTCGCCAAGAAGCCCTCTATCTAAGGCTTTCTTACAAATCTGCTCTAACAGCACTTCGGTAAATATAACATTTCGGTAATATTGAATGATCACTTATTATAATGAACACATATTGGACGACACGTTTAGCTTAGTGGGAGTGACACCGTCCCGGGTTCAAATCCCGGTAAGGGCAAATATTTGTGTGATGAGCACGAGTATTTGTTCCTGAGTCATGGATGTTTTCTATCTATTTAAGTATGTATTTATCTATATAAGTATGTATATCGTCGTCTAGTACCCATAGTACAAGCATCGCTTAGTTTGGGATTAGCTCATTTGTGTAATAAATTGTCCCCCGATATTTATATTTATATATTATATTTGGGTAGGGGTCGGGTTACATAAAGTTTAAGGTCATATTTTTGATACGCATACAAGAATTCGTCATACTCATCATTACGCATAACTGTAAATAGTCATACATTTATCCGCATAACGTTTATAATCATAATGTTTAAGAACATACTGTATAATGGGCATAAATTAGATGCGCATTGTTATTTTTAAGCATACTTCATAATGGACATAAATTAGATGCTCATAAAACAATTTAACCATACTCAGTCCATAGATAGTCAGCGGGGTATGTTGTGATCGCAAGATACCTAACACTCCTCCTCGCTCCGCTCGTCGTCGTACCTAACTGTGACTCTGTCATAGTTTTTTATCTTGGATAGTAAGTGAGGTATGTTGCGATTGCAAGATACCTAACACTCCTCCTCGCTTCGCTCGTCGTCGTACCTAAATGTGGCTCTATCACAGCTTTTTTATCTTGGACAGTAAGTAGGGGTATATTGTGATCGCTCTTCACTAATAATCGTACCTTAAAGTAATTATAATCATAATATTATGGCTTGATAATTGTATGACATTTGCAATTATTACTAATAAACATTATAATTATCAGTATTATTGCTTAATAAATGTATGACATTCTACATTATGGTTAAACCAATTATGACTGAATATAATTATGACAGGGATCAATTATGCCATAGCACAATTTATGCCAAAAAAAATTATGAGCATCAACTTTATGCTTAAAGTCGTATGACAATCGATATTCTGGCAATAGTTGTTATGCAACCAGACGGCCACCCATTATATTTACACTGCAAAAACTTCACCAGTTCGCCTGTTTTCATAAAATCATTACAATAACAATGTATATTCTGTTTCTTCAGGTGCTGAGATGTGCACCCATATTGGCTTATTATTTAAAACGACAGAATAATGAGCTACTTGAGTGGTATCAGTAGCGTAGCGTGGCGTTCAAAGCACTCGATTCCTACCGGCTTGCCTAATATCAGGCATTTGAGTTTCTTATTGTACAGCTCTTAAGGAAAATATACGCCAAATCTGCACCGTCTTGCCCAAGTATATCTTTTACTCCACGCCACTGGTAGGTATAGGTAATATATACATACTAATACATGTGAATTCCGCGCGCGTCATTGGGTCAAGACCGGCTCCAGACAAACGCTATTTGCATGGATTATCCTTCCACTCATACATGTTTCATCCGTTTTTGTGTTAGCTGAATTAAGTTCTGTCTAAAGGCGCTATTGTCTTGGCTAAGTAGACTTTGACTACGAAAGTTAACTATAGCTAGACTCTGGCAAGCCGAAAATATGGAAGTGAAATACGGAACGAAATCAATCGTTTTTATTATATTCTCGTGATTGTCATCTTGGTAAATATTGTTCGAAAAGATGGTGTGTGGAATTTACTTTTTATGAAACCAAACAAAAGACAGTCACGAGGCTGAATCTAGTTTGGTCAAGTTGTAGCAATTTATCCTGCCGCTGGGATAAATATGCGCCTTTCAAGCAGAGGCAGTGGGTTCGAAATCTGGCTTGTACCAATGGGTTTTCGGAACTTACGTACCTACGAAATATTATTAGTTTACTATTAGCGTTTTGGTGAAGGAAAAGCATAAGGCAGTGGTAATTCGAGTTAAAAACGAGACGTTTTTGCTATAAAAAGCCCAAAATATCGAAAAAATCATAATAAACAGGCCTGGTTGAGAACTAACGTAAAACAGCACTAAAATATTACGAGACATCTGCAATTTTGTAAAAGTGTCTATAAAGTTTCATTTAAGGCACTAAAATTAATTTTGCCCCCAAATATAAGTTTGAGATGTTGGTTCAGTAATCCATCGTTGTCTATTTAATTTTCGTTGTACTCTGGCCCGTGTGTAAAAATGTCGGATTGTCTGTATTTCTTGATTTTTCCGAGCAGGAAAAACAAGATAGTATTTTAATCTAATCTCGCGTAGTATCGGGTTTCATCTCGCTGGCTCAATTCTTTGAAGTGTTTGATCGATTGTAACGTTTCCATAAATATTTCCTTAAGTGTTTAGATTGTATTTGTTAACAACCCTAGATGGACACATCACTGCACTTATCATGAACTAAAAAGTGACGAACTTCCATACAAATGTTCATCCTCTGCCACGCTTGTTGGGAATAAATTTCCAATATAGCAAAACTATTAGAGCGATAAGAAGGTTTTATATTTTTTAATGTTTTAAAATAGATAATGAGATACATTGGCTGCAATTACTTGTCTTGTCCTTATATGCTACTATTTTTCACGTTTTTCAACATAATTGTATAAGCATAGAACTACGGCGACGTGACTTTATGAATTAAATCACTCGTTCCATTCTAAAACAGCGTAAGTCTCATAGAATCCAATTGTACGTAATGTTTTTTATGTATCAGCACTATTCGACCTCGTATCGGCAACGTAGTAGGTGCGTAAATTGCTATCGATGTTGAATCAAATTATCGCGCTGAGGTTTTGTGTTCCGACTGCGATTTTCGATGGATTATGAATGCGCTTATATCATAGCCAGTGGATTATTCGACGTGTAATTAGTGTAACATTACAAGGGCAGGTTTGCTGTTCGACCAACGACCGATAGGCTGCAAGCTTTTTCTTTCACCGGACGACGTATCGGGCGACCACCTCTCTGACCACAACATTGGGCGTCCTCATTACTTTGTGATCTTTTAAGGGTTCCGTTTTTTCCATTTGAAGTACGGAACCCTAAAAACGGTTTAATCTGAACCAGCCCTGAACCCAAGTAACCCTGGAAGTTACTACCAATGACATTCCATCCTGTTATGATAGTCTAAGGTTTGTAAATACGATTCGAACTATATTTATAAAACTTCGCTTCTTCGGTCATCGGTAAAGTCCTCAATATTGGAACCACAGAAAGAACCGAAACAATTCAACTGCAGAACGATGTACAATGAATATGAACTTTTAGCAGTTGTCATAAGGTTCATTTCACTACTACTGCAAATGGTAGAAGGGACTCTTCAATTCCCAGGTAAATATTATGAACTAAATTTGTTTAAAACAATATAGATGACGGTACCTACCAGTAACGTTTTCTCTTGTGCTCTTTGGCCATATGCCATCTCTTGACTTGGATGGTTTTCTTTAACCGATTCGTATATTTAGCACAAATATGTAATCTAATTTTAACAAAGCGGCCTTAAACTGGTGTGAGTAAGAGACAACTCGATTTTTCTGTCCCTACCTAATTATATTAAAACCGAATGTTGCTATTTTTATCCATCTTCATGCAACTGAACAACAATGATATATTTTTATTGTAAATCTTTATTTTATATGAAAGAAACATTTTGTCTCTTCATTGGTTTTTTAATGCGGGTAAATTACACCACATTTTATGTTACAAACATAGATACAAGAAATCAAAATACATAGAAAAATTAAATGGCACTCGCCTGTGTCCAGACCGGGAATCGAACCCGGTACCTCTGGATTTCCGGCCCAGCGACTCAACCACTCGTCCACCAGAGCACCCAGTAAGCGCCCTCAATTTTGCCATCTACTTTGACTTCCGTATCATTCTGTTTTAATAGGATTTAACCTAAACGCCATCTATCCCGGTCAGATCAGGATCGATTCCCGGTCTGGACACAGGTGAGTGCCATTTAATTTTTCTATGTACTTTGATTTCTTGTATCTATATTTGTAAGTCTTTATTTATCATGCCATGCATGTAAATTTTGGCGAATTTCTCGAGTGGAGACCTCGTCAAGGCACAGAATAAGTCTCTGTTTTACCCAATGGTTGACTGGTAGAGAATACCTTAAGGCATTAAGTCCGCCAATTGTACTTTTTTATTATTGTGCAATAAAGTTTAAATAAATAAGTAATAGTATTACTTGCAGAAGTTTCTTTTTATGTCAAAACTGACGTTCTGGTCCGACCACCAGCCAGACGAAACGACCGTCTCTCCCTATCGCATAACGCGTGCTCTTTCTGGTCGCTGGCTAAGCCAATAGGCATGTTGACTAATGTTGAATTTTACTACCAAATATACATATAGTTTGAACACTACCAATTTGTCATAATAAAGAAGAAATAAATAAATATATTTGAAATTAATAGGTAAACTTACGAGACCTCGAAGTTTAAAAAAAAAATCGTCCAAGAGAAAATCTAAAGTTATTTTAACAATGCTTGAGTATCAATGAAAAAACTGGCCAAGAGCATGTCGGACCATGCTCAGTGTAGGGTTCCATAGCCGTAACTATAAGGTAAAAAATACGATGTAAAAAAAGTACAACAACAAAGGAGCGTATCTTCATAGCAATTACGTCCTTTTGTTGAGAAGCGCAGTTTATTGGCAATAACTCAAAAACGGTTAATTTGATCTTGTTGAAAATAATTTTCGTTGAAATTATTAATTAACCGTTATCTTGGTGATTTTTTTCATATTTTTTGGACATACGGTTTAGAAGATAGAGGGGGGGGGACACAATTTTCACAACTTTCGGAGCGATTATTTCCAAAGGTATTCACTTTATCAAAAACATTACTTAAGAACCTCAAAATGTTTTTGAAATAGCTGTCGAACTATGTACCACACGTTGATATTTTCTGAAAAAAAAAATTTTTTAGCATCTGTAACATGTATGGAGTGCCCCCCCTAAAAATATTTATTTTAATTATTTAACTACCAAACTAAGTAGCGGCTCATAAAAGACACCTATATTCTAAATTTCATCAATATCCATCATGTAATTTTTGAGTAAAATGCCTGTGACATACGGACAGACGGACAGACGGACGGACGGACATGACGAAACTATAAGGGTTCCGTTTTTGCCATTTTGGCTACGGAACCCTAAAAAAGATTGTATCGCAACTATGTACTGAAACGCACATTTTCATGCTCAAAATGGCAAAGTACTAATTTTCTCATATAAAATTACGACGGAACGGAACGGATGACGACATAAGTTCCTACCGTTTTGTATAGAGCCTTTTCAATGCTCATTGCGATCTGCTACTTTTGATTACAATAGGCTAGATGACTAAAAAAAACTGTTTAGTCCGTCTGTTACATTATGAAAAAATATTGTACACGTATTTTTTGTTTTGTTTGACAAACAAAAACTGACGAGGATAGAGTGCTTAGAAGTTTCGAGTGACGTCACTCTTGAGTACAAATTGTACTCAAGAGTGACGTCACAAGCCCCCACTCCAGAAGTTTGATGATCTATAACTTTGTCGATTTTTAATATTTTGATAAACCAAAAAATACGTGTCCCATATTTTTCCATAATCTAACTGACGGACTAAATAGAATTACATATTTTTAACCCAGTCATCATCCCTATTTGTGGCTGTTATACTTATACAAATGTATTAGGTGTCATATAGATATTTGTTCCCCACAAATAGTAGAATCGATTCACGACAGAAAAAGAATCGAGTCAAAATGCGAATTTTGGTGGTAGTAGCCGCGCGACGAGATCGCGGAGTGGGCCACTCCTAGTCAAGGTAAGGAAGCGTAGGACATCCTCAGGCGAGGTGGAGTGATATTCGCAGAGTGGCTGGCAGTTGGAATAGAGCGCCTTTTTTTTGAAAACTAACTCGCAACCCTTATTGGGCATAGCGATCATTTGACCCGTTGGTCGGCCGTGGCGTTCCCTGGGGTCGAACCAGGTCGCTAACCGGACCACCCTGAGTGGATCGGACTGGGTGGGTGCCGGGGGCGCCTGGGGTCGAACCAGGTCGTTTATCCCGGTCCAAGGAAGAGAGTGGCTGAGAACCGTTGATGTAGATAGGCGTTTTTATTTTAAAATGGAAAGTAAATTTTTGGTCAGCCGTTATTAAAAACGAATACCGTGAATAACGTGCTCTGAGCGAATTCACAAAGGCCACGCTCTATATTTTATGTTATTATAGGAATATCTAATGTTGTTGTAGACGTCGTTTAATGTAATTTAGTTTTAGATACACTGTCGTATTAGGTTAAGCCTGTAAAGATAGTAGTATGTTCTTTTTAAATAAATAAATAAATAAATAAAATAAATAAAATTGATCCGCAAAAAAAAATAAGCAGTTAAATCATTTGGGCAGCATACAAAGATTTGGCTGGCAATAAATAAAATTGGGCGGCAACTCTTGTTCAGCAAACAGTTTAAAAACGGTTAGCATTTTAACCAATATTAATCTGCTTTTTTTATCATTTGGCTGCCTAATAAACAGTCGAGCTGCAAAATAATTACTTGGGTAGCAAGATTTTACAATTGGTCAGCAGAGAGTTTAATTGAGATATACAGGGTGTCACTGTGATATATACAGGGTGTCACTGTGTTATATACAGGGTGTCGCTGTGATAGATACAGGATGTCACTGTGATATATACAGGGTGTCACTGTGTTATATACAGGGTGTCACTGTAATGTATACAGGGTGTCACTGTGATAGATACAGGATGTCACTGTGATATATACAGGGTGTCACTGTGTTATATGTATACAGGGTGTCACTGTAATGTATACAGGATGTTACTGTGATATATACAATGTCCCCTTACTCCTTACAGATAACCGTGGCTAGATAACTAGTGAACTGTGAAGATTTTTTTTCCTTGGAGATAACTAGTTATCTCCGAGGATTTTATATTCTTTGCAGATAACTTTTTTTTTTAACAGTTTTCTGTGAGGAAAATCCAATCCTTGTAGATAACTGGTTACCTCCAAGGATTTTATATTCTTCGCAGATAAATATTATTTTTTTAAGTTTTCTGAGATTAAATTGTATTCATCGGAGATAGCTAGCTAGCTAAACTTAAAAAAATAATAGTTATCTGCAAAGAATATAAAATCCTTGGAGGTAACCAGTTATCTACAAGGATTGGATTTTCCTCACAGAAAACTGTTAAAAAAAAAAGTTATCTGCGAAGAATATAAAATCCTCGGAGATAACTAGTTATCTCCAAGGAAAAAAAATCTTCACAGTTCACTAGTTATCTAGCCACGGTTATCTGTAAGGAGTAAGGGAGAATGTCATTGTGATATATACAGGGTGCCATTGTGTTATATACAGGGTGTCACTGTGATAGATACAGGATGTCACTGTCAGCAGAGAAAAAATGTCTGTAAGCAGTTTAATTGAAATATACAGGGTGTCACTGTGATATATACTGGGTGTCACTGTGATATATACAGGGTGTCACTATGTTATATACAGGGTGTCACTGTGATAGATACAGGATGTCACTGTGATATATACAGGGTGTCACTGTGTTATATACAGGATGTCACTGTAATGTATACAGGGTGTCACTCTAAAAACGAAACAGCTCCCAAAAATAGGTAGGTTAGGGTTATTTTTTTTTTGATGACCCTAAAAACGAAACGGCTCTCAAAAATAGGTAGGTTAGGGTTATTTTTTTTGCTGACCCTAAAAACGAAACGATACACGTTGTGAATAAATAATATAACTTCTAAACATTATGAGATGTATAAAAAATCGAAATAACAATTTTATATGAGCCCATCACAGTGACACCCTGTAAACATTACAGTGACAACCTGTATATAACACAGTGACACTATGTATATATCACAGTGACACCCTGTATATATCACAGTGACATCCTGTCCTGTATCTATCACAGTGACACCCTGTATATATCACAGTGACACCCTGTATATATCACAGTGACATCCTGTCCTGTATCTATCACAGTGACACCCTGTATATATCACAGTATCACTCTGTATCTATCACAGTGACACCCTGTATACAGGGTGTCCCTAAAACCAACTTTTATACGATCAGGGCTGATAGACCAGCTCATAAGAACCTAGATTAAGCAAATTTGACCTCAGTAAAAATCTCTTAGTTTTCGAGATATTGACGTTTTTGTAAAACTCGTGCTAAGTGATACCCTGACTCGGTGTTTTGAGTGTCATTGCTAAAATATCAAGTATTTTACAAATCTGTTTTTTGCTATGTGTGGCCAAATAACTATGCTATTGAACGTATTTTCTATTTTTGCTAATTTATTCATGCTGTGGACACAGTACAATAACAAAAAAAAATTATTCGATTTTTTTCAAATTTCACCTCTGACTTCGAACTAGCGTGGTGAAAAAAAAATGTACCAACATAACCAGGCACTCAACGTAAAAAAATTGCGCATTTATTGTAGTTTCTAAAATGGTATAAAATTTACTAAACACTGTAATAATTTTTGAAATAATGATATTTTGTTACAAAATTAACTGTCTGCCGCCTTCATCTCATACGATCCGGTTGAACTAAGTTTGCACCTGGCGTGCTTCACATCACATACAAATTAGGTGCAAACTTCACGTAATCGTCAATATCTCGAAAACTAAGAAATTTTTATGAGGTCGATTTTTCTCAGTCTCGTTTTTTATGAGCTGGTTTATCAGCCCTGTTCGCCATTTTGTAAAAGTCGCGAATTTTGATAGCCTGGATCAGTCTTTCGAATGTCATGACTTCAAATTTCAGTATTTTCTTAATCTGCTTTTTGTTAAACATTACTTAATAATTATGCTATCATACCTTTTCTGTTCGAAATTCAAATTCTGGTACGAAATTTAACCAATGGAATATTGTAGTATAACCTCCTTTTGAATTAAAATGCTATTATCTTAAAAACTACGGTGTCTAGTGTGTAAAATCTTACTATTTTAAACTACATTATTTTTTTTAATATTAGCATGGTAAATTTGTTTTAAGTATTACGCGATTCAAATCCGAGGTCATATTTTGAATCACGTAAAATCTAATTTATTTTGATAAGGTATGATAGCATAATTATTAAGTAATGTTTAAAACAAAAAGCAGATTAAGAAAATACTGAAATTTGAAGTCATGACTTTCGAAAGACTGATCCAGGCTATCAACATTCGCGACTTTTACAAAATGGCGAACAGGGCTGATAAACCAGCTCATAAAAAACGAGACTGAGTAAAATTGACCTCATAAAAATTTCTTAGTTTTCGAGATATTGACGATTACGTGAAGTTTGCACCTAATTTGTATGTGATGTGAAGCACGCCAGGTGCAAACTTAGTTCAACCGGATCGTATGAGATGAAGGCGGCAGACAGTTAATTTTGTAACAAAATATCATTATTTCAAAAATTATTACAGTGTTTAGTAAATTTTATACCATTTTAGAAACTACAATAAATGCGCAATTTTTTTACGTTGAGTGCCTGGTTATGTTGGTACATTTTTTTTTCACCACGCTAGTTCGAAGTCAGAGGTGAAATTTGAAAAAAATCGAATAATTTTTTTTTGTTATTGTACTGTGTCCACAGCATGAATAAATTAGCAAAAATAGAAAATACGTTCAATAGCATAGTTATTTGGCCACACATAGCAAAAAACAGATTTGTAAAATACTTGATATTTTAGCAATGACACTCAAAACACCGAGTCAGGGTATCACTTAGCACGAGTTTTACAAAAACGTCAATATCTCGAAAACTAAGAGATTTTTACTGAGGTCAAATTTGCTTAATCTAGGTTCTTATGAGCTGGTCTATCAGCCCTGATCGTATAAAAGTTGGTTTTAGGGACACCCTGTATATCACAGTGACACCCTGTATATATCACAGTATCACTCTGTATCTATCACAGTGACACCCTGTATATATCACAGTATCACTCTGTATCTATCACAGTGACACCCTGTATATATCACAGTATCACTCTGTATCTATCACAGTGACACCCTGTATATATCACAGTTACATCCTGTATCTATCACAGTTACACCCTGTATATAACACAGTGACACCCTGTATATATCACAGTGACACCCTGTATATATCACAGTGACACCTGCTACTTGACAGCTGACAATTACCGAATGACAAAATGCGCACACGATTGGCGGCAGAATAGTTGCGCCCAGTTAGGTTTTATTGCCCCCTTTTTTTTGATGAACAAAATGAAATATTTTGCTTACCTACTGATTGCTTACCAAAATTTGATTAACCGTAGATCGCTTAATGCAGCTCAAATATTTAATTTGCTGACCAAAATAATTTAGAGCAGATCAGTATATCATTAATTGCAGCCTGATTTATAAATGTTTGCTTACCATAAGTTGCTTACCAACTAGCTATTTTGGCTGACCAAATACATATTTCTGCTGACCAAAATATGAATATTTTGCTGATCGATTAAATGATACCCTTTTAAAATGAACGGTTAGGCGAAACTTAAGCTATATTTAAATTTTAAGGAGCTACCCGAGGTTTTATTCGATTTTTGACGAGCTTTGAATCGTATCTCCTACTTTTGCACTACAGATAGAATTATAAATCAAACGGTTATCGGTTCTTTAATCTTTTATCTCCATTTTTGTCTACCGGATTTTGAAAGAAATGAATACTTAATTTTGTATGATTTTTTTAAACATTGTCTAAAAAAACACTTATTTCGTATCTCTATTGACGTGAAAGTTCTAACATAAACGAAATCTACATATTTGTGTTCATCTATAACGTCTCTAAAAACGTGTCTAGGGTTTTCATTTTAAAGTAATTAACACAAAAGTTATGGTCAGAAAACCAGTTTATTGGCCTAAAATTGTTCAACTTTGATGCCAAATATCTCGAAAACAATGAACTTTGAAGTAAATAGGGGATACTATTTTGCTTAAAGCCGTTGTTCTTTATATAATGAGCTACAAAAAACATTAGGAAACTAAGGGATTCAGATCGAAGGTCATTGGCGTGTGGGAGCCCCTTAAACTCCGTCTAACCTGTCAGTCGGTGACGAAATATGTGGAGTTTGACACTAATCGTCAGTTTTGTGACGATGTGTTAACCGTCAGTTAAGAGGACACTTTAAATAAAAAAGCCCAGATGATGATCATTATGTACCTACGTTAAAGACCAACATTTTGACGTTTTAGACTTGACAAGTTAATTATACTTATCTTGGCTTGCATGGGCATACAGGTCACCAGGTAAAATTTACTATCTACCAAATAGTTCGTTTTTTTGTAAAAATTAAGAACACACAGTATTTTGATTGCATCGCTATCACACAGTAAACCGGTTTCAGCCAGTATTACGACGCTGACAAACATATTTTGTAAACAGCATGATTGTTTGCTTTTTGTTTGATTTTTATTAAGGGGAAGTTGTTTCGTAAATGTTTAAATAGAAATGTGAGTCAGGACATCGCTACCTTTTTAAACAGTTGTGTTTAGCTTGACCCCGTATATTTCTTTGTTTATTTGATGCAAATTTTTGACTAGATACTTCCAATGAACCGGTTTTTATGGAACTTATGATAATTTCGACTTGGTAAATGTTTATGTTTGACAATGGAGTTAGGTGATGGGTTATGAGAGATAAAACTTTATATATTTATGAAGGAAACATTTTGTCTCTTCATTGGTTTTAATGTGGGCAATTTACACCACACTCTTTATGTTACAGCTCTTTATGTTAAAACAGAGAAAGATATGGAAGTTAAGGTAGATAGCAGAATTGAGGGCGTTTTCTGAGTGTACGGTGGACGAATGGTTGAGTCACTGGGCCGGAAATCCAGAGGTACCGGGTTCGATTCTCGGTCTGTACACAGGCGAGTGTCATTTAGTTTTTCTGTGTACTTTGATTTCCTGTATCTATATATGTAGAGATAAAACTGTTTAACTAAAATATTTTTAAGTCGTTTACTTGTTTGTTGTCAAAACCATAGCCGTTAATTTAATAAATTTCAGAAATAATATTTTCTTTGTATTGGTATTTCTGAACAGGCGTTAACTCCAAAGGCGTATATAGGAGTCTAAAAAGTAAAGAAAAATCACGCGATCTTAATCAATAAAAAATATTTAATGTGATGCTCTTAATATAAGACATTTAAATTACAGTACCTAATGCATCAATTTTAAAAATCACGTATTTATTCAATTTGGTGTCAATCTAACTGCCCCATTTTCGAAATTTAAAACTGCCGTTACTCGAATCATTAAAAATGGCATTGTATAATAATTGCGCAGCAGTTTTTTCACTGACGTATCGGTATCAGAATAGTTTAACGGTTTTCAGAATGTGTTATCGACTGAAATGTATTCGCTGCTTAACGGTATGTACGGTTTCTAGAGTTTTGGTCCGGAACCATTCGTGTTTTACGAAAATAATTGAATTAGCACCAATAATTAGAGAAAATACCATAAGCTAACGTTAATCTCACAGCTTTCACCTCTTCAAATAGTAAAAACGATTGCAAGATTTTGTTTAACAAAAACGTACTATTGTTAAATCCGGGTCACGGCACCATAATGTAAAAAATAATTATTTAAATGTATATAGGCTTCATAAGTATTTTTTTATGTTTATATAATAATGGATCACGAGGTGACAGCCATTTTGATTCGACGATCATTTTCCCGATAGTTGCTTTTTTGTCACGGCGTGTATCGTCAAGAGGTGCCCCACACTGACACCATCAGCACAGTATAATAGCAGTAATTTTTCTTCCTACAAAAGGTACATCGCGCGCTTGTGTGTGCGCGCCGTGTACGAACGCACTACAAGCAAAGTTTTAAGAATGCGTAAGAATGCTCCAGTATGGATTGCACTCACACAGACGTGCTATAGCTCTATAACGCTGTGTGAATACGCGTCGCGCGCTCCTAAACGGCTATAGTTGGACTACTTCTTCGTATTTTTTTATTTATAAGTTACGTTTTTTTTTATAATGAATTTACATTTTGTATCAATATTTATATACACATCACTTTCAGTGCCAGTACCCACTTTTCCATACAAAATAAATTATAAAATTTCCCCGATTTGTCAAAATGCTCCATAATTTTACTCCGATTTAATTAGTTTTGAAGAGCGGCATCCTCTTAACGATGACACTCAGCTACCTACCGCGTGACTTACCTGAACTCAGACCAGTTCGGATTGACGTAAAAATGTACGTTGTACAGCATTAATATGCAATAATCTTGCTGTTTGTTTAATACATGCGTTGGTAGTTGCGAGTCTTTTGTGTTACGTTGTTTATCATTTACCTATTGATCAAGCGCTTATAAAGAATTTTGTAAACAATAGGTTATCCGTCACACTACTAACATCTTGCTTGAATTGCTCACAACTGTTGCCATATTTTTTTTAAATTTGTCAGTTTACGATAAATATAAGCCAGAGATTAATTAATAAAAAACAACTTTTTGATTTGTTTATCTGTTGCGTGAAGGAATATAATATGTGCCAATAAACATATTTTACGTCAGCGTCGGCCGTAATTGGCCTTTTCCATTCGCTGTGCGGCAAGAAAATCCCTCCTCCTGGCCAAGGAAAATCATAATACTGTGTACACACCGCGGCTGGTAATAAAATCCTTCCTACTAACTACCTATCACATCATCACACTTATATTATAAATGTGAAAGTTTGTGAAGATGTTTGGATGTTTGTTACTAAACAACGGGGTAACAAATGGATAGATTGAGCTGAAATTTGGCACGTAAGTAGACCAAGTCCTGGATTGAAACATAGGATACTGTATAAATAATAATAATAAATATTAGGGGACAATCCTACACAAATCGAACTAGCCCCATAGTAAGCTCAATAAGGCTTGTGTTACGGACACTAGACGACGATATATTTAATAGATACAAATACTTAAATACATAGAAAACATCCATGACTCAGGAACAAATATTCGTGCTCATCACACAAATAAGTGCCCTTACCGGGATTCGAACCCAGGACCTCGTGCTTCGTAGGCAGGGTCACTACCAACTAAGCTAAAGCGGTCGTCACTGGACTGTATATCTCGGTAAACAGTTTATTATTAGTTATTAACGGGAATAACGCGGGCGAAGCCGCGCGTAAATGCTAGTAATTTATAAATAAAAACATTTAAAAACCCCCGTTCCAAAATAGCTCTACATCTCATAAAAGGCTAAACTTATTTTGGTGAATTCTAGGGGTTCGATTCAGGAGGTCGAAGTTGTATTTTGCCATAGTAAACCAAACGTCTTAGCTGTATATTGTCCGGTCAGAGAAATGTCCTAATATGCAAACGACCTCATTGCAATATTCCACTCTAGACGAAAGTGTAAAACGTCTTAATGTCATAAAGTTTTTATAGGCAAATGGTCTAGATTACTCTAGATGATCATTACGGCCTATGTGGCAAAACAGGGTCCATATTAGCTTGCATAATTTGTCATAATTTGTTTTTCTCAAAAACCTTTTACACTTATCAAACCTTACCAACTTAAAAATCTTGAAAACTTAACGGTTTCAACGGAAAAAAAATTATTACTTACAAAAATTATGACAAACAATACATTAATTCATTAAATAATTATGCCAACTTTGACGCACCCTTGTGTTAATGTTGTTTAAATCTCGGGTTTAGGCATGGCATAGGTTGATTGGTCTTGTTTTAATTTCAAATCATAATTAGCGTTAATGGAAACCTCAACAAAAATCTTCCATGCGTCACTTTTCTTTTTCCATTACCTTAATTAAGCCACTTTAAGTGTTCTCAGTCTTAGTCTATTATTCGTAGTTAAATATGCTTTACAAACTGATGTGAATAATAACGTACACACACTAGACTAGCGAATGGGTCAAAAATCGAGCGGTAAAACCAACTCACTTCTCCGGACACATTTTTGTCGAGATCCCTGCAAAATTTTGTGGTGTTTTAATCTATTTGGTAGTGATCGCAGACTTCTAATAAATAGTCTGATATCCCATTAAAATCAGCAGGGATTTCAACAAAAAATTGTCCTTACAAATGAGGCGGTTCAAACGCTCGATTTATGACCCAAATGCCAATGGCCAATATTGAAGTTTTCTTAGCCTGCTGCAGTAGGTAGCGAAAGTCATTGGGTTTGTAGATTGTCTCTCGGGTTATGGATGGGTATGGGCTACATCCATTGACGTAGCTATAGGAGGGAGGCTATGCCGGGGCCCCCAAACTCAAGAGTAGACATGCACAAAATGTGTCACTAAAGTAAAAAGAGGGATCTGAATCTTTAGCTTTGAGTTGTTTGAATCGGAACTGAGCTAGTGAGCCAGTGCAGTGAACTAGACCAACTGATATAGGTAGCTCTTTTGAATCACTCACGCACTCGTTTCGGTACACATGTCTACTCAGGAGGGCCCTCAAACCTGTCCTAGGTTTGGCCTGGTTACCATATCTAAGACTAAATCTTCGAAAATTTCTCTCGCCCATAAAACCCAACTTGTTTTCATAGTCGTCCATTATTGTTTGCACCGGGGTCTTGTCTATTACCCGACTCTAAATAAAGTCAGTTACCCGGGTTGCATTACTTACAATGAACTTGCCGGCATTGCCGCCCGTGTTAAGTAAGCATGTGATGTTTTTTCGCGTTTGCTTTAAGGAGGCCGACGTTAGATTTTATTTATTATTTTTAGAATAAAACGATACATGCATAATTTTTATTAATTACTAGGTTTTTTATCCCGGTTTCTGATTCAAAATACCCGACTATTCGGGTACCCGGGGTGCATTCTCTATCTAGCACATCTGTGACGCACGGCTCTTCATCGCACGACCCTTTCCATTCAATGTAGTGCGAACGTGATAGGTCCATGTACAACGCGCGATAAGATGGGTCGCGGTCAGGTATGCTAGCCCAATAGGTTAAGAAAATCGCATCGCCTAATGATTTTGTGCTTCTGACAGTTTTGTTTTCTACACGACAAATTCTGGGACTCTTCATTTCACTCTCATCTATGAGTAGGCCTGTGCCCAGCAGTAAGTCTTATATAGGCTGATGATGATATTCTGGGACATTCAGCTGCCGAGGTGAATACTTATGCGCCCCGTTGTACCCATTTTGATACGGGACATTACCAAGTAGGGCAGTTCAAACCTTTCGCATTGACATAGTGACATGACATTCCCGATTGAATCAGCTGATTGGGTCACGTGACCGCTCATAGTATTTGTAAACCGTCCGTCCTTACCCGACCTTTGTTTGTACAGTTCTCCACTCAAATCCGTCGACAAACGGAGCTTTATTTCTACTAGAATAGGGTTCAATGTCTTAACTGTGTGTCGCCGTCCGTAAGCTGTTTTTAGTTCGCATCGTGACCATTGTATTTTTGGAACGCCTGTAAGGGATAGCATACACTACTCATTAACACACTTTTTTAATTAAATTTGACAGATTTCTCTCGTTTTAAGTGAATTTGACTTTCTTTTTAAGACTGTACGCGTTGCTGTCAAACGGTTAGTATTTGAAAGTGTTGTGATTCCGAGAGTGTAGCAAGCATTGCGTAGAATTCGACGCGTTGTTGAAATACCGTTTTGTCTGACTCTTACGTATTGTATCATGTAGTAAGAGCATGTTATTAGCAACAAAAATGGTTCCGAGTCAGACTAAATTTTTGAATAAAAGAGCTTAATGCTAAATAGGGCATGAAATACCGGTATTATTTGTATGGTCCAGTACCGAAATTACGGTATTAATCATACAAAAACTTTATTTATACGGTATTAATCATATAAAACATAACACATAGATTTTAACTGATGACAGTGATAACTTCTTGTGGGTTGAATTCAAGAAGGAACCTTTTATGGTGATTCGTGTAAAAGAGATTTGGTTTTGTTCTAAAGTGACGACTTGACTAACATCAGGATGATATTGGTGACTTTGAAAATTTGGATCCAAGTTATCTGAGTAATAAACTATTTGAATTTGAATTCGAAGATTAGCTGATTCAATAACTATCCACTCTTGTAACTACCTAAAGTGAAAAGGCGTGAGAAAACACTTTAATAAGCGCATTGCTGCACGCAATCTACTGCTAATAAGACAAGCCTATACTCAGAAACGGTTCGTTCGAAGTTCATAACTTCATATCCTGCCGTCTCATTCACTGAAATGTTCTACAGGATGATACTCACAGGAGACGTGAGCAGGATCAACCATGCGGATTCAGTAACTTAAAAGCTACTATTTTGTACTAGTCTTAGTGAGATTAACGTTATATCTTTTTTGATTTACTGAACCCGTAGGGTCTGCTCACGTCACCCAAATCACCCTGTATTAGGATAGAGCAGAGATCGGCAACCTTTTAGCAGCCCAGGGCCACAAAGTAGCTAACGAAATTGACGAGGGCCGCACTTTGTAAATAATTGGTGATTTTATACAATTCTGAATATATCGACCAACAAACATACAAAATTCACGGTCCGCAGGTTGCCAACCGCTGGGATAGAGCAAGAGAGACGGCACGAGACGAACTTGGAACGAATAACTTTGTAACTGCGCCCTTCGGCACACCTTTATACTTTGCCTTCGACCTATATCCCGAATGACGTTCGAAGTACGTAACGCTACGTCCCTTTCGTTTTCTTGTCATATATCATTTGAGCGAGCGGGACGCCTGGCCACGAACTTCGAACACTGCCGCCATAACGCAAAAAGGCGCAACTAAAATTTTTTTTCGACACTGAATTCTATACATATTCGGAATCAGTAAATTTCACTGATTCCGAATATTTACACAACTCAGTGTCGAAAAAATTATGTTAGTTGTGCCCTTTTGCGCTATGGCGGCAGAACGAAGCATTTAGGAGAATAGACCCTGTCTTCCCAAGTAGTACTCCTGAATCCATGTGGGTTACCTAATAAAGAATTTGTTGATGTATGTATCGCTGGCATACAAAACTGCTATCGTGTCTACACGGGCTCTTAGAAATGCCTTAAAAAGTGCCTTTAGCCCAAGACTGAGCCCGAGAATCTCAGCAGATTTGGTAAAGAAATCCGAGACGATATCGCGGTTAAACTTTACCCCGTGTTACCCTAATATTGGTCAAGGTCTGTTTATGAATTTTCCTTAGTTAAATATCAAGACATTCTATATAGGCCTTCGATCCGACCTTATCATAAGTTCACCTCGATAAAATCGTAGGCCGGTTCAGTGGGACGCCGCCGTGTCGGTCTTGAGCGATTAACTAATTGTTATAATCATACATCATTAAGTAGGTTTCAATACAATCCCATTTTACATCACGCGAAGTGATCGGTTGTATCCGGGGCAAATTATTGCCTATTTTGTAATACAAAGATCTAAATAAATTGTGTTTTCAGATTGGGATTCCTATGCATGTTGTTATTGGCGATATCACGCGCGTCATTGTCACGTCGGTAGCGATTCGGGGCATCCAGCACCTAAGGGCCGTTTTTAGAGCTCCCGAGCTGTAGCTTAGAAAACCCTCAGGCTAAACATCATCAGACGTCCCACTGCAAAGCACAAACCTACTCTCATAGATGGGCGTTAGGCTGCACAGAGCTGTAGACATTCTGCAACAAAGGAAAGGTCACCTCTATGTAGAGGTGACGATCTTGCTATACAAACGTATAACGCAGGGCAGGTACTTACACTGCGTTATACGTTTGTATAGCAAGATCGTTTCTGTACCAAAATGCCTCCAAACGTTCTAAATTGCCTCGGCCAATTAGTAATGAATCCAGAATCGTTCTAAAAACATAAAATTTTATTGGAAATTGGAATGGAGCAATTTCAACTGTTTAATTTCCCAACCTCATTCTAATGGAACCGTTTAATGAAAATGTAGTTTTTATTTTACTCAATACAGGTGCTTATCCTATCAAATCTGATACAGATATGAGTTTAAGAAACTTAGTTTCTTTTATCGCTCAGTATGGCCCCTTCGAAACATCGACGCCCGCCGATTGTTTCATATTGAGTACTTCCGTTAGGTAGCTCCGTTATTCGCGTATCAATTGAAATAAATACGATAATGTTATCAAATTATCTGACTAAGCAGTTGTAGTATTCAATTATAAGGCTGTCTACCGATATACTTACCACTATCGGTAGAGAGCCTTCATGAGCGCTGCCGGTTTTCTGATTCGTTGTTTGTGTGGGTAACACAGTGGTAGGCCATGCGGCAGTCGCTACCTGTACTTAGCCAGGCTTTAGTGAAGGCTAAGGAGGGCGGAAGGAGCGGGCCATCCCGGGCTTCCAGCCTGGAGGTCCCCCAAATTTCGCATTTGCATACAAAGTTATGATGTCATTTTAACCAATATATCAAACTGCACATTTCCTAACATGCAGTTCGATATATCGGCCAAGAATGACGGAGTCGAGCCTGTCGGCTATCATCTTCAAGATAACGTTGGCGCTCAACCGTATACGATATACCACAGCCGTAGTTTTTTTGCGTATTATGGCATAAAAATCGTCTATAACCTACCAGCATCTGCAAACATGCCAGAAGCACTACAGTATCAATCCCCGGCGAAAAAAAACTAAAAGCAAACTTTGAGCCTCCTGTAGGTACTTTGCCGTTCCAGCTCTCTGACTACAGTATAATAGCAGTATTTTTTCTCCCTACAAAAGGTACATCGCGCGCTTGAATGTGTGCGCGCCGTGTACGAACGCACTACAAGCAAAGTTTCAAGAATGCTCCAGTATGGATCGCACTCACACAGACGTGTTATCGCGCGTCTGTGTGAATACGTGTCGCGAGCTGCTAAACGGCCGAAGTTGGACTACTTGTTTGTCTTTATACTTTGCTCCGACTGGCTTAGTCCGCCACTGCCCGGCTTGTCCTGTGTGCCTACCATGAGTTGACTTTTCGATCGGCGCTAGCGAGTATCGAGCGCTCGATGACAGTCTATCTCTTTCGTACTATTGGCGCGTGCGAGAGAGGTGCACTGACTCTCGATACGTTAAACTCGCTAGCGCCGATCGTACACTCAACTCACTGCTCTCTCGTTGTATGACGACTGATAAACACACGTTCATAGTACATTACACAACTAGGTTGGTAATACAAAGAAAGGCCGAGATCGCAGAAGTTTGCGGCCCGAGCTGCAAGCGAGGGACGTAAATATCCAATCGAGGGCTTTCTTTATTACCTCCCGTGTTGTGTACATCATTTTATGTCTACGCCTTTACGTTTTAAGCCACTTTATGGTCAGGTGTGGCGTAAATGTTATTGCCGACTTACTTTAACTTGATGTTAGCAGAAACGAGATTGGATGTTGTGAGAATATTAAAGATCTAATCATTCCGATTGCTATACAAAATACATTAATATATTATAAGTAATGGATATAGTCAACAAGGGAGATAATATAGCACTTAACATGGTGTTTGCTCACAATGATCTCATCTCGTAAAGGGCGTCTTATAATATCGAGGTCACGTATGGTGCGATGCATAAATGAGCCTGGATTACTTACTTCATAACAGTCTTCATAAAGTATAACGCACAACCTCGTGTAAGATTTGTCTTGTAATATAATTTCTTATGTAGTTTTTCGTAGACAAAATGTAAGTACCTATCAAACTAAAAAAATGGTTTTTTACTTCGTATTTTCCTATTTGGTGTCGTTATAGTGGATTGTTAACCCCCAATTCTTTGTATGGGGAAACCGTACGACTCGATTCCTTAACTTGCACATCGAATAGGTTAATAGTAGTATAGATCACACGAGTGTTTTAAGACTTAATTATGTACAGTTGCATACATTACTTTATCTACACACATATCATTAATCCTCAATGATGTGTACGGCCGACTAGATTCAAAATCATGACCAACTATATTTTCATAATAGCATCGATTTCAATGTTATTATGATTTGTCATACAGTATAATAACATTGGCACACGTAAGACTGGTGTCACATTACTGTTTACAATAATGGCGGGTATTATATACGGTTTCCGGACGCATAATTGAGGATTTATGATTGGGAGAGGCAGATAAACTGCTAAAAGAGAGTGCCAATTTTTCATGAAAGTTTGATTGGGAAATTGTGGACCAAGATTTGATTAGCAACTGTTATTAAGGGCCACTCGAGGTCGTTGCGATGCGATGTTATAACGTAAACAAGAGGCGTGATATGTGACATTCCGCGAGTAAAGGTACCTTATCGATAGTGTCGCTTGCGTCGTATCCGACTTCTTTACTATAGGACATCAAGATAGAAGGACGCAAGTGACAATATCCATAAGATACCTTTACCCGCGGAATGACACATATAGTCGCTTTGGCCTGGTGGTCGTGAACTGAGGCCAAGTATGCAAGGGCAACGAATAGGAAGTAGGGGGACCCGGCGGTCGGTATCTGCGGTTAAATGTATGTAACGGATATACGAGTAGCTATTAGGGCTTTCAATCCCGGGATCCCGCCCTTTTTCGGGCCATTTTTCAATACCGAGATTCCGGTATTAAGTACAATTAACGAAATGTGCTACTTAAACTGAATTTTCCTATTAAAATAATAATTTTCGGCCACGTCTGAAGCTTACTAGCGCTAGCGCTCATGCTAATCTAGCACCTTCTTGGCTTTTTATTATCATGAACCAACCCGACCGAGTACGTCTTCTTTGCCAGATAGCCGTGCAATTGAGTGAATTTTGTATATATTCAAGTATAATCAGTACGGTATTTTTTATACTGCCAAACACTTGCTATCGCTTCTAAACCCTAAAAATTCTTAAATAAAAAGTGATAGCACGCGACTTTAGTCCATATTAGTGACGTTGGCGTGGCGTCAATATAGTTCCCATCGGCTTTCTTGATTCAAGGCATTTGGTCATCCTTTTCTAATGTTGTTGGGATATAAATAATAGGGAATTGTGGGGATCTAATGGAGAGGCCTTTGCCCAGTAGTGGGACACTCTAATAGGCTAGGTATTGGGATATAAATACCAAAGCCAAATCTGCTTGGGTTCTTTATAATTTTATGCCATAACACCACAATTTATGTTACGATACAGAGTACATTGAAAAATTAATCGTGGGCTTCTGTAGCCTAGTCTGGAATGGAACCAGCGCCTCTATTTTACTGGAAAAGCGTTCTAAACAACTATCATCATCATCATTTCAACCTTGATACATCCACTGCTGAGCATAGGTCTGCCCCAAAGGCTTGCACAACGAATGGTCGTACTCCTCCTGCCTCCATCGACTTCCGGCGGCCCTAAGCAGGTCGTTCTTGTGGGGGGCCGACCTACGCTGCGTCTTCTGGTTCGTGGTCTCCACGTCATCATCAGTGGACAATTATCAGTGACGTTCAAAGTAACTGGGTATCAGTGGCGTGGCGTCCATAGAACCCGATCCCCACCCTATTTTAAAGCACATGACCGGAGTATCTACTACTCCTGAAGAAAAAGTTATCCATATCTGCTCCGGCTTTACTAATAATTCGCCACGCTACTGCTGTGTATTTAAATATATCTCCATTGTTCCAGCTACCTCGTGTCTGGAGACGCCGACGGCAAGTGCTACATCTGGGACTGGAAGACGACGAAGCTGTATAAGAAGTGGAAGGCCCACGACGGAGTCTGCATCACCGCGCTGTGGCACCCGCACGAGCCCAGCCGGCTGCTCACGGCGGGCTGGGACGGCGTCATCAAGTACTGGGACTGAGGAGCTTTGGCAGTTCTCTTGGCCGTATTTATCAAAGTTCAAAAAGGCTTACCGTCAAATGCTCCAACTTTGCCCACCTTTCAATGTTTGCCTAACAATGTTTGCATGTTGTGTTTGCATGTTACAGAAATATTTCAAGAGAGTATTCCTGAAGTATTTCTGTAGTATTGTTGGGCAAAGTTGGAGCATTTGACGGTATACTTTTTTGTGTTAAGTACCTACCTTGTTATGGTGTCCCTGTTTAAGTTGTCTCCCGTGGATTTCAGCTACGCGTCATCAAGTACTGGGTCTGAAGAGTTGGTTCTTCAGGCCAAGGTCAAATATGTTCAGACTTTAATATTTTTTGTTAACTTGTTATCGTGCCCCTATTTAAGTTCTCTTCCTTGGATTACGTCCCTGTCCTTACAGAGTGAAACAGCTATGCAGTGACGGGCACTTCAAATAGGGTAGGAGGGTAGAAATTAGTAGGCTATAGGCGGTATCTTAACACACTACCTACCTATCTTGCTAATTTCTACCTTCCTACCTTTAATAGGGTACAAATTAGGGAATAGACAGTGCCTTTATTTCTTTACAAATGGAGTGCACGCCATTGCAGCTACGCGTCATCAAGTACTGGGACTGAACTGAGGTTGACACTCCTCTTGGCTGTATTTGTCAAATAAATTGGACTACGGACCTATGGACATTGGACAATATGATGCGATGTCACTTTGTGATAGAGAAGGAGTTACCTTATGGTTTAACTATAGGACAATTTGTAATTTAAATTTTAGACATGTTTTCGGTTGTACGTTGTCATAAAATAATAATTAATACTAATAAATTGATTTAGAAGTACTTTTAAATGTATATCAGATTATTTTCTTTTTCGATACTATGTTTGAAAGAATTATTCTAGCCAAACATGACAACCGGTTTAATAGAGATAGCTCTTAGAGGATATCTACTACTTATCAGTATCACCTTACACATTTTTTCTGATTTTAGGCCTCCCCTCTTGCCACCCTTTTTCCTATCATTTTCCATCATAATATAGGCACATTTGGCTAGACCCCCCCTCCCTTCCCCTCCGCGTGACGTAATATATAGATGACCATTATACCTATAGCAGTAGAGCCATGTTTAGATCAATCTGATCGCTTCGCATGCATAGATACTCTGTAGTCACGTCAAAGTGACATTGATAACAAATGTTATCGGTTATGAAGTGCGCTTACGTTCAACTAGTTGTAATACCCAATCGGGAGGCGATTACTAAGCGCCATTAATACTGGAAAAAAAATTACTGTATCAATCGATTGCTTTAATCGCCTTATCGACTGATACTGATGGCACAATAGCGATTTAACCACGTGCTATGACACTGAATTGTACATCTTTCTGAATCATAAAGCATTTCATTTTGTTAACATTTCGGTGTTGTAGTTCTACCGTCCTAGTCTAAAAGGCGACTTTTTGCTATGGAAGTTCATGGTAAAAAGTCGCCTTTTAGACTAGGACGGCAGGGCATTTCTCCAGAAATATGTCTGCGGTCACCTCATTCATCTGGCCCTTTTTCATACTAAATGTATGGAGACAGATGAATGAGTCGCAGACATATTTCTGGAGAAACGCCCGGCAGAGTTACAGTTGCGTGTCCAATTTTTTTATTTGTCCTGTTTTTTTATCCCACTGTCATAATTTTATTTAACTTTATAGATTGGCTTTAGGTTAGGTTTAACTGTGTAATTTGACCGTTACTTAGAGCGGTTAATACCTACCTCCTCCTCTTTTAACTCCGAAATGTAACAACTTTTAAAAGATACTGCTCTTGCGAGCCGGATTTTCAAAGACCGTGGGCGCCCCAGGTGCCAAGCACTGGGGGGTGACATAGCGGACCGCATTTCATTTCAACAAGTTACAATTTTACAAGTCTATACAAACAACATTGGTCAATTCAAACCAATCAATAGCGTTGTAGTATTTGAAAAATACTGTTGTCTAGTTTAGATGAGTAAAATTGTAACAGCTTTGAAACGGGTCACAGATGCCGAATTGTCGATGACGTTGCTTTCCAACGACGTGCAAGTTTAGCTCAACCTCACTGTCTTTGTACCTAACCTAGATAATGTGTGGCATTATCGCTAAGTGCTTGTACGTTCAACTTGTTTTGATGCTCTCCCAAGTGTTGATTATTGGATCGCCATTAAGACAGCAGACAAAATAAAACAGTCTGATAAACATGACCTATTTTTAATTTCACCTACAAACTATCCGTAATTTTAAGTAGAACGAAAAACGCTCCAAGTACACTCACAATCAATTACCTTGCCTTATATTTAGTATGTAGATACCCCTATAACGCTAACATATTTGTACCTAACATCAACTTCCTACTGTGCAGAGATTCAGCCTCGAATCAACAGTGTCGGAGTGCAACAGATTGCAATAACACCTACAATAGTAACGGCAACGGCCCACAGTCGTCAAATTTAACACTCGGTGTGCAGCGTGGAGTCAAGGCAGTCATTTTAGCATCAGGGCTGTCTTTAACCTATTAGAGGCCCTGGGCATATTATGATAATGGGGCCCCTATGACTTAGTCAGAACACTATTTTGTTAGATCCCTACCCCTATCGATCGCAGGGCCCTGGGCACTTTTTCCTCAACAGCACTAGGTACGGAGAAGACGCGTCAATCCCTTAGAACAAGCAAGCTGGTGGAAGTGGACTACCAATTGGTTCTTTAGTAGGTAAGGTACCTAAGAAAGAACAACGTAAGACAACAAAGCATTATCTTGTACAGCAGGTACAAAGTTCAACGTCACCCACAAATACGGCTCGAAGCCGATATCTCAACAGTTCAGAGATATTTCGGGGTTACGAGTGTCAACGGCCTGATAGCTAAAAGTCGAACTAAGGTAAGTTTGGAGGAAAGGTTTTTGCCCAGTCGTGGGACTGTCATACTTTATAAATAAATGCACCGCCGTCTCGGCCAGCAGTTGAACTCCGCTCGCGAAGCGTTCGGCTACAGCGCGAACCAAAACGTTAACCTCAAACATCGATACATCAATTGTATGTCGCGACCGCGTAATGTCAACATGCCCTGCCTGTTTTTAGGATCGTTAAATCAGACGTTCGTGAGGAATTACGGAGCCGCCTTGGTGAAACAATATGGGAACTACTGTCCCACAGCCAGCCGCGGGGTCCACTCGTTGGCCCGGCAGGAGAAAGAGTGGCCTTTCATCCAGAACTCCATATCGGAGACGCGAGTGATAACCGAGGATATCGACCGCAGCCCCTACCAGTACGAGAAGTTCTTCCACGAGCAGATCAGCGCGAAGAAGAAGGATTACTCGTACCGAGTGTTCCGCAAGGTGTCGCGGCTGGCGGCCGAGGGCGCGTACCCTCGTGCGCTCGAGGGCGCCGCGCACCGCCGCGTCACCGTGTGGTGCGCCAACGACTACCTCGGCGCCTCCCGCCATCCCGCCGTGCAGCACGCCGCCGTCGCCGCCGTGCGCGCCTACGGCACCGGCGCGGGCGGCACCCGCAACATCGCCGGCAACTCGCAGGTGACCGAGCAGCTCGAAGCAGAGATCGCTAAGCTACACAAGAAGCCGGCCGCTCTTATATTCAGCTCCTGCTACGTGGCCAATGACGCAACTCTGTCTACATTAGGAAGACTGCTTCCTGGCTGCCACATATATTCGGATGCCGGCAATCACGCTTCCATGATCCAGGGTATCCGGCACAGCCAGGCCCCTAAGTTTATATTTAGGCACAACGAGCCGAACCATCTTCGTGACTTGCTGGAAGCTTCACCGAAAGGTGTGCCGAAGCTTGTCGTGTTTGAGACTGTCCACTCTATGAGTGGTGCGATCTGCCCTTTAGAGGAAATGTGCGAAATCGCACATGAACATGAAGCCTTAACGTTTGTGGATGAGGTCCACGCGGTAGGGTTGTATGGGAGGCATGGTGCTGGCATCGGAGAGGAGAGAGGCATAGGACACATGATAGACATCGTATCGGGTACATTAGGAAAAGCTTTTGGAAATGTGGGCGGCTACATAGCTGGGTCGTCGCTATTGGTGGACACGGTTAGGTCTCTAGCTCCCGGCTTCATCTTCACTACTGCACTTCCACCTCCTGTTTTAGCAGGATCTTTGGCTGCCATTAGACTTCTGGCAAGTGAGGAGGGCAGGTCGCTTAGAGCGAAGCATCAAGCCATCGTGCGGTATTTCAAGTTGTCGCTTCTTGTGGCTGGTCTTCCGCAGTTACCGTCAGTAAGTCATATAATTCCAGTGCCTGTGATTGGGGCGGAAAAGGTCGCACGGGTAGCGGAGTCTCTGATGAAGAGGGGGCACTACGTGCAGTCTATCAACTACCCGACGGTCGCGCGCGGGGAGGAGCGACTGCGGTTCGCGCCCGGCCCGCACCACACGCCCGAGATGATAGACCAGCTCGTCACCGCCCTGACAGAAGCGTTCCACGAGAACAACATAAAATTCAACCAGTTTGTAAAGGATGGTGCGTGCCGCGAGTGCAGCATGGAATACAAGTCCGATGCGATCAACGAGGAGCCTTATAAACTGCCCATGCGAGCCGCCTAAGCAATTATGGACACTGAGATTTAGAATAGCAATACCTATTAGACGTGTGATATAAAAAAAACCCAAACCCTTCTTCGAACATCATGCAGTTTCTAAAAATGTTCCCCTACTTCTAAAAAACCTTTAAATAAATTTTACAATAGGCACCTTTCTGTTTCCTGTAATATTGCCATGGGGCACGGTGCATATAATCTTTTTATTTCTTCGACTGTACATACTTACATTTACTCGTATAGTTGCACTTAACTGAAACTAGGTTGTAGATATTTTATGGTTTGGGAAAATGACTGGCTTCATAAATAAACACTTACCTAATAAAAATATCCAAACATGGAGCTTTATGACGCCAATAAATGCAAGAATGTGAAAGAAACAGCACCACTATCGTAATACATATTAGGTAGTAATAGAAGATTAGCGCTAATAGATGTTTGTGGAACTGTCACAGAATAAGTAATAGTACTTTTTTTCCGTACGCGTAGCGTTCGCTGCGCGTACGGAAAAAGTCACTTTATGGCCAGGTGTGGCATGGAAAATTTGGGACACTTTTTCTTTTATTCGGATTGAAAGGACTCGTAATTCTAAGTAGAAATAACATAAAATTGTTAGAAAACTTCACAATTAAGAAATTGGCATTTTTTAGATATGCTCAAAAACTGTCTTACGCCCTTCCCAGCATCTCCGTTTCATCAAAATCAGTTCAGCGGTTAAGTTTCAAAAGGTAGCAGACAGACAGACAATATTTAGAGGAACATTTTGGATTTCGGATTAGTTTCGGGTCGGTTTGCTCTCTTTGTCGACTGAACATTCAAATACCCTTGTGCTTGGTTTCCTTACCTAAGTATACATAGATAAAAAAACAAGCACTTGGCCTCTATTTCAACTCATGTTATTAGACAATAAAGTCGAAGATGGAGCATGTTTACCTAGATTAGTACCTATTCACTGTTAAGATTATTAATTTAACAGACTTCTAAAATGACGATTCGTAATGAGACTGTATGTTTGTTACACGTTTGCTTGAAAACGGCTAGACCGATTTGAGAATTTTTTTTTTGTTTGAAATGGTCAGGTACTTTTATATTCAAGGATTTACCTAGCTTTATTTTTTAATTTCCGGCCAGTCTTAATTACGCTGGTAAAGCATTTTGCTCCCTTATGAAACAATTTCCTTTTCTAATTTTACCGTTTATGCACCTATTGCTTGAACCTTTTATCTACGGGGCGTTGACACGAGCAACCTTGACCTTAACATGATGTTAAGGTTCATGCACCAAGTGTCAAACCATCAGGTTTATGCCGAGGTCACACTTTGAACATATACTTACTGGTCCTTCGAGCCGGATTTTCAAAGGCTGGTACGGCAATATTGAATTGAACTTAACGATTTTTAAAACAAAGATAGAGAGTTGACTTGTGTGTGAAAGACATCGATAATTGGGTTATCGGTGAAACTGCACTTAATTAATTACCAATTAGTGTTCAATAATTTTTATGATACCTTAATCGGGCGCTTTAATTAATTCGATAACAGACTTGACCAATATGGGAATTTTCGGTATATCTATTATCTTTCATTTGAATGTGATATACAATAAAAAAATCATGACAAGTTATTTTGGTTGTTATCGAATTTTTTGTTTGTTGGTGTTTGTTATCAATTTTTTTTTGCTAGCCTATCGTAATGTCCCACTGCTGGGCAAAGGCCTTGATTTACTGTTAATTTAAAAAGAAAAAAATTAAGGTCAAATAAAACAGGCAAATGAACTTGCTCACTTTTTAATTTCACCCCCCAAACCCCTACCATTAACCATAAATAGGATAAAACAAGACATAGACTACACACAATAATATATTAACATAAATATTTCTCTTTTCCTCGTTCCATATCGTGGGGTTTCCAAAGGGCTTTATGCAACTTGCATCGGCAATTTGTAGGGCTCCTCATACATGACGTCGAATTTGTATTCCATGCTGCACTCGCGGCACGCACCGTTCTTTATAAACTGGTTGAAACTTATGTTGTTTTCGTGGAATGCTTCTGTCAGGGCAGTGACGAGCTGGTCTATCATCTCGGGCGTGTGGTGCGGGCCGGGCGCGAACCGCAGTCGCTCCTCCCCGCGCGCGACCGTCGGGTAGTTGATCGCCTGTACATAATGCCCTCTCTTCATCAATGACTCTGCCACCAATGCCACTTTGTCTGCCCCCTTTATGGGCACTGGAACTATGTGGCTTACAGAGGGCAACTGCGGAAGACCAGCCACAAGCAGCGACAACTTCAAGTACCGCACAATAGCTTGATGCTTCGCCCTGAGCGTCCTGCCCTCCTCACTTGCGAGGAGTCTAATAGCAGCCAGAGACCCTGCTAACACAGGAGGTGGAAGCGCTGTAGTGAAGATGAAACCAGGGGCAAGTGATCTCACCGTGTCAACCAATAGAGAAGACCCGGCGATGTACCCACCCACATTCCCAAAAGCTTTTCCTAATGTACCCGATACTATATCTATCATGTGCTCTATTCCTCTCTCCTCTCCAATGCCAGCACCATGTTTCCCATACAATCCTACTGCATGGACTTCGTCCACAAACGTCAAAGCACCATATTCATGTGCAATATCACACATTTCCTCTAATGGACAGATTGCTCCACTCATAGAGTGGACAGTCTCAAACACGACTAGCTTCGGTACACCTTTCGGTGAAGCCTCCAACATCTCACGGAGATGATTGGGGTCATTGTGCCTAAATATATGCTTAGGGGCTTGGCTGTGCCGGATACCCTGGATCATGGACGCGTGATTGCCAGCATCTGAATATATGTGGCAGCCAGGAAGCAGTCTTCCTAATGTAGACAGAGTTGCGTCATTGGCCACGTAACAGGAGCTGAATATAAGAGCGGCCGGCTTCTTGTGTAGCTTAGCGATCTCTGCTTCGAGCTGCTCGGTCATCTGCGAGTTGCCGGCGATGTTGCGGGTGCCGCCCGCGCCGGTGCCGTAGGCGCGCACGGCGGCGACGGCGGCGTCCTGCACGGCGGGATGGCGGGAGGCGCCGAGGTAGTCGTTGGCGCACCACACGGTGACGCGGCGGTGCGCGGCGCCCTCGAGCGCACGAGGGTACGCGCCCTCGGCCGCCAGCCGCGACACCTTGCGGAACACTCGGTACGAGTAATCCTTCTTCTTGGCGCTGATCTGCTCGTGGAAGAACTTCTCGTACTGGTAGGGGCTGCGGTCGACGATGTCCTCGGTCATCTCGCGCGGCGCCTCCGAAACGATGGAGTTCTCCTGGATGAAGGGGCACTTGGTCTCATCCTGCCCGAGCGAGCGGAACCCGCGGCTGATAATAGGACAATAGTTCCCATATTGCTTCATCAGGGCGGCTCCATAATTCCTCACGAACGCCTGGTTCAATGATCCCAAGAACGGACAGGGCATTTTTACGTAATGTATTACACGGTCACGACAAACACTTGCGCTAGCTTAAGTTAAGTAATGATCGATGTTTGAGGTCAACGTTGGCTCGCACTGTAGCCGAACGTTTCGCGAGCGGAGTTCAACTGGTGGCTCGAACGACGGCGCCTTTCATTTATAAAGTCTCTGTCATATCGATTGCTCCACAGTGATTCGTGAACAGTCAACACTTATAATTTTTAGTTTGTTTTCGCAATGTAAGAAGTTTGACAGAACTCTGTGTGAGATTACGTCGAGCACAGTACCGGATTAGCAACAATTCGATTGGCACATATCGATGCTTTTGACAGACACAGAACTAGTTGGAAAGCTAAATCAGTGTTGTCACGTTTTTGAAATTTGTCAAGGGAGCAGTTGGGTCAGATACAGTTCAATTTAATTTATTTAAATTAAATAAATTGAACAATTTTCTATCTATAAAATCCATTATGTTCAATAATTCATTAATTAAATAAAGGAATGTTTTGAATTGTTTTTTTACGCATTGCAATACCGAAAAATATTTCAGTTAGCTTTAAAACCGTCCAAAAATTTCTAAGTCTGTTCCTGTTTTATTTGACATTGATGTAAATTTGACATTGACAGCTCGTCGACTCTTTGTAATTAGTCTATCTAATCTAATATCTATTGACAGTTGACTATTTAGGAGGTGTAATTGATTATTCTGCAAATCTTTTAAATTTAATTTAATTAGCAACATAAACATCAAACATGTTTACATTACACAATCAACTAGAGCTACGAAGAGTGACGATTTCTAGTCTAATAACATGTATCTACTTACCCAGTATAGTTACTGTGATCTCATACAAGGGTTTACTTTACTCGGTTGGGAACGGATCTTCATTCTACATTCTGGTCTTAATTTTCGTCGCCGAATTGCTGAAATCATTCTACTTGAATTCTGCCAACGACATCCAGGCAAAGAAATCCAAAGGCAAGAACAGAGCGAGCGATATTCTTAAAGGACTGGGCTTTCTTTTGGGGGTTATGTTCTGTTTCTTCATTGGGATCATTTTGTTTGGAGCGCCGGTGCTGGACTGTCATGAAGAGACGCTAATGTTGTCTGCGTTACTGACTCTATTGACGGTATTTCCACTAATCGCGCACACTGGCGTGGAGAGTTCTATGCAGCTGTTGTTTGGAGTGAAGAATTATGCCAAGGATAGTGTGACAGAGATGCTGGTGAACAACGCGCTGCTCACGGTGTGCGGGGCGTGGCTAGGTGCGGTCGTTATTCCCCTCGACTGGAACACGCCGTGGCAACAGTGGCCCATCCCTTGCTACCTTGGTGCTATCGGAGGCTACCTGCTTTCAAATGTACTGAATGTTCTTAAAGTAGCGCTTTTGACTGCGGCGTACAAATATCCGGCGTTGAATTTTATTGTTAATATCTTGAACAAAGTGCATTTAAAATAAATATATTATCTTAATGATTGTGAGATTTTTTAGAGCAGTATTTTAAAAATTGCATTTGAGTGCATTTAAGTGGAATATGTCACAAGCCTGTACCCTTTATTATAGGAGTATCAAGAGCTCATTCCCAAAATACCGCATTTCCAGAATACCACATTTTTCAAAATACCAGATTCTCGATTTATCAGATTCCTGTTTTACCACATTCCCGTTACACTAGATTATAAAATCGTAGGTTACTCAGGGATCTAAATGATTTTGTTGGATGTATTATTTTGGGAATCTGGTATACGGAGAATCTGGTATTTTACAAATCTGGTGGAATGTGATGTGTTTGGAATGAGCGAAGACAAAACCCTATTGCTATTAAATTATTTTGAAGAAACTAAAATGTTGTATATTGTATTAATGTGCTATTTACTACTCATTTCACCAGGGTTAGCACAGAATAGCTGCAATTTGTCTACAACTTTATTACTCTACTGCATTGCATTCCAGGTGCACATTTCAATGACACATGTTGCAGCTGTCTTGTGCAGGGTCAGTGGCTAAGCCAGTTGGGTAGCCAGGGTGGAAACGTCTACTGTTTGATTTGGCAGCCACCCCCCCGACATATGAATGCGGTCCGCTGTGTCACCCCCCAGTGCTTGGCACCCGATGGCACCATCATGAATATGTACACTCACTGGCCATAATATATGATGTAACTCTGCACACTAAATATCTGCCACAACCTTATTGCTATAGTAATAACAGTAATAGAGTGGTGTCAGATATTTTTGCATGTCCTGTTTCATCATGTTTTTGCTGGTGACTGTACTGTACTACTGAAAATACCCTGTGGATAAGGGCCACCAAATGGATTGTCAATAAGGGTTCTTACACATAAACACGATACGATATCGCGTCGTGCTACGACACCGCATCATGTCATGATGCGACGTCGTGTTGTGGAAAATTATATTTTAATTAGGGTTCCGTACCAAAATGGTAAAAAAGGAACCCTTATGGTGCGACTCTGTCTGTCTGTCCGTCTGTCACAACAAGGTGTCTCAGGATCTACTGATCCTATCGACTTAAAATTTGGAATAGTGTTAAAAGTCGCTAACTCCAGCCTATTGGATAAAAAAAAAATCTTATACCTTTTTTACTTTTTTTTTAAAGGGGTCCGAAATGGGAAGTGGAAAAAGAAAAGTAGAGCTATTATATCGAGTGGGATATCAAATGAAAGGGCTTAATTTGTAGATTCCAAACCCATTTTGTTTTTAATTTTGTACTTTTTGATTTATGACCAAAAACGTTAAAAAAAATACCATTCCCCCCCTATTATCTTCGAAGTTACTGAACAGAAAAATCTGTAATAATTACCAATTATTAATATCATCCTAAATATAACAGGAAAAGTAAAACGGTTTTACTAAATTGCATCGTTTTTTAGAAATTTTCAAAAATCGTACTCATATTTATTTGCTCCTACTAAGCTAACCGCCATACAGTTTTTCTTGAACTATTCACGTATCTACTTACGAGTTTGTACGGAACCCTCGGTGCGCTAGTGACTAACTAAATGTTTGATGAATTTTCAAAAATAAAGACAAAGAAAACTGCGTGTATTAGTAAATTATTAATTTTATTTTTGTATTCTGTTAAATATTTACATAGCCTATTTATTCTACATTATTAATAAAATATGAAACTTAACCATTTGATTGATCACATTATTTAAACCCCTATAATAGATGCATGTAACATAGTCTGTGCGGAAAGAGAATAGGCGTGGCGAATACGGAACTAACCTAACCAGTATGGCCACAGAACAGAAAATACGGCACATACGGTAGAAAAGCATTACAGCGCCCCCCAATCTAAATCCTATTCTCTTTCCGCACAGACTCTACCATGGCAACATCCTAACCAACAGCAGTAAACTCGCAACGGAACTTTGTAAAAAGTAACAATAGTTAACACATCTAAGGCCTTGTTGATATTTCGGGAAACGCTCCTTGATTACAACATATCTCCCAAAGTAAAACCTAATGAGATAAAAAAAAAACTGCCCTCCGGCCGGAAAGTGTCACCTTGCCGGCTGCTGCGCTAAACGAAGATGCCGCTTTCTGGCTCCGTCGAACAGAAAAATAGTATTTAAACCTTGGCCAGTAAATAACAAAGCCTCGGCTTTGCCTCGGCCGACAATTACATGTGATCTGAGACATTTCTTACTTTACTGGCCTCGGTATGTAATGTATTATTGCACCAAGTAGTGCCCTGTACCACGAAACGCAACGATAGCATTCGCTTCAGTCATAACACGACTTGGTACGGGGTTTCGTCTGTGAGACGTAAATAGGCTGATGATGACAGGTCTTCACATTTTTATCTCATCTACTACTGGGTTTTCCTTGTAAGGCTAATTATCTGTTCTGTAAATTGTAGCAAGCCTGTTATACAGTCCATAGCAGAGATATTTATTGATATGGACGAAGGATAGTTAAACACAACCCTGTTGTCAAGAAACTTGTGCAGACGTTTTGAAATTAGCCATGTAGTACTTAATGACTACATCATAGACATTTGATTTACTTTGGGGAGCTATTTTGTCGCCCAGGCACAGCCCCTCAGTTACTAGTTCTATGACATTTATAATGTTTACAAGACACTTTACAAACTTATGATCGTGTTGTTTACACTATTTACAATGTTAGAGGACTGGCATAACAACTATTATACTTTACAAACATTTAGATCACTTGGTGATCAAGTTTTTGTTATAGTTATCATGTCAGTTTTAGGATGCGCTTGGTTCGATCCCATACACTATCAAATCAACAGAAAAAGCAAGCCGAGAGGGACGCAGCTATCTGGTAGAACAAGATACATTATTTTAACAAATAGCTGCGTGTTTTCCGGCCCCTTATTCTTACCGATAGTGTACGGGTCAAATGTGACGTTCCGCGGGTAAAGGTACCTTATGGCGGGTAGGCGCTTACGCTGTTATTAACGGCACTCCTATATTAATTTGATGCTACACGACGTAAGTGCCGACCCTCCATAAGGTACCTTTTCCTGCGGAACGTCACAAATAGATTTGTACCGTTCGAAAACCCGTGTTAAAATAACGGATCGAGGGACCCGAAAATCTTCCGAATGTGTTTACGAACGCCACCGCGAAGATCCGCTCGCGGTAAAATGTCGACTAACCAAACGCACCTAGCACACTATATTTTTGGCATAAAGCACACGAGACTTGTCAGCCTCTCTATCTAGCCCTATAAGCTAGAGAAGGACAGCAATAAGCCTCATGTAGTTTTGCCAAAAATGTTGGAGCTTTAGTAATATTTAACAAAAGCTACAAAGTGAACATTTCGAGTAAATTATTGCATCAACTTACATTTCTTAATAGAAATTGCTTATAAACAGACTATAGAAGACACCAAGCTTTTACAAGTACGAAACTGTATTCTGGAAAAGTCTTAAGATTACAACTGTATTCAAAAAGTTAACTTTATTTATACAACAACAATGCGATATGACTGCGCCCCAACCAACGGAACTTATTCTCTTTATTTAGAACAAAGTCGGTTCTGTCGGTTGGGACTCAAACAGACATTTAACTTTATTCAACCTCTATAAAACCCACACACACCGTAATATTGCATCGATTCACGCTAAGTATTCCACACACACACACACACACACGCAAATACAAACTGACTATTAAGGTGGCACATAGAGTGGTTGGGCAGGCTACTAAAGTGCGACTACGCTAAGTTTGCAGAGGTCAAAAAAAGGTTTTATTAAAAAAAATGCATATGGCAACATCACTAGAAAGTACCAAGTATCAAGACTAATTAATATTAGTCTTGATACTTGGTAAATATCCTTTCGCTTAATAAGTATATAATGTGTCTACAAACCTACTGAAATAAATATTCAGGACAGTCTTGCACAAATCGATCTAGTCCCAACCTAACTAAGCAATGCTTGTATACATGTACAAATTTAAATATAATTCTTAAATACATAGAAATTATCCAAGACCCTGCAACAAATCGCTTAGTTTGGAACTAGATGGATGTGTGCAAGACTGACTCAGATATCTATTTCAGTAGGTATGTATGTAGACACATTTTGTACTAAAGGGAAAATATATTAACAAGTACCTACCAAGATTAAATAATCCTCTTGCTGTAGTTTCTTCATGTTGCCATATATATATATTTTTTTAATAAAACCTTTTTTCGACCTCTGCAAATTTAGCGTAGTCCGACTATACTGTTACACGCGCAACGATTGCCGTCCCTAGGAATGTGAGACAAGGACAGCACTACATTACACACTCACCTTACATTTGTGAAAAAGAGATGTGTGTAGGCGACACAGACGTCACAAAGAACAATTTCGTTTATTTCTATCTGTTCTTTATACTACCTGTGCTGGCCGTTATTCGCGCGTACTTTAGTTCACATTTATTTCGTAACATGCTAGATGGCGCCACTGTATTTTACTTTACATGGCATCAGTGCTGTTTAAACTTCATAATAAACAGTAATCGGTTCTACATTTCGATAAATACAAAAATATTGTTCATCTAGGATCAGATATATGAAATCTCACTTAACGCGGAGGCAGTGGTTCATTGTACACTTGGCAACATTCTACAAGTCGCATGTGACCCGTTTCATACGATTATGTGCATACTAACACAGTAGCAATTAATTTGAATAATGTTTGATAAAGTCGTACTTTACACCAGAAATATTTTTATTAGACTTCAATATGAAATAAAACAAAAATATAATAGTAATAAAGATCGACTTATATTAGTTTATGACTTTTAGATTGCATTCTACGGGTCAATAAAATACCTAGTTTCAGTGTAATGTGAAGTGAATATCATCAAAACTTTTTTTTAATGAACAATAGAACATCATGGGTAAGGAATTTATTGACATTAAGTTCGTCTCGATTTGACTAAATGAAATTATAACTACTGAAGACAAGGCAGTATGGCCCATGGTCTTAGCCTGTCCGAATGGACAAATAAATAAAATAAAAAATTAAGTTCGTCTCTTGGATTTCATATCATTGATTGGTATAAGAATTGACTTCGTACCTTGTTTCATATAACAAGGTTCTTAGGGTGCATGAAGATTAAAAAATAATACTGCCATGTACAAATAACACCCTAATTCGATCAAGAGTTAAGGTTAATGAGTATTTCTAAAAACGTTTCAACCACTATTTTTCCTTGTCGAATTATGAGCCATTTCCCTTTAGGTTAGGATTAGTTTCGATTATTTTGTAGAATGTCACCTCTAGAAAATAACTAAAAATAGTAATCCGACCCTACAAGGCAACGGTTAATATTTAATGCTATTTGAAAAGTCAATGCTGTTGATACGGTGTTGGAAATTCCCTTAATATGACATGACGCTGAAATCAGCGCACTTTTTAAATTATCGCGCAATCGCGGCTTCAAAACATTTGATTTATATCTCCGGGAGAGTGATTCCTGTCCCTTAATTTTATAAATCGATTCTTATACATAGCTATCTATGATTATGTTTCTAATTTTGTATTAACAATCGGTAGTGAACGTACAACACTGTTTAAAATGCCAACAGCATATTTACATACAATTTTAATCTAAATTTACACTACTCCCGACAGCTACATAATGTAAAAATAAAATCTCATATGCAAAAAATATCAAGCACCTTTCAACGCAAACAAGTAGGAGTAGTCAACTCGTGAATGAAAGTATGTATGTAATAAAAAAGTCTACTAATCTATGGTCTATTTTACTTTTGTATGTTGGCAACATTGTAAAATATTTGAAACAATACCGCGTAAATGTTTCATCGGATTTTTGAGGTTAGGTTTACTACTCCTACTGCTATTTAATTACATTATTAGGTACAAGATGTGTACAGCCTAATTAATATAACATCTATTCCGTACGGTAAAAATAAACTATGTGCTAAACGAATACCCTGTCACAGGATCAAGTTATTGTGTTTTTTTAGACAGGCAAGAAAACAGGAGGCCAGTGTATAGCTTTTTAGTTCATAATATTTTTGCTGATTGTGACATCCTTATTGGTATATTGGCTAAATGCGAAGTGCATGGTTGTACAGTAAAAGACTGCAGCGCATGTCGTGGTCTGAATGTAACTTAGGGGGACTGAAGTGGTTTTAATTGTCTAAATTACTTTGACATTTTCTTTCACGACGGACAGTCCACTATAGTTGCTCACGCTAGGAGGCGCTACAGTCGCGCACATAGCTTATTAGCGAGATCGAGTTTATTTGTTGCAATATTTTTTTTACCAATGAAAGAATAAACTATATAGAGCTATGGCCGTTTTTACATGTCGCAGATATGTCATCGCTCATCGACTACTTCCTCTGTCCCATTCGCTCCATAGCTGTAGAGGGAAAGAGACAGAGCATGTAGTAGGTGTCGCTATCGGCGGGTGTGAAAACGCCCTTTTATTGTGATGATGAAGTTAATAACAAGGGCATAGCGTTAAAAAATCTGTAGTGCCATATACACAAGTTTTTATATATAGATATAGCAATGAATGTAAGTACACACCGTCCTATAAGAACATTATCATCAGGCAATCATAATATTATGATTAAATAATTATAAAATGCACCGCTAATACTAAGATATAGATTACAAGATATAGTGTTAACAAACGAGTTTAGTAGAATTTCCAAGTAATTTTATTATTTGGAAATTTCACTAAAATTCTTAAGAGATAAAAACACTGACCAAATTCAAACTGAATTCCAATTCGGCAATGTACCTGAAATTATTAGTAGCCATTTAGTTGGTTGCCAGAGGTAATCAGAATTCAAATTTGGAATTAGTATTGTTGCCATCGACAAAAAATATAAGACTTTTCTGTTTGGTGCTGTTTATCAGAAATAACGTATTCCCAAAGTTGTACTTTAAGATTATTCCTTTGTACCTTTAGGGATTAATAAACTTAGTATTATACATTTCGTCGATGGTCGTCACCTTATCTTTGCAGTTGATACGAAACCAGTAATTTCTTTTAAAAGAGTCGTGATCTGCCTGACTTAATGAAAACGAGTCATGGAAGCATAACATTTTTCTCTCTCTTTTTCTAACATTTTATTACAATTTAGTTCTCTCGATATTTCGCAATATAATCGACTATATGAAACTGTCAACTACAAAATCGAATCACAAACTACAAATATTCTTCGAGGACGATCGAAAGAAGTTAGTAGCGGTTTTTTTAACAATCTCAGCGTTTATTCAAATACACTTTTTTCAATTTTAATTTTCATTTAAACCCCCGACATAACGTAAACAATTATGAAGCCTTAGTTTGAACCCTCAAAATAATAGTCTGGTAGGCGGTCTACGCACCACCAATATATTGCGCAATATCGTCTAATCATTATGTGTACAAAATGAGATATTAATATTGTAGATGATTAGGCTGCTTTAGTTGCAAGCTCTTTAATACTGTAGTAACTCCAGAGCAATTACTTTAAGGTGTTTGTGGCCGGCAAGTCTTGCTATCATTCTCTTACTTCGTATGCTAAAGCTAGATGCACATAGTTGCCGACCACGTATTGCAGAAACATATTGGCAGTTTAGAAGCACCTTTAAGAGAATACTTCATTTTGCAAGATTCTTCTGTTTGTTATTAAATCGACTATATAACTTGGTCGAGGGTTGTCAATTTTTTAGGTTATTAGTAAAAGCTTTGCACTTGATTGTGTGCGGACTTCGGTACAATCATAAGAATTGCGGGGCCAGGTGGAGCTATGACGATGATCTGCGAAGACGAGTGGCGAACGTTTACGTGCTATTCGTGTCTGGTTGGAAGTAGTGTAGACCGTTTATCTGAAACATTAACGAGAACATACATCAGACAAATTAAAGGGTTCATAGCACAGAAATACATCGAGATAAAAGGAAATAGTTCGTCGAATTGTATGGGAACCAAGCGTGTAACGTTTGACGTGGTTTGACGACGACGTATGACGTGTATTTCAGTGACGGAATTTATGGAAAACATACATGTTCCATTTCATTTGGTGGTACTTGAACAATTGATTAGATCAGCAATCGGCAACCTGCGGCCCGCGGGCCGCATGCGGCGCGTGAATCGCTCACTTGCGGACCTATATTCCGGTTTCTAGTGCGGTTAATATATTCCGAATAGTCTAAAATCACCAATTATAAACAAAGTGCGGCCCGCGTCACGTTCCTTAGCTACAATGTGGCCCTTGGCTGCTAAGCGGTTGCCGACCGCTGGATTAGATCATGATTATCAGATTTTTTCAAATCTTATAATAATGTTGAAGGCAACTGAAGTTGACGGCGAGCAAAGAGGTCCCCGGCCCTTTTTTTAGCACGCGAGGTACATACATTATTTTCTTGTATCTCGTATATTTCTGTGGTTCATAGCAAGAGGAAACGCCTAACCCTGGAGCCTTCAATACGCAATCAACAGAAGAGTTCTGTATAGTAAACTAACTCAGTTTATATAATCGCCCTTGCGCTTTTCTCCGTTTCTTTTCGGGGCACGCTTTGACAGCGATGCCACATTTGGCAGGTTACTCAGTTTGTATTTTTTTTTTCATTTAAAACGCCAGGGATTGCTTAGCGGCAAAGGCTCAGTCAGGAATTAGTTTTATAATCTTGTTTTAATCTATTGATCTTCGTTATTTCTGGTGTGCAATAAAGAGTAATTGTATTGTATTGTAGATGGGTGCTGTCGCAAGGTTATTTGTCACAATATTTAGGCATGTCTAGCTCGAGAGTGAGTTATTCAAATTTTGCCGCCAATACCGACCTCTATATCCATAATCTCTGTATCCTGGTTTTTATAATATTAATTAACATTTTTTTGATAATGATTTTGTAACTTTATAATTTGTGCACTCGTCTTAATTACACCAGCAAGGTGCAGAAAAATGTGTCTATGTATGAACATTAATTTCTGTAGGACAAAAAAAATGTGGCCCTAAATTCTCCTCCTCCTGAAATCTGCCACCCTAGGCTCGAGCCTACTGAGTTTGGTGGTAAATCCGTCACTGCCGTTGACACACCACGGAGTTACTGATCTAAAAGAGCTAGTGAGTCGTTGATACACCACGGAGCTACTGAGCGTAAAGTGCTATTGAGTTGTTGACACACCACGGAGCTACTGTGCTAAAAGAGCTATTGAGTTGTTGACACACCACGGAGCTAAATGAGATAGTGAGTGTCCATGTATAGACTCGTGACGTACCGTCATATCGTACTCGGTGACGAAGGCGGGCACCTCGAGCTGGTCGCGCGCCATGACGGAGTACAAGAACTCGACGCCGGGCAGGTTGTGCACCTTCGCCTTGATGGCCGGCGCCATGAACGTCGTGAACCACCACGTCATCATCTGTAGCAAACGGTACAGTTCCGTCAAATCCGTCCATACTACTGTACTATACATATGTAGGGCTGCCATCCGTCCGGGTTTCCCCGGATTTGTGCTAGTTTAGAGAGCGCCCGGGCGGGGTTTGATTTGTAGTCCGGGTTTGCTATTCGCGGTCCGCGAGAGCTACGCAGAGGTGACGGGTGATAGAGAGGCATGGAAGAAGAAGGTATGCTGCGCCGACTCCTAATGAACGGGACGAGGGCGAGCGACGATGATGATGACATTTATGGCACTAACCATAAATCGCGTTTCGTAGTAATTTACGTCAGACGGAGACATTGAAATCTCGTGGCCGAGGCGCCACAGATCCGCCAGTTCCAGGTATACGAAACGCGATTTATGATCGTGCTTTTAAGTAAACTGCTCTCAATCCCTGCCGTATCCGAGTTAGATTTTAGTATAATTCTTTGAGTGCCGTCGCCCCGATAGTCGGGTTCGCCGTCTACGCGGGATTTTCGCTGCATACGGCAATAGATGTGCTACGGGCTACGGCGTAGCTCACGTAGCGATCTTTGGCAGTGAATCTACATAGCTTTGTTGATAATCAGATGTCTAAATAAGGTTTTTTTTAGCGAGCCACCATGATGGAAAACGGTTATCGTCGCCCATGAATATTACGACATCAGGCTACATTATGGTCAGTGCGCGGATGTGAATACTGACGTCCGCGTGAACCTGGCCTGGAATCAGTCTAGCGAAGCGTATGAACAACCTGCATATCTCGTAAAAAGTAGGTAATAAACTTTGATTAAATAAACATTCAGATTATTTAAAAATAAATATTTCAATAAATACGCACCTTTGTCCAGAATGTGGGATGTACAATATAAAACGCTTTCAAATTCTTCTTATATCTGTAAAGAGAATTAAACTATTAGCTGCAATGTACAATTACTTACACACCGGTCCATAAACAATCGAATGTAACAACACTCTAAAAATTTCATGACGATAAAAGATACAGTTTATTGTTGACAAAGAACAATTGGACGTAGTTTAGGGAAAAGGACCCAACCCACACGAACGAATTTTAGAATTATAGACTTTAAATGCTTAAACAAAAGGTTGACATTTCACTGATAACTTTTTGTGGGCTGGATCTTTTTCCCTAAACTAAGGCCAATTGTTATTGTTTGACGATTGTTCGGCAGAGGAGTTCTGGCTAAGGCAGTGTGTACTCCATGAAGACAAAAAGATACTACTCATTCTCCAATTTCTTCCCTTCTAAGACTAGGAGGGTAAAAATGTGTAGGGTAGGCGTCATTTTAACACGCTATCTACTCTACTCCGTGATTTCGCGTCGCAGCTACTTGTACCAAATTTTGCCCTCCCGAGGGGGCTTAGTCAGCCAACAGAAAGAGCACGCGTTACGCGATAGAGTGATGGTCGGATCCAGTGCGTTCCGTCCGGTGGTCGGACCAGAACGTCAGTTAGGAAGAGAAACTTCTGTACTATTATTACTATTAGTATGTGTATGTATGTAATATACTGATTGATGATTACACAACATGGACCTCACTAGGCGTACTTGGTTTATCGAGTAATTTTTTTGTTGGCCATGGCCGTCAGTGGCGTGGCGTAAAAGATATCCTTGGGCAAGCCAGTGCAGATTTGACATACATTTTCCTTAAGAGCTGTAGAATGAGGTGGTCAAATGCCTGATATTAGGCAAGCCGGTAGGAATCGAGTTGTTTGGACGCCACACCACTGGTATGTATGTATGTAAACACTTTATTGCACATACAATCATACAGAAACAGTACAAAGAACAATGGTTATGTACAAAAGCGAACTTATCCCTGTAGTTATTCCGCGGTTAAGGGGATTACTCACTTGTAAGGCAGCACGGTGTAGACCTCCTTGAGCCAGGAGAAGGGCGGGTGGTTGCCGGACGCGGCGAGCGTGTGGAAGTACGCGATCACGTAGTCGCCGCGCACGATCGGGTCCAGCAGCTTTATCAGGTACAGTAGTGCCTGCAACGTTACAGCTCAGCGTTCAAACTTGATCGAAACAAAAACAAGTCTACATAGTACCAAGGACCATTAAAACAAGAGGACAGTCATTCTCCATACAAAAAGGGTCATTCCACGTATATGTAACGTGAGTCACGATTTCATTGCGTGTTTTTGTCATTAAAGATTCAAATTTTAGTGTTAATAAATGTAGGGATGATAAGTAACATTCTTTAGAGATATATTAACACATTAATTTGCATCGTGATGATTTAAAACTTAATGAAAATTGTGACTCACGTTACCTCTTACCGTGGAATGACCCAAAAGCTGTTCCCCGAATTTACAACGCCATCTATGTATAAGCTTGGTAAAAGAATTATATTATTTACAATTATTCAACTTTGTAAACGTGACACAGTATTTAAATGTTAGAATTTATTTATTATTAGCTGTTTACGAACTAATTGTTACTATACTATGTTTCTTTGTTCAATTATAACATCGTTAAATGTTTAGTTTTTTAGCGCCATCTAGTTTTTGCCCGGAAATCCCCTAGCGGTCGGTCGAGTTACAATGCGCAAACCAAAGTATGGAGAATGACAGTCCTCTTGTTTTAATGGTCCTTGGTAGTACATAGAAAAGAAACCGGACAAGTGCGAGTCGGACTCACCCGGGTTCCGTACAAATACTTTAAATAAAGACTATATTTTTTATGATTTAATAATGTATAGTTTTCAGATTTTTGCCTCTACTTGTAGGTAGTATAAGACAGACGGTATTACTTTCAAATTTCATAGTTCTAGGTCAGTGGAAAATTTACGTTTTTTGCGACATATAATTTTGCTACCGTGTGACAGTGTGACACATACTGGTTTTCACGCCAACAGTATAAGGACAGTAGGTATGTATTGAGGTATAAAAAATCAAGATAATGACCGAAAATTAAAAAAAAACTTAAGTACGTCTTTGAATCTCTTTCATACCTTCTACGAGAGAAGAAAAGGTATTTTTTCTGAATAAGAGGTGTGAAAAATATGCTTTCAAACAAGAGTTTTCTACAGCCGCGTGACGGAATGAAGAATTCTCGAAAGTTAAATATTAAAGGCGGGCGACGTCCGCGCTAGGTTTCTGTGACTCGTTTTAGTTTGGAAATTTATAAAGTAGGCACCAACGGAGAACTAGTAAAGTAATAAAATCGCACAAAATAACGGTATGAATGCGTGCATTCGTAAATAAACTTATAATGAGCATCCACGGCCCTGAAGCGGCAGCCGCGTCTGTGCAGTACGAGCGGCGCATGAGACGCCGCGCGCGGCGGCGGGCGCCGGCCGCCGCGGACGCCGCGCGCGCCAGGGATGAGTCACCGCAGCAAACGGCTAAGAGCGGGGCGCGCGTGACGTCAGCCGCGGGCGGGGCGCGGGGACGAGCGGTAGCTATCGCGTCTATAAAAGCGGCACGCGAACCACTAACAGCAGCATTTGATTGCTCGGCGCGCCGGCGTAAGGACGTCTAGCAACCAAATGAATCCCTAACCTTTCCTGGCGCAGTGTGTGCATCAACGCATTTGCGACGTCCCTCTCCCCCTCCCGTAAGACGGGCGCCGTGTGTGCTACAACGCATCGCTGACCGGACGACGGGAGTGTCTCCAATTCTTGGCTTCCTGGCGCCGTGTGTGCTCTAACGCATCGCGACAGGGGCTGGGAGTCCTGAAATTCCCGTCAAAACCCCGTGTTCCTCCGTAGATAGAACTAACGTCTCTTCAAGACCCTAAACCATTACTAGACCGCTCCGCGAACGTAAATAACGTCCCACGGGACCCTGAAAACCGCGACCGCTCGGCTCCCGTGTAAACCCACTCTGGGACTCGCCCGGGAATCTGTATCCCACATAACGTTTCAGCCATAAGCCTTCAGGCATAACGTTTCAGTCAACTCAACGGCCTCCCGACCGTTCTGGTTAATTTCATTAAAAACGGTACCCGGCCATCAGCCGCCCGACACGATTGTTAGCAACTTTTTTATAGCCGAAAGCCTTCAGCCGGCAGACTGTACTCCGTATATAACTTTTCAGCAATAAGCCTTCAACACGCTAAACTTAATAAAAGCCCATACGGCAGCAGTTATTTTCTGGCCCTTCAGGCCCGTTGTTTAATTATAGGAGATTCTTAAAGTAAATAAAAGACAGTTTTTGTTATATCTATAATCGTGGTGTTTGCATTCACTCTCCCTATCTCTGGTTACCCGATTGAGCTACTCAGGAAAACCCTCTAAGTCTAAGCTAGGCTGAGGGATATGCGACAGTGGCAAAACGCCACATCACATTTGGCGCCCAACTAAAAGACTCACATGCGAGTCATACAGCTCAATAAAACCAGGGATAAAGAGAGAAATAAAATATAAAAACTTCCTAGAGAGAATATAACCGAATAACTTTGTTTTGTGCCATAAATAATCATTTGTTTCAGCTTAACGAGTGCTTAATAACCTTTTCTTTCAGTTTAACGTATCTCTATAACCATTAATTTTACAATATTTACAGATTAACAATTCCATATAACGTTTTTTTACCTTAGCGATTCCGTTTTTCCGATACAGCATTTTTTTTTGCACCGTAAAAAGTTCCGATAGTAGTGATTTAGGCTAGAACTAGGCCCTCAGGTAATCGCTAATGCCCACCTCCGAGATATACCGCTTAAAGAGAAACGAGTTAATGAAAGAAGCCGAAGAAAGGGGTATTCCGACCGAAAATCGAACCGTAGAACAAGTAAGAAAACTTTTTGCCGAAGATATAAAGAAAACCGAGTTATTAAAGGAAGCCGAAACAAAAGCTTCACCGTCCGACACCGTTAAGCAAGTAAGAAAACCTGTCACCCAGGCGACAGAGGAAGCCGAAGACTTCCAGATGCCGCGCAAAGAAAATCTACCAAAAATGGCCGACAACAAACAAGATACAAAGGCGAGTACACTCTCAAAACTGATAAGGGAATGGAACCTATCGTTTAGAGGTACAGATAACGCCGTAGAATTTCTAGAAAGGCTAGAAGAATTAATCGAAGCATGCGACGTAGAATATGAAGAAATACTACGGGCGCTGCCAAGAATCCTGCAGGGAAGAGCCCTGCTGTGGTACAGAAATAACGCCACATCCTGGAAAACATGGGGTGAGTTCCTGGAGTTATTTAAATTGTACTATTTTCCGAGCAATTACGAAGATGACCTAATAGTACAAATAGTGGCTAGAAAACAGAGATTCCGAGAGAAGTTTACCGAATACGTGACCGATTTGCAAACACTCATGAGACGCTACGCGAAGCTGTCCGAAGCAGAGCAACTGCACCGAATATACGAAAATATGCAGAGAAGCTACAAGTTTTACATACAAAAACAAGACTACCAGAATCTTCCGGCGCTGCTAAAACTAGCCGCCGACTACGAAAACATCGTAGTGACGCAATACAATAACCAAGACACACAGGAGGACAACCAAGCAGATCGAGGCACCAATTATCCAGAAGCAAGCACGAGCGAAAATAGACGAAAACCAGTGACACAATCCCCGAGCAGGGAACACTTCAAGGTAGGAGAGACAACCAGAATACATCCGAAATACGACCCTTCCACCTGCTGCTGGTCCTGTGGAAAACCAGGACATGATACAAGAATGTGCCGAGGTACTAAACAAATATTCTGTAGCAAGTGCGGGAAGCGTGGAGTCCTAAGCAAGAACTGCTGTAGAAAAGAAGTACGGAGTAAGCGAGAACCCCTAGGGTCAGTAATGGAGCAGCTAAGAGAAGACAACCGTATTTACACCGAGATTCGCATCATGGGAGACATCTACGAAGCTCTAGTAGATACCGGCTCGACGAACACTTATATAAATGAGGAGGTATATACAAAGTGTGTCGAGAAAGCAGTCAGAGAAACCGACAAGCAGAGAAGCATACTTCTAGCCGACGGGACAAGAACGCAGGTAAATAAGTGTGTGATGGTGGATATAGAAATAAAACAAGTACTTATACGACACTGTGTACGAGTTCTCCCGGCCGCCACACACATAATCCTCGGAATGGACATCCTCCGAAGAGTCGGACTGCAAATCGTGTGGAAAGGAGAAAGAAATAAATCCGAAAAACCCGCCCAAGAATCATGTCATATGCCTCTGCAGAATAACTACAACGTACATAGACGCCCTCGCCAGCAGGAGCCACCGACCGCAATACACAAACAAATGTGTAAACCGACCGTATATAATTCGGAAGTTAACAAAGTGCCAAGCGAGCATAACCGTAAAATAAAACGCCGAAAAACCGAGAAAAGCCACATAACATCTAACGCCAACGCACATACACGAGGGGAACGCCAACAGGAGCCACCGACCATAATACACAATCGAAAGTGTAACCGTAAAATAAAACACCGCGAAACCGAGAAACACCACATCACATCGGCCCCGAAAAACCGGAATAATAACCGAAAAACGCAGGAGCGTGCGCCGATCCCGTTCCGCCGATCCGACCAGCCGCCTCAAAGAAATATATCCAACCGTATGTACAATGAAGATTTAAACCGACCGATAAACACCGCAACCAATAAGAAAACACCGAGAACATTCGTAAAAACCGTAACATTACACAACCGGATTCCGCAACACCAAAAGAAATCGTCAGTTTTTTCTCCGCAAGCGTATGAACAACACAACCAGGGAAGAAAAGGGGACCATAGAACGAGAGATCTAGAATTAAAAACAGATCAGCGTAGTTTACGACACCGACAGCCGAGGCACCCAATTAATACCGACAAACCACAGCAAGTACTATCCGAAAATTTCAAAACCGAAGTGAGTACACGAACTCCGTCAACCCAACAATCAGGTCGTGAATCGAGTCACGCAAGGAAAAGGAAAATATACTGGAGAACCTTCTGCAACTCAAAGAATTCAACGATATACAGTAATCCAGATAAGGATCCCTGGCCTGATTACAGAACCGATTAAACCGCACCCAGCCGTGTAGTAGTCGGCTTAAGAATAATACTACCCCATGACCTCCCGTTGGGTGTCGTACGAGGCGACTAAGGGAAACGCTGGACATAAGACCTGCCAACAGACATACAACCGTACTCACTAACAAAAAAAATCACCGACCCGCCGACCGAACACAACGCCGCAAACGACCAGAGATAATACGTACAAACATACCCAATACCGTACTTGCTAACAGAAACCACCAACCCGCCTACCTAACATGACGCAGACAACCGCACCGAAAACAGCAGGGGAGACCTACGACCAGCAGCGAACGCTCGCACCCAAAACCGTAGCAAAATAATACTACAACGTAGTTCCGTCCAGCCAGCGCACAGCAGCGTCAAAAGGTACCTTGCATCCCGAGAAGAAAACGTCGCGTCAAAACATACCCTGTATCCCGGTAGTAAAACGTCGTGTCAAAACATACACTGTATCCCGAGAATAACACGTCACGTCGAGACATACCCAGCATCCCGTATAATATATAAAACAGAAAGGAGAGAATATTCCGTATGGAAACCACCAAACCGCCGATCAAACAAAACGCCGCAGAGAACCGCAGAGAAAAAATACGCAACAGTGGGGGACGCCTACGACCAGCAGCACACACGCACGTACCAACAAAACATCACATCACTATGGACAGCAGCGGGCGCACGCGTATCAACAAAACGCCACAGCTTACTCGCAAAACATAATTCCGACCAGCCAGCGCACAGCCGCGTCAAAAGGTACTTAGTATATAAAATACCGCCAAGAAAAGTGTTCCGTATGAAATCGCGTTAAAAAGTGAACGATACCCCGGAAGAAAGACGCCGCGTCGATAAACAATCGTATATACCGGAAAAGACGTCGCGTCTAAAAGTGTCGAGATCTACGGACAGACGACATCGCGTCCAAAGTGTCCAATACCTTAAATAATAGACGCCGCGTCAAGAAACAAGCATCAACCTAGAACGGACGTCGTGTCGAAGCGTCGAACTCCCCGAACATAAAATACATCACATTTCCCAACAACCGATACCCCGCATGAAAGACGTCACGTCAGAAAACAATCAATACCCCGCATAAAAGACATCATGTACATTAAATAATCATCATAACGAAGAAAACACGTCACGTCAGTTTACAACCACGATCCCGGATATAAGACATTGCGTCAAACAGCACACAGTCAGCCAGCATCATATGCATGGACCGCGACCCGCGGTTTGACGACCCCTGGAAGGTAAGAACAGGATTAAACGTAAAGAAACCTGCAAGTCCGGCGAAGAACAAAACCGAACCAAACTAAAGTAGTTTTGACGCGTGGCATACCGAAGTACCTAAAAAAACAAAGCGGCGATCCATAACCAGAATAACAGATACCGACCTAACATATAACCTAAGAAGGGATATACCGGTGCATAACAGCATACCTACCTGACGGCTAAATTGTAGCCGAAATCATTTACTTAATAACATATAAACCCTATATAGTGCAAATCATGTGGTAATTAAAAACCGGAATCGTTAATAGATAACTAGCGTCAAAGTTTTAAAACCGTGTATGATTAAAATTGCCCCGTAAAACAAAAAAAAATGGTTATAGCACCATAACATAATATTTAAAGATCCGTATATTTAAAAGTACAGTTTTAGTTGAAAGGAATGTTTTATTAATGGCACCGTATATTTAAAACCCCACATAATTAAAATCTCTGTATAAACAATACCGGCTTATACCTATAATCATTCGTAGTAAACAACCAAAACGATAAATAACCGTAAAATAAGTTGCATAAATACCGATAAGTAGTAGCTAAGATAGCGAAATAAGATAAAATAATAGTTAAAAATAAATACCGAGAAATACCGATAAATTATAAAATAAATAACAAAATAACAGCGCCATCTACCGACCGCACCGGGAATTAATTAAAGAGATAAGTACATAACTTGCGCAGACGTTGACACCGAAGTAACAATTAATGACAGCGACACCTATGTCAAACCATAGGAACTAGCAACCGGCTCAGTTACGTACAACCGAAGAATACACATTAATTCAGTAAACTTAAAACAGATGGCGTGGTTATTTAAAACATATAAGTTAAGAAATGAATGGGCAAGCTGAACCCAATTAAATAATTACACAATGAAACATATTAATATGAGCAAGCGGATAAATAAATAAGAAATAAATAGACAGGGATAGTCACTCCAGAAACATAGCATAAACAAAGCAGTATTTTTTTTTGATGTGGCTTGGGACGAATTAAATTTTTTTTTTTTCCTTTCTTTCCCTGTCACCGATGCTCTCTCATCTCCCTCCGAAGCATAGAGCATATTCCAGTAACATAAAGTAAACAATTCAGTTATTATTTTGTTTCTCTTGGTTTGGGACGATTTTAATTATTTTTTATTAACCGTTACTTTCTACCGTTTTCCCCGATGCCGTCTCCATGTGTCAAATAGTTACCATAATAATAACTCCATTTCATCCTCAGACCTAGTTAATACCTAACAGGCTGTCCGTGCCGATTAGAGAGCAGATGAGCTCCTCCCAACTTGACACATATACCCCGCGATAGAATACATCAGACAACAGTATTAGATCGATCCCAAACATAACTTAATAGATCCAGATGCTCATTATACCGACCAAGCCACACCTTAGGCCCCTGACTCTCCTCACCTCAGCAGGATTTGCCCGGATTAATAGGTGATTTTTACAGGTAAAAATCTCCGTGCGTGGGGAGGGCATATAATGAGCATCCACGGCCCTGAAGCGGCAGCCGCGTCTGTGCAGTACGAGCGGCGCATGAGACGCCGCGCGCGGCGGCGGGCGCCGGCCGCCGCGGACGCCGCGCGCGCCAGGGATGAGTCACCGCAGCAAACGGCTAAGAGCGGGGCGCGCGTGACGTCAGCCGCGGGCGGGGCGCGGGGACGAGCGGTAGCTATCGCGTCTATAAAAGCGGCACGCGAACCACTAACAGCAGCATTTGATTGCTCGGCGCGCCGGCGTAAGGACGTCTAGCAACCAAATGAATCCCTAACCTTTCCTGGCGCAGTGTGTGCATCAACGCATTTGCGACGTCCCTCTCCCCCTCCCGTAAGACGGGCGCCGTGTGTGCTACAACGCATCGCTGACCGGACGACGGGAGTGTCTCCAATTCTTGGCTTCCTGGCGCCGTGTGTGCTCTAACGCATCGCGACAGGGGCTGGGAGTCCTGAAATTCCCGTCAAAACCCCGTGTTCCTCCGTAGATAGAACTAACGTCTCTTCAAGACCCTAAACCATTACTAGACCGCTCCGCGAACGTAAATAACGTCCCACGGGACCCTGAAAACCGCGACCGCTCGGCTCCCGTGTAAACCCACTCTGGGACTCGCCCGGGAATCTGTATCCCACATAACGTTTCAGCCATAAGCCTTCAGGCATAACGTTTCAGTCAACTCAACGGCCTCCCGACCGTTCTGGTTAATTTCATTAAAAACGGTACCCGGCCATCAGCCGCCCGACACGATTGTTAGCAACTTTTTTATAGCCGAAAGCCTTCAGCCGGCAGACTGTACTCCGTATATAACTTTTCAGCAATAAGCCTTCAACACGCTAAACTTAATAAAAGCCCATACGGCAGCAGTTATTTTCTGGCCCTTCAGGCCCGTTGTTTAATTATAGGAGATTCTTAAAGTAAATAAAAGACAGTTTTTGTTATATCTATAATCGTGGTGTTTGCATTCACTCTCCCTATCTCTGGTTACCCGATTGAGCTACTCAGGAAAACCCTCTAAGTCTAAGCTAGGCTGAGGGATATGCGACAGTGGCAAAACGCCACATCACAAACTAGAAGTTACCCGCAACTTTATCCACACTGATGGTTAAATTACCGGATGTTGATAAACACTTTTTTGCAGGTTTCCTGTGAAATGTTCCCCGTTACACCACATAATTCCGAAGAGATGATTCCGCATCCCAAATTGTCCTACTAACCTAACCTTAAAATATTATCTATTAAACCACCTGCGACAAAATCAGCGTTTCGTAGACAACAGGATTCGGAATTATGAAATTACGGAATAATGACCCTTCGACATGTTTGAACTCACTTTGTCGAGGTCAATCTCTCCGATGGGGAATCACCTCCCGATGAAGACGGCCACGGGTCGACCAAGTCGGTCGACTCCGCCCTGGTACAGGCAGCCGATGATACTTCGCTCACAGAGTAAAAAGAGGACTCACTTTGTCGAGGTCGAAATCTCCGATGGGGAACCACTTCCCGATGATCACGACCACGGATCGGCCAAGTCGGTCGATTCCGCTTTGGTACCGGCAGCCGATGTCTGCCACCTCGTTCTCATCATAGAAAAAGGACTCACTTTGTCGAGGTCGATGTCTCCGATGGGGAACCACTTCCCGATGAACACGACCACGGGTCGGCCAAGTCGGTCGACTCCGCTCTGGTACAGGCAGCCGATGCCTGACACTTCGCTCAGGTCCTCAGCCTTCGCTCGTCGTAGAAGTCGCTCGTATCTGTTGACAATGATAAACGACATTTAGAGCAATATTTCTTTATTATACCAGTAAAATGCCAAAAGGGTGGATGGTTAAAGGCCGGATTTACACCTGTAAGTTTTACTTACGTATGTAAGGACGCAGCTATACGCTAGACTGACCATCTCAAATCTCACGTTTTTTCTCGTACACTAATGTATTGCTTGCTCCTGGCGTTGCAAGCGTCCATAGGCTACGGCGACTGTTTAGCATCAGGCCGTAAACTTCATTGTCATCCTAGTAGGTAGTAGATATAAGAAAACGGTAATCCATTGACGATGTAACCCCAAGAACATCAAAGCATTTTAGACCACATATCATTTCAATAAGGACAAAGATAGCGGTTTATTAACTCTCCCGCAATGCCGGATTTACGGCTAATTCCCAGGGGCGGTAAAATTCAGCGCATGAACTTGTTTTACAGCCCCGGATCTACGACTTTTCCAAGCCGGGGTAGAAATGAATCTGTCACTCGGAACAGGTGCTGCGGCCTGTCGTTTTATCATCCATTTTAGTGTAGAATATGGGTAGTGGGCGAACGGCACTAAGGGAAAATCTGGCTTGCTCTCACGCCGGCTGCTTCAAGAATGAATATCATAGTACATACATGTCACGCGACATCGTTATTCATCACCGTGTGTCACCCGAGTGACGGGAAAATTCCTGTTTATTGCGTTTAATCTCACACATTGTAAAAAGTTACGTGAAGTGAATGAAGAGTAAAAGTAGCCTCGCAATGGAAAGTCTCGTTAATCTTCGAGTAAACAAGTTAATTACCGTTAAACTGGCTTACTAGTATATATTTGTACAAAATGGCGTGCTTTAATAGGAAATTCCTGTCAGTTACGACCTTGCTCACGAAATAATATGTGCAGTGTAAATATTTTAAAACATTATTACGGTGTCATAATCTTTTTAACATTAAGGTATTCTCGTTCTTATTTCTAAGCTCTTAAAGTGCTGGTAAAAGATAAGGATAATTAGTTTAATTAATGGATGTTACGGACACGAACGCAAGGTCTCAGTTGTTTAATTTGGCAAATTACTTCAGAAAAATGTAATAAGAACATTAAACACATCGAGACTCCATGAGACGATGTAAAAATGGTTAGTGGTGTCCGAATGTTCATAAAGAGAATGAACAAACATTCAGAGACCTTAGATAATTCTTACTACACTTTTGTTGACTTTTGAAGCGAAAAATATAATTTGTAAGGCAGCGGATACAGCTACTATGAAGATGTTGATATTTATACGGATCGACACATGGCGCGGATATTCGGATATTCACTCTACTGAAGTCTACTGTAATAGTTATGTCTCAACTTTCATCACTTATTGATTTTATCTGTAATAGAGATGCAGCGAATATTCGGCCACTATTCGGTATTCGGCCTATTCGGCCACATTTTGACTATTCGGCCGAAGCCGAATAATGGCATAGTATTCGGCCGAATACCGAATAGTAAATTAACACAAAGTCGAAGGAAAATGAAGGATGAATAAATATTTTATGCCACACCTGGCCATAAAGTGGCTTTTTCCGCACGCTGCGCGTACGGAAAAAGCCGCTTTCTGGCCAAGTGTAGACATAAAATGATGTACACAACACGGGAGATAATAAAGAAAGCCCTCGATCGCATATTTACGTCCCTCGCTTGCAGCTCGGGCCGCAAACTTCTGCGATCTCGGCCTTTCTTTGTATTACCACCCTAGTTGTGTAATGTACTATTAATAACAAATTATAAACAGTAATCAATATTAAATATTAGGTTAATCATCTTTCACATCAATTTCAAACATATAGGTATAGAACAGTAGCATAAACAACGAATTAGAAATTAAACTACAAATGAAATTAAATTTTTCAATGGCGCATTTTTCTATCATAGGCTGCCTACGACGAGTAACAAGTTGCAACCTGTACAGAGATTCACGGCGCCGCTCACCCGGGCGTTCGAATTTACTTCATTTTAGGTAAAACCATTGGCCGAATATTCGGCTATTCGGCCGTCGACTCCGCCGAATATTCGGTATTCGGTATTCGGCCAAATTACTATTCGCTGCATCTCTAATCTGTAATATAGATTCGTATTCATAGAAATGACATTTGTCTGAAGGTCGAATGTTATCATACTGCATACCCAGGCAGGTGCAGTACCGAGTAACATCGATGAATCACCATTAGATACAACATCCGCGTAAATAGACCGTAGACAAAACAACATGCAGTGTTCAACTTTCGTTTATAGTATTTTATGCAACAGTTGTATAAGTAGGCTCAAAAAATGCGAATTGCGTGAGTTGCGATACGAGCCGCGACAGCGGCGAGTATCGCAAATAGAGACGCAATGAGCGTTTTTTGACTTAATTATACAACGTTGCATACAATACTTTTTCTACGACTAGGTTTTAAAATATAAAATACAAAATTAAGCATAACCTGCAAACAAGGCAAATATGAGGTATGTCTATGGTAAACTTTTTTTTAATTTGAGATATAGGTACTCGCTAGTGACACGCAGTGACTATATTAAAAATACTTTTTTTTATGTTGGCATTAATTAATTTAGTTCGGAAAGTTTTGTTTTTCTTAAAAACCGTAGGAATTTAATTGTTTGTTAAGTTGGTAGTTGTGCATTTTTATCGTAAAGTTAGACTTGAGCGCTTAATCCTTGACCTAAGTTTAACCTAGATTTAGAAGTCTGTGGCTGCTAGCAGTATCGTAATGTGACTATAACGACACTAGTGCTGTTATGGGGAATAGAGTATAGACTTCTCTGAACTCATATTATGTATATTCTAGACTAGACTAGCCTTTTTTTGTCAACGAAACCATTTGACCTAGAGTGCGACTACGATAACTTTGCAGAGCGGAACATAGCAACACCTCCATTTAAAAATCACATTCTCATAGAAATTTGACTTTTAAACGAAGGTGTTGCTATATTCCGCTCCGCAAAGTTATCGTAGTCGCACTCTTATAATTTTGACCCATGTTGTCCTTAGGATACCAGTATATTATACGTAACGTAGTAGGTATTAAGTTTATTTATTTCAATTGACAACATTTCATTTTAAGAACACTTTAAAATGTATATACTATTCGAAAGCATTTTGTCTCCTGAACACTACACTATTTTTATATTTTTTTTATATCGCTTAATATAAAAAATACAAATGAATAAAAAATATGTTCTCATTTTACCAGTTCTACGGCACAATAGATGAAATGCCAGTGCCTTTTGCCACAGAAAAAATAAGCCGTCATAATTTTGAATTTGACATTGTCAATGCATACTGTGAGATCGCTTATTTTTTTTCGATCGCGATAAGACTAAAGTAATGGTTTATTCTGCCGTAGAACTGTAGTTACGCCCTTTTAGAATAAGTCAATATTAATATATTAATTATAAATTAATTACAAATCCTGGTAAAACAAATAAACTATCAGCGTATTCGTCTTTTCAAACCAAATACAGTGAACCAATAAAATTAAAGGCTCAAAAAAATGAAAGGTTGTCAATTGGTACAGTCAAGGGCAAAGATAAATATCTACACAAAGCTCCAAAATATACATAAACTTTAGGTACTGCCATAATAATAAGACCTGTCTCACTCATATTTTTGTAAGTGTCTTTGAAAGTGAGTCAGTGCCTGACTCATATCTTTGAAACTTTGTATACATATTGGTGCCCTTGACTGTACCTTTCTGCGTTTTAAAGATAACAGACTCATATTTTGCGGTTTCAAGACGATTTTCTTTGAAATGGCGAGACGGATAACGCACGATTTCTCTAATCTAAAATGGAACGTGGTATAAATACCCGTATTCGTCAATCTTGTATTTGGGGCAAGGTTGGTGCGCCACGGAAACATTACGACAAGGCTTGAATTGTTTATCAGTCCGTGATTAATCGACTCCACACAAATTATGTGTACATATAAATGTCAATGGTCTATGTACAGCATGTCGTCAAAGATATCCTTGTCCCGATCGTCTAGTTGTAAAGTACTAGGTTAGTCATCACGTTAGCGATCTGTCTCGAGAAATGAAAGCCTCATTTCTAGATTTTCTAACGTCGGCAACCGTGGTAATGTCTGATCGATCGTCATGAGGTCATTAACACGCATAATGGTCCTCAATAACAGCTTTCTGTAACGTAGCACGAATAGGCACGCGTCTTTATTGTTTATTCGTCGTAATTACAACCATAGTATAGTTATAGTACCATCTAAAAAGATGTACTATACACATCAACAGGTATATAGACGCTTAGAGTATGGCAACGTTTTAACTACTATAAGAGCGAAAAAATAGCTAACACAGAAAAAACCCAGTCTCTAGAAGACTAATTTGCTTCCAGGCATATGGAAACATGACGTTTTTTAATCAGTGAAGATAGGTATAGTGACGACTCGATTGGGAACCCAAAGCAGAACTGACTCACTCTGATTCCGTTGCGCGACTTTTTTTATTAAATTTCGCCACCCATAATAATAGCCAGCGACCGGAAAGAACACCCGTTATAGACAGAGAAGGTCGGATGCGGGTGAGCTCCGCCCGATCGTCGGGCGCGAACGACAGTTTTGTTAGAGGGAGAAGGTAGTAGGTACACTCTAAAAAATCTGAGCCAACTAAGAGAGATATTCTCTTTGTTGGCGTTAACTTAAATAAAACAAACAAGATATTAAACATATCAACGAAAGCTGATTAATTAAAACAGCAAGTTAATTAGTGATTAAAACAACAATCTAGAACTTGATAATTTTAACAAATATATTCCTTGTTTCTATCATTATTTTCTTCTTTGTATGATTTGATCTTGTTTAATTAGTTAGGTGGCTCATACATCAATGTTGAATCAAATCAGAACATGGTTAATTGAACTATGATAAACAATCAATATCATCTTAGTTGGTACATATAACGTGTTGTTAGGCTCGTATGGAATCAAGATGCTTGATTATAACTATCACAATCTTGTTAGGAGCAACCAATTTTTTTTAGTGTACTAATAAATACTTATTCATTACATTCACCGCTCAATGAATAGACGATCTTTTTCAGTCAATTGGCAGACAACGCAACCGTAATACGCAAATAGTAAAATGCTTGTACCTAATAATATTTAACCTATACGAGTATTTTAGTAATATTCAGGGTCTTGAATATTATTACATACAAATATACGGGGAAGAATTATGGGACATCTGAGAAGGCAAGAGAACTTCTTTAAACCCATCCTGTAGGCGTATGATGCTACGATTAGTCGCGCGATAAAACATCCGTCACTTTCTGACAAATAGTGTATGAGAGTGACGGATGCTTTATCCGTCATCCTTTACCCGTCTATCTATTATTTATCGCGCGACAAAGCGTAGCATCATAAGCCTATGGAAACTCGTAAAATAGGCGCATATCAGACGTAGAGTTGCGAAAAACTAGCCCAGGTACACCTATAACATAACTCTTCTGGAAGGGTAGATAGAGAAAAGGAGAGCTATGGGCCTCAAAGTCACTTACCATCAGGTGACCTGTGTGTTCGTTTGCCTTTCCCATGACATAAAAAAAGAGTTAGGGGAACCCCGCCCCGGATCTACAACTCTTTCGAACCGGAGCAGGAATTTGATGTGGCGACTCTTCTTCTCCGGCGCTTAGGTAAATAAATTCAAAAATCTCTCAAAGGTATATGAATTTGGCGTCCCTTGAAACTGCCGCCCAGAAGGTGCCCTGGTCCCCTCCCTCCCACAGATCCGGGCCGTCGTCAAAACGGAGCTGGTGTACCGTAGACAAGATTGGAAGCTACTCCACCGATTTGCCATACAAAAAATCAGGGATTGGAAATCCTATAGTTAATACGTTTGTAGTTTGTAAGTCTTGTACAAATGAGTTTACCGTACAAAGTCAACGGCATTGATTCCGTCCTTTATTAAACTTTAACGTCAAAACGAAGCACAGGAACGTTAATTATAACCAATGGTTCTATTTTAGCCACAAGAAATGTTCCACGGATATTCCCGTCTTAGAAACTTAAATAGAATTATGAAGTCACGTGAGTGACGTAGGTTGTTAATGGAAAGTGTGGAGACGTGAAGCCTGTAAAATAACTATGGTGTAATAAATAGATCCGCTTTTTCTTTAAAAATACTATAGGTTTTAATCACTGATTATTGTTTAGCTCATTAACAGGGTGCTTTACGTAGCAAGCTTACTTCCCTATTTTTTTCCAAAAAACATACATAATTTGTTTATTGTTTCATACATAAATAAACTCAGAAATCTGAGTACTATCAGCCCTAAAAATATTGGTACCTAATTTATTAGCACCATAAGGTATTTCTAAATTCGATGCCAATCCTTTTGGAGCTGATAGTACTCGTCTTTAGGGGCATTCCAAAATAATGTCGGCTTATCGGCTACGTGACGCCATTTTTTTCATACTTTCAACAAAATTAGGAAGTACATTTTTGGTATGTCAATATTTTATAACTTGGTTTCTGAATTGATAATGTTATTTAGGACTTTCTATTTGTTTTTAATGTAGCTGCCATAGCCGTCACGTCGCCGACAAAGTAGACGTTTTCGTGGAATGCCCCTTTAGAACTGATTTAAAGTTCATGTTAATTTTTTGAGAAAATTAGGAAAGCTACTGGGCCACGTTATAACACCCTGTTAATGAGATGAGCAGAATTCAGCGATTAAGACTTTTTTGATTATCGCACGCTCACTTGACAGAAAGTGATCCTTGACCTTGACAGTTAAATGCACAGAATGATTATGTTTGGGCAGAAGTTTAATGAAATTATTTTGTTCGGTAAATGAAGATAAAAAAATCATGTAAAAAGTTTTCTTAATCCATATTTAAAGTTATTTATTTTGATGTAAGTTAACGTCTATTAAAGTATTGGCATCTAATTTGGAAACACTTATACGTGGTCAAATTTTGCGCAGATGAACTTACACAAATAAATTCGTCAAATCCATCTATTACTAGGGTATATAAAATGTTGTTGATTTTGACTAATGTTGCTAATTGTAACTTTTAGCTTCGTGAAACGAGCCACAGGCAGGAGTGTCTCACTTCGCGATTTCCCTTAGCCAGTGACCAGAAAGAGCAAGCGTTATGCGAGATGGTCGGATCCGTCGCGTTCCTGATGGAACGACCGTTTTATTAGAGAGAGAGACTTCTGTATGTAGAACTAATACTTATTTCGTGCCACAGATCAAACACAGTAGTTAACTTTCGTTGACAGTGCATAAATTAAATGTTACTATGTACTTAACCATGTACATATATGACAACGCCTGTCCCTATGTCCGCCTGGGTTAATAGTTTTGTCTCTCGACTCAGCCCTATTCCGTGCACCCATGTGCCAAGTAGGTGCCTGTGAATGATATTATGAAAATATGGTTCTCGCCGAAACATTACATATATCTCTGTCCAATGCGATTACATAATACAGTCGTATTTGCGCACAAACTCGGCTGGTGCCAAACTAGTGTAAATATAGTCGCGTTCGTTCAACTGTCGTGCAACAAGTTTTGCCAGCCCATTCAACTGCTTTGTCAATGGATAACGCTCTTTTTTTGTACTGAACGGATGATTACTGCGGCGTGCAGCGTGGGTCGGTCACAAGCTGGTCCGGTGACCTAGTTAAGGTCGCTGGAGAAAAAACCGTGCGTTTGTTGTGGAGGTCTTTAGGGATTAGGGAAGACCAGTGTTCAGCAGTGGACGTCTCAAGATTGAAGTGGTGATGATGATAATTACTAAGGTCCGGCCAGCCGCATTTGGCAGTAGCAATGTACATCAAACTAAATTTATATTTTTAGGAATTAATGTTCCCGAATAAAAACGTCTTTATCTAAACCTTATCGGGTTCTTCCAAGGATATTTCTGACGCCACACTACCTGTTGTCACTCGCTTTTAAAGCTTAATAGGTACCTAGGTTTAGCATTTGACTGAAATTGATTTACAATCGGTATATGTCGGTCAAATCAATGGAAAAGCTGGTATCTTGATAGTATTCTTCTTGACTCGAAATGTTCCAGGTTATCCTTTTGGGAGATTAGGATTGCTGGAAGAGAGTTCCACTCTTTAGCTGTCCCTAAGAGGTTTGTAGCATGTCGTCCCAGCGTATACCGATAGAATAGAACAGAACAATCGGAACCCAATTCCATACCAGAGATGTTAGCAAGAGACCTGACGGGATGTCCCTGATTGCGTGGAGGCTGGGCAGGGGTTTACCACCTGCGTAGACACAATGGCAGCCTCCCACCTCCACGGAACCAGTACCCAAGGAGGTGCGGGGGCAAAAGCGACCGAAAAACTAAAAACCCACAAATCGTCGCTGTGCCTGCAAAAGTCGCTATGTGATTTTTTTAAATTTTTGGTTTTTTATGCCATTTTGAACCTTATATCAGTACGCGTAGGCTCCAAAAACAGTATCACGCTATCTTTAATATTTCTGGTTGTTGCAAATATAACCATGTGAATTTCATACATTGAATGTTCGTTTTAAAATAACTAAGTGTCACTAATCACACGAGGGTACCTTTTCATTTCTACAACTAAACAAAAAAAATCACCCGACATGTGTTTGGGTGCACATTGCGATATTTTCGTACTGGTTGCATCGCGTCCTATCGCGTCGTTTGCGCCCGCGATGTGTTTTTCGGTACATAGCGATATTTTCATGTAAGCTGCGACCAGCAGCTCAACATTTTAGTGCTCGAATGAAGAGGCACATAGTTGTTTATTCAATAAAGTTTACCATTTTGTGTTTCGGCTGTTCTATCGCAAACGACGTTTTCTATTTGGGTCATTATTTGAGCGTTTCACCCGCCTCACTTTCGTGGACACATTATTGTTGAGATCCCGGCAGATTTTAATGTAATTTTAAGGTATTTGTTAGTAGTCCCGTGCTCGAATGAAGAGGCACATAGTTGTTTATTCAATAAAGTTTACCATTTTGTGTTTCGGCTGTTCTATCGCAAACGACGTTTTCTATTTGGGTCATTATTTGAGCGTTTCACCCGCCTCACTTTCGTGGACACATTATTGTTGAGATCCCGGCAGATTTTAATGTAATTTTAAGGTATTTGTTAGTAGTCCCGGATATCTACCAAATAGCTCGATATTAAACTAAAATCTGAGGGAACTTCGACAATAATGTGTCCACGAAAGCGAGGCGGGTGAAACGCTCAAATAATGACCCATTTAGTTCAATCACAAATCATTTATTACGACAAAGTGTATTGTGCCAAAGCGTGAAAAGGTACGTACATTAAAAATACATAGTGCTATTAACATTGAATATTAAGGATTACCGTTTTTTTACGTGAATATTGGTTCTGTATCGAGGTTCTTATTCGATAATGCTTTTACGGTGGTACCGCAATGTTTTTTTTCCTTAATTATGAGAATGTACCTAGCGGATTTACAAGTATAAGACCTGGTAGGAGAGCTGGTGATCCAACTGTGACAGACATAGGAGGCCTACTGTATGTAAACGCCGACTTTAAATACCAGCTTCGTCATTCAAATGAATGGTCCACTTCACCACAAAGACGGATTAACACATCTGAAGCCAAAGAACCTATAAGGCATTTCGGCGGTTTAGGGCCACAAATAAAAATGGCCACTTTTTATAATGGCCATTGCTCATAATGCCCGTAACGCGAAAAGACTACGACACAAAATGTCTCCTACATTAAATGTCAACTTGTAATAAGACCCCTTTTTTTGCATTACCCACTTTGTAAAACCACCATTTCTGGAAATGACTACTTTCTGAAACGTCTCCTTTTTGAAACGGATGTTTTAAAAAATGCCGGGTTCTTGGCTTGACTACTTCTAGTAATGCCCATTTACATGTTATGCTAAAGATACTGAAAAGGGTGGAAAGCATTGGTGTGAACCACGTGTGAACCTACATTAAAATAAAGAGGGCTATTTAATCCATTTTTATTCGTTTACTTATCATAACAAACTTCTTAACATAAATTGAGGTGGTCTGAGGCAGATTTGTGGGGTAATGCGTTTTTATTTGCGAAGAAATTCAAACCAGTGACACTACGTAAATCATTACGTCACTGGTTCGGAACAACAACTTTCTATAGAAAACCAAAACGCTATTTCCACAAATCGGTCTGTACACTCTCGCCTTAACTAGACTAACACAAACAACATAAAATCCATTACAACAAAATTTACTATCAAGATTTTCACTTTTGTGTAATTTTTTGTAAAATCACTTTTTTAAGGAATGCTTTGAGGAATTTATGGACAACGAACGATGGCCCTCGTGGCGTTTTCCAGAAGTGATCAATTCAGAACTGGGCAATGTCAAAAGTGGCAAATAAAAAAATAGACAATTAATTGGGCAATTAAAGCTGTGATCATTTTATAAAGTGGTCATTTCCAGAAATGGTTGTTTTACATAGTGGGCAATATTAGAAGTAGGTATTACTTGAAGTGGGCATTTTACTACGTGGGCATTATAAGCAATGGTCATTTTTATTTGTGGCCCTAAACCGCCGAAATGAGCACAAGCATTTCATAGGTACCGCCTCCATAAAATAACTATGTGTTATTTGAAAGCACAATTCAAATAAGGTGTATACTAATTTAATATAACTAAGTGCTGGAAGCACACATTCAGTCTTTTTAGGGCTCAAACATATTTCGCTATGTGACAAACTAATGATCTTTTTAAAATATAAACTTTACTTTTCATTGCATAGTTTTGAAAATATACTCCAATAACGTAAAAAGTCACGATATATTAGTATAACTAAAAAATATTAACTTGTTTCTAATATCTAACCAGAAAAACAGTTTTTTGTGTCTCCTGAAAAGTAGGTCTAAAACACATAGCGACTTCTGTAGGCACAGCGACGAAATACAGGGGCTTCGGTTCCGAATACATTTTCATGCCATTCGGAATCGAGACCTTTGGCCCGTGGGGTCCCACAACGCGCACAAATGTTCTTCAAAAAGGTATCCAAAAGGCTGATCGACTGCACTGGCGACCGAAGGGCTGGCAGCTTCCTCGCACAGCGAATAGGCATCGCTATACAGCGAGGAAACGCTGCCAGCATATTCGGCACCATGCCAAGGAGGCCCAATCTTTTTGATACTTTGTAATACACTTTAATGTTAGCTTTTTAGGTTTAATTTAATTTATATTTAATTTTAGTTTACTAGTAGTTTATAGACTCTCAAATACAATGTAATTAATTTTAAATACAATTCATTAGGTATTCCATACCTAACCTCTAAAACTCATGATGACCGAACTAAGCCAATATCGCAGACTGTTTAGCAAAATAAAATTGACTCCGAAACTTCAGGCAGTGCAAACTAATAAAATACATCCGGTTCGTTCATCCCGTTTTATTTATATTGCCTCGTTTATTTAGGTACATGTGGCGCAATCTTCTTTGTGCGTGAAAATACTTTGCATCATGATTTATGGCGAGTGCAACGGTTTCCATCAACGGACAGGTTAACTTTGGCATGGGTACAGGGTACTAAAAGTAAAACGGTACATAACATTTCCTTGCTCAAAGGTTTATGATTTTTGGCATTATTTCTGACGATTTCAGAAAAAAGGGATCGTTCTGTCGCTAGTAAATAAGGGTGATTTTTATTGCATCTTCATAGACCGTAAGCTGTTGGACCATGGACCTAATGGAAAAATTGGTCCATCATCATCATCATAATTTAAGACCGTTGCTCTTGTCGGTGGAGTTTACGCCATTTTGTGCGGTCCTCGGCCATACATTTTAGGTCCTGGTACGACACGACATTGACCTTTTCTTTGAGTTGTTTGCACAAAGTTTCTCCGAGGTCTGCCTCTCCCTCTCTTTCCTTAAATTTTTCCTTTTAGGATTGTCGTAAAAAACATATTGTGTCGAACCAGGTACATCATATCAGCAGGATATTTTATTTCACGACTGGCATACATCTCTCAAATGCACGCTCTCTCAGGACGTTCTGCAGCCAATATCAAACTCATCCAGCAACCTTGCGTCAATCTTCACTCCACTTAGTCTGGTCTTTAAGCGTTTAAGTTCGGCAGGTTTACCCATTTAAGTTCCGAATTTTTGTCAAGCGAAACGTTTCATTACAACAAAAACCATTTTCTGATTTTTTGTTATTATTTATTTTTTCATCACACTTGCTCGAAAATGGTGTCATTACACGTAGGTTTTGCGGGCCGTAAATGACCTATTATGCCCTAGGGCGTAATGGTTTTCTTTTTAAATTTGAAACGCTGGTTCTGTTTTACTCTTATTTGTCATGTTCAAAGGAAACACGAGCTTACTTTTTTAACTTTTATTACTGAAATATTTATTTAAAGAGAACAATTATTGCAAATACATGTAAACACATATTTCTGTAACATTAATTAAATGTTTAAACAGTGTATTTCAGTATTTTGCAAATATAAAATCAACCATTTTAAGTCTTTACCGCTATGGTTTCCGAACGTGACTTGACATTTGCATTGTCTATGGATATGGCACTAATGTCACTGTCAGTTTTACAATTTTATTTAGGTTAAAGTAAGGTTATTTTAATCAGATTTCCTCACAAGTGTGATGAAAAACATTATGTGTGCCACGGGCGGTATAGGAATTACAAACTCGTGTTGTTAAAGCCCTCGGCTTCGCCTCGGCCTTGTAACAAACACTCGTTTGTAATTCCTTACTTACCGCCCTTGATACACAATGTATTAATGTAGACTTCTCTATCGACAGCGGATGATGAAACAATAATGTTAAATGTTGTTGTTTTTAATATATTTACTTTAATTTTATTTTATTTTTGTTTCTACCAACCAAAGTCCCAAAATCCCGAAAATTTGTTTTTTTCCCAGCTAGATATGGTCGATTGTGTCATTAGATATGGCAACCCTTGTTGTGCTAGCTATGCAGAAGTATATGTGTTAATTACGTCTCAATGCTGTAGAACATATGTTTTCACATTAACCTTCCACAACACTGAAACCACTTTCATTGAGCCAAATCAATTCCTAACAACGCCAAGCAATATCGCGTTATACGAAATTGAGCTTTACTGTCTTTTAATACGGTTGCAAAAATTATATTCCGAACATATGACGCCACAATGCAAAGCACTTTAGTTTTATTTCATTCGAATTTCGACCTTATTCCCTTGGGTTAAGGTTAAAAAGCGATTGGCATGCAAATTGCATCGTAGGTCGTCTGGTGGCGCCGTCGCGCCCTGTGACGTCAGCGCCACGAGTGACCACTTAGGGATCCAATGGACTGTTTGTATGTATATTGTAATGTAATATCTGGTTTAGTGCTTCCATCTCTAGTCAGGTCTATGGATGTGGATGGGTGATATGTCCATCTTGTTTTGGCCTATTTAGGGGTGATTCTGCGACTCAGCCTCAGGACTGCCTTTCGGTTTCCAAAGTTTACCTTGACTATTAATTAGTTCAACAATATTTGACGAAAAAAAACGCTGTTAAAACGCTGAATATTCACCCTTAGCCACCAAACTGAAAGGCCAAAAGTTCTTCCATCCGGGTGTCTGCGCGAGACTAATTATATCGTCGCCCCCATGCTAAACTTACAAATGTAAAATTTTGGTGAACTTGGATTTTAGACCTAAATCTATAAAGATTATGATCAAATTTGCGAATTTCTCAAAGTGGTAGATTTGTGAGTTTAGCATGGGGGCGACGATATTTCAGGAGTTCTTTAGTTTATCCCAGCACGTCTAGCATAACTGGCGGCGACTTCGTTTCTCGCGCGACAGGGCATCACCTGTCACTGTCACGCTATACTGAGTAGAAAGAGATAGGTAGCACTTGTCGCGCGACAAAGAGTCGCGTGTCACAGTTGTGCTAGAGGTACAGTACCTCTAGCACAACTGTGACACGCGACTCTTTCTCGCGCGACAAATGCTACCGATCTCTTTCCACTCAATATGGTGTGACAGTGACAGGTGATGCTCTGTCGCGCGAGAAACGAAGTCGCGGCCAGTTATGCTAGACGTACAGGTATAAATAATTGTTTTAGTAAAACCGGATCAAACAGCCTATATTCCATACCTATCATAAACAGTGTGCATAAATATTATTAGTGAGTATCGTTGAGAAATGCGTTGATTTCTCGAAGTTGTTTACTTTCCCTCCAGATGATGTAAGTAGGTATAGGCATAACTACCCTAATTTTTATATTACAATGTGGTATTAACCCGATAGGTAAACCAGGCTTATAGTAGTATGATTTTTGCTATCATTTGAAACTCAAGAATACATTTTAGAAGCATCAACTTATTTGTCCATAGCTCTGCTACATAATGTAGGCAGCCAGTTAATCATTGTAATAAAACAACTTAAACCGATTAAATCGCGTATATTAATACATTTTTTCTACTCCTGTACTTTTATCTGTCTTTTACTTGGTCACGAACACTAATATAAGAACATACATAATGAGTTCAGAGAAGTCTATCCTCTATTCCCCATAACAGCGTTAGTGTCGTTATAGTCGCAAAACGATACTGCTAGCAGCCACAGACTTCTAAATCCAGGTTTAACTTAGGTCAAGGAGTAAGCGCTCAATTCTAACTTTACGATAAAAATGCACAACTACCAACTTAACAAACAATTAAATTCCTACGGTTTTTAAGAAAAACAAAACTTTCCAAACTAAATTCTTTGATGCCAACATAAAAAAAGTATTTTTAATATCGTCACTGCGTGGCACTAGCGAGTATACACTCTACATCAAATTAAAAAAAATGTTTACCATAGACACATACTGTCAGTCATATGTCATATTGCCTTGTTTGCGAGCTATGTTTAATTTTGTATTTTATATTTTAAAACCTAGTCGTAGAAAAAGTATTATATGCAACGTTGTATAAGTAATTAAGTCAAAAAACGCTCATGGCGTCTCTATTTGCGATACTCGTCGCCGCGGCGGCTCGTATCATTTTTTGAGCCTACTTAGACAACTGTTGCATAAAATACTATTTTACATCCCGACGTTTCGTAACCCTTTTCAGCGTTCGTGGTCGCGGGTACATATTCTAGCCCATGACCGTTAGCTTGCCTTAACGAAGCTATGTAAAGCCTACGTAGAACTCTTGAAATGTAAATAGGTCGAGGAGGGTCCTCCAGGCGACCTCCCGCACCGCAGTGTCACTTAGGGGCCGCCCTAGAAAGAACCTCTGATTGCCTACGAGTCACTTGGTTCAAAGATCCCACGTTCTATTTTCAAGTTTTCAACTTTAGTTCACCTTGCGAAATTAGATTTTGAAGAAACATATTGAATATGTAGGCTTTCTGTAGGCGTATGATGCTACGTTTTGTCGCGTGATAAATAAATGATAAAGCATCCGTCACGTTCTAACAAATAGTGTGTGAGAGTGACTGATGCTTTATCACTTATTTATCGCGTGACAAAACGAGGCGTCATAAGCTTACTGAAGTTCTTTGACTTGAAGGCATATTTAAATAGTTTTTATGGGAAAAAGGCTGGACGGATTTCAAATAAATATTTTTATTTAGCATAGAGATACTGGAAAGTCGAGGACACTTAGAGGCTAGAAGCTAGGAATTTAAAGCCGGCGACTCCATCCCCATAATAGAAAAAGTACCTCTTCTTTTCTCACCTTCTTTTTCACAGTGTTTGTACAATAATCCATAACAACTATGTATATGATACTAAATTAATACTTAACACGGCGAAGATAAAAACAGAGACATTATTCGCGAATGAAATGGCGAGTTTTTTTACAAGGTTTTATTTAGTTTCATCTCTTTATTTAAGTCTGCTGAAAACGGAACCCTTAGCTATTCCATGGCCACCTATTCATCAGCTCGTAGCAATACCGGATGAGAATAAGCTTTGGCATTCGCGTGAACCCCTTTTTCCCGACTCCGTTTAAAGTTTCCTACCTCGTAGTGTTATGATATAATTGTAATCTAGGTTAGTCAATTTCACCTTAGACCGGCAAGGCAACCCACACGTCATAAATTCTGACACTATAAATATTGCGAGCAACTAATGTTAGAGTTAATTTATATCGCTGTTACTTCTAGCTTATTTATACACTACCTAGGCTATGTTTACGTTATGGTCAGCATTGACCCAGTGGAAGTAATGCAGAGCGAAACGCCCCACCACATGTCGGGTCGTATACGTCAAACTCGTCTGTATCACCACAGAACTGCCGCTGTTTTATGACTTTTACGGACAATAAATCAAGATGGACGTGAAACCCACGTCTAAATAAGACCGAGAACGATAGTTGTAACACTTGGCGCAAAAACTCGGTTGTTTGAGGTTTGTGCGTGTCTGTTGTCACGTATACCGTGAAACTCTCGAGCTACAAAGTTATTTGTTGCCTTAACGTAACCTTAATACGTACTAAAATGATAAATTAACATTCTTTTAAACTACTTAAATAGATCATTCTTGTTCTAGTTATTAATTACGATACTATGCAAATTAAGTACCTAAAAGAATGATACTAAACACACTTATGAGGAGCGACCGCATAAGAAAATCTTACCTCTCGCGAAGCCGACTGATCACGGAAGTTGCCGATCTATGTCCGCGCCACACCCCGCGAGCGCTGGCGAGCCGTCACTGGGTCTAAGAGCTGGTGGACGCATGCCCGCGTCGCTCGATGGTGATATTTTGTCCTTGACGCGCCCGCTACGAAGCGCACGTATTTAATTTACAATTATAAATATTAAACTCGAGTGTTTTAATCCCGAATACGGGTAAGTGTTGCTTTAATCACTATAAACTAAGTAGATATCATATTAGTTAACGTAATATTAGTTCGTAGTGCCTAGAAATGAAATAATAACGGTTGTCGCCACCTTGACATGACATTCCTTTGTCTGGTTTGGCTTAACGCTTTGTCATTTCGAGCTTAGCTTATTCATTTAATCTTTAGATCGTTACTTCTAGGCATTAAACTGTTAGATACAATATTCATTTTAAATCGTTGTGCTTTTCATGCCTAATTAATATTTAAAATGCTATTCTCTGTTCTCAAATGGTGTTAATCTTTCCTTCTTATGTTCTGTCGCTAGCTAATCTTGCCGTCGCAAACCTTATATAATACTGCTTATAAGTAAATGCATTTAATAATTGTAAAAGTATAATTTTTAATATGCTTATCTTAATGCCTTGATAGTTATTATAAAAGGTTTGCTAAATTATATCACTCATAGTCATGCCTAGTCATTGTACCGCTATTTTGTTGTAATGCAGTGAGAATCCCATGTCATCTCGAATAGTGATGGGCATAGCTATCTGCATATCCGGATATTTCAACTTTATTTTTAGGTGTCCGAATGTTTAAAATAAAAATATAGTTTTAAATATTCGAATATTTACTTGTAAGATGTTTGTTTTATTTGCTTTCGCTTGGCATTCTCACTTCACCGCTATTGTTTTTCCTGTACCTACCTGGACTGCCCATCACAACCAACGATCGCTTTTATGAATACCCTTCCTCTAGTGCAAGCGTGTGATGACGTCAGTCCAGGGCCAGTTATGAGCACCCGCCTAATTTAACAATTGGACGCGTTCCAGGAACACCCCCAGGGTTAGCAATGGTCATGGACTAGGCAGAGTCCTCGATGACCTTGACCACTACCACGGCGCCACAGCTGCGAGCGTGCGCTGCCGCTACGACGCTCGAAGGCCCCTACTCGAACGCCGCTGCTCGTTCCTCCATACCAAGCCTGCGTCACGCTTAAGCACAGCCGAGGGACGTTGGGTATAAGAAGAGGATCACCCAACTCTCCTGCATTCAGACCGACCCAAATCTAGGCTTCGAACCCTCTTACCCTACTTAATATTTAGTGCCTTAGAGTTATAACAAACTTAATTAATTATAATTAAACTTAAACCTAGAATCTTAAATCTAGAATCTTAACCCTAGAAAGTAAACCTGGAAACTTAAATATAGAAACTTAAATTTAGAATCTTAAACTAGTAGAATTGCACGCTTAGTTAAAATAAATTATATTGCATTATCAATCTTACTTATTTTACGTCCCGGTAGTATTTCCCAAGTACATAGAACTTAGGTTTAATATTAGCGGGTGACAGTTTGGCGCCCATACGTGTGTTTTTTTAAATAGGTTTTTGGGTCTTTTTGTGCAGGGGAGTTGGTAAGTTTTCTTAATCAGCTTTCTTGGTGTTGGTGAGTGCATGTCACAGGTTTAGCATAGTAACTTAGATGTCAGTATAATAAGTTGGATTAGTAATAGCTCTTAATAGTAATAACTCTTAACATCACTCAGTTGTGTAATCTTCTGTTCCTTCTGTATCATTTTTACGGATTGTTGCAACATTTACCTAGATTATTATTTAGCCTACACCAATAAACACTCACGTTCAACATGTCTCATCCCATAAAATATTTGCAACTAACGAAGTCTGAGTTGGCTTACGAGGTTAGGATTCGCGCTGAAGATCCTAAAGATAGGGTAGAAGAGTTGAGGCAACAAATATCTAAGCTTTCAGTTCAGTTTCCATCAGAGGATATCCTTGATTCCCCATACAGTTTTGATGAGGATATTGCTGGTATAAAACATACCCTAGCTAAAACAGCAATCAACATTGCTTGCCTCAAGCAAGATTCCCAGCAGAGGAATTTAGTCGAACGCACCCAGACCTATCTCAATCATATTTATCATAGGTTGAACAGAATTGAAGCTTCACCTGACGACTCACCTTTGTTACTGGAGACCCAGCAGTTCTATAGTGAACAGTGCTCATCCTTCCAGGATATTTTATCTTCACTAGCTTTAAGTGCCCCATCATACCTCCCCAAAAAGACACAACAGTGCCCCCCCACCGTTTCAGCACCGGCCAACCCTGTCTGCGATTCTGACGCACCTGGCGTAAACCTGGAGCAACCGGAGAGTAGGTACAATATTAAGGTAACATGCGACCGGGGTCTGAGCTCTGATGTATCTAAACTTAAATATGATGGCAAGTCTTGTGTTCGTGCTTTTATTGCCCGGGCCAATGAGTTCAGACAAGCTAAGGACATCCCCGATGGCAAAATGTTTTCATTGGCAACGGAAATATTTACCGGGGATGCCCTTCACTGGTACCGCAGTGTTCAGGGCTTGGCGCACACCTGGAATAATTTACTGGATATGCTTAAATCAGATTTTGATGTAGTCAACTTTGATTACCGCATGCTGGGGGAAATTAGGAACCGTAGCCAGGGTCCCACAGAATCTATTACGATTTACCTAGCAATAATGCATGGAATGTTTAGCAGATTGGACAGGAAGCTAAGTGAACAAGAGCAGCTGGAAATTATCCTTCATAATATACGTCCTTGCTACTCGAGTGTTCTCGCTACTTGCCCTAACTTAAACTCAATCTTAAGCTTACGTACGTTGTGTAAAAATTACGAACAAATAAAAGCCCGTTCGGATACCTTCCGCGAACCACCCTCTGCAACTTCGGCCACATTAGCACCGGAGTATACCTACCAACCAAAAAAGGAACCTGCAAAGGGTATTTATAAAGGTGGACCGCTCAATCCTCAGATTCAGACTTCTACCAAGCCTCCATTCCAAAGGTCGTATAATGTATCGGCAGTACAGTCAGACACCAAATACTGCTTCCGCTGCCGTGTTAACACTCACACGATGAAAGACTGCACTGCCGAGCGTACGATTATTTGCTTTAGATGTGGTCTAAAGGGTTACCGATTGCCGGACTGTCCGCAGTGTAACCCATCTACAAGCCAAAAAGCTGTTGCTTCTGTTGAAGGACCTGTAGACTCCGCTCCAAAAAACTAGTAAAAGAAAATTGTTGCACACCACATCAAAACTACTCTGATTGGAATAGTTGGCTTCGGACTATTAAGCACTTTTTCAACTCTTATAAGGTTGCAACAATTTTCAATACAAAACCCTCTAATGATCCTCGACCTTATATTAACGTTACTTTACTACCCGATCTAAAAATATTTGGCCTTCTAGACTCTGGCTCAGCTATAACTTTGATCAATAGACAAACCTACATTCAGTTATCTGAGCTAGGCCTACCTTTATTAAAAGACGACATGATCACCGTCATTGCTGCGGGTGGACAAAAATTACAATCTTTGGGCTACATAGAACTGCCGATTACATTCGACAACCACACTCGTACCTTGAGAGTCTATGTTATGCCACAGATCGAAACCCCTCTTATTCTTGGTATAGATTTCTGGAAAGAATTCCGGATTTGCCCTAAACTCCTTGATAACATAGACTATTTTTGCTCCTCTGAACCTAGATTATCGGAAATTACTACTACTCGTCACGACGCTCATTTACACTCGTACAACAATCTTCATAACTCACAGAAGCATGTAGCAGATGATGTCATTTCTAGCTTTAGGGACATTTCCTTTGAATCTAAGGGCTTAGGTAGAACTTCATTGATAATCCATCGTATAGATACTGGAGATGCAGAGCCCATCAAGCAGAGGTACTACCGACTTTCACCTGAAAAGAAACGGATTATCACGGAACAGGTAGATGAGATGCTCTCATTAGGTGTCATATCTCCCTGTGAAAGTCCTTGGTCTTCCCCGGTTTTGGTTGTGGGGAAAAAGGATGGGAAACCTCGACTTTGTCTGGATAGTCGAAAATTAAACGCAGTCACTAAAAAGGATGCTTATAGTCTCCCTTATGTCTCAGAAATATTAGACAACTTAAAAAATGCAAAATTTCTGTCTAGTATCGATCTTTCCAAGGCTTTCTGGCAAATACCCATCCATGAGCCTGACAGGGAAAAAACTGCATTTTATGCGGCTGGACGCGGTACCTTTATGTTTAATGTAACTGCGTTTGGTCTTACTAATGCTCCAGCTACTCAGCAACGACTAGTTGACTCTCTTTTTATGCCTGATTTCGAGCTGAAAGTATTTTGCTATTTAGATGACATAATTGTGGTTAGCGAGACGTTTGAAGAACATGTGTCTATTCTTAAACGAGTCCTTGACAAACTTAAAAAAGCTAACCTGACTGTTAACTTTGAAAAATGTAAATTCTTTAGGGAATCGCTAAAATACCTAGGATACGTCGTTGACAAGCATGGCCTACAGACAGACCCCGAAAAAGTCCAAGCTATAGTAAAATACCCCGTACCAACCACCAAAAAAGAAGTTAAACGTTTTTTGGGTACAGCATCCTGGTATCGGCGGTTTATACCCAATTTCAGCACCATAGCAGGGCCGCTTAATAGGCTAACTTCAACTAAAAAGTCGTCACCTCCTTTCGAGTGGACGGTGGAAGCCGCGACGGCTTTTGAAACCTTAAAAGATATCCTCGTCAAGGCACCGGTCCTTGCCTGTCCCGACTTTAATCTGCCGTTCGAAGTACATACCGACGCGAGCAATTACGGCGTTGGCGCGATGTTATCACAGACTGCGAACGGGGTTGAGCACCCAGTTGCTTTTATGAGCCGATCATTGACAGGGCCTGAAAGAAATTATAGTGTCACCGAAAGGGAGGCGCTTGCCGTTTTAACAGCCCTTGAACACTGGCGGTGTTACCTTGAGAACGGCCGTCCCTTCACTGTATACACCGACCACTCCGCTCTGAAGTGGTTTCTTTCCTTGACAAACCCTACCGGACGTTTAGCTAGGTGGGGGGTGAGACTCTCAGCATTCGATCTAGTTATTAAACATAGGAAAGGTAAGGATAATGTGGTGGCTGATAGCCTTTCCAGATGCGTCCCCATAGGTGCTATATCCGCTACAGTTACTCCTCCAACGACGGATGACGAGTGGTACTTAAACATTTTTAACGGTTGTATAAAATCGCCAGCTAGTTACCCTAACTATATTATAGAAGGCAATAAGTTGTATAGACGCATGAAAAATAGAAATGCTCTCAGCTCGGAATTTAGTTGGAAAGAAGTACTTTTTAATGAACAACGGTCAGACGCACTATCTAAATGCCACAGTGAGCCTACGGCGGGACACTTTGGTACATTTAAGACGCATAGGCGCTTAAGTCTCTCTCATTACTGGCCAAAAATGTATCAAGATGTTGTAAAGTTTGTTGCTAATTGCGAAACCTGTCTTGCTCACAAGGATCCTACACATGGAACCCTTGGTAAAATGGGAAGACCTAAGGACTGCTGCAGGCCTTGGCAGGTAATTTCAGTCGACCTAGTTGGTCCCTTGCCTATAAGCAAAAAACAGCACAGCTATATTTTTGTAATAACTTGCTGCTTTTCGAAGTACTGCCTCGTATTCCCGTTACGTCGCGCCACAGCTGAGGCTACTTCTAGAATCCTTGAAGACAATGTATTTTTAGTACATGGAATGCCTCAAACTATTATCTTGGATAATGGATGTCAGTTCGCTAGTCGAGAAATGGACACCTTGTTTAGGAAGTATAAGATACCAAATGTTCACTTCACCCCTAAGTACAGCCCCCAAATAAACACGGTAGAGAGGTACAATAAAACCCTAGTCACCTCTTTGTCGATGTTCGTTGGCGAGGACCAAAGAACCTGGGACGTGAACCTTCCGAAAATACAATTCGCAATAAATAGCTCCATTAACGAAGTTACCGGGTTTACCCCAGCATTCCTCGTGTTTGGTCGTGAACTAGTCACGTGCGGGTCTCATTTTATCGATAATGACATCCCAAACGAGATAGTTTTCCAACCACGGGAAATTTACGCTCAAAACCTTGGCCACTTGTCCAGCATATTCGATCATGTCCAATCCACTCTATGGCAAAGTCATGCAAAGAATGCAGCACGGTATAATACTAGGCGGAAAGACGTTGATTTCAAGGTTGGCGATATAGTCTGGAAGCGGTGCTACTTCCAAAGTGATAAAAGTGCTTACTTTTCGAAAAAACTCGCGCCAAAGTACCAGAAATGCCGTATCAAGGCTAAGCGATCACCGTTAGTATATGTAGTGGAGGATATGTCTGGGCGTGACCTAGGAGCTTGGCATATAAAAGATTTCAAGCTATCAAATAAGGATTATCGAACTTAATTTAGTCTCCCCGTGTAGGGACGGGTTTAGAATACGTTTCCCTACCGTCGCCAGATAGCGTGATGTAAGAGCCATCTAACTGAGCACCAACAGCTGCCTCCATAAGTCCCCACCAGGACCAGCTGCAACTTAGGTTTAGATCTAGCAATTAATCTTTGATAAGCCCTATCGTAAGTCATTCTATTCCTTGAAGGAATAACTTACATTGAAATGGGTCGAGTTGTCAATTTTCTTTTAATAGGCCTTAACACTCTCCGTGCTGAGCCTTATCTTAGTTTAGACGGATTTATCCCAGGAAAAATCCTTTCCTAGGCGAGGGGGTACTGTCACGTATACCGTGAAACTCTCGAGCTACAAAGTTATTTGTTGCCTTAACGTAACCTTAATACGTACTAAAATGATAAATTAACATTCTTTTAAACTACTTAAATAGATCATTCTTGTTCTAGTTATTAATTACGATACTATGCAAATTAAGTACCTAAAAGAATGATACTAAACACACTTATGAGGAGCGACCGCATAAGAAAATCTTACCTCTCGCGAAGCCGACTGATCACGGAAGTTGCCGATCTATGTCCGCGCCACACCCCGCGAGCGCTGGCGAGCCGTCACTGGGTCTAAGAGCTGGTGGACGCATGCCCGCGTCGCTCGATGGTGATATTTTGTCCTTGACGCGCCCGCTACGAAGCGCACGTATTTAATTTACAATTATAAATATTAAACTCGAGTGTTTTAATCCCGAATACGGGTAAGTGTTGCTTTAATCACTATAAACTAAGTAGATATCATATTAGTTAACGTAATATTAGTTCGTAGTGCCTAGAAATGAAATAATAACGGTTGTCGCCACCTTGACATGACATTCCTTTGTCTGGTTTGGCTTAACGCTTTGTCATTTCGAGCTTAGCTTATTCATTTAATCTTTAGATCGTTACTTCTAGGCATTAAACTGTTAGATACAATATTCATTTTAAATCGTTGTGCTTTTCATGCCTAATTAATATTTAAAATGCTATTCTCTGTTCTCAAATGGTGTTAATCTTTCCTTCTTATGTTCTGTCGCTAGCTAATCTTGCCGTCGCAAACCTTATATAATACTGCTTATAAGTAAATGCATTTAATAATTGTAAAAGTATAATTTTTAATATGCTTATCTTAATGCCTTGATAGTTATTATAAAAGGTTTGCTAAATTATATCACTCATAGTCATGCCTAGTCATTGTACCGCTATTTTGTTGTAATGCAGTGAGAATCCCATGTCATCTCGAATAGTGATGGGCATAGCTATCTGCATATCCGGATATTTCAACTTTATTTTTAGGTGTCCGAATGTTTAAAATAAAAATATAGTTTTAAATATTCGAATATTTACTTGTAAGATGTTTGTTTTATTTGCTTTCGCTTGGCATTCTCACTTCACCGCTATTGTTTTTCCTGTACCTACCTGGACTGCCCATCACAACCAACGATCGCTTTTATGAATACCCTTCCTCTAGTGCAAGCGTGTGATGACGTCAGTCCAGGGCCAGTTATGAGCACCCGCCTAATTTAACAATTGGACGCGTTCCAGGAACACCCCCAGGGTTAGCAATGGTCATGGACTAGGCAGAGTCCTCGATGACCTTGACCACTACCACGGCGCCACAGCTGCGAGCGTGCGCTGCCGCTACGACGCTCGAAGGCCCCTACTCGAACGCCGCTGCTCGTTCCTCCATACCAAGCCTGCGTCACGCTTAAGCACAGCCGAGGGACGTTGGGTATAAGAAGAGGATCACCCAACTCTCCTGCATTCAGACCGACCCAAATCTAGGCTTCGAACCCTCTTACCCTACTTAATATTTAGTGCCTTAGAGTTATAACAAACTTAATTAATTATAATTAAACTTAAACCTAGAATCTTAAATCTAGAATCTTAACCCTAGAAAGTAAACCTGGAAACTTAAATATAGAAACTTAAATTTAGAATCTTAAACTAGTAGAATTGCACGCTTAGTTAAAATAAATTATATTGCATTATCAATCTTACTTATTTTACGTCCCGGTAGTATTTCCCAAGTACATAGAACTTAGGTTTAATATTAGCGGGTGACACTGTCTAGGGTATCGTAGCGCTCAAACGTATGGAATGATTTTAAGACTTCACAAAAAGGTTCTCTAGTCGGTTGCATGGAACAATGTAAGCGGTAGTAATCTAAACTCGATTGTAAAGTCGATGAAACCTAACAGGTGCTTCGAACTACAAAGACACGCAAAGTACACTTGCTGCGCCTTTCTTGATCTTAGGAATATTTAAAATGATGGCAATACTTCGCTGCGTTACGGTATCAGCTCCTTCCCTAGCTCATAGTACTTACAATAAAACCAGGTTATTTCCGTGCAAGAGACGTCTGGTTAACTTGACTACGAGGGTGGTCCAAAAGAAAAAAAAACTTTGTTCAAAAGGTGGCCCCTTCATTTGACAAGACTTAAAACGCCATTCTGCAAAATTTGAGCGAAATCTGATTGCCTTCATTCTATGTTTTTAAAAGGCTAAATCTCTGTAAAAACGCAGTCTGCATAATAAAGTGTATGAACAAGACGTGACCACGTCGACTGATAATACCGTGTTTCATTGTTATTTGCTAACGAGGATGACGCGTGCGAACCGAACAGCGGATGTGATAAATTAAAACAAATTTATCCAGTTCTTTTTTCAAGCAGAGACAATGAAAAGTGTACACTTCATATTTTATCTCTGCCTGAATAAACGTTATATTTTATCTAATATAGCGACCCGCCCGGCTTCGCACGGGTGCTATGCTATACATAAAAACCTTCCTCTTCACTCACTCTATCTATTAAAAAAAACTGCATCAAAATCCGTTACGTAGTTTTAAAGATCTAAGCATACACAGGGACAGACAGACAGCGGGAAGCGACTTTTCTTTATACTATGTACCTAGAGTAGGGAATGCAATTACTGGTAAAATTTACCGTCTTTTCATACTAAAGTCCGGTAAATTACCTGTAATTGCATTCCCTAACCTAGAGTCTGTGCGGAAAGAGAATAGGATTAATTTTGGGGGGCGCTGTAATGCCTTTCTATCGTATGTGTCGTATTTTCTGTTCTGGGGCCATATTGGTTAGGTTAGTTGCGTTTTTCGCCACGTCTATTCTCTTTCCGCACAGACTCTAGTGATAGTGATAATGCTTCTTCGACTCTTTAATTTTCCTAAACGAACGTAATGTTATGTGACCCATATGGTTAGAAGATAAATTGTTTTATAGCACCACAATTTGTAACTCGCACCAAAAACTTTGAAGTCACAATCGTAGCGATAAACATGTAAAATTAATGATTATAGACTCATTTGTTCTCCCTAAAGATCTTATGTGACCTATAAAACAAGCATCTTTTATATTATAAAGCTATTTAGTAAATCGCTAAGAAAACAATAAATTTCGCTCGTTAAAATCGCAAAGGTGCCAACATAGACAACCTACATGCGAGTTTTAAAATGAAGCAATCTAGTTAGATACATCTAAAAAAAATACATGTGACATGTGACCCATAAAATACCCATTTTTTAGGCGCCATTTTGTAAATCACTTCAAAGACAATTCCCGCCATAAAAAACGCAATGGTCCCAACATAGTCCGTCTAATGACCAGTTGCTGTTCTAAATAGGTTAACTAGCCAAATAATGAATGAACCTATGCTCCGGTATTAAAATAGCACGTGTAAACAGCACAAGGTTGGGGCGTAATTCTAAATTTGAAATCTGATTCGGAACGGAATTCGCAACGTACGTTTCTTTTGACATTTCGTGATTTTGTTCTGAAACTAACGTACAATTTCCCATTAAATAAAAAAAACAATTCACTTTTTAAATAATAGTATTTTATGCAAGTTGTATAAGTAGGGTCAAAAAATGCGAATGGCGTGGGATGCGATTGCGATACGAATCATACGAGCCGCCGCGGCGGCGAGTATCGCAAATAGAGACGCCATGAGCGTTTTTTGACTTAATTATACAACGTTGCATGTAATACTTTTTCTACGCCTAGGTTTTAAAATATAAAATACAAAATTAAACATAGCGAGCAAACAAGGCAAATATGACATATGACTGACAATATAATAAGTATGTCTCTATGGTAAAAATTGTTTTTAATTTGACGTATACTCGCTAGTGACACGCAGTGACGATATTATTATTTTTTATGTTGGCATCAAAGAATTTAGTTCGGAAAGTGTTGTTTTTTAAAAACCGCAGGAATTTATTTGTCTGTTAAGTTGGTAGTTGTGCATTTTTATTGTAGTATTGAACGCGTAATCCTTGACCTAAGTTTAACCTAGATTTAGAAGTCTGTGGCAGCTAGCAGTATCGTAATGTGACTATAACGGCTCTAGTGCTGTTATGGAGAAACGAGTATAGACTTCCTCAACAACTAGCCGAAAGAGAGTTCAAATAAAGAGTTGTGGAAATCTCAGGGTGAGACAGTTGGAACATCCACAAAGAAAAAAATATAGCAATGCTACTTCATAAACATTACCAAGTCTACTCGTAAATTTACAATGTTTCTGGACTTATGTTTTATTTTACGAGCTGAATTCACTGACGACATTGCTTTCATTGCAAATGTCTACAGACGGGTCATCAAAGTTTTATGCCATCAATATCAATTTTACAAGCGGAATAAAGTATCGAAAGCACGAGAGTTACAATGAGAGCCACACTGTAATATAAAAGTAAAGAATACCAAAGGTAAAAAAACATTATTTTTATTTTTTATTGCCGTAATTATTTTAACGTTTTCTTTGTATGTAGGTTGAGAATACAGAATTTCAGAATTCAATCACGGGTGGTGTATCAGATTTGACCATTTTTACCCGACTGCGGCGAAGCCCAAAGGAGGGTAATTTTGGAAGGATTTTGATAAATGATACATCATTAGATTCGTCTTGATGGCGCGAGTGTCACTGGGTATGAAGTTCGTTAAAATAAACAAAATGGCGGATTTTATGCACTTTTAAGGGCACCGCGGTCGGGTTTTTTTTTTGTAAAAATATTTAGTTATTTTTGTAAGCACTGAACACTAAACGTAATTTTTTGATTTAATTTTCGGGTCAATACAATTAATACAACATTATATAACATATAACAAGGGTAACAGTTGAAGAAGCCGCATAAATTCGAAAGATATGGGCAATTATTTACAAACACCATGGTCACAATTTAACATGAAAGAGTGGGTGAGACTTGTATCTAAAAAAAAGTGGAATGCACTGAATTCTTTAATATAATTTAATTTGCAAATTTTATAATCTTATTAGAATAGCATTGAAACTTTATTGGATTTATGCAGACATGTTTCGAATGCTTGGGCAAATGACGTATGAACACTTAAAATAAACTGCGGATTGTAATCCTAAAACAATTCCTTGAAACGGATCTGCGTCGTAAAATGTAGGTTTGCAGTGTTTATGTGTCGAAGGTCAGAGTATCCACTCCCAAATTCTAAATCGGTATTTTAAATTGGTCCCGTTAGTATAGGTAGTATCACGAGAGTTGAGGTGAATGATTACACACACAGCTACATGAAGTACTCATTGCAAAAAAAGTGAATGAATTAAAATGAATGAGTGAGTAAATAAACACAAGGCTATAGTTTAAACAAACTTTTTGGTCTATCTTGCAATTCACTGTTGAACCTGCTATCGGTACGAAAAAAGAATAGTAATTTCAAAATCCCGCTGTCATTACATGACAGTGTTGTTGAGTGCGTGGCCCCAACTCTCGTGAAACTACCTATACCACCTACCGATTTATTTATTTCTGAATTGATAATATAAAGAGTCACCGAGCATAGTTCTCTTCGCACGTTGAGTGTGCGACCGTTCGTTGTTTTTGTTCGAAGTCTGTGGGGAGACCTATGTTCAGCACTGGACTTCTCCAGGTTCAAAATGATGACTTTTATTTAAATAGTGTCAGGCTAGCCTTTTTCCTTATGCAAAATTTGACTCAGGGTTGCCAACCTTAGAATTCTTTTCCTCGTACAAGACGATTAAAATCCTCGTATTTTGAATTTCCTCCCGACCTCGTACATGTGAAACCTGAACATGTGAAAACTTCCCAACTCAAAACCTCGTACATTTTCGTACGAGCCTGATAGTGTCCTCGTAACTCGTACAGCAGACCATACATCTCGTATTTGTACGAGGAACCTCGTACGGTTGGTTGAGTGAATGAATGAGAAGTCACGATTTGAAACTTCATTTTTGAACTGAATATACTCGTAGAACAAGATATTCTGGATGGAATCAGAAAAGGAACAGGAATCTGTAATTTAATTTCCTTAACTAATATAAAAATTAATATATTAGGTACACTAAGTTTTCTCACTTAAAACAAGACAATTGACATCCTCTGACCTCGAATGTTTAATTATTACTTGTCTCCATTCATTTTACACTTTCGAATTGTTTAATTTACGTTACCTTGAAAATAAGGGAATAGTTAATTGCATATTGTATGCAAATAGGCGCTAGTGGACAGCATTTTAAGACTACTAAAATGGATTATCGATGATATAAGCAGGCTTTATACCAATTTTCGGTTACGTCAATCTTATAATTTGATTCTATGCAAATTAATTAAAGGCGTACAATGTAAATCCTTCAAATTGAGGATTCATTCACCAATCACTATTCAATATTCGTTCATTCATACGTAAACTTCACTATAAGGACGTTTTAAGAAAAAAGTGATATTGTAAAGTTTCATGGGATTCAGTTGAAAGCCTGTATTTACGAAATGAAATTTGACTGTTCTTCAAAGTTTTTCAGGGACATTGGATATTACGCAATTTCCCAAACTATGTTGTTACGAGAATAAATAATAACGCGATATTCAGGTCAAGCGAGGGCCCGATATTAGATACTACGAAATCCACAAAAATGCGACGTAAACAACGTCGGACGAAACAAATTCTGAGAAGCACTGGCGCTGTTCTGAGAGTCTGATTCTCCAGATTTTGCGCTACTTGCCCTTGGACCGGTTTGTTTTGTCGGAAACCAATAACTCTGGCACAACTGTGCCATGCGATTCTTTGTCGCACGCGCGCGACAAGCCATGTTTGCGGCATAGGCGTATTAAAGTCCTGACCAATAGGCGTATGATAGGCGTGTAGCGCGATAAACAAATGATAAAGCATCCGTCACATTCTGAAAAGTATGTAAGTGTGGAACTGACGGATGGTTTATCATTTATTTATCGCTCGAGCAAGCCTAGCATCATAAGTTGAGTTAGCCCCCCAAGTGGCTTGGATGCTGATTGGACGATTGGACTGAGCTGGTATATAAAATTCACTACGAGTAGACGTTATACTTACCGCTCCGTAGCTGCTAAACCTCATTAACTCCAGCAGGATTTTTGAATAGGGTTCGTTTGGCGAACAATCTTTTAGGCTATATAATCACAAGTGGTTCATTTTTAATTTGGGGAACAGGTCTACTGACATGTACGGATATGACACTGAAAGAAGAGAGGTAATACTTACTTTTCCTCAGCGGTTTCCTCAACCGGCGCCTGCGGTGTCAGTGTGTTTAGATCCGGCAGTTCCACTGCCATAGTGTCCATTGCCATGATCACTGTGTGCACTCACTTTATACAGTCATTCACTCCGTTAAATTATCTTTGGTTACAAAAAGCTGGTGACTCGCGAAGATCCTTCTATATAAAGACAATATATAGAGGTAAGGACTAAAAAATATAGCATATGAATGCGATGAGAGACTAGGGAATTAGTACATACTTTGATTTTTTTATTATTATGAAAACAATTTAGATCCAACCGGGATTTTTATCAACAAAAGCTAATATAGGTAAAGTAAGAATTATCTAAGGTGTCCGAATGTTTGTTCATTCTCTTTATGAACATTCGGACACCTCAGATAATTCTTACTATAGTTTTTGGGTAATTTTTCTATAGGTAGTAAGTGCTCTGTCAATGTGTTGATGCCACTAAAGTTTTTAACTGATGCCAACTTTCGTATTCTAGCAATACTTTTCAAAAGCTGGTCGCAAAAGGGGTCATTGTAGCTATTTACTTATACGATAAAGTATTTGTCAAAATACTTTTCCTAACTAATTATGCTAAGATGTCTATTCCATAAGTTGAAGTGCACTTAAAGGACATAATGATAAACAGAAGTCAAGATTCAAATGATCAAAGCCGTTTTGACAAGAATCTGCGCATATGAACAATCTGACGAACCACACGGAAGTTATACAATCTCTTACTCTTACAATAGTAAACATTGAAAGTGAGATGTAAATATTTATTCAACCGTATTTCAGTACCGTTTACAGCATAGATTCTTGTATTACTGCGTCTAGGAAGTTTACGTTTGGTTATAAATAGTGGCCCTTGAACGTTTGAATTCCTAAGGATTGTGTGGGTAATGGTTTACCAAATTGCCACGAATCTGTCTTTATGGGCGGAAAATCTCTCGAAGAGGCGTTGGAATTTTCTAGAAGGCAGTAGACAATTTATTTTTTATTTCATTATCATAAACTATCAAGCAGTCGAGTCGATAGCGTGACGAGTTTAGCGTTATATAAGTAATTGTTACCTATAATTATAATATAGGTACCTAGTTAGCAGCTGAAGGTTTTTAGGAATCAAACGTAACGAGGTCATTCAGCCAAAATCCTTCAAATCAATGGAATTACATGGAAACATTTCTTTGAAATTTCAATTTCGATCTGGGATTCAGGGCACTATTAGCAATAATAATTGAAGTCCTCTTTGATGAATCAATAGAAAACTTTGTAGCCTAGTAAGCGATGGAAAAGCAATGTTTTGTAAAGAAAATATGTAAGTATACAAACAAACGTCGCGTGAAGGTTTGAAGAAAGAGTAAAACTCAATAAAACAACAAAAATGAAATTCCTTTGTAATCAAGTTGGTAACTCGATATGCACATGCAATTTGTTTTTCTTCAGCTTTTGCACTCTGCTTTTGTAAACTTACAAGTTTCAAGGATTATTTGGAGTAGAAGTGATTTGTGAATTTTCTGTGCCTGGAATTGAATTTGCTATAGTGCTTCATATAATTCGTTACATGCCAATTAGCTGCTGTTCAGCTCTTTTGTACTTGAATAATTTCAAGCGCTTTTGAAGAATATATGATTTGATTAGGTGTCAGCTTTAATGAAGAGTTTTTTATTTTATTTTGAAATAGGCTAATTACTTACAGATTTCCACATTTGTATATTTGTCACATAAGTAGCTATCTGCGAAGTTATAATGCAAATGCTCATTGCCCACTTTAGTGAAAAGAGAATATATTTTCCGAATCCTATTAAACGACGATTTGCAAGAAACCGTTTCTGTTAAAAGGTTGACTAAAAGGAAATTACAGTAAACGATAAAATTACGGCCTACAATGATATGTGTAGAGTACCAAAAAACAGCATGACATTGACGAGAGCCAATTATCTACGTCATTGAATTTTCGCGTGGTTCCCGTGAAGCCTCCATTATGTAGTTTGGCGGACGGTTGGATTAATAATGTGTGTTTGATACATTACATCATATATTTTTACTTGGTTCATGTTTACTATGCGACAGGATATTTTAATGTTTATACGCGACAGTCGCTGTTTTTAAACCTTTATATTTTAATCACAAAAAGACGTTTAATTCCTTTCTTCTTCAACAGGGTGCCTGGGTTTCTTAGGGATTGTGTGATCACGACTTATTGGCATACATGTTCAATTTTGGAGTTCGGTACATGCCATCTAATACGTCAGCTAATTCATGCATAACATATTAACCTATAAGTTAAATTGAAGCATCTAGTTACTTATCTTGACAACCTTTTACCGCCTCGATCTGAGGAATAATGCAATAAATATGGACAATTAACGTCTGCTAAGAGGCTAGCTTCGTTCGCCGCGGTGCACGAAGCCCGTAAATAGTGCATTTTCCAGCAAATCGTTCCTTTACTTTCTCAACCACATATCTACTCGAATAGTTTGATAGAAAAAGCACCTGTGTTACGAGTAGAAAAGTGCGAAATTCCCATGAAACTATTCGAGTAGATAGAATAGAATAGAATAGAATAGAATAGAATAGAATATCGTTTATTGCATAACTGTGTCCATGATAATACAAAGTTGATAAATTGTGAATACAGAAGTCCCAACAGCTACCCTTGCGGGCGTACAATAATATTTGCAAAAACTTATAACTACTTAAGATAAGTTACACTTTCAAGGACGTTAAAAGTTACTAATTACAGTTTGTTAAGTACTCATGTAGGGTATAAAAAGCATTTTCAATCAACCAGTTTTTTAGCCTGCGCTTGAAGGTAGCCCCTTCAAGTGCTTTCAAGCCAATAGGGAGATGATTAAATACTCGGATGGCCATTACATACGAACTCTTTTTATACAAAGTATTTTTTACTATGGGAAGTTGTATATTAAATTTGTACTGTTCTCGTATGTTTTCCCTTAATGAAGACATATTTGTAAAATATATTGGTTGATTTTTGACAAATAAACACAACTCCAAAATATATATACTAGTTAAAGTTAAGAATCTTTTTTCTCGGAAAACATTCCGGAGCGAGTCCCTCGGACGCATCCGATATGCAGCCCTCAGACACTTCTTCTGCAATCTAAACGTCTTATCCACATCCACAGAATTACCCCAGTAAATTACCCCGTATGTAAGAAGTGGGTACACGCTTCCGTAATAAGCATTTATATATATATATTAGCATAAGATACGTGGTTGAGAAAGCAAAGTAACGAAATGCAGCGCGGAGTGCCGTCACGTGGCTGCCTTTTACGGTTTCCTCGCTCTACTGGGTTACTCTGCGCATATTACAATGGTGTTTGCATAAATCAGGATCGAGTATATCCTAGGGTGTACTCAGACGCGTTGCGAAACTAAGCGACGCAAATAAAAAACCAATCACGAAGTTCGTATAAAGAGGTGGTTTTCAGTTCAAAAATATTTTTTAACCAACTTCATAAAAAAGAGCTAGTCAGTTGTATTTTTTTCCTGTTTGTTACCTCATAACTCCGTAGTCTATGAGCCGATTTGAAATACAATTGCCAGGTTTAGTTTTTTCCCTTTTTTTTAGAATCCAGTTCTGCTAGTGGTGGCCCATCAGGAATTGAGTATTCGTATGAAATGTTTTAATAAATAGTCTATTAGGACCACGAAAATTTGCCAAGCACTGTTGGAAATTGATAGCCATTCAAATAATAAAAAAAAATACGTAGAACGAATTTTAATTTGGGAAAGCACTTTTGTTTTCTAACTTGTTGAAGTCTTTATAGAGGTAGAGAAAAAAGAAGGATATTATAGGTTGTTTAAGAACACTGTAGGTAAACAACTTTGACCTTCACAGTTATGGCATAGCGGTGGTTTTCGCAAGTCATCGATTCACCTTGTAGCGTAGGTAACTAAACAGCAGCTATTTAGGATCGCCCGGGAAGTGTTTACTTAGTGTCAATGAAACTTTGTAGACTGATATATATAGATAAAATCAAAATCATAATAAGTACATATACAATGTCAAAGTTTGAGAGTGCTACATAGTATAAGAAAATACTACTTTCTTCTTGATTAGAGTCACCTGATGGAAAGTGGTGATGACCACTCGTACGGCAACCAGTACGTCTAGCATAACTGGCCGCGACTTCGTTTCTCGCGCGACAGAGCATCACCTGTCACTGTCACACGATATTGAGTGGAAAGAGAAAGGTAGCATTTGTCGCGCGATAAAGAGTCGCGGGTCACAGTTGTGCTACAGGTCACAGATCACCCCCACTAGATAGCTAATCTTGATATTTTTGTACGAATCCTATTTCACCGACGCTCGACGTCCGGGGCGAGCGTCAACAGCGCTGCGATTGGCCGATTGAAAACGCGTGGGGATCTGTAGTGATGGGACATGTTTATACAAGTAGCTGACCCGGTACAGCAAATTATTGCTGGTATAATATTGTACTTAATGTACCTACACTATTGAATAACATATTATGTGTAGCTAATAATTACAAGTTTTATTATTTTCATCGACTTCAAAAAAAGTTTCCTGTCTACAATATCTTCTTTTCTTATACGTTTCCCAATTACTCAAAAACGGCTTGACCAATTTTGATTTTTTTTGTATGAAAATAGATACCTTTCGTTTCATTGTTGGGTCAATCTTGTGACACTAGTTCCAACTGCTCACCAAGGAGATTGAAAAGATCCTAGGCAACATAATCATCTCAAACCAGCTCCGAGATCCCTAGTAGTTCCCCTAAGTGCATCATCACGCCAATTCAACTTCTTCCAAGACAATTATCAGGTCAATCTTGTCACACTAGTTCTAACTGCTTACCTACCAAGAGACTTTGAAAGAGCCCAAACATCATAACTGTATCTCTAACCAGCTCGGAGATCCCTCGTACTCGTACTTCCACCAAGGGCATCATCAGGTCCATCTTGATAATGACCCTAATTGCTCTAAGAAAATATATTCATTTATATCGTTATTGATATTATTAATGAGCAATTATAAATGTACTACACAAACTAAAAGTAACTACAGGCTAAATAAAACTACGAAATGACTACTCTAAAATAAAATTGAAACGAGGAAAATAATAACAATACTTCCTTACACCGCAATAATCTTTTATTTTTGTATATAGCAGTCGCTCACGGGACGATCATTATTAAATTCGGTACCTATTATTCAAAAAACGCCGGTACTGAGTGTTGCACATCACTAGTACAACGCGTGTTTTCGTTAGAACGAAATAGCGTAAGCGGTTTCTTCATTTGTCAAAAAGAGACGGACAACCTTCGCTCCTGCCCAGTAGCCAGTATAAAATGGACTCCCGCTAAAATTTTATTTACATTTCATACAGTGAATTTGACTTATCTATGGAAAATTACGACATATTTTTTATAGTTCTAGGTTTGAGATATCTTCCTAAACCATTTCACATAACAAAATATCATTTTCATTAGCAAATTTTCGTCGGATTGAATAAAAATATTTATTTCACGTCGGTGCGCACACAGGTCAGAAACATGGTCGATACTGAACGAGCGGTCGGCCGCGTAGTATTTAATTTGCGCAAAAACACATATCGGTGGTGAGCGTGACTCGCTTTAGATGCTCCGTCTAGTGGAGGTAGTCTGTGGCTACAGGTACAGGAGTGGCTCACTCCGCGATATCGCCGCGCGGCCCCGCGATTGGGCCTGAGTCAGCGACAAGAAAGCACGCGTTATGCGATAGAGACGGTCGGATCCGGTGCGTTCCGTCCGGTGGTCGGATCCGAACGACGTTTTGTTAGATAGATACTTCTGTACTTATTACTATTACTTATTTTGTGACGCAACACCGAGAGGATCTACCTATACGTTTATCTGTATAATTTAATTACTTTATTTATACCTTAAATTTACCTTATTTACCAATGGACATGTATGGAAATTGCGAAGTATTAACTCAAGAACGAGTTTTGTTATTGTAACATCTGCGCAGTGTGGCCACGCGCCGACGATGCGCCTAAAGCATAGTAAATAGCATAAAGCATAGTGGGTAGCGTAAATCTGTAAATACTGTGAAGCATTATGGGAAGTTAAAATTACACGCAACGCGAAATAGTCTTGCAAAAACAGTGTTTCGGGACTATTTTGGTTTGGAAGTCAAAACCCGACAGCAATTCATAGACTAATCATTAATTATGTACCTTGCGGTATGTCGATTGATATATATTTATCATTCTTGAACTTCCTGGCACGTTTTTCGCGAGATTTCCTTAAGAGAATGTTAGTTTCTGTTTGTAAATTTTAAAAACAAATTGCATATCGGGTGAGATAGAAATAACATACGCATAAAAAAACAATAACGCATAAAAAAACAAAATGAATGTGTTCCGTTCAGACACTTCTTGGATTTGTAACACGCGATTGCATCGATATATTACTCATTCCGGATGATAATTTTGAGGAAGCTCGTATCACAGCCTGCTCAAGTAAAACTAATCATAACCTAGTTTGAATACAGTTCAATTTTCAACCAAAGGTATGTGGAAGTTATTGTTTGGTAAGTGAACAACGAAGTGATGCAAGTGCGTGCAACCACGTGCAACCAAAGTAGTGCAATGAAATATGTATGCTAAAGTCAATCAAACAAAAATGTGACATATGCCAATTAGGATTTTGTTATTATGCATTTTGTTGTACTACGTAGTTGTACAGTATAGCTACGTAGTTTCTGGGAAATATTTTTCTAGCCTTTTTCTTTTTAGATTTGTATATTTCATAAATAGTCATATTATATCAAATAGAATACATTTTATAAACAATAAAAAACGTTTTTTACGGGAAATGGGTGCTTAATGAAAGGGTTTATTCTAAAATTCTCCTTGATTGACAGACGATGAATCTATAAGCATGCAATTTGGAAAAACAATTCACGAATAACCGATAATAGATTAATCAAAATTCATCCCCTATTAAGCCCATAATTTAATCAGGGATGAAACTTTGCACGATTACTAAAAAGTATTAAATTAATATCAGATTTCGGAAAAAAATAAAATGTCGGTTAAATAAGAGGAAATCTCAAGTAGCACTGATAATGGCACCATTTATGATGGTATCAGTCGTTAAGATCCACTACTTGATAAACGGTGACTTTATCACTTCCTCAATCAATCACTAACTATGCAATTTATGAAGTTCTGCAGACACTCAGATACGTTGTGATCTGTCATATGCTGAAATAGTATGAAAGGGAATGGAATACTCAAGAACTTTTATTAAGCCACTTCAAATTATTCATAGCATTATTTTTCATTATAGAACAAATCAGACAAAGATACATATCAACAAATGCATGAATTATTAGGAGTACCAAAATTAGATCTTTACCAAATTTATACGCAACTACCTCCAAACGGACTTGCACATATTTATTTTTAAGGAGCCGAAAAGAAGATGGTGGATTGATTTGAAAGGGAAAATCTGAACGGAAACAGGCAACCGTAAATTAAACATACTAATTTTAAAAAATAGTACTAAAGAGTTGAGATCATGGAAATGTTTATTGTAGTGTGCGAGATGTAAAATTGGAAATGTTATGTACGGATTACGGAATGTACGGAACACTATCTTCGCTTTGAACTAGAAAATAGGTTATGTAGTTAATTTCTTTAAATTCAAATGAGATAACAATTAAATTATAAAAGAAATACGAGGTTATAACAATAAAAATACTAGGTTAATTGCTTTTGAAACGATTAATTTGCAATAGAATTAATTCAAAATTAATTACCTAACACGTCAAAGGAATCTACAAAAACTTTATAGTAATTGAACCTATTCAATTAAAATGACTAAGAGGTAAATTAATTAATGATGACGAAATGCTACTAGGTATTCAATGTAAACACAATAAAAAGTCCTTTACGTGCACTCAAATAGAAAGTAATAACCGCGTTGAAATCGGTTCAAATGAAATAGACAAAACAAAAATTGAAAAACATGCATGCATTTATTGAACGTTCAGAAATCGACTGAAAAATAGGCTGATTCGAAAATGGATCTCTTTACGCGACAGTACCCTACTTAAAAACACTGGCCGCATACAAACCGGCGAAAAAAATACACCAACCACAAACAAAATCTACACAAAATCACTGGTAACGAATGAAAACATGCAATAGTGTTTATATCTGCGGTCGATAGGACGTGTGCCCTGCGCAGTGCCCGCGTAGTGACTGAGCGCGGGCGGGGACCGACGGGGAGATTACCCCATTATCGGGGAGTTGGATTCACGTTGAATTTGTGAATGTATTTGTGCAGCGAAGTCAAGAATATTCGAATTTTATACTAACAAAGATATTATAAATCTGCTGTGACTATGGAAGTTCTTCGGAAGATGAATGAGTCTAACCTCTTTCTCTTTTAAGATTTTCTTTTTACGTTCATTTTTGTTTTCAGATTATCTGGTTTTCCATTATTTAGAGCCGCACAAAAAATATGCGAATTTTGTGACTTATGTATGTAAAACATGTAGCATCGTTATTTGTTCAGTTATTTCATATTTCTAGTTAGTAATTTTCACTGAAAAGTTTTTCCAGATGAATACTAATTCATTGGGCATCCCAACAAACTCTTCGTTCTACTTTCCGAAATTTAGAACATAGATGAAGCTTTATTCAAAATGTCAACTTAAACCGTTAACTTTAACCTTACCAGAAATGTCACACCAAAAACATTGACCAAAATCAATTCCCCCAATAGATATACCGGCTGAAATAAAAGAAAATCTCCCCCGCCCACGCCTTAAGGGCGGCGCCTCACATTCAATATCACTAATGCTATCCTTTACGATACTAGAGGATTAAAAGGTGATAGCACACTTTGTGAACGATCTTGTTCTCAGACGTAGGATCGATCCGCGGACGAATCGGCCGACGGGTCGGACGATCCATCAGGGTGACGTCAGACGCAGCTACGACTATACAGGGTATCAATATGAGAAAGTTGGAAGCCATTAAGGTTTCAGCGGCGCTGATGTCCTTTCAACATGAGAGCTTGCAAGTGATATTAGTTAATGGAAGTAAAGTACAAGACGGATGGGTTTATGATGCTTGCAATAAGGCTTGGCTGAGAACCAATTAGGAATTAAAGACTACAACATGCAACAAGCAAGCTACAACATGCTACGAACAAATTACAATGTGCATTCGAATAGCAGGATCATAAAAAGTTCGACTTTTGTACAATTTATGTATGTTTTTGTGGAATAAGACTTTAAATAAAAAAAACATGGATGTGGGGTTCCATGACGGAATATTTGCCATAATTTTAGTATGTATTTTTTTTTCTCTACAACCGTTGACTTTTCAGACTCTTTCTTTGATCAAAAGCCATCCTGTAGAACCCATTAGATGAGGTTAGATTTGTTTTATTTATACCAATCCTGACAAATTTGGTTTTAGAGGAAAACGAATTATGCCAAACGTTACACAAAATATCACAAAAATAACATTAGGACCACAGAAATATATCGACATAGAAGGAAATAGTTCGTCGCTTTGTATTGTATGGGAAGCCAGCACAAGCATGTAACGTTTTTCGCTTGGCGATTGACGCCAAAAGCGTAATTTAGTGTTGGAAAACATACATTTTCCATTTCATTTGGTGGTTTTGGAACATTTAATTATAATATTATTATCAGATTTTCAAATCTGATAAAAATCTTGACGGCAACTGAAGTTAACGGCGTGCAAAGTAGGTCGCCACCATTTCTTTTTAGCACGCGAGGTACATACTCTTTTTCCTTCTACCTATTTCTGTGACGACCTATATTTTTATGTAACCCAATAATTATGGACTCATATTGCGTTACATAAATATAGGCAGATAAATAAAGAACTTTGCGTGCATTTCATTCACAGATAGTATGACACGTCCAATTCGTCCAAAGTCTTGAAAATATGTAACCAGGGCGATCTATTTTGTCTTTAAAGCTTTATGGAGTTACCTCTAAATAATAATTACTCTTGGCTATCACTTTACTGTTAAGTTACGACATTTACGACATCAGAAATTAGGTGTTGTCCATGACAAGACGTGTATAAATACAAAGTCGTGCTTGTTTTATGATGCGGCTACACGCTCTGCGTTTGCCATTTCGAACCCCAGAATGCTTAAATGTTTTGCCGTTGAACACTGCCCTAATTTGTCCGAAAATACTAAAATGGCGCCTTCGCTAAAATACTTTAGGTACTGTGTTACAACTACAACCTTAAGAGGCAAGGAAACTAGCCAATTGACGTCTCTTTATTTTTTTAATAAGTTATGCAGATTTAAATTTAACTTAACTGCATAATTTCTACACCGATAAGTGAAACAGACGTAGAGTAAATAATACGAAAAGTTCAGAAAGTTAATTCTTCCATGATCTTATTATAAACCTTATGAATCTTATGATCTCTAAAAAAAATATTGTTTGTTTTCACCAATTTAGAAGCGTTTTATTTTGTGGATCGTTTTCTCTATAAAAACATTACAGCCGGGCAACTGGGAATAAGAATACAGAAACAAACCGTCTATTTTTGTCCTTTCACAAAATACGGACTCTAATTGGCACACTGCAATTAACTGCCTTTGCCCTGTTCATCAGCCATTCACAAAAGGATTAAGTAGATAAGTAAAAAAAAAACTTTCGTGACTTAATACCTCCTGCCAGCCAAATTTTAAAATTGAATGTTTGCCTTTGAGTTCGTACAACAAAGTTGCGCATCGTGTTTGTTGCAGCGTTTATTGAATTCAATTTCTATACGTACTGTCACGGCACAAATGAATTAAACTGATATTATACAGACGTATGTGAGTAGTTCCTAATAGAGCTTCAACCTTTAGATTCAAGCTACAGGTTCGGATAACTATTTTCGGTTGTTTTGTAGTATGCCTGGACCTCTAGAAAAAAGTCAGTGGTAAATCGAACCTCCTATCGGTTCGATTTACCACTTTGGCTTTTTTTCATGATGAAAATGGTTAATAATGTTAAGTGAGAGCTGTTGATCGCTGTTAAAACTGTCTTTTAGACTTGAATTCAGTTTTTCTAAGATTGCAGATGGAATGAATTCACTCTTAACTTTGTGCATTTTGTAGTAGAAAAGGTTTCCATCAGGGATTTATATCGAATTTTGATTTTAATTTCTCGAGTATAAAATATGACAGGACAGAAGACAGCGATTAATCATTGAGGATGGCGCTCTACGTGACGTCAAGTGTAAAAATGTGATTAAAAATCTCAAAAACATGCATCAACATATTTATACAGATGTTATATATATATACGAGAATGCTGCGCAGTTAAATTTCTACTACAAACTTTACTCAACCGAAAACTTGCGTTGCGTTGCGGAGTATTTTCTTCATGTTTCGAGTGCTTCTAATCAGACGAGGGTCGACTAAACACTTTTAGAGCAAACATTTCTTTGGCGGGCACAATTCTTAATTTTTCGAACTATACCAAACTAGGTAAGAGATTTTAAGAGTAGGTGTTACAATTAGCCTTACAATGGGCTAGACGACTAAAAAAAATTGTTTAGTCCGTCAGTTAGATTATTAAAAATTATTGTACACGTATTTTTTCTTTTGTTTGACAAACAAAAAATGACGACGATACAGTGCTTAGAAGTTTCGAGTGTCGTCACTCCTAGGTACGATTTTCACCTACGCTTCGGGGAGCGGTCTCTTCAAAGCGTTCTAGAGCTCGAGGGACTTGACCTATCGTTGTAAGCAGTGTTGGCAAAAATGTAATCCCAATTAACAATTAACGATTAACGATTGATCTGTTAATTGCAATTAACCATTAACGATTACTGAAAAGTAATGGTTAATTGCAATTAACCATTACGTAATTGTTAATCGTTAATCGTTAATTGAGATTAACAATTGATTTAGCTACGCATCATAAGTAGGCAAGACATCTTTTTGAAAAATAGGAACAGCAGAGCTCACATCCACTTAGATATGTCTTAAATGATGATCAGGGTCTGATGATGGAGCCGGAAGGTATCTATGGGAACTACGTAAAAAAACGACGCAACCCCATCGTGTTTGGGCTCATTTGTTTCGTCTTGACGAGTACTCTGAACCGAGATGATATCCAGGGTCTGATGATGGAGCCGGAAGGTGGGCATGGGAACTCCGTAGTAAAACGTCGCAACCCCATCGTGTTTGGGCTCATTTGTTTTGTCTTGACGAGTACTCTGAACCGAAATGATATTCAGGGTCTGATGATGGAGCCGGAAGGTGGCCATGGGAACTCCGTAATAAAACGTCGGAACCCCATCGTGTTTGGGCTCATTTGTTTTGTCTTGAAGAGTACTCTGAACCGAAATGATATCCAGGGTCTGATGATGGAGCCGGAAGGTGGCCATGGGAACTCCGTAATAAAACGTCGGAACCCCATCGTGTTTGGGCTCATTGGTTTTTTCTTGACGAGTACTCTGAACCGAAATGATATCCAGGGTCTGATGATGGAGCCGGAAGGTGGCCATGGGAACTCCGTAATAAAACGTCGGAACCCCATCGTGTTTGGGCTCATTTGTTTTGTCTTGACGAGTACTCTGAACCGAAATGATATCCAGGGTCTGATGATGGAGCCGGAATGTGGCCATGGGAACTTCATAATAAAACGTCGCAACCCCATCGTGTTTGGGCTCATTTGTTTTGTCTTGACGAGTACTCTGAACCGAAATGGTATTCAGGGTCTGATGATGGAGCCGGAATGTGGCCATGGGAACTCCGTAATAAAACGTCGGAACCCCATCGTGTTTGGGCTCATTTGTTTTGTCTTGACGAGTACTCTGAACCGAAATGATATCCAGGGTCTGATGATGGAGCCGGAAGGTGGCCATGGGAACTCCGTAATAAGACGTCGGAACCCCATCGTGTTTGGGCTCATTTGTTTTGTCTTGACGAGTACTCTGAATCGAAATGATATCCAGGGTCTGATGATGGAGCCGGAAGGTGGCCATGGGAACTCCGTAATAAAACGTCGGAACCCCATCGTGTTTGGGCTCATTTGTTTTGTCTTGACGAGTACTCTGAACCGAAATGATATCCAGGGTCTGACGATGGAGCCGGAAGGTGGCCATGGGAACTCCGTAATAAAACGACGGAACCCCTTCGTGTTTGGGGTCATTTGTTTTGTCTTGACGAGAACTCTGAACCGAAATTATATCCAGGGTCTGATGATGGAGCCGGAAGGTGGCCATGGGAACTCCGTAATAAAACGTTTCTTTCGTCTTGACGAGTTGGTCAGAGTACTGGTCAAGACGAAACAACTTAGCCCAAACACGATGGCGTTCCGACGTTTTATTACGAAGTTCCTATGGCCACCTTCCGGCTCCATCATCAGACCCTGGATATCATTTCGGTTCGGAGTACTCGTCAAGACAAAACAAATGAGCCCAAACACGATGGGGTTCCGACGTTTTATTACGGAGTTCCCATGGCCACCTTCCGGCTCCATCATCAGACCCTGGATATCATTTCGGTTCAGAGTACTCGTCAAGACAAAACAAATGAGCCCAAACACGATGGGGTTCCGACGTTTTATTACGGAGTTCCCATGGCCACCTTCCGGCTCCATCATCAGACCCTGGATATCATTTCGGTTCAGAGAACTCGTCAAGACAAAACAAATGAGCCCAAACACGATGGGGTTCCGACGTTTTATTACGGAGTTCCCATGGCCACCTTCCGGCTCCATCATCAGACCCTGGATATCATTTCGGTTCAGAGTACTCGTCAAGACAAAACAAATGAGCCCAAACACGATGGGGTTCCGACGTTTTATTACGGAGTTCCCCTGGCCACCTTCCGGCTCCATCATCAGACCCTGGATATCATTTCGGTTCGGAGTACTCGTCAAGACAAAACAAATGAGCCCAAATACGATGGGGTTCCGACGTTTTATTACGGAGTTCCCATGGCCACCTTCCGGCTCCATCATCAGACCCTGGATATCGTTTCGGTACAGAGTACTCGTCAAGACGAAACAAATGAGCCCAAACACGATGGGGTTCCGACGTTTTATTACGGAGTTCCCATGGCCACCTTCCGGCTCCATCATCAGACCCTGGATATCGTTTCGGTACAGAGTACTCGTCAAGACGAAACAAATGAGCCCAAACACGATAGGGTTCCGACGTTTTATTACGGAGTTCCCATGGCCACCTTCCGGCTCCATCATCAGACCCTGGATATCATTTCGGTTCAGAGTACTCGTCAAGACAAAACAAATGAGCCCAAACACGATGGGGTTCCGACGTTTTATTACGGAGTTCCCATGGCCACCTTCCGGCTCCATCATCAGACCCTGGATAACATCTCGGTTCAGAGTACTCGTCAATTCAAAACAAATGAGCCCAAACACGTTGGGGTTCTGACGTTTTATTACGAAGTTCCCATGGCCACCTTCCGGCTCCGTCATCAGACCCTGGAGACCTTTTATGAAAACATTGAAAGGCACCCTCGATATAACCGTCATACCAAAGTAATTGAAGTTATGGTTAATTGGGATTAACAATTACAGTAATTGCAATTAACAATTAACTCGTTAATCCCAATTAAAGTAATTGGAATTAACGAGTTAATGGAATACAAATGTATTCATTACAAATGTAATGGGATTGATAATCCAATTACATTTGTATTGGATTAATGCCAACACTGGTTGTAAGTATAGATTGGTCTCAAGAAAAATGTCCTCTAATGATAGAAGCTTACCAAAATGCCAGGTGTCTGTGGGATCCGACTTTTGTAAATTATAAAAACACAATTGAGTCAGGATGATAAATGAAAAACTTGCAATTACAATATCAGTCTCAGAGTCAGACATAGTGCACATAGTCCACAGACACCCGACGAATGAGCAACGGGCACTCGTTCGCCTGATCTAAACATCTCTCATCATATGCTCTCGAATCCTAGTTCTTGGGATGCATTCTTGCTCGCTGATATTCGTGTGGTGTAAACGCTGAGAACGAACTTTTGTTTACACTAAAAGATCAAGAATGAATGCTCTACTCTGGTTCTAGCTCTTTGTTCGTTTGGTCTAAACCCACCTTTACAGTGAAACAAAGCATGTTCTTCTCTAGAGTGAACTTGTCTACGTAACGAGAATGTTGCCATTGTAAATGAACTTCACTATGCTCTAACGTAGTCAAGTTCACACGACGTCATCAACTCGACAAGAATATACCCTGTTTTAGGCTGCGTTTCCACCAGGAATGTGCGAGGATGCGTTGCGAGGGATGCGTTTGTCATGACCCAATGGAAACAGCTCAGCGGAGCGAGGATAGGTAAATGAAGTGTTTCTACTGGTTCGTGACAAACACATCCCTCGCTGCGGAGGATCCCTGGTGGAAACTCAGCCTTTTGCACTATGTCTTGTAGGTATATAAGAGCAAGTTCACAATTTGGATGTCATTCCCGGTAGCATAAATTTATTCCATGATAATTAAAGTTCTAAGTTTCAATGCGCTCAAAATTGAACACAACTTCAAAGTTTTTGTTACTAAATCGCACTCAGAGGAGACTTCGTTATAAGAACAATGGTTAGTGGGACACGCTCGGAAACTGTTCCCAACATGGCGGGCTGACAGCGAGATGAAAGCGGCTAATGGAGCTGCCGAGACTGAGACAGGCGGGAAATAGGCGAAAAGATGGGAAACTATAAACAATGTTCCATTTATGAAATTACCTTAGAATAAACTTTGCATTTACATGCATTTTCCGGTTTTTTAGCTTACAATAGGCACTAATAATACTTCGCGGTCTGTCAGCACGAAGGCGGGTTTAAGAACTGAACCTTTAGTAAGCAAATGTTGTATATCATGTTCCTATCCTCGGTGATCTAAAATGTTGTTTGTATTGTTAGGACTCCTTACTAAAGTATCCGGATTCCAGAAATGAAATTGGTTTTATTAATTTGTCTAGTTTTTGCTATGAATGAACACCACACACATCGGTATAAAAGCATATGTTCTCTTTTCATATCGTAGTAGCTATTTTGAATTTCGCGCTAAGTTTATAAACGATGCGTTCTGATTGGATAGCGTAAGTCACGTGCTTGCGCCTGCAGTTGCTAAGACAAGGATGCAAGATCGCCCCACGGCGAAGGTGCGAGAGAGAAGGCGCAGACGAAACTTCTCGGCGCTCGCTAACAGTAACTCCATTTTGAACGACCAACGTGTACGCATTACAAAATCTCACCGTTTTAATCGAAAATTAAGGTTTATGTGTAAATACAAGCCAGTTATAGTGAAATTATGGACAATAAGCCGGCCGGCATAAAAATAAATAGTGAAAGAGTACGAAGCTGTGCCTGCCAATCTTCAGACCTTGGATCCAGTTCCAGCACACCAGGTAAGCGACTGCAGCGTATGTCTAACTCCAGTTCGCATAGTTTTAAGTGTAAATTCCTTTTTTAATACCCAAGTGTGGCGAAACCCAATATATAAATCGATTCGTTACATTACAGCATATATTAGAAATTCAAGAAATACAGTGCGTGTCTAAATTACCTATAGTCACTTGCATTACTTGGAATACTAGATGGGATTGAAATAAATATTGTTAAATGAATCATGGAAAAATAGTAAAACTAAACACTTAGATAATGTCTTAGGTGATATCATCTACAAGGGTAGATTCACGATTGGATATGATCATTAGATCTTGATGATTCGCCACTTCGCCAGCTACACTACCTACAGTAAATCTTGTACAATCAAGGAAATTGAATGTTTAGCGGTTTAATCTTCTTCATTTGTTCGCATTGCATCGTTTGTGGCTCGTCATCAGTTGCATTGCATAGGTCAGAAAATAGTGACACGAGCAATTTCAGAATTATGTTAGCTTAACCTGCTTAACATTAATTCTTTGAGTGTATAATTGTAGAATATACTTAACACAGTGTTAGGTACATACATGTTAAAAGCTTCTTGCGTGAAATATATATATATATATATATATATATATATATATATATATGCCGGAATCACGTGACTGACTGTCAGGTCAGGATGGGTTAACTGCAGAATCCTGGCCGTTGATACCTCAACGGCCAGGATTGTTGATTGATTGAAGAAGAGCATTCATGTCAGATCAAATCATTTATTCGCCTGATTCTTTTGGCGACTTCGGTAATGACATTCTGGTGAGAAGAAGCGCCGGAAGAAACTCACCAGTTTCTCTTTTAAATCATCAGGCATTACAATAGTTGTTCCAATATTATGGCGTAGGTACTATCGAGTGAGCAAATAGACAATTACGTTACACAGTATGATTCATTTCACTATTAATCGACAGAATTACAATTATCAAGTAGTAGCAACTTTAACTATTGGCAGACGAACTGACAGAATCGTAAGACAAGTGTTGTCGCCTCGCCACGACAGTCAGAAATGGAATGACACTCTTGTCCAACGCCAACGAGCCCGCCCACGTGCACCGCAACCGGTCGTTACGTCACACGGGTTCGCCGCCATTTTAAATAGACAATTGACAATCTTGGATTTCTTGAATTATCGCTACTGTCCACGACATATATATAAAAAATCTAAACTGATCGTTTATTCCAGCAATATATAAAAAACGTGATTTATAGAAGATGAAAAGGACCAAAGACTGCTCGTAATAGATTAGTTAGCTTTTTCAGAAGCATCTGTGTGTATATGTATAATCGTAGGGATCGCTTCCTAGTGATAAAACCGCCTGTTGTCTATAATTATACCATTAGTTTTTAGTATCTTGTTTAAGGATCTCTGTCATTTATCGTGTAAAAAGAAGAGTATTGTGTTGTATAATAACGTTCGAGAGTTACGTACGAGTAATATTGTTGAGTATGTTGTACCTATATTGGTCCGGGGTTTATACACGAGCTGAGCTGTATAATTTAATCCCTTAATCCAATAAAGTGGCACATTATCTAGGTAAACACCTACTGTATTTACTTTCCTAGGAGTATGATATAAATATCCGCTTACATGTTGTAACTTATACATATGCGGGATATATTAAACGCATTACTGTGCAAAGTGTAGTCATTTCATATTTTTGAGTGTAGTATTAGTGATATAATTTGTGTAGATACGGCCTTAGTTATGAAATGTTTTTTTATATGCTTTTTGTTAAAAAAAAATGATAGTTTTTCAGTTTTCTGATCAGTCTGTGCAAAACCGGTCGCCTCTTTGTATGTAGGGATTAGAACGACAAAATACAGAGACAGAGAAAGATATAGACAAAATTCAGAAACAATATTTGGTTTTCATCTTTACTAATGGATGTTATTCTTTTGTGTATGATGTGTTATGGTATTGTATCTGTATGTCATATTATTCAGGAGAGTAGGTGACATTCAAGTTAACAATGACAATGGGAACAATAACTCAAGTAATTAAAAAAAACTATTTGTATACAGACACACAAAAAATAATGAAAAACTTTGTATGAAAATTAATCAGAGAAATTCATCTTAATGGATGCTTACTTTACACGAGTTTAGCACTCGACGTTTAGTGCCATACTTAAAGAATGCGCGAAAGTGATAAATGGGTTTGTCACAAGTACTCTACTCGTGTAAACTAGGCATAACGTGTGCTAAAGTGGCAATGACAACTTGTATGAAGTTTATCGCTACAAGTACAAATTTAACACAGGACTGTCATGTCACGTGAACGACGTCGTTAAACATATGAAAACATGCCGCTTAATTGTCTGCAGTTAGCATGAATTAACCGCACGTTCAGCTGTCACGCGATATCGCGTTAGAGTGTGTACACACACCCCCAATCTGCTTCAACTAATTGTGAATGCGAATAAACGCCGTGTAATTCTGAACAAACTGTAAAAAAACGGCTCATTTCTTTTTTTGCCGGCAAAGAAGAAATGGGCAATTCGACCGCTTTTCTAGTTAGGAAATAAAGGGAAATTACTTTAAGTACTTAGATTCGGTTACATGGACGACTTTCAAGACGAGGTCTCTGAATGTTTGGAGAACGCGGGCATACTCTAGTTTAAGTATAAAATGCGGCATATTTACATGGATCTTGAATAGTCAACACCTATCAAATTAGCACCGTACCCTGTTACGCGACTTTGTAAGCGATAACGCGGCCTGAAACTGCCAGGCTGACGTTTTGTATGCCTTCCACGGTGATGACAAGATGGGCTTATCTGGTAAACTGGCTGTTAGTGGAGGCAGGCAGCTCAAATGTGACACTTTAAAAATAATCTTAACAAATTTACTTAAAAAAAGGGAACGTTCTCGACTCAGTTGAATTGTTTATTGTTACCTCAGAACTCTGTCGTCTAGTCTTTATAAAAGTTTTTTTAAAGGTGCTTCTAGATTTGACCTTAACATATCGACCATTAATGCCTTCTTAAGTTGCGCACGGACAGTTGATTTAGCGCGTCAGATAATGGCTAAAAGTGTCTTAATGATGCATTACTAGTAGTGAACGTTTTTGCAAATGAGTGCATTTCTTTTTTTAATTTGTATTAAGTTAGTGCGTCATGTATTTTCTGTAATATTAATATCGTTAGCATCTCAATAACCCTTTGTTTTCCACCGATCACGAGACCGACGCTAAACATCAAACAAGTTTACTTGGCGTTTATTTTCTACATCAGATAAGGAATAAACAATCTTGAGGCAGTTATGAATGGAATCTATACAAGAAGTAGCACAATGCAATTTGCATTAGCTATACGTTTGTTAATTTACAAGTTTATAGCGAGGCATAGTTTGGTCGAAAATTTTCTATATAAACCGGGTTATGTTTAGATTTTTTTTATTGAGTTTCCAAGCATGACAATAAGTATGAAAAATTTGGAGAAGATCTGGTAGATCTTTTGTCTAGTTAAATTAAAGTTGTAAATGCAAAAAAAACAGCTGTTTCATAGCATGTTTTGTTATCAGCAAATATTTTTCCATGGCGTCTCTGGCGGTCAAAAATAATAGTACATTACACAACTAGGGTGATAAAACAAAGAAAGGCCGAGATCGCAGATGTTTGCGGCCCGAGCTGCAAGCGAGGGACGTAATTATGCGATCGAGGACTTTCTTTATTATCTCCCGTGTTGTGTACATCATTTTATGTCTAAAAAAAAAGTCACTTTATGGCCAAGTGTGTCATAAAAAAAATAAAGAGGTATACCAATGAAAACTGTAATAGCAAAGGTCACAAGTTGTTAGACCAAAATGTATGAGAGCGTTGTTTTTTTGAATTTACAAATTTGTTCAAAATCATGGATAGATTGAGGTTTTACTATATATTACACCCGGTAGAACTCGTTGATTTCTTGAAACTTAATCTGTGACAGGCATAACCTCTTTAATTAATTTCCAACTGCGTGTTGTATTATATCTGTAACCCGCGCGTGACTTATACCTATCGTAGGCCAGACTTCACGAGTGACATACAACGGCTAGGAAAACAATAGCGCTCATCCAAGCACAAAAACTGCAAGCGTTACTGGTTCTCCTTGAAATATGAGCCGTGTGCACCGAGCGGGCTTACAATGGGTTTAGGATTTCTAGATTTAGTGGACAAAATACGGGAATAGTATATTACACAACTAGGGTGGTAATAAAAAGAAAGGCCGAGATCGCAGATGTTTGCGGCCCGAGCCGCAGGCGAGGGACGTAAATATGCGATCAAGGGTGTTGTGTACAGCATTTTATGTCTACACTTGGCCAGAAAGCGGCTTTTTCCGTACGCGTAGCGTGCGGAAAAAGCCACTTTAAGGCCAGGTGTGGCATAATAGTGCATTACATAACATAACCCTTAACTTGACAATGTGAACCAACAGTTCACAAACTCTTAGGCCATCTTTTTGTATTTTTTTCCAACTCCTATCGCACGTTACTGTCGAATCCCGGCGGGACTTGAATTGTGGACCTTCTGTATTTTTTATGCCACACCTGGCCGTAAAGTGGCTTTTTCCGCACGCTGCGTGTACGGAAAAAGCCGCTTTCTGGCCATGTGTAGACATAAAATGCTGTACACAACACCCTTGATCGCATATTTACGTCCCTCGCCTGCGGCTCGGGCCGCAAACATCTGCGATCTCGGCCTTTCTTTTTATATAGGGCGGTAAAACAAAGAATATCTCAGATCGAAAGCACAGGCGATAAACATGCGATCTGAGGCTTTCTTTATTACCACCCGTGGTCAGTACGAAATTTTACGTTAGGAAGCTGAATATCAATATGGTAATATCATACTTGAGTTTAAGATTGGTAGTGTTTCTTAGCAGCTAATTAGTACATTGTGTATCTAGGGCGGTAAGTAAGGAATTGCAAACGAGTGTTTGTTATAAACCCGAGGTGAAACCGAGGGCTTTAATAACACGAGTTTGTAATTTCTTTACCGCCCGTGGCACACACAATGTTTTTCATCACACTTGTGAGGAAATCTTAATAATATAACCTTACTAATCGCCCCAGTATGACAAGAAAATATTAAAACAGACAGTGACATTAGTGACATTTGAGTCCATAGACAATGCGAAGTCAAGTCACGTTCGGAAACCATAGCGGTAAGCGGCATTTTAAATTTGCAAAATAAAGAAATACATTATTTAAACATTTAATTAATATGTTTACATGTATTTGCAATAACAGTTATCTTTAAATAAATATTTCAGTGATAAAAGTTAAAAAAGTAAGTTGGCGTTTCCTTTGAACATGACAAATAAGAGTGAAACAGAACCAGCGTTTCAAATTTAAAAAGAAAACTATTACGCCCTAGGGCGTAATAGGCCATTTACGGCCCGCAGAACCTACGTGTAATGACACCATTTTCGAGCAAGTGTGATGAAATATACATTTTATTAGGCTAGCTACCATAGCCTTACGTAAGCGACAAAAAGTTGATGTTTTCCTGGAATGCTCCAAAAACAGACAAAATATTGATTATAGCTTGGCAACTTCGTTGGTGACACTCACCTGTGTGCTTTTTGTTCTGTGCAGCCGTATCTACTTACACAAGGTACCCCCAACACGAACGGCGACCAACGGAGGCAGCCTCCGGAGGCCCCTATTCGTGTTGCCAAGCTATAGTGTGAAAACCAAAGCAATTTGTTTCACTGTTGACTAAAATCTGTGTAAATATTGTCTATTAATACCTATTTACTTTTGTACACAACATAACACAAATCTCCAGTTCGTAATTACTAATGGATTTTTAAAACCATACGCGTGTAATCCCTTGGGACACTCCAATATCAAAACAACTATGTATATACTAGGTTTTAGTCCGACATTCATCATTAAAGAATGCAAGGAATGGTGTGCGTGTCGATATAAATAATATATTGATTAATGCTGTGAGTGCGCGAATTTGCCGCCTACTTCCACTTTATTTGACCGTTATTTGTTTAAACGTTTAAATTTAGAATTATGGCAAATCATTGGATGAGAATATCTGATGCGCGGAAGGATGAAGGAGGTTAGCTATATTTAGGTACGGGATATCTTTAGATATTTATTTGAACCGCGTAAATGTTTATCCTAATATAATTCGTGACAATTCTTTTTATTACCCGACTGCGGCGAAGCCGAAAAGGAGGCTATGCTCGTAACTATTCAACGGCATAACCGATTTTGATAAATGATATATCATTAGATTGGTCTCAACTCTCGATGGCGCGAGTGTCAAATATAGTTGGTTAAAATAAACAAAATTTATGCCACACTTGGCCATAAAGTGGCTTTTTCCGCACGCTGCGTGTACGGAAAAAGCCGCTTTCTGGCCAAGTGTAAACATAAAATGATGTACACAACATGGGAGGTAATAAAGAAAGCCCTCGATCGCATATTTACGTCCCTCGCTTGCAGCTCGGGCCGCAAACATCTGCGATCTCGGCCTTTCTTTGTATTACCACCCTAGTTGTGTAATGTACTATTATGCACTTTTAAAGTGCACCGCGGTCGGGTTTTTTTAAAGTAAAAATGTGGTTATTGTAGTTAATCATAATCGGTTTAGTCGTGATTTTATGCCACACCTGGCCATAAACGTGGCTTTTTCCGCACGCTGCGCGTCCGGAAAGTAACCATAGCGGTAAAGACCTAAAACAGCCATTTTAGTTGATTTTATATTTGCAAAATACTGAAATACACTATTTAAAGATTTAATTAATGTTACCGAAATATGTGTTTACATGTATTTCCTATAACAGTTATCTTTAAATAAATATTTCAGTGATAAAAGTTAAAAAAGTAAGTTGGCGTTTCCTTTGAACATGACAAATAAGAGTAAAACAGAACCAGCGTTTCAAATTTAAAAAGAAAACCACTACGCCCTAGGGCGTAATAGGTCATTTACGGCCCGCAGAACCTACGTGTAATGACACCATTTTCGAGAAAGTGTGATGAAAAATGATATACACAACACGGGAGGAATTACCACCACCCTAGTTGTGTAATGTACTATTAAATCATTTTTATGTCATAAAATGTTCGCACAACCTCCAAATCTGTTTAAAATAGCGCAATTTCCACGCCCGCGCAAATCGATCCATCACACAAACAAACACGCCATCTGTCGGCCGCACCGCACAAGCACGTGGAATTTCACGTGGCGCCACACGTGACCGGCACTGCCAAATATTTTGTATGGCAATATTTGAGATACACAGCAGGAAATTCTGATGGACGTTAGTCCAGATATTTTCCATGGGCTTAATATTAGCCATAATTATCATCATCTTCATCGGCCTATACAGGATGTCCCAAAAACCATGGATAATCATTTAACAGCTGACAGAGCGTCTCAAGAGTGCCCAAAAATCAAATTTTAGCTTTAGTAAAAATGCCTTAGTATTCGAAATATTCACATTTTAGTAAAAATGTAGATTTTTCTCACTCGCTCAGTTTTTCGTATACCAAAGTGTCAAATGTAATATTATTGTAATTCCATTTTTTTTCTAAATATTGCGGAAAAGATAGGCTTTCACATGTAATAATATTCATCCTTATATCCAATCAAGCTTAATTGAAAAACGACAAAAGAGCCACGAATCAGATTTTTTGTAGTATACTACCTAACTTCGATACTTCTCAGAGCAAAATAAAAGTACTACACTGAAGAGGCATTATGCACCACAAATAATATAGACGAAGATAAATATTTAACCAATGTTTACTTGCCTAATGTGGTTCCGCCATTATGGTCCTTCGAGCCGGATTCGTCACGTGCGCACGAGTTGATATTTCCGGAGGATAAATATTTATCTTACCGAGAGTTTCGCGAGAGTTCATAATTACTTCTAATTTAGACGCTTTGATGCGCCAAATTTAACGAAAATAAAACTAATTTGTGTTATGAAGATGAAATCACGGTCAGAATGAGTTATTTTTCAGTAGTTCTTTGTTTATAGTGTTGTTTATAGTGATAGTGGTTACGAAGAATTTTGCGTGAGCAATCAGAATCCTTGGGATGCATCCAGAAATATTCTTAATTGACACTTCCTGAGTGGTGATATCACAGCATCAGCGTCCGGAAACTCAAAAATACTCTCAAAACTCTTTACGTACTTACTTGCGTGTTGATCCAGTGCAACGAGTCGTCCAAAATATGATATGTAAATGCACTGTTATCCTTGAAGCGCAAAGCTACTGCAGATTTAGCGGCTAGACAATTTTTTGTCGTCTTTTGTCTATGAAATTGATGCTGCAAATCGTCCCTACTTTGAAAAAAATCGTATCTAAAAACGTCGTACAAAAAAACCTCGAAAGTTACATACGAACTTCATATTACACACACGTTTTTACCTGGAGTCAGTATTAGATACGTGTTTTATTTAAGTAATGACCAAATGACAAGTTAAACTTATTTATTTAGTAGAATTTCTGTCTGTGGCCACTAAAACTGGTGTAAAACCGCCAAAGACACTCGTATTAGAGGCGGAGACACACTTTGGATCGTTGCGTCAGAGGAGTAAATAGGTAGGTAGCGACCTGGATTCAAAAGAGTTCCAAATGTGGCCAAATATCGGCTACTTGCTCCATGTACAAGTACCATACCATTCGTTATTGGTGTCTCGCCCGTAATAAATCTCACACTCTTTTCTGGAGGAGGGGCGCGGAAAAGCTTTTTTTGGCGGCATTTTCACGGTGTTCTTCAACATAGCGGTCTTCGTTTGGAGTTGGAGGCGGCTTCAGTCTTCCGCCACGACTAGGGGACAGTGGTGTAACTAGAATCAATCATGCCCGTGGCAAATCATCAAGTGGGGCCGCCCCTCCTCGATGAAAAAAATCTCAACACTTCGCATGAGGCCCCTTCTGGTCGAGGGCCCGTGGCATCTTGGCCTCCCTGTTACCTTATTGTTATGCTAACAGAAATATATCGGGATAAAAGGAAATAGTTCGTCGATTTGTATGGGAACCAAGCGTGTAACGTTTTCCGCTTGGCGTTTGACGCCAAGTGTCATTTAGTGATGGAAAACATTCATTTTCAATTTCATTTGGTGGTATTTGAACAATTATATTTTCAAATCAGATAATAATATTGACGGCAACTGAAGTTAACAGCGTGCGAAGTAGGTCGCCGCCACTTCTTTTTAGCACGCGAGGTACATACACTTTTCCCTTTTACCTCGATATATTTCTGTGGTTAGGGGTCATCCACAAAGTATGTCACACGAATTTCAAACTTTAAGACCCCCCCCCCCCCCCCCTCCATGTCACACTTTTTCCTAACATATTTGACCTTATTAGTATAGGCTGTCACATTTGGCTAGACCCCCTCCCCCCATGGGTGTGACGTACTATATGGATGACCCCTTATGCCACTACTGAGGATGTTTTCGGGCTATGACCTATTTTTGTAGAAGGAAGGGTACTCACTGCTCGTGGTCGTCTAGCCTGCGGCGCGCATGCGCGGCGGGGCTGGGCGCGAGCAGGCGCTGCGTGTCGGGTGCGCAGGCGCGCGCGAACGCCGCCGCCGCCTCCGCCGCCGCCTCGTCGTCGCATAGCGACGTGTCGTCCTCCGCTGCAACAATCCTTACTTCAGATCATATGGTAAAAACAAGAAGGGTTTAAGCTGGTTAAGAACCGGCACGGCCAAGTGCAATACATAGTGTGTCGCGCGCACACAACCGCCGCGCTTGTAGTAGAGTATGTAACTGCATATTTCAGCATAACTGTGAATCTTGAAATCTGTTCTGCTTCTTTGCTGATGTGTCTGGGCTGTCCCCTCGTGAGATTTTCCCTCAAAGGTATATCTGTTGCAGGCTAAGGTAAGGTTTTTCAAGAAGCGATCAAAAAGGTATTCAAAGGTCCGCAAGTAGGTATTAGCAGTTGTTTTAGTGTTCCATATATCCATAGCACAGGTAATAGCAGTAATTTTTCTTTCTACAAAAGGTACATCGCGCGCTTGAATGTGTGCGCGCCGTGTACGAACGCACTACAAGCAAAGATTTAAGAATACGTAAGAGCGCTCCAGTGGGGATAGCACTCACACAGACGCGCGATCGTGCGTCTGTGTGAATACGTGTCGCGCGCTCCTAAACGGCCGGAGTTGTTTGTCTTTATACTTTGTCCATAGTGAAAATGACCACTTCCTATCAGGTGATTCGTCTGCTACTTTGCCACCTATCACAAAAATAATTTCTCAATGACGTCACTTAGGACCTTGTGCACACTTTGGAGCACATCCGTCTTTTATTTTACTCCATTACTTGTGGTGTCGGATAACGGAACATCTACTGCAACAGCTCGTCTTTCTGTGATAGCAACATCCTGCAGACTTGTCTAATCAGAGTTTCTTTAATAACTTTAGTTCATCACTTAATTGTCATACTAAATGTATTCAAATTATAAAGCAAACTTTAGATGTAAAAGCGTATACATTCCTAAATCTTTTTATAACATTAATTTCCGCAATAACCAATGTAAGTAGATGAAGATAAGTTGGGTAAGCAATCAGTGTCAGAACCTGCAATGCGCCACTTTGATATGATACGGGATCCCTCTGTTTGGTTAGAAGATAGTTACTATTTAAGTTGACGTTAAGAACTGTTCAAATACCACCAAATGCGTTGGTATTTGTTACTTACTTATCTTTGATGCTATAAATACTTGATAATTTACTATGTTATTGTGTACCTAGTTAAATCTTACGTCATATTTGGTATAGTGATATAGTGGAGCGGTGGCATTTGGATTTCTTTGTCTACCGGAGTAGTACGCGTAGATACTCCGGTCATATGCTTTAAAATAGGCAAGCCGGTGGGAATCGGGTTCAATGGATGCCGCGCCACTGTAGTGTCGCTTGGTTTATTTATGAAGAAATAGGTGCTGTCCTCACATCTTGACGGTAGCGAGACGTGTGCTAAGTAAGACAAGCAGGGATGCAGCAATTTAATTAAACATATTTAATTCTGAATAGGGTATTTGACAACAATCAAAATAAATTCATTAACTCTAACCAGCAAATTACGCTTCCAAAACAGCCCGAATAAAATCATTCAAACTTATTTTCGTGCCATCAACGATTTTACAATGACGAAAACTAAAAATAAGGCACCATGTTGAGCATGACGTCACAAGATAGTATTTCATATTAAACTGCATACTTTCGGAGCGTTTTGACAATTCATAAAAAGAAGCTGATTTGAACTGTCATCAAGTAGCCTATTTCAGAATAACATTGTTGTATATTTAATTGTTATCTATGTTTACTCGTACAATATATTGAATCGAAAACAAAGCATGTTCGGTTGTCACTTACGGTCGTACACAAACGCCGGATTCAGCATGTTATCTGTTTCAGAACGTGCCCGAAACAAAACAACATGGCGCGCGCGGGAAACCAACTGTCAATGTCACTCACTTAATGTCGAACCCCTTCAAAATACAAACAATGGCATTGTTCCAAAACATGGTATTATAGAAATCAAGTTGACGAAATACTACAATAACAAACACTTTAAAACAAATAATTTATTTATTTATTTATTTATTTATTTATTTATTAATACATGTTAACATGACATTACAGTAAAAAAACCAATGCGTCATGAAACGTAGAAATAGAATAACTATTTAGGCGACGAAACGGCGTGGCCCCGTTGCATCGTCGTCTCTGGTGTAGGATTCGGCAGGTTGCCCCGAAACCGTCGAAACACGACACCCTTCGGCCAGAAGTCAGCACTTGCGATGGTTTCCTGCAGCGGCCGCGGCACGCGCACCACAAACGAGCTGAAGTGCACATAGTGGCGCGAACGCAGCTGGAACACCCTCAGCGAGAAGCCGGTCTTCTGACGAACGTACTCCGCCACCTCATCAGCCGTAGCGGTGTAATGTAGGCGCGATACATATAGCGCCTTGCCCGGTGTGGCGACCCGCAGACCAGAACCGACCGGTTCTGCAGTACCACACTGACTCTTGCGCGGGTTGCGCTTCCTCGACACCATTGTGAAGCCCTCCTTATCCACATCGGTGCGCGGGGGCTTCTCCTTTGGAGGAACCCGAACTTCACGCGCTCTTGACGGCGCGTCTCTCCGATTGGCTGCGACAGACCGACCGGCTACGGCATCAGCATAGCGATGACGTGATTTAGACGAAGGGGCGGGGGGAGGCCCGGCGCGGAGGGGGCACGCAGGCAGTGGAACGGCATGCGCAGTGTCAGCAACATGCAAACTGACCGAGTCGACACTTGACGCCCGGTCATTACTCTTGGAATTTGACGTCACTGGTGACCGAGTTTCTGGGGCACTATTACGCAAACTGATGATTTCTTTGCGTAACTCGGCTATAGTAGCCTGTGAATCGTCAAATTTTCTCAAAATTTCAGCCATGCCTGCTTTAAGGGCCACGATTTCCTTCAGCAGGCCACTCACGTCGACATGTTCTGGAATGCAGGACGGCAATCTGGAGACCTCCGTCGCCACGAACTCAGGCAAGTCGCTCTCTCGCTCCCTCAGAACATCAACGATGTCCTTAAGGGATTTTTTTCCGGATTCGTCTCCTCTCCGGTGAGGTATAACTGTGCCGGCGATCCCGAGGGACTCGAACAGCACCTTCTTCGCTGCGTAGATGTCGGTAGCACTGAAGCTCGCCAAACACACCTGCTCCGCGTCCAACTCATCTTCCCGCAGTATCCGCAGCAGAAAGGTGAGGAGCTTATTCACGACGGTTTTACTCATCGTTTCAAAACTATTAGCAGCGGCCGTGCCGCGCTAATTCCGCAATTAATTAATTAATTAGTCATCAATGCGTCTACGTCGCTGCGCGCATTGGACACGACTCTCCTCCGATAATAAATGGAATATCTCGTAACTGTTACACAACACAACATTGCACTGACCTAGACAGTACTAGGCTATAAACGGATAAGTTCTAGAACAGTACCATTGTATGTAAATTAAGAAAATCCCATAAAACAGCGATCCCACCGATTGGCTCGCGCGAACTGCTTATAATATAAAAAAAAATTGTGCTAACATTCTTTTGGGTAAGTAAAGTCAAGTTCAGATGATAACATTTTGTTATGTATTGAGGCAGTGAAAACACGTTTTTTTTTCATCTTTCACAGCAAAATAAAAAGCAATGTTTAATAGTGGATCGTATTTGCATATCGTTTGGAAATCCCGAAATTTGGACACCACCCGAGTTTGATAACTTGTATTATTGAAGGCGAAAAAGCTATTTTAGAACCAATCAATATTTTCAATAACTTCTAGGTAGGTACAGTCACAGCATCAAATAGTTTGTAGTATCTAAAGCGCCATATAATATAGCAACACGTCTTATTACTATAGGCATAAAGAACGATATAAAGATGTGTGACGATATATCTCTGGCTGGCGCTTTAAATGTTACAGACTATTTGATGCTGACTGTATATTAACTTCTAATAAAGGGGTGAAAAACAAGATAAAAGGTTGATCAAAAAGTTAAACGGTCATGGAGACGAAGTTGCCGGGAACTAAATACCTACCCTATATGTGGCAGATGGGCCGACCTGGTTAAGGTTGCCGGAGATCGATGGAGGTAAGGAGAGGTGAGGAAGGAGTGGAAATCTTTGACGGAGACCTATTTTCAGTAGCGAACGGCTTCAGCTTGATCACGATGATGATGATGATGATTAACCATTATAGACCAGCGATACCGTATGGCAGTTTTTAAATTCGAGAGTTTGGTCTACTTGCGAATTTAAAACTCATAAACAATAGGCTACTTCAGTTCAAATCAGCTTCTTTTTATGAAGTGTCAAAACGCTCCGAAAGTATGCAGTTTAGTATGAAATACTATCATCATGTTGAGCATGATGCCTTATTTTTAGTTGTCGTCATTGTAAAATCGTTGATGGCACGAAAATAAGTTTGAATGATTTTATCCGGGCTGTTTTGGAAGCGTAATTTGCTGGTTAGAGTTAATGAATTTATTTTGATTGTTGTCAAATACCCTATTAAATGATTCTATAATGGGTTAAGCAGTAAAAATAGAGCATTTTATTTATAACAGACAAGTCCACAATTGTGAGTATGAACGCCGCTTTATGTACACGCGTTGCGTCTCCGAGATAAAATGGTGTCGTTGAAAAAATGTGTTTTGATTTGAAATTCTTCCTCAAGTTTTCTAATAGCAATTACTTCTAGGAATGTCCATGTGGTACTGATTGGTTGCATTCGAGAAGTAGACACATATACCGACAGTTGGGCAGGTAAAAAGAAACCATAGGTACAGGTAAATGGAAATTATTGACCGAGCGAGCGATGAGTCCCCGTTTCAAATTGGACAATAATGCTACGGCTGTTCTCCTCTACAGGTCGCATGTTTTAATCGATTCTCGTGAAATTTTGTGAGCAGGTTCGATTTTGTTTAGTCGATTCAGTTTTCTGATTTTTCTCAAAATGGAGGAGCCACAGCGATAGACCGACAGAGCCCCTGTACATTGGTTCCAAACCTGGGGGTAATTACCTCTCCAGAGGTAAAATGAAGGTTTCTCAGGGGTAATATTGAGCCGTTTTACTTTGAGTTTCTTATAAGCTTATAATAGGTACCTATTTTTGGAGGGGTAACATAGCAATATAATATATGGAACGATAACTTCTAACAAAACTGACGGTAAAATTTGCCCCATAACGCCCACTTTTTAAAATCAATAAGTCTTATGTATCAAGTGATATTGATAACCAACTTAATGTTTACTATCAGTCTTATGTTTGAGAAGACTGCAATTTCGAATAGATTGCGTATCGTTTAAAAGACGTAAATCTGTGATTGGTTACAAAGCTACTGATCAATTCATTTGACGCTATAGTTTTTACCCGACTGCGGCGAAGCCCAAAGGAGGGTTATGTGTTTGACTTGTATTTATGTATGTATGTCCGTTCCTATGTCCGCTCGTAACTACTCAACGGCACATCCGATTTTAATAAATGATACATCATTAGATTCGTCTTGATGGTGCGAGTGTCACTGGGTAAAGTTTGTTAAAATAAACAAAATGGCGGATTTTATGCAGTTTCTAAGTGCACCGCGATCGGGGTTTTTTTTTATAAAAATGTGGTTATTTCTTTTGCACTAAGTACTGGCTCTGCTCCGTTAGTACGTATTCCGTGAGACCGATTTTGAGCGTAAGTTACGCTTCCATACTTATTATATTTCGATGAGGGGTTACAAATGTTACAATACAATTCTCGATGGGAATCCCACTATCCCACTAATATTATAAATGTGAAAGTTTGTGAAGATGTTTGGATGTTTAGATGTTTGGATGTTTGTTACCTAATAACGGGGTAACAACTGGATGGATCAAGCTTACATGCAAATTTGGCATGCAAGTAGACCAAGTCCTGGATTGAAACATAGGATACTTTATATCCCGGTAAAGAGTTCCTTTGGGACAATAACGGGAACAACGCGGGCGACGCCACGGGAAAATGCTAGTGTGTAATAATAGTTAGGAACCACTGCACCAGTACATATTAGCTCCAATAAATAGATATGTTTCGTCACATGATACCAAGCTGTGATTGGGTCATGGAGGCATTGTCACAGCTACTGAGTAATTACAATAAATACACTATGACTAATGATGCTGCCGTTATCTGTGTTGGAAAACAAAAATCGTTCACCCGGAAAAGAAAACGGACACATCTGGCCGATAAGCGGTAAGATATAATAAGCGGTAAGAAATATGTCTGCGGTCACCTCATTCATCTGGCCCTTTTTCATACTCAATGTATGGAGGCAGATGAATGAGTCGCAGAAAGGAATATGGCTCGAGAGAACATTTTTAAGGTTCCGTACCAAAATGGTGAAAAAGATACACTTCTGGTGCAACTCTGTCGGTCTTTCTGTCTGTCCGTCTGGTATTTTTATCGTGGATTGAATAGGATTTAATAATTGGTTACAAGAGATGTTAGCTCTTTGTTTTTTTTACTACCCGCTCCTAGACTTTTTGAGCTGGTACCATCACTCACTTCCACAATCGCACTTGCCCTGTCACGGACCGCCACTGACTACTTAGGTACAAATTAAAAAATGTAAGGCACTTACCAGTCGGTCGCGGATTCAACTCAAAATTAACTTTGACGCTCGCTAAATCCGCCATTTTTCGCTTAACAAATATCCTGTCACTAAACACAAACACGCGTAAGGGAAGGATCGATTGTACTAAATGCGTCAATACACGATAACTTTAATGATTTACGTTATCTTCGAAAGATAAGATTATACAGACTATGACGGTTGACCAGGTTTCGTCCCAGGTATAGTAAATCAAAGTATATTGATTCCGAGAATCAACTTGGCCACTAATGTTGCCATTGTTAATGAGCTTAGCTCCATGATAATAGTACATTACACAACTAGGGTGGTAATACAAAGAAAGGCCGAGATCGCAGATGTTTGCGGCCCGAGCTGCAAGCGAGGGACGTAAATATGCGATTGAGGGCTTTCTTTACTACCTCCCGTGTTGTGTACATCATTTTATGTCTACACTTGGCTAGAAAGCGGCTTTTTCCGTACGCGTAGTGTGCGGAAAAGGCCACTTTATGGCCAGGTGTAGCATAAAGGAAGATTGCATTTTCATCCGATTTATACATATGCTTGCAACATTTCAGTTGATATAGCTGCTTTAAATTCAGTTGCAAAATTTGTCCTGAACAAACAACAAAACTTGCGTTTTTATTAAAAACATGTAATAACCAGGCATCGGAAATTCGGATGCTTATACACCTTAACTTTGGCGTCGGTGTCGCTGTTGATGTCGGTGTGGAGGCGGACTCGATTTAATTTTATTGTAAAATTTCCCGGAATTTCTAACTTATTAGTATTAAACCGTCATTAACGCATACTACCTATTTGAGTATTTAAATTAACTACCTATTTATTTGAAGTTATTTTCCATGTACTCGTTTTTTGAAGTCGGGTTAAAATAGCCAAAACCTAAACATTTGCGAGGTACTACATTATCGTGACGTTTTGTACAATCGCGGAATCCCGGAATATACATTATTAAAATCCAAATTTTAAGAAGCCGATTCCATATATAGTATGCTTGCCACTCTTGGCAGGCACCCCCAGACATATGAAATGCGGCCAGTGCTTGGCACTCGGGGCGGACCGATAAAATATTTTCGATAAATAGTGATTATTAGGAATGAGGACAAAGCAATCAACTAAATCAGAGTTTATCACCGCTGCAGTAAATGACTAATAAGAAATCGTTATCTTTATTGTATAAAGTTATTAATAGTGTCAGACTCAAAGACCACCATTAAATACATTATTTAATTGCATCATAACACTATAGAAAACACAGGCTCAGGTAACCTTGGGTGGTCTGGCCAGCGACCTGGTTCGAGCCCAGGGACCGCAACGGCCAACCACCAGGCCAGACAATCACAATGCTCGGATGTGGGTTGTGAGTTTGTCAGGTTTAAAAAAAAAAAAGACTCAGGTAAGTTATCGATCACGGAACTAGCGTTGCCAGGCGTCCGGATAAAGCCGGACATATTTAGGCTTTTTGATTGCGTGTCCGGCCAAAATAAACGGTGTCCGGTCAATATTTATGTCGTACCTATTAATACTGAGACACAAAATCCTCAATAATGTAGAGTGTCCGGCCTTTTACCCAAATGTCCGGCCAAACTGGCTGGTCTGTCCGGCTATTAGCTTTGGCGACCTGGCAACCCCACAGGGAACGCGGGAGCAATCGCCACGCAGCGCAGTCTGACGCCTCTGGCGACGCCATAGTGATGTGCCACGCTATTAGTGACGTAACGCAGCGCAGCAATTTTTCATTCCGTAAACTGCTAATAATAGCGACTTAGTGGTGAATTTAGCGCCTGTTAGAAATGCTATAGCAATGTCGCAGTGTCGAGCAAAGTTGTGACAACGCGAGTGATCTTGACGAACGTTGCGGTCAGCCTATAAGAGGTTATAAATAGGAAAAGGAAAGAAAAGTAGCCGCACTGCGGCCCTTTAGGGGCGCGCGATAACTGTTCAAGGTCGAGGCGCAGGGCTGCCGTCCGTCTCGCATCCGAACGCACTGCAGTAAACCCATTTACGATACATTTCATAGAAGCTAGTAGCGACCGCAGCGACGGTCCGACCCCGACTGGCGCATGCTACGCATTCCTAAAAGTTTGCTTGTAGTGAGTTCGAACACGGCTTTTTTTTTTTTTTAAACCTGACAAACTCACAGCCCATAACCGGGCATGGTGATTGTCGGGCCGGGTGGTTGGCCGTTGCGGTCCCTGGGGTCGAACCAGGTCGCTGGCCAGACCACCCAAGGGCGTCCGACCGTGTGCCGTACACACAGTCGGCACGCACATCGGGCTGGAGTCGAACCAGGTCACCTGTCCCGGCCTACCACGATAGGTGTCGGACTAGGTGGGGGCCTGTTCGCCTGGGGTCGAACCAGGACGATGGCCAGGGCCACCTTTGACTTTTCGCTGATTGCTCAGAGTGAGCAGCGGACCAGCGGGTTCGAACACGGCGCGAGCAGCGAGCACGTGCAAGCGGCGCGAATAATAAAATTGCACCGAGGGTAGTAAGAAGGGAATTACTAACGAGAGTCTATTAGGAGCCCGACGTCGTAGGCGGAGGGCTTTTAATGACTCGAGTTGGTAATCCCCTTACTGCCCGTGATACACACAATGTTTTTCATCACATTTGCGAGGAAAAAAAAATAAAACATAAAAATCAAATAAACTAAACGCACCCGCTAAGAGACAACTTCAACTGTCAACTTTTTCAATATAGTCTTCCACAGATAATGCTAAGAACTGCGTTTAGTTTTTAAACTTGACAGGCAATGCAGCCAGATTGTACCGATTTTCATAATAAAAATTTAAAGTAAATTAATTGCATTAAGTAACTGCAAAAATAATAGTAAAATATACCATATAAGTTTCATATACACTATAATTCGTTTTGTAGCCAAGTTTTGAAGATGTGAAATAAGCCTTGGCTGATTTGAAACCTCCTTAGTCTGAAATGACGTACGGGTAGGTCCTATATTTTAAAACTAAACTCATAACTCCCACGGGAGTTATAGATTTTCATACAGTTTTTCCTCCCGTGGGAGTTATTAGTACATTGTGTATCAAGGGCGGTAAGTAAAGAATTACAAACGAGTGTTAGTTACAAGGCCGAGGCGAAGCCGAGGGCTTTAATAACACGAGTTTGTAATTCCTTTACCGCCCGTGGCACACACAATGTTTTTCATCACACTTGTGAGGAAATCTGATTGAAATAACCTTACATAACCTAAATAAAATTGTAAAACTGACAGTGACATTAGTGACATATTCCATAGACAATGCGAACGTCAAGTTATGTTCGGAAACCATAGCGGTAAAGACTAAAAATGGTTTATTTTATATTTGCAAAATACTGAAATACTATATTTAAACATTTAATTAATGTTACAGAAATATGTGTTTACATGTATTTGCAATAAGTTCTCTTTAAATAAATATTTCAGTAATAAAAAAGTTAAAAAAGTAAGTTGGCGTTTCCTTTGAAAATGACAAATAAGAGTAAAACAGAACCAGCGTTTCAAATTTAAAAAGAAAACCATTACGCCCTAGGGCGTAATAGGTTATTTACGGCCCGCAAAACCTACGTGTAATGACACCATTTTCGAGCAAGTGTGATGAAAAGATTTTTATAACCCACGGGAGGTAAATCGGCTCGAGCTGGTCTATAAACCCGCGTGTTATAACACCCTTTACGAGCAAGTGTGATGAAAGAGTACATTACACAACTAGGGTGGTAATACAAAGAAAGGCCGAGATCGCAGAAGTTTGCGGCCCGAGCTGCAAGCGAGGGACGTAAATATGCGATCGAGGGCTTCCTGATTTTGGTCGGACTGGGTGGGTGCCGGGGGTGTCTGGGGTCGAACCAGGTCACCTTGTCCCGGTCCACCTCGATAGAATCGGGCTAGGTGGGGGCCTGAACGCCTGGAGTCGAACCAGGTCGTTTGGCCAGGGCCACCTTGACTTTGCGCTGATTGCTCAGAGTGAGCGGCGGACCAGCGGGAAGGATGACTCGGGTCATCCTGTCCGGTCGGGTCATCCTGGCCAGCGCCGCCAGCGCCACTGTTTATGTATGTACTCACCGCTGTCAGAGTTGTGTTCGTGCGGGTTGTGTATGATCCGTATCCGGCGCTCGTGGTGCGCGTTGTCGCCGAGCCGGCGCCGCGCGGCGTCCGCCTCGCGCGCGCTGCGGGGGAAGTACAGTGGGGCGAGCGCCGCCACTAGAGCCACGTCCGGCCCGCATAAGGACGCCAGGATCACTAGCGAAGGGGTCTTGTTCTGCTCGAGGTAGCGGCGGATTGTACCTACAAAACAAAAATATATTGTACTAAGGGCGGTCGGGAAGTAGCGCAATTCTTATGAATTACAGCAACATACCTACTTCTGGAGCGTTAGGATATATTATTGCGGGCCATATACTACTTATTTCGAAGGATCGCTGGCGGGCCAGATTAAACGCGATTGTCCGAGAAATGGCCTTGTTTATTTGCGTAGGAAATCGTAATTCGCATTGTTGTTATATATTTCGAATAATGGTTGATATTTTAAGAATTGTGACCCCCGTCGTGAGCACCGTCATGTGTGTACAGCGGGGCACTCACGTAGCGCGATGTGCGGTACGTGTGTGTATCATTTGTGTATACTGTCACTGCGGGGCACTCACGTAATGCGGTGTGTAGTACGAGTGTGTGTCATGTGTGTATACAGCGGGGCACTCACGTAGCGCGATGTGCGGTACGTGTGTGTATCATTTGTGTATACTGTCACTGCGGGGCACTCACGTAATGCGGTGTGTAGTACGAGTGTGTGTCATGTGTGTATAGCGGGGCACTCACGTAGCGCGGTGTGCGCAGCGAGGTCGGGCGGGAAGTTCCGTCGCGGAGTGTCCACCACGCATAGCGCTAGCGTCCGCGCGTTCAGCTCACCCGCCGCGTACAATACGTTTCTGAAACATATTTCTTTTATTTCAAGCGAAACACACACTGAAAATGCAAGGTGATGAAAGCTTGAAGAACGATTTGCCATATTTGGTATGAACGATTGTTCACGGTACTGTGCCATGTACAAGATATGCAGCGCAGACGGAGTCGTGAGCATAGGCTAGTTACTATAGAGAGTGCACTCACTTGTAGCAGTTGTGCAGACTGGTCTCTGCGGCGGTGTGGTACTGCGCCGTGTACTTGGGGCTGACCGTGTGCAGGATGTGGCGGCAGCGCAGCGCGAACCCTGGCGTCACCACCACCTCGCCAGTCCGGCATTCTGGAACATGACGGAAATATTTGAGATCCACTCGATTTGTCTTTGGTGTCCTTGGGTCGATTTCAGGCGTTTTTCCCACGTTTGTCTTTAAGTCATCAGTGACGACAAGTTTTGATTAAATCATGTGTAGCCTCGATACCGTCTATCGTTTATATACATATATATAAGTTAACTGTGATCACCACTGCCTGCGTATGAAACGAATGAAAAAAACGCCGCAGTCGAATCGCTCTGAAATCGAACCCCTGCTATCGGGATAGTTAGACAGTAAGTACAAAAATATTGATACAAAACTACGCTTACTGCAAACGTGAAGACAAACTCCCGATTATTTGGACTTTGACACTCGGCAATCCTCGACCTTTTTTGGGAGAGATCGGAAGTGCAAACGACACGAGACACATTGCATTCATAACATCATAGTGTGTACTTTAACAATCTAAAACAGTCGACATCAGATACATCTAAACACTACAAAATGATCATAAATTGAACATGCATTCTAACGCCTTGACAATAGAGTCGTGTTTAGATGTTTGTGAGCGCCTTGTTTGCTCAGATGTATCTGATCAATTATCTGATGGCGATGATCTGCCACAATGACATTTTTTACAGTAGACCTATGAATAACACAGATGTGGCTTAATTTTATTATTACATAGCCTTAAAAAATATTAAATTGGTACAAGGGAATTTACTTCTTTAAAAGCGTTATTTACAATAAATACTAATTGTATGATTAATAATAAAACCATGATCACGTAGTAAGACTGGCCTTGAACCTACCTGATACCCGACCACGTACCCGTGTAAGACCACCCGACTTGGCTGACGACGGTCGAAAAAGACCTTAGAGAAGCTCAAATTGACAATAACGCCGCACAAAACCGTGCTCAGTGGAGGATGCGGACGAGGAGGGCCGACCCCAAGTAAATGGGACTAACGGTCTAGGAGAAAGAAGAAGAAGAATTAATAATAATTCCTTTGATTTTGAGAGCTAGCCCGTCACATATGTCATAAAAAGTTGATTTTATAGTCTATTTGAATATTTAGAATGTTTATGAAGTTTCTATACTTACTTAGGTTGAGGTTTTATTATTAATTATATTAAATAGATTTGACTATTCGATGTGAGTAAATTCTGGGATTTTATATAATCTATGTGAAAACACGAACCTTTACGATTAAGGCCCGGTAGGACCTGGCTCGTCGCGATATTGAGGGGGTGAAGCAGGGGCACTGTGCGCGGGGCCCCGAGCGCGCGGGGCGGCGGCGGGCGCCCGCTTGCCGTAATACTCCGCGCCATAGCTTAGCTTTATAAATTCACTGACAGATCGTTCGTGCGTATTGTCTCGCGTTTATTTTTTTACATCCTTTCATTGAACTTGCAATGTAACTATGTTTGTTCGAGTGGAATCTTGTAACTCAATTTTGAAGCTTCTTCAACCAATTGAGCTAAAATTTTGCAACAATATGTAATAATTAGATGACAATCAATGCAATATTATTGTGACATGAGGACATGACAGTTGATCTGATGATTTAGCCTGATAGATAGTCATAGGATCATCTTAATTATATAACATACCTAAATTCACAGTATTTGGGTTCATTTGATTACATGTGCCACGCAGTTTGCAATTATAATAAAAAGTACTTAAGCTTGTCTCAAAAAGCTTTTTTTGTCAGAAACTTATTTCATATTCAATCAAACACTACATTTCGAAAATTTAAGGAAAAGTAATATTCCAAGAGTGACAGGTATAAATTAAATAAAGGAACAGGGTCTGATTTGAATACGTACCTAATAATAAATTTCCTTCTCGGTCTGTTATGGAGTTTTGATCACATACCTAGGCAAGTCAGAAAATTAGTTACATAATCTTTGGCTTTTCATGAAGGAGATCTAGTCTAGACTCTAGCTAGATTAGATCTCGAACGCTAGGCTATAGGTAGTCTAGCATTAGTAATAAAGCGACGTAATAATATGTGTCGTTCTTAGATAAACACCACTTACCTAGTTGTTAATTAGGTTGCAGCAATAGGCTGTAGCTATGAAGACGCCATTAAAAATTGTACTTATTAGCAAGCCGAAAAGAGGGTTTGCCTACAAACATCACATACCTAGTATGTCGGCATGGTACAAGAAAACTAGGTAAGCATGTTCTTCCCGAAGTCAGAAATGTTACCATTGATTAAAAACTTCTACTCCAATAATCAATTATGAAATAATTTACCGGCTTGTGAAATTATTTGTTTTTGCGTTTTATTTATTTTATGCCACACCTGGCCATAAAGTGGCCTTTTTCGCACGCGACGCGTACGGAAAAAGCCGCTTTCTGGCCAAGTGTAGACATAAAATTATGTACTCAACACGGGAGGTAATAAAGAAAACCCTCGATTGAATATTTACTTCCCTCGCTTGCAGCTCGGGCCGCAAATTTCTGCGATCTCGGCCTTTCTTTGTGTTACCACCCTAGTTGTGTAATGTACTGTAGTTGGATGAAAAGAAAACATATCTAGCATGTGACGTCAGAATGTCTTAGGTCATAATTATCAGTCTCGGAAAGGACGTATCTGGTTTTCTAATATTAGATCTATAAAATGTTTTCCTCCACGGTTAAATAATAGGCAAGTCGGTGGAAATCGAGTTCTGTTGATACCTCCCCGGTACTGACTTGGTTTATCTGTACATCTCAAAACTTTTTTGTTGTAGGAGAACTGCGTTGCGAGACTTGCATCTTTTTACATGTAATGTTTTTGATGAGATCTCATTTCTTTTTGTAAGTGGTTTTCCTTTAATTATTACATTCCAATCCATTCTTTTCAACTTAAACCGCAAAATTAATGCAAAATTAATCCCATGTATTTGTATAGGATTACAAACTTATGTGTGCAGTTGTGACTGAAATTACAACATATTTAGGTTTTTAAGGACTTTATAGGCTAAAAACTAACTATGTTTAAAATTTGGAGCTTGTAGGTCTGCTAGAAGTACCTTAGAATTATGATGATCAGTGAGTCAGTGAATGAATCAGTGAGTGAATCAGTGAGTCAGTGACAAAACTAAGGAACTTTGACATGCAATAGTTCTTAAACTACACGTTCAAATTGAATAATATTGAGAATATACATAGGTCTTATTGAGCCCTATATATCTCTGAAATTTCAGGGTTCTAGCTTTAGCCAGTACAAAATTACGGGAGGCTGAAAATCGCCTGAATGGCTTCGAGAAAAGGATGGTACAGCCGTGCCATTGTTTTGCTCGACTTGGCGGGGGCACTGCCGTGCCCCCAGATTTAAAGATAACTGTTATTGCAAATACATGTAAACACATATTTCGGTAACATTAATTAAATGTTTAAATAGTGTATTTCAGTATTTTGCAAATATAAAATCAACCATTTTAGGTCTTTACCGCTATGGTTTCCGAACGTGACTTGACTTTCGCATTGTCTATGACATATGTCACTAATGTCACTTTGATGTTCTAATATTTTCTTGTCATACTGGGACGATTAGTAAGGTTATATTATTAATAATATTTCCTCACAAGTGTGATGAAAAACATTGTGTGTGCCACGGGCGGTAAAGGAATTACAAACTCGTGTTATTAAAGCCCTCGGTTTCACCTCGGGCTTATAACAAACACTCGTTTGTAATTCCTTACTTACCGCCCTACATACACAATGTACTATTTTAGTACTAAATTTAATCCCATCCCATCCCATCCCATCCCATCCCACTAATATTATAAATGCGAAAGTTTGTGAAGATGTTTGGATGTTTGGATATTTGGATGTTTGGATGTTTGGATGTTTGTTACCTTATAACGGGGTAACAAGTGGATGGATCAGGCTGAAATTTGGCATGCAAGTAGACCAAGTCCTGGATTGAAACATAGGATACATTATATCCCTGTAAAGAGTTCCTTTGGGACAATAACGGGAACAACGCAGGCGAAGCCGCGGGAAAATGCTAGTAGGTACTAAATGAACATGTAAATTAATAGTACATTACTGCAGAGGCCGGGAAGTGAAGGGTTGCCGGTCGAGTACATTTAGCTGGCCGAGCGAAGCGAGGCCAGATAGTTACGAGGCCGGCAACCCCATTTCCCGCCGAGGTATGTATAGTGCTTTTCTCAAATATGCATTGAAATAAATAAACTTACTAATATCCTTACCCTAAATATTATTTTATAACAGAAACTTTCTATCAGAAAGTGACGTTAGTGACATTATATCCATAGATAATCAAATATCAAGTCACGTTCGGAAACCATATACAAAAGCTGTTTCAGTTTACATTTTTACCGCGAATATTTAGATGAAATATTTTAAACTAGCATTTTCCCGCGGCTTCGCTCGCGTTGTTCCCGTTACTGTCCCAAAGGAACTCTTTACCGGGATATAAGGTATCCTATGTTTCAATCCAGGACTTGGTCTACTTGCATGCCAAATTTCAGCTTGATCCATCCAGTTGCTATCCCGTTATTAGGTAACAAACATCCAAACATCCAAATATCCAAACATCTTCACAAACTTTCGCATTTATAATGTTAGTAGGATGTGTATTCTTGTGGTTTAGTTTGCAATTTACAACAATTGGAAATTGTTTATAATGTGTTATTTGTTATGTTCATGTCAATTTTACATAAATAAAACTGCAAAATATAGCAAAAATCGTTTTTTGTTTTTTTAATTTTTAATGGCTGAATGCCGTGATGTTGTGGCCCAAATAAATGAGGAATGGATATTAAAAAAAATACATTGCCGGCCTAGGCCGGCAATGTAAGTATGAAATTCCATTCCGTGCCAAGTGTCAAGCCGCACCGGAAACGAGGTACTTTGCGGCCTACTTTTAGGCACGTAATGTCAACATTTCATGCCATGTTTGAGAAAATAAGGATTATTATTATTATTAATAATTATTACAGATCTTTCTGTTCAGTTACTTCGAAGATAATAGAAGAAAATAACTTTTCAGATCCGCAGACTCATCTTTGCGATTATTATTACCCATAGCTATCTTAGTGAATTAGATTAGAGGCAGTTAAAAAAAATATTTGCATGAAGTTATATAACTGTTTTGATACACGTCGTCAAACATACTTACATATTTACATACATACATACCGGTCAAACACATAACCGTCCTTTGGGCTTCGCCGCTATCGGGTAACATACATACTTACATACATACATACATAAATACATGCATACATACATACACACACCATACATACATACATACACACACACACACATTCATACATACCAGTCAAACACATAACCGTCCTTTGGGCTTCGCCGCAGTCGGGTAACATACATACTTACATACATACATACAGATCAAACACAGAACCCTCCTTTGGGCTTCGCCGCAGTCGAGTAGCATACATACTTACGTACATACATACATACATGCATATATACATACATACATACATACATTCAAACATACATACTTACATAACCCTCCTTTGGGCTTCACCGCAGTCGGGTAACATACGTACTTACGTACATATATACATACATACAAACATACGGGTCAAACACATAACCCTCCTTTGGGCTTCATAGGTTACGCACACAGGCGCTGCCCGGTGTCAGCGCAGCCCAGAGCTTGCCTAATGTATTAGGCAAGGAATAATAGTACATTACACAACTAGGGTGGGAATACAAAGAAAGGCCGAGATCGCAGAAGTTTGCGGCCCGAGCTGCAAGCGAGGGCTTTCTTTATTACCTCCCGTGTTGTGTAAATCATTTTATGTCTACACTTCGCCAGAAAGCGGCTTTTTCCGTACGTGCAGCTCAGGTTTAGGTCTAAAATCCAAGTTCACAAAAATTACAGATATGTAAGTGGTGGCGACGATATGTAGAAAGTACATACGTTGTTACAAACGTTGCAAGATTTGCACAGTCCGATTTTTCCTAAGTAGAAAACAAGTATCTTCCCTAAAGATGTACCTTTTTTTATATAATATTTATTTAATAAATAAATAAAGGCACCCTCGATAAATACTTCATTCACGAGAAAACAATAATTCTCGGGAAAATAAGTTCCTGTCAAAAAATTGTTTTTTATTACCGACTGTATTCTTTTTTGTATAATCGCAAACTGCACGTCAAATGAAATCAAATAAGTCCAAACTACCCAAATTGGTCTGTATGTTTATTAATGTAAAGTTAATAAATGCGTGTAATGTAACAGATGTCATTAAACTTATAAAATATTAATTTATTACCGAATTTTTCAATAACATAATTGTCACCATATAAAAATTGTAATCAATCATAAGCGTCATAGAAATACAAACTACCGATTTTGATATTTGGTCGGAGTGAACCATCTGGTACGACTTGCTTATATAACTTACGGAAGTACAATTTTGTATAACGAATTATGCATGTTTTCTTACCCTATTCTCTCTCTAGATTGATGTTGTGCTTACTGTTATTTTTTATTTATTTTATAAACGATTTTACAACAATTACTGACATGTTTTATGCCCAGAAAGGTGCGGAGAAAACACGACACAGGTCTGACGTTGGCAGAAGCCTTATCAATACTGGCGGGGTGACGGGCGTCGCGGTAGGTCCACTATAGGGTCGGGCGGAATGCAGATTATTGCAGATTATCTTCGATTTCTAACATAATAGTATACTTTATCAACCCAAACATGAGAGGAAGCCCTGCATGACTGTGAAATCATGATTGTCAGGTATTAATTTTGTCAGAAAAGGTAACTGGTAATGAACAAAATGAAAAAACTACTTTATTTTATAGTGTTTTCACGCTACTTTTCTATCGAGCGAAGTGTTCGCTATCGTGTTCTAGGTGAGAGGAAGCCTAGATACAGTTCTGAATATTATTATATATGTTTTACAGTGACCTACGAGTCAAATAAGTGCTCTAAAAATGATTTGGAAACTAGGCTTCCGCGCCCGATTCTCGTACTACCTCGCCTTAAAACAGAGACGACCCGAGTGTCAAAGTGGAAATAATCGTACTGTAGTTCTGTTAAAAAAAAACTACTGTGTGGTGTATTTTACAATTCGGATTCAGCCGTTTTGGAGTAACTACTGCTCTGTGGGACTCTTTGGTTGATTGCCCCGAGAACGTTGACATTCTTTAGTTGATACTCTGAACCAAAAGTTGACTACACTCCTGCCCAGGCGTACTACATTTACATTCAGCCTCTGCCGCTGCCCCTCGCGCTGCCGACAATAATTCCCTAAATACTGCTGCAGCAGGATCGAGAGAAGTGTGCGTTTACATACTGCCCACTCACTTCGCTTTCGAGTTTTGGCAATGGCAGATGTCGAAATTGCAGCGTCCGCACTGTGTCTTTTTGCGATACATAATTATGTTCGATATTTAAAAATATATCAAATACGAAAAAGAGAATTCGTCGTAGAAGATGGAGATGATAGCTATCCATCGTAATAGAATTTTGTAAGCAGAATGTAAACTAAACACGCACTGCCGCTCGCGCTGCCGATCGTTTGACTGCCGCACAAAAAGCCGCTCTGTTGGGGAGCGCCGGGCAGCGCGAGTGGCAATGGCAGTAGCGTGAGAAGCATCGTCTTCACACACTCGTCCTGCCCACTTCCCTGCTCACTTCGGCTGAATGTAAATGCGGCATATGACTAGGGTATGCACTTATGCAGTCCCGGTACCGTTATGGAGAACCGGGATTTTCAGTACTGGCCGATAATAGAACCGAGATTTCCCGGTAGTTTCGGGACTTTCGGGACGGGTCTTCAAAAACTCTTTCGATACTACTTCAGTCCGAAGAGATTCAGTTAGTTTTTTTAATAAAAACGACTATACATTGCAGTAAAAGCACATTTATTAATATAATTTAAGTAATAATCACAATTTTACGGACCAGCGGGGCATGCGGGAGTGAGTCGCCGCCAATCGTCGTTGCCACGGCGGCCACCGGTGTTTTAACTACGCTCTTGTTCTTTTTGAATTTTACGTAATTTTTCGCCATCACTCTCATTTGAATTACGATAAACAGAACTCAATATAGTACACCAGAAAAAATGAATTAAATGAAAGATGCTGCTTAAATGTGTTTCCCGAAAGTACCGAGACTTTTATTTTCACGTCCTGGTTCTTTGCTAGGCTCAAAATACCAGGAAATCCCGGTAGTTTCGGTTCCGGTATTTCCCGGGAGCAAACCCTACTTATGACGTCACATTTGGGCAGCGCCTCACCGTGTCCTCTCGTGACGATCTCCTCCTTCAGCTCGGGGCCGGCCATGCTCATGATGCGCTCGCTGACCGCGTTGCACTCGGACAGCGTCTCGTCCGTCGTGTTCGTGACCGCGTCCACTTCTAAGCTTGTGATGTCACCTTGCCTGCAACGTACGTCAGACTTGTTAGTTACTTATTCATGACTAGAGCTGTGAGCCCAGCGTGGGTAGCAGTAACTAAAAAACTAATCAAATATCGTTTTATACCCTGATATAGGTTAGAGGTTTGGTAGGTACCAAAGACACAGAAGAAGCCATAGAGCGTGGTTCGTGTTGGGCTTCAGCTGCAGTGGGTTACATTCGATTTTTTAATGTGGTTGCTTTGTGTATCAATAATTATGCCGATAGCTAGAAAGTTTCGCCTTCATAGTGGCCATATAGGTATTCACCGCGGCGGAGCCTGATAACCCGAAGAGTTACCAGCTCAAAGTATGCTATCCACAAGGCCTGGGGAATTTAAAGGGCTGATTCTCGAGCCCGCTACTACTTTGATAAATGGAACGGCGGGATTAATGGAAGCCATCAACCGATTAACACTCAAGTATCGTGATCAAGTTAACGGTAGCACTTACCATATTGCGAACTGATGTGTGATAAGTGGCGTGCACTTTATAAAGACAAAAAGATACTGCCTAGTGCCTACCCTCTAGTTCAGTGGTTCTTAACCTTTTAGCAATGTGGGACCATTTGACAAAATTTGTGTCTTGCCACGGACCATCAACTGTTTGGAGGTAATGTAAAGTAACTAAATTGTTTTAAGGTAGGTAATAATACAGTATTTTTTCGGATGACTTCGCGGACCACTTCGGGTGCTTCCAGGGACCACCAGTGGTCCGCGGACTACCGGTTAAGAACCACTACTCTAGTTTGTACCCTATTAAGGGTAGTAGAGTGGAAATTAGTAGTATAGGTCACCTAAGTTGTTAAGATAGCGCCTACCCTACTAATTTCTATCGTCCTATACTTACCTAGCCTAAACCAGCAACATCGGTAAAAAAACCGGCCATTTGCGAGTTGGAATCACGCACGAAGGGTCCAGTTCACTACCACAGTCAAGAAAAAGACGCCTAACACACGTTTCTTGTATGGGGACGCCCCTTTATTTTAAATTTTATTTTGTTGGTATAGCGGCAATAGAAATACACGTTATGTGAAAAATTCAAATTTCTACCTATTACGGTTCAAACGATAGAACCCTGTGACCGACAGACGGACAGCGGAAGCTTAGTAATAGGGTTTTGTTGGCAGCCTTTGGGCACAGAACCCTAGAAACAACAACACTAATGGTTGGTTTGACCGCGGTAGCTTATAGTTTCGTGAAACGCCACTGTTCGTCTAAACGATAGAGGGATGGCCCGAGCGCGTCGTCCCACTCGCATCTCGCCCCTTACACCCTCGCACGATTGCTCTGTCTAAACACCTTCGTCAGCAGATGGTATGGCTGTAATGTACTTACCATATCGCGAACCGCTGGTTGATCTGTTCGTCGAACGGATACAGCGGCTGCGCGAGCGGCGGGGCGCCGTGCGCCGAGTAGTCTGTGACCGGCGGCGCGGGCGCGTCGCCCCACCGCGGCACCGACGCGCCGCGCACTCCCGCGCCGCGCGCGCTCGCCGGCGCACGCATCACGAGACTCTCTGCAATAATGGAGACGAGAATTCATTAGTTCAGTGAAGGCTAAACATTCTTAGCTCACCAGATGTCGCGTGGAGAAGTAAGTTTATTATGAATTTTGTTTCAAATGATCCAATTCAGGGGCATGTACTCGTACTTCCATGATTTAAGGGAAGTAAATTTAAAATTAAAACTAAAATTAATAAACTAAATCCTACATTAAAAATAAAAGAAAATATTACAAACTAAGATTTGGCCCCCTCGGCAGAGTGCCCATCACGCAGGCAGCATTCCCGCGCTGTATCGCTATGGCGAGTCTTTGCGCGAGAAAGCTGCCCGCACGAGGGTCCCCCGTTGCCTCCCTCAGGCGCTTACTAAGCGCCCTGTGCAGACCACGCGCACCCTGACCCCACGGACCGAGTGTCTCGACGCCGAATGCCACAAATTCATATTGGGCGCCGAGACAACTGTATTTTGCGATCTTTAATCGCTCCCGGGCGTCTGCCGCCGTACCGGCTGTTTTGATATTATATTATAATATCCATGATAGGCGGAAGTCAATTATGGGGATATAGCAATCTGTCAAAATTGGCTTTCGGTTCCGGTAGGTTGATGAAATTGAGTAAAGCAAACTTAACTTCGTATAACTGTGTTACATAACTGTCAGTGTTTCCTCTTCTTCTAAGATTTAGACCAAAAAAGTAAGTACAAAATACTGATGTATAAGAGTAAATTACACAAAGTTGAGATTGGCGGGACACTTAGCAATAGGCAACTATGGCATATGGTCAAATGTTCAGATTGGTGATCAAAATATTTTTTAACGGTTCTCGTAAGCCAACCAATCAGAAGCAGAACACACGTACATGCAAATCTAGTGGTTGAAATATTCTTAAATCATTCAATTATATTATATAAATCATATTACACACTCGTTTCCATATGTTGCACAAAACCATTATTCCTAGTTGTCTACGGTATTTTTCATTCCAATCAAACATGTATAGTTAAATGCTTGCATACAAACACTGAATCATTTAACTAGAACAACAGCTGATCAAAAGATACAATTTACAATTATCGACTTGAACTCTTTATTAATAGTGGTTAGCACGCCAACCTCTCATTAAGGTTTGCTTCGAAAGGGTAACTAACTCTACATTTTACCGTAAAAGGTAGCGACGAAAAAAAGACAGCACTTTGCTACATGCAAGGTCTGGTAATCAAGTAAGAAGCCTGTTTTACAGACGATAGCGAGCTATTTCTAGACCGATCGATGAAGTCAACGAAAACTTACATAAAGGCCACAGTCTTATTTAAATTAAGACATGACAAACGCGAAAAGAGCGGCCGTGTCAAGCCTCTGGCCTCTTCCCAGCCTTTGCAAATCTTAAGCGTCCTCGCTTTTAACAAGTACACTTGTAAAACGAAACGTAAGCCACGGAACTTGAGCAGAATTATTTTCATTAAAACTTTTAGCGTTAGTAAAACCGATTGCTATACGTCTTACTTAAGCCCCTGAATAGGGCTAAATTGTTACGGGAAATCGCAGTTTTCGGCAATAATGGGGCTTACCCCAATTTTACCCCTTTGGACTAATCCCAGCATTCATAGAAATGGTAACAAGATTGACCTATATTTCCCACACTACCAGGGCGACAGGACTGAATCGAGTTGTTAATCCTTTGTGATGTATTAATAGACTGTCGCCGTGTGTGTGAATAAGGTTCGTATTCGCGTCGATATCCGGGCACACTCCCGTGACGTCATCACTTGCATTGTTTCTCTCTCGCTCGTGCCCGAGCGACAGATAGAGATAGAATATTCATTCAGCGGGGAATAAATGAATTTGATTCTCACGTGAAATAGTTATTGTTAGTAGTTAGATGTGAAGATATTGTATCAGTAGGTTATTTATAGCAAATTTAACAGTATGATCTGTATTGTTTAGAAGTCATTTTACTACTTAGAGATTTTACTACCTAAGTATTATAAACATCGAATCGATTGTCCATTGTCTATTAGTGCTCATTACGTATAACAGGAATGTTAGAAATGAAAAATAAAATATTTGCTTCATCTTTATCACTTCATAGTATAAGTTACCTAGGGAGGTAAAACAAAGAACGCCTCAGATCGCAGTATTTGACGCCCGAGCCGAAGGCAAGTGCGATAAACAAAATTTTACGTCGCCACAGGCCAGGTGTGACGTAAAAAAATTAAAAATGAAATGTTTGGGCACTGATACTTTGGTGAAAATAACTTTTTTTTTATATTTTGGAAGTTTATATGTAATAATGTAACTACATACCGGGTGTGGCCTGTAATACGAGCAAAAAATTAAACCGTAGATTCTATTCCTCAAATAATAAAACTTTTGTTCAACCACTTTTTAAAAATATGTAGTCCTTAGATTGTCTCTTTTTCATACAAAGTAATTAGTATTTTCAATGTACATCAAAATCCGTCTAATTGACATTGCTTGTCAATCTTGTCACCCTACAGACGTAATCAATTTCGCAATACATTGCGTGTTCGGATAAACTTTAAAGTGTGCTAAAAATCAAACCACAGGTTATTTTTAAAAGTCACTGAATAAAAGTTGTCTAGTATATGGGCGTATCTATAAATGCGTATTTGACATAGCAGATTTTTTTTTTACTATTTTTGGTATACAGAGATAGCTGGATATCTCCAAATGGTTACAGGATATTTTTTATACAACTGGAATGAAGCTAAAATGAAGGTTATAACTTTTGCCCTTCGCAGATGTCGTCTAGGGTGTCTTCTAGTCTAATGAAAAGCTTCGACTATTTAATTAACAGGTATTATATCTATTAAATAAAATTGATATCGATTGTGTGCAACATAGCGCTGTCGACAGGCATTACGCAAATTAAAGAAAAATAAGTACTCACTTTCTGACAATAATAAATAATTTATTAACTTAGTTCTCATTTAACCGAAGAAAACGCTTATCACGTCGAAATCTAAAAAGCACGCACAAGCAAAAAGCTAAATTACGTAAGTGGTTAAAAGTCCTATGTCACTCAAGGTCAATTTAATTTTCGTATTTAAACGAAAAGGAAATAAACTATTAAATAATCTGTAAATCCTACCTTTAATCGTCATTCCGATCTCACTCAACACGCACTTTTAAATTCGTTTTGGAACGTCGCTAGCACAACCTTCCCGGACCGTGGTCGGACGGCGTGTGGCCTCGAAACACACCCCCACGGTGACGTGGGGTGGGGGCCGTGACGTCACACGGTCGACGACCCTCGGAAGTGGGTCACGAGATCGCACTGGTCGATCTCGGGCATAAAACCTTTGTTACGCCGGGATGTCAGATTACTTAATACATCGCCTAGTGATCGCAATACGGCCACAGCTCAAAAAAAAAATCGTCAAGAAAAATATTTTTTTGAGATGTGGCCGTATTGCAGTCACTAGGCGACATATAGGGAACGTGCACGAACTATAGGTGGCAGCACTAAACGACAAAAGAGACACGGGCGGACAATAAAGGAAACTATTGCCCCTGTCAAATCAAGCTGTCAATGTCAATGACAATACGTAAGTGTCAATGTCAAATATAGTAAGTCGTAGCTACACTGATGTTAATCGTCCTTCAACGCGATAAATTAACGTTATTAACGGCGTATATGATTTAGATTGGCGGCACCAGTTGCCAGCACTTTCGTCGTGTACGTTCCCTATAGATCAGTGGCGTGGCGTACAAGATATCCTAGGGCAAACCGGTGCAGATTTGGCGTACATTTTCCTTAAGAGCTCTAGAATAAGGTGGTTAAAAGCCTAATATTAGGCAAGCCGGTAAGAATCGAGTTGTTGGGACGCCACGCCACTGCTATAAATAGGCTTAAGGCGAGGTGAGACCAGAATCGGGCACGGAAGCCTAGTTTCCAAATCATTTTTAGAGCACTTATTTGACTTAGGTCACTGTAAAACATATATAATAATATTCAGAACTGTATCTAGGGCTTCCTCTCACTTAGAACACGATAGCGAACACTTCGCTCGATAGAAAAGTAGCGCGAAAACACTATAAAATAAAGTATTTTTTTCATTTTGTTCATCACCAGTTACCTTTTCTGACAAAATTAATACCTGACAATCATGATTTCACAGTCATGCAGGGCATCCTCTCATGTTTGGGTTGATAACGTATACTTTTATGTTAGAAATCGAAGATAATCTGCAATAATCTGCATTCCGCCCGACCCTAGTTTGTATGTGAAATGCGAGCCAGGTCTTACCGCGCCTTAATTAGGGCTCAACTTCATTAAGTGAGATGGAAACAGTGGGTATAGGGGTAGGCGTAAAGTGCAGGGAGAGGGCAAGGTTAACTAAGTATTGACGACACGTTTAGCCTAGTGGGAGTGCCACCGCACGCAAGCTAGAGGTCCCGGGTTCGAATCCTGGTAAGGGCATATATTTGTGTGATGAGCACGTGTATTTGTTCCCGAGTCTCGGATGTTTTCTATGCACTTAAGCATATATGAATCTACTCTTATACATAGATAATATCACCTAAGACATTATCTTAGTACGAGTTTTACTATTTTTCCATGATTCACTTAACAATATTTATTTCAATCCCATCTAGTAATCCAAGTAATGCAAGTGACTACCTATAGGTAATTTAGACACGCACTTTATTGCTTGATTTTTTAATATATGTTTTTATACCGATGCTTTACTTTGACGACCGCTTTAGCTTAGTTGGTAGTGACCCTGCCTATGAAGCACGAGGTCCTGGGTTCGAATCCCGGTAAGGGCATTTATTTGTGTGATGAGCACGAATATTTGTTCCTGAGTCATGGATGTATGTATTTGTATGTATGTATTTAGTAAATATATCGTCGTCTAGTATCCATAACACAAGCCTTATTGAGCTTACTATGGGGCTAGTTCGATTTGTGTAAGATTATCCCCTAATATTTATTTATTATTTATATATTTATCTATATCGTCGTCTAGTACCCATAATACAAGCATTGCTTAGTTTGGGACTAGGTCGATTTGTGTGAGATTGTCCACCCACAATATTTATTATTATTTATGTTGTTGTACAGTCACAGAATAACTAATAGTACTACGTACCAGTAGCGTGGCGTCCAAAGAACTCGATTCCTACCGGCTTGCCTAATATCAGGCATGAGCACCTTATTCTACAGCTCTTAAGGAAAATGTACGCCAAATCTGCACCGGCTTGCCCAAGGATATCTTTTACGCCACGCCACTGCTACGTACAGAAGTTTCTCTCTTTATAAAAACTGTCGTTTGGGTCGGACGGAACGCACCGCATCCGACCGTCTCTTTCTATCGCACAACGCGTGCTCTTGCTGGTCGCTGGCTAAGCCCCTTAGGAGCAAAATTTGGTACTACGTCCCTCGCCTACGGCTCGGGTCGCAAACTTCTGCGATCTCGGTCTTTCTTTGTATTACCACCCTAGTTGTGTAATATACTATTAAACATAGCCCGACGCATATATTCTAATTTCAATTTTTATAGTTCCGTTCCCTAAAAAAACGGAACCCTTATAGGATCACTTTCTTGTACGTTTGTCCGTCCGTCTGTCTGTCCGTCTGTTAAGACCCTTTATCTCGGTAACGCGTGGAGGTATCGAGTTGAAAATAAAACCATATACTTAGGTCTACGGTTCCTCGAACCTGTGAAAAAAATCAAGCTGCTAAGTTAACGTGAAAAAAAGATACGGCCGTTTACAAAAAAACGTAAATTTCGACACTCTCAACGAAACCAAAATTCAAAAGGTACTTTCCGTTGACCTAGAATTACGAAAGGCAAACTCGCGCCATCAAGACGAATCTAATGATGTGTCATTTATCAAAATCGGTTGTGCCGTTGAGTAGTTACGAGCGGACATAGGAACGGACATACATAAATACATACAGGTCAAACACATAACCCTCCTTTGGGCTTCGCCGCAGTCGGGTAAAAAGGGAAATAGGATCGATTTGACGCAAAACTCGCGAAAACGAATTTCTCTGACCGTGAATTTGGCATATTATTACGACGTTTAGTAAAATGGTGGACGCGATCTGTGAAGATGGGATAATCCGCACGAACCCTCGGTGACTTTGCTGAACGCATTTCCTTATTTTATCCAATAACATATAAATAGGCGCGTGAAATGTAACATCTTGTTTTATATTTTTTCAGAACGGGTATATTTTGCTTATTTATACGGTCCAAACGAAAAAGTAGAGCCAAAACCACATAAATGATGTTCTGCCTTTTCGCCGAACTTTGTTTGGCCGAATTTCATTTGCCAACCAACATTTCGCCGACGTTTCACATTGACAACTAACGATTACCTAATTTTTGTATGACAACGTTTCATTCGGCAGAATTATTGTAAAGCAGATTATTATAATGCCTCAAAACTTTTCGGATATTTATCATTTGTCAACTGATTCACTATATCAAACAACTATTGGACGAATAACGTTTCGTCAGTGAAACAGTTCCCTTTTCATACATTAGCTAAGTTTTTACAAAACTAAGTAAAAGATACATACTTTTTTTCAGTTGGAAATATTAAATTTATAAACATGTGTATATGCTAATAATGAGTTGCGCCTCTAGTCACCAATCATAGTGGTGCTTTTTTCCCTGAAAAACAACTGGAAATAATGATAAAAGAAAGAAATCTCATATGTGACAGAGTCCAGTTAGGTGCGACGCCAAGCGAAGCGAGGAGGAGCGTGTTAGGTTTAACCGTGAGCAAACCAGAATCGACGTTTTATTTAATAAAATAATTAAACATTTGGTAAACAATAAACAACAAAATGAATATTACGCCAACTAAAACATTCTGATACATGAAAAGTGGCATTTTGAAAATTGACATTGTAAAAAACAGACCAAATGAACAGTTGGTAACGGTGGGGTTGGGAAATAAAACAAAATCATTTGATAAGTTGGGAAATGATCATTCGGCGAAATAAAATTCTGCGAAACGTTAGTTGGGAAGTGATAATCGGCCATACAATTTTCGGCGATAAATAAGAGAACCCACATAAATATATCGAGGTAGAAGGAAAAAGAAGTGGCAACGACCTTACTTTGCACGCCGTTTACTGGAGTTGCCGCCAATATTATTATCAGATTTGATAATCAGAAAGCAAATCTCCATACACTCTTTGAAGCCAAGTCGGCACGGGTTCCCATCATCACAGAGAGCTGAAACTTTATAAACCAGTATACTTGAGTAGTAAAAAAATATTTGAGGGGTACGCATTACAAAATAATAAAAAAAAATCTTTTTTGTTGTATGGGCAACATTTTTTATTGTAATGCATACCCCCTAAAAATGTTGGAACTACTAAAATATTTTTTAGGTATACAAAAATTTCAGCTCTATGCTGATGATGGGAACCCGCGCCGACTTTGCTTCTTTGCAAGCAAATGCTTAAAAATAAGTCCGAATACACGTTTTGCAATGGCAATATGGACTTCGTACCATATTTATGAAGCGATTTATTCGATACATTTTTGAAGTAGTTCAAAACAGAGAAGAGAGGTTCGATTGTCTATCCGACCTGTTTCATAGGAATCTAATTTTAAGGTAACCAGGGCTATACTTGGTACGTTCCAATTAAGTATTAAGGGTCCACAATCCGTTCATACGGCTTTCCGTCAGGCTGTAACTGTATATTTTGAACTACAAATACCGTTAACCCCCTCGGACTCGTAAAAAATTGCACAAAATGAAGTTTACCTGTTAGGCTTAGCATTTAATGAAAGTGCGTTGTAATGAACGCCCACCGTACAATTTTTTGCACATATTATTTCCATGCAAAGTTCGGTGTTTGACATTGACAGTCCCTAGAGTTCGTGTGTGAAATATGAATACCCCATCTATGTCAACATATCCTTTACATGTAGTTTAACCAATTAAAAAAATATCACATATAAACTCCTTCTAATTTTCAAATTATGACGTAGTGGCTCTGAGACTAACAACAAATATTTACTTATTGTGTACATAAAACTGTACCATGGGTTTAAAGCCTTAATTTTTTTTAAACTGGGACTCAAGAGGTTAAAGTCGATTCTTTACCCTCTGTTTGTTTGTTTGTAGAACCGAGCGAAAAGCATGAGGCCTTGTTTTTCCGCCGGCATATTGGAAATACGGGGCACGCACGCCCGGTTTTATGCGATGTGATTGCCGAAGGTTTATGGGTTTTATATTTATTAAGCAGGCTAATGAAATCACTTTATGTTACAAAAAAACATTACGTTCTTATATAAGAGTAGGTATCTTCAAATGAGGACTAGGGCAAAGTATAGAGACGAACAAGTAGTCCAATTTCAGCCGTTTAGGAGCGTGCGACGTATTGACACAAACACGCGTTAGCACGTCTGTGTAAGTGCGATCCATACTGGAGCATTCTTACGCATTCTTATTTCTTTGCCTGTAGTGCGTTCGTACACGGCGCGCACACATTCAAGCGCGCGATCGATGTAGTGTAGATACCTTTTGTAGGAAAAAAAATACTAATATTATACTGTGACTAGGGCTTGCAAATAGGTACCTACATATTCGACTTTTTCAAATATTTCCCCTAATGCGGACGTTTTGGACACCGTCATTAGTTGAGACAAACATTTGATTGAAGATTATATCGGAATTCGGATGTCTCAGTATTCACCCGCATTAAAGGCCGAGCCACACCGGCTGCGTGTGCACGCACTGTACGCTGCAGCTCCTTGACTTTGAGCGTGACTAGCCGCCATTTTGAAAAACTTTCATACTATACAACGCGTACGCTACGCGCACGCAGACGTCTACGGTACGCAGCCGGTGTGGCTCGGCCTTAAACCGGCCCAAGCCGCGTCGAACACTCCAAGAAATTGAATGTTTTGCGGTTTAATCGTCTTTTTAATTTGTTCGTATTGCTTCCTTTGTGGTCCGTCATCAGTCGCGTCGCGTTGGGAAATAGTAACGCGACTAATTTCAAAATTATGTTAACCTGCTAAACACACCAATTCCTTGAGTGTACTAGGAAATCTAGGAATAGAAAGGGTAGGGTAAGGGTTAACTTTATTGATAAGTTTATATTATAATTTGTATGTGCCTAATCGTAGTGTTGCTTTTAAGTTAATTGTTTTTAATGGTGAGGACTTATGGCTATTGCATGTGGTTTGTCAGTCAGCTTTGGAATACAATAATTGTTTTATCCGAAATTGGGACATATTTAACTAATTTCTCAAGTTGGGTTACGAAATGGAAAAATTCCAAAACCTTACTCGAAGCCATAAGGTTTGAGCGAACAAATGCCTCTTTAGGGCAACTTTTGAATTGTTTCATGTTTGTTAAAAAAAGTTGGGAACAATTTCTTTGTTCAACTTTCGTTACCTTCAGTGAAATTGTGAAGCCTAACATAAACATTTTTTGTCGTAATTTAAAGCTATTTTCGTGCACCGTTTTGTCAAGAAAAGTTTATTACTAATTTTGAAATCATAAAGTCTGAACCTTAGCCTTAGACGCTTGAAACAGCCTTCGATTTAGGCTCTCTGGACTGTGGTCACTTCGCGATTTCGTGTCGCGGCTTCGAGTACCAAATTTTACCCCTCCGCCGTGCCAGCGATAAAAAAAAGCACGTGTTATGCGATAGAGAGAGACGGTCGGATCCGGTGTGTTCCGTCCGGTGATCGGGCCCGAACGTCAGTTTTGTTAGACAGACTTCTGTATGAAATACTATTACTTATCCTGTGACTATATACCCAATTAAACACCTCCAAGTGGTCCCTCCTTTTTGAGTCTTTTGTGATTCAAAGAACCTTTATACTTAAATATCTAGTAATATTTAACAACATTAATTAAAAGAAGGTTTCAAAATAGACTGCATATTCTACAATAATGCAAATAAACGCTATTCGAAATCAATTTTTATTATTAACGTTGCGGTGCCGACGTTTTTTCTAACGTAATACAATTACATAATTCTATTTTGTGGTTTGTTATATCGTGTTTTCCTCGTATTTTGTATAGCTTTATATGTATACGCGAAGCACATATATACTTAAATACAATAGTTTAACTGGAGTTACTGTCTATGTGGACTGGCTGGAAACCGGTATTCACGGTAAATTATAGAAACCGTTGGTGAAAGGGGAAATCTCTCGCGTAAGCCCAAATGGGACCTTCGGATAACCTACTCGGATAGCAAAAGATGGCTGACACATCTCTCGCGACTAGCGTGGCAAAAAACCCGGAATAATCAGATTTTTTCCCTAGCAGTTCCTTTTTATTTTCGGTTCTAATCGATAGCTATTTTTACGAAAATGGTACATTACATAACTAGGGTGGTAATACAAAGAAAGGCCGAGATCGCAGAAGTTTGCGGCCCGAGCTACAAGCGAGGAGTGTTGTGTGCATCATTTTATGTCTACACATACGGCTTTTCCCGTACGCGTAGCGTGCGGAAAAAGCCACTTTATGGCCAGGTGTGGCATAAATGTGGTTTTTGACTTTCATTTTCGCATCCCACTATCATCATACCATCTTCATTAACCACCTGGAAGTATCCAAACATTTATATGACTAAGTTAGTCTGTCATTAAAATTTGGGATTTAGTCATTCAGTAATGGTCAGAAATAGGAGTGTTTGTGGCAAAAACGTCAATTAACTAGGGACTTCCTTCCGATATTAAATTTATCGATAACTGTTTAACTACTTATTTCGAAGTGACATTTCATAGTAGATATTAAGTTCACCGGATAATATATAAATTACCTAACAGTTAGGTCCTAACTAAAATGCTATAATAGGTATGTAATTTAAATAATTCATAGGCATACTATTTGGTATTATAAAATTCAAATAAACATAAATTTGAACAACTAAAACGGATTTTATACTGTATCGTAGGTATGCGAGGTGCATATACATATTACATGTTATCTCATAAGTAGTCATAACTGTCATAAGAGAGTACAATGTGTCGATAAATTAATATCGTTGGGAAGTCCCTAGAACAATTTTATTCGTGCCACAAGGACTTATATGTCTGGTCATGGTCATGGTCTTATAAGTTAGAACATTCAAAATGACAAGTGTGTAGATTAAATGTATTTTGAACTACGGGGGTCGAAAGGGACCCGAAATATTAGTATTTGACGCCCGAGCGACAAGGGCGATAAATATGTGATCTGATGCTTTCTTTATTACCACCCGTGGTAAGTACAAAATTTTACGTCTCCCCCAGGCTAGGAAGTGGGATTGGTGCCAATTACCGCACGCGTAGCGCACATTAGCATTTTAAATTTTTTTATTAACGGTTTAATAGTTAACGAAACTAAGGTTACGATTAACGGTGCCCAGCTCTGCATTTTATAAACATGAGAAATTAAAATGGTTTTTTTAGACTCCATTAAGCACTACACATACAGCGTGTTTATTGTAACAAAGTTTCGTTATTTCCCAAGTCCAAGTTCCCGAAGTCAGTCGCGCAACAATTTATTGTTACTTCGCATAGTCGATACCAACCTATTGGATTTAGTTTTCTTATTTAACTTGAGAAATTTCCCGAGCTCTATTGTAACTGCAGTGTCAGTCTGTTGTGTAAAGAAACTGGAAAAAATATGTTTTGTTTGTTTTCTTTTATGCGTGTATCATGTAAAGATATACATACATTTACCGGAGTAACACTACACGCTGCATGAGTTCTATTGAACTGTTAGGATGGCGATTATATAGCTATTTATTTCAATTGAATATGCTATAATATAAAGTATACGGAACGTGCACAACGAAGGTGCTGCCAACTGGTGCCGTCAATCCGAATCTTATACTCTATCATGCTGAGGCCACATTAATGGGAAACGTTAAGAGGAAACAGGAGGGCAGTTTTTCCATACAAACGTAGTCCCCTGTTTCCTCCCTGGATAATGCCAGTAAAGCAATAATTTTTTGTCCAAAAATCTATGGCTACTATTGATATGTTCCTGTTTTCCTTTTTACGATAAATTGATTCTCAAAAGAGATAATTAACCTTCAAAAACCTAAAAAAAATGCCAGATTTTCCGCTGTGTTCACACATCCAGAAAACAAATTTGACTAGATTATTAAAAAAAAAGGAAAACATAGGAATACGGCCAAAGCCTTTCTTTAATGTTTAATGAAAAAATTAGTTAAATAGGTTAAGTTTTGGGGAAGAAATCAGGGGACTACGAAACGTTGTTTTCATGAAATTTTAAGAGGTATTTTCGGTCCAAGCTGCAGTTGTCTCTATCGCGCTCTGCGCGGGAGAGGCGGGCAGTGCGGGACAGCGACACATTTTACAAATACCTAATTTTCAATTCTGTCCACCTTACTGTTTCCTCTTAAACGTTATCGTTATTATCGCGATGAGACGTTAAACGTTAGTGTACTATACTTGACATTGACATTTATAACCATTATGACCTTTTTTCAGGTCTGATAAGTTTCCTTTATACTGTCCGTATGTCTCTTTTGTGGATTTAGTGCTGTCACCTGTTCTTGCATGTTCATAGTAAACTTACACAAGGCAGTGATGGTCAAAATGCCGCCTTAGTTTACTTTATTTTCGAGGAGATAGCGACTACCCTACCCCAAAGTGTGTTATAAAGTGAGAATAGGTGAAAGATGTAGATGAAAAGCCCAAAAAAGCTCTCCTTGTTTTGAAGAGTCTTAACTTGTATTTAACAGGAAATACAGATGAAGGGAGCGATTTCTATTCCTTGGCCGACTTAATTACGGAGTCAAAAGCTGCAAAAATTACGATACGAAGGTTCGCATGGAATAATCCAAAATTTTTACCAGTGCGTCGGTATCTTAGGCGCGCCTATTGACACATCCTTACAATACAATTCAGGTCCTTAGATTAGAGTGTGACTACGATAAGGGCTCGTCCAGAAATCATGTGATCGTCTATTTGTCACATAAATATCACGAATGATCATTATGAGGGGAGGGCGGGGGGTCCAAGAAGACATCATAAGGGGGGGAGCGTTACAATCACCAAATATCACCAAAAATAGGCCAAATTTGATCGCATGATATCTGGGCGAGCCCTAACTTTGCAGAGCGGAACACGGTGACACCTTTAAAAGTCACATTTTCATAGAAATTTGACTTTAAAACGGAGTTGTTGCCATGTACCGCTTTGCAAAGTCAACGTAGTATCTACAATGATATTTAGCCATGACGTTCCAACATTAACTCATAGCTTAAAGCAGTCGCATAATGGCCGGTGTTGCAATTAGTGTGTTTGTTTTGGCAATCATGGACGGACGTCGAGAAACCTCTTAGCGTCTAAGCGCGACGGCACTAATGATGCTAACTCCGGTTGCAATAATTCCACAGAGACAACATTTGTCTCTCGAGTCATAGATGGAAAAGCGTTTAGTTGTGCATTTAAAAATCAATTTATGGATGACGAGAAATCGATTGATAGTGAAGGATCCGAAGCAAAAATCGAAGATCCGAGGTAACTACTCGCAACTCGCAAGTATGGAATAATTTTGGATCATTTTTGAAAGCTGGAGGACATTTTTGGATTTTGAGTGATTTTAGTATTTAACTTACAGATGTGCAAGTTACGGAAAGTTTCTAAAAAGTTTCTTTGATTTACCTAAAAAGTCTAAAAACTAGGGATGTAACGATACCGATACTGATATATCGGTATCGCCGATTATATACAACCGATATTTGAAGAGCGCGGAAAGAATTTGTTGTACTTATGAAAAAAAAATTGCAATAAGTAATTTCAATTAGGTACTGACTTAATATTATATTGGTCTATTACCTTGTGCAATAATAATTACTATGTTAATTATATATTTGGTTCATAATAAAAAAAATTGTGTTGACAATTTATTTATTTTTACTTTACACATTGAAGGTTGACTCTCTGTTAAAAATAGCCAAGTTTTAGGTATAATAAGGACATACAAATAAAAAATCTGAAGTTCATACTTCATTAGTTAGCTAAGATATCGGTATCGGTATCGTAACGGCAAACTTATGTATCGTTACACACTTACTAAAAAGCTTTATTCGTTTTTTTAAGTGAAAGCAAACTTTTTTTCTCTTTTTTGGAAGTTCACAAACTTGCAAGTCTTACTGACTGTTGCAAATTCGGACCAGGTGACCGTGGCGCCTGGGATCGAACCAGGGCCTCGTTTCACGAAGCTACAAGTTACAATTTTACAACTCTACCCTTGCAACATTGGTCAATACAGCAACGCCATTGGTTTATTTGGCCAATGTTGCTGGTTTAGACTTGTAAAATTGTAACTTCGTGAAACGGGGCCCAGGTCGCTTGACCGGACCACCTTGAGAGGGTCGGTGATGGTTCAAACTAGGTATAACCATAGACATTTCCTATTTTGTACTCATAGAAAATCTTAAAAGCGCCATGCGCGATTCCTTTGGGAAGTGAAGTAACATTGCCTTCTTTTGGACGGTTCGTAGACGAATTCTTATTTCCTGGTAGTTAATAGTTTGATGATGCATGTAACTTTTTAACTGACAACCACTCCGCTTTGGCTCAGAGAAAACCAAGCGCTATTGGCAGGACTATGCTTAAGCGCCCCCGAGACGGTGAAACGGTTTGACTCAAAGACGTAGATTTTGGTTTGACTCAAACCATTTTGATCGTTTACAAAGGTGGTTTGAACGGTTTGTCAATCATATACGGGTTTGATTGAAGCCCGTTTGATGAAATTTCATATTTTTGTTGTGTTTGACGCGCCGTTTCATCGTGAACCGATGCGTTTGAACAAACTCGGCTTAGTTTTGTGGTGGATTTCGTAGTGTGACACAAGTTCAATCACGGCGGCGTACCGAACCAAACTGCGCAGTGCCGTTTGACAACCGTTCAAACCGACATCAAACGGTTTCATCAAACACGTAAGGTTCAAATCAAACCATTTGACCGTCGCGGGACTCCTTTAGATTGCCTAGCCCAGCCAACTGCATTGCTGAGTGGAGATCATTTCGGTTGCACATGTGTCTTTGTATTTCTTTTTTTTGTGTATTGTCTCATATATTATGTAACTGTAACGATGTGTTATCTGAATAAATACTTTTATATTTTATTCTTACTGGATTTAATGGGTATACGCGGGCTAGTTTTTCGCAACTCAACGTCTAATAATACATCTGTTTTGCGAGAATTACTAGGTTATTAGAGGTAGAAACTTAGTCCCTGGACAATTGCAAAGTTTGACCGAACTGTTGGGTTTGCGGTTTGTGTTCGACGCGACGTAGTGATGCAATCCCGATAGAATTAAACACTATATACATACATATACATTATATATTTGCAAAGTTGCTTTCAAGATAGAATAATATGTAAAGAAATGTCAGTGTTATGGCATTAATTCAAGCTAAAAGATGGCTGTTTATATGTGTCTATTTGTCAATAAGATTTTAGTTATATAGTATGTCTTACCCGGTCACGGGACAATGGTGTCCCGGACCTTTGGGAACCGTGCGCGGGGACAAAGCCCTCGCTAGATGCAAGGACTATTGTGAATTGATGGGATCTAAATCTACGACTACGATGTTGGAAATATGAACAGAAAACTGGGTTATTGATTGAGACAGGACGGCGTCTGTTAGAAAAAAGTGTCGCATGGCTACGATGGCGCTGACAGACGGTGACTTGCCGTCTGCTAGATGGGCCCCTAAATATATTACTAAGTTCTTTCAGAGTTCGTTTATTCAAAGACAAGGCAATTATTTACTTACGTAACATTGCTGTACTTCGCTTAGTCGTAGTTATAAAGCTTCGTTTCACTTAGATCGGAAATTGCGTTCGGATCCTTCATAAATATCCTACGAGTGCGTGGGATTGCGCGGCCAACGCAGTTTTGTAACGCTGCCAATGCCCTCATTCTGGTCCAGTAAGTACTCGAATAGGCTGACAATTTATCTACATATGTATGCATGTATACATACAATATTTAATATGGTAGCAGGACTGTTTGTGCATTTAATATTATTCCAAATAAGTAACGAGTGACTGTTAAAAATCACATCACACTAATATTATAAATGTGAAAGTTTGTGCAGATGTTTTGTTACTAAATAGCGGGGTAACAACTGGATGTATTGAGCTGAAATTTGGCATGTAAGTAGACCAAGTTCTGGATTGACAGCCGAAACTAAATCCGAAACCGAAACTGAATTCGAACGGCTTCACGCTGAGATCGGTCATTCTTTATTTCAAAAAGCACTGACAATTTATTTGAAATAAGAAGTTATAATACGTTATATTAATGATTACTTACTTTAAATATCAGAAACTAAAGGATTAATATGTCAATCAAAAATGAAGACTAAGGGGGGGCCATGGCCCGGGGCGGCAGGGCGCGAGGGGCGGCACCACGCTCAGTTTAAGGCTGGCGCCCCTCTATAGCGGGGCAAACTTTATTGGCCCTTGGGCGCTAAATTTCAAAATACGTCCCTGCTTTGACGACCAGACAAAACATTGAACAATACCGAACAGAACTGACAGAGCCCGCTAGATGAGTCTGTGAAGCCAATTGCAACGCAAAATCGGCCAGCATCTAAGCAAAAGTTACGAGCGCCTAGAAGGCGGGTTGTCAAATTGTTAATCTATGATGTGATCCTACTGAATGATCGCGAAGTGTCGCATCTTGACAAATACTTGGCATAGTTCGCTTTGTCCTCATTCTCTGAGTAAATAGCACGCCGTTGACACGAGAACAATAAAACTGACTTACAACAGAACAATGAGTGGTTTAGCGGATAATCGTCATTTCACGTTTAAAGACAGGCCTATAGATATGGCGGACGTTATGGATGACAGCTAGGTGAAACATAAAACTACATTAGTGATTAAACAATTCCAAAATGCGGGGGCAAAATTTGGTAGGTACTAAGTACTAGTAGTGCTGATGTTGGTGCCAAGACACCAGGTTGAAGTGGGACTGGGCCGGCTACGACTGCCGCATGCATCCACAGAGGTGGGCGAAACTACCCACGGAGTGGGTGCTGCAACGGGCGGCGACGACGTGGTGTGCCGCGGCGAAGATGGCGAGATGACCTGGCCGTATTTCTTACCGGTTGGCCAGAATTTGCTCGGAGCCAGGACGATTGGAAATCAAGGGGGGAGGCATTTGCCCAGCAGTGGGACACTATGATAGACTAGCAAAAAAAAAATTGAGGAGCGTGTCACTCCTGGCTCAGGTGGAAACACAGCCTAAAATTGGTAAAGAATGATGAGCAGAATGTACGGCACCCAGCCTCATCACCAATACAATTATAACGGATGTAGATTTATTGACAACAGCATTTGCTATAATTGTTAAGACTCACAGAACAGAAAAAACACTGTTTTTTTTATTCCGTGTTAAGACTAATAGTCACTAAGACCACTAAAAAATCTCCTATTAATAGTACATTACACAACTAGGGTGGTAATACAAAGGAAGGCCGAGATCGCAGAAGTTTGCGGCCCGAGTTGCAAGCGAGGGACATAAATATGCGATCGAGGGCTTTCTTTATTACCTCCCGTGTTGTGTACATCATTTTATGTCTATACTTGGCCAGAAAGCGGCGGCGGAAAAAGCCACTTTATGGCCAGGTGTGGCATAAAAGTTAATTGATACTTAACTATCAATTAACGTGTTAACACCCACTATTTGAAGGCTGATAACTCTCTTCTCCGGAGCTTGTGGAGTTTGTCCTCATATTAGAAAATTAAGCTTATGTAACTAGCTTTCACGTGATATGCATTTTTATTGGATATGGAGGCCAAATTCACCATCATTCTTTCGTCTTTCGACTGTGTTAAGTTTTTAATAGTACATTGTGTATCAAGGGCGGTAGGTAAGGAATTACAAACGAGTGTTTATTACAAGGCCGAGGCGAAGCCGAGGGCTTTAATAACACGAGTTTGTAATTCCTTTACCGCCCGTGGCACACACAATGTTTTTCATCACACTTGTGAGGAAATCTAATTAAAATTAACCTTACTTAACCTAAATAAAATTGTAAAACTGACAGTGACATTAGTGACATATCCATAGACAATGCGAAACGTTCGGAAACCATAGCGGTACAGACCTAAAACGGTTGATTTTATAATTGCAAAATACTGAAATACACTATTGAAACATTTAATTAATGTTACAGAAATATGTGTTTACATGTATTTGCAATAACAGTTCTCTTTAATTAAATATTTCAGTGATAAAAGTTAAAAAAGTAAGTTGGTAGTTTCCTTTGAACATGACAAATAAGAGTAAAACAGAACCAGCGTTTCAAATTTAAAAAGAAAACCATTACGCCCTAGGGCGTAATAGCTCATTTACGGCCCGCAAAACCTACGTGTAATGCACCATTTTCGAGCAAGTGTGATGAAAAATATAGTAGGTACTAGAGTCTTAATTTACTCGGTAGTGCACCGCAAATCGCTCTGCGGTATTTAAATTACCCTATTAATAAGCAAGCATGGTAAATAAACGTAATCTCTAAGCTAGCAGATAATGTAGGTTCCTCAAGTATTTACAATGGAAATAGAAGGGACACCGATGCAGTTTAAAAACCGTTACTTTTATAAGATTATTTTTTAATTTACTTAAGAAACATACAGTACTTACTACTTAAGAAACATTACTAGTTGTCTTACTATTACTAAATTATAGTTCCATCATTTGTGACCGTCAAGATGGCGTTCACCGTAAAGATATCCAAAATCTGATGCTGCCAATAAACCGCACTGTCAAGCTGCCGTACCCGATTTTGTCGTGGTTTTTACCATTTTGACGGTGGGAAAAATTTGTACACCGTTAAGTCATGGAATATCTCGGCTTCTACGATAGCTAGAGACATGAAATTTTTTAGAGCCCTAGGGTACTATTTGGGTACTATTTTTTGAGATATAAGGCGTGTCCTAAAACAAAGCTGTTCCAGAGATACAAGTGGCGTACGCCAGCTTGACAGCCCGGTAGCGTACACCGTGAACAGGCCCTATATTTGGAAAAGTTTAAGGGTACAACTTTTTTCACCTAAGTATTTCGTCGGTACTATTATGGTGCTACACAATGTCTAGTCTGATCCTGATCCACAATTTCCCTGCTACCATTAATTTCTGGCTTTTTGGCCAGCCTTTAAGTTCGCTTACCGATATGACAAGAATGAATGAATCATAATTGACGAAACTACAGACACAGCTATTATAATAAGCCAGTGGGGCGGTCAATAGTACTCCATAATGTATACCTGTGATCGGTATGGTGTCCTGCCAAGTTGTCATTTTGTTTGTTTTGTACGTCGTCATATGCAATATAAAGTTGGTTTCGTGATGTATGCGTTACAAATTCGTATTCTCTGATTGTATTCGGAAAGGGTCTGTAAGGTTTTCAAAATATTGTAGGGGTTCGAGACCAAAAAAAATTCAAGAACCTCTGATTTTGTGGTATATTTCCGGGTACACCACATCTCTATTCTTACCCATGGTTTCGTTCACGTGTTAGGCATAACTAGCCTACGAGTCTGATTGCTTATTTTATTGCCCTGTTATTCTTATCGTTCCAGCTATTTGCGCAGATGAAACGACTGAGCAATAGAGGTTTATTACGATAATCCGGGTAGGGTTGCCAGGTCGCAAGGACAAAATATGGGTGGGGATGTGGACTAAGGATACATTTTAAAATATAATATAGTCACATGGACATATCTATTCTCCAGGAGCTTCGAGCAAAGACTCTCAGCAATAGTTCACTCTCGGATTTTGAGTTACTTTGGCCACGTTATGCGTATGGAAGGTGACGCTATGGAAAGGCTTGTTGTTCAGGGTAGAGTTAATGGCTCAAGATCCAGAGGACGCTCTCCTTTACGATGGATGGATCAAGTGAAAGCCTTAACAGAATCATCCCTAAATCTGTGCGCGAGAAATGCGTCGGTGAGGGAGAGATGGCGGGAGACAGTCAAAAAGGCCGTGCTACGACCCCCATGACCACGACTACCCTGCCAAGAGTATACGACTAACAAGAGAGATAGATAGTCACATGGATTGGAAAATACTAAATCCCATCAAAAACATTACATGTAAAAATATGCAAGTCTCGCAACGCAGTTCTTCTACAACAAAAAAGTTTTGAGATGTAATGCTAAACCAAGTCAGTACTGGGGGTGTCCACAGAATATGATTTCCACCGACTTGCCTATTATTTACCCGTGGAGGATTCTCTATTTGAGAACTATAAAATATGTTCCCGCTTAATTTAGTTTATTCGTTAAATAAACATTTATTTTCAAAACGAACCTTTTCAGCAGGAGTCGGATACCGGTATTTTCTCCATACAGAAATACCGGTACTTTTTCCGTTCATTTCGTTTATTATTTCATTTTATAATCGGAAAATCTAATAATACAAAGTCATTACTTAAGTACATTATGAAAAGTATAAAATAATTCAAAATATGGGCTATATAGCCCTGCATTTCAGGCTCAAACTGACACTGGCGAAAGAACTATTTTCTATAAAAGTAATGCGAAGAAAATGACATGACAGGCGAGTCCGCTTCTCGTCTCGGTATCAATTAGCTATTATTTGCCTTAGGTAACTTAATACTAGGTTGCCATAAAATTTCTCCACACAAAGGATAGCTGTACGGTCATTCATAACTCCTTCGTAAACTCGTCCCTAATATAAATTGAACTAAGAATATAAAACCGGCTAATTGCGAATCACATTCGCACACGAAGGGTTCCGTAGCACCAATAGAAATACACATTCTGTGAAAATTTAAAGGCTCTACCTATTACGGTTCTAAGGATACAGCCCTGTGACAGACGGACAGCGAGCGGCTGCTTAGTAAGAGGGTTCCGTTGGCACCGCTTAGGTACGGAACTCTAATGACATTCCATAATCGTGTGTCATAATATGTCGGTCTGCTCATCGCTTCGTTTTTGCTGCTGGGCATATACTACTTATTTCGAAGAACCATCGGCTGGCCGGATTAAACCCTCCCGCGGACTGTACATTACCCACCACTGTTATAATAAACCTAACTAAACTAGTTCAAGGGTGAACTTTAGTCACAGACGACATTGAAGTCTTATTTGTGAATGATAGTACTGATAACGCGAATGTAAAGCCATTAGCGACGCGACGTCTCACATTACATGTAACCTGCTCCTTTCATCTCCAATTGTGAGCCATTTGTCTAATGCATCTGTTTATCCTTGCCTTAGTGGCTAATCTCATCGCTGCGGGGATTACCGTCAAGGTAATGCACATATGCTTTATTGGCTTTATTGCACCATCATTATGTTCAGTCAATATTTTGTTCGGTAAAAGAAAAAGTAAGTAGAGATTTTTGCCTCGCTTAAGAATAATCTTCAAGCTTCTTTCTTTTTCTTCTTTAAGAGTAATCTTCAAGCTCGGCAGAGCCACAGTATAATAGCAGTAATTTTTCTTCCTACAAAAGGTACATCGCGCGCTTAAACGTGTGTGCGCCGTGTAAGAATGCACTACAAGCAAAGTTTTAAGAATTCGTAAGAATGCTCCAGTATGGATCGCATTCACACCGACGTGCTATCGTGCGCCTGTGTGAATGCCACAGGCAGCTTTCCCGCGTTGAATCGCTATAGCAAGCCGAGCGAGAATGGGCTAGACGACAAAAAAAAACTGTTTAGTCTGTCAGTTAGATTATTAAAAAATATTGTACACGTATTTTTTCTTTTCTTTGACAAACAAGAAATGACGAGGATAGAGTGCTTAGAAGTTTCGAGTGACGTCACTCCTAGGTACAATTTTCACCTAGGAGTGACGTCACAAGCCCCCACTCCAGAAGTTTGATGATCTATAACTTAGTCGATTTTTAATATTTTGATAAACCAAGAAATACGTGTCCCATATTTTTTCATAATCTAACTGCCGGACTAAAAAAACAATCTATAATTATTAACAAAAATACATTCCATTCAATACAACATTAGAAAACAAAAAAAACGACTTTTTTTGTTTGTTTTGGACTATTGGTTATCTCCGAGATCCGTTGCTTTACATAACATTCTTAATGCGTATAGTTATTAATGTCTATTTAGATGTCATTAGTTGTTGTGTGCTATTAAATCCATTTGTAGACAAATTTGCCGTCCATACTTCAAGAGTATATGTATCGTGATTGTTTCGGCTGATTATGGGATCAGCTCAGAGCTAATGCGAGTGACTCAACAATGACGTAATTGACGTATGCCGAGTCATTGTTCCTGACCCCGTTCGGAAGCTTCGTTTATGGACGGAATTTGGAAAAACATTCGAGGTGAATAGGACAGGGACAATGGAATCAATAATAGTTACGGAAGTTTGTGTCGCAGACACGGCTAGCGATTTCAAGAGACGAGTAGATATGTAGAATTACCTGTTAACATAGTTTATACTATGGTTCATATCTAATAACATAAATTAGTCAAATTAGTGTATACCATTACTGGCATTAACTTATCAATGTATCCGTCAATAGATAGATGTTTATTAGATTTGCCGTTGAAACATCACGGAGCTATATTGAGCTAAGAGTTGCTGAGTAATTGATATCACTCTTTTCACTTTAGTGACACATTTTGCGCATTTCTAACAACTAGACTGTCAGACTTTTATTTTATGGGGGCAATAAGAGACAACCGATTTAAACTGATAAAGATCTTATTTATTGAATAAACTGGTCACCCACGCGGCCAGACGAGTCACTTATCCATTAAACTGTATTAACGGCAATTAATCGCCTACTATTTGAAAGGCAACTTACACTCCTACGGTAATGAACGTTCTGTTTAGACACAGATAGTTTGAAGTCAGCATGATTCAGAACTATGAACTATGGTCAATCTCGACTCTCATATAATTTGACTCGTAAACAAGTGAAGTGTACACGGAAAGAAGGGGTCATCCACAAGGTACGTCACACGATTTTTCAGACTTTTAGACCCCCCCCCCACATATTTGACCTTGTTAGTACCTACAGGCTGTCACATTGGACTAGACCCTATGGGTGTGACGTACTATATGGATGACCCCGAACATGTCTAGTCACCTTTTTTTGAAAATGAGATTTTAATCTCAAAATGTAGAGCTCGAAATGAACTACTTACCACTTGATTACAGATATCTTCAATTAATATATATATTTTTCACTTTTAAAGAAATGGTGACCATAGTAATTGTTCACGATGACTAACTTTCAAACCTCCATAACTCGAATACATTAGGTGGCATGCTTTCCGTGTAACCTTCAAGTAATATCAGTAATAGAGGTCAATCAATGTAATATCCGCTCGTCGCTTCGACTTTGACGAACCCCGGTAGCATGATCTCCTATTACGAACTATTATTACTAGTTCACAGGTCAAATTATATTAGGAACGAGATCGACGGCGAAGTTATGAACTACCCTATCGATCACAGGATAATGATTTAGGCACCGTCTTTATTTTTGTAATAACTTGTTAAAATTTCCTACGAATATTATATGAAGGAAAAACGAGCACAGATAAAATTGACACTTATTTGGCATCTTTACCTACTAACCGGTTTTCATTTAATTAGTAAAGTAAAGTTGCCATTGCCTCTTTGAATAAACAAAACGTGTAACTCCTTCCTTACCTGACTCAAACGGCCATATTGTCATCACTGTAAAATTGTAAATACTTGTTATAGTTAAAAAAAATAATAATAAAAAATATATTTATTTTAAGACAACTACGGTCCATAGACTGTTAGAAGACAGAGGAGATCTTATTGACCATGTAAGTAAAATAATAATAATTAAAATCTACCGTTTTTATCAAAAAGAATGGTATGGTCTTTTTATTATCTTTATATACTTTCTCCTTTAATATTACAATAACAATGCTACTACGAAAACGGTTAAAACTCCATACGATTCTATACGAAGTTGCAACTAGAGCGTGTAAATGGAAAATGGATAAATATTTAAACAGTGGTTAGAACAGACAGTAGAATATTTAATGGAACTATTACAAGAAATATTGAAATGAGTCATCGCGGAAATCAAATAGTAAAAGCAAATTTTGTTGATAATTACAACAGAAAACAAACGATACAAAACATACAGTAACTCCGTTAAAACTGATGACGTTGTTTTTTATAAGTGTTCCGTTTTTTTTGGGTTACGCCTCAAAAAAAACGGAACCCTTATAAGATCACTTTGTTGTCCGTCTGTCTGTTCGTCTATCAAGACCCTTTATCTCGGGAACGCGTGGAGGTATCCAGTTGAAATTAAAACCATATGACGACCGCTTTAGCTTAGTTGGTAGTGACCCTGCCTACAAAGCAAGAGGTCCTGGGTTCGAATCCCGGTAAGAGCATTTATTTGTGTGATGAGCACGAATATTTGTTCCTGAGTCATGGATGTTTTCTATGTATTTAAGTATTTGTACTATTAAATATATCGTCGTCCAGTATCCATAACACAAGCCTTATTGAGCTTACTATGGGGCTAGTTCGATGTGTGTAAGATTGTCCCCTAATAATATTCATATTCATATACTCAGGTCTATGGTCCGTTGAAGCTGTGAAAAAATCAAGCTTCTAAGTTAATTTGAAAAAAGATACGGCCGTGTATGCCGCAAAAAACGTAAATTTCGACACTCTCAAGGAAACTAAAATTCAAAGGGTACTTTCCGTTGACCTAGCCTAGAACTATGAAATTTGACAACAAATACCGTCTCACTACAAGTTTGGGAAAACTGTGAAAACTATACATTTTTAATTAAATTATGAAAAAAAAGAGACTTTACTAAGGGAATCAAAACTGATAGGGTACTTTATTATACCGGGTGTGGCCTGTACTACGAGCAAAAAATTTAACTGTAGATTCTATTCCTCAAATAATAAAACTTTTGTTCGACCACTTTTTAAAAATATGTAGTCCTTAGATTGTCTCTTTTTCATACAAAGTAATTAGTATTTTCAATGTACATCAAAATCCGTCTAATTGACATTGCTTGTCAATCTTGTCACCCTACAGACGTAATCAATTTCGCAATACATTGCGTGTTCGGATAAACTTTAAAGTGTGCTAAAAATCAAACCACAAATTATTTTTAAAAGTTGCTGAATAAAAGTTGTCTAGTTTGAGGAGTAGAACCTACGGTTTAATTTTTTGCTCGTATTACAGGCCACACCCGGTATGTACCTACAATTTGTATGGAACACTCGGTGGGTGAGTCGGACTCCCACTTTTCCGGTCTTTTTAAGAATAGATTTAGGATTTCGCACTGATATCTGTGTGTCTCCTATCTTCCATCTACATCATAAGTAGGGATGTAACGATACCGATATATCGGCCGATACACAAATTTGGCTAGTCTCCCCCCCATGGGTGTGACGTACTATATGGATGACCCCTTAAGGTGATAGTATCTACGGCTGACGATTCGTATTGCAACACTTGTGTGTTCGCTCCCATACCAGCCGGCGACTAAATGACCAGTGGCGAAAGCCAGTTTGTGTGCATTGCGTCTATAGTCTATACAACTGTATAGACACATCTTAAGTAAATAAGTACTTGAGATGTGAGCATAAACACGTTGGAAAGAAGTTCAGGTTTTACTCAAACCAAATTAGTAGACTTTTTAAACTATATAAAAATTCAAAATAATTTATTTCTGCAAGTAGGCCCTCAAAGGCTATTTTACATGTCTGATTCTATTCTTTTCTTTTGGCGCTTCGGGTAATGACCTTCTGGTGAGAAGAAATGCAGGAAGAAACTCACCAGTTTCTCTTTTCAAAAATATTAAGAATTACAACAATATGACATTAATACATGAGATTTCATTAATTAATGTCATATCATTAATATCAATTAATGAAAAGAACTGACTAAGTGTGATTATAGATCTTCTCTAGCGACTTGTTACTAGGTAAACACATTATCTACCTCTAAAATGTACCATTATGAGCGCTGCTGTATGTTTTATCTTAATAAATGTTACCTACTGTATTTATTTTAGCTTAATTTTCCGCCCGTCGGCTTACACAATAATCTGTTTACAAACATTATTTACGGTCCTTGATCTGAAGCCTTTGAAATTCAAACAATTTTGGATATGTACTTTTTGGTGCGTCTCTACTCGTATATTCATTTAAAATATTTTGGTATTTTTTTTTGATAACTAGTCCTTAATAACAAACCACAATAAATACACCGTGGGCCCTAGTAACCCGACCAACTTCAACTATAGATTCTAACAACTATTAGAAGTAAAAAAAGTTATACGATGTATAGTCGAAAAACGCTTACTTTCCGACATTTTAAATGAAAACTCCCAAGTGTGTAACAGGCCCTAATAAATGAGACTAAGATACTTTTACTAATTTTTTAAAATCCTGTAACCAATTATTTAATTTTTTTACCAAGTCGGTATTTTGAAACTTTTTGAGTAAAAAAAGCAGGATTCCTTTATCGAAAGCGGGACATAGTAAATAATTGTATATACCTAATCAGAAGTTTTTAAATATTTATCTTTGTATGAGTTTTAAATTACTTGTCTGTGCGACCCGCCCGCACTTCATCAGTATGCTCCACGCACGGCCGAGTTATCCCCGAAAAGCGGGACTGGGCCTGTCCCGCGCGGGACATTTAATTTTGATTTAAAAATCGGGACGTCCCGCCGAAATCGGGACGTCTGGCCGTTGCCAGTGCCTGCGCGAGTGTCACATAAAATTCATAAAAAAAAAAACAAAATGGCGGATTTACACACTTTAATGCGCGGTATTTTTATTTTAACACCGTAGACGGGTCTTGTTAAGCAAAAATGTGGTTATTGTCTGATTAAATTCGGAAAGCGTAACCGTAAGATTTTTGAAATATTGCAAGAGTTCCGTGGATGGAAAAACTAACGTTGGATTCTACTATTTTTAGGGTTCCGTAGCCAAAATGGCAAAAACGGAACCCTTATAGTTTCGTCATGTCCGTCCGTCTGTCTGTCTGTCTGTCCGTATGTCACAGGCATTTTACTCAAAAACTACATGATGGATATTGATGAAATTTGGAATATAGGTGTCTTTTATGAGCCGCTACTTAGTTTGGTATATAAATAATTAAAATAAATATTTTTAGGGGGGGCACTCCATACATGTTAAAGACAGTAAAAAAAATTTTTTTCAGCAAATATCAACGTGTGGTAGGTACATATAGTTCGACAGCTCTTTAAAAAACACTATAAGGTTTCTAAGTAATGTTTTTGATTAAGTGAATGTATTTGGAAATAATCGCTCCGAAAGTTGTGTAAATTGTGCCCCTCTATTTTCTAAACCGTGCGCCCGAAAAATATGAAAAAAATCATGAAGGTAACGCTTAATTAATACTTTCAACGAAAATTATTTTCAACAAGATCGAATGTACCGTTTTTGAGTTATTGCCGATAAACTGCGCTTCTCAACAAAAGGACGTAATTGCTATGAAGATACGCTCTTTTGTAGTTGTACTTTTTTTACATCGTATTTTTTACCTTATAGTTACGGCTATGGAACCCTACACTGAGCATGGTCCGACATGCTCTTGGCCAGTTATTTTCAGTTTACTCCGAGTTTTAAATGTCACAACGTTTAATTTTAACGCTAAATATACTGTTCATTGTTCGCGATTTTAATGTTCATTGTTAGGTTCTCGTACTTTTCTCGTACCTACTTAGTACTTTTGTCTTGTCCATTATATGCGGACTTAAGTTAATTAGCTCATTAGCTAAGTAAAGTATAGCTAATTAGAAATGTACTAAGCATTATTCATACGTAAACCCGCGTTTTATGGCTTCCTAGATACAATACAGTTAAAAGAATTTCGTCACATACATAGTAAGTGCGTCAATGGTCGTGATTTGACTAAAGGAAATTAGTACCTAAATACTAAAGAAAATACGTGTATTACCAATTGTATAAAAAATCCGTTCAAAGTTTCTTGTAGGTAATATAATTTGTATACTTATGGGTCATCATTTTGTTTTTAACTGTTTTCTTCGCATAAAAAATCCACCAATTTCAATCAAACTCAAAAACTAACGCACTGAGTACAGTCACTAGCAACCACAAATTATGAAACGGACCTCACAAAAATAGCTGACACCGCTCTATATGTATTTTTTTTGCGTCTTTTTTACGTCATGGGAAAGGCAAACGAGCACACACATGACTAATACTAGACTAACCTCTATGGAGTTGTATAGGGGTTAGTCTAGTTTTAGATATCGGACGGCACACAGGTCCTCTAATGGTAACTGACTTCTGAGGCCCATGGACATTTGCAATCTTAATATTACAAATGCGTTGCTAACCCTGAGGACTAAAATAGAATGCCCCTATGCTAGTAATTTCACCGGCTGTCTTACCCCCACACCGGAACACAACAGTGCGAAGTGCGAACACTGCTCTTTGGCGGCAGGTTAGTGCGTAAGATGGTGGTATAGCGATCCGGCCGGACCCTGCACAAGGTCCTACAACCTGGTCCTACCGTCTGTGTCCCGTTTGGTCAAAAATTGGCCACTTTGGGCTATCGAGAGTTGTGCCTCTCTCCTTCGAAATTATTACTATAACAAAGGTTGTGTCAGATATTTATGCATGCCGAGTTGCATCATATCGTCATTCAATTGGCGTAAGCGACATTGATTTGCCTGACTCCTACGCCCATTGACCCTACGGTCCGCGATATTTATTGAAGGTACGGTCTGTACTAGGGTAAATAAAACGGGTATCATTGTATATTTACGCGCGGTGCCGATATTTAATAATAATTACCGCGCAACGGAATCGCGGAGTGAGTCAGTCCTGATACCGGTTACAAAGTTGAATCAATCTCATAGTACACCAAAGCTTGCTCCGAAACGTTTTCTAACTTGCCGTCACACTCACTCAAATATTCTACTACAAGAGAGCGAGAGAGACGTCACGATACCTTCGAACGAAGTCATTCCGATTAGGCCCTGTATTCGTATTATTCGTAATCGTGACTGGCTGAGGCTTTTTATAGGAAAACCGCAAGACAACGGCATCGGCCTTCTATTTATGTACTTAACTCATTAATGCAACAACCTAAGACTACTTACGTCAATACTGCTTTGACGACAGCCGCATAGTCTTGTCTCTATCGATTCAATACATCAAATTTGCCACATTTTGACAGATCATTTGCGAGGTAAAATTCAAAATGGAATGGTTTGGTCTATGACCTCATAAACATAAGAGATCGTTTAATTTAGTGAAATCTAGTGTCCTAATCCTAACAATTGTTTGCATTCATTTCTACGCTTTGGCAATGCACAAGCTAACACCTCTTGTAATATAGGAAGATATAGTACATGTTCACGCCTATGCTGCGGTTAGCTCCCGTCGGTTTTAAAAGCCTACGTACGACTACATAGAGTGGTGGAGTATGAACATTGGCGTATCTAGGGTTATTTTTTAAGGGGGAGGGGGGGGGGGGGGGCTTCTAAGATGCCGTTATTTTGGTGTCCATCGTGGAATTCCGAATCAGTAACCCTACATCAGCAGTGGATCTCTCCGGGTTGAAATCAGTGTTGGCATTAATTCAATACAAATGTAATTGGATTATCAATCCCATTACATTTGTAATGAATACATTTGTATTCCATTAACTCGTTAATTCCAATTACTTTAATTGGGATTAACGAGTTAATTGTTAATTGCAATTACTGTAATTGTTAATCCCAATTAACCATAGCTTCAATTACTTTGGTATGACGGTTATATCGAGGGTGCCTTTCAATGTTTTCATAAAAGGTCTCCAGGGTCTGATGACGGAGCCGGAAGGTGGCCATGGGAACTTCGTAATAAAACGTCGGAACCCCATCGTGTTTGGGCTCATTAGTTTCGTATTGACGAGTACTCTGAACCGAAATGGTATCCAGGGTCAGATGATGGAGCCGGAAGGTGGCCATGGGAACTCTGTAATAAAACGTCAGAACCCCATCGTGTTTGGGCTCATTTCTTTCGCCTTGACGAGTACTCGGAACCAAGATGATATCCAGGGTCCGATGATGGAGCCGGAATGTGGCCATGGGAACTTGATAATAAAACGTCGCAACTCCATCGTGTTTGGGCTCATTTGTTTTGTCTTGACGAGTACTCTGAACCGAAATGATATCCAGGGTCTGATGATGGAGCCGGAAGGTGGCCATGGGAACTCCGTAATAAAACGTTGGAACCCCATCGTGTTTGGGCTCATTTGTTTTGTCTTAACGAGTACTCTGAACCGAAATGATCTCCAGGGTCTGATGATGGAGCCGGAAGGTGGCCATGGGAACTCCGTAATAAAACGTCGGAACGCCATCGTGTTTGGGCTCATTTGTTTTGTCTTGACGAGTACTCCGAACCGAAATGATATCCAGGGTCTGATGATGGAGCCGGAAGGTGGCCATGGGAACTCCGTAATAAAACGTCGGAACCCCATCGTGTTTAGGCTCATTTGTTTTGTCTTGACGAGTACTCTGAACCGAAATGATATCCAGGGTCTGATGATGGAGCCGGAATGTGGCCATGGGAACTTCATAATAAAACGTCGCAACCCCATCGTGTTTGGGCTCATTTGTTTCGTCTTGACGAGTACTCTGTACCGAAACGATATCCAGGGTCTGATGATGGAGCCGGAAGGTGGCCATGGGAACGCCGTAATAAAACGTCGGAACCTCATCGTGTTTGGGCTCATTTGTTTTGTCTTGACGAGTACTCTGAACCGAAATGATATCCAGGGTCTGATGATGGAGCCGGAAGGTGGCCATGGGAACGCCGTAATAAAACGTCGGAACCTCATCGTGTTTGGGCTCATTTGTTTTGTCTTGACGAGTACTCTGAACCGAAATGATATCCAGGGTCTGATGATGGAGCCGGAAGGTGGCCATGGGAACTCCGTAATAAAACGTTGGAACCCCATCGTGTTTGGGCTCATTTGTTTTGTCTTGACGAGTACTCCGAACCGAAATGATATCCAGGGTCTGATGATGGAGCCGGAAGGTGGCCATGGGAACGCCGTAATAAAACGTCGGAACCTCATCGTGTTTGGGCTCATTTGTTTTATCTTGACGAGTACTCTGAACCGAAATGATATCCAGGGTCTGATGATGGAGCCGGAATGTGGCCATGGGAACTTCATAATAAAACGTCGCAACCCCATCGTGTTTGGGCTCATTTGTTTCGTCTTGACGAGTACTCTGTACCGAAACGATATCCAGGGTCTGATGATGGAGCCGGAAGGTGGCCATGGGAACTCCGTAATAAAACGTCGGAACCCCATCGTGTTTGGGCTCATTTGTTTTGTCTTGACGAGTACTCTGAACCGAAATGATATCCAGGGTCTGACGATGGAGCCGGAAGGTGGCCATGGGAACACCGTAATGAAACGACGGAACCCCTTCGTGTTTGGGGTCATTTGTTTTGTCTTGACGAGAACTGAACCGAAATGATATCCAGGGTCTGATGATGGAGCCGGAAGGTGGCCATGGGAACTCCGTAATAAAACGTCGGAACCCCATCGTGTTTGGGCTTATTTGTTTCGTCTTGACGAGTTGGTCAGAGTACTGGTCAAGACGAAACAACTTAGCCCAAACACGATGGCGTTCCGACGTTTTATTACGAAGTTCCTATGGCCACCTTCCGGCTTCATCATCAGACCCTGGATATCATTTCGGTTCAGAGAACTCGTCAAGACGAAACAAATGAGCCCAAACACGATGGGGTTGCGACGTTTTATTACGGAGTTCCCATGGCCACCTTCCGGCTCCATCATCAGACCCTGGATATCATTTCAGTTCAGAGTACTCGTCAAGACAAAACAAATGAGCCCAAACACGATGGGGTTCCGACGTTTCATTACGGAGTTCCCATAGCCACCTTCCGGCTTCATCATCAGACCCTGGATATCGTTTCGGTACAGAGTACTCGTCAAGACGAAACAAATGAGCCCAAACACGATGGGGTTGCGACGTTTTATTATGAAGTTCCCATGGCCACATTCTGGCTCCATCATCAGACCCTGGATATCATTTCGGTTCAGAGTACTCGTCAAGACAAAACAAATGAGCCCAAACACGATAGGCTTCTGACGTTTTATTACGGAGTTCCCATGGCCACCTTCCGGCTCCATCATCAGACCCTGGATATCATTTCGGTTCGGAGTACTCGTCAAGACAAAACAAATGAGCCCAAACACGATGGGTTTCCGACGTTTTATTACGGAGTTCCCATGGCCACCTTCCGGCTCCATCATCAGAACCTGGATATCATTTCGGTTCGGAGTACTCGTCAAGACAAAACAAATGAGCCCAAACACGATGGGTTTCCGACGTTTTATTACGGAGTTCCCATGGCCACCTTCCGGCTCCATCATCAGACCCTGGATATTATTTCGGTTCAGAGAACTCGTTAAGCCAAAACAAATGAGCCCAAACACGATGGGGTTCCGACGTTTTAATACGAAGTTCCCATGGGCACCTTCCGGCTCCATCATCAGACCCTCGATATCATTTCGGTTCAGAGTACTCGTCAAGACAAAACAAATGAGCCCAAGCACGATGGGGTTTCGACGTTTTATTACGGAGTTCCCATGGCCACCTTCCGGCTCCATCATCAGACCCTGGATATCATTTCGGTTCGGAGTACTCGTCAAGACAAAACAAATGAGCCCAAACACGATGGGTTTCCGACGTTTTATTACGGAGTTCCCATGGCCACCTTCCGGCTCCATCATCAGACCCTGAATATTATTTCGGTTCAGAGAACTCGTCAAGACAAAACAATTGAGCCCAAACACGATAGGCTTCTGACGTTTTATTACGGAGTTCCCATGGCCACCTTCCGGCTCCATCATCAGACCCTGGATATCGTTTCGGTACAGAGTACTCGTCAAGACGAAACAAATGAGCCCAAACACGATGGGGTTCCGACGTTTTATTACGGAGTTCCCATGGCCACCTCCCGGCTCCATCATCAGACCCTGATCATCATTTAAGACATATCTAAGTGGATGTGAGCTCTGCTGTTCCTATTTTTCAAAAAGATGTCTTGCCTACTTATGATGCGTAGCTAAATCAATTGTTAATCTCAATTAACGATTAACGATTAACAATTACGTAATGGTTAATTGCAATTAACCATTACTTTTCAGTAATCGTTAATGGTTAATTGCAATTAACAGATCAATCGTTAATCGTTAATTGTTAATTGGGATTACATTTTTGCCAACACTGGTTGAAATCAAGGACCTTAAAATAAATAAATAGCCGGTAGGAGGCTCGCCAACAGAGAACTGAAGCAATTTCTAATGCGCCGGCTGCTTGTACTTACGAGCCGCACGCACACATCAACTAGTTTTTTCCTATTGCGAACAGCACACACAGATAGGTAACCGGCCGATTAGACATGCTTTAGTTCTTTGTTAGTGATGTTCCGTCCAGCTATTTATTTGAAGGTCCTTGGTTGAAATAATGATGATGATACTAAGAGAGACCTTTCTTAATTTTACTCGTAAACAAATATAATACGAATACCCGACACGCTAACTAATTATGTGAATAATTTGCACAAGTTCAAGACAAGTCGTTGGTAAACATTGATTATTATAATTACACGACACGAGACTTTCAAATGTGTTCTCTCGTCATGCAACCTTGAGTGGCACTTGTTTTATTTATCTTTACAAGTACATTGGTTCACATAATGCAGATACTGCACTGCAAGACCGATTACTTGCTGGGTACGTTGGAAAAACGACCGTTTTGTGTCAGCGATTAACGTAGGTATTCGACATTGGCTTTTCTTGAAGCAATACATCGTGTCAGGTTAATAGTAGCGTTGCCAGGGCCAGTTTACATCGGGTTTCTGGTGTTAACATTCCCCAATGTTAACATCAGACACCCGATGTAAACTGGCCCTGGCAACGCCACGCCTGCCATACATAAATTGAAACTTAAAAGCTAAGTAAAAATAACTGGCCAAGAGCATGTCGGACCATGCTCAGTGTAGGGTTCCATAGCCGTAACTATAAGGTAAAAAATACGATGTAAAAAAAGTACAACAACAAAAGAGCGTATCTTCATAGCAATTACGTCCTTTTGTTGAGAAGCGCAGTTTATCGGCAATAACTCAAAAACGGTTAATCCGATCTTGTTGAAAATAATTTTCGTTAAAAGTATTAATTGAGCGTTATCTTTGTAATTTTTTTTATATTTTTCGGACCCACGGTTTAGAAGATAGAGGGGGGGGGGGGGGACACAATTTTCACAACTTTCGGAGCGATTATTTCCAAAGGTATTCACTTAATCAAAAACATTACTTAAGAACCTTAAAATGTTTTTGAAAGAGCTGTCGAACTATGTACCACATGTTGACATTTTGTGAAAAAAAAATTTTTTAGCTTCTGTTACATGTATGGAGTGCCCCCCCTAGATTTTTTTTTTTTTATTATTTACCTATCAAACTTAGTTGCGGCATCTACAAGACATCTATATTCCAAATTTCATCAGTATAGGTCTTGTAGTTTTTGAGTAAAATGCCTGTGACATACGGACGGACGGACGGACGGACGGACGGACATGACGAAACTATAAGGGTTCCTTTTTAGCCATTTTGGCTACGGAACCCTAAAAACGTACGCTTCATGTTTATGACCACTCGCAACAACAACGCTAAAGCAACGGGTGTGATTGAAGGTGTTTCTGACATGAATTCGTTTAACTTTTTGTCTGACACTATTTCAATATTTAAGAATCTTTTGAGCTCATCACCATCATCATTTCAACCTAGAGACGTCCATTGCTAGAGATAGGTCTCCGCTAAATACTTCTATAACGAACGGTCGTACGTTTTCTGTCTCCATCGACTTCCAAACGTCAGAGCCGACCCAGGCTGCGCCTTCCAGAACCTTAACACCAATCGGCCATCGGGTCTTGGTCTCTGATCTATATGCTCGTAACCGTGCGGTTCCAAATGAAATTGCTGCGGCTTTCCCAGGAGGCATGAGGTTCTTCAAGAATGTGAATAGGTTTTTAAAGGGTCGGCAACACGCACGTAATGCCACTGGCATTGCAAGCGTCCAGCTACGGTAACTGTTTATCACCAGGCAGGCTTCTATGACACCCTTGTAGTAAAAAAAGAAATCAGTGTCACTAAAGACATAACGATAAGTACCAGTTACGATGTAAACATGAATCAGTATGCCGTCCGCGTTACAGAACCGTCATTAAGGAAGCATCCACTCGTGGCGGGAATTCAAATTACACACTCCCGATTAGGTAATCTAAAGTAGATTCTGTGGAATATCGATTAGGTATGCGGGGCAGTGCCTGCGATGGCGGAGTTCGGGGATTGGCTATAATTAAGGATACGCGGGGTGCGTTTTCACTGATGCGAAGCCGGACGGACGGTGAGTTGATCAGACTGTTTCTAGAGTCTAGAAGAGCCGAGTTTGCAAGTTCTGCGCGCAACTCCCGACGCTTCGGCTCGTACGCCGTGAGGCAGGAAGAGCCATGGGTCGGTGGTGGGTTCTGTTTCTAGAGTCTGATCGAACTTACGGTTTCGGTTTAGGCTGCCATTCAGCCAAAACCGAAACCGAATTTGAGGGGTTTCGCGCTGCGATCGGGCAGTTTTTATTTCAAACGCACTGATAATTTATTTGCAATAAAAAGTTAGGATATGATTACTTCAAATATCAGAGACTAAATGATTAATATGTTATTTAAAACGAAGACTGACTTATGATTGACATTTTTTTTCTTCTCACGACAACATGACCTTATATGGGAGTTTTGGTTTCGGCCGTGAAAACTAGTTTCGGTCGGACACTTAACTGTTTCATTTCAACTAGGGATGTAACGATACCGATATATAATATCGGTATCGCCGATATTATACAACCGATATTTGAAGAGCGCGAAAAGTATTTACTGTATGAAAAAAAATCTGCAAAAAGTAATTTCAATTTCTGACTTAATTTATGTATTGGTCTATTACCTTGTGCAATAACCCTCCTTTGGGCTTCGCCGCAGTCGGGTAATGATAACTACTTCTTCTTAATTAGTTATTAATAAAAAAAAATTGAATTTTGAGCTGACAATTTATTTATTTTTACTTTACACTTTCAAGGCTCTGGTCAATATAGCCAGTACTCATTGCCATTAGTTATAATAAGGACATACAAATATCTGAAGTTCATACTTCATTATTTAGCTAAGATATCGGTATCGGTATCGCCGATATTAACTACTATATATCGGTATCGGTATCGTATCGGCAAAACTGTGTATCGTTACATCCCTAATTTCAACAGACAACGGAGTGGAGATTTTGGGTACTGGGATCACACCTCACGGTCCGTTTCTCTCCGCTCAGTACGGCAGTGGAAACGCACCCTTGTTTGGAGATTTTGACCAGACCGGTAGATTTTGCATGGTGCAACAAACTGCCCTAAAAGTTTGCTAAATTATAGCATGTATAAACAGTTTGTGTTAAGAAAATTACCAGCAAATAAGTAAAGTAGGTTGGCAAAGGCAAAACGTCAGCGGCACACAAAATATTCAAAACCCATTATGTTATTAAGGCTTTAAGGCTAAACGTTGGTTTGGTGATCTCATCGCAAACGACGGTATAAATCACCTGGTTTTGGGACAGGTTAGTTGCGGTTCTTGAGCTAATAACTTGCCAAAGATACGGGAAGAACATACAATCGTTTTATACCATGACTTCGACTACTCTTAGGTCTAATTAAAACAAAAATATTGCTTTATAAAATGTGTCCCAATTTCAACGGACGCCGGACGGTCAACATCTCCAGCTTCTCCTGAGGATGCCTCGTAGAGAGGCGAAACACGTGTCGAGTATTGTATCTTTGGTGGTGGTTTGTTATATTTGCATGTTTTTGACGTGATAACGTCTTATAATTCGATGAAGCCGGCTGCACGCACGAAAAAGTGTGACGTCATTTGCCGTTACCTTGCGGGGCCGTTACCTTGCAGGGCCGTTACCTGTCAAATAGGTACTTTATATTATTCCAGCACTAAAGTCGTTAAGACGATAGTTTCTTACAAATTGTTAATAAATTAGCCCTTATTCCCTAAGATACGGCTGTCAAAATCTCTATTGAATGACAAGAGACACTGCTGAGTTTGGCAAAAAACTTTAAATTTAAATAGTGGATGCTGCTTTGGCAGTTCCGTTTTACGCCTGCTTTAATCGTAGTTTAAAAATTATTAAAACAAATCTTTGACATTATATTCGTGGAACGGCAGATATTTACACTGGCCACTTAGCCATCATTTTAGCGTGTCAATGTCATTGTAGCAGCTTATTGGGAAAAAAGTCGAAGTCCAAGTCCAAGTCAAAGTCAAAGTCGCACGGATGGTAAACGGCCCGATGGCCTGACGCTGGTTCCTTGGCGGAGAGGGCGTTGTCTTTTGTGGGATGCAACGTGTGTCAGCACATTTGCTGCATCCCATTTGAGGCAGACCTCGCGGTGTGCGGGCTCAGCAGCAGAGAATGCTGCTAAAGTAAAGCACACCAAGTATTCCGCTTTGGAGTCAGCTTACGATTTTGTGCCGGTAGCGGTCGAAACAGCTGGACCCTGGGGCGCGGAGGCTCGCAACCTCTTTGTGGAGTTGGGACGTCGTTTGCGTGAGAGGGGCTGTGATCCTCGCTCCGGATCGTATTTGGTTCAACAGGTCTCATTAGCTGTTCAGCGGGGGAATGCTGCTAGCATTATGGGGACCTTTGAGCCGGGTACGGTGCGGGGCGGAGTATTTTAAAGGGGAGGCAGTGTTGACGAAGCGTGTTGCGGATTTGTATTTTGTTTAGGTTAAGATCCTTTATTTTTATTGACGAGCCGTGTTGGGGATATTATTTTGTGCCTATACATTAGAAGTTGACGAAGCATGTTGCGGATTTTTTTTATTGTAGATTGGTTCAATAAATTTATCATTTATGATTAGAGATAAGTATAAAAAAAATAAAAAAAAAAGTCAAAGTCAAAGTCAAAGTCAGTCAAAGTCAGTCGAAGTCAAAGTCAGTCAAAGTCAAAGTCAATGTCAATTTCAGTCAAAGTCAAAGTCAGGGTCAACGTTATCACGTTCGACTATCGTCAGTAAACCGACTTTACAGACAACCGATTTTTTTTTATTTTGCATGTGACTGCATGGAAAAATACGCAAGTAATTATAACGGATTAGCTTAGCACTAATCGACTAACACGTTATCATATTGCGGATTAGCAAAGCAATATTTTAGTTTTAACTAACACGGATTTCCGCAGAGTAACGCCTGATTCAATCAATTATTAAAGAGATGAGACATGTAAAAGAGCCCTTGAGGGCCTACTTACAGAAATAAATTATTTTATTTTATTTTATTCTTAGGTCTGCTTTGAAAAATCAGACTGTAATTTTGATCATATTATTGTTTGAATAAGTAACAAATAATGACGATGGAGGTAAAGCCAATCACGACGAGTACTACTCGTAGATTGCATTACTGATATCTGATGCACCAATCATCTGGCTAAGCGTAGCGAGTATGATTCGCCACGGCTTCGTCGATTTTCCCATTATTTTTTTCACATTAGTTGGCGCGCGTTATTAGGATCTACATTACGTATAGGCTTTCAATTCCGGCGTCTAGTTTGCCCGATACCGGGTTCCCTGGCTAGTAATAGCGGTATTGGTAGCCCTAATGGGAACATGGGTAAGTTATACATATGGTGATTGTTGTTCATCTCTATCAACCTTATCCCGGTTTTAGAGTAATGCCTATGGAAAAAACCGGTCAAGGGCGAGTTGTACTAGCGCACCGAGGGTTACGTACAAACTCGTAAGTAGATACGTGAATAGTTCAAGAAAAACTGTGTGGCAGTTAGCTTAGTAGGAGCAAATAAGTATGTGTACGATTTTTGAAAATTTCTAAAAAACTATGCAATTTAGGAAAACCGTATTATTTTTCCAGTAATATTTAGGATGATAATTACAGATTTTTCTGTGTAGTAACTTCGAAGATAATAGGGGGGGGGGGGGGGTGGTATTTTTTGAAAGTTTTTGGTCATAAATCAAAAAGTATAAAATTAAGCAAAAAAAAAAGAATTGATTTTGGAATCTACAAATTAAGCCCTTTCATTTGATATCGCACTCGATATAATAGCTCTACTTTTGTTTTTCTACATCCCATTTCGGACCCCTTTAAAAAAAAAGTAAAAAAGGTATAAGAATTTTTTTCTATGCAATAGTTTCGAGTAAGCGACTCTTAACACTATTCTAAGTTTCAAGTCGATAGCATTAGTAGATCCTGAGATATCTTGCTGTGACAGACGGACCGACAGACAGACAGACAGACGGACAGAGTCGCACCATAAGGGTTCCTTTTTTACCATTTTGGTACGGAACCCTAAAAATATAATTGAATCATACTATAAAGACACACGATATTCTGGAAAAAATATAGTTGAATCAAACTATAAAAAAAAAAAACTACAATTCCACGTAATAAGAGCGAAATAGATGTAGTTGGGCTATATAGGTTCGTCTTTTTAATTACGTGGAAATAAAGCTTTTTTTCACCTGCTTTAGCCGATTCTGCGTCCGTAGAAGGGAATGCAATACCCGGTCAAATATTCAACCCGGGTATGACCCGACTCTAAATAAAGTCAGTTACCCGGGTTTTCGGGTACCTGAGTTGCATTACCTACAATGAATTTGCCGGTATTGCCGGCCGTGTTAAGTAAGATAAGCAAGCAAGTGATGATCTTTCGCGTTTGCTTTAAAGCGGTCGGCGTTAGATTTTATGTATTATCTTTAAAATACATAATTAATTTTCATTAATTACTAGGTTTTTTTTTAACTCGGGTTCAGTTCAGAGTCAAAATACCCGGGTTTTATACGACTCTAAATAAAGTCGGCTACCCGGGTACCCGGATTGCATTCCCTAGTCCAGAGGTTCTTAAACTTTTTTGGTCACGAACCGCCTACATTATTTTGAAAACCTTACAGGGTCCGTAAGGTTCTAAGGTTCCGAATATAATCAATCAGGGAAAAAGAAAATCAAGGGCATATGAAAGTTTGTTTTCTATGCATAGCCATTAGCCACGGACCCCCAAGGGGTCCATGTACCACAGTTTAAGAAACCCTGCCCTAGTCCGTATGTGGGGAGACCCTAAGTGGCCTAAGTTATCCTAACTCAGCGTGGAGGATTGCCATCATGCAAACAGGATTGCCATTCGTGGCCACTTATGACTTTTACTTAAAGCTGAAGTAAGCGGACGGGCCCGTTTAGACAGTTCCATTGAACCTATCCTCATTATGAGTGTGGTGATGGGACTCCAAATCGTTAGTTCGCTAAAATGCTCTAAGAAGAATGATAAAATAAAAAGCCAATGTACAACTGTGTCCAGAAATAGGATATCCACGCAAATCGGCAGGGCTTCGCGGCCGTGAGGGAAGCCCCGCGAGCGAATTAATGTGCGGCTTAGGCGACGGGAATCAAGAGCGGCCTTGATGCCACAATTTACTACTGGTTCCTTGTGGCACTATGGCAACCAGACATAGAAGTTTTTGTGGCAAAAACGTCAATTAACTAGGGACTTACTTCCGATATTAAATAAATCGATAACTGCTTTAAATACTTATTTCGAAGTAACATTTCATAGTAGATATTAAGTTCACCGAATAGAAATTAACTAAAATGCTGATGACCCATCGATGTCAAAATAATGATAATGTAATTTCAGTAATTCATAGGCATAATTCTTAGAGATTTTAAACTTCAAATATACATCAATTTTATCAACTAAATTTTTTGTTATTAACGTGTTTCTTACACAAAAACTTCTTTTAATGCTATTCAATCGATTTCCATACAAAGTAAACTGAAACCAAGAGTGCCTTGCAACTTGCAACAAAGGCCAATTAAGGTAAATTGTATGACATTGTGTAACATGCACTGTATAATAGGTATGCAAGTTGCGTATTCATATTATACGTTGTCTCATAGTCATAATAATGATAATGTAATTTCAGTAATTCATAGGCATAATTCTTAGAGATTTTAAACTTCAAATATACATCAATTTTATCAACTAAATTTTTTGTTATTAACGTGTTTCTTACACAAAAACTTCTTTTAATGCTATTCAATCGATTTCCATACAAAGTAAACTGAAACCAAGAGTGCCTTGCAACTTGCAACAAAGGCCAATTAAGGTAAATTGTATGACATTGTGTAACATGCACTGTATAATAGGTATGCAAGTTGCGTATTCATATTATACGTTGTCTCATAGTCATAATAATGATAATGTAATTTCAGTAATTCATAGGCATAATTCTTAGAGATTTTAAACTTCAAATATACATCAATTTTATCAACTAAATTTTTTGTTATTAACGTGTTTCTTACACAAAAACTTCTTTTAATGCTATTCAATCGATTTCCATACAAAGTAAACTGAAACCAAGAGTGCCTTGCAACTTGCAACAAAGGCCAATTAAGGTAAATTGTATGACATTGTGTAACATGCACTGTATAATAGGTATGCAAGTTGCGTATTCATATTATACGTTATCTCATAGTCATAACTGTCATAAGATAGTACAATTTATCGATAAATTAATATCGTTGGGAAGTCCCTAGGACAATCTTGTCGTGTCACAAAAACTTCTATGTCTGATGACGACGCATACATTTTAGGTGTGAAGGGTAGAGGTTAAGAGCACAATCTTATATGAGGGATGAGTTGAAAGGCTCCAGCTAAAAGCACTAAATAATAGTTAAAAATCTCCCCAGATCGGCCTTAGCGTTGCAACAGAGTATGAAATTAATTTAGCTCTTGAGCAGTGCAGTAGATGGACTGAAGTGCTCTGATATTGATAAGGTAAAGGTGAGGTTTAATATTTTTGGTGAATAACGCAGGTATTTAATAACGCGCCGCGGCAGTACATAACATTTTACCCTTGTGCAATAGTAGCGCCACCACTATTTAGCACATTTCGAAGGACACTTTTCGATACACAGACACGGGCTCGTCCAGAAATCATGTGATCAAATTTGGCCTCTTTTTTTTTTGTCTCTGTCGGAAATGCTTTACGCATACCCCCCGGGCTGGGTAGGCCAGGCCCATTGGTGTTGTTGAGTAATTTCGTTGTTTTTGACTCCCCCCCCCATAGACGATCACATGATCTCGTGTAAAGTTTATTCAACAAAATAGCCATCGGAAGGACTGTTTTGGGTGTGGCGTCAAAGTTTCGACGGTTTTGAGTAACATTAATCTGAAGTTGAATGTACCGGATATCCGGCGGTCGCGACGGCCGGATATCTGATATCCAGTATCCGGCCAAACCACCATCCGTTGCCTCTCTAAAAAAAGACGATTTTTCAATGAGTTTCGTGTTGAGGACGATGAAGAGAAATTATCATTTCGCAATTAACATTCAAGGCTACAACTGTCAACTGTCTGGCATTGATAAAATGCGATGAAATTTATGGCATTTCGTTCACTTCTGCCTATTAGCCACGCAGGTATTTTATAGAAATAGACCGTGAAATTTTGCAGAATGACAACGGCATGTCATCCATTGTTGTTGTCCAACATTACGGCATCTTCAGTTGTCTCGCTCGATCACGCAAAATATTAATGGAATGTCTTTTCAAAAAACGGTTGGACTTAATTCTCATTTCCATGAAGTTAAGATGGCAAAACGTGATTCAAGACTTCTGTATGAGTGAATAACATCGGGAAAACTCGGAATTCCATCAAACACATTACATGTAAAAAGATGTAAGTCCCGCAACGCAGTTCTTCTACAATAAATAAAGTTTTGAGATGTAATGTTAAATTCTTAAACCAAGTCGGTTATTTTAGTCAGTACTGAGGTGGTGTCCACAGAACTCGATTTCCACCGACTTGTCTGTCTATTATTTAACAGTGGAGGATTCTTTATTTGAGAACTATAAAATGCGTTCTTCTTTTTCAGACGATTTTTCAGAGGAATTCAAACATTACTCTTAGCGGTCGGCCAATCAAATTAACCTTGCAAGGCCCAAACTTTGCGTTTTTTTTTTTAAATTTAGGTTCATATCATAGTACTTACTATGAAACTTCAAAACTGATTTCGAATTAGTCCTATAGGTAGTAACCGTGAACCGCAGGAGGCAAGACCTATACTTGCAGCAAATGGTCGCGCCCATCTAGAAGCGAGATTCTAAATTTTGTCTGCACTATGGAATGCAACCCGGGTACCCATCCAGGTAATCGATTTTATTTAGAATCGGGTAAAACCCGGGTATTTTTATTCAAAACCCGGGTTAACAAAACCTAGTAATTTTAAAGATAATCTAACGTCGGCCGCCCTAAAGCTAACGCAAGAAACATCACATGCTTGCTTATCTCACTTAACACGGTCGGCAATACCAGCAAGTTCATTGTACAGGTAATGGAACCCGGGTAACTGATTTTATTTAGAGTCAGTTAATACCCGGGTTTCGTATTTGACCGGGTATTGCATTGTCTAGTCTGCACCCTACATCAAAGTTAACAGTAGTACAATAGCAGTAGAACAATAGTCTGCAGGTTATCCAAGCTCTATTGGTATCAAATTAGCAATGACCTTAATGTACGATCTATTCATTAGTTCCACGTTATCGCTCAGCCTCTATTGCAAGGGATTAAAGACCAGAATGGCGTGGCAATAGCTGGTGAAACGAGCTCGCTGTAACGGTATCACAAAGCGGTGCAGTTTACGGGCCACTGGCCACGATGCGCTGCACTGGGTCTGTTCCTACTTGTTACCTGATACCGTGGAAATCTAATTTGCAAAGCCAGTCACGTGGAAGTTCTGACGTGCGTTTTGGCGGGATAATGGTGAGCATCCATTGTCAATAACGAGCGATTAGCTAATTGGAGTGGATTAGCGATGAATTGAATTCTCAGCTGCATTTGATTGTGTTGCTATATGTATACTGCGGCATTCAAACACGTAGTCTTCGGAAAAATCGCTCAAAAATAGTAGCACCCGTGTTTGAATGTGGTTAGCATTAGCACAGTGACCGTCAAGATGGCGTACCCAAATAGTACCTTAGGACCATAAAATTTCTCTAGCTATCGTAGAAGCCGAGATATTCCATGACTTAACGGTGTACAAAATTTCACAACGCTGGCGTAGCCGAGAATTTCACATGGAAAGACTTCGAATTCCGAAATCAAGCTGTTCACTATATCTCGGCTTCTACGATAGCTAGAGAAATTAAATTTTAGGGCCCTAGGGTACTATTTTTCTAGATATAAAGCGTTTCAAAAACCAATGGTTTTCCAGAAATACAAACGGTGTACGCCAGCTTGACGCCCGTTAGCGTACACCGTGAACAGGCCTTATATTTCAAAAAGTTAAAGGGTACTATTTTTTCACTTAGGTGTTTCGTCGGTACTATCTGGGTACTATTTATTGGCAGCATCAGATTCTGGATATCTTTACGGTGTACGTCATCTTGACGGTCACTTAGCAAATAATACAAACACGCTTTTGGTGAGATCTCGAGTATAACGCTGCTAGCACTTTATTCTACAGCTCTAAAGGAAAATGTACGCCAAATCTGCACCGGCTTGCCCGAGGATATCTTTCACGCCACGCCACTGCAAGCTAAGTTCATCTACTGTTAATTCTAGTTCTTCTCTTTTGTGCACGAAACTTACTTACTAAAAAATTACTTTTCGACTGGATTAGCGATGGATTTTCAGCTCAATACGTTCACTAGGATAGACATGATCTGCCTAGTCTTTTTTGTACCGATCTCTACTGAATACGCTTATATATCAGCGCCAGATATCTCTGCCCTAACATGTCTAAATGAAAAACAATTTGGGGCATTCCAAAAGAATGTCGGGCATGTGACGCCATTTTTTTCATACTTCCAACAAAGTTCGGAAGTACATTTTTGGTATGTCAATATTTTATAACTTGGTTTCTGAATGGATAATGTCATTTAGGACTTTTTATTTGTTTTTAAGGTAGCTGCCATAGCCGTCACGTGCCCGACAAAGTGGACGTTTTCGTGGAATGCACCATTTGGCATTCGCTATAGCGAAAGCCCTAAAGGCCCCCTAAAGAGTCCTAAAGGGCTAGTGCCTTCTAGGTCTAGGTTAGGTTAGGTTAGGTGGAATTGATATAGAAAGAGGTGAACCTAAACTGTAGATGGAAGACCTTGAATGGAAGAAAACAAATTATAAACCCGGAGATAGGAAGAAAAACCGATTAGAAGTGGAAAAATATGGTATATATATACTTAACGTGTTGTTTAGCATATTATCTGATATGACAAGCCTCTGAGGCTGTGACTAATGCCCTAATTCTCAAACCTATTCAGGAAAGATATGATTCAATGAATAGGTATAATATGATTTAAATTGATTGGAAATTTTATTATATTCAAAATAAGTTATTTATCCCAGAGCGTCGCAGATTTCTCGATCGACAGAAACACAAAAACCAACCCATTGGGTATGGTTAAAATTTAAGTATAATAAGTAGGGATGTAACGATACATAGTTTTGCAGATACAATACCGATACCGATATATTGTAGTAAATAATCAGCGATACGGATACCGATATCTTAGCTAAATAATGAAGTATGAACTTCAGATATTTGTATGTCCTTATTATACCTAAAACTTGGCTATATTTAACAGAGAGCCAACCTTGAAATTGTAAAGTAAAAATAAATAAATTGTCAACTTAAAATTCATTTTTTTTTAATAAGAACCAAAGATTTAATTAACATAGTAATTATCATTGCACAAGGTAATAAACCAATACATAAATTAAGTCAGTAATTGAAATTACTTTTTGCAGATTTTTTTTTCATACAGAAAATTCTTTTCGCGCTCTTCAGATATCGGTTGTATATAATCGGCGATACCGATATATCGGTATCGGTATCGTTACATCACTAATAATAAGGCTACTATGGGATAGCAGGTAGTGTATTGAGAAAATCATCATCAATCTCGTATCTATTATAATTTGACCGGTGAACGAGGAATCATACATAGGTCGTAGTTGGAAGAGGCAACGAACCGGTATATTTTCATAGGTCAAATAAAAATAGAGCCGGATTAAGGGCGAGTTTCTAAATAACACTACTGTAACCCTATCGGTGCGATCGATCCTATCGCCTGACGGAATTAACATGTCCACTGCAAGACAAGTTGGACGCGGGGCAGTGTTAGGCCCGGATTGGTGCGATAGGACGGAAGCCTGCTTGCATTCGGAGTGGCGTTTCCGTGATAGCGCCACTAACTTCGACGGTGCGGCTGGATGAATATAATCTTCGAGTTGTGCGATTCAGGCAATTCTCCATAGGAACATTTGCAAGACTAAAACGTAAATTTGCATATTCCTTTCAATTTACAAATTGGCAAGATTGTAACGTAATTTTGCAGTTTCTATGAAATTGACAGAACCATCGTTACAATCGCGTTATATTATATACTGTGTCTTGCAACTAAATAAACTAATAAACTTTTGCGTATTTGGCGTGTAGTCCTTAGTTGCAAAATGCTATATTTTGTGATAGGGAGTTTTAGATAAGCAGTGAAATAACTTGAGCAGAACTTGAACAGAATTAGGCAGTCGAGAATTTCTCCGGTGAATTCAGAGGCATTGACTTCCGTGGCAGCATCAATGTCGAAATCCTGGGAGCTTTGCATGATATTTTCAGATATTTGGCAGGCGTCGAGGCTGTCTACCAAATACTGGAAAATGTTGTGCAAATCTCCTAAGACCTCGACAGTAATTATGCCACGGAAATCACCGGAGAAATGCCCAGTCGGGTCTTAAGAGACATTTTCGAAATCTCGCGTTTTATACACAGCCTAACAAATCTAAGTTAAATACTTTACACACTCTATTTTCAGACTTAGCGCATTTCGTTAAAGTCTAAAATTGTAGCTCAAGTCGTGCTTGATGCTTTTAGCAATAAGTTTGCGCCTGACTGCAGTTAAGCTCACAGGGAGTTAGGGACGTGTCCTATCTCGAGACGTGAGACGTGGGGGCTGCCGCTTGAAAGTATTACACGATTTTAACTTAATAAAGCGCACCAGTTTTAAAGTTTCCTGAATCCAGGTTGTTACTGTCTAGTGATTACCTAATTGAGTACCGTAAACTCAGGTTTTTTATAGTTCAGTGCACACAGCATACTTCATTATTTAGCCATCAATATCGATATCGGTATCGCCGATTATTTACTACAAGAATCGGTATCGTATCGGCAAAATTATGTATCGTTACATCCCTAGTAAAAAGAACGTTCAAGATGGCGACTACTGGGAGACTGGGAGGTTTACCTTATATAAGGATTTTTTTGTTGGATAAAACAAACAAATTATTAAAATTCTTATCTTCATATTGCAATTTACGAGTGCAATATGAAGATAAGAATTTTAATAATTTTATAGGCTGATGAGCAACGCCACATTTCACGTCTCAAGATATCTCAAGATAATATGAATATTATTAACTTTTTTGTTTTACTCAAGAATACATCTGGATACCGTAAGGCTTCTGGTTAAATATCGTTTAGATAATGATGGATCTAATGAGTTAATGAGTCAGCCCACTCACGTTAGTCTCTATACACTGTACTTTTAGGTGTTTAAAAAAAGGTATATAAAAAAACCACGTGAACGTGACTCGGGTCGTTCAGCCAATCAAAGTAACGTTTTGTACCTGTGACACAATAGCACTGGCTGAACGACCCGTGTCACGTGGTTTTTTTGTTTACTTTTTTTTAAATAACTAAAAGTACAGAGTATAACTGTAGTCTGTAGTGTAGTCTGTCGCCCTGAGTTACGAGTGTGTCGTATCTCGTGACGTGAGACGTGGCGTCTCTGTCTGACAGTATTAAACAGCTTATCTTGTTATTGCATGTTACGATTTTACATAAGAATATATTGAGAGTTGTACCGCAAGGCCCGTGGTTAAAAATCGTTTAGATATTGATGGTTCACTTTGGTTAAGCGAGTATATGTTCGGGTCAGTGTTGCCAGATCTACTAATAAAGCAGTAGATCTACCTGATTTTTGATAAATCTACGGATCTACTGAATTATTTCTACAAATTCAAGAAATCTATCTGCTTTTCTTAAATGGATAAAAATCCACACTACTAAATACACAAAATGAAAGAAAGACAACTTAAGGGGCTCCTAGCTCTCAATGACCTTCGATCTTAAACTGCCCGTTTTTTCGTGTTTTTTATGGCTTATCGTATTAACAACAACGGGGTTTACCGAAATTATATCCCATGTTTACTACAAGACTCACCGTTTTCGAGATATATAGCACCAAACTTTGGCAATTTTAGGCCAAAAAAACAGTTTTTTGGACGTCACTTTTATGAAAATTAGTTAAAAATAAAAAACTCTCGTGGGTTCTTAGAGACGTCAATAAGGAACAACTATATATGTAGATTTCATATATAAAAGTGCATAAACAACATACGAATATCGAAAACAGTGCTTTTTTGAACCATGTTTGTATAAATCATAAAAAAATAAATATTTATGTTTTTCAAAAAAACTCTCGTGCAAACGTAGATAAAGGATTGAAGTACCGATAAGCGTTTGTGCCATAAATATATCTATAGATATGACGGAGGAATATCAACTCAAAACTCGTCAAAACTATCCAAACAGCGCGTGGAGCCCCTTAAGTGTATGTGAGCGTTTTGGGTAGTTCTCTGCGACTAATCAGTCGCACCAATCGCATCATTACCATCGCCACATTATGGAAGAGCTCCCTATAAACTATGGAGTCGTTTTCGGTTATCTTGTAGAAGTCGCGTGCCAGCTATTTTTATCATAATGATCGTTTGTTTTTATAAAACGGCCAATAATAGTGGAGATGGTAATGAAGCAAGCAAAACGGTATAAAATCGCAGAGAACTACACTTATACGCTTCTCCGTACATTTTACAACTTACGGAGTGACAAAAAGTGTGGGAATCGCTTAAAACCAGCTCAGATATTTACACCTTATTTTAAGCCACTGATTTTTTCCTCAATCTACTGATTTTTTGCCAAATTTTCTACTGCTATCAAATTTCATCTGGAAACACTGGTTCGGCTGCACTGCAGTTAAGCTCGCCCGGAGCTCGGAGTTACGTTACGACCGTGTCCTATCTCAAGTCGTGAGACGTGGCGCCTGAGAGAATATACGGCTTTATCGCAATAAACTGCAGTTTACGAGTTTAAAGGATAATATTAACTGTACATTAAAGTAACTTGAGGTAAACGATGTGTGAGCAAATGAGTTTATTTTTACATACATCACGCTCAGATACCTTCTATTGGTTGCGCTAAGCTGCAGTGCGTGAAAAAGGAGTATTTTATTAAATAATATGGATATAAGTATGATACTTTGTATTTTATTGTAATTCTGAGAGCAATGAAGCTTATTCTTCTATCTGCAAGTGCAGAACGTGATACAGATCTGGATATTGAACATAAATTATACTAAATTAATTTATTATTTCTGCAATTCTTGTTAAGACTTACACAAGTTAAAATACAAGGAAGTCATATCACATTTTATCAAGAGCTACAGATTTTGTTTAAAGTATTAGGATATTTAAATAATTGCTTCATTCAACTTCGGCTGTCATTTTCCGCTATACCATCATAGTATGTCTTAACTTATGTTATGACTCATAACTTCATAAGTCATAATTCCTGATACTGTACCTTTTAAATAGTTTGCGTTAGGGATGTAACAATACCGATATATCGGTATCGCCGATTATATACAACCGATATTTGAAGAGCGCGAAAAGAATTTGTTGTATGAAAAAAATGTGCAAAAAGTAATTTCAATTACTGACTTAATTTATATATTGGTCTTTTACCTTGTGCAATAATAATTACTATGTTAATTATATATTTGGTTCATAATTAAAACAAAAATTGTATCGCCGATAATTTACTACAAATATCGGTATCGGTACCGCATCGACAAAATGATGTATCGTTACATCCCTAGGTTGCGTTAATAATTAATTAAGTAATTAATAGCCAGTAATAGCTGTAGAACAATGAAAAAGAAATTTTAAATTGTAACGGAAATGGGATCGTTAAATTAAATTACACGTGTTTTAATATCGATTGACATAAGGGTCGCTTAATAGCTATTTACGTGCATATCATAAGTTTTCTACAATATATACAAATATGGCCTGCATTTTCAAGTGGTACTATTAACTTATATGTAGGTATAAAACCTAAGTTTGAATAAAACACAAATAATAAGTTAAAACTTTGTTTAACTGTGTATAACATTTATTTAAGTTCCGTTTTCTATATAAACTTTATCGTAACAATACCCCGGTAGATGGCTCTGTTACATCTGTGAAATCTCCATACTAAAGGCTGCATCGCGGTGTTAAGATTTTTCCGGACCCCCGCGCGGTATTGTTTGTTACTAGAGTATTGGTTATCGATACTTTAATGTAAACATTAAGATATAGTGTGCTTTAATGTAAATTGGCTTATCGTTGCTAAGCATATTGTAGGGAAATTATGATATGGATGTAGATCAAAAATGTATGCCACACCTGGCCATAAAGTGGCTTTTTCCGCACGCTGCGCGTACGGAAAAGTCCCTTTCTGGCCAAGTGTAGACATAAAATGATGTACACTCGCTTGCAGCTCGGGCCGCAAACATCTGCGAACTCGACCTTTCTTTGTATTACCACCCTAGTCGTGTAATGTACTATTACCTCCTCGTTAAGAGCTTAATTTACAAAGAAAGTAGAAAAAACCTGAAATAACGAGATCTTTACATAGGTAGGACCAACCTATTTTCGGTTCGTGTAAATTGAAAAATTCACGACAGACATTTAAATTGAAAAATACGCAAATGCATGGAGCGACGTCACCAGCAAATTGCAAATGGCGCTGCCACACTAATGGGCATAAATATTCAGTGTAATGTAGGGTTGGCAATTAATGCGGCACACGTCTGTGATTGGCTGCCAGCTAGGGTTGCTAGCGCTGAATTTCATTGCATATAATAACAGTGACTTGATTGCTGGAGTGTCCAACAAATGTAACTTGATTTCGTAATGACGGCTACAGTATTGTGTGAAAATGAATATGAATTTTTTTTTGACGTAATTCTCATTTTGATGGGTCGGAATGACAAGTGAATATTAAATGAGTGGTCGAACATTTCTATCAACCTTGCGTGTTAGCTCGAACTATAAAATATGGTTATGTCCAATTTGAAGAGTCATTAAAAAACAATATGTTCATTGCAATTTAGAGTATAAGATTATCTTTTATTATAATCCAGTCCAAACGACATTGTAACTAGTGTCAAGGGGAAAGGTTGTCATTCGTATAGCAACCTAAAGATATCTTCGTACATGTTTTGAATTTGCCGGCTTTTACTCAATTGCTAACATTAGAAAAAACTTTTTAATCGTTGAAAACTTTAGTTTTCAAACTCCATCTGTAATCATAGACTCACGTCACTCTATAAAGTCCTTGCAGGGCGGGGCCGTTAATCTCCGCTAGGTCAGGCATGCATCCCGAGATTGCAAGAGGAATAAAACATGCCTGCCTAGTCTATGGTCGGTTATTAACCCCTGGATGCCTGTGTGTTGAGGCACTAGCAAACTTAGATTCTAGAACTTTAGATATGAATATGATAGTTCTATTAACACATTATGCTATCGTGTTAGATTAAATGCAACCGATTTTTTAGTCCATACTCCGCAGCGTTTTGGTCTTCTGTTCCAAAGATTTATTCTTACGTGTGTTTCTTTTTACTATTGATATCGAATAGTGTACGACTTTAAAACCATCGACAATTCAATATAGAACGCACGCAAAATAAATTTATGGAGATATTGGCTTAAAATTAGTTACAAAGTAATAAATGAATAAACATAAATTGCGCAGCGAAATCGAGGAGTTGACTTGGGCGACTTTGTACGCAAGACTACCAAATAATAAATGACGTATGCCATTAAAAAAAAACCGGTCAAGTGCGAGTCGGACTCGCGCACCTCGGTGCGCGAGTCCGACTCGCACTTGACCGGTTTTTCTTGAATGGTTTGTTCGGAATCCGAGGATTCCGAGCAAACTCGTAAGTAGATACATAAACACAATAATATTACTATAAACTTCAAATTTCTAGTACTGCGTACCCGAAGTAGGTATGTACTATGCCTTAATTTAAGAAGTGGATAATATTAATAACATATTAGGAACTAGGTCGCCATAAGCTTGTTTACTTTATAAACAAAAATGTTTTTAAGCTGAGACAGGTAAACATAATTTGGTGTTGTCAATCAATTTTATTTGTGAATTTCAGAATCAAAATGGACCTTGGAAATGGAACTTTATCGGGAGCCCCGAGGTCATTAGCGAGTCGGTTCAGCATATATCCTTTTACATATACCATGATGACATTGATGCCTTTTTTTAACCGCTGTATGCAACCGTGTGTGTGAGAGCTTCTAATTTCCGTACCTGACAAGCATAACACTTTAAGTAAGTATGGAAAACAATAGGACTTACAGTGTTATGCTTTCCAGGTACGGATTTCTGTGATTTTAGTCATGCGGTAATGCCTAGAAAGAGCCAGTAACGTCTCGAGTCTAGACTCTAGCCGGATTGGTCATTAGAAATGTTAAGCGAAAATCTTTCTCAACTCAGTTTATTTAAATCAGGCGCAATGTATATCAAACTAAATGAAAATATATAGAAAATCTAATTGTAACTAGCCTGAAATATTTCTATCTCTTTTTCTAGGGTGACGGTCATAAGGATTAGATGGAGATAGATATATCAGCTCAATTCGGTTTAACGAGAATTACGATAGAAGTAATATTTTTTTGTTTATTGTTTATCTATAGTAATTAATCAATACCATTAAAATTTGCTGAAGGGATATAGTTTTAATTTTATTGCAAATCTCCCTTATGCCATATTATCCGCATCCACCTTATGTAGTATAATGACAAGAGTCAACAAAGAGGATTTTCCATAATATTGTCTTCGGTTTCCGCGATTATCACTCATAGTAATAAAACAACTTAAACGAATTAAATCGCGTATATTACTACATTTTAAGTCCCGACGTTTCGTAACCCTTTTCAGCGTTCGTGGTCGCGGGTAGACTGAGAAAATCATAAATTTCCTCTGTCAAAATTACTGTTGCGCAAACCTGCCCACTTTAAAAAATACAAATTCAATATTAGTGTTGCCAGGTGGGCCTAATGTGTAAAGATGTTCACACACATGCCAGAAGGGCTTAAAAACCTAACATTAGAAAAACTAGCGGCGCTTCCAAAAGGCATACTTGATAAGAAAGAAGGCCAAGGAAACTTATCAGCCACGCCTTATGCAGTCTACCCGCGACCACGAACGCTGAAAAGGGTTACGAAACGTCGGGACTTAAAATGTAGTAATACGCGATTTAATCCGTTTAAGTTGTTTTATTACTAAGAGGATTTTCAGTTAGTTAAAACTACTGGCAGCCAGACTCTAATTTAAGCGCGCCCATAGATCATAGAAGTAGGGTCCTATTGTATCTGTGGGTGCGCCATTCGGCAATGTGATTGCTAATCGGAACAGATAACCTCTTTGCCACAGCAATCTTATCGGAGTGTCTGTTTAACAGCTCCATTTTTATTGTTTACTTTAAAAGCGAATAATTCCAATAGCTTGGTCGTACAATATTGACAATAGATGACCAGTTTTAGGCTATCTGTGGCCATTTTTTTCAACTTCATGATGTAATTGAGGCATATTTTCGTATTTTTATCAGGTTATTATCTGGACCAAGGCCACTCCTTGGATTTCCGCTGATCTAATGCTTCTTTTGACCAATTTTTGGAGATAAGGAATACGTCCAAGTCGTCCTGCCGTCTCATTTTAGACCAGCCTCGTCTGCGTCATCTATTTTACGACACCTACAAACTTGGTATAATGGGCTGGCCAATCTTTCCGGATGCACCTGACAGAGGAGTGATCCTGTCTCATGTGGGTTTTTATATAAACTGTTATTTTTAATTATGTGTTGCAGCACATAACGATGCGAAAACTCTTCGCGGACACCCAAGGAAATGGAAGTAATTATTTAATTGCAGTCGGACATGCGCAGAGGGCTTGACAACTGTAACTTGACAGCTGCTTGAAATGTGTCAAGGTGCACTTCAGTTATTATCTTTTCTTCGTAAAAAAACACTTAGTTTTCCTTGGTAAGAAAGGTAGAGGAACCGTAATAGAGCGTAAGAATTTAATCACAGGAAATTAGCATAATGTGATGGATAATGATGAAGCCTGACGACATAAGTATGCGTCTAAATGTATCTATGTTTTTGCTAGTTCTCTTTTTCATTTGTTTTGATTTTAGATACCTACCTACCACTTCTAGGGGCTTAATTTTACAAGTCTAAATTAGCAACATTGATCAAAACAACCAATGGTGTTGTTGTTTTTGTCCAATGTGGCTAGTTTAGACTTGTAAAATTTGTAACTTGTAGTTTAGTGAGACAGACCACAGCAACAAAAATTACGCAAATTGACACTCCAATCCTGGAAATTGTGATTTCTTAGAATGTTTGGAAGTTGTACGTAGCAGTAGCGTGGCGTCCATAGAACTCGACCCATCGGCTTGCCGAATATTAGGCAGTTCAGCACTTAATTCTAGTGTTCTTAAAGAAAATTTCATCCAAAGCTCCTCCGGCTTGCCCTTGCCCAAGGATTTCTTCAACGCCACGCCACTGGTTTGCACACGCAGTTTACATGCATTGCGCACATACAATGGTATCGAGTGTTTTGTCTCGTCAATCAGAATATGCCAGGAAGCATCAGCGCTAATGGCTATATGTGAGACGGAATGTTAGTGTTAGTCGTAAAGCATTCCCTTGAATTCATCAAGTTGAGCGGGTTCTGTTCTTTAACACGTTCACTGTTCCCATACAAAACTATCGGACAATGTCACATGTCCCAACTGTGCAATCAGTATGGGGAAGTGACCCCATAGTGGAAGCACGGACTACTGAAAAAAACCTTCATGACCCCACATTGGGGGCAACGCGACAGGGAACGTGTGAATTCAGTGAGATTCGTTTTTATAACTGCTATCCATCTCTCTACTGGCCCGTCAAACATGTCGCTAGTTGGTACTTAGAAAGTTTGACGTTCGATGCTTGACGTCGATGCATTATTAGATTTAGGTTCTAAGTAAACAGGTGACATAGGTACTTAAAATTGATGTTTAATATGGTATTTTATATTATAGTACTATTTGTTGTCATTTGTGATATCTCATTGCTAGTATCAAGTCTCAATATTGTCATTTACTTTTATAATTAAGTAAAACATGTTGCATGCTCGCAGTCAAAACTTTGTACAAACATGTCACTTTTATACCTATTTACCAAGCACTACTACTTATACTATAAATACTTCTATTTCCTATTTGTCAATTTGCTTTGCTTCATTTCCTTCCCTATTTTAAAATTATGTCTCGAATCGCCATCATATTTCGCCGGTTGATTGCGCGATGGCGCCGACTATCGTTTTTGCATACAAATGACTGCATTACTTACTCCATCGCTGATAACGGTCCTGCACTCGTTATGTGTATGTCACTAGCGATTGTTTTAAAGGAAAATGAGGTCATCGACCGCGTCAGAGGAACCTTTATTGTTTCCTTACTAACTCTACCGTGACAAGTCAAACGCGCGAAAAAAGTTCCATCCAAAGGTTCTTGGGTACTTTAGTTTTTATGAGTAACAAAATAATAGCTAAGGCCTTGAGCGACGAGATTCAAGTAGTGGAGACAAGGAACATGAAAAAATATTAGTACCTCTAATTTTTTAAGTGTCGAAACTCACCATCTAGGTTGAAATCCAGGGTGACTGAGTTCCGTAGCTAGTAAACAAAACACTGCGCACTGCACTCACAGAACACTCGAAGTTTTTCCACGAAAACTACGTTTAACTTTAAAACTCGCGATACGTTCACTCTTGCCTGAGCACCGGTGAGTACTGACGACTGACGAGCGATGCAGGTCTCAGGTACTCAGCGCTCCACAGAGACGGAAAACGCTACTTATCTGTGACGACATTACGTCTATATTTATTTGAACTTGCGGCTCGTAAGCTGAACTGCCCACACCTTGCTACGTAATTGCCAATAGGATATGCACGCACAAATTAAAATTCCTTTTGAGATTCAACAAGCAGGCCAGGAATAGACGGAGTAGGTCTAAGCAAACCGCCATAGATGATATTTATAAATACGATACGTTGAAGCTTGACAAATAAATACGATTTACGAGAAGTGCATTTTTACTTCCCTTCGGTACAATAATAGATTGAATTAAGTCTTTAAATAAAGACTATATGTTTTATGATTTAATTACAAATGTATAGTTTTCAGATTTTTCCCTATACTTGTAGTATAAAACGGTATTACTTGCCAAATTTCATCGTTCTGCATAGGTCAACGGAGAGTACCCTATAAATTGTGGTTTCCTTGAAAGTGTTGAAATATACGTTTTTTGCGACATAAACGGCCATATCTTTTTCATACGTTAATTTAGAAGTTTGATTTTTCCACAGCTTCAAAAGACCATAGACCTGAGTATATGGTTTTATTTTCAACTCGATACCTCCACGAGTTCCCGAGATAAAGGGTCTTGACAGACAGACAACAAAGAGATCCTATAACAGTTCCATTTTTTTTCCTTTTGAGGTACGGAACCCTAAAAATGCCCATTTTATACATTGAATCTACGACACTAACAAATTCGCGAGATACTATAAAGATACCGAAATTGCTTTACATGCAGGGCTCGAAACCGATATTTTGCAAAAACCCCGAAATAGCCCAATATTTTGAATTATTTTATGCTTTTTATGTAGAGCTCAGTAATGTATTTAAGTCATGATTTCGTATTATTAGATTGTCTGGTTAAAAAACGAAATAACAAACCAAAGAACGATAAGAACGGAAAGAATACCGGTATTTTTGTATGGAGCAAATACCGGTTTCCGAGCCCTGTTTACATGTGCCTTATTTGAGGAGTTCCCTCAATGCCTCATGGAGATCCATCATCATAACTGATTAAAAAAATGGGCTTGATTTCAGGTAACAACTGTAACAAGCATAAAAGCAACCGACTAGAGAACCTCCTCCTTTTTGGGAAGTCCGTTAACAAGGAGAAACCATCCTCCAATACCAGATATATCGCATTAAATATCTGGGCAGAAGTAGTTAAACGACCCAAGAACAGGTTAGCCGATGGGCCGCGACAACCGGTCCTGGTACCTTCAGACAACTGCAGCCGACTGCAGATCGCAACTTCATTTGCATGGCAAAGTTGACATAATTCTATAACTAACTACATCCAAAGCCCGTTTCAGCTAGGGTTGCCATAATTTAAAACGGGGATGTCCTGAAAAAAAATTACAGTCGAAAAGATCTCTAGTGTAATTCAGAAACTTACTGTTAGCCTTAGCCTTGTTAATAATCGGATTGGAATTGATCCGTAATAATATAAGTTCATAATAGGAGGTTTAAATAAGTTATTGAACATATTGAAAGCATTGTTACTGCCTAAAATAAATAAAAAATAATGCATCAGACTGTTATTATCGATTTTCAATGCAACTCAGACGATGATAGACTAGCGACCCGCCCCGGCTTCGCACGGGTGTAATGCGGATACTAAATGCATGTATTATACATAATTATAAACCTTCCTCTTGAATCACTCTATCTATTAAATAACTGGCCAAGAGCATGTCGGACCATGCTCAGTGTAGGGTTCCATAGCCGTAACTATAAGGTAAAAAATACGATGTAAAAAAAGTACAACAACAAAAGAGCGTATCTTCATAGCAATTACGTCCTTTTGTTGAGAAGTGCAGTTTATCGGCAATAACTCAAAAACGGAACATTCGATCTTGTTGAAAATAATTTTCATTGAAAGTATTAATTAAGCGTTACCTTCGTGATTTTTTTCATATTTTTTGGACGCACGGTTTAGAAAATAGAGGGGGGGGGACACAATTTACACAACTTTCGGAGCGTTTATTTCCAAATACATTCACTTAAGGCGCGGTAGGACCTGGCTCGCATTTCACATACAAACTAGGGTCGGGCGGAATGCAGATTATTGCAGATTATCTTCGATTTCTAACATAAAAGTATACGTTATCAACCCAAACATGAGAGGATGCCCTGCATGACTGTGAAATCATGATTGTCAGGTATTAATTTTGTCAGAAAAGGTAACTGGTGATGAACAAAATGAAAAAAAATGAAAAAAATACTTTATTTTATAGTGTTTTCGCGCTACTTTTCTATCGAGCGAAGTGTTCGCTATCGTGTTCTAAGTGAGAGGAAGCCCTAGATACAGTTCTGAATATTATTATATATGTTTTACAGTGACCTAAGAGTCAAATAAGTGCTCTAAAAATGATTTGGAAACTAGGCTTCCGTGCCCGATTCTGGTCTCACCTCGCCTTAATCAAAAACATTACTTAGGAACCTTATAGTGTTTTTTAAAGAGCTGTCGAACTATGTACCACACGTTGATATTTGCTGAAAAAAAAAATGTTTTTACTGTCTTTAACATGTATGAAGTGCCCCCCCTAAAAATATTTATTTTAATTATTTATATACCAAACTAAGTAGCGGCTCATAAAAGACACCTATATTCCAAATTTCATCAATATCCATCATGTAGTTTTTGAGTAAAATGCCTGTGACATACGGACAGACAGACGGACGGACATGACGAAACTATAAGGGTTCCGTTTTTGCCATTTTGGCTACGGAACCCTAAAAAAACCGCATCAAAATCCGTTGCGTAGTTTTAAAGATTTAAGCATACACAGGGATACAGGGACAGAGAAAGCCACTTTGTTTTATACTATGTAGTGATTACCTACTAATTTACCATAGACGGCGCTGCAAGCCTGTCGGAAAGGTGAATAAAAAGCTCCGATGAGTCAAACGGAGGTATCGGTGGCGTTAATGGAAAATCCGCTCGTGTTGGCCCGGAGAACCGTCGAAATGCAGGTTCGCGTCCTGCCCGACGCATTTAATTTTGCATATTCATTTCGAAATATTGGAGATATTTCAAACAATCGTGATTTTTATTAAATCCAGCCGCAGGCCAGTAAAGTCATCCAAATCCTGAATCCTGATGTTGGCAGCCCTAGTTTCAGCTGTAACGGGCAGGCGCAAGTTTAGTGTACACTGCTGAAAGTTGATTGCTAGTTTCTGCACCAGCAAATTATCTTATTTGCTTTGTTAAACAGTCGAGGCAGCACCCGTTATTTATAATTGAGATCATTAAAGTACGCCCCAGGCAGGGATGTAATAGGGAACGTGCAGGATTTTTTTAAATCTTTATTGAGAAGAGCTTTATTGCTTAGCGCTATGTGCAGTTGGCAGCACTAAATCGACAAGAGACGCTATTTTCATACTAAATGTATGGAGACGCGGTAAGTAGACGCAGTCATACTTCGTGAGAATGGCCGCTCACGAAGTATGTCTGCGGTCACCTAATTACCGCTACGCTGTTTTCATACTAAATGTATGGAGAGACGCGGCAATTAGACGCAGTCATACTTCGTGAGAATGGCCATGGCATCGCTTGCGTTATTCACATTATTATCTCAAGGGACCTCCCTACCGGGATATAAAGTATCCTGTGTTTTAATCCAAAACTTGGACTTTTATTTCAATCCAATCAATTGGTACCGCGATATTTAGTAACAAATATCCAAGCATCTTCACAAACCTCACCTCTATTTCGCATAACCTTTTTTAACCTGAATGTATTGTCGAAATTTTAATTTGCATTTTTTTCTGAATTAAAATAAGTTAAGTTAGAAATATACCGAGCAACTTAGGTACGTGATAACTTAGGTTAGGTTTTATAATTATTCTGATAACTCAATAGTGTCTGTAAACTAAATATTGTTCGGAAAGAGTTTTCGGACGAAACCAAAACCAATAACCAAAACAAGGAAATTTCACGAACTTTTTCAGATTTATAATTTATGAATAGGATTAGTATTTCTTTTTAAGTCTTTGTTCATTAACTGCATAGGATCATGCGATCGCAAAATCTACATAACGAGCGCAAAACTTTATCACAACAGAATCGTGATCAAGCTGCATTCCACAAACCAGTCTTTGTTTATGTTTTGTAATAATTTTATTGTTTAGTAAGCATGCTAGTCTATGAAAACGATTTACAACTCATTCGCATTTCGCTTTACTGAAGTCGTTCAGCGACGTTGTTCATGATTACCAATACCAATTAGGTACTAACCTAGAATATCTATTGTTAAAACACATCTGTATCATTTTCAGCCGAAAGACGTTCACTGCTGCTGGATAATATATTCCATAGAACCTTGGACCGGTCACCATAACGCAGCGGTCGGCAACCCACGGCCCGCGGGCCGCATGCGGCCCGTGAACAGCTCATTTGGATTTACTGTCATTAGGTACAAATGGAAAATCGTCCATGTGAAATGACCATTTTGAAGTTGGGTCAAAAGTAATAGTATACAAAGTGAATTTAGTCATAACGTAATTGTGGTCAAAAATATTAACAACCAAATTTATTTTCGTTGTAAATTAATTAAGCCCGAATGGAATTTTGTCCATTATAAATTATGAGCAAAATTAAATACGCACCAAGTGAATGTAGTCTAATAAATGATTGTCCTGATATACTTCCGATCAAAGTAAATATAGACCAAAATGAATTAGGGCTAAACTAAAAACTTAAGTATTGACGAGCCTGTTTTTTTTTTAAATTGAATTAGAGGGGCTTTACTTTGTAATCCGTAATTCAAACTTCGTGTTAGCTATCACTCTTGCTCTCGATGCGTAACTAGTTTGCAAAAAAATGACGGGGCGATCCGAAGTTCGAATTACGGATATCGAAGTAGAGCCGATGTAGTATATCAGCAACATATTTCAGATAGGACATATTTGCAACTGGTCATAATTCTGTGTGTACCTAAATACAAATGGAAACATTTATATTTGGACGATTATACCTACGAATCGTAGGTATATGTGCATCGTAGGCTACGATGCACATATTTCAGATGGGACATATTTACAATTGGTCATTTTTCTGAGTGAACGTAAATACTAATGGACATTTTATCTTTTGACCTATATCATATTTGACAATTTTACTATGGGACATAATTCTATTTCAACATTATTCTGGTTGGACCATTTCCGTTGTGGATGTATTTCTAAGGGTCATTTTTCTAATGTGACGAATAGTTTCAAGTGGACGATTTTCCATTTGTACCTAATGACAGTAAATCCTCATTTGTGGCCCGCGAGCCTCCCTGGCTATTTTGTATGTAAAGGTCGTTATAATATTCAGAATCGTATAAATTCACAAATTACTAACAAAGTGCGGCCCGCGTCAATTTAGTTAGCTACTATGTGGCCCTTGGCTGCTAAAAGGTTGCCGACCGCTGCCATAACGGATGCCTTGGCACAGAATATGTAGGTAATAGTACTACGTACAGAAGTATCTCTCTCTCTCTCTCTCTCTAAACAAAGAGTACTTATAACTTATAACATATTATCCTGTCTGTCTGTCCTGGCCATCTCTGTGGGCAGAATTTATTCGAATGACGAATAACGAATAAGAATAACATTGGCCGATGATTGATGAATAAATTATTCGTGGAATAATTTATTCGTGGAATAATTTATTCGCGGATGATTCATTCGCGAATGAATTGCCACGAATAATTATTTATTGGAATACCATATTAACTTTTAACTAATAACTAAACAGAAATGAAAGACTGTTGTTTGTACTAACGGAACGAACTAAGATTTTTGCCTTATATTAAACATACTTCTATTATTTAAACTGCCTTCAGGAAGCCTGAGCATTTAGGAACACATTATGTGTTAGAACATTATTTTTAACAAGTTATTTTATTCGTGTTGTACCTTAAATATTTTTTCTTGGATTTATTCGAATAAAATAACGAATAAATCATCCATCATATAAAAAGTTGTCGAATGATTTATTCGCGCATAAATCATCCACGGATAAAAATATCGTGAATTATTTTTTATTCGAATGATCATTCAAATAAAAAATTATTCGAATAATGCCCATCTCTGGTCCTGGACCGGTCATGCGACTTTTTTGCCATGACGTCGCCCCTGCCTGGTTCCACCGGAAGACCAGCGCTGGCTCTAAGGTCGGCATTTTGCTGAAGTGGGATCGTTTTGTGGCAGCGTTGTACCTTTACTATATAACATTTTTTCTGTTCTTTTATCTTGTGCTGCCATGAAGAAATGTATTTTCATTATGTTTCTTACTAAAAAAACTGACGTCCGGGATCCAACCATCTCTGATTATCGCATAACGCGTGCTATTCCTGGTCGCTGTCTAAGCCCCTCCTGAGGGATAAAATTTGGTAAAAGTCGCACGGTGAAATCGCGGACTGAGGCACTCCCGGTTTTAGCACGGTTTTCCGTGCTTTTTTGGACAGGTAAAAGTTGGAAGACAGGTGGAATTTGCCTCTCTCACCCTCACTGACACACAGACGCGGTATGCTCAAATAGAAAAGGAGATGCTGGCTATTGTTTTTGCTGTAGAGAGGTTTAAACAGTATATTTATGGCCGCAATGATGTGACGGTACAGTAAAACCGTGTACGCACGTTTTAGCAACACCGATGTATGTATATGAGACCGGGGCAACGCGATACGTCCCAGGTTAATTAACAACGTCCAAAGGTTCGTGACGTCAGCTGTCGTTTACAATTGATGTGTCTGGGGACAGCGGTAATTTTCTTTGCCGAGTAAATAGCCGCTTTGAATTGAAAAAGCGGAATGCTGCTGCCTGATACGTCGGGTTTACCGCCTCATTCATCATTCATGGTTTGTACACTGACCTTTGACACGCCATTTTTCCTGAGCGTGGAGTGTATAGGGAACGTGCACAACGAAGGTGCTGCCAACTGGTGCCGCCAATCTAAATCAAGTACCCTCTCATGCTGGGGCCACATTGACGGAAACGCCGTAATTTATTGCGATGAAGGACGATTAACGTCAGTGTACGACTTACTTTGACATTGGCACTTACATATTGTCATTGACATTGACAGCTTGATTTGACAGGGGTGATAGTTTCCTTTATTGTCCACCCGTGTCTCTTTTGTCGTTTAGTGCTGCCACCTATAGTTCGTGCACGTTCCCTACTGGTGCCGCCAATCCGAATCTTGTACTCTATCATGCTGGGGCCACATTAACGGGAAACGTCGTTATTATCGCGATGAATGACGATTAACGTTAGTGTACCCACGACTTACTATACTTGACATTGACATTTATAACCAGTAGGTATATATATTTTTTTTTTTTGTGAATGTGGGTCCGAGTTTGGTCAGTTTACACGACCATGTACTCCTGAACGGTAAGTCACTCGGCCCCCTAAGGGGGCCTTGCGCTAGTTTTTAGAGCCCCCCGGATTTCTTCAGGCCTGATAACTATCCTTTACTGTCCCCATAGTGTCTCATGTGTCGATCTAGTGCTGCCACCTACAGTCCTGCCCGTTCCCTATAAAAGACGATCTTACTGACCCTGTTCGTGGTATCCTACTATTAAAAGTACATGGGCAACCGAGCTGTGCAAAAACACATGACAACTCGAAAACACGTGTTTCCCCAGTAAGACCAAACCAAACGATTATTCACTCCCGAAAACGACGACGTAAGTAATTAACGATTTATTTGTGTCATTCTAATTTATTAAGATTGTATATGCATGTATACTTGTATATGTATGGCAAATAAACAATTTTGACTTTTTTTTTTAAAAACCCGCACAGAGCAAATTTCATCGAAATCGTTAGAGCCGTTTCCGATATCCCCGAGCCACTAAGTCCTGGATTTAAACATGGGTACTTTATATCCCAGTAAACTGTCCCCTTGGGATTATAATGTGTACTTTCATTCCATGTGTTAATTTAGAATCGTGCAAGTTTAACTCATTTGAATTTGCTTATAAAATTTACACCGTAACTATTAAATTAGCTGTATTATAGCTAGGTAAGTTAGTAAAAATAAAAAGGTTAGTTAATAAAGCCGAACTAATAGATGGCACCAGTATCGTAGTATCTTAGAGAGTTTTTTAACGAATATTAACATGACACTAACTTCACTCATGGTTTAGTAACTTAGGTACAGACCTACATTTGAAGTAAACCATATAGGAGCGTTTTCCAAAAAAAAATACCGGGGTAGCTACTTTCTCAAAATATGGACTTGTGAGGTTTTTTTGGCTCAGAATCGTTAGTAGGTACTTTCGAACCTTATACGTAAAAAAAAGTGTCCCAATTTTTTTTCCATTACGTCACCACTTTGCATCGTGTTTGTATGAACGGGACGTAGTGGAAAAAAAACCCATACAAATTTTGTATTTTGAATATAGACACATGTGTTAATTAAATAAGACAATTCAGTTGAATCGAAATTTACATTGTTTAGCAAAACATATGCCATCAAAAACATTACATGTAAACATTGACGTATAAATCGTATTAGTACATTGTGTATCAAGGGCGGTAAGTAAGGAATTACAAACGAGTGTTTGTTACAAGCCCGAGGCGAAGCCAAGGGCTTTAACAACACGAGTTTGTAATTCCTTTACCGCCCGTGGCACACACAATGTTTTTCATCACACTTGTGAGGAAATCTGATTAAAATAACCTTACTTAACCTAAATAAAATTGTAAAACTGACAGTGACATTAGTGACATTATCCATAGACAATGCGACTTCACGTCACGTTCGGAAACCATAGCGGTAAAGACTTAAAATGGTTGATTTTATTTTTGCAAAATACTGAAATGCACTATTTAAACATTTAATTAATGTTACAGAAATATGTGTTTACATGTATTTGCAATAACAGTTCTCTTTAAATAAATATTTCAGTAATAAAAGTTAAAAAAGTACGTTGGCGTTTCCTTTGAACATGACAAATAAGAGTAAAACCGAACCAGCGTTTCAAATTTAAAAAGAAAACCATTACGCCCTAGGTCATTTACGGCCCGCAAAACCTACGTGTAATGACACCATTTTCGAGCAAGTGTGATGAAAAATAACATAGACACACAGTTTCAAAGAAAAATGTCTATGAATCTGGCGCAAAATTACATTTGTAGTTACACTCAAATGTACGCTAATAACGTTAATTTATAAGCTGTATCTTTATGAAACTGTCATTCAAAAGATAACTTAGTTCCATGACACCTATGTGTCAAATTTGAAAAACGAATATTTGAAAACTTTAGTTTATTGGCAGTGGCACCTATCAAAAAGTGGCTACGTTGTTTACGTCAAAAGTGAGCAGGAAATAAATGGACGCTTTTTGTTAAAAGATTCGCGAAGACAATTAAAAAACTATGAAATCACGATGAGTTCACTTGTAATTCTGCTCAATATTAATTAGCCCTTAATTAAAGAAGTATAATTCCATCTTTCTTTCTTGTTTTTTTGCTGCTATTAACGCATTTTTTTTACGCAACATTTCGCCATTGTTGACAACTGTCGCCGTCTATGGTTGAAACCAGACTAAGTCAAAATGAGCTAGCCAAGCCGATCGGCTAGCACTTTTGTGGGGGCATTTTTTCCGGCTGATTGTGTATCTAGGTATATCATACATCTATGCATGTAAAAATATGCATGTCTCGAAACGCAGTTCTTCTATAACGATGGATGTTCGCGGCGAAGCCTGATTCTCCAATATAATTATGGTCATCTGAACCATTTGATGATAAAGGGGATAATTGTAATATGTAGGTGCCTTTGTAATTTTAGATTACTAACAATAGATATTAAGGTATTGTAGTACTAACAACATGGATCATAGTTATCTGAATAAAGAATTTAAATTATTATTATTATAACAAAAAAGTTTTGACATGTAATGTTAAACCAAGTCAGTACCGGGGGGGTGTCCACAGAACTCGACTTCCACCGACTTGCCTATTATTTCACCGCAGAGGAGGATTCTTAATATCTTAATAATAAATCAGCTAACTTATGCAGTTTGTATTGAAATTGCAATATTTTTAGGTCTTGCATGACTTTATGGGCTAAAAACGAATTATGTTTAAAATTTAGAGCTTGTGGGTCTGCTAGAAGTACCTTAGAATTATTATGATCGTCAGTCAGTGAGTCAGTGACAAAACTAAGAAATTGACGTGCAATAAATAGTTCTTAAACAACAAGTTCAAATTGAATGTTATTGAGAATATATCTAAGTCATATTATGCCCTATATATCGCTGAAAATTCACGGTTCTAGGTTTAGCCAGCAAAAAATTATAGAAGGTTGAAATGGCTTCGAGAAAGGGATCTTTGTTTTGCTCGACTTGGCAGGGGCACTGCTGAGCCCCCAGATAAATGAGTAATTGTTGCCAACATTAATTGGTTTCTTATCAATATACCAGTATATTTGAACTTGTCAACAAACAATATCCAATACTTGAAGTATTGGATATTGTTTGTTAACACAAGCGAAGAATACATGCTAAGAATTCCTTAAATTTTGTAAACATTGATACTATATATCTCTCTATTTTACTTGCACTGTCTACAGTGTCTACACGATCCTTTGTTTGTCTGCGGTCTATTGTTTCGAAATATGCAAATTCGTAATGTGCAAATAAAACTATCTGACTCTGTGGATTGTCTAATCTTTAGCGGTTGTTTGATATTTGTTGCTTCACTGTTTTCCGTTGGATTTGATGATAAATAAAAATGCGTTGTTACTTTACAATTGTGGTTACCAACCTTTTTCCAACCAAATAACACTTGGGTCTTTATTCTTGTAATCAGAGACCGCAATGTCTCAAATAATCTGAAAACAACTTAAATCACAACCAACTATAAACGATTGCTTTTGTTTACCAACAAATGCAATGCGTTTAATCTTATTTACATCTTGAATAACATGGCTGCAATTAATAAATGATTACGATTAAGATTATTTTAATTAATGTATTAATTAAAAATGTACTTTTATGGATTAAACACTAACTGATGAGTTTCTTGCGTCGTTTACTTTTTTCAGATGTCATGTTTTCACCTGTGTGAACTTAGCCTACAACCTTGATTTTCTTATGGTCTATTTTTTCGGATACTATTTCGTTTGTAGTTAATACAATAACAAAACAATTTTTGTTGGTGATGTTTTCAGTTTTCTTCCGAAGCGCGCTGCTAGATACAGATTTGTAAAATCAGGCTTAACAAAAGGTAGGTATTGACGAAGAAGCGTATTTAGCATGTCTAGGCCTTTTTAAAGCTTCGTTTACGTCGCCTGGCCAACTATTTATTAAATTAGTCACACCTCCAAAGCCAATTAGACTAAATGTAGTCTGTTACGCTTTATGTAAGGTAACGATAACGAAGTCCCTTTTAATGAGTTTCATAATGCAAACTATTTAAACATTATTGGCGCAACGATATCAGTCGCAGAAACGTGAGTGGGCGAGTAATTTTAACTTGAGTCAGTCTATGTGCTTAATGACAAATGTGTACAATAAAATGAGACATCCAAATGATTCAAGAAAATATTTGAGTGCGTCTTTGTAAACGTTTCGTCAACTATCGGTCAAGTTTGATACAAACGGTTTTTTTTTCTCCAATCCGAATTCTCTAATATTATAAATGCAACACCTTGTTAGGTTATCCCTCTTTCACAAATGGAAAAACGTATTTTACCATCGGAACAGAAATAGGTTACAAGGACAGTAACATGAGCCATCTATTATCCTGGATAAACATCACCTTTGACTCCTGAAAAGTGCTAAGGAAAGTAACATGAGCCATCTACGACGTTTTACGGTAGTCATACTAACAAATCGGGACGAAACTTGTCATAAACAAATCAAAAGACAAAGTTTTTTACTCTTCAATTTAGGCACAGTACAAAGCACATGTGAACGTCAAAGTCTACTTCGGAAATATAAACCTTTGCCCCAAGAAGAACAGGAGTAACTGACTCGGCGCGATATCATTTTATCATCCCTATTATTCCAATAAAAAAATGCATCGCCACGGCATTGCCATTCATGCACCGTCCGCATCCCGAACGGCCTTCAATGAATGAAATAGTGGTCTATTTTTAGCGGGCCCGGATTAAAGTTGAATGGGACACACCCCCCGCCGCGTAAATAGGTCACCGTGCCACTGGTGACGTCACGCCTTGACGTCACGGACGCATCCCAGGTGAAACGGGAAGTAGGTCACAGGAAGCTGCCCAGGAGCTTTGTCTTAATTAATTCGAGGGGAATAATAAGGGTCGTTTTAAGCGTCATTTTACGGAAAAATTCGTTTTGTTACGGCCAGGCAAATAGGGCTCGGTTAAATTGAGGAGGGTAGAATTAACAAATGAGGGGGTTGTTTCCGGAATTGCGTAATAATGTTTTCTTTGAAATGGAGAGCAGTTGGTAGGCTAAAAAAGCGATGGATGGATTGTGTGAAGGAAGACATGAGAAAGAAAGGAGTGAGTGCTGAGATGACGAATGATAGAGGAGAATGGAAGCAAAAAATATGTTGTGCCGACCCCTCGTAAAGTGGGATAAGGGCAGGGAGAATGATGGATGGTGGTCATCAAATGTAACAAATCCACATGGTCATGATTTTTGTACCTTCAAGAGGCAAGCTTCGGAGAGAAGGAAGCGAGAAGGTTGTAGGTGTCTTCTTCTTCTTCCGAAATTTCATAATTTATCAAATAAACTCACACACGTTGTAAATAAAAATAGCCGATGGTGATGGTTAAAATGATGATGATGGTGGTGGTGGTGGTGGTGGTGATGATAATGATGATGATGGTGATGATGATGATTACGATGATGTTAATGATGGTCCGACGGGGGTGGGAGTCGATTAACGGATGATTTCCGGAATAAAAACTACCCTGTGTCAATTCTCGGATCTTATTATCAGAAATTATATGTATACCAAATTTCATCAAATCATCACAATCAGTCCCACGGTTATAGCTTGAAAAGGTAACAGACAGACACAGTTACTTTTTTATGTATGGATTAACTAACAACTAATTAGTTACGTACAATTACGCCGCAGACCCAGACTGCGACTGCATTTATAAATGTGGAGAATTTCAATAAGGCAAAGGTCTTTAAACAGGCTGACCTTAAAAAAAGTCAACTTCTCATGTTTCTAATGCACCCGGCACTCTTAATCACAAGTATTCAAGCATTCGCGACGTAGCCCGTCGACACTGCCACGGTATACGGTAGTTTTTCTTCTTACAAAAGGTACATCGGGAGCGCGCATGTGTGCGCGCCGTGTACGGACGCACCACAGGCAAGGATTTGAGCATGCGCGAGCATGCCACAGTATGGCGTTTACTCACACAGACGCGCGTAGTGTGTCTGTGTAAATACGTGTCGCGCGCTCCTTGTTCAGAACCAAACAAAATATATATTATATAGTAAATACTTTTTGGTGCATGTTAAAGTTGAACCTCAAATGTCTGTGGCCGTATAGAAAAAAGTAGGTAGAAGAAAAATGACGATTAGTTGACTTGTACGTAGCTGAAGTTTTAAGTTGGAAATAAATAGTTTATTAATGTGAAAGTGAGTTGTTTTTGTTCCCGGGCACCAAAACCAGTGCATATTATTTATATTGACATTGTCCGGAACATAAAATGGTCCTTCGAGCAAACAATTTGTAAATATTTAATTTAGTAAAGACCGAAAATTTGATGCCTATCTATGATGAAGAAGTTGTGTAAATAATGTGATAGTTGTATTAAAAATTTGTGGAGACAATATCGGCTGCTTAAGTGGAGTTTTCCTATTGAAAATACGTAAAAGTGCATCAAAATTTAAAATTTTAAACATTTCGGCCTTGGAAAAATTTTCATTGAAAACAAAAGATATACGAAATTCTGGAAGCATAATTCAAAATTTAAATGAAGCAATAGTGTCTGTAGAACCGTGCCAGACTAAGATAGCAGATCGGTTTATACTGGTGTGAATGAAAGAGAAAAATATAGTGTCCATACCACCAGCAGCGCCTGGCACGTTCGGATACATCCAATTAACAAGCTAGTGTGAGAGCAGTGTGCGACGCTTGGGGCGTTATTGGGCGCTATTTATCAGTTTGTGGCGGCGCGGCGTTGGGGTCGCTTGGAGTCCACGGGTGTATGGTGGCAGTGCGTATTTCCGAACGACGCAAGTTGTAGCTGTCAGTGTCAGGTCGAATCGACGAAAAGTTTTTGAATGTTATAAAAGAAAACAATAGTGCGGTTTAAATTTGTGTACAGTAGTGTATATAGTTAATAGAATTAAGGTGGAAAGTTGTAGTTTAGGGATTGTAAATAAGTTTGTTAGTGTTGTGAGTGCCAAAATGGCCCAATTAACAGAATTGGTTGCCGCTCGCGGTTATGTTAAAGGCTGCATTACGAGGCTCGAATCGTTTTGTAATTCTCCGCGGGTTGCTTCCGCATCGTTAGAGGCTCTGAAGGAGAAAAAGTTGCGGTTAATAAAAGCATTTAACGACTATGAGGAATACAATCGGGCCATCGTAAACTTAGATCCTAACGATGCGGAGGATTACCTGCTTGTGGAGGAGAAGAGGGACGCCTGTATAGAAATACTCAACAGGTGGTGTAGTGTCGAACCATCTTGGACGGAATCCAAATCAGGTCAGTTCAATCAATTACCGGCTATAAATATCCCAAAATTCAACGGGACGACTATTGTAGATTATTATCCCTTTATAAACATGTTTAGGGCTGTTATCCATTCTGATGGTAAATTGAGTATATGTGAAAAGTTGTTCTATTTACGATCATTGCTGGCTGGGGAGGCTTTAGACCTTATAAAAAATTTAATGCTGACTGATGAAAGTTATGAAACATCACTGAAACTCTTAGACGACAGATATAATAATATACCGAAAATTGTAAATTATCATGTAAATAGCATAGTTGACATGCCAGCTTGCACAAAATGTACAGCTCCCGGTTTGCGCTCCATAATATCAACAGTCAATATGCATCTGGCTGCATTGAAAAATTTAAAAGAAAAGGTTGAGTATTGGGACACATTGTTGGTCAATATCCTCTCTAAAAAAATTGACTCTTACACATACCGCAGCTTTCATCTTGAGCGTGAGATAAAACAGTTGCCTAGTTTGAGTGAATTTTTGACGTTTCTAGAAAAAAGAGCTATAGCCCTTGAAATCACCACAGAAGAGAATCCCCAGAGGCCAATAATGAAGTCTGTAGTTAATGTCGCAGTTGCTTCGGGGGTGTCATGCAAGTTTTGTCGTGCTTCTCATAAGATTTACCAGTGTGGTGGGTTCAAGTTGCTATCCTATAAAGAAAAACTCGATATCGTTAATGTAAATAAACTGTGCAAGTTGTGCTTAAATAGACACCGAGGTAGGTGTATGCTGAAGCTGCGATGTGCAATTTGCCATCAAGCGCATAATACCCTCTTACATTCAAAAATTAGGGTATATGAAGTTAGACCTGTTGAAATTCCCAGTCAGGATGTAAATAAGAGTTTTAATTCAGATGATAGTTTGCCTTCTGAAACTTTGTCTGCCAAGTTGCAGACTCAAAATGTGTTGTTGCCAACGGCTACGGTGAAGTTGACGAGTAAAGACGGTAGAGTTATAGAAGCAAGAGCATTATTAGATTCTGCTAGCCAGGTCTCATACATCTCAGAAAAGATGTTAAAACATGTAAATAATAGTGTATATAAAACTGACGAGTTGGTGACAGGAATATGTAATGGGGAGAACCATGTTTCAAAAAGAGCAGAACTAGTCATTCAGTCTTCTGTAAATAATTGCAAACTCAATGTGTCATGCTGTGTAGCTAAGAATATTACATGCCCGCTTCCACAGCAAACGTTTGATAAATCCCGATTAAATATTCCGACATATGTGAAATTAGCTGATAAGAACTTTAATCAAACTGGTGAGATATCTCTGTTATTGGGTTGTGATGTATTTTTTAGAGTACTGCAACATAACTCTGTACCGCTGACATCTGGTCTCTCCCTTTTAAATACCAGTTTTGGTTATGTTGCTGCTGGAACCCTGCCAGTTTCCACTGGCAAGATCTAGGTTTAAATTTTAAAATGTTATGCATAATGAGGTTTCAATCATTCACCTTTTATAAAGATCTAGTGGAAATATCATATTGTCTAAGAATGTTAAAAACAAGGCTTTAGTTGTGTCAGTAAGAGTAGGTAATAGTGTTATTTAGTCGAAATTTAATTTTAATGTTAATATTTTTAGTTTTCGTCGTTAAAACTGTAACTATCAGAGATATATAGTAAAATTTTATTAATATTTTAATGTTATAGCATCATGCACAATGCACATGCTATCTAAAATTCTGGCTAATGTTCTTTAATTTTTAGTTAGTTGCACAGGTGAGTTCTTAATGAAATTCAAGTGAATTTGCTATGTAAAAATATGCTAAATAGGTATGTTATTTTTAACTAAAGTTAAAAGCTTTCTTTGAATGTTACGCACAATTTGCATAGATTACTTAAATAATATCTTATAATAGTTGAGCTATAATGGGTTATAATAAGTTTCAATTTGTGTGACATTATAAAATATAATAATTGGTAATTGTCACTTTTGTTCTCTATTAATGGTTATTTTATTGTTAACTTTTGCTAGGCCGGCAATATGTTCAGAACCAAACAAAATATATATTATATAGTAAATACTTTTTGGTGCATGTTAAAGTTGAACCTCAAATGTCTGTGGCCGTATAGAAAAAAGTAGGTAGAAGAAAAATGACGATTAGTTGACTTGTACGTAGCTGAAGTTTTAAGTTGGAAATAAATAGTTTATTAATGTGAAAGTGAGTTGTTTTTGTTCCCGGGCACCAAAACCAGTGCATATTATTTATATTGACATTGTCCGGAACACTCCTAAACGGCCGAAATCCTACTACTTGGTTGTCTTGATACTTTTACACTGCGGGCCGAAGTCTTTGCACACATACACAAGTTGTGTGATCGCTTTGTCTCGACAAAATCTTCACCAGAAAATCAGTGCCAAAATGTTCAAGGGTAACCCTAGCTTTGTTGCGAGGCCTGCAAAAATCACGTACGTGAGTCATCTAGAGGCATCTCTGAGATTGAAGCATGCTCCAATGCGCAGCGATCGCTGATCACAAAAGATTACTCTTTGCCAAGTCATTGTTCTAATTCTTGCCTTTGCAGTGCTGCTACGGAGCCAGTAAGGTATAGGGTTGTCAATGTCATAGATACCAGTTTCGGGTAACATCCAAAGAATATAATTTACATTTATTTCAATACATCTTAAAATGTTTACTTTTTTAGACGATTTCTAAAAAAGAGCAGGTTTTCAGTTTGTCAGAATCTTTATTTACATTTTCTTTTATGTAATCGTATGTTCCTCGATTACTTAAATACTGTTGGACCGATTTGGAAAAATCTTCTTTTAATTGAAAGCTTCCATTGTACAGGTGATTTACATTGTCCGGTCATGATTTCATGATGGAATTTTGAAGAAATCGAGGGAACTCAATAATTATTATAAGCACACCCATAGCGATTTAAGCAGTTTATAGTCCCCAAGTTCCTAACAATCCTAACCCTCGTATAGAAATTGAAGTTTGTAGTCGCTAATTTACATTTTTAAATTCGTATATTCTAAAAGATATAAATCCCATTTAAATTTATTTTATGTGGATTTAGGCAATTTTGACGAACACATTTATCCATATGTCTGTCGAAAGTATGAACCCTATAGGATCACTCGTGTGTCTGTCTGCCTGTCTGTCACAGCCAATTTGCTCCGAAAGTACTGAACCGATTGAGTTGAAATTTGGCACACATATTAAGGTTAATGACCCAAACACGGATGTGTCACGGAAATATATGAATTTAAATCATGGGTGCAACTCTTGGGGGGTCAACTAGAAAATTAAAAAAGAAAGTTAGCAAACTATATCGTGACATATTAAATGAAAATAGTTTTCAAGTTATTTCAGAAAATAGGCAAAAATTGACCCCCCCTTATCTCCGAAACGATAAGACCAAGAATTTTGAAAAAAATATGGAAAATAGTCCTGCATGTAGATTACAGGAAAACCTATAAGAAGTCTGCGCAATAAAGTATAATTGTGTAATATTGTTTTGAACGTACGGAACCCTCTCCACGCGAGTCTAACCCGCACTTGTCCGGTTTCTTGGTCACGGACACCCTATATTATTTCGTAACCGTACAGACCCTTTCCGAATGTAATCAGAGATAAAGAAAACCACGGAGCCCCGGCTCTCGTATCACGGACCCCTAAGGGGTCCATGGACCACAGTTTAAGAAACCCTGTGTTAAAGAGAGACTTCTGTACGTAGAGTCTGTGCGGAGAATAGGATTTAGATGGGGGGCGCTGTAATGCTTTTCTACCGTATTTGCAAAAAAAAATGCCATACTGGTTAGGTTAGTTCCGTTTTTCGCCACGCCTGTTCTCTTTCCGCACAGACTCTAGTACCTACTATTATTTATTATATTATGTGCTTATAAGTAAATAGCCGTCTTAAGTAAAAATGGCGCACATTTAGGTTAGTAACCTGTTTACTACTTAACAACACAGGAAAACAGCCTGCATGGTTAATCATGACCTTAATTGTGGCATTCGGTACACGGTCTCGTGAAATGGACCGAGCACAAAAGCTGGCTGGACCAGCGCAAGCACATTGAGGTTAGAACAATACGGCACACCAAACACCGGCAGGCGAATTCATAGCCTCGTTGCCAATCTCGTCCAGAACAAAGTTTGACCGTGAACAAGTAATAACGTTATCAGCGTAATTCGTCCCATTCGTTTTTCGTTCAAATCGTAAGTATTTCGTCTCATTCTATATTCGTCACACATTCTTTATTAAGACTATACATAAAGAATGTGTGACGAATATAGAATGAGACGAAATACGAATTAAACGAAAAACGAATGAGACGAATTACGCTGATACCTTAATAACAGGTCGTAATAATATCGTACCCTTGGTCAAATAACGTCGTATCTGCAAAATGACAAATTTTCAGGATCTGTGTGTATCATGTAGTTCGTATGATTTGTATGACTTTAGAGCAATAAAAAAACTTTGGACGTAAAGTCGGATCTATATCGGGATCCCTAAACTTTTTAACCTATTTTTGCATTCCCTAATACTGTTTGTCATAATGATCATTTGTCCTAACACTCACATGCCCTAATATTTGTATTGGTTTGAGGAATATGCAAAATAACATAAGGGATATTGATAGTTATGGCAAATATATTTTGGACAATTTAGATTTAGGGCAATAATAACATTATTGAAAGTAATCATTATGACAACTAATCATTAGTCCTAATAGCCATTAGGACAAAACAGTTAGCCCAAGTTATTTTAGGACCAACGATGTTAGGGATCGCGAGAAATATGCAAAATAACATTAGGGATATTAATAGTTAGGGCAAAAAAGCTTCGGCCAAGAGAGTATTATGGCAAAAATAACATTATGGAAAAACCTTATTATGACAACTGATCGTTAGGCCAAATACCCATTAGGACAAAACAGTTAGGGCAAGTGATTTTAGGACAAACGATGTTAGGGATCTCGAGGGACACCCCGTAAAGTCACATGCGACGTTATTTGACCAAGGGTACGATATGATTAAGAGTATGATATTGTATGGCTGTTTTGAAAAAAATATACCTCGCCGAGTTTCATATGCCGGTTCTTTTCGGGCAGAGGTTTCACATTGGAATGGAACCGGTGATAAGGGCATTATCACACTGGCGTGTTTTTATACAAAGTTCGATCTCGCGAGCTCGCCGCGACAAGTTTTGTATGAAAACACGCTCGCAAATCGCCAGTGTGATAAGGCCCTAAATCTGCATTTTAATTATGCGTAAATTGAAGGAAAAACAACTTTGACTTTAATGGGAGGTACAAGATGTGGTTACGGAAAATTTTCAAAACTCTTGCGAAGCTGTTGCAAATTCTCGGTAATTTCTCAAAATTTCCTATAAGGAATGTTTTAAAAAGGAAACTTTCTTAACTTTCTCGTTTAAGTTAAGGTTTTTTTAAGCCTGACAAGCCTGCAAGTGAGGGTCAAACTAGGTGGGGAAAGTTATGGAAATTTTTTTGCACATATGTTTTTTTTGAAGACTAACTCGCAACCCTTATTGGGCATAGCGATCGTATGGTGGTCGGCTGTGGCGCTCCCTGGGGTCGTACCAGGTCGCTAGCCGGCCCACCCTGAGTGGGTCGAACTGGATGAGGGCCGGAGGCGCCTGGGGTCGCCCATCTGGGGTTGCACATCTGTAAGTAATCGGACGTCAAGCGGCTGGGGTACGTCAAAGTCGCAGCGACGAACGGATCGACATATTTCGACCCCCAATCACGAAACTGTTATTACTATTTCCTGGTGGTAGGACCTTGTGCAGGGTCCGCCCGGATCGGTACTACCATATTACCCACTAACCTGCCGCCAAAGAGCAGTGTTCGCACTGTTGTGTTCCGGTGTGGGCGAAGACAGCCGGTGAAATTACTAGCATAGAAGTATTCTGTCTTAGTCCTCAGGGTTGGCAACGCATTTGTAATATTACGATTGTAAACGTCCATGGGCCTCAGAAATCACTTACCATCACGTGACCTGTGTGCTCGTTTGCTCCCATGACATAAAAAAATAGTCTACGGCTCAAATTATATTCAAGACTAGATTGACAGCAAAATTGTGAAGCCCTACAGCATTGTGAGTTTGTCGCCTACGGCGGCCATTGTTGTTGTGCTTTATTATTTAAATGTGACATTCCGCGGGTAAAGATACCTTATGGACGTTGTCGCTTGCGTCCTTCTATCTCGACGCCCTATAGTAACGGAGTCGGGATACGACGCAAGCGACAACGTCTATAGGGTACTTTTACAAATGTGAGAATTTGACATGTGCGAAGCCCATAAAGTGGGGCATTGTTTTGGGCTAAAATACGTATTTATCTTTCATGTTACTATTACTGCTATTACGGTGTAATACCATAATTATCTTGCCTATACAATCGGACAGACGAAAATGTTCGTTACACAAGGATTTTTGATTTTTTGACGGGTACGTGTCGATTCAAATGTTTGGAGACAGTTTTACTAATTTGTACGCCATAACCAAATGCACTAATATTGCTAATATGTATTTTTGACCGAGTTTTACTTTTCTGCATTGATGATGGATCATCAAACAACACAAACACATCCAAATCCATATTATAAATGAAAGGAAGAAAGTACATTTATTTATGACAGCAGCAGCACTAAAAGGTATACAGTAAGTAAGTAGAAAAGAAACAAGAAAACACAAAGAAATCTCGCTGCCACAAAAAGGTCCCACCTCAGCATAATGCCAACTCTAGATTTTCCGGTGGATCCAGACAGGGGCGACGTCACGGCGAGATATTAACTCGACCATTGCAGAATGTAAGATAGTAGAGATTTGATATTTTGGTTTAATCAGCTCACCCGACTTAAATAAATGTGATAGTAACTTGGCTGTCCTTTTAACTCCCACATGTCTAGCCTTTTTACGCTTATGTTAAACAGATTAAGATGAAATTCGGCATGCAGGTAGTTTGAGCCTCTGGGAAGGACGTTAGAAATCAACCAATGGTATTGTTGTTCTTGACAAAAGTTGTCTAATAGCCAATTTGTAAAATTGGCTATTAGACAACTTTTGTGATATATTATAGAAATATTGGTGAAAAAACCACTTCAATATCATAAAAACTCACCGAGATACTACAATGTTAAAATCACATTTTTAGACTTTCCCAAAACCGTGCCGAAACGCTCCATGCTGAGCCCATTGTAACGTGACGTCACGAGACATAAGTTGTTTGGGGAAATCAAGAACTCTGTTCTGCAACTATGTTAAAACTTGCGTTTATCGTGACGGTTTCATAACAAAAGTTACCCTAAATTTTATGGGTTATTCAATGGTATTAATAGTTTTTAGTGTATTTATACTTTCAAAATGGACTTTCCCACCCAACTTTAACACATTTCTTTATTTTGCTGATTTTAATGGGAACATATATAATTTTTACAAATTTCGGTTACAGTCAAGTAGCCAATTGTAACTTGTAGCTTCGTGATACGTCCTACAGATATATACATGTATATCTGACACGAAAAAGGTACCTATGTCTCGCAAAACGCCACACTCAGTCAATACGGGCAGAATGCCACTCAAAGGAACTGGGCCACTGCCGCCACAGACTGAGGAGGCTAAAGAGGGCATTCATCAGCGCTGGCCCGTGAACGGCGTTAAGGTCCCTCGGCTACATCATGTTTATTGGCAAAACGGAATTTTTCCAAAGAACGATTCATATTCATCAGGCTATATACATGTCGCCGCCTAGCTTAATTAGCCATTTGGTTAACTGCCTAGCCTTTTTATTAATCGGCGCCATTTAGTTAAGTGCCTGGATGAACATCGGGCCGCCTAGCCCTTATATCAAACGGCTAGGCAAACTACTTTCGTTCGACAAGATTAAATAACCCGCCTAGCTCCGCCAAATTTTGAACTTCGCGGATGTATGCAGGTTTCCTCACAAGGTTTTCCCGTCATCGAAAAACTAATGATAAATATCAAATGATATTTCATAGATAAGTCCTGAAAAGCTCATTAGCACGAGCCAGGATTTGAACCTTTGTTTGAAAAGCGCATGCCCTCACCACCCGGCTACTACTCTACGACAGACTTTTTATTTTACTTTATTTGCCATAAATTGGTAACAATTTTACCCGACTTTGAATCCCATGACCCAATACTGAATCGACTTTAAACTAATCTATTCAATCAAAACCAGTCTATTAAAAAAAAGTGCGAGTCGGGCTCGCCCACCGAGCGTTTCGTACAAATACTTTAAAAATAAAAACTATATCTTTCTTTACGTTAACTTAGAAGTTTGATTTTTTACAGCTTCAAGGGACCATGGACCTGAGTATATGGTTTTAGTTTCAACTCGATACTTCCACGCGTTCCCGAGATAAAGGGTCTTGACAGACGGACAGACAAACGGACAGACGGATGGACGGACAGACGGACAACAAAGTGATCTTATAAGGGTTCCGTTTTTTCCTTTTGAGGTTCGGATCGGAACCCTAAAAAAATGCAAGAGTAACTTTTAACACGTACAGGTGCCGGGTATTGCCGAGATCCCGACTATCGGGTTAATTTTATATAAAAATTTGGCACTTGGCACTGACATTGTTAAAAATACCCTAATTGATATAGGTATACTTTATATGAAATAAACATTTTGTCTCTTCGTTGGTTTTTAATGCGGGTAAATTACACCACATTTTATGTTACATACAATAGATACAAAAAATCAAAGTACATAGAAAAATTAAATGGCACTCGCCTGTGTCCAGACCGGGAATCGAACCCGGTACCTCTGGATTTCCGGCCCAGCGACTCAACCACTCGTCCACCGGAGCACCCAGCAGCAAATGGCAAAATTGAGGGCACCCAGCAAGTGCCCTCAATTTTGCCATCTACTTTGACTTCCGTATCATTCTGGTTTAATAGGATTTTAACCTAAACGCCATCTATGAGAACTTGTATTAATTTTTCTATGTACCTACTTTGATTTCTTGTATCTCTATATATGTGATATAGGTATGTGAAGAATGCCCTCGATTTCTCCAATCTCCGATCATTAAATCCCGATCCAGATCGTGTAACAATTGGACCGTTTCAAACAAAAAGATTTTTCCAAATTGGTTATTGGTCGAGTAATCGAAAAACACGTAAAAAACCGACGAAATGAGAACCTCCTTTTTTGGAACTCGGTTAAATATCTCAAAAAAAAAGGTTTATTTTTTTGTCACGTACCTAGTACGTGACAGTAATCAAAAATAATCTGAAAAAAAAAAAAAAAATTGAGATGTGGCCGTATTGCAGTCAGTAGGCGAAGTGTCGCCTTAAGACAGCTGAGGTTGATTAAAAACTCGTGCGGCACTTTCAAATGACACAGCCCTAAGAGCATTGAAGAAGAGACTACTATTGCTTGCCTGCCACACATCTTTTCAGAGGTTCTTTTGAGAAAATGATCATGACTTCACTGGCACCTTTTTCGTTGATAAAATTTGGAAAACCTAAGGGCCTATGACGCGCGTTTCGTAGCGTTGTCTTTATTTACTTTATGCTACACCTGGCCATAAAGTGGCTTTTTCCGCACGCTACGCGTACGGAAAAGGCCGCTTTCTGTGCCCACTTTAAAAATAGTACATTACACAACTAGGGTGGTAATAAAAAGAAAGGCCGAGATCGCAGAAGTATATGCGATCGAGGCCTCTTTAAAACCTCCCGTGTTGTGTACATCATTTTATGTTTACACTTGGCCAGAAAAAGACACTTTTTGCCCAGGTGTGACATAAAGTAATATACGCGATTTAATCCGTTTAAGTTGTTTTTTTACGAAGATATTATGTTTAATTTTTTAAAACAATGTATTATATCATTAAATTTAGTAATATGTTATTAAGTAGGACAACAATAATATAGATGACTTCTGGACTTGGTGGTACCGCAGGAATAGGAAGGGGACTTCAGGATCTTCACCGGGAGTAGACAGGAGCTGGAACTAAAATAAGGTTTTTTTTTTAGAGTGTTTGAAGCTTAATAAATTTAAATAAATCATAGATACAACTAATAAATAAATCATAGATACAATACATTTTTAAGATTAAAAATGTGATGTATGGGGACTGATTTTCCAATGGGTTTCCTTTCGGTAAAGCTGATGCATGCCTATCGCAGTCCTCTTGTATTATTAATTTTAATATTAATGTTAAGTCTCTTTTTGAAAGTGTTAACTAAGAAACAACACATTAAATATGTGATTAATTGATTATGATTAGATTAGATTCATTTATTTCTGTTTGAAAATTACATGGTGTTTTATTAACCAAAACTATAATGAATTCACAAAAAGATGTCTAAAATAAAAAGGCACCATCTTAACCCCTATTATGTGGCGTCAAAATTTGTTATTCAAATATTTTTACTAAAAAAAACACGACTGCGGTGCACTTTAAAAGTGCATCAAATCCGCCGTTTTGACCCAGTGACATTCGCGCCATCAAGACGAATCTAATGATGTATCATTTATCAAAATCGGTTGTGCCGTTGAGTAGTTACGAGCGGACATAGGAACAGACATACATACATACATACATACAGGTAAAACACATAACCCTCCTTTGGGCTTCGCCGCAGTCGGGTAAAAATCGACCTTGAGCTTAAAACAAAAGGTTCAACGCTTGGCACGGATCCGTGTCAAAGCAGACGAGGGGTTAATACTTATAACACCCGGATTAATTATGGTGCTTGAATTAACATGCTTTGTCAGTCACCTCCAACAGTAAGTGGCATTTTTCTGCTCGTTACATTTATACAGAAAATAACACTTCTGAGCCAAGGAATTCATAAAGTTATGCACACACCATGGGTGGTAAGAAAGCCACAGATCAAATATTTATGGACCTCTCCTACCGTCTGGCACCAACGAGCTGTAATCTGGGATAAAGAGAATGAAGCATTCCATGGAAACTTGACTTAAGCAACACAACTTTTTCAATATGATTAACATTAGTGTGACCACAACCTTCTAGTCAAGTTTCCTTTACCGTCTGAATAGTGCCTCTTTTGTTGATTGATCGTATACTTAGGCCGCATCCGTGCCAAGCATTTGGACCTTAATATTTAAATTTCATGGTTCAAAAATTGCTTAGCAAAACTTAGACACCGCATTGAAGGGTTAATGCTGCCACCTATAGTCCCCGCACATTCCCTATTTTTTTATATAAATAGAGAAATAATGCATATGCAGTGGGGCCTGTTATTTAGAGTTTATGATTAAAGTGCATTGGGGTAGATCCGAACATGGGGTAATTCCGAAAACTAAGAATCTCTCCTAATCCATGCAACATAGATTGACTGTAACACACTAACACTGTACTAGGCAGGCTAATAGTGCTTTATCTAATTGTATATCTCAAAAAATTGCATGGTTTGGTAGAAATTAGGTACATAAGCTTTATTGTGGTAGTTTTTAAGTATAATTTAAAGACAGTAGAAATTGATCATTGACTCAGTACATCATCAATTTATATGTGTGATCACCAGCAGACTAAGATATACCTTTCTCCCATGTAATTATTGATAATGTAATGAATCGTGAATATAAATTATGACAGTTGGAATAAGTTCAAATTGAATAAAGCTGAAACGAATGACAACTTTTTTGTTTTGCAATATATAAGACACAGTTAATTACGCGAACCTCAGGATGTGCCCTCTACAAAGAGCGGTTCGCGAAAGAGCTGTAAATACATAATAATATAATAATTTTAAATGACCGATATTCTAATAAGAATCTTTTAAAAAGCAGAACGTGATATCGATGGAGTTACAAGTCTGTGTGTACTATTAATGCTATATTTTATACAATGTTCTCTCCATACAGCGAATTCACTTTCAAACGAACCAGAACCACGAACATACGGAGTACCGAGTACCGTTGACATTGGCCTTCCGTAGTAACAATCAATACAACTTGCGCTGAATTTATAAGTAAAACACAAGAAATACTCACATGTTGTAACAGGGAAGTTGAAGAAACTAGCACCGGCACTAAGAATCTACTTGAGGGGATACAAACACAGGCTTTTTACACTACAAATATGAGGGAAAAAACTACTTGGAAGAAGCGACAAGAATTATCGGCCGCCCATTTTGTTACTGTCAATTTAATTTTTTGTTGCCAGGTGGGAAAGCACCGGGGGTTTCGTTCAGAAATTATGTAACATTATTTTATATTTCATAATATTATCGATATTAACATTTTAATATAGTTTGTAATCAAATGTCATATGTTATAATCGAATTATATCAATATTGAATAATATTTTTTAATAAATCGCCATCCTTGAAATGCTATGCTACAAAATATTGGACACTGTGCGACATCTAGAGGATAAAGTCTAAACTAAGAACAGCTCGCAAACACATGGGCTACACCGTGCAGACTTGGTTTGTTAGGTCAACTAGTTCAAGCAAACCAGAATAGATGGCATTAAACGCAATCTATGATTTGACATTTCTAAATAAAGGTTTTTGCAGTTTTATTATAGTTTTTACTAGTCAGCAATACACATATGGTTTAACAAATAACAAAAACACCCACGGCACTAACTAATGTGGCCTCATTAATATTATATCTTCAGGTTTTGGCTCCGAGATATTCAGCTTGGTGAAATTCATGACGCTTCAGTCTCAAGACGTCGTAACGGCTTTTGCAGATGCTGTCGTACTGTTCGTACGCCATCTTGGTCCCCACGAAGGAGACAGCGAAGATGCAAACGAGGAAGAGGGCACAAATGGCTGGGCACAAAATGGCGCCTAGTTTGTTGGCGCGGTTCGACGTTACAGAGCCCATTTCGGAGTCGGAACCATCGCCGCTCTCGAGTGACTTCGGCATGGCTGGAACAAAATGTTAGCAGTAGTTATAGTTACGGACGGTATTCGTCCGCATTTGAACTGCCAACTGGAGGCAAACTACAGTTCGGATGCAGTATTTGTGCGGCTGACGCTACTGCATCATCCTCATCATCATATCATTTCAGCCATAGGACGTCCACTGTTGGACACAGACCTCCTCAATAGATTTCCACATGGGCCGAATAGAAGCGACCCGCATCCAGCGAGTCCCCGCAACCCTAACCAGGTCATCCGACCACCTTGCAGGTGGCCGTCCCTGCCAGTACGTACTTAGCCTCCACTCAAGAATCTTTGTGCCCCAACAGCCATCGGTTCTTCGTGCTATGTGCCCTGCCCATTGCCACTTCAGTTTGCTTACTTAACCCTTTTACGTTACTGTATGGTAACTGCAAAGTGCAAACTGACTATACAGTTCGCTTGTAGTATTGACGACTGCACGCCAGCTGCAGATATGCATTTTCCGGGATTTCCAGACAAAAAGTACTAATGAGTGTAGGTATCGTGCTAAGGCCAAATATCCACTAGAGCTGTGCGAGGTAGAGCAAGCGGGATGCGAGGAAAAATCCACCAATCAAACGTGCCTAGGCCTCGCTCGGCCCGGCACTTGGACCCTTAAATCTATATTTTGACTCTAGTCAAAAAACCTTTTGTTGTTTTTACCTAAGTGGTTATTTTGACTATCTTACCTTGATTTTATGTTTACTACTTATTTGGTTTTTAAATTATTTCATTAAATTTTTTAAAGCTATTTACATCACAAAAATCATGAACGTCACTAACTTACGATGTCAAAGTCTATTTTTTTTTACTACTGGCTGTTTCGTAAGTATAGTTAGGTTATATTTAATTCTCAATTCATATAAAAATCTGTCATCACTATCACTACATAGTATAAAACAAAGTCGCTTTCTCTGTCCCTATGTCCCTATGTATGCTTAAAAATTACGCTACGGATTTTGATGCAGGTTTTTTTAATAGATAGAGTGATTGAAGAGGAAGGTTTATATGTATAATACATGCATAATATAATAGAGAAACACCGTGCGAAGCCGGGGTGGGTCGCTAGTAAAAATATATAATATAAAAATAATATTTTAAGCAATGATTTTATTTCATTATCACATACTAAAAAATATCCTATTGAAAAACAATGCAATTTAAATTAAATAAAACTACTTACTAAACATTATAAAACTCTCACACACAACGTGACACGAACAACGAACGCTTACTCGCCGGCGGTGGGGCCAGTGCCTAAAGCATGCCTAAAGTATTGTAATTAATTTAGTTTATAAGCTTGTTAATTAAGGCTATTTGGAATGCATCTCTTTTCTCTGTACACTTGGGCCAAAGAATAATAGGAATAATAAGCAACCATGTCTAACTTTTTCAGAAACTTCAATTCTTGACGTTTCAGATACATTGCCTACTATTGATGTTTGCAGTTTAGATAGTTCTATTTAGTTTTTCTATTTTATACATTTTAATGAGTAAACTAACAATATTATTTTACGTATTTACGGTAGTAATTATAGCTCTCTTCGGGACTTTCATTTATTTGATGACAACAGTGAATCCAGAGCCTGTTGCTAACATGACATCAAATTTTGCTGATAAAAAAGAAAAAGTTGCAAAACATACTGCATTACGTACGGATGAACATGGAGAAGATTATCCATTAATTGTTGATGAGAGAGCGACTGCATCAGAAACTGATGCTATAAGAAGAGCTAATGCAGTAAAAAACGCAAAAAGAGCTGGAGCAAAAAGAGTGACTGCAACACACGAAGCTGAACCAGTAGTGAATTTAATAGATTTTTCGGCGGAGGTGGCTGAATGGCCAGCAAATAGTAACGTAAGTGCTATGTTTAGCGTAAGTCTTTATGAAATGTCATGCCATTTCAAAGGAAACCATTTTAAAACTGGAAAAAATGAGTAGTGATTTGAAACCCGGGTATTACTCGACTCTATATGAAGTCGGTTACCCGGATACCCGGGTTGCATTCCCTAGTAGTGAGTGATTATCCTCAAAACGTAATGAGGTACTGAAATAAGCGAAATTAGTACAATAGAACCCTCTGATATCCTAAGGATCAAAGACATGTCGACATTACGGTTAAAGTTCGAGTCTAAAATTTATATTTATTTATTTATGGCATATTATCAACCGTACATATAAATTCTAACCTAAAATAAAAACGAGGCAGAGTTTGACTACGATAACTTTGCAGAGCGGAACCTGGCAACATCTCCATTTAAATGACACATTTTCGTAGAATTTGACTTTTAAACGGAGGTGCGTTTAAAAGTCAAATTCTACGAAAATGTGTCATTTAAATGGAGATGTTGCCAGGTTCCGCTCTGCAAAGTTATCGTAGTCGCACTCTATAACATTGATCGATTCGTTTTACACCATACTATATTTTCTGCAGAGCTCATCTGGAGCAGACTTAATCAATACATCAGTTGAGAGGCATCTAAAATTACGTAATGGCACTTTACCTTTAAATACTTCAAAAGGCCGGAGATCAATCAATGATCGAGGAAAAAAAAACAACCATGGTGTTGTTGTTATGAGAGTTGTTGACGATGAAGGTAAACCTAGAATAGAAATTGTGCTTTATCCCAAACAACCAAAAAGCAGGAAATCGAAAAAATATATCAGAGATACAGTTGTTAGAAATCTTAAAAGCGCAAAGACTGAAATATTACACAATCCTATCTTAAATATCATGCCTGATGACACGGCCTTTCTTGTAAATCGTAAACAGTATCCCGAGCTAGAAATCATGACATCTGAGGAAACTTCGAGAAGAATTCAAACTATCACAGATACATCTGATGTGAAGAGTCTTTGGATAAACTCTATTAGAACATCAAACAATGATCAAGAGGTCACTAAACAAAATACGTATTTACTACCATCTATAATGAAAAACACTTCGACAGAAGTCACGATGGCGATTGTGAATATGGAAACTAATACGAAAAATAACCCTCAAGGAGTGAATATAGAACCACACGATAAGATAGATGAAATGAACACAGAAAACGTTCATAATCCTACAATTTCAGACTCTGATAGCGTCATACAGAGAACTATTGACGTATGGACAGATAGAACATTAACTGAAGGTGAGTCTTATGACAACACAGTCAAACTTACTTCAACTACCCAGACGGGTGTAAATAAAACTGTAGAATCGATGGAAGACAATGAATCAATTGCTTCATCACACAATGATCAAGGAGTTACCAAACTAAAGAAGTATATACTATCATCTACAATGAAATCTACATCAACAGAAGTCATGATCAAAAGTGATGAACCTGAAGAAGTTGAAATAGAATTAACAATTAGGACGGATGAAATTAACACAGAAAACGTTATTCGTCCTACAACCCTTGACTCTGATAGCGTCAGTTGGAGTACTATTGACGTATCACTCAATGATCAAGAAACATCACACAACGATGTATTGGAAAATACTTCAGCAGAAGCCACGACGGTGTCCGTTAAAGAACCTAAGACGTATAATAACCCTGAAGAAGTAAAAATAGAACCAAACACTGAGATAACTCAAATAAACACAGACAACGTCCTTAATCCTAAACTTCCAGACTCTGATAGCGCGAATCAGAGAACTATTGGCAATTGGACAAATATGATATTAACCGAAGCTAAGTCTTATAATATCCCAGTTGAACTTGCTTCAACTATGCCAATAGTTGTAGATGAAATTGAGGCAACGAACGGTTTATATTCAGAAAGTAACGAAACATTTGCGAATACAAGCGTTTCTATCAATACTCTTAATGAATTCCTTGAAAATTCTCCGAAAGATGACGCTGCCTCGAATACTGCCTTGTTTTATAATACTGCAGTTCATACTGAAACGACGAGTGGTATATTTTTAGGACATAACAGCACGGATCTAAGTGCTTCATTGACTACGTCTAAAGAATCAACTGAGATTGTTCCCGATGATTACGTCATTGTGAAATAAAGGTATATCTTTACTTTTTTACAGCTAACAATACCATTGCAAAAACACATACAAGTCCATTCGTAGCTACGAATGAAGGAAAACGATAGGTCAATATGAACGAATGAATAGATATTGCAACTAATTGGTTTGGAAATACCATCGATAATCTCAACGTTGATACGCAAAACATAAAGAAAGTAAATCTAGCAAGAATTATCGCTTACATACACTAATGCGATTATTTCAAAGTTTACGTTTGCATTCGTCACTTTTAGTGGTATTTAAATGATAAAGGTCGGGAAAGGTGCTAATCACAAACCCCTGCGAATATCTACGAGTGGGGTTGCCAGGTCGCTAAACTTAATAGCCGGACAGACCAGCCAGTTTGGTCGGACATTTGGGTAAAAAGGCCGGACACCCTACATTATAGGGAACGTGCACGAACGGCAGCACTAAACGACAAAAGAGACACGGGCTGACAATAAAGGAAACTATCGCCCCTGTCAAATCAAGCTGTCAATGTCAATGATAATTTATGTAAGTGTCAATGTCAAATAACGCCGGGTGAGCGGGTGAGAATACGTTTGTGCCATATCCAGTCGATTTGTATGGAAATGGCTCGATATGGCACAAACGTATTTTCACCCAGCGATATAGTAATTCGTAGCTACACTGACGTTAATCGTCCCTCAACGCGATAAATTTACGTTATTAACGGTGTTTTCGTCAATGTGGCCCCAGCATGAGAGGGTATATGATTTAGATTGGCGGCACCAGTTGGCAGCACCTTCGTCATGCACGTTCCCCATTGAGGATTTTGTGTCTCACTATTATTAGTACGACAAAAAAATTGGCCGGACACCGATTATTTTGGCCGGACACGCAATCAAAAAGCCTAACTATATCCGGCTTTATCCGGACGCCTGGCAACGCTATCTACGAGTATAATTATACGTTCCATCAATACCAATCAATTAGTGACTTTAACGAGTCTCGGTTCTCAATATAATCGTAAAGAGGGTAAAGAATCCATGCTAACAACATACACTTTGGTTAAAATGTGTTTAATGCCACACCTGGCCATAAAGTGACTTTTTCCGCATGCTGCGCGTACGGAAAAGTCGCTTTTTGGCCAAGTGTAGACATAAAATGATGTACACAACACGGGAGGTAATAAAGAAAGCCCTTGATCGCATATTTACGTCCCTCGCTTTCAGTTCGGGCCGCAAACTTCTGCGATCTCGGCCTTTCTTTGTATTACCACCCTAGTTATGTAATGTACTATTTCAACACACTTGCTCAAAAAGTCGCTCTTATTTCGTGGTTCTTACGCGCGGAACGCAGCTTATTACACACAAGTGCGTTTTACTTTACATTACCGCACAAGTGGTGTAATTACCGCCAATTGGCCAATGAGAGCACGCGATGTGGCTCGGCGCGCGGATATTATACCCGCGCAGCGTCGACACGTCGACACCGTGTGCCTGTACCTACATGGGCGCGCGCCTGCACTACACCGACACCACACGACGAGGTTAGATAGACGAGGATAAAATAAACCACTAAAATATCAACGTATAAAGACAAACAGGTTGTCCGACTTCGGCTTTAGGAGCGCGCGACACGTATTTACACAGACACACTGTATGAGCATCAGTGGCGTGGCGTAAATGATATCCTAGGGCAAGCCGGTGCAGATTTGGCGTACATTTTCCTTAAGAGCTCTAGAATAAGGTGGTCAAAAGCCTGATATTAGGCAAGCCGGTAGGAATCGAGTTGTTTGGACGCCACGCCACTGGAGTGCATTCCATACTGGAGCAGTGGTGCGCATTGGTAAATCTTTGCATGTAGTGCATTCGTACAAGGCGCGCACACATTCAAGCGCACGATGTACTTTTTGTAGAAAGAGAAAATACTGTATTTGTGTAAATATGTACAAAAACAGAAGTTCTAAATTAGGGATGTAACGATACCGATACCGAAATATCGGCCGATATATCGGGATCGCCGATATTATACAACCGATATTTGAAGAGCGCGAAAAGAATTTGTGGTCTGAAAAAAAATCTGCAAAAAGTAATTTCAATTTCTGACTTAATTTTATGTATTGGTCTGTTACCTTGTGCAATGATAATTACTATGTTAATTATATCTTTGGTTCTTAATTAAAAAAAAAAAAATTTTGAGTTGACAATATTTATTTTTACTTTACACTTTCAAGGTTGACTCTCTGGTAAATATAGCCAGTAGTCATTGCCATTAGTTATAATAAGGACATAGAAATATCTGAAGTTCATACGTCATTATTTAGCTGAGATATCGGTATCGGTATCGCCGATATTAACTACTATATATCGGTATCGGTATCGTATCGGCAAAACTGTGTATCGTTACATCCCTATTCTAAATGATAAGTATTATTTTTTATTCGCTAGTCTGTTGAAAAACGTCCTATGAATCGAATCTGCGACAAATAAGAACATGCACTTTATGAATAAAATATCTATGCCAGCGTACCTATTTCACTTTAATCGCATGCGTCACTAGATCTTGTATCGAGATAGCTATAATTATTTAGTGCCCAGTACTTAGGCCGGGATTACTTGAATTAATTTTATTGCCATCTGATAGCCTGCACAGTATTTGATAAATTGAATGGCCGAAACTAATATAAATTACAACGCTGTTGAGGTTTTAGAAAATTTGAAATGTTTTGAATCGAGACAGTAAATAGAGAGAATATCGATCAATGCTTTTCAGGGTGATTCTTGATCTCATTCTCCTGGCCACTAATATTTAGAAGATTCCGCCACATTAAAGCTCTCTGCCCACTACACCATACATACCATGACCGTACTATGAACGTATCAGACACGGTATGACAAATGCTGGTCGGTGACGGAACGAGCTAGTGGGCATAGTCTCATACTTTTCAATACAATATTACATTGTATAACTCGTGTTATTCCTTTACCGCCCGTGGCACACACAATGTTTTTCATCACACTTCTGAGGAAATCTAAATAAATAACCTTTATGCCACACCTGCGTGCTGCGTACGCTGCGCGTACGGAAAAAGCCGCTTTCTGGCCGAGTGTAGACATAAAGTGATGTACTCAACACGGGAGGTATAACTTGGCAACTTCGTTGGTGACACTCACCTGTGCGCTTTTTGCTATGTGCAGCCGTAACTACTTAAACAACTTACCGCCGACATGAACGGCGATCGACGGAGGCTGTTTCTGTCAGTCGCCGTTCATGTTGGCGGTAACTTGTGTAAATAGTTACGGCTGCACATAACAAAAAGCACACAGGTGAGTGTCACCAACAAAGTTGCCAAGCTATAATAAAGAAAGCCCTCGATCGCATATTTACGTCCCTCGCTTGCAGCTTGGGCCTCAAACTTCTGCGATCTCGGCCTTTTTATGTATTACCACCCTAGTTGTGTAATGTACTTACTACAATAGCCTATTGATCAGGTAATTGGTTGTAATAATTTTATTATTTCATGCTATTATTATAATTTACGTTTCATATAACTTTACCTATTTTACTCGTATATAAATGTTCTCGAAGGCGATGACGTGATAAAGTCGGAGTGGCCCTGGGCCCTACCACGTGCAAATTGGCTTAAATGCTGCTTAAAGGAAAAAGGCTGTAAGTATTGAAGCCCCCAGTGTAGTGTTACTACATTTTGTTAAGAAAGACCAGTATAGTAAGATAAAACAATAATAAGTTCACGACTCAGGTTTAGTATGCAACTAAGTAAGTACAAAATTTATTTCATTTAAGTACTGTCGTAGAGAAATATCGTGCCAAAAATCACTGCGAATTGCAGTCCTGTTTTTAGGTTTCCGTACCAAAATGGTAAAAAAGGAACCCTTATGGTGCGACTCTGTCTGTCACAGCAAGATATCTCAGGATCTACTGATGATATCAACTTGAAATTTGGAATAGTGTTAAAAACCGCTAACCTGAGCCTATTAGCTAGAGAAAAAATCTTATACCTTTTTTACTTTTTTTAAAGGGGACCGAAATGGGATGTCGAAAATCAAAAGTAGAGCTATTATTGAGTGGGGTATCAAATGAAAGGGCTTGATTTGTAGATTAATACACTGTTTTCGTTTTTTTTCTTAAATAAGTAGTTTTTGATTTATGACGAAAAACGTTAAAAAAATACCATTCACCCCGAAGTTACTGAATAGAAATATCTGTAATAATTACCAATTATTAATGTCATCCTAACTATTACAGGAAAAATATAACGGTTTTCTTAACTTGCACCGTTTTTGAGAAATTTGCAAAAATCGTAATACATACTTATTTGCTCCTACTAAATTAATCGCCATACAGTTTTTCTTGAACTCATGTATCTACTTATGAGTTTGTACGGAACCCTCGGTGCGCGAGTCGGACTCGCACTTGACCGGTTTTTAACCTGCTTTCAAAATAAGGACGGTTCTCTATTCGTCTGTAAATTGTTTTTTATTCCTTTTTTTTGCGTGTGTTCACCGATTACACGAAGACGGCTGAACCGATTTTGACAATTCTTATTTTGTTTGAAAGGGTATATTTTTGAGGTGGTCCCATTGCAACTGAATCAGGATCTGATGATGGGATCTTGGAGAAATCGATGGAACTCTTCAAATATTATAGGCACACGGCGATGTTGGTATTTTTCATACACTTTCATATACCTATACTTTCATATATTTTTTTGTTTGAAAGGGTGTATCTCCGAAGTAGTCCCATTGCATCCAAATTTCGTAAGTTTCATAAAATTAGCGTCCTTTTAGTTTGAGGACGGCAGTAAGTGTGTCCATACCTTAATCCTCTATGGCAGCGGTCGGCAACCTGCGGCCCGCGGGCCGCATTCAGCCCTTGAACCGCTCATTTGCGGCTCTATATTCCGGTCTGTATTGCCGTCGCTTTATTCCGAATAGTATAAAATCACAAATGGTTAACAAAATGCGGCCCGCGTCAATTCCTTAGCTACTATATGGCCCTTGGCTGTTAAGCGGTTGCCGACCGCTGCTCATGGTTTGGTGTGGCACATCATGCGAACTTACCATTATCTTCTTCTTCCGTACTTAACTATTGTTTTATCAGTAAGCACCAGTCTTTCACAGATTAATAAATTATAGTTTTAATGCATAAATATACCAACCGTATAATAAATATAACTTACAAAACAACTTTAAATCACTAGTTAGGTTGTAATACATTGTCTAAGTACCATTAATCTTGATTTATCAAGTCATGGGGAATAAATTGAATTGATTGTTAAATATAAATGAATAATTAATATTAGTTAGGTAGTTCGTTGTGAAATACAAATTGCTATGTGGGAACAAAGACCACTGACATTAGGTTGGGTAGAATGTGTATGTTGCACACGGGCCGAAAGGTTTTGAATTGAACATGAAGACTTACGTTAGTAGTAACGTTTAAATTGTCAAAGTAAATCAGAATGGGGGAAATAGTAACGTAACTGATAAAATTTTTCGTCACTATTTTCCTCATATTTAGTTTGGGCGTAAAGAAACTGAGATTCATAATTTTTACGGAAATTTTTGACATTTTGGTCAGCTTACTTTATTTCATAAATGAAAAATTTAAAAGTGCTCATGATTCTGCGTAAAATGGTATAAGACACACCATGATCAGACAAAAAAGTAAAAGGTACATTTTTTCTGCAATTAACCCCTTTTTGTTTTTCTTTTCAACCAACATTGCTCAGACCATTTAGTTACAGGTAGACTTGAACTAGGTATTTTTTTTTAATTTAGAGTTGTGATTATGAAAACAGAAGTAGTTCGAGGCGTTATACGACATTAACACTGGAGTGGAGACCTCATAAATACAGACAAGTATTCAAACATCGGCCGTTTAGGAGCGCGCGATACGTATTCAAGGTCGAGGCGCAGACAGTGCGATCCGTACTGGAGCATTCTTACGCATTGTTAAAACTTTGCTCGTAGTGCGTTCGTTCACGGTGCGCACACCCACCTACAAGCGCGCTTTTGTAGGAAGAAAACTTACTGCTACTATACTGTGCTGCCGTCCTAGTCTGAAGGTGGTTTTCCACCGGCAGGGTGAGACGAGACGCGACGCGGATTGAATTGAAATTTGTATGAAATTTTCAATCCAATCCAATCCAATCGCTAGGAGAGGATTGAAAATATCATACAAATTTCAATTCAATCCGCGTCGCGTCTCGTCTCACCCTGCCGGTGGAAAACCACCTTAAAAGGCGACTATTTACTATGAACTTCCATAGCAAAAAGTCGCCTTTTAGACTAGGACGGCAGTGTGGTAGAGGCACACGCTTAACATCAGGCGCTAAAGTAAAAATAAACAGCTAATAAACTGATTGAAAATGGAGTTTGGAGATGGGTATATACGAGTATTCACCGGAGGTGTACGAAGTAACGAAGCGAAACAAAAAATGCACCAATACAGGGCTGTGCTGAGCGAGACTAGGAACGTTGAATGGTGGGTTTTTCCTCACTGACCGTTTAACTATCTCGCGCATCTTCTGTTGAAGCGCATTGCAGCCAAATGGGTTCAAATGACAAATGACGCATCCACCATCAAGCTGTCGCAGTCAGCTGGCCATAGGTCTCTCCAAGGGTGCGCCAGTGAGTACGATCCTCGGCCATTTTCTTCCAGCTGCCGCCAGCCACCCTGCAAATATCATCGCTCCCTGTCTGTGGACGTACGCTTCTTTTGCCGAGACTCGGTCTCCTCTCAAGAACACGTCTCAGACAGGACACGTCTTGTCGACACCGCATTCAATTTTCAAAATAGCAGTGTACACGCTAGGGCCGAGTACCTGGATCGCTAGTGGAAGTGGACTGGAACAATATGGGATTAACTGGTACTCATGCGCTGCATGTGCCTGCACAGACTGCGTACGATATGGTGGGAAAGGATCCTACTGGCCTAAGTCCCCACTTCCTTAGCCCTAACTTATCCTACGACAGGGATGTCTGTTACCGGGAGATCTAAGGTAACAGACGGATTCCTACAGGTAAGGAATTAGGTAAATGGATTGGATAGTGAGAGATAACCAGATTCCCGATTTATCAGATTCCTACCTTACCACATTCCCGATACGCTAGATTAAGTAATTTGACAAATCGGGAATCTGGTATTTTAAAAATGTGGTATTTTGGACCCGCTGCCATTATACCACTCATTAAAGGTTGTTACAGTTAGATAGATACCTAACTATGTATGTATTACCGTACATTAGCTAGCGGTGTACCAACCGCGGTACCAGGCGGGCAGAACAGAAAGGTGTCGCAACTGGCCGGCGAGAGAGCGTTCCCACGTGCGCGCCGGCCTGCCTTGAACGACCTTGCTGGCTGGCTGCAACGCGTGCGCGAGAACATAGCGAGCGTTTGTTTTTTACACAGACCACCTCCACTAGACGGAGCATGCCATACGACACGAGCTCACCACGCATATGGGCGATTAAATATCGGTAGATACAACGCGTGTTTCACATCTTTTTTATCATTTTATGCCACAACTGGCGCGCGGAGGAAAACGGAAACGGAAAGAAAGCCCTCGATCGCATATTTACGTCCCTCGCTTGCAGATTGGGCCGCAAACTTCTGCGATCTCGGCCTTTCTTCGTATTATCACCCTAGTTATGTAATGTACTATTATGTTTCGAGGTTGTCGTCGGATTGAACAGATTTATTTCACGTTCAAGTCAGAAACATGGTCGCAACTGAACGAGCGGCCGGTCGCGTAATGTCGTAATGCTATACAATTGACCATATCTGATGTGAACGCGCGCCGCCCAACATGCTCCGTCTAGGTAGTCTGTGGTCTTTTATTAAGGCATAAATGGCCTAACCTTACAATTTTAACACCAATATGTCGTACGATCGCTCGCGAGCAGACTGAGTCCAAGGTGTGTAGGCAAGTTGCGGTTGTATGTCCCTCCATACATTCAACCGCGACTGCGACCGATCATACTGCGGTGACAGTGACACTTTCCCTGAGGTCGCTAACAGGCTAACAGTGCTGATGCTCCCATCATAGATGTATACAAATACCTCTATAATCTCTTTTACATGATCCTGTTTGTCTACCACCTCTTTTGTCTTATCACTCAACTGCTCAAAGGTTAACTGGAAGAGATCCCTTAAAGGGATAAGTTCGCCTTTGTACATATACCTTCATTTTGTAAACCTGTGCTTTGTAATATTTTGTGCAATAAAGAGTTTACATACATACATAGCAGTGGCGTGGCGTAAAAGATATCCTAGAGCAAGCCGATGCAGATTTGGTGTACATTTTCCTTAAGAGCTCTAGAATAAGGTGGTCAAAAGCCTGATATTAGGCAAGCCGGTGGGAATCGAGTTGTTTGGACGCCACGCCACTGATACATAGGGAACACTCGCAATCACAATAACCAGTTTTTTTTAAATATTATCTAGGTTGGCAAACAAGCGTACGGCCTGCCTGATGTTAAACAGTCACGGTAGCCTTTGGCGCTTGCAACACCAGGAGCATAAATACGTGTTGCCGACCCTTTGGAAAAACCAATTTAGCTACGCCACTCTGGGGTATCCCCATAACAATGGACCAAAACTTGTTGATGTGTGCGTGCGGCTCGTAAGTACAAAACAACCGGCCCACTACAAATGCTTCAGTTATCTGTTGGCGAGGTTCCGTCCGGCTATTTATTTTAAGGTCCTTGGTCTAAATAACTTTCAATTTGTCATTAACGCTCACTCTTTTAACGAACGGCCCGTAGTGCAGCTACTAATGGAAAATTACTGGCCTGACCCGGTTTCTTTGTTTTAATTTTTTTACTAGTGCAGTTGGAAACTATTGGGCGCTACATTTTACTCGGGCCTTGCGCACTTCCCCGAGCTAAGTATGAATTTAGTCACGACTTAATGGCGCGTAATCTTAGTGTTAAACCTTGGTTTTAGTGATTTTTGTTAAAAAATGTGTTAAAATGTCGCTTCCGCTTTGTTACAGTAGTGTTATAGTTTTACGCTGACAGACTTACGTTATATTTTGACGTCACTCTGGGCCGTAAGTGGCATTTCCACCCGCTGCGCGAAAAGAAAATATTCTCCTTGTGTCCTTGGGGGCCATTCATTAATTACGTAACGACGATTTTGACCATTTTTTACCCCCCCTAAGATTTCTTGGACTCCCCCTCCCCTTTCTCACGTAAGATTTGGTTTTAGAGATTGCATAAAACTATAGAAAGTTTTGATCGTATCGCTCTATGTCTGCACATTTTGACATAAAATATTACGTAAAAATTGCGTTTACTCCCCCCCCCCCTGCCCCTGCGATAAGGGCATGGTAGACATTTTTAAAACGCCTTTCCCCCTAGGGACCCTTACGTAATTAATGCATGACCCCTTGCTGATTTGTAGTACAAAAAGCGTTAGCTTGTATTTTAATTTAGGTTATAAAATCGCATCACACAAACAATAAAATTAAGACAATTGTACACTCACTTAATTAACAATTGTGTTAAAACCTTTCGAGCGTGATATTTTTAACAGTTTACTTCTTGAGGGTCCACTAAATAGGTAGCATACTTTAATTTGCATACAAAAGTTTTTATCCAGCATAACTTTAGAAGTAAAAAGGCTTAAGTCGAATAACAGCTGCATTGTAGTTATACCACAACGTCAGTCAATTTAGAATTAATCTAACATTCGTTTAAGTGTTGGTTTTAAATTATCTTGTTCCACGAGTCTAAGTGTTGTGATTCGGAAATAATAAACTTGTAATATTTGTCAGACGTGTTAGAACATTCTTCATTGTTCCGAATTGATATGTTACAACGTATAGTGTTTCTCAAGCCATTGTTTGAGAAACTTGTGCGTATTATACAGGGTGGCATTTCGATCGGTCAGTATGGGAAAGTCTGCAACTATAAGACATATGAGGATCTGTTCTTAGGAACCATGTCATCGATTTTAGGGACAAGAAAAACTAGATACATAGATTTGAAAAAAAAACTTGAATCCGGGAATCGAACCCGGTCGTTTTGAAAAATAACCACCATCGAGCAAAAACACCACAAAAACACGTTTCTAGTATTTTTAATTTTATTTTTATTTTGTATTTATTGTTATAGCGGCAATGAAAATATACATTGTTTGAAAATTTCAAGTCTACTTATTACGACTTAAAAAGATACAGCCCTGTGACAAACAGACAGACAGACAGCGGAGTCTTAGTAATCGGGTTCCGTTGGCATGGCACTCTTTGGGTGATGGAATCCTAAAATTGGTATGGTAACCTTAATTGTTTTTATTTTTAACTTTTGTATCGACCTCGATGTTAGTATACTCACGGACAATGAATTCGGGTCATTTTCTATATAATTGTTTATATGACCAGAATTCATTGTCCGTGAGTGTATTTTGGACTGAGGACATAAATATTTGGAATTTACGAGCTTCCTTAAGATATAATTTGATTGCATATAATAAAATAAAATAAAAAATAAAATAATTTATTTCTGTAAGTAGGCCCTCAAGGGCTCTTTTACATGTCTTACATTCTTTGTCTTTTTTTCTTTTTGAGTCGATACATATTAAGTTTTTGTCTAAATCTCATTCGAGCGTATAAAAACATCATTAGAGCAATTTACTTCACCGAATTCCTTCCTAATAGCTATTATCAGACGCCATCAAATTGTTCGGTAACTGGCTGTGTTGCATGACCTGCATGCGATTGTGTTATTTAATAAAAAGGTGGAGATGGATCATTCTTAAAAAATTATCATTCCCCTGTGCATTGAATATTCAGAGGATCCTGCGTTTTTCAAATGGCATTTTTGGTTGCTGGGTCAATTGCAGAAAAAATGTACCTTTTACTTTTTTGTCTGATCATGGTGTGTCTTATACCATTTTACTCAGAATCATGAGCACTTTTCATTTATGAAATAAAAATAAGTTGTCCTAAATATGCCAACTTTTCCGTACACATTTTGAATCTCAGTTTCGTTACGCCCGAACTAAATAAAGAGGAAAATCGTAACGAAACTGATAAAAATAATCTCAGTTTTTTCCCCTATATTTAGTTTAGGCGTAACGAAACTGAGATTCAAAATTTGTACGGAAAAGTTGGGACAACTTTGTAAAAAGGTAATTTTTTTCTGCAATTGACCCTGTTATGTAGTTCCGGCCAAGCTCCACAAATTGACCAAAAATGCCATTTGAAGGACGCGGTATCTTCTGAATATTCACCAATATGTGTGCACAGGGAATGATCATTTTTGGAGAATGATCCAGAATATCTTTTTATTTAATTATCGACAAACATGTTATTATTTTATTTATTTTACTACCATGATTTTCATGCCGGCACGCGCGATGTAACCAACTAATGAGTATTCCTGTAGTTAAATTTGCAATTTAAAATTATTGGAAATATTGGAAATTGTTTATAAACACTTTATAGAGTGTTAGTTTTTATTTGTTACGTCCATTTAGATTTTATAATAGTGCAAAATATGGCAAACAACGTTTATTGTTTTTTTTATGGCTGAAAGCCGTGATAAATAATAGTACATTACATAACTAGGGTGGTAATACAAAGAAAGGCCGAGATCGCAGAAGTTTGCGGCCCAAGTTGCAAGCGAGGGACGCAAATATGTGATCCAGAGCTTTCTTTATTACCTCCCGTGTTGTGTACATCATTTTATGTCTACACTTGACCAGAAAGCGGATTTTTCCGTACGCGCAGCGTTCGGAGAAAGTCACTTTATGGCCAGGTGTGGCATAAATAAATAAAAAAGCCTTTAATTAAATATAACAGTTACATAGATAAAAGAAAAAATTAAAACAAAGAATTTGAGGCAATATAAACACTAGTTAAAATTATTATCTTCTAAGCTCATGTGGTGTCCTTCCATGACTCGACGAAGGCCTCCTCCATCTCGTGCCAGTCGTTCCTATATTGGGCCAGGCGGCCCCACAGGTTACCAGCCATTGACACGATATCATGACGTCGTGATGCTGTGTCACAAATAAATGTGGAATGTAAATAAAACAAAACATCTCGCAGGCCTAGGCCGGCAATGTTGTATGAAATTCCATTAAAGGCCTCTCGTCTAGCCGCAGCGGAAACGAGGTAGTTTGTGGCCTATTATAAGGCACGTAATGTAAATATATCATTTCGTATTTGAGACAAAAATTATACCTAAGTACGCTATAGCTTGGCAACTTCGTTGGTGACACTCGCGTGTGTGTTTTTTGTTATGTGCAGCCGTAACTACTCACACAAGTTACCGCCAACACGAACGACGACCGACGGAGGCAGCCTCCGGAGGCCCCCGTTTGTGTTAGCGGTAACTTGTGTGAGTAGTTACGGCTGCACAGAACAAAAAGCACACATGTGAGTGTCACCAACGAAGTTGCCAAGCTATATAATATACTATGTATTTGTAACCATAAATACATTTAAATTAAATATGGTGACGGCACCAGCGGACCATGGACAGAATTATGGACATTTTTTCCCGTAAAACCCATTTTAAGGAACTGACACTTTTAAATTATCTACAATTCTACACTATGTTCAGAATTCAGATAACTGATGGTCATAACTGGTAAAGTCCATGAATAGCCGGCTATAAGCCGTTAAATGTACGTCTGCTGTCCATTACTGGGTACTACTGTGCTTAACATGTCAATGGCTGGTGCCGTCACCCTGAAGCCATTCTGTTTGTAATTTCACAAAAACAAAGTTCGCTTCCAAACATATAATACAATTCGTGTGTAATCGCTGTCCCTACCTACCCGCCTCGAACAGAGACCGACAATGAAATTAGCACAAACCTCAACTTTCCTGATTAAATTTGGAATAATTAACGTGTACCGAAAAAACCGGCCAAGTGCTAGCCGGATTCGCACGCGAAGGATTCCGTATCACTGTCGAGCAAAAGACATGTGTCTTGTATGGGCCCCCATTTATATTTTTCATTTTACAAAATACACATTATGTGCAAGTAAAATCGAACGAAAAACACAAAAAATAAACACGTTTATCGTATGGGGATTCTCTTTAATTTTTATTTCCTTTTTAGGGTTCCGTAGCCAAAATGGCAAAAACGGAACCCATATAGTTTCGTCATGTCCGTCCGTCTGTCTGTCTGTCCGTATGTCACAGGCATTTTACTCAGAAACTACATGATTGATATTGATGAAATTTGGAATATAGGTGTGTTTTATGAGCCGCTACTTAGTTTGGTATAAATATTTTTAGGGGGGGTACTCCATACATGTTAAAGACAGTAAAAAAAAATTTTTTCAGCAAATATCAACGTGTGGTACATAGTTCGACAGCTCTTTAAAAAACACTATAAGGTTTCTAAGTAATGTTTTTGATTAAGTGAATGTATTTGGAAATAATCGCTCCGAAAGTTGTGTAAATTGTGTCCCCCCCTCTATTTTCTAAACCGTGCGTCCGAAAAATATGAAAACAATCACGAAGGTAACGCTTAATTAATACTTTCAACGAAAATTATTTTTATTTTCAACAAGATCGAATTAACCGTTTTTGAGTTATTGCCGATAAACTGCGCTTCTCAACAAAAGGACGTAATTGCTATGAAGATACGCTCTTTTGTTGTTGTACTTTTTTTACATCGTATTTTTTACCTTATAGTTACGGCTATGGAACCCTACACTGAGCATGGTCCGACATGCTCTTGGCCAGTTATTACTATTTGTTGTTATGGCGGCAAAAGAAATACACATGGCGCGCAATGTAGGTGTAGGTAGGTAGGGTACCCTTTGTAGGCAGAAAAAATACTGCTACTATACTGTGGTAATAGGGTCCCGTTAGCACCCTTTGGGTGCAGAACCCTAAAAATTCGAGACGAGAAACTTGCGGGAAAGATCGAAAGTTGGCGGAAACCTTCGGAGTCCAGTTTCGGTAATGAATTTCACTTTCAGGAACTTTTCGGATCAAATTAAAAAGTTCAAATGTCAAAACAAGGTTTTATACGGCATTCATTTGGGTAGGTATTCTGTAAATCGTAGCTGTGGGAAAAATTAGATAGGTGGGTCATTCTCATTTTTAACCGGCTTTCAAAAGAACGACGGTTCTCTATTCGTCTGTATGTTTTTTTTTGTAAATACAGTCACTACCGTGGATGTCACTACCATGGGCGTTATTACTCTTTCTAATTGATAAAAAAATTAATACTATCATGAATGCACTCATCCATATGATAAAAAGAATTCATGATATTATGACGGTTAGGGTCGAACGTTTAGAAAGAGCAATTAAAGGCACGGTAGTGACATCCACGGTAATGACTCCGTCCAGAAAAATGAGAATGGCCCATTCAAGGAACAAGAAAACATGTATGTTCTTCTGAAAATCAGATATGCTACTTAATGCCACCGTAATATTGCCATTGATTAAGAACTTCCCTAATCTAATATACATAAGATGTACCACCCATAATCATTTATGAAATAAATGTTACTAGCTCAATATTCCTCTTCTTTAGAAGAAAATTAGCGAAGATAGAGGTAGAGGTAGGTAGGTATATGTATGTATCTTACAGTGGCGTGGCGTTGAAGAAATCCTTATTATTATTATTACGTAAGACGATTTAAGGGGGGAGGGGAGTCAATCATGTTTAATTTTTTTTACAGGGGGTGGGAGGGAGTTTTCATCGTTCTTACGTAAGATCATAAAAAAGCGAAAAGAAATTTAACTTTTGAAAAAGCACGCAAATCCGCGCAGGCGCGTGCTCGGTTGCGTATAGGTATTTTATCTACAAATGTGCAAATAAACGTCCCTACAAAAATGATTCTTTGAAAAATAAAAACAGTCCAAACAGTCAAATCATTTTCCTTTAGATTCTTACGTTGTAACGCGGGCACTCGGACGTCGAGAGAAACGAGCGAAAAACGGAACTTGACTTTATTATAACCGAAAACTAAACCTACGTTACAAATAACAGCTACCAAGTAGGGCTCCGAACTACTGACTTGGGCTACCAAAGCCAGTTAGTTGGTACTCTTACTGGGGCGCTGAATTTACGATAAACTATCTAGCTACGTAATTCCCTACGGCTTCTCAGTATGGCTCCGAGCTAAGTCTGGGTTACCAAGACTTCACTGGTACTCATACGAGGTCGCTAGATGAGAGTCGATATAAAGCAAAAATCACTTAAACTATTTATGTATTCTGAGTTAGACAAACGTTAGCGTGATGTAATTCGATGCCAACTCCATCTAGTAGATTATGAGATCAAACAACATAATACTTTTTTTTTTTTTTTTTTCTGACCATGTGTGTCTGTAGGGCGCCTGTATGGGCCCTCCAACAGAATTGTACATTGTTTGCACGGGGGAAAACATAATACTTGAAATTCTTAAGCCTACTTATATTTTCTACATTAGACAACCGTTCGCGTGATCTATTTCGACGCCAGCGCCATCTATGGAATATTGGGTCACTTAAGATAGTACTTCTACTTGCCGCTGGATGGAGTGAGCTGTACTCGCAATTAGCGAAATAAGTTAGTACTTCTACTTGCCGCTGGATGAAGTGAGCTGTACACGCAATAAGCGAAATAAGTTAGTACTTCTACTTGCCGCTGGATGGAGTGAGCTGTACTCGCAATTAGCGAAATAAGTTAGTACTTCTACTTGCCGCTGGATGGAGTGAGCTGTATTCGCAATTAGCGAAATAAGATAGTCCTTCTACTTGCCGCTGGATGGAGTGAGCTGTACTCGCAATAAGCGCAATAAGTTAGTACTTCTACTTGCTGCTGGATGGAGCGAGCTGTACTTGAGATTAGCGAAATATTATCTTTCTTACAACGTAATAAACTGCCAAAAATCGTCTTACGTAACAAATGAATGGCCCCTATGTAAGCCCATTCACGATTCACGAGGTAGAAGCAAATAATGACCCACTGAATGATTGTATGGAAAGCCGACCGACTCAAATCACTCACATATTTGTATTGTAGTGCCCCACTATGGATCGAAAATCGACTCTCCATAGAAATAGGGACTTATTTTTGTAAGTGTATCTTTTTTTGATTGAAATCGAATCTACTCATCATCTTTAGTAAAAAATGATTACGGGTATATTTGGCTAAAAAACCGACGATAATTTTTTTTTTTCTTAAATTTTGTATGGAGCGTATAGGAAAAAACGGAATATTTCAAAAAGTGCAACGAAAATTGCAATTCGAGCCACAAATACTTGCTATGTGAGTTATTCTCTATTTTATTTTACCGCCCTAGGTGTATAATATACTTGTAGTATTTTGATACTTCATTCTCTTGAATTCGCGTGCCAGAGAGTCATTCGGAACAGAAGGGTAATTCACGACTTGGCCGTCAACTTCATCTTTAATATTTATTTATTTAAGGTTCATAATACAGTACACCATAATATTCATAACATGCATCAAAGGGTATTAAGATAAATGTACAACTAATTATAGGCAAACACAGCATGCACAACGCCAACATATTTTGAGCCTCGATTACTAGCGGTAACACATTAATATTAGGCCCATCTTGCATGTATGTCATTTATTTAGAATTTTCGAAATGGGTACAACTGTACCTTGCTTTCTTTGTGTAAGTTAGTTTGTCTATCTTCTTTGCTGTCAGCTATTCTTTTTCATTTGCTCAAAGGTTAGCTGGAAAATATCCCTTACATGGATATGTTCGGCTTTGTACATAGCCATTGATCTATGTATTATTTCTGTATGATTTTATGTGTAATAAAGTGTTTACATACAAACATACAGATGGCATATTTATTGCTCTTGCCTTCGGCTCGGGTATCAAATACCTGCGGCCTGAAACATTCTTTGTTTTACCGCCCTAGGTAAGTAATGTACTATTTCTACCCGCTACTGCGAATGCTAAGTAGTTTCACAACGGATGTTAAATTAAGTCTTATACGTGATCCTCCGATTATACGTACTCCTTTTAAAATCGAAGGCAATATTCTGTTATTCTGTTGTTCATAGCTCTAATTAAAGTGCATGGGGGTAGTTTTGAACATCAGGAATTTCTACTAAACCATGCAAGATATTTAAGGTGTGCAATAAGACGACGCATTATTGGCGTATCTAGTAGTGCTAGCATGTTACAGTACATATATGTTGCGTGGCTTAACAGAAATTCCTAAATTTCGGAACTATCCCATGTTGCAATTCATCCCAACGCACCTTACATTAGAAGGCCGGCAACGCACCTGTGACTCTTTTGGTGTTGCAGGTGTCTATGGGCGACGGTGATTGCTTACCATCGGGCGACCCGTCTGCTCGTTTGCCCCCTATTTCATAAAAAAAAAAGAAAAAAAACACGACATTGCCGGCGAATTTCTGAATTAACAACTAAACAACTAAAGTGTAAAAAACATGGTACTCATTAATAATAACTATACCAGACTGTACTCTCCTCTTTTCACGTTAGTTTTCTTGTTTTATACTACTTATTCTTTATTATTGTGAAAGGCCAAATATCTCTTTCCACATTTTATTTTACTTGACATTTTTTTTTTGACGACCGCTTTAGCTTAGTTGGTAGTGACCCTGCCTACGAAGCAAGAGGTCCTGGGTTCGAATCCCGGTAAGGGCATTTATTTGTGTGATGAGCACGAATATTTGTTCCTGAGTCATGGATGTTTTCTCTGTATTTAAGTATTTGTATCTATTAAATATATCGTCGTCTAGTATCCATAACACAAGCCTTATTGAGCTTACTATGGGGTTAGTTCGATTTGTGTAAGACTGTCCCCTAATATTTATTTATTTATTTATTTCCAATCCTCCCTATTTCGGGTCTCTTTGATTAAACTTATAAAAATAAACCGCCTCGTCCCTGGTCCAGATTTGCCGTGACGCCAGTTTGATTTGTTGTTTCAATTAACCAAACAATATGGAAAGCCCCATTACGATAAAAAACAAGTTGATTAAATAGGAATCGTCTTGCTTTGTTTTTCCTTCCTTCAACGAGTTCTTATGTTATTTTTTGCTTCTTATTGAAGGAGGTTGATATACTGAATGACTATTATTGCCATTAAATTGTCCTTTCCGCTGTAGCTGTACAGTCAGTGTCAAATACTCTGTAGCGTCCAAAGCGCCATATTTATCGTAACAAGTCTTATTGCTATATATATAATGACGGTTTTATGAAAAATATAACTCTTGGCAATGTCTTTTTGAACAAAGTTGAGTAAGCCGACAGTGACGAAAATAAAAAGCTGTTCAACTTTTTATAAAATGGCCCAGGTATTTATGTTGCAGACTGTACTACTGCAGGAATCGAGCCCTTGAACTCAAGTTTCCCCGCGATATACAGCGTGGGAGGGACTATACCGACAAACTTTAACTATAGATTCTAACAACTATTAGGAGTAAAAAATGTTATGTGATGTATAGTCGAAAAACGCTTACTTTCCGAGATATTCATTATTTTGTAAATGAAAAATCCCAAGTGTGTAACAAGCCCTAATAAATGTGACTAAGATACCTTTACTATTTTTTTAAAATCCTTTAACTAAACAGGAATTAACCTTCGCAGTATTTGATGGTAAGCGACTACGAGGACTACGAGGCCAAAAAATTGACCTTTCGTTTCCATTTTAGCTTTTTTTTTTCTTTTTGATAACTTTTCAGCCAGTAAGGACATGTTTAGAACGAGGGGCTTAATTTACTGATTTATTTTGTTCCATAAGACTATTAATGTAAAATGACAATATTCGACCCATGTTGATATAACATTTTTTACTCGTCACACCACCAGGAATTCATGGCTAAAGTATGTCGGTATAGTCCCTCCCACCCTGTATAATATTCACACCGCTTGTTAGCCGGTGGCAGAAAATTGAAAAAGTTCCGATCGCTAACTCGGTATTCATGTATTCCATCAGAGAAACGGAGACTTCGGTTGGCACCTAAGGAAGAACCCGTGTAACGATAAAAACTCTGCGCTGGATAAAATTTAAGTTGCGGATTAAAAAAAAACAAGTGCGAGTCGGACTCGCCCACCGAGGGTTCCGTACAAATTCATAGGTACATAAAGTACCCTATAAAATGAAATTAAATAATTTATTTCTGTAAGTATTTCTCAAGGGCTCTTTTACATGTCTCATCTATTCTTTTCTTTTGGCGCTTCGGGCAGGGCCGTGGCGCCCCTGTGTGCGAAGTGTGCAGCGCACACAGGCGCCAAGGTAATAGAGGCGCCAGAAGTCAACACGACGACAATAAAGAGGTGCTTCAATAGGTTTCGCACACAGGCGCTGCCGGGGCTCGGCGCGGCCCTGGCTTCGGGTAATGACCTTCTGGTGAGAAGAAGCGCCGGAAGAAACTCACCAGTTTCTCTTTTCGACCATTGAACAAGTATTACAACAATATGGCGTTATTATAAGATTTCATTAATACATTACATTAAACTTAAAACTACATTTATGCTACACCTGGCCATAAAGTGGCTTTTTCCGCACGCTGTGCGTACGGAAAAAGCCGCTTCCTGGCCAAGTGCAGACATAAAATGATGTACACAACACGGGAGGTAATAAAGAAAGCCCTCGATCGCATATTTACGTCCCTCGCTTGCAGCTCGGGCCGCAAACTTCTGCGATCTCGGCCTTTCTTTATATTACCACCCTAGTTGTGTAATGTACTATTATAGAGATGTAAAGGGTCTCTCTATGCGTCCAAACAAGACAAATACAATTATAGAATATAAATTGATAGTAAAATTAATGGAGATGTAAAGAGTCTCCGTTGTCAAAATATTATGTTTAAATAAATCTATAAATATGGAATCCCTTAGTAAAGTCTATATTTTTAAGATATAATTAAAAATGTAGGTCAACGAAAAGTACTCTCTGAATTTTGGTTTCCTCGAATGTTGACATTGACGTTTGTTGCGGCATAAACGGCCGTGTCTTTTTTTCACGTTAACTTAGAAGTTAGATTTTTTCACAGCTTCAAAGGACCATAGACCTGAGTATATGATTTTAATTTTAACTCGATACCTCCGCACGTTCCCGAGATAAAGGGTCTTGACAGACAGACAGACAACAAAGTGACCTTATAAGGGTTCCGTTTTTTCTTTTTGAGATACGGAACCCTAAAAACACTACTAAGTTATACATGCATTCTGTGTCATGCCACAACCAGATGAAAAAACGAGCGCAGCGGGCGCGAAAAAAAGAATTTTAGGGTAGTTCTCTGTGATTTTTTACCATTTTGCTTGCTTCATTACCATCGCCACTATTATTGACCGTTTTTATAAAAGCAATCAGGATCATTATGATAAAAATAGCATAAGCACGCGACTTCTGCAATATAACCGAAAACGAGTCCATAGTTTATAGGGAGCTCATCCATAATGTGGCGATGGTAATGATGCTATTGGTGCGACTGTTAAGTAGCAGAGAACTACCCTTTAGTGGTCATCGAGTCCTAAGGGGGGGTTTGAACCCCCTAAACTCCCCCTTATATACGTCCATGTATAACACGGCTCATATTTTCAACATGGTTTTCCTTAAAATCGCCTGACAGATAAGATAACGCACGATTTTTCTAATCTTTATTGGACGGGGAGTCATTTTGATTCGGTCTGCTGAAACCTACTTCAAAAGAACAGAAAAACTCTTCGTAAAAACAGATAAAATACGTTTCACGGATTACCTAATGTCCTCTTTACCGATATTCTTAGACATCTATCAGATTACTCAAGTAAATCCCGAATCTCGTAAATAATAATGAATAATATATGTAATAGAAAACACAAGCCAAGTGCGAGTCGGGTTCGTACACGAAATTCGCGGTTCCGTACCGCCGTGCCGTGCAGCAAAAAAACGCCAAAAAGAAGTTTCTTGTATGGCTCTGGCTCTATCCTCTCTTTATTTATTTTGTTTTGTTTTTAGGGTTCCGTAGCCAAAGTGGCAAAAACGGAACCCTTATAGTTTCGTCATGTCCGTCCGTCCGTCCGTCCGTCTGTCCGTATGTCACAGGCATTTTACTCAAAAACTACATAACGTATATTGATGAAATTTGGAATGTAGGTGTGTTGTATAAGCCGCTACTTAGTTTTGTAGTTAAATATCAAAAATAAATATTTCTAGGGGGGGTACTCCATGCATATAGCAGAAGACGACATTTTTTTTTCATCAAACATCAACATGTGGTTCATGGTTCGACAGGTCTTTAAAAATCACTTTAAGGTTCTTAAGTAATTCTTTGATTATGTGAATACTTTCGGAAATAATCGCTCCGAAAGTAGCAAAAGTTATGTCCCCCCCGTCTATCTTTTAAACCGTATGCCCAAAAAATATGAAAAAAATCAGGAAGGTAAAGTTCAATTAATACTTTCAACGAAAATTATTTTCAACAAGATCGCATTAACCGTTTTTGAGTTATTGCTGATAACCTGCGCTTCTCAACAATAGGACGTAATTGCTATGAAGATACGCTCTTTTGTTGTTGTACTTTTTTTACATCGTATTTATTTTATTTACCTTATAGTTACGGCTATGGAACCCTACACTGAGCATGGTCCGACATGCTCTTGGCCAGTTATTATTATTTGTTGGTACCGTAATACAACCGCCCCGGGAGTAGCGTTGCCAGCTGACCGGATAAAGCCGGACATAGTTAGCTTTTTTGGTTGCGTGTCCGGCCAAAATAAACGGTGTCCGGCCAATTTTTTTGTCGTACCTATTCATACTGAAAAACGAAATCCTCAATAATGTAGGGTGTCCGGCCTTTTTACCCAAATGTCCGGCCAAACTGGCTGGTCTGTCCGGCTATTAGGTTTGACGACCTGGCAACCCTACCCGGGAGCCAAGCACTGAGGGGCGACACAGCGGACCACATGCCATATCGAGACTGCTTTGAAAAAAATTCTAAATACGTCGTATAATACGTCTAAATACGTCCTTCATATTCAGTTTTCAAAACTGGCAACCCTACCTAACATTGATAAGAAAACTAGTTTTATTTCGCGCTTCTCTACTTTGTGACCATTAAAAGCACGAGTTTCATTTTTTACGCTTCGATAACGCATCAATCATAGGGCAAGTTTCAGGCAATGCTCTTTTGTTATTGTATCAACCACTAATAAAGGGAATCTAAACCTTATGCCTAGAAGATAAGGTGCAAAATGGATTGATAGTTGGATGTGTTTGTTGCCGCTAACCCGTGGCCGTTATCGTATCTGATTCGCCTTTCAACTAACAAAGGTCAATTAATTGGATATTACGATAAGGGTGACATACCTGATGCGTAGTTGGATTTATTTTTATCGTAATCCTATCATTATAAACTCTGTAAAACCTTCGGAATACTCGGCATCAAGCAGCGTTTATCATCTATGGTACAGTCTCGTATCCTCACCTTTTTTGGTCACATATGCCGCCGAGGGGAGGTGGCTATTGAGCGACTTGTGGTCCAGGGAAAGGTCGAGGGTACCAGGCCACGTGGAAAATCGCCTATGAGCTGGACTGACCAGATAAAAGCGGCAGTAAATGGCTCATCATCACTACATGAATGCACGAGGAAAGCGGCTATCAGAGAAGAGTGCCGGCGTGTTGTGAAGCTTGCCACCAACACCTGAAGTGATGACCTCGACCACTCTGTCAAGAGTGATACCGACAAGGAATCAAATCAAATGTCTTTATTTGCTTAAAATGTGGTACAATGGATGGTATGTTACAAATATATAATCGGGAACACGCACATTTCACCAGCAGCTGGCATGCAAACATAAAATAAAATATAAAGGTTCCTGTGACAGACAAAACCAACATAGCAATAATGAGTAACAATGTCAAAACGATTAAATAATTAAAATGTCAACGGTAACAATACAATTATAGTTCAATGTTTGATTACTCTTAATTAAAGGAAGAAGATTATTATAAACTAGCTGCCCCGGCGAACTTCGTTCCGCCTCGGATTTTTTAATAGGTATCTAGTTATTTTAACAGTTATTCTGTTATTCGGGGCAGAGACAAACCCAAAAAATCAAAGATCATAAAAATCGGTCCACCCGTTCTTTAGTTAAAAATGGTATAACTAACCCGACATTTTATTTTATGTATATAGATGTGAAAGTTTGTGAATATGTTTAGTATGTTTTTGGTGGGTTGGATGTTCGTTCCTCAAAACCGCGATAACAGTGTGTCGTTGTCTACTTGTGTTGTCTACTTGTATGTAAATCCAATTGAAATCAATTCAATTGGATTTACATACAAGTAGACAACACTTCTGTTGAAACACAAGTGGATACTTTATAATCCGGTAGGGGGATAATAAATTAGAAATTACGCTGGCAAAACCGCGTATATGCTAGTTATGTTATCCTACTAATATGTATTATCAAGGATCATTAAAACAAGAGGACTGTCATTCTCTATACTTTGGATCGTACCCCGACCGCAAGGGGATATCCAGGCAAAAACTAGATGGCACTAAACAACTAAACATTTAACTATGTTATAATTGAACAAAGAAACATAGTACAGTAGGTAACAGTTAGTTCGTAAACAACTAATAATAAATAAATTCTAACATTTAAATACTGTGTCACGCTTGCAAAGTTAAATAATTGTAAATAATATAATTCTTATACCAAGCTTATACATAGATGGCGTTGAAATATCTGGGAACAGCTTTTTGTATGGAGAATGACAGTCCTCTTGTTTTAATGGTCCTTGGTATTATAAATGGGTCATTCTCATTTTTGTGCACACAGTTGTTACCGTGGATGTCACTGCCGTGCCGTGGCTTTAATTGCTTTTTCTAAACGTTCGACCTAACCGTCATAATATTACTTTTATATGAAAGAAACATTTTTTGTCTCTTCATTGGTTTTTAATGCGGGAAATTTTACACCACATTTTTATGTTACATATATAGATACAGGAAATAGGGACCAATCTGAAAACCAGCGCTGGGCCTCCCCGCCCAGCATTCGCTGAGATTGGTACCCATTGCCAAAAAAATATTTAAGTTCCTTTTTTTTTTTCTTTGTAGTTTTTAGTTTATTCATGTTTCTTTTTATTATTTTGTTGTAATATATTTTTTTGTGGCAGTAAATATTTTCTATTTCTATTTCTATTTCTAAATCAAAGTACACAGAAAAATTATATGGCACTCGCCTGACAGACCGAGAATCGAACCCGGTACCCGGTACGGTTTTCTGTGTACTTTGATTTCCTGTATCTATATATGCGTCATAATATTTTCATTTATTATTTTTGTCATATAGATAAGTGAACTCATGATAGTATTATTATTTTTTTAATTAGAAGGAGTAATAACGCTCACCGTAGTGATATCCACGGAAGTGACTATGTGCACAAAAACGAGAATGACCCAAATGTGAAAGTTTTTGAAAATGTTTGTTACTAAAATACAGTGGCGTGGCGTCCATAGAACCCGATTCCTACCGGCTTGCCTATTTTAAAGCATATGACCGGAGTATCTACTACTGCTGAAGAAAAAGTAATCCAAATCTGCTCCGGCTTTACTAAGAATATATATTTCCATTTCATTTCATTTATTAATTGCTTACATGTACATTTTATGTAAGGTATTGCAAGGTGTTAGGAGCATACAGTGTGGGGAGTGTATATGATACCCTGATGGGCATTACAATTCAATCTTATAAGTACTATCTTAAAACTAATATTCGAATTTCAAATTATAATTTCAGCGTTTTATAAATAAATAAGGGAAGCACATTCAAAGTCATAATTAATTGTCTGGATTCTAATTTCAACAATAACATTAGTAAATTTATTTGGATCATATTATTACAGTAGTTTCACCTGAGACCTGGTTTTAAAATTATTAAAATATATTTTACCAATTCGTCATATTTGACGCCAGCCATTGCTAAATACGCAGTTATACGTACCCGCCTTAGGTTACAAAGGCAAACAAGAAAACATTTTTGAAAAGGAAAATTTCAGCAGTGGAGGTTTTTCAGCAGATGTGAAGTCATATATCTATTCTAAAGAAGTTATATTCTAGAGATAAATGACGATGTTTCGTGCATTATTGCCACAGCTGGTTGTTAACCGTCGTTGTAACAATGCAAGCAATTGGAGCATTATTCGTGACTTAATATTTAAATTAAGCGTGGATAATCGTTTTTTTAACGTTATCAAGCACAAAGAACATTTTAATTGTGCGAGGCAGATCTAAATAGGCAAGGTAAGAACCATTCTTATTTTTCTGTGTCCATTGCAATTATTAGGTATTAGTACATTGTGTATCTAGGGCGGTAAGTAAGGAATTACGAACGAGTGTTTGTTATAAGCCCGAGGTGAAACCGAGGGCCCGCCCGTGGCACACACAATGTTTTTCATCACACTTGTGAGGAAATCTTAATAATATAACCTTACTAATCGCCCCAGTATGACAAGAAAATATTAAAACAAACAGTGACGTTAGTGACATATGTCCATACACAATGCGAATGTCAAGTCACGTTCGGAAACCATAGCGGCTAAGACCTAAAATGGCCATTTTAGTTGATTTTATATTTGCAAAATACTGAAATACATTATTTAAACATTTAATTAATGTTACCGAAATATCTGTTTACATGTATTTGCAATAACAGTTATCTTTAAAAAAATATTTCAGTGATAAAAGTTAAAAAAGTAAGTTGGCGTTTCCTTTGAAGAGAATAATTTAAAAATTATATGTCTCGGGCGGGATTCGAACCTGCATCTCCTACGGCTACCCGGGATTCGAACCTGCATCTCCTACGGCTACCCGGGCCAAGCACAGGCGTGCTACCGACTACGCCATCGAAACGTTGCCCAAGTCATCCAATTTCTCAATCAGTCTCCTACTTTGTGACGTCATTCTGAGGTTCAAACCCTACCCGAGACATAATTTTTAAATTTTTCTCTTCTATAAAATATATAAGCTATATGTCTCAGTCATCAAGTTAAATTAGCTAAGTAATTGGACGCCTAGGCCGCTCAATAAACGCCAGCATCTAATTTGATGCCTAGGCTGATAGTTAATTGAACCAGAATCAGTCAACGTTTTTGACGACAAAATTAGCTCAGTGGGAGTGCCATCGCCTACGAAGTTAAAGGCCCCGGGTTCAAATCCCGGTAAGGGCAAATATTTGTGTGATTAGCACGAGTAGTTCCTGAGTCATGGATGTTTTCTATATATTTAAGTATGTATATATCTACACCGTGAGTGTATTTGGTTTGGTCCCACGATCCAAAATGTCACTGAACAGAAACACTCCTGTTTTGTAAAGAACATTGAACCTGAACCGAAAACACCAAATATGCCATAAATAATCCAGTTTCCTGTATAACTCAGTATTTTTTTATTTTAATGCGACCCAGAAAATACGGTTTTCGAGCTTCGAATAAACTGATAGAATAATATTGGAAAAGTCTATGTGTGATTTGTTGACAGATCTGAAGATATACGATATAATTTGATTTTATTTGTATAAATATTTTTAATATGATCTTATTTGTACTAACAATAATTTGAAGTGTGCATTAGGACTACGCTAAGTCTGCAGAGGTCGAAAAGAGGTTTTATCTAAAAAATGCATATGGCAATCACAAGCAAGAGGATTAATTAATCTTGATACTTGGCAAATATCTTTCCGTTTAATAAATACATAATGGTTGACTGGTAGAGAATGCCTTACGGCATTAAGTCCGCCATTTATACTTGTATTGTGCAATTTGTGCAATAAAGTTTAACCCTTAATTCGACAAGGAAAAAAAATAGTGAAATTCAGTTAGTGTTATCGTTTTTATGGACATTTGTATGTTTATATGTAATGGAAAAATAACTAAAAAAATCTGTTGTTAATACTATTCAAGAAATCGTATGTCAAGTATGTTGGACATTGCCAATTATGTAAAGAATAGGAGGGTAGTTTGAATGTACAGTATTTTGGACATTGCCGAATATATGGTTTGTTACTTTACTAAAGGAATCTTACTTATATTTATTAAATTTACATTTATATAAAAGAAAAACCTTAGCGGGCGTTCACATTGAGGGCGTGCAGGGTATCCTGGGTGGCGGCAACCCTCTTAGCCGGCGACCCCCCTTGGGAACTCCAGGCGGAGGTCCTCGCGAAAGCCTAAATACCGCCCGGACCTGAGGGCCCGGGGGGAGTTCTCGACTCCGAAGGAAGTTGAAGAGGTGCGAAGGAGAGGACAGGCAGAGGTGCGTCAGAGGTGGACGGAAGATTTAGCAGCGGCAGCTGCGGGCTGGGGGGCCCTAGATGCATTCGTGCTCAGTTTCGACCGGTGGGTTACCCGAAAGTGGGGAATGCCCAAATACCATCTGGTGCAGGTTCTCACCGACCACGGCTGCTTCGGTGAGACCTGCACCGAGTTGCGTGCAGAGAAGAGACACCAGTAGCGTGGTGTCCAAAGAACTCGATTCCTACCGGCTTGCCTAATATCAGGCATTTGAGCACCTTATTCTACAGCTGTTAAGGAAAATGTACACTAAATCTGCATCGGCTTGCCCAAAGATATCTTTTACGCCACACCACTGAGAGACACCCTCATGCTACGAATGCATTGCGTCGGTTAATATTGTGCGTCAGACAGTAGAGGAATGCGTGGCATGGGACCCTCAACTGCACGAGCTTACCGCAGCAGTGGGTTCAGATCTCTCGCTGTTGACCATCGTTACTAATATGCTCGACAACGAGAGGTGCTGGAAAGCAATGGTCGCCTTCTGCACATCTGTTATGATGCAGAAGGCGGCAGCGGAGCGGAGACAGGAGGACAATCCTCTTACTATTCCCAACAGACGGAGGGTAGGGCATGCACGCTGGCGATTTGCGCATCTGCTCCCTCCACCGTAACGGGTCGAGTGGCAGGGATGGGGTCCCGTCTGCGACCCATGAAAACCCAGAGACAAACTGTGGCCGATAGACAAACACGAGGCAGAAGGCGAATTGATGGGTTTGTAGTGGGTATACGTAATAATGTATTTTCCCAGCCTTTGAAAAAAGTGTCGACAAGTGAACGCACGGCAGATGTAGGTACGCTATTTGACACTACACGCGAAGTTATGGCAGGATTAACTCGGTGAGATGAAGACGTCGCTGAAGAGTCCAATGATGGAATAGACGACAGACTATAATTCTTTATCTTCTTCAATATCTTATAATTAACTTTACCGTTACGACCGCTTTTATTATAGGAGATAGAAGATTTTCTTCATCTTCATTTATAAATATCATTGTCTGAATCTTCTTTAAGCTCCAAGTAAATTAAGTCGTTTCAGTGACGAACTGGAGCTTTCTATATCTGATAGTGCATTGCATTGTGAAACCAATTCAACAAGTTTTCGGCCTCTCAAATACTTATGCATAACCTGAGAGCCGATTGTTTGGTGGTATGATTCTGATTAGATTGTGCTTATCAGAATGATACCACCAACCAATCGGCTAAATGGGGACTTACGTACAAAGAGTTCCGTACCATCGTGTGCAAAAAACTCCAAAAAGAACCATATTTCATGTATGGCGATACTCATATTTTTTTCTTTATTTTATTGTTATCATTTGTTGCTAACTGGGTCAAATAAAGCATACACTTCTTGAATATTTAAAGTTTCAATCAGTTATGGTTCAATAGATCCTGTAGCAGACAGGCAGAGCGGTGGATGGACAGGCAGACGGACGAAATTACAAGCAGAGCCTCAGTACAATTGGTTCTCATTGATATCCATTATGTACGGAGCCCAAAAAGCTACGACCAATTCAGTTATTTCAAAATAATATAAATAGATAAGGAAGTTATGTCATTTATATTATTACATGCATAATTGGCAATGTGTATTTTAGTTGACATGATAAAAGTTTACTGAAACGCAGCAATATTGGCAACGGGAAAAATGTTGGACATAGAAATAACGACTTAAAACGCCGCATCATTGGCAACGGGAATAATACTGGACGTTATAATATGCCAGCATATAACGCATCAATAGAACAACTTTTGAATGTCAACTAAAGAGAAACACATTTTTCAATTGTTAATCAAAAACATATGCAAATTGATTTCGGTGTTGTCATACAAAATTATGTCAAAATGTTTTCTTCCCGAAACTCCGCGAGACGGGATTTTTCCTCTCAGCATCTTGGCGGCCACTGCGCACAGAAAAGCGTTCCAGTGCCCTTGGCGTATTTTTTGTGGTAAAAAACAATAATATTCCATTCACTTACAACATTAAAATAAAACCTAAATATAGTAGTATTTTGTGTAGATTTTTGTTTTTAGGACGTCTAGTATTTTACCCGTTGTCGAATTAAGGGTTAAATAAATAAATAAATAATGTGTGTACATACCTACTGAAATAAATATTCAGGACAGTCTTGCACAAATATATCTAGTCCAACCAAACTAAGCAATGCTTGTATACATGTACATATATAAATATAATACTTACAAATTATCCAAGACCCTGGAGCTAATCGCTTACTTTGGTTGGAAGTCAATAGATCGATTTGTGTAAAAGATATCCTTGGGCAAGCCGGTGTACATTTGGCGTACATTTTCCTTAAGAGCTGTAGAATAAGGTACTCAAATGCCTGATATAAGGGAAGCCGGTAGGAATCGAGTTCTTTGCACGCCACGCTACTCATCAACAATAAAATATTCGTTCGGCAAATTTTAAAAATTATGTAATCCTTAGATTTTATCTTTTTCATACAAATTAAATAGTATTTTCAATGTACGTTAACATCAGTCTAATTGACGTCGCTTGTCAGTGTCACGCTACAAACATAAAAAACATCGCAATACATTGCGGTTTTAAATAAACTTTAAAGTGTACTAAGAATGAAAACATAAGTTATTTTTAAATGTCGCTGAACAAATCTTGTTCCGTTTGGCGAGTACAATCTACGTCTTAATTATTTGCTCTTAGTACAGGCAACACCTGGTATGACAGTTTAACAGTGACATCAGATGTCATATTAGCTCCCATCGCAGCTTGCAGCCTGCATGCTTGTATTTGGCCCGCGGTCCCGTCGTTGGCACCTTTATTCCAATACCTGACGCAGGTAATTAAATAAACATGCCATCTACCAATTACTTTAATTAAAAACTATAATATTTTACCATTTCATGTTTCTATAAAATACTGCTAGTGAATAATAGGGTTTGCTCCCGGGAAATACCGGAACCGAAAGTACCGGGATTTTCCGATATTTTGAGCCGAGCAAAGAACCGGGACGTGAAAATAAAAGTCCCGGGACTTTCGGGAAACACATTTAAGTAGCATCTGTCATTTAGTTTATTTTTTCTGGGGTACTATATGTGGCATTCCATCAGAAAAGGGTCCTTATAACGTTGACGTAAGGTCCCTTTTCTGATGGACAGCCACATATTGAGTTGTGACTATCGTAATCAAATAGTGAGAAAAATTGCGAAATAAATACGTATAATTCGAAACGAACACGCGCGTAGCTAAATTTTAACCAAACACGAGTGGCGGCCGTGGTAATTACAATCAACGGCGGTTCATCCCCGCCCGCCTGCCCTGCTGTTCCGTAAAATTGCTATTAATAATGAATATATAATATGTATATCCCACTAATATTATAAATGCGAAAGTTTGTGAAGATGTTTGGCTGTTTGGATATTTGGATGTTTGGATGTTTGTTACCTTATAACGGGGTAACAACTGGATGGATCAAGCTGAAATTTGGCATGAAAGTAGACCAAGTCCTGGATTGAAACATAGGATACATTATACTTATCCCGGTAAAGAGTTCCTTTGGGACAATAACGGGAACAACGCGGGCGAAGCCGCGGGAAAATGCTAGTTACCTAATAAATTAGCTTTTACTGCAATGTGTAGTTGTTTTTATTCAAAACGAAACGTCATCGGAGTGAAGTATCCACAGAATTTTTAAAGACCCGTCCCGGAAGTACCGAAAATACCGGGAAATCCCGGTTCTATTATCAGCCAGTACCAAAAATCCCGGTTCTCCAGAACGGTATCGGTACTGCATGCATACCCTAGTGAATAAAGCGACCTGTATTTTTTATGACAATCTTATACAAATCGAGCTAGTTCCAAACTAAGCCATACTTGTACTATGGGTACTACGCCGTCTAGGTAGGTGACGTCAGATGTCATATCAAACTCTCAACACAGACCACCTCCACTAGACGGAGCATGCCATACGACACGAACTCACCACGTATAAGGGCGATTAAATATCGGTAGAAATTACTAGTACAACGCGTGTTTCACATCTTTTTAACCCCCGACGCAAAAACGACGGGGTGTTATAAGTTTCACGTGTCTGTGTGGGTAAATGTGTAAATGTCCTTGTGGCATCGTAGCTCCCAAACGGATGATCCGATTTTAATGCGGTTTTTTATGTTTGAAAGGTATATCAGTTGGGAGTGTTCTTAGCTATGTTTGGTGGAAATCGGTTCAGGTCTTCAAGGTCATCAGGTCGTTTGTTATTTTTGGTCGGGGGTTTTTTAAATTTTTATTTATCATTTTATGTTTCGAGATTGCAAGACCAAAATACTAGTGCGTGACCCAATAAACAAAAATATTAGAAACTTTTTTTTTTTTTTTTTTTTTTTTTTTTTTTTTTTTTTTTTTTATGTTATAAGTGGCAAACGAGCAGACGAGCTGCCTGATGGAAAGCAGTCAACGTCATCACTCTGGATGGAACAGCGGTTATCCCCGTCAACGAAATTCGTTACCTGGGCACCTACATTACCTCCTCCCTCAGCCGGAAAAACACCATCAACGCACGATGCAAGCAAGCAGTCAGGCACGCCAAAACACTAATTAACTTCATCAAAGAATTCCGCATGCAATGGCAAATGGCACGCCTACTCTATAAAATGGTAAGAGAGCCCACAATGGCATACGGGCTCAAATGCGCAGCACTTACCAAGGCCAACAGATCAAAACTCAGAAGGTACGAAAGAGTCATACTCCGAGACATGATAAGCAATGCCGGATCCGCCCCCGCCCCCAGTAAAATAAAGGACCTTCTAGAAGGAAAAACCATAACCAAAAGAATAAAATGCCTTCGACTGTGCTACCACGGACACATCCTGAGACGCCCAAGCCCACACTTGCTGCACGCGGCGCGCAGACACCAGGCGAAAACACTTAAAGTGGGTCGGCCATGCTTTACCTGGAAAGACACCCTAGAGCAGGATATGCTATACTACAACAGGAGCACCTCAGACTGGATGGAGTTAGCAGCAAACAAGGAAGATCATATCTCAGCAGCCCGAGAAATCTACCAACTACCTGAAACGAACAGCGAATCAGAGGAAGAAGTTCAACAAATGGCCCCCAATTCACATTAAACGACAATATCTTCAACAGACCAACCACGAACCCGCTACGCAAAGATGCCAACGAGAGCACGCGCTGCAACTCATCAACGCTCATCCCCGATGCTCTATCCTGTCACTCCCATTTTCCAATATTGGCTAAAGGTTGCATAATCGGTTGATTGTGGTCGACCGGCTGCGGCTAGTCGGCCTTCCCCGCCCATCCCAGAGCGTGTCACTCCCTACAAAATCTGTGCCCCCTGGTGTATCCGGCTAGTCCGGGTCAGGCAACGTCCTGGCTGGGTGTGGTACCTATGTTCATGTTCATGTTCATCATTTTATGTTTCGAGATTGTCGTCGGATTGAACAGAAATATTTATTTCACGGTTGGTGCACACACAAGTCAGAAACATGGTCGCAACTGAACGAGCGGCCGGTCGCGTAATGTCGTAATGGTTTAGGGAACGTGCACGACGAAGGTGCTGCCAAATGGTGTCGCCAATCCAAATCATATACCCTCTCATGCTGGGGCCACATTGACGAAAACGCTGTTAATAACGTTAATTTATCGCGTTGAAGGACGATTAACGTCAGTGTAGCTACGACTTACTATATTTGACACTAGCGACCCGCCCCGGCTTTGCACGGTGTTCCTCTATTATATTATGCATGTATTATACATACAAACCTTCCTCTTCAATCACTCTATCTATTAAAAATACCGCATCAAAATCCGTTGCGTAGTTTTAAAGATTTAAGCATACACAGGGACATAGGGACAGAGAAAGCGACTTTGTTTTATACTATGTAGTGATTGACACTTACATATTATCACTGACATTGACAGCTTGATTTGACAGGGGCGATAGTTTCCTTTATTGTCCGCCCGTGTATCTTTTGTCGTTTAGTGCTGCCACCGTTCGTGCACGTTCCCTATACAATTGCCCATATCTGATGTGAGCGCGCGCCGCCCAACATGCTCCGTCTAGTGGAGGTAGTCTGTGAGGGCGTTTCTCCAGAAATATGTCTGCGGTCACCTCATTCATCTGGCCCTTTTTCATACTAAATGTATGGAGACAGATGAATGAGTCGCAGACATATTTCTGGAGAAATGCCCGTGACTCCCAAGCTTGAGGAGCCTGCATGGTTGGATTGTATCTGGGCCGCGGTCCCGTTGGCATATTTATTCACCGTATTTCGAATATTCCGATCGCCACAAAATAGACGATTGACGTCATCGCCCCATTATGCAACGAGCAGACATAAGTGCTTGCATTTGTATTCACCCGGGTTGTTTTGGATTTGCTTAGCGTTGGTACTTTTTAACAGACTTGGAGAATGAGGTAGTTGTGTTTATTAAAACGACCATATAATAATTATATGCTTTGAATGTAAATGTTCACTTTAACTAATAAACGCATTAGGTTATTATTAAAATATATTAATAAAAAAAGAGTTAGTGTTTGTACCACATAAAATAGTCGCCGGAATTCCTTAGTTACGGAATATAATGTAGGTATTAACTACAGTAGCGACCCGTTACTTCGCCTGCAGTACTCTATTCTAGTTCAAAGTCAAAGTCAAAGTACTTTATTCTTCAATTTAGGCACATTACAATGCACTCATGGATGTATAAAATAGAATTATACCGCGCGGTCTAAGACGCGGGTGAAGCCAAGCAATGGCCGCCGAAGTGAGCATGTGTGCGTTGACGGCCCAATGGCAGCCGACCGGCCCATTATGCTGGTTGATGTGTGCGTGCGTGCGTACAAAGCGCCGGCGCATTGCCGGCGCATCATGAGTGCTTCACTTATCTGTTCGCGACGCTACGTCCATTTATTTTTAAGGTCCTTGAATGCACTTATGAATGTCAAGATTTACCACCGGTTCCAGTGTAGAAACCTCTGCCCCGAGAAGAACCGGCTAAGAAACTCGGTTTTTTTTCAAAACAATTACAATATTAACTTGTATCATAACTTAATGACTACAACACAGTTGGTTTTTAGGGTTCCGTACCTCAAAAGGAAAAAAATGGAACCCTTAAAAGATCACCTTGTTGTCCGTCTGTCCGTCCGTCCGTCTGTCTGTCCGTCTGTCAACTAGGGAACGCGTGGAGGTATCGAGATGGAATTTAAACCATATACTCAGGTTGACGTAAAAAAAAGATAAAGCCGTTTATGCCACAAAAAACGTAAATATCGACACTCTCAAGGAAACCAAAATTCAAAGGGTACTTTCCGTTGACCTAGGACTAGAAAATTTAGCAAGTAATACCGTCTTATACTACAAGTATAGGAAAAAATCTGAAAACTATAAATTTTTAAGTCATAAAAAATTGACTTTACTAAGGGAATCAAAATTTAAAGAAAACCATAATACATGTACCTACAAATTTCTACGGAACCCTCGGTGGGCGAGTCCGGTTTTTTATTTCGTTCAATGAGCATTTTCGGTCTTTGAGCCCAAGGGTCTATCACACTGGCGATTTGCGAGCGAGGCGTTTCCATACAAAACTTGTTGGGGCGAGCTCGCGGTGACCCAGTCCGATTCACTCGGGGTGGTCCGGCTAGCGACCTGGTTCGACCCCACGGAGCGCCACGCCCGACCACCCGGTCATACTATCGCTACGCCCACTAGGGTTGAGAGTTAGTCAGGCAAAAAAAAAGCTCGCGGTGAGTTGGCCGCGTTTGAAATCTGTATGAAAACACGTGTGATTAAGGCCCTAACATATATGCAATTTGTCCTGTAAGTTGGTCGCTACGGTACTGAATGTGTATGTGTTACTTTCTTGTCCGATATGAGAGATCATTCCAGGTAAATCTCAAGTTTTGTCGTACATGCAATAGGTTTGCGTTTTCATTAGGGCGTTCAGAACCGGGAAATTTTAGTATGATATAACCGGAATTTCACGGTACTGGGTTATTCTTCACGAATATGTCTGCGGTCACCTTATTCCTCTGGTCCTTTTCCATACTAAATGTATGGAGACAGAGAAATAAGTCGCAGACATATTTCTGAAAAATTACTTTACTGCCATACTAAAATGTCCCAGTTCTGCACGCCCTAGCTTTCATCGATGAAGCGTACCATGAAGCGAGTGCGCCTGAAGATATACATTTCTTCTTTGTCGTTACCAAACCGCCTCTCGTGGACATATTATTGCCGAGATTCCGGCAGATTTTAATGTCATTTTAAGGTATTTGTTAGTAGTCCCGGATATGTACCAAATAGCTCGATATGAGACTAAAATCTGAGGGAACTTCGACAATAGTCCACGAAAGTGAGTCAAATAATGACCCATTCGCACAGATGCACGATCGCGCGTCTGTTTGTGTGCGCTCCGTACTGAAGCAGTCTTACGCAGTGCTAAATGTGTGCTTATGGTACGTTCGTACACGGCGCACACATACAAGCGCGCGATGTACCTTTTGTAGGAAGAAACATTAATTTTTTTTTTTTTTTTTTTAATTTATTTATCTCAAAGACTCTTGGTACATTTTTTTACTTTTAACTCGCCAAACATGCGTTTATTGGCGATAAATTGCACTCACTTTAAAGTTAGTTTTGTAAATGTACCCTACAATATAATTAACTTAATCTTAGCATGCACCTAACGTATCTAACCTAATTTTGTACAAAGGCACGACTGAGCGACCGACTGCATTCCTTATCGCACTGCAATAAGGTCTACTGCTATTATACCTACTGTGTCGTTACTCCCTTGGTCGAGGCTTTCATGGGTAGACTCGAGTGGCAAGCTTAACCACAAATTTAAATTACATTCATAATTTACGATCGTTTTAAATACGTTTGAGTCTTCATTGATTTACATTTTGTTTTAGGATTTTTTTTGTAAATTGACAAATTCGCAACCCTAATGAGCATAGCGATTGTCGGACCGGGTGGTCGGCCGTGGCGTTCCCTGGGGTCGAACCAGGTAGCCAGGTAACGCTAGCCGGACCACCCCGAGGGGTCGGACTGGGTGGGTGCTGGGGGCGCCTGGGGTCGAACCAGGTCAACTTGCCCCGGTCCACCTCGATAGGGTCGGACTAGGTGGGTGCCTGAACGCCTGGAGTCGAACCAGGTCGTTTGGCCAGGGCCACCTTGACTTTTCGCAGATTGTTCAGAGTGAGCAGCGGACCAGCGGGAAGGATGAAGCGGATCATCCTGTCCTTATGTGAACGTGTGTATCGAACTAAAGGGAGTTTTAGTTGCCGGTTCACTCGGTTGTTTTGGGTATGTTATACTTGCCATCGTGTACTTACTGGATGGAGGCGTAGATACAACGGGATCCTGGAGCCCCTCTCAATTCCTGAATCTGATAATTAGTCAACGCAAATAAAACTTGCCTGAACTGAACTTTAGGGAACGTGCATAACGAAGGTGCTGCCAACTGGTGTCACCAATACTAATCTTGTACTCTATCATGCTGGCTGGCACCACATTAACGGGAAACGCCGTTATTAACGTGATGAAGGATGATTAACGTTAGTGTAGCCATTACTTATACTTGACGTTGACATTTATAACTGCGCGAAATGACATTAGAACTTGCAAAAAGTGTAAAAAGTATACTTTTTTACAAAAAAAATGTTTGGTTTCAAGTTATGATGATACTTACCTTTAACTGCAGATTGCATGTTAATTCTGTGTTTTGAAACTTTTCATGTCATTTCGCGCACACAAAATGATTCAAGCTATAAAATAGAACACAATTCAAACATGCCATAGTAGCAAACGATGACGCTCTTTATGTTTATACAAGTAAGTGAATGTAAGTGAAAACCAACCTCTTATGGAGTTTAAAAAAGACTGACACGATTTATATAATTTTATCTGTTTCCTAATTATATTCATCAAAACGTCTCTCATTAACTCTGCATTAACTTGGCCATTCTCACGAAGTATGTCTGCGGTCACCTAATTACCGCGACGCTGTTTTTATACTAATTGTATGGAGACGCGGCAATTAGACGCAGTCATACTTCGTGAGAATGGCCGAACTAATACTTTGGCAATCAATTCGATTTCAAACGCTCACTTTAATAAGAAGAATTGACCTGTTACAAACCTATTATTAACCCCCGAAGGGTGTTATAAGTTTGACCGCTATGTGTGTGTCTGTGACACCGTAGCTCTTAAACGGATCAACCGATTTGGGTGCGGTTTATATAAAATAAAAGCAGGGTTTCTAGCGATGGTTCTTAGATATCTTTCATCAAAATCTGTTGAACCGTTCATGAGATACTAATGATTTTATTATTCTAATTAGAAATGAAATGCTTGGAGGTTTTTTAATAGGCTACTTGATGACAGTTCAAATCAGCTTCTTTTTATGAAGTGTCAAAACGCTCCGAAAGTATGCAGTTTAGTATGAAATACTATCTTGTGACGTGCTTGTGACGTCATGCTCAACATGGTGCCTTATTTTTAGTTTTCGTCATTGTAAAATCGTTGATGGCACGAAAATAAGTTTGAATGATTTTATCCGGGCTGTTTTGGAAGCGTAATTTGCTGGTTAGAGTTAATGAATTTATTTTGATTGTTGTCAAATACCCTATTATTCATATAATTTTTTTTCGTATAATTATTCAGTCTAGTGATTCCAATCCAACATTAAGTATAATGAAAATCCAGGATACCAGTATTTTCTCCATACAAAAATACTTACCGGTATTTTATCTGTTCTTTGGTTTATTATTTAATTTTTAATCGGACAATCTAATATTACGAAGTCATTACTTAAATACGTTATTGAGCCGTACATAAAAAGCATAAAATAATTCAAAATATTGGACTGAGCCCTGTGAAAAACTACTTCATGGTATTACAATTTAGTAACAATAATTTCTCGAATAGTTAGCCACGGAAGATCGAGAGGATAGACATAGGTCTCCCCCTCCCCTATAGATGACCACAGAGCGCGGTCCTGTGCAGATAGCATCCACAGACTAATTGGCCTATACTATACCTACTAACAGTGTAATAGGGTAGTTTCATGTAGTAAAAAAAAAATACACTAATTATCTTAGTCAGCTTCCAAAATCGATTCCAAAGAAATCCAGATTCACTTATTTTCTTGCCTTTAACGATTTTAAAATGCCAATAAATTAAAATAAGGAGACAATTTGACCAAAACTAGCCTATTACATTTTTATGAGTTACATTGAGTGGTCGTAACATGATAATCATGAGTATTAGATAATATAAGGATATTGAACCGGTCAGAAACAGTTTTATGTTCGTGTTACTATGATTCGATTGTACGTTTTAATTATTTATTGTAACCTATTTAGTAGACCATTCAACGAAGGAATTTACCCCGACATTTATCACTCCTTTAAGGAAATGTCAAGTTTTATCACAATGTTGCATAGGGAATTTAACTTCTTCCTCGTTAAATATATATATATGTCGGATATTCTCACGTGATGACTGACTGTCAGGTCAGGATGGGTTAGCTGCAGAATCCTGGCCGTTGAGGTATGTTGGTTAAAGAAGTGGATTCATGTCAGATCAAATCATTTATTCGTCTGATTCTTTTGGCCGCTTCGGTAAATGACATTCTGGTGAGAAGAAGGGCCGAAGAAACTCACCAGGTTCTCTTTTCAATCATCAGGCATTACAATAGTTGTTACAATATTATGGCGTAGTTACTCAAGAGAGCAAATAGACAATTACGTTACACAATATGATTCTTTTCACTATTAATCGACAGAATTACAATTATCAAGTAGCAACTTTAACTACTGGCAGGCGAACTGACAGAATCGTAAGACAAGTGTTGTCGCCACGACAGTCAGAAAGAGAATCGACACTCTTGTCCAACGAGCCCGTCTACGTGCAGCGCAACCGGTCGTTACGTCACACGGCGTTCGCGCCATTTTAAATCTACTTAGTACTACAGTAGTCAATTGACGATCTTGGATTTCTTGAATTATCGCTGCTGTCCACGACACGGCCATCCTGCAGAGCACACGTCCTCGTGTGTCTATCCTGAAACAAGCAAAAAAACAACACAGTACGCCATTCGGTCATTCCTGACAATAATCACCAGAGTGACAAAAAAATTAAAACCGACAAAATAATTTTATTTTCATCTCTCCGTAATCGTTATTTACGCTACCACTAATCACATAGCAAAGGTGACTATGAAAATAAAGTGGAATTTGTGGTTTATTATTTTTCAATATTTACAGTGGTATACAAATCAACTTTTAACCAATTACCAATTGAATCATTACTTGGATATTTATGGGCACACGTATGGTCTAAGACTTATGTAACAACAGCAATGATTAGCTAAGTAAGAGACTGGCAACCTGTTCGTGGCCTATGGCAATTAAGCCCACACAGCAAGTCACATGCTTGCTATTACGCGCATCCACCAAATGGATCGCCGTGCATCCCCCTGGACTACACTACGGTCTGCAGTAGACCCGACCTCCACTAGGGCTAGCCGCGCACCGCGCATCCACGGACTACTCAGAGCAGATACCGACTTCTAACGGACTACGGCTACGATCTAACCTCTAGTATAGTCGACCAACCGAACCAAGAACCATCTCTAACTAAGCAACTAATAAAAAATCATAAAGCAATATTATCGTTTCAATTATCATCCCGATTTTCCTTTTCTACAGTAATGTCAATAGGTATTTGGCTTTCAGGCATTTTTCGCAGCCTATCGTGTGCGTACTTATAGGAGTATCTAGAGTTTAGTACTTTCAAAACAAAACACCACTTTGTGATATCAAATGGACCTTTGAATTTGGGGGGAAACTTTATCTAGTTCCTTTCTTGTTTACTAAATCAAAATCCAAAGCTAGAGTTCAAGTACCCGTTGCAACCAAACGTGTTTCAAAAACTAAAATGTCAAGAAAAGTAAGTACCTCTTTTGTCCGGCAATTTCTGTAGCATTACAACCATCCCTAATGTTACTCGACATAAAACCAACCCCGTGGTACTATGCGACACTTCCGATCACCACTGAGATCATTATAACTCTAAAGGACATTTATCTTGATTACCAAATTTAAAAATCAAATAAACTGTACTATACGGGAACTTACGAGTTACTAAAATTAACGGGAATTTTCTCTCGACCATTTTTAGCACATCGCAATATTTTCAATCACTAGAACTCATAGAACCGTGCTTTTTCTCACATTAGTAAACTTTACATTTACTTCCAAACACGAATACGTAAGGTATTTGTAAAATCATTAAATTTAAAGGTAGTTGAAAACAACTGTTGACAACATTTATTTTCCTCTCAATAAACGTAGTAGTGTTGATTCGATTTTATAACGGAGAAAACTATAGCTCGAACGATTACAATATCGTAATTCGAACAATTGTCGGGTAGAACGTAAACATAAGTGACTGTCATAAATAGCTACTTCGTAAACTTCGTTTGTTACTGTTAACTTTTTCATTGTTAATCTTAAATGGCAAACTAAAGTTTTTCTGACAATTTAAAAGTAAAGTTTCGCTTTGTGAGAAAATACTCGGGTCAAGAATCGTAATAAAATAGGTACGACTCACCAGATCACATTAGATTTCCACAAACTCGCGAATCTTGCAGGTGTTTGTGCCTGTTGTTGACTAACGCGCCTAAAGCGCCGTTGCCGCCCATGTCACCTTGTATAGTGGCTCATCCGTAGCTGATAGTAGTGATGCCTTCCAAAACTACGAATCTTCTTTTGCTCGCGGCAGCAGATCAAATGATGATATTTGTTTTGGCTTCAAACCGTACTTCTTGAAGGATTCTTCATTGTTTGTAACTATATTTCACGGTGTTGACTGTTGTGCAGTGCAAGTGCCTCTTTTATAATAATAATAATAATAATAATAATAATAACCCCCCCAAGGAATCGCCTTGTCGTGGTGGGGGGGCTTACGGGTTGGAGATACTACAAAAAACATGGTCGATACACCGAGACCGCACCCCGCTACGGGAGACACTAAATAAATGCCAATGTCAACTAGGCTACCCTTCCCAAACTAAGATTCCATCTGTCCTATCTTTCTTCTTCTTCCTTTTTAGCGTCAGTATGAAGTTACGATCTAGAAGCTTACGTCCTGGGCCGCTGCCCGAGGGTAATCGTCGGGGCGCATCTGGAGCCGTTGCTGGGTGCCACAGCATGCGAACCAACGGCGATGAGGAGTTGAGCAGGCGGGCTCCCATCGAACAATCTGTTACAGCCGCAGCCGGGCCGCTGCCCGAGGGAGATCGTCGGGGCGCATCTGGAGCCGTTGCTGGGTGCTACAGCATGCGAACCAACGGCGACGTGGAGCTGAGCAGGCGGGCTCCCGTCGAACAATATACTACAGCCGAAAACTCCCAAGGTCGTGAATCCTCCCCTACATCGTTGTCCTCTTTAATTTCTCCGTCGCCAGTCTCTTTATTCTCTTCTATTCCGTCGTCGCCAGCCTCTTACTTGACGTCTTCAGAATCCAACAGCGTGTCAACGTGTGCATCACCTACAAATACTTTTAGTGAGGCCGAGGACGTTGTACAGGAGGCAAGTACCGCCAACAAGCCTGTACCCGCCACGGCTGATAAAAATGTGCGAAAGAAATGGTCTCGTGAAATGAACATCTTTATCTTACGCACATACCTTAGAATCACTGCTTTGGAAACCCAAACAAACAGATACTTATCACAACTTCATGATGAATTCAAAAATAGGTTTGCTACTTTTGAAGTTAGCAAACAACGTCTAGGAGACCAACGTAGGGCAATAGTGAGGAATAAACTACTATCAGATACAGACATTTCAGAAATTAGAAAACTGGCAGAAAATGACTTGAAACACTCACCCCCAATAGCCAACCAGTTACAAATAACCACAGAAAACAGTTATCAAAGAATGAGCTGGACGAATGAGGTAAATGAGTCTATAATCAGAGAGTATTACAGAATAACGCAATTAGAAACAAACATAACTGCATACAGAAAACCATTATACCAAATAGTTACCACAAAGCACCCTCAGTTGTCCCACGTATCTGAACAAAGAATAGCAGACCAACGCCGTGCTATCGTTAACAATAAATATTTGAGTGAACAAAGATTGCAAGAGATAAGACATGAAATTGCGTGTGAACTAACTATGGACAATGACATAACCCAGAATACAGAACCTCTAACCCCTGAAAATAGCTCACCAGTAATCCCAATGACTGACTTGCCTAACGACTTACCTGATGCAGACATCAACCCTGTAATTCACGCTGTGACCCCATCAGGTGATTTAACCCACAGTGAAAACGAGCCAGGCTTAGGGTACCCTGAAATAGCAATACAAGAACAAATTGAACATGCTTACATAGATGCTAAAGAACGTTTTCTTGGTACTGACCCTACTAGCAGACCCACCATACCTAAACAAAAATCGTCTAAAAAACTTGCCGCTATTGTTCATTTTATTAACAGTGTCATACTTCCCAAATATCTAGAATTACATTCAAATTTTGAAGATACTCAAACTGCCCTTTATTGTGCCGCTTTTGTGGCTGCTACTCAAAATGGTTCAAAGATAAGAGATTCTCAACACACTCAAAATTATAACGAGAAACTCCCAAATTGGCAAAAAAGATTACAAGATAGAATCACAGATCTTAGAGCTAAGATAGGTAGATTAACAGAATTTATTAATGGTAACACTAGCCCAAGACTCACACGACATATCAATGCAATCAAAAGGCAACATAATAGTACATTGTGTATCAAGGGCGGTAAGTAAGGAATTACAAACGAGTGTTTGTTACAAGGCCGAGGCAAAGCCGAGGGCTTTAATAACACGAGTTTGTAATTCCTTTACCGCCCGTGGCACACACAATGTTTTTCATCACACTTGTGAGGAAATCTGATTAAAATAACCTTACTTAACCTAAATAAAATTGTAAAACTGACAGTGACATTATCCATAGACAATGCGAATGTCAACTCACGTTCGGAAACCATAGCGGTAAAAACTTAAAATGTGTGTTTTTATTCTTGCAAAATACTGAAATGCACTATAAACATTTAATTAATGTTACAGAAATATGTGTTTACATGTATTTGCAATAACAGTTCTCTTTAAATAAATATTTCAGTAATAAAAGTTAAAAAAGTACGTTGGCGTTTCCTTTGAACATGACAAATAAGAGTAAAATAGAACCAGCGTTTCAAATTTAAAAAGAAAACCATTACGCCCTAGGGCGTAATAGGTCATTTACGGCCCGCAAAACCTGCGTGTAATGACACCATTTTCGAGCAAGTGTGATGAAAAATACATTCCCAGCACGAAAATGAAAACACACATCTAGTACATTTCCTGGATACCCTGAAACAGAAACTTAGCGCACTCACAAACAGACTCCGTAGATATAAACTTACTACATTACGTAAAACACAAAATAGGCAATTTCTTAATAACGAAAAAGTATTTTACAGAACATTGCACCAACACAACTCTAATGAACCGGAATCACAATCGAACAGTGACTTAGATACCCCCACTGCAGATGATCTGCACCAGTTCTGGTCCGATATATGGGCCAGACCTGTGGCACACAAGAATGCTGAATGGATTGAGTCTGACAAAGAATCACTCTCAGCCGTTCCTGATATGGCGTTCGAAGAAATCAGTCTCGATTTATTGCAGTCTGTCATAGCCAAGACTCATAATTGGAAAGCCACAGGGTCGGATAAAATTCACAACTATTGGTTAAAAAAGCTAACCTATTTACACCAAATCCTTCTTAGACATATCAACAACTTCATCAATGCACCTGAAACATTACCGCAATACATCACTCAAGGAATCACATACATGTTGCCTAAAGACAATACTGATAGGAAAAATCCTGCCAAATATAGACCCATAACTTGCCTACAAAATGTCTACAAAGTCATAACGTCATGCATCAGCAAAATTATATACAGACACATAGATACACACAATATACTAGCTGAACAGCAAAAAGGTTGCCGTCCAAATAGTCAAGGATGCAAAGAGCAACTGACTATAGATGCCGTTATTTCAAAACAAGCTCTAAATAACAGAAGAAACATATACACCATGTACATTGATTATAAAAAAGCATTTGACTCTGTACCGCATACCTGGTTGATCTACATTCTGAAACATTACAAAATTCATCACACTATCATACATTTTCTGCAAAATACAATGTTACACTGGACTACTACTCTAAGGATCTTAGGCAAGGACACAAATATAGAAACTGAACCAATCAGTATTAGTAGAGGTATTTTCCAAGGAGACTCCTTAAGTCCATTATGGTTTTGTCTTGCACTCAATCCACTGTCCAACCTACTTAACAATGCTAAGGCCGGTTTTAAATTAAACTCCGATGACTCATCTTGTACAATATCACATTTAATGTACATGGATGACATTAAACTGTATAGTAGCAACTTAACTCAGATTCACAAACTCGCAGACATCACGCAATCATTTTCATCAGACATAAACATGGAATTTGGCATCGACAAATGTAAAATACAATCTATTCGAAAAGGTAAAATAGAACACAATGCATATCTACTTGAGAATGGAGAACAAATAGAACCTGTCGATGAGGAAACCGGATACAAATACCTTGGCTATCAACAAACACAACAAATTCATCAAAAAGCAACCAAAACTACACTTAAAAAGAAATTTACAACTAGGCTTCACAAAATTTTAAACACTCACCTAAACGCACGTAACACCATCAAAGCAATAAATGCATACGCAATTCCTATACTTACATACTCATTTGGCATAATACAGTGGTCACAAACAGATCTTTGCAGTCTACAAAGAATAATTAACACCTTAATGACAAAATACCGCAAACATCACCCTAGAAGTTGTAACCAGAGACTTACACTGCCGAAGTCAGAAGGTGGAAGGGGTTTGATTGATATTCAAAACCTTAACAATAAGCAGGTAAGCTCTCTTAGAAAGTTTTTCCATCAACAGGCATCACGCTCTCAAATTCATCTGGCCATCGTGAAATCCGATAAAAAATATACCCCACTCAATCTGAAAGACCCTACAAAACAAAAAAATGAGAACATCACACAGCCCCAACAAAAGATACAGATATGGACACAAAAATCACTACATGGCCGACATCGACTCGACTTGATTAATCCCAATAATGACAAGGTCGCGTCGAACATGTGGCTCAAAAAAGGTGAGTTGTTTCCGGAAACTGAAGGATTTATGATAGCCATCCAAGACCAAATAATAGACACCAGAAACTACAGAAAACATATAATTCATGACCACAACCTAATTACAGACTCTTGCCGCCATTGCCACGGGGCCTCAGAGACCATACAGCATATAACTGGAGCGTGCCGGCCTATAGCTCAGACAGATTATAAGCACCGACATGACCAAGTTGCTGCCATCATCCACCAATACCTCGCATTCAAGTATAACCTCATAACAGATAAGACCTCTTACTATAAATACACACCACAGGTAGTTTTAGAGTCACCGGAACACAAACTTTATTGGGACAGAACTATCATAACCGACAGAACAATACACCACAATAGACCTGACATTACACTGTACGACAAAGTTACAAAAACTGTGTATCTCATCGACATAGCAATCCCCAATACCCACCTATGGAAATAAAAAGCCAATGGCGAGTAAACACCGTCAAGACCGTTCCAATCATCATCTCAACCACAGGAGTTATACCACGCAACCTACGAGATAGCCTTAAAATGATTAATGTCCACCCGCTGACTTTCATTGCTCTACAAAAAGCAGTAATTTTAAACACTTGTAGAATAGTTCGCAAATTCTTAGCCCTAGATCAATAAACCCTATCCTGAAAATGCCATATTCGTTTGGTCAAAAGCCCGCGAGTATGGTATAGTAAAGATACCTCCACTTGGAGAGAGAAAAAAATAACAAATACATAAATAATAATAATAATTGTTTATTTGCAGGCAAAAAAGAACCCATATTAAATGAATACAAACAATAAAATAATTCAAAGTATACAATGTAAAAATAAAACTTATAGCCTAAAACATAGAAATAAAACGGTCACAATAAAGGTAAAATTATAATTTACCGTTCTCAGACCGGTGCAGTTTGAGCCAATACTTATTGAAATTGTCGCTGTAGTCTACAGCTACCAGCGATAGAAATTCGTTTGTTGACGCTCGAATCCTATCCCGGAACGCTGCAGACCTCTCTCTCAATATAGCGAAGAAGTCAGAGACTCTCGCATCAGCGAACATACCTTTCGCACTGCAGAAGGGTGGTAATTTCAACAAGATACGAAAGGCATTGTTGTACTGTATTCTAAGCGCGTTGAACGAGCGTTTGGTGTACTTGGTCCACAACTGACACGTATAAAAGCATTGGCAAAAAGCCTTGAAAAGTGTTATCTTGACCTCACTCGAACAACGCGCAAAGCGGCGGGCCAACATGTTACACCGCACTGCGAGAGCCCTGCGCTCCCTCTCCATATCGGCATCATCCCTCAGGTACTCGCTTATAATATGCCCCAGGTATTTGAAGCTTGTTACAACCCGAATTGGCGAGCCGTTCATACATACCGTAGGAATCAACTCCGGACCCTTTCCAGACCTAAAAACGAGCATTTCGGTCTTAAGCACATTATATTTCAGGCCATGTGTACTTGCGTAACGTTCGCAGATGTTAAGTAGCTTAACAAGTCCATTTATCGAGGGGCTGAGAAGCACCATATCATCTGCGTAGCTCAGATTGTTAACACACACGTTACCAATGTGGCAACCGATGCTGGCACGTCTCAGCTCCCCGATAAGGTCGTTGACGTATAAATTAAAAAGGTCCGGAGATGTTAATCCACCTTGGCGCACTCCGCAGTCTAACCTATAATCGTTAGACTGCGAGTCGCCCCATTTTACAATGTTAGTTTGGTTTTCGTACCAGAACTTCAACAGTCTTACCACCTCTGGAGGTGTGCCAGTCATATATAACTTTTTCCACAGTATGCTGTAATTAACGAGGTCGAAAGCGCGACTGAGGTCTAAAAAGCATGCGTATACTGATGTATCTCTATTCACATAGTAGTTTACAGTATACTTTAAACTCAGTATCGCGGAATCTGTTGAAAGTCCTGGACGAAAACCAAACTGCGCCTGGTCTATATTAAGATTTTTGGTCAATTCGGGCTGTAACAAACTTTCAAACACCTTACCAATTATCGTACCCAAAGAGATAGGCCTATAATTATTTAGGCTAGACAGGTCACCCGTTCTGTTCTTTGCGATGGGGACGACAACCGTTTTCATCATGTCGGGAGGAAGATAACCATGAGCCAAACACAAATTAAAGAAATCCGCCAGGACTCGGAATAATTCATCACTACCATAGAGTATGTGCTCAACGCTGAGACCGTCGTACCCAGGCGACTTACCACGTTTCATCGCTTTAACCACTTTCGCAACGTCACCCGGCGTAAAAGTGGTTAAAGCGTCGAGAGGGGTCTCCGACGCCAACGGCCCAGCGCCGGGCGCACACTCCACAGTGAGAGGAGAAACCTTGAAGTGAGTGGCAAACATGTCAGCTATAAGCTTGGGATCACTCACATTATTTACCGAGGCGGGCAGACCCTGCTTTCCATTCAACATTTTTGTTGCTTTCCAAAATTTGGAAAAATTGTTCTTAGCTCGGTTTAAAGTTAAAATATTCATTTTTATGTCCTCCTCATTTCTTTGGCACCACCTTAATTTATTTTTAAAAGCTTTACGGCTATTTATCATGTTTAGGTAACACCTACCTGAAGCGGGTTTGCCGGCCTCAGTCCAACTTTTAAAGTGCATTTTAGCCAACTCATGAACCTCCCTAACATGATAATTCCATAATTTTATGTTCGGAGATCTCAATTAATAGTGTTGCGGTCAAACTTTCTTCAGAGACTGCATTTAAACAAAACCGGCAATGTTGGATATTCTGAATACATTAACGTAGGCTGTGCTGCAGTTGCTGGACTTGCTTTGAAGGTAAGAAATTGACTTCTTTTCTAGTAAAACTATTTTTGTTTTGTCACAATGATTCTACACGCAGTAAGTGCATCCGTTCGGTTGATTATCATTGATTCACATGTCCACTGATGAGATCCAAGCATTTGCAAAGAATGTCTAATTCGCTAGACACAAAATCTCATAACTGCCTTTCACTGGATATTGACGAAGATGTGGAATGCCTCAAACACTGGAAATCATTCACATCCTGTGGGCGCTGATTACATCCCACTTCTGATGTCGGATATTCTCACGTGATGACTGACTGTCAGGTCAGGATGGGTTAGCTGCAGAATCCTGGCCGTTGAGGTATGTTGGTTAAAGAAGTGGATTCATGTCAGATCAAATCATTTATTCGTCTGATTCTTTTGGCCGCTTCGGTAAATGACATTCTGGTGAGAAGAAGGGCCGAAGAAACTCACCAGGTTCTCTTTTCAATCATCAGGCATTACAATAGTTGTTACAATATTATGGCGTAGTTACTCAAGAGAGCAAATAGACAATTACGTTACACAATATGATTCTTTTCACTATTAATCGACAGAATTACAATTATCAAGTAGCAACTTTAACTACTGGCAGGCGAACTGACAGAATCGTAAGACAAGTGTTGTCGCCACGACAGTCAGAAAGAGAATCGACACTCTTGTCCAACGAGCCCGTCTACGTGCAGCGCAACCGGTCGTTACGTCACACGGCGTTCGCGCCATTTTAAATCTACTTAGTACTACAGTAGTCAATTGACGATCTTGGATTTCTTGAATTATCGCTGCTGTCCACGACATATATATACTGGCATTATTAATGATTATATCTGTTAGGACCTTATTACGAACAAAGATCTGTTTCAGATTTAAATGAGAACAATAAAAGTCCATAATCAGCTCGGTCATTGTTCATAATAAGCTCTCAGATTGGGACATAAAATAAAAGGCAATCGTCACTGTTTATCACTTTTTTATAATTTATTTTCACAACATTTTTATTTAATTTTCTGTAAAATTTACAATCTTAAAACTCCTCACAAATATAGTACTTATATTAAACATCGCAACAACAGTGTATCTCCGCCGCAGCGGCTCGGAAGTAAACATAATAGCTATGTAAATATATTTGATAAAACTAAGCTAGGTAAAGGCTACGCTATGTTTTACAGAGAGTCCTCATGCCGAGAGGCGCGGGGAACATATGAGCGGCGACTCGGCATTGCGTGACTTAGGAACCACTGGTGCTGGGTTATCCCTACACTTTTAGGGTTCCGTACCAGAATGGTAAAAAAGGAACCCTTATGGTGCGACTCCGTCTGTCTGTCCGTCTATCGCAGTCAGATATCTCAGGAACTCTGCTGCTATCGATTTGAAATTTGGAATAGTTTTAAAAGTCGCTAACCCGAGCCTACTAGATACAAAAAAAATCTTTTGCCTTTTTACTTTTTTTTTAAGGGGGCCGAAATGGGATGTCGAAAATTTTAAGTTGTGCTATTGTATCAAGTGGGATATCAAATGAAGTTAATTTGTACATTCCAAAACCATTATTTTTGTACTTTTTGATTTAGGATGAAAAACGTTCAAAAAAGTACAATTCCCCCCCTACTAAGTTCGAAGTTACTGAACAAATTATCGATGCATTTTGCATTAATTTTGTTCATGAAACTAATCAAAAACTATAACCAAAATAGATCAAAGGCCACCTTGAAACGTATGGAATTATCAAACAGTTTCTTATTTTCACAATCAAATGATCTTTGAGTGCCACTCTTTGACATATTTATACCCGATCACATTCCCAAATTGGCAAGATTCAACTTGAAACCCTAACGTGGCAACATCATCTACACATCATTGTAACCCTTAAAAAAAGTTGTACGAATAACCCAGACAAGGTGCCAAATGGCAGCGATACGGGTGTTGCCATGTTCAGTTTAAACCGTTTAGTGGCATTTAAACGCCGTGCCGCTGTCATTTGTTCCAATCTGGAAGTTTCCGAAGCCACGCCTTCTTTTTGGCGCCTGCGTACTTCACACTAGAAAAGAATACTTATACAACTCACAATCCTTCCTATAACCCAATACCATCTAGCGGTTTAATACATTCAGTTTTCTTTCTTTACATTGGGTGTCCTACAGATCAATGTCATTACGGCCAGTAACTTTTACAATTTTAAAACCTGGCAACATTTAACAATAGCCATTAAATAAGAAAATGATGATTCCAAATTTGAATTGCAACGTTTTCGATTGCGTAATGAGCAAATGATATAAATGCATCGGTTAAAGAGCTAATTTAATGGCAATTTCCAACGTGTATCTTATTACATTAAATGCAAAACCGGGTTTGCACGTTGAACGTGCTGTCTCACGTTACAAAATACGCCTTTATATTACGACACCGGCCCAGCAATATTGTGTGGAATAAATTTACCTCTTACAGTAAAATTCACGATCTATTTTAAACACACCTATGTCTCTCCAGTTATCAAACATAAAGACGTAAATTGCGCAAAACCGACGATATTAAACAAATTTAGAGTCGCCATTCTATTTTGAAAAGAAACAGACTTTTAAAACAATTCGTCTCGCTTTAGATCAAACAAACGTATCTCTATCTCTTTCTATTCCTACAATATATACAGATAACCAACCAAACCACGCAGGCGCCGCATGACGTGCACAATATAAAATTAACCATTACACAAAAGGCTAGCTGAAAACTGATGGTAACTTTAGAAAAATAAAACCCTACAATAAACCGCAATGTCTCTCGTTTGCAAAAACATTTCCAAAATATTTAGACCGTTTTGTGGAAGCGTCACGAAATGTTCTATAGCTGAAATAAACTACAAGTGCCAGAATAATTCGTAATTGATTACAACATGTAATCCTCTAAATATATGTGAAAAAGTGCAATTTAAATTAACACTGGCCGAATAATTTGTATTTTTTTTTCTATTTTTGAGCAGTAGCTAACAAAAGTAGCATTGACAGAGCAGATGTTCACCAACTCATTCATCTTCTGACTAAAATATTACCTCAATTACTTCTTTCAGATTCAATTTAAAATACATTCTGTTCTTTATCTGATTCGTTAATAAATGAATTGGCGCTTCTTCAACTACGTTACAATTGTTCAATTCCTTTGCACTGAGTATCCCTGCTATATACCAAAAGTCTGAAGTTGTACTATGAAACCTACAATGTATGGAATAATCATCTGATTATGTACAACGGTAATAAAATATATTTTCTAATACATTACAAGCACGATTCATCAGAATTTTAGTTAAGCGAGGAGGTAGTTCATACCGGGTACTGCCAATAATAGATTACAATATAGATATAATAATCACAGTTATTTAAAATATGATAATATTCAATATAGATAACGTTAAAAGACCTGTCGAAAAGACTACAAATCACAACTTAGACGCCTGTCTCGGTACAGCGAGAGGTATAACACTAGTGATAATTAACTTACATTCACTCTTATTAGGTACAAATGGAATATGGTTTAGATTTCGTTAGTTATAATTATGTACTTGTTTTACTTCTAAGTACAGTCAGGCTCGCCGCCCCGTCGCGTTCACCACTTCGTCGTTATTGAGTTCGAAATGAAAATCCATACTTTATTACACTTTCAAGACTTGCGGACTAAGAGAGATTTCAGATGAGTGCGATGCGACACAACGACGAACCTTCTCGAGGTTATCTATAAATTATGTCACGCCATTTTTAGATTTTTAGATCCTCTTCTTTTTTTGTCACACTTTTTTCCATCTTTTCAGCTATATTAGCTGTAAACGTTTGACCCTATGAGTGTGGCATAATTTACGGACGTCCCTTCCTCCCCTTTTGCTCTTAATGACTTAGGAAATATACACGTTTCTAAATACATGATATATTATAATATCAATACACCTCTCGTAACATAAACGGTTGAAGCGTTTTACAATTCGTGATTTAAGTCATGACAGACGAGCAAAAGCCGCAGGACACTGGATTCGGTAGGTTTGTCTCAAGTTTTGGTTTGTTCCTTAATATTAATTGGTGTCTAATGGGTGTTACAAATTTGTAAACTAATCATGTCCTCCGTCCGTCTAACGTGGTTAACCGACCAGCGGAAAACGGCTGTTTCATACTTCGCACTACCCTTTCCCAGTTACCACCTTAAAACGAACGGGTTCATTATGAATCCAGTGTCAACCCTAACAAGGGTAACAGCACAAAGTACGTTAATAATAAATTGAAGATGTTCTTACATTTCCGAAATGTTTTGAGGAAATAAAAAAAATGAGATCTCAAATTTTGGTTCGATAGTGAGCAAGTCGGTTCCTCCTTAATATTGAGTAGGTCCAAACGATTATCGACTCTAGGAGCCATTGTACTTGATTCCTCTGGATGTCGTTTCGACTAATCAAAAATATGTAAACATCTTATTTTCTATTAAAGAATTCCATGCAATAATGTGTATACATATATTTTTTATTTGAATATGCATTGGCAAATACCTAAGACATGCACGATTGGCCGGACACGGTTTACACAATCATTCGTATATCTATATATCATTAAAATACAACAATAATAGTACATCTCTCTATTGGATTTAATCTACATTATAATGTATGTAAGTATAATCATCGACAACAGTATCTCTACAACAATTAAATCACATGTTTTCATACCACCTACAATATTTACTGTAATTGATGAAATGTTAAAAGTTGAAACGTCATAAGTACGCTCTCGACGTGACTCCGCTAGTACTTGTAAATGTTCTTAAAATATTCATAAATGGATCTCTATCAATAACAAGAGTAGTCTTTAATATTGTACACACCTTAGTATTTTTTTTGCTTTTTCTCTTTTTTTGTTTTATAATTAACTTAATTTGTTACTCTCGTATGCCAAGCCGTATACAATACTAGAGCGATCAAGACAAATGTATACACGTTATATTATATAAATACATAGTAATAAAATACGTCTTCAGTACATCTCGCGTAACAAGCGCCCGGGTGCACTCTCCTGGCCTCACGCAATCGCCTCAATATGCCATATTGCCACAGAATGCTCTCGGTCGCCTGCAGTCCCATTGGGGACACTCTATGCCTAATTCCTTGTCTGCATTTGCGATTCCTTGTTAATCAACGTTCGTATGCTCCTAAACCTGACTAAACGTTTCTAAAGGCCAACGAAAAGGCCGGACTTGTTTGTATTTAGCTTTTAAATGTTGCTACCGAAAGCATCGTTAAGTTCCAAAGCAGTCCAAGTTGAGTGGACTACTACTCAAGTGGCTATTTTCAAACTTGAGCGGGGTTTTTGAGAGACATGCCACTAAAATTATGGAGACAATTTTATACATAAAAAAGCTTAAAAATAACTAACTAGTCTTTTTTTATAGGCAGACCATCGACTCGGACTTATTCCTAACAATGCGTCCATTATACTAACGTGGAAAATAATTTTCGTACTGCTAACATATTAACTTATCAACACGAAAGGAGTACGACTAGAAATTACTTCACGTTTGACCTCTAAGCGTTGGCTATATACGTTTTGCGTCTTAGTTCTCTAGCTAACATTATAATAGTTGATTAGAATTATTGGCAAACGAGTGCGGGATCGGCAGAGACCGGGACACCAACGTCCAATCGTACTGCACCCACCACATTTTGTCAGGATTACTCTAAACCTTTGTGATGATCAGTTACGACCAGCCAGAGGCGCCCTTAGTCCAGCTACTGGGTGGAGGAGGCTTGCGGGAGAATTGACTGGTGAAAATTGATCTGTGTACTAGTAAAGTGAGCAACTTCGAATTGACACAGGGTAAATTGTCTCCACATGAAGCTATCGATAGAGCTCAAACCACAAGGTATTCCAAAGAACTTGTCTTACAAGCTATATATGTCACCTAGATGGTCCACGGTGAGCCCCACGATTCTATCTACTGAATTCGCAATCGCCAGAGAAGCGTAAGTCTACCGGCCTGTCTTTTTCGCTTTGGTGTTTTCCGTTTTCATATTTTCCTCCTAATTAAAATCCAGCCAAGAATACGAAGCGTAAAAATCATAACACATTATATACACTCGCCTATAGGACAGTGAATCATACATATACATATAATTTTTATTATATACATTTGGCACTAAATTCATCGATCGAAGAAGGTAAGAACGCGTGTCCGTGGCGCGCGCCGTTCTAGACCGGTCACGCGGGGCACAGCTGCGGCCGGCAGCACTGGCAGCACGAGGCGGCGCAGGCGGCGCAGGCGGCGCACGCCACGCACGCCGCGCACACGCACACGTAGTAGCCGCCCATGTTCACGCCCATCCCCATCCCGGGCGGCAGCAGCACCGGCGTCCGCGCGCACAGCTCCCGGCACGCCAGAGCCTCGATCAGCGCCAGCGTCTGCCGCCGCTCGTGCCCCATCAGGCACACCGTGGACTCGCGCACGACGCCGTGCAGCAGCGTCAGGTAGCGGTGCTTGAGCGCCTCCTCCTCGCGCCCGACGAAGTGGTTCCGCAGGTACGCTTCGAGCTTGGCGCGCTGCTGCCCCAGCTCGGGGAAGTCGATGAAGAACCGCGAGCACATGTATCGCTCGAGCGTCTTGATGCGGTCGGGCCGCGCCGCCCGGTAGCCCTTGGCCAGGAGCGCGCAGTACTTCAGCAGGCCGCCGCCGCGGATCTCCTCGGGCTGGCGCGTCGCGATCAGCTTCTCCGTGAGATGGATCAGCGCCTCGCGGAAGTCGCCGTAGACGGATTCCCCGACGACGGTCGGGTAGAAGTTCTCGCCGACGGGCAGCGCCGTGCACTCGTGGAACGCGAGCAGCGAGTCCAGCGCGATCTGGAACGAGTCGACCGAGAACTCGAACTGGCGGCGCATCGTGTCCACGAACTTCAGCTCGACGGACTTGTGGCCGCGCGAGTTGCCGAGGGAGATGAGGGACCAGCGGTCGCCGTCGGAGTTGACGCGGACCATCTTGGAGACGTAGGCCTCCTTGAGGCCGGCGGTGGAGGCGCGGCGGCGCGGCGTGGCCGGGGGGAGCAGCGTGGCGAGGTGGCCGAGCACGGCGGCCTTCACGCGGTCGCAGTGGCGCGCGGTGGGCAGCTCGGCCGTGAAGATGAGGTCGATGTCGGAATAGGGCTGGGGGCGGTCGGCGAGCACGTGCGAGGCGGCGCCGCCATTGAGCCGGACGTCGCGCACGGCGACGCCGGCGCCGCCGACCGCCTGCGCCGCCTCGAGGCGCGCGCGCACGCCGGCGACGAGCTCGCGCAGGCGCACGTGCAGCGTCGGAAAGTTCCCGCGCCCGTGGATCGCCACGACCTCGTCCATGACGTCGTTGAGCCGCGACACCTGCTCGTAGCTGAGCACGGCGTGTCGTTCGCCGCCGCCGCACCCTTCCTCCGAGGACGTGTAGCTCGACTCGCTCTGTAACAAAAAATAATACGACGTTAGTGTCCGCTTCGAGGATGGGTGGCGTTGGCTTCCTTGCGAAGCCGGAGGTAAGTTGGCTTACGTTTTCTTAGAGACGAGTTCTGATAGAGCGAGACCGGTCCCGTAAAATGCTATAGATTGCGTTAAAACTGGCAAGCACCGAGAATCCAGCTCTAGATAAATTCCCAGAGTGATTAAACTCATAGTTATTCTGGGAACTTATTTAAAAATGCTTCTCCGACACGTTTTGTTTGGATTTAATTTGCATAATGTTGAAACCGAGCGCGGAAAAGTACTTTAATTGCATACGAGTGTAATACTAACGCGTTCGTAGAAAATTTGTTGTTACTCGGTTCGGTATAATTGGTAAAGCCATTACGTAACATGGAAGACGGCGCGTCATCTAAGGGAAAAAAGGTTATAAGACATTTTACGTCACTTTAGGCCGCATGTGCAATTTACTGCCCTCTATGCAAAACACAGGAAATCCCACATATTTTTTGGGTAAGGGAAGACGCTCCAGATTGCATATACCTCGGGCCACAAACACATGAGATCAGTCAGTCAGGTGTGTCTAGAATTGTTGCTTTCAAAATCATTGACAAGCTGCTGTCATGGCAGGTTCCGAGAAAAACACGTAACTCTACTGTCAGACTAAAATGAAACAATCTACGTGCTTTTCAGAGATTCGTCAGTTCTTTGAAAGTGGATTTGAAATGAGCATTGATTTGAAAAACAAAACGATTTGTAACAGCCGTTGAAGAGTGATTTCTTTCATGAACAAGATTTAGTGGTAAAAATTGTAATTCGCCGATTCGTTGTTATGCAAAATATCTAGAGATGCGCTGTTCCTAAAGCGTCAATGTAAACAATAAAAAGGCTTGGCAGGTGATTAGTTTATGTTTGTTTGTACATTATCCGGGTTTAGGGTATCACAGGACTGCTACCGGATATTCAAAACGTGTCGGTCTATGTGTATGTCTGTCTTCATTCCTCTAGAAATTTATCTTTTAAATTGACATTGATGATACAAGGCGTGACTCATAGCAATATCTTAAGACTTTTTGTAATAAAACAATAATCTTAGGGCTTTTTTATGAAAATCGGGCTTATTCTCGGGACTTTTCAATTTTTCAAAATTTTCCTAATCGGGGTACAGTTCTAAGACTGCTTGTTTAATTTTAATTGTATATCTGGCGGGAGGACTCTCAAACTAAATTTGTAATGACACTAATGACGTCCATCAGATACTAAGAAACTACAAAGCGTATAAAGAAACGGACGAAGCCCATTGGCTTAAATTATCTCAATTTAAAACGGATGTTATTTATGTATGAAATATAATATAATTAAATTACTGATAATGAGTCAGTGTGTAAAATTCCGGATTGATCGAGGCCAAGTTCCTAAACAAACATGCTGGGACCTGTTTGTCCGGCTTATAACTCGATTGCACTATATTGCCCCTGTTTCTAGACTTCAGCCGTAAAAGGTCATAAGTATATTGAGGAATCTAGTCACTTATTTTGTTTTCTGTGCATGAGGTAAGCAATTCGTTTAGGTAGGTATATTACAAGACTAAAGATTTTTGTTCTATTCATAGGATATTTTGAGCAACGTGTTCAAGCAAGAGTTTGCAATCAATAACATATTGTAAAGCATCATCATACATTACATCATTACATAACAGCCAATCAATGCGAAGTGGCAAATCATAGATGATAAAAAAGAGTGACCGGATTGTAGACCTGAACTGAACCAATAGAACGTATCCAATGTGATAAAGCCATATTATATATCTGAGTAGGATTCACGTGGGTGATTACATTGGTCAATCCTATTTGTCTCGTCACTGTCTACATAGTCTCTAGCAGTTGGATGTATATTATGATACAGGTTGATGATGATGATGTGAAGAAACGTAGATATCAGCTCCGCTGCAGTCGCATTTGATTTTTCCCCATGCTTGCTCTTTGTATAAATAACTAAACATCCAATTACTTTACGCAACATCGCTCAGCCTAACTCTTTATTACCTAACTCTTGAAGCAAGCCTAACCTTCATGTTCACACCTTGACCTCGGCTCGGATTCCTAAAGCATCGATGGTATCGTTCACGAGCGGTGCTCTCAACCGCGACTTAGGGCTGCTCCATTAAACACGCGAGGTCTTTCAGGCACTTTTTGATTCCCCCGTATATTTGATGAGGTTTTAGGCCCTGCGCGTGCTTTTTTACAAAATAATTTATAATTTCGTAGAATTTATCTTAAATTTTGGCGCTGGACAAGGAAAAATTTAAGAAGCTGACTGCCAACCTTCAGTAATGGAGAGGCACTTAAAGAAGAAGAAGAATTTATCTATAAACTATATCATTCTGTACAATGCAAGCATCGCACATTTCTCGCGTCAGCATTAAATATAATGAATTTACAATAATTGCTGTATCAACGATTACGCTACATATAAAATTATTAATTAGTTTACGTTTATACGTGCTCCTAGCTAGTACAATTATACCTTGGTTATCAATAAATACATATACCGAAATCAGTGTTTCTATCAAGACTACAATCAACCATCAAGAATCAGATCAGTTCAGGTGTACGACCCGTACACATTCACTTATTACTTATGTCAAAATTACCAGAAGCTCATACCGAATTGATTTCACTATTTTCTCGTTGCATAAGAAAAAATAAACACAATATCTACTTAGAATTTGGGAACATTATTATTTGTGTTTTTTCCCCAACTCCCCTTTAAACCCTCACGTAATCAATGGACTAGCCCTTCCCGATTATAATTTCTATCGCCCGCGTATTGTTCTAACACGCAACAGGCGACCTTGCGCCAGGATTTCTCTCGGTAAATCGGCGAGAACAATGCGGTCGTCTAGCATCTTATTGTGTTAACAGAAAGCCGGTTTTACCTTGATTTTTACGCTTTCGTCGTGGTATCACTTGCGATATCGTCCGTGATCAAATGGTTTCGCATTGTGGGGCCATTAGGCAGCTGTCCCACCGACGAGGAAGCGACTAGCTATCGACTATTTTCTCGTAAGAAACGAACATGGTACGGCTACACACATCACGATAACGCCAAGATTCGTGTTGATGTCTCGTTCTTTTTGTATGTCAGAGAAAGAGACGCCAACAAAAATGTAACAATTTAGTTAACAGTTGACCTCCGAGTGTTTACACTGCCGGCGAGAATTCGAGCTTCATGAGTTTGTCGCAGTGATAAAAGCTATTATCGCTCACCGATACTACGATACTCACTAAGCAATCTCACCGCTCGTCGCGACTCGCTTGATGTATTCGCATAGGCACTAGGGGTAATCGCCCGTCGCACATTCGCTATAGTCCAGCGACAAAACTATCGCTCGCCTCTCGCTACTCGTTTCTCGCTGACCAGCGGTGGGATAGGTGCTTTAAGAGGAAACAGTAAGGTCGAGAGAATTGAAAATTAGGTATTTGTAAAATGTGTCGCTATCCCGCACTGCCCGCCTCTCACCTGCAGAGCGCGATAGAGACAACTGCAGCTTGAACCGAAAATACCTTTTAAAATTTCATGAAAACAACGTTTCGTAGTCCCCTGATTTCTTCCCCTAAACTTAACCTATTTAACTAATTTTTTCATTAAACATTAAAAAAAGGCTTCGGCCGTGTTCCTATGTTGCCCTTTTTTTAATAATCTAGTCAAATTTGTTTTCTGGATGTGTGAACACAGCGCAAAATCTGGCATTTTTTTTAGGTTTTTAACGGTTAATATCTGTTTTGAGAATCAATTTATCGTAAAAAGGAAAACATAGGAACATATCAATAGTAGCCATAGATTTTTGGACAAAAAATGATTGCTCTACTGGCATTATCCAGGGAGGAAACAGGGGACTACGTTTGTATGGAAAAACTGCCCTCCTATTTCCTCTTAAATAACGAGATTGAGTCTCCTTGACCATGACCCTGGTTACAGGAAAAATAACATTGTTGATGCAAAAACTAGGAGCATTGAATCAATGAGTCAGTTAGCTGTTGCAATGAGGGCTAGCAGATTTTTTGTCACCAGAGCGGCAATAGGTACTGTCACGGTACTGTACTGAAAAAGAGATGATCAGTAGAAATCGTATCGATTAAAAATAAAACCTTTTTATAGTAATTTTTGTAAGGTGCTTAAATTTCATAGATTATAGAGATATTGGGCCTTAGGGGTCGTTCATATACTACTTCACACACAGAGGGGGGAGGGAGGTCTAGCCAAATGTGACACCCTGTGTTAAAAAAATTAAATATGTTTGGAAAAAGCGTGACATGGGGGGTGGGAGCGGCGGTCTAAACCTATGAAAAATCGTGTGAGTTAGATAGTATTAGATGACACGATATCGCACGTTAGGGGCTATTCATTTATTACGTAAGACAATTTAGGGGGGGAGGGGGGTCAACCACGTCTTATTTTTTCTTACAGGGGGCTGGGAGGGAGTTTTGATCGTTCTTACGTAAGATCATGAAAATGCGCAAAATAATCTTAACTTTTGAAAAAGCGCGCAAATGCGCGCAAGAGCGTAGGCGCGTGCTAGGTTGCGTGTAGGTATTTTACTAAAAAACTAAAAGCTATTAGTATCTGCAAATCAACGTCCCTACAAAAATGATTCTTTGAAAAATAAAAATTAAAACAGCCCAAACGTAAAATCATTTTTCCTTTAGATTCTTACGTAATAAATATTAAATAGGGGGGGGGGAGATTCTTATTTTTTCTTACATAAGGGGGGAGGGGGTCAAAAACTGGCAAAAATCGTCTTACGTAATAAATGAATGGCCCCTTACAGTTGTGTTCAGTACGGCTCATTGTAACTATGGTATATGGTCCATTAAGTTATTATTTTTGATGTCGGTCCTTTTTGTTTTGATGCTTGACTTCCGATACAGAACGTTAAAAGTTTGAAGTCTATGTGTTTCTGTAGCAGCAAAAGTGTGAAGTGTGATCAGTGCCACACCTCAACTGTAAATTAATAAATAACGCGCTAAAACGCATTTAAGTTTCAAAAGCGCTAAGTAGAGATGGGTGTTTCAATTTGTGTCGCAATTGTAATATTACTCGACCGTGTGTAATATTACACATAATTTGGAAGAATAAGCATTGTCGATGGTCTTACTGTATTGGAAAGAGATGTTCAATATTACAAATCATGAATTCGCGGTTGGGTATCTGTCAAGTTTATCAATAGTGCAACTGCAAACTGCAATGCAAGGTTGAAAGTAAGCTTGCTAAGGTCATCTTTACGACGATCACTTAGATCCATTGTTCCGTTGTTGCGTCAAAAATAGCAAATCAAAATCTAAGTATTTTTAAATTGTAACCTTTTTATAACTCGGGGCCATGATTCTTCAAGTAAGTTAAAATACGCCATCTCTCGGACAATCGCGGACGAAGTCGCATCTTCTAGTAAGTAATAACGATGTAGAAACCAACTTGTGAAGTTGTGACATAAAACCTTTGGCCCTTTGAGAGTTGTGCTTTTCGGAGCATTTCGTGAGTGCAGCTCGCCCGATAATTGATATTGTCAATGATAGTGATGGTTGGCAAGTCCAACAAAACAATAATTTAATTTTCTAATGTTGGCACTAAGATTACACAGTTAAGTATAATTTAGATCTACGGCACGCCTTGCGTATGCTAATATATAAAACCCCTTTTTGTCCTAGCCTCGGTCACAAATACACGGATTCCTATCAAACCAAGTTTTTTCACTGCTGTTGCCTTCCCTGAAGTGGTGCTCCTGCGTGTACCTAGTGGTGTACCTTACTCTTCCTACGAAACGGTGATATCACATTGTACACCGTGCCCCCGAGTAACCCGAAAAACTGTAACTATAGATTCTAACAACTATTAGGAGTAAAAAAAGTTATATGATGTATAGTCGAAAAACGGTTACTTTCCGAGATATTCATTATTTTTTAAATGAATACTCCCAAGTGTGTAACAAGCCTTAATAAATGTGACTAAAATACTTTTACATTTTTTGTTAAAACTTTTAACGAAACAGCAATTAACCTTCGCAGTATTTGATGGTAAGTGACTACGAGTCCAAAAAATGTACCTTTTGTTTCCATTTTAGCTTTTTTTCCTTTTTCATATCTTTTCCTCAAGCACCTAAGGAGTTAAAGACATGTTTATAAGGAGGGGCTCAATTTACTGATTTATTTTGTTCCATAAGACTATTAATGTAAAATGACAAAATTCGGCCTATGTTGATATAACGTTATTTATTTGTAATACCATCAGGAATACGTGGTTAAAAAATTTCGGGTTATTCGGGGGCACCGTGTATACATGTCCCGTTTAAACATGCAATGTGACGTATTCACATTCGCGCATCTCTTGCATCCTATCTTCGAAGCATTTCGACCTCGCGCAAAGGCCACACAACACAACACAAGCACAATACACTTTTATCACAGGTCCGGTTTACGAGAAATATCAGTACTAGCTTATACTTGTTTGACATATCCTATTGTCCTACTTCCTCCGTCATTGGAAAGTGGGCCTTGAGGGCAATGAGATATGGTCGCGTTTTGTTTGGACTGATTATCCTGGGCTGTGGGCTTGATTGGGGGCAATTTGGTACAAGATCACGGAATACGGAACTGCTAATGGTAATCGAACGGAAGTTTTTGTAAATAGAACAGGATATAGGGCAGTTCGTTGATGGATACTTAATGAAGTGGTTAACGATCTGGGTTCTTACATTTTTCCAAATAGTCTCGAAGTCTCTGGTTAAGATCACATAGAGACTTTAAGGAGATAGGAAGGGAATGTCTTAATAGATTTGAAGTTCTCCTCTAATTTGTTAATAAGAACTTTTCACTCTCTTTTCTATTTTTTAAGTTTCAGTGCTCTTTTGATATAAACGAAGGGACTAGGACTTATACGAGTATCATGGCGCTTAAAGAATTAGTTTAGTTAGTGAATATTCATTTTTCCTCTTGGGTCTACCTGTCTCAATATACGAGCAATATCGAGCTATCCCGTTGACATTGAAGACATATTTCATAAGCACATATTTCTCCAGCAAATTTACGAGTCTGCACCGAGCTGGAGATTTATTGGGCCAATTACGACACCATACTAGTGACAAAACGTCAGAACTATCTTCCAAGCCCATACACATTACAGCATTCTACTTAACGACGAGCGACACAATAGTGGGAACGTTGTGAAATTCCTGATTACATAAAAGGGCGTATGTTGGTACGTTTTTGTCGGTTACGACGTTTTGTGTGCGAAATGCGGTATTTTGAATCAATTCGGGAGCTGTTATTGGTACGGCCGTTGAACTTTTAAGAGCGTATAAAAGTCATGCCCAGTTGCACACTTGAAGTAAATTTCCTTCATATAAAAGGTACATAGTGCCGTCACGCGCATATGTATTTTAAGAATGCGTAAGAATGCTCCAGTACGGATCGCACTGCCTACTCTTCAATCTTAAATACGTATTGCGCGTTCCTAAACGGCCTAAGTTTGTCTACTTGTCTGTCTAACTTTGGTATTACTTCGGGCTCGATTCGGGTGATGTGCGCAAGCGCTAAAGTTATAAAATATATCGTCAGTCGTGTTGTAAGATCACGAAACTTTAATAACACTAATTATTCTATTAGTCGAGAGTTTTTTTAGAGCAAAGGAAATCCGGGCGGAAGACTAGGCTATTAAGTTTACTATCAACATTCCTGCATTTTATTACATTTGTCGATAAAGATGGGCTGGCTCATGTAATATTAATTACTAAATGTAATATTTTAATGTTTGAAGGGTAATGTCAAAGATCCTGGTGTAAAATATTCTCGAATAAGCCATCAGCAAAACCGGATGGACAAGCCTGCAGTCGCATAGATATACCAAAGAGTAATGTCTAAAACTCGTAATGTCCTATTTTGCAAATGGTATGTACCCATTAAGATAAAATTAGGTAAAAACGAGCATTTACATCTTGCCGTGTACCTGTTTTATTTTCACTTTGGAAAACCACATAATTTTTAACATCGATGAGAGATGAAATTAATCAATTTGTTTTATTTAAATACGCACATAAAAGTTGTTTACTGTTGAGCAATGTTTGACGTTACAAAGTCATTATATAAATTTTACAATTTGTATTACAAGTAAAAATACTGATATTATTGTTGTTTCGCAAACAGATACATCACAATAAAGTAGGTAAATTAATAAATCATACTACTGACGTAAATATAGCTTATAGAGAATTACTAGGTTAGTAGTTTTTTTTCCGTGGCTACGCAATAGCCATATGTTTATTAATAACTGGTTTATTTTTCTGGAATTAAAAAACTGAGTCAACATTCTTAAGAGGAAACAGTAAGGCCGAGAGAATTGAAAATTAGGTATTTGTAAAATGTGTCTCTGTACCGCACTGCCCGCCTCTCCCCCGCAGAGCGCGGTAGAGACAACTGCAGCTTGGACCGAAAATACCTTTTAAAATTTCATGAAAACAACGTTTCGTAGTCCCCTGATTTCTTCCCCAAAACTTAACCTATTTAACAATTTTTTTCATTAAACATTAAAGAAAGGCTTTGGCCGTGTTTTATATGTTTTCCTTTTTTTTAATAATCTAGTCAAATTTGTTTTCTGGATGTCTGAACACAGCGGAAAATCCGGCGTTTTTTTTTAGGTTTTTGAGGGTTAATATCTCTTTTGAGAATCAATTTATCGTAAAAAGGAAAACATAGGAACCTATCAATAGTAGCCATAGATTATTGGACAAAAAATTATTGCTCTACTGGCATTAACCAGGGAGGAAACAGGGGACTACGTTTGTATGGAAAAACTGCCCTCCTGTTTCCTCTTAATCCTCTCTTCTTCCTTGTCGAATACTCCTGTCAGAGTAGTCGTGGTAACACGACGAACAGTGGAAGGGAAGTATTTGTTAGGACTTTTATCTAGTCAGTACAGCGCATAGTAGAACCTCCTCTTGATATTTCCACTGACCCTTCCCTGGACTACAAATCGTTCTATGGAATGTTCCCTACAACTTGTTGTGTCTATGGAATGTTTTTTATCCTCCATCCCATACAAAAAATCACGTTTCTAAAAGCCTATTTCCACTTGGGTGATCATCTGATAGCGAATCTCGTGAACGAAAATTAAAGGCAGAATTTACAATGACAGAAGAAATATACTTACCTTTTTTAAAGTCTTTAATTAACGTTTCGATATCATCTTGATCCGCTAGCCAGCATCGGCAAATACACATTACAATAACAATGGGTACATGCGTCAGTTTGCGCGCCGTAGAACAATGCTTGGCGGTTATTTCAATTGCAAATTTACAAAAATCACTTGTTTTTGTGTATAATACATGACGCGAGTTATGGATATATGGAAGCACGCACGACGCACGTATCTGAGTAATGTTCATTGTGACACTTAGTGGTTTAATAAACATTTAAGGGTTGACAGTTGAATTGACAACCGAAATAATAGCCACTGTATAGAATAGAATGATCATTGATCATTAACATTCATTTAGATAGGAACATCCATCAATTAGTTTTTAGTATCCTGTTTATTTAAGGATATCTGTAATTTTTACCCGACTGCGGCGAAGCCCAAAGGAGGGTAATGTGTTTGACCTGTATGTATGTATGTCCGTTCCTGTGTCCGCTCGTAACTACTCAACGGCACAACCGATTTTGATAAATGATACATGATTGGATTCGTCTTGATGGCGCAAGTGTCACTAGGTATGAATTTCGTTAAAATAAACAAAATGGCGGATTTTATGCACTTTTAATTTGGTATTGTATTGGTATTAGTATTATATTGTATTGTAACATCCCTGTTGGTTTCCCTTTATGTGACTGTATCGACAACGACAAGCCGAAAAAAGAAATGAACATTGCCTCGCATAGGGTCACAGACCACCTCCACTAGACGGAGCATGTTATACGACACGAGCTCACCACACATATGGTCGATTAATATCGGTAGATATTACTAGTACAACGCGTGTTTCACATCTTTTTCATCATTCTATGTTTCGAGATTGTCGTCGGATTTAACAGAAATATTTATTTCATGTTTGGTGCACACACAAGTCAGAAACATGGTCGCAACTGAACGAGCGGCCGGTCGCGTTATGTCGTAATGCTATACAATCGACCATATCTGATGTGAGCGTGCGTCGTCTAACATTCTCCGTCTAGAGTCTGTGCGGAAAGAGAATAGGCGTGGCGAAAAACGGAACTAACCTAATCAGTATGGCATTTTTTTTTGCAAATACGGTAGAAAAGCATTACCCATCTAAATCCTATTCTCTTTCCGCACAGACTCTAGTGGAGGTGGTCTGTGCATAGGGTACGTGCTTTCGTGTTACTAGCCTATATATCCCACTGCTGGGCACAGCCCTACTCTTAATAGAGAATGAAGTGGGCATACAAATGGACACAGTCCTGGATGGAAACATAGAATACTTTATATCCCGGTCCCTTAGTAATAAAATAAAGCGGAGCCGCAGGTAAATCCTTGTTTTTAAATACCTACTTTAAGCTACTTCATTCAATTACTTAGCATTGCACAAAGTGGTATTAACTAGTCAATAAGTCACGAAAAATCACGTCGTCCCTCTTCATCAACGTCATTGCATGACAAAGGCGAATGGGACTATCCCACTCGACCAACACAACATGACATCATTTATTGTTAAGCAATCGTGGTTATTTAGGTTGAATCACTGCCATCAAGTGCAAGCGTACTTATATCTTATGAAGAGTAAGTTGTAAACAGTTCTTGGTCTTATTCCTGGGACATAACTATCTATTCAGCTTTTATTCACCTATTACTCGATATGCGCCTCTTTTTTTAATACCTACGCAACTTTCTTCGGACCTGTGCCAGCCTCTTTCACTAAAATTATGATCCTTTAGTCTTTTTGAGACGATTTCAAACCTTAAATCGTCTTCATTATACGAAGCACCGTTTCTGATGGTTATATAGGCCGATACGAGATCGACATATTTTTACGTGACACAGAATTTACAAGAGACGTTGGCAGTGGTTTATCTAAGTCACTTTGGTGTCGTTTCTGTTTCTTGACAGCTAAAGCACTGAACTAACTATTGGCACAGGACTTCCCACCCTCAAAAGGGTTTGGGTTCTGTGCGGTTTTCTCCCAATTTAAGCGATAATATCTCATTTCACTAATATAACACATACATATCTACCACGTTTATAAATATGGACACTGTTAGGGACGACTGCAAAACACGGTTTCGATATAAATGACAAGGTAAATATACAAACATCTATACAAAAAGTTTGTTTGCGTTTCAAGAGTCTTGTTAACGGATCGACGATAAAACAAGTATTATATTTACAGGCGGGTTTTCCAATTTTAATACTTTGTGATTTTCCGTGTAATGAATATAATTTTGTAGTTTTCTAAATAAATTTACATAACTTTAACTTGCTTAGACGAATAAACTGAAATTATACGACACTTTGTTAAATGGGTTCCCCTTCAGAGAAACAATAACAAGCCAAGAGTCGAAAGGTCATTATATTAAGGAGCTAAGTCACCGTTCTATCAACTACTTTTGATTTTAACTTTTCTACTTTTTTAAGATTCTCTTATAACAAAACGGGAGTTCGCATAAATAGTACATTGTGTATCAAGGGCGGTAAGTAAGGAATTACAAACGAGTGTTTGTTACAAGGCCGAGGCGAAGCCGAGGGCTTTAACAACACGAGTTTGTAATTCCTTTACCACCCGTGGCACACACAATGTTTTTCATCACACTTGTGAGGAAATCTGATTAAAATAACCTTACTTAACCTAAATAAAATTGTAAAACATCATCATTTAGTTAAGCTATCGTCCCATGTCTCTTTGACGTTATTACGCAATTGTTTGGCCACACCTCGGATGACCTATACTTTGAGAACTTCTCCTTCGTGGTTATTTCGTGATGAGGTCAAGGAAATAGATGAAACGCTAAAATTGACCATGGAGCTGGTTTTGAATGTAGAATTGAGCCAATCACAATGGATCCAGGCTGTTCTTCCTATTCGTTATGGTGGGTTAGGAATACGTCGCGTTGAGGATGTCGGACTGGTCGCTTTTCTTGCCTCTTCCCATGGATCGTCGGATCTTGTCACTAGCATGTTATCTGTTGATGGTGGCAATATCCCAATTCCTTTTGTCTCGGAGGCACTTTTGAAATGGACAGCGATTTTTCCGGGGGGTGAGCGACCGGAAAACCTCATCATTCAGAGGCAGTGGGATGATTTGTTGAGTAAACGGGCATATAACTCATTGTTGGAGGGTGCTGCTGGATCAGATTTGGCCCGTCTCAAAGCCCTCGCACAGCCGGAGTCCGGGGCTTGGCTGCACGCTCTGCCATCGCCTCAATTGGGGACTTTCTTAGATAATGACTCTCTTAGAATAGCGGCAGCGTTGAGGTTAGGTGCTAGGGTGTGTGAAGCCCATCGTTGTTGTTGTGGGGCTATGGTGGAGGAAAATGGTCATCATGGTCTCAGTTGTCAAAGGTGCGCAGGCCGTTTCCCGAGGCATCATTCAATTAATGAAATCATCCGGCGGGCCATGGTATCGGTGAATGTGCCATGTGTTTTGGAGCCACCAGGATTGAGTCGCACGGATGGTAAACGGCCCGATGGCCTGACGCTGGTTCCTTGGCGGAGGGGGCGTTGTCTTTTGTGGGATGCAACGTGTGTCAGCACATTTGCTGCATCCCATTTGAGGCATACCTCGCGGTGTGCGGGCTCGGCAGCAGAGAATGCTGCTAAATTAAAGCACACTAAGTATTCCGCCTTGGAGTCAGCTTATGATTTTGTGCCGGTGGCGGTCGAAACAGCGGGACCCTGGGGCGCGGAGGCTCGCAACCTCTTTGTGGAGTTGGGACGTCGTTTGCGTGAGAGGGGCTGTGATCCTCGCTCCGGATCGTATTTGGTTCAACAGGTCTCATTAGCTGTTCAGCGGGGGAATGCTGCTAGCATTATGGGGACTTTTGAGCCGGGTGCGGTGCGGGGCGGAGTATTTTAAAGGGGAGGCAGTGTTGACGAAGCGTGTTGCGGATTTGTATTTTGTTTTGGTTTAAGGTCCATTGTTATTATAGACGAGCCGTGTTGGGGATGTTATTTTGTACCTATACTTTAGAAGTTGACGAAGCATGTTGCGGATTTTTTTTTTTATTGTAGATTGGCTTTTTTTTTGCAAATAAATGATTTAAGTTATATTGTAAAACTGACAGTGACATTAGTGACATATATCAAGACGACAAGTCACGTTCGGAAACCATAGCGGTAAAGACTTAAAATGGTTGATTTTATATTTGCAAAATACTGAAATACACTATTTGAACATTTAATTAATGTTACAGAAATATGTGTTTACATATATTTGCAATAACAGTTCTCTTTAAATAAATATTTCAGTAATAAAAGTTAAAAAAGTAAGTTGGCGTGTTCTTTGAACATGACAAATAAGAGTAAAACAGAACCAGCGTTTCAAATTTAAGATGACGAATCGGAAATTTTGGTGGCAGGGATTTCGATTTTTCTCAGGAATCATAAAACATATGAAAGTAACATTTGATAACCTGATTATTGGGATCATCTACTCCATTTTTTGAGACGCAGAAACACGATTTGCTAACTTTTGTAACAGACTTTTGTATGTCAAAGATACCTCTTTCAAAAGCGGAATTTGCACTGTACAGGCAAACCAGACCTATTTAAGCCCCTAAATTCTCTGAGTAACATAGTTTTAACCTATACTTTAATATCTGAGACCAGATTCTTGAAAATTAATTGTAGTTTGTAATTGAAACGAAAAAAACCGTTTCTACGTATACGACCTTTTCATATAAGCTAGCACAAGCGCGTATTTGTATGAAATCAGTCTCCCCTCAGTCCGCCGACGGCCGTTGCCAACGACAGGTCTGTGACAGTTGACTGGCCGCGCCGTAAACAAAACCTGTGAGAAATCTTATTTAATAATGGGAAAAAAGCGTGTTGGTTTTTCCAAAAGGAAAAGGAAAGCACTATTACTTGAAAAATGTAACTATATGACTAAGAGAAAGTAAGTAATCGTCATATTTATACCACAAATAAGTCTAGTTTACGCTGCGGGAAAATGACAACTAATGTTGACATTGGAACAGCGGCGTCGTCGAGACTTTCAATTGTACAATTAAATATTATTTTGGTGTACGTAAATAGAAACATTTGTAATATACCCATTGTATTAAATTAAAATAAGGAAAACTATAATAGTGTAAATATACAGGATGGCTCATAAGTCGGTTTTTCTTGAATGCATTAGTGAGTAGCCAATACTTAGTACCTAGGTAATGTATAATACATATCACTCGCTGGTATATTAAATCAATGTTTGCCTCATAAAACCTCAACAATTTAACCACGTCTGTGATGGATTCGTAAAACAATATGAGAACTATCCGCTTACAAAATGTAAATATGTAAGAAGGGTATACTACTGATACATAGCGAGAGGTCTTAAAACACGATAGCAACATAACCATTATAAGATCACACGAGTATTTAAGGCTTAATTATGTAAAGTTGCATACATCTACTATCTACACATGTTATTATAAACACTCAAAGGCCAACTAGATTGTCATTATATCTAGTATCGATAAAGATGTTTTAATAACTTTTTAAACATTTTTTACCACTGGCTGGCACAGACAACGCACTGACCTTAGGTACATATATGGCTAATGGTGGTCATTTTATACTGTTTCCAAACGCCTGACAGAGGTTTTTTGACATGGACGTAGATTGAAATATAAATACTCGTATGTCGCAATTTCATTCTGCAAGTCCGATATTTCGTCATCTGTGGGCATTTTGATGGGTAAATCGCCAGTGGTTTCCCCGAGATGATAAAAACAGTCAAATTAGTCCAATACACGATTTAATTAGGTTAGACAATATTACAGGTCGATTGTCCTTAATAAATCTCTAACACTAGGTAATTAGTCCAATTATCAAATCAATCACTCGTCAACACGCATGTGCGTCCGCGCACGACAAGGGCTCGCCCAATCTCTGCCTCCCGGTCTTTCCTCCCGCAACCCGCGCCCCGAAGTACTTGAGAGTGCTTCCCGACAAATATGTAAAATTGTAAATATATTGTAAATTTAAAATGTAAAAATTGTTCAATATATTGCCCGTAAAAACACCATGCTCGAATTAATTTATGTTTGTGCTATAATTTGCAGTAGTACCTATCTATACATTACCAGTTCTTAACCAAAGATTAGCATTATTGGAATAATCTTTTGTCCTAATAATTATCCGAGTACAAAAGATTATTCGGATAATTATCAGGACTTATAATTATTCGACTAAACAATAACACGATATTTTTATTGCTGAATTATTTATTCGTGAATAGCATATCCGCGAATGAATCATTCGACCACTTTTCAAATGATTAATTATTTATTCTTTACTAGCATTTACCCGCGTTGTTCCCGTTATAGTGCCAAGGGAACTAATTACCGGCATAGATCCTATGTTTCAATCCAGTACTTGATCTACTTACATGCCAAATTTCAGATCAATCCATTCAGTTGTTACCCCGTATTTAGTAACAGACATCCAAACATCTTCACAAATTTTCACATTTATAATATTAGTAAGGATCGTATTCGGAAAATCCACGGAAATTATTTTAAGTTTTTTGATTATTCCATTCAAATAAATAACACAAATAATATTTAGAATTACTCGTTTTTACGGTACATATATTTATCAATTTCACTTTACTTTTTCCCATACAAACAGTACAGAAAACAAGGTAGTGTTTTATTGATTTGAGTAGATCTGTAGAATACATTATCATTACTAAGTTTTGTGTATCGATTTAACAAATAAAAAATTTAAAAATATAGGAAGCGACTCCATTTATTTTCTGTTCACTTTTGACATAAACAATGTAGGCACTTTTCGATAGGTAATATTAATGTAAAGTTTTCAATGTGCGTTTGCAAATTTGACATATAGGGTTATGGAATTGAGTTCTTTATAGAATGACAGTTTTTATAGACACAGGTTATAAGTGAGCGTTATTAGCATCGATTATAATGTAACTTGAAATGTCATTTTTGCGACTGATTGTGTGTGATATACGGTATACCGCGTAAAAATATAGGGGGGTGAGCGGGTTGCGGGGCGCAAATGCTCCGAAAACGGATTCATTGTTTAGCGATGCGTCACCTTAAAAAGAAAGCCATTACGCCCTAGGGCGTAATAGGTCATTTACGGCCCGCAAAACCTACGTGTAATGACACCATTTTCGAGCAAGTGTGATGAAAAACATCATATTTACCGGATGTGTCGGACGTTCATGTCACTTCGTTCGCTCGGTCAACTACTAGTAAAACGTTTTCTTACAGTCTGTGCGGAAAGAGAATAGGCGTGGCGAAAAACAGAACTAACCTAACCAGTATGGCATTTTTTTTTGCAAATATGGTACAAAAGCATTACAGCGCCCCCCCATCTAAATCCTATTCTCTTTCCGCACAGACTCTAAGAGTGTTTACAAGCTTATTAATGGTGATTTTATTTCGCAAATCTATCCGATCTTCATGGAAAAAGCACCCTAATATCGCAAATTATTCCGTGTCAGAATATAAAACGGTTTGTTTTGTTCAACCACGTTGCTCTTAATAAAAAAAAAACATTTGTTGCACGGCAGCTGCTCAAACACAAATGTACTAGAATTTAATTTATATGCCATTGTCTTTCTATTTATATTACAGAAAGGATGTGGGAGTTTGATATTATTCGAAGACATCGGTTAAGAATGTCAATATCAGTAAATGGGTAAGGCTGAAAAATTGGGCTTATGTAACATAAAAGTAACTAAAAATATATGTTACTGAGTAACTTAAAAGTTACATAAAAGTATTCTAAAGGGATATTCACAATGTCTACAATACAAACACTTTTTGTACTAAGTGTTTATTTAAGAGATCAAATAGGTATATAAGGTCCTAATTTATTAGTTGCAGATATTTTTACAGCTGATAGTACTCGGTCTCTGGAGTATATTAAAGCATGAAACATTATAGCTTTTACGATGTTTTTTTGGAGAAAAAGGAAAAACAAATTTGCTACGTAATAACACCCTGTTAATGTGATTACTAAATGAAAACTCATTGAAAAGATTCTAGTAGCTCTTTTACGTACCACTTAACTGTAACTGGCCACTTCACGTAGATAAATTAAAAGACATTTGCAGTTTTCCCGCCGAACCGTTACGACATTTACGACAACAAATTGTTGATATGACAGATAGTGTTATTGTGACATGTGATAATGCACATGATGATTTATTTAGACGAAATTATAATAAATTTTATTGTTAGGTAAATGAAATCAGAAAAGTTATATGAAAAGTTTTCTGAATTTCTATTTAAAGTTAATTATTTTAATGTAAAGTATAATGTGTTAAAATATCTGCAACTAATAAATTAGGACCTTATATACTTTGGTACATTTTTGAACAAAGATGAATAAGTAATTAAAGGCTGATAGCCACACAAAAGCTGTCTTCACAAATAAAATTAAATCATAATTTTTCCCCGGATTACTTGTTATAATCATTGTAATTATGTAAAATAAAATAAAAAACACGTTACTCTTCTTTGTGTTGCGCAGTTGGGTATAAAAATTAAAACAAACCAAATATTTTAAACTAAAAACCCGACTGCAAGAACTTGTAACTGAAAAGAAAGCGTGAACAAAGCTTTACTTTACTTTTATGTTACGTAACTTAAAAATAAATTAAAATGGTAACATAAGTAACTTAAAAGTAACATAAAAGTTAGCCTCTATTCACTTTCATTTGCATTATATAGAACAATAACAAACATATTAACTCGAACACGACACCTAGCTATAAACTAATATGAATATTATATTAATAATGTATTACGTAATACAAAACAGAACAAATTTACCATGAAATTCACTCGTAACTTTTAAATTCCATAAAAAATCCTCGGCACAAGTTGAATCGACGCACTGAACTACCCACAAAATGGCCGACCAGTGAGAGGTATACCAAGACTAAAGAATAAATAGTGTTGCCGTTATAATGAAATCAAATTCCGCAAATCAACTGCTGAAATAGCAAGACAGAACGGTTACTTAAATTAAGTAACTTAAAAGCTTCAATATGTTGACTTGTCTTATGTTACCCGTAAATTATTATTTTAAATGGGCAATGCTAATGTTAAAGCTCGAAAAACGTTGCATTAATATATGACAGTTATAAAAAAAACTCCAACATATCAGTATAATATCACAAAACTAAAAAACGATAATTACAATCTTTCAGGAACATTTTTGGGACATTTTTATTTGTATGGAAATCGATGCAATTGCATAGAAGAAAAAAAAATTGGAATACAAACACAGAGATTTACATTTGTTAGTGGACTAGAACTAGTAGAAAAAGTTTTGTATTTTGCACGGAAAATTAAAAAAGTAAAATTTTGTAATTACTTTTCGTTTAAACAATGCCGGACGCTTACAAGTCACGAAATCATCCCTTTTTTACGGCCTTACCCAAATGGAGAACCTTCAAACCGTCTGCGAACGGTTTTCAAAGGGTCGGCCGGCAGCATGCACGTAGTGCTCCTGTACCTATAGCACAACTGTGACACGCGACTCTTTGTCGCGCGACAAATCCTACCTATCTCTTTCCACTCAATATAGTGTGACAGTGACAGGTGATGCTCAGTCGCGCGAGATACGAAGTCGCGGCCAGTTATGCTAGACGTACCTACTGACGTTGCGAGCTTCATAGGCTAGGGTGACTGCATAGCACAGGCCGTCTTGTTTGCCATCCTAGTAATACTATTACTACTACTAGATTAACACTTTTAACATTACTAGATTTAACCTCAGTTTAAAAAGAAGTGATTCGGATACGACCCACAATTATACTTCTTCAAGAGAAACTGAGACTTACAAAAGAAAATCTTTCTTTCGCTTACAATATACCTATAGATCTCGTTGTCATTTGTTGATCTTGTTGTTGTTGTTGTTAATATTTCATGTCAATTTTGAGCGTTAATAGTACATTACACAACTAGGGTGGTAATATAAAGAAAGGCCGAGATCGCAGAAGTTTGCGGCCTGAGCTGCAAGCGAGGGACGTAAATATGCGATCGAGGGCTTTCTTTATTACCTCCCGTATTGTGTACATCATTTTATGTCTACACTTTATGGCCAGGTGTGGCATAAAAGGGGTTTTATATGCTCAGCTGCCATGGTTAGGTTCGATCCCGAATGTTTTCGTATAGTTTCTCTGCGACTACGAATTAGGTCGTTTTGTCAGGACTGACGGCGCATGCGCGGTCACGCTTTTCGCTCTTCTCGGTCGCTATCGTCTGCTGAACGGAGTCTAGACGCATCTACTCTACACTATACTACGGCGTAAGAACCATGATAACACCCGGTTGAGCTAACTTTGCACTTTGTTTGTACCACGTCACATACAAACGAGGTGCAAACATAGCTTAATCGGGTAGTAGGATTGGCTTAAGCAATATTGTGTCCTTTGTACAAGGTTTAAGAGCTACGAAATGGACTTATAGTGGTTTTGCTAACACGTAATTAAGTATATTTTAGTCGAGACAAAATAAAAGCTAAGCAGACAGTTTTAATTGAGTATTTTGTCTAGGTTTCGTGATTTCGTTATTTAATTATGTTTTTTCTCGAACTTTCACAATCACGTGGTTTTCGGGGTTCAACACCGACAGGGAACCTTATCCTAAAGCCTATGTTGTATGTTCGCCTCAACTGTAAACGGGTTATCTTAGAATGTAAATGTTATCGTTTGTTAGTAATTTTCAGATGTGTTGATAGCGATAGCCTGATAAGTGAAATAATCATAAGGCAACTTAAATAAAATGTTTAAAACCGATTTTCTTATTGTGATATGAGGTATTACTTTGGGGGTTTCAATTAGGACATGCAGTACCGGGAAATTTTATTATAGCAGTACCATACCAATTCCCGGTACTGCATGCCCTAGTTAGTTTCAATATTTTATCTTTGCCTGAGGCGAGTATGACAATACTTCGCAACCTTGTACTGTACCTTTTATTATCTTGTTTACATTCATACATACCAGGTCAGGAAATACCAAATCATACGAATTTAAGTGTTTATTTTGAGTATTTCAACGTATGCGCAATAAAAACCGAAACTAGTTGCATTTTACGTCGCAACGGTGTCATTTAAACATTTTAATTGCCTAGCTGTGTTTAAAAACGCATAATAATAATATAATGAAGGAAGTCGCCAAGTTGCTTATCTATGCAATTATCATGTTTTTGATAAAATTTAATGATACAGATAAAAAACAAGAAATTCGCAAAACGTCGGACAGATTACCTAAAAAACAATCAACATTCCACTGAATAACAATGATGAACTTTCAACACAGCTGCAATCGTGGCACAATTCAAATGTATGATAGTCACATTCACTCATACATTTGAAGTCCATAATTGGGATGAACCAAAAAATAAATCCACGTTCTTACAAGCTTTTTATTAACTTGCAATAATTGTGTGTATGTTTGTACGGGGCAGTGGTGATGATGAAAAATGTCTAGTGCCTGTTGATTTGATACCTATCTTTTGCTCCAAAATCCAACCGATACATAAGACATAAGCCCATATTTCCATAAGTTATAATAGCGTCGTGTCAATATTAACAGACTTCCATCGATTTTGCCTATTTTAGGGCATTGGAGGCCAGTGCCCAACAGTTGGACATAAACAAAGGCTATTTATTACTAGTCTTGATGTATAGTAAGCCACCTATACCCCGGCTTACCCTGAGAGAAGTTGCTGATAACTTAAGGCGTCAATTAAAGAAAATACTCAAGGAATGTCAGTGTGAACCAGCCATCAATTCTCAACAGAATAGCTCTGGTATTTATTCGCACTGCATTCCTAAGCACGACGATTAAACATGTCCTCAATGAATACACTGGAGTTATGACGAAAACGAAATCGCGACATCCGTTCATACCAGCACGAATTTAACAACTAACTATGAATATATGGAGTTTGATAGTAGTTACTGCCTTTTGGTATAAGACAGGAGTGTAGAATAGTTATGCTAATGTATATGAATATGCATTTGAATCGAGCTTCACGCTCCGGCGGTATCGGATATCACTCGACGCGAAACAATCGAATATCGCGGCGGTTACCCAAACGTTTGATATATGATCGTTTACGTATGACTAGATTTTTGCTTGTGGAAAATAATTTAATTGGTACTGTAACAAGAATATGACTGTAGGAAATGTAACTATAATCTATAATAAAACTAAAATTAAAAAGTTAGGCTAGTTCCCACGTCAGGTTGCCTGCCTTGCCCATGATGGCCATGATGCCAGTAATGTTCATCAGGCGCCTTTGCGCATTGAATGGTGCCTGCGCGACGGTCGCCTGATGCTTCCCTTGATGTACCCCTTATATAAACGATTCTTAACTATTAAATTAGATTTATAAGGCCAGGGTGCATAAAATACAGGGCCTTTTAATATCCCCCCGTCACTATTATTACAAAAAATTAACACTTTCAAACAAATAAGTTATGATTGGTAAATCTATTACATCTAAATTCATTGACGATTTTTCCAATTAAAAATGGCGGCGTGCGGACTAATTTCCCGCCACAACAATGGCATGCGTACTTGACATCGCCGACCTTGCTCGCGTTCGGAAACCACCACTCGAATGAATTACGCAACCCATTCGGAAATCCGCTACTCGGGATATTCAAACCGAATTTGTACTACTTTGAACGATTTCATTTCGACACCGCATTTCATTTGTTGGCTGATGGGAATAAAAATGAGAAAGGTCAGTTTTATATTTCCGAACGTTTGCTGATGACGGTATCAATGGAACGAACCGGTTCAAGGTGCGTTCGGAATTAATTGGACTGGTGGCATTTTAATTTTAGCATTTTAGCCGAATTATGATTGTCTGTAAATTAATAATAGCGCGTTTTAAATGCAAAAATGACATAACTTGAGGAATTATTTTAAATACTTTTTTGAAAAACATGACAAGTCATAAAGATATTTCCATATACATACATTAAATTACCTATTACATACTATCTTCGACTACATAATTGTCATCCATCATTACGTTTGTCAGTTAGGTGTCTGAAATCAAGATGCTAGTTGGAATTAATTTTGATATCTGTCATGTTCAGGATCAAATGGTACCTACAAGATAACAGCCTATTACGAGTGTGTTATAAGACATGACAGATATATCTGAATACGTAACGGAATTTTTGACTTTGAGTAGGTGGTATACAAAGTTAGCCCGGAAAATTTGAAGCGATTAATTGTTGGACGTGAAACTTTAAATCATGTATAATATAGGACTATTACGATCGATCGTTATTATGGATTTTTATCAACTAAATGGTGTGGCAATGAGCAGATAAACCAGTTGACAGAAAACAAACAAATAGGAAACGTCAAAGATTTAGAAACAAATATAATATATACACACATATATTATTTGCACTTACAAAGAAGGAATTGAACCCTTCTTTTGACGTTGACTAGAGCCATTGGCTCGGCGAGTTCTTGTATAGCATTCCTAATAAAGTGGGGGGCTTACAATTCTGCAAGTAGGTTTGTCGCGGCACTAGCGCCTTTTCGCTGACAACTCAAAGTGAGCGAACGAACCCGCGGGATTGTTAGAAGCGATTAACTTTTCCATAGGAATTGAACCAGGGATCACCGGCAAAGTCATTAACTAACTGTGTCGTCCCAACCGATTTGCATGTTCCTTGTATTAGGTCACTTTTCCAAAGACACGCTGCGTTCCGTTCCATGCTCGCAGTACTTTCGATTTCGTGACGCCAGTAATTAACATGGGCCAGGCATATGCGTACGTAACGGACGAACGGAACGGAACTACGGGAGCGTCTCAACTCGGGAAGGAAGCCATTTTCACTTTCTTTCAAATTATTTGAGCGTTCTAAATTCAAATTGATTAATGCAGGCAGCGTGCTAGTCAGCTGTTCGGTTCTTTGAACTAGATGACGTAGGCGCCGTTTTACTTTTGTGAATATACGCCGTTCTAGTAGGGCAGTGTATGCGGGGAAATTAACGCCTCGAATAGCATTGGACAATCATTAATGACGGTTGCATTTGACCTATACACGCTGAGGAATGTGATTTGTAACTATTCAAATTGATAGCGCTTTTATCAGTTCAAGCCAAGAACGCGATCAATTTCAGTACATGTAAACACCAATTTCATAACGTTCTGGCATTTATTTGATTACGCCTTGACTAAGTATTTCTAAGAGGTGCATATTATATTAATTGATTCAAGAGTTACTTTGCAAGATTCCGTATTAAATTACTAGCTAAATGTTACTTTGTAATTTCGGTAAAATTCCTAACATACTCTTTTAGTGGAATGGTAAAGTACCTTACATTTAATAAATAATTTAAGTACTTTTAAGTTTGATTTGATTTTAATAACCTACCCTACGGTAGGCGATTAAAATTCTCCATACCACAATAGCAATGCTATTAAGAAACGTTATTGTGAATGTACGACAAGAATAATTATCTCAAAGCATTCTCAGGTGAGTTAGTAAACAATATCTACCTACTAACCTTGATATCTCGTATGTGATAAATTCTGGTGCAGCGTGCGTAAAATATTTAAATATAAACCTTATCGTATGACACGTAAGGTTTCAATTGCAGTGAAACGAGAATGGTGACTAGGATCTTTCTATTCTGAACGGTGGACCAGTTTTTTAATGGTCCCACAAAATCAACACCACATCCATTGAGTTAATGGCAAGCCTATAAAAGGTTACTTTCAAAATGACGCTTATGCGATGGTAACGAGTTTTTAATCATGTTAGTAATATTGTTAATTGTTATTTTAAAACAGTTCTTTGTAGTCGATAAAAATTTCAAGTGTTTATATGACACTAACTTTAGTCCGCGACTTTGTCTGTGTGCAATGGGGATGTTGCCTAATGTTGAATTTTACAACATAATATAGTCACATGGATTGGAAAATACTAAATTATCATAACATAGAAGAAATAAACAAAAAATATATAAAAAATATAAAGTTATGAGACCACAAAGTTTTTAAAAAAATCGATAGTTTTTTATCGTCTTACAAAAAAATTAAAGTCAATTTCGGAATGCTTAAATAACACTGAAAAAATAAATGTATAACAACTATGTGCTTAAACGCACTTTTTCGTGCTCAAAATGGCAAAATGCTATTTTTTTCATACAGACTTAGTACAGTGAGGACAAGAGATGACGTCACAGGGTGCCGCCATTTTGTATGAGCCGTTTTCAACGCTCGGTGCGGTCGGCTACTTTTGATTGCAATTTGTGGCTGTTATAGTAATCCAATTGTAGTAGTTATAGGTATATATTTGCTCCCCATAAACTGTAGAATCCATTTACATCAGTTACAAAATTTAGGACACAAGCCTATTAGTGCGTTATTTCCCGGGATCCCCTTGTTACGCATAAATTTATAAGTTGTACTGTATTGTTAGTCAGAATTATCGAAAGTCATACAATATTTGTTTTCTAAAACGGTAGGTAATGTTTCCAGGATATTATAAAACGGAAATATTAACGGTGTCTTAGAAAATAGGTTGTACGTCTTTCGATAATTATGATTAATCAATAATCATATACAGACAGAACCGTTATTTTTCCTGACAAATAATTGATACCCCCTAACAAACCCCCCTTTTCTGAGATGACATCCCGGGATCTTAAACTGTCTATAAACTAAATTTGTTCTTGCAAATTATACATTCTCATTCTCGTTCTAGTACTCATTCTAGTTCACATTCTCCTTCCCATTCTAGTTCTCATTCACGATCTTGTTCTAATTCTCATTCTGGTTCTAGTTTTCATTCTAATTTTCATTCTTGTTCTCATTCTCATACATCTAAATCGGTTCCGCAGTTTAAACGTGAACAGGTAACATACAGACAAGTACTTTCGCATCAAGTTTGGATGGTTTGTATTACACAAAGTCAGAAAGATCTTAATTGAGGTCGTTAAAAGCGAGTTATGACTTTTTGCGTCAAAAGAGAATACTTCACAGGTAATTATCGACTGTGAAATGGAACCAATCACAGAGTTAATTAACTCCTAGAGAAAATAAGGCCACATGCACTCAAAACAATAAAAGCCTAGTGAAAATGCGTCACGAATTAAAGAAAAAGATAAATAATATTAACACAAATGTTGGATCGGACGTCAATACGTTTATCAACCTTTTATGTGTATCTCAGTTGTGCAGTAACGAAGTGTCGGCAAACTTTGTCCAGATGTATCGAAATGTTGCATCGAAAGCATTTTTCGCTTAGAATTATGTTTTTGGAATTGCTATAATATATACTAACATAAAAATCTATGACTGCTGACCTTTCGAAAGATTACAAATTATTTATTTAATCAAATTTCAAGAAAAATAACTCGATGAAACGACTTTTTTAAAGATTAGTTTGTCTATGGAACAGGAGTCACCTAAAATGGAGCATTCCACGAAATCGTCTACTTTGTCCCGCCCGAGACTACTATGGCACCTACCTTAAAAATAAATAAAAGCCCTAAATTTTATTATCAATTCAGAAACCAAGTTATAAAATATTGACATGCGAAAAATTTACTTCCTAACTTTGTTAGAAGTATGAAAAAAAGTGGCGTCTTGTGCGGGACATTTTGGTGGAATGCTCCAAATACGAGTAGGTATCCGAATTTCGAATCTGGAATGTCTATAAACATTTAAAACACTCGTAGGCTGAAAACAGAGAAGTCGTAATGACCGACACCAGTCTTTTGTTTCAGAGTTCCTTTTTTGAATTGTCATTTTTTCTACTGTCGAAAACGGTTACGCTTCTATGAGCGTTTTGTTCGCAACCCGCGTTGCGTTTCCGCGCGCGAATGTCACTAACCTGCCGTTATTCACAACTACACCGTCACTCGGGTCCCTAATATAATTTGAGCCCTCAATAAGTGAGCCAGTTCGTAATCGGGGGGTCAAAATATGTCGGTCCGCTCGTCGCTCCGATTTTGAGCGACCTCTGTATGCGTATGATGCTACGCTTTGTCGCGTGATAAACAAATGATAAAGCATCCGTCAATCTCATACACTTATTTGTCAGAACGTGACGGATGCTTAACCATTTATTTATCGCGCGACAAAGCGTAGCATTATAAGCTTACTGATTACGAAAACTGACTGACCAGTTAACAGGTCAAATTATATTAGGGACGATTGACGATCAAGTTGTGAATTAGCCTGGGTTTTATGGTGTTTTTACGACCCCGCCACGAGCAAAGATGATGACCGATTGCAAAACGCCTTTATTATTTAATACAATGTTATCTAAACCGGGAGCGTATAAAGTGCATGATATAATTGCTGTATCATTTTTGAAACGAATCAGTGATTGACCCCTGCTGTCACAGAGTAAGTATTAGTACTCTGTATGTACTTTTAGGTACCTACTTAAAAAAAGGTAAACAAAAAAACCACGTGACTCGGGTCGTTCAGCCAATCAAAGTTATGTTTTGTATCTGTGGCACAATACCATTGGCTGAACGAACCTAGTCACGTGTTTTTTTTGTTTACCTTTTTTAAGTACCTAAAAGAACAGAGTAGATTATACGTACAGGAGCCTCTCTCCCTAACAAAACTGTCGTTCGCGTCCCACGACCGGACGGAGCTGATCCGCATCCGACCGTCTCTCCCTATAGCATAACGCGTGCTCTTTATTACCACCCCATGGATGACGATATTCAATAATAATAGCTGCGCAACGGAATCGCGGAGTGAGTCAGTCCTGGTGGTGTTTCCTAAACAACCGGGAAATTTTATGGGAGTACCGGGAATTCCCGGTTCTTTGGTACTAAAATTGCCCGGTTTTGCCCCCCTAGTGGTGCTAACAGTGTTTCAGCTGCCCTCACTTTCCTGATCGCATTTTCAACCATTTCTCCGTAGGTGCGGATTGCAATTTTCAGTTATTTTCTAGAGATCACGGTATCACGGCATTCTACTAAACAACCGAAAATTAGTATGTCATACATTCGTAGTATGGCAGGGGGTATACTTATCTCTGCAGCTGACTGTACATTGCTTTATTCTCAACATTTCTATTACAGTTATTTTTTATCTTGGACAGTCAGTGGGGTATGTTGTGATCGCAAGATACCTAACACTCCTCCTCGCTTCGCTCGTCGTCGTACTTGGACCGTAACTGGGGGTATGTTGTGATAGCTTTTCACTAATAATCGTACCTAAAATTAATGATAATCATCAATATTATGGCTTGATAAATGTATGACATTTGAAATTATTACTATAAAACATTATAATTATCAGAATTATGACTAAATAAATGTATGACATTCTACATTATGGTTAAACCAATTATGACTCCGTACAATTATGACAGGGAACAATTATGCCATAGTACAATTTATGTAAAAAAAAATATGAGCATCAACTTTATGCTTAAACTGTTATGACAATCGATATTATGACAATAGTTGTCATGCAACCAGAAGGCCACCCGTGAAAAACATACTGGTATTATCTCATGTAATTTGTTTATTTAGAACGGAAGACACAACAAAGATTACAAATAAATCAACATTAGGGTAAGGTCATTCGGGGCAAGGGCGCTAACGTCACTTCATCTTGCAGCGATAATGCTTCTTTTTAATTTTTGACATCACTGAACTAACGCCTACACGAATAACGATAAGAATTTAATACCTAAATCACATGTGATTTGCAAATTAAAACAAATCAAAACAGCGGAGCGGTGATAATGAGCGAATTAAATCTAAGTGTAGATAGCTACAAACTTATCTGCACAGGCGGAGCCGGCGGAGGTGTCGCCAGAATCGCGTTCCATTGTGTACTATTAGTACGGCATTGGCGTATTAAGCGGGACGCGAGTCGTATTAACCGTGAACAAAATGTATGAAGACAGGCCTCAAGTCGCAGGACTGGCGTAAAATGGCGTATTATGCGGGAAATCGTATTAAACGTGATCGTATTAAGCGGGTTCTACTGTATATAGAAAATGACCCGAATTGATTTTCCGTGTACATTGGACCAATTTATTTCTAGACCAATGAAGGACCATTTCGCACCATGTTAAACGATACATTTTGACATTTATTGCTCATTATTTCATCTTTACGTTACTACATTGTAACAGCAGTGTGTGTTGGCCTACAAATCAAATTGATTAAAGTTGATTCGAGTCGCTTGGTTCTCCTTCCAATTGATAAGGTGGTTAATATTGCACTTGAACGGCACCAAATTTGGTTGAAACGTGTTTAGAATACATTCTGTCTGCGAAAAACTAAAAAAACACAAAAACTTGCAATCGGCTATTGATGCGGCAGTATAACATCATTCAAAATAAAAAATACTCAAAATTATGATTTTATGACTTTTTGAGACTTCTTATGTGGATAAAATGTGTTAAACTATAAAATAAAATAATCTTTGATGTCGTCAAAGTGGAATATTAAGCTCCATTCTGATTGTAAAGACAGCCAAATTACTTGAAAAATTAAAATGAAAAAAGTTTAATTTGGTTCAGGGCTCGGAACCAGTATTTTGCAAAAACTCCGAAATGGCTCAATATTTTGAATTATTTTATGCTATTTATGTACGGTTCAATAATGTACTTAAGTAATGGTCTCGTATTATTAGATTGTCCGGTAAAAAAATTAAATAATAAACCAAAAAACCCCTTTATTAATCATTCAGTCTTAAGTCTGGTTCAAATTTCAAATACACAAAATTACAATACACAATCACAACTAATCAAATTATCAAACCTATTTACTTAAATATTAAACAAAAAAAAATACAATGTCAAGCTTATACAACAAAATAAAAAAACTAACTTACCAAAAAATGAAAAATACCGGTATTTTTGTATGGAGAAAATATCGTTATCCGACCCCTGATTTGGTTATGAACACATTTAACAATGTAGGAGGTACAAGGTTGGTCCTTTTAAGCAAGTTACTTGAATCAACTTAACGTAATTAATCTTAAGTATAGTTTATTTCTGTTAATTACATTAAACAAATCACGAGTTTATTTTTTAAACAAACATAGTACTATATTACGTCTGTATCGGTGTAATGACACTTCTCTCATTCACCTGTCATGATAGCAATCATTCAACAATAAAAAATAAAATAACCTTTCTGCATGCGTTGTTTAAGGTCACGTCCAACCGAAGGTTAAATGGATAAATCGTGTTTCACGTAATTGTAACTAGATATTCTGGTTATTTGGTATCAAATTTATCAATGAAAGTCTATACGTCTCGCGGGAGATTTTTTTAAACGTGTGGTTAAGTCAACTTAAGGTGGTTGCGTTCGCATGCACTTTCGTGCAAAAGTAAGTGCACATTTAGAACCACGTCAGGATATTTTAAGTAATGATAGTGAGACACGCAAAATAGGCGCATATTTGTCGTGGAGTTGCGGAAAATTGGACCACGTTAACCTATAACACCCGTAAATTAACATTCTTTATTTGGAAAATTCATAATAAATGCCACATCTTAATGGGTAAGGCCGTAAAAAAGGGATGATTTCGTGACTTGTCAGCGTCCGGCATTGTTTTTACGAAAAGTAATTACAAAATTTTACTTTTTTAATTTTCCGTGCAAAATACAAAACTTTTTCTACTAGTTCTAGTCCACTAACAAATGTAAATCTCTGTGTTTGTATTCCATTTTTTTTTTCTTCTATGCAATTGCATCGGTTCATTATTTATGCAACATTATTTATACAAGGCCGGCCGCGACGCCGGCGCCGGGCGTCCTCATCGTTGTGCGGTTTGCGGGCTAAAAAGCCATAGTGCGGATAAGTGCCGATATAAAAAATATAAGTGCCGTGTGTGTGGTATAGTAGGTCACCTATCGAAAGTGTGCACGGGTAAAGGTTCGACACGATTACATAACATTGGATCGGTATCGGACGCTCCGGCAGACGAGCCCTCTGTGTGCTCGCATGATTGTGACGAGTGCGAACTCTTCAATTTAAGGTCAGTTAATTATGCTCCAATTATGATTCCTGTTAAGCTGAATGAGATACAGTTAGATATGGAGATCGATTCTGGCTCAGGTACTACTGTTATTTCTCAGAAATTGTATGCGAAACATTTTTCAAATATAAATCTAAAAGAGGGTAATCTTAAAATGTGTCTGTACACCGGTCATAAAATTTCGCCGTTAGGTTATTTCATTTGTAATGTTACTTATTCGGACCAAACTAAACCTATTAAAATTTATGTTGTTGAAAATGGTGGGCCACCATTACTGGGGCGTGATTTTATGACCGAATTTGGATTATATTTTACCACGGATAATAACAGTATTATTTGTCAAAATCAAAGTTCGAGTGAGGTACAGCGGCTAATTAACGAATATGCGGATCTATTTCAAAATGAATTAGGAAAATTTAATAAATTTAAAGTAGATTTGCAGTTAAAAGAGGGGGCTCAGCCTAAATATTTTAAACCACGTACGATACCGTTTGCGATTAAAAAAAAAGTTGAGGACGAATTAAACAGGTTGGTTGGTCTAGGTATTTTAGTTCCCGTGGCACATTCAAAGTACGGCACGCCAATTGTACCCGTGTTAAAGGAAAATGGGACCGTGAAGATTGCTGGCGACTTTTCCGTAACGTTGAATAAGGACCTTAAAATTGACAAGTATCCACTTCCACGTATAGAAGAGGTGTTTGCTCAAATAGGAGGGGGGGAGCATTACTCTAAATTAGATCTTAGTAATGCCTACAACCAGTTCGAACTCTCAGAGTCTTCTCAGGAGTTAACAACGATCTCCACTCATAAAGGCCTATTAAAATATACACGGTTAGTGTATGGTTTGGCTAACGGACCAGCCATTTTCCAGCGCGCAATGGAATCTTTATTGATAGGTATAGATGGAGTCAGCTGTTGGCTAGATGACGTATGCGTCACAGGTCCGACGAAAGAAATACATTTGAGCAGGTTGCGTGAAGTGTTATGTAGGCTCAGTGACGCGGGTTTAAGGTTGCAGAAGGAAAAATGCGTATTTTTCGAAAATAGTGTAACCTATTTGGGTTATGTAATAGATAAAAATGGTTTAAAAACTTGCCCAAGCAAAATAGACGCTATTATAAAAGCACCTGCACCTGCGAATGTTAATGAGGTCAAACGATTTATCGGGGTCGTTAACTATTACAGGAATTTCGTGCCCAATACGTCTTCGATTCTGAAACCGATTAACGATTTATTAAAAAAAGGGGTCGATTTTGAATGGGGAGTGAGTCAACAACGCGCATTCGATAAAATAAAAACCGAGTTAGCGTCGGAGCGTGTTTTGACTCATTTTGATCCTGGGGCACAGCTGGTTCTGTCGGTGGACGCGGGACCAGGCGGGCTGGGAGCGGTTTTGGCGCAGCGCGGCGACGACGGCGTCGAGCGACCTTTGGCTTTTGCGTCACGATCGTTATCAGCTAGCGAAAAGAACTATAGCCAAATACAAAAAGAAGCGACGGCTATAGTTTTCGGAGTCAAGCGTTTTCACATGTACCTGTATGGTAGACAGGAACCATTCTTGTTAAAAACCGACCATCGGCCATTGTTATCAATTTTCGGAAATAAAGTAGGCATCTCCGTTATGGCGGCATCGCGGCTGCAGCGATACGCGATTTTACTATCTGCATATAACTATACGGTACAATATATTAAGGGCGAACATAACGTTGTTGCCGATTTTTTCTCACGTTCACCGGTTAATAGTAAAAGCGATGATTCAGTAGATACTGATTATTCATTTCTGAAATTCTTGGACGTCAGTTCAGTAGTGGTAACAAATGAAAATATAAGGAGCGCCACTGCAAAGGATTCCGTACTTCAAACCGTAATTAGGTACATGGAACATGGCTGGCCACGCAAGGTCACGTGCACATCAGTATTGCCTTATTTTCATTGCAAGGCGGATTTAGAACTTGGTGATGGTTGCCTATTTAGAGGCCACAGAATAGTTATTCCGGAGGTATATAGGAGAAAATTGTTAGAAGAACTGCATTCAACTCATTTAGGCATTGTAAAAACTAAATGTAACGCCAGAAGCAGAATGTGGTGGCCGGGAATCGACGGCGATATCGAGCGCTGGGTAGGTAGCTGCAGCGTTTGCGCCGCTACTCGCGCGGCGCCGCCGCGTGCGCCCCCCGCCCCCTGGCCGCGCCCCGCCGGCGCCTGGCAGAGATTGCACATTGACTACATGACCATAGGACAGCGTGATTATCTCATAGTGGTAGACGCCTACAGTAAATGGCTGGAATGTATATTAATGGACCGCGGTACCTCCACTCGAGCGTTGATAGACAAACTTAAACCATCGGGACATTTTTATTTGTATGGAAATACAAATAAAAATGTCCCAAAAATGTTCCTGAAAGATTGTAATTATCGTTTTTTAGTTTTGTGATATTATACTGATATGTTGGAGTTTTTTTTATAACTGTCATATATTAATGCAACGTTTTTCGAGCTTTAACATTAGCATTGCCCATTTAAAATAATAATTTACGCGTAACATAAGACAAGTCAACATATTGAAGCTTTTAAGTTACTTAATTTAAGTAACCGTTCTGTCTTGCTATTTCAGCAGTTGATTTGCGGAATTTGATTTCATTATAACGGCAACACTATTTATTCTTTAGTCTTGGTATACCTCTCACTGGTCGGCCATTTTGTGGGTAGTTCAGTGCATCGATTCAACTTGTGCCGAGGATTTTTTATGGAATTTAAAAGTTACGAGTGAATTTCATGGTAAATTTGTTCTGTTTTGTATTACGTAATACATTATTAATATAATCTTCATATTAGTTTATAGCTAGGTGTCGTGTTCGAGTTAATATGTTTGTTATTGTTCTATATAATGCAAATGAAAGTGAATAGAGGCTAACTTTTATGTTACTTTTAAGTTACTTATGTTACCATTTTAATTTATTTTTAAGTTACGTAACATAAAAGTAAAGTAAAGCTTTGTTCACGCTTTCTTTTCAGTTACAAGTTCTTGCAGTCGGGTTTTTAGTTTAAAATATTTGGTTTGTTTTAATTTTTATACCCAACTGCGCAACACAAAGAAGAGTAACGTGTTTTTTATTTTATTTTACATAATTACAATGATTATAACAAGTAATCCGGGGAAAAAATATGATTTAATTTTATTTGTGAAGACAGCTTTTGTGTGGCTATCAGCCTTTAATTACTTATTCATCTTTGTTCAAAAATGTACCAAAGTATATAAGGTCCTAATTTATTAGTTGCAGATATTTTAACACATTATACTTTACATTAAAATAATTAACTTTAAATAGAAATTCAGAAATCTTTTCATATAACTTTTCTGATTTCATTTACCTAACAATAAAATTTATTATAATTTCGTCTAAATAAATCATCATGTGCATTATCACATGTCACAATAACACTATCTGTCATATCAACAATTTGTTGTCGTAAATGTCGTAACGGTTCGGCGGGAAAACTGCAAATGTCTTTTAATTTATCTACGTGAAGTGGCCAGTTACAGTTAAGTGGTACGTAAAAGAGCTACTAGAATCTTTTCAATGAGTTTTCATTTAGTAATCACATTAACAGGGTGTTATTACGTAGCAAATTTGTTTATCCTTTTTCTCCAAAAAAACATCGTAAAAGCTATAATGTTTCATGCTTTAATATACTCCAGAGACCGAATACTATCAGCTGTAAAAATATCTGCAACTAATAAATTAGGACCTTATATACCTATTTGATCTCTTAAATAAACACTTAGTACAAAAAGTGTTTGTATTGTAGACATTGTGAATATCCCTTTAGAATACTTTTATGTAACTTTTAAGTTACTCAGTAACATATATTTTTAGTTACTTTTATGTTACATAAGCCCAATTTTTCAGCCTTACCCTAATACTCAATACAGTATTTCATGGAAATAAAAGTTTCCATACAAATTATACTTTTGCTTATTTTTGTTTAAAATAAACATACAGTGCATTTGATAAATTAGCCGAAGACAAAATATCAATCGACAAATATTCCTTGAATTCGTTTCCTTGAAAACTCTGCAATTAACCCGTAAATGTGTATGAACTTTTGTATGGAGCAAAACCACCTTAAGGTATGTTTAAATAATGATAAATATTTAAATGGTAAATATTTAGTTTTAATTTAATTTTAACAGTTTTAGTTTCAGTATCCGAGGGCCTCACCGAAAATCAGCGTCACGGGTCACGGCTTGCCGTGGCATTCGTAGCAATATGCTGAGTGAGGTCCTTATTTAGCGCATACCTGCTCAAGGCATACTGTTGATGGTGTTTTTATTGTGTTATGTTTTTGCGCTAAATAAATTATTTTTTTCTTTCTTTATTCGTCGGCTAATAGGGTTACCAAGCGTCTGGAATTTTAGCCATTTGTCAGGAATACGGCCGGAATACGAAAACATCAGGAATGTTTAATGAAAAAATAGTTATTATTTCTAATGTACCTACAAATCCCGTGTTCTTCTTATAATACTTACTATTACGTCTGTAAATTATAAACTACTAGCATTTACCCGCAGCTTCGCCCGCGTTGTTCCCGTTACTGTTCTAAAGGAACTCTACCGGAATATAAAGTACGTTATGTTTCAATCCAGGACTTGCCCTACTTACATGACAAGTTTCAGCTCAATTAGCAGCGTTATTTAGTAACAACGAAACATCTTCACAAACTTTCACATTATTTTCATTATTAGTGTGATGTCATATTACAAACTCTACCCAAAAACTTTTCCCCTCTCCTCGCCAGACTCGAGCGTCAGGAATTTTATTCGCAAATCAGGACTTTCGTCAGGTATTTCAAAATTGGTGTCTGTTGGTAACCCTACTCTACTTTGTAACGAAACATGCCATTTGACATTAATCGTCGGTTCCGTGACAGCTAGTTAATGTTACATTTTAAATGAAAATGCGTGAGACGTTTTAAAGGTTTTCATTGATTAAATAGCTCACGTTCTGTTAAAATTCCGTTTATCATGTTTTATCGTAAGTTTATATAACTGGTATAGGGAATTTGCACGACGAAGGTGCTGTCAACTGCTGCCGCCAATCTAAATCATATACCCTCTCATGCTGGGGCCACATTGACGGAAACGCCGTTAATAACGTTAATTTATCGCGTTGAAGGACGATTAACGTCAGTGTAGTTACGACTTACTATATTTGACATTGACACTTACATACTATCATTGACATTGACAGCTTGATTTGACAGGGGCAATAGTTTCCTTTATAGTCCGCGCGCGTCTCTTTTGTCGTTTAGTGCTGCCACCTATAGTTCGTGCGCGTTCCCTATAGGTAATGAGTGCAGTAACGATTGTTATCGACATAAATTAAAACGGCGCGTGGACTTTAATTTCACAAGAAAACATCGTGTTGCAATAATCTTGTTCCATTTTTTCGAAATTTTATTGAAATCGGATAACGCAGGATTTTTCAAATGTAAAATAAAAGAAGTTTAGACCTCTTTCTTTGCTTACTGGAAATTAGCGCTACGCATTCCGATACGTGTGAATGCTGTAGAAATGCGTAGGGCTGTCACGCATGCTCTTGAGCGCGTGCGCTGCCAAGTTGCCTCAGCCTAGGACGGCGTTAGTATGCGCAGGCGCCGCCATCCTTGGCCCGGCCTCGTATGTAGAGTAGACGAGCCAGTTTCCAATCATTCTTGACTGCTTAATCTTTGGAATCTTCGTACGATTTTTTTGTTAGTGAATATTATTAGTAATGTTTGTCAGTCTTCTAATGATTCTAATCCAAACTAATATTATAAATAACTACAACTATAATACCCTATTCTATCTTTATTATAAATGTGAAAGTTTGTAGAGATATTTGGATCTTCGTTATTAATTGGCTATTAGACAACTTTTTTCTGTGATATGTTATAAAAATACTGTATCTATCCTACCGGAATATAAAGTATCTATCAGTAGCGTGGCGTCTAAAGAACTCGATTCCTACCGGCTTGCCTAATATCAAGCAATTGAGCATCTTATTCTACAGCTCTAAGGAAAATGTATACCAAATCTGCACCGGCTTGCCCAAGGATATCTTTTACGCCACGCCACTGGTATCTATACCTGCTATGTTTCAATCCAGAACTTTGTCTATTTGTATGCCATAAGTCACATTTATACCAGGACCAAAAGGTCACAACTCTATTGTATAACTTAAGCCCCTTTTGCTCCTAGGTTAAATGCGACTTATACCCCTTTTCACTAGAGCCACAGATTTTATTTCCATTTATCCATTGTTACCGCGTTAACCCAATTAAGTGACTTGACTGTAACCGAAATTTGTAAAAATTATATCAGATCCTGTTAAAATAAGCAAAATAAGGAAATATGTTAAAGTTTCCAGTTTGATATATAACGTGTAACTTTTTTTATGAGTCCGTAAAGTTGGGTGGGAAAGTCCATTATAAAAGTATAAAAACTATTAATACCATTGAATAACCCATAAAATGTATGATAATTTTGTTATGAAACCGTTAGGATTTATGATTAACGATTCTGAGGGATAAACGCAAGTCTTAAGGATTTTTTTTTATTTCCAACAACAAAGTATAAGCGTGTGACGTTACTCCGCTGCTATGATTTAGTATGGAGCGTTTTTTGGGAAAGTCTAAAAATATGATTTTAACATTGTTGAGTTTTTATGATACTGAAGTTTTATCACTAATATTTCTGTTATTGAGAGGTCTTTCTATTTTATATGAAAGAAACATTTTGTCTCTTCATTGGTTTTTTAACGCGGGTAAATTATACCACATTTTATGTACATAGAAAAATATACAAGAAATCAAAGTAATAGAAAAATTAGATGGCACTCACCTGTGTACAGACCGAGAATCGGATTGATTTCTTGTATCAATATATGTAGGTCTTTCTATTGTTATAGAAATACCTCTCAATAATCACAGAAAAAAGTTGTAAAATAGCTTATTCATTCAATACGCCTTGAGGAACCAGGTGAAGGCCGCTGGGCGGAGCAGTAAGGAAGGACGCTCGGTATTATTTCGCGGGACCTTCAGAAGGGGGCCCAATGGAAATGTCTTTGAAGGACTGCCGAGCCTAATGCAAAAAAACGGTCAAGTGCGAGTCGGACTCGCGCACCGAGGGTTCCGTACAAATTCATAAGTAGATACGCGAATAATACAAGAAAAACTGTATGTCGATTAGTGTAGTAGGAGCAAATAAGTATATGTTATGATTTTTGCAACTTTGTAAAAAACAGTGCAAGTTAGGAAAACAATTATATTTTTCCTGTAATGCTTAGAACCTGACGAGTAATGATTCTATTTAATAGCAAGAGGACCATTCAATCAAGAGGACTGTCATTCTCCGTTCCCCGAATTCACAACGCTATCTATGTATAAGCTTGGTAAAATAATTATTTACAATTATTCAACTTTGCAAACGTGACACAGTATTTAAATGTTAGAATTTATTTATTATTAGCTGTTTACGAACTAATTGTTACTATACTATGTTTCTTTGTTCAATTATAACATCGTTAAATGTTTAGTGTTTTAGCGCCATCTAGTTTTTGCCTGGAAATCCCCTAGCGTGAAACAGGGCATCGCTTAGTTTTGCTACTCGCCGCTAGGCGAAGGTTTTTAAGTTTTTGTAAATTTCTAAAAAAGTATTAAAGTTAGCAAGACCGTTCTATTTTTCCTGTAATATTCAGGTTGATATTTATAATTAGTAATTATGACACATTTTTCTGATCAGTAACTTCGGAGATAATAGGGGGGGAATGGTACATAAAAATGTATAAATCAAAAACTACTTATTTAAGAAAAAAAATAAAAATGGTGTTTTAATCTACAAATTAAGCCCTTTCATTTGATACCCCACTCAATATAATAGCCTTACTTTCAATTTTCAAAATCCCATTACGGAGCCTTTTAAAAAAAAAGTAAAAAAGGTACAAGATATTTTTTATGTCCAATAAGCTCGGGTTAGCTACTTTTAACACTATTCCAAATTTCAAATCGATAGCAGCAGTAGTTCCTGAGATATTTGGCTGTGACAGACGGACAGACAGACAGACAGACAGACAGACAGAGTCGCACCATAAGGGTTCCTTTTTTACCATTTTGGTACGGAACCCTAATAAACCTGCGATCTGAGACATTCATTGTTTTACCGCCCTAAGTAAGTAATGTACCTACTATTGTATAGTGGTTCAAGTTTATATATGCACGGGTGCTTTTTTAAGCAAAGAACTTAAGAAAATGCTCTTTATATGGAGGCCCTCATTTTCAATTTTATTTGTTGTAAAAACAAGAATAGAAAATCACATTCTGTGATTATGAAATCTCTGCTTATTACTCTGCAGATATTTTATTTTGCTGTAGGTACTTCTCAGATCTTTTCCAATTTTCTGCCCCAAACCATGAAGAAAGTTAACCCACCACTGCCCTAGTCGCAGCGGAAGTGTGCGATAATATTTACTAGGGGTAAACCATGTTTATGTTATTCCTTATCATATGCGATAGCTGATATCGAGGAAGTTTCTGATAACGTGTTTATGTCAATACCTGTAGGGTGGAAAGGCGTAAACGCCATCAGCGCCAATGCGGTTACGGCTTTTGTGTCAAAAATATCGATGGTATCTTTAGCTGCACTACCTGCTTTGCAGTGGGAAATCTTAAAATGTCGTTACAGTGCCCTAGTTGATTTGATAACGTTTGAAGAACAACAATGAACGTGTTAAGCCTGCAAATTATGAGCAAGCGTTTTAGGAAGTTACATTAGGATTGTGATTGGCATCTGTTGTCATTCCGGAACGGTCGAATGAACTCGCAGTGACGTCGCCCCTGTCTGGTTCCACCGGAAGACCAGCGCCGGCACTAGAGTTGGCATTATGCTGAGGTGGGGACCTTTTTGTGGCAGCGAGACCTTTTTGTGTTGTCATGTTTTTTTTTTCTCTGCTTTGTAACATGAATCTGATAGTAGAGGATCCCAGTATAGAACGACCTTCACCGAGCTGGTTAATGGATGAAAAGTATTGTATATTGAATTAAATATGTTAATAAATATATTGCAAGTGGGTTGCCTAAAAAAATTCAGTCCAGAATATGATTAATTAAAAATTAAAAAAAAATTTTTTTTTTAATTTTTCACCGTTTTGTTTAACAGACAAATGACATACCATTCAAAAGTATGAAGCCTATAGAATATGCAAACGTTAGGTTGCCTATATTTTTCCCGTCATAACTTTTGGGTTGCCAGGCATAAACAGGTACATCATATTAGTAATTTGCACTGATCTGGTTAATGAATAAACTTTATGCCAAAATAAAGACTATTTTATTACGAACACGGTGATATAGGGTTGCCTGCGAAAAATCAGTCCTGAAGTACGGTTGTCGAGTTTTAAAAAGTCAAAGCCCTTCAATCCCGGTTGCGTTAAGTTTGCACCTGGTTGGTATGTGATGCCAAGGACACCAGGTGCAAACTTAGCTCAACCGGTTAATATGAAACACTTAGAATGAAGTCGGCACGGGTACATCGATATTAGTGATTTGCACGGTCTGGTTATTGAATAAACCTTATGCCAAAATAAAGACTATTTTATTACGAACACGGTGGTATAGAGTTGCCTGCGAAAAATCAGTCCTGAAGTGCGGTTGTCGAGTTTTAAAAAGTCAAAGCCCGGTTGCGTTAAGTTTGCACCTGGTTGGTATGTGATGCCAAGGAAACCAGGTGCAAACTTAGCTCAACCGGTTAATATGAAAAATTTAGGATGAAGTCGGCACGGGTACATCGATATTAGTGATCTGCACTGGTAACCAGACCAGTGCAAATCACCAGGGGTCGGACAAAATGTGCGGATGACGTCAAACCACTTATAGGATGATTTCAAATAGTATTTTTGATTTTCATACACAATTATCACTTATCATTTATCAACGTCTTTATTAAACGATATCGCCACTTGAAATGAGTAAGTACGTTTTTGACTGACACTTTGTCAATCTGATGAAATAAATTGACTTCGTTATTGTTTAGCTAGGTATTGTATTTTCACGATTATATTTAGCTATAATTTATATTTACTAATGTATAAAAAAACGCTGTAAAATGTCATCTTTACTCGAATATTGTGGCAATTTTCCGTTTTTGGAGGTACGTGACAAACACATATACTGCTCTTGCTGTAATCAAGATATACCAACGAAGGTAACGAGTATTAAACCTATATATCTGAGGTTCCCACAGATTTATCCTAATTAATTTTAAATAATCGTACCTTATGGTAACAAGTTTCGTGAAAATTTTATTCACTACATCACCCTACCACCTCTATTATTAATTCCATGGATTTATTTACGATTATTTTGTTACTTCATTAATACTACTTCGTTACTACATGTCACGCGGAAGTTTAAACACAAACATCATCCTGAGTGCAAGATTAGGTACGTCATTTTTACGTCATCGGCACTTTTTGTCCGACCCCTGCAAATCACTAATATCGATGTACCCGTGCCGACTTAATTCTAAATTTTTCATATTAACCGGTTGAGCTAAGTTTGCACCTGGTTTCCTTGGCATCACATACCAACCAGGTGCAAACTTAACGCAACCGGGCTTTGACTTTTTAAAACTCGACAACCGCACTTCAGGACTGATTTTTCGCAGGCAACTCTATACCACCGTGTTCGTAATAAAATAGTCTTTATTTTGGCATAAAGTTTATTTATTAACCAGACCAGCAAATCACTAATATCGATGTACCCGTGCCGACTTCATTCTAAATTTTTCGTATTAACCGGTTGAGCTAAGTTTGCACCTGGTTTCCTTGGCATCACATACCAACCAGGTGCAAACTTAACGCAACCGGGCTTTGACTTTTTAAAACTCGACAACCGCACTTCAGGACTGATTTTTCGCAGGCAACTCTATACCACCGTGTTCGTAATAAAATAGTCTTTATTTTGGCATAAGGTTTATTCATTAACCAGACCGTGCAAATCACTAATATCGATGTACCCGTGCCGACTTCATTCTAAATTTTTCATATTAACCGGTTGAGCTAAGTTTGCACCTGGTTTCCTTGGCATCACATACCAACCAGGTGCAAACTTAACGCAACCGGGATTTGACTTTTTAAAACTCGACAACCGCACTTCAGGACTGATTTTTCGCAGGCAACTCTATACCACCGTGTTCGTAATAAAATAGTCTTTATTTTGGCATAAAGTTTATTTATTAACCAGACCAGCAAATCACTAATATCGATGTACCCGTACCGACTTCATTCTAAATTTTTCATATTAACCGGTTGAGCTAAGTTTGCACCTGGTTTCATTGGCATCACATACCAACCAGGTGCAAACTTAACGCAACCGGGATTGAAGGGCTTTGACTTTTTAAAACTCGGCAACCGGAATTCAGGACTGATTTTTCGCAGGCAACCCTATATCACCGTGTTCGTAATAAAATAATCTTTATTTTGGCATAAAGTTTATTCATTAACCAGACCAGTGCAAATTACTAATATGATGTACCTGTTTATGCCTGGCAACCCAAAAGTTATGACGGGAAAAATATAGGCAACCTAACGTTTGCATATTCTATAGGCTTAATACTTTTGATTGGTATGTCATTTGTCTATTAAACAAAACGGTGAAAATTAAAAAAAAATATTATTTTTTAACTTTTAATTAGTCATATTCTGGACTGAATTTTTTTAGGCAACCCACTTGCAATATATTTATTAACATATTTAATTCAATATAAAATACTTTTCATCCATTAACCAGCTCGGTGAAGGTCGTTCTATACTGGGATCTTAGACTATGACAATGTATGTTATTTCTTTTCTTTATTTTCTGTAGTAAAGTAAAACCAATAAGTATACCTTGCAAAAATATTTGTCAGGTCCACATTGGGTCGCATAAAAACTTATGTCATATTATGTTTGTCATGAATCTGACACCGTTAACTTATAGAATTATTATAACTCAACCCGACCATAAGCTACTTGGTTCTGATGAGTTTATTTGAAAATCCTGAAAAGTCAACGGTTTCATAGGAAAAAGGCTGTTACGATGCTGTGATATAAGTCGCGGCCTTTTTATGCTAGTTGTGCTGGTCATCAGCAGTGGTCGGCACAATCGGTGCAAAATTCAACAAAACTTGCCAAGCGGACATAATAAAGTGCTTATAGCCAAGAAAATATTAATATCTTTATACTCAAGTATCGGAAATCCGAGATTTCCATATAGTGTTAAATTTAACACTGATCTGCCAATAATATTCTTATTTCCTTGGTTGTAAGTTCTCCTTTATGTCAGCTTTAAAAGTTTTGTTAAAGTTTTACACCGATACTGCCGATCACTGCGATACCTTTAGACTCAAAGGGCGTAAACGCCATTAGAACCTACGGCGTTTACGCCCTTTGAGTCTAAAGGTATCGACTGGACATCAGTCTTGATGGCGGGCCTACCCACGTTGAGTTTTCATCTTTCTAATTTTATTTAAAACGCTATGACAACTGCAATACCTTATCACTTACCTAACACGCTTTACAATAACTAGTAAAACAGAAACACTACGTGTTATGATTGGCTCACCGTTAGCGCTTGCTAAACACTAACCCACATTCTAGCGTACCTACTTTCCTAAGATCCTTATTTACCCAATTGTTTAATTGCAACAGCAACCTTGTGATGCACGGAGGTGAGGTATTTCAAAACAACGCTGATGTTCAAGGCACAGCTTAATTCCCGGGGTTCCTATATATTTGAAAGTTTGCATATGTAATACCAATTTAATATAAAAGCTACTCGTAACAGATAAATAGATTATACAGTAGAACCCGCTTAATACGATCACGTTTATTACGATTTCTCGCATAATACGCCATACGTTCCTGCAACTTGAGGTATGTTTTCATACATTTTTATCACGCTGAATACGCTTTCCCGCTTATAACGCGTTCTTGACTGGGTCCCTTCAAAATCGTCTTAAGCGAGCTTTACTGTAGTTACTTTCGTATTAATTTATGACATAAGTTTGGAAATATTTTCTTGGGTTTACGCGACTATCACTCATTGTAATAAAACAACTTAAACGGGTATAATACTATTTTTTTACGTCCCAACGTTTCGTAACCCTTTTCAGCGTTCGTGGTCGCGGGTAGACTGAGAAAATGATAAATAAAAAGAATTTATTTATTTGCATTTTTTAAAGTGGGTAGGGTTGCACAACGGTAATTTTGACAGGGAAAATTTATGATTTTCTTAGTCTACCCGCGACCACGAACGCTGAAAAGGGTTACGAAACGTCGGGACGTAAAAATGTAGTAATTAATATATGCGATTTAATCCGTTTAAATTGTTTTATTAGAATAAGTTTGGAAGTTTGGATTTTAGTTTTTACCAGAGGTCTAACTAAGCCTGCGTTAGAAATGTGCAAGTAAGCAGCCCTATTTATTACAAAGTATGAATTTTTCACATTTTGTAGAAGGTCTTACGTACTTTAAAAGGTCTATACATGTCAGTTAATTTAATGACAGTGTTTCGTTATTATTTAATAAACAGAATATTTTAGTTATAAAAAAAATACTCTGCCAGCCTATTTAAATTTACGCGAGGTAACAAATTAACTCTGATCGAGCCTTTTTCACAACCTGAAGTAAACAAACGTAAGTAGAATATTAATATAACTGTGAATAATTTATTGTAAGAGCCGCCCTCGGCGCGCCGCATACTAAAGTGCCTCTCAAAGGACCTATCTCGTATTTTAATTTACATACGCTAAGAGTTTGACTGCACTTTGTTAAGAACTGTTGATGGAAATCGAATCAAATTTATATTTGGAACACGATAACGGTTCGGTAAATTAAATAAAGATGGCGTTGTATAAATAACGTTAAATGGGTGAATTTAGGTTAGGATACGCGGAGTAACATTCATTAACAAGAAAAATAGTCGCTCATTCCCAAAATACCAGATTCCCAAAATAATAAATCCAACAAAATCATTTAGATCCCTGAGTAACTTACGATTTTATAATCTAATGTAACGGGAATGTGATAAGACAGGAATCTGATAAATCGAAAATGTGGTATTTTGAAAAATCTGGTATTTTGGGAAAGCGGTATTTTGGGCATGAGCGAAAATAGTACCAAATTTCAAAAATGTTGTCAACACTGCCGTTTATAATCTTTGCATATTGGACTACCAGTCATTCCTTCAAGAATTCTACAATAGTTTTTTTGTAAAAACTGTTGTCTATAGTTACCCCGCGTGTCCCCATTTCCCCCTTTCACGGTAGGTAATGTTCGCGGTAAACATGGGCCGACTTTAATTCGATTTTACACATTTCGATACCTTTAGACTCAAAGGACGTAAACGCCATAGGTTCTAATGAAACTTGCGCCTTTTGAGTCTAAAGGTATCGATTTGTCGTTTGAATTGATATAATTATGTATATTGTAATCGGGGCAGAGTACGTAACTGATCGCTGTTTTGATATAAATAAATGAATGTGATTGGATATTCATAAAGTTATATATAGCTCTATAATTATGAAGTGATTAAGAAATTGCAACATTCAGATACCCTTATTTTTACTCGCTTGACTTTCTTTGCTTAGTCATTTGTTTGTTTGCTTTTATAGTCTTCATGCACAATTACACTAGTCAATAAAATTTTGTAACAAAGGTGGTTACTAATTTTGAATTACCCGCTTACTATTATTATAACACCGTGTTTAGTTTGATTTGATCCGGGTTAGTTGATGTGTTACAGCTACTAACAATTCTAGGAAATCAGCAGTCAATTGACTATAACTGAACAAAAACTTTTCATTTTGAAATACATATAATATTAATATGATTTTCATGTTACATAAAAAAAGAGTGGTTTTTGCTGACCAGTGTTATTATTACGCAAGGTGTCCTGTCCTTAATTCAAAAAATAGAAAAGTATACCCAAATTACGACATACGATATTGACGACACGCCACTGAAACATGCACCAAAGTCTGGCATAAAAAAAGATCATTGTACCATAATTCGAAGACACTCTGGCCCATAGTTTACAGTGAGAGTGATACCGTTTATGAAGCTATTTAAAAATGGGAAGTATTTGTGAGATGGATACCGACTCTTGGGTATTCTCTATCTATCTCAGTACTTGTTTATCTTTGTTTTTTTGTACTGTTTAGTTAAGGATTCAAGGTGGTTTTCCACCGGCAGGGCGAGACGAGACGAGACGAGGATTGAATTGTTTGTATGAAGTTTTGAATCCTCTCCTCGCGCATCGCCGCTCGCGCATCGCGCAACTTGATACAAATTTCAATTCAATCCTCGTCTCGTCTCGCCCTGCCGGAGGAAAAACCACCTTCATACTCGTCAAGAAGTCCAGTCATAGATCTAGATCTGTGTAAAATTGTCTGCCAATATGTATTAATTTATTTGAACCTAAAACACTCTCACTCCCATATCTATGAGGGTAGGCCTGTGCCCGGCAATGGGACGTAATAATATATAGGCTTATGATAATGAACCTAAAATAGCGGTTGCTTTCGTCAAAACTCTCAACTATTTTATTTGAGCATGGAATGCAAGGTGGGGGGAAAATGTTACACTTGTAATACCAAGGATGCGGCGCGCACGACGCAACATGGCGTCGGTTCAGATATACGAAACGTTTAATTAAACAGCTTAGCCTCGCTTAGAGGATACAGTTAGACTGCACGTTGTTCACGACTCAGGGAGGGGACAGGCTTGGAGTAAAATTTTATAAGTTTGTGGGTCATTGTCATGTGTAGGTCATGTTTTGGATGCATGACAGCCAGGGGTAACAGTAATTTCTGCCGCTAACGGGCGTGGTGGAAAGAGCTCCTTTCTGTAGGCTTATGATGCTGTCGATCGATAGTTAAATGATAAAGCATTTGTCACGTTCTGACAAGTATGTAAGTGTGCGAGTGACGGAAGTGTTCCCGCCGCGCTATGACATGGGGTTCTTCAAAAGGATTTTTTATGTGGGATTCAAGCGTTCTTTATTTATCGCCAAATGCAAGCAGAGACCAGCTCATGAATGAAACATGGGCTGGATGCCACCTGTCCGACTGTAATATTGTCCGAGGAATTCCTTATGAATGGAATGGAATACCTACAGTGCGCATAGTTATCTTTTTATTAAGAAAGACAAGCATTTGACTTTGATCTTACTTGAGATGACGCCGATGACAGGAATGGGCTCCATGCGCGAATTCGCCGCGCGACTACTAGTACACGTAACGCGTGCTCTTTCTGGTCACTGGATAATTATCCAGTGACCAGAAAGAGCACGCGTTACGTGATAGAGAGAGACAATCGGATGCGGTGCGTCCCGTCCGATGGTTGAACCCGAACGTCAGTTTTGTTAGAAAGAGAAACTTCTGTACATAGTACTTTAATTTATTCTGTGCCTTTATACAAAAATTGTGGTTTACAATTCTTAACGAGTATCTAAATCAACGCTACCTTTACCTTCCGACGTGATTTTTACGCGCAATTAAAGCGTACAGCGCACGCGCGCGCCGCGTGCAGTGAAAATGTCGCGTGCACGCCGCTATGCGCGCGATGCGCCTGCGCATAGACACGTTGCTCTTACGCGTTTGCGCTTTTCTTTATATTTTACGACATCGAAATTCGATTCCGCAATATTTAATCTTTGAACGCTTCCATTGTTTTTGTGTAAACCATTGGATAACGCCCCGTGCCTCCGCTTTTATTTCCAGATTTTCTATACAAAAGTAGCCATTTGTTAGGATCTGTTTGAAAACGACTGTATTTTTGAAAAATGACTTATTTTCAATTTTTAGTACACTTTAAAGTTTATTTGAAACCGCAATGTATTGGGATGTTATTATGTTTGTTGCGTGACAAGCGAAGTCAATTAGACTGATGTTAACGTACATTGAAATACTATTTAATTTGTATGAAAAAGGTAAAATCTAAAAATTACATAATTTTTAAAAGTTGTTGAACGAAAGTGTCATTGTTTTATGACTAGAATCTACGTTTTAATTATTTGCTCCTGTTACAGGCAACACCCGGTATGTATGGAGGGATGAAATTGACGTGGAAGTTACAAATCACTCTAATGAAAGACATATTTAAGCGTCTAGTTTACTCTTGAACTACTCAGAAGCTACTTTAACAACGTTATATTAGTTAGATAATACCTACCGGCCGTTACGAGTATCAACCTCTGCCAAGGCCGACTGAGCGTTAAAAATATTGATAAAACAGTCTGTTGACGTTATATAATGTTAACGACACTCAATTACCGTCACGAGACCGATTCACATTTTATTCGGTTTATATTTAGATAGTGCTTTGTAACACTTTACTGTCGTGCCTCGTTCACTATGAATTGGGTACTTTCCAGATAGATCAACACACTGACAGATCTTTATGAAGGTTCAATATACCTTTTTATTTATGTTGATAATTCGCCTAGGAACGACAAGATACTACATAAACTGGATACTTGAAGTGTCAACGATTCCTTGAAAGCAGTAAACAAGGATCACGTGTCACCGCGGAAATTATTCTTTGATTGTGTTTATTTAAATTGTCGTTATCTTTCGAGCACCGATAAGAAATATTATATTTGCGAATATCTATGTTTCTAGAAAAGTGGTGAAAAAGTATTGATATAAGCGCGACCATCTGTGATTAGTGTTTTTATTCAAATTCAAAAAGTTTATTTCAGGCTAAGATGCCTAAGTTTCCATAATGTATGTCATTTTGAGACATTGCTAATTGTCATAAAGACCTGTTAACCAGTTATTAGTAAGAGTAACATATTATGTAACCGTAGGATTAGATTTAAGAATAGGTGAAGTGTGTACCTTAGTAAGGAAAAATAGTAATTTTTGGTGCAAAATAAATGCACTTTTCTTTTTCTTCTATTTATTTGAATGTCTTTCTTGACTTTTTTAATGTTATTTTTTCTAAATTTTGTTAAATTGAATAAGTATTTTAACAGTTAAACAAAACAACGCACAACTGAAAGCAATGAACCTAACACATAATTTTGGCTTAAACCTATGGGTATGGCCACAAAAAAAGGATTTTTAACAATTAACCTTCTAAAAGCGCGGATCCATGTCCACGGCACGGTGCCGTTTTACGGCGAAGGCGCCGTGCCCTGGACATGGGTCCGCGCCCTAAGAGATGAAAGCTGGAATAGTAATAATTTCGGGTCTTTTACGAATGATGAAGAGACGATTAACGTTCCTTCATCACTAAACGATGTCTGTGTCAATAAATTACATGATAAAGATATTGTATAAATGCATGAATTAACAAGTACCATATAATTCATTCATTCCGCAACGTGCCATCTGCTTCATATAATATGAATTAGAAAGAGACGAACGATGCACGTGCGAAAATAGTACTCTATTTTACAATAATGTACAATGTCCAGTAAAAGTTCACAACAGGTCACCCGTGAAAGATTTCAATCGCAATTGAGATAAGAAAGGAATCTGAACTATAAGACGGTAGCATAAGATTGATATTAAAATTACGAAAAGAAGTTAATTGGGACCTTTTAAATTTTGTGCAGTTCACACGTGCGTCACGTGACTGACAATTTAGTGCACAGTAACAATGTGCTTGTAGGCTAATTCATGACTTCAAAGTCAATCTCTTCTGTAATATAATTTGATCCGTGAAATAGTGATAACAGTTCGAAATCGGAGGTCACGTTGCTACTAATTGTTGAAGATTGGAGAATTAAACTTGATTTTAGCAAGAACACTCATTTATTTGTATTATAAACAAGGAACGTTTAGTTTGCATACAGCAGCCATTTTCCTAGTGAGAGGGAGTGTTGCCAACAATAAAACTAGTGCTGTTCTACCATATGTAGTGATGTAAAAATACATTCTTAACACTAAGGACCTTAAAATAAATAGCCGTAGGCTCGCTAACTGATAACTGAAGCACCTCTAGTGAGCCGGTCGCTAACGCTGGTTGGTCAGGTGAATGTCTGCTTGCTGCTCTTAGTAGGTACTGCGCTTGTTGATGTGTGCGTGCAGCTCGTAAGTACAAAGCGACCGGCTCACTAGAGGTGCTTCAGAACAAAGGTTCTTGGTTGCTACAGTCCGTCAAAGTCGAAGCGACTACCGGATCGACATATTTTTCATAGGCTATATATAAATTATATAAGGGACCCTGACAGAAACCGTGCGACGACGTTACAAACACAAATGATACCTTTAGACTCAAAGGGCGTAAACGCCATTAGAACCTACGGCGTTTACGCCCTTTGAGTCTAAAGGTATCGAATGTCATGTCTACAATTATAATTATAAGATTTACCCACCGAAATGATTCGACTTTGATTGATTTGGGGTACATTTTAAAAATAGGTACTAACCAAAGAAACGTATATTTCAAAACAAATAGTTGTATAAAACATTAAAAAAATACGTAAACGCTTACGTATATAAAATGAGTAAGTTGTAAAAAAAACCCGTCGTCAAACAATAGTTTTCCTTCTCTGGCAGGTATTTACCTGCCAGAGAAGGAAAACTATTGGTAAACCGACCATGACACAATTGGTTTAATATTATCTTAATTGAACCAGAACTTGTATGGGTAGGTACCTAAAGGTGAGTGAGAGTGAGTAAGGTTACCTATCTGAATCACTAAAAACGTTAGTCCGAATTTCGTTTCGGCAAAAACTATTCGACAAATATCGTTTCAATTTTTTTTCGTTTGTCCGAATTTTCATTTCGAATTATTACGATTCGGCATTTATTGGTTCGGTTTTTTAATCATTCGACAAATTACGGTTTGCCCTAAATCTCGTTTCACCGTAATATCAGTTCCCCGAAGTAACGTTTCGATTTATTCACCATTCGACTTTTTTCGATTGACTTTGATTTCATTTGTCCGATGTAACGATTCGATTTTTAACTATTCGACATGTGTACAGCTGGCATTACAATTTACAATTATTTATTCTTATACCTGGCAAACTAGTCTGCAAGAATCAACCCGCTTTGTACTTTGATAAAGATAACCTTACCCGCCACATAACTTGTTATAGTGTATTATTAAAGCTAATACTGAGTAGTACAGTGCGATAGTGAAAACTTATTTAAATATGTCTGACCTAACCTACTTTTTTCCTAGCAATTCGTTTTTGTTGGGGGACGCAGTTCAAACCTAACCTATTTTTCTGGTAGCAGTTCGTTTTTGTTGGGGGACGCAGTTCAAACCTAACCTAACCTACTTTTTTACCTAATTGAACCTTTGTTTTGAGTTTTTTTCCATGCGCCCCCCTTGTGGGGGGCTCCGCCCCCCCGTCCCCCCTTTGTCCTTCTGCCTATATAAGTTTTCTGTGAAAGTCACTTCCCCAAACGGCCACTTTTTTATGAACCAACCTAACCTACTGACCTTTCTCTAAAAACAAATTTTCTTTTCTAAAATAACATTTATTTTAGATTTAGGGAAACATACCTCTGCCGAGAAATAACTTGGGATATCGTTAAAAGGTGAACTGAAAATATGTCTAAACGTATCCAGTGCGAAAAGTATCATTGGGTAAATGAAAAATGGGCAACGAAACAAAATACGTAACAATTCATAGGGCAAGTGAATGAGATGGGAAACGTTTTTCGGACAAACGAAACTTTTACTAAACGTGACAAACGATAATAATTCGAATAGTTTTTGGCCAAATGAAATTCGGTGAATGGTTTTTAGTGTTTGCGATAGGTTACCAGTGAGTAAGCAAATGCGATAAATAAGACAAATTTCATAATAAAAATTACCCGCTTCACACAATAAATCTGCGACATATGCCTATAATATAATATTTGAGGAGCAATTCGATGATAAATTACTTACCTAGGGCGGTAAAACAAAGAATGTCTCATATCGCAGGTATCTAACGGCCGCACCGAAGGCAAGGGCGATAAATATGCGATCTGAGGCTTTCTTTATTACCACCCGGGTATGTACTAGTACATTGTGTATATATTGCCCGAGGCGAAGCCAAGGGCTTTAACAACACGAGTTTGTAATTCCTTTACCGCCCGTGGCACACACAATGTTTTTCATCACACTTGTGAGGAAATCTGATTAAAATAACCTTACTTAACCTAAATAAAATTGTAAAACTGACAGTGACATTATCCATAGACAATGCGACTTCACGTCACGTTCGGAAACCATAGCGGTAAAGACTTAAAATGGTTGATTTTATTTTTGCAAAATACTGAAATGCCCTATTTAAACATTTAATTAATGTTACAGAAACATGTGTTTACATGTATTTGCAATAACAGTTCTCTTTAAATAAATATTTCAGTAATACAAGTTAAAAAAGTACGTTGGCGTTTCCTTTGAACATGACAAATAAGAGTAAAACAGAACCAGCGTTTCAAATTTAAAACGAAAACCATTACGCCCTAGGGCGTAATAGGTCATTTACGGCCCGCAAAACCTACGTGTAATGACACCATTTTCGAGCAAGTGTGATGAAAAAAATTTTACGTCTCCCCAGGCCATGAAGTGGGATTTTCCGCACGTGTAGCGAGCGGTTATTGCCACTTTATGGCCAGGTGTGACGTAAATGCGTGACGTGGTGTGACGTAAAATATATGTCTGCACGTATCGATCGTAGGTTTGATTGGGCTACAGCAGTGGTTTTCAACCTTTTTCATGACACGACACGACATGACACGACATGGTGTGAAAAAATATTTCGCGTCCCCCCGACCCTTCGTTTTTTGATCACGTATGACATACATGAAATCTATATTATTAAACTTTATCGTTTTTTTTACTGTAGGTAGTCCTCTCGACTTCTTGCGAGCCCCCAGGGGGTCGCGACCTACACGTTGAAGAACACTGGGCTAAAGGACAGTGAAATCAATGTCCTTCGGGCGACGATATGATATGGTTTACATTTTTTACAAAAAAATAGTAAACTAATGGCCAAATGTCTGAAATAGGCAAGCAGATACTTATCGGGCTCTACGCATGGATGCCGAGCTGAAGCATAGATAACAACGAAAACGCCGATCATAAAAACAAGACGCACAAATGAAATTCTTTGTTTAACGTGTAAACATCCTCGCAGACCGACAAAAATGTTAATTTACCCATTTACGCACTGCGTTATTATTCAACTGATGTAATTCGGAACGAACGTTACCCATATCTTTGAATTTTAATCGAGGATCGTTTAAAGAAATGGGGTTCCATATACACCGTGGGTACGAGAACTTTAACTATAGATTCTAACAACTATTAGGAGTAAAAAAAGTTATGTGATGTATAGTCGAAAAACGCTTATTTTCAGAGATATTCATTATTTTTTTTAATTAAAACTCCCAAGTGTGTAACAAGCCCTAATAAATATGACTAAGATAGGTTTACTATTTTTTTTAAATCCTTTACCTAAACATCAATTAATCTTCGCAGTATTTGATGGTAAGTGACTACGAGGCCGAAAAGTTGACCTTTCGTTTCCATTTTAGCTTTTTTTTTCCTTTTTGATAACTTTTCCTCCAGTAAGGACATGTTTATAACGAGGGGCTGAATTTACTGATTTATTTTGTTCCATAAGACTATTAATGTAAAATTCTACGCGGTTGTAAGAGACGCGCTGGACAGAAACCGGTGGAGGCAGATCATCCTCGCCAGGTGTAACCATGATGCTGACCACGATCCTCAGACATGAGGGACCGACCCCATAGAGAGAGATATATAAGTATACGGTGTTTCCAGATTAGATGCCAATACTTTTACTTACATCAAAATACTTCATTCAGTTTAAATAGGAATTAAAGAGAAACCTTTTTTTATGAAATTTTTGTTTTCATTTTCCGAACAAAATAATTAAATTAAAATTCTGCCCAAACATAAACATCCTGTGCATTTAACTGACTAGATGGTTATCAATTTCTGTCAAGTGAGCGTGTATTAATAGGTTTCATACGATAGTGAAAGAAGTCTTAATCGCTGAATAGGTTATTTGACAACAATCAAAATAAATTCATTAACTCTAACCAGCAAATTACGCTTCCAAAACAGCCCGGATAAAATCATTCAAACTTATTTTCGTGCCATCAACGATTTTACAATGACGAAAACTAAAAATAAGGCACCATGTTGAGCATGACGTCACAAGATAGTATTTCATACTAAACTGCATACTTTCGGAGCGTTTCATAAAAAGAAACTGATTTGAACTGTCATCAAGTAGCCTATTCTACTTATCTCATTAACAGGATGTTATATTATAACGTGGCACGGTTGCTTTCCTAATTTTCTCCAAAAACTAACATAAGCTTTGAATTAGTTGTACGCTTAAAAGTCTACTTCTAAGGACGAGTACTATCAGCTCTAAAAGTATTGGCATCTAATTTGGAAACACCTTATATACAGAATAAAGAAAGTAAGACTAATTCAAACTAAAGTTAATTCATGAAAACATCTACGGTTTGTCGCTTACGGTATGGTAGAGTCTGTGCGGAAAGAGAATAGGCGTGGCGAAAAACGGAACTAACCTAACCAGTATGGCCACAGAACAGAAAATACGGCACTACGGTACAAAAGCATTACAGCGCCCCCCAAAATTAATCCTATTCTCTTTTCGCACAGACTCTATGCTATGGTAATAAAAATTAATTAGCTGCTAAGACACACTACCAATCTTAAAGCCAAATTATGATATTAGCGTACCGATATTCAACTTCCTACTTAATTTTACATGTCAAAATTAAAAAGGTAGTATGAGTATGAAACGTTTCCGAGGAATGCTTCTGCTCCTCTTATCAAATGCAACAGTTCTGATATAAAAAGAGGGGTATGTTTTCTATGTTTTTTTGTGAGTTACCTCAGTAGTAGTTAGGGTTTGCAGTACCGGGATTTTTTTGTATGAGAGAACCGGGAATTCCCGGTGCTGCCATACTAAAATTTCCCGGTACTGCAAACCCTAGTAGTAGTAGCAGTCGCTTACAATCAGGCTACGCGGCCGCCGAATGTAGCTAGCTGGTTCAGTAAAAGAAAGTACAACTAAATGGTTATAAATATGACGATCAGGTCCTTGAAATTTGGTGTATCAATTTGACGTTTATCTTTGGAAAGACCCTTAATATCATTACTATACTGCGTGGACGCAGGCATATTTGTTATGCGTTTACACAAATATTATACTATTTTTTTTATATCACAAAAGTGGTGACCGCAGATACCGTGCAATCCACTCGATACGGGTACCACATCCGTACATTTCCCCTACTTACTAAATAAACTGTGCAATAGAGATAAAGGTCAAATATACAAAATAAAGTGTAACTTAAATACATACAAAACTTTTTTTTTTATTTTATTTTTTTGAAACTGACAAACTCGCAACCCATCCTGGGCGTAGCGATTGTCGGACCGGGTGGTTGGCCGTGGCGTTCCCTGAGGTCGAACCAGGTCGCTAGCCAGACCACCCTGAGTTGGTCGGACTGGACATACAAAACAACCTACAATGAAATGTAGAGTTAGCTAAATTTAGATTGAATTCAATTAAGAACGAAACTATGTACCTCAATACTTCAGTATTTTATCTAATTTGTTTAGGTACCTAATTGTATATGATGTAAGTTAGTAGCAAATCCCCCATTGACATTTTACAACCATAAACAATCAATTTATATAAATAAGTCCAAAATCCATGATCACGATATGCAATTCATTGATAACATCAAAATCGCTTGATACTCTTGTTAATCAGCACCATCTAACGGATTACTGATAAAATGGCAAATAATGGAACGTGACACAACCGATTGAATACATTATTTTACCTTATCGAAAATTTTAATAAAGCTAATACATCCTTAGTTTTAATAAATGCACTTGATAGGTAGATATACATCTCCTCATCTGGGATAATTCGCATAAAAACGCGTGGACTGCAACGTACACCGAACGGTAAACTGCAAAATTTATACTGACCTACGTTTACGTAAGTAGGTACAATATCTAAAATTATTAGCTAAATTTTGAAAACAGGTTGAAACTTGAAAACATATGCCCATTTCAAAACGCGTCGCTACATTAATTAACGCAAATTAAACGTGCGAAATGCGTGCTTAATAAAAAAACACTGAAGTTGAAAATTGGCCTTGACATTTCAATACTCGTAACGTATGCGGGCAAATATGTTCTCTCTCTTTATTCTAAAGATATAAATAGTTCGCGGAATTAGGAACGTAGTATACTCAGTAGTAGCAATAGAACACGCAGTTTTCATATAGCAACCTTATTTGGACGTCGCGCGAGTTGACAGGAACGAAGAAGGTGACATATTCGGTAATTAGACTTTACTGGGGCATCGGAATTTTATTGGAACAAAAAATTCAGTGAACCGGTTATCATTCTTAATTAACCTTATTTTAATTTAATTGACAAAGTACTTACAAAAATGCAATGAACCTTACGACGACTCTAGTTACTTTGACGCTTTTTGATAATGCCTTTATTACGTAAGTCCGATTAGTTACTTTATAGCCCACCGAACGAAGACCAAAATTTGCCTGTCAAGGGAAAAAACTCGTGTATAAGCGAATTTTGGCATAGTTGTGAGGAATGGGGTTTTAAACGACATACTAAAAGTACTGATGGGTGGGGGTGAAGCTAACGGGGGGAGGGGGGTGTAAAGGTCCCTTTTTTTAGTTTTTTGCAAAAAACTCGTAAACTGTGGCCTATAGCTAAAAATAGTCTGAAACACAAATAATGTACGTAAAATTCTCTACAAAAAAGATGTAAACGTTTTTTCTCTGGGATCAATACTTCATGAGATATAGATGGAAGTATATGACCAATAAAGAAAACACATTTGTTTAAGTACGGCACGTATATTCCTAAAGATAAAATCCCTAATTATTGTCTAAATCTAAAATATTATCATAATCATCGTCGTCAGCGGTTACTTCGATAGGAGCTCCGTTAGTGCATGAGCCGGAGCATACACCGCAGACATTGGAGCAGGGAATTCCAGCTTTCCGGCAGCCACATCGCATCCCACATCCCGTCTTACACCGGCAGAATATGGTTTTGAGAATTGAGTCAGGTGCCACTGGGTCGTCGGTTGTCACTGGCTTTAGGATGCCATCGTCTCCTATCAAGTCGACATCCTCCCCAATAACAACAGTTGGATGTAAGGCAGCCATCTCCAACCCGCACGTGACAATAATGCCATCAGCATCTCCTGTAGCAATGGTTGTTCCAATCCCTGCTGCTGTCATCTTCTCGGCAAGGAACTGAATCAGCCTTGTTTTATTGTTTTCGTTAGCGAAGAAATGCTCCTGTGGAATGGTGATGATTGTATTTTCATTAAAATTAATGTCGACCGAAGTTTTTGTCAGACCTCGTCGCTTCTGCTTTGCTCGTTTAGTACTGTCGACATCACCATAACCATCGAAAATCACTTTAAAATTTGGGCCGTAGTGTTTCTGTACATAAGTAATATATTGATGGCAAATCGAAGAAACGCTGGAGGACGGTTTCCATTTCATACGGTGCAGTAGAAAACCACAATTTACTACTTTGAAGCTTTGATGTAGATCAAGAGCAACGTTGTTCTCTGGTGGCACAATACATCGTAGAGTGATGACTTCTTCCCCTTTCGTATTCCACCCTCGAAGAACAGAGCCATGGGGAATGGAGTCAGTTCATAGGTCAAAAGGTCTGCAACATCTTCTTCGTTCTTTTTAGCTATGACAGTTCTTTGGAAAATTGTCAGAGGGTTAATAGTAACTGTCTCGTCATTGATTTTAATGCTACTGCTCATACTGGCAAGTGATAAAACCACGTTCTTCTTAGATCCTGGGAAATTCTAAAGTAAACTGCCACAAAGCCCTAGATATTGGAAACAAAACAATGCAAAGTTTCACAGGCAGCAAATTCGGTGACATGAAGTCGACTTGATAGGAGACGATGGCATCCTAAAGCCAGAGACAACCGACGACCCAGTGGCACCTGACTCAATTGTCAAAACCATATTTTGCCGGTGTAAGACGGGATGTGGGATGCGATGTGGCTGCCGGAAAGCTGGAATTCCCTGCTCCAAGGTCTGCGGTGTATGCTCCGGCTCATGCACTAACGGAGCTCCTATCGAAGTAACCGCTGACGACGATGATTATGATAATATTTTAGATTTAGACAATAATTAGGGATTTTATCTTTAGGAATATACGTGCCGTACTTAAACAAATGTGTTTTCTTTATTGGTCATATACTTCCATCTATATCTCATGAAGTATTGATCCCAGAGAAAAAACGTTTACATCTTTTTTGTAGAGAATTTTACGTACATTATTTGTGTTTCAGACTATTTTTAGCTATAGGCCACAGTTTACGAGTTTTTTGCAAAAAACTAAAAAAAGGGACCTTTACACCCCCCTCCCCCCGTTAGCTTCACCCCCACCCATCAGTACTTTTAGTATGTCGTTTAAAACCCCATTCCTTACAACTATGCCAAAATTCGCTTATACACGAGTTTTTTCCTCTGAGTTTACTTCGTTTGGTGGACTATTAGTTAAATGGTATATGTACATGTCTCCACTTTCATTTAACTTCTGTAACCTTAGGTGACATAATGCCCAAATGAATAATGCAAACTATGTCGTCGTCGATCGATCCAGTTATTCATAGCACACGCTTTGATGACATAAAGACCTAACCAAACTAAATAACAATTTTTTAGATAAGTTTTCGTTGCGATTTAGGTTTATTTTTTTAGTTAGTTTAATTTTTTAGTTAAGTTTAGATTAGTTAGTGGTATATTTTATTTGTAATTTCTATTACTGAATAAATACAACACAATAACAATTTATAATAAGCTACTTCGAAGTTTAAACACGACAAATTATTTTTCAAATATTGATTTTTACTCACTAACCGGCCGACTGGCATAAACGGCCTTTTCAGTCTCTTTACAACAGGGCTTGAAACCGGTATTTTTCAAAAACCCCGAAATAGCCCAATATTTTGAATTATTTTATGCTTTATATGTAGAGCTCAGTAATGTATTTAAGTCATGATTTCGTATTATTAGATTGTCTGGTTAAAAAACGAAATAATTAACCAAAGAACGATAAGATTGGAAAGAATACCGTTATTCTTGTGTGGAGCAAATACCGGTTTCCGAGCCCTGCTTTACAACCATGGTCCGACAATTCAAGGAACCGAAATGTATCACGTTTTAATGCAATTCAATCCCGTTTTGTTATATGTAGTAGTGAGTTTTTGAAATAATGGCGCAGGTGATGGAGGTATGCGTTAAAAAAACAGAAGTAAGAAATTCTTATTGGAATTTTGCTGAAAACTGAACAAATACCTACGCAATTAATTGTAAGTAATTTCTACCAGTACCGGTATCAGTTACCGCCAGTCTATGATAAGTAAAAGTAACCATTTTCTTTGTTACCTCATTTCAAATTCAAAATCGCTAATGAGTTTCGTATCTATAAACTTTCTATCGCACCACTTCGTGAATTTACTTTGAATTGTAATACACTTCTATTTTTATTTAGTTATGACACAAACTTGAAGACATAAAAAGGTAAAAAGATATAGAAACTTTTTAAAACAGGTCCAATTGCTTGCCGTTAGAAATAAGACATGAGCCAGATAAAAACCGTTTTAAACAATTGTTAAGAAAACTCAACTTAAGTACCTACTTTAACTTAATTAATATGTAGCTATATAGAGACTCTTGATCCCACAGATAACCCTTTTATAGGTTTTGGATATTATTTAAGTTTTTAATAAATAAATAAAAAAAAATATTTTTTTGCATCCGACGTTTAAACGTAATTAAATCTATTAAAGAAACCTTCAATAGCTTCAATTTCTTATCATATATGGAATTATTATTATTCTTCAATAAAATCCAACAAAAACAAGTTATATAAAATTAGGTAGGTATGTCCCTATTACAACTCATCATACCACTTCAATACTCAAAACGTTAAAAAACATTTAACCCGTTCTACGCGTCTATCAAACTACCCACTTAATAAAAAAATAGCATATGATAGGCGTCGACGTCAATCAAAATAGCTTAATTGACAGGAAAATACATATAACATCGAACCCTAGTCACGTTCGGACATTGCTAAAAAACACAAAAAAGTCAGACTTCCGTGCGACCAGCTAAAAACTAACGTATTTTCAAATATGGCGCCGGAAAAACCAGAGTTTAACACGCAAACCTACCAACGAACCTTACACGAATCGTATTCGTAGCTTTATTGCCCTAAATAACTTATTACTTTCATATAAGGTTTTTCCGAAGAAAAAAAACATTAGTAATATAAATAGGTACTTAATTTATATAATAATGACGCAAACAAACTGAAGAATTTCCTCAGTTTTACATGTAATGTAGAACAACGAAAACAATTGAAGAATGCTCATCTACAAAACAAGGTTTGTAACCGCTTTTTTATTCAATAAATCAACCGGTGGTCGATTTCGGTTATTCGTTATTTACGTTAAGCGTTATTTATTTTCTGATTTTATTTATTATCACAAATAAAAAAATATAGGGATGTAACGATACCGATACCGATACCGATATATCGGCCGATATATCGGTATCGCCGATATATCGGTATCGCCGATATTATACAACCGATATTTGAAGAATTTGCTGTATGAAAAAGAATCTGCAAAAAATAATTTCAATTTCTGACTTAATTTATGTATTCTATTACCTTGTGCAAATGATAATTACTATGTTAATTAAATCTTTGGTTCTTAATAAAAAAAAAATAAGTTTGAGTTGACAATTTATTATTTTTACTTTACACTTTCAAGGTTGACTCTCTGGTAAATATAGCCAGTAGTCATTGCCATTAGTTATAATAAGGACAAAAAATTTCTGAAGTTCATACTTCATTATTAAGCTAAGATATCGGTATCGGTATCGGTATCGCCGATATTAACTACTACATATCGGTATCGGTATCGTATCGGCAAAACTGTGTATCGTTACATCCCTAAAAAAATACAAGGCACAAAATAAAAAAAAAATCATAACTTCTCATAATTAAGGCGATGAGATTAATCGGTTCCAAATTCTTAGAGCAGGGATTCATAAAGTGGGGTCTGTTATTGCTAGGGATCTACGGCTACGCAATTTACTTTTAATGTCATTTATGATTATGCGTTGTTTTAATGTTCTATTTTCTTCAAAATCCTGAAAGCAGAACAAAACGTCTACGAATAAAATAAACCGGTTGCAAGCCCAGAAGATTTTCCAAAAAAACGCTTAACCGGTCACTAAAAAAATAGCGAGTCGATATCGTTATCGTTCACGATGATTTCTTTCGATCGGTTTGGGAAAAAGTAAAACAATTGAAGCGCGGAAATGCCCGAAGGACACTTTTTGCTCGGCGTCTCGGCAGACGGCGGAATAGCCAGAGCGCAATACCCACCCACATGCACTAAATACAGCGAAACTTTTTCACTAATACGGAACTAGGCTTGGACGTGCGCCATTGCTATTATATTATCACATGATTCGCACTCACCTTCATGTCGTCGAGCATATCGCAGGCGGAGATCAGGGATGCGGTATCGGGGGACAACTTAATAACACCCATGGCGAACTTTCCAAAAGGTCCGATTATCAAAGGAACGTACGTTTTTTTTGGAATTCGAACGCGCGCGTCAGTTGTTTAGGAACACGGAGCGCGAGACGTACTCACGCTGTGACCGAGCCGCGTGGACTGACGTTGCGAGAACGCCAGCACCAGTGAAAGGGTCGTGACGTCACAGCCGATAACACGAACGCGACTTGTTGCTACACCTCCCATCTCTCTCGCACCTATAGCCAACACCATAACCCTGTCTCGCGACGCTAATGACATGATACCTACCGTTTGATTAAACGTATCGCTCCAAAACGCGTTATCGTTTTGCACGCCGATTTCGATTTTTATTCGGTGCAACAAAGCTGACCTTGCGAACGAATGTGAAAGGATGCTTTGTTTTTGTTACACAACACGAAACGAGTATTTAAAGGTTCGGTTATTTTTAAATCTGTCAATAAAGACAGTTATCGACCTTCGAAAAGGTTAAAAATTCGTCTACGTCATCGTAGCCCCCCTACGGATGACGTAGACCGCCTACGCCCGGGAGCCTGCGGCGTAGCGTCGCTACGCAACGGGAGTACTAAGCGTCTCCGGAATCAAAATGCATTAACTCCAAGATGCAATCATTCTAATTGGAACCTTGACGCGTCTTCATTAAATCTAAAATAGCATAAACAGTTTATAATTTTGTGCCGTTCAGTTTGAAACGCATACCATTGGGAATTGTATTGAAAATGAGAGTGAATTTTTCATACCACGAAGGATTTATTTTCAATGTCAATGTCATGTCGATTCTCTTTTGATATTTTCAAAAGATATATTAACTGTACAGCGGTCCCGATTAAAAATGGAATATTCCCAGTAGATAACAGTAATTAATGAAGTTATTATTCTGTATAATGTATTGTTTTGTTCATGAAAACAACACACGAACTTGTACTAGATTTAAAATCAAATTACTTTCTTTTTGGACACGTCACAAATGTCTTAGACTAATATTACTTGTGAATATTGAAGTATAAAATAAAATGTGCAACACACGCTGCGTTTTCGGGCTCGTGGTCTAAATTAAACCTTTACGCCTGCTGACTGCAATATGGCCACATCTCAAAAAAAAAACTATTTTTTTTGTCACGTGCTTAGATCCCGACAAAAAATGACAAGAGATGTGGCCGTATTGCAGTCAGCAGGATATCACAGTTAGCAGTTTCACTTGATTGAAATAAGAATTCTACACTTATCAACTTCTATAATAACCTTGTATTATTCATTAATATGTCGTATCGTGATAAAATAACAACGTTACATTAGCCAAAAATATCTGATTATTGGCTTGGATAAAGTCGCAGAGAGGGCGCTATTTATGACTGACCATTTAGTATTAGATCCTTTTTGAGTAATGCAGGCAGTTTAGATTAAAAGGAGGAAATATGACGTTGATGGATGAATTGTCAGTCATCTTTAGAGAATGTACGGAATTACGTGGCTCTTTGGGAATTTATCGTGTAACTTCGTTTATTATCACTGCGACATTTAGATTGTGTAAAGAAAGACATGAAGAGCAATACACCAGTACTCAAACTGGTGCGGATACTGGATTATTGGATGATTATTGGACCATACCACTAGGGTGGCCAAAGGTGATCCGGAACCCAAAGGTATGGTTGTAGGCCTTCCTCGTCAAATATATAGAAATAAGATGAAAGAAAAAAAAATAATTAGGATCAATTACCTACAACAATATTGAACATGTAGAAGTTGCACTTAGGTCTATGGAAGCGTGTAAAACATTGACACAGTATGATAGCAGTATTTTTCTACCTAGAAAAGGTACATCGCGCGCTTGAATGTGTGCGAACGCACTACAAGCAAAGATTTAAGAATGCGTAAGAATGCTCCAGTATGGATCGCACTCATCCAGACGTCCTATCGCGAGTGAATACGTGTCGCGTGCTCCGGCTGCGTTTCCACTGGGGACGTGCGAGGATGCGTAGCGAGGGATGTGTTTGACATGAACCAATAGAAACACTTCATTTACCTATCCTCGCGCAGCGCAGCTCTAGTGGAAACAGCTCAGCGGAGCGAGGATCGGTAAATGAAGTGTTTCTATTGGTCCATGACAAACACACACATCCTCGCACAGGTCTGGTGGAAACGCAGTTTAAACGGCCGAAGTTGGACTACTTGTTCGTCTTTGGGCCGATTTCAGAGCGTTTCGACAGCGGCAGTTTTTTTCATTCGTGTTCCAGCAAATATAGCAGCAAGCGGTGGTGATCATAGTTAACTTTTATTATGACGACCGCTTTAGCTTAGTTGGTAGTGACCCTGCCTATGAAGCAAGAGGTCCTGGGTTCGAATCCCGGTAAGGGCATTTATTTGTGTGATGAGCACGAATATTTGTTCCTGAGTCATGGATGTTTTCTATGTATTTAAGTATTTGTATGTATGTATCTATTAAATATATCGTCGTCTAGTATCCATAACACAAGCCTTATTGAGCTTACTATGGGGCTAGTTCGATTTGTGTAAGATTGTCCCCTAATATTTATTTATTTTATTTATTTATTTATTATAAACCAGCGGTCGGCAACCCGCGGCCCGCGGGCCACATGCGGCCCGCGAACAGCTCATTTGGGGCCCGCGAGCCTCCCTGGCTATTTTGTATGTAAAGGTCCCTATATTCAGCATTGTATAAAATCACAAATTATTAACAAAGTGCGGCCCGCGTCAATTTCATTAGCTACTATGTGGCCCTTGGCTGCTAAAAGGTTGCCGACCGCTGTTATAAACGATAGACGGTATCGAGGCTACACGATTTAATCAAAAGTTGTCGTCACACGACAGTCCTTCGCGGTAAAAGTCGAGTGACACTAATGAAATAAAAAAAAAAACGCCTGAAATCGACCCCTTTATACTTTGACATTGGTGTGTCCAAAAAGGAGGTCACTCAGACTGTTTCGGAGCACAGGGTGCCGACGATGCTGATTTTCAGTGGATCCATTGACAAAAAAAAATACAAAACATAAATAACTAACCTAACCTAAGAGAAGTGACGCGAAAAACGACAAAGACAGTGGGCAGGCTCTCAACCAATAATACGTTAATAAGCCTATTTTTACCCGACCGCGGCGGAGCCCAAAGGAGGGTTATGTGTTTGACCTGTATTTACCCGACTGCGGCGAAGCCCAAAGGAGGGTTATGTGTTTGACCTGTATGTATGTATGTCCGTTCCTATGTCCGCTCGTAACTACTCAACGGCACAACCGATTTTGATAAATGATACATCATTAGATTCGTCTTGATGGCGCGAGTGTCACTGGGTATGAAGTTAGTTAAAATACACAAAATAGGAGATTTTATGCACTTTTAAAGTGCACCGCGGTCGGGTTTTTTTTTAGTAAAAATAATTATTTAGTATTTTATCCTTATTTCAAGCAAGGAGCTAGTGGCCAAATATCTAATAATAAGTATGGTTATCCCCAAAAAGTAAATAAATTGTGGTTAAAATATGGTTTTCCCTAGTTATCATAGGTACCTACACCTATATGGCTTTGTAATAAGAAATGGGTCCTATTTACACGCAGTAGCAGTGAAATTTTTGCATAAAAACGTCATAAATGTGAGATATAATTGTTGTTGACATACCGCCCTCGGTAAACATTCTCATGGTCGACCAACGTACCTGGAAGAGAAGAAAAAATCTTTAAATATCGCCTATTACAATATAAAACAAACTGTTGTAATAATAATTTGGAAATAATTCTTGAAAGTTGAACCGATGTGAAAAAAAAGTTTTTTTTTCATATCGCTTCATAAACGGTGGAGCTCTAGGGTAAAAAACATTAAGAAAACACAACTGACTAGAGATTATTAAAAAAAAAAGGCAAGCGTTACGTAGCTTTGCAAATTGGCAAATAGAGGCTCAAATGTTTGAAGGGCCGTTTTCAAAAAAAGATGTCCATAGTTAACGGTTAATTGAACAACATTTTAATCTTGTTCTCTGTGTAACGAAAGTTAGCCATGCAAATTGTATGGTAACTTTCGTTACAAGATTAACTTTTTGTTAAATAAATCCCTTGACTACGGAGATATTTTTTTGAAATTGACCCTGAACTGTTAAATAAATATTAAGATACAACAGCTAGCAGCTAGCAGAAAAATCTTTAGAATTGACGAAGATCTGAATAACGAAACATTTGCGAAACATAAATTCGGAACATCAGTTACCGTTCATAACGTGTTGTAACTTGAAACTGTAACTCATGTCTATTGCTACACGGAGACGTTAGGCCCAGACCACACGCGATGGGTTTGAAAGGCGGCTAAAGGTCGCGCCTCGACCTTGAACTTATCCTGCGCGTGAGCCGCTGTCGATGACAGGTGACTTTGGCAGGTGAAGGCAAATCGGCGAATCTTTAGGGTCACGTTTGCGGCGTGACAGGATATTTTTGACCCCTACAGGCTTTTGAAGCCTTGTCACACGGCAAATGTATGTTGGTAAGCTAAAAGTAATTGCTGCTTGTTAATAAAGACGAAGTTTGTTTGTATCTTTATACCGGTAACCTGACAATATAAGTCTTTAAAAATTACCTTTAGGAGTTAAAAGCGAAATACAAATGTCGAGTTTGCCGCGACTGGTTTTGTGTTGAAACTCGCCCGTAGCTCGCTCGCAAATCGCAAGTGTGATAAGGCTCTAAGATTTTTATCTACGATTTAATATGCATCTATATATTTTTTTGGTTTTGATAAAGATGTAACACACAAAGTTTACAAAATTCAAAGGTTTACACCACAACACGCAATAAAACCGATTATCAACCTTGAATGGTACAACACTGTTATTAAGCTACTACCTAAACTTCGATCAATCATTGCCATAATTTAAATTAGAAAAAACATTTCTAAATTCCATTACATGGTCTTCTCTCACTTCGCTGGTATGAGAAAAAACCACTCAAATCGTCTACTCTCACTTGTGCGAAAGCTATATAAAGCCACCGTCTTAAATATGTGAGTGAAGTATTGAATTTGGGCCGTTGTTCCAATTTCCCGCCTCGGGAACTTTGTCAACGAGAGATTGATTTATTAACCTGAAGGCCGACAGCAGGTTACAAAACTTCACCTGCCATTGTTATGAAGTTGAAGGAACTGTTCGCACTTCGGGTAGCCTTTTAATATCCTATGAAATTGTTTCCTTTGGGGTATATATTTAGCTTCCACTACGTAAGCAATATTTGCGTGTATATTAACAGGTTAAGGCTGTGCTTTGTTAGAACTGTAAAAAGTCTTATGAGGTATGACAAAAGATATCATATCAACTGAGCTTAATTAAATTAAATTAAAATTAAACTCAACGGTAACGCAAAAGAATATGAAGACTCCTCTTTTGAATCGTAGAAAACAAAACTTAATCGATGAGCGATTAAAAGTCAAACGTCTAACTAAAGCCTCTTAAGTTGTTTGCAATTGTTGTTGTTGTGTTTGTTTAATCTAAATAGATTAGAGGTGTCATTATGTAGGTTGGTAAGTAATCTTCCATCGTTGTTCAGCATAGGACTATATCTATACTCCTATTTCCTACCGCGCACAATCCGAATGTGGAATGAGCTATGCCGCGGTTTTCCCGGAAGGCTACAGTATGAAGTTCTTCATGAGGGGAGTGAACAGGTTTTTAAAGGGTACCCTTGGTGTTGCAAGCGTCCATAGCCTGCGGTGACTGGTTACCATCAGGCAGGCCGTATGCATGTTTGCCACCCTAGTTGTATAAAAAAAATATACTCTTCTCTTTTTAACTATCCGAAAAAGACTAGTCGGCGGTTAAGGTGTATTATCATACAGGATGCATTCAGCACACGTGCCCAGCTCAGTCCCGCTTCAGCTTAACGGCCTTGAAAGCCATTTTTTTACAATTTAAATACGAGTAACTTATTAAAAAAAACAAATGACCATTTTTTTGTAAAAAACACTCGTATGCTCTCATGTAAGAAAGGCTACTCGGAGCAATATATCTTCCGCCTAAATGTTACATTAACATACTAATACGGTATGCGAATATTTTAAGCTCAAATACTTGAATCTGCATACGTTTCATTAAATAAACATTTTAGGGAGCCGTTTAAATTAAATACACGTACCTATACGCCCACTAAACTCACAAAAACAGGGCCATTTCGTTTTGATTATTTTGCGTTGTATCTGCATTTCCATACGTTGTCAGGGTTCTCGCTTTTTTGCGATTATGCTCTTGATGATTTATGCTCTTGATGATTATGTAAGAAAAGACTAATACCTGATGGAAAACAAAGAGAGACGAATCGATTACATTTACGAGAATGTAAGTCTAGAGTCAAGAATCTCGTCAATTATCAGTTAGTAATCTTGACTGACTGATTAATTATGATGACTATCAACAAAAACTCAGGCAGCTAAAAGGTGCAAAAAAACATAAATATTAAATGAGGATGTGTTCTTTTATTTGCACGCAGCAGTCGAGAGTAAAGACAGGAAGTTTATTAGTTAAATGGATCGGATTTAATTAAGTTGTTAACGAGTTTCGTGTGCTTATATTTACCTGTTTACAAATTAGCGTGTAATAATTATACAGGCTGTTTTTTTAGGCTAGGCCCATATTTCTGATATTTAATGCAATAATCGTTACCTAATCCATGGACATGAGCTAGTGGTTTTATTTTACTACACGATCGATGTGGAATAAAGTATTTGTATTTTTACGAATACATTTCTACATATGTCCAACAACCATAGAGGACATTTTTTTATTCCTCAATTACCGCAAAAAATCACTGCAAATACCATATTTAAACGTCCATCAATCTATCAAACAGCAATTAAGTGCAGATTTGAGGCAACATTATAATGAGCTACTATGTAGACGTAATCCAGTGAATAAATGATGAAAATGAAACGTGAAACATAAGCAGAAAATAAGAAAGTAATTATATATAATCATACGCATGGTTAACTGTATTAATGTCGGTTAGTCTTTTTGGCACGTAGGTCGGCAATGGCTGCTTTGTGTGCGCACACGCAAAAACGGCTCGATTAAATTTGCTCCAATTTGTTATGATTACAGGCCAGTCTTGATTTGGTACCTATTGATCGACCAGTTTACGGTTACACTGACGCACCAAGGTTGCAGGTTTAATTTTCTCGAGATGTAGATAGATTTAATAAATAGTTTTTTTACTTTCACTTGCTCGTCGCGCAACAAAATATTGCCTATCGGATCTATCCCTTTATATTCAACATAGTGCGTTTGAGGCATCGTCCTATCGAACAGCGAATACGCGATTATCGGGCGAACACGCGATTGTGACCATACAAGTAAGTATGGACGCAATCGCGTGTTCGCGCGATAATCGCGTATTCGCTGTTCGATAGGACGATGCCTGACAGGTCAAGCTCTATCGTGCGAAACGCGAACTCGCAGCCATACATGCTATGCTAGACTGGTGCCTCTAATCCTAAAAAATGTTAGCCATCACTTCGATTGTAGGCCATCATGAAGGCAGGAGTCACTAAGAAGACGGATCTGAGCAGGACTCATCTGTTGAACTAGTATTTCTACGCTAATTCACATTCACCCTGTATGCTAGGCGCCGGTAATACTGGGATCTAATGCTGTTTATCTTTTATAGCACTTTTTTTCCTCCTAGCAGAATAATTTTAAGTGCATGCGAGTTAAAAAAAAAATCCAATCTTTACGCATTTATTTGTATAATCATTAACATTCCATTCTTTAAGTACCTACCGAATGTCGATCATTAAGTAAAATTAAACGAGTTTTTTTCTCGCCCTTGACTTTGATTATGTCTGAGTTCCAAAAGTAATTGGTCATTTTTGGACTTTGTCTCAGAATATATGTGCGCGTTTGTCTCAGTATATATATTAAATAAATATGTGAAATTAAAGCTCACAGACTCTATTGAGTTAGGCGCCTTGAGAGATTGGAGGAAAATTTAAACGTTAAGAAAATACCGTCGAACGGGTCTACCTCCTGTCGGACGCCCCAAACTATAAAGACAGACAAATAGTTATACTTCGGTCGTTTAGGAGCGCGTGATACCTATTCTAGGTCAAGGCGCAGACCGTGCGATGCCTACTGGAACGGGAGCATTCTTACGCATTCGTAAAACTTTGCTTGTAGTGCGTTCGGTCACGGTTCGCACACATACAAGCCGCGCGATGTACCTTTTGTAGGAAGACAAATGTGACGTTCCGCAGGAAAAGGTACCTTATGGAGGGTCGGCACTTACGTCGTGTAGCATCAAATGAATATAGGAGTGCCGTTAATAACAGCGTAAGCGCCTACCCGCCATAAGGTACCTTTACCTGCGGAACGTCACAAATTACTGCTATTATACTGTGCTCCAGGTATCGCTGGAGGGACATGGTGGAGGATCTTCGCGAACTTCAGGATTTTAATTGGTAAGATATAACGCAGATCCGGCAGAAACGAGAAGAGTGGCGTGCTGTCGTCGGACTAGGGATTGCAATCCGCCGGACCGGATCCGGTAATCCGGCCAGATTGGGTATAAAATCCGGCCGGATTACCTGATCCGGTCCGCCGGATTGCAATACGTCGGACACTTCCCACTGTGGTCGAGTGCACGCCATTGTTTACACCCGGGCTATTCATCAGAAATATGTCTGCGGTCACCTCATTCATATGGCCCTTTTTCATACTAAATGTCTGGAGACAGATGAATGTGTCGCAGACATATTTCTGAAGAATAGCCCACCCGTGGTGCTGAGGTATTGCTGCGGCATAGAGGTAGACGAGTTCATTAATTTACATCTACACATACGAGTATTAGAGAACAAAAATATCTGAACACGCTTTTATACTGCCCAACCACACCAACCAACTGGTCGCCGCCCGGTTGGGCGACCCAGGTACCGCTGGGAGGACAGTGTGCAGGCGGATCTGCGACGTCTTCAAGTCGTTAACTGGCAAGAAGTTGCGCACGATCGGGACAGATGGCGTGCTCTCGCTTCGGAGGCCAAGACCCTCTTTGGGTCCCTGAGCCAAGTTAGTTAGTTAAACGCTTTTATACTGCTGACAATAAGGTCATGTTCAGATATTTTTGTCCCGGTAAGTGTGTAGATGTAAATGAACGCGACTGTACTTAACACCACGAATCCGACTGTTGTGACTGTTTATTAAGCTAGCATAGTTCAAGAACAAAAAAAGCTAACGGAGTAAGTGCGTTAATCATCATCAGTCATCACTACATAGTATAAAACAAAGTCGCTTTCTCTGTCCCTATGTCCCTATGTATGCTTAAATCTTTAAAGTTACGCTGCGGATTTTGATGCGGTTTTTTTAATAGATAGAGTGATTGAAGAGGAAGGTTTATATGTATAATACATGCATAATATAATAGAGAAACACCGTGCGAAGCCGGGGCGGGTCGCTAGTGTTAATATAAAAGGGTACCATATCGTTCGACTACGTGAAACCAACCAATTGAACATTACATAAAACAGGGACTGCATAACCGAAAAATGAAGGTAGCGTTTTAAAGCGGTATGACGTCATACCGTTTGTTTCGGTATGATTTCGGTAGCGCAACCGAAATGAAACGGTATCGAAATTGAACGGTACCGTAATTTTTTTTCGGTAACCTTAACCGTTTTAAAAAGGTACCGTTTGAGGTTTATGTGTGTGCGCCGAGCGTCGTCGCGTCGTCAAGTTTCAATCGCGTCGTCTTTAGCTTTGAGCATCATTATCATTTCAACGTTAAGACGTTCACTACTAAACATAGGTCTTCCCCGAACACTTTAATTTGTTTTATTTTTGTATTTTTTACCTTATTTGTTTTTAATTTGAGTTGATTAGGTATTTCTTGTTTGTTTTTTATCTTTGGTTTGTTTTACTTTGTATTTTTTACCTTTTTTGTTTTAAGTTTGCGTTGATTGCTATTTTTTTTCTTTTATTTGTTTTTTTTTTACCTTATTTTTTGTTTTTAGTTTGTGTTGATTAGGTATTTTATGTTTTTTTATCTTTAATGTGTTTTATTTTGTATTTTATACCTTTTTTGTTTTTACTTTGTGTGGATTAGGTGTTTTTTTTATATTTAACTTGTTTTATTTTTTTTGGTTTTTTTACATTTTTTGTTTAAAGTTTGCGTTGATTGTAATTTTTTGTTTTTTTTTTCTTTTATTTGTTTTTTTACCTTATTTTTGTTTTAAGTTTGTGTGGATTAGGTGTTTTTGTCTTTTTTATCTTTAATTTGTGTTATTTTTGTATTTTATTGTTTTTTTTACCTATTTTTGTTGTAAGTTTGCGTTGATTGTTATTTTTTGTTTTTTTTTTCTTCTTTTATTTGTTTTTTTATCTTATTCTTGTTTTTAGTTAGTGTTGATTAGGTATTTTATGCTTTTTTATGTTAGATGTACTGGATTTACTTTGTATTTTCTACCTGTTTTTGTTTTTAGTTTGTGTTGATTAGGTACGTTTTATATTTATTATCTTAAATTTGTTTTTTTTGTACCTTGTTTGTTTTAATTTTGAGTTACTGTTTTCTTTCATTTGGTGTTTTTAATTTTTTTGTTATATTTTAAAATTTTCTACCTTTTGGTTTTTAGTTTGTGTTGATTGTTATTTTTTGTTTTTTTTACCTTTTATTTGTTTTCTTTTGTATTGTTTTGTTTTTTTTTTATACCTTAGTTTTGTTTTAAGTTTCTGCTGATTAGGTATTTTTTGTTTGTTTGTTTATTTATTTTATTTTTATTAGTATTTGTATTAGTAGTTAAGTTTGCGTTGATTGCTATTTTTTCTTTTATTTGTTTTTTTACCTTATATTTGTTTTTAGTGTCGTTTGTTTTAGTGTCGATCGAAGCACACAGTAAACGATCTTAAACTAAAAATTGATGGCAAAATTGTAGATTCCAATTTAGAAGTAGCAACAGAATTTGAAAAGTTTTTTACCGAGATACCAGTATCCACAACTAAGCATTTAAATTCATCACCTTCGTCTGCCGTCACGCTGTTAAAAGACAACGCCCCAGAATGTAGTAAATACTTTCATTTTGAACATGTCAGTACCTCGGATGTAGTAAAGGCGTTTAAATCAATTAATGTTAAAAAAACTAGTGACCTTTGGGGAGTCTCTGTCCATGCTGTTAAATCCCTAATAGAAATCATAGCGCCTGACTTGGTAGTCGTGTTTAATAACTGTGTTGATTGCGGTGAGTTTCCTGATCTAATGAAATATAGTAAAATAACACCTTTATTTAAATCAGGTAGCACTACTGACCCCACTAACTTTAGACCAATATCTGTGCTACCAACTTTCAGTAAAATTTTCGAGAAATTAGTTTTGTCCCAATTAATGAAACATTTTAATACAAATAACTTAATGCATAATAAGCAATTTGGTTTTACTCGGGGTCGCTCGACAACCGACGCTGGTGTTGAGCTAATTAAACATATTTTCGATGCCTGGGAGGAGTCATGTGATGCTTTAGGTATCTTCTGTGATTTATTCAAGGCATTTGATTGCGTTTGTCATGAAACATTGATCGGGAAGCTGCACTACTATGGAGTTAGAGAATCGGCACTGAATTTATTTAAGTCGTACTTACAAGGTAGAATACAAAGGGTTGACGTGAATGGACAGCACTCACCAGGGTCACTGGTCTCGATGGATGTACCGCAGGGTTCAATATTGGGACCATTCCTGTTCCTTATTTACATAAATGACTTGCCATACCTCGTAAAGACCCACCATGATATAGTATTGTTTGCAGATGACACCTCACTTATCTTCAAAGTTAAGCGACAGGAGCAAGCTTACAACGATGTAAACAATGCTATCTCTAAAGTAGTAAATTGGTTCAATGTTAACAATTTACTCTTAAATGAAAGAAAGACTAAATGTATTAACTTTATCACGCGTAACATAAATCGCGAGCAAGCAAGTGTCATTGTGTGTGTCAGGAATTGGAACTAGTTGATAGTACAGTTTTTCTAGGTATAACATTGGATCATAAACTCCAGTGGGGTCCCCATATTGCTAATCTCTCGAATAGACTTAGTTCTGCAGCTTTTGCAGTCAACAAGATCCGACAATTAACAGACATCAAAACAGCTCGATTAGTATATTTTAGTTACTTCCACAGTATTATGTCGTATGGTATTCTACTGTGGGGCAGTGCTAGCGCTTCAGAGCTTAATACTATATTTGTTCTGCAGAAGAGGGCTATTCGAGCGATATATAAGATGAACTATCGAGACTCACTTAGAGATAAGTTTAAGGACATTAATGTAATGACATTGCATTGTCAATACATCTATGAGAATATTATGTATGTACATAAGAATATCATGAATTTTAAGAAGAATTGTGACATACATAATATTAATACTAGAAATAAACTTAAGCTCGCAGTGCCCACCACTCGGCTCCATAAAATAAAAACATCATTCATGGGTAATTGTGTAAGGTTTTATAATAAACTGCCAAGAAACATAACTGAATTATCTGTTAGCAAATTTAAGAATTGTGTAAAGCGTAAACTCATGTCCAAAGCTCATTACAGCACACAAGACTACATGAATGATGAAGCACCTTGGGATTAACTGCAACTGGAAATAACTACATTTTAATATAATGTCTCTTTCGTTGATTTTTTTCTGTTTTTGAACTTGTCAACTGTTTTGACACTTAGAGACCATATACATCTCTAAGAAAAAACTGTATTCATTTTATTTTAATTTAGTTTTTAAGTTATATCGTGTGAGTTGCAGAATATTTTCATGTCTGTAATATATTTAGTATAAACATTCCTATTTTATATTTTAACGTTTGGAGGTCCTTTACACCTCCAAAACTTAATATTTTGACAACGGAGACTCTTTACATCTCCATGAATTTTTATTATCAATTTATTTCTATTATTTTAATTGTCTTGTTTTGACGCCTAGAGACCTTTTACATCTCTGAAAATGTAGTTATAAGTTTATTATAACGTATTAATGAAGTAGAATGTAATAATGTCATTCCTGTTTTTAAAAAAGAGAAACTGGTGAGTTTCTTCCGGCGCTTCTTCTCACCAGAAGGTCACTACCCGAAGCGCCAAAAGAAAAGAAATGAAATAATACATACATATTTAGACTCAGACTTGTAAAAGAGTCCTTGAGGGCCTACTTGCAAAAATAAACTATTTTATTTTTTTATTTTAGTTTGTGATGATTAGGTATTTTCTGTTTTTTTACTTTAATTTGTTTTTAAAAAATACCTAAACAACATATACTAAAAAAATTAAAGATAAAAACATTAAATAACAATCAACACAAACTAAAAACAAATAAATTAATAATACAAAATAAAAACAAAAAAATTAAAGAAATAAAAAATAAATGAAAAATAACAATAAACACAAACTAAAAACAAAAAAGGTAAAAAACAGAAATAAAACAAATTATGGAAGTTATGAAGATGATGATTGATTATGTATCTCAAGCTGTTTTTCTTTGGAAATCAGTAATGGTTTTTTTAATGTGACTTCCAGGTCGTGAAAAATCAGCCTTTGATTAGAGGAAGTCGCTCATGAGAATAAAATTAAAAAAAAAATCGGCCTGTTCTTTAATATATTGTAATCTGAATCATTGTATATAATGTAGTTGAAGATATTTGAATTTACATTTTGGGATAGAAATACAATCACATAGTTAACGAAATATTTTTATTTTTATTAAAACTTTTGCTACTAACCAAAAAAAATGGATGTTTAACGTCTGAAATAAACGATTTTTATTTATTTAAAATGTCATTTTTATTATATTTTTCATCATCCCTATAATATTCACAATTTTCGTATAGTGAGTTCTAAATCATATTTAATCAGTCTACACAAGTATCACAAAAGTGTCATTATTATTCTACAAGTCTTATTTTTTTATTTGTAAACCATTGAAGTTACGTAAAAATCACAAATTTACTCCCATACATTTGGAAAAGGGACCTCATGACCAGCCATGAGCAAAAATTATTGAAAATTACAGTATGGCACGATATTTAAATTATTTATTTACTAATCTTGTATTAAAACAGAAAACTAAAGAAAAAAGTTTATTAGAAATTTACTTCAAATCTTGATCAATTAAGAGTAATTCTCAAATAACGTTGTTGAATTTAAGTGATTAGTCATAAGGTCCCTTTTCCCAAATGTATGGGATATTATGACCTTATGACCAATCACACGTAAAACTTATTGATAATTACAGTATGGCACGCACGATATTAACATTATTTATTTACTAAACTTGTATTAAAACAGAATACCGAAGAAAAAAGGTTTATAGAAATTTACTTCAAATCTTGGTCAATTAAGAGTTATTCTCATAATTATAACACTATGTTGAATAATTCACACCATGGTGTTATGATGACCTATGCTTTGTGATGCTATCATATAAAATACGCTAAAATAAATGTGTTTTGTATGGACGACTTTTCTATAAAACCAAAAATTACCGAGTTTTATAAAAAAAATCATAATGGTAGGATAGGATTCGCCAAAAAAAGTTTTTTGTTTTTGTTGAACTTTTGAAAAAAAATTAAAAGGATTATTTTTCTTAAGTGGTCAAAAATTATAGAAACCGCCAAAAAACTAACCTTTTTCGTAAGTATTTCGAAAAAAAAATTAAAACCTTTTTCTAAAACGGTCAAAAATTATAGGCATTCGCCAGAAAGTGTTTTTTTTTTAATTTTTGTAAAATTTGTGAACAAAAGTCAAGGTTTTTCTAAAATGGTCAAAAAGTTTTACGATTCACCAAAAACACGTTTTCATGTTTAAAAAAAAATGTGTATAAATCTTTTTTTGAAAAGGTTTTTAAACATGACAAAGTGATCTAAAATTGTAGAAACATCCAAAAAAAAAAACTAAAAAACTTTTTCTAAAATGTTCAAAAATGATAGGCATTCGCCAGTGTTTTTTTTGTGTAATTTTTGAAAAAAAAACAAGGTTTTTCTAAAATGGTCAAAAAGTTATAGGTACGATTTGCCAAAAACACTTTTTAAAAAATGTTTAAATTTTTTTCCTTAATAAGCTTTAAAAAAACGACATACAAATGTATTTATTTTTATTTTCAATTTTTTTTAATTCCGAATCTGTGGCCCCCAAACCCTTTCCTTCCAAATTTTCAACTTTCTGGGATCATTTTGAAAATTTTGCTTACCATTATGCAGGCCGCGTGCTTGTTTGCCACCGTCGTGGTATAAAAAAGAAATACAAATAAGCAAAAGTTGCAACTTTATTAAACAATTTTATCAATAGATTTAACATTTTTGTATGAAGTCTGCCATAAGGACCCTTTTCTCCTAAACATTGAACCCAATTCTTAAATAAAAAAAATTAACGTACAGCAGTGAAACGAAGCTACAAATACACGTCTATTCCTATATTTTACAATTTTGCATAAAAGAAAAAAATGATGATTTTGAAGGATTTCACAAAAACGTCCATATCTCCGTAACTAGAAACTGCCATAAGGTCCCTTTTCTTATGGAAAGCCACAATATGCGAGCGAAAAATTTCGGTACTGAAAAAATATAGGTTGGGTACCGTAATAATAAAGGTATAAGTACCGCTTTCAACATTAGCGGTACGTACCGGTATAAAGCGGTACAGTAACAAAATATTTCAACCGGTATAGTCTACCTTTATATCATTACGGTACCGATATTCTATAGCGGTACCGTACCGCTTATATCGTAACGAAAACGGTCCCTGACATAAAACGGTTTTAATTGGGATATTATCGACTAAATTCCACGCTCAGGGGCTTAAAAAAGTAAATGTTAAGAATTGAAAGTAGGTATTTGTGGGTCAGTGTCGAGCGGTATACCTACATACACACATACTTGCATATATTAACCTGTGTCGTGACAGGTTAATACACGTACATACATACGGGCGTATCCTTCGCTATATTTATTAGTAATTATTTTAATGAAATTGATTTATACGTGAGATGTTGTAAAGCTATGCGCCTATGCCGTGGCGAGTCGTAAAAGTATTCTATATTATCTTAAATTGGCACCTCGCTAATGTTGTCATATTGTTAGGTTTTATATTGTCGGTTTAGAAATTACTGACATAGTCATAATGTTGCAACAGTCGCAGAATTAAAGTCAACATTAAATATTCAGTAACATCCAAAGCGCCATGTATATTATTAATATTTATTTATTGACACACCAACAAAGCACAAACTAATACAATCAAGTAATAAATAAATTGAGGGATCGTGCCCAGTCTCACACACCTATGTGCCTGTACATAAAATGGCTACTCTACTGTAAAAAAGACGTAAGTAACTTTCACCACTAATTATTAAACTATGACATTCTTATTCTGGAGTCATAACGTAGTACAATCAGTATCAATTTATAATTTCGATGTTCGATAGTTCATACTCGTACTAATTTAGTTCTATTTGCCAATGAAATTTCTACTTTAAGATTTGTGTAATATCGTGCTGATTACGAAGCTTTTTTCTCGTAATTAGTGCGAGTGTGAGCTAGACTATCGAATTGGTCGCGGTCGGTTATGCTAGGTCTACCGCAAAGAATTCGAGCCAAAAGATAAGACAAAAGACAATATTTTGATAATAATCTAGCCTTAGGTACCTATAGGTATAACAAAGTTCGGAAAATCCTGGCACCATTTCTCGAATACCACTCGACACAAAAACTTATAGGCGGCTTTATAGGCCAAAAAACTGAAAAGCAATTTCACCGACGTAATTGGGCGTGGGTTCCCTTGGGTTATCACATATGTTTCGGAAACTCTTGTATTCTTTTTTCGTACATATTTGGTCATTATTATACATATATCTTTATCGTTCACGGGACAATGGTGTCTCGGACCTTTGGGAGGCGTGCGCGGAGCCGAAGCCAACGCGTAGAGGCCCTTTCGACAATTTAATAAAAGGCAAAGTGTACACCCAGCGGATGCTGTCTCTGTCCGTGTCATGGGAGACGGTGCCCACAGGTTGAGGTAAATTGTACTTGATATTGTAATTGTACTAATGATATCTCAGTTACACCGCTAGTGACTACATTTTATTATTATAACTCAATTCAACGTTAATTTAATTCATAATTGCACATACACATAATAAAACCATTATGGAAGATTGAGTAACCAGTCTGGTCGAGAAATACTTAGAAATGTATGCCGAGATAATAGTTCTGTAGACCTTATCTCGAGCTATCTCGTTCGAGGACATTTTTAAAAGTTGTCCCGAGACCTTTAAATAGGACTTGTCTTTATTATTTATGGGTAATAATGGTGATTATTGGATACTACAGAGATAAAATTGTGGTCCTTTTAGTTAAATGGTAAATAAGCAATGATTTATTATCTAAGGATTGACATTACCACCAGACCTTCTATAGGGTACGTGCACGATGAAGGTGCTGCCAACTGGTGCCGCCAATCTAAATCATATACCCTCTCATGCTGGGGCCGCATTGACGAAAACGCTGTTAATAACGTTAATTTATCGCGTTGAAGGACGATTAACGTCAGTGTAGCTACGACTTACTATAATTGACATTGACACTTACATATTGTCATTGACATTGACAGCTTGATTTGAAGGGGCGAATAGTTTCCTTTATTGTCCGCCCGTGTCTCTTTTGTCGTTTAGTGCTGCCACCTATAGTTCGTGCACGTTCCCTATAGGGTTCAATTCTGCCGTGCTTAGGGTCTTATCACACTTGCGTTTGCAGGCGAGTTAGAAGCGAAGTTCCATACAAATGTCGTTCGCCGCGACTGGTTTTGTGTAAAAAGTCGCTCGCAGGCACTTAGAGCCTTAACACACTATATTCGACATGTAATTTAACTAATCTAATTTGTAACTCAACAAAATAATAATTATAACTACAAAATCTTAAAATGTATAAATGACATTAATAAATGAGTATGAGTAATCACAATATCTAAACTATTACTTCTTAATATTATACTGGGTGTTGCCTGAAACAGGAGCAAATAATTAAAACTTAGATTGTACTCCTCAAACTGAACAACATTTGTTCAACGATAGGTATTTGAAAACAACTTATGTTTTAATTTTTAGTACACTTTTAAGTTTATTTGAAACCGCAATGTATTGTAATGTTTTTTTTGTTTGTAGCCTGACAAGCCAATTCGACTGATCAATTAGACTGATGTTAACGTACATTGAAAATACTATTTAATTTGTATGTAAAAGATAAAATGTAAAGACTACATAATTTTTAAAAGTGGTTTAACTAAAGTTTTATTGTTTCATGAGTAGAATCTACGTTTTAATTATTTGTTCCTGTTACAGACAACACCTGTATAAACGCAGAAACGTGTTAAAGTATCGAATCAGACTCGGAACTCCGAAACAAGGTTGTCACTCTTAACATAATGGGCAGGGACAGCAAAGGTATTGAATCAAAACTAATTACCAGCACGTCCATTCGACACACGACTCTAAACCGATACCTTATCTCGTTGGCATAAGGTTCAGATTGGCGTGTGTTCGGTCACGGATGTAGGGCGTCCTTGGTAGGGCTGGGGCTTTGATTGCGACGCGGATGCGAACCGGACCCGGTTGGTATGGAAATATTTAAATGGAAAGAAATTGCGAATGTTTTGTTTACTATCTTTCAACGTCCTTGTTGCGGTCGCTTCAAACATATGCCTTTATGCAGATAAAGTATGCTCAAGTAACACGTAAGCTGAGTTTATGCAGCCATTATTTCAGTTGCTATATGAATGCTGTATGTCGCCGCCAACTAGCTTAATTGGCCATTTAGTTAACTGCCTAGCCTTTTCATTTAAATTTTGGGTTAGGTTTGTTAGCTAGCTTGTGTCCCTCAGAGCAGAAATAGAAGCCCCGCGTAACGGGGCTTCTTCGACCTGCTGGCGCGTCATAATTTAGTGAAAATGTTAGGCATTTAACCAAATGGCTGATTAAACCAGTTGGCTGCGACATGTATAGGTATAGCAAAAGATAATAATGTCGGAGTGAAGGACTGTCAAGCACTGTGAAGCACGAAGGAATGTCAAGTTTGTGTAAAGTCAAAGTCAAAATATTATTTATCCAAGTAAGCAACAAGCAGATAAGCCGGTATCAGCGTTATTCGTCCTATTAGCTTTTCGTTCAATTCGTATTTCGTCTCATTCTATATTCATCACACATTCTTTATTCGTCTTATTCGCTATATGTCTCTATCTTCCCAAGTCTAATTCTGTAACTTGTCTCATTCTTAATAAGTCTTAATCGTATTTCGGCACGGTCTTCTTAGGACTATGTCTTTGTTTGTCTCTCTCGTTTTTAGTATCATTCGCACTTTATCTTTAGACACATTCGTTATTGGTCTCTCTCTTTTTTTGTCGTTATTGGCAACTCGTCTCATTCTTTTTTGGGCACGTTCGCTACTCGTCCCGTACGACGTACGTCTTAGTCGCTTTATTCATATCTTTTTTGCCAGATTGGCTATTCATAGTTTAATAAACAAATTCAAATTTAGTAATTTACGGCTTTTGATCACTATTTTTAGAACTCTTATGCTAAAAATGATTTAATAATGATAATTTAAGATTGACGGGAAAAGATAGTTACAAATAGCGACCAAGACGCAAAACGAATGAAACGAACTTAGAATTGGACTTAAAACGAATGAGGCTAATTACGAATGTGACCAATTTTTATTTTTCAATTTTATTCCAAAAACAATATACATTGTGTGTGAAAATTAATGGGTAGGTACAATATTCATTATAAATAAAATTTCTTACAATTAATTAGAATGCAATTACAATAATTCTCAACAAATAATTATAAAGATAATTAATAAAGATAATTACTATTCAATCCATTATCATTACAATTTACAAATAAACATACATTAAATTAAATTAAAAATTATCATTATTAACAAGAAAAGTACTCTTCGATACTATAGTAGCACTTTGATAATAAAAATTGTCTTACTTTTGTTTTAAACCTCTGGGGATTTGTTATAGTTTTAAACTCCGTGGGTAGGTAGTTTATTAAAAACTTTGATGGCTTTATAACGTGCGCAGTGTCTGGCTACTTGAAGTTTTGGAAAGAAGGGATAACTAAGATTCTTAGTTCTCGTTTCCAACCTTTTTCGTTTATCCTCTTTAGTTTCATACATATCTAAAAACTTCACTAATTCTGTGACTAGAGTTAATATGTACAGGCAAGGCACTGTCAGTATCTTAAGAGAACTAAAAAAATCCCTACAAGATACCCTTGGGGGGATACGCATCATGGTTCTTATGGCTCGCTTTTGAGCAATAAACGCAGTTTTCATGTTGTAGTCGTACGAACCTCCCCAGAACATGATGCTGTAACGTAGTTTCGATTCGACCAGAGCGTAGTATACCATTTTAAGTTGTTGTAGACTGATAACATCTCTTAAGGTTCTCAAAGCGTAAGATGCAGAGCTGATGGAACTTTGTATTGACTCCAATTCCTTTTTCCAATTTAAATTGCAGTCAATATAAACCCCTAAAAACTTAACTACCTCTGTAGACTGTAAGATGCCATCTTTAAAAGGAAGTCTAAGTGTCTCTATATTCTGATAGCTTGTCTTGAACAGGATAAGGTTGGTTTTTTCTGCATTTAATTGCAAGTTATTTACATTAAACCAGCTATCAAATGCAGAAAGAGCAATACCGATCTTGTCTTTTAGCTCATTAATGTTCTTAGCACTAATAACGGCGTTTGTATCATCAGCGAAAACTACTGTATTTGAGTCTGGGACAGATGCTCGTATAAATTTTATTAAATCGTTTATGTATAGTATAAACAGGGTTGGTCCTAGAATCGAACCCTGTGGAACACCTCTAGTAACGTTGATTACTTTAGACTTAGTTATTTTCTCAATACGTTCTTCTACTTGTCTTATTTCCACAAACTGCTTCCTGTTTTGTAGGTAGCTAATTAACAAATTTAAAACATTTCCTCGAACACCATAAAAGTCCAGTTTACTTAGCAGGATACTGTGGTCTACGGTATCAAAAGCTGAGCTTAGGTCTAAGAATAATCCAGCCACCTTCATCCCTTTGTTCAGGTTTTTGACAACATTGTACATTAAGGTATCTATTGCAGATGTGGTGCCAATGTTTTTCTGGTATCCAAACTGCCTATGACTGATTATATCCTTCGCTTCAAGGTGAGTGGCTAGTCTTTTCTTGATCAACTTTTCAAATAGTTTGGATAATACCGGCAGTAGCGAAATTGGGCGGTAGTTTTTGGGATCAGTCTTTTCTCCTTTTTTAAAGACAGGCAAAATTTTTGCTACTTTCAGTTGATCAGGGAAATTACCCATCTCATAGCACATGTTAAAAAAGTGGGCTAGTGGACTCGCCATTATGTCTATGTTATCCTTCAAAACTGAGATTGGCATATCGTCATAACCACAAGATTTCTTATTTTTCATTGAAGATATAATTTTAATGACTTCAAATGGTGTAACAGAATCCCAAACCATATCCTCATATGTTATATTTACATGATTTTGTAAGAGATTATACGCAGGGTTGTCCACACTGGTAATGCCAACTTTACCATGGTCAAAGTTTTCAGAGAACATATCAGCGATAACCGTCGGATCTTGAACTATGGCATTATGTGCTTTCAATAGGAGTTTATTTTTAGGTTGAATAGGATTCTTATTTCTATATTTGTTTACAACTTGCCAGATACATTTCACAGAATCCTTGGCTTTCTCAACTTCTATTTGAATAGCCCGTTTTTTGGCATTTCTTATGACTTTCCTGTATAGTTGCAAATATTTAGTACGATAATTTAATATAGTCGCATCACAATTTGCCTTATCGAAAGTATTGAGCATTCTTTTCATTTTACTGGATACCTTAATACCTTTGCTAACCCACTTCAGTTTAATTCGTTTTTTGAAGTAGAATTTCTTTTTCTTTTTCTTGAAACACGATCGAAAAGTTTGATTAAATTTATCTAAAAATGTATTTATGCCAAGATCATACCAATTTACACATCATGGTTGACAATAGATGACTCTGGAAGATTAGTCATAATGTTATCAATGCAAGATTCCGCGTTATTTCGTTTAAAGGTTGCGACATCCAACAGAAGCTTAAAACCGTAACATTTCAGTAAAGATATAAATTCATTTGTTTTATTATCTGCGATAAGAACATTGACATTGAAATCCCCGCATATGATACACTTTTTATCAACAAAGTGTTCCAATGTCTTTTCGAGTTGCTGTAAAAATGTATCAAAGTTTTTTGGCTGAGGCTTACGATATAAACAGAGTAAGCAAACATTTGTAAGGCAATCTTTAACACCACAGATTTCAAAACATTCCACCATATATACTTGTTTGCAAATCGGTAATTCTACATAGTCTCGATTTACTAATGATAATATTAGAGTGCCGCCTCTTTTTTTACTTTTCCTAAAGTTGTACGCAGCTAAAACATAATTACAGATATGCAAAGAGGAGGCAGACTCACTGTTTAAGAAGTGTTCACAAATACAAATATAATGCACAGTTTTTTGTAAATTATCTATATACAGTTCTAGTTCGTGGCATTTATTGCTAATGCCGCAGATATTTTGATAAAATACATTCATTTCTTCGTTAGCCACGAAAACAATTATTTTTGGACTCGGAAACATATTTGATCGGACTACGCTTTGGAAAAAAATCAGTGATTAACCGTTGTTTTACTTTTTGTGCTATCTTAGGCATCTTTGCTACAACAATACGAACATGATTCTTTTTGAAATAATAAGGTATGGTACCTCTCGTTGCACTTTCTAATTTACCTACATTTATTTCCGACTTATGTACATTCGACTTCTGCTTTTTGTTAAAGGCCAGATACTTTGCATCATAATATTCGGAATCTATAATCAAATTTATTTTAGAGCACACTTTACTTGTAAAGACTTTACTATTAATATTTAAGTCATTTAAATTTAAGAATCTACAATTGCTAAAATGTTTACAATAGGTTTTCAGAGTGTCATTTAATAGATTTTCATTTAAATGTTCACTCTGTTTGACGCCCATTACAATTATTAAGGATTTAGCATGTGATTTAAGAAAAAAACTGAGCTCTGCTACAAGTTTGGTTGGACTGCAATCATGTTCACCAAGGCTGATGATAATTGTATCTTTAGAACTGGCATGCAAAGTCTCCGAAGATTTTAAAATTTCTTCAGAAGACGCATCAGGTTTAATAGTTGCGGTTATTTTATATTTGCCATATTTACTGTTTTCTCTGGAGCGTATCAATGCAGAAGCCAGTCCGGAGCACTGTCTGCCCCCAAGAATGTAAATTTGATTCCGCGTACTTCTGTAGATTCGTTTTTTACCTTGCGCGTCATCCAAACTAGGGCACCCAACCATTTTTATGTCTTTTATTGTTTTCTTTTGTAAGATCTGTTCAGTGTTACCTGTGGTGTTACTGTTTGTCATCTCTTGTTGTGCCACCTTTTTCCCTATCTCTTCTACTTGTTTCCTGGTTTCATTTTTTACAATCTGTATAGTGTTGCTGTTGCTCTTGCTTTTTTTCTTATCTTGTTTCTGTGTTTCCTTACTTTGTCCCCCGTCTTCATTAGTATTCTTGTTGATTGTACTATGAGACCCAACGTCCATTAGTTTGGGAATAGTCGGGGTACTTGAAGTGACTCTGGGCTGAGTTTGAGAAAAGAGTACGGGCTCTTCATGTAGTGAGCCCGCAGGCGAGAGCAGTCGTGGCGTGTCATCATCGCTATCTAATACCTCTGTTCTGTTATATTTAACATGGAATAGGTCTTTTTTTAACGGAGTTAATTTTCTCAGCGGCCCTTTGTCTGTTAGTAACTTTTTGAAAATATCTGCTTTTTTTTGCTGGTCCTCTATTGTCTTTTGTAGTTTCACTATTTCCGAATTTAGAGAATCAATTTCCTCATTTGCACTTTCTAATCGAATAGTTAAAGAACTTACTTGCGACTTTAGCTCATGAATCTGTGAAGTCTCAATCGTTGTAATATTGGGAAGACTATGTGTACTGATATCTAACTCAGTGTCGCCCAGTGCCTCCATATCAGACTCCGGATCTGAAACTGTATCTTCCCTAATATTTTGTGTTCTCTGCGTTGGTTTTCTAATAGTAATATTGTTTTTCTCCTGCTCATTCATTTGCTCCATGCTAGCCGAAAGGATTACTTCGGGACAATCACTAAATACAGAAATGCCCGGGGCGAGCTGACCCTTTGGGAGTTGGTCTATCTTAGGATCGCTCACTTCAGGTTTATTTTTGGCATGTGTTTGCGCTTTGTGTGGTTTAATTATTGAGCCTGATGGAGAGCCAACTAAACCAGTTTTTGTTTGTTTTGGCAAAATTTTTGCACAATGGCTACATTTCCACGATTTACGGCGTTCAACTTCCATCAAATCATAGCGTTTGTCAGTTACAATAGTACACTTTATATGAAATGAAGATGCACAAGACGAACATGACAGGAAATGTTTATCTTTAATATCTTTGGAACAGGTTTTGCATACTATTTTAGCTTTCGATGACATATTTTGTTTTTATTTTCTATTGTACTCTTATTGGAACGCAAACCGGTTACACAGTCTAAACACCAACGTGGATTGGAACGCACCTTGTCAGTTTGACATAAGGTTATTTTATCATGACAACATTACTCCTCTTCCTCTGTTGGTAGTGGTGGTAGCATGCATAAATGTCATCTGTCAGTTTAGCAACGTGCCCAATCAGCTGATAGCAGAGGCGGTCAATATCATTCGTAAACAATAGCAAAGTTCCGTTACTTGATGTTTTTAAACAATGTTTAGTGTATAACGGATAAGATGCATTTCTTACCGAGAAGCCTGATTGTTCTGCAGTGTATTTCTTCAAGGTTTTTGTTGAGGATAACCTAACACAGGTTCGTAACTTTTATATCCACACACATTTGGTAACGTTCATCGTATTTATGTAGGTTTCACGAATATAATAGCGAAGAGCTCTTTAGCTAGTTGTTTACTTGGCTAGGGTTGCCAGAAATTGTGACTAGGGTTGCCAGAAATTGTGAACCAACATCGAACGTATGCACAAAATTTAGGCGAATAATGGAATGAGACCAAAATCGAAAGGGAATAATGAAGAATTAGTCCTAGGAAGACCGTGACGAAATACGATTAAGACTTATTAAGAATGAGACAAGTTACAGAATTAGACTTAGGAAGATAGAGACATATAACGAACAAGACGAATAAAGAATGTGTGACGAATATAGAATGAGACCAAATACGAATTGAACGAAAAGCTAATGGGACGAATAACGCTGATACCGATAAGCCAATCTTTTTAAAGCAATTTATTGATGCAATTGTTATTCTTAAGAAAACATATAGATATGTTAAAAAATATTAATAATAATAATAAAACTTCACAATAAAATCGTTAACATATAAAAATAAAAAAAATGTCTATTCTTGAGTGTCATTGCTTGCGATACAATGACGATTATTTAAATTTACTATCGTGCTGTTGTTGTTTTGCCAATTTGGCATGCAAGTAGACCAAGTCCTTAAAAGATTGAAACATAGTATATTTCTGATCCCGGTGAAGAGTCCCCTTGGGATAGCAACGGGAATACTACAAGCGAAGCCGCAGGTAAATGCTAGTATAATCAAGGACAATTAAAACAAGAGGACTGTCATTCTCCATACAAAAAGTTGATCCCCGAATTTACAACGCCATCTATGTATAAGCTTGGTATAAGAATTATATTATTTACAATTATTAAACTTTGCAAGCGTGACACAGTATTTAAATGTTAGAATTTATTTATTATTAGCTGTTTACGAACTAATTGTTACTGTACTATATTTTTTTGTTAAATTATAACATCGTTAAATGTTTAGTTTTTTAGCGCCATCTAGTTTTTGCCTGGATATCCCCTTGCGGTCGGGGTACGATCCGAAGTATGGAGAATGATAGTCCTCTTGTTTTAATGGTCCTTGGTATAATATAATTTTTGTCACTAAGCCGGCGAGCCAAGTCTTCGGCTACGTAGTAAGTCGGGTAAAGATTAAAAAAAATTAAAAAAGAAACTCAAACAGTTCGCGTTCCTGGTGTAACGTCTATTGGGCAAATCGGCCATTTTAGCATATTCAATTAACTTTGAAATTCAATTATCGCATATAGACAGGAAATCGATTAATTATGTTTTAAGTGTCCAATGGGGCGTGTCTGTGAGTAAATGTCACAATAAAAATGTTAGTATGACGCGTTGGCCGCACCTAGTAGGTAATTAATATAAGATTAATAAGGAAATATAAGTACCGACTTACAATATGACATATATGTAATGACAGAGTTTGATTGTGGAAATATCTCATCTTAGGATTCGTGAAGTGAAGGTGAAGGAAGAAATGTTTTTGAAAACATAATAATATTTGGGTGAATCAACTTTTCTTTGTCAACAAAATTTTACCTTCTCCGACTAAAATTGAAAGGAAATCTTTATTCGGATATTTTTTGAATAAAATCTAGGTATGCTCATTTAATAGACAGATAATAAAACTACATAATGCGAATATTTTTTATTATAATTTGTTTATTATAACTTATTTATAAGCAGTGACCCAGCGGACATAGCTGCCCCCTCTTTTGTATGAAAATAAGGGTTCGTCAGCTGGGTCACCCTATTTATTTATTAAAAACGAGTTTTATTTTTAAGTTTGCCTTAATCTATCTCTAATGTAAAATCTTGTTCCATTTAAATCATGTTAAAACATGCAAAAGGTGAACAAATAAGGAGAAAGGGCAATTTTGCACAAAACAAAAAAAAGTTGATTCACCCATTTGCATTTTTCCAGACCCATTCATTAAGTAAACATAAGTTTTCATAGCAGCCAGGGTTTCTAGGTGAACATTTCTCTTCACACAAGAGGACGTAACTTTCGTGACTTTTCTATGTCCATATCAATACCTAATAGTAGGCTCTCTCATAGGAGATTAAGACCACAGACTACAGATTTTTTATCGGCCGATAGTTGATAGTAGCTTGATGTTTTACCTGGCTATTCCACTCAACCTTGCCCTGTTATTGCAACCACTATTTGAAACAAAATAAATTATTGTTTATTCCTAACATAACTGTGTGGTTACTAATTACTATGTAGTCGAATATTTCCTTGCCGATTTACGTAAAAGCAGTGGCATTTTACGATTTGCAATCTATAATAATTTGATCGCTGACTTTTGCGGTTATGATGTAAGGCGGTTATTCATATTTTATTTATATCCAATTAAGAGTTTATAACGGTTTGAGTGTCATAGGTTAAGGTTTGTGCAACTTAAATAGTGAAATGAAATAAAATTATAATTATAGCTTTGATATCAATTTGAGTTTATTGAATACGCCCCGAAAACTACTTGAATCATTTTAATGTATTTCTTAATATCATGGTTTTGGATCGTTTTCAAAAAAGATGTCTGTAGCAGTGGCGTGGCGTAGAAGATATCCTTGCGCAAGACGGTGCAGATTTGGCCTACACTTTCCTTAAGAGCTGTAGAAGAGGGTGCTGAAATGCCTGATATTAGGCAAGCCGGTAGGAATCGAGTTCTTTGGACGCCACGCTACTGGTCTTTAGTTAGAATGTTAATCTCGTTCCGTCGTGTAGCTAATAACGAAAGTGAATCATAGAAATGTGACGTTCGACGGCAAAAGGTACCTTATGCATATTGTCGCATGCGTCCTTCTATCTTGATGCCCTATAGTAACGGAGTCGGATACGACGCAAGCGACAGTATCCATAAGGTACCTTTACCCGCGGAACGTCACAAATAGTATGCTAACTTTCGTCACACAAAGGAAGAAGATTAATGTTTTGTTAAATTAATCCCTTAGCTACGGACATATTTTTTTGAAAACGACCCTTTTGCATTTACACCATTTTCTTTTCTAATGTTGCTTGCACCTGTTCTACCTAAAAATTGTTAAGAGATCGCTTCTTTAGCAATGAGATCGCCTGTTGTCTACCATTAGTTTTATTTAATTGTTTTAATTTTAGGATCCCTAATATTTGGTGTGAAATAAAAGTACACTTGATGTCTATACACGGTGGGAACAAGTAACCCAACAAACTTTAACTATAGATTGTAACGACTATTGGGAGTAAAAAAAGTAACTTATATAATGTATAGTCGAAAAACGCTAATTTTCCAAGATATTCATTATTTCTGAATGAAAAATTCCAAGTGTGTAACCTAACCAAATCCTAATAAATTTATGTGACTAAGATACTATTACTCATTTTTTTATTTCGTTAACTAAACAGCAATTAACTTTCGTAGCATTTGATGGTAAGCGACTAAGAGCCCACAAAATATATTGTTTCCATTTTAACTTTTTTCTTTATTTTGATATCTCTTTCTCCAGTAAGGTCATGTTTACAAGGAGGGGCTGAATTTACTGATTTATTTTGTACAATAAGACGAGAATTATTACATAAGAAGAGAATGTAAAATGACAAAGATCGATCTATGTCGATATTACATTATTTATTTGTAATACCATCAGGAATACGTGGATAAAATTTGTCGGATTACTCGTTTCCTATCGTGTGTCTGTGTTATTACTAACTCCAGCCAAAGGTTTTTTTGGAAAAAATACGTAACATATTGCTAGTAAACTTTCATGAAATTTATTTCACTATTTTCTTTTTAGAGTAAGTGTTAGGTACTACTTGTACATTACGTAGTCTACTTATTTACGGAAAATCACTAGCAAAATTCTAAGTATTCATAACATGAATTATTTGATCAAAGTTGTTGATTAAACTCTTAAGTGTTTTTCAAGATGTCCACTTCAACACTTGAAAATAACAAAATAAAGCAATTAGTTTCAATAGGTATTGACTTGCCGGTCCATTCCTATCCTTATCAGAGTGTGCGGTTGCTATATATATATTTATCAACATAATAAACATATGAGTCAGCGTAACAGGTTATATTTATACTTTATATGAAAGAAACATTTTGTCTCTTCATTGGTTTTTGAGTCGCTGGGCCGGAAATTCAGAGGTACCGGGTTTGATTCCTGGTCTGGTCACAGGTGAGTGCCATTTAATTTTTCTATATACTTTGATTTCTTGTATTTATAAAGGTTATTATTAGGTTTGCAATAGGGTGTTTGACAACAATCAAAATAAATTAATTAACTCTAACCATCAAATTACGTTTCCAAAACTGCTTGGATAAAATCAATTATACTAATTTTCGTGTCACCAACGATTTTAATGAGAAAAACTAAAAATAAGGTACCATGTTGAGTATGACTTCATAAGTCAGTATCTAATACTAAACTGCATACTATCTGAGCGTTTTGACACTTCTTAAAAAAAAAAGCTGATTTGAACTGTCATCAAAATAGATTTTAAAAACCTCAGTTTGTAAACGTCTACAGGGTGTAATCGTTAAGTGTAGCCAGGCGATTATTCTGTAATGTGCTTTTACGCATTGGGTAACGTACTTTTGATATCAGTTTAAAGTTTTCTAATATCTGTTAAATAAAAGAAGAAACTGACTGATTGACTGACTGACTGACTGACATATCAACGCACAGCCCAAACCGCTGGTCCTAGGAATTCCAAATTTAGCATATAGGTTCCTTATAAGGTATAGGGGTGCACTAAGAAAGGATTTTTCAAAATTTACCCCCTAAGGGGTTCAAATAGGGGTTCAAAGTTTGTATGGAGAGTCTACGATTTTAGAAGTAAGAGATTTGAAACTTCATGTTTAGACTCTTTATTAGATTACAAGAAAAGTGATTTCACCGTTTTTCGAAATTCATCCCCTAAGGGGTTTAAATGGGGGTTGAAAGTTTGTTTATCAACGCACAGCCCAAACCGCTGGTCCTAGGAATTCCAAATTTAGCACGTAGGTTCCTTATAAAGTCTAAAGATACATTAAGAAAAGATTTTTCAAAATTCATCCCCTAAGGGGTTTAAATGGGGGTTGAAAGTTTGTATATCAACGTACCGCCCAAACCGCTGGTCCTAGGAATTCCAAATTTAGCACGTAGGTTCCTTATAAGGTCTAGGGGTGCAATAAGAAAGGATTTTTCAAAATTCATCCCCTAAGGGGTTCAAATAGGGGTTCAAAGTTTGTATGGAGAGTCTACGATTTTAGAAGTAAGAGATTTGAATCTCTACGTTTAGACTCTTTATTAGATTACAAGAAAAATGATTTCACCGTTTTTCGAAATTCATCCTCTGAGGGGTTTAAATGGGGGTTGAAAGTTTGTATATCAACGCACCGCCCAAACCGCTGGTCCTAGGAATTCCAAATTTAGCACGTAGGTTTCTTATAAGGTCTAGAGGTGCACTAAAAAAGGATTATTCAAAATTCATCCCCTAAGGGGTTTAAATGGGGGTTGAAAGTTTGTATATCAACGTACCGCCCAAACCGCTGGTCCTAGGAATTCCAAATTTAGCACGTAGATTCCTTATAAGGTCTAAGAGTGCACTAAGAAAGGATTTTTCAAAATTTACCCCCTAAGGGGTTCAAATAGGGGTTCAAAATTTGTATGGAGAGTACGATTTTAGAAGTAAGAGGTTTGAAATCTCATGTTTAGATTTTTATTAGATTACAAGAAAAATGATTTCACCGTTTTTCGAAATTCATCCTCTGAGGGGTTTAAATGGGGGTTGAAAGTTGGTATATCAGCGCACCGCCCAAACCGCTGGTCCTAGGAATTCCAAATTCAGCACGTAGGTTCCTTATAAGGTCTAGGGGTGCACTAAGAAAGGATTTTTCAAAATTCATCCCCTAAGGGGTTCAAATACGGGTTCAAAATTTGTATGGAGAGTCTAAGATTTTAGAAGTAAGAGGTTTGAAACGTCATGTTTAGACTTTTTATTAGATTACAAGAAAAGTGATATCACCGTTTTTCGAAATTCATCCTCTAAGGGGTTTAAATAGGGGTTGAAAGTTTATATAGAGAGATCGGAATAGGTAGAGTATATTTACCTAAGCTTCGAAGAACAAAGTCGAAAAGTGGAGACTCCCTTACAACTAAATTTTTTTCCGGGACTTAAGCCCCGGAATTTTACTAAAAAAATATATTATTGGTATTCTTTCGCCCATTTCTCGAGCATTCTCAGTATAGCTGTCTGTTTCTAATAGTGCTGTCTCTTTCACTCCTTCGAAAATTTCGCCATAACTATACCGAAGTGTAGTTCAAAGGCCCATAAGGGGTCCTGAAAACGCCTGAAAACGGGTTTTCAGGTTATTACGCCATCTTATAGAGGGTGTTCTGAAACGGACTTAAAACATGTTTCAGGCGCCTGAAAACAACGGCAACTTAGGTGAATTTTCGATCTTCTACGTGAAAGAGCCACCGGCGCAAAAGTAATGTGTGTATGTGTGTTGCGCCGATGGTATAGGTTAAAACTTCAAACGTGATTTTCCGTGCTTTAGAAGCGTTTTCAGCAGGCTGAAAGGTGATTTCAGGCCGTTTCAGAGGTGGCTCTTTCACATAGTAGAAGATTGAAAATTCACCCAAGTTGCCGTTGTTTTCAGGCGCCTGAAACATGTTTTCAGTCTGTTCCAGGACACCCTCTATCAGATGGCGCAATAACCTGAAAATCCGTTTTCAGGACCCCTTATGGGCCTTTGAACTACACTTCAGTATATGGCGAAATTTCTCGAAGGAGTGAAAGAGACAGCACTATTAGAAAGAGACAGCTATACCTACTGAGAATGTTCGAGAAATGTGCTAAAGAATACCAATATAGGTCGCGTCACGTAAAAAGAACGCTGGAAGAAAGTGGAGGGGGTATGTTTGCGCATTGGTACACTCGCGCACGAAAGTACTATGTTTATTGTTTTATTTTTAAACTAGCCTTTCGCTCGCGGCGCGGTTCGATTAAAAAGTATATGTATTATTATCTATTATTTATTTATTAATAGGGTGAATCAACTTTTTAACCCACACAAAGCTGTCCGCAACTTCTAATCTTCGTTGAAATATAACGCCCTTAAAAAATGGTTTATGCCACACCTGGCCATAAAGTGGCTTTTTCCGCGGAAAAAGCCGCTTTCTGGCCAAATGTAGACATAAAATGATGTACACAACACGGGAGGTACTAAAGAAAGCCCTCGATCGCATATTTACGTCCCTCGCTTGCAGCTCGGGCCGCAAACTTCTGCGATCTCGGCCTTTCTTTATATTACCACCCTAGTTGTGTAATGTACTATTGTCTATATTTAAATTTATATTGTATGTTAAAACGTTGAAAGTCCCGTCTCATGAACCTATTTTTTTTTTGGTATGACGCTTAATAGTAAAACATCGTCCCCCATAACTGTTTACACAGTTTGACTGTGGGATCCTTGAGTATTATTAGTTGATATATTATTAAATGGAATTAAAAACATGTTTCTGTGTAGAATGGAAAAAAACAAACAATATACATCATAAATCATTTTTCTATGTAAAACCATTTTGTAATAAACAAGACACTTTTGTGCGCGGCAGTATTTTGAGAACGAACGTGACGTGAACACAGTGCGGAAAGCAAAGGTCGACTGACGAACCAATAGCGCCCCGGCAAAGAGGCGGCGCGGCACCCGCCCTCCCCGCGCCGCACCTCATACCACCAAATAGACCGATAAATTGCCTACTGCGCAGCCCCACCACCAGCGTTCTTTTTACGTGACGCGACCTGTAATATATTTTTTTAGTAAGATTCCGAGACTTAAGTCCCGGATAAAAATGTTGTTGTAAGGGACTCTCCACTTTTCGACTATGTTCTTCGAAGTTTAGGTAAATATACTCTACCTATTCCGATCTCTGGTTATATTAAATTGTATATTTAAGCTTTTAACATTCGAAAATATTCACACTAATATTATACTTAAATGCGAAAGTTTGTGAAGATGTTTGTTACTAAAATAACGGGGTAACAACTGGATGGATCAAGCAGAAATTTGGCATGTAAGTAGACCAAGTCCTGGATTGAAACAAAGGATACTTTATATCCCGGTAAAGAGTTTCTTTGGGACAATAACGGGAACAACGCGGGCGAAGCCGCGGGAAATAGCTAGTATCTGTTATATTTACAGAATAATCACCTGGCTACACTTAACGATTACACCCTATAATACAGGGTGATTGATAATTCGACCTATACTTTGAAAGGGGTTATACTAGAGCTCACTTGCAATAAATTTAGCTCAGTAAACTAGGGGTCTAAATTTGATGGTTATCAAGTTATTTGAGTTTTACGTTTTTTTAGAAAAAGCCCGCTTTTCGGACTAAAAATGATAATTATGAAAAAAGTACTTCCATTTGGCTGGTATAAACTTTGTTTTCTAAAAGCCAATGAACCAATGACTACTTCAAATAAAAATTTGTGTCAACATTTCAGAATTATCTTAGAAATAAACGGTCATGAAAACCAAAGTCATAATTTTTTTTTTCGATTTTGTTACAACTGATGAGAATTACTTGAAAAAAATGTACGGCACTTGATGTAAAAACTACAGAAATAAGTTCCTCAATTAATAAGCTTTCCAAAAAAGTACAAATGTTGGCAACTTTTTCAAAAATCTTGAAAATAATAATAATAATTCCAGAGCAGGTAGCGGTTTCGCAAAAGGCGTACCTGGCCCGGAGCCGCGTTGTTTGTGTCACCTTTATTTTTCTGAGGGCTTCAATTGACCTGCCTCGGTATCTTATCTTACCTTATTAGGGGTGAGATCAGGGTAGATTGCGTTCAGGCATGTTCGTGACTAACCGAGGTTTAATTATCTTCATTCAGTAAGTGATCAATTATCTGCCTTCGACCTTCTTTCCAATTCAGACGTATCGTTGTTAACTTATTTATTTTACAAATGAAATGAATTATTGTTTATCAAAACAAAGAATAATAGCATGAACCTCGTATAATCCAACGAACTAACCGAGGCTAAATTATCTTCATTCAATAAGTAATCAATCAATTACTGTCAACCGTCTTTCCAATTGGACGTATCGTTGTTAACTAATTATTTTACAAATCATTAACTAACTAACCGAGGCTTAATTATTTTTTTCAGTAATGAGGTGACCAATTAGTTAATTATTGAAAGTAATAATGATACCTAATGACTGACAGAAATAAGCATACCGGACCTGAAGCCAGTCTGCTTACTTTGTGTTTTGTGACGGAACGTAGCCTCGTCAGCATATTAAAAAATAATTTACAGTTCATTCAGAATTTGAAACTTCAGTTGCAATCTTCAGTTACGGGTTTCAGAGCTGGAAAAATTGTAAGGATTACCAGTTCAACCAACCGAACTGAAGCTCCTAAGAAATGCAGAGTAATGGATAAAATCCTAACATTGCTCAAACAATTACGTTAGGCGTTTGGATAAACATTATATTAGGAAAAGATATGGAAGATTTGCAATCTTACCTAGTATAATTATCCATGGACGTTGGTGACGAAAGCACTCAAGGTAGGGTATATTTACAACCATGGCACTTATAAATATAACATAGGACAGTTGCAGATTATTCCAATACTTAATTAATTTTCTTCGCCACGTGAACGTAAACAAGGAATGATATCGAAACTGACCGAATGTATTTGAAGTGATGTCACAAATACAATCGCGTAAGTTATGGTTTAGGGAAAATTATCGGAATTAAGATAATGTTTTAATTTAGATTAATTATATTATATAGATTAGAAAATTAAGAGAAAATTATTGGTGAGTTTATGAAAGTGATTTGTGATAGCTAAATTAATAATATTATTTGCGGGTTCGAATGGGAAAACTTAGTTAATACAGAACTGATTGTCTATGGCAAAGATAAGTAATCGAAAATACCCGTAGATAAGATTCCTAAGGAATAGACCTTTTGCTCTTAGACATAAGGTTGATTTTGGGCAAACCGTAAAATATTGGCGCCTTTTTATGGACCAATCACAAAGCGTCCCAATGATATGCATATGTGTGCAGTACTTTTGGACTGTTGGATTATCGAAAAATGTTGCCAATTACTGGAGGAGCAAATTGGATTGGAGAATAATTGTATGATTAGATAATAAAATAGGTAGACTATAATTAAGCTTTCTAGTAATTAGAAAAGGACATTAAAAGGATAATTTGTTTATGTGTTATTATACGCCAGGGCAACAGGTATTTTAGCATAAATGGGAGATAATCGGGAATTTATGTTTGAATAATTGGGAACACCACTTACGAAACAGGCGGATATATGGACTACCCTCGAAATAAAATTCCTCAAATCAAACAAAGAAATAGGCAGTATGTCTTTAGCCATAAGGGCGATATTCAGCCAAATGAGAAAGTGGCGTGATCTTGCTTCTTCCAATCAGAGGATGTCCCGGAACTATGAATGTGTGAAATTTACCCTGATGAAGAATCGTGCATAATGAGACTGAGATATCGAAGGATGGACATAAGGTTGAAAATCATGTACATACGAAAAACCGGGAGAAACGTCTATAAAACCCGATGTAACCAGTATTTCAGCGTTCAGTCTCGCCTCGGCGAAACTGATACCAACCCAGCCCTGGAGGCTGCCAACATTTAGTCGCCGATACTAGATCTCTGCGAAAGCTGTACAGGCCGGTACAGGCTATGTCTAGTGTTAGGAAATAACTGAACCTTTGCGAAAATCTTTCGAGATTATGTTCAGTTATTAGTCAGATTAGGGATCTCTTCAATTATTCTCATCTGCGGCTTGCCGACGGCGGAGCTATCGCCATTTTTAGCTAGAGTTAGGGGCTTCTTCAATTATTCTCATTTGCGGCTTGCCGACGCGGAAGCTATGCCCAAATTCAGTCAGACTTTAGGCACATTTTAGTCACATCTTAGTCGAGGGTTTATGACCAAATTGGGGAAGGCCTACGTCCATTATTTAGTCCAGGCTGGGCCTACGCGGAAGCCATGCCCATTTTCAGTGAGACTTTAGGCAGATTTCAGTCTAGTACTAGGAACTCCTACAATGGTTTAGTCCAGGCTAGGCCTACGCAGATACCCTGGTCCCCTTATTTTTAGCTAATAGTTAGGGACTTCTCAAGTCATTTATAGGCCGGCGAGACTGTTTTAAAAAAAAGGGTTACTAAGGGCTTAATATTAGGGAAATTGCGACCAAATTTCAAACTCAATTGGTTTAATCTAGCCTAGGAGATGTGCCTTATGGCTGAGTACTCAGCCATCTACTTATTCGTTTTATAAATTTTTGTACGAAAATTACAGCAGAAGCCACCTTTGAACGAGGAGGGAACGGTCCTGAGATAGGACGGAACCCTGCTCTCCAAAGGAGGTTAGTTGTGAGAAGGAGGTTGCTGACCGTCTTCGGCGCCGTCGGAGCTGCCTACGTGCTCCTGATTATAAGAACGTTTGAAGAAAACCATTGGTAAGTGTTTTAATCTAATCACTTTTCTTGGGTGGGTTAACTTGAGAAATCTGTTATGCTTCAGATAGCTCTAGACTCATTTGAGTCTGGATCTATCAAGAGATATATTATAGTTATAATCAAAATTAGACGCAAGTCAGTCAGAAGACGAGTCTAGCAACAATCTCGCTCGAGACGTTGAGTAAAATTGTTGTTATAATCATTGAGCATAGGCGAGGCTACCTAAAGGTCCTTTGTGCATGTGAATTTTTGTGAATTTCATCATTATGTTACTATTTTCCTACTGAAACCATTTATGACATTGAACTATTGTTTGTGTATTGTGTACCGAATATGAATGTGTTTATACCATTTTACGAATTTTTCCTTCCGATCGTTGTGTATGAAGGTATTTGTGCACAACAAATTAGTGCGCGTCATATTATTAAAATTACAGCTAATTAATGCGATGATTTCCACTCGGTTTATGGGGGTAGTGCGTGTCTATATATGTATGAATAGATTTAGGCCGGCTTCTACATTTTACTATGCGGTTTTACATAGTTACTCACTAGCGACCATATGTCTTATGAATAGGGCGGACAGGAGTTTCGTACACGTATGAATAGAATTAAGTCGGGTTTTACGTAGTTGTAAGCTAGCGTTTAACACGTTCGCTGCGATATAAGGCCTAAATACCCGATGCATGTACTCTCGCTCTGTGCGGAGGCGAGAAACGGTGAACTTACCCTGGTGCGGCGGCTGTATAATGAGTATTTCTGTATGTACAAAAGAGACAAGTATAGGTTTGAGTTTAGGACCTTAAGGGCTACTCGATAAAGCATTAAAACTGTGCTAAGGTTTTCCGGCCCGATAACGCACTGACTGATTTTTTTTTCGATTCCTTGCGGGTAATGGGCCGAAAGGCCCATCATCGATTACAAGGCCACTCCACCCCTTCCCGCACTGAATAGGTGATTGCATTGGTTTACTTCCGACTAGTGTTGTGACGTACTTAGCGGGAACCGACGTAGATACGATAGTGCATTAGTCTAGCTCTAGTGTTTGTGTACGTTTTTAGATTGTGGCGACTCTCTTCCAGTCATATTTGATCATAAATATTACAATAATAAACACATTACGTAAGAGAAATTCTTAGAGTTCTAACTGTAAGACAGTCACACAAAAGGATTGTAAGTTGTAAAGTTTAATTTCTTTGGAAATAAGTTTAAATCTGCCGTAGTAAAAGGTCACCTTTTACTTGACCAAATGTTTAGTCTTTGTTTAGTACTAGGAACCTTTTAGAACCCTTTAAAAGAAACCGACTTTATTGTTTCTTAGCGCAATTGTTCTACCGCTAGTTGTAAAGTAATTGGTTTTTAAATATTTTAGAGATTGTAAATTAAGAAATTGCAGTAAAATAGTACATTAATAGTACAACTAGGGTGGTAAAAGATCGCAGATGTTTGCGGCCCGAGCTGCAGGCGAGGGACGTAAATATGCAATCGAGGGCTTTCTTTATTACCTCCCGTGTTGTGTACATCATTTTATGTCTACACTTGGCCAGAAAGCGGCTTTTTCTATACGCGCAGCGTGCGGAAAAAGCGACTTTTTAGCCAGGTGTGGCATAATAATATTTTTTGTGTAGAATATGAGAAATAATAGTTACTGTCTCTCATGTTTCTATCATAAAATTTGTCTCTTTTTTTCTTTGATAAATTATATTCAAAATAATATGTCGATAACTTATTTCCCATCACTAATACTTCCTCAATTAAACCTATTATTCAATGCGGTTTCGGGTCACAAGACCTTACATATATTTTTGCATATATCTCTCAAGTGAATAATAGGAACCCGAGGCGAAGCAAATACTATGACCACCAACTCATCTACTATGGATATTGATAGGTAGGATCCAATTTCTTACGTTTTTGCTTAGTTATAATCATTTATATCTGTCGATACCTTACCGGGCCAATAAGCCTCATATCGCCGCGGCGGAAAGTTTAAGTACCAGGCCGATCGGCCAGTTAACGCACCGTATGAAAAAATGCCAGTTTTGATCCCGCAGCGAACGTGTTAATTGATGCGTAAACTACTATTTGTTTATGAATAATGAGTTTATGAGTTACGTACAGGTACGGTTAGATTTAAGCCAGGTGGTACGTTATCGTATTGTGGTGTGAATGCGCGGTTTCTCATGAATTTTATAAGTGATCATTTATCTGAACATACATATTTTCTGCTGCGTATTTGTGTGTGCAATCATACCCACAATCTTTACCATACTGAGTTATGTATGCAACTTACTTCCAAGGAAGTTCCATCTACGAATCTTTAAGAGTACGTATTGAAACATATTCAAAACACCGAGACCTTTTGTTGGTTTCACCGAGATTTATTTATTTTAATTATTATGCATTTATGTGTTGTGAATGTGATGAGACGAATCTATTGTCGGAAACTTGTATGTAATTCATTGGGTTGGTTTTGTTACTTATTGCATTTCTATGAGTGGGTGCTTTTATACTTTATGATGATAAACCCGTGTTCAGGCAATTATTACCCGATGTTTATTCATGTTTACATAAACTTTACACATTTAGTCACACATACTTGCACATTAATTTAGAATAGGGTAAGTTAGCAGCTGATAGTCATAAATTTATTTATTACTTATAGACAACTTCAAGCATTCTTTTGGGAACCGAGTAGGTAGTAAATTGATCTTAAAAGGGGGGGAAAACGAGGTCAATTTAATAGGTGGATAGGGGGTGTATAGTTAGCAATAGATATATCATTACTATATGATATTAGGTAGGTGCCGTGGTAATCGGGGGGAGACGGTTTGTCTGCCATATTGCCGTAATGTGACAGGGGAGCGGTCTCTGCCTCCGGACTGACTGTACTTACGAGATAGGCTAGTAGTCCTGGGGATAGGTTTCAGAATTGTACTCATGCAGGCAGGAGTCCTGTCGGCAAGGTTGCAGTTCCTTAGGGGTTACTGATAGTGGAGGTAATTGTCAATAGTGTTGGTCCGTAGTTTATATAGCTCATCCTGGTATAGTCCCGCCGTTTGTGGACCCATGGGTAACTCAGGCTGACGTGAGTGTCTACTGTATCTCCCCCTAATGGCAGTGGGACTGTAAGGAACCTAGTATCGTAGCTGAGTCTTCATCGGCGGCGCGGTACTCATTTGACTAGCGGCGGATCGCCTGGCCTCTTTCGTAGAGTTGAGCCTTGCTTCGGCGAGAAGATCCAAAACGTAGTTGACCCTATTTATATTCGAGCTTAGTTCGCGATTTGTTTGGCCCTTTGCTATTAGTGATCCATGGGTATCTTATAGGGGGAGCTTAGTCCTAAGGATCATACCGACCAGAGTTGAGTTGTAGTATTACCATTTCTTATATCGTCACGCCACATTATTATGCAATCCCGGGGAGGTCAAGGTCCATATCCCCGCAAATGTTAGTGGGAGTCATGCAGGTTACGACCGGTGTCTGTTGAGTATGTGATTTTGAACTCTTTAGCGTGAGTGCTTTGGGAGCTGTATTATAATTGGCTTAGGGAGAGTTTATTCTCAATTACATAACAAGTTTGAACACTTGATACACCACTCTTATTCGTCAATAAGAACCAGCTCTGGGAGGACCCTTGGTAGCTATTCGAGTAGGGATTTAGGTACACTGGTTTAATCCTAGGTTCCCACATACCGACTTTTAAGACATTAAAGTCACACTTAATACATATCACATTATGATTTAGGCTTTATTGACTACTTACTTTTGATTTGTTCTTTATCATATTATGAAATAGGTTTGACTGACTGACATCTTAGTATAGCTAGGCCAAGATACTTGACCGTTATAGGGTTACTGACATCCTGCCTTTGACAAGACTACTAGACTTAATACTATGACTAGACCCTCTACATACAGTGACTGTACTGGTAGGTTAACTGACCGGTGGATGGTTATTTTGCGACGTTTTTTACCATTCGCAAAGCCCTACCTTACAAAACGTTGGTAGTTTCGTGAATTGTGAAGATTGAGCAAATTCCATAAAATAATCCATCTTTCACAATTCTTCTTGCCAGGTATTAGGGCAGAATCAGTCTATAGATAAGCCTGTATCTTAGCTTATGTTGTCCTGCATGTGGGGAGCTGGGACTGACATATGCTATAGATACAGCACCTTAGTTATAACACTACGTTATAACCTCCCTATTTGCTGTCCTCTCAGTAATATTGGCATCTGAGCCGATACAAGAATTTCCCATAAATGTTATATGCCTCCAGGCATTTTTGTGGAGGGGGCTCATCGTCTTTGGCCGGAGCTACTGGTGATAGCGGGGATAGGAGCGTCACCCTTGCCACAACCCTAATACCTTTTTTATACTATAATATCAACGACTATAATCATACAAAAGACTACTTCGATTGACAGACAATTTTGTATAGAATGACTCATGACTGTTACTTTCCCGCCTCTCTAGAACCTTCTGTATAGTCTAGAATATAGAACTCTAACATGATATCATCTCTTATTAACATTACGCCTTTCTTACATAAGATAATAAAAAAGTTAGCTAATGTATTTTATATCCACCATACTTACATTTCCTTCAATCAAGTCAAATATTCCTGCGGAGTCCCTGTCTTATCGAAAAGAGTTCTGGGTTATATACACCACGACGAAGGGTCCTACCAATACTAGAACGATCACGCCATGGCCAAAGACAAGCTTTGATTAATATTTTAGGTATAGCATATCAACCATTCGGTAATAAGTATTATAGGAATAGTTCAGTATTAACAGCCTTCAGTACTTACACTAGATTCAGAGGAAATTACCAGTAGTTTCAGATTCTTTAGATTTTCATTCAGTACTAAATTTCAGTGGTATAGTTTCAGCTACAAAGTCCATCGTCATGTAATTTCAGTAGGGCAGATTTTCTAAGGCGGATTTCTTGGGCGGGATAGAAGATGTAGAGTAGCGAGAGTAGTATTTAGGTGGTAGGGTAGCGAGTTACTACAATTTGGTGCCGTGACCAGGATTAGTTAAAAGCTAGTTTAATCAGAAAAGTTACATTTATTATCATAAGCATGTCTGTAGTAACCCAACAATGGGTTACAATTTGTTGTCGTTAATGGATAGAAAGACGGGGGGCCGCAGGGATTTATTGACTAAATTATGTGTATTTCAAAGTCTTCATTAATAATTAAACCAAAATTTAGTCATGAGCACAGGGCAGGTATCATTTCTATTAAAATAACTGCATAACTGTTTATTACCAAGCAGGAACAACATTATTATCCTTTTGCCAATACTTCATTATCATGTATTATCTTTTCACTCCACTATTAATCTGAAACAATAGAATAGGATAGTACTATAATGATGGCGCAAAGTATATTATTGAACAGCAGTGAAAAAAGTTTGCCAAACATATCGATTGGGAATTTATCACAAATAAGAAACTTAAAAAAAGAAGTCGACAATTTATATACCGAACTAGACATAGCGAACGAAGAAATCTCAAAACTTTCACTTGAAATTTCTGCGCTAAAAAACACAAATGAAGAATATAGGAAGCAAATTGCCTTGTATAAAACAGTGACAGTATCAGATATAGTTAAGAACAAACAAAACTCATCCAAGCATCATTTAAGAATGTCATGTACACCTAATTATCGAAACATCAATCGTTTGTGTCATATACGAACTTCAAGTACGGAGCGTTCCAGTACTGTATGTCACATACTCCAAAACTTCCATACACCGAAAATTTATCACAACAAGGACACGAATATTTCCTCACTGCAAAATAGTGCTAATGATACCATTATATTTAGCCGTAAGGACCGTACAATCAGTGCATCCACGCCAAAAAAGAACACAAACGAGCTAAAATCTCCAATAAAGGATGTCTCTAATCAGCAGAGTGAGATATGTCTAACTACGCCGAAAGAAATACCAAAATTACAAACTGAACAACACTTACCATCAAAGATATGCATTATTAGCAGTAATAATCGTAACACCATATTAAAAACAGCGGAGAACACGTTTAGCGGCCACAAGATATGTCACTACATCACTACACACGGAGGAATACAGCAGCTGCTACAAGGAATCCACACTAAACTGCAGTATTTTACCACTAAAGACTTTTGTGTAATTTGTATAGGCGATGAGGACTTCCACAACACGTATAACTACCCAGACCTTGTTCGTTTTCTTAGAGATACGCTTCAGCATATTACGCATACAAATATAATAATTTGCACACCTACCTTCAAACTAAAAAAATGTAGTAACTTGTTTAACAAACGAATAGAAACATTTAATCAATTGTTGTACTCAGATCTGACTACTTATGAATATGCGTATATGCTAGACACTAATAAAAACTTGGAATATACATATCGCATGTTTTCGAAATTGACAGGTTTAATTAACAACAGAGCTCTTTTAAGAATATTTGACGATTTGAAAACCTTATTAAACAACATCGGAGATGGTGAAAGTTGTTCTTTCCATGACATTATATCCCTAAATGAAAAATCGGATGTGATAACGAACCCACAGGCATTTGACCTTCAGACTCCAAAACAGAAAAATAATGTGCCATTCTATTACTACGGTTTTAGGGGTCAAAATAAGACCGAAACATTAAGAAAAAATAGTTCCAATGTTACATCCGAAAAAAATAGGGACACAGTTACACCAAAAAAAAAAATTTTTTCGTGAATAACATTGAAAATAAATTTAATATTTTTCACCAAAATATTGCAGGGGCATTGCACAAGAAAGACTTGCTTGAGGCCGCAATCCAAGAGTTTTGCAAAGAAAAAAATACAAATCTTGACGCGATATGTTTAAGCGAAACCTTTTTTCTGCCAGGTACTGAACAATCTATGAAATTGAATGGGTATAAAATGGTAAATTTCTACTCACGTCCGAACAAAAAACGTGGAGGCACATGCATTCTACTGAAACAGAATCTTGAATATATTTTTATACATGAAATAAACCTTTTAAGTACACCATATAGTTTCGAAATGTGTGGAATAGAAATAACTCAAAACGGGTTAATTATTATATGTATATACCGGACGCCAAACTCCGATATAGACATATTTTTTGACAAACTGCGGCAACTTCTAAATATATTAACAAAAAAAAGAAACAAAAAAATTGTTCTTTGCGGCGACTGGAATATAGATAGTTTAAAGATAAATAAGTATTCCCGCGAATTAAATAGTATAATTACTAACTATGGGATGAAAAACCATATAAATCAACCAACACGAAAATTGACCTGTTTAGATTTGATAGTTAGTAACATTGTGCGGGCCAAATCGGAGGTCCATGAACTGGCGCTGTCAGACCATAACACAGCACAACTCTGGTCTATACCTATGAAACGCACCTCATCAAGAAATCACTGGTTTGAGTACAAACGAGATTTTAGTCAAGATAATGTAAAACAATTTTATTCTTGCATAAATGCCTTGTCCTTTAACGAGGTGTATGATGAATCAGACACAAACTCAGCATTTAACACATTCCACGACCTTATCATTTTGTTCTTTGAGTTATGTTTTCCTATTATTCGAGTAAAAATTGTTAATAAACCAGTAAAAAATCGGTGGATGACAAAAGGTCTAAAAAGAAGTTGTAAAAACAAAAGATTACTATATAATAAATATATTAAAACAGCAAGCAACAAAAAGGAAAACCACAATACATATATAGTGTACTGCAAAACGTTAAGGAGATGCATGCTTGCAGCGCAGAAAGTCAATAACCGCAACTACATACATAATGCAAAGAATAAATGTAGGGCTACTTGGGAAGTAATAAAAAATAATATATCATATACTAAAAATCACAGTAAATTCGACAAAATAATAAAGGATAATGTAGTATATGATGACCCCTCTGACATCTGCAATCAATTTAATGATTTCTTTATAGACATGTCAAGTACACACAATTTCATCAATCAGAATACTAAACCGGAAATCCAGAGTAATAGCTCAGTAAACAGTATATATCTTAGCCCCATCTCGAAAGACGCTACAAGGAAGATTATACTGAACTTGAAGAACACAAGATCTACAGGTTATGACGCAATTACCACTAATCTTTTAAAACTGTGTGTTAACAATGTGGTTCCGCCGTTAACGTACATTGTAAATAAGTCAATGGAAGAAGGTAAATTTCCAGAGAGGCTGAAACTGTCCGTTGTTAAGCCCCTATTTAAAAAAGGCGACGAATTTTGCATGGACAATTACAGACCCGTTACTTTGATTCCAGTTCTTTCTAAAGTGTTCGAAAAAGTTTTGTACGACAAAATCAATGGCTATTTTTCTAGGTTTAGTATACTATCAAAGAACCAATATGGTTTCAGAAAAGGTAGCTCGACAACACTAGCATGTTTTTCTCTAATAAAAATAATAACCGAGAGCCTCAACAATAGGATCCCCATTGCGGTACTATTCCTTGACATGAGCAAGGCATTCGATTTTGTCTGCCACGAAAAGCTACTTAGAATACTAGATCACTACGGGATTAGAGGAAATGCCAAATCATGGATAAAAAGTTATCTTGAAAACCGGCAGCAGTGCACAGAAATTACCACACAAATTAAAAATGAAAAGGTGGTTTCCAGATCAAATTTTAGGTGCAAAACTTCCGGAGTTCCTCAAGGTAGTATACTAGGACCTCTATTATTTTTAGCGTATATTAATGATTTGCCGGCCTGTATAAATCATCCTAGTATATTATATGCAGATGATACAACTATTGCCATTCAGGGTCACAATAAGGAATCGTTTGAATCGGACATTAACAAGGCTCTCGAGCAGGTTATTCATTGGTTGGAAACTAATAACTTAAAAATAAATGTAAGCAAAACCACACTCATGCAGTTTCAAACGTGCAGAGGGAAACCTATAAATTTATCCATTAAATATAACAATGAGATTGTGACAGAGGTAGAATCAACAAAATTTTTAGGATTCACATTGGACAGATTGTGCAATTGGAAAGACCACATTGAATCTATATGTAATAGGATCGACAAATTTATATTCCCTTTGTATAGAACAAAAAAGGTAGCATCTCTGGAAGCAGCTCTCTGCACTTATCATGCATATGTAGGTTCTATTCTGAGATACGGTATACTGTTGTGGGGTAACTCAGTAAATGTCGATGACGTGTTTAAGGCACAAAAGAAATGCATTCGTGTACTATGTGGAGCGGGATATAGAGATTCGTGTAAACCACTTTTCAAAAAGTTACACATACTACCCCTACCATGCTTATACATAAAAGAAATATGTGTGTTTGTTAGACAACATCCTGGTTTCTTTCAAACTAGAGCTGAAGCTCATAATTCTAGATGTCGTGGGAAGAATGAGTTGTCACTTCCAAGACCACATCACACAGTTTTTAGGAAAAATGCCTATTACATGGCTATCAAAATATTTAATAAATTACCGAATAGCCTCAAAGATAAGGACGACAAATCGTTTAAAAGAGACATTGACAGATATTTAGAGGAGCACTGTTTCTACTCGGTTAATGAATTCTTAGATTCATAAATAATTTTTTTTTTTTTTTAGGATTAATTCATTTATTAATGTTCATGTTAAATCATTTAGTAATGTTAAAAGTATGAATCACATTGACATTCATTTATTTATTATTATTATAGTTTTCCTAATGATCATTTAAATGTAAAGTAAGTTAAGTACCCAATTTGTACGTTGCTTGCGCAACCGAATATGATTGGACATCTGATTCTTGTCACCTTTATTATGTACCATATTCTTTGCAAATAAATATATTATCATTATCATATCATTATCATTATCATATTATCATTATCATTATCATTATCATTATCATTATCAATAATTTATTTTTTATTCATTTCATTTTCAATTAAAATCACAGAATTATATTCAAAAACTTACAGAGTTTATCTTACTAAACAGGTGGTTACCTTAAACCATGACAATAGTTATAGTTAGGAAATAATCAGAAGATCATTTCTCAAAAATACCAACAATAATTACTTGTTTTATGACTCAAGTAAGAAATTGAGAAATTAATATGAATATAAATAATAAAGCAGAAACGTGCAACTAAAATTATCAATTAAGGATCATACCAACCTTGTTTTATCAGTATTCATCACTGTAGAACGAAAAATCCATGTTTGGAAATTTTCTCCGGAGACTCTCAGAAGACAAATTATGATTTCTAATCGAATTGTATTCTGAGATGTAGTTATGTTGTAGTAGACTCATCATTAAGCTGGGCTAGTTATGATTAGTAGATAATAAAATCTACAAATAGGTTCCCAAGCACTTTGCAACTCTTATCTTTACTTTATGAAGGAGGAGGGGTCAAGGCCGACGGTCACCGACATCACTTAATCATTAGAAAAGTTTGGGTTTGCTTGGTGATCCCAACCGGGCACTGCAACTCTTCGTGTACAATGATAGTTGAAAGCCAGATTTCAAACTATTTTTCAAATTAAGGGACATGTTTTCATAACTAAAGAAACCACTTTCATAGGTTATGTTTCCAAAAAATATTATCATGGTTTGCAGTAATGTAAAGCTTGCCGTTTGTACACTAACATAATTAACTCGCAAAACAGTTCATTGTTGTGCATTTTCACACTCCAATATGCTTAAAATTTTAACTTTCTTATACACTCACTAGGTTATATTTGCTTTGTATTATTTGATTCATTGTTTAGCATTTACAAATTGATATCGGAAACCTGTTAGGATACATGCCCAATCCTTATTTATCACACTTGAGAAAAACCCAGGTAGCGTTACGTATTTTTACTACACAATAGTCAGGCCATTACAAGGAAAATAGGTTATGGCACTTGTGACAAATTTAACACTCCCGACGCGTTGTCATAAATTAGGAGGGTTTGGCTTTCTAAGAAAACATCGCTGTAGCAATGAATGTCTTTGATAGCGATAGTGATGAGAAACGTCATGTCAGTGTCATCATAATAGGGTACTTTCCTGACAGATCAAATCAGTCATTTTTTATGAATTATCAAAACGCTCGGATAGTATGAAGTTTCTATGAGAAAAAGCATAATGACGTCATTGTGCTCAAACATCAAATAATCTCCTCATTTATAGCTTTTTGGTCTTTTAAAAAATCGTATAAAACGTTAAATAGGTGAATTTTAGTTGATCTTTGCAAATTTTCGAAAGCAGATTTCAAGGCTAGCGTGAAGTAATAAATTACTTGTTGATTACAGTACATTATTGACTACAGGCAAGTACCCTATTAGAATGTCATCCGGCCGCGTGATGGCATTATACGTCGATTACGTCGTTCAGTAGCGAGAAATATAAGCTTAGTTTGAGTAACAAACTATATCTGGTGCGGTACAAAAATAGATTGTATTTATTCCATTCGTGACACATAATTATAAAGATATATTTGGCACTATTAGGGCATTTATGTTGAGAAAGTTCGTAATGATGAAATATTAGGTTAGCTGTAATTATGTCCACCTTACAGGAACATATAGGTAGTCGATTAATTATATTACGGGAATTTCTTAACGTAATAGTAATTCTTGTGCATCCTTCCTGTATGACATAACTATAGCTACTTTCATAAAACATAAGTAAATTATTGATAGCTTTAATTGTCCAGTAGTAATTTTATAATACAATACTTACCTTTATGACAAAAAAAAAAAATTACAAACAGCATACAGAACGCAAAATTTTATTTCAATCGGAGCCTAGTAAAATCGTGATATTACATTTTTGAATATGAAGTGACATTACTAAAATTGCAGTCAGTACATCCCTAGCCCATTCACGGCCAAGCCTCCCCGCGCGAACACTATGCGCCAGGCCCCCATACAAATTATTTTTCGCTAAAACTCATGACGCGGCTCATGCGTCTTGGGCCTGGCACTTCCTGTAAACGGCGCGCCGCTTATAAAATCGGCTAGCAGGATATGTTTATGCAAGATTTTTAGTAACCAACTTTTTTCTCTGCATTAATTTAAATTTTATTTTGAGATTCAATATTAATTTTTTTTTTAGTAGATCTTCAGGTTTTAAATCTTAGATAAATTTCATATTTATTCAAAATGTAATATTTCAAGTGAAAGATAGTTAGGTACGTTATAATATAATATTCGGCTATTCGGCCGTCGACTCCGCCGAATATTCGGTATTCGATATTCGGCAGAATCACTATTCGCTGCATCTCTAATACCAATACAAAAATTAAGTCAGTAATTGAAATAACTTTTTGCAGTTTTTTTTCATACAGCAAATTCTTTTCGCGCTCTTGAAATATCGACATGAAATGGAATGAAGTTTATTTACACAAATATGGTACACGGATATAAGATGTTGGTACGATATCGGTTGCATATAATCGGCGATACCGATATATTGGTATCGTTACATCCCTAGTTTTAATTATTTGTTGTTATAGCGGTAATATATCTATTGACATTATTAAAACCGGAAAGAAACACCTAAAAGACATGTCTTTTGTATGGGGACCCCCTTTAATTGTTGTTTTTTGTTTATTCTTAGGATTCCGGCAGGGCTTTAGCTTTTGAACCGTAATAGGTAGTGACTTGAAATATTCGCAAATTGTGTATTTCTATTGCCGCTATAACAGCAAATAATAAGGACAAAATAAAATGAATAAGAAAAGGTCCCCATACAAGAAACGTGTTTGTGTCGATCAGTCACAGGATCTTTAGAACCATAATAGATAGGGACTTGACTTTTCTACAGAATGTGTACTATTGTCGCTAAAAGATAAAAATAAGATTAAATCCAGGGCGCCCTTTATTTCTAGAAACCAGATTTTTCGGTGTTTTGTGTTCGATTTTAATCATGGTAATAGGTAGATGCCTGATTTGTTCACAGAATGTGCCTTTCTATTGCCGCTATAGCAACAAATAATAAAAATTAAATAACGTTTAACATAAATATGGGTTCCCATACAATAAAAGTGTTTTTGAGCATATATATGTATTTACTAAATACCTTACCTTACCTTATACTGTTATTTTGTAATGAAATAAATGGCTTTTAGCGGGCCGGATTCAGCCCTTATTGTTTTTGATCTAGTTGGGCAACGTGTTAGGTACTGATTAAATATCAGGATTATCGTGGACAGAAATGACACAACATGCCTATGTACATCAGTTACTATTTCATTATTATTATGAAAGTAAAATTTTCATCACCAATTTTCTATTCATTCAATACTGATCTAAAAGATAAACTCCTAAAATAAATATCTACCAATGCTAGTACAAGTAGGATGACACAATGTAATGTATTAGGTTAAGCAAACGGTCCGGCAACTACATGCGAAACACAAACAACTTTAACATTTTTGAGATCTCAAAATCTAGCGCTACGGGTCTATAATTTTTTAAAACTAACATATCCCTATAGAAATATTTTTTTATTCTGAAATATAATATAGAATTCGTAGCCAAGTCGTTCAGGTTAAGCTGATTCAGAGTCATAGCACAGTCAGTCGGCTTAAGAAATTTTATATTCCGGTAATCCATAGCCAAGTCACAAGTTCACAACAAAATCACTAGATACGTAACACGGTAGAGGCTGTCAACGAATAATTCTTACCTAAATTAAAAATTTAATATTATTCTAAAACCAGGCTCAGGTAGAGTGGCGAAGGTCAGCTTGCTGGGTTTACCTGGACCGCATAAAATACCACGTAGATTCCTTAAAGCCGCACCGCTGCCGCGCAGATGCAGTCATTGTTAATTACACCAGTGTGCTATTAGGTCGGCCATTATCACTATCCATTGCCCATTGTCTTATAGACTTAGGTGTAACTAAATACCATGGTAGATTCAAATTGCCCTTAACTGAGAAACTTTACAAACATTGCAATAAATGAGTAAATGGTGTTTTTAAGTGCTACCACCGTGCACCGCACTCTTAATATTTAAAGTTTGATAAATTGTATGTGATTCCTACTCGGAATCACGAGTACGACCTACTCAAATTGGGGAAAAAAGGTGTCCCAAAATTTTTATCCAAATTTCGTTCCTCTGTTCCGTTACCGCCATACAAGTGTATATGGTATAAAAGTATCGGAACGGGACTAAAAATATTGGGACACATTTTGTCTCCTATCGGGGTTCATAGCCCTCGCGCTTCTGAGTGGGAATCACAAGATTTACCTATTATGAGTATTAAGTGTTCGGTAGCAATTTAAAAAACATGCCCAAATAATGGTATCATTCATAGGGGGGTAAAATAACACATTAACTTCTAAAAGTTTGAACATTATTATACTGCTTGGTTTGTGGACAAAAAGTGTAACACCGTCCAAACTTGTACCGCTCGTAAAATGAGACATGTCCGAACGACATTCATAGCAAAATAAGCTTTAAATCAACGCAGTAAAGTTTATTTTAGCATGACACCAAAAGAGTCATAATTTTTACGGGAAGTGCCAGGCCACCGTGCCGCATACCCCGCGTCATGCCAATAACTCCTAAAATATACGATTTTTGAAAATAGTTTGAAAGTAAACCCACCATATTTAAATGTAACGAATATGTGTACCAAATTTCAGCACAGAGTTATTTAATTTACTTGTAGTAAACCTAACTTTGTGTTTCCATACCCTTTACAAGTACAAAATACTATGATAATATTTTTTTGTTACAATACACTATTAATTGTGTTTGTTAGCTTTAGGGTCACTAGTAGTATTTTTTCGTATTACTTTTAGTTTATTTTTAAATCGGGAATTATTCATGACGCGCATACCAGTCACGGGCCGGGCGGCAGAGTTCAGCTATGACGCGCATACGCGTCATGGGCCTTGAATGGGCTAGGTAAGGTGACAGGTTATAGTCATAGAAAGGTTTAGGTCAAAAGTGAAAATTATGTATTAAGCAGAGAAAGGGTTGATAATTGTTTGAGATATGTCATCATACTTCAAACAATTTTGTAAACTTTCATGTCATTTAGCCATAAATTATTATGTTAGAAATTAACAATTATAGCAAAAACTTGTTTATTCGAGCCTGCAGAAGTATTTTTCCTGCCTACATAGTGTCTGTCACCACTATTAAAGAGAGCAGATAATTAGACAGATTATAAACTGCATTGTTTAGGATTAATAATGGTTATACGGATATTCCTAGGAAATAAAATCACGCTGAGGTACTTTATTATCAGTAGGGCGTTTGTATAAATAACTTTGGTCAGAACACTGAAATTTATTGCTTGAATTCCACATTCAGATAGTTAAAACAAAGTAGTAAAACATCAAAAGAATTAGATAGTATATAAAATTTTGTTGATTAGTAACTCTCGGGTAATGATTACAGCTTACACTTTTATCACAAGTTCATCTTACAAGCAAATTTTATGCCATATAATCAGTTAGTGGATTCAGTTTTTCCTCACCGAATTATTATAGTCTGGTTCATTAATTACATCAAAGTATGACTACACAAATGATGGGTGGTCCAAAGGAAAGAAACATACTTATATACACTTAATTGTCTTAACCGAATTAACTAAAATAAACTTTCTAGTGGCATTCTACAGATGTGAATCATAGGCACAACTTATTAACCAAACATTGATTATGATGGATGTAGTGCAGTACAGCGTATGACACATATAAAACCGGAATTATAAAGGTATTGAATATTAAGATACAGCACTAAAGGATTTTAATTATGTTTATTTTTTCGTAGCATTGAATGATATTAGGTGTGGCGTTAAAATAAGGTTTCAATTAGTAGGCTGGAAGCTGTAGAATATCTTGACTAGTCCTGGTAATGGCTCTGAAGTTCAACATTCTGGAGGCCCGGGGGCCGTCTGTAATAATAATTAAAATGGGTGCCCTTTATTTGGCGTATTTTTGGTTGTCCGAGTGTATTGGAAGCCCGAATTTTATTTCGCATAATTTTTCTCTAGCTTTAACGGAAAATATTTTGCAAAATCTTTTACATCAGCCATTTAGAACATATTAGGTTAGGTTAGGTTTCTTTTATAGTTATTCTGAAAAGTCAATATTATCTGTAAAATAACAATTATGCGTAAATGGTATTCGGGCAGATAGAACATTCGGACGGATAAAATTGTGCCATAAATGGGTGACCCAATTAAAATAATTGAAATGGTTAAATAAGGAGCTTATATAGGTAAACTTTGACCTAGACGCGCACAAATTAAAACTTTGGAAAGAGATATGGACAGGGAAATTATTCTCTACATTACCATAAATAATTAAAACTATAAACAATGTAATAACAACAAAAGTACAAATACCTACGTAAATTATCAGAGGCAAGGTCAATGAGAAAGGCAAGCCTGAACAGCGTCCTGGGTCATATTAAGAAACCCGTCATCTAGCGACTGAATGCGTTAATCGTCTGAAAGATAAGGGAAAATCACATTACATATAGGTAGTAGTATCATTAAAATGTCTTTATTGCATCTATTTCTGTGACACAGTTGGTGGTTACTAACACTAATTCATTATTAACAGGTTTATAAAAGTAAATATCTGCATTACAGTGGCTATACAGGTCTTTATCTTAAGCCTATAATTTATTATTTTATTATTATTTTGCATTCCACTATAAATTAAGGGGAATCCTATTATAACTACATTTATTCCATATTTAAGAAGTAAAGGTAGACGGTGGTGTGTTAGCTTCATTCTCTACACACACTACTGGTACAAGCTAATGCAAAATAATGAGCATTAGTCATTTATCAAAGTAGTTGGTGGAATAATGCATAGGCATTATTATACTTATAGACTGAATTAGGATTAGCAGACAGGAGAAATAATACTTACAAACATGCTATTCAGCAAACCGGGTCCGACATCTGGCATAGCTTTTTAACCATTTATTTTGTTTAGATTCCATTTACTCATGTTCCGATTATTAAATCGACATAATATATAATAAGCAACGTTATGAGAATTACTTTTAAGGAGGCACAAAGAATTCGAGCAACGTTGGAAACCTGTAATGATACAAAATTACACGTTAAAATCAGTAGGAAATATTTTATTATTACGCCACATTTAAACGTGGGTAATAAATATAAAACAGCTTAGAATTTCAGTGCCGTAGAATCCTTTGGTGGTCCAACATTTATTTTATTGTATCACCTATATTATTTGCCTACTAGAAATAGTTTACTAAATTATCCCTTCATTGTAAGTCCTCTTAAGATATGTCCTTTGCTTCCTGTGAAAGATTTTAACGATGATTACAAAGTCAGTCTGCTGGTGTAGTTTCATGTACAAATATAGAAAATAGGCATTACACACATACTTACTCTTTTATACGTCATAGTCAATTCATCCACTAATTACTATAATATACCACGAATCCATTGGTAAAAAGTTAGTTATATTCTTCTTGTGGAATATTATGAACATTTTCAAAAGAGCTAACAGACAGCCGACTACTAGAGATGTCAAATGGAACTATGGAACCGCGGCTGAGTAAAGCGACAGAATTAGATATCACACGCAGGTAGCGAACTTTAACACTGGTATTATCCTATCAAATTTGGTCGGATTAATCCATTACCATAGAGAATAAACGTAAAGGTGTTTACACACTTGAACGCATGGAATTTTGCATACTTCATGGCTTTTTATCCAACTTAAGGAAATGAAAATAATTACGATCACGTATTATCGTAAAGGTCTTTTGAATGCAAATCATTTTAGATTTATTACTTTTAGGTAGATTAGAACTATCGAGGTTTAGTTTAGTCTTATACGTAGTTTAATTGTATCAGTTTAGGATAAATTTTAAATCATTCTACGTTTTCTATGATCTTGTTATTCTTTGAATTGCCAATTAAATATATATATTTCACGTTTTAGATTTTAACATTTATGACAGGTTAAAAACGAATCACAATTACAAAATTATGGCACTAAAAATCCATATTCAGCGTTTTTTTTATGTCGTTTTATTTTTATCATTACTACTCAGAAAAAATGTCCAAAATCAATGACTGGAATTGACTTTTTTTTGAAACCGAAAAACAGTCCCGAGATAAGTATTATCAAAGTTGTCACGATTTGTTGTTTCGTTATAACAAATAATCGTCGGACAATAGAGATTGTCAAGTCGCGTGGTTGAAACGTTTAAATAATTTAAGGATTTTCGGAAATAATCAAAGCATTAGGAATATTTCACATTGTATCCAATATCGGAACAGGAAGTCGGATACAACTCATACATTTTAAGTACCTGGCTAGAATCGTATCGGGGGTCGGAACCAATATCAGGTCGGGGCATGTGAGATCCCTCTAGCCATTGACAAAATATATTTTGATTGTCTGTGAATATTAATAGTTACCATATTTGAAAAAAATTGGGACCCTAAGTGTTGCCATATATTACGGTAAAAATTTATAAGCTGAGATTAAGGGAAAATTAATAACCGACCAAATCGGGTGTCACTCGTGGGCAATAAGTTTAGCATCATGATTGAATTTGACATTTTGCCAGGTTGGCCAACTTTGAATTAATAATAAACTTTAAATTGTACTCACAGAGTCCACCATTTGACACCTTATGATTGTATAGAAGAAGTGTTTTTGAACGCACCTAGAGGTTAGCCGGAGTTGCCAATGTAATATAGTTTGAGCTGAATAGGATATTTTGGTAGTAACATTTTCATATGGCAATATGACAGAACAATTTTAAGAGTTAACAGTTATACTTATGATGAGATTGACGAATTAATCGGAATTTGACATATTTTGAGACGGTTTGTTGGCAAAATTTACTTGCGAAACCATTGAGATAGTAATTAATTAATATGGACTAGATACTATTAGAATAATTTTATAGAACGGTGTTAAGTATTCAAAGTAGTGCAACACAGTCTGTTTGGCTAAATTTAAATGACGCAAGCAACACTGAAAGATAATTGTCATTGTCAGATGTAACCGCAAAAATAATATTATGTGGTTTGAATCATGTTTGCAAAGAAACATAAAAATTTTATCAGTAAAATTAATGGTGATTATAGTTTTGTGTTAGGAGGGTGTTCAAGTTGAAAAGTGAGAACCAGAGTGATGAGTTCATTTTCGTGAATATGAAGTTAGTAATAACAATCCGATCCGACTCGAAAATATAACACCCTAAAGGTTAGTATAATTTTGTCATAATCATACATTCTGATAAATAGACTGTTGAAAATTAGGTAGAAACATCGCGTCCATAGGTTACATTCAATAAAAGATGCGGTCTTATCAAGAATAAATGTTATAATGATTGAAAAGAGATTTGACAATAGTTGTCAATTAATATCAGATCTAGTTGATATAAACATTTTACCATCCAGTTAAACGTTTTACAATTAAAATAGTAAATTTACACACTAATTTTGTCGAGGAACTTTTTATGTTTTAAGTTTCCTCTGCGAAACATTCCGGAATATCAATAAATACAGTACCCATAAATGGTTGTGTCATTATAACATTTTTATTCTACATATGATGACATCGCATAGAGGTAACTAAAATAAACATCTTTTATACGGACCACTTTTCCCTAAAATCAATATTTACCGAGCTATTAAAATTCAGACCAAGCGAGCCCGAACAAATTTTAAACTTAGAAAATTTTTGAATTTTTTTTTTATGTCAGTATAACCCTCTACTATTGTCACTAAATCTTATAAAACATGATAAAATAAGCATGTTTTATTATATAAACTTTTTCCCTTAGATTAGTACTTACTGATATATTGGGGTCAAAAGGTTATTAAATTTATATGGCCCTAGAACTTAGAAAATTTTGAAGGTAAATTTTGATGTCAACATAACCTTACATTTTTGCTAAAGAATCTTATAAAACATGATAAAATAAGCATGTTTTATTATATAAACTTTTCCCCTCAGATTAGTATTTAATGAGATATTGGGGTTCAAACGTTATGAAATTTATATGAACCTAAGACTTAAAATTTTTGAGGGTAAATTTTAATGTCTATAAAACCCTACATTTTTGTTAAAGAATCTTATAGAACATGATAAAATAAGCATGTTTTGTTATATAAACTTTCTTTCTCAGGTCAATAATTATGAGAGTATAGGTGGTTCAAAATTACAAACATCCGAGGACATTTAAATTCTACTTTCTCTTCCTATAATTTAGGCTAGTCTTTTGCTTAGTCACAAATATAGAAGCATACAGGGTATGAGTACAAAGTAGGCTGTTAGAAGTGAATTTTGCCTTCAAGTATGACGGGTGGATTTTAAATAATGTCATCTCGCTCATAGGTCAAACCCACATTTACACCTGTAGGAGCTCTTTTAATGAAGATCAATGAATTTAAATAAGGTAGATATATACCATCATGGGATATCTTGATGAGGTTTTTAATTTATTATCGCAGGTAGCAGCTAGCAGCGTTCGAGTATTTATCTCAAACACCCACAACAATGTACGCAATCACATAGATATTTATAGTAGGCTAGACGAATTATCGTTAAAAACTAATACAACTCGCTCCGTCCAGTAACGGGTACTAGGGCTATCTTAGGTAACCCGTTAATTTGTAGATGGCGCTGGCGTTGAAATAGATCGCGCGTTTTCTAGTACAACCCAGAAATACCAATTTGAAAATTCAAGTATTATGTTGTTTAATCTCATAAACCGTTAAATGGCGGCAACATCAAGATAGATCTCATTATCGTTTGTTTAACTTGGAATTCGTAAATAAGGTTTAAGTAATTTTGTTCTATATCAAATCTCAACTGGCGACTTCATATGAGTGCAAATTAATTTCAGTAGCTCAGGTTAGTACAGAGCCATATTTAAGAAGCCTTAGGAGAATAACTAGTTAGCCAATCGAAGTTAGTACCTAGTAGAGGTATCAACTGGTCTTGTTGGCCTAGGGTAGCTCAGGGCCCTACTTGTTTGTTATTAAAATTATTAATGTAGTTTTAGGGTTCAGTCGTAATGAAGTCCTTTGGTCACTCGTTCTCTACACCAGGGTTCCTGCCGTTGCGGTATAAACTTTGATGTTACCTGTTAGAACGTTATAGTAGGGAAGTTTTCACCCATCATCATCACCATTAACCTTTAAAGGCGCTTCATTTTTTTTTCCCGTATAAGGATAGTTAATCTGTTACAAAACGAAAACAAAAATAGGACATTAATCGTTAGCTACTAAGGAAATGGTTGCCTGTACTTATTATGTAGCATCGGCATTAGTTGGAAGGACATTTTTCCTGGAAGAAAAAAAAAATGATTAGGGTATTTATGATATTATTAACTCAATAACTACCAATGATTATTTTCCATATTTTAAACTGCTAGTCATTTATAAGTTATTCAAATCAAGGTCAAGCCTATACTTTTATGATTATTTCATAGTATAATTTTTGGAAGTTTATTATCTTTTGAATTTCGCTGCATTTTATGACCTACATATTTGCTTAATTAATTTGATGCTATTCCATGAAATGGAACAAAGTAAACGGATATGTACTATTTTAAGATAAGTTAAAGAAGAAGTAATCCATGTTAAACATTGAGGGATTAATAGGGGTTTTAAAAGGGTATTCATTGATTTCCATTTTACAATGTAGACATTATATATTATATATTTATTGATATACAGGATGACTCTGAATATTGCAAATATAGGGGTTAATAATCATAACTATGGAATTAAAATTAAAGGTTCCAATTTGGAAAAAAGTTTTACTTTTATCATGAGTGGTGGTGGCATTATAACTCTATCGTTATAGTTTTAAGTCTTGAGAGAGGAACCGGTATTATGTATCTTTTAAGGTATATCACAACATACAAAGGTATGATAGATATATTTTTTTATTTCAGGCTAAGGACAGTCTGTGCTGGAAAAAATGTATGAATCATTTTTAATTTTTTTTTTTTAGTTTTACTGGTAATACCTTGTTTGGATGTATGAAACGGAATGAACTTGTGTACACAATGAGAGATGGATAGTGTGAATTGTATTAATTCAAGTAGACGCAAGTGAGGATGTATGAATGTCTGTTAGAGAATAAAAGGGGGGAGGGGACACCCGGGTTTTGATATGGGATGAATGTCTATGTGATGTATGTTATGTGGTGTATGATAGTGATGGGACAGTGAAGATTGCATTTGGTTAAATGGGTTTCTTCAACCGGACAAGGCTTTGCTGTTTAACTATTATTATAAGTTAAGATTTTATTTATTTAAGAGGAACTATTATTCTACGTTAGAGCCGAAGGCGACCACTGCGCATAATAGTTGGGGCCGGCTGTGACGGAACGTAGCCTCGTCAGCATATTAAAAAATAATTTACAGTTCATTCAGAATTTGAAACTTCAGTTGCAATCTTCAGTTACGGGTTTCAGAGCTGGAAAAATTGTAAGGATTACCAGTTCAACCAACCGAACTGAAGCTCCTAAGAAATGCAGAGTAATGGATAAAATCCTAACATTGCTCAAACAATTACGTTAGGCGTTTGGATAAACATTATATTAGGAAAAGATATGGAAGATTTGCAATCTTACCTAGTATAATTATCCATGGACGTTGGTGACGAAAGCACTCAAGGTAGGGTATATTTACAACCATGGCACTTATAAATATAACATAGGACAGTTGCAGATTATTCCAATACTTAATTAATTTTCTTCGCCACGTGAACGTAAACAAGGAATGATATCGAAACTGACCGAATGTATTTGAAGTGATGTCACAAATACAATCGCGTAAGTTATGGTTTAGGGAAAATTATCGGAATTAAGATAATGTTTTAATTTAGATTAATTATATTATATAGATTAGAAAATTAAGAGAAAATTATTGGTGAGTTTATGAAAGTGATTTGTGATAGCTAAATTAATAATATTATTTGCGGGTTCGAATGGGAAAACTTAGTTAATACAGAACTGATTGTCTATGGCAAAGATAAGTAATCGAAAATACCCGTAGATAAGATTCCTAAGGAATAGACCTTTTGCTCTTAGACATAAGGTTGATTTTGGGCAAACCGTAAAATATTGGCGCCTTTTTATGGACCAATCACAAAGCGTCCCAATGATATGCATATGTGTGCAGTACTTTTGGACTGTTGGATTATCGAAAAATGTTGCCAATTACTGGAGGAGCAAATTGGATTGGAGAATAATTGTATGATTAGATAATAAAATAGGTAGACTATAATTAAGCTTTCTAGTAATTAGAAAAGGACATTAAAAGGATAATTTGTTTATGTGTTATTATACGCCAGGGCAACAGGTATTTTAGCATAAATGGGAGATAATCGGGAATTTATGTTTGAATAATTGGGAACACCACTTACGAAACAGGCGGATATATGGACTACCCTCGAAATAAAATTCCTCAAATCAAACAAAGAAATAGGCAGTATGTCTTTAGCCATAAGGGCGATATTCAGCCAAATGAGAAAGTGGCGTGATCTTGCTTCTTCCAATCAGAGGATGTCCCGGAACTATGAATGTGTGAAATTTACCCTGATGAAGAATCGTGCATAATGAGACTGAGATATCGAAGGATGGACATAAGGTTGAAAATCATGTACATACGAAAAACCGGGAGAAACGTCTATAAAACCCGATGTAACCAGTATTTCAGCGTTCAGTCTCGCCTCGGCGAAACTGATACCAACCCAGCCCTGGAGGCTGCCAACATTTAGTCGCCGATACTAGATCTCTGCGAAAGCTGTACAGGCCGGTACAGGCTATGTCTAGTGTTAGGAAATAACTGAACCTTTGCGAAAATCTTTCGAGATTATGTTCAGTTATTAGTCAGATTAGGGATCTCTTCAATTATTCTCATCTGCGGCTTGCCGACGGCGGAGCTATCGCCATTTTTAGCTAGAGTTAGGGGCTTCTTCAATTATTCTCATTTGCGGCTTGCCGACGCGGAAGCTATGCCCAAATTCAGTCAGACTTTAGGCACATTTTAGTCACATCTTAGTCGAGGGTTTATGACCAAATTGGGGAAGGCCTACGTCCATTATTTAGTCCAGGCTGGGCCTACGCGGAAGCCATGCCCATTTTCAGTGAGACTTTAGGCAGATTTCAGTCTAGTACTAGGAACTCCTACAATGGTTTAGTCCAGGCTAGGCCTACGCAGATACCCTGGTCCCCTTATTTTTAGCTAATAGTTAGGGACTTCTCAAGTCATTTATAGGCCGGCGAGACTGTTTTAAAAAAAAGGGTTACTAAGGGCTTAATATTAGGGAAATTGCGACCAAATTTCAAACTCAATTGGTTTAATCTAGCCTAGGAGATGTGCCTTATGGCTGAGTACTCAGCCATCTACTTATTCGTTTTATAAATTTTTGTACGAAAATTACAGCAGAAGCCACCTTTGAACGAGGAGGGAACGGTCCTGAGATAGGACGGAACCCTGCTCTCCAAAGGAGGTTAGTTGTGAGAAGGAGGTTGCTGACCGTCTTCGGCGCCGTCGGAGCTGCCTACGTGCTCCTGATTATAAGAACGTTTGAAGAAAACCATTGGTAAGTGTTTTAATCTAATCACTTTTCTTGGGTGGGTTAACTTGAGAAATCTGTTATGCTTCAGATAGCTCTAGACTCATTTGAGTCTGGATCTATCAAGAGATATATTATAGTTATAATCAAAATTAGACGCAAGTCAGTCAGAAGACGAGTCTAGCAACAATCTCGCTCGAGACGTTGAGTAAAATTGTTGTTATAATCATTGAGCATAGGCGAGGCTACCTAAAGGTCCTTTGTGCATGTGAATTTTTGTGAATTTCATCATTATGTTACTATTTTCCTACTGAAACCATTTATGACATTGAACTATTGTTTGTGTATTGTGTACCGAATATGAATGTGTTTATACCATTTTACGAATTTTTCCTTCCGATCGTTGTGTATGAAGGTATTTGTGCACAACAAATTAGTGCGCGTCATATTATTAAAATTACAGCTAATTAATGCGATGATTTCCACTCGGTTTATGGGGGTAGTGCGTGTCTATATATGTATGAATAGATTTAGGCCGGCTTCTACATTTTACTATGCGGTTTTACATAGTTACTCACTAGCGACCATATGTCTTATGAATAGGGCGGACAGGAGTTTCGTACACGTATGAATAGAATTAAGTCGGGTTTTACGTAGTTGTAAGCTAGCGTTTAATTGATGCGTAAACTACTATTTGTTTATGAATAATGAGTTTATGAGTTACGTACAGGTACGGTTAGATTTAAGCCAGGTGGTACGTTATCGTATTGTGGTGTGAATGCGCGGTTTCTCATGAATTTTATAAGTGATCATTTATCTGAACATACATATTTTCTGCTGCGTATTTGTGTGTGCAATCATACCCACAATCTTTACCATACTGAGTTATGTATGCAACTTACTTCCAAGGAAGTTCCATCTACGAATCTTTAAGAGTACGTATTGAAACATATTCAAAACACCGAGACCTTTTGTTGGTTTCACCGAGATTTATTTATTTTAATTATTATGCATTTATGTGTTGTGAATGTGATGAGACGAATCTATTGTCGGAAACTTGTATGTAATTCATTGGGTTGGTTTTGTTACTTATTGCATTTCTATGAGTGGGTGCTTTTATACTTTATGATGATAAACCCGTGTTCAGGCAATTATTACCCGATGTTTATTCATGTTTACATAAACTTTACACATTTAGTCACACATACTTGCACATTAATTTAGAATAGGGTAAGTTAGCAGCTGATAGTCATAAATTTATTTATTACTTATAGACAACTTCAAGCATTCTTTTGGGAACCGAGTAGGTAGTAAATTGATCTTAAAAGGGGGGGAAAACGAGGTCAATTTAATAGGTGGATAGGGGGTGTATAGTTAGCAATAGATATATCATTACTATATGATATTAGGTAGGTGCCGTGGTAATCGGGGGGAGACGGTTTGTCTGCCATATTGCCGTAATGTGACAGGGGAGCGGTCTCTGCCTCCGGACTGACTGTACTTACGAGATAGGCTAGTAGTCCTGGGGATAGGTTTCAGAATTGTACTCATGCAGGCAGGAGTCCTGTCGGCAAGGTTGCAGTTCCTTAGGGGTTACTGATAGTGGAGGTAATTGTCAATAGTGTTGGTCCGTAGTTTATATAGCTCATCCTGGTATAGTCCCGCCGTTTGTGGACCCATGGGTAACTCAGGCTGACGTGAGTGTCTACTGTATCTCCCCCTAATGGCAGTGGGACTGTAAGGAACCTAGTATCGTAGCTGAGTCTTCATCGGCGGCGCGGTACTCATTTGACTAGCGGCGGATCGCCTGGCCTCTTTCGTAGAGTTGAGCCTTGCTTCGGCGAGAAGATCCAAAACGTAGTTGACCCTATTTATATTCGAGCTTAGTTCGCGATTTGTTTGGCCCTTTGCTATTAGTGATCCATGGGTATCTTATAGGGGGAGCTTAGTCCTAAGGATCATACCGACCAGAGTTGAGTTGTAGTATTACCATTTCTTATATCGTCACGCCACATTATTATGCAATCCCGGGGAGGTCAAGGTCCATATCCCCGCAAATGTTAGTGGGAGTCATGCAGGTTACGACCGGTGTCTGTTGAGTATGTGATTTTGAACTCTTTAGCGTGAGTGCTTTGGGAGCTGTATTATAATTGGCTTAGGGAGAGTTTATTCTCAATTACATAACAAGTTTGAACACTTGATACACCACTCTTATTCGTCAATAAGAACCAGCTCTGGGAGGACCCTTGGTAGCTATTCGAGTAGGGATTTAGGTACACTGGTTTAATCCTAGGTTCCCACATACCGACTTTTAAGACATTAAAGTCACACTTAATACATATCACATTATGATTTAGGCTTTATTGACTACTTACTTTTGATTTGTTCTTTATCATATTATGAAATAGGTTTGACTGACTGACATCTTAGTATAGCTAGGCCAAGATACTTGACCGTTATAGGGTTACTGACATCCTGCCTTTGACAAGACTACTAGACTTAATACTATGACTAGACCCTCTACATACAGTGACTGTACTGGTAGGTTAACTGACCGGTGGATGGTTATTTTGCGACGTTTTTTACCATTCGCAAAGCCCTACCTTACAAAACGTTGGTAGTTTCGTGAATTGTGAAGATTGAGCAAATTCCATAAAATAATCCATCTTTCACAATTCTTCTTGCCAGGTATTAGGGCAGAATCAGTCTATAGATAAGCCTGTATCTTAGCTTATGTTGTCCTGCATGTGGGGAGCTGGGACTGACATATGCTATAGATACAGCACCTTAGTTATAACACTACGTTATAACCTCCCTATTTGCTGTCCTCTCAGTAATATTGGCATCTGAGCCGATACAAGAATTTCCCATAAATGTTATATGCCTCCAGGCATTTTTGTGGAGGGGGCTCATCGTCTTTGGCCGGAGCTACTGGTGATAGCGGGGATAGGAGCGTCACCCTTGCCACAACCCTAATACCTTTTTTATACTATAATATCAACGACTATAATCATACAAAAGACTACTTCGATTGACAGACAATTTTGTATAGAATGACTCATGACTGTTACTTTCCCGCCTCTCTAGAACCTTCTGTATAGTCTAGAATATAGAACTCTAACATGATATCATCTCTTATTAACATTACGCCTTTCTTACATAAGATAATAAAAAAGTTAGCTAATGTATTTTATATCCACCATACTTACATTTCCTTCAATCAAGTCAAATATTCCTGCGGAGTCCCTGTCTTATCGAAAAGAGTTCTGGGTTATATACACCACGACGAAGGGTCCTACCAATACTAGAACGATCACGCCATGGCCAAAGACAAGCTTTGATTAATATTTTAGGTATAGCATATCAACCATTCGGTAATAAGTATTATAGGAATAGTTCAGTATTAACAGCCTTCAGTACTTACACTAGATTCAGAGGAAATTACCAGTAGTTTCAGATTCTTTAGATTTTCATTCAGTACTAAATTTCAGTGGTATAGTTTCAGCTACAAAGTCCATCGTCATGTAATTTCAGTAGGGCAGATTTTCTAAGGCGGATTTCTTGGGCGGGATAGAAGATGTAGAGTAGCGAGAGTAGTATTTAGGTGGTAGGGTAGCGAGTTACTACAGTTTCTTCATGCAGAAAGCACGATATTAATTTATTTACATCAAATGCTTGTTGGTAGGAATAAGATTGCAAAAGCAGTAAAATAACCAGTTTCTAAATAAAATTTTATTTTAAAATAATTAAATTATTACTAAACACAAAAAGAAGCACGCAGGGTAATGTTTCGCCATACGATAAATAAATAATTAAAATAAATTACAATTACAACTACAAATCTTGTTCGAATTGCCTGCCTCGGTTGCGAATGCAAGCACGAAGTCTTGTACGTACTTCACTGACTGTAACCCGCGTCGACAGACTTTCTTTAATAGTTTGGGCAGCTGCTACAATTTTTTCTCGTAAATCTTCTACATCACGAATTGGCCTGTCGTAGACTAATGCCTTCATGTGACCCCAAATGTAGAAGTCGCATGGAGTTAAGTCGGGACTTCTCGCTGGCCAAGGGATCGGACCACCTCGACCAATCCATTTTTCTGGATAATTCACATCCAACCAATGTCGCACACGCAGATAATAGTGAGCTGGGCAGCCATCGTGTTGATACACCATGGCTATCCTTCTGGCAAGCGGCACATCCTCCAGCAGCATAGGTAGTTCGTCCCTCAAAAAGTTCTCGTACGCGTCACCGGTTAATCGTGCCGGCAGAAAGAATGGCCCGATCAAATTGTCGTGCACAATACCCATCCAGACATTTAGTGAGAATCTGTGCTGGTGAGCTCCTTCTCTGGACCTCCGTGGGTTTTGATGTTTGGGGGCCCAAAAATGCAGATTGTGGTAGTTAGTTATTCCGTCGCGGTCGAAGTTGGACTCATCTGTCCACAAAATGTTCTTCAGGTACTCCGGGTCTTCGATGTCAGCATTCAACAAAAATCTGCAGAAATCGATTCTTCTTGCAGGATCTCCCTCCTCGATAGCGTGTACTGGAGTGTAGTGGTATGGATACTGCCGTGCTGAATGTAATGTGAACCAAACCTTCCACTGAGTTATCCCAAGCTGGTTAGCCACAATCCTTGTTGATGTAGTGCCATCGGCGCGGAAACACTCCAGGATTTGTTCCTCTTCAACCGGATCATGGACTGGAGGTCTTCCAGCATCAGCTTGACGACGTTGAACCGATCCAGTTTCTCGAATACGTCGATACGTCGCACCAAACACACTTACATCAGGTAAACGGCGGTTGGGGAAGCGTCGTTGATATTCTCTGCGAGCCGCAGCGGAGCCGCCATCACAAAACCCGTAACAGTACAGGATATCCGCGTATTCTTCATTTTGATAAGCAGCCATTTTTTTTAAGAAATTAGTACGTCCGAGTTGGAAAGAAGGTCAAAAGTAATTGATTGATCACTTACTGAATGAAGATAATTAAACCTCGGTTAGTCACGAACATGCCCGAACACGAACCGAACGCAATGTACCCAGATCTCACCCCTAATTAGATAAGATAAGATACCGAGGCAGGTCAATTGAAGCTCTCAGAAAAATAAAGGTGACACAAACAACGCGGCTCCGGGCCAGGTACGCCTTTTGCGAAACCGCTACCTGCTCTGGAATTATTATTATTATTTTCAAGATTTTTGAAAAAGTTGACAACATTTGTACTTTTTTGGAAAGCTTATTAATTGAGGAACTTATTTCTGTAGTTTTTACATCAAGTGCCGTACATTTTTTTCAAGTAATTCTCATCAGTTGTAACAAAATCGAAAAAAAAAATTATGACTTTGGTTTTTATGACCGTTTATTTCTAAGATAATTCTGAAATTTTGACACAGATTTTTATTTGAAGTAGTCATTGGTTCATTGGCTTTTAGAAAACAAAGTTTATACCAGCCAAATGGAAGTACTTTTTTCATAATTATCACTTTTAGTCCGAAAGGCGGGTTTTTTCTAAAAAAACGTAAAACTTAAATAACTTGATAACTATCAAATTTAGACCCCTAGTTTACTGGGCTAAATTTATTGCAAATGAGCTCTAGTATAACCCCCTTCAAGGTATAGGTCGAATTATCAATCACCCTATACACCGTGGGCCCTGTAACACGATCTAAAAATTAGAACGTAGATTCTACTCCTCAAACAATGTAACTTTTGTTCAAACACTTAAAAATTATATAGAATTAAGATTTTCTCATTTTCATACTAATTAAATAATATTTTCAATGTACGAGTATGTTAACATCAGTCTAATTGACGTCACGTCACGCTACAAACAAAAGAAATCGCAATACATCGTCTCATTAATCATGCGCCTTCGGATTAATTTCAAAGTGTACTAAAAATTAAGACAAGTTATTTTTAAATGTCGCTGAACAAATGTTGTTTAGTTTGAGGAGTAGAATCTACGTTTTAATTTTTGGATCTTGTTACAGCGCCCACGGTGTATACTGGGTGATGAAGTTAGTAGCGTAGGTATTCATTGCTGAAGAAGACAGTTTATGCCGTTTATGGGCATTAGTTAAAATGTAGGTTGTCGTTCGTGTAAAAAACGTGCCTAACGCGACAAACGTCTCAGAAATATACTAGTATTTATTTGTATAGATTGCTTTAATTTTTCATCCAGCTCGAATCTCCTTAAGAATAAAGAATGTAACAACCGGCCATGACTTTTAGTCGTGACCGAGATAGCGAGTCCGCGGCGGTCGCTGTTACTGATAAGATAAGATATTACACAAGTTGGTAAACAAACCCGAATTCTTGATAATTATCAAGGCCACGAAGGAATGGTTATCGCGATTTTTTTTCACAGAATGAAAATGAAAATGTTCATTTGGTTGATTGGTAAACTTTTTAACAGATTTGTTAGGTGGCCTTCCCGATATTTTTATTTTCTTGTATAAAAAATTCCGATCGTCATTTTTCCTGTCACTTAATTTTCCATACCAATTATGTTCTATGCTTACATTTTACTTTTAGCAAAAATTCTCAGTCGCAAAAGTTCCTTCGTTGTGTTTTTTCACTGTAGTTTTTTTTTATATCTGGGGGCACGGCAGTGCCCCCGCCAAGTCGAGCAAAACAAAGGCATGGCCGTACCATCCTTTTCTCGAAGCCATTCAGGCCATTTTCAGCCTCCCGTAATTTTGTACTGGCGTTTAAGAATTATTGCATATCAAAGTTCCTTAGTTTTGTCACTGACTGACTGACTGACTGACTGACTGACTGACTGACTGACTGACTGATTCACTGACTAATGATCATCATAATTCTAAGGTACTTCTAGCAGACCTACAAGCTCCAAATTTTAAATATAGTTAGTAAGTAAAAATGCGAATGAGAAATTTTGCGAGAAGTAAAATGTACGCATAGGAAATAGTTCGTATAGAAATCAAGTGACTGGACAAAAAGACGATCGGAAATTTTTATACAAGAAAATAAAAATATCGGGAAGTCCACCTAACAAATCAATCACCTTTTGGTAAGAAGCGCCGGAAGAAACTTATCAGTTTAAAATATACTTATCGGCCTGCAAAATGTCATACTGGTTATAAATGTCAATGTCAAGTATAGTAAGTTATGGCTACATTAACGTTAATCGTCCTTCGTCGCGATAATAATGGCGTTTCCCGATTATGTGGCGCCAGCATGATAATAGAAGATTCGGATAGACGACACCAGTTGGCAGCACCTTCGTCGTGCACGTTCCCTATTAAGTAATCGAATTTGCTTGTGTCAGGAGACACCGTTCGTTTAGTGCTGTGGTTCCTAACCTTTATTGCCACATCACCCACAGGCCCCCTCTAGATTTGTATCATCACCCCTCCAAAAAATAGGTAATACAGGCAAGTATATGAAAGTAGGTACTCAAAGAAAAATTACTTAATATGAGTATTACCCCTGAGAAAACTTAATTTTACCCCCAAAGGGGTAATTACCCCCAGGTTCGGAACCACTGGTTTAGTGGAATCCAAAGTTTTAAGAATGCTCCAGTATGGATCGCACTCACACAGACGTGTTATCGCGCGTCTGTGTGAATACGTGTCGCGCGCTCCTAATTAGCTGAAGTCTTGTTCGTCTTTATGCTTTGGTGTAGTGTTCCAAATCCAGTCAATCATTTTCACTTTTTTTATTAAAGAAAAAAACAAACAAACTTCGAGTTTTTTTGACAAGTTGAACCGATGAAAAAAAGTTTACGAGTGACTGACTGGGTAAGTGTGTGTGCCATAAAATTGGAATACACACATACGCAGTACGGTAGGGAAAGGTGCCCAAGGTTCCGCGAAGGCCAGCGAACAAAGGGATAGCAAATATCTGGAAGAGAAAGGTGTTTCGGTTGTTTCTGCTGTAAGGTTAAGGACTTGATCACCTTATTTGTTCGTGGGGCTTGTCTCCTCGCGACTACGGACGCTGTTCAGTAGGGTGATTCACAAGTTCACCGGCAAATTCGTCCCTAATATAATTTGACCCGTGAAATAATAACGTCAAAATTGGGTACTTGACTGTAACCGAAATTTGTAAAAATTATATAGGATCCTGTTAAATATGTAAAATAAGGAGATATGTTAAAGTTTTGAGTTTGATACCTAACGTGTAACTTAACTTATGCCACACCTGGGCATAAAGTGACTTTTTAGATACCAAAAAGCCGCTTTCTGGCGAAGTGTACACATAAAATGATATACACAACACGGGAGGTAGTAAAGAAAGTCCTCGATCGCATATTTACGTCCCTCGCTTGCAGCTCGGGCCACAAACATCTGCGATCTCTGCCTTTCTTTGTATTACCACCCTAGTTGTGTAATGTACTATTATGAGCCGTCAAAGTGGGGTGGGAAAGTCCATTTTAAAAGTTTAAAAATATTAAAAACTATTATAGCCATTAAATAACCCGTTACAATTTATGGTAACTTTTCTTATGAAACCGTTACGATAAACGCAAGTTTAGACATAGTTGCAGAACAAAGTTCTTGATTTCCCCTAATAACGTATGTCTCGTGACGTCACGTTACAATGGGCTTCAGTATGGAGCGTTTCGGCACGTTTTTGGGAACGTCGAAAAATGTGGTTTTAACATTGTAGTATCTCGGTGAGTTTTTATGATATTGAAGTAGTTTTTTTCACTAATATTGCTATTATTGAGAGGTATTTTGCGCAAATAAAATGTACCAAGCTATAAAATAAAACAAACTTTAAACCTAATTGACGCCGTGGGAGCAAACAATGACCCTCTTCATGTTTGAGACTCGAATCACCTTAATCTGTAACCTTTTCGTGGCAGTCCCAAAACGCTTCAACCTGGCTGTTCAAATGTTTGCGGAGAAATTAATTGCAGGAGTGTCATTTAATAATGAGGGCCGTCCTAACTAAATATCAGATCCGTGGAGCTTTTTGTACATTCTAACTCCTAAATTAACCGCTAGGTGGCTTTAGTATAGATGTACACGTTTACTGAAAGCTGAGACGTGACTCGAAAGGTACGGTGCCAACGGTGACTCCTCATCATCATCTATTTTCCAATGCTGAATCCTTAAAGGCTTTTTGCCTCCATCTATCTTTATAGGGACGTGCACGAACTATAGGTGGCAGCACTAAACGATAAAAGAAACACGGGCGGACAATAAAGGAAACTCATGCCTGTCTGTCAAATCAAGCTGTCAATTCAAATTATCTCTAAGTGTCAATGGCAAATATAAGTCGTAGCTACACTGACGTTAATCGTCCTTCAACGCGATTACGCGATAAATTAACGGCGTTTACAAATAAGGTAAACGTCTGAGTGCTCCACGATGTACTAGTAGTTGCCAACTTGAATGTTAAGTCATTAGAGGCAACAGCTGAGTGTCAACTATAGGGCATTAGTGTGTCGAGCACTGGGACGTTTACCTTACCTATACGGGGTCAAGTTAAATAAAACAGTTTAAATTTCTAAAAATCATCAATATTTTGCAACTTTATAGTCGCATAATGAGTTTTCTCACCGATCTATACCACCTTACTGACAATAGGTATTATCGTTATGGGCAATGCGTGTCGGTTACGACGTTAAGTAGCTAGAGGGTAGAATAGTAAACCTATCAGGGGTCGTGTTTGCGCGACCCGCGCCTGCGCACGATTGTCGGCGCAAGCAATTTGTACAAACAACTTGTACATTCATAGATTATGCACAATCAGAGCCAACGATATCTACGTGGACAAGGTTATCGAAAATATGTCATCAAAGTCAACTAGCATAGTTTACTGCTATAAATATCTCCAATGAGGATTCCTCCTCCCCCTCCTCGCGTTGATTTCCTAATTACTGATGGTCGTGATTCCTCCTTTGCAGAGCAATTACGCGTCTAACAGTAGAGCGCCACTTAGTTATGTCTTTGGCATCATGGAGGGCGTGATACAACTCGGTGTCAAGTGATGAGCGGATCTGGTCGGACCATCTCAGCGGACTGCGACCTCTCGGACGTCTGCCATCAACCTTGCCAGTGACCATAAGTTGTTCAAGGTTGTGTCCGTCCAATGAGATTACCAGATGATTTTTGGAAATGGGACTTTCACTATAAAAACTTCTTTAAAAAATGACAGTTTGCATTTGATAACATTTATCAAGATATTTTTCATAAAAAACAGGCCTATGGACGCACATGCTTATGCATGGACGTTTCCTATACAGGGTGTCCCATAATCGACACGTCACAGTGACACTGGAGGTAGACCAGGTCAAGAGGTACCAAACCAACTTAACATGATCCGCCGACCGTAATTTTTGTTTTCACTACTGGTGGTTACAGTCGAAATTAATGTTTCGCTGTGAATTAATTCAAGATCAAACTAGTATTTATTTTTATTTTACTTAGTTTTTGGATAAAATACCATTTCTGTAATCTTAATTAACAATTCATGGTACCGTACACATAAAAAAACTAACCTTGACACCTTTCCGAGTGCACACTGGCACTAATAATGTTAAAAACGGTCAAAATTCATGAAAACTTTAATTCGACAATAACTCAAAAACCGTGCCACTTTTACTGGGGTTTGGTACCTCTTGACCTGGTCTACCTCCAGTGTCACTGTGACGTGTCGATTATGGGACATCCTGTATGTTGGAGGCAGTGGCGTGACGTAAAATATATCCTTTGGCAAGCCGGAGCAGATTTGGCGTATATTTTCCTTAAGAGCTGCAGAATAAGGTGCTAAAATGCCTGATATTAGGCAAGCCGGTAGGAATCGAGTTCTTTGGACGCCACGCTATTGGTTGGTGGTACAATTGCAAATTGTATACAGCCACATTAAGACGGAGCGAGAACTCGTATGCGAGTTTCATGTCATTGCGGCGTTTGATCGATCGATTGAACTCAACGTACCTAGCTAGCCCGCAATGTAATGAAACTCGCATACAAATTCTCGCCTCGGCTTATAGGTACAGGTCAAAAGGTTACCCAGCCTCGACAAACTTAATCATGGTTTCCTATTCCTTAATAGGCCGCATGCAAATGTCATTGCAACTAATCTGACTTTCAATTAAAAAAGGCTTACATGTCGTTGACATTCGCACGCAGTTACGTCCTTTTGGATCTAGCGGTAGTAATAAATCGCTGCAAATACTGATTTATGAGATGCAGTTGACCTGCATAATTGCTTTTAAATATTGATTAATTGACGAATAAATCATAGTTTAGACGGAATGGGTACGCACTGGAGACTTTTTGACGCAAAAGCCTGACACATCATTATTATGAGCTCCCAACTCCCAACTGACACAATTAGCTATTTTGAATGTAATATTTATTTTATTTTATTTGATGTGATTTAAAAATTATGTGCATTAAAATTCGGATACAAATACATTTAGACTAATAAAGTTATGTCAAATAGAATCATGCTTTGCTAAGGGGTCTGAGATGTCACAGCATGACATCCCAGACCCCTCTGGCTCGGAGATATCTTGTTATCATTTAACTATTAATAAATGTGTACTATGTAGTTGATTGGATCAGATATTGCTGCAAATCATGTACTACGTTCATATTTGTTTGTATGAGACGTCGTTGACCCTACACGTGTTTTGATATGTACAGCCAATGATATTTTATAAGAAGATACGTTATACGCATACTCGCCAGCTGAGAAATATGCTTCCAAGAAAGCAGCAGCACACATTGGTACCTCACTGTACGGTGTACATACTCACACATATTAACAGATTGCATAAAAGAGATGGCATAGTTACAATAATGCAAAAAAAGAGACAGCTAGCTTTTTGTTACTTTCGCGATTAATTTTTAAACGTAACCGAGTGAACCCTTCGGCTAGTTTCGGATTGACTCGGAGCCTGCTCGGCGCTCGCAGATTAAGCACGCAGAAGGTTGGTTATCCTTGTCACTCTCATTGTCAAAGACGTAAGTTTGTCTCTTTCATTCAAATGACCTCTATGGTAGTAAGATGGCGTCGTATTTGAAAAATAAAATAATAAAAATGATAAAATTAAATTATTTCAGCGTACTTACAGGTGATATGTGATCCCTTGCGCTTTGTTGCACTTTTTGCTATGATTGGTGCACTTTCTGATCACACACGACGGCATTTTTTTTGTGAATCTTGTAAATATTCACCCTTGACATCGTCGTGCGTTTCGTTGACCGACCCGCGAGTGACTACCCACTACAAAAAGGGCACCAATACAATTATCGTGGTTTCAGTGCTTCACTTTTGGAGTGCTTGTAACCTATCTACTTATAAAATATCATTGTGTACAGCGGATTCATTTTCACAAGCTGTCAGTTTTGTGTTATATTATACAGCGTATAAGTCTAATACGGGCGATACATTAAATCGGACATAGTATTCATTAGTGTAATCATGAAGTAAAAGGTTTTTTTAAGTTGCAGTTCATTACGACCCCATAATTATTTTTTTTTAAATTTCTCAGCAGCAATGTGCTGTAAACATGGTTGCGGTACGGCGGTACCGAAATGTCAACGTAACTGTCAATGAGCGTTTAACGTGAGCGTGTTTGCATTACATTGCGGGCTGAATTATTTTGTATGGACAAAATTATTATTGCAACTTTAAGTAAATGTTATCTAACTACCTTCACTTTGTCCTATACTAACCACCGTTAAGAGATTCGCCCGTATTAGACTTACACACTGTATACCATCAATTGGGGGAACTTAAAACACGCGGGGTATCATTAGACAAGGAAAATTACATATTTTTGAAACTTTGTGGTGTGTGGGATTATTGTACATCATTAGAAAGAGGATAGAGCACAGAATTTTTTAAAACAATTTTAAGAACGTGGTCTCATTTAGTTTTTTTTATTGCAAATCAAAATTGATATTTGACTAAATTTTTACATGTTGTAAAACATTTGAGGGTCAATAAAAAAAAACTAGCGGTAACATGTCAGTAATTTTAACTCTGAGACAACCGTGAAACGTTACGATCACGATGCAATAAACATTTCATCTCTTTACCACTTACTTTTTTTTAATTCAAATTTAAACGCGTCGGCCCGGGAAATTCTTTAAAAACAACAAAAGTAAGCAAAAAATACACATGGGCCAAATTTTTTTTTAGAGAGCGTAGAGGGATAGAAAATAACCCCACCTATCCGCCATTTCAATTTGGCAAACGATGGACCAAACACCCTGTATAAGTATGTAAATCGTCGTCTAGTACCCATAGTACAAGCATTGCTTAGTTTGGGACTAGCTCGATTTGTGTAAGATTGTCCCCCGATATTTATTTATTTATTACACACTGCTCTGCGCAAAGTTTGACATCGAGCCGATTACAGACAAACACACGAACAGACACCAGAATATCTGATATCCTTCGTCCTTCCTACTAATATTATAAATGTGAAAGTTTGTGAAGATGTTTGGATGTTCGTAAATGGGTAACAATTGGATGGATTGAGCTGAAATTTGGCATGCAAGTAGACCAAGTACTGGATTGAAACATAGGATACTTTATATCTCGGTAAAGTTCCTTTAGGACAGCGCGGACGAAGCCGCGGGCAAATGCTAGTCTCAAATAATTGCTTGTAATAGAGAATTAAAATAAGTAATACGTTAAAATCCGTGAAGAATGACTATCCTATCGTTCTTGATGCCATTTTGATCGTTGCCGTCTCAGTTCGCTAAACGCGGTTGTTGTAATCCGCACTGTGTTATATTTATATTGTTGTGTAAGTAATATATAATAGTATTGTATCAGAGCCACACCCTGTAACGGAGGTCAACGAACCCTTATCACTATCGCGGCATCTTGTGTGCGATCATTGTTGCGTTTTGCACGCAACAGTGCAACGCCGCGTGATGTAGTATGTGAACGCACACAAGCAAACGAGTCCAATGTCCATCATTATCATCAACAGCCGACTAGAGAATGCAACCCGGGTACCCGAAAACCCGGGTATCCGGGTAACCGACTTGATTAAGAGTCGGGTAAAACCAGACCAGTCTTTCTTAGTGGGCACTTTGTGCAAGTGCCCAGGGCCCCGCGATCGATAGGGGTAGGCATCTAACAAAATAGTGTTCTGTCAAAGTTATAGGGGCCCCATTATCCTAATATGCCCAGGGCCTCCAATAGGTTAAAGACAGCCCTGGGTAAAACCCCGGTAGTTTGACTCAGAAGAAGGGTTTCGTAATATAAAAAACCGGTCAAGTGCGAGTTGGACTCGCACCGAGGGTTCCGTACGAACTCATAAGTAGATACATGAGGAAAACTGTTCGGCAATTAGTTTAATAGGAGCAAATAAGTGTGTGTTACGATTTTTGCAAGTTTCTCAAAAACGGTGCAAGTTAGGAAAACTGTTATATTTTTCCTGTAATATTTAGGATGACATTAATAATTGGTAATTATTACAGATTTTTCTATTCAGGATCTTCGAAGATAATAGGGGGGAATGGTATTTTTTTTAAGAGAGAAGGTTAGGTGGAGAAACAATGGTTTGCCCTTTAATTTTCCAGCTAAGGGTTGTCAAACAGTGGGGCAGTGGGGCTTTAAGAAAAAAAATATGGCGCAATTTTTTTTCAACGCCGCATAAAACAAGTCATTTAAAATACGTACACAAAGTACCCGGGCTATCAGTCCGTCCGTATCTCCTAGACATTTTCTCATGAATGGTTAGAGGTATGAAAAGAAAATTTATGACGAGCTTTAAAAGGCATGTTATAAAACATTCAAGGTTCAGTCCATTAAAAAGCATTTTTAAGACTGCTTTTCCCACGCTTTCCATACTAACGCTGAATTTATAGCACAGGCATACTGACGTTTAGTGCCAAAGGGGCTTCTAATATTCAGAAGCAGTGGGAAGATCATGGCTGTCTATCTAATTCAGTGGTTCCTAACCTTTATATCATATCACCCATATTCTCATCGAGATTACCCCTCCAAAAAATAGGTATTATAAGCTTATAAGAAACTGCTCAAGGTAAAACGGCTTAACATTCATGCGTATTACCCCTGAGAAAACTTCGTTTTACCCCTGGAGGGGTAATTACCCCCAGGTTCGGAACCACTGATCTAATCGAAAGAGCGAGCGCACAGCGCGAGCGAAGCGTCTCCGTTTCAACTTGGTTTCGTATGTCTGTCTGCCTGTCCGTTCTCAACCGATTTTCGTGAGCAGGTTCGATAATTATATATATTTTTTTGTCGATTTAATTTTTGGAAATTTTTCACAACGGGGGTTGAAAAACGAGCCAATTTTTTTATGCCTAATAAGACGTCCCTTACTTACCCGTTAGTATAATATCCAAAAATAGTACATTACACAACTAGGGTGGTAATACAAAGAAAGGCCGATATCGCAGAAGTTTGCGGCCCGAGCTGCAAGCGAGGGACGTAAATATGCGATCGAGGGCTTTCTTTATTACCTCCCGTGTTGTGTACATCATTTTATGTCTACACTTGGCCAGAAAGCGGCTTTTTCCGTACGCGCAGCGTGCGGAAAAAGCCACTTTATGGCCAGGTGTGGCATAAACATATTACCTATTGTATAATTCAGAATAGCTTGACGCTCACCCTGAAAGATAAATTTTGTCGGAATACGTGGCTATGAATATAAAAACCGAACATAAAGTGCGAGTCGGACTCACCTACCGAGGGTTCCGTACAAATTTGTAGATACATAATAATAAAGTACCCTATAAAGTTTGATTCCCTTAGTAAAATCTATTTTTTATGATTTAATTCAAAATGTATAGTTTTCCGATTTTTCCCAGTACTTGTAGTATTAAGACGGTATTACTTGCTAAATTTCATAGTTCTAGGTCAACGAAAAGTAGTACCTATCTACTTTTCGTTGACCTAGCCTTACCTACCCTTTGAAATGAAATGAAATAATTTATTTCTGCAAGTAGGCCTCAAGGGCTCTTTCACATGTCTGTTTCTTTTGGCGCTTCGGCAGATGACATTCTGGTGAGAAGAAGCGCCGGAAGAAACTCCCCAGTTTCTCTTTTAAAAACATTACAATAATTGTGACAATATTACATTGCATATCACAAACAACTTTGAATTTTAGTTTCATTGAGTTGAGAGTTACGTTTTTTGCGGCATAAACGGCCTCTTTCTCGGCATAAACGGCTTGGGCCTCTATCTTTCACGTCAACTTAGAAGTTTGATTTTAACACAGCTTGAACTTGAGCTTGATTGCATCGGTTTTTAGGTTTCCGTAGCCAAAATGGCAAAAACGGAACCCTTATAGTTTCGTCATGTCCGTCCGTCCGTCTGTCTGTCTGTCTGTCTGTCTGTCCGTATGTCACAGGCATTTTACTCAGAAACTACATGATGAATATTGATGAAATTTGGAATATAGGTGTCTTTTATGAGCCGCTACTTAGTTTGGTATATAAATAATTAAAATAAATATTTTCAGGGGGGGCACTCCATACATGTTAAAGACAGTAAAAAAATTTTTTTTCAGCAAAATCAACGTGTGGTACATAGTTCGACAGCTCTTTAAAAAACACTATAAGGTTCCTAAGTAATGTTTTTGATTAAGTGAATGTATTTGGAAATAATCGCTCCGAAAGTTGTGTAAATTGTGTCCCCCCCCCTCTATTTTCTAAACCGTGCGTCCGAAAAATATGAAAAAAATCATTAAGGTAACGCTTAATTAATACTTTCAAAGAAAATTATTTTCAACAAGATCGAATTAACCGTTTTTGAGTTATTGGCGATAAACTGCGCTTCTCAACAAAAGGACGTAATTGCTATGAAGATACGCTCTTTTGTTGTTGTACTTTTTTTACATCGTATTTTTTACCTTATAGTTACGGCTATGGAACCCTACACTGAGCATGGTCCGACATGCTCTTGGCCAGTTATTTTTAGTATACGAAAAACGCGAGTTTTAACCGTTACCGAGTTTTTTTCCATACAAAAAATAATCGAGTTGCACACTCTAGCTTGAAAGGACCGTAGACCTGAGTATTTATATTAAAGTACCCATATATGTACCTAAAAATTTGTAAGGAACCCTCGGTGGCCGAGTCTGACTCGCATTTGTCTGGTTTTTTAAAGTGTGACTATACCTCATCTCGATACATTTCCAAAACTAGTCCACGCATATAAAACTTCGCAAATCCCGGACCTGAGTCTGCCGCACTAAATTGTAATTAAGACCTTGGACCGTGTCTCTGGGCTCTTTGCACGTAAGAGGGAACACACAACTATCAACCTTAACGCCTACTAAATACAGTTAATTTCACCTTGACACCGCACTGGAACCGGAGCTGGGTTACTATATGAAAGTTGATCTTTGCGATCGAGTTGCGGGCGACATTGTGACGAGTTTACGACAATGGTAACTGGACACGGCTGCTTTCAGGAAGCTAGATGAAATTTTATTGTCCAATTTAGGGTTAGAATAGTTTTAAAGACAATGTAGGCTAGACTAGGGCAGCCTTGGAAGGTCAATGACTGTCGAAAGAGGAAAGATAGACAGAAAAAACCAGACAAGTGCGAGGCGGACTCGCCCACCGAGGGTTCCCTCATCATCATCATCATTTCAGCCAAAAGACGTCCACTGCTGGACATAGGCCTTCCCCAAGCATAGGCTTCCCGCGGTTTTCACCAGATCGTCGGTCCACCTTGTGGGAGGCCTGCCAACACTTCGTCTTCCGGTACGTGGTCGCCACTCGAGAACCTGGTAAGGCCCACCCCAACGGCCATCAGTTCTGCGAGCAATGTGCCCTGCCCATTGCCACTTAAGGTTTGCAATTCCTTGAGCTATATCGGTAGCCTTAGTTCTTCTCGGATCTCCTCGTTCCTGATTCGGAGGGTTCCCTACAAATACTTTAAATAAAGAGTATATTTTTTCCTTATAGTTTTCAGATTTTTCCCTATACTTGTAGAAGGTATAAGACGGTATTACTTGGGAAATTTTATAGTTATAGGTCAACGGAAAGTACCCTATAAATTTTGGTTTCCTTGAGAGTGTCGAAATATACCTTTTTTTTGGTATAAACGGCCATTTTTTTTACGTTAACTTGGAAATTTAGTTTTTTCACAGCTTCAAAGGATCGTAGACCTGAGTATATGGTTTAAATTTCATCTTGATGACGCGATTGACGCGTTCCCGAGATAAGGCGTTGATAGACAGACGGACAACAAAGTGATCTCATACCTAAGAGTTGCGTTTTTTTCCTTTTGAGGTACGGAACCCTAAAAATAAATATGTAAAAAACTATAAAAAATAATGTATTTCTTTATTTACATTAAATGAGCTTGGTATTGATTTCGATCATGCTTGATGGTAGCCAATGATGGAGCCTACGATATCTAGAGCAAGCGCGCGCCTATGCAGTCAGACCCTAAAAGTGTCCCATGACTTCTACCTATGCATTAAATCAGTGTTTTTCAAACTTTTTCATCCAACGACCCCCTTTGTATGTGAAAATATTTCACGACCCCCTTTCTAACCCGAATTTTATTACGTTACGTTCTTGAGCTTTTTTGTATTTCTTTTACTTTTTGTCTGAAGCTTCCCGATCCTCACGGCCCCCTTTTAGAGGCTCGGCAACCCCCCAGAGGATCGCGATCCTCTCTTTGAAAAACACTGCATTAAATCGTTACAGAATTCTATCAACAGGGGGGGCATTTCTCCAGAAATATGTCTGCGATCACCTCATTCATCTGGCCCTTTTTCATACTAAATGTATGGAGACAGATGAATGAGTCGCAGACATATTTGGTCCTAGGCTACTAGTTACTAGGGTACCTAGTAATACTGATCGTTGATCGGGTCGCAACCTTCCCTAAAATATGGTTGAGGGAGGCGATGGCTGAGATACGCGTCATGCTCGTGAACGGGTGCCGTTTGTGGGGTCCGGTCTGTTCACGCTTGCATGGGCTATGTTGAATGTGTTAGATAATTATATACTAGTGTTTAATAGAACTGACGTGAGAGACTACATCTTGTTCTCAATTGAAGTTAACGTTTTATCTTATAGCTTGAACGCATAGAGTCCGTTTTTGTAAATAATTCACATTAAACCTTAGAGACCATATACATCTCTGAGGAATGTAGATTATATTATATTAAAAAATCTGTTTTGTACTTGCAAATGTCTTGACGCTTAGAGACGACATACATCTCTAAGAAAAATTGTTTTAATTTTAGTTTTTAAGTTTTGTGAGTCACAGATTTTTTTTTTTTTTTTTTTTTTACATTTCTGTACGTTCGTTTTGTGTAAACCATGTAAATGTAATGATAGTTCTATAGTCTATTTCTCGTTTCCCATTTTGTATTTTGACGTTTGGAGATCCTTTACACCTCCAAAACATGTTTTGACAACGGAGGCCCCTTACATCTCCATTAATTTTAGTATATGCCTTTTTATTTTCTATTTTTCTTAGTAATTTATCTTGTTTTGACGCCTAGAGACCCTTTACATCTCTTAAATTGTAGTTTTATGTTTATTGAAATGTATTTAGTTAAGTAGTTGTTTGTGATATGCAATGTAATATTGTCACAATTATTGTAATGTGTTTAAAAGAGAAACTGGTGAGTTTCTTCCGGCGCTTCTTCTCACCAGAATGTCATCTGCCGAAGCGCCAAAAGAATCAGACATGTGAAAGAGCCCTTGAGGCCTACTTGCAGAAATAAATTATTTCATTTCATTTCATTTCATTTCATTTCATTTCATTGATATCTTAGGGCTTAGGTTAGGATATAAGAGGGTAATATTGTACTATTTCAGTAGCTTGTCACGTTTTAAAGACAGCGCGTTTGATACTATCCTGTTTGAAGATTCCCTTGAAATCGTATCACGGATAACGCACGATTTTTCGAATCTAAAATCAAATCCGTGTTATCATTTATTTTTTGAAAGTATCTTGGCCTCTAGCACTTCGGAAAATTACCTTCTAGAGGAAGAAGCACCGCAAGAAACTCACTAGGTAAGTAGTTTCTCTTTTCAAAACATTAAGAATAACAATACTTGTGACATGGTTACATGAAACAAGCAAACTTTTACCGAGAAATGTATATAGTCTCCGGATACGGGTATATTATAATAGACTCGCGTCAAAACAATAAATGAAAATGGAACGAATACCGCAACGTGCGACCGACCTAAACGTAATAAAATAAGTAATAACAAAATGGCCGCCTACGAGGGCCCGATTACCGCCCCGGAGGCTTTGGCGATTAATTCCACTCTTAATTGCCGCCAGGGGGGCGATTACAGACGGCAAATGACCCTTCAAATTTTCTATTTACTGTATGTTTGTAAATATGGGTTTGACGACAGCTTGGTGGGATTGACACCGCCTACGAAGCTAGAGGTCCCGGGTTCAAGTCCTGGTAAGGGCGAATATTTGTGTGATGAGCACGAGTATTTGTTCCTGAGTCTTGGATGTTCACGGATAAGTAAAGCTCCATATGCGGCAATTTTTGATTTCGATGTTATACACCGTGGGAATGAGTGTGGAAGTGAAAGGGAGTGTGTGGGACAAACTGTAACCACGTATTGCTGATGGTATTACAAGTAAATAACGTTATATCAACATAGGTCGAATTTTGTCGTTTTACATTAATAGTCTTATGGTACAAAATAAATCAGTACACTGGGAAAAAAAAGGGTCGATTTATCGGCTATCCACAGCCGTGTAAACCCGGTACTGCAGTTGCAGCCGTGTCAAAACGGTAAAGTCAGCCGTGTGACGCTGAAACGGCTACGGTGGACACACGGTTAAATTTGCACACGGTACTGCAGTTTTAGTCAATTGTCAACACGGCTATGAGCATACACGGCTAGATTTGCACACGGTACTGCAGTTGCAGCCGTGTCAATTTGTCAGCCGTGTCGATTTTTCAACACGGCTATGAGCATACACGGTTAGATTTGCACACGGTACTGCAGTTGCAGCCGTGTCAATTTGTCAGCCGTGTCAATATATCAGCCGTGTCCATTTTTCAACACGGCTATAATTAGACACGGCTAGATTTGCACCCGGTACTGCAGTTGCAGCCGTGTCAATTTGTCAGCCGTGTCCATTTTTCAACACGGCTATAATTAGACACGGCTAGATTTGCACCCGGTACTGCGGTTGCAGCCGTTTCAGTTTGTTGACACGGCCAATTATCGGACACGGCTAGATCAGACACACGGTTACGGCCAAAATGGCTAGAGTAGCCGTGTGAAACGGCTGCCTCATCCATATCGACACGGCTAGTTCAACCGTTTTCCTACGAAATGACACCGTTGGTTAAGCCGTGTGACGCGGTCTGATGTGGACGTGTGAACGGCTGCCTGGGCCATGTCAACACGGCTGTTCCAGCCGTCTTCCTACGTTATAACACGGTTAGTTGAGCCGTGTGACTCGGTTTGAAGTAGCCGTCTAAAACGGCTGCCTGAGCCATGTCAACACGGCTGTTCCAGCCGTCTTCTTACGCTATAACACGGTTAGTTGAGCCGTGTGACTCGGTTTGAAGTAGCCGTCTAAAACGGCTGCCTGAGCCATGTCAACACGGCTGTTCCAGCCGTCTTCCTACGTTATAACACGGTTAGTTGAGCCGTGTGACTCGGTTTGAAGTAGCCGTCTAAAACGGCTGCCTGAGCCATGTCAACACGGCTGTTCCAGCCGTCTTCCTACGTTATAACACGGTTAGTTGAGCCGTGTGACTCGGTTTGAAGTAGCCGTGTAAAATGGCTGCCTGAACCATCTCAACACGGCTATCCCAGCCGTCTCCCTACGTCCCTACACAGCTGGCGCAGCCGTGTGACGCGGTCTGAAGTGGCCGTGTAAAACGGTCGCCTCAGCCACGTCAACACGGCTATCCCAGCCGTCTCCCTACATCCCTACACAGCTGGCGCAGCCGTGTGACGCGGTCTGAAGTGGCCGTGTAAAACGGTCGCCTCAGCCACGTCAACACGGCTATCCCAGCCGTCTCCCTACGTCCCTACACAGCTGGCGCAGCCGTGTGACGCGGTCTGAAGTGGCCGTGTAAAACGGTCGCCTCAGCCACGTCAACACGGCTATCCCAGCCGTCTCCCTACGTCCCTACACAGCTGGCGCAGCCGTGTGACGCGGTCTGAAGTGGCCGTGTAAAACGGTCGCCTCAGCCACGTCAACACGGCTATCCCAGCCGTCTCCCTACGTACCTACACAGCTGGCGCAGCCGTGTGACGCGGTCTGAAGTGGCCGTGTAAAACGGTCGCCTCAGCCACGTCAACACGGCTATCCCAGCCGTCTCCCTACGTCCCTTCACAGCTGGCGCAGCCGTGTGACGCGGTCTGAAGTGGCCGTGTAAAACGGTCGCCTCAGCCACGTCAACACGGCTATCCCAGCCGTCTCCCTACGTCCCTTCACAGCTGGCGCAGCCGTGTGACGCGGTCTGAAGTGACCGTGTAAAACGGTCGCCTCAGCCACGTCAACACGGCTATGCCAGCCGTCTTCCCAAGTCCCTATACAGCTGGTGGAGCCGTGTGACGCGGTTGAGGCAACCGTTTTGCACGGCTACCGCATACCACGTCACATGGCTCCGCCATCTGCGCATGGACGTAGGAGCACGGCTATCCCAGCCATCCCTTTACGTCCCTACGTAGCTGGCGGAGCCGCGTAACGCAGTTGAGGTCTCCGTTTTTTGCAAAACAGTGGTCTCAGCCGACACTGACACGAATGTCTCAGGTTCACCAGCTGTATACCACAAAGGTAGAAGAGGCAGATATACTTGAACACCTGCGAAAGAAAGCTGCAGTTGAATTATACAAGATAAACACTAAAACTACCTAAAAGAATACAGGAAATCTCTTAAAATTACTTACTTTTCTATAAAGGGTATGGTAAAGAATGATGTGATTAGTAAATAATTAATAACATTAAGTTTAAGAAACTGTTCATTTATTTTTCATAATTACTTAAATGTTTTTAAATTTACACACAACAAATTGTTGACAATTTCAAATTATAACATATTTCCTATACACAAAAAGATTTAGTGAGCATTTAATCAAATGAAACTGGGTAGTAGAGGATCTTGTCTATTTGAATCACCCCTTTGTTATGCGGGCCCACACGCTTGCCAAGCCTTGGCAACCTTGCCGGACGCTGTAATACGTAAGAGTTAATAAAGGACGTCCTGCAGGTTTTCCAAAGCTTGACTAGCGTCTAGGCCAGCATAACTTTATGTCCTACGAATTTGGAGACAATAAATAATACAAGGAGCTCATGGCCCATCAATAATTCCCATCTAATTAATGGGCCATGAGCAGACTCCTAGGAATCCGCGGGGTAAAATTGTTAGACAAGTAGGGAGTTCATATATCGATAAACTCGACTATCGATGCTAGATCTATATACTAGTGATCAATCAAGGGTTTGCTTGTAAAAATATGTTTGTATTAAGAGTAAAAAAAAAATTATAACAACTCAATACTCTTCTTCGTTATTAAAAACAATTTTATAATTTTACTCATCCCAATTTTTTTCTTCGTGAATAGACGAGGTAGTATAGATTACTTTATGAAATTTTGTTAAGCCTCTATAACCTCCACAGAAATTAAAAAGTCATTTAGCTACCTGAAAAGGATTTATCAGCCAAGAAACGCTTAATATGGAAAAAATTCCAGTCGCTTACTTTAACAATAGCAAATGGGACATTCACGAAGAAAAAAATTGGGATGAGTAAAATTATAAAATTGTTTTTAAAAACGAGAATTATTTATTTTTTAATCTTAATAAAAATAAAAACAAGAAAACCCTTGAGTGATCAGTATATAGAACTAGCACCTATAGTTGAGTTTATCGATATAGGAACTCCCTACTTGTCAAAAAATGTTGCCCCGCGGATTCCTATGCCGGTTCTCTAAAGTACTAACCGAGGATGATACTAATATGAGAGGAATTGACAATCGCTTGATCGATCACAGGAACTATTTGAAACTATCCTGGGGCCTTATTGCTTAACGCCATACCAAGACAGTCCCAAGAATGACAGTCCAGTTATAGAATGTATGCATTTTGACATCTTACTTGTCAAAAAGAACCCAACATTGATAAAGATTTGATGTTGATTGCGTTAGAGAATAAGGCCCCTGGTAGTGAACAATATTAATAACATTCCCAATGGGATATTTAACAAACATAATATGTAGAGAGGGATCGCCTCAGCGGCAATTTTACAAACATAATACTTTGTATTTTTGTACTTTTGTTAAAACAACATTGACTTATTAATTTTAATTGGCAGTTCTACGTATCGTATGTAAAGGCGAACTTTATTCCTTTAAGGAATCTATTTGTAGGCCGTTAAGGTTCAAAAGTGGTAGTACAATGTTCGTCGACAATACTACGAGACAATAGGCTACTTGACAGTGTGAAAAATAATGGAAGAATTATGGATATATGTATTAATTATAAGTATTAAAACCAATTTACGTCAATACTACTAAAAATAAAGGGATAATTTATTTATAAAGCTCGGATGAAAATTGATTATTTTTTATCTGTCGCCATTTTATCGAAAACGGTTTGGATTGGCCGATGACGTCACACCATAGTAAACAGCATCGACAGCATCTGTCAATCCTATTTTTAAAGGTAGAACGTTATGCGATCCTCGTTGACATTTGTCGGTTTACTATCATGTGTCACGTCATAGACGCCATATTGTCCGAGAAACCGTTTTGGCGGCTAATTTTAAAAGTGCATTTTTATTTGCTTTTTTCGGAAAAAATACACAAAAGAATTGAAAATTACCACTTTCTGAGTACTCAATAGACATCATTAAACAATCGGATTGACTTTTCAGAAACCTGTCAAGTAGCCTATTACAGTAAAATGCAAGTTTTTAATATACATTCTAAAATTAAATACCTTAATACACAAAAATAAGAACAGTCGCTCATACTCCTAACTGACCATACAAAAATAGTCAGTTAAGAGTGTGGGCGACTGTATTTGTAATATTATCACTGTTAAAATTATCGATATTTGTTACTTTTCTTTCCTTAAATCAAGCACACGAATCATGTTCCTAATAGGGTCGTTCGTGTACATTTTGCGGCCACCTATTTCTCAAGGGCCGACTATAAAAATATCTCATGACTAGACGTATGACATGCAAACAATTGTGTTAAGGGTCACTGTCACCTGCTAGTATGTTAAGTATGAGCTGATAATTATGACAAAACTGAATGAAATTACTATACGTATATAAAATTGTGATTAAAAACTGTACACTTTAGTTGAAGTTGACATAAAATACGCTGGCTTATGAAATACACTTTGAATAAGCATAAAACCCTCCGGGGATGTAAATAGCGAAATACAATTTAAACCGGTTATACCTTATTTAAAACCGGTAGTAAGAATACCGGTAACGATCCCGTGTCCGTCAAGATAGCGTACACCGTAAAGATATTCAGAATCTGATGTAGCCAATAAATAGTACACAAATAGTACCGACGAAATACCTAGGTGAAAAAAATAGTACCCTTAAACTTTCCGAAATATAATGTTCACGGTGTACGCTACCGGGCCGTCAAACTGGCGTACACCGCTTGTATCTCTGGAACGGCTTTGTTTTCGGGAATGTTTTAAATGTCAAAAAATAGTACCCAAATAGTACCCAGGGCCCTAAAATTTTACTTCTCTAGCTATCGTATAAGCCGAGATATTCCATGCCTTGACGGTGTACAAAATTTCGCAGCGTCAAGCTGGCGTACCCGGAAATTTCATAAAGAAAGACTTAAAATTCCGAAATGAGGTATATACCATCCGCCTCTGCGCGGCCTCATGGGAAATTATATGACAGGTACATAACAAAATAATTTAAATGTGAATATTTATAAATATTTATTTTTATAAGTTTGACGTGTCTAGAGATGTGCCATTCCCGGGAATATTCCCCGTTTGTATGGGGAATATTCCCCATACAAGTGGGGAATATTCCCGCGAACGGCCCATCTCTAGACGTGTCCGTGTGTCTGTGTGTGTCTGTCTGTCTGTGGCATCGTAGCTCAAGTGCAATCAGTGCAATTATGTATGTACTGAATGATTTAATCCAAATCTTACTCTTATTTAATGTTCGGATGAAGATAAGGCAAAAGGCAGGCTATTTGGCGGGAGACCAGAGGATTAGTAAACAAAAAGACCTCATCCATCGCTACGGCAAAGACATCTGATGATTCAGAGGAAATTGTTACAGGGCGACGTGGCCTTAAAAGGAAACAATCACAGCAGCCATTACAGGACGAAGAAGTTGATCAGGACTATAATTTAGAAGGTAGGTAACAACAGTTCATATAAAATGTTCGTGTATCTTTTCTAGTTTTGCCATTAAGTCTGTGTTTATGAATAAAGGGGTAATTATTTCCAGTCACTTCGCAAGCGGTACTTAATGACCGTTTCAGCCGCACAGTACATGAAAAAGTTTCCTTTGCTTTCTTTGACGAGCGTTGGTCCACACCTGGTAAGTGATTTGCACATTTGTGATTCATATGAGTGTTTTAATCTTGATATCAATTTTTTACAAGCTTTTATTTAACTTGCACAATATGTACATTACAAACATTTGAATATTTACTAACAATTTTTCGACCACTTGGAATATCTTATGGAAACGGTAGGTATCTTATGGCCGTTTCTAGTTACTGAGGTGAGGTAACTCCTTATTTGTTATAAAATCAATGGTCAATCTATATATATAAAAGAAGATGTCCTGACTGACTGACTGACTGACTGACTGACTGACTTACTGGCTCATCAACGCACAGCCGAAACTACTAAAGCTAGGAACTTGAAATTTTCACAGTAGGGTGGTTGTATAACGTAAGTAAGGGATAAGAAAGGATTTTTCGAAATTAATCCCAAAAGGGGGTTAAAAGGGGGTTGAAAGTTTATATGGGGACCACACGATTTTTAAAGTAGGAGATCTGAAACTTCGAACATGGACTCTTCATTATAAGTTGAAAAAAGTAATTTCACCGTTTTTCGAATTTCATCCCTAAAAGGGGTTAAACGGGGGTTGAAACTTTGTATAGGGACCAATCGATTTTTAAAGTTGGAGATCTGAGACTTCGGACATAGACCCTTCAATATGAGTACAGGAAATTTATTTCACGGTTCTTCGAAATTCATCCCTAAATGGGGTTAAAGGGGGGTTGAAACTTTGTATAGGCACCAAACGATTCTTGAAGTTAGAGATCTGAGATTTCGCACATAGATCCTTCAATATGAGTAGAGAAAAGTAATTTCACCTTTTTTCGAAATTCATTCCTAAAAGGGGTAATACGGGGGTTGAAACTTTGTAAGGGGACCAAACGATTTTTAAAGTTGGAGATCTGAGAGTTCGCACATATACCCTTCAATATTAGTACAGGAAAGTGATTTCGCAGTTTTTTGAAATTCATCCCCGAAAGGGGTTAAATGGGGGTTGAAACTTTGTAGGGAGGAACCAAACGATTTTTGAAGTAGGAGATCTGAGACTACGCACATAGACTCTTCAATATAAGTTAAGAAAAGTCATTTCACCGTTTTTTGAAATTCACCCCCAAAAGGGTTTAAATGGGGGTTGAAAGTTTATATAGGGACTAAACTATTTTTGAAGTAAGCGATTTAAGACTTCGTACCTACATAGACTTTTCAATAAGAGTGAGGGAAGCTAATTTCATCGTTTCTCGAAATTCATTTCTAAAATGGGTATAACGGGGGTTGAAATTTTGTATACGGACCATACGATTTTTGAAGTAGGAAATCTAAAACTGTTTGAACTGAATAGAACTGAAATGATTTTAACATTTATTAAAGTTTATGTCCAAAACGAAATGCCTAATTATAATTTACACCGCAGACGAAGTCGCGGGCATTAGCTAGTTTGGTATAAAGCGTTTCTTACAAGGCAAACAAAAAGCATTTTGTGTCTATGGTGAGCATAGCAAAGAAATAAACGCAGAACATAGGTAAATGGTGTAATTAAAATACATCAATTTAAGCATAAGGTTTTTATTTTTGTATTTCGCCAAAATTAACTTGTGTATTTTTGCTTCACAGATAAACATTGACTTCACAAATCTCAATTATAATATTAGTCCTTCCGCTGTACACAGGGATCGCTGTACCTGGGATCCCATCATCAGATCCTGACACCAAGTCAGGATCTGATGATGGATTGAGGGAAATTGAGGGCAACCCTCAAATTTTATAGACACTTATTACGTGTGTCATATTATAACATATTTTCTAGTTATTTATTTATAATTTTTATGTATTTTGTAGACATTCGCTTGATTAATTAACATTTAATTCTATTTTTCAGATACTGAGTTGCAAAAGCTAACTGCAGTACTTCTTTTACTGCCATTTGCAATCGTCGGAGGAAAAACCGGTGTTCGAACTAAAGCCTCGCGGTTCGACGCAGCTATCCGCTTCATTTTCGTTGCCAATAGCAAGCAAGGGTTTCGATAGTGTTTGGAGCTTTGCGGAAGCTCTATTTTCTATCAGATCTGAGTTTTGTCTTAACCCTGTATACAGCGCTGAAGGAGTAATATTATAATTGAGATTTGTGAAGTCAATATTTATCTGTGAAGCAAAAATACACAAGTTAATTTTGGTGAAATACAAAAATAAAAACCTTATGCTTAAATTGATGTATTTTAATTACACCATTTATGTTCTGCGTTTATTTCTTTGCTATGCTCACCATAGACACAAAATGCTTTTTGTTTGCCTTGTAAGAAACGCTTTATACCAAATTGACCATTGATTTTATAACAAATAAGGGGTTACCTCACCTCAGTAACCAGAAACGGCCATAAGATACCTACCGTTTCCATAAGATATTCCAAGTGGTCGAAAAATTGGTGTGCGTGTGAATTGAGTGAGCACCCTTCTGAAATAAAAAAAAACATCCTGTTCATTTAGTCAAAGTTCTAAAACAATTGTAAAACTAATCTCTGTATTTGTAAAAAGATAAATCAAAAGATACAGCCTTTAACGTGCGCTCACTCAGTTCTCACAAACTACCAACGAAATAAGGGAATGTATTCATTTAACATATAATATTCATATACGAATCTTTAGTAAAACCTATGCTAACTTACCTTTATAATTTGTAGATCACCTAGTAACGTATTTAAGATTTTACAAATAATTTCTTATCCTCACTCAATCCGCACACTTTCGAACACCCGATTTCTGATGAAAAAACTGAAGATTTAAACTGTGTGTGTTGTATCAATCAAAACAATTGTTTACTTTAAAATTTAATTCATGGATATGACCATAATATAATGAAGTGTGGTCAACCTAATCGATCTACTTACATTAGAAAAATTGCAATTGAATATCTTTAAAAACAGACAACGAATATAAAATATTAGATGGTGGATATTTAGTAAAAATTTTTACTAAAAGTTAAAGTAATTTATAGTTTATGTAATACTACAAATATTGAGATATTTACATTTTTAACTTACTTGTAACGTGTGGACTGAGTGAGCATTCACAAAAAATTATTATCCAAAAACCTGCCACGTTAGTGGTTCGTTTTGTATTTTACAAATTCCCACATTAATTTTACTAAAATATACACATATATAGCAGTTTAAATCTTCAGATTTTTCATCAGAAATCGGGTTTTCCAAAGTGTGCGGATTGAGTGAGCATAAGAAATTATTTGTAAAATCTTAATTACGTTACTAGGTGATCTACAAATTATAAAGGTAGGGGAGACCGGGTATGGTTGTCTCACGGGTTGGTTGTCACAGCACTCACAGCAGCCATTAAATAACACGAAACGAAGGAATAAGTGCATCGATTGGTGAAGTAGGGAAGGAGGGGAAGCTCTTGCGATCTTTGAACACCGAGCAATGCAATTATTCCTTCGTTTCGTATTATTTAATGGCTGCTGTGACAACCAACCCGTGAGACAACCATACCCGGTCTCCCCTAAGTTAGCATAGGTTTTACTAAAGATTCGTATATAAATATTATATGTTAAATGAATACATTCCCTGATTTCGTTGGTAGTTTGTGAGAACTGAGTGAGCGCACGTTAAAGGCTGTATCTTTTCATTTATCTTTTTACAAATACAGAGATTAGTTTTACAATTGTTTTAGAACTTTTACTAAATGAACAGGATGTTTCATTTTCTACGATAGCTAGAGGAGTGAAATTTTAGGGCCCTAGGGTACTATTTGGGTACTATTTTTTGATATATAAAACATTCCCGAAACCAAAGCCGTTCCAGAGGTACAAGCGGTGTACGCCTGCTTGACGGCTCGGTAGCGTACACCGTGAACAGGCCTTATATTTCGGAAAGTTTAAGGGTACTATTTTTTTCACCTAGGTATTTCGTCGGTACTATTTGGGTACTATTTATTGGCTACATCAGATTCTGAATATCTTTACGGTGTACGCTATCTTGACGGACACACGATCCCTGGGTATAACTAGTTAGTCTATGGCATTACGAATGGTTACGAAAAAAGCATCATCGATCAAAGAGGGCGTTAGTGTATTGGGGAAGGGAAATAGCAACTGGTCTAAAGCAATATATTTCACCTCATGGGTTTTTATAACTTTATAAGCATGAAAGTGACCGTCGAAGTACAGTGTTTCGAAGAGGTGGCCTTTTGCGTAAACCTTGCCCATTCCGCTTTCGTAATAAATGTTAGTAACAGACATTAACAAGGGGGCAAACATATCCTCAGACAACAACTCAAGGAGCAAGACATCACTAATACGATAAGTAACGTTATAATCAGGAACAGTAACGTGGGGTGTGGAATATATAGATGTATTTGTACGTAACGAGAACACATTTATAACAGCTATTTTTTCTTCTATTGGGAGAGTAGTTAAGGAACCAGGTAAATTGACAGCAGCAGTCAGATTTGTCAGTAACAGGTGGTTCAATTGAAGCTGAAGTTTTTTTGCTGCACTTTTACAAACATTTACTCTACCAGCTCCTGCATTGACAGCAGCTTTGCCAGCTCTGTGTTTAGACTCGTAGCGCATGCTAGAAATGTGGCCAATAGGTCCTAGCCTCAACATCATACGTGGGTAATGAATCAAATGATGAAATTTTGGTTTTAGCGTAGATTTGGATAATTTAATGAAAAGTTCATTGAAATCTTTAATATAAATGGCAAGCACTTCAGCCAACTGAGGATAAACTTGTTCAGTGAGGATAATATCCATTATTTTGCGTAGTAAGAGATACAACTCATAGTATTCGTAATTTGTTGAAGGCAGGACTTTTCTATGGCCACCTATCCTTCTATTATCTACTTCATCTACCAGGTGCCCAATCATCAAGCTGAAATATCGTACAAGTCTGTGGCATTCACTTGCCGACATTTTGATTTGAACAGATTTGGCACCTAACCTTTTTAGGGTGGGTGGTTTGTTATTAGAATCAGGACCATAGTCAAACTCTATTATTCGTGAATTCAGATAATCTAACGTGAGACGGTTCTTTTCAATAAGATTTTCGATAACGACTTTCATAGTGTACCTACAAACCCCCTCCAACAAATCATGCATATAATCAACAGCAACATGTGAGAAAAGATCGAAGTATTTTACATCCAACCAAACTGAACGCTCCCGGACACCAGTTTCTGTGACATTATCCAGATAGACATCCTCCAAATATGTCTCTTTGCCTCTTAACAAATTGGGGTCTTCAACGCTTTGTGAAATAGTTTCTTCCTTTGAGGCTTTACATATTCTGCAAGAGTAGTTAGCACTGAAACTCTGACTGAAACCCAAAATAGTGTGCAAACCTAGATTGTCTCCTATGATGAGACCAAGTATAAACCTCACATTTCCCTCGAAGCCATCAACTTTGATGTGGACACCTTCTTCGGCAAGAAAATTTATTTTATCAATTACAATTTTAAATATTGAGTTACCAAACTCTGTGCGATCATCTGAATGAAAAAGGTACAACAACAATATATATTTCAACTGAGAAGCCAAGCGAGGAGGGAGTGAAGGAAGAGATATATACATCCCGCCAAGTTTATGAATACCAGCATGAGATCCTAAAGCATTTCCGGTCTCGAAATCATCGAAATATATGTGATAAGGGTACACTTTACTATCAGCGCCTAGGGAATGTTGGGACTCTGTCTCCATCCAGACAGGAGACTGAGTAAAGTGCTTTATGCAGGGTGACGTATGGCAGCGTTGAACATACACATCCATTTCTGACATCAACCCTGGAATTGAGAGCAACCGCTGAAGAACTCTGCGTAGTGGGATGAACTGACCAACAACCGGAATACTGCGAGGTGGAAGGTGACGTCCCACTACTTCATTTCGAACCCCTAGAAAAATATCTTGAGGGGGAATATAAGAACCCAAGCTGGTGAAGTATTGCTCTCGCTTGTAAATCGACTGAAGTGGCTCTATAACTGCATCTAATGTTTGACGTAGCTGTTCTATATATGATGAGACTGTTGGAATATACAAAAATGAATCTATCTCGCTTCAAGTATGCTTTCTCTTTCATACGTGTGGACACCACTTAAGAGTATAACACAGCCCTTTGTTTTTGTCAATGCTTGAACCCTTCCCATGAATCGGTTTGTATACCGTCGTGGCCTGGCTCTGTAGGCACACACCTTACCTTGCTAAATAACGATATAATAAACATCATATATATTTGTATCGTTAAATGTGTCTTTCAATAGTATCCCAAACCTAATAGGTTATGGGCCCAGAGCAAATTAAAAAAATACAGACTTTTATAAATGTGTTCGCTTACGTAATTTGTGGTTCAAGTGAAGAGACTTGTGATTCGTGGACTTAGTAGCTGTGAAATAATTGAACAATTTATTAAGTGCTTTGGTGATCAGAAAAATGGACAGTATAAAGTTAAAAAGGAGCATTTCACCGTTTATTGGAGTCAAATACAGTGTGTGAAAATTTCGCGTACGTAATTTATTGTGTTAGTTAAAATTACTTGAAGTCTTCAATGAAGAACCCCCGGTGGAGCCAGACAGTGCGCGTCAAAGAAAATAAAATAAATATAAGACCACAATAATTCAGTATTTAGCTGATTTGATGCTGGGGCTCACTAAGGAGCGAAAACTGCAAAAGAAATATTTATAAATTTAGACTCCATTTACCAAAGAAAAATTATATCTATTCAAATAACCTCAGAAAACAGTTACTAAATTTATAATAGAAGAAGAATACACATTTCTACTTTTTCAACTTTATTTTGATAACTTGGCACCTATGTGATTTGCTGCAGGCGCTAAGTTGGAAGCAGTGGACAAGATTACGCACTAATTTAAGACACTGCCAACCAGCTAATAGCAGTGTTGTAATTGCTATAGAAACACTTGCAGAGAATAATCTGAGTCTAACATTCGAGAACACTAGACTATTGGACCACGAGGTGAAACTTGTACAAGAAAGACGAGAACAATTTGAGCAAACATAAAAAAAACCAAGAATAAATCAAAGCAACTGAAGTGCTTTTATGGCTGACGATTAGACCAGTTATGGAACAGATGATTTTTACTAATACATCTGGTGCGACTACAACTCGAGAAATTTGATAAAAAAATGGATTGGGAACGACGGGCGGTCGTCTACAATTTCGAGTATCAGGTACAACGGGCACATGATCCATGTGCACTGTTATCATTTTTTATTTTTAAATGATGTTGGAATGCACTTAACCGTGCACATCCAGAATCTTCTGGGTTGTTGAAGGTAATCCTTTGAATAATTAAATTAGATATTATTTTTGTGTTTGATAAAATGCAGTTTATGTTCTGAAATCTCATTGAATAGAGTCGTTTAAAATAATTACTTAGTTTTATCTAAAAGGCTTGAGGCCTGATTTACTTGTTCATATAGATAAAGGAATGTAAAGATTTTATTATATGAAATCAAATTAATTACATTGCTTTTGACAATCTAAAAACTAAAGATTGATTAATAGTATTGAAAAATATAAATAGCACTTAATGATAATGAACCGTACATAAAAATAATAAGATTTTTTTTTTATGTTTAATAAGAGTCTACTTATTACTTACCTACAAACAGATTTTAATTATGACAAAAACGACATCTATTCAATGTGTTCGCACATTATGTGCTGTCCCGTTCACTCCTTCAATGCGCGCCCGTGTCATTCATAAAGCGTTTTTATTTTGAACAGATAGACACTTACTTAGTTAAGTACTTCGTCTATATTTTTTTTTATTACCTACCTAATTTTGTTCGGTAATAAACGTTTGGGATGGAGCAAAATGTGGACGCTCTTTGCCTCACCTAAGGAACATAGGAACTTAATCAAAAGGCTTAATTAATTAATTATTTTACAATGTGAGGTTCGTTTCGATTTGAGAATTGTTGACTCGTTTTGGATAAAGGTAGACCCTATGCGTTAAGTTAATATATGAAAGTATGATTGTAACTTTGTATGGATAAAGTGGTAAGTAGATAAACCACTAAGCAGTGCGGTATTTCACAGCTGTGCACGGCTGATGATGCAAAAATAATGGTTAGAACGATTTTGTGACATGTTGGTATAAGATTTATAAATCTGATAATTATAAATCGTTCTTGTGTGGACTGTTATGTTGTATATACTTATTAAAGAAAAAAAAAGAAAGATCCGCTGAAAGGGACTGGATGTAAATGGACACAACGATGTTGTATATATAAATATATACCTACTTGAAAAACAGATGCACTGAAAAGCACTGGCTATATAAGGATAAGGACACACTGATGTCGTATATACTTAATGAAGAAAAACAGATCCACAGAAAAGCACTGTATATAGAAAGACACACCGATTCAGTACTGAAATACAAAAGTAATAAAGGGAAAAATCCAAATTTGGTGCGGTGTGAAAAGTAGTCAGAGTGCTATTGGTCATTTGACAAATGTGTCATGTTGGCTTGGGACCCTGCGAGGTCTGAAGGAATTAATTCCTATGGTAATAATGACTCTGACTATGCAATCTTGGTACGAGTAAAAGATTGCCTGATTATGTTGAATCAAACGAGGCGTAATACATGCCACTATTATGTAATTACTTAATTAGGTCCACCACCTAAACTGTTCGCAAAACAGATTAGCATTCAAACTACTATTATTCCAAGATGGGTAACACTATCTCAAAATGAGCTAATCACATACCTTAGGGAGGAGTGATAGGGATAAAAGTCAATCATTGGATGTTATGACGAGAATTGAAATGGTATTTCTGTGTAATAAGCAGGTATATGATAATTATTGTGATGTTTACCTAACCTTTAGCACAAAAAGGAATAAGGAGGATAAGCAAGTATGAAGCTATCTACTACTACTTCGTATTTAAGATAAAACTAAATCGCTTAGCGACGAGTATGTTTTATTATCTGTAACCCTTGTACAAACAAAACTAGGTAAAAAGAAAACGCTTACAGAAGCAAAACGTTGTGAGTTCGAGCGTTATAATTTTCGTGATTGTATAAAATAGTATTTTTGGTATTCATTACCCGATTGTGAAAATCTAGTATTCGAAAGAATGGTGATATTCTTAGTTACATGTTTAAACGGTTTTATTCAGCTTGACCCCGTAGGTATATTGGTTTGGGTGGTTTGAGTTCCCGTGACTGATACTATATTTATGCCACACCTGGCCGTAAAGTTTCTTTTTCCGTACGCTGCGGAAGGGGCCGCTTTCTGGCCGGGTGTAGACATGAAATGATGTAGGTACACAACACGGGAGGTAATGGGGAGAGCCCTCGGTCGCATGTTTGCGTCCCTCGCTTTCAGCTCGGGCCGCGAACTTCTGCGATCTCGGCTTTTCTGTGTCACCCTAGTTATGTAATATACTATAAAAAAGTCAATTTGGTAATGAGGGTCGGGAAGAGTCGGAAGGTAGCTAGTGACTCAGCTGATTATTTAAAGTAATACTGTTTACCTAACTTAAAGTTTTTTTTATTCATCAAACCCGTATATACGATGTAAAGCGCAGTTATACCGTAATTTTTAATAACGGTATAGTTCAATCTTGTACTGAAGTTTAAAGTGAAAACAGGGCGCGATTTATTTCCAAAGTATTAAATGCACTGTAAACATTATAAGTTCCCGTGAAACAGTCAAGACCTTTGTCGACATCTTATAAGGTACTTGACTTATACACTCGTTCAGTTTGAAATGAGAGCAGTTGAGTTCATAGAAACAATCATCCACTTTGGTTACAATACTGAAAGACTGTTATGGCATAAAGCCATAAACTAATGTAACGTAATATTTCTAGAGTTGTGTCCTGTAGTGTTTTGTTAGTGGCTGGAAAATACTATAAAAGCTGCGGTTGTTACTTAATGGGCAAGAAATACATCTTCAGCCCTGTAATAAAGTATAATCTGGTGATATTTGAGTTCAGTTTTATAGCATATGGACATACTGCACTGCAGTAATTAATAATAAATAAAACCAGATTATTTGCTTAACTTCACAGATAATAGGTAGTCATAGCTGAATTGTTACCTTTATGCACATATTTTAAATGGCAAAATGTTAAAATTGCTATGTACTGGAAAATAAAGGAAGCTTTGGTATAAAATCTATCAGCGAGCTGTGTATAAGTATAGAGCTCTGTAGAAGACTGCCAAGAGAACTGTGTGTGTGGTAGATACTGAAAGTAGGTAAGCTTTTAGTTCCACGTGAGACTGTCAGGGAGAGCCATGTGATGAAATTGACAATTCATTGGTTATGAATGAGTCAATATTTAGCTCTTGGAGAGCTGTGTAATGAAATTGACAATTCGTTGGTTATGAATTAGTCAATATTTAGCTCTTTTCGAGGTAGTCGCAGAAGCTCTGTAAATTAGAATTGGAGTAACCAAGAACTAAAATAATTAAAATAGCCAGCAGCGTAAACCATATTTATAAAGCAATATGAGCGTTTGTGTGTGTAATAACTAAATTATGTTAAAATGCGTTCGAATTAACCTTATACATAACCGATACATAAGTTATCAATGTAATGTATTAAATAAATTGTTCTTAAAGAACAGGGTGTGAATAATGTAATGTTACTACAACTTCATCAATGAGAGTAAGAGTCATTTGTGACTAAGGATTTCTCAAGATTGAGAAAATTCGGTAAGACAATTTGAATTATGACATAAGGATGTTTGATTTAGATTTTAGGTTTATTGTTATTATGTCTTCTTTTCTTGTGTTGTTTGTGCAGATATATATTCTGTACTTCTACGAATTTTAAACTAATGTAACTAAGTGTGTTATGTTAAACGATGTAAGAATCCGTGTGTCATGTCATATGTAATGATTAGAAATGATTGATGTCATAAGAATTTCATTTGTTATCTCATTTAATTTTGTTTATACAAAACTTGTCTAGTTCATAAAATGTAAACATGTAATATATATGTAAGTAGTATTTAAGATAAATCGATCTGATCAATCGATTTAAATATGTAGATCTACATAAGGTAAATTATAAGAAATGGTACCATAGAAATAAGTTTGAATAATAAGTTAGTAAATAAGACGAATTGGTCTGATTAGGTTTTTCTGGGTTTCCCTAATCCTACGCAACGAATGTTGGACCATGAAAATTGTTTCCCAGACAAAGGAAGGTGTGTAATATTTGGTTTGTGAATAGATTATTAATTTAAGATTTATTTTTGAGGGGGCGTGTTGGAATATACAAAAATGAATCTATCTCGCTTCAAGTATGCTTTCTCTTTCATACGTGTGGACACCACTTAAGAGTATAACACAGCCCTTTGTTTTTGTCAATGCTTGAACCCTTCCCATGAATCGGTTTGTATACCGTCGTGGCCTGGCTCTGTAGGCACACACCTTACCTTGCTAAATAACGATATAATAAACATCATATATATTTGTATCGTTAAATGTGTCTTTCAATAGTATCCCAAACCTAATAGAGACATGTTCACAGACTACATCGCCCGCTGATGTGGAAAGCTCTTTGCTCATTAATTCTAAAGCTACATCCACGAGGTCTCTGTTGAAACAGCGAAAAGCGTCTACAAAACTCTGGACAGTTTTAAAGGACAAGCCAGTGTTAGTGTGAAAAGAACTGATCAATAATCCTAATTGTTGCTGCAAAAATTTTGACGCATTTTGTGATTCTGTTGATGGTTGCATAACTTGTTGAGAAGAGGTGTCACTAAAAACGGATGTAGCCATTTTCTCAGGGGTTCTAAATATGTTACCTGCAGTCATTACTCCACTGCTGGGACAAGGTAAATTTAAGCCCTTAACAGGAGTCGACTCATACGAAGGGATTGATTTACACGGAGACACAAGAGCAGAGGGTGGAGCGTGGTGGTGCAGGACATGACGCTTCCATGTGTATACATCAGAAAACCAGCGTGAACACATTCCACACCTAAAACCTCCCCAACCTTCGACATCACTGTACTTCGGACAACCCACTGTATTATGGGAAAACAGCAAACACAGATCATGGAAACATTTTTTACAGTAATAGCAAGTGAGCATCTTGAATTAGTTATTATTGATAATTTTCATTTCAGATAATTCAGTCAAAGGGAGTCTCCAGATTCTTGAGAAAAAGATTCTATTGTTTCTAGAGAGGAAGGAATCTCGCTAGACTCTTGAGAGGGAATCTCTCTAGTCTCTTGAGAGGTAATCTCTCTAGTCTCTTGAGAGGTAATCTCTCTAGTCTCTTGAGAGGTAATCTCTCTAATCTCTTGTGAAGAAGAGTTTCCGGTATCTTGTAAGCCAGGGTATTTACTTTCATTTAGGAAACGATTGACGTCAATAATATATTTGTCATGCTTTGCGTCTCTTATGCCATAGCAAATGAACTGAAGCACTTGCCAAATGTGCTCACACTCTATTGGGTATCTTAGGTTAAAAACATAGAAACTTTTAAAACATAGGTCTACAGCTTCCAGAATATTAAGACAGTAGAACCAAACTTGATCTACAACAACGAATGCGCTATTAATGTTCGCCAAGTTCTCACCTATAGCAATAACTAGAGGCTGCACTCCAATCCCTGCCGGTGCTGACTTCTTTAAGGCTTCCTTTCTGAGTTCCTGTAAATGGGCCTCGCCTTCGCTGCGAGTTTTGGCAACGAAAATGAAGCGGATAGCTGCGTCGAACCGCGAGGCTTTAGTTCGAACACCGGTTTTTCCTCCGACGATTGCAAATGGCAGTAAAAGAAGTACTGCAGTTAGCTTTTGCAACTCAGTATCTGAAAAATAGAATTAAATGTTAATTAATCAAGCGAATGTCTAAAAAATACATAAAAATTATAAATAAATAACTAGAAAATATGTTATGATAAGACACACGTAATAAGTGTCTATAACATTTGAGGGTTGCCCTCAATTTCCCTGGGATCCCATCATCAGATCCTGACACCAAGTCAGGATCTGATGATGGGATCCCAGGGAAATGGGACAGGCTCGGGAGTAGGTATATTCTTTCAAATAAAAAAGAAATTTCTACATCGGTTTATAAATGACGCAGTTCTGACACAGTATAGAAGAATAGTACAGTAGATAATCATCGAACAAAGGTACATCGCATGGCTGTACGCACACACACATAGCCATCGGGATTGATGGACACTGATTCTGCTTCAATCGGGGCCAAGCATGCGCGCGTGTTGGGTACGCAGACGCACACACACATGAGTGTGTGTGCGTCTGCGTACCCAACACGCGCGCATGTGTGCAGCCGTGCGATGTACCTTTGTTCGATGATTATCTACTGTTATATTTCTTCTATACTGTGGTTCTGAGGTCACAAACATAAAAAGAATACAACCGAATTGAGAAACTCCTTTTTTTGAAGTCAGTTCAAAACACTATCCATTACCTTTTGGAAGATCGTGGATTCTTTGTTGCTGAGCCCGCAAGGGTTTCGATAGTGTTTGGAGCTTTGCGGAAGCTCTATTTTCTATCAGATCTGAGTTTTGTCTTAACCCTGTGTACAGCGCTGAAGGACTAATATTATAATTGAGATTTGTGAAGTCAATGTTTATCTGTGAAGCAAAAATACACAAGTTAATTTTGGTGAAATACAAAAATAAAAACCTTATGCTTAAATTGATGTATTTTAATTACACCATTTACCTATGTTCTGCGTTTATTTTTTTGCTATGCTCACCAAGTCACCATAGACACAAAATGCTTATTGTTTGCCTTGTAAGAAACGCTTTATACCAAATTGACCATTGATTTTATAACAAATAAGGTGTTACCTCACCTCAGTAACTAGAAACGGCCATAAGATACCTACCGTTTCCATAAGATATTCCAAGTGGTCGAAAAATTGTTACTAAATATTCAAATGTTTGTAATGTACATATAGTGCAAGTTAAATAAAAGCTTGTAAAAAATAGATATGAAGATTAAAACACTCATATGAATCACAAATGTGCAAATCACTTACCAGGTGTGGACCAACGCTCGTCAAAGAAAGCAAAGGAAACTTTTTCATGTACTGTGCGGCTGAAACGGTCATTAAGTACCGCTTGCGAAGTGACCACGTGGCTTTCCAGGCCGTTTCTAGTATAGATGAAGATTCTAATCCCTGGTACTTGGCTATAGTGATAATGTCGCCGTTATTTTTCAGCTCCTCTGTGGAAAACGTTGAGATATAATAGTGGATTGTAATTCAAGTCAAGGAAGCTAACCCGCGGGTTTAACCAGTTATTGCTAATGGAAATAATTACCCCTTTATTCATAAATAGGGTTTGCAATATTCGTCGAATTTTAGTATTCGAATAATACGAATACTTAGATTTCCGATATTCGAATAATTCGAATATTTTCGAATATTAACCAAAAAACTTATTTCGAGCGTTTGAAATCACGTAAATAGTACCAGAATAAACTAGCAAGTTATCTACGATGAATAAACAGAGTTAAAAGAGAGAGGATAGCTGTTTCCATTACATGTTACATTCCATTCATAAGGCCCATAGCGAAGAAGATCATGAACCGGAAAACGCAGCGTGCTCACAAGATAACGTCCAGGTTAGGATCACCAGCAGTTGATGGGGGCAATAAACGTCGTCAATTTGATTGTTTAAGTCTTTAGGCGATGTTTATATTCAGCAGTGGACACCTCCGTGTTAAAATGAATGACAAAACTACGAAACCCAGCAAATAGTAATTTAATTAGGCACAAAAATGCAATTTTAATAATTACTTGAGCTAAGACTGCACTTTTTGCGCCTTTGTATGTTCCTAGTGGTAGGCCGTGGTGGGCCTGCTCCATGGATACCAGGGGCAACTGCGTTTGTCATACCGGTACAGAACCCTGGTTTATTTAGTAGCTTTTAAATTACGGATTAGACAAAGTCAAGGTTTTTCCTGAGGCCTCTTTCGAATTCTACGCCATGAACTGCTACCGGTTCGAGATTTATCTTAATACTTCACGAAAATATTGTTTTATTGTTTAACTATTCAGGTGGGCTTCATATTTACGTAAATAATAATGAACCCTAGCAATTTTTGAAGAAAAATTAATGAATTCATCCATCATTTTTAGTATTCGAAATATTCGTTTTATTCGAATAATTAATACTTTAATATTCGAATATTATTTCCGGCGAATATTCGAATACCGTAAGGTCGGGGTACTTTGGCCAAATGTAGGGTAACTTTACCTACCTTGTAAATCACAAATCTCAATTCTATAAGGTCTGATAATAAACACAAAAACATGAACGGTCAGCTAAACCCAACCATATGGCAATGTGCCGTAATTGAAATGCAATAATAAAACCTGAATCGAGTTAATCCCTATGGCCAAAGTTACCCCCCTAGGGCGAAAGTACCCCGACCTTACGGTATTTCGAATATTCGAATTGCAAACCCTATTCATAAACACAGACTTAACGGCAAAACTAGAAAAGATACACGAACATTTTATATGAACTGTTGTTACCTACCTTCTAAATTATGGTCCTGATCAACTTCTTCGTCCTGTAATGGCTGCTGTGATTGTTTCCTTTTAAGGCCACGTCGCTCTGTTCCAATTTCCTCTGAATCATCAGATGTCTTTGCCGTAGCGATGGATGAGGTCTTTTTGTTTACTAATCCTCTGGTCTCCCGCCAAATAGCCTGCCTTTTGCCGTATCTTCATCCGAACATTAAATAAGGGTAAGATTTGGATTAAATTAAGGATGTAACGATAACGATACCGATACCGATATATCGTTATCGCCGATATTATACAACCGATATTTGAAGAGCGCGAAAAGAATTTGGTGTATGAAAAAAAATCTGCAAAAAGTAATTTCAATTTCTGACTTAATTTATGTATTGGTCTATTACCTTGTGCAATGATAATGACTATGTTAATTTTAAATCATTGGTTCTTAAAAAAAAAAAATTGAATTTTGAGTTGACAATTTATTTATTTTTACTTTACACTTTCAAGGTTGACTCTCTGGTAAATATAGCCAGTAGTCATTGCCATTCGTTATAATAAGGACATACAAATATCTGAAGTTCATACTTCATTATTTAGCTAAGATATCGGTATCGGTATCGGTATCGCCGATACTAACTACTATATATCGGTAACGGTATCGTATCGGCAAATCTGTGTATCGTTACATCCCTAGATTAAATCATTCAGTACAGACATAATTGCACTGATTGCACTTGAGCTACGATGCCACAGACAGACAGACACAGACACACGGACACGTCTAGAGATGGGCCGTTCGCGGTAATATTCCCCACTTGTGGCACGTCTCTAGACACGTCAAACTTATAAAAATAAATATTTATAAATATTCACATTTAAATTATTTTGTTATGTACCTGTCATATAATTTCCCATGAGGCCGCGCAGAGGCAGATGAAGGTGCTTTAGCTCCTGGAGAAAGTCGGGTCAACTCTTGTTTCAATGGAGGGGTGACGCTAAACCAAATAGCCTCTGGTTCCTTCGGGAACAAATCGTGGACGTGCTTTGCCCATTGCAAGAAAACACCGTATGCAAGTTTCGGTTTCTGATCGCTCCTATCCTTCAGGAGGTGGTCAATAATGATGTCACAGAGCTCGCTCTGCTCACTTCGTCGGAATTCCCTTTGAAGTCCAATCTTAAGCAACTGCCTGGTTGCACCAGATTTCTCTAGCAAATCTTTAAGAGGATTGCAGGTGCCCGGTGCGAATACTGCTGCTGCTGCTGGTGTTGACTCACGAGCTGGAGGTTCAGCGGGAGCTGTAGGTTCAGCGTGAGCTGCCTGCTGGTTTGGAGGACTGCAATATAAATGAATAAGTTAATGTTTAATTAATAAAGTTACAAAATTACAAAAATACGTACAAAGTATTTCTATGATAAGTGAAATCTGAAATAAAAATAACTGTTGGTGATACATGATCGAAGAGAAGATGAAATTCAGTTGGGGTAACTTAATGTCTTACCCCCTTATCCATAAGACTTAAAATGCCTCTGCTAAATAAAATGTGCTTTGTTGTGTGTTCTTACGAACGCAAATGTCAAAGTGACAGATAAGGACAAACGAATTTTAACGCCATTTTAACTAAAACAGGCTTGTAGTACGTTTATGAATACGGCCGTTAAACTTTACAACGCCATTATTCACGTAATCACGTAGGTACTAAAGTGCGACTGACACACCAACCTTTTTTCCATAGGAGAGTGACTATGAACCTTATATAAAAGAAAGGTTGATTTGACAGCGGACGTCATAACGCCTATATGTGTTCTTGGTGTGGTGTGCATGTCAGCACACGACGCCTTAAGACGTTATTGGCATTGAAAGGGTTAGATTAAATATAGAATACTAGCTTCATTCTTTATACACTTTTTACTTCATATAATTTATATATTTTGTTTCATAAATTACTCTAAAAAATTTACTGACGATTTGAAAGTGCTTGTTACTAGGCCTACTTGAATAAAGATCATTTTGAGTTGAGTTAAAGAAACTTTTTGGTCTATCTTGCAATTCACAGTTGAACTTGCTATCGGTACAATAAACAGTAATTTCAAAAGCCCGCAGTCAACGTGCGTGGCGTCAACTAGCGTGGAACTACCTATAGCTCCATACAAACTATCACCCCCCATTTCACCCCTTAGGGGTTGATTTTCAGGATAAAAACTATTCTATGTCCTTCCCCGGGACTCAAAATGTATGTATGTATTAGAGATGCAGCGAATATTCGGCCACTATTCGGTATTCGGCCTATTCGGCCACATTTAGACTATGCGGCCGAAGCCGAATAATGGCATAGTATTCGGCCGAATACCGAATAGTAAATTAACACAAAGTCGAAGGAAAAAGAAGGATGAATAAATATTTTATGCCACACCTGGCCATAAAGTGGCTTTTTCCGCACGCTGCGCGTACGGAAAAAGCCGCTTTCTGGCCAAGTGTAGACATAAAATGATGTACACAACACGGGAGATAATAAAGAAAGCCCTCGATCGCATATTTACGTCCCTCGCTTGCAGCTCGGGCCGCAAACTTCTGCGATCTCGGCCTTCCTTTGTATTACCACCCTAGTTGTGTAATGTACTATTAATAACAAATTATAAACAGTAATCAATATTAAATATTAGGTTAATCATCTTTCACATCAATTTCAAACATATATAGAACAGTAGCATAAACAACGAATTAGAAATTAAACTACTTACAAATGAAATTAAATTTTTCAATGGCGCATTTTTCTATCATAGGCTGCCTACCATCATCTGCCTACGACGAGTAACAAGTTGCAACCTGTACAGAGATTCACGGCGCCGCTCACCCAGGCGTTCGAATTTACTTCATTTTAGGTAAAACCATTGGCCGAATATTCGGCCGCCGAATATTCGGCTATTCGGCCGTCGACTCCGCCGAATATTCGGTATTCGGTATTCGGCCAAATTACTATTCGCTGCATCTCTAGTATGTATACCAAATTTATCAAAATCGGTTCAGCGGTTTAGGCGTGAAGAGGTAACAGACAGACAAACAGATACACTTTCGCAGTTATAATATTAGTATGTATGGACTGCGAAAGTAAAATTTCAAAAATCTCAAGTAACTCATACCTAGTGCTGCATTGGTAGTCTCTGCCGGGTGCAGACTGCACCCAATCAGCAAGACATTTTTTAAATCTGGCCTGCGGGCCAATAGGAGGAATGAGTTCCTTTATCTGGGCATTGTCCAATAAAGGCAACGTAGATAGGTCCACTTCGTTTTCTAGAAAAGCAAAAAAACAATGAATGCTAGGCAAATTATTCAATATAAATAAATAAGCCGACCAATTTACCCGGTTAAAATGTTAACAGCCAGTACCAAAACAAGGATAGATTTAGTTAAGTTAGTGGTTAGTGACCCTGACTATGAAGCTAGGGGTCCCGGGTTCGAATCCCGGTAGGCATGCATTTGTATGATGAATACGATACATGCATACTTGAATGACAGAGACGGAGATAGAGAAATTGTGAAAAACGGAGTAATAGCTCTGTTCTATGTCTGATTCGGTAGGTAGACTTAGAATTCTTATCTTAAGAACTCTTCATAACAGGCCGCCTGATAGCTAACATTAGCTAACTCGCTAGATGGCCCTTAATTTACATTTAAAACAACGCCATCTCTAATAATGTGCGGAACCAGAAGGTACCGGTGACGATAATAAGTTTTAAGCGAGGTTTGTAGCGTTGTACCGAGTTGACAATCTATACTTTTCTATTATCTTTGGTAGTAGTGTAACGCGAGCTAGGTCTAGATCAATTGGTGGGCGTTTCTCCAGAAATATGTCTGCGACTCATTCATCTGTCTCCATACATTTAGTATGAAAAAGGGCCAGATGAATGAGGTGACCGCAGACATATTTCTGGAGAAATGCCCTGGTGGCAATGGGAAATAGATGATAATGATATCTTAACAATCCATGGTAAACTGTCACAGGCAATGATGGCACAACAATCCAATATATAATATGTACTTAAATACCACCATACCACAAGTAGACCACACAATATCACATTCACTTATAAATTTTACCATTATTTTAGTATTTCGGTTCGCAGTGACAATGGCCGTGAGATTTCTGAAATCAATTTTATTGCATGAATGAACAAACGGCTAACATAACCGTGTCTAAGCCGGTTGAGGTCTCAGTTTTTTGCAAAACAGTGGTCTCAGCTGCTTCAATGCTTTTATTATATAGAACGGATCAAAATAGCCATAAAATGTCAAAGGAAGGTATTCCACTCGTCTTTCTGTTTAAGTTTCTTGATCAAATGTATTTGCGTCTAAATTTTGGACGAATCGAACACCTATCAGTCCCATTACACATTCCAACTTAACTTACCAAGAAATGCTTCGGCGTATTTCTCGAAACCCCACGTATTCAAGAGGTCGCTTATTTCTTTACGCAAACTGGAAACAAAACATATCTGTACTGTAAGAAAAAAAGCTTGCGCGTGTCGACGCCATTTTGAACACGCAAATGTTCAATCTTGTCGCTTGTTCCGCGGCAATTTTCTTACTAAAATTATTCACTGCATAAAATCCTATTATTGACATTATAGGTTTAACAACCAGTTAAACAGAAATAAGAAGAAATAGGTAGCAAATAAATGAAGGTTGCGTTGGTAGGTACTTATTACGCCTAAGCGTTTTCGCAGTTTGATAATGCCCCACCTCTACTGAATACATTATATTCTAGTATTACAATTAAAATTACTTACTTACCTCATTTTCCGTAATGGGTTTCAAGAATCAGGACTTCTAGAACACTGTTTTAGAGCCGCCAGACCGACACTAGCGAGGGACTCTGCTCTGAGCCACTGATTGTGCCGGAGTTGCCGGACTGACTGGTCGCTGGCTGCGTCGCGTCGCCGTCGCGTGTGAGCGCGAAGGTGCGCGCGAGCGAGAACGGAACAAGTTCTCGAAAGATCTATGAATCAATCGAATGCCGATTTTTGTTTTGTCATTGTCATTGCATTGAAAATTCTGGTTCATGAACAATGTCCGCGGGCAGAGTGTTTAGTATGTTTAGTATATAGGTAAATAAGGTATGCGTTTCTTTAGTGTCCTATCACTATAGTAATTGGACACTCTTCAGGTCGTCATGGTTATTTACTCACTATAACTCACTCACTAAAACTAAAAATACGAAGAGAACTATAGAAAATACAGAGAAAAAGTTTAAATAAAACATTTAGAGCTATCCAAATAGGTACTGTTAGAAGGAGAAATCAGTATATAGTCCTAATATCGTCTGTTTCGAAAATAAAGCCTACTTAATTGAGCAATTTCGGTTTTTAGGGTTCCGTAGCCAAATGGCAAAAAACGGAACCACTTTTTTCCGAAACTATAAGAGCTATACTGTTGAAACTTGGTAAGTAGAAGTATTCTGTGAACCGCATTAAGATTTTCACACAAAAATAGAAAAAAAACAATACATTTTTGGAGTTCCTCATACTTACAACTGAAACTCAAAAAAAATTTTTTCATCAAACCCATACGTGTAAGGTATCTATGGATAGGTCTTCAAAAATGATGTTATTTTTAAACTGAATAGTTTGCGCGAGAGACACTCCCAAAGTGGTAAAATGTGTTCCCCCCCCCGTAACTTCTAAAATAAGAGAATGATAAAACTAAAAAAAATATATGATGTACATAAGTCAACTAACCTAGTATATAAGTCACTCTGTTACTAACAAACTATGGATGCTTTCTTATCCGAAATAAAGAGATTAATAATAATAATAATAATTACCATGCAAACTTTCACCGAAAATTGGTTTGAACGAGATCTAGTAAGTAGTTTTTTTTCAATACGTCATAAATCGTAAACCGCAATTTACCTTTCATTAAATGCTACGGAACCCTTCATGGGCGAGTCCGACTCGCACTTGGCCGCTTTTTATTTTCTTGCTCAAAAAGTCCACCTTATTATTTTGTTATTTTTATAGACTAATAAGGTAATTAATTACCTGTCCTATTAATAGTTGAATGTGAGCTAATATTACGATTACGACATTCAATTCAGCTAATATTTTGTAACACTGTGGGGCATATCAAAGGATGGATTCTACTTATACACGGTGGGCGCGAATAACCCGTAAGATTTTAGCCATGCATTCCTGAGGTTATAATGTACCTACAAGCATTATGGTAGTATTTATTTCATGCGTATACTGGAATAATGTAAACGATATGCTCCAGTCCACAACTGGACTAGATTAGCCCGCTAGATCACTGGACTGGAATAATGTGAACTGGCCAGTATATAATTTCGTACTGGAATAAAAACTAAGTAAAATCTAGACACGCGGCAGCGTGTCAAGCCAAGTTCAAGCAAAACTGGCTAGCCAGCGCCAAGTGTAATATTACATGAACCACTTGGTGCCACTTTTCACCCTTCTATAACTCAAAACCTATTTAACGTAAACACATAAAATTACGTGTGTTTAATTATATCCATAAGGACATCTAGAAGCTAAAACTTCATGAAGCTAGCTCAAACTGTTATAAAGATATGAAGGTCAAAAAGTCGTAAATTTTAGCACTGACTGACTGACTGATCTATATATAGTAGCTAAACCTAGCGCTTTGTTCCTATAAATACATATTTGGATTTTGCGTAGGATTTGGCACTCATTTAGATCTCCATTCTTTTTGCGGCGAAGCCCACAGCCTAGCATAATTTTTGTATTGAACTTGGCTCTCCTTTTTTACATTTATGTTTTTGGTGGGATAATATATAAGTGATTGTTTTCATTTTAAAGTAACGTGATTCCACAATAAGGAGTTAAAAAAAGGATATCCAACTTTGTCAATTCGCGCAAAAAAAATCTTTCGTACTTATTGTTGTCTATAAAATATGAAGTAATGTCACTTTGTGCTAAACACATCAACCAAAACGAACTATCATAGTTTTTTTTTTCGAGTACCTAATGATTAGTTATGGGTGTGTTTTCTGTCACTGTGATTCGTGTCAATTACTGTTTAGACTTAGTTACATTAGTGCCAATGTCACCGTTGAAACGTAATTTTTTACAGAGTTAGGACATAAAATGGTTCACATCAAAATCAATAAAATCTCAACCCTAATTAGACCGAACCAAGAAAACTTTGTATGACATTTTAGTCTTCAAATATACTCAGGAATACAGTATTAAAATCTTTCGGGTTATTCGCGCCCACCGTGTATAAACATTTTAAGGTACTGGTAGGAATTCTGTAACTTAAATGATAACATTTACCTAAGAGTATTCTTAATTTGCAACAAATAAAATCAACGTGTGGTGACCAAGAGAAGTTTTCATATTTTTTTTAAGCCAAGATATCTTTTTATCCACATGTGAAGAAAGAGTTTTGACATTTGAACGCAGCTTAAGTGACATTTGACAGCTAAAAAAACGTAAAACGTTAAAAGTGCTGAAATTTTAACATCACGATTAATGAATTGCATCGAGTAAAAACATTAAATACAGTCTTAAAACGTTATTTTAATTCATAAATATCAGCATTCAACATTAATCTTCATTCTTGTTGTAAAAACGGATAAAATGTTCTGACAGTCCAAGTAAGTCAATGTGCGAACAAAACGCATCCGAAATATTTAAAAAAAAAACTCAAGCAAGACAAGACGTCAACATTAAAATATTTGTATGTTTTTGCTTTTTCTAGTTTGTTTTGTTATTAAAAATGAATGATTGACGAAGACATTTTTAACACCTGTGAAATTACGGGAAACCGTGCAAAATGCGGAATTGAGCTTATTGCCTGAAAAATCCCGTTTAAGATACATGAAAGCGTTTAAACTTTTCAATACATGGAGACACAATAAATGTGCAAAAACCTTTTCAGAAACTGTAATTCTGTCCTATTTTGTCGACTTGGCCAAAAGCATGAAGCCAAGCACTCTTTGGAGCATATTTTCCATGCTTAAAGCGACTCTAAAACTAAAGATATTCCTATAGAAATGTATCCAAAGTTACTGGCATTTTTAAACTGGCAATTTTAAATGAAGCTCGGACTAAACATCTAGGTACAAAAGTAAGTAATAGTAATATTTTGTTTTCATAACAATGTGTAGTTAAAACAAATACAAAAAATGCCTCATAATAATTTATAACTACCAAAAAACGAATCCGTTCTTCATATTTCAGGTAGTCTTCATCATAGGAATTAGCGGAGCATGCAGGACCGAAGAGTTCACATACCTCAAGACAAACAATGTTGAGAAACATTCTGAAAAATTACTTCTATTTAAGTTACCAGACACAAACAAATATTGAAAAAACTTTGTAGTTTGTGATGAATATGTTGAAGTTGTTAAGAAATATCAAAACCTACGGCCACCCAAATCATCAACCGATAGATTATTCCTTGGCTATTGCAAAGGAAAGTGTATTAACCAGCCAATGGGTCCTAACAAAATTGGTAGCTTGCCACGAGAACTCGCAACTTTCCTTGGCTTGACTTAAGCGGCACGGAGGATGGAAGTCTAGCCCTGAGAGGTACCTAGAAGACTCAATCGAAAATAAGTCAAAAATATGCTAGCAGTATTAGTCTGAAGTCTCACACTGACATAGCATCATAGCATCCTTTCGCTAGCTCGTGTTTCAAATGAACACTCCCAGGTAAAATAAAACTTTGTGTAACAAATAACTACTTATTAAAAATAGTTCCAGAGAAAAAATAAGCATAAGTTATTGTTTCAAGGGAACGAAGGCGCGCATTTCGTTTTATTTTGCTTACATTATTCTTTGCTGTGCCGTAACAGGGTTTATATCGGAACATACACTTACTTTTAAGAACTTCTGTAACCATATAATGCAATTAATAAATGAATTATGAACGCCACTAATATGACTATAAATGTTCAGTCAAAAAGAATGGGCAATCCACCGGATTGGTTCCACATTATGCTGAGGTGGGACCGTTTTGTGGCAGCATTTTCTGGCAATCTTTACTTTAAAATATATATATTTTTTCTATGTTGTTTTTATGCTGTCATGAATAAATGTATTTTCTTTCAATCAATATATGGAAATTTAATAAAAAGTGTATTTGTTTTTTTGCTCTTGAGTGCAAGCTGCGCTCGCGGTTCCGCCCGCGTATTACAAAGCACAAATTATATTATGTCCCAAAAGTTCCTGTTAATACTTAACAAGACCTTTTCTCTTTGACCTTATGCAATAACGTTCCAACTCACAAAACAAAGTATCAACCTTCTGTCTTTAAAAATAAAGTCCATAATCCAATAAATTTTGCATGTGGAATGGTACGTTATTGCATAACTATGTCCAATTAAGCACTCTGTATATCTAGATAGTTCAGGAGCGCCTCGCTAGAGGTCACTACAATCAATTTATTAAGTTATATAAGCGGATGACACGGGGCCTCTTTCTCTAACCGATAACTTCTGTTAACTCCAAATATAACCTAAACAAAATCCTTGCCTTTCTTTGCATCCGCCATTAGCCGTCGCCTTACTAGTTCCATTATATTAAATAAATGTTAAATGTTTTTGTAATCGAATGAGTAGTTTCGGAGATTGCCCCGTACTCACTAACTTTACTACTTACTTACCTACTTCTTACGATAATTAGCACATAAGTAGAAGTATAGATTATTAATAACCCTATATAACACGGCTAACGTAGCCAAGTTTTGATAAGCACACGACGTGTAAATGGCTCCGACTGCCGTGTTTGCAAGTTAATTTATGACACGGCTAACGTAAGCAAATTTTGTTATGCACACGGTCCACTGTACCGTTTATAGAACGGCTACGACAGCCATGTTTGCGAGGTTCATCTTCATTTAAGACACGGCTAACGTTTGATAAGCACACGACCTGCTATATCGTGTCTAAACGGCTCCGACAGCCGTGTTAGCAGTTTAATATATGAAACGGCTAACGTAAACAAGTTTTGTTATGCACATGGCCAGCTGTACCGTTTATAGAACGGCTCCGACAGCCGTGTTAGCAAATTTATTATATGACACGGCTAACATAGCCAAGTTTTGATAAGCACACGGCCAGCTGTACCGTTTATAGAACGGCTCCCACAGCCATGTCGGCGAGGTTCATTTATGACACGGCTAACGTAGCCAAGTTTTGTTATGCACACGGCCAGCTGTACCGTTTATAGAACGGCTCCGACAGCCGTGTTAGCAAGTTTATTATATGACACGGCTAACATAGCTAAGTTTTGATAAGCACACGACCTGCTGTATCGTGTCTAAACGGCTCCGACAGCCGTGTTTGCAAGTTTATTATATGACACGGCTAACGTAGCCATGTTTTGATAAGCACACGACCTGATGTATCGTGTCGAAACGGCTCCGACAGCCGTGTTTGCAAGTTAAATATATGACATGGCTAACGTAGCCAAGTTTTGTTATGCACACGGCCAGCTGTACCGTTTATAGAACGGCTCCGACAGCCGTGTTAGCAAGTTTATTATATGACACGGCTAACATAGCCATGTTTTGATAAGCACACGGCCAGCTGTACCGTTTATAGAACGGCTCCCACAGCCATGTCGGCGAGGTTCATTTATGACACGGCTAACGTAGCCAAATTTTGATAAGCACACGACCTGCTGTATCGTGTCTAAACGGCTTCGACAGCCGTGTTAGCAAGTTTATTATATGAAACGGCTAACGTAGCCATGTTTTGATAAGCACACGACCTGATGTATCGTGTCGAAACGGCTCCGACAGCCGTGTTTGCAACTTAAATATATGACATGGCTAACGTAACCAAGTTTTGCTATGCACACGGCCAGCTGTACCGTTTATAGAACGGCTCCGACAGCCGTGTAAGCAAGTTTATTATATGACACGGCTAACATAGCCAAGTTTTGATAAGCACACGGTCAGCTGTACCGTTTATAGAACGGCTCCCACAGCCATGTCGGCGAGGTTCATTTATGACACGGCTAACGTAGCCAAATTTTGATAAGCACACGACCTGCTGTATCGTGTCTAAACGGCTTCGACAGCCGTGTTAGCAAGTTTATTATATGAAACGGCTAACGTAGCCATGTTTTGATAAGCACACGACCTGATGTATCGTGTCGAAACGGCTCCGACAGCCGTGTTTGCAAGTTTAATATATGACATGGCTAACGTAGCCAAGTTTTGTTATGCACACGGCCAGCTGTACCGTTTATAGAACGGCTCCGACAGCCGTGTTAGCAAGTTTATTATATGACACGGCTAACATAGCCAAGTTTTGATAAGCACACGGCCAGCTGTACCGTTTATAGAACGGCTCCGACAGCCGTGTTAGCAAGTTTATTATATGACACGGCTAACATAGCCAAGTTTTGATAAGCACACGGCCAGCTGTACCGTTTATAGAACGGCTCCCACAGCCATGTCGGCGAGGTTCATTTATGACACGGCTAACGTAGCCAAATTTTGATAAGCACACGACCTGCTGTATCGTGTCTAAACGGCTCCGACAGCCGTGTTAGCAAGTTTAATTTATGACACGGCTAACGTGACAAGCACGCGGTGCACTGTACCGTGTCAACAACGTTACCGAGGCCGTGTTTGTTGTGTGCACACCGCTCCGACAACCGAGTCAAAAGGTAGCCGTGTAATTTTACACGGCTACGATTTCAACACGGCTGAAAAATTAACGAACATGGTACACGTAGCCGCCTAAAGCGGCTATGTTAACCGTTTACACGGCTACGTTTTATGTAGCCGTGTACACGGTTCTTCACACGGCTGGCAAACTCGGTTGTCAGAGCCGTTTACGCGGCTACGCAAAACGTAGCCGTGTTCAAAAGCCGTGTATTTTTCCCAGTGTAAATTCAGCCCCTCGTTATAAACATGTCCTTCCTTACTGGAGGAAAAGTTATCGAAAAGAAAAAAAAGGTAAAATGGAAACGAAAGGTATTTTTTTTGGCCTCGTAGTAGCTTACCATTTGTTAATTGCTGTTTAGTTAAAGGATTTAAAAAAAATTGTAAAACTATCTTAGTCACTTTTATTAGGGCTATATGATGAATATCTCTGAAAGTAAGCGTTTTTCGACTATACATCACATAACTTTTTTTACTCCGAATAGTTGTTAGAATCTATAGTTAAAGTTTGTCGCGTTACTCGTACCCACGGTGTATAAACATGAATTCCATGCGAAACATTTGTCTAAGAAGCTTTCTTTCTAGACCTGTAAAATATGAGTGCAAAATCGATCTATTCCCTAAGTCATATATATCTGGTATGTCGGTACTGAATTGTTATATTTTTGCAACACAACGTAGGTACATATGAAAAAAATAGATCACGTCTCAAGTCTCTAATTGACATTTCCTGGATAAGTTTACCTGTATGTAGGTAAATGTGACAGTGATTCATAGATAGAAAATAGCTAGGTTTTGGAACCGATTCAAGAATGCAGTTATTTATAGTTTCATTCCCGACATTTGTAGTAATGTTGCCGCCTCTTTAAGATGCCTTCGAAATATTTTCAAACCTAATTTAACTATAGTCTGTCCTTTTAGGTATTTAAAAAAAGGTAAGCAAAAAAAACACGTGACTCGGCTCGTTCAGCCAATCAAAGTAAAGTTTTGTATCTGTGGCCTAATACTACGTCCTGAACGACCCGAGTCACGTGGTTTTTTCGTTTACCTTTTTTTAATTACCTAAAAGGACAAAGGATACCGGGTATGGTTGTCTCACGGGTTGGTTGTCACAGCAGCCATTAAATAATACGAAACGAAGGAATAAGTGCATCGATTGGTGAAGTAGGAAAGGAGCAGGCTCTTGCGATCTTTTAACACCGAGCGATGCAATTATTCCTTTGTTTCGTATTATTTAATGGCTGCTGTGACAACCAACCCGTGAGACAACCATACCCGGTCTCCCCAACTATATGGCAAGTAAAGAGCATAGTAATTTCCAACAACTGGTCGAAGTATAAGATAGTTTTGTTCAAGTTCAAAACGATATCGTGGCTATCAGGGACCTCAAAATAAATAGCCGGACGGCCTCGCTAACAAATAACTGAAGCGCTCTAGTAAGCCGGTCGCTTTGTGCTTACGAGTGATACGCACACATTAACAATACAATACAATACAATCATACTTTATTGCACACAAAAAAAAATACAGTGTAAACGCATACAAAAAACAATAGGCGGTCTTATCGCTAAAGAGCGATCTCTTCCAGACAACCTTTGGGTAGCGGAACCAGCGTAGTAGTAGGTTACTACACAGCAGTGGCGTGGCGTCAAATATATTCTTAGTAAATAATAATAATCTCTTTATTTAAGAAAACATCCATAGTTTGTTATAACAAAGTGACTTATAATACTAGGTTAGTTAACTTTGAATAAAAAACCCGTAAAGCCGGAGCAGATTTGGATTACTTTTTCTTCATGAGTAGTAAGGTCATATTTTTAAAATAGGCAAGCCGGTAGGAATCGGGTTTTATGAACGCCACGCCACTGCTACACAGGCACAGTAGCCGTGAACAGCACGCACACATCAACCAGCGCTAAGCAACCGGCTTACTAGAGGTGCATCAGTTATCTGTCAGCGGGGCTACGTCCGGCTATTTATTTTAAGGTCCTAGGTGGCTGTTATTTGTTTTTATTGTGCTTTTATCTTGAACTTTGGCTATTTGGTGTGATATATTTTTGACATATTATTTCAAAATGAAAAAAATATACATATATAAAATACTCATCAACCGCATTCTAAATTAGACCACAAGGGTTCTGAACAGGTAGGTGACAGACGCCAAAAAATATCAAGACCCATAATAATACATATAATTTCCATCGTTGTTTTTTGTTTTTATTCTACAGGTGGATACATAAAAAAAAGGCTAGCACTAATGTACTAACACGTTATCATATCGCGGATTAACAAAGCAATATTTTAGTTTTAATTCGAAGGACGGTTTTGGGCATTTCTCCAGAAATAAGTATGTCTGCGGTCACCTCATTCATCTGGCCCTTTTTCATACTAAATGTATGGAGACAGATGAATGAGTCGCAAACATATTTCTGGAGAAATGCCCTTTTAACATTAAAGACCTCTTAAATGTCGAATTCACGTGACGCCTTGTTTACTACCATCTTCACTCATTACCGACATATCTCACTTAATTTAAAGCAATATCAACCTTATTCTAAAGCCAAAAGAATTGAAATTTAACTGTCAAGAACATGTTTTAAAATCGTAGACTCGTGGCACTTCGCCAAAACACGTGAGATTTAACGCACATGTCCAAATAAAGATGATCTGTTGTATTTCAGCGTTAGTCCTTTATTTAGTTCAGAGTTCATACGAGTGCGCGGGACGAGGGAGATCAGCTTATAGCGGCTGGTTCTATTATTTTGACGCTTCGCTAATACTCTGTAATTGTTTGAGATGTGTAAAATGAACGTTGAGAAGTTAGGCAAAATGTAACGGTAACCTATTTACCGGTATTCGGTTGGCTGATTTATTATTTTACCGGTTTCATCACGTGATATAATTTGGGGTTCCCTCTATTTTGGCATAACTTTATTTTACCTAATGTATTATTTGTCTATTATTTTAATACGCATAAACGAAAAGTATTTTAGAAAAACTTTTACGTACCCAAGTCACTTAGGTTAGGTTAGGAATTTCATAATTATGCTGAAAAGTCAATGATAGCTGTAAACTAACAACTGGGTATGCGGCAAACAGGAGTCGGATACCGGTTTTTTTCTGCATACAAAAATACTGGTATTTTTCCGTTCTTTTCGTTCTTTGGTTTATTATTTCGTAATATACATTCTGGCAAATAAAATTATGCCAAAATCGAATTACCACCAATTACCAAAATTATACATTATGACAAACATAATTGTATTACTTAACTGTTTATGCAACCCATATAGGCCCACAGACCAATAAAAAATCGTAATTAATAACGAGATAGCTAAGAAATCACATTAAAGAAATATCAAATACGAGTAAATATATCATTTCTCAAACCGGACGAACAATAAGGATTTACCGTTGCAATATGAACCATATACCAATGAAAATAAGGCCCATATTGAGTTCTCCAACAGTTAATTAACCGTACAACACATCATTACGGTTATCGGAGTAGACAAACAACGTCATTAAAGATAACAGAGACCCCACAGGTACAATTAAATCTATTCGTTCTTAGGGAACTACTAAATTTCTTAATAAATGACAATATTTATATAAATATAGAAACTTTCCGAAAACTGAATCGACTAAAAAAGTATACAATTATCATTATCGAACCTGCTCACGAAATTTCACGAGAATCGGCTGAAAAATGCGAGTAGAGGAAAACAGCCGTACAGACAGACGGACAGACATTTTTGGCCAAGCTGAAACGGAAACGCATCGCGCTTTGTGTACGAGTCCGACCCGCATTTGGCCGGTTTTTTGTTTTAATCAAAATGATAAATTGCTGAAGTAAATAGACCCACTATTGAACTGTCTAAACAGCCTACCCCGAAGACAGAATGACGTTTACGCAACGGTATCTGTCTGTAACGAGTCACGAGGCCGAAGTCACTCCACGTGGCATCGTGACGACTAAGGCTGACAAAGGGACGGTTTGTCACAAGGAACACACAGTGGGTCGACATAGACAAAGTATAAAGACGAACAACCGTCTGTAACGTCTGTATGAGTGCGATCCATACTAGAGCATTCTTACGCATTCTTATTTCTTTGCTTGTAGTGTGTTCTCTTCAGTTAGAGCGAGAAGGTAGGATTCGGCGCATTTTTGTGACTCGAACGTGGGTTTTGTTAGACAGTGCGACTTATGTACGAAGTACTAATACTTATTATGTGCTTTTGGTCAAATAAACGGTAAACAGTTAATTTTTTATTTGAATATCTGTTGTCCTAGACTGTCCCTACAATATTTATTAATGAGGGTATTTAGAAATCAGAAATCCACCAGCTGGCAAGGTGGCGAAAGGTCTATTTGAAAGTAAAAGAAAATCAATGGTGGTGTGATTGGTGGATCTTGACGCCTACTGTCAAAAAGACCTTTCGCCACCCTGCTGCCAGCTGGTGGGTTTATGATTTCTAAACACCCTCAATCGGATAAGGTTTCGATATATAAAAAAGCCGCTCATTACCTAATATCTAAACCGCAAACACCTTAATAGTCCGATCAATCGAGACGACGATTAGTGATTAAAAAATAAACGAGGCATCTGCGGTTATCGCTTGTAAGACAAATAAATGAACCCGATCAGCTGTTAATTGCTGATTATGTCATGTCACCTTGAGGTCGTTGACCGCTGCGCAAGTTTCGGTGATTGTAGTTGAGGGTAGTGGGTGGGTGAGGGACGGAGCGGGAAGCGATTTCTGTGGTAACTAAATATTATCAGTTGTGTGCCCGATCCAATTAAACCTACACACAGGGTGAAATTTTTTCACCGTCCAAATTTTAACACTGGATTCTTTAACGAAAAATAGAAAATACGTGTTTTTTCAGTAAGTATCTTTCAGTACTAAAATATTGAGAGACAGCAGCTGAAATATATCCTAAAAAAACAAACGTTTGTGGATACCGCGGTAGCGCACTGCGCGGGAGACGGCAACGGTCCCCTCCCCGCAACCCCTACCCCGCTCCCGCGTTGAGTCGCCGAGACAACTTACGCGTCGATACGCGTAATCCTCGCGTTACTAATATTTTTTTCGGACAGCACATTTTATGGTGAAAATTTTACCTACATTTTTTTCTTCAGAAATGGCATCGTTATGTATTTGGACGATCAATAAAATTTCACCCTGTAGATGGAGATGATTTATAGTAAATTTGCGCATTTTTACAGCTTTCTTGCCCATCGACTATGCAATACTATGGACACAGGAGGTAGGAACACTGTACAGTCAACATCACAAATATCTACACGGATGAAGTGACTGAATTTTCTAAAATGACAATTATGTCAGGGTTGTAAGAGTGTACACATTGGTAACGTATATATAAGGTCCTAATTTATTAGTTGCAGATAATTTTACAGCTGATAGTAGGGTAGACCGGGGACAATTGAGACACGTTATGAATGAAACAAGTTAAATTTCTCGAAAACCACAATACCTACGCCAATAAGGCAATACTCACGCCACGCGGGCGGCCATTTTACAAGTTTGAACCAGTAACGCTCGAGCGCCCGACTGGCGAGGCCATGTCAGGGAGAAGTTGAAAAATTTTGACCATAAAAGTAAGTATCTGTGCTCTCATATATTTTCATATAATTTTGTGTTCTTGTGTAGTTTGACAAATTGAACTTATTAAGTGGTTTGAGTGTGAATTATAGAATATTCTAAGTGCCATTAAACAGTGATGCAGTGTTATTAATAGGTTAATATTTTACCTTGAAGTTAAATATGTGCTTTGGGGACGATAGAAACAACGAGCTTGTGGACGATTGAAACGTTTCAAACGTCCCCATGTTTTAACCGTCCCCACAAGTAACCGACAATAAATAAAATGAGGTTCTGATTTTGAGAAAATATTTCTTTTTACATTATAGGTGGCTTTCTCTGATAATGTTTTTATTTCTGTTATTTATGGTTTACCAATAATTCACCGGGTCAAAGGAAAAACCAACTATCTCCTACAATTTAAACATGAATTACAACAGCTAAATAACTCAATAAGCGCAGCTTGTTATGCTCTTCGCAGTCTACGAGATGAAGTCCAAATAAAGCAACTCAAGATGGTCTATCATGCGTTGGTGGAATCAAAATTTCGATATAGCATAAAGCTCTGGGGTCATAGTTATAAATATAATGTAGAAACAGCTTTTAGAATGCAGAAAAGGGCCATTCGAACGATAGTTCGAATTCCTCAGAGAGAGTCATGCCGAGACCATTTTGGAAATCTAAAAATTTTGACAATACCGTGTCTCTATATCTTAGTTCTGCTCACAGACTTCATCAAACACTTGGATCAGTACGAAAGCCCAAGTGAAAGAGAATTAAGATTCTCGACGAGAAGAAAAGACATACCAGATAAAATAGTCCCGAAGCTAAATGTCATACGCCATGCTTCTTGCTACCAAGCGGTGCATTTGTTCAATAGGCTACCGGTGGAATTCAAAACGATCGTAAACAGTCGCATCTTCAATGCAAGACTCAAACAGTTTCTACTGGAGAAATGTTATTATTCAGTCACAGATTTTGTAAATGAACAATAATGATTAGAATTACAAGTAAAATAATAATCAGAATTCTGACATTTTATAGCTTTCTTGTATTTATTTATTTTTTATTAAGAGTAAATTTGGACATAAATATTCGTTAGCGTAGCATAGGTAATCACTAATCTATTTTATGTTATGTTATTTGTTGAAACATTATTATATGTAGTATTAATTTAAGGATAATTATTAACGCTCTCTAGATTATTTTATTCATTGTTTTGTAATTTTTTTTTTTTTGTAAAGTATAAGGACATTCATATACAATGTAAGTTGTTTTTGAATAAATGAAATGAAATGAAATGAATTAATGATTGGCAGATAGGTGGTTTTGCCTTTGACCCGGCGAATCGTTGACATCAATATCTCATTATTGTATAAGTTACGAGCAATTACCTATTGTTAATATATATTTTATCTGTAAATGACCTAAGTTTCTACGTTCGTTAAACGTAAAATAATGTTTTTTTTTAATTCTGCAACAAGTTGATTATTATGATAGTTATTTCGAAAATATATTTTATGCGGCTATGGTTAAAGTTTTGTTTTTATATTTTATATGGCGTAGGTACGTCTATCTTGTTGGCCTATAGACTCGTTATGATTGAAACATGGTTATAATTGAAACAACCATTTTGTATGAGACACATTTATGTGTTTTTACCACTATTCCATATAAGCAAATATTATTGTTGTATTAAAACTACCATGATAATGCTAAATGTAAGAGGTAACCGCAACAAAGAATACTAGAAGTCGTGTATCTTTTTTTTTTAAATCCGTTTCTTTAATCGCGATCTTCAAACGATGATAAATTTTGTAATTTTGGTACTACGATAGTGATCTTTTGGTGATCTCTTTGTTTAACATGACAGTCAATAATAAAGATATAAATAATAAATTTTATTTATTTTTCCCAAACTTATTAAGGTGTTTTAAATGACCCCGCATAGTGTTTCAATTGACACTCATGTGGGGTCAATTGAACCACTCTCCCACTTCCTCTTTAATTCCCTATTATAAGATGACCATGGGCAATAGACCTTTAAAACTAATCTTATTTAAAAACTACATAAATTTCCTTAATAAAAATTAGTTACACACCTTTCTAAATATAAAAATAAAAATGTTGCAGGCGATTAAACATAAATTGTTTCAGTTGTCCCCGGTCTACCCTACTCGGTCTCTGGAGTATATTAAAGCATGAAACATTATAGCTTTTACGATGTTTTTTTGGAGAAAAAGGCAAAACAAATTTGCTACGTAATAACACCCTGTTAATGTGATTACTAAATGAAAACTCATTGAACAGATTCTAGTAGCTCTTTTACGTACCACTTAACTGTAACTGGCCACTTCACGTCGATAAATCCCATCCTAATGACATTTGCAGTTTTCCCGCCGAACCGTTACGACATTTACGACAAACAATTGTTGACATGACAGATAGTGTTATTCTGACATGTGATAATGCACATGGTGATTTTTTTAGACGAAATTATAATTAATTTTTTTGTTAGGTAAATTAAATCAAAAAAGTTGTATGAAAAGATTTCTTAATTTCTATTTAAAGTTAATTATTTTAATGTAAAGTATAATGTGTTAAAATATCTGCAACTAATAAATTAGGACCTTATACAGGGTGAAATTAAAATCACTGGCCAAATTTTTTCCTGACACTAGGTTACACTTAAGGAATCTATTTAGCGAAAAAAAAAGAATTTTTATTTTTCAATTTTCATTTTTAATTTTTTTTATATTTTCCACGAGTCGTGGTCACCCTATTACTACAAATGTAAACATACCTAGTAGTATGTTTTAATAACAACATCAACAAAACCCTTATCTAACCTACACTAAACCTTATATCGTAGCAATAGGGTCCACTATAGCACAACACTATTGCTATGGTAGGCAATTTTATCAATCTTATAAACGAGGGTAGTCTTAAACCATGCTAAAGGTAAACATAGCAAATGATTAGTCACTCGTCACTCGCCAACCGTAAAATAATAGTCGCGCGCGTACTAAGATTTAAAAATTGTATTCGAACCGGGAATATTACGAAATGGTGCGGTGTTATTTATTAAGTGGTGAATGTTTACGTGGTGCACAAAGATTATACCAGTTGGAATCAGTTCCGCGCCTTCGGAGGCAAGGATTGAATCCAAATGTACCACCTCGTTCTCCAGATTTGACGCCTTTAGACTTTTTTCTGTGGGGTGAAATAAAAAGACGCGTCTACGTGAACGAAGCCGAAAGTCTGGACGATTTAAAGCGTAAAATTGTGCGTGCCTTTGACGAAGTGCGTAACAACGTTGTAGTGCTTCGCAAATTAAAAAACAATGTGCATAAGCGTGCCGAACTTTGTTTAGAGGTGCGTGGATTACAGTTTGAACATCTATTGCAGTATAACTAATACTTGCTTCAGTAAGTACCGAGGGTGATTATGTAAATAGTTTAATTGTGTCGATTTTTAATCAAATGTACATAAGTTGATTCAATTTTTTAAATACGCCTGTATGCAAAGATTCCCGACTTAAAATTTACTCATTGTTTTAAACCACGGACCTTTTGTTAATTATCTATTAGTCAGATTTATCATTTTAGATTTAAAAAATGCCTTTGCATTTTGACGGTCCGGTCCCGTTATAGTATGAAGGAAAAATTAGCAACTTATGTAGGTAAGCGTCTTATCTCGCTGCAATAGGGTTCATAATATGGTGGCATGATTGCAAGCTGTGGGAGGGGCGGGTTGTCAATGACCTTAACTGATAAGGAAAGCGGGTGTAGTGGGTAGTTTGACGGTTCACCATAACGTACGAGATTTTAAGGACAACTTGATGATGATTTTTTTCAAAAAAAATGTACTGAGCGGTATTAAAACAAAAAACACGTGTTTAATATTTTTTCGAGTTCTTTCGGGTGTTTCAATTTGGCCAGTGAATTAAATTTCACCCTGTATTATATTTTTGATGTTGCTGTACGATGGTTGCAATAAGTGTTGTACTTAACTTCTAAAGATATGAAATGGTCAGAGTGGACTAGTGAAGTGACGACTGCTTAGGTCAAAGTATAAAGAGGAACAAGTAGTCCAACTTCGGCCGTTTAGGAGCGCGCTACACGTATTCACACAGACGCGCAATAGCACGTCTGTGTGAGTGCGATCCATACAGGAGCATTCGTACGCATTCTTAAAACTTTGCTTGTAGTGCGTTCGTACACGGTGCGCACACATTCAAGCGCGCGACGTAACTTTTGTAGTATGAAAAAATTACTGCTATTATACTGTGGAAGAGGCTTTTGTTTTTTATTATACTTTGCTTAGGTTACTTAGTGTGAGAGTGAGAAGCTATTTCACACACATCAAATACATTGTATTCAGTGCCCGATTAAGCCAGCGCGGGGCCTGCAGCATTTCTTCAAAGAGGCGCTTGGTTGGTCTTAGATATGCTTAAATACGGATTCACCGGTAATTTTATACGTGACGAATTACATAACGAGGGGGAGAGGGTCCCCTTTTGCGAGTGGGGGCGGGGCCCCCCAATGCGCGAGACCCGTAGCATTTGCTACTCTTGCTATGTGCCTAATCCGGCACTGATTGTATTACAAGATTTCTTCACCAATCATTCTTATACATTCGGTTAAATAAGTACGCTGATTAAAACGATACTTTTCATTTAATATTGTATTTCCCAAAATGTAGAATCTAGAAATGTGCCATTACGGAATATTCCCAAAACATTATCAAATTTTTTGAAAAATGAATAGGAATATTCCCGAGGGGAGAATATTCCACATAAAAACCGGGAATATTCCTGGGAACGGCATATCACTTGTTAAATCGCTTATTTGAGCACCATATCCGCTCCCTAAGGTTAATTTATCACAGTTGCTATGTGCGCAAGCGACGCTTTTGAATTAAGCGCCAATTATCTCTACAAAACTGAAAACAATCAATATTAAACCTTACCGCAAATACATAAAACACAAAATCGATTGGTAAGAACACTAGGCTACCCTTACAAGATATAATGACCCTTTTATCAATGCAGATAAAGTGTACATTCTAGTGTGCATAGTATACTAGGAGTCAATTCATTTACCTAGCGATAGGGCAGTTACTACCAGTTAAGAGTTGAACCTTTTTATCTGCTCAATAAACATGTTTTTATACTTTAAGTGCATTCATTTTGATTAATACAATGTAAAATAATGCAATTACGCGCATAGAATATACCTAAGTTTTTTCACGCCGTTTCGCCGCCGCATACGAATACATACATACAACACTTTTTCTATCAGCCTGTATAAGTGTAAAAAAAACCATTATACCTACTGAAAGAAAGAAAGAAAATACATTTTATTTTATTCATGACAGCACAAGATAAAAAACAAAAGAGTATACACATTAAATTAAAAATAGATACGCTGCCACAAAACGGTCCCACCTCAGCAAAATGCTGACCTTAGAGCCAGCGCTGGTCTTCCGGTGGAACCAGGTAGGGGCGACGTCATACCGAGAAACTCGCATGACCGGTCCAGGACAGACAGACACATGGTAACATGGAAATCTAGGGAGGAGGTTTTTGCCTTTTTTCTTTTTTTTTAGTTAGTCAGGCTTAAAAAAAGAGGCAAAAACCTCCTCCCTTGATTTCCACGTTAGAGTCTGTGCGGAAAGAGAATAGGCGTGGCGAAAAACGGAACTAACCTAACCAGTATGGCTACAGAACAGAAAATATGGCACATAGGTACGGTAGAAAAGCATTACAGCGCCCCCCAATCTAAATCCTATTCTCTTTCCGCACAGACTATACCACAGTGGGTATAATAGCATTATTTTTTCTTCCTACAAAAAGTACATCGCGCGGCTTGGGGCTCCTTCAGAAATCATGTGATCAAATTTGGACTATTTTTGACTCCCCCCTCCCCCTTGGTGATATTTGGTGTTCGCAAATCCCCCCCCCCCCCCTTCCATCCCAAATCACGTGTAATTTTTTGGAAGTATTTAATTTCGTTGTTTTTGGCTTTCCCGATGTCTTCTAGGACCCCCCCCCCCCCCATCGTGATCATCCGTGATATTTTTCTACCGACAAGAGCGTGGCTCTTAATTGTAAAGCTGATGGTGCCAAGATAGATAGATAAATAGATCTTTATTGTACTAATCATACATAATTGTCATTATCACGCCAGCGAAGGTCCGAAGTAAACCTTTTCATTATGGTGACTGGGCGTCTGTTTACATTGGACAGGATCTCAACATTACCTCCCCTTTAGCGGTTGTGCAAACATTTCACACATTCACATTCGCTTGTAAGTGTAAGGCTGGTAAGCCACAAGAGCTACTTACGCGAAGTAGCAGAGCGGTTTTTTTTTTTTGGTTGCTCTGTGTCCCGTTTGGTCAATATTGCTGACCACCTTGGGCAATCTGTATTTGTGCCCCTCTCCGAAGGAGGGAAGGGGCGCATTCAACCTATATTTTAGCTTCCTTCTTTTTGTTAAGTCGGTTAAAGATGCATCAGCGCCGGGCTGTAGGCTAATCACAACATTGCCGTGGTACTCGTCCTCGATATAATTTGACCCGCGGACTAGTAATATCAGTTCGTAATTGGGGTCAAAATATGTATTTATGTATGTAAACACTTTATTGCACATAAAATCACATAGAAGCAGTACAAAACTCAATGATTATGTACAAAGGCGAGCTTATCCCTGTAAGGGATCTTCCAGCTAACCTTTGAGCAGATGAGAAAGAATAACTAATACCACAGAAGATAGACAAACTAACAAACTTGAATCATTTACTTACACAAAGAAAATAGGACAAGTTTTGAATACACATAAAAACCTTACATAAATACATGACCATATCATACTCATAATGATACATATCAGATATAATCTAACTACATATATAATATGTCGGTTCGTAACTGTAATGTGAGAGTTAAATGTTATTTAATTAATGTTATACATATATGAGTATGCCCGGAAGGGTAACTGTTGAAACAACTACATATTTAGGAAACAGCAATTTAAAATATCTACCTACACTACATTTGTATGTACCTACACAGTATATTCTGCCGCCATCTAATATTAGCACATCTAATATTTGTTTTCGAAATTAAGTTGTACATACATATATTCGGAATCAGTTTATTTCACTGATTTCGAATATACGAGTATATACAACTCAACTTCGATTAAAAAGTTAGATGTGTTCCTTACGGCTGCCGTACGTATTATACAACAAAGTTTTTCTATTCTATTATATTCTATTAAGAATGCTATGCTATAACTGCACCGAGCGTGATGATAAAGCACGTTGATTGGTGGATTTTTTCCACACACACCGCTTCGCTATCTCGCACAGCTCCAATGGACATTCAGCCTAAGACACGTTTAAAATTTGGTAATTGCTTAATTTCCAAAGGTCATATTGGGCTAACGAGTTTAGGCGAAAGGTGCCTTTTACTAATTCGGCCGTCCGAAACTCAATTTGGTTCGGGCCCGTTTGGATAATCCCATCAATTTGGCCAATTAATATCCGCCCACTTGTTGCGTTAACTTGGCCGTCTTTTTTTACAATTTTCCTGAAAATCAATACACACTGTCCTTTGAGCGCAACGAATACGGATGAGGAAATAAAATAAACAAATCGTCCTCTTACTGCAAAAAAAGGAATGGCTTGGTCGAAACCAAGGACCATTAAAACAAGAGGACTGCCATTCTCCATACAAAAAGCTGTTCCCCGAATTTACAACGCCATCTATGTATATGCTTGGTAAAAGAATTATATTATTTACAATTATTCAACTTTGCAAACGTGCCACATTGTTTAAATGTTAGAATTTATTTATTATTAGCTGTTTGCGAACTAATTGTTACTATACTATGTTTCTTTGTTCAAATACAACATCGGTAAATGTTTAGTTTTTTAGCGCCATCTAGTTTTTGCCCGGAAATCCCCTAGCGGTCGGGTTACAATCCAAAGTATAGAGAATGACAGTCCTCTTGTTTTAATTTTAATCGTCCTTGGTCGAAACGAAATGAAATAATTTATTTCTGCAAGTAGGCCTCAAGGACTCTTTCACATGTCTGATTCTTTTGGCGCTTCGGCAAATGACATTCTGGTGAAAGAGCCGCCCGAAGAAACCACCAGCCTCACCAGTTTCTCTATTCAAAAACATTGAGAATTACAATAATTGTGGAAAATATTACATGAGATTTCGTTAATACAATGCATCAAACAAATACTTAACTAATGTACATATTTTCAATAAACATAAAACTACATTTTTAGAGATGGCTGCTTTGTCCCACAACGGATAAGCATCGCCATACAGCGGGGAAACGCTGCCGGCATATTCGGCATCATGCCAAGGTGGGCCATATTTTGTAGATAATTTTTAGTTCTAATTTAGGTTTAGTTTAAGTATTGCCTAAGTTTAGTTAGGTAAAGAGTTTAATTTAATTATTTGTTTGTTTATCTGTATTTTCGGTTTATTTCCAAAACTATAATTGGCATTGAATTGAATACTGTGAAGCTGAGCCTATAAGTTGAAAGTTTGGTAGCGTATCTATTTCACTATCGGTATCACCTTTTAACAAAATAATTATAAACTCCCAAAGGCTCATTCCACGGTAAGAGGTAACGTGAGTCACAATTTTCATTAAGTTTTAAATCGTCATGATGCAAATTAAAGTGTTCAAATAAAATATCTCTAAAGAAGTGTTACTTTTCATCCCTACATATCGTCGACCGTAGGCTGAATTACGGTAAGGGACATTGTTTTGCCTGTCCCTTACTGTAATTCAGCCTACGGTCGAGGATATATTAACAGTAAAATTTCGTCGACCGTAGGCTGAATTACGGCAAGGGACAGGCAGAACAATGTCCCTTACCGTAATTCAGCCTACGGTCGACGATTTGTATCTTTAAAAAACACGCAATGAAATCGTGACTCACGTTACATTTACGCGAAATGACCCCAAATATTTTCTTTACGTATGTAACTAGTACATATGTCATTTGAGCCTTAGCTTATTGCCACAATTAAAAAAATTAAAGTTTTAAGTTAATATCATTTATTAAATTATATTCTACTCGAGTTAACGTTAATTTATTGACTCTGATGTGAGACCGCGCAAATTTTACTAAATATTTAAGAGCCCTTTTAAGCTTACTTACAGACTGTCCAATTTTGTATAAGGGCCGATACAGACGGACTGCAACCCAACTGCAACTCCCTACGATTTGTATGGGAACTGCATCACAACTGCGCAGTCGGCGTGCAGTTGTGATGCAGTTCCCATACAAATCGTAGGGAGTTGCAGTTGGGTTGCAGTCCGTCTGTATCGGCCCTAAGGTGTAGTGATCGCTGTATCTTTCATTAGGTACTTGCTTCACTGTGCAAATCCCCAAGCTTAATATTATAAGCCTTTTTCGTGATTTCTAGAGTGCGAATACGATAACTTTGCAGAGCGGAACATGGCAACACCTCCATTTAAATGTCATATTTTCATAGAAATTTGACTTTTAAACAGAGGTCTTGCCATGTTCCGCTCGCTCTGCAAAGTTATCGTAGTCGCACTCTAGGAGGTAGGCTTATAACGATACCTTTAGGGCCGATACAGACGGACTGCAACCCAACTGCAACTCCCTACGATTTGTATGGGAACTGCATCACAACTGCGCAGTCGGCGTGCAGTTGTGATGCAGTTCCCATACAAATCGTAGGGATTTGCAATTGGGTTGCAGTCCGTCTGTATCGGCCCTTAGGCTCAAAGGGCGTAAGCTCCATTAGAACCTACGGCGTTTACGTCCTTTGAGTCTAAAGGTATCGATAATATTAAGCCTACTTCCAAGAAATCAAATCCTCAAGTTTATAGCAACAAGCTTCATCAAAGCTTAATTAAAAACGTAGACAAGTCTATATAACTTTACCTTACTATTAATAAAACATTTTTATTATCATTAATAACATTCCAAGGAGTTTACCGTAGAAAATATCCCGTCCCCAAGGCATACCTGAAACGAGAGAAAATTAAGTTAAATAAACAAAAATTATGATTAACTTGTCCTTGAGAAAGTTCAAAGACTAGTTAATTAAATCCAAAGCAATTATGCGACGAGTGACCTTAAGATTAGAGGCTTAAATTAATTAAAATGCGTCTCTCACAGAAACAAAATGAGGCAGCCCCATTTTTAATTATTATCATTTTAAGTGTAAGTTCGTAATAGTACATTGTGTATCAAGGGCGGTAAGTAAAGAATTACAAACGAATGTTTGTTACAAGGCCGAGGGCTTTAATAACACGAGTTTGTAATTCCTTTACCGCCCGTGGCACACACAATGTTTTTCATCACACTTGTGAGGAAATTTGATTAAAATAACCTTACTTAACCTAAATAAAATTGTAAAACTGACAGTGACATTAGTGACATATTCCATAGACAATGCGAACGTCAAGTCACGTTCGGAAACCATAGCGGTAAAGACTAAAAATGGTTTATTTTATATTGGCGAAATACTGAAATACTATATTTAAACATTTAATTAATGTTACAGAAATATGTGTTTACATGTATTTGCAATAACTGTTCTCTTTAAATAAATATTTCAGTAATAAAAGTTAAAAAAGTAAGTTGGCGATTCCTTTGAAAATGACAAATAAGAGTAAAACAGAACCAGCGTTTCAAATTTAAAAAGAAAAACCATTACGCCCTAGGGCGTAATAGGTCATTACGGCCCGCAAAACCTACGTGTAATGACACCATTTTCGAGCAAGTGTGATGAAAATATTTATAGTGTAGGTATAAGGATAGAAAATGTGTAATGTATAAGGCAGGGGTTCCCAATCTTTTTCATCCCGTGGTGCTCTTGCAAAGTTAGTACTTCGTCACGGCGCCCTACACGCGAATATTTGTGGTTTTAGATAATGATAGATAGAGGATCGACTCACGGCGCGCCTCTTTACTTTCTACGGCGCACCTGGGCGCCGTGGCACTTTGGGAACCCCTGGTATAAGGATTAAAAGTGGGATCCTAAAAATGTAGACCATAATTATTACCCACTTACTTTTAGTTTTGTTACCTTACAATATGAAGGATTGCAGTTTAAATAAGTGTTAAGGACGGTGAATCCTGGCCCATCGTGATACAGTTTAAACTAGTGCAGGGGTCAGAGGACGCTTACCTACGTTTTGGTTTTTACCATATAAAAACAAACGATGTTCTGTAAGTAGAATAAGCACTTTTTCTCAAACTTGGCATGAAATGTTGACATTACGTGCCTAAAAATAGGCCGCAAAATACCTCGTTTCCGGTGCGGCTTGACACTTGGCACGTAATGGAATTTCATACTTACATCGCGCCCTAGGCGGCCTAGGCCGGCAATGTATTTTTTTAAAATTTCCATTCCTCATTTATTTGGGCCACTGCATCACGGCATTCAGCCAATAAAAAAAACAAAAAACGATGTTTGCTACATTTTGCAGTTTTATTTATTTAAAATTGACATGAACATAACAAATAACACACTATAAACAATTTTAAATTGCAATTTTAACTACACGAATACACATTTAAAATATTTCATCTAAACATTCGCGGTAAAAATGTAAACTGAAACAGCTTTTGGACCGAACGTGACTTGACATTTGCATTGTCTATGGATATAATATGTCACTAACGTCACTTTCTGACAGAAAGTTTGAGTTATAAAATATTATTCAGGTTAAGTAAGTACTAATAAGTAAGTTTATTTATTTCATTGCATATTTGAGAAAAGCACTATACATACCTCGGTGGGAAATGGGGTTGCCGGCCTCTGCAGTAATGTACTATTATTTACTGAATAAAATATTTGTAAGTAATGTTTTACATGTTATTACATAATGCTTTTCCAATATTAGGTACACTTTAACATTGAAGACGTAAAATAGGCGCATATCAGACATCGAGTTGCGGAAAACCTGCCCGTGTTAACCTATAAACACTGAATCTGGGGGCACGGCAGTGCCCCCGCCAAGTCGAGCAAAACAAAGGCGCGGCCGTACCATCCTTTTCTCGAAGCCATTCAAGCCATTTTCAACCTTCTGTAATTTTGTACTGGCTATAATAGATTATATTCTCAATAACATTCAGTTTTAACTTATATTTTAAGAATTATTGCATGTCAAAGTTCCTTAGTTTTGTCATTGACCACTAATGATCATTATAATTCTAAGGTACTTCTAGCAGACCCCACGAGCTCCAAATTTTAAACATAATTCGTTTTTAGCCTATCAAGTCATACAAAACCTAAAAATATTGCAATTTCAGTCACTCCTGTCCACTATCCACTATTTCCTCCACGGTTAAATAATAGGCAAGTCGGTGGAAATCGAGGTATTGACTAAAATAACCGACTTGGTTTATCATTACGAGAACATCACAAAACTTTGTTGTAGAAGATCGTTGCCAGTAGAGATGGGCCGACTACGGATTTTGCCGACTAGTCGGCATTGCCGATCATAGTTATTAGCTATGTTCGGGTGCAATCGGAAACGCTCGGTTCGCTTCGTCTCCCCGCCATTTGTTGTCACGCGTTCATGTTTTGATCAGTTTTTAATTAAGTTGATTATTTTTTTTTATTTGAGTTTTAGTACGTAAAAATATAAAATAATTTAGAAAAATATGATATAATTTCTTCTGTATCCTATATTCTCGCCTAGGCAATAGTGCCGAATATTCGGCATTTTTGCGGACTAGTCGCCGACTAATCGGCCGACTACAAATGATGCCGAATAGTCGGCGTTCCCGACTAGCCGGCCGAGTACATATAGCTGGCCGAGCGAAGCGAGGCCACATAGTTACGAGGACGGCAACCCCATTTCCCGCCGAGGTATGTATAGTGCTTTTCTCAAATATGCAATGAAATAAATAAACTTACTAATATCCTTACTTACCCTAAATATTATTTTATCAGAAACTTTCTATCAGCTGACGTTACTGACGTATTATGTATATCCATAGACAATACAAATGTCAAGTCACGTTCGGAAACCATATACAACTAAAAGCTGTTTCAGTTTACATTTTTACCGCGAATATTTAGATGAAATATTTTAAATGTGTATTCTTGTGGTTTAGTTTGCAATTTATAATAATTGGAAATTGTTTATAATGTGTTATTTGTTATGTTCATGTCAATTTTAAATAAATAAAACTGCAAAATATAGCAAAAATCGTTTTTTAATGGCTGAATGCCGTGATGCTGTGGCCCAAATAAATGTGGAACGGAAATTAAAAAAAAATCATATACATACAATAAGTATGAAATTCCATTACGTGCCAAGTGTCAAGCCACACCGGAAACGAGGTACTTTGCGGCCTATTTTTAGGCACGTAATATAAACATTTCATGCCATGTTTGAGAAAAATACATTTTTACTCCAAAACCTAAAAACATTGCTATGAATAATCATAAGGCAGCATTACAAAAATTGCCTATTACCTGTCCGAGCTTAAGTAAAAAGTTGTAACAGCATAAGAATTTCAATGTCGCTTACATCATTTTGCTTCCCGATAAGGTAGAAATAGTATACATTTTTAACGGTCCCGCCAACGCCGTAGCAAAAAGCCGCTAAATTTTTATTTCACTCTGAAGAGGCTGTTGGCTAAAAGTTATTTACTTTTGTTTATTTTCTTAGCGTGATTACCTGTTGGCTGTTTTATCTGTTTTATTCCATGGCCATTCGTTGTCTGATGTAAGTAATTACAGTTTTCCGGAAAACCCTACTGTTTAGCACAGACTGACAGCCTTTATTAAATAAATGGCAAATGAAACTGTAACATACGGGTTGGGGGCATAAACGCCATTAAAACCTGCGCCGTTTACGCCCTTTGAGTCTAAAGGTATCGATATGTAGGTGACCCCTTAGAACAGATATAGTATATTACACAACTATGGTGTTAAAACAAAGAAAGGCCGAGATCGCAGATGTTTGTGGCCCGTGCTGCAAGCGAGGGACGTAAATATGCGGTTGAGGGCTTTCTTTATTACCTCCCGTATTGTGTACATCATTTTATGTCTACACTCGGCCAGAAAACGGCTTTTTACGTGCGGTAAAAGCCACTTTATGGCCAGGTGTGGCATAAATACTATTATATAAAGTCACCTGCATTTGTAAACTGTTTCCTTGTATTTATCTATGTATGTATAATATTATCGTCGTCTCATACACATAGTACAAGCATTGCTTAGTTTAGGACTAGATTGATCAGTGTAAGTTTGCCCCGCAATATTTATTTATTTATTTTATACTTCTTTGGTTTCTTCAATTTTATTACGATAAAGCGTTTCCTCTGATTCCTCTTAAATGTATCAAAGTAATTTTAAGTTTTTTTTTTGTCGTATTTAAAAAAAGCTATTTTGGTGAAAAAGTCCTATCTCGAAATTTCAAGTTATAAAGTAAGCCAAGTAATAATTAATGTAGTTGTTTAATTTTCATCAAAAATAAGCACTTATTTAATCATGAGTTGTTTCAAGTATGCAAATGCAAAGCGAGTTCTGCATTTATAATATTAATTCACGGAACACGGAGCGCACACAAAATTAAAAATGGTTAATTTGTCTAGCAGTCACAAATGCCCCGAATAATATTTTGAATAAAAAATGCACATATTTTTCCCGGTGTATGTTACAAATTGTAAGTTTCTAAATAATAATATATTTAACATGCAGGATGTAAATATATCATCCGCAAAATGAAAACCATTTAACTGCTAAACGACAATATCGCCATGTGAAAACCCATTGTTTATAAATATTATATTAACTTTAAATTAAGTACTATTTTTACCCGACTGCGGCGAAGCCCAAAGGCGGGTTATGTGTTTGACCTGTATGTATGTATGTATGTCCGTTCCTGTGTCCGCTCGTAACTACTCAACGGCACATCCGATTTTGATAAATGATACATCATTAGATTCGTCTTGATGGTGCGAGTGTCACTGGGTATGAAGTTCGTTAAAATAAACAAAATGGCGGATTTTATGCAGTTTCAAAGTGCACCGCGGTCGGGTTTTTTTTAGTAATTCTGATATTAAATACTTAAGAACTTCGGAAGTACAGCTCTCACCACTAATTGTGGTCGCCACAAGAGTTCCATTTCAATTATTCGCATCTTTAACATAGTCTACTCTGAATACATCAACTTTTCGAGAAATGTACATATTTCACTAAAACCAGAGCTAGCCGTCAATGTGGGAAAGGAAAATTAAAGCTGTTCTTACATTAATAATAGACTTCAGATACACATTGAGGGGTCGTTTTTCACTAATGTTCTGAACTGCGAATGGTTGTGAGTTAATTGGCGAAGTAATTACAGAAATTAAAATAGACTTGGCTTTCATTTTGACACCGTCGTAGCCAGAGAGGAAAGGAACTATTTTACATTTACTACTCTAAATTTATGGAGAAAAACTCTACCCAATATGACAAGCAGAGTTAATGAAAATAACGTAATAATTGTATTTTTTAAAGTAAAATATGATAGTATAATCAATATTATAGTCAGAAACCAAAATAATGAACCAAATTAATGATAAGTTTCTTTAATACATATTATTATTGTATTAGCTGCAGCGACAGAGAAAATATCACATCTAGAATGACAATTTTTAAAAACAATACCAGGAAATATTGCACAGCGAATTGATGAATAAAAAAAACGTAGCTAGTGAAGGCAATCGCCAAAAATCGTGAAATTCCATTGGCAATGTCATTCGATACACAAAATGGCAATACAAACAAATTAACAACCTGTATGAATGTCCATCGAATCGTTTCCTATACTAAAACGACGCTAAAATTGCTTTTATTTTCAAATTTAATCGAATGCTGACCTCAGAAAGTCTGATATTGGATTTTGAATTGCTGAAGCGTTTTCGGTAGCAGTCTGTTATGTGTATCAATTTTTATTATTATAATCATAATTATTAGAATAATAAACTTTTTCATTAATAAAATTGTGTTCTAAAATGTAAGTGTACAAAAAATATTAAATAGGTTTTTTAAATTGCAATAATATATTGCTTATTTGACATAGAACATGGGCTTCTTTACTAGTCACGCGAAACTCAAAAGGGATTGTCGAGAGTTCGAAAGAAATCATGAATGATCGTTTGAGGAGGCGTTGTGAGGAATTAGTACATTACACAACTAGGGTGGTAATACAAAGAAGGGCCGAGATCGCAGAAGTTTGCGGCCCGAGCTGCAAGCGAGGGGCGTAAATATGCGATCGAGGGCTTTCTTTATTACCTCCCGTGTTGTGTTCATCATTTTATGTCTACACTTGGCCAGAAAGCGGCTTTTTCCGTACGCGCAGCGTGTGGAATAAGTCACTTTATCGCCAGGTGTGGCATAAATGTATTTTGTATGTTTTCTTAGGTCCCGAGAAAATAATTCATGTAGGTACATTATGCTTCTGGGGTTGCAAGCGTTGCTTATTTAACAGGCCGTACGCTTGCTCGCCACCATAAAACATATAACTAGGTACCCATGTTCTTTAAAAAAGCTTTTTGTTCTCCCAAAAGAACCTGAGGCAAGAAATGCTACTCCATTAAAAATGTTATGCACATGCAGAATGCCACAATATCGTGCATTTCTAAAAGCATTCGTCCGAAACAATAATAGCTCCCGAGTCGCAACTTTTACAAATAAAACTTTATATGTAGTAGTAATGCAGTGAACCGCACTCACTAGCTATGCACTTTGAATAGGTACCTTAATATTTACTATAAGTGTAATGTAAGCATTATTTTTCTTCGGTTCTCAGAATCTCCCTCCTTTCGGCAAGAGGGACTCACTCCGCGATTTCGCCGCGTGGCTACTGGTACCAAATTTCGCCCTTAGCCAGCGCCCAGAGAGAGCACGCGTGCGTTAGAAAGAGATAGTCGGATACACTGCGTTCCGTCCGGTGGTCGGACCCGAACGTCGGTTTTGTAAGAGAGACTTCTGTATTTTCGGAATAGTACATTACACAACTAGGGTGGCAAACAAAGAAAGGCCGAGATCCCATATGTTTGCGGCCCGAGCTGAAAGCGAGGGACGTAAATATGCGATCGAGGGCTTGGCCAGAAAGCTCTTTTTTTTTAGGCAACAAACAGCCACATCTTTACGGCCAGGTGCGGTATAAAGAATATTAGGTACATGCGTCCCTTTTTCGTATGACGGCAGCATACTTTGTGTCCATTAAAAATAAAAAAATAAACGAAAATAATTTATTCCTGCAAGTAGGCCCTCAAGGATACTTTAACATGTCTGATTATATTCTTTTGGTTATCGCTTATCGTCAGTTAGTTCAGTAACCTTCACAACAATCGATTTTCATAACAAGCCTTAAGCGGTTCGCCTTAATCAATCTCCTTCACAGCTTTCAAGAAAACTCGAAAATAAGTACGTCAACTATTACAAAGCAGCAAAGCACCCACGCTAATGATGCCGTCATTTACCGCTTTTCACCGCCCTACGCGTCAAAATAACCGAGGAAAGCAAAAGTAGGGCGACCTTTGGTATTTTTGGCGCGTGGGCGCCAAGGTCAGAGGTCAGACTGGAAGGTCACGGAAGGTCGCAGCAATTGCGCAATGTTGCATTTCCGCGGGGGTGGGTATCGATTTTTTTGCCGTTTTGCATGCTTACAATGCTGCAGCGGTTTGCGGTCGCTGGGGAAAGGGGGAGTGGGGGGGGTGTAGAGGTAAGTGACTGCAGTATGTTTATAGAAGGGGGAATACAGAACGTCTCTTGGTAACGAGTTGGTTTAGTTAACGTAGTGAAATATGGTTTCCGCGGTTTGTTTCGTTTGTATTGTGTCCCGTTTTTCCACGGATTCTCTATTTTAGGAATATTACATAACGACTGAATTAAATCATGAAAATATCTCAATTTAATATTAATATTTCTGAAATATAAAAGTAAAATTCTTTTATGCCACACCTGGCCATAAAGTGACTTTTTCCGCACGCTGCGCGTACGGAAAAAGTCGCTTTCTGGCCAAGTGTAGACATAAAACGATGTACACAACACGGGAGGTAATAAAGAAAGCCCTCGATCGCACATTTACGTCCCTCGCTTGCAGCTCGGGCCGCAAACTTCTGCGATCTCGGCCTTTCTTTGTATTACTACCCTAGTTGTGTAATGTACTATACTTTTGTTACGCAGCGTCAAAATTACGGGAGTTAAATGTTTGTCCTGATGAAAATTGAAAAATGAAGTATCTTAAAATAATCGGCTAAGTGCAATTCGGACTCGCACAGGAAAGTCACCGAACCACACAATTACAGAAAGATTGTGAAAAACTGTATAAAATTGCGAAAGGTCACGATTTAAAATATTTAACTTTATGACAGACGCCCGAACGAACGGACACACAGCGGAGACGTTATTGCCACAAAACATACAATAACGTAGTGTACCTACTTAAAAAACAGCTCAGTTTTTTACAAAACCTTATCCTTATTTTCTAGCACCCCACCCGCCTTAAGCGCCGTTCAACAAATCTGCCGCGTAAAGCTCAGATTAAGCTCGTTAAAAGTGGCATCGTTACTTCAAAGCTCTGGTTAAAAGTTCCGTAATCGCTACAAACGAGCCAGCCCTAGCCTTTTCTCAACCGATTGCGACGCAAAAAGAGGATGTGTGTTGATCTATTAATAAGTTACCTACTTAGATTTAATAAATACATAGAGAGTAACAACACTTTGCACTTTGTCAATCAATTTCACCTGTGACGGTAAAGGTTCATGGACACAGTCGTCCCACTTCACTAATTTTACGTTGGGAAATAGTATATTACACAACAAGGGTGGTATAACAAAGAAAGGCCAAGATCGCAGATGTTTTGAACCTTTTCAGCAAAAAGTAAACTCGCCAGAAAACTTCTATCGAACTTTTCTTTAACTTCGATGATTAGTAACATTCTTTGGCGAGTAGTCGCAACGCGCCTGCAACTTGCGTCGCAATCAATATAGACTTATCTCGGTTTACTGACTTATTTTTAGATGAAATATTTACAGTTCTATTTTTGGAAAATTTAAAATATCGCCAAGGGGCGGGTTGACTGGTGTAACAAACAGGTTCCAAGTTTTATGGATACGTAACGTCCGGTAACTTAGATAGAAATGTGTCAGTTTTAGTAAGGAAGTAAAGTCAGCTACATGTAGACATACACGGTGGTGACGAGTAACCCGACAAACTTTCACCATAGATTTCTAACGACTATTGGAAGTAATAGTACATTACACAACTAGATGATTGCGGCCCGAGCTGCAAGCGAGGGACGTAAATGGGTAGTTCTCTGCGACTAAACAGTCGCACCAATCGTCACCATCGCCAGATTATGGATGAGCTCCCTATAAACTATGGAGTCGTTTTCGGTTATCTTGTAGAAGTCGCGTGCCTCTGCTATTTTTATCATAATGATCCTCATTGCTTTTATAAAACGGCCAATAATAGTGGCGATGATAATGAAGCAAGCAAAACGGTATAAAATCGCAGAGAACTACCCAAACATGCTATCGAGGGCTTTCTTTATTACCTCCCGTGTTGTGTACATAATTTTATGTCTACACTTGGCCAGAAAGCGTCTTTTTCCGTACGCGTAGCCGCCAAAATGTGTTTTTGGTGTAACAGAGACCATTACCAAAACTTGGGTTTTTGACCCACCGAATAGGCTAGATGACTAAAAAAACTGTTTAGTCCGTCTGTTACATTATGAAAAAATATTGTACACGTATTTTTTGTTTTGTTTGACAAACAAAAACTGACGAGGATAGAGTGCTTAGAAGTTTCGAGTGACGTCACTCTTGAGTACAAATTGTACTCAAGAGTGACGTCACAAGCCCCCACTCCAGAAGTTTGATGATCTATAACTTTGTCGAATTTTAATATTTTGATAAACCAAAAAATACGTGTCCCATATTTTTCCATAATCTAACTGACGGACTAAATAGAATTACATATTTTTAACCCAGTCATCATCCCTATTGCTAAGGTTGTGGCGATGAGTCCGCCACGACAAGTGTTGTAAGATTAAAAATTGTAATTTAATTTTCGACGACACGACGTCGCATCGAGACACGATGCCGCGTAGCACGACGCGATGTCGTATCGTGTTAATGTGTAAGAGCCCTAACACTTTCGACATCGGGAACCCACTCCGCGGGCGCTAGGCTAGTGGCAACTACGGGCTACATACGAATTTTGCCATGGTATCAGCTACAATCTCTGAGGGATAGAATCCGTACGAAGTAATCCGTCAGAGAACCAAAGTTACCGACATAGTTACTCGAGCAAGCAAGCTGAACTGGCAGTGGGCTGGCCACATCTGCCGCAGAACTGACAATCGCTGGAGCAAGAGAGTACTGCAGTGGAGACCGCGTACAGGTAAGCGCAGTGTGGGACGCCCCCCGGCTCGATGGAGCGACGATCTGCGCAGGGCGGCTAGCAGCCACTGGATGAGTATAGCTGATGATCGAGCAAAGTGGCGCGTCTTGGGAGAGGCCTACGTCCAGCAGTGGACTGCCGCAGGCTGATGATGATCGGCTACAAGCGTGAGGCGTAGCGCTACGTGGTTGCGAAAGTGTTAAGATCGCCAGAAGTCGATAGAAGTAAGAGCATGCGACAGTTCGCTGTGCAAGTTTTTGAAGGAGACCTATATCTTAGCAGATGACGCGAGGTAGTTTGAAATAATAAATAATGATGATTTATTTACTTGTTTTATTGCACAAAAGAAAACTTATCGTACAAAAGGCGAACTTAATGCCATAAGGCATTCGCTACCAGTTAACCTTCGAGCAAAGCAGATAAGTGTTGATGATGATGATTTTCAGCGGTTGAATCCGTTCGTCGTCTGTCAATCGTTATGTCAGTTACGAAACCGTTTTATGCACAGAAAATGACATTAAATAAAACTTATGTCCATAGTTTAAAGTTAAGTTAATAGCTTGAGAAAATATTCTTCGCTCGTAACTTCGAGCTCTAGCGGAAGTTGCTAAGTTTTTATACTCCAACTGCCGTATATTAAAACTTCTTGATATTGAAACACGATAAAAGGAAACTGTTCCTTACTCAAGCTTAGAAATGGTATTATATCAAAAGATATGGGAATATGCACTTAGTATAAGTAATCTTAGAAATATATACACACAACTTTTCAAGTTTCTATAATTGAAATTCAACCGTAAATTAATAAAGACTGCTAACCGATATGGACTTGAGGTCTAAGATAAAATAATTTATTAATAAATAATCTCATTTAATAATAACTGCATATTCTAAAACTGAACATTACCTTAGTACTTAATAATTTGGAACTTTTGTGAACTTAAAGTCACTTTTTCAAGCAGTAGTACTTATTGGGCGAATGCTAAAATAACGTCACAATACTACTTAAAAAAGTTACGCCGACCCATGTATTAGAAGTTTTTTTTTTTATGAAATAGGGGGCAAACGAGCAGACGGGTCGCCTGATGGTAAGCAATCACCGTCGCCCATAGACACCTGCAACACCAAAAGAGTCACAGGTGCGTTGCCGGCCTTTCAGGTGGGGGTACGCTCTTTTCTTGAAGGATATCATTTAATTGAAACAAAAAATAAACTAAATCACGGATTTACTATACCATAATGCAGGTTGCGTCAAAAGTATAGAATGAGTGTTCATAACAAACTTCGTCCATATTTAAAACAAGAATTAAAGTACCATAATAACATAAATGTTCGCTCGCAACGCCTAAAATAAAGAAAACAGCACAAAATGCGAAACAAAATTTCCATCTATTCCCTCGTTGCCGCCACGTCAGACCCAAAATCAAGAATACATCACAACTAGGGTACGCATTATTGGTACCGTTCTGGAGAACCGAAATTCGGTACTGGCCGATAATAGAACTGGGACGTCCCGGTACTTTCGGGACGGGTTTTCAAAGACTGTACATACTTCAGTCCAATGATATCCAGTTAGTTTTATAATAATTATTTTACGGACCAGTGGGGCAGGCGGTGATGAGTTGCCACCCCGATCGCCATTACCACTGTCGCCAACCGTGTTTGGTTAAAATTAACTACGCGCTTGTTCGTTCCAAATTATACATCGTTTTTTGCCATTTCTCTATTTGAATTACGATAACTCAATAAAGTACAGTCGAGTTCATCATTATCTGAGAAAAGAACGGATCATAAAATGAAAAATGCTGCTTAAATGTGTTTCCCGAAAGTCCAGAAAGTACCGGAACTTTTATTTTCACGTCCCAGTTTTTTGTACGGCTCAAAATACCGGGAAATACCGGTACTTTCGATTCAGGTATTTCCCTGAACCAAACCCTAATCACAACCCAAACAAAAGAGCTGTCAAAAGGAAACTCGCCACTAAATTAGGTGTTACAATACCGCTGATTGAACCGAAACATCGGCAAAACGACGCCATCACCTCCCCAAATCCAAAACGAACTATCTCCAAACAACTTACTACCTTTTAGAAAAGAAATGTCCCCGTCTGCGTCATTCATGCCTCCCTTCATTCAGATCGTAGGCGTACCACCCCCCGGCTATCACCGTCCCGCTCTAGCACATACAGTGTGGTATATAGGCGTCCTTGTTGCTCCTTCTACGTCGCCATTGACGCCTACGCGGCCCATTCAGGCTGTTGATGCATATTTACTATCTAGAGTCTAGAGGCTTCCGCATTGTTTTTGAAACCGCAAGTTTGAGCGAGTTTCAATCCCTATTTGATACACTGAACGCCGGAATAAACTGAACTGCATTAACAATTTAATATACACAAATGTTGCTACAAATCAACCAGTGCTGTTACTATCGATATTTTTAATCAAAGTCAAAGCAATTTTGTCGATATTTAATTAATACTTATTTGTCGTATTTTTAGCAATGTTTTTTTGTTAAATTGGTAATTTCATTGCTAGTAACAATAGCCATTTGTAATTCGTCACGCTGCTGTGGTCTGTCAAAGTCGAAACACCGACCGACATTTAGACCCCCGATCACGAACTGTAATTACTAGATCTCGGATCAAATTATATTGGAACAATATTGACGAAGAATCTGCGCATTACATTACTGACATTTACTAAGCGAAGCCCACACAATGGCGTTCAAAAGCGCCATCGCGGCGTAGCACCGCTACGCGGCTACGAGCTACGCGCTACGTCGCCAATTCGTAGCAGCTGCTCGCTACAGGGACAAACCCATTTGCATAACGTCGTAATTGACGACAAACTTACACAAAGCGACGACATTTTGTGAGTGAATTGTTCAGTGAAATAATGCGCCTCGGCGAGCTTTGCGATTTAACAGCTGGCGTTTCCGTGTAAACTTTCATCCCCTTAGGGGATGAATTTTCTAAGATCTTTTCTTAAGTCCTTATTAGCGTTAATACAAAGAAATGATGTGGAAAATTTCATGCTTTTGGACTCAAAAGCTTAAGCTGTGAGTTATAAGCAGATAATGGAGATTGGAGATATATACTTAATTTTCACTATCGGTTCACTATTATGGTATAATATCTGTAGCTCTGAACATCGTTCTGATGAGTTTTAGTATCCTATATTATTATCACTGTATACTGTTATGTAGTCTAACTATAAAAAAAAATGCCACGCATATGAAATGAAGATAAGTGAATTATTTATTCCATAACAACAAAAGTCTGTATTGACGCAGTGATGTTTTCGAACTAACCGATTGAATTACAGTTGACTTTTATCAAGTTGTCAAGACAGTCACACATATATACAAACAAATAATGTCCTCTCTTTCACACTCTCTAGTTAACCTATAAGTGGGACAGTAACAGGTCATCGACTAAAGCCTCCTTGACATTGATATTCACCTTCATGGACCTAACTTAACCTGTACATCGCTGAATCATCTCAACCCAAAATCAACCGTAACACCTAACAATACGGTTCAAATTGCATTTGAACGACTGCCCATATACGCAGTTCGTGTTCAGAGGGGGGCGATGACGTAGCACCCGATGACGTCACGAGCTCGTGCCTCGTTGACATTCATTTAGTGATTTAGTAACAACGGTAAGTGGTACTCTGCGGTTCCGCTTGATGGTTTTAAGGCTGAATTTGATTATGTGGTTACATTTGATTGAAAGTTCTTGACACAGATTCCAAGTTAATAATGTAAATATTTGTTTTTCGAATAGTTTTAGATTGCATGTTGTGCGATGATAAGTTGTGGTGTTGATGTAAGGTCCAGTATCTACTTGACGGCTGCATGTGGGATGTTCAATGATCATTCAGGCGGAGTAGGTAAATTATTATGCGTTTCACACCAACTATCAACAATAATATTGCGTACATTAGTACCTGTTTAGGAATATGAATAACTAACCTTCAACTAGCGTTGCCAGGCATCCGGATAAAGCCAGACATAGTTGGGCTTTTTGACTGCGTGTCTGGTTAAAATAAACGGTGTCCGGCCATTTTTTGTCTTACCTATTAATACTGAGACACAAAATCCTCAATAATGTAGGGTGTCCGGCCTTTTTACCCAAATGCCCGGCCAAACTGGCCGGTCTGTCCAGCTATAAGGTTTGGCGACCTGGCAACCCTACCTTCAACGATAATTTTCGATAATGTCTAATCCAGTTTCAGCGTCTCTATCAGATGGATTTCACTCGAGTTTGGCCGCCCGCGCGGTGGACGCAGCCGATGCGGTCCCGGGGGACCGAAACGTTTTTTTTTAATGGTCTGTGTCCCGTTTGGTCAAAATTGGCCACTATGGGAAAACTAAGGTTGTGCCCGGGGGACCGAAACGTCAGAGCGGTACAATATAAATATCCTCACAGTAGGCAAACGCCGTTGATGCCGCCGACGCCGAGAACTGTGCGAATATACTATCAATAATATATTCGAATGACATATAACGTATGGTTTTCAAATTCATTTGGCTAAGAAAATCAGTGAATACTGTCAACTTATATTTAATTGCAGTGATAAACAAAGTGCTAAATTATTTGGGTTCATTATTAGACCATTAAATTATTAGATGATGGATGCTTAAACACTGTGTTCACACTTCACAGATGAATATAATCTTCAGCGTCTTCCGATATCAAAGGGCGTACGAGTAGTAGGGAAACGTACTGTACTGCGAGAAGTTTACCGTACTGTGGCTGGATGGCGGGCGCGTCCAACGACTATCACAGTATAAAAGTGCGCAGTAATTATTCTTCCCACAAAAGGTTAATCGCGCGCTTGTATGTGTGCGCGCCGTGTACGAACGCACTAAAAGCAAAGATTTAAGAATGCGTAAGAATGCTCCAGTATAGATCGCACTCACACGCGACTGTATGAATACGTGTCGCGCGCCCCTAAACGGTCGATGTTTGACTACTTGTCCGTCTTTATAATTTAACTCTATTGTTTAGTTAAGAGCGTGGGAATTCTTGTTTTTTGTATGAAAACGCGCAAGAGTGAAATATCTGGTCATATTCTCTAATCTGTCTTTCTTAAGAATGGGGAATGGGAGGGTCGTCCAAGGCTACAACAAAAGAAAAGACAGAAGAGATGAAATTTTGGCAGCCAACAGGTTGAGAATAAATGTATAGGTAGTTTCACGAGAGTTGAGGCCACGCACACAATAACACTACCATGTAATGACAGCGGGATTTTGAAATTACTGTTCTTTTTTCGTATCGATAGCAGGTTCAACAGTGAACTGCAAGATAGACCAAAATGTTTGTTTAAACTATTGCCTTGTGTTTATTTACTCACTCATTCATTTCATTCATTCACTTTTTTTGCAATGAATACTTCATGTAGCTGTGTGTGTAATCATTCATCTCAACTCTCGTGAAACAACCTATAGCACTGTACCGTGTAAGCGAGGAAGCCTTTACTCAGCAGTATCTAGTATCTATTGATATAACTGAGTGCAATCTTACTGGATCATAAAAGAGATCAAACTACATGCTAAAATGTTTCGTGTTAGATTGAAACGTCGTAATCGAGTCTGTAATAAAAGTTTTGATATTAGCAGCCAACTGCGTGCTATTAAATCATAACAGTCCTGAACTCAAAGTTAACGTCAAAAAAAACATTGAAACTTGTCTTCAACCATGGAGATAAAAGCCTATGAGCGGTTGAAATTAAGGATACACGGAAAGAACATGTTTAGTCACCTAAGTAACTTTTTGAGTTATAGCGGTTTTGAAAGTTAGTTAGCGAGAGCAATTACTATGGTAACTATCTCTTTAAAAGTGAAAAATGTGTTTATATTTAATATATTCGTTTGTAATCAAGTTTTTTTTTTATCTGACTAACTCGCAACCCCTCCTGGGCGTAGCGATAGTCGGACCGCGTGGTTGGCGTTCCCTGGGGTCGAACCAGGTCGCTTGTAATCAAGTGGTAAGTTATAGTTCATTGCGAGCTCTACAGTTTGAGATTAAAATCTCATTTACAAAAAAAGTGACTAGACATGTTCTTTCTGTGTACCCTTCAAATGGATATAAAAACGGTAGAATGCAACCTTTTCACCAAAAAGTAAACTCGCCAGAAAACTATTATCCAACTTTTCTTAAACTTCGATGACTAGTAACATTCCTTGGCGAGTAGTCGCAACGCGCCTGCAGCTTACGTCGCAATCAATAAAGACTTATCTCGGCTTACTGACTTATTTTTAGAAATATTTACAGTTCTATTTTTGGAAACTTTAAAATATCGCCAAGTGGCGGGTGACGGGTGTAAGGTTCCAAGGTTTATGGATACGTAACGTTCGGTAACTTAGATAGAAATGTGCCAGTTTTTGTAAGGAAGTAAAGTCAGCTACATGTAGACATATGTAAGAGTCAACATCATAAATATCGATACGAATAAAGTGACAACATTTTCTAAAATGACAATTAATTATGTCAGGGCGTATTAGTGATGTTGACTGTACAGTGTAGAGTCTGTGCGGAAAGAGAATAGGATTTAAATTGGGGGGCGCTGTAATGTTTTTCTACCGTATGTGCCGTATTTTCTGTTCTGTGGCCATACTGGTTAGGTTAGTTCCGTTTTTCGCCACGCCTATTCTCTTTCCGCACAGACTCTACAATATGGTATAATCGCAGATAAAAATAGCGACGATGCGGTTAACTCAATTGCAAGGATCTTGCCAACGAAATTTTAGTGCTAAGAAGTATAAGTAAGTAAAAGGAAAAGTATGCGTAGGCAAGTAGGCTTAAAGCTCTCTGCCCACTACACCGTATGATACCATGACCGTACTATGAACGTATCAGGCACGGTATGACAAATGCTGGTCGGTGAAACGTGCTAGTGGGCATAGTTTTTTTTTTTATGAAATTGGGACCGAGCGCGACGACAGCGCCACGTGATAGGCGGCCATTATGGACAATATTGTCACCGCTGTCAAACAAGAAGTAAGTAAAGATTGTGAAAAATATTAATGAAATCTTGTGTTATTTTACTATATTACACAATTTTGGACAATGGTAGTCAGTAACATTATTGCCAATAATATTAAAATTGTTGTTTTCGGTGAGAAAAGTCAGCGACAAAAATGACAATTTTCGCCGTAGCGAGCGCTGTGATCGTTTAGGCTACCCCCTCCACCCGCTTTGCACTCTGCCAATAGGGGGCAAACGAGCACACGGGTCGCCTGATGGTAAGCAATCACCGTCGCCCATAGACACCTGCAACATCAAAAGAGTCACAGGTGCGTTGCCGGCCTTATAGTCTCATACTTTTCAGGTTTTACACTGGAACCGGTGGTCAATCTTGACATTCATGGGTGCGTTTAATATGCCTAAATTACTAACTAAACTTTGACTTTTAAATACAAAGAATATTTATTTTGCCTGACACGTTCATAGTACGGTCATGAGTCATAGTGGGCAGAGAATGAGCGTATTTAGAAATCAGAAATCCACCAGCTGGCAGCAGGGTGGCGAAAGGTCTATTTGGCAGTAGATGTCAAAATCAGGTGGTGTGATTGGTGGATCTTGACGCCTACTGTCAAAAAGACCTTTCGCCAAATATATTTATTTATTTAAACTTTATTGCACAAAAAAGAACTTATCGTACAAAAGGCAAACGTAATGCCATAAGGCTCTACCGTGGCTTCGAAATTGACGGACATGATTTATATTAATGGTTAAAATAATATTTGAGACAAGATTGACGTTGAAATCCTGAATGACCCTACCACTGTTTGTTTGTGAGTAAACCTTATTTGATTGTATTTACTAAAACATAACTATCTAACTAGCTAGACCGTGTAGTATTAGATAGATAGATAGATAGATCGTTTATTTCACGACAAAAAAACAGTATAAATTTGTACAGACAAAATTATAAGTATTTAATCATTGATCTTCTTTTGACCTCCTGATGAACAGTGTTTACCTTTTCCTTCACCTGCCCTTTTCATTTTAATAATACCTAACTAGCTATGCCGGCGAAATTCGATGTTTTAAAAGTTATTAATAAAAATCGGTCCTCCCCTTCTCGAGTTATAAATGGTGTAACTAACATGACTTTGTTTTATGTGTATAAATCGTATAACATATAAATAGATAATATTACCTTAAAGTATTTGATTCCGATATAAAATACTGATCGTTTCTCACGTTAATACACCTTAACCAAACACTTAGATCAAATAGAAAAATAGAATCTTTCATATAAAACCGATCCTCTTTCTCTCCACTCTATAACAACCTACGTTATTTTATAACATAGAACTAATCTCGACCTTTTGCCTTGACAATAAGGTTCAATTTACGACCAGGTGTTTCAAGAACGTTCTGGGGGTTCTGTTTAGAGACGTGCTCGATTGTCTCTTCTTTATTTGTTGTCTTTGTCGATAGCTACCTGATTTATTTGTTTCAGCATCCGGCAATAGCTTTTGTCGATCCGTGACTTCGGAATAAAAAGGTAAGATGTGTAAGAAAATTATAAAGTGTAAAGGTTTATTTATAAAATCATATATATGGAGCATAGCACTATACGGCAGTGAAACATGGACATTAATACAGAGAGATAGGGAACGATTAGAGGCCTTTGAAATGTGGTGTTGGAGGAGAATGGAAGGAATAAGTTGGACAGAAAGGATATCGAATGTAGAGGTATTAAGTAAGTAAAAGAGGACTTTGCTAAGGGTCAGAAGATAGAAGAGGTATCATGATGGGACATCTGTTACGACACGATCATTTCCTTAAAACTATTATAGAAGGAAAGATTGAGGGGAAACGAGGCAGGGGAAGACCAAGAAGGAATTACTTTGAGCAGATAAAAGAGAAGGTCAAGGTCGTGACGTACCAGGAGGTAAAGGAATTGGCGCAGAATAGGAAGGACTGGCGATTGCTTCACCGACAAGAGCAAGGCTCTTAAGTTAAGGCGGGGATGTTCGAAGACGACAAGCAATTCGAGCTCCCCGCCCCCCTTAGACGAACAAGCGGCGCGATCCCGTTCGAAATGAACTTTTCGTGACCCCAACCTGTGTAAATGTGTCAACTTATGCCGCAGCGAAATTGTAACAGTAGGTCTACTACCTTACGTACTCTCTGGTTAAGTTTATATCAGGTAGATATACCTATCTATGACATCGAAACACTTAAAATAAAAGGATCATCGTAATGTTAGAAAAGAAAGCGGTTGTTTTTCTAATAGGTACCTAACGTTTAGTTAATAAATAAACTTAAACTAAACATGATAATATTATCACTGCCGGTTACAGTTGGGAGATATTGTAGATTTATTATTTACTTATAAATAAATTAGACCAACAGGCATCGTGTCGTACAATGTGAAAGGTAGGTACATATTTCATCTGGGGGCACGGCAGTGCCCCCGCCAAGTCGAGCAAAACAAAGGCACGGCACGGCCATACCATCCTTTTCTCGAAGCCATTCAAGCTAATTTCAGCCTCCTGTAATTTTGTACTGGCTAAAGCTACAATCCTGAAATTTCAGGGATATATACACAATAAGACATATATATTCTCAATATCATTCAAATTGAACGTGTAGTTTAAGAACTATTGCATGTCAAAGTTCCTTAGTTTTGTCACTGACTGACTGACTGATTCACTGATTCACTGACTGATGATCATCATAATTCTAAAGTACTTCTAGCAGACTCACAGGCTCCAAATTTTAAACATAGTTAGTTTTTAACCGACTTCCAAAAAAAGGACGGTTCTCTATTCGTCTGTTTTTTTTTGTGTGTTTGTTCACCGATTACTTGAAGACGGCTGGACCGATTTGGAAAATTCTTTTTTTGTTTGAAAGGGTAGAGTTCCGAGGTGGTCCCATTGCAACCAAATCAGGATCTGATGATGGAATCTTGGAGAAATCGAAGGAACTCTTCAAATATTATAGGCTCACATATAGCGATTTCGGTATTTTTCGTAATTTTTTCTCGTCCATGTCTTATTAGCAACAAGTTGCTAGTGTTAGCCGACTTCAAAACAAAGAGTAAATTTATATCTAGGTTTCTTCCCCGATTACTTGAAGACGGCTGAACCTATTCTTTTTTGTGTTAAAGGGTTTATACCTCCGAGGTGGTCCTATTGCAACCAAATCAGAATCTGATGATGGGATCTTGGAGAAATCGAGGGAACTCTTCAAATATCATAGGCACACATATAGGGATCAAACTTTGACTTTGACTCTGACTCTGACTCTGACTCTGACTCTGACTCTGACTCTGACTCGGACTCGGACTCGGTCTCGGACTCGGTCTCGGACTCGGACTCGGTCTCGGACTCGGACTCGGACTCGGACTCGGTCTCGGACTCGGACTCGGACTCGGACTCGGACTCGGACTCGGACTCGGACTCGGACTCGGACTCGGACTCGGACTCTGACTGACTTTGACTTCAACTTTGACTTTGACTTCAACTTTGACTTTGACTTCAACTTTGACTTCGACTTTGACATATTCGATTGTCTGTAAAGTCGGTTTACTGACGATAGTTGAACGTGACAACGTCATAAGGTACTAACCCTAACCTTACCCTATGAAACGGAAAACTCAGCAGTGTCTCTTGTCATACAATAGAGATTTTGACAGCCGTATCTTAAGGAATAAGGCCTAATTTACTAACAGTTTTTGGAAGTCGGTTTTTATTTTTTGTTTTAAAAATTTACTTTATTTTTAAATTTTTAGTAGCGCTGGAAAAATATTGTTTTAACCAAATAGACTTCAGTCTATTTAGTTAAAAGAAAAATTTTCAGAATCGGTCTAGCCGTTTTCAAGTAATCGGGGAACAAACCTACATAAAAATTGCTCTTTGTTTTGAAGTCGGTTAAGACTGGAAACTTATTTCTAATAAGAAATGCACGAGAAACAAAGAAAAATACCAAAATCCCTATATGTGTGCCTATGATATTTGAAGAGTTCCCTCGATTTCTCCAAGATCCCATCATCAGATCCTGATTTGGTTGCAATGGAATCACCTCAAAAGTATACTTGCCGTTTCAAACTAAAAAATAATTTTCCAAATCGGCCCAGTCGTTTTTAAGTAATCGGGGAAAAAACCTACATAAACAATTGTTCCTTTTTTGAAGTCGGTCAATACTAAAAACTTATAGCTTATAAGAAATGGACGAGAAACTACGAAAAATACCGAAATCGCTATATGTTCGCCTCTAATATTTGAAGAGTTCCCTCGGTTTCTCCAAGATCCCATCATCAGATCCTGATTTGGTTGCAATGGGACCACCTCGGAAGTATACCCTGTCAAACAAAAAAAGAGTTTTCCCAAATCGGTCCAGCAGTCTTCGAGTAATCGCGTAACAAACATACAAAAAAAAACATACAGACGAATAGAGAACCGTCCTTCTTTTGGAAGTCGGTTAAAAATAAAACAAATGTGTGCAATGGTATACAGTTGAAGAAGCTTATGTTTTGCACAAGACTAAAATTTACTAATCATGATGAAGAAATAATAGTGATAAGTTAAATAACCTATCATTTTAATATTCAGCTAATCATTCGATATCAAAGGCGTTGGATTACTGTTAGAGTGTATACGCTGTGATTCTAGCGTGACGTTTATTTTGTCCGTTGAGTGAGGAGAGCTGTCACGAGCTCGAAAGCGACACAGGTCCGGCCTCGGACACGCCCGGCGGGCATCTGAAGCCACAGCGCGTGGGCTACTTTGTTATATAGTACTGAGCTACTAAAAAATAAGTAATTTAAAAAAAACTGAACCGCACAGGTCCCGGTAAAATGTCATTATCTATCGATTGACAAGTTTTTTAGTGATATAAATGTGATAGAACTCGAGTAAAACTGGAAAAACTGCTAAAAAATTACCTGTTTTCGTGACGAATTATGATCGAGCGAAGTTGAAAGTATCGTGTTTTGAACCGCACAGAAACACAGAAGCACTCTTGAACTATAATATATTTCTTTTTCGATCCAAAAATATGAATATTTCGTTACTTAATTTTGATTCTCCCGGAGGTCGATTTCGGAAATCCTGCCCTTAAAGAAGAAGAAGAAATAATTTTTTACGTCACATCGGCCATTAAGTGGCAATTACCCGGTTACGCGTGCGGAAGATCCCACTTCCAAATTTTGTACTTACCACGGGCGGGGTATTAAAGAAAGCCTCAGATCGCATATTTATCGCCCTTGCCTTTGGCTCGGGCGTCAGATACCTGCGATCTGAGACATTCTTTGTTTTACCGCCCTAGGTAATTAATGTGCTATTGTGTTTTGTAGAATTGCGAATCTAAGAATATTTTTATCTCTTGTTGTGCGTCAAAATTCATCTCACGACATTTTTCAAATTCGACGATCTAATCTCAACGTTTTCAATAATATTATTTACAGGTTATCAAAGTTGTGACATTTATAGATGAGCTGATGGACGTTACCATTTTTTTGCCACCAGAGTGGCACCACTGGAAATGAGACTGTCACTATAGATATTTTTGGTCACAAATGTCACAGTCACACTTTGACAAATCATTTTGGAAGGAAAATTTCATAGACAACGTTTTCAGTCCCTTCAACAAAAGCGGCAATTGTTGATTTTAAAACTGTTAGTCATTTATATGTAACATGTAGTTTAAAATACTAATTAGTTTAAGCTTAATCCAATAAATGAATAATGTCCTTAATCCAATTTCTCATATTCAAGTAATTAACCCATAATTCTTATACAAAATAAACACAATGTCAATCTTAAAACATGCGACAATTTTAAATATATAATAAAACTAACTTATCATACAGGTTATGTATGTGGATTTAGGTGTATAAGACTACAAACGATATCACCTATATTTATTAAAAGTAAAAACGGCCAATATATTGAATAAGTTGTGAAGGTCCTACGGCTCGTGTAGCTGCATGAACGGACCCGAGACGCCCGAACTAAATGACGGTTTGGAAGATCTCCCCCTTAACAAGACGTCGAAGTAGACCGACTAAGCAGCCCCAGTCCCCGGCCGCCCGGCCGCAAATATATTAAATTAAAAATAAAACGAAGAAAGAAGTCCCGCATGCGCCCAGGACTGCGCCCCAAAGTGACAATTGACACTGAAGTTTATAACGTTTTGTGTTTACTTTCATTATTAAGTGTTTATTTTTATGTTTACTTATGTTATAATTTACGGTAAGATATGTAATGTTAATTTAATTAGTGTGGATGCAGGCTTCGACGTCGTCCGCTGATAGCACATCCAATCATTCCTGCCATCTATGCAGCAAGTCGTTTTCATCAGTACGTGGCTTGCATATCCACGCAGCTAAGTCACATAAAGTCACAAACCCACCACCTACGACATCACATCCATCTACTCCCCAACCCGGCACTTCAACAGCGCCCCAACAGCGTAATCTAAGCACGTTCCATCTCCACCTGAGCCATCTTAAGAACACCGTCCCCGTCATTAAAAGAATTCCGCGTGGGGCGAGAATTGCTGTAGCCACGCGCCTCAACGACCTCATTAACAACTGCGTGGACACTAATAGCTCAGATTCATGGGAAAACCTACACACATTTTCATTCTCCACCCTTCATGCAAAATTGGACAAAAGCAAAATAACACTGACGCAAAAAATAAAAAATAACTGCACTAATCCATCCACCGCCCCGCCCACCATTAATGTTCATCCTTCAGCCACAACCCGCCCTAAAGCATACGATCTCCAAAAAACAGTAGAAGGAAAGGTAGGCGATGGCGATCTTAAGGGCGCCGCGCGCCTCCTCTTCTCGAGTGATGTGCTGTCACCGGACTCTACAGAAACCCTCTTGGCACTACAGGCTAAACACCCCCCGGCTCCAACTACACCACTCTTCTTCGATCCGCCAACAGGACCAGACGTCTGCCTCCGCATTGAGGAAAAAGACGTCCAAGACGCGATCATTTCTTTCAAAACCGGTTCTGCGGCGGGCCTTGACGGAATTTCCCCACAACACCTAAAAGACCTCACCTCACACTGCACTGGTGACGCGGGCAAACGCCTGATTATCTCTCTCACTAAATTAATCAACCTTATGCTCTCCGGAAACGTAAACTCAACATTCGTACCTATAATATATGGAGCGAATCTAATTGCCCTCACCAAAAAAGATGGAGGCATCAGGCCCATCGCCGTCGGATCAACTTTACGGCGTTTGGCATCAAAAATCGCTGTCCGGCATATCCTACCTAAACTCCAAAAACAATTCGAACCGATTCAACTAGGCTTTGGCACCAGAGGAGGAGGCGAAGCTGCCGTTCACGCCCTGCGCACCTGTTTAACCAACAACCAGTGTGAGGTGCTTCTCAAAATTGATGTCAAAAACGCGTTTAATTCGGTTAATAGGGACGCACTGCTGTCAGAAGTCAGAAACCATACCCCAGAAATCTATAATTACCTCTTACAATGTTATGGAGACCCTTCAAAATTAATTTACAGATACCACGAACTTTCCTCGGAAGTCGGCTGTCAACAGGGTGATCCGCTCGGACCAGCCATCTTTAGTCTCGCGATCAACTCTGCAACTCAAAATTTACAGTCGAAATTCAATGTGTGGTACCTCGACGATGGGACTCTAGGAGGAGACGCCGACACCGTACTGTCTGACCTCTTAGGCATCATAAGCAAGTTTGAATCAATTGGATTAGAACTCAATTTCAAAAAATGTGAACTGTACCTAAACGGCGACCTTTGTGACCACCCAGCCGTGATTCAGAAATTTAACGCCGTGACTCCAAACATAAGAATACTCACGAAAGAGAATCTAAGCCTCCTAGGGTCACCAATATACGAAGAGGCAATTCCAGACATAATCTCGGCTGCAATTTCTAAATTCCAGTACAGCGCTGACCGTCTGCTCGAAATTAATTCACACTCCGCCCTAACGATCCTAAAATTCTGTCTTTTTGTCCCGAAATTTACATACCTACTCCGCTGTTGCCCATTCTGGAAACACCAAAATTCGCTCCTCCCGATTGATCACATAATAAAACACTCTTTGGAATCCATTCTCAACATCCAGCTCAACGAACAATCTTGGGCCCAAGCCTCCCTGCCTATCAGATATGGTGGGCTAGGGACGCGCAAAATTTCCAGTGTCGCCTTGCCAGCCTTCCTATCATCCGTTCACGGCACGTCCGTCCTCGTAGGAAAAATCCTCAGGGCATGTCCCTTAAACTACGTGACGGCGGGTCTGGACGATGCTAGGAGGGCGTGGCAAATTGCCTGTCCGAGCCTAAACCTTCCCGAAAATTTAAAAATACAACGGAGCTGGGACGACCCTTTAGCAAAATTAAGTTACAAAAATGCCCTAAACTGTAGCTCCGGACATACGCGGGCGCGGCTACTAGCAACTGCAGAATGGGAAGCCGGCCAGTGGCTGCACGCCTATCCGTCCGCCGCCACAGGTACATTCCTGGACGCAGACACCCTCAGGCTTGCCGTAAGTACACGCCTAGGCGTCAAGGTCTGCAGTCCACACAAATGCCCCTGTGGCACATCTGTCGACGAGCTGGGACACCACGGGTTATCATGCCAACTGAGCGCCGGTCGCTTCTCCAGACACGCCACCCTGAACGACATCATCCGCCGGGCCCTCGCCACCGCTAACGTGCCCGCAATCCTGGAACCTAATGGGATCTCCAGAGATGATGGCAAGAGGCCCGACGGGATGTCCCTGGTTCCGTGGACGATGGGTCGAGTGCTGGTGTGGGACGCGACATGCGCCGATACACTAGCGCCTTCACATCTACCACGGACCTCTTTCAGGGTAGGGGCGGCGGCAGAGGCGGCCGAATCACGCAAAAAACTCAAATACCAGGGTCTCGGCTCCCAATACCACTTCGTGCCTTTCGGCGTCGAGACCCTGGGCCCGTGGGGTCCTTGCGCTAAGCTCCTATTTAAGGACATTTCAAAACGGCTCGTCGACACCTCTGGAGATCAAAGGGCTGGCAGCTTCCTCGCTCAGCGCATTAGTATTGCCATACAGCGAGGAAATGCTGCCAGCATCGTTGGCACCATGCCACGGGGGCCCTTTTTAGATATAATTTAATAGGTAGTTTAGTTTTAGGTTTAGTATAATTATTTTAGTTTAGGATAATTTATTGTTTTTGTTATTTATTGTTTGTTAAATAAAGCTGTAATCACTGTTTAAGCTTTAATCAAATGAACTCGGAAATTCTGCGCGAGATATTCGGTACGTAACTCAATTTGCGGCCAATTATGTCATACAAAGTACTATCAATTCAATATGCATAACATGTGAGCTCATGATAAAATTGACAGAATAAGTATGCTGTGACTCCAACATCTCATTTTGAATAATATTATTACAGGTTATGAAATTTACAGACAATTTGACGAATGCTACCAGTTTTTTGCCACCAGATCGGCGCCACTGGAAATGAGAATGTCACTATCTGGGGTCCCGGCAGTGCCCCTGCCAAGCCGAGCAAAACAAAGGCACGGGCCGTGCCGCACGGCCGTACCATCCTTTTCTCGAAGCCATTCAGGCCATTTTCAGCCTCCCATAATTTTGTGCTGACTAAAGCTAGAACCCTGGATTTTCAGGGATATACAGGGCATAATAAGACTTAAATATATTCTCAATAACATTCCATTTGAACGTGTAGTTTAAGAACGATTGCACGTCAAAGTTCTACTACTTAGCCAGCGACCCGAAAGAGGTCACGTTAGCACGCGTTATGCGATAGAGAGAGACGGTCGGATCCATTGCGTTCCGTCCGGTGGTCGGACCCAAACGACAGTTATGTTAGAGAGAAAAAGGGACTTCTGTACGTAATGCTATTACTTATTCTGTACCTAAACTAATGAGGTCGGAAACTCGACGCGTAATTATTTAGTATATTCGGAGCATAACTCAATTTGCGGCCTATTTTGTCATGCAAAGTATTATCAATATGCATGACGGGATATGCCGCGATTTCGCCCGGATTTGTCGTGCGACCCATTCGCAGACATTAACATGCTAATTTGGAACTGAGTGGATTGTCTTAAAGGGTTATTGGCCGTGTACCGGCTTTAATACAGTTTATAATAATGTTACGAGCGAGTCGTGTAATTGTATTATCTTTAGGTACATATACATACGTACATATGTCACCGTAAGATTGGTTTATGATCTCGCGCGTTAGATTATAAACTAACGGAAGTCATAATTATACGGTGTCATATACATATCATAATATCAAAGTATCAAGACAGACATGTAGTCAAACTTTGGCCGTTTATATCGTATTCAAAGTCGAGGCGCAGACAGTGCGGTCCATACTGGTAACGTTCTTACGCATTCGTACAATTTTACTTGTAATGTGTTCGTCCACGGCGCGCACACATACAAGACGCGCGGTGTAACTTTTGTAGGGAGAAAAATTACTGCTATTATACGGTGATAAATCGTAGCAAGACTTATGTTTGTATATCGATACCTTTAGACTCAAAGGGCGTAAACGCCATAAGCACCTACGGCGTTTACGCCCTTTGAGTCTAAAGCAGCGATCGGCAACATGCGGCCCGCGGGCCGCATGTGGCGCGTGAACCGCTCACTTGCGGACCTATATTCCGGTTTGTATTGCGGTTAATATATTCCGAATAGTCTAAAATCACAAATTATTAACAAAGTGCGGCCCGCGTCACGTTCCTTAGCTACTATGTGGCCCTTGGCTGCTAAGCGGTTGCCGACCGCTGGTCTAAAGGTATCGATATTATGATTCATAATATGAATAGTGGAGCCGCGCGCAATGTCATTCGCGGAGGTGTAAAAAGTTAAATGTCTCTTTTTTGCTTCGACTTACTTGGGTATAAAGTATTTTATGTGTTAACCGAGATCATAATCTACCTTATGATGCTACGCTTTGTCACGCGATAAATAAATGATAAAGCATCCGTCACGTTCTGACAAAATATGTGTGAAAGTGACGGATACTTTATCATTTATTTATCACGCGACAAAACGTAGCATTGTAAATAAGAGATCGCTTATTAGCGATAAGACCGCCTGTTGTTTACCATTTATGCTGTTTTAGATTTAAGTTTCTGTAAACTTTTGTTTTGGTGCACAATAAAGAATATTGTATTGTATTGTATTGTAAGCCTACTGGATATCAAACATGGAAATTGGTCCGGCCTGGCGAAGGCTAACGCACGATTTTTCTGAATAGTTAAACGAGGTACAATACTAGATAATGTGTGCACTTATTCGCCTTCAGAGCCCTTTGGATCGAAACCAGTCAAGTGATGAGCCGTTAACAGCAGATGCGTCCTGCTCGGCCTTAATTCGCCCCTCAATAATGGCACGTATTGGCTATACGGTTGTGCAGAATTGTAGAATGTAATACTTTTTTACCGAGGTCCAAAAGGACAGTTTTTTTGTTTGTGTTATGTTACGTGATTACTAGAAGACGGCTGAGTCAATTTTGAAAATTCTTTATTTATTTTATGCCACACCTGGTCATAAAGTGGCTTTTTCCGCACGCTGTGGGTACGGAAAAAGCCGCTTTCTGGCCAAGTGTAGACATAAAATAATGTACACAACACGGGAGATAATAAAGAAACCCCTCGATCGCATATTTACGTCCCTCGCTTTCAGCTCGGCCCGCAAACTTCTGCGATCTCGGCCTTTCTTTGTATTACCACCCTTATAGTTGTGTAATGTACTATAAAAGGGAAAACCTCTGATGTAGTCCCATTGCAACCAAATCAGGATTTGAAGATATATTCTTGGAGAAATCCAGGAAACTACTTCATCATCATCAGCCCGTTGCAGTCCACTGCTGGGCATAGGTCTCTTACAGAGCCCGGTCAATTGCTTTATGCATCCAGTCGCTGCCGGCCCCCATATGCAAGTCGTCCCGCCATCTGGCCAGAGGGCGTCCCACGTTACGTTTGCCAAGACCCGGTCTCCACTCCAGAACACGCTTACTCCAACGGTTATCGGTTCTGCGACATATGAGACCAGCCCATTGCCACTTCAACCTTCTAACTTTCAGAGCTACTATGTAGGACCACACCTGGTCATAAAGTGGCTTTTACCGCAGGCTACGCGTACGGATAAAGCCGCTTTCTACACAACACGGGAGGTAATACAGAAAGCCTTCGATCGCATATTTACGTCCCTCGCTTGCAGCTATGGCCGCGCACACTGCGATTTCAGTTTTGTTGATATTTACTGTACTATACAGGGTGGGAGGGACTATACCGACATACTCTAGCCATGAATTCCTGGTGGTGTGACGAGTAAAAAATGTTATTCATTCATTCATTCATTTATTTGTGTCGGAATGTCCATAGTGTTAGTTACAAAGGTTATATCAACATGGGTCGAATATTGTCATTTTACATGAATAGTCTTATGGAACAAAATAAATCAGTAAATTAAGCCCCTCGTTATAAACATGTCCTTACTGGCTGAAAAGTTATCAAAAAGAAAAAAAAAAGCTAAAATGGAAACGAAAGGTAAATTTTTACCATCAAATACTGCGAAGGTTAATTCCTGTTTAGTTAAAGGATTTTAAAAAAATAGTAAAGGTATCTTAGTCACATTTATTAGGGCTTGTTACACACTTGGGATTTTTCATTTAAAAAATAATGAATATCTCGGAAAGTAAGCGTTTATCGACTATACATCACATGACATTTTTTACTCCTAATAGTTGTTAGAATCTATAGTTAAAGTTTGTCGGTATAGTCCCTCCCACGCTGTATAGGCGAACTTGGTTTTCAGGTCTAGACATCTGATAATGCGCCTATTTTATGTGTAACTGTGCTTATATCGCGGCCTTTACCAGCGACCAGAAAGAGCACGCGTTATGCGATGGAAAGAGACGGTCGGATCCGGTGCGTGCTGTCCTGTGGTCGGACCCGAACGATAGTTTTGTTGGAGAGAGAGACTTCTGTGCGCAGTACAATTACTTATTCTGTACTTATAGATAGATCGATTATTTATTTCTATTAGATTATTTATTTTAAGGCATTCAAGCGCCTAATCCTTCGCCTATTGTATAAAAAGTGAGACGCACCCGCTTACTAAGAACAAGTAGGACGCCATCCCTCTGCTATACAATTTTTTATTTTATTTTAGTTGACTCACAGAATGCCAATTTATTTAAGATAGTAGTAGTAGCTACTAATTTTAATTAAACTCGTCCTTTAATACAGAGACGAGCAAAAATCCTTTTTGTCTTGGCAAATTTCATTTAAGTAGACTTATTAGTTGACTCGTACTAAAAACATTTGAGAAAATGTTACCAAGCGTACCGTTGGCTTTTTCGGAATTTATGAGAGGAATTTAACTTAGTGTTTCTTGTTTTAACCTGCGGTACCCATACCACAGTTGTTTTAAAATTTTCAAGTATTCTATATTATATTGCCTACAATGTAACGACACAGTAATCGTACTACTAAGGACCATTAAAACAAGAGGACTGTCATTCTCCATATTTTGGATCGTAACCCGACCGCTAGGGGATTTCCGGACAAAAACTAGATGGCGCTAAAAAACTAAACATTTAACGATGTTATAACAAAGAAACATAGTATAGTATCAATTAGTTTTCGTAAACAGCTAATAATAAATAAATTCTAAGATTTAAATACTTTATGCCACACCTGCCCATAGAGTGGCTTTTCCGCACGCTGCGCGTACGGAACTAGCCGCTTTCTGGCCAAGTGGAGGCATAAAATGATGTACACAACACGGGAGGTAATAAAGAAAGCCCTCGATCGCATATTTACGTCCCTCGCCTGCGGCTCGGGCCGCAAACATCTGCGATCTCGGCCTTTCTTTGTATTACCACCCTAGTTGTGTAATATACTAGTGTCACGCTTGCAAAGTTGAATAATTGTCAATAATATAATACTTATACCAAGCTAATACATAGATGGCGTTGTAATATCGGGGAACAGCTTTTTGTATGGAGAATGACAGTCCTCTTGTTTTAATGGTCCTTGGTACTACGTACAGAAGTTTCTCTTTCCAACAAAACTGACGTTCCGGTCCGACCACCGGACGGAACGCACCACATCCGACCGTCTCTATCGCATAACGCGTGCTCCTTCTGTACGTCTAGCATAACTATCCGCGACTTCGTTTTCGCGCGTCAGAGCATCACCTGTCACTGTCACACGATATTGAGTGGAAAGAGATGGGTAGCATTTGTCGCGCGACAAAGAGTCGCGTGTCACAGTTGTGCTAAAGGTACTGGTCGCTGGCTAAGCCCCTCCGGGGAGGCAACATTTGGCACTAGTAATCGAAATCGCAGAGTGCGGCATTCCTGGTAGAGTCTGTGCGGAACGAGAATAGGATTAATTTTGGGGGGCGCTGAAATGCTTTTCTACCGTATGTGCCGTATTTTCTGTTCTGTGGCCATACTGGTTAGGTTAGTTACGTTTTTCGCCACGCCTATACTCTTTCCGCACAGGCTCTAACGATGTGTACTAGTGATATGGTATACCAGGTATATGAAAAGCATTTCAAAGTCAAACCAATTAAATTCTGGCACAGTGTTTGGATGTACTGGCTTATTCTAATCCTGGCTTTCGAACTGGAAGCATTGCCAGTATATATATTATAATTATTTTATTTTCGCATCTTTTATCATAAATACTTATAGGTAGACTCCGCCGTAACGCAATTTAGGGATGACCTGTGATCTTAAGATTACTTTCGCATTTAGTAAAAGCCTTAATAACTGTGATAATCAAGGAAAACGAAACGAAATGTGGGAATGGCACAAATATAATATGTTAGTTTATATGAGGTCAGGTCTATGAGCCGCTGTTACCTGAAATAGTACATTACTTAGGGTAGTAAAACAAAGAATGTCTCAGATCGCACGTATTTGACAACCGAGCAGGCAAGGGCGTTAAATATGCGATCTGAGGCTTTCTTTATTACCGCCCGTGGTAAGTAGAAAATTTTACGTCTCCCCCAGGCCATGAAGTGGGATTTTCCGCACGCGTAGCGGGCGATTATAGCCACTTTATGGCCACTTCCGTGAGTTTTTCTACACATCATCAGCCTATATACGTCCCACAGCTGGGCACAGGCCTACTCTAATAGATGAGAGTGAATGGGCTGGAGTCCCCACGCTAGCCCGCTGCGGATTGGGAACTTCACATACACCTTTGAACTTCTTCGATGTATCCAAGTTTCCTCACGATATTTTTCCTTCACCGAAAAGCTTCTTCTACACATGTACATGAATATTTTACAATTATACTTTCTCATTGAAGCCAACTGCCCCTCAAGGGTCTATTTTAAGCACCCTCGTCGTCCCGCAACAATCGACGTCTCAAACCAGTTGAAACAATTGTTTGCGGTCGCATTTATAAATCCTTAATTATTCCAAGAGCTCGGGGATTGCGGATATTTCGAGATGGATTAAATCTTAATAATAAAAATAGGTGTAAGTAATGAAAAGAGAAATAACTGTAAATATTTTCTTTTTTGATCGGATCGCGAAACGATAAGAGGTTCTAAAGCCTTTAAACGGCAATCAAATGGTCTTCAAAATAGCTTTCAAATAAAATAAATTAATTTATATGAGTAACAGCCACGGACATCCACTGCTGGACATAGGCTTCCCCATAGATCGCCACAGAGTGTGGTCCTGTGCGGACTGCACCACTGACTCCCCGCTCCGAGTCTAGGGCCGTCCCACGCTTCGCTTGCCTATGCGTTGTCGCCACTCCAGGACTTTACTGCCCCAACGGTTATTATATAGCATTTCCCTGGGCTATATAGCCTTTCCACTTTAACCATGAAATCTTGCGAGCTATGTCTGGTACTTTGGTTCTTCTCCAAATATCATTCCTGATTCTACGCGCAGAGAAACCTCGAGCATAACCCTTTCCATTGCACGTCGCGAGACTCTGAGCTGCCTTATTAGTCCCATAAATTAATGTAGTGGTGCTGTAATATTATAATTGTAAAGTTTGCTGTATTGTGTAGGGTACATAACTAGGTAGCCTTCACATCAATTGCCAGACGGACTGGCACAGTTAAAGGAGAAATTCGATGTTTTATTCGAAAGCAGTCTGTCTCGCTCTAACAAATTATAAAATGTTACACTTAAAAAACCGGACAAAATAAAAGTTATAAATTAAAAGCTTTTCATCCACGCCACACATGGTGGAGGTGCGTGGTACCGTTTATTTAAATATGCCATTGATTTAAACTTTCACAATTTTCACTCATTATTAAGGCTCCGAGAGTTTGATATTGTCCCGGTAGTTGTCATTAAGTTAGGTAGGTGTCAGTATGTTAAGTCATTAGGAATAGAGGTGACAGGCTAACAGCAGGGTCTGTCAAATTTACCTTATATCAAAACAATATCTATATTATAATATAATCTACCTCGTTGTTGGTCGGTTGTGGCGACCGTGGGCATTACGACACGTCCGAAACGTCGAGGTAAATATTTTGATAGAATAATTATAGATGACTTCATACTTTGAAAGCTTAAGGAAACCTTAGTCATAAAACCAGCCAAGTTCTGAAGTCACAACACGAACGTAAGCTTTACAGATTACTAGCAAAGCGAAATAAGTTACCAACTTTATTCCTATTCACAATTTTCTACAAAGAAATTTTATTTTTACTGCAACGACATTAAAGTTCATTTTGAAGCAAATGTTAGTTCGAATGGGAGTTTGCAAAAGTCATATTTCTATTTGGTTGCAAAGACTTTGTAGTAATAATTTCATTACAGTTGAGCAAATGCTGAAACTGTGTTATTTGAAATGCAAATAAGTGGCAGAATTATAAGGGAAATTTATTCTAACAGGAGTACTTATGTTAGTTTTGTTTTAAGCGAAAACTTTATGAATAGGGATGTAACGATACCGATACCGATACCGATATATCGGTATCGCCGATTATATACAACCGATATTTGAAGAGCGCGAAAAGAATTTGCTGTAATAAAAAAATCTGCAAAAAGTAATTTAAATTTCTGACTTCATTTATATATTGGTCTATTACTTTGTGCAATAATAATTACTATGTTAATTGTATATTTGGTTCATAATAGATATGCATGTTTGGAAAAATTATTTTACCACCATTTTTTTTTCAGTAACTCACAATCCCTTACATGAATATGTTTGCCTTTGTACATAACCATTGATCTTTGTACTGATTCTGTATGATTTTATGTACAATAAAGTGTTTGCATACATATGAACGTACACTATTATTTAATTAGAATAAAAATATGTAAATAAATGTTACATATTATGTAAAAAATCAAGAGAAAAAAGAAAAGTGCAACAAAAGAGAATCTAAAGATGTATACATTTTTACAAAACTAGAAAAGGTTTCCCGTGGAATGTCACATACAATCGACATGTTCACTTTTGACAGAGTGGTCGTGATTTTATGACGTTGCTGTGGATAATGCAACTACCACGATTAGCCTTCTTTAGTTATGGTATTCAGCGTTGCGGGAACCTTGGATAACGGTGTCTTGAGTCTAAGATATCGTCGCTGGAAAGCAATGCTGTAACCCTCAAAAAGTAAACTTTTCACTAGAGCCAAAAAACGTGTGCACTTTTTTAGAAAAATTTATAACTCTCAAACAAAAAGAGATTATTAAACCCCTTTTGGTAGACCCGTTGTAAAAAAATCGAAGTTTATAATTTTGGTGGTAAATTATAGCCAACATGAACGGCGACCGGCGGAGGCGGCCGGCGTCGGTCGCCGTTCATGTTGGCGGTAACTTGTGTAAGTAGTTACGGCTGCACATAACAAAAAGCAGACAGGTGAGTGTCACCAACGAAGTTGCCAAGCTATAGTATAAACTAGTTTTAATATGACTTTTGTCGTTTACAGCATTTCGATATTTCTGATCATGGCACGCAATAATGCTGTAACTTACAAAATTATTGTATGGAATCAATATTTTTACCAAATCTCACAGTCGTTTTAAAATGCTGTAAGTCTAAAAAGTGGTTCGTAATACATTTTTGGACCATGAAAACTTAAATTGACAAGATTTTTGTACTGCAATGTTGCTGTACACTGAATGAATGAAAGGAAACAGGTATGAATGAAGCAATGTAAGTGCGAATGGCAGTTTATGTTAATCCATTTTAAAACGAGTTGGACGGCACAGTTGTGAATCTCCCCACGACGTAGGGGTGTGGGGTTCTATTTCCAGCCGCGCGTGGGACGGTCCGTTTTAAGATATCCCCGAGCTCTTCAAGTGTAAAAAACGTGAATCTAATCCTTCCAGAAACTCCTATATTACCTTAAAGTATCAACGTGAAATCAACCTTACCTCCTTTCAAATATAGTCCAAATTACAATGTAGTATGAGAGAGGTATAGTTGGTTCGGAATTTAAAGATGGTGTCTTTTGGTAAGTATGTAATATTGGATATGGGGGTGAAGCTAAATAGTTTGTTGCTTCAAGTTTTTCGCGTTTATGAATGACTTGTGGAATGAGACGGAAACAGCAGGATCTCTTTAGGACGGACAAACCCAGCGACCGAATAAATCGGTAGGTTACTAGTTTTGTCCGACTAAGGTGTGTATATTATTTGTCTGTTCGATGGAGCCGGAAAGCGGCAACTTCGTTTAGCGGAACGGCTCGAAAGTTGACGCTTTCCGGCCGGAGGACAGAAAAGTTAATTTTATCTTACTTTTAAATGCACAACCTGTAATTTAGAAATCAACGATCCAATGTAGCGGAAAGTGTGGAGTATTCTCCACAGGCGAATGTTCTGCCGGGGGACCGCATAGCAATTTGAGTTGGTCGGAACTTCTAAGCAAACAACCCTAGAAACTTTGTACAAGCACGATTTGCAACAAGAAAGGTATGTTGGTGTATTTACTTATTACAAAAACTCCGTTCAAAGCAACATCGAACATCTAAAATGTCTAAATTCGTGAATACCTCACGAAAACGCGGCAGCGTGGCCCAAAATATATTTGGCTTAAATGAAATTGAAAAAGGTGAATGAAAATGGGTTGTAAAAATGCCTCTATTTTAACAGAAAACAAGATTTGAGAGATGCTTCGTGGGAGTACCGCTATAACAGTAACTGTCGGTTGCAGTGGCGTGGCGTTAAATATATACTTAGTAAAGCCGAAGCAGATTTGGATTACTTTTTCTTCAGGAGTAGTAGATACTTCGGTCATATGCTTCAAAATGGGCAAGCCGGTGGGAATCGGATTCTGTGAACGCCACGCCACTGGTCGGTTGTAACTTCGAGGTTTGGAGCGGGTAGTTCTCTGCGATTTTATACCGTTTCGCTTGCTTCATTACCATCGCCACTATTATTGGCCGTTTTATAAAAGCAATCAGGATCATCATGATAAAATAAAAATAGCAGAGGTACGCGACTTCTACAAGATAACCGAAAACGACTCCATAGTTTATAGGGAGCTCATCCATAATGTGGCGATGGTAATGATGCGATTGGTGCGACTGTTTAGTCGCAGAGAACTACCCTGGAACGAACGCAAGGAACGACAGGCAAATCTTCTGTTTCCCGCCAGACTTTCTAGTCTTTTTTACCCGACTGCGGCGAAGCCCAAAGGAGAGTTATGTGTTTGACCTGTATGTATGTATGTATGTCCGTTCCTATGTGGGCTCGTAACTACTCAACAGCACATCCGATTTTGATAAATGATACATCATTAGATTCCGCTTGATGGTGCGAGTGTCACTGGGTATGAAGTTTGTTAAAATAAACAAAATGGCGGATTTTATGCAGTTTCTAAGTGCACCGCGGTCGGGTTTTTTTATAAAAATGTGGTTATTAATTATTTAACTGACCTGCAATAACAGCTTGGAGAATTCTAAGATATATTTGTCAGGAAATACAAACGGAGAGAACGAATTCAATGGAATTGTCTGAAGAATGGAATGAGAAATGTCTCATTCACTTGTTTTTATTGTCCAGCAATTCGGCGTGATTTTCTGCAAAATATAGGATCCTCCTTTATTACGCTAGGCCTAGTTTCAATAGTTCGGTGATTCTAGTCCGGTTCAAACAAATATATATGAACCGGACTAAAATCACCGAACTACTCAAACTAGGCCTTACGCTACTATCTGTGGTCTTTTTTTAGTTGCATCTAAAGCGTAGCCGCTTTAATCATCGAGCTGATGTTGTGTATCTAGTTACCTACCACCATAAATTCCATTCAGAAGCCTGTTTTTTGTCAGTGTCCTATCTGAACATCTTTGTACATCCCATCATTCATATGTGTCAAGGATCCTGCCTAAGGCCCCATTTAGACATGTGAGAACTCGTATGCGAGTTAGATTACATTCCGGGCTACCCAGGTACGACGAGTACAGTTGATCGATTAATCGCCGCAATAAAGTGAAAATCGCATACGAGGCGTCGCCCCGTCTAAAAGGGGCCTAACTGTCTGCTTATCTTCAAGTGTTTTATTGTTTCCTACTCCATGTTTGAGACACAGTATATCTTTGATTTAAGATCTTGTGGGAATGAGTAGACATAGACAAGGTCAATAAAGCTTATATTTTCCAGAAATATGACCTGCGTTCATAAACATCTAAGTATTAGGCAATGACGTCACGTATACCCATACATCTGGAAGCCCAAGTATTCTCCAACATTTCGAGCTTATTCTAAAGAAATGATGAATAATGTCGCTGACGTTTAGAATATTAAAATTATTTCTCACAAGAGAAACATAATACGTAGGAATATAAACCGTAGGGCATTGAAATACAGTTGATATTTAAATTGCCGGTATTATAAAAGACCATTCTTGTAAATAAGATTGAATGACGCTTCGGTCCGAGTAAATAAATATTGTTTGCGCTTAGATGGGTACCTACTGCGTAATACTTGGAGAATTCTGAATTACTGTAGATTTAAACATAAATTAGTGCTTTTTATAGTCTATGTGATACGTGAATACGTGATAGGTCTCACAGAAAGCCAGCCTTAAAAAATTAAAAATGTTTTCAATCAGGACTGTGGCACATAATAAGTAATAGAACTACGTATATAACTTTTTCATCACACTTGCTCGTAAAGGGTGTTATAACACGCGGGCTTATAGACCAGCTCGAGCCGTTTTACCTTCCGTGGGTTATAAAAATCTATAACTCCCACGGGAAGAAAAACTGTATGAAAATCTATAACTCCCGAGGGAGTTATGAGTTAAGTTTTAAAATATATAACCTACCCGTACGTCATTTCAGACTAAGGAGGTTTCAAATCAGCCAAGGCTTATTTCACATCTTCAAAACTTGGCTACAAAACCAATTTTAGTGTATACAAAAATTATATGGTATATTTAACTATTATTTCAGTATTTTTTGCAATTATTTTGATGCAATTAAAGTAATTTAGTTTAAAAATTTATTTTGAAAATCGGTACAATCTGGCTGTACTGCCTGTCAAGTTTGAAAACTAAACGCAGTTCTTAGCATTATCTGTGGAAGACTATATGAGAAAGTTGACAGTAAATAATTTTATTTTTGTCTTATTTTATTTTCCTCGCAAATGTGATGAAAAACATTGTGTGTACCACGGGCAGTAAGGGGATTACAAACTCGAGTCATTAAAAGCCCTCCGCCTACGGCGTCGGGCTTCTAATAGACTCTCGTTAGTAAATCCCTTCTTACTACCCTCGGTGCACAATGTACTATAGTGTTATCAAAGTACAAAGATGGAGAAGTAGTCCAACTTCGGCCGTTTAGGAGCACGCGACACGTAGGTATTCATAGTGCGATCCATACGGGAGCATTTTTACGCATTCTTAAATCTTTGCTTTGCTTTGAAGATAGACGCCCTAGATATGTGGTGCTGGAGGAGAATGCTCGGAGTATCGTGGACTGAATTCCGTACCAACGAGTCTATACTTCGAGAATCTGCCATCAAGCAGCGTTTGTCATCTTTGATACAGTCTCGTATCCTCACCTTTTTTAGTCACATTATGCCGCTGAGGGGAGGTGGCTATTGAGCGACTTGTGGTCCAGGGAAAGGTCGATGGTACCAGGCCACGAGGAAGATCGCCTATGAGGTGGACTGACCAGACAAAAGCGGCAGTAAATGGCTCATCATCACTACATGAATGCACGAGGAAGGCGGCCGTCAGAGAAGAGTGGCGGCGTGTTGTGAAGCTTGCCACCAACGCCTGAAGTAATGACCACGACCACTCTGTCAAGAGTGATACCGACAAGGAAGAAGAAATCTTTGCTTGTACTGCGTTCGTTCACGGCGCGCACACATACAAGCGCGCGATGTACCTTATGTAGGAAGAAAAATTACTGCTATTATATAGTGGTGTCATGTGCGACAGTTAAAATAGGCAGAGAGAGCAAACACGAATCATTTATTCATTATGTCATGTCTTTCAGGAATAGAATAATTCCCCGGTTGCCCAATGTCTTTACCCTTAAATACAATTCGCAATATAATAAAACACGCAACAATGGCCACATTTTGAGGATTTGAGCGAACTTTGGAACTTGGTTAATAATTTAGATGAACTTCACCTCCTCCTAGGGCAGCGACACATGTTCTAACTCGATTAACTGGATACGTAACGAAAGTTTACTCGATACCCAAGTCGTACACAGGCTGTATAAGGGCTTAATAGTGACTTATAGTGCTTAAACTGGAGGGTGTATTGGCTGTATAAGATCTAGGAATTTGTGTGCTAACTGGGTATGATTCGTGTTAAAAAGTGATGTTGCAGTCTAAGGCATTTTCGGCACGATTCGCCTTTCAATCAGTACTGCAGTAATATTTATATACGTCATTTTAATGTAATTTTAAGAGAGGCATCTAAACGTCAAACATATTTTTGTTTCCATCGGGGCATTTTTTATGTTTTACCAATAGTATTTAAAAAATCGTACACGTTTGAACTATTGATGAGCAATGTTTTGTCAGCTGATGCATATTTTCAAATGATCATATTCTAATAACCTGGTGAGGGGCGTTGGCATCCTCTTGATGCAAGTGGCCTAAGACCGGTAATGGCAGCGTTTTTTGGGAAGGCACGTCAAGGCATGATGTTCTGATATGACTGAAAGATTTTCGAGAATGTAAAGACTACTTGGCTGACACACTCCCGTGTATCAGATCTTAAGGTGTACGATTGAGTTGACTTTAACCTTTTATTTGTGACGTACAATATTCACCCCTCTATACATATATAATTAAAATGTTTTATTTACATATATAGATAGATACAAGAAATCAAAGTACATAGAAAAATTCAATGGCGCTCACCAACATGTTTCTTTCATAATAAAGTATTATGTTTTATTTATTTAACCAGAAGGTTTTAACTATCGTATTTTTTGGGCTTTACCAGAGGGATAACTCGGCTCGAGTAACTCGAGACAGTCTCGAGAGCACATCACTAACTTTGAAATAAAATCATGATCCATCACAAACTCTGTATCATTAATCAGACCTGCTGAGGGGAATTAGAATTAACATTAATTTAGATAACTTTTGTTGACGGATCTCGCAGCCATTATTAACCTCGAATTATATTTAATCTTTGTCTTTAATCTTTACTGGCAAATTGGCAATGTTATGAAGTTTATTTTGAGTTGAAATCAAAAAATTAAGTAAACATCTAGAGTTACTAAAACTAAGCAAATGAAATCGAAAACGACGAAACCCTTCACTATCTAAACTGCAGCTCCATCTACCGGGACATTCAAACGCGTTCAAAAATGCTACGCCCACGTCACCTCATGCAACTCAGTTAGGACAACCAAGACAATATACTGCAACAATACTTAGGTGAGAGCGTATGCGAGATTTCATTGTGGCGTTTAATCGATCGAATGAACTCATTGTACCTAGGCAGCCCGCAATGTAACGAATCTCGCATACGAGTTCTTGCCCCGGCTAAATGGGGCATTAGAATAGGTATACTCCCCAGCTTTAAATTTTCGACCTCCCATTTTGGGACCCTTTAAAAAAATGAATAAAGGTATAAATTTTTTTTTATGTCCAGTAGGCTCGGATTCGTGACTTTTAAAAACTATTCCAAATTTCAAATCGATAGCAGCAGTAGTTCCTGAGATATCTGGCTGTGACAGACAGACAGAGTTGCACCATAAGGGTTCCTTTTTCACCATCGGTACGGAACCCTAAAAAGGCCACGTTATCGGGATACGACGAATATTCGTGTTGACGTCTTGTTCTTTTTTGTATATCAAAGAAAGAGATCCTTAAAAAGACAATACAAATCTTCACTGAATCCCCGATAATATGGATGTAGGGTGAAACGTGAACAGTGAAAACGATAAGCACTCGCTTGTTTAGTTATTCACAAGGGCCGGGAAGGTCACGAACGAAGGGCGAACACAATGGAAAGTGGGTAAGCAGGCCGGCACGGGACGCGGCAAAAATAGAACGTCTTGTAGTGACAGCCCTAGGGTAAGCCAAAGACAAAGTTAATGTTGTTAAATAAATTGGGAGGCAACCCTACAGGAATCGACCTAATCCCAAACTATATGCTATTCTTGTTAGTAGTAGAGTTTGTCTAATGAAAGCTAAACCTGAAAAAAAGCGGCAAACTCAAAAACCTTCACATAGTTTTACTTCACCGATCAAAGTAAGAATAAACGATTTTGATACTTTTCTTATTTTGGTGGCACTAAGGGAGAAGAAACGCGTAGGTACCTTTTCACACTACTAAGGCACGTATTTAATAAACCACTATGAAGATTTTTGAATTTGCCGCTTTTTTCAGGTTCAGTTTTCATTAGACAAACTCTATGGGTACTAGACTATACTTATACTTGCTTTCGGAGGTGTACGTCAGATTCCGTTTTCGTCAGATGCACTTGTAGGTCAGATTCCGTTTTCGTCAGATGCCTTGTTGGTCAGATTCCGTTTTCGCCAGATGCCTTGTTGGTCAGATTCCGTTTTCGCCAGATGCCTTGTAGGTCAGATTCCGATTTCGTCAGATGCCTTGTTGGTCAGATTCCGTTTTCGTCAGATGCCCTGTAGGTCAGATTCCGTTTTCGTCAGATGCCTTGAAGATCAGATTCCGTTTTCTTCAGATGCCGTGTAGGTCAGATTCCGTTTTCGCCAGATTCCTAGTAAGTCAGATTCATATATATTTTTATTAATTTCATGGAACGTCAATTGTTGAGTCTGCTTGTGGAATCTGACCTACAAGGCATCGGACGAAAACGGAATCTGACCTACAAGGCATCTGGCAAAAACGGAATCTGACCAACAAGGAATCTGACGAAAACGGAATCTGACCTACTAGGAAACTGACTAAGTCGGAATCTGACCTACAAGTGCATCTGACGAAAACGGAATCTGACGTACACCTCCGAAAGAGCTAAATAAATACAAATACACAGAAGAGACTCAAGCCTAATATTTATGTACATAAACTTTCACGATTTTCACTCATTATTGTAACAAAAGGGGATTTAATCGCGTTAAAATAGGTATGATATCGATACCTTTGGGTTCAATTGGCGTAAAGGACAAAACGCTGGTTTTGAGGAGAAGCAAAAAACCATTTTATTTTACAAAAAATGGCTATAGTTTTTTTGTTTCTCAACCTATACTTTCGACATGTAAATGAAAAATATTTGAAATGCCCGTATCTTTAACCTGTGATGGTAGTTCTAGCTGTAAACAATGTATTATGGAAGTTAGATGTCCTTTACAACTGGTAAAAATGTTATCAATGTCATTTACACCCGTGACTTTTTTGGGCATTTGGAAATGATGGGGTTGTAAATGACAATCTCAGATGACTTTGTTCCAATTTTGGGGCGTAAAGTTAACAGCTATGTAATAAAAATTGACAGTTTTCAACTTAGTTTACCTTAAAGAGACTTGAAAAATGTATAAAAAGATGATGAATTCAGCTAGGCATAATAACTACTATTAACGACGGGATATTTACCATGTATGTTTGTTTTTGTGAGTTCCCGATATTTCGGCACTGTTGCAAGCGCCATTATCACGGAGTAACTGACATGCAGCGAGTTTTTAGTTGTAGTCTACCCACACACCATAGCGATCTACCCTCTTTCGGGTTCGCTTCGCGTTATTCATACTACTACCGTCTGCATTCTCACTTGGAACTCGATCACGTTCACGACACACAACACTTACAGTATCACTTCGCGAATTTACTCCTGAACATGTCTTTTTCCCCTTGGAGAACTTACGGATCACTGGATACCAGATGCTCGACAGTTGAAACCCGTCTTCCCGGTTGAAATTTTTATACTTGAGGATTTCAATAGCTTCCTTAACCATTCTGGGTATATAGTGTTTTTCTGTTGAGCGAGAGGATCTATGGGTTGTGCAACTCAATCCAATCGTTTCCGCGTTCAGAAGATGTTCAGCGATTGCCGATTTTCGAGGTTCGTTGTTTTTAAACATTCGGATGTGCTCCTTTATACGGCATGAGATAGTGCGCTTATTCTGACCTATGTAAGAGCTACCACAGCTGCAGTCAATTTTGTAAATACCTGGGCATTCAAGCGGAAAACTGTCCCTTGGCGTACGTAGATATTGTGCCAGTTTTCTGTGGGGAGTGAAGACAGTCTTCACCAAGAACTTCTTTAAAATATTGGCAACTTTATTTGTCACTCCCTTTACATTTATGGTAGGTACGCCGGTTGTCGTTCAACTTTATAGTCCAGGTGCTTAGGCAAAACGGTGCGTCTAGGTGGTATAATCCGCCCATTATAACCATTTCTCTGTAGAACGTTCTTTAAATGTGTCAATTCACTACCCAAATGATCCTCGTCACATAAATTGTATGCGCGGTCAGTAAGTGACGCTACTACAGAGTACAGTTGGCGAGGGTGGTGGGATCATTTGGGTAGTGAATTGACATTTTAACGCAGGGCAGCTTGTGGCGAGCTGTTGGGGAGTAGCGACCCCACGTACCCGAGTGCTCCTGGGGGTCCTTAGGGAGGGTTCATGGGTAAGAGTGTAAGGACCTTTGCCTCTGGCTTGCCTTAACCGGCCGTCCAGAGTGGAGTCGCGAGAGCTATATGCTCCAGGCGTGGAAGTGTTAAAGGGCATAACGCCGCGAGTTCCCTCGGAGAAACCGCAGCACACCTCTCGACACCCTGCAGTCCTACTCATATGTCGCTATTTATTTAACAGGGGCCCATCAGCGGAGGGCAAGTCACGGTCTGTCAGTGCCACGAAAGCCACGAGACACTTTTCCTGACAGGCGCCGTCATGTCTCAATCCATAACCCAGTATTTAGTCCATATTTCCACCGCCATAGCCCAGTAGAGTTAGATTCCATCAATCAACAATAGTCCTTGCATCTGGCGGGGTTGTCTCTGCGTGCGTCCCATGACACGGGCAGGGACAGCATCCGCTGGGTGTATACTTTGCCTTTCATTAAATTGTCGAAAAGGCCTCTACGCGTTGGCTCCGGCTCCGCGCACGCCTCCCACAGGGCCGGGACACCATTGTCTCGTGTACGGGAAAGACATACAAATAATAATTTATTTATTTCCGGCATCAAAGGCCCATAGATAAATACCTTACAAACTAACATACATATCACATTACAAAATAAACTTAACAACTTAATAATGTCCTACTAGTGTTTTACTCTCTTCCAATAGCACTAAATCATAATAATGGAAGTGACATAGTGGCTAATGATTATCGACATTAGGATGTCAATCATAAGGACGAGTACGTAGTGAGTAAAACACTGTTAATGTAAACAATAAGTATAATAGTATGAAAAATAATGAATTCATCATCTTTTTCTACATTTTTCAAGTCTCTTTAAGGTAAATTAAGTTGAACACTGTCAATTTTTATTACATAACTCTTAACTTTACGCCCCGAAATTGGAACAAAGTCATCTGAGACCGTCATTTACAACCCCATCATTTCCAAATGTCTAAAAAAGTCACGGGTGTAAATGACATTGATAGCATTTTTACCAGTTGTAAAGGACATCTAACTTCCATAATACATTGTTTACAGCTAGAACTGCCATCACAGGTTAAAGATACGGGCATTTCAAATATTTTTCATATACATGTCGAAAGTATAGGTCGAGAAACCAAAATACTGTAGCCATTTTTTGTAAAATAAAACTGTTTTTTGCTTCTCCTCAAAACCAGCGTTTTGTCCTTTACGCCAATTGAGCCCAATTAAAGGTATCGATAGTTTAGACCTTTACTATTACGTAAATTGCTTTTATTTTAGAATTTAGACACATATTTGTGGCAATAAATGCCAAAAATAAAGGCTAATCCCTATACAACCCTGCTCTTCTTTAAAAAATGTGCTATAATTAGATTTAAGGCAGGTCTTAAAGGACAAATAAAAGACTACTTGCCCTTTACAGCCCTGTTCAATTTATCAAATTACGGTATGTAAACAAGTATAATAATTTGAAGGCAGGTCGTAAAGGACGTGTAAAAGAATACATGCCCTTTACAACCTCCTTAATTCTATCAAATAATGGTGTAATCATTTTTTAAGCAGGTCGTAAAGGACGTGTAAAATAATACCTGGCCTTTACAACCTTATTCGGTTTATCAAATTACGGTATTATAATTTAAAAGTAGGTCGTAAAGGACAAGTAAAAGAAAACATGTCCTTAACGCCCACCTCGACTATGCGCTTATGGAAAGTAATCATGAGAAATGAAGGGCTTAAAGGACAACAAGAAAAAAATAGGTCATATACGACAGTATTCATATTTACCGGCGTACTTTACGATACACCTTTTAATTCGTATTTTATAACTTGACACTTACGTCCCTTAACCTGAGCTAGTTTTGCGAATACGATGAATAAAAACTGGGTCGTAAAGGCACTTTTTTTAAAGATATCGAAATTTTAACTACACAGAACGGTAGGGCTTGAAATTCTGAACAAAACTGTATATATAACTCATTTTCGCCAAAATGTCCTTTACGCCAATTGAACCCAAAGGTATCGATATATTTACTTCGACGTTTTTGATGTGTTGTAAAAGCCCTTGTCACGATCACGAAGGGTCTCTTTGCGACTATCAATGAGTATCCATATGGTAATTAGATCTGTCCCTACTAGACTAGGACACTATATAATAGCAGCAATATTTCTTCTGACAAATGGTACCTACATCGCGCCCTAATAGGGAACGAGCACGACGAAGGTGCTGCCAACTGGTGCCGCCAATCTAAATCAAGTACCCTCTCATGCTGGGGCCACATTGACGAAAACGCCGTAATTTATTGCGATGAAGGACGGTTAACGTCAGTGTAGCTACGACTTACTATATTTGAAATTGACACTTACATATTGACATTGACAGATTGATTTGACAAGGGTGATAGTTTCCTGTATACGGGTGGACACACCCGTGTCTCTTTTGTCGTTTAGTGCTGCCACCTATAGTTCGTGCACGTTCCCTATTGCGCGCCATGTACGAAAGCACTACAAGCAAACTTTTAGGATTGCGTAGCAATGCGCCAGTCAAGGTCGGACCGTAGCCGCGACATCCAGTATTGGCAGAGTGCAAAGCGGGTGGAGGGGGTAGCCTAAACGATCACAGCGCTCGCTACGGCTAAAATTGACATTTTTGTCGCTGACTTTTCTCACTGAAAACAACAATTTTAATATTATTGGCAATAATGTTACTGACTACCATTGTCCAAAATTGTGTAATATAGTAAAATAACACAAGATTTCATTAATATTTTTCACAATATTTACTTACTTCTTGTTTGACAGCGGTGACAATATTGTCCATAATGGCCGCCTATCACGTGGCGCTGTCGTCGCGCTCGGTCCCAATATCTGCAAAGGGCTGTCTCCTTTGTCAGCAAGTATTCTTAGAATGTTGTTATGTACCGTTCGTCCACACTCGGACTGTAAAGAATTTTTCATCACACTTGCTCGAAAATGGTGTCATTACACGTAGGTTTTGCGGGCCGTAAATGACCTATTACGCCCTAGGGCGTAATGGTTTTCTTTTTAAATTTGAAACGCTGGTTCTGTTTTACTCTTATTTGTCATGTTGAAAGGAAACGCCAACGTACTTTTTTTAACTTTTATTACTGAAATATTTATTTAAAGAGAACTGTTATTGCAAAAACATGTAAACACATATTTCTGTAACATTAATTAAATGTTTGAATAATGTATTTCTTTATTTTGCAAATATAAAATCAACCATTTTAAGTCTTTACCGCTATGGTTTCCGAACGTGACTTGTCGTCTTGATATATGTAACTAATGTCACTGTCAGTTTTACAATTTTATTTAGCTTAAGTAAGGTTATTTTAATTAGAATTCCTCACAAGTGTGATGAAAAACATTGTGTGTGCCACGGGCGGTAAAGGAATTACAAACTCGTGTTATTAAAGCCCTCGGCTTCGCCTCGGCCTTGTAACAAACACTCGTTTGTAATTCCTTACTTACCGCCCTTGATACACAATGTACTAATAGATATAATTCAAATATCTATCAGTCTAACTTAATGTTTTAAGATAAAATATTGCTTCGGTTCTCATCTGAGCGGCACCAAACTAACATCTTGTATTCTTTTGGAAAATATAAAACCCTAAATTTTCAAGTATATTTCCTTCATACAATTCCCCTTGCACCCTCCCCTGGACACTCCGCGTCGCACTGAACCAGGGCTCAGAGCTCGTATTTCGTAAGTGAAACGTAAATAGGCCTCACCCTCAACACGGCAAACTTAAGAGTTGTTGAATTAATGGCCGCGCTTTTGTTGTACTTTCGGGTTATTATACCTTTGGGACTGGGGACATCCCCATAAAACACAGGAGAAACCAAATTGAGATTCTATTGTAAACATAAAATAATTACAATGACGACTATAACTAAAGTGTGATATTTTGGGGCAACGCAACTGACAAAGAAGCAGCATTCAAAGCCCAAAAAAGGTGCATAAGAGCCATGTGTGGCTTGAAAATAACAGACAGTTGTACTACATATTTCAAATCACTTAAGATCTTAACTTTGCCCTGTCTATATATTCTGGAAGTAGCAATTTTTGTCAAGTCTAATCTCAATTTATTTAATAGAGTTTCAGATACACGTAAACTCCCTACTCGATCACAGTATCAAAATATGTTGCGCAACAAGGCATCCCATACTGCTTTGGTACGTAAAAGCGTTTTGGGCATGGCACCCCAAATATATAACAAAATCCCAGCTGTCATAAGAGAATTAAAATTTAAGCAATTCAAAAATAAGTTAACAGAATTGCTAACAGAAAAATGTTATTATAGTACTAAACAATTTTTGAATGATATTGATTTGTAATGTAATAATATGATTATATTTATTGATAGGTATTCCATATTGACATTAAATTGTGATAAAAATAAGTATTTCGATAATTATAATTTATTTAATTTTATTTTCAGTAATGTTTTTAATTCTTACAATTTGTGACAGCTAATTAACTATTCATGTGTGTCACTGCTGGATGTCACATAAATAAATAACATGATACCTAGGCTAAGACCAAAACATTTGTACGCCTTCTGGCAAAACATAGCGATCTCACTATTATGTAAAACCATTTCTGTACCTATGTTTGACAAATAAAAGTATTCTTATTCTTATTCTTATTCTTATTCTAACATTGTTTGGTATGCTGTTGTGTGCAGGCCACTTAGGTAGGTACGTATACAGCACTTATTTCTAAATATTTTATTGAAAGTGACAACTAGAATGAAAACCGGACAAAGTGCGAGTCGGACTCACCCACCGAGGGTTCCGTACAAATACTTTAAATAAAGACTTTATTTTTACCCGACTGCGGCGAAGCCCAAAGGAGGGTAATGTGTTTGACCTGTATGTATGTATGTATGTATGTCCGTTCCTGTGTCCGCTCGTAACTACTCAACGGCACAACCGATTTTGATAAATGATACATCATTGGATTCGTCGTGATGGCGCGAGTGTCACTGGGTATGAAGTTCGTTAAAATAAACAAAATGGCGGATTTTATGCACTTTTAAAGTGCACCGCGGTCGGGTTTTTTTTAGTAAAAATATTTAGTTATTTATGATTTAACATTAGTAGTAGTAGTTTAGTATAGTCTTCCATTTTTTTCCTATATTTATAGTGTAAGACGGTATTACTAGTCCAATTTTATAGTTTTAGCTAGATCAGCGGAAAATATCAAATACATTTTGATTTCCTTGGTCGAAATATACGTTTTTTACGACATAAACGGCCATATCTTTTTTTACGTTAACTTAGAAGCTTGATTTTTTCACAGCTTGAAATTTTTTCTTTTTTTTAGGGAGCCGAAATGGGAGGTCGACAATTTTAAGTGTGTATTAAGTATATTAGTGGGGTATCAAACAAAAGGGCTTAATTTGTTGGTTCCAAAACCATTTTTTTTTCTTAATCATATACTTTTTGATTTAGGACAGAAAATTAAAAAAAAATACCATTCCCCCTATTATCTTCGAAGTAACAGAACGAAAAATCTGTAATAATTATCAATTATTAATATCATCCTAAATATAACAGGAAAAATATAACGGTTTTCCTACCTTGCACCGTTTATTAGAAATTTGCAAAAATCGTAACACATACTCGTACTTATTTGCTAATACTAAACTAAGCGCCATACAGTTTTTCTTAAACTATTCACGTATCTACTTACGAGTGTGTACGGAACCCTCGGTGCGCGAGTCCGACTCGCACTTGACCGGTTTTTTATTGTAGGCCTTATGAGCTTCGTTTACTGTACGCATAACTGTCTCTTTTGTCGATTTCGTGCTGTCACCAGCTTAAATATTATTGTAATAAAACATAATCGCAGACACCGGTCACAATATTATTACCTAAGTATTAAAATAAAAATAAAATAAAATAAAATAATTTATTTCTGTAAGTAGGCCCTCAAGGGCTCTTTTACATGTCTTTGTTACATTCTTTTATCTTCTTTTTTCCTTTTCTTTTGGCGCTTCGGGTAATGACCTTCTGGTGAGAAGAAGCGCCGGAAGAAACTCACCAGTTTCTCTTTTCATACATGAGATTTCATTAATACATTACATTAACTTAAAAACTACATTTATAGAGATGTAAAGGGTCTCTCTATGCGTCCAAAGAAGACAAATAAAAAATAGAAAATAAATTGATACTAAAATTAATGGAGATGTAAAGAGTCTCCGTTGTCAAAATATTATGTTTTGGAGGTGTAAAGGATCTCCAAACGTCAAAATACAAATTGAGAATACTTATTTACTAAATATCTTACAGAAATGTAAAAAAATCAGTGACTCACATGATGTAACTAAAAAAAAAACATATTTTCTTAGAGATGTAAATGGTCTCTAATTATTAATATTATTTTAGTGATTCTTAGTCAACGAGCACATTATCCTCAGTAGTATTTATTATAAATGCAAATAACATTAAAACATCGCTAGCTATAATAACGCAAAAGTTACCAGCTCCAATATTTTCGAGATGTTACGCGAACAAAAGTTTCGCGTTATTTAAATATATTTGCATATTTTATTATGATCTCGGTGTCAATAATCATTGGTATTTAAATAAATTATAACGGAAGGGTTTATTATAAAATTATCAAAATGAAATGGGTCATAAATCGAGCGTTTATTTAAACCTTAAATGTAAACACAGAATCTACTCCGGCTTTACTAAGAATACTTTGACGGAGTTAAACCATTTTCTTTTTCATCTTCATTGACGAATATTTTTTACTGAAATCTCCCATCTTTCAGCAAATAAATAAAGCAGAGAAAGCGTAGGAAGTATAAACCGTGGTGTTTTATTGTTCTCCGCCAGATTGGAGAAGCCTAACGAAGTAGAGCGGTCTCCGGCCGAGTACACTGCGGACGCAGTCAGTGAATAACCAGTAAAAAGACTCCATGACCAAATGGCCCAACGATGGTAAACTCACCAGATATACGTCTGTAGTATCTATGAAATTGACCTTGTAAAATATTTTGTTATTCGTTAATATTGTCTTCAGTTTCCACGGTTGTCATTCATAAAACAACGTAATTAATTTTTACGTTAAAAATGAAGTACCTAATATACACTATTAATTCGTTAAGGTCGTTTTTTTTGTGTTTTTTAAGTATAGTTAAACAGTGTCTAAATTAAACAGCGTCTATTAGTTTTCCTTTAGGAGTAGTAGATCAAATGCTTTAAAATAGGCAAGCCGGTGGGAATCGGGTTCTATGGACGCCACACCACTGTCCCCTACTATTGTTTATCTAGTCTGTTTTCAGACCGGAGATCGTCCAGCTTCGTTAGGCTTCCTCAATTTGCAGCGGTTCACAATACAATGGAAATAATAAAATATCGCCGTTTTCCAGTCGTTTATAGACGCTGTTTAACTTAGACATTGTTTAACTATACTTAAAAAACACAAAAAAAAATAAAACGACCTTAACGAATTAACTGGGGTACCTATATTACTTCATTTTTAACGTTAAAAATTAGTAATTAACCGGTCATCATAAAACTGAGGATTTGTGTGAAACTCAATATATTTCGTCACCAACTGACAGGAAACGATTTTTTAACATAGCTTAAGTTTCGCCTAATCATACGTTTTAAAATAAAAACGCCCCTAAGGAGGTTTTATCAACGTCGCAAAATCAGTTTTTGGGAATAGATTGACAATGTATTGTTTTTAACAAACGATGTTTTTTTTCAACTCAAGATACTACTGATTTGTTTTGATTGCGGTCGTAGGGACGTCTTCAGCCCACCGGATTGCTTTCTTGCCAGTTGTTCAGCAAATTGAGTCCGGAGTTTGAAGCGCTGCTCATTCCATTATTAGGCTTTTATTTATGGTCTAGTTTACTTGCCGGCTGGCGGCCTTTGCGGGGTGTTATTTGTAGTAACTAATCATCGTGGAGTGGAGTTTCATTAGAGTACGGTACACGAACAACAACAGTTTACAATTTTTTGTGGTGTTTTAATCTATTTGGTAGTGGTCCCAGACTTATAATCAGGGCATGCAATACCTGTTTTACTTGTATGGGCCAATACCGAAAAACCGGTATTGCATGCCCTACTTATGATAATAGTCTGAAATCCCATTAAAATCAGCAGGGATTTCGACAAAAATGTGAAGAAGTGAGGCGGTGTTAAACGGGTCGTAAATTTGGCCTATCCCCTATGGCAGGGTAATCTTTCTTTGGTCACGGACCCCCTGCATTATTTCGAAAACCTTACAGACCCCCCTCCGAACATAATCAGAAAAAAGAAAATCAAGGGCACATGAAAGGTACGCCTTTTTGTATTTGTATGCATGTGGTTGAACCATCGAAATATAATGTATAGAACGATAACGACGAGCAAAAATGACGTTGAAATTTACCCCATAACGCCCACTTTTTACTAGTTTTTACCCGACCGCGAAGCCCAAAGGAGGGGTATGTGTTTGAACTGTATGTATGTATGTATGTCCGTTCCTATGTCCGCTCGTAACTACTTAACGGCACAACCGATTTTGATAAATGATACATCATTAGATTCGTCTTGATGGCGCGAGTGTCACTGGGTAAGTTCGGTAAAATAAACAAAATGGCGGACATTATGCACTTTTAAAGTGCACCGCGGTCGGGTTTTTTTTATTTTTAGTAAAAATATTTATTAACATTATACTATAAGTTTTATGTATCAGTGGGGCTGATAACCAACTTAATGTTTGAGTCTAAAGTCATTTATGACAAAATATAAATATAAAGTTTGAGATGACGCAATTTAAAAAGGTTGCATATCTTTAAAAAGACAAAAAATGGTGATTGGCTACAAACCTACTGACGTGATGGAACCACCTTATTATAACACCAATCATCACGTTTCTTTTAAAAATACTGTATAGGTATGTGTCAGTTACTGTTATCAATTTTCTTAAGTACCTACAGCAATGGTATTTGTGACTTGTGTGTAACAATAATTGATTGCTTTTTTAAATCCAATGAAATTTAAAAAGCACTTAGAACATCTTTTTTCTGCATTTTGCACGTAGCTATTTTTCCCTCATGCCGGGAAACTCAAAGAATTTAATCAAATAAAACCCATCGCTTAAGCTAACCGGCACCAATAGGAGCTTTTTAGCTAATTGCAAACCTTGCCGGGACTTTTCCGCCATCTTGGATGTTATTGTTCTTTTATTCGCCGCTATCTGGAATTGGATCCATTTTTTACGTCGATCACTGGTCGGAAATATTCGCTTTATCAAAGAAACAAATGTTTACAATAGATGTCTTAGATAAGTTCATTGTTGGCTTGGTTACTCGTGTTTTACAAGCATTTATTTAACTTACAGTTTTTTTATGTAATTTTAATTTTAATTAAAAATTTTAAGTAGAAGGTACGTTTCAAAATTTGCTAACCATTTTTCGGGTTCCGTACCAAAACGGTTTAAAAGGAACCCTTATGGTGCTCTGTCTGTCTGTCCGTCTGTCACAGCCATATATCTCAGGAATGCTGCTGCTACCGATTTTTGGAATATTGTTAAAGATCGCAAATCCGAGCCTATTGGATATAAAAAAAATCTTTTACCTTTTTTACTTCTTTTAAAGGGCTGTCGAAAAATAAAAGTAGGGCTATTACATCAAATGGGGTTGAAATGAAATTTCATTTCATTAGAATATGGTTAGTATAATACTTTCTCTTAGCCAATATAAATTAACGTACCTATCTTCCGTACACCGTACCTATTAGACTTTCTCAAAAACAGAAACCTTCTAATAAAAGCTCAATTCTTAAAAAATATTTTGGTAATTAAAACAAATACCTTCCAATAAAAGCTCAATTGTTGAAAATTCGTATGTGGCTCATTATTCGAGAGTTTCAACCGCCTCACTTTCGTGGACACGTTTTTGGCGAAATCCCTGCAGATTTTTGTGGCATTTTGAACTATTTGCTAGAGACCCCGGACTACTGACTAATAGTCAGATATCCCATCAAACGCTACACGAATTTCGGCGAAAAGGTGTCCACGAAAGTGACGCGGAACCTTAGAAAAGAAAAGATTTAGTTCTCTACGGTACCAAAAACGCGATGAAACCTCGTGCGGTAGTGTAGCATATTCTTAACTTACCACATATCATTCAACCTAGATACCTAGATATTTAAAAACTTAAAAAAAAAACATTGGCTCATTCCATCAACGGACGCTGGACTGTCAACATCTCCAGCTTCTCCTGAGGCTGCCACGTTGAGAGGCGAAGCACGTGTCGAGTTTTGTATTTCGGTGGTGGTTTGTTATATTTATTTGCAATGTTTTTTTTTATTTTGCGTGTGAATGCATGAAAAAATACGCAAGTCATTATAACGGACTAGCACTAATTGACTACCACGTTATCGTATCGCGGATTAGCAAAGCAATATTTTTGTTTGAATTTGAAAAATAGGCACTACTCGTAGTTAACAAGTAATGGCCGACAATCTGTCAAACCGAGAACGCCAACAAAATTCGTAATTTGCTTAAAATATTACAAAGTTCAAAAGAGAGCCAACAGACTAATTAGCGACTGAGCATGTTCGTTAAACTGAATTAATTAGGACTGTTCGTTTCTTAAACAAAAACACGATTTTCTGTACGCCCACGAACAGGGCTGGGATATTTTTACGCAGGATATTTGCACAGAATCATTAGCAGTAATGTTTCTTCCTGCAAAAGGTACATCGCGCGCTTGTATGTGTACGCGCCGTGTACGAACGCAGTACAAGCAAAGTTTTAAGAATGCGTAAGAATGCTCCAGTATGAATCGCACTCACACAGACGTGCTAAAATTGCGTGAATATGTGCCGCGCGCTCCTAAACGAAGTTGGACTTTTTGCGTCTTCATACTTTGATATTTGTGAATTTCAAAGATGCGACTCATTACTCCGACTAGAGAGCTATGTAATGCGAGAACCTGTGTATAGGTAAAGTATATAACGTCAGCACAGACAAAGAAAACGAACGTATACAGCGTGTAAGTCTAATACGGGCGAACAATTAAACCAGATATAGCGTTTAGTAGTGTTATCATTAATTAATATGATTTTTTAAATTACACTTAATAGTGACCTCGTAATTAATTTTTGAAAATTTACCGAGCAGCAATGTACCGCATACATGCTTGTTATGACATTGCGAGATACGAGCTTTTTTAAAGTAACTGTCAACTAGCGTGTTTGTCAACTTGAATGTGTTGCGTTACATTGCGGCCCGAATTATTTTGTATGGTAAATATTTTCATTGTGGTTTTAAGCAATAGTTAAATATGCTTCTTAGGTCCTATGCTGACCACCGTTTCAATATTCGCCCGTATTAGATTTACAGGCTGTATAAACATATTACATTAAAAAAAACTATAAAAAGTGTACCTGATTTTTTGCTCACATGTGGATGCTAAGTACTACAGGTAAGACCCCCAACCCTTTCTTGATCGCAGTACGAGAACAACAAAATTCAGCTCAATCACATGCACTGCATTGGTGAATAATTTATAGCAAGACATGTTTTCAGTTTTTCTGTAGAGCATATTTTATTCTACATGTTATTAATTAGAATCAATAATTCGTACATTGCAAAATACGGCGTCAATTTCATGTGTAAAAAGTAACACATTAAATTGTACTGTCGCTTTTGAAATATACATTTTTTATTCTCCTTTTAATAAAGAGCTTGTCGTGAGTTAAGCTCTTCCGTCTGCGCAAAGCGCAATAGTAGGCTTGCCGTAAATTACAGTGCGCCGGCTGACATTTGCCGCAATAGAACGTAACGTTTAGCAGACATTTGCGTACGCCGCGGGCCGTGGGCATTATACTGTGAAGTCGTTATGTACTGTGATGTTATTTCAGTAGGTATTGTGGTATTACACTCCAATAGTTCTACTACATGTACCTAGCCTTTAGGCAATGGAGTAGTCGGAGTCTGCAGTAGTAGCAATTTGCTCATTCCTCTCAATCTAAGCATTTTCGAGATAAAGTGAAAAGGAACTATTATTTTTAATTTTAGTGTCTAAGTTACGTGAAAATGTAAATTGCAAGATTTCCTTTTTTTATTTTCGTAAGATTTATTGAAAAATAATAAACCGGCCAAGTGCGAGTTGGCACACGAAGGGTTTCCCTACCACCGTCGAGTAAAAATCATATTTATTTTATGGGGACCCCTTTTTATTTTTAAAATTTATTTTGTTTTTATTATTTGTTGTTATAGAGGCAATAGAAATACACATTCTGTGAACATATCAAGTCTCTACCTATTACGGTTCCAACGCTACAGCCCTGTGACTCACGGACAGGCGAACAGACAGACGGACAGACAGCGGAGGCTTAGTAATAAGGTTCTGCTGGCACCCTTTGGGTACGGAACTGATGTTTTTGACTTTGTTTATTGAAGTGACATAAAGACATCATTGAGAATATAGTGAAAATGTAAAAGAAATATAAATTCAAATTTTGATTAGCCAGTAATACAACATACTCCCCCTTAATCAAAATAAGATTATAAACATAAGCCTATTCCTTTTACACAACTCTGATGCTTTATGCGAGTTAATGGCTTAGTGAGCACGTCAGCCCACATCTCCAAAGTAGGAGTATAAACGACACTAATAACGTTCTTAGCTAATAAATCACGTATAAAATGAAATCTAGTATCAATATGTTTGGTTCTATTGTGGTGGACTGGATTCAGTACCAACTTCTGGGCAGACTGCGAATCATTATAAATGGGAACAGTAATTGACTCACCAGTAAGTTCAAACATCAACCGCTTGAGAAACACAGCATCCTTTGCCGCACTCGACAAGCACATGTATTCCGCTTCACTAGATGACAGTGCAACGGTAGTTTGCTTCTTACTCTCCCACGAAATTGCTCCACCAGCCATAGAAAAGTAAAATCCAGTATAGGAACGACGATCTACAGGACAGTTAGCCCAATCCGCATCCGCATAGCCAACTAAACATCCACCGCCTTTCCTGTAAGTAATGCCCAAATCGATAGTTCCTTTTAAATATTGTAACACTCTTTTTGCTGCAATCCAATGCGTCTTATCATATTTAGTATTAAACTGGCTTAAATATGACGTTGCATAAGCAATATCAGGCCTGGAATTAACGGCGAGAAACATCAAGGATCCAATCAATTTCTGATATGGATATAATGAAGACTCATCAACATTACCTTTCTCACACGGCAACAACTTTTTAGTATCCAAAGGAGTGGGCATAGCCTTACAATCCGACATGTTGAACTTTTGCAACAAATCGCGAATATAGCTTTCTTGCGATAATTTGATCTCGTTAGGTTTACAGTGTATATTTAAACCTAAATAATAACTTAATGGGCCTATGACTTTTAGGCTGAAATAAGTCTTTAAGTCAGATATGACATTATTGAGCGTTTTATTTTCTTTATAGAATATAACAATGTCATCAACATGGAAAGCGAGTATTATTAACTCTTTACCAACCTTCTTGGTATAAATACATGCTTCGGAAGGAGTTTGATTAAAACCAAACCAATGCAATTTAAGATTTCCGTCAACTTCTTATACCAAGCTCTCGGAGCTTGTTTTAGACCATAAAGCGAACGCTTCAGCAAGAGTACCTTATCTTCTTGACCAGGTATAGAGAATCCTTCTGGCTGATTCATGTACACCTCTTCCTCCAAATCTCCGTTCAAGAATGCCGTATCCACGTCGAGATGGTGCATTTTCATTTCTGTTTCTGCGGCCAACGCGAACAATAAACGAAGCGAAGAGTTTCGGACGACAGGAGAAAAAGTTTCCGAATAATCAACACCATAGACTTGATTAAATCCTTTCGCGACAAGCCTTGCTTTATGTTTAATAATATCACCATGCGCGTTTTTCTTCAACTTATATACCCATTTGCAAGGAATGACCTTCTTATCTGGTCTGTTAACGAGAACCCACGTATTCTTCTCCAGCAGTGACTCATATTCATCCTGCATAGCTTGAAGCCATTTTTCCCTATCTTCTGTATTCATAGCCTGTGAATAGCTTGTAGGTTCATCCATAACTTGAGGGGATGAAGTCTGCATGCATACACAATTGGCAGCAGAATTGGGTTTTCTAGGTCTCAAATTGTACCTTGGTTCTGCGACTTCAGTATCGGAATCAATTTCATCTGATGGAGGTGCAGTACTGGATTGAACCGACTCATCTTGAGTAACAGCATTATACCACGGTTCTGCAACATCAGGCTCAAAATCTTCTGATACACGCGCAATATCGGGTTGAAGTTGAATTTGCTCATCTTCGATGACCACGCCAGTCGATTTAGAAGTATTTGACGAATGTTCTTGTGAACTTAGCAAAAGAGGTGCAAATGCTGGTTGAGTTAAATCAACATCAGACTTACGAACACAACCTTTACTTTTCAAATCTTGAAAATCATGTTCAAAGAAAGTAATATCTCTGCTTTTCACAAGCCGTCTGGGATATTTAACGTCCCTAAAATAATAACTTCTTGGATCATCAGAATATCCAACGAAAATGTGTTCAGATGCTTTCATATCCAATTTCTTCCGACTACACTCGGGGACATGGATAAAAGCTCTACATCCAAATACACGCAAATGAGATAGATTTGGTATCTTACCATACCACTTCTCGTACGCTGTCTTGCCTTCGAGAGCTCGGTGAGGAGATCTGTTCTTGAGATACACAGCCATCTCTGCAGCATCTTGCCAGTAGGCCGAAGAAAGAGAACTGTCAGAAAGCATTGACCTTACTTTCTCCATAATAGAACGATTTGTCCTCTCTGCAATTCCATTCTGCTGTGGACAATAGGGAACTGTTGTTTGATGCTGAATTCCTTGACTTTTTAAGTAGCTCGAGAATTCATTGTTGACATATTCTTTCCCGTTGTCACTCTTCAAGGTCTTAACTCTGGCTCCCGTTTCCCGCTCTACTGAGAGCTGGAAATTACAAAACATTTTCTTTACTTCCGCTTTTGAAGGAATAAAAAAGACAAAAGTCATACGAGAAAAATCATCTATAAAAAATAAAATATATTTATTGCCTTGAAATGACGTTTCAGGCAGGGGTCCACAAATATCAGAATGAATGAGTTCCAGAACTTCTGTTGATCTTTTTTGTGAAACTTTCTTAAATGGTTTCCTGTTTTGCTTACCTTCAATACAAGGGATGCATGGCTCCTTGTCAACTTCTGTGTAGTCGACGCCTACCGCGTGTCCTTTCTTGAGCTGATCCATACCGATGCGGCATAAATGACCCAGTCGCCTATGCCAAAGCTTGAAGCTAGAAACATCGGAGTGTGTCTCAAAAGCGGATAGTTGACGCGTTGGGTTGACCGTACAATCTAAAGAATACAGTCCGCCACAAATAGAACCATGTAAAATTACATCACCTTTACAAGAAAAAGCATCAGAATCATAAAAGTTACAACCATTTTTATCAAAAACTACGCTAAAACCTTTATCTACCGCCTTCTTGACTGAAATAAGATTAGATTTCAAGTTCGGTACGTGAACCACATCTGTAATCTTCTTTACATCTGTATTCTGACCGCAACTGTTAATAGAAATATCTCCAACACCTTTGCTAGGCAATACTTCTCCATTTGCAATGGTCACAGTTCCAGAAGATGAATCTCTCACATTCTCCATCCAATCATCTCGTGACGTCATATGGGCAGACGCTCCAGAGTCAATAAACCATTTGTCACGCTCTAATCTGTCATTGGCATTCAGTGCACACAGAGAGTTTTTGTGATTAGTGGGTTTCTTCTTCTTGTCCTTTTTGTGGGGACAATCTGGACGCTTATGTCCTGGCTCCATACAGTCATAACACACTATGGGTTTCTTGGATTTGGATGTAGAAGGTCTGGTTTGGTTCATTCGAGTACGAAGAGCAGTATCTGGGTTATCTAAAGCTGGTTTATTCAATTCATTCAATAATTTGGTCTTTATCAGCTCTACCGTAATGTCTATATTGGAATTTTCCAAAGCCATTACTAAGGGTGCATATTGAGGACTTAAACCTCCTAGAAGAATCGCAGCTATTGAAGCATCTTCCATTATTTTGCCAATATCGGCTAAATCTTGCACAGTTGTCATCACAGCATTTATGTATGTCTCAATATTGCAGCCAAAATCTTCAAGACAGTATCTATACAGTTTTCTCTCGAGGCTTATACGTCGCCCTAATCCTTTGTCCTCGTAAGCGGACGAAAGAGCATCCCACGCCTCTTTGGCTGTCTTACATGATCTCACATGGGTGATGGCCATACCGTCTACAGTGAGGCATATTTTCGATAACGCCTTTTGATCGTTACGTACCTTTTTATCTGCAGAAATGTCGTTACCATCAGGGTATCCGACGATGGTCTCCCATAACTCTTCATGCATAAGGTACATACGGATTTTGAATTTCCATACGGAATATCCATCTCTATTTATAAGTGCTTTTATACCAGAAATAGAATTAGTTGACATATTTACATATACAACAGCTGTTCGATGTCACAACAAAAAAATATTCGAAAATATACGTGAACTGTTAAATATTTTCACGGATTTTCACAAATTTTACACGTACACAAAATACAAACTTGCCTATTCACTTTTAAATGCACAACAAGCAAAATAAACGTATATTTCTAAGTAAGATTAGAATATTCGTGCTGATAACGAATGATGTTTTTGACTTTGTTTATTGAAGTGACATAAAGACATCATTGAGAATATAGTGAAAATGTAAAAGAAATATAAATTCAAATTTTGATTAGCCAGTAATACAACAGGAACCCTTAAAATTAACTAATGAGTTTCTTGCGGCGTTTCTCCTCTTCAGATATCACTTTTCAAAGCGGTAGCACATTCAGATTTGTACAACATAATATTATCTATTCCAGAATTATTTCACAATACACAATTGTATATAAATACAATTATACAGGTTATTTACATTACGCTGGGGTACAGTCGCCATCAGATATATCTGAGCTGTCAGTGTACTCATAAATATCTGAACACGGCTCTATTTTCATAGCATTAGAGCCGTGTTCAGATATTTATGAGTACACTGACAGCTCAGATATATCTGATGGCGACTGTACCTACGCATTTTTTCACATAACTTTTAAGTCCTATTATCATAAGTCCGAAAATATACTGACTTAGAACAAGGAGAGAATCGTTTTCATTAACGGAATACACAAGGATATATTAAGATTATTACGTATAGTTTATAATTGTGGAATTAAATGTGACAATGTCAAAATTCATAAATTACTTAGACATATATTTTATCTGAATTAAACGTACCAATTCACGAAATGTCTATAACATTATTGTTAAACTCGTAACCAATAATAAGATCAATACATAAGATAACTTAGTCTACTAGTTCTAGCTATAGCTCGCAATACCATACAAGGGGCGCACCGCCCACGGCCCGACTAAATGACCGCAAGTTAGTTGCTAAGTAACCCGAATATGAGAATAAAAATGCAATGCGGCGACTGCCTTTCAAATGTTATCAGGGCCGGCAGGGTTGCCACCACAGAAATATATCGTCGACCGTAGGCTGAATTACGGTAAGGGACAGGCAAAACAATGTCCCTTACGCTAATTGAGCCTACGGTCGACGATATCGAGATAGAAGTAAATAGGTCGTCGATTTGTATGGGAACTAAGCGTAGGTGTAACGTTTTTCGCCTGGCATTTGACGCCAAAAGTGTAATTTAGTGATGGAAAATAAAAATAGTACATTGTGTATCAAGGGCGGTAAGTAAGGAATTACAAACGAGTGTTTGTTACAAGGCCGAGGCGAAGACGAGGGCTTTAAGAACACGAGTTTGTAATTCCTTTACGGCCCGTGGCACATACAATGTTTTTCATCACACTTGTGAGGAAATCTGATTAAAATAACCTTACTTAACCTAAATAAAATTGTAAAACTGACAGTGACATTAGTGACATATATCGTCGATCGTAGGCTGAATTACGGTAAGGGACATTGTTTTGCCTGTCCCTTACCGTAATTCAGCCTACGGTCGACGATATCAAGACGACAAGTCACGTTCGGAAACCATAGCGGTAAAGACTTAAAATGGTTGATTTTATATTTGCAAAATACTAAAATACACTATTTAAACATTTAATTAATGTTACAGAAATATGTGTTTACATGTATTTGCAATAACAGTTCTGTTTAAATAAATATTTCAGTAATAAAAGTTAAAAAAGTAAGTCGGCGTTTCCTTTGATCATGACAAATAAGAGTAAAACAGAACCAGCGTTTCAAATTTAAAAAGAAAACCACTACGCCCTAGGGCATAATAGGTCATTTACGGCCCGCAAAACGTACGTGTAATGACACCATTTTCGAGCAAGTGTGATGAAAAAATACATTTATGCCACACCTGGCCATTAAGCGGTTTATAATAATAATCATTTATTCAGACGACATAGGTCCACATGTAACAGTTAGGTGCATTAAAATTAACCACATACATTCATCATTTTACCGCACGCTACACGTACGGAAAAAGCCGCTTTCTGGCCAAGTGTAGACATAAAATTATGTACACAACACGGGAGGTAATAAAGAAAGCCCTCGATCGCATACTTACATCCCTCGCTTGCAGCTCGCACCGCAAACATCTGCGAGCTCGGCCTTTCTTTGTTTTACCACCCTAGTTGTTTAATGTACTATTTCCATTTCATTTGGTGGTATTTGAATAATTAATTATACCATTATTATCAGATTTTCATATCTGATAATAATATTGTCGGCAACTGAAGTTAACGGCGTGCAAAGTGGTCGACGCCGCTTCTTTTTAGCATGCGAGGCACTTTCATATTACGTTAAAGGTTACGTCACAAGGTTCATATTATGTTAAAATAGCTATGAGAATAAACGTGAAATTATTTGACATAGACGCATGGGGACTATCAAATCAACTATGAAGAAAAGGCAGAGTAATTTAGACAATGACAGCCAATTCAGTCCTCCTAGGTTACATGTTTTTCCCACGGCGTCAGCTGCGATCGTCTACTGCAGTGTTTTTCAAAGTGCGGGTCGCGACCCCCTGAGGGGTCGCAGAGCCTCTAGAAGGGGGTCGCGAGGGTCGAGAAACCTCAGACAAAAAAAAATAAAAAAGCTGAAAAGTGTAACTGTTAGAAATCGTGGAGGATAGGGGGTCGCGCTATGAAATAGTTTGAAAAACACTGGTCTACTGTACCTCCACTTCGCATCTAGTTAAATCCTAGCAGTGGCGTGGCCTCCATAAAAACCGATTCCCACTGGCTTGCCTATTTTTACCCGACTGCGGCAAAGCCCAAAGGAGGGTTATGTGTTTGACCTGTATGTATGTATATATGTATGTATGCATGTCCGTTCCTATGTCCGCTCGTAACTACTCAACGGTACAACCGATTTTGATTCTGATTCATATTGATGGCACGAGTGTCACCGGGTATGAAGTTCGTGAAAATAGACAAAATGGCGGATTTTATGCACTTTTAAAGTGCACCGCGGTCGGGTTTTTTTAGTAAAAATATTTTTTAAAGCATATGACCGGAGTATCTACTACTGAAGAAAAAGTAATCCAAATCTGCTCCGGCTTTACTAAGAATATACTTGACGCCATGCTATGTCACTGAATCTTGTGTTAAAGAAGTCTTGTCCAAAAGAAAAGAAGAGAAAAGAATATATGACATGTAAAAGAGCCCTTAAGGGCCTACTTGCAGAAATAATAGTACATTACACAACTAGGGTGGTAATACAAAGAAAGGCCGAGATCGCAGAAGTTTGCGGCCCGAGCTGCAAGCGAGGGACGTAGATATGCGATCGAGGGCTTTCTTTATTACCCCCCGTGTTGTGTACATCATTTTATGTCTACACTTGGCCGGAAAGCAGCTATTTCCGTACGCGCAGTGTGCGGAAAAAGCCACTTTATGGCCAGGTGTGGCATAAATTATTTTATTTTATTATTCTTAAGGTTACCTCGTATTTCAGCGCTGTTTAAGGTTTTATACAGCTTGTGTGCTATTTGGGTGTTGGGGGGCAGCCCTGAGGCATGCCTACGCGTTATCAGCCGCAGCTTTATCAGGATCTGCGCGGCTCTGTTGCGCAACGCGCAGTGTTTCATATTAATTTCCCGCTACATATAAATGTGACTTGAACAAGAGAACAAATTGACGATAATTGTAAAACGCTTCGAGAAAAGGTTGGTCGTAGGAAATACTCGGAAGATACCGTTTCTCTAGAATGGCATTTTTAATCCTACTATAGTACATTACACAACTAGGGTGGTAATACAAAGAAAGGCCGAGATCGTAGAAGTTTGCGGCCCGAGCTGCAAGCTAGGGACGTAAATATGCGATCGAGGGCTTTCTTTATTACCTCCCGTGTTGTGTACATCATTTTGTCTACACTTGGTCAGAAAGCGACTTTTTCCGAACGCGTAGCGTGCGGAAAAAGCCACTTAATGACCAGGTGTGTCATAAAACTCTTTAATAGGTACATGGCGATCGCTGGGATTCGATCATCATAATCCCGAGTCTACTCCAAGCCACTAGGCAAAGTAGAAAGACAAAGTAGTCACTCTTCGGCCATTTTAAGACTGCGCGATACGTATCAAGGTTGAGGCGCAAACGGTACGATCCGTACTGGAGCATTATTACGCATTCGTAAAACTTTGCTTGTAGTGCGTTCGTTCACACATAGATACAAGCCGCGCGATGTACCTCTTATAGGAAGAAAACATCCTGCTATTATACTGTGCATTAGGCCACTAACACTCTTGCTTCTTCTCACCAGAAGGTCATTACCCGAAGCGCCAAAAGAAAAGAAAAGAAGACAAAATAATGTAAGACATGTAAAAGAGCCCTACTTACAGAAATAAATTATTTTATTTTATTTTTTTATTTTTGTCACAAACGTAAACAAAACTACAAAACTGTGACCCAGGAACATACAACACACCTTTGATTTAATCAATAAAGACATAAACATTTTAATCCATTTTAGTTCCTACTGTCACTAAAATTACCATTGACATATTAATGGACGTTATTGTATTTTATTCTCAACGATAACCGGATTCAACTGGACGACAATTTGTTTCCAAAAAACTATTACAATGCAATTTCAACTTTATACCGTAAACTTAAGGCTGTTTTTAGGTAACGGAAATTATGGTGATATACGACATTGTGGAGACAAGTTTAACTATACAGGGTGTCACAAGAGAGTGAATTAAACTTTTGGGCGGGGCGAACAGGCTCTTAGTTTCTGAAGCTGACAAACGCGACGATTGTCATGAAAAAGCGGCAATATAAAGTTATCACGAACTATCTTGTTTATATAATCTTTATACAAATGTAACATTTGGCTGTCACTAGTATTTTTTACGTAGTATCATATTGCTAATTTGTTTAATATAATAATAAATCTGTACGCTGAATCGTATTCGGAACACAGGCAAAACGGTGTTTTTTAAAATTTTATAACTGTTTAGAAAATCTGAAAGTGGTATTAATAGAATGAGAGTATTTTTTATTTAATAATTTGTAAAACTATAAGTCATAGAAAGCTCATTCAAAAAGATTACAGTTAGTCAGACTAAGATACGTAACAAATATGTGACTTTTTCATATAAGTACTGCCTACGTTGCCGCCCTCAATAAGGTCATGTTTTAATTGCATGTACATAACGAACACCTATTACTATGACCTCATTGACAACTAGCAAATTGGTACCTTTTCCCTGAGAACGACATGTCATAGATTGCAAGCAATAATATTATCTTAATAGTCATGTGGCAACACATATTGTCAAACACGGTGTTCGCCACAGCCCACGCCCATTTAATGCTCGACACGCTGCTACAACCATTACTATGTAGCCGCTACAATACACGCAACTGTCAGTACCTTGTCAATGTAAAATCACAAACAAGAGAGCATACTCGTGCGTGGCCATTGATTGTTTGGAGTTACCATCAAACGTGGGCAGACGTGGGTAAAAATGGTTGTTGGAAAAAATAAAGAACCAACCCATTGATGTTACGCATATGTTACGCAAATGGCTTAACAATAATAAATAAATATAAGGGGATAATCTTACGCAAATCGAACTAGCCCCATAGTAAGCTCAATAAGGCTTGTGTTATGGATACTAGACGACGATATATTTAATACATACAAATACTTAAATACATAGAAAACATCCATGACTCAGGAACAAATATTCGTGCACATCACACAAATAAATGCCCTTACCGGGATTCGAACTCAGGACCTCTCGCTTCGTAGGCAGGGTCACTACCAACTAAGCTAAAGCGGTCGTCGAATAATACAATATTATTCTTTGGATTTGGTTAACTTTGCCGTAAGTAAGCCTTTAAGCTCTTTTGGTGTTGCAGGTGTCTATGGGCGACGGTGATTGCTTACCATCAGGCGACCCGTCTGCTCGTTTGCCCCCTATTTCATAAAAAAAAAAAAAAGTTACCTAAAAAAACATAAGATGAATACGCTGTGTAAAGTATACGCAGTAGGTACATCAGTACATCTAAAAACCTAACTCTATCGTAATAATTTTACCAGCTCCTTTAAGCCACTGCCTAAAACTTTTGTGCAAATAGTATCAACCCTCGAAAAAAGAATGATTTGAACGAGGCTGGTAAGTGGCCAAGTGGTGTAGTGGTCAGCACGTTGTCCCGGTAAGGCAGAGACACTGAATTCTTTGATGACTGACCATTGACGCTGACCATGATCTTTGTATAAATAATTGACTAATCGTAGTAGGTATTAGCCTTGTTGTGTTGTGTATTAGTTAACATACTGTATATGACAGTTGCACCGTGGTTTTGCACGCATTACGGTATCTGTACCAAGGCCGTATCGCGTATTTCTCTTAAATAATAACTAGGTGAACGCATGCGCGCTAGGCGGGTTTTTACCTGACAGGCTAAAAGGTATCATACATGTGGGCGCGTGTATGATACCGTTCCTATATTCAACATGCAACATTCCTCAGAATGTAGTATGTAGGTACTATCATAGTCAGCTTAATTCAGTTCACAGAGTGCTAGGCTTTTTCTATAGCACGCTTTTGATTGAATTATATGTACCATCGACTACGCGTCATTAATTTACTAATAGTTCAATATTTTTATATAGCTTATTTAGTGTCGCACTGCTGGGCGTTTGCCCAGAAGTAGAAGGACAAAGGGAAGGTCTTTACCTTTGCTCTGTTTTTCTACTTCTCCCTATCTCGGGCCACTTACACACTTATCTTACAGATTGTTTTACACACTGTCTTTAGCTTCCTTTATGGCATAGGACAGTTTATTAAAAAAATCTCTAATAATTATTAGTAAATACTTTCCAAAACTGAACTGTATAGCGATGAGTGGCGGGGAAAACTCTCAAAATGTGTCTATTAATTTTGAGTAACGAATTCGGATCAAATCAGTTACCTGCTCATAAGGAAATCTATAATATTTGCTAAATAATTAATTCAGTATCGATGGAATCAGTCAGACACGATACAGCATCTCAAATGTCAAAACATAATCGTTACCCATTAGATTATTACATTTCCCGCTAGCAAAGCAAAAAAAAACAATATAAAGCGGATCTCACAAGTACGCCGACCCACGCAATGATGTACGGACAGAAAAAAGAATCCGGTTCAACAATTAAGTGACAAACCTCGGCAAAAAACGAGACGTACTTAGGTTTATGGTTTGTAAACAAAAGACGAGCTGTTTGGTGGGAACTAATCATTATGACCTATATGCTACAAGGAGGCATCTATGTAGAGGAAATAAAATGGTCTCATAAAAAGTAGTGTCTATGGCAGGATGGGCGAAGAATGAAAAGGACTAGTTGGAAGCTGAAAGCAGGGAGAAACGAGGGCCAAGAATTTTTCTAGTGCCTAAAGCGAAGATGATTTAAGACACTTTTACAAAATTGCAGATGTCTCGTAATATTTTTAGTGCAGTTTCACGTTAGTTCTCAACCAGGCCTCAATATCTATTATGAATTATTTCGATATTTTGAAAGTTGAAAAAAATAGAACCTACCCTTAAACTTTTCGAAATATAAGGCATTCACGGTGAACTACCGGGCCGTCAAGCTGGTGTACACCGCTTGTATGACTGGAACGGTTTTGTTTTCGGAAACGCTTTATATCTCAAAACATAGTACCCAAATAGTACCCTAGGGCCCTAAAACTTCATTTCAAAATTCAAATTCAAAATAATTTATTTCGGATTAGATATCTATAGTATGTGTTAGTAACAAAGGTCTTACTGGCTATATTAGTAGTTAAGAATATAAATAATCAATAATCATAATCATTTGTAGAAGCCGAGATATCTATGACTTAACGGTGTACAAAACTTCACACCGTCAAGCTGCCGTACTCGGGATTGCCTTTTTTTCGCCATCTTCACCAATCGAAAAATTAGGTTAGCACCTGATAATCTGCATTGATAAGTTATCACTCAGGGTCTGGGGATAATACTTTGCATTAATAGGCTATCAATCAGGGTCAGGGGAACATCAGGTTTTGGCACTCCTATCAGAGGGACGCACGCTACGCGTACGGAAAAAGCCGCTTTCTATAAAATTATGTACACAACACGGGAGGTAATCAAGAAAGGCCGAGATCGCAGATGTTTGCGGCCCGAGCTGCAAGCGAGGGACGTAAATATGCGATCGAGGGCCACCACCCCACCCTACCCTTTACCACCCTAGTTGTGTAGGTAATGTTCTATAACGACATCCTTTAGGATTATAGCATGCTGGAAAATATGATGACTTTGACTTTGAAAAAACTGATCTATAACAACGCCCAAGAGATAAAATGGAGGTAAAGTCAATTCAAACTGTCATCATTAAAATACTTGCCAATTAGTCCTGGGCGGATTGTAATTGGATTAGTTTTAAAAAGTTGTAGACGAAATTCCTTAATTACTAAACTTAGGCCTTTACTAATCAAATAATCGTCTGAAGACGTATTTTCAGTCGTTGCACTGCAAACTGTGTAATCTATTTTTTGTACCTACTTTTAGAGATAGATATAGAATGAATGAATGAATTTACATTCATTTCGCATACAAAAACCCACAGATAGGGAACGTGTACAACGAATGTGCTGCCAACTGGTGCCGCCAATCCGAATCTTGTGCTCTATCAGGGTTGGGATCATAACGACTACATTGTCAAAACGACCAAATCATCATAAGGCCCAGATCTCTAAAGGACCATCTCTTTAGAAAGCCCATATCTCCGAATGACTAGGTAGCAAAACGACTACTTCTTGAGAAGACCACAGCGTTAATAGTCCACATATCACAAAGACCAGGGAGCAAAACAACTAGTTCGTGAAAAGACTATTTCGTTAATAGACAAAATCTCAATAAGACGAGGTAGCAAAACGACTAAATAGCAAAATTTTGGTATAATCATGCCCATTTTATGTATTTAGATTTTCTTATTTTATTTTATTATGGTCATTTTGGACATTGTTGAATTAAATTAAACCTCATGCCTATTATACTACATATTGTATTGTACCTAACTATTTATTTTTAATAGTTTTATAAATTTTTATTTATAAAACTATTATTTTCATCATGCTGCGGCCACATTAACGGGAAACTCCGGTATTATCGCGATGAAAAACGATAAACGTTAGTATAGCCACGACTTACTTTATACTTGACATTGACATTTATAACCAGTATGTCATTTTTTCAGGCCTGATAAGTTTCCTTTACTGTCCGCATAGTGTCTCTTTTGTCGATTTAGTGCTGCCAACTATGCTTCTTGCACGTTCCCTATAGCATCCTTTACTATATGTAATAGTACATTACACAACTAGGGTGGTAATAGAAAGAAAGCCCGAGATCACAGATGTTTGCGGCCCGAGCTGCAAGCGAGGGACGTAAATATGCGATCGAGGGCTTTCTTTATTACCTCCCGTGTTGTGTAGGTACATCATTTTATGTCTACACTTGGCCAGAAAGCGGCTTTTTCCGTACGCGCAGCGTGCGGAAAAAGCCACTTTATGGCCAGGTGTGACAAAAACATACTATGACCATAAAATACGTGTAAGTAATAGTACTACGTACAGAAGTCTCTCTTTCTAACAAAACTGAAGTTCAGGTCTCACCACCGGACGGAACGCACTGGATGCGACCGTCTCTATCTATCGCATACCGCGTGGTATTTCTGGTCGCTGGCTAAGGAACTCCGGCGGGGTAAAATTTGGTACTAGTAGCCGTGCGTCGAGATGGCGGAGTCATCATCATCATCATTTCAGCCAAAAGACGTCCACTGCTGGACATAGGCCTTCCCCAAGGATCTCAACGATTGTCGGCTTTGTGCTGCTATTATCCAGCGGCTTCCCGTGGTTTTCACCAGATCGTCGGTCCACCTTGTGGGAGGCCTGCCAACACTTCGTCTTCCGGTGCGTGGTCGCCACTCGAGAACCTTACCACCCCAACGACCATCAGTTCTGCGAGCAATGTGCCCTGCCCATTGCCACTTAAGGTTTGCAATGCGTTGAGCTATATCGGTAACCATAGTTCTTCTACGGATCTCCTCGTTCCTGATTCGATCTCGAAGAGAAACCCCGAGCATAGCTCTTTCCATTGCCCTTTGAGCAACCTTGAGCCTTCTTATGAGGCCCATTGTAAACGACCACGTCTCTGTTCCATAAGTCATCACTGGCAACACGCACTGGTCAAAGACTTTCGTCTTGAGACACTGCGGAATTTGATGGCGGAATGAGATCCTGCTATTATACGGAAAGAGTATCCAGGCAAAATAAGGGAAACCATAAGACTAAACAAAGCCGGCCAAGTGCGAGTCGGTTTCGCACACGAAGAGTTCCGTACCACCGTCGAGCAAAAAGACGCCAAAAATACATTTATTGTATGGGGACCCCCTTTTATTTTAAACTTTTTTAATTTTTATTATTTGTTGTTATAGCGGCAATAGAAATACATTATTTTATGAAAATTTTAAGTATCTACCTATTACGGTTCCAAAGCTAGAGCTCTGTGACTCACGGACAGACAACAGATGGACAGGCAGACGGATAGATAGCGGAGGCTTAGCAATAGGGTTCCGTTGCACCGTTTGGGTACGGAACCCCAAAAAAGATGAATGACACAAGACATGCTGTTATATCCTTTAATTTTTATCAATATCCCTAATCGCAGCTGATGTGATGCGATTGTATGCTAATCAAATGCGTAATAGGACAGCCCCAGTAATGGCAAGAAAACGTTTGCTCTTCATATTTGTCTTTGATTACGCAACGCTAAAAAAAGCAATCACTGAGGCACAGACAAAACCATATCCAATCTACGCCTTAAGTCTTAAGCAACAAGATCCAATTTCGAAAAAATCTAAACGGACGTAAGTCCTTTAGAAATATTATTCCTTAATTAATCGTGCGAAATTGAAAACCGAGACGTGATTTCGCTTTTTGTCTATAATTGTATGGACCTAATTAGTGGTACTATTTGATGTTCCATATTTAATAGCAGGTTGCACGTACCGTCTCAATTAATGAGTTGGAAAAACAACATAAACCCTAAAAACTAGATTAAAAAACTATAGCCCGATATGCTTTAGTTTACTAAACCAGATAGCGCGGTGAAATTTGAAAAATAAATTATTTAGGGGACTTAGAGGTGCAGTGAGAAAGGATTTTTTGGAATTTAACTTGTAGTAGAAAAAGAAGATGAAAAATCCAATGAAACAAAATAAGCGGATGTCGCAGAGAACCAAATAGTTAAATTTTAAATTGCAGTTTACAATATCTATCTTTTAACTCCTAATTGCGCGCAAATTCTAATCCATCGATCTATTACATAATTGCGCGCATCACGCAAAAACGACCTATTTCCTTGAAATTTGGTGTACAGATTATTATGATCCCGGTCCCTTTATATTTATTTACCTGACTAAGCCGAAGCAAAAATGAGACATTTAACTTCACCCGGCACGAAGTTTCGGGTGGGTCCTCTAGTAAATAACCCTGTAGATCAGTAGCGTGGCGTCCAAAGAACTCGATTCCTACCGGCGGCTTGCCTAATATTAGGCATTTGAGCACCTTATTCTACAAGATGGTCCGGGCCCAGCGACCTGATTCGATCCCAAGCGCCCTAGTCCCCACCTAGTCCGACCCTCTCAAGATGGTCCGGGCCAAGCGACCTGGTTCGTACCCAGGCGCCCCGGCCCCTACCTAGTCCGACCCTCTCAAGATGGTCCGGGCCAAGCGACCTGGTTCGTACCCAGGCGCCCCGGCCCCTACCTAGTCCGACCCTCTCAAGATGGTCCGGGCCAAGCGACCTGGTTCGTACCCAGGCGCCCCGGCCCCTACCTAGTCCGACCCTCTCAAAATGGTCCGGGCCAAGCGACCTGGTTCGTACCCAGGCGCCCCGGCCCCTACCTAGTCCGACCCTCTCAAGGTGGTCCGGGCCAAGCGACCTGGTTCGTACCCAGGCGCCCCGGCCCCTACCTAGTCCGACCCTCTCAAGGTGGTCCGGGCCAAGCGACCTGGTTCGTACCCAGGCGCCCCGGCCCCTACCTAGTCCGACCCTCTCAAGGTGGTCCGGGCCAAGCGACCTGGTTCGTACCCAGGCGCCCCGGCCCCCACCTAGTCCGACCCTCTCAAGATGGTCCGGGCCAAGCGACCTGGTTCGTACCCAGGCGCCCCGGCCCCTACCTAGTCCGACCCTCTCAAGATGGTCCGGGCCAAGCGACCTGGTTCGTACCCAGGCGCCCCGGCCCCTACCTAGTCCGACCCTCTCAAGATGGTCCGGGCCAAGCGACCTGGTTCGTACCCAGGCGCCCCGGCCCCTACCTAGTCCGACCCTCTCAAGGTGGTCCGGGCCAAGCGACCTGGTTCGTACCCAGGCGCCCCGGCCCCTACCTAGTCCGACCCTCTCAAGGTGGTCCGGGCCAAGCGACCTGGTTCGTACCCAGGCGCCCCGGCCCCTACCTAGTCCGACCCTCTCAAGGTGGTCCGGGCCAAGCGACCTGGTTCGTACCCAGGCGCCCCGGCCCCCACCTAGTCCGACCCTCTCAAGATGGTCCGGGCCAAGCGACCTGGTTCGTACCCAGGCGCCCCGGCCCCTACCTAGTCCGACCCTCTCAAGGTGGTCCGGGCCAAGCGACCTGGTTCGTACCCAGGCGCCCCGGCCCCCACCTAGTCCGACCCTCTCAAGGTGGTCCGGGCCAAGCGACCTGGTTCGTACCCAGGCACCCCGGCCCCTACCTAGTCCGACCCTCTCAAGGTGGTCCGGGCCAAGCGACCTGGTTCGTACCCAGGCGCCCCGGCCCCCACCTAGTCCGACCCTCTCAAGGTGGTCCGAGACAAGCGACCTGGTTCGATCCCAGGGAACGCCACGGCCCCTACCTGGTCCGATTTTTGGAACAGTCAGTAAGAATTGCAAGTTTGACAGCTTCCAAAAAAAAAAGCAGTGACAGTGCTAGTCCCGCGACAGAGCATGACCTGTCACTGTCACACTATATTGAATGGAAAGAGATAGGTAGTCGTTGTGCTAGAGGTACTGTTATCAGATCAACTCTAGCGCGTGGTGGCCACGTGGCGACGCACGCGCAGGCGGCCTTGCCGCTTGTGCAACGTGGAAAGTAGTCGGGCGCTTTCGGCGCGCAAGGTCTGCGCGCGCTGTTTTTTAGAGCTTTATAATATCTAACAAGGAAAGGTACCTGTCCGGCTCCGATTTGATTTATTTTGATAAATGTTAGAGAGTAGTCTAAAATAACATTTTTTTAGCTGCCCAATCTCAACCTATTGGGACATACTGACCTCCAAAGTACTGAAAAGTGACTAGACCCTCCAACTTCTACATACTCTGTCCTGTTAGGTACATTTGGTGCTATACTCTGTCCTGTTAGGTATTTAAATAAAAGTAAAAAAAAACCACGTGACTCGACTCGTTCAGCCAGTAGTATTGCGCCACAGATACAAAACGTTACTGCGAGGCTAAATCGCGGAGTGAGCCACTCCTGATCATGGCACGATTGAGGGCTAAATACCTTAGATGGGCTAAATATCTTATACACAGCTGTCCTTTGCTGTGACCGAAGGACAACCGTAGCATACCTACATACGCATTCATAATCTAGATATTAATATCTTATCTATGTGCGCAAGTCGGCCACTTTACAACCTATATTGTAAAGTGTTTATTCAATGTCTAGGTATGTAGTCGACCTACCGCAACAGATAATAAGTATACTATCGAGGAACAATACACAAATCAACCTAGCCCCGATCTAATCTAAGCAACGTTCCTTAGAGCAATTCGGATTTCGTAGAGAAAGCCTAGCCGACCGGTAGTAGAGAGAGAGGTAGAGTCGCTCAGCTTTTTAAAACTGCCAAAAAAGTTCTCCTGTCACCTCCTAGAGTGCCGTCATCAAGGTACTCGGCCATTCTCATGAAGTATGACTGCGTCTAATTACCGCGTATCCATACATTTAGTATGAAAACAGCGTCGCGGTAATTAGGTGACCGCAGACATACGTCGTGAGAATGGCCGTACTACGAATTTAATTTAGTGTTGAAATTATTATAGGTCTTAGAAGTGTTGTCGGCAGCCTTTTTTTGGTGGGTCTGTGTCCCGTTTGGTCAAAAATTGGCTTCTTAGGGCAATCGAGAGTAGACAACTATAAAACAGTACAAACAAAACAAAACAAAAACTTGTCCAGGACCCTGGAGGGGTCACACGGGACCATGGGTGCTGCAAAATGTAATCTGCTGGCCTCGCCGCCAGCCAGCTTTAGGTTGGTATTAGGAGACGATCCTCAATACCGGGGTTTCCTAAACTGCTTATAATGAGGAGCTCTAACGGGTTGTTCGTAGCGCCCAGGGCCAAAGCGGCCTGGGCGGTATCGCAGGATAAGGAGCCTCTTCCTGCCTCTACTGTGCTAGGGTCAAAATTATAGCCTTAGAGAATATTAAAACTATATAGGTTAAATTAGGTACATTAGGTTAGGTTAGCAGTTATTAAATATTTGCATGACTTATTTAAGTCTAGATATAAGGATTAATATCAGATTTGAAGACCACCAATGTAACCAATATCTATAGAAAATAAATGTCATTTCATAGACGGGTACCAACGTTTCAACAGCTCTTAAATTCCAGGTCGCTTTTTTGGCTGTTTCCCTGTAGGCTGGGATTACCATTTTCGCTCGGATCACCACTGGAAAATGTTAATCCGAGCCTACAGGAAAATATGCCCTTCAGCAGACCAACATGATGGGAAATGTACCCGGAAAACATAACGCAAGATTTCTTAGCTCCGTAACATCAGGGACTGGACAGGGATTAAGACTATTTAAGACCGTTGAACAACTGTTCAGATTAGCGCTGGAAAAGGAGAAAAATAAGAAGCCAACCTTCAGATTACTGAGATTAGACTCCATTAGGAGAGGAACTTATAGAAGAAGAAGACAGGGAAATAGTCAAAAATGCGACCAGAAGAATGAGAGCTGTGAAACGGTAATAGAACTAACCTAACCCGGACACCGAAGTGTCTATTTTTGCAACGATTATAGTTTGCATAGTAATACGCCACAATGTAATGCGTTTAATGATCTGGCTCGGCATGCGGCCGACCTAGGCCAACTGATTACGAGCTACTGACCAGTGGGTGTGGCATTTGTGCCTGGAAAAACGTAAGGCCTTAAGCGGCCTCGCAAACGTTTAAAATACTGTTTAAATCGGAACTGTGATAAAAGTAATGATTATATTATACATACATTTCTAGAAATTGGTCACAAGCTCTATGCCGACTTTTCAGAATATCTAAACCCTAGCATTGCCGTTGGCTGCGCCTGCGTCATTCCCGTTATTATCCAAAGGGAACTTCATACCGGGATATAAAGTATCCTATGTTTCAATCCAGGATTTGATCTCTAGTTTGTGCCAAATTCCTTCGCAATCTAACTTGTTACTGTGTTATTTAGTAACAATAACCAAACAGCTTCACAAACTTTCACATTAATAATGTTTGTTGTATTAGTACTATATTAAGAAAATGACTGAATCAGTTTTCAATGGAGGTTGCTAAATCTTTGTTTTTGTATTTTTGGATATCTATGTGGGGAACAGATTTCAATCAATTTTAGTACAGGGATACCTGGACATCTCCAGATGGATACAGAATACTACTTATCCGACTACGATGAATCAAAAATGTAATGTAAATAATAGGGTACTTTCCTGACAAATCACCTCCTTATTTATAGTTTTTGGTCTTTTAAAAATCGTTTAAAACGTGTGGCGACACTGCCACCTAGCGACACTCGTTGAAAGAAGACGGACAGTTACGGAAATTCCACTACAGATGGCGCTTACATCAACGCCCATGCAAAGACTGTCATCTCCATACTGTTCTACAACCCGCTATCGAAGTTTCTAAGCCCAATTCCAATATATAACACTTCCAAACATCTTCCTTCGGATTTCGGTCCCCAGGCACAACACCCGCCTCGAGAGAGATCTCTCTATTGTCCTCGCTTCCACAAACGCTAAATAGGTGAAGTCTAGTTATTTTATCGAAAGCAGATTTAAAGGCTAGCGTGAAGCACCCTATTATTACACCTCCACGGACGGGGTCGCGGGTATCTTCGTGTGTATAGATAGATAGATAGATAGATCGTTTATTTCACGACAAAAAAACAGTATAAATTTGTACAGACAAAATTATAAGTATTCACGCCATGATCGTCAAAAACAAATAAAATAAAAATGAGGATAAATGTAACAATGTCAACGGATTTAAAAAATAGAAGTAACAATTAATAATCAAATCATGTCTCCCAATAAGGATCGTCATCACAATTTCTAATAATAATACTACAAAAAGAAAAACACAAAATTAGCATAAGATAACAAGTAATAATCAAATAATAATGAAATCGTGTCTCCCAATAAGGATCGTCAGTACAATTTTATTTATAGGATAAAAATAATCAAGACTACCATAAATAATTTAAAAAATAAGTTCCATGTACTCGTTTATTGAGTACAGAGGGTTATCCAACAGAAGATTTCTCAGTTGACACCTAAATGTTTCGTCAGATGGCTCATTTCTGAGATCGGCAGGTAAACGCTCAAAGTAAGTCGGGCCGATGACGCGAGGGTTCTTGCGTGAAAGCGCCATGCGACGAGGAACCGTGCTCAGTCGCCCAGTAGATCGGAGCTTTTTTCCCGGGACATCTACGCGTGAAAACTGAGAAATGTTACTTTTCACAAATAAAAGTAAATCAAAAATATGTTGCGAGTAGTGAGTCAGTATACGCTGAGAAATGAAGAATTGTTTGCAGGGATGCCTGGGCGTAACTCCTACAAGAGTTCGGATAGCTCTTTTCTGCATAATCAGAACCCTTTTCGCGTCCGTGGAGTTACCCCACAGGAGTGTTCCATATGACATGAGGGAGTGGAAGTGGCTAAAGTAAACCTGTTTTAAGGCATCTCCTGAGATAAGAGGTTTTAATTTTCTCAGCGCAAAGACTGCACTACTCAGCCTACCGCATAGATTGTCGACATGGCGCTTCCAATTCAGATTTGAATCGACTGTGAAACCGAGAAACTTACTCTCATCGCACAGTGGCATTGGACAGCATACCATGCACGGTGGCGTTGGGACCTTTCGACCAGAAAAAAGCATTATGTTGGACTTGGTCACGTTCAACAAAAGCCCATTTGCTGAGAACCAGGTTTGCAGCTGCCCACAAGCCTCGGTAATCTTAACGCTGAGTTGCTCATATGTTTTGGCTCCAACTAAGACGGTCGTGTCGTCCGCAAACAGTACAGATAAACCGGCCACAATGTTGCACGGAAGATCGTTTATAAATAATAAAAACAGAGTATTTCCCAAGGCAGACCCCTGGGGAATACCCAAATTAATATAACCTATATCAGATTTTAAAATCTTGCCGCTTATAGGTACTTTTACGACCTGTTTGCGATTCGACAGAAATGAAGTGAACAATTGGTGGGCATTGTTCTCAACACCGTATAGACTCAACTTATTGAGCAGTAGCGTATGGCTAATGACGTCGAATGCTTTTGACAGATCGCACAATATCCCAGCCATCCTATGCTTATCATCCAACCCAGTCATGATACAATCGAATATCCTGTACGCCGCGGTGGTTGTTGACATTTTCTGTCTGTACGCAAATTGATTTTCCGTAAGCAGGTTATTCGATTCTAGATGACTCATTAGTTGACACGATAGGATGGACTCGACCATTTTGGATATTGTAGGCACTATTGTGATAGGCCTATAGTTGTTGACGTCGCACCTGTCGCCTTTCCCTTTAAAAACAGGGCATACTCTGGTACTTTTTAGAACTTCAGGGTATATACCAGTTTCGAACATTTTATTTATTAGGACAACAAGTACGTCGCCAACAACCGGCCATACACACAGAAGTAGGTTTAGCGAAATGTCAAAAGCAAATATACTCGCATACCTGTCTAATCATGATTACAGGGTATTCCCATAATGGCGGCGTTATCGACGAGTATGCTTAAATACCTCCTTATCAGCCGAGTGCTTACCTGAAAAACAAAACAGGCGGTTACTACAGGCAATATAATATGCTGTAATTATACATGCGGAGTAACAGTGCCATTCATGTTTATCGCAAAACACACATAGTAAAAGTTCCAGTAGCAGCAGTGTTTTTTGATATGTCGAAAGCTTTCGACCTTGTCGATCACTCGGTTCTTCTTAGAAAATGCGAGCACTACGGTATCAGAGGTAGAGCATCTGAATGGATCGAAAGTTATCTGTCGAATCGTAGTCAATGCGTTGAAATTGAAAGGTTGAATGAACATAAAGAGCTAGTCCAATACAGATCAAGCTTCCAACTTAACACTAAAGGAGTCCCCCAAGGCAGTGTACTGGGGCCACTGCTCTTTGTTCTATATATCAACGACATACCTCTGGCTACGAATCATCAAATGGTTATGTTTGCTGACGATCTGTCAATTGTCGTTGCAAATATCGATAACTCCATAGCTCATGAAACAGTAATTAATAATGCGATTGAAGATATAGGTAACTGGATAGAGAGCAATAACTTAAAAATCAATATTGATAAAACTAATCTTGTACATTTCTCAAACAACAGACCTCAACAATTGCAATTAAACGTACACTACAAAGGACAATGTATAAGTAGTACTAATGAAGTTAACTTTTTAGGTATAACTATTGATCAATATTGTAACTGGAAAGCACAAATCAATTTAATTTGTAACAAACTTAACAGATTTGTGTTTGTGCTAAAAAGGCTAAGAAGTGTAGCAGGGGTACAAACAGCTCTATTGGCCTATCATGGCTATGTTTCATCTCTTCTCAGATATGGAATTATTGTGTGGGGAAATTCCGTAGATGTAAGCAAAATATTTGTTATTCAAAAAAGGTGCATTCGTGCGCTATGCGGATTGGGTCCACGAGAATCATGCAGGCCATTATTTAAAAGACTGAATATACCTACTCTTACAGCCATGTATATTATTGAACATGCCAAGTATGTAAGACAAAATCCTGAGCAATTTAATAAGCCAGTCCAAAACCCAAAATTGCGGGAAAGAGATCTCTTTAGAATTGAGCAGCCAGTCTCTAAAACTGCTCTATTTAGAAAAAATTGCTACAATATGTCAATAAAAATTTATAATCATATTCCTTTAGAAATAAGAGTCCTACCTAATAAGATTTTTTTTTATGGAAACTTCGTACATTGCTAAGGGACAAATGTTTTTACAGCATGAAGGAATATTTTGACATGAATTTATAATGAATTATTTGAGACTTGAGATTGTGTTCCGAAATTAGTTGATTATTTTCTTATTGTTTTATTATATTTTACATTTATGACATTTTATTATACTTAGCGTTGGTGATTTATTTTTATTGTGCAATTTTATAAAATATGATTGTTAAATATTTATTGAAAATTAATTTTTGCATGCCAATGTAATGGTGAATTGTGTGGATCTACCTACTTTTTTAATTTGTCATCTAATTGTACCATGATTCAAGCAAATAAAATTTTGACTTTGACTTTGACTTAAATAATGTATAGTCCGTACAAACTCTTAAGGCTAAATGCTGTCAAACGAACGCAAATCAAAAGCTACCTTATAATCAGAGCATAACGTAGTTTTTGGCTTGCGTTCGTTTGGCAGAATTTGGGCTTAAGAGTTTGTACGGACTATACATACTTAATTAACGCCTTGATGCATCAAGGGCGGTATAGTCATTACGCAACTAGGGTGGTAATACAAAGAAAGGCCGAGATCGCAGACGTTTGCGGCCCGAGCTGTAAGCGAGGGACGTAAATATGCGATCGAGGGCTTTCTTTATTACCTCCCGTGTTGTGTACATCATTTTATGTCTACACCTGGCCAGAAAGGGACTTTTTCCGTACGAGCAGCGTGCGGAAAAAGCCACTTTATGGCCGGGTGTGGCATAAATAAATAAACGACCCAGATCGCAAGTATTAGGATCCTAAAGCGTGGCGGGCCATAATTTGAGTTTTGGGCCATTCTTTATTCAAATTCAAATTAAGTATTTATTTTAGACCATGTCAATAGTGTTAGTATACATTGGCTTATCATATGTTAGTTAGATTTAGTGTCATAATACTGTGGAACCTCGATAAGTCAAAATTCAAGGGAAACAAAAAAAAACGTGTTAACGAGGTTTCGACTTATAGAGTTTATTTTATACTCCTAACTATAATTTGAAATATTATTGATTACAGTATTATTTTGTATGCTGTGACTGATTATTGCTTTAACAGCCCATTTAACAGCCTTTTAAATAAGAGTAAAATAAAACGACGTAAATAACAACTTAGATTCAGAACGCATACGTGGCGATGCGTCAGACCTCCCGAAAGGGGACCTCTTTAAAGTGTAAAGTAGACAAACAAAGCTATTGCAGTTGGAAGTTTTTAATGAGCAGAGTTTGCAGGTAAACTTCACTGAACAAGCATAAAACAAGTATTTTTCGTTCAAATCCAGTGTTACCTCTTAAATAGTATCATATTTTTACTTTGAAGTTGTTTTTATGTCACAAATTGAGCTAATCCCAAACTAAGCAATGATTGTACAATGAATACCTACTAGACGACGATATATTTATTTATTTAAACTTGATTGGACAATAATTAAAAAGTGGAATAGGCGGTCTCAATGAATACTTATGGATTTTGGATATACATACTTATATAGATAAATACGTACTTAAATAGATAGAATATATCCATGACTCAGGAACAAATACTCGTGCTCATCACAGAAATATTTGCCCGTAACAGGATTCGAACGCGGGACCTCTAGCTTCGTAGACAGTGTTGCCATTAAGCTTAACGTGTCGTCAAACTGTCGTTAACTGTTCACTTCGTGGAGGGAATATATCACTACCTGTCCTGTCCAGGACAGGACGTGAAGTTATGTTCACACACAATCATCCCAGATCACATATTTATCAAACATACGTCGCTAGGCAATTAGTAGTCAACTACTGTGCAGCCGTATCTACTCACACAAGTTACCGCCAGCACGAACGACGACCGACGGAGGCAGCCTCCGGAGGCCCCAGTTCGTGTTGGCGGTAACTTGTGTGAGTAATTACGGCTGCACATAACAAAAAGCACACATGTGAGTGTCACATGTCCATGTGAGGCGTTATTCCGGCATTTTTTTTTTAATTTAATTAGTGTCACTTGATTTTTACCGCGAAGGACTATCGAGTGATGAAAATTTTTGATTAAATCATGCGTACATAGTAGATACCGTCTCTCGTTTATAATAAAAGTTAATTGTGATCACCACCGCTATCTTTGCTGTAACACGAATAAAAAAATACCACTGCGCTCGAAACGCTCTGAAATCGACCCCATTTCACTAACTTTTCCAGAAAAATATATCCTCAACTTTGACGTATAGATAAAAACCTACAAGGGAAATATCCAGCAGTGTGATAATTATGTAAATATAGATCCGAACGATAAAGTAGTAATAAAAAATGTAACGTGTTTCAATGAAAATATATTTTAAACCCACTTTAAATAAATGGCACCTATTACTGAAAACAAAAACAATTAATCCCCTAAAGTCCACAAAAGGGAATAAAATTGGAAAATAAAATTCGCCCCGACACTTAAAATATTTGAAAGCATTACAATAAATACTGAACGAGGTAAAACAAATCCAACTGCCTCAACTTCATACCGCCCACGTAATTTCAAAATTAAACTTTATTTTCCATTGAAAAAGGTAGCTTTTACAATGACACAATCCACTGAGTTATGATGTCAATTCATCAACATCGAGTTTTTAAAGCCCATACTATCCCCGTATTACCCCCTACGTTGAAAAATGAACTTTATCGACAATGTAACTTGGTGGGTTTCACAGGTACTCATTTGGGTCCGCTGGTCTATTCTATACAGGATTTTCATTTATCAGTGGAAGAGCGTGTCCCTGCGGCACGCCAACAATTGCTTTGAGTCGATAGTGGAGCGAAAACAATTCAATTTGCTCTGAATTATTGCTTGGATTTAAAAAAAAAGGCTATTTGTAGAAAGGTTATCATGAAATAATTGTATACATGTTGAAATCAGAGATGTAATCACTTTTGGTATCTCTTAATTAAGTATTAAATAGGATCTTATTAATAATATGAGTATGTAAAGAGATTAATTGTATTTAATTTATTTCACAAAGTTCTAAAGTAAATAGGTAATTAATTACAAACAATGTGGTAAACTTACTTAAGAAAAAGAGATGTAAAGAAGATAAGTTTAACATGTTACACACATGTCGTTCAAGTTTCAATGACTGACAATTACTTGCCATTGTAAATGATGTGTCATAAGATAGTCTGAATATGAATTGCAATGAGGTTAACATTAAAAAAATAGTGTAATATGGGTTCCTGAAATTTTGATTTATTTAATGCAAAAATACCTACCAAAACAAAAGTTCTTTAGTTTGTTGTAAATACTGTTGCCTCAAAATGGCTATCAATTACCGTGTCTGAAAAAGTGGTTTCTAATTACGTCCCCGATTTCATTCTGTATGTAATTGAGCCAGACATACGGATTAGAAAAATTGTGCCTGTTATTAGAATGTAAGTAACAGTCAGATTAGGTGTATATAAGTAAGAATAAGCCGAAAGCGTCTCACACAACGACACCTACGGTATCGTGGGCGTAAAATGGGTTTCCAACATTATCCTATAACGCCTCCTCTGACCAGTAAAATGCCATAAGCGCCAATGTAACTGGGTGAATCAACTTTTCTTTGTCAACTAAATTTCACTTTCTCGGACTAAAATTGAAAGGAAATCTTTATTCGGAATTTTTTTTAATAAAGTGTATGCTCATTTAAAAGACATAATAAAGCTACTTAATGCAAATATTTCTTATTATAATTTGTTTATTATAACTTGTTTATAAGCAGTGACCCAGCGGACATAGTTGTCCCCCACTTTTGTATGAAAATAAGGGTTCGTCCGCTGGGTCACGCTCTTTATTTCTTAAAAACGATTTTTATTTTTACCTGATTTATCTCTAGATGTAAGATCTTGTTCCATTTAAATCATGTTAAAACACGCAAATAAGGAGAAAGAGCAATCTTTGCATAAAGCAAAAAAAAGTTGATTCACTCATCTCCTAAAGTAACTAACATCATATAGGTCGGAAGTGCTGAAATAAAGGATTTTTTTATTATTTTTTTTTTATTTAAATGGTTAGGCTCTTTTGGCACGAGAGCTGCCCACATCGGACCGCATGTCGGGAGGAGATAGGAGTGACACAGTGCTTCAATTTCGCAGCTGGCCGGACAATGGGGTTAATGTTTAGTTAAATTCGGATAGCTAGACGTTGAATAATGTACACTGATATTGGGGTAAGAAATCCTTTTATAATAAATAGTAACAATGGTGTGATGTACAGAAATATGTCGAGGTAGGAGGAAAAAGTGTATGTACAGTCGAGTTCATCATTATCTGAGCAAAGATTGGACCAAAAACAACTGAACCTGTAAAGGATCTCTTCCAGCTAACCTTTTGTCCGATCACCGTACATTTTGTGGCGAAAGGTATCATTTTTAATCAACAAGTTGCTTATTTAACCCAAATACGTTGTTGGTTGTTATTGTTAGCATAACCTAGTTGGTTTAATTGAAACATGTCCGATTATGTATTCGCCTCAGGTAGGGGTGATTCGCCCTCGGCTAACGATTTAGCCCTACCCGATGGTAGTGTTTACATAGTCCCATAACCGTGACATTAGATATTAGTTTGAGGATCCTTTACACGTCTAAAACGTAATGTTTTAACAACGGAGTCTTTCCATCTCCAGTATGTACTAGTCTAGAGGGCAGTGGCGGAGCGTAAAAGATATCCTTGGGCAAGCCGGTACAGATTTGGCTTGGATTTTGGCAGAAATGCCTGATATTAAGCAACCCGGTAGGAATCGAGTTCTTTGTACGCCACGCTACTGCCAGAGGGCCTACTTGCAGAAATAAATTCTTTTATATTTTTTTGATAATAGATAAGGATCCACAAATTACGAACTGATACTTTATTCGTTTGTTCGTCAAATGAGGAGTGATGGCTGGCTGAGGAAGATTTAGCTGGTCGCGGGTAAACAACGCCAAATGGGGAGGTTAATCCGTGCGACGGCTGAATGCAAATCAACGCCCTGGCCTGACACAGAGGAGAACAGTATGAATTTAATCATTTCCTCGTTCTTTTCCACCATCATTTTCTCGTTTTTTTGTTCTGGTTCCACCGGAAGACCAGCGCTGGCTCTATGGTCGGCATTTTGCTGAGGTGGGACCGTTTTGTGGCAGCGTATCTTAAGTTTAATTTTTTTTTGTTGTTTTTATTTTGTGCTGTCATGAATAAATGTATTTTCTTTCTTTCCTTTCAGTCACGTATATACAGGGTGTCCCATAAATGACACGTCACAGTGACACTGGAGGTAGACCAGGTCAAGAGGTACCAAACCAACTTTACATGACCCCAGTAAAATTGGCACGGTTTTTGAGTTATTGTCGAATTAAAGTTTTTCATGAATTATGACCGTTTTAACATTATTAGTGCCAGTGTGCACTCGGAAAGGTGTCAAGGTTAGTTTTTTTTTATGTGTACGGTACCATGAATTGTTAATTAAGGTTACAGAAATGGTATTTTAACCAAAAACGAAGTGAAATTAAAAAAAAATACTAGTTAAATCTTGAATTAATTCTCAGCGAAACATTAATTTCGTCTTTAACCACCAGTAGTGAAAAAAAAACGGTCGGCGTGTCATGTTAATTGGTTTGGTACCTCTGGACCTGGTCTACCTCCAGTGTCACTGTGACGTGTCATTTATGGGACACCCTGTATAAGCATTTAAAAAAATCTTTATTGTGAAGTTTTCTGCCAATTTTATGTTATTTCTACTGAGAATTACGCGCTCTTTCCAGCCCAATAGAAGAAAAATAGTGGCCCAAAATTCCCATACATTAATGAAACTTTCCTTCGTGTTAAGAACATTTTATTTCATTATTCAATTATTGCGATCATGTTCATTGTCCATACAGTAGATGTAAAAGAGCCCTTGAGGCCTACTAGCAGAAATAAATGAGTTTGAGTTGAGATCTTAAAATTTTACACAACAGGTACGGTCGGCTGCAAAAGTGCATGGACAGATGTCGAAAGTATTGCCATAGTATTATGGTTGAAACATGTCCATGCACCTTTTGTGAGAATGACCCAATTATTTGTTTATATCGAATCCATCTATTCTGACATGTGTCAAATCCAAAACGAGCCATGTTGATGCTCGTACTGTATTGAACAAGACGACTGTGCCCATTATACCTCTATTACAGCGCCCTGCATTATTTGCATGCCTTTGACTCGAGAGCTAAAGAGATTTCAGCCCGCATCCTTTTGCGAAAAATTCGCCTCACACAAAAGTATACTTCATACTCATCAAAGTTTAACACTCATATTAAAATAAAGAATCTTGTGTTATTTATGTTGGTAACTTTACTTATACATATATACTATCAGCATAGGGTAGATGTCAGTGGCGTGGCATAAAAGATATCCTTGGGCGAGCCGGTGCAGATTTGGCGTACATTTTCCTTAAGACCTGTAGAATAAAGTGCTCAAATGCCTGATATTAGGCAAGCCGGTAGGAATCAGTTCTTTGGACGCCACGCTACTGGTAGATGTAAATGTTTAATGTGAAAACTTGCAGTATATCATTGTGTATGTTATTCTAGCTGCAGAGAACATGTGTAGTTATCTATTTTGAGAAATGAGATTTTAATCTCTAAATGTAGACCTCGCAAAGTACTATAGCTTACCATTGGATTAAATAGGAATATCTGAAAATACTATTGCTACATTTATTTAATTTTTAAGGAAATAGTTACGATGGTAATTGTTCGTGATGACTAACTTTCAAACCGCTATAACTCAAAAAGTTGCTTCGGCGACTAGACAAGTTCTTTCCGTGTAATAAGTCTTAATGCAACGTCCTAATTGCTTTGATGGTGATATCAATAATAATGTATTTCTTCAAATATCTTGTACAAATGGGTCCTTAAATACTAGAAACTCTGTTTCCTAAATAGGTTGAACCTGTGCTTTACGGTTAACAGTGCTCCTCCCCTTAAACAAATGATAGGTGATATCAATGTTTCTATGATGTCATGAAGTCATCAATGAGCAGCTAGCAGTACGAGACCGCTAAGAGTATGAATTAAATACCCCTTTTATCATTACAAAAAGTATCAAAGCTAGGCTACGAAAGCAATGTTTTTGCATAAATATTTAACTTTTAATCAGCATACGAATCCCTGAGCCATAAATTCCAGTATTTCGCCAGATCTCGGGCAAGATTAAAATTTTATTACGCATCCAGTTGACCTTTTTGCAAAGCTACCGTGTGGGTACAATCTACCAATTCTATACATATAGTAATATCGTAACACGGCTGTTTGTACATGTGATGAGATTTTTCCAAAAAATAACTGGGCTGTTAAAGAATCCGACATATAAGTTTGTGAAGATGTTTGGATGTTTGTTACTAAATAACGGGGTACCTAACAACTGGATGGATTGAGCTGAAATTTGGCATGCAAGTTGTGGATTGTCCACTTGTCCTGGTTCTGGATTGAAACATAGATACTTTATATTCTGGTAAATAGTTCCCTACGGCAGATGGACAGAAAAGGTGCTACACTGGTACCTGCGCGGAGAGCACCGCCCACGCGGGAGACCGCGCCGGAGGTGGAGAGAAGATATCGAGGAAGTGGCTGGCAAAACGTGGACAAGGGCAGCGGGAGACCGAGTGCTATGGCGACGGATGGAGGAGGCCTATACCCGTAAATGGGTGCCCCATTAAAAAAAAAAAAAACTAAAAGAAATATACAGATGCAATAAAATTAAAAAATATTTAAAATTTAATGTAAAATGTAATTTATTAAAAATGTAAGTGTAATTTATTTATAATGGGAAATAAATGGCTTTTTATTTATTTAAATAGTTCCCTTGGGACAGTAACGAACTATTGCCGTCTATCTCGATGTATTTCTGTGGGTCTCTCTCTCTAGTCCCTAATAAAGATAACCGTGTGTGATAAACACCTAGAGGTCGGTGAAACTGTAAAGTGTTAAACTTATAACACTTAATAGTCAATTAAAATAGTTGTGCCCCACTGCTGATAAGTTTTATGTCAGGCCGAGGGTTGCAGGTGAACAATTTGTGGCTTTTAGACACGCTTTTGGGACCGCTGGCGAATAAGCGAGTAAAATTGGACGAGTAGCAATACATTGCGGATCTGGAAAGGTCGATCGATCGCACTGTACCACGTCAGCCCGCAATGAACTGTTACTTGCCCAAATTTACTCGTTTACTCACCGGCAGTGGGACAAGTGCTTTAATGACGATATTTTGCACCTCATGACAACCTTCAAAAAATTACGGTCAGTGGAAAAGTTAAAGGCAAGCGAAGCGATCAAAGGGTGCGTTTCCCGGGAGCTGGAAAAGCGGAATAGTGAGTTGAACAATCACAATGTTTCCACTGATGCGTAGTGGAGATGTCGAACACTGTGATTGGTCAATGGCAAAGTATAAGGCGGCCATTCTCCAGACATATGTCTGCGGTCACCTAATTACCGCGTCGCTGTTTTCATACTAAATGTATGGATGCACGTGAATTAGACGCAGACATATTTCTGGAGAATGGCCGAAGGAAAGAAAAGTAGCCACACTCCGGCCCTTTAGGCCCCGTTTAGACGAGGTCAGAACTCGTATGCGGGTTTCATTTAATTGCGGCGTTTAATCGATTGATGAACTAATTGTACCTAGGAAGCCCACAATGTAATGAAACTCGCATACGAGTTCTCACCCCTTCTAAATGGGGCCTTAGGCGCGCGATAGCTATTCAAGGTCGAGGCGCAGGGCTTCCGTCGGTTTTTTCGCATCTAAAAGTCAGTATTTTGACACGCTATATAGGTCAGATTTGCACAGCCCCCGACAAAATATTCTTTGTATGGATTCGAATGAGATATTAAGGTGGGTTTAGACCAAACGAATTCTAACACATTCTAACCCCACTCTATCAAATTCTTTGTTTGTACACACAAACCCACCTTAACACACTACGCGGCAGCAGAATATGCACTAATGCGCTATACTACATAGTAGAGCCACGGTACGATCGCGTAGTGCGTTACCTTTAAACACCAGTGTCACCTTAAACTTCATCTAAAACAGCATAAAACGCTGGCATTTAACGCGAGTCATGATAATTGCGATTGGCCTTAATCACGCCATCTCCCGGTCGTGGGCAAATCAAGCACAATTAGACCAGCGCATTGTCGGTTGAAAGGTCTATTAACCTGTCAAGTTGCGCCACTGTCTGTCAATCAACTTGTCACCTGTTAAAATCAAAATATAATTTTACAAATCCACATATTTTATTAATCTGCCATAAATCTGAATTTACTAGCGCTTCGGAAAATGTGAAATCTGCTGGCCGATGATGGTCGCTTTCGTATCCGTCATTTTCTTACATAAACCGTCTAAACGTGACGGACGCGTTCTCATAATTGGGCATGTTTATATTTAAATATACGGATACTTGAGCTATGTTTAAATACTGTCTAACCTGTCAGTTGATGACGAATTATATGGAGTTTGACACTAATCGTCAGTTTCGTGACAACCTGTTAACTGCGAGTCAAGAGGACATTTTAAATAATAAAGCCCATTTACTATCGTGCGATATATGGGACCATCACAGGATTAAAATGTCGGATAAGTCTGTTTGTAGTTGTTTTTTTACACGCGTAACTCGTAAACTAGTAATACCCCGAATAATGTGGTAGCAAATAACCCGAGTAAGGTGCAAGCTGAAATACAGCGCTGTGCAGCCGCGCTGAGCCTGAGCTTGTTGCCACCGTTTAATAATCTAGTTAGGTTAAAGGTAGCTTTAATTTATTGTAATTGTTTCTTGTGGCAATAAATCATTTTTTATTTTATTTATTAAGACTAAGGACTACTGGACCTGCAACTTCGTTTCGCGGAGGTGAAATAAATTGTATAAAAAGTATTGTATGTATTATGGGTCATAACCTACCTGTAAACGAAATTTCATGGAAATCGGTCCGGGAGCTATTGTGTCATGCGCGAACAAACGTGAGATTTCTACCATTTTATTAGGTATATTATGTAAAGATATTTTCTATAACCTTAGAAACAGTGACTCAGTATTAGGTAGGTATTTTTGTAAGAGTTAGTTTTGACACTATTTGAACATGCCCGTATCATGTATCATATCAAGTGTATAATGATACAACTGACGCCGCTATTTTCCTCAAGTTTCAGGCACAGACAAACAGGAAAATGCAAACCTACAGTAGATTAGATATGGTAACTATTTCTAAGAGGGAGTTACCTAATAGTTTCGTAGAAATATTAACATAGACAGCACATACATGTATAAATAAATATTTAAACAAACATGTATAGGTATCGTAGTTCAGCTATGTTTGCTTTATAAATTTTACTGTTTTTTACAATAGTATTTTAGTGTATCTGGTTAACTTAAATATGCATCTGCTCATGAACTAGGCGCAAATTTAGCTTAGCCGGGATTTATAAAACCAAAAACTTTATGTATCGCAACTCTTTTATTTAGAAGCAAATTGTGGCAGATACTACAGTAAAATATGATCTATGTTCTGAAATAAATACTAAAATATGATAAAATAAAAAGTTTACGTTTCCATTCTTAAAATATAAGTAAGGATCACTAGGAAAATGTTTTCAATATACCTAACTGTTGATTACGATGAAACACGAACCCTCCGCTCTCCGATTACCTATGTAATTAAAAGTTTCAAATAAAAATATAAAAAGGGCATTTCTCCAGAAATATGTCTGCGGTCACCTCATTCATCTGGCCCTTTTTCATACTAAATGTATGGAGACAGATGGATGAGTCGCAGACATAATTCTGGAGAAATGCCCAAAAACAAAATCTATTCAAACTAGATCAATAGTACCAAATAAAAAAGTTACCACCATCTTTCATTTAGATAACAGAATAAGCTAGAACGAACTTTTTAAACTGATCACAGCCGCCCCATTTGCATTTTGATTGGCTGCCGTTTTACCTACATTCGGTGCATCCATTATTGTTTATCAATGGCGGCAATAACGGCCAAACGCAAACGCTTGTTCAAACTTCAAATAACACCGGCTGCAGATCAAATAATATAATTTTATGTCAAAAGTGATAAAAGGGTAATGTCGCTAACGTAACGGCGTAACGCGTAATGCTCCCAATATTTAAACGATACACATACATACGTATTTACTATTAAAATGGACGAAGAACACATACATACAAATGTTGCTATTCTAATGTAGGTAGGTATAGATAGATACATTACATTGCATTGCTATCGTGTCACAATAGTAATTGCGCTTTTTGCAATGCATTGTAAACATGCGCGATTGTTATATAACTACTTATAGTAATTGCTCGATTTACTTTGATCACTTGTTAATTTCTCGAATGATCAGCCAATAATTAGCCTTTTATTCGAAGAATGCGAAGTGTAATTAAGTACAGTCGGCAGCAGATATCTTATAGTGAAACAAATCAGTTTTTCTTACAAACAAAAAAGTAATTAAAAAAATCTTAAACATGGAAGACATAAAATATTTTTGTGGCGTTTGTTTATGTACTAGTGCACGCCACTTTAATCAAAATAATTATTATAATTTATTATACTTATACCAGGTGTTGCCTGTACTAGGAGCAAATAATTAAAACGTAGATTGTACTCCTCAAACTGAACAACATTTGTTCAGCGATATTTAAAAATAACTTATGTTTTAATTTTTAGTACACTTTAAATTTATTTGAAACCGCAATGTATTGCGATGTTTTTTATGTTTGTAGCCTGACAAGCGACGTCAATTAGATTGACGTTAACGTACATTGAAAATACTATTTAATTTGTATGAAAAGGATAAAATATAGACATTACATAATTTTTAAAAGTTGTTGAACGAAAGTTTTAATATAGTTTTACGAGTAGAATTTACGATTTAATTATTTGCTCCTGTTACAAGCAACACCCGGTATACTAAAAACGGCGCGATAGAGACAGCTAGCCCACTGATGCAAGATGGACGATGCAATGCAGCCTTCGCTTTCCCTCTAATATAGCTATTACCCAGCGTTAGTCCAGCGCTCAGCCAGCCGTGGAGTGCTCTCTGCAAATGTGTCAGTTCCGCTGCCGTAATGACCTAATGATAATCATTTCCTACTCGACCCTTAATTACGAAAAGTCTTAACTGACATGATCACATTAATACCTACAAGAGTAGATCAACGTTGTTTAAATAGCAGAGGTAGTACCATGTATGGAGCTACGGAAATAAGATGCGATGCGGTAATAGACGTTGTTATGAACTTGTTAAAAACCTGATTCGTGGTTCTGCTAACGTAGGTATATTGATTAGATAAGAGTGCAACTGGGCTATTCTTCAGAAATATGTCTGCGGTCACCTCATTCATCTGACCCTTTTTCATACCAAATGTATGGAGACAGATGAATGCGTCGCAGACATATTTCTGAAGAGTAGCCCAACTACGATAACATTTACAGAGCGGAACATGGCAACACCTCCATTTAAAAGTCACATTTTCATAGAAACTTGACTTTTAAACAGAGGTGTTGCCATGTTCGACTCTGCAAAGTTATCGTAGTCGCACTCTACAGACTATTTCCTATAGGGTGATATATATCTGGAGTGAAATAAAAACATAATTTATGGTAATATTTTTATGATATGCCAATATATCATGTTCTAGGTACATCATGATATTGAAGTTGGTCGCATAAAAATACAATTTCCGACCAACTCTCGTTAGACTTCTGTGCAAAGGCATAATAGGAGCCTGAAAAGAGACATGTCTCTTTTTAACCATTTCTAAATTGAAAGAGTTAAAAGTTCAAAGAAACGCATTTTTACAACGATTTAATCTTACAAAAGCCTTTGTTTTGCATCAACTATCAACAACACATGAAATATTCATATGTATATAAATCCAGGGTGGCCTGTAGTATGAAAGAAAAACACTCGCTTATAGGTAAACAACGGGAAACTAACGATAGCGCCATTAAATACAGCCAACGCCATCTGTCACGGCATTCGGCAAACAAAGTATAAAAACAAAGCTGGCCAGTTCGAATATATTTCAATAACTGGTCAAGAGCATGTCGGATCATGCTCAGTGTAGGGTTCCATAGCCGTATCTATAAGGAAATGTGCTACAGATAAAAATAAAGCTAAAAATAAACAACTGACAAAAGGTCTTAAATGCCGTGTAAATCAATGGCACTTAAAACCTTTTGGTTGGGAAGTTTTTCAGTAATAACTTCAAAACGGTTTATTCCTTACTATTCAAAATAATTTTCGTTGAATGTATTTATTAAGCGTTACCTTCTTGATTTTTTTCATATTTTTTGGCCTTACGGTTTAAGAGTTAAAGGGGGGGGGACACAATTTATGCAACTTTCGGAGCGATTATTTCCGAAAGTATTCACTTAATCAAAAAAAAGTACATAAAAGCTTTATAATGTTTTTAAAAGAACTATCGAATTATGTACCTCACGTTGATAATTGCTGAAAAAAAAATTTTTTAGCTGCTGTTACATGTATGGAGTGCCCCCCCTAGATTTCTTTATTTTTATTATTTAACTACCAAACCTAGTAGCGGCATCTACAAGACATCTATATTCCAAATTTCATCAGTATACGTCTTGTAGTTTTTGAGTAAAATGCCTGTGACATACGGACGGACGGACGGACGGACGGACGGACGGACGGACGGACGGACGGACATGACAAAACTATAAGGGTTCCTTTTTAGCCATTTTGGCTACGGAACCCTAAAAATGGAACACTAAAAATGGAACGACAAAAGTTGGTTAGAGCGATGATGGCACGCGCGAGGGATTTGGATAGGTTATGTAAAAAGGGCGTATGTAACGTCGGATTCCTATGAAATAGGCGCGTTTAAATTTGAATGTCCATCGGGTTTGCTCGTGGTTTGTTGACGATGGGTGATCCACGTGCATCGAGCATCAATCAGTATTCAGGTGATTTGCGGAAATGGGATCATTTTTCTGGTTCTGTAACTCAATAATGGATATTTTCATGTGATTTTGGCTCCACTAACAGTTCCTCTGTGGACATCTGTAATTGGCTTTGTGTATTAATAATTATCTCTGTATGTTTCTGTATTGTAATACTGTTTATGTCCAAAATAAAAATATAGTAAATGGTAGGATCAGTTTGGTGTTAAGTCTGACATAAAATCTCATTCCCTGCGGGCGTTTCGTATCTTCAGATGTCATATTTTCCAAAGCGCTAGTTGATTCAAACTTGTAAAAGTGCCGTTGTAGTCTATTTGGGAATATTCCACGGAAACATTACTTAAGCGACAATACAATATTATTTATTAGAGTCTGTTCGGAAAGAGAATAGGCGTGGCGAAAAACGGAACTAACCTAACCAGTATGGCCACAGAACAGAAAATACGGTACATACGGTAGAAAAGCATAAGAGCGCCCCCCAATCTAAATCCTATTCTCTTTCCGTACAGACTCTAGCAACGATATCTTTTTAAAACTTTTAAGAAGTAAAGTTAGCAAGCAGATTATCGGTGCGTTAATACAGCTTTAAGATTGCTAATTGTAAATTTTTAAAGGACCATGGGCAGTTACGTCCCCACCCACCAACAGAGATGAGGTATGTGCCAGTTAATGGACCTTGGCAACACGATGGATTTTTACTATGGCGACGATCACCCCAATAATGGGGTTTTCTTGGAAAATCGTATTTTGTTTTCTATACGAAGGGTCCAAAAACAGGCCCCTGTGGAACACCGCACTGCATTAAACGAACAAAACGAACGAACGGAAAGCTATTAAATGTGTTCTTGACATCTAGTGCGATTACGAGGACTACCTTCTCTCTCTCGACTGCCTCGTTGCACCAAACCCTGATTGCAGCCAGGGCATCAATCGTAGAACGACACGCCCTGAATCCAAACTGAGGAATGAGGACAAGGCGGCCCTCCTTCCTTATGTTCGGAAAGCTTTCTCCCTCTTAAGCGAGCATGAGCCACTATAAGTTCCCCGCCTCTAATCAGCGGGATCTCCTCGGTCACCACCTTCGGTTGGGAGGGAGGGACTATAATTGGAGGATGGTGTCCCGTGGGTTCCGGGAACAATTCTGCCACTACTCTCTTCACGATGGCTGGCTCTATAGGCTTCCGTTGGTGGGGTGCATACAACACGTAGTTTTGGATGGATCCTTGTTAAGGTCCCCCAGGCCACGTCGCTGGCTGCTGCTGATTAATATTGGAGGGCACAACAGCCAATGCCGATGCCCTGTGCAGCATGGCTCTGTATGGCCCCCGTGTGGACTGGCGCACTCACCGTTCAGAAAAAAGCCGCCGTAACAAGACCTCAGAGGAGTCACAGTCAGACGGCTATCGCAGTAAGATTAGTACGAACCTACCATCATGGACGACAGCAGCGATGCTAGCGACGGAACCTCCGTGTGATCTCCATGTTTGAGTGAAATATGCGTACGGCCCAGGAAAAAAACCAACACGAGGGGAACACGGAGAACGTGTCCATTCTTCGGGTGATCCTCGCCATAGTAAAATGTCTCATTCATTTCTGTTGGTCTTGGGGACACTGCCTATACAATGCCCATGGTCCTTTCACACTTAAAATTGTGTGTTTTTGTGTTGTGAAAGATTTTTCATACTTGTTACGTAAATATCTCTTACTTGCGTCGTAAACATCAATTGGAGACGATATAAACAAACATACGTTCATTCGACTAAATACTCGACGCGACTGAGTGTGTAAACGCGGGCGGGCTACGAGTGCGAGCGAGAAAGCAAGCCTCAATTTGCTGCGGCGGCGCGCCGCGTGTTTTCCTCGGCGGCGGCGCGCCGCAAGAACTCACGGCGGCGGCGGCGCGCCGGCGCGGCGCTCATATCTAATACATACATACATACATACATACATACATACATACATACATACATACATACATACATACATACATACATACATACATACATACATACATACATACATACATACATACATACATACATACATACATACATACATACATACATACATACATACTAGGGATGCAACGATACGGCTATTACGATACCAATACGAATGACGAATACATCGTAATGGCCAAATACGATAACGAATTACGATACGAATGCGTTACGATATTTGTTTAGTACCATTTTGATGAATTTATTGGAAGCTTTGTTGTATGTTATTATTGTAAGACTAAGTAAAGTAAAAGTATAAAAAAAAGTTATGCATTTTTAATAGAGATGGGCCGACTACGGATTTTGCCGATGACTAATCGGCCGACTAATCGGTTCCCAATTTGCCGATTAATCGGCCGACTAGTCGGCATTGCCGATCATAGTTATTAGCTATGTTCGGGTGCAATCCGAAATGCTCGGTTCGCCTCATCTCCCCGCCATTTGTTGTCGTTCGTGTTTTGATCAGTTTATAATTAAGTTGATTTTGTTTTTGTGTTTGTTACGTAAAAATATAAAACAATTTTGAAAATTATGGTTTAATTTCTTCTGTATCTTGTGTGTATTCTCCGCTAGGCAATAATAGTGCGGATGCGAAGCGTTCAGAAATTGACGCGTTATGCGTTTCGTTTCACCCGAAACAGTAAAATTTTTGAAATAAATGTATCGTAAAAATATCGTATCGTAATACTTACGATAACGAATGATCGTAAAGGTTTACGATAATCGCCGATATACGATTATCGTATCGGTATCGTTGCATCCCTAATACATACATACATACATACATACATACATACATACATACATACATACATACATACATACATACATACATACATACATACATACATACGTACACATACATACACCTTAGGCCTTCATACACAGGGTTTCGCACACAGGCGCTGCCGGGTGTGGGCGCAGCCCTGAGCTTGCCTAATGCATTAGGCAAGGAAGAATAATAATTACGTCAAAATAAAATCGCGGAGTGAGACATGCCTGCTTCGGCTCGTTTCCTAAAACCACACTCGTGTATTGATGCCTCCCATAATACATAACTATTACCGTCGACTCCAAAACTTTATAGATCTATGCAAACAAAACGTTTCTCGATGGGCGTAGCCAAAACCGCATCTGAAGAAGCGTTGAAATGTGGACCTTATATCCAATGACATAAGGTCCACATTTCAACGCTATGAAGGTGTAAAACTGAATGAGTATTCATTTGGACAGGCCAGTGGCTATTGCGGTGATCATACATTTAACACACTTAACTAAATATTTACACTTCTTATATTATAACTTTGATTTATATAAGTACGTATACAGTATTTTAGATTTTTAACAGAAGGTTAAACAAATTTTTGCGATGTTTTCGATGCGCAAACGAGAAGCATAGGTCCGTCTAGCACGGCGCGTCAGCGCACACTGTCTATTTGTATCGGAGTAAACGAGAGCCTACTGTTACTGTTTCTGGGCAGCCGGGTCTTAGAAGATAATAATAAATAAAAATTGAAATAAAAAAAAGTGTGGACAATTTGTGAAATGTGACTCGTTAGCGGTTTAGGTATGAATATGTTGACTTCATGTTTTTATTTGCAGACCCATATGTTAAAAAAATAAAGACATAGAACCGTTTAATGATGATTTTAAGACCAATCTTTGCAATTTTTTTCTATCGAGCCGATTTCGTGAAATTATGTATCGCGTCCGTCCACGGTCTTCGAAATATGATGAATATTAACATATATTTTTTTTGATGTGCTAGAACAAATGGTTTTTCTTAAAAAACTGCTTAAATAACATCAATTTCAACAAAAGTAGGTCTTGTCAGCCTCTTAAGCGACAAAGGGAGATATTTTCATAGAATGCCCCTTTGACAAAACAACGAACAGTTTTTTTTTGCACCCACCCAGTCCGATCCACTCGGGGTGGTCCGGCTAGCGACCTGGTTCGACCCCAGGGAACGCCACGGTCAACCACCCGGTCCGACAATCACCACGCCCAATAGGGTTGCGAGTTTGTCAGCAATAAAAAAAAACTGTAAGTTCAGAAGACGAAGTCAACGCACGCGAGTCCTCGATCATTATTCATTCAGGTTATAAATTTTCCCAATTGCTCGCAATTAACTGTTCGCGCTGCATAGCAAGCAGGCGCATACATTATACTAATCAGCGCCTTATTACGAGAACATGTACTGTTGTAACCACATCTGTAGGCTAAGTGGAGTGAATAAGGGCTCTAAAAGGTCGGGTAGGTTTAGGCAGCACGCAGACCTTTTAAGTTCACAGTGATGAGTAATATCAAGGACCATTAAAACAAGAGGACTGTCATTCTCTATACTTTAGATCGTACCCCGACCGCAAGGGGATATCCAGGCAAAAACTAGATGGCACTAAACAACTAAACATTTATCGATGTTATAATTGAACAAAGAAACGTAGTACAGTAACAATTAGTTCGCAAACAGCTAATAATAAATAAATTCTAACATTTAAATACTGTGTCCCGCTTGCAAAGTTGAATAATTGTAAATAATATAATTCTTATACCAAGCTTATACATACAGGGTGATTCCTTAGTCACTAGCCATATTAATTCCAGGCACTAGGTAACACTTAAGGAATCTACTTTCAAAGGAAAAATCATTTTTTTTAATTTAAAAAAAAAATCCTTTGAAAATAGATTCCTTTCTAATCTGCTTTCAAAGGATTTTTTTTTTTTAGTTTTCAAAAAATTTTTTTCCTTTAAAAGTAGATTCCTTAAGTGTTACCTAGTGCCTGGAATTAATATGGCTAGTGCCTAAGGCATCACCCTGTAGATGGCGTTGTAAATATCGGGGAACAGCTTTTTGTATGGAGAATGACAGTCCTCATGTTTTAATGGTCCTTGGTAATAATAAAGCATTATAGTCTCATAATAAGTAATAGGACTATGTGCAGAAGTTTCTCTTTTTACCAAAATTGACGTTTGGGTCTGACCACCGGACGGAACGCACCACATCCGACCGTCTCTATCGCATAACGCGTGCTCTTTCTGCACGCCGACTGCGCAGTTGTGATGCAGTTCCCATACAAATCGTAGGGAGTTGCAGTTGGGTTGCAGTCCGTCTGTATCGGCCCTTTGGAGCTAGCTCAATTTGTGTAAGATTGTCCCCCGATATTTATTATTAAAATGGAAAACTATGGGAGAAGTAGGCCAAAAGCTTATTCTTCGTCAGTAGGTATTACGACATTTTCCCTACATGGTATGGTAAGGTCTAATGGCAAAACGGATAATCATAACTTCAATGAATGAGTCGTAAAATCAAAGATTATAGAACTTATTTACTAACCCTATAACACCCGTTTACATTGAATGCATTCCTCGTTTTATTAAAACTTTCACTATAAAATAAGCATTAATTTTGAATCAAGATTGACTAAGCCCTATTAACATACCACTTGTTTGTGCTTAGTTTGCACCCAGCGTCTATGGCGCCGCTTATAAACTAGGTGCAAAGTTGACTGGTTACAATGTAGCGTATGTACGGTCATAAAATAAGTTTCGTAACGTACCGGCGTCAAATGAAACAAAACGGCCATCCGTAATGGGCAGTGTTCGGATTAGGTAGTGCCGTTTCGGGTGAATGACCTTAAACATCGAACAGAACATGGATAAGACTTGGGATTCCGGGACTCGAAAATTTTGCACAGTAAATATTATTGACACAATATTTACTGTGCAAAATTTAAAGACGCAAAAATAAACTTTAAACTTTTCATATGAAATCCCGGGGTTAAAAGGTACATCCATATTAAGCTTACGCACCGCTTAATCCGACCACTGGCTAATGAGTCGATGCGTCGGCAGAAGTGGCTCACTTCGCGATTTCACCGCGCGGCTACTCTTTCTCTCTCACTTCCTAGCTATTATCCAACATGGTGGTGGGGTCAGAGCTTTCTGAACTTGTCTCCTCCATTTTTTTTTCACCATCCTCGTTCGAAATCAGAGGTGAAATTTGGAAAAATCTGAAAATATTTTTTTTGATATTCTACTGTGGCCACAGCATGAAGAAATTAACAGAAATAGGAATTACGTCTAATAGCATAGTTATTTGGCTACACATATCAAAAAACAGATTTGAAAAATACTTGATATTTTAGTCATGACACTCAAATAACCGAGTCAGGGTATCACTTAGCACGAGTTTTGCAAAAACGTCAATATCTCGAAAACTAAAAGATTTTTACTGAGGTCAAATTTACTAAATCTGGTGTCTTATGAGCTGGTCTATCAGCCCTTTTCGTATCAAAGTTGGTTTTAGGGACACCCTGTATACTTATACATATTGTAAATAGGAGAGTCAGTTTGTTACGTTGCTTTCCATGTATGTAGCAACGTATCGAATTTACTTACATAGACCGATAGGCTATGGCCTGTGGAGAAACGCACGCTACTGCATATTACGTCTAAAATACACAGTTGGCCAGATTTTATCCAAAATACGATTACAGCCTTCGCTCTGCCCCCAAGATCGTCCTCGGATAGGTAGGCGCTCAATCATGCAATCTTTAGCACTGCATCTTTCCACCTTGTCTTCTTTTCTTTTTCCACGCGGCTACTAGTACCAATTTGCCCCTGCGGAGTCGCTTAGTCACCGACCAGAAAGAGCACGCGTTATGCGATAGAAAGAGACGGTCGGATGCGGCGCGTTCCGTCCGGAGGTCGGGCCCGACCGTCAGTTTTGCGAGAAAGGGAGACTTCTGTACATAGTACTATTACTTATTCTGTGGCGTCGGTATGTCTTGCCAAATACGCAATCCAACTATTTGTGTGGTATTTTATCTTCTACATTTCTTCTTCTTACTCCCCTGCCCCTGCCTCACATATGTATAACCCTATGAATGGTCCCACACTTATCCAAAGCGGATAGCACAAAATGACCGTTGAAATAAGTGAACTTAGTACAATATTGCCCCTCTGGTATCCTTACATCAGAGGTCAATATTTTACTACGTCTGATGTCACATCAGAGGCTATTATCGTAATTAAATGTGTTGTCTAACGCGTGTCGGGTAACGCACGATTTATCTAATTAAAATGAAACTAGGTTCTCAGGCGCTAATGTCTTACATCGTAGGCATACCTACCCGCCATTCTGATATGCAAGGGTACGACCAGAACCGATTTGATCTGCGCGGCACGACAGTTCGAAAACTAGTTGTGCTGGGGCCTAAAAGTACAGCCATAAAAAATATTTCGAATTTAGGCCAAGATTTATTGAGCTCAGAAAATCACTACTCGTAACGTAAGGATTACCATCTTTATTACGTTATAACAACGACTATAATTGTACGTACAAAGTAAATAATAACTCAATAATGCGAGCTATTGATTAGTAACCATTGTTGCAATGCGTTTACGCTGCGTACCGGTGCGTAAAGCGTATGATTATGCAGATTTTGGCAGGAAAACTGCGCTCGCGCAACACCCAAGGCTGGAGATTAGCTGGACCTATGTTGCTATTTTTTTTGCTTGCCTATCGGAGTGGCTGGGCAAATGCCTTCTCTCTTGATTTCCAACCGTCCCGGCTCCGAGCAAATTCTGATATAGCTGTAAATGTAGCTGGTTAGCACTATAAAAAACAAGTGAAGCCTGACCAGAAATATACGAGGTATATAGCTCCTCCTCACGTATATAGGTTGGGATAGAAAAAAAATGCGATTGTGAAAACTGCCGCCAATCGGCACGCGGAAAAGCGGGGAACAGTACCTCATTTTTGGGAAATTTTGTTGCGATGTAGCGTTTCACTTGAGGAACAGCGAGCGTTCTATGTAAAGGCTGAATGAAAAGTATGTCAATAGAGCGCTCTTCTAGAGCAATAGCCGGCTAGGTATCCCACTGCTGTAACCTTGCGCCTAGACCTCCAGTCATCGCAGTTGAAAGATACGTCCAGGTCATCCCGACCATTCCTTTACGAGGCACCACCGTTCGTTTTGTGTTACTCTGTGGCTGTCTTAACTAGGGTTGCCAGATGGTCGGGAATTGGCGGGATTCTCCTGATTTTTTGTATGTCCTCCCGACTCCCGAAAGAAGAAAATCTCCCGACAAACGACTTCATTTTAAAACTTAGTCCGATCCACTCAAGGTGGTCCGGCCAGCGAAAATTTCTGTTATTTCAGGCTAAAAAAAAGCTCGCGCATCGAGCGCGCGGGGCATCTCCCGACCAAAGTCTCAAAATCCCGACATATTGTTCCCTGCTCCCGGTAATAGGGTAATTTAATCTGGCAACACTAGTCTTAGTGTGCATACGGCATAGATAATCAGCCCAGTCTCTTTAAGCCTGGTGGTATTCGCATCAACGTCGACAATGCGTTTTTTTCAGCGCAGCGAAGAAAGTATTAAGATGTAAAACGAAATAGGAAAAGGATGCAATTTATCAGAGATTCAAACAGCTGAGCCCGTATCTCATCTCATCCCCTTCTGTTAATAAATTACACTAATACCCTTAATTGTTTACTAATCGCATGCGTAATATTTCTATGCAAACTTTCTATCCTATTTAAACCTAAGTAGGATGAGTTTTTGAAAATCCTGTAGGCGTATGATGCTACGCTTTGTCACGCGATAAATAAATGATCGATCTCATGATGGTATTCCTTTTACAGTGTTTTCACATTTTCGACCACTTTTGAAAAATCCGAGGTTGCGGCCTTCAAAATTTTCAAATTGTCTTTTTTGCACAGCGCAAGACTAGTAAAGTGACGTAACAATAAGACCTTGTTTATTTGAGGAGTCAATAACCGTACTAAATTCAACCATCACCCAGTTCTATTTCTCTTCCACGCCATTTAGGGCCTAGACGATTCTAGACGTCGAGATTCAACACAATACATAAAGGCCGAATTTCCCAACACTGTATTAACTAAATTGCGCAACAATCATCCGATGATCCGGCATTGTTCGATGCTGATTTATTGACATTTCGCGCTTCCCGAACTAAAACGCATTATGTACCTTTTAATCTCATTCCAAAATCCACCATAGCACCTACACGTGAGAGTTCAAATTAAGCATCTCAAAATGTTTACTTATCTTTTTCTTGTTATTTGAGCGTGATTTGAGTCTAGACATCCAGACATCCTAATTGTAGGTCGTGGCGTAAACCTAAACAGGTGCTCGAAGTCTTAAATATCATTAATACTGTTATTTTGTAGCATTTTGAGCCTTATGTGCATCGTTATAAAGTTTTTTGAGCCGCTGCGTATGTTAGACCGTCCTATAATTGTCGATAATGTATGTGGCTATTGTAGTGTCTTAGAGCTATTGCCTCAGTTGGTGTTGCTCAAACAATGCTTGGAGGTGTTGAATTCGAGTACCTAGGTTCAATTTTATGGAGATTAAAATTACAATTATACAAGTTACAACTATCATTGATAATGATGACATATGCTATTAATATTGTCTCTGGTTTCTGCGATTATCGCTCATTGAAAAATTAAGTAATATACAGGGTGGAAAAATTTGATAGGCCCTGGAGGGAAACTGCCTTAAATCCTTAAGTTAGTTCATTGTACTTAAAGGAGACATTATTTAATTTTTAAAAAGAAACAAAAGTGGGACGTATACACGTATAGGCTTGATGATGATGAGATGCCGTCAATATGGCCATCTGCTCGCTAGAAATCAAATCTCGGCAATGAATATCAAGCGGCGTAACAGCAAGATGGGAGCGCGCTGTGAATGCTAAAGCAGCTGTTAATTATTCTCCTTGTAATTGCTTCTGCCTTCAGACAGGCTTTGTTAAGTGGAAGGCACTTGAAGCAAGCAGAACCAAGGAACCATAAGATCTAAGTGTATGTAATATGTACGTGGCTGTAATTTGGGATGTTACTCATTAAGCAAGTTCTATAAATTTGGTGATCCAAATAGGAGAAAGCAAGAGAACCTCATAAAATCAGTTGCTCGATGACCTGTAAGCAGGGGCGGCTCACTTCGCGATTTCGCCGTGCAGCTACTAGTACCTACCAAATTTTGTCCCTCCAGAAAGAGAACGCGTTATGCGATAGAGAGAGACAATCGGTTGCAGTGCGTTCCGGCCGTCCGTTACTCGGATTAGAACACCAGTTTTGTTAGAAAGAGAGACTTCGCAATATCATCGATTATGAAACAATTTCAGGAATAATTTTATTAATGCAGAGACGCATAAATAAATATCGCAAAAGCAGCGACTGAGATCTGGCCATAACAACGAAAAAATTCATTGTAAAAGGCACTGGTCCCACCGCCGCCGAGTAAGCGAGTAAAGTTGGGCGAGTAGTATTACATTGCGGATCCGGAAAGGTCGATTGATCACACTGTGCCTGGTCAGCCCGCAATGAACGAAAAGGGGGTTAAAAATGTATTTAAAATGGGTTTGAATCAATCCTAAAGTGTGCCCCGGCTTACCATCTTAAGTTGCAATTACAATGTGCACAAAGATGAGAATAGTCCATAAAGAAAATAATGCAAATATCTTTAGAGACGTCCGATTATACAGAAACCCGCGAGAAAATCGTCGCACTTACTATAACCACAGGGAGCAAAACACTATCCTTAAATGTGACTCAACGCCCGTAAATCACACTGTAATGTACCCATAATATGGCAGGTCACAGGTTAAGCTCATGTGTAAAATCCTCACCATAAAGTAATGTAAGGAAACTGGTATTGAATACAAATGGGTCGCCTGACCCGTGGCCTGTGGTTATTGTAATGGGTACATGGGCTATAGGAATGATCTGTGAACTTATGACGTGACTGAAAAGGCTAGCTGGTGATTTTACTTTTCCAAAGGCTATAATTTAGGTACTTGATAAAATTCTAACAATTGTTCGAAAATTGTTTTACCGATAGAAATAAGACGAGAGCCAGATAAAAAACGATTTGGAAAACTGTTAAGTAAAGATTACTTGAGTACCTGAAAATGTAACTATATTAAGACTCCTGATCTCACAGGCAAAATTGTAAGTCCGTAATAAATAAATAAAGACGTTATCGGGTATCTGGCGATCAGAGGGCTGGCTACTTCTTAGCTCAAAGAATCGGCATTGCCATTCAGCGTGGTAATGCCGCCAGCCTTCTGGGCACCCTGCCGCCCGGGAGAGTCATGGGGGAGTAGTTTTATATTTAGGGTGTAATTTTATTTTAGGTGTTTTTAAATAAATATATTAATAAATGTGTACCTAAATAACCAATGTGCAATCTAAACCGATCTACAAGAATACAACAGAAAATTTGCATAAAAAATACTGAATTGCAAAAAGACTACTAGAACTACTCCTGTGGTGGTGTGGTACTTCTGTGGTATTAGTTATTCTTTCTCATCTGCTCAAAGGTGGCTGGAAGAGATCCCTTACAGGGATAAGCTCGCCTTTGTACATAACCATTGATTTTTGTACTGCTTCTATGCGATTTTATGTGCAATAAAGTGTTTACATACATACATACATACTAGAGTACAATCACTATAACATTGAAATTTTCATATCCAAATACAATTTGCATGAAGATATTGCTTTCATAATGAGAATTTTTCATCATTAAATAATAATATTAAGAATAGTTTATGTGTTACTAACACTTTGTATGGATCTTATTATCTGGAATAAATGGTTTATTATTATTATTATAACGTTTCGAGACACGTATCACACCAATATTATAAATGTGAAAGTTTGTGAAGATGTTTCGATGTTTGGATGTTTGTTACTAAATAATGGGGTAACAACTGTATGGATTGAGCTGAAATTTGGCACGGAAATAGACCAAGTCCTGGATTGAAACATAGAATACTTTACATCCCGGTAAATAGTTCCTTTGGGACGGTAACGGGAACAACGCGGGCGAAACCGCGGGTAAATGGTAATAAATATGTAATATGATATGATCAGAATTTCCTTTGAAACGAAACAAAAACTATTACAATGCGACTTTTCATATTACTGTATATCACTTTATAAAACTCAATGTGTGCATTTGCTTTTAAATGTTTCTATTGACGCTTACAGAATGAAAAGTTCACAGTAAAATGCCTCAGTATAAGAAGATTAGGAATCTCCCGCTCGGCCGAGCTTTCAGTCTTTGATACCACAGAGCGACAAAAGAACTACGTGTCTATTTCAGCATCAAAGGTCTTTAGTAAACCGTTTTCCACATTCATAGGTAAACAGGGGCATGCATATTCTTATTTATTACTGATTCGTCCCATTCCTTTTTCGTTCAGTTCGTAATTCGTGTCATTCTATATTCGTCATACATTCTTTATTAAGACTATTCTTTATACATAAATAATGTGTGACGAATATAGAATGGGACGAAATACGAATTGAACGAAAAACGAATGGGACGAATTACGCTGATACCGATATTTTACATAGGTAAACAGCAAACCGCATTTTACACAGGTAAACAGGGGTATTGGATATTCTTATTTATTTACTGATATTTGAAGAGAATGATTGAAACAATTCGTGTATTCACTTACGTGACTATATTTTAAAGAACTTTTTCTCTTCAAAATGAATATTTTTGCCAGAAACCGATAACACCCCGTAATTAATGAACTATCTCCGTTTGTACAGTCAGCACAGAAAACAAATGCCACTAAAACCATCTTGAAGCCAAAAAATATGATACTAATCTTTTAAACATAAGAAACTACAGAATATTTAAGTGAACTTAATTCACAAAATAATTAATCGTATACTACGCACCTACCAGTGGCGTGGCGTAAAAGATATCCTCGGGCAAGCCGGTGCAGATTTTGCGTACATTTTACTTAAGAGCTGTGGAATAAGATGCTCAAATGTCTGATATTAGGCAAGCCGGTAGGAATCGAGATCTTTGGACGCCGCGCTACTGGTACCTACCTACAGAAGTTTTTCTTTCTAACAAAACTGATGCTCGAGTCCAGCATCGTATCGCATACGTAACGCGTGCTCTTTCCGATCGCTGGCTAAGCACCTTTAGAAGGGCAAAATTTGGGTCTAGCAGCCGCGCGAAGGAATTGACGAAATCGCGGACTACTACCTACCGTACCTATAAAACATAAATTTCATATAATGTAGTGACCCTGAATATTTGCGCTCAAGTGTTTGCCCTTCTCCAATTCAATTTCTCAGTAGGCACATGAAGTAGTAATATGGAAAAATGCATGATTCCCTAGCGCCTTTCTTATCTATATTGGACCGTGATTTCTATTTCTCTATGGTAAGTAAATATTATCTCGGTAGCGAGATATCTTGCTTGATGTGCAAAACGGTCTCATTACAATATTCCATAGTAGTCGAAAGGACTTACTTGTAAAACGTCTTAATTTTATTACTTTTTAGCCGCCAAATGGTCCAGAGCAATGGCCAATGTAGCATTCAGGCAGCGGTTCAATACTGGCCCCTCGAGATTCCATCAATTCGCATCGAAAGTTATCCAGTGAGTGAGTGGTAAGAGAACCATAAATTACAACTAAAACGTGAAGATATAATTATCCCTCAGTGGATTAAAGTAAAGTAAAAGGCTAGCGTTAGCACTAGCCTAGCGCCAGCTCGTTGTCTGGACTATCCACCAGTAGCGTGGCGCCCAAAGAACTCGATTCCTACCGGCTTGCCTAATATCAGACATTTGAGCACCATTCTTCTACAGCTCAGGAAAATGTACATTAAATCTGTATCGGCTTGCCTAAGGATATCTTTTACGCCACACCACTGCTATCCACACAATACTCCGGTATGTGAAGGCCGCGTATTATTTTTGCAATAATTTGCATGTACACTCACCGCCGACGCGATGAGCGCATTGCAGAGATTGTGCGAAGCGAGTAATAGCGGAACTGATTACGCCGAGGCGCTCAATTGTGCACTTCTTCTTGAAGGTCACTGTACGGTACTTTTGAGACTTGACGTACACTTTCAATCTGACGTTACCTAGAAATGTTTAGCAACGTAGATTCGATGTTTGAAGTCTGTTATTTTTTCGAAGTTATATTATTGTAGGTATTAATTGAAAGTTGTCACATAGTTTGTTCACGGATTTCGCGCTGCAATGCCTGTGATCAGTTGCGTACTTACACAAGCCTGGTGCGGCGGCGACCTTCCTTTCTCGGCGCGAAAGTCCGTTTCAGCAGTTGGGCAAAGCCTGTTGCTCAGGCGCATTCCAATATTCAAAGTAGTATGTAAAATATGAGAATACTTGTATATAACCGCGGCATTGCCTGCGTCATTCTCGTTGTTGAGTCTTTTTTTCAAAAAAGTGTACCGACACTATTGTTTTATAGAATATTGTCTTTTTTAGAATCTAGACAGTCTTTTTCATGTAAGAAATTTCTTACACAAAAGTAGTCTCCCAAATGTTTGTATGAAAAAAATATGTTTCCAGTGCGTCACGCCTATATGGACAATTTTATTTAAGATGTCATCTTAATAGTTAATAAACAAACGATTAGTGTCAACGTCCATATATTTCGTCACCAACTGACAGGTTAGACGGTACCTATTTAAACAGTTTCAGTTTCGCCTAACCGGAGATTATACAGGATGTTTGGATATTGCATACATTCCTTTTAAGGGGTTATAGTACAACTCATTTGCAAGAAAAAAAGGCATATAGGCTGTCCGAAAATTATTAGTTTCTGAGATAATTAGCGTTATTGGATGGTTTTATATCCAAAATTGCCGAATTTCTTTGAAAATAAAATGTAGGTAATTACTTTAATGACTTTAATTATTTTTGTAAAGTTTGTACAGTCTCATTAGAAAGCTAATTAATCAAGGATGGATGGATTTACCTATGGATGGTCCTACATTTTTTATATTTAAAAATGCCCATATAAAAAAAGGAATCATTTGTTCAAAAACGTGACAATCTGGAATGGACATTTTGAGACAATTTTTCGTGTACAAAGTTTTAAAGTACAAACGATTCTGAGTAAGAAAAACTCAAAAAGTCAATATTCTAAGAAAAAAATCAAGTAAGGTCAGGTGGGGTAAGACGAACACCGGGGCAAGACAAACACTTGTATGGAATTTCCATAAAATTTTTCCTATTACCTCGATATATGTCTGTGGGCAATTCTATCTAAGCGCCTATATAATCATTATTTGTCGCTTCAATAGTCATCATTTGCTTCTGTTTTGTTGCTGGCTGTGCTGTAAATAATTATATATGTTTCGTTTTTATATATGTATGTATTTTATGTATTGTATATGTAGGTTTATGTATTTATTTATATATGTATGTGTATCCTCTTCCCTTATATTTAGTAATTTGTGAGCATTCTTTTGCATCGTTATTCCTCACCACCTACTCATTTACTTTTGTCAACTTTGCATAGACTCCGCTACCCAAAGGTTGTCTGGAAGACATCGCTCTTTAGCGATAAGACCGCCTATTGTTTACCACTATTTTTATATAAGTTTGCAATGTAATTTTCTTTTGGTGTGCAATAAAGTATGATTGTATTGTATTGTATTGTATAATTTATCGTCGATATAATTTATTGTAGTACATAGTCAACTACTACACTACCAAGTCTAAAAAACTCCTTACAGCTGTGAATCTTTTCATCATAAAACGTGTATTGAGATCCAACGGAGCCCGTATGCGGTATATCAGAATAATAAATGCGATATTCGATTCAAAAAATTGAATTCGCAGCGTAAGAGCTCACATGGCCGAATAGACAGATCTGATTTTATTTTAAACTTCATATTGGTTTCTGACAGTTCAATAGAAATCCTTATTAGGAGATACAATTTTGGGAGATTTGATTGTTATTTTATATTTTTATTTTTTGCGATTGTGTTTCTGACATGGTATATTTTTTGTTGTGATTACTTAAATTATATTTTTAATTTTTATTTTGACGATCATAGTTTAAAAGTCATGTAAATTGACATTGTGTAATTTATACTGTATTTGTAATTTAATCTAAATCTAATCTAGTTTTAGCAATAGTCACTTTTATTTAATTATTTTTATAAAAAATTATTTAACCGTTATATTACGGCCTAAGCATTTTGTTCGACATGATAAGTCTACTATTAAATATTTCTGCATTATTCAAGTAATTTGGATAAACAACTTTTGCATATTTCCATGAATTATTAATTTATATATCTAATCTGAATTGCGCAAACAAAATTTGTAGAACAAAAGACAAACTTCATGCCATAATAAGTCACCACCAGCCAGTCAAACTTGGGTAAAACATAATATAACTTGGATTATGACTTTTACCAGCCCTAAATTAAGGCTTAAAAATCAAAAACGAATCACATCACATCTAAACTACGATACGATTTTGTTTCTTTAGGCCTAATTTATTCATCATATCACTATGAAATAATTTTGAGATAGTGGCCAACTGTAGGGTAGTTCACAACATCACCATAAATTTTGTCCTTAATATAATTTCACCCATGGACTAATAAATCGATTACATTCATTCATAATCAGGGATCAAAATATGTCTTTCTGCTCGTCGGTTACCTCAATACCTCAATAATCTTCTATTTTACCTACAATCATAATTATCCTGCATAAGATTGTGAGTGCATTATTTAAAAACAATGTATTTTTAAGCATACTCGAAATTTAATAAATTCCACATTACAACTTTTAAATAAAATATAATTCAGCAAGGAAGGCATTGTCAGAATTAATTTGTCTTATATTTTTGTACTTATTTTGTACTGGTTAACCCATCCTTAATGATAATAATGATACAGTCAACATCTAAATTACACTATAACTTTAAGTACACATTTAAATGCCGCAGTATCGATACATAATTATGGGTAAATGCTGAGGTGATTATTATTTCTAATGAATCGCTTTACTTCCTACTTCGATGTTGATTATGGAATACAAACATGAAGGGAAAAGTGTTATTAGTTGCTATCCTATTAGAAAATAAATAAGTATTGATTTTATTATTGATTTAAGTAATAATTGTAGGGTACACGGAAAGAACATGTCTAGTCACCTTTTTTGAAAATGAGATTTTAATCTCAAAATGTAGAGCTCGCAATGAGCTATAACTTACCACTTGACTACAGGTGAATATCTTAAAATAATATATATATTTCACTTTTAAAGAGATGGTTGCCATAGTAGTTGTTCCCGATGACTAACTTTCAATCCGCTATAACTATAACTCAAAAAGTCACTTAGGTGACTAGACATGTTATTTCCGTTTACCCTTCAATTGCATGATATCATAATTCTAATTCGTATGAATTAAAATGTATAGCCAAATAATATTTCTACGCCGACACCGGAAAAAGCACCTGTGTTACGAGTAGAAAAGTGCGATTTTCCTATGAAACTATTCGAGATACGAGGTTGAGAAAATAAAGGGAAGATATGCTTAGCCAATAAAAAATATATCATCGCTTGTATTTATTTCGGGATAGAAGGAAATGGTTCGTCGATGTGTGTGGGACCATTGTAGGACGTTGAGTTGAGACCAATTGTGTAAGATTTTGTGGTAGACGGTTGAACCTCAAAAGTGTAATTTAGTGATGGAAAACATAAATTTTCCATTTCATTTGGTGGTATTTTAACAATTAATTGTACTTAACGGACACTGAAGTTAACAGCACGCGAGGTACATACACTCTTTCTTTCTATCTTTATATTTATCTGTCTGATCGCCGATTACGAATTATTCAACTATTTCAAATCAAATTATATTCGCGTCGAGACTGACGGCGAGGTTAAGAACTAGCCCAATGGTTAGATGATATTTTTCTGCGTATACTTCGTCCGTTATAACCTATCCTGTCAAGCCCATACAAAGTGTCAGAAATTCCATTAGCCCGTGGCTTCGCACTTGACATCAAAGGCGTTGGGCTTGCTGGTTACGATGTGGTGTTAGAGTCCCTGCACACTAGGGGTTTTTACTGCATGTTTCACGTCGAAAACTCGCCGTCAACTCGCTGCAAGTTCCGATAGAGATCACATTTAGAATGTGGCATTTGTAACGCTTATGGGTTACTAGCATTTATCCGCGGCTTTGCCCGCGTTGTTCCCGTTACTGTCCTAAGGGAACTATTTACCGGGATATAAACTCTCCTGTTTCAATCCAGGTCTCGGTTTACATGCATGCCAAATTGCAGGTCAATCTATTCAGTAGTTCCCTCGTTATGTAACAAACATCGTAACATCTTCACAAACTTTCACATTTATAATATTAGTGTGATTCTTCGAAAATATGATTACTATGTCAGCAAAATTTTAATTCAAAACGCATTACTCACGTCGCAACTAGCCGACAATTTCTTTCAACATCTTTCGAATGCATCCGGCACATACCTATTGGCAAATACCTACTCAAAAGACTCCGCCGCCCTAGAACGGTATTTTTGTTAACTGTATAGAACCTGTCAAGTTCTATAAAGAAACCAATAATGCCATTCTATTAAGCAGGAATCTTTTGAGTATTTGTGGCCAGAATCAAATCAATTCAAAGAAAAATTATATGATTCTCGACACGCGTTTAAATGGTTATTTTATAGAAAACCAGTAAGAAACCAGAAGAGTAGCTCTAGAAAATTAACATAGTCACAAATGCGACCAGGAAAGTGGGAAAGGTTGAAACGCTAGTAGAACTACCCCACGGTGTGTAAAAGCCCTTAAGACTCATGGGTTGAACGCTTGAGCGTCGCGCATACCTCGTGCCCGGGGGAAATCAGCGGCGTGCAGTGCAGAAATAGCATTAGCGCCCCTAATTGATAGTTGGCGTGTAAATAGAATCAGGCATGTTTTAGCGGATTTTTATTCATATTTGTTTATGTCCCGAAACAGACCAGTGTGCCAATGTCCAGCACCGAATATGTAGATGTGCGCTGGGCCACTACGCTGTTTGATGTGTGCGTGCTGCTCGTAAGTACAAAGCGACCGGCTTACTACAGGTGCTTCAGTTATCTATTAACGAGGCTATTTTTTTTAAGGTCCTTGTACTTATGCGCCTATTTTACGAGGGAACCTAACAGCAAACATCTCTTGGGGATTAATAACTAGTCGACACAAACAAAGTCGCATGCAAAAGCTAGAAAATGATAAAAATCACTAACGAGACTCTAGTAACCAAGGACCTTAAAATAAATAGCCGGACGGAGCATCGCTAACAAAGAACTGAAGCATGTCTAATCCGCCGGCTACCTAGTGTGCATGCTGCTCGCAATAGGAAAAAACTAGTTGATGTGTGCGTGCGGCTCGTAAGTACAAGCAACCGGCGTATTAGAAATGGCTTCAGTTCTTGTTGGCGAGCAACCGCCCGGCTATTTATTTTAAGGTCCTTGCTAGTAACCGACTAGATGTATATGTCGCCGCCAACAAAATTAGCTATTTATTTGGTTAGCTGCCTAGCCTTTTCATTAAACACAATCCTTAGTTTAGGGTAGGTTTGTTAGTCAGCTTGTGTCCCTCAGAGCAGAAACAGAAGCCCCGCGCAGCGGAGCTTCGTCGACCTGCTGGCGGGTCATAGTTTACTGAAAAGGCTAGGTAGTTAACCAAATGGCTAATTAAACCAGTTGGCTGCGACATATCAATTACAACCTCGTAGCGTACGCTGAGTAAAAACGCGTTCCTTATTAACTTTTTTAAAACAAAATACCAATGTCATCGTCAAATCCCTTCAACAAATCAGAAGTAATCACGAATCCATTGCCATGTGAGCCGACAGGTTGAGCGCGGCCCGGCCCACGCGTGGGCGCGGGCCCGGACCCGAGGGAAATCAACACGCCCTTTAGCGTCACGTTACAGCCATATGTGACCCGTGAAAACGATGCTATTTATGAAACTTTAGAGATGTGGAAAGTTTAGATATGATCAGCCTATGACAGTGGCGTTTTTGACGCCTACGTTTGGGCGCTCATGCCCAAAATACCACATTCCTGTCTTTCCACTTTCCCGTTACACTAGATTATAAATAAATAAATATTAGGGGACAATCTTACACAAATCGAACTAGCCCTATAGTAAGCTCAATAAGGCTTGTTTTATGGATACTAGACGACGATATATTTAATAGATACAAATACTTATATACATAGACAACATCCACGACTCAGGAAAAAATATTCGTGCTCATCACACAAATAAATGCCCTTACCGGGATTCGAACCCAGGACCTCCTGCTTCGTAGGCAGGGTCACTACCAACTAAGCTAAAGCGGCCGATTATAAAATCATAAGTTACTCAAGGATTTAAATTATTTTTCATCACACTTGCTCGAAAATGGTGACATTACACGTAGGTTCTGCGGGCCGTAAATGACCTATTACGCCCTAGGGCGTAATGGTTTCCTTTTTAAATTTGAAACGATGGTTTTGTTTTACTCTTATTTGTCGTGTTCAAAGGAAATGCCAATTTACTTTTTCACTTTTATCACTGAAATATTTATTTAAAGAGAACTGTTATTGCAAATACATATAAACACATATTTCTGTTACATTAATTTAATGTTTAAATAGTGTATTTCAGTATTTTGCAAATATAAAATCAACCGTTTTAGGTCTTTACCGTTATGGGTTCCGAACGTGTCTTGACTTTCGCATTGTCTATGGATATGTCACTGTCAGTTTTACAATTTTATTTAGGTTAAGTAAGGTTATTTTAATTAGATTTCCTCACAAGTGTGATGAAAAACATTGTGTGTGCCACGGGCGGTAAAGGAATTACAAACTCGTGTTATTAAAGCCCTCGACTTCGTCTCGGCCTTGTAACAAACACTCGTTTGTAATTCCTTACTTACCGCCCTTGATACACAATGTACTATTTCATCACACTTGCTCGAAAATGGTGTCATTACACGTAGGTTTTACGGGCCGTAAATGACCTATTACGCCCTAGGGCGTAATGGTTTTCTTTTTAATTTGAAACGCTGGTTCTGTTTTACTCTTATTTGTCATTTTCAAAGGAAACGCCAACTTACTTTTTTTATTTTTTATAACCGAAATATTTATTTAAAGAGAACTGTTATTGCAAATACACGTAAACATTAATTAAATGTATAAATATGGTTTAAATAGTGTATTTCAGTATTTTGCAAATATAAAATCAACTGTGTTAGGTCTTTACCGCTATGGTTTCCGAACGTGCCTTTACATTGGCATTGTCTATGGATATATGTCACTAATGTCACTGTCTGTTTTACAATTTTATTTAGGTTAAGTAAGGTTATTTTAATAAGATTTCTTCACAAGTGTAATGAAAAACATTGTGTGTACCACGGGCGGTAAAGGTATTACAAATTCGTGTTATTAAAGCCCTCGGCTTCGGCTCGGCCTTGTAAGAAACCCTCGTTTGTAATTCCTTACTTTTTACATTGATACACAATGTACTATTATGTCATAGCCAGTAAATTTAATTGTAATCTAGCTTTATAACTTTACACTGTTTTGCTTTTTGTGTCCTATTGAACATTGGATTACCAGCCGGACGTGTCATTAACTCCCGTATACTTCATAATTCAAGTCGTTTCATTTATTTTGCAAACAGGCTTACAGCTCTGATTTCACCATTGCTTTAGAAGATATGCCCAATGAGAAACGCCGCATGAAACTTGGATGTTCAGAGCACTGACATAACAAGAGTCTACTCGTCCGTAGGGCCTGTCAATCTGTTAAAATATGGACGCTGGATGACCCGGCAACTGTCAAGTCTAATAGCGGACGTGTGAGACGGGTTTGTTGAGTTTGATATCTACCGACCCGCTGGGGGATACCAAGTATTGTGTATTTATATATATGTAAAGACAAATTAAGACAGGAGGTGATTTTTTATCAGCCCTATGTATAACTAGCGAATCAGTAATTTTGGGATCGATCTTAGACTTTAACCTGTACTTTAACCCCTGCTAAGCTTTTTTTTTTGAAGACTAACTCGCGACCCTTATTGGGCATAGTGATAGTTTGACCGGGTGGTTCCCTGGGGTCGAACCAGGTCGCTAGTCGGCCCACCCTGAGTGGATCGGACTAGGTGGGGGCCTGAACGCCCGTGGTCGAACCAGGACGCCGATGATTCATTGACGCGTGTAAGTGTGCGTTACGTAGATCCGTCTCCGCAGAAAATGGCAGACTGCTTTGTAACAGAAAAATGAGGAATGGCGACTCTTCCGTGTTGCTCTAAACTCGCAATAAAATTGTAGCTAATGTTAGCCTTTTTATATTAGTGTAGTACAGCTATGTCTATAAGATAAACTCAATGCATCAGTGATTTTGCCGTCATGAAAGTCAGCGTTGTGTGGAGACGCGCGGAAAACGTTACTGTGGGATCAACCAATTAATGACAAAGTATCGTGTAGAGATGTGCCGTTCCTGGGAATATTCCCCACTTGTATGGGGAATATTCCCGGGAATGGCACATCTCAATCGTGCACCTCTTTATGGCGGATATGTTTATAACAGCCGTATAATGGCTGTTTTCAAAGTGAGTTTTAGTACTTTCTGAGTTTTACTTACTAGGAATCCTTTGTACTTTCGAACCTGATACACGAAAAATTGTGCCCCAAAATATCCATTCTACATTTGTATGAGTGATATTTTTATTTCTATGCTCGTGACGCACTGGAACGATGTATTACCATAGAAAAATTTGGGACACAATTTTCCATGTATTAGGTTAGGTTAAGTCATCCTCAATGTACAGATACATTAAATCTATGTATAGTTTAAATTATTAGCATATATATTAAGGTTTTTAAAGTATTTTAGAACAAGTATGTAAGTGTAAAATTAACTCCTTCGCCCTATTTCGATTCGCCCCGTTCGCTAACTCCCCAAATCTGAGCACACGAGCACATTAGCACTAACTTTGCTCAACTTTGCTCAACTTCGCTCAAGTTTGAACGAAGCCGCTATTATCTGCGGTGTTAGGTCGGGTTACAATAAAATTGAGTGATAGGTGCTGTGGGTAAACTGTCTTACATAAGCAGAAAGCTTTGGTAAAACTTTTAATTTTTACCGCAATGATTTAATTTACCCCACTTTTAGATTAAAACAGTATAAACGTATATGATTGAAGTTTACATCCCGATATTTCAAAACCCTTCAGTAGACTGAGAGAAATATATTTTTTGCTTTGCAAACTACCCACTTAAAATAATCCAAATTGAAATAAAAATACAATGAGTCATAGTCGCGAAGACAATATTATTGCCCCACTTTACTTTATACTAAAAGTACAACTCAAGTTTAAGGTTAGTAGCTAATTAAAAGTTGTTGGAATTGAAAATACCGAGAGCGTTAGCATTTTTCAGGTCAATATGTCAAATTCCCTTGAGCAAATGAAAAATGGAGCTGTCAACTCAGCTGGAATAATCCCTCTCAAACAATAATTCTTACTAATATTATAAATGCGAAACTGTTTGTACTTTTGTCTTGACATTTCGCAACGGAGAAACGGATTTTGGTGATTCATTTGCAAAGAGCAGTGTTTCCTTATGTTTTCCCTGTTGCTGTCCCAGAGATGTAAGGATAAAATCTGGGGGCATGGCAGTGCCCCCGCCAAGTCTGAGTAAAACAAAGGTGTGGCCATACCATCCTTTTCTCGAAGCCATTCAGGCCATTTTCAACCTCCTGTAATTTTGTGCTGGCTAAAGCTAGAACCCTGAATTATTGTTTGGCATATTGAAAAATTTAATGACTCGAGCTTATTTTTTAATATTAGATATAAAAAAACGAACTCGCAAGTCGTTACTTTTAAATTCTGCGTTTTATTTACTATCGGGGAAAATATTCAAAAGCTCGCACTTATTGTATATCTGGGTAATTCTCATATAGTTTCAACCATGACTAAATTATTGACGATTTCCTAAGCTAAAACTAGACGAATTTGATATGAATTGTAAATGGCTCCTGTTCACTAATGGGTCAATACAATACAATACAAATATACTTTATGCCACACCTGGCGATAAAGTGGCCTTTTCCGCACGCTGCGCGTAAGGAAAAAGCCGCTTTCTGGCCAATTGTAGACATAAAATAATGTACACAACACGGGAGGTAATAAAGAAAGCCTCTCGCTTGCAGCTCGGGCCGCAAACATCTGCGATCTCGGCCTTTCTTTATATTACCACCCTAGTTGTGTAATGTACTATTATTGCACACCGGAAAAACATATTACAAGAGTCGTTCTCATTTTTGTACACATAGTGGATGGATGGATGTCACTACCGTGGCTTTCTAAACGTTCGACCTAACCGTCGTAATATCATGAATTCTTTTTATCATATGGATGAGTGAATTCATGATAGTATTTTTTTTATAGGTTAGAAAGAGTAATAACGTAAGCATATTCCTTCTTTCTGAAATCATTTATTATAGGCGCGCACAAACAAAAGTAAGTTAAATATTAGTCCATTACGCTTCTTAGCCGAAGAATCGAGTAAGCTCTTATACGCGAGCAAACCTGTGAGTGAAATCTAGTTGGAAATGTGTCTACAGAAATATAGGCGGTGTCAGTATGAATATGAATTAGGAAATAGGGCTGCGCAAGTCGGTCGCGGCGCGGCGGGGAGCCATCTGCGCCGGGCGGGGCGAGTCGGGACGGCCGTGACAACCCTGCTCGTCTAATCATACAGTTAAACGATAACAATGGGGTCATTCGCAACTTCTCCGCCAATGTCGCCATTGATATAATTAATCCGTGAACTAATGATAACAGTTCCTAGTCGGGGCTCAAAAGATGGCGCGCTCATCGCTTTGACTTTGACAGACCACAACAGCACGTTTAATTTCCAACTTACGTCCTTGTTATATTTTTTTTTTTTAAATACGTTAAACTTAGATTTTTATAAAATTTGCATTTTTTTTATATAAGTCACATATCCTCTCCTAATCGTTTCCAAATTTTCCTTTCCTGGATAGCGCATCTGGGCCATTCACAATGTTTTCGAACCAACAATACTTAGGTTACCTGAATTCTAAAAACAATTATTCAACGCATTGTTACTTGATACTTGTATGAGGTAAAAACAACTGCATAGGTATCCTTATCTTTGAAATCACTTCTGCAATATTTCATAACAACCAGTGGATTGAATAGTTATAGCATAACTAACACACAAAGTCACTTTCGCATTTCAAATATAGGTAAGCAAAGATTAACTATGACATTTAGTGGAAAGAATGACAGCTACGAGTTACAATAGCCGCTTTCTGCCAACTTGTTAACGCAGGGTGCGGGGCGCTCGCAGTGCAATCATACGCCAATTATCACGCGCCACAGAGATGTATGACGCAGTACAGATTTTATACAGCATGTAGGCTGTTTAATCTGTAAATGTAATCTGTGTGCTACATGCCACAAGCTTGTCTAATCTATTTATTCAAGCGCAAATTCTGATTAAAATTGTCATTTAGTGGAAATAGTGACAGCTATATGTATCACACACGACGCAGTACAGATAGCCTATTATGTAGCATATAATCTCTATAGACCTTATGCAATCCTTATAGTGGAGGAATAATGGCTGTATAAGCTCTTATATACAGCTTGTGTGATCACTGGGAGCGTGTTTTTTCTTGCCAAGCATCCAGAAAAGGTACAATCAGTTTTTACTGTCCTGGCCTTCCGTGCGACTCATTCGTTTCAAACCCATTTATTACCATATTTTTATGAGACTTGCGCCTGCTTTGTCTAGTCACCCGAGTCGCCCCACCCTAAAGCCGATCCTAAGTACGCTGGTAGTAGGGTAAGTGAGACAGTGGCACCAACTCTAAAAGTTCCTCAGAACATTCACCACTGCTGTACATAGACGGTGAAACGAACACAGTCAGCCCACGTCTCTTTGATACTAAGTGGATCAAAATTGTCAATTCGGGATTGTTACTGCTGGTACACAAACTCAAAAATCGAATTTTAAAGCATCTGTAACCATCTGAACGCATGGCGTTGCTTTAACTACTGCTGCCTCTCTATTTTATAATCGCCCGTGCGTTTATATCAAGCGCGTCAATGCAATATAATAATGTGTATCCCATATTATAAATGTGCAAGTTTGTGAGGATGTTTAGATGTTTGGATGTTTGTTATCTAATAACGGGGTAACAACTGAATGGATCAAGCTGTAATTTGGCATGTAAGTAGATCAAGTCCTGGATTGAAACATAGGATACTCTATATCCCGGTAAAGAGTTCCTTTGGAACAATAACGGGAACAACGCGGGCGAAACCGCGGAAAAATGCTAGTTTTATAATAATACCTATCTTGTACATGCTATCTAGGTATATTAATGCACAGAGCATTTCAAATAATTTATGTCGCCAACTGGTTTAATAGGGAAACCGTTCACAGCTTTGAGCTTCAATTTTTACAAGCTTTTATTTACCGGGACGCGACCTGGTTCGACCCCAGGCGCCCCCCGGCCCACCCAAGGTGGCCCGGCCAGCGACCTGGTTCGACCCCAGGCAACGCCACGGCCCCCACCTGGTACGACTTTTGCCACGCCCAACAAGGGTTGCAAGTTTGTCAGGTTTCAAAAAAAACAAGCTTTTATTTCACATTTTGAGCGCCATACCGTGAAACAAATCGCTGCCATATTGACGCCAGGGCCAAAATTTCCAAAAAAAACTAATTTAAAAAGAAATTAATTTCATGAATGTGTAAAATGAATTCATTTTTCAAGCAAATTAACAGCGCTCGGGGTCGCAGGTAGACCACGAAAAATATAATTTATCTTCGACAACATTACAAAATCAAAGGATTTAAAGATCTAGTTTTATTTTAACACATAAGACAACAGTATACAGATCCCAAAACGAAATGTACCTACACGAGTAATTTACGTATGAAGTGACCTTTAAAGACAAAAGAAACAAAATTCCTAAATGAAATCCGCATTACCCTTAATGAATTAAATTATTAAGCAACAAAGAAACCGGCAACACCGGGCATTATCTCAAAAAATTCCGCCGCCAGTATAACTAGACCTGCAAAAGAAGAAAAATCCCTTCAATGTTCAGAATTCGTTTACGTTCCAGGGGTCTTTCGAAAATGGTCATGTTTAGCGTATGTTACCGTGACAAAGATAACAATGCTGTCAAAACGAGCGCTGTTGTCAACCAGAGCCATCAAGATAGTGTGCAGCTACGTTAGTTTTATTTTTATCCGCTATCGCAAATTAAATATGCCAATCCGGAATTGCAAACTTATCAATGCCGTTAAAAGCGCCACAGTTTTCAACACATCCCGTACAATTAGTATAGAGGAATGTTTTCGCTGCCGGTAACGGCAAGTTGGCGGTGGTGGGGTCGTTGACCGGATGCGGGTAATGGCATCCCGGAGCGCTAGGGGTGGGAAATCTATCGGTAATTTAATATCGGTAATGAGGTTGACCTGGTTCGGGTGTTTAGACGACATTGTTAACTTTGTTTGCTGTGAATATACTGATAGTGAAATAATGGCTCCCAGGTTTTTCGAAGTTAGGATAAACAAGGTAAGGGTACCAATACTGATAAAACGACTTACTTAGAAGATTTTGAAGCCTGACAAGCTTGCAACCCTTATTGGGCGTGGCAAAAGTCGTACCAGGTGGGGGCCGTGGCGTTGCCTGGGGTCGAACCAGGTCGCTGGCCGGGCCACCTTGGGTGGGCCGGGGGGCTCCTGGGGTCGAACCAGGTCGCCAGTACCGGTCCCCTTTTTAGAAAGAGGGTCGGACAAGGTGGCAGAAAGCCTGCCAATAATACATACTATCAAAAACTGTTTAATTTTCACTCTTTACCTATTAATTCATATTCATACTACGTGACATGACATAAAAATTTAAAGAATTAATGACACTCAAAATAATTTTTACATAAAATAAAAACAAGTGACGTAAATGGAAATCGTGAGGTAGCCAGTTGTTTTCACTCGGTTATCCATACAAACGAAAGGCGGAGTGAAAAAAAAACTTGGATTGAAATATAATATTGATTCTTCTGTGATAGTAAAAGGAATAACGTAGGCGAAGCCGCGGGTAAATTCTAGATTATTTTATAATATTAGTAGGATAGTAGCAAGGAAGGATAGAAAACAAGTGACATAAATGAAAAGTACCGTGACGCCACATCACTAGCCAGTAGATTGAAAAACTGCCCTAGTTGTAGCTAAATGATAACCCAGCGCGCACAATGACGTCAGAGAAAAATTGTCGAGTGCCGCCCATCTGAACAAATAACACAAATATACAGAAAAATGCTGCAGTTTCAATTTGGCTTCACTTTACACAATATACAGCGGACTCTTTTTATTGCAAAGCAGAATATATACAACTTAGAACTCTAGGCGTCTACTGAACGGGTGAGCTAGGTACATCTTCGGTCTCGTAGTTGCTTACCATCAGGCGCTACTGAGGTCAATCGCAGTTCAGTTATTGTAAAAAAAAACGATAAAAAAAATGAGGGCCAACAAATGACTTTATTGAAGGTCGCACCAACACGACAACGAGACCATCCTTACACCATAATTATATGACTTTGTCCTATTACACGGTGAAATAAAACCTTAACGAACAAACTCGCAAAATATCATCATCATCAGCCAAAAGACATCCTCTATTGGACATAAGCCTCCCTCGAAGAGCGCCACCATAACACGCTGCATCTTCCATAAAAAAAGTCAACACAAAATGATTATGATTATATTGTATTGTATACTCTTTATATCTCCATTAATTTTACTAGTCTATTTATTTTCTATTATTTTAATTGTCTTGTTTTGACGCCTAGAGACCTTGTATATATCTAAAAATGTAATTTTAAGTTTAATGTAACGTATTAATGAAATCACATGTAATAATTGTTGTTATATTTAATATTTTTAATAACACTCATTTCTCTGGGCAGTTGTGTAAAAAGAGAAACTGGTGAGTTTCTTCCGGCGCTTCTTCTCACCAGAAGGTCACCCGAAGCGCCAAAAGAAAATAATAGAATTAGACTTGTATAAAAGCCTTTGAAAAAAAAATCTGGAAGTAGGACCACTTGCAGATTTTTTTTTTACCTCTACCATGTAAACAATTACTGAATATGGAATCATGAACGGTTTACGTACCTCTCTACACATTGACGGAACCAATCGAACTAAACAAACATTAATCAATCAAGTTTGACTTTAGACTGCCAACGAACATTGTGATGTATCGGTACGCTAAACCGTTACCCAATCGGACATTTCCAAATTTGAATAAAGTTGTAGTATTACGTCATAGGATCCGACCGAAATTTCGGTTTCTGTCTAGTTTCGGTAACGTCACGATAATGTACCCATGGTGAGTTCTTTGGAGGGCCAATGGCTAGCAGTTGCCGATAACGTCCATGACACATATATTAACTTCATTATCTTGGACCTCCAGTATGTGTGTTTCTTACCCTATTTTTTTTAATCCACTTCTAGACGAGGAAAACAATTGATAAAAATTTCGAATGAACACGCTTTCATCTTTTGTGTACGAGTTTTAGTACTTTTCTTTTAATTAATTAATTTTTTTGAAAGTTGTTATTTTTGAGGTTACTTTAATAAAATACTCCAAATGCGTTTTGCTTTACAGCTGGCCAGTTGTAATATCCGTTTCGTTTCTGCAAAGTTGGTTGTTCGGAATGAATAGCCGTCCAAGTTGCCAACGTAAAAACGCGCGATTTACATTTTACGTTTAGTTCACTGCATACGTTCCGTTTCAAAACAACGTTGAATAAGTTTCTGTGAGCAGCGATGATACCTACTTCCATTTCATGTTTTGCTAAATTGAGAAATAAGTTACGCGCGTTGCTAGATGAGTTTTCATTTTACGAACAAATATATTTACACACTTAATTGGGATAAGTAGGTGGAAGAGTGTTTCAGCCGTGAGACAGTCAAGAGCTAATCAGATTAGGTACCTAGTTTTTGCCACAAGAGTGTTACTGAACTTGGAACTGGCATTACTTTTTAAACAGTTCATTTAGCTTATAATAGATTATTTTCAACTTCTACTAAACCGATTCTAAGGTTCGGTTTAGTAGAAGTTGTCGAAACAGTGGTCGCAACGTTTGGAAGAAACTTTGTACACACATTTTTCTCCGTGACACTACACATTACGATAATTTTGACTTACTTAGGTTACTTAGTTGAGGCCCTGACGATGGAGTTAGGAGGCATTCATTTAAACAGCTGACGATAATTATTATTATACAACGTTGCATACAATACTTTTTCTACGACTTGGTTTTAAAATATAAAATACAAAATGAAACATAGCACACAAACAAGGCAAATATGACATATGACTGACAGTATGTAGTCTATGGTAAACTTTTTAAATTTGACGTATACTCGCTAGTGACACGCAGTGACGATATTAAAAATACTTTTTTTTATGTCGGCATCAATGAATTTAGTTCGGAAAGTTCTGTTTTTCTTAAAAGCCGTAGGAATTTAATTGTTTGTTAAGTTGGTAGTTGTGCATTTGTATCGTAAAGTTGAAATTGAGCGCTTAGTCCTTGACCTAAGTTTAACCTAGATTTAGAAATCTGTGGCTGCTAGCAGTATCGTTTTGCGACTATAACGACACTAGTGCTGTTATGTGGAGACTTCTCTGAACTCATATTACGTATGTTCTTATATTAGTGTTCGTGACCAAGTAAAAGATAGATAAATGTACAGGACTAGAAAAAACTGTATAACTCAATATTTTATGTTATTAATTCGTTAGTAATAAAAACACAATATAACAGATTACTTTGGCAGACGACGTTCGGATTGATGTGATTTGAAAATTGTTAGGCCTCGTAAAAACGTTATCAAAGTCAGTTCAAAAGTAACCGAAATTACTGGGGCGCCAAAGGGCAGGCATCTCGTGTGTCCAATCAACGCGAACGATAAGTTCATATCGGGTGTATAACGGGAGTATCGTTTCAGTGCGGAGGGGGGCGTGATCTTCGCAATTTCAGTCTTCGAGCTGTACTCATAGTTTAACCAAAAATATCCGAGACTTGTCTACAGGGCGCTGTTTTAAAGATTAATATAGCAACATCAGTGTTGCCAACTCTAGGTTTCACTTAAAGCCAAAATTGTGCAGAAAAAAGTGTAAAAACTTACTACAGGCTTTAACACTTTTTCCTATTTTCTTCTTAAAGTAAATTTAAACTGATACAATATTTTATAGAAATATGTTGAGCAACACCACCTTTAATCGCCTTTTTCTACTTATAATTTACTACACACAATGCAATCTAATATTAGCCTCGTTAATAATGTTAACTCAAACGAAATTATCATTCACTTGAATGAATTAATGAATGAAACCAATCATAATCACTCAACCGTGATAACTTAAATCAGGCTCAAATTATCAATTTGTCACAATCCGGGTTCAAAACATTGAAAATTTTCTACGGCCTCTTAATACCGGTAATGTTTCACGCAATTTAGCGTGTTAGTGAAATGCAGCGTAATTTATTTTCTGTGGTGTGAAGCTTCATTGAATTGACGGGCTTTAAGCTGCACGGAATACAATTAATTATCATTTACTGTGGTCATCGCTGCCATTAACGGAACATTATTTCGTTATCTTACGTTTTTGTTTCATATGTTTCAAAATCCGACAAATCGAATATATAATCGCGAACGGGATCTGGTGTCCAAGTTTTTTTAAGCGCTGGTTGCTACAGTTGTTAAAATACCATCAGTTACACGACGACCGATCGACCGACAGATCGGCTACTACGATCTGCAAACAAAGGCTTCCAACCTGGGGGTTTCCAAAAACGGTTTTTAATTTGCAAAACGCTAATTGTGTGCATAGCTAACCGCCACTGCGTCAAATACTTGCTGTGCTAGCCCGAGTCGAAGTAGGTAACTCAGCCGCGAGCTCGCATACGCGATAATATGCCAAATACGAGAACTCGTATCTTAATAGTTAGTGGAACCCTTTCAGGTGCGATTAGTACGTGAACTCGAGTAATTACCGTCACGCAGTGTGAACGCTCCGTTTATTGCTCGCTATCTGTCAACGACAGATAGCGAATAAGGCCAAGGAGTCGATATGCAAAGAAAAATATAATTTTCATCGATACTGTGCAAATTTTTCAATACACCTCTATTAAGGAACGCTTATAGTAGCTATAACACAGTGGCGTGGCGTCCATAGAACCCGATTCCCACTGGCTTGTCTATTTTAAAGTATATGACCGCAGTATCTTACTCTTGAAGAAGAAGTAATCTAAATCTGCGAAGACCCGAACACCACGTCGTGAAAACTTTCCTTCCATGGCTGCAAGGAAGAGAGGGAGAGGTAGACCGCCAACTACCTGGATGACAGATCCAAAACGTCATGAAGAAACTTGGCCTAACTGACATGATTAAGAAAGGCGACCCCGCGTAATGGGAAAAGGCTAGGCATAAAAAGAAGAAAAATAGTATGCAACTGTCTACACCAGAGTGCATCATAGAGGCCTAACTATGGCGCACCATAGTTGTGTGCACTGGAGTTTACGGGACTATCTTTGAGATATCTTTCAAATTAAACTGAAGATATTTCTTGGAATAGTCACCGTGAGTTGTAAAAAGTAAAATTCAATGTGTGTCAGGACTTTTTCCTACAGATACCTACATATAAAGGAAAATCAAAAACTGTCAGCGTTTTCTTTACTGTCTTGGATTTTCCCGCATTTTCCTAATATATATTGAAGCCAATGACATAAAAACCTTGAACTTTCAGGTAGCTGCTATAATTACGTACGTGTTTGTGTCACATGATCATTTCATGCGGGTGTTTTAAATTATTACTTAATTAGTATTCCTTCTGTGGATATTTACTAAAACTGCGATAACATCAAAGGTTTCAGGTTTCAAAAATACATAAAACTTTCTGCGTAGCTACAAGAGTTCACAGAGTCTCCATGGTAGTAGCTGGGTTATTCTTCAGAAATATGTCTGCGACTTATTCCTCTGTCTCCATACATTTAGTATGAAAAAGTGCCAGAGGAATAAGGTGACCGCAGACATATTTCTGAAGAATAACCCAGCTAAGCTACATGGGCACAGCATAATAGCAGTATTTTTTCTTCCAACAAAAGGTACCTACATCGCGCGCTTGAACGCGCCGTGTACGAACGCACTACAAGCAAAGTTTTAAGAATGCGTAAGAATGCTCCAGTATGCATTGCACTCACACAGACATGCAATAGCGCGCCTGTGTGGATACCTGTCGCGCGTTCCTAAACGGCCGACGTTGGACTACTTGTTCGTCTTTATACTTTGACATGGGGGCGCTTAGCGCCGATAATTTTATCGCCGAGGCCAACGGCGCGGTCTCATTGGTCAATTGCTAATGTAAACCCTACAACAATGTTATTTCTGTCGTGTTTGATTACATTGTTGGTTTGCTGGTGCGCTGTCCAAGAATGCGCTGTTTTGCGCTCCCGTTACCGTCCATCTTTTGCCATATTTCCGAGCACTGGCGGACTGGAGTGACGTAAAAAATATGGTATTCACCCAATCGTAGTGTCAGAACTGATCGCTACCCGCGGCCAGAGCCCCGAACCCGCGACTCGCAATTAGCACACATTTACATTTCAAATGAACGGAGTGATGTCGGAATAAACTCCATTAAAAGTTTATGTTTTAGCTACCTGTCGGCCCCGCCTGCTTACCTGAAACAGAAATGTACAGATTATATATTATGCGTAGCAACAATAGTGTATTCCATCAAAAACATTACATGTAAAAAAATTCAAGTCTCTCGACGCAGTTCTTCTACAAAAATGTTTTGAGATGTAATGTTAAATCAAGTCGGTACCGGGGAGGTGTTCACAGAACTTGATTTCCACCGACTTGCCTATTATTTACCCGTGGAGGATTCTTTATTTGAGAACTATAAAATATGTTTCTTATATAATGTGTAAACATTACATCTCAAAATTTGTTTGCTGTAGAAAAACCGCGTTGCGAGATTTGCATCTTTTTAGATGTAATGTTTTTGATGGGATCTCATTTCTTTTTGTAAGTGGTGTCCTTAATTCTTATTTATTACATTCCAATCCATTCTATTTCCAATTGAACTACAAAAGTAATCGCATGTATCTGTATAGGATTACAAACTTACTTATGCAGTTCGTATTGAAATTTCAATATTTTTAGGGTTTCAATGACTTAATAGGCTAAAAATGTATTATATTTAAAATTTGGCGCTTGTACCTTACAAGTGAACCTTAAATTGAAGCATGATAATAAAAACAAATGGTAGGTAACTGGCGGGTTTACCACTAAAGAAGCGATATCTTTGGGTAGTGGAGATGACGCAAGAAAACAACAGAAAAGTAGGTATTTTTTAGTACTCCAATAGTTGTTATAGCTCTTACAGCTGACGTGTAAATTGCCGATGAAATCCCAAATAGGATCACCATGTTTACCGCCTGTCTGTCTGTCTGTTCTGTCCTGCCTCAAAATACCTTAAAAAGGGAAGCTATTAGTGATCAGGTTTAGCGCAAGGGAAATGTCTCATTCGATCGAACTCAATCAAACTCGACGTGTTAAATTATATACGGTTGGAGCCAGTTGAACTGCGATCGATTAAGGCGTTCAAATTAACGATTACAAGCTACAAACTGACGTATGTGACTAGAGAGTTAACGGCGCTTACGTCATTTAGTGGGGTAACGTGTGGCCAGTGTCCACCGCAAATTAAGTCGGGGACTTGGTAACCGCCCGTTTGCCCTCTACCTAGAAACACAGCTCGGTGGCGTTGGGTTAAACGATAGATAAGTAATGGGCGATAGTTAATTGAAGTGGCAAATTGATTGTAGATACCTATTTATAAGTTGCACTCCTTAACTCAATATCTAAAGATAAGTAACAGTGCGTACTTGATATTTTAGTCCTGTTATAGGTCAGAAACTGCGTAAGTATCGTATGCTGGCTTGAAATTTAGAAATACACTTACGGACAATGATTTCGGGTCATTTTCTACGAACAGTTTTATGGAAAGTGACCCGAATTCATTGTAGGTTTATCTCAGGAACGCGTGGAGGTATCGAGTTGAAAATAAAACCATATACTCGGGTCTATTGTCCCTTGAAGTTGTGAAAAAATTGAACTTCTAAGTTTATGCCGCAAAAAACGTACATTTCGACTCTCAAGGAATTCAAAGGGTATTTTCCGTTGACCTAGACCTAGACTATGAAATTTGGCAAGTAATGCCGTCTTGTACTACAAGTGTAGGGAAAATTCTGAAAACTATACTTTGTTAATATTGTCTTCGGTTACCGCGATTATCACTCATAATAATATACGCGATTTAATCCGTTTAAGTCGTTTTATTACTATAATTTTTTAATTGAATCATGAAAAATATCGTCCTTATTTGAAGTATTTGTACGGAACCCTCGGTGGGCGAGTCCGACTCGCACTTGTCCGTTTTGTTTAATTAGTCATTTACCTTGTGAAGTTAAATGTAGTGCCACCGGCTCAACCATGCTCAACTTCTAATGGGCAGGGTCCAGCCGCCATCACGTTAATAGTCGATTGATGTAGTATTAATACTCCTGACCGCGACTTTGCAAACCTTCTCTGGTGCCCTACAGCTGACTTGATTGTGCAACTAATATTATAATTATGACAAGACAAAAATATACAAGGCGTTGCATTGCGACTTCGTTGAATTTCCAATTTTTCACAAATTTTCTTTATATACTTTTATAAGCTTCTTCTCACCAGAAGTTCATTACCCGAAGTGCCAAAAGAAAAGAAAAGGAAAAAAAGAAGATAAAAGAATGTAAGAAAGACATGTAAAAGAGCCCTTGAGCCTACTTACAGAAATAAATTATTTTATTTTATTTTATTATTTTATTTATTTTAGGTTGGATTCGAATAATACTTTTTTAACACACTGTGGGTCCCATGATAAAGAACATGTAATTCTAATTTCATCTGCAGTGGCTTATAGTCTGTCCTTTTAGGTATTTAAAAAAAGTAAAAAAAAAACACGTGACTCGGGTCGTTCAGCCAGTGGTATTGTGCCACAGATACAAAACGTTACTTTGATTGGCTGAACGACCCGAGTCACGTGTTTTTTTTTTGTTTTCCTTTTCTTAACTACCTAAAAGAACAGACTATAGTTACAGAACTGTTTTATATATTTAAATAGACTAGTTGTCTGCAAAGTCGTATCTTTCATAGTATCCAACCGAAACGTAAGTCAATTTTCAACCGAATTTAGGCTTTAGGACCAGTTTCGGCCGAATAGGCATTCGGCAGAGCCGCCCCCCTACCGAGCCCCCTCCCCCCCCCAGCCACTACTGGAGGGAAGAAAAGGAAGTGGAAAACCAAATAAAAGGCAAACAAGTACCTACTTCTCCAAGTAAACGTCATGAGTAGGTCGTGGCTAGCCCGGCTGGACTTATCCTTTGATAGAGGAAACGCCAAATTAAATTGTAAAAAAGCTTATAAAAACCGCCGGAAAACGTGTGTGTCAACAACAAGGCTAATTCAATCCAGACAAACTACTGCTGCCTAAATATATTTGGCATATCAATGCCTAAATGAAGCCATAACATCACATTTGGCTTCAAGTGGGACATTAACTCTTTTTGGTTATAACAGAGCGCACATTTCCAAAGGTCGTGAGTCTTTGAAACTGTCGTTTAAAATCATTGGCCGTCGACATCGGTTAGTTATGCCCTTAGTTTTATTAATGAGTTCTTAATTATCGTTAATACCTTTTTTTAACCGACTTCCAAAAGAAGGACGGTTCTCAATTCGTCTGTATATTTTTTTTGTGTGTTAGTTCACCGATTATTTGAAGACGGCTGGACCGATTTGGAAAATTCTTTTTTGTTTGAAAGGGTAGACTTCCGAGGTGGTCCCATTGCAACCAAATCTGGATCTGATTATGGAATCCTGGAGAAATCGAGGGAACTCTTAAAGTATTATGCGATTTCGGTATTTTTCGTAATTTCTCGTCCATCTCTTATCAGCAACAAGTTTCTAGTGTTAACCGACTTCAAAACAAAGAGTAAATTTGTATCTAGGTTTCTTCCCCGATTACTTGAAGACGGCTGAATCTAATTGGAAAATTCTTTTTTGTTTTATTATTAGTCGCTATTAAAGTTTTTCAAGTGATGTACTTTAATTGTAACACAAATGAGGGTTGCATAATAATTGACAACATTTCATATTTTCAAAAGATCTTAATTCGAAAACCATTTGGGTAAAACTGTATTTTATGCTCAAAAAAAATATTTTTGGATTTTTTTCCCCATTCATTTTGGAAAAAATCGTCAATTAGTGTGAACCGGAAGTGTGACGTCATTTTCCCTGGATTATCGAGAGAGACCTTAGTGCTGAAACGATTAAAAAGTGTATGGTATGGTATCCGGTTGTCATTTTCTGACATACTTGCCGTCTGACGTTTATTTGTTTTGAAAATTGTTACAACTGCTTAGCGGCTTTAGAAGTTTAATTTTCTTACCGTTGGTTCATTTGCACGTTTTCGAAGACCTTAAAAGACTTGGCACTTTCCCACTGGACTCCGATAACGCATTCAAACATTATTAACTTGGCATTCTTTTACCGGACACCGATTTTTTTCATATAATGAAGACATCAGAAGGTTTTTCTCAGGCTGATAGCACGAATCTGCCGCGTGTTGAAATTATGATGATGGAGTACACATCGGCAAGTGATAAATATAATCCAGCCCAAATAAGAGGAGCAAAAGCATCGTTGTCTTCCCGAACTTCCTATGTTGACAACGCTGTAACGCCTGACAGTTATTTTTTTAATCGTAATTGTCGCTCTGGATTCTAGTTTTTTTAAATCGTAATTGTCGCTCTGGATTCTAGTTGGGAAAGTGACGTCATTTTCTACATACGCCCTTTTAGAATGAGCTACTTTTCAAACTGCTATTTTTAATTGAAAAATTGAGTTAAAACGAAAAAGAAAAAATACGGGTAGCTTAAAATTCCACCTATTTTCTATCCAGCTCATAAAATGAAGGAGTAGAAAATTTGAAATATTGTCAATTCCACCAGCTGTCAACACTAGGGAATGAAATCTCGATCTCGCGAGATCTCGAACCGATTTTCGAGATTCAATCTCGTCGGCACGTCCCTTGGGACAGTTACGGGAACAAAGCTGCAGGTAAATGCTAGTATATAAGGATCTTATTGAAAATATAAAGTGGTACCCAGCCGAAGAACGACGCAATTAATGATAATGACTGGGGTAAGTAGTACAGTTTGCGACACGACATAATACAATATGCCTCTCGCTCACTCCTATCAAATATAAATAAGAGCTACGATTACTTTGCCCTCGTTACTGTCTTCTCATAAGTCTTAACAACCATACTACTCGTGCAAAGATCCCTCTTTCTGTAACTGGAGTAGATTGGGACGTATTTATTACAGAAGGGGCGTAACTACAGTACAGTCGACAGTACAAATATGTTTACCTTTTCGACCTTATTTCATTGGAATAAGGTCGAAAAATGTTAAAATATTTATGCCGTCGACTGTACGATTCATATTGAGATTCGTCTTTTTGTAAGAGAGGGACGTAAAAGCCTTAATGTTTATTAAGACGACGTTTCTCGTAATGGAGTTATTAATGTGGGTTTTACGAGCGATTGACTGAGCGAGGCTTGCAAAACTCGGGGGTTTTGTGAAAAGGCTTAAACGGCTCAATTATGGGTACAAACTTAGTGCCTTTAGACTCGGAAAATATAGCTTACCTAGTTAAGACTACTTAGTTAACTTAGATGTTTATGTTACCTACTTAGGAATGAGATTGATAAAAATATATATTAATAGAAATGACTGTATAAGTCACTGTTGAGATATTGGTAATGAAAATTAACTTGTCATATAAAAAATTTGGTAATTACAATGACTAAGGGATGAGTTCGTCTTTTTAGGGTTCCGTACCAAAATGGTAAAAAAGAAACCCTTATGGTGCGACTCTGTCTGTCTGTCTGTCTGTCTGTCCGTCTGTCACAGCAAGATATCTCAGGATCTACTGATGCTATCGACTTGAAATTTGGAATAGTGTTAAAAACCGCTAATTCGAGCCTATGGAACAGAAAAAAAATCCTATACCTTTTTTAATTTTTTTTTAAAAGGCACCGAAATGGGATGTCGAAAATCAAAAGTTGAGCTAATATATCGAGTCAGATATCAAATGAAAGGGCTTAATATAAAGATTTCATAACCGTTTTTATTTTTTTTATTAAACGTGTAGTTTTTGATTTAAGACCAAAAACGTTTAAAAAAATACCATTCCCCCCCTATTATCTCCGAAGTTACTGAACAGAAAAATCTGTAATAATTACCGATTATTAATATTATCCTAAATATTACAGGAAATAAAAACGGTTTTCATAACTTGCAGCATTTTTTAGAAATTCGCAAAAATCGTAAGACAACCTTATTTGCTCCTACTAAACTAACCGCGGCATATGTCGATGTATGGGGACAACAGTTTTACAAGAGCAAAGTTAAGTTTGTCCCACCATACAATTTTTCTTGAATTATTCACGTATCTACTGACGATTTTGTACGGAACCCTCGGTGCGCGAGTCCGACTCGCTCTTGACCGGTTTTTTTGAATTTGTACCTTCTGTTGTGATTGTATATTTAACCAGTTATAGTAAGTCATCTATTGACTTGAATCAATATCTTACGGCATTCTAGGGCTGTCTCTCGTAACGAATTACTTAAGCTAATGTAATGTGAGGATTAACGGTAACTCTTCGTTACTTTTTGCAACATGTGACGCACGAATTGGATTTGAGCAAGTAAGCTTTGTCCGTGGGACCCTGGCGCCCTGAATCTCTTCAAGGAGTTATCGAAGAGACTCAGAAAAACCACGAGAGACCGAAGAGCTGGCAGCTTCCTCGCTCAACGCATGAGCCTTACAATACAGCGAGGAAATGCTGCCAGCATCTTCGGCACCATGCCGCAGAGGCCGTTATTAGATCTATTTTAGTTTAAGATATTTAATTTTAGTTTTGTTTTTAGTATCTTTAATTTCAACTACATTGTATATTGTTTACGGTATAATTAATTGTTCAAATACCACCCAATTATATGAAACATTTATGTATTCCATCACTAAATTACATTTTGGCGTCGAACGTTACACGCGAGGGTCCCGTAGAAATCGACGGACCATTTCTTTCTATCTCGATTTTCATACCCTTAGACTCAAAGGGCGTAAATGCCATTAGCACCTACGGCGTTTACGCCCTTTGAGTCTAAAGGTATCGATATATTTCTGTGGCTCCACCATTTCGAAATTTTAAAAAATTTCATGAGAATCGGTTGAGTCTGTGCAGGAGAACAGACAGACATCCGCCGGACATACGAAAGCATTTTTGCCCAAGTTGAAACAAAGATCTTCGCTCACCCGGTCAATGATATTTAGTTACATGACAATTATAAGATGTATAAAACATTTTCGACCCGCACATTTCTCGCCTTCGAGGAAACTCGGTTCATATTCAGAGTTTCTCTGCTAGTTGGACAGTATACGTTACAATTTCTAACTCATTTTCTGTAGATACACCACCCGAACTGCCACGAACATTTCCGCTCGGTCCAGTGACAATTTTCCCTGGCATAATATGCAAATCGAAATGTTAACTTCATACTATTTAAACTCCATTATAATTCCGACATTCTACGCTGTAACAAAATGTCGTATGTCATTAGAAAGTGTTGGTCGCTTAGGACTTTCCGCGACGTCCAAATTGAGTCATACACGAAATTTATGCGCCGTCCATTTTCACGGCACGGCGCCCCTCCAGTTACTTTCATACATATAAAGTGTATGAAGTAGTAAATGAAGATTACGCAATTGCCTGTAGGATTATGCAGGGTCCATCTGGATAATTTCCCACTTTCTTCAACGGGAACAGCTCTCCGCACGATCTCCCACCATCTCTCCCTGCAGGCAGACTGTCTGGGACAGTCCAGTCAGATATGCGGTTTCCTACAGCGGCTTTCAGTCAATCAGTCCAGCGCCTCCACTTCTAGGTTAAGTTCTATAATGACGTAAATTGTAACTGCGTATTGTGTAGTGTTATTTTGCCCTCCATGCGAAGCCTCATATCATAATACTATAGCTTGACAACTTCGTTGGTGACACTCACAAGTGTGCTTTTTGTTATGTGCAGCCGTAACTACTTACACAAGTTACCGCTAACACGAACGGCTGCCTGCGGAGGCTGCCTCCGTTGGTCGCTTAAATACTTAGTACTTAAATACTTACGGCTGCACATAACAAAAAGCACACATGTGAGTGTCACCAACGAAGTTGCCAAGCTATAGCGTTAAGCTACCTTCTTGACGTGACTTGACACCAAGCTGAGTTGTCTCCTTTTCCGCAGAATATGATGTTTATTTTTTTGTTATAACGTCTTGTTATTATAAAAAATATGTCTTAATCCCAGGAACAAATTTGCATACATACACAACAATTCCGCTCGATTTGAGCGAAATTCTTGAGCTCCCACAAGGACTTAAGGTATTTTTAGACGTCGTTTAAAATGTAACATCCTTGAATATGTTCGACAGTATTAACTACGTGAATAAACACACGCGTCGAGTGTGCCGTTCGTATATTGATGAGGGAATAAAATGATATTAATTTTCGTAGAATTTTACTTTTCTTGTTTGGAATTGGAGGCAACGTGGAGACAAACAAGTTAAATATTATGTCATTTTTCAAAAACCGTATTAAGTATTGAAAAAAAAACACTTAACTGCAAAGGGATCATGCTTGAAAATTATTGTGCACAGATATTGGCAAATATTCAGAAGATTCTGCCTCTTCAGAATGGCAGTTTTGGTTACTTATTATAGAGTTCCGGCCAAGCTCTAAAAATTAACCACAAATGCCATACTAATGGGGTGAAATCTTCTGAAAATATGTGGCCTGGGGAATGTAGTCTCTCAAGAATGACCCTAAAACGTGTGAACTTTCTTTGTCGTCACTTTCCTAGGATACTTGAGTTACGGAGATAAATCTTTATCATCAGAGAAAACGAACCTCCTCGACTTTCAGATATCTCACAGAGCGGTTAATTTTCTTAGCTCACGGTTCGATGAGTGGCGAAAATTTCAAGGCCTTTTGGGGTTAATGAAACGTCAATAGAAGGGGCTAAATAAAACATGTCAGCTCAATTATCGGCCTAGGAGCAGTGGGCGTGCCGCCGTCGGCGCCGCGGCGGCGCGCTCCTTGATATAACTAACACTGTAGGTTTCCATATCGGGGTACACTTGATGAAATTCTATAAAAGAAGAATTTAGGAAGCCCTATGACTACCTTTTGGCTCCATACTCAGATCAGCCCCATATCATAATAATTTTGCATTGTCATTCGATTTGTAATGTCTTTTTTATTAATTTATCTAAAGCACGAATGTTACCTACTCTCTTAAATAGCGAAGCAACTCGAGCCAGTAAGGTGCAGGCTGAAAATCAGCGCTGTGTAGCTGTATACGCTGGGGCTAAAGGCTTAGGTTAGTTTTTATATTATGTAACTGTTATTTCTTGTGACAATAAATATTTTTTTTTAGTATTGCCTGTATCCACAGGGGCTGAAATTCAGGGGATGTATCATGCATAGTTTTGGCGGCGCGCGGCTTGTTAATAAGTTACACTCTAAGTTTCTACGCAGAATTACACTTGATAAAAATATAGACAGTGTCTGTAAGTTTAAGCAGTTGGGGTGAAAATTCAGGTACGGTGGAAACCCAGCATCGTTCTTTCTAAATCTGCCCCAAAACGCGCTGTTAGATCTTAGTTGAATATAACTTGAAATTTGGAATCATCCTCTGCCTTTTCTCAACGAGTTATAGAAATAGGTACGAAGGAAGTTTAAAAGGACGTATTCTTCGAAAGAGAATCTCTTCTGTAACGGATAAGTAGGCAAAATGTTGTAAAAACCAAGGCGACGGAGCTTGGACTTAGTCGCTGGCATTGTAGCATGCTTACGAAATAATTTACTAACTCATTAAGTGTAATAAAACTGAGTTAGCTGGCAGAATTAGCCAAGTGCGAGATGAGTTCTTTGCCGCCGTCACTAGAATTGCCACTCCAATGGCTTCAAAGAAATCCGTATACAAGCCAGGGCATCAGGATTATACGATTGAAATGGCAATGGACAGGCCATATAGCAAGGAGAACGGATAGCCGTTGGAGCAGTAAAGTCCTGGAGAGGCGACCACACATAGCCAAGTGCAGTATTTGATGGCAGACTCGGTGGACAAACGACCTTGTGAGAGTAGCGGGGAGTCGGTGGATGCAGGCAGATGCAGTGTCAGGTGACATCATTTTTTCGTACTTCTAACAAAGTTAGGAAGTACATTTTTGGTATTTCAATATTGTATAACTTGGTTTCTGAATGAATAATGTAAGTTAGGACTTTTTATTTGATTTTAAGATACCTGCCATAGCCGTCACGTGCCCGACAAAGTCGACGTTTTCGTGGAATGCCCCACAGGACCACACACTGTGGCGATCTATGTCCAGAGGGAGGCCGATGTCTGTGAGGGAGTATGGATGTACGTGGCTGATAAATAGAAGCCGAAGGAAATTTGGCTTAACGAGCAAATCTTTCTATAAATTTCGGGGATCTCGGAAATGGCTCTAACGATTTAACGAAATTTGCTATGTGGGGGTTCGGGTTCGGGTTTCGGGAACGAACAATCGACCTAGCTTGGTCGTTTTCTGGTAAAACGCAGGTTTTACAGTTTTCACGTGTTTTCACCGAGCAAAGGTCGCTCAGGTACTGTTCATGTATGTATGAAAACACTTTATTGCACATAAAATCGTACAAAAACATCAAAAGGCGAACTTATCCCTGATTATTAACAGCCGATCCAATAGTCGGGTTTACATACGATTTTCGCTACATATGAGAATCGTGTGCTACGAGCTACGGCGTAGCACACGTAGCAAACCTTAGTAGTGAATGTGTTAATAGCAGCAGAAATAAGTGTTCAAAAGTTTGACATTAGGAAAATCCTTGGAAATCGAGTTTTACGAACGCCAAGATATTGCTCGTATAATCATAAACCTCCTTGTTACTTGTCGGGTAAAAAAAATACGTAAAGCCGTCAACAAACGAAAATAGAAGCGTGCCAGTGTAACCAAGTGGGCGCCGGCGCCGCCGCGGCGCTCCGCAATTAGCGGCTGTAGCTACGCCGAAAATTAAGGCTTTGACACATCCTATACCCAATCCGGCTGTGAATAAAGCAAATTTTACACAGATCAACATCATCAGCATAATTTTAATCTTGAGACATTCACTGATCACCCCCAAAGACTTTTACAATAAACTCACGCTTTTTGCCTCCATCGACTTCCGGACACTTTAACCAGACCGTCAGACCATCTTGTGAGGCAGGGTTTCTTAAACTGTTGTCCATGGACTCCTTAGGGGTCCGTGGCTATACATACAACACAAACTTTCATGTCTCCTTGATTTTCTTTTTCTCTGATTGTATTCGGAAAGGGTAACATCCGGCTCCATCATCAGATCAGCTCCGTGTCATAACATAATAATATTGCATTGTCATCTGATTTACATATTCTTGCAAAATTTCAACTCAATCGGGAACCGGGAAGTGGATCAAATTTAGCTTACAAGATTTGATGGACAGGTAAAACTAAATAAAAGCTTGTAAAATAGCTGTTTTGTGCAAAAACTATGTATGGGTGAAAACGTGGTTGTTTTTTAGAAGAGCTAATAAGAATCTGTCAGTATGCCTTGTCGTCCGTATCGTCAATAGATATAAACTACTCGTAAAACTTCCTCGTTCAGGCTATCCTACGATAACTAGACATCTACGACATAATTGAACGGGCATCGTGGGTGACACAGAATTGGTCGTGACGTCACAGTCAAGTGGTCTGACGTCATCGCCCTTATCACCGATAAAACGAATCAATTTCACTTCACCGCCCACTGCTCTGATAATGTTTTATATCTAAATGCCACTAAAACATACGTCGTAGATTTTGAGTGACAAAATATAGTAGGTATTCTAACTTTTGCCATCATCATTCCAACTTCGCGACATCCACTTCTGAACATAGGTCTCCAACAATGGCGTGGCGTCCATAGAACTCGATTCCCATCAGCTTGCCCATTATTAGGCAGTTCAGCACTTAATTCTAGTGCTCTTAAAGAAAATTGAAGCCAAAGCTCCTCCGTCTTGCCCAAGGATTTCTTCAACGCTACGCCACTAACTCTCCATCAAAGAATTGTCGCACGTTTTTTCTCTCCATCGACTTTGGCGACCTCGAACAGGTCGTCATACCATTTTGTGGGGGCCGACGCACACTGCGTTTTACGGTTTTTAGTCTCCATTCGAGAACATTTACGCCGCATCGGCCATCGCTTCAATAAAGTATTGCTCTGTAAGTTGTAGACCTCACAAGTCTGTCAACTTATATGGCACCGCCATTTTGAATAATTTTCAAAAACAGAGTCGACAAAAAATACCTTTTTTTTAAGCTGACACTTGCAAGTTTTACTGACTGTTGCAAAAATCGGACCAGGTGGGGGCCCTGGGATCGAACCAGGTCGCTTGGCCCGGACCACCTTGAGAGGGTCGGGCTAGGTGGGGGTCGTACTTGCAAAAAATACCTATATCGATACCTTTAGACTCAAAGGGCGTAAACGCCGCAGGTTCTAATGGCGTTTACGCCCTTCGAGTCTAAAGGTATCGATATAATAACCGAACCTGCTCACAAAATTTCACGAGAATCAGTTGAAAAATGCGATCTATAGAGGAGAATAGACAGACAACCGCCGGACATCAGTATTTTGTCTAAGCTAAAACAGAGACACTTCATTCGCTTCGCTCACTCGGTCAGCTATAAATTCTTACTATACGATCGATGTATCAATACCAAGTAATAAAACTGGCCAAGAGCATGTCGGACCATGCTCAGTGTAGGGTTCCATAGCCGTAACTATAAGCTAAAAAATACGATGTAAAAAAAGTACAACAACAAAAGAGCGTATCTTCATAGCAATTACGTTCTTTTGTTGAGAAGCGCAGTTTATCGGCAATAACTCAAAAACGGTACATTCGATCTTGTTGAAAATAGTTTTCGTTGAAAGTTTTAATTAAGCGTCACCTTCGTAATTTTTTTCATATTTTTCGGACGCACGGTTTAGTAAATAGAGGGGGGGGGGGGACACAATTTACACAACTTTCGGAGCGATTATTTACAAATACATTCACTTAATCAAAAACATTACTTAGGAATCTTATAGTGTTTTTTTAAAGAGCTGTCGAACTATGTACCACACGTTGATATTTGCTGAAAAAAAAAATGTTTACTGACTTTAACATGTATGGAGTGCCCCCCTAAAATATTTATTTTAATTATTTATATACTAAACTAAGTAGCGGCTCATAAAACACACCTATATTCCAAATTTCATCAATATCCATCATGTAGTTTCTGAGTAAAATGCCTGTGATATACGGACAGACAGACAGACAGACGGACGGACATGACGAAACTATAAGGGTTCCGTTTTTGCCATTTTGGCTACGGAACCCTAAAAAATGTTTCTTTCATATAAAGTATAATTTAACGAATTAAGTCGCGTATATTACTTAATTTAACATCCGGGTTTGAAGCTCTTTTACCACAGAAATAATATCGAGATATAAGGAATAGTTCGTCGGTTTGCATGGCGACCGAGCGTGTAACGTTTTTCGTCTGGCATTTGACGCCAAAAGTGTAATTTAGTGATAGAAAACATACATTTTTTATTTCAGCATTTTGACGACCGCTTTAGCTTAGTTGGTAGTGACCCTGCCTACGAAGCAGGAGGTCCTGGGTTCGAATCCCGGTAAGGACATTTATTTGTGTGATGAGCACGAATATTTGTTCCTGAGTCATGGATGTTTTCTATGTATTTAAGTATTTGTATCTATTAAATATATCGTCGTCTAGTATCCATAACCAAGCCTTTTTGAGCTTACTATGGAGCTAGTTCGATTTGTGTAAGATTGTCCCCTAATATTTATTTATTATTATTATTTATTTATTTCATTTGGTGGTATTTGAACAATTAATTATACCCATATTATCAGATTTTCCAGGGTTCCCTCTATGTGGCATAACATTTATTGTCCGAAACTGTTTTAGCATAACAGATGTGGCATAATCGGTTTTCGCCGAATGGTAATGTGGCCGAAACCTTATTAAGCATAATTAGTTACATCCCGAATATGTGTTTGTCTGAAATCAAGTTCGCATACTATTATTATGACCGATTATTTTTACGCATAATTCTATTGTGCAGAATTTTATTCGGCATATTATCGATTGTCCGAAATTGATAGGTTAGGTTTAGGAGAGGTAGGTTATTATAATAATCAAGTGATATAATTCCATTGGACATCATGTTCATTCAGTATAACGATGAACTAATAGCACTTAACATCTAGCAATTCTAACCTAACTTAGTAGGTTAGGCTAGAACTTTGATCCCTCACAAATCTCATAATAAAGATCTGTTCCTAAAAACTTTAGGTTAGATTTAGAACTGAGTCCTTACAAAATAAACTATTGATAGAAAAGGGGCTTAGATTAGGTTAAAACATTTAAGCAACTAGAGTTTTGCACGAGTTCTTAGCTATGGAAAGGCCAAAAAAGGGGGGACGGGGGGGCGAAGCCCTGCACAAGGGGGGCTCTGGGGGCGAAGCCCCCCGCAAGAAAAAAAAGATTAGACAGAAAAAGTAGGTTAGGTTAGGTTTGAACTGCGTCCCCCAACAAAAACGAACTGCTGGCAGAAAAAGTAGGTTAGGTTTTTTTTTTTTTTTTTATAATGGTAACGGTCTTGAACCGTTTGCTTTTGCTCCCCAGACATAATCCGAGACTATTTTCTGCTTCATTTTTATTGTTGCGTTAGTTTTATTGTGCTGGACTTAAAGCTAATTAAAACTATTACTTAATACTATAGCTTTTTTTTTTTTTTTTTTGCAATCCTTTTAGTTATTTACAATGATCGACATTTCCTATTTTATTCATACTTTCCTTCATTCATCAGCATTCATTCATCATTCTTTTATTTGGTGCTTAGAGTTTAGAATCCAGTTTTAGTTATCCTTTGCCCAAGGCGCAGTACTCCCATTATTTCTGCAGGCTTTTCTCATTACTGCTCTACAGTAGGACGCGAAAACATCATGGGTTGTCTTCCCTACAAGTAAGATGCTGAAATTTGGTTTAGCGATCTTTTCTTTGAGTTTGGTTTCCGCGTTAAATCTCTGCGTATCGAAACGTGGGCACTCCGCAAGGATGTGCTCCACGGTTTCTACTATAGCTGGATCACAGGGGCAGGAGGGGATGTCTTTCAATTTGAAGCGGTGTAAGTATTCGCCGGTACCGCCATGCCCTGTTAGTACTTGTGTTATGAGACTGTCGGGTTTGTGCTTTATGGCGTATCTGTAAGCCATCAAGGCATCAGGGAGGAATGCTGCAATATGTTTTCCTGCAGTTTTTTCGGCGTAGATTTTTGCCCATTGGTGCAGAGTTTCCTCCCTAATGACTCGCTTGGCATAGGAGCAAGGATAGAGGTCGTATTCAGGCTTAGTCTTCTTTTTAAGAGCTGCATATTTGGCCAATTCGTCGGCTCTTTCATTGCCCACAGTCCCGCAGTGTGCTCGAAGCCAAAAGAGTCTTACTCGTTTTCCCTCTTCCAGTATCTTACCCAGCAGAGTTCGGATCCTAAAGACGAGCGGATGGAGGCAGGTGGTGTTAATAATCGCCTGAAGGGAAGACATGCTATCGCTAAGGATGTTAATTTCTTCCTCTTTTAGTGCTAAGTTAAGTTTAGGTTAGGTTTGAACTGCATCCCCCAACAAAAACGAACTGCTGGCAGAAAAAGTAGGTTAGGTTAGGTTAGGTTTGAACTGCATCACCAAACAAAAACGAACTGTTGGAAAAAAAAAGTAGGTTAGGTTAGGTTAGGTTTGAACTGCATCACCAAACAAAAACGAACTGCTGGAAGAAAAAGTAGGTTAGGTTACAAAACCATATATCGTCGTCGACAATACAGTTAAATATATTATGACAAAACATCTTTCTGCCACGAGAGTATTCGGTGTTATAATTTTATAATCATTTAATTTATGTGTAAATATGATTCGGAACATGAAAAGTATGACCAAATAATATTCGGACTAACGTAATTCTGCGTAATAAAATTATGCGAATATAGATTCTGCGATAACAGTTTATGCACAAAGCCTAATATGGCTATATACATTATGCCACAAAGAATTATTACTTATAAAATTATGCCACAACAGGGTGAACCGATTTTCCAATCTGACGCGAACACGCGCCCATTTGCTCCGGCTTAGAGGACTGAAACGTACTGTAATCCGATGACTATAACTCCCAACTACTTAGACACAAGTAAAGGTAAGCTGGAAGAGATCCCTTACAGGGATAAATTAGCCTTTGTACATAACCATTGTTCTTTGTATTGTTTTTGTATGATTTTATGTGCAATAAAGTGTTTACATGCATAACATACATAACACATAATCCCACTCATATTATAAATGCGAAAGTTTGTGAAGATGTTTGGAAGATTGGGTGTTTGTTACCAAATAACGGGGTAACAACTGGATGGATCAAGCTGAAATTTGGCATGTAAGTAGACCAAGATTAAAACATAGGATAATTTATATCCCGGTAAAGAGTTCCTTTGGGACAATAACGGGAACAGCGCGGGCGAAGCCGCGGGAAAATGCTAGTACGAGTATATTATAAATGCGAAAGTTTGAGAAGATGTTTGGATGTTTGTTACTAAATAACGGGGTAACGATTGGATGGATTGAGCAAAGGCTGTGACAGACAGACAAACGAGTGATCTTATAAGGGTTCCGTATTTTTCCTTTTGTGGTATGGAAACCTAAAAAAATCGATAATATTACACCTCGTCCCTTAGTGGAGTCGGTTAAAAAGTCCGAACTTAGCTCACGTACTTCGCTCCAGATCCAATATTAGCCATATCAATATCACCGTCGACTGATAGCTAGTGATAAGATACCTGATAGCCCGCGGTCTGACCGTGTTACGGGAAAATCTAGCCTTTTCCAATAACTGAATGTCCTGATTAATCAGAGTTACATGTTAACAAGGTACATAGAAGACATATATGCGTACATTGTTGATTCTTTATAGTTTAACTAACATAACACAACTCGATGAATAGTGTAATTCTTTTGTTTTACGCTCACCCGCTCGCGTTTTCATCTTATTGTATAAGCCCCCCCCCCCCCTTAAGCTTTCAATATCTAGGTACAGTCGAGTTCATTTACATCTACACATATAAAAGAACAAAAATATCTGAACATGCTTTTATGCTGCTGACAATAGGGTTGTGATCAGATATTTTTGCTCCCGTAAGTGTGAAGATGTAAATGAACTCGACTGTACCTACATGCTTGACGCCCACAGGATCTCATTAGCAATGTTAATCTCAACTACTTAATAAAGTGATAAGTGCACTATAAAACTCTTTTTGGAATTCTTAGACGTAGGTATCTGTGAAGTGAAGTCTTATAAAAGCAGAAAACGTCCGAATATAACCAGCGCAAGTGGTAGAGACCGGCATCACAAAGGGTTTTATAAAAAAGAAAAGTCCAAACTAGCTCGCCTTCACTCGCTAGTGAAGGATTATAAGTTTAATAGTCTCACAGTTGAACGACGGTATACATATATAGAGAACAGACGACTAAAGGGTTCAGGGGTCGATTTCAGAGTGTTTCGACTGCGGAGGTTTTTTCATTTGTGTTCCAACCTTCCAACAAATATAAATAAATAAATATTGCGGGACAATCTTACACGAATCGACCTAGTCCCAAACTAAGCAAGGCTTGTGTTATGGGTGCTAGGCGACGATATATGTATTTATATAGATAAATAAATACTTAAATAAATAGAAAACATCCATGACTCAGGAACAAATACTCGTGCTCATCACACAAATATTTGCCCTTACCAGGATTAGAACCCGGGACTTCAAGCTTCGTAGGCGGTGTCACTTCAACTATGCTACACGTGTCGTCAATATGGTAGCAAGCGGTGGTGATCACAGTCAACTTTTATTATAAACGATAGAAAGACCCTGGAACATCCATTTAGTAGTTCGTGCTCAAAATACCACCACATTATACCGGTGATTCGCTTGTCGCTTCGACTGTGACGCACCAGTAGCGTGAACTCTGTTATTACGAACTTTTATTGTTCAAAGAACGAGTCTCGCCAATAGAGAACTGAAGCCATTTTTAGTCTGCCGGCTGTTGTTGTTACGAGCCGCACGCACACATCAACTAGATTTTCCTACTGTGAGCAGCACGCACACATAGATATAGGTAGTTTCACGAGAGTTGAGGTGAATGATTACACACACAGCTACATGAAGTACTCATTGCAAAAAAAGTGAATGAATGAAATGAATGAGTGAGTAAATAAACACAAGGCTATAGTTTAAACAAACTTTTTGGTCTACTCGTATCTTGCAATTCACTGTTGAACCTACTATCGGTACGAAACAAGAACAGTAATTTCAAAACCCGCTGTCATTACATGACAGTGTTGTTGTGTGCGTGGCCTCAACTCTCGTGAAACTACCTATAGTCGGCGGAATAGTCATGCTTCAGTTCTTTCTTAGAGAGACTCCGTCCGGTTATTTATTTGAAGGTCCTTGGTTCAACGTGCCATAGAGATGCCAAACCATGCTGGGAATCTCTTCATGCGATCGAAACGGACCACAGTTATTACGAACTTTTATTGTTCAACGTGCCATGGAGATGCCAAGCTATGTTGGGAATCTCTTCATGCGATCGAATCAGAAATCAGGAAATTCGTATAAGAACTAAGGTAACCGACATAGCTGCCGGAGTTAGCAAGTAAAGTGGCAATGGGCTGCGCGTGCGCGAAGAACCGATGGCCGTTAAGGTTCTCGAATGGAGAATTGGAGACCACGAACCGGAAGACGCAGCGTAGTCGGCCCCCTAAAAGACGGTCTGACGACCTGCTTACGATCGCCGGGAGTCGATGGAGGCAGGAGGCGTGCGACCGTTTATTGTGGAAGTCTTTAGGGGAGACGTATGTTCAGCAGTGGACGTATCAAGGTTGAACTGATGATAATTATGATGATAATTGTTATTGTAAGTATTCAAAAATTCACAAGTGCGTTATAACACGATTAAAACAGAAAAAAATATCCCATCTAAATAAAAAGTCAAGTAGTTTAAGAACAAATGTGCGCAATCACCTTGGATTACCGAAATGCGCACATTCGCGCAAATATTTGAGCAACTGAGCAAACGCAGGGTGGAGTATTTAACTAAGTGCAGTGTTCGACGCTGCGGTGCGGTAATACGGCCGAAGTTTATTATTTCTCGGTTTAAAGGTTATTCGAGACGCTTGGGTGCACTAACGAAAAGTGGTTAGTCATTTACTTTATCAAGATCGCATATTTATCACCCTCACCTTCGGCTCGGGCGTCAAATACCTGCGATCTGGGACTTTCTTTATTACCACCCATGGTAAGTAGAAAATTTTAGTCTCCGTCAGCCAGCTTGCGAAGATCGTCACTCCACCTTGTCTGAGGGCGCCCCACACTACGTTTGCCGATCCGTGGTCTCCACTCGAGAACACGCGTGCTCTAACGATTGTCGGTTCTGCGGCAGATATGGCCAGCCCACTGCCACTTCAGCTTGCTAATCCGTCGGGCTATGTCGACGACTTTAGTTCTCTGTCATAAGATCATATAATTCTAAAATTGGATCGTCTGAATTGGATCCTTTAACTCCAAATGTTTAAACGAAGCAAACTAATGCGAGCCGAGTCTTTTCTCTCTATTCGTCTCTTTATTTTATTACCACAGTAATGTACAGTTGAAAATCCTCCCATCATTTCTCAACCCATCTATCGAATATCAAAGCCACAATGGAGAATTTTCGTTCTCTTTGTAACTGAATGCTACCGCAAATATTTAATCCAGTGGCCGAGCCCCGGGAAGAGTCTAGTGTTTGTCGTCCGTTGACTGTAAGAACTAGCGCTGGATTCCGTCTAGGGTTTGTAAAAGCAAAGTTGTGGACTTTAATTTTTAAAAATTGTAGAAGAATTGAATTGGTATAGTAGAAGAGACGCAACTCGTATTTTTTCTTGATGAAACAAATTTTGTATGCAATACATACAGGGTGTCCCTAAAACCAACGTGCAACATACATACGAAAAGGGCTCAATGGCGAAAGGGCTGATAGACCAGCTCATAAGACACCAGATTAAGTAAATTTGAATTTGAAAATGTAGTTTTAAGTTTATTGTAACGTATTAATGAAATCGAATGTAATAATGTCATACCTGTTGTTATATTTAAAAAAAAAAATTCTTTCTTTTAGACCAGAAGGTCAGAACCCGAAGCGCCAAAAGAAATAATACATATTTAGAATCAGACTTGTAAAAGAGCCCTTGAGGGCCTACTTGCAGAAATAAACTATTTTATTTAATTTTTTTATTTTGACCTCAGTAAAAATCTCTTGGTTTTCGAGATATTGACGATAGGGTAACTGACTTTATTTAGAGCCGGATTATACTCGGGTTTCATATTTGACCGGGTATTGCATTGCATTCCCTAGTGCGTAACCAAAAGGACAAAATTTAACTCCACGCTAACAATTTCTTAATTAGGTACAAGAAAAAACAGAAATGCCCAAATCTCTAAGCGACCAAAACTCCCCATCCCACTTCCATGTTAAAAAGCACATCGAATTTGTTCCGCCCAACCAAGGTGCTTCAAGTAACGCGCAAATGTATTTTTAAGGGGCCCAATTCCCGAAATTGGTATGCCACACACAAAGGCTCTCATCCAATTTTCCTAAATGCATATACTTAGTGTAGGCCGTCTAGGTTTACAACCTTACCTAAAAGGTCTTAGAGTATTAGATTGGCTAATGTTCTTCTGCTGTTTTGGAATTGGGTGGTGGGATGTCGCGTCACTTTGGCGCCTAGCAACCAGACGGCCTATCTAGTGGATTTTGAATAGGTATCTGGATATATCTGGCAGATATAACAGGCTATAGGCGTCCGCAAGGCCGAAGTTCGTGTAGTAATCAACAAGTTGTCTGTAGCTTTGAGCAAAGGCGTTAACGTATGTCATGATTTGACTATGTTATCAGCATTGTCACATGTGAAGTTTATTTATATCTATTGCTATACAACAATACAGCCTGTAAATCTAATACGGGCGAATATTGAAACGGTGGTTAGCATAGGACCTAAGAAGCATATTTAGATAACTATTGCTTAAAACCACAATGAAAATAATTACCATACAAAATAATTCGGGCCGTAATGTAACGCAACACATTCAAGTTGACAAACACGCTAGTTGACAGTTACCTACTTTAAAAAAGCTCGTATCTCGCAAGGTCATAACAAGCATGTATGCGGTACATTGCTGCTCGGTAAATTTTCAAAAATTAATTACGAGGTCACTATTAAGTGTCATTTAAAAAATCATATTAATTAATGATAACACTACTAAACGCTATATATCTGGTTTAATTGTTCGCCCGTATTAGACTTACATGCTGTATATGGCATTTTTATGTTCCGGATCGGAAAATTCGCACGACTTTTTTGGTCTGTGGAAAAACTTCTGTGTTTTTTTTCATTATAAAATAAAATAATTTATATCTGCAAGTAGGCCCTCGAGGGCTCTTTTACATGTCTGATTCTATTATTTTCTCTTCTTTTGGCACTTCGGGTCCTTTCGGCCGCCATCGCAACCATGTTTCACAACCAGTTGCAAAGGAAGAATTTTCCTCCTTTGTTGGCAACTGGTTGCGTTAGCCGAATATTTTGTCTCAATACGCAATCAGTTGCGAAGATGTTATCCGTTTTCCATCGTGGCAACTAAGTTTCGCAACCAGTTGCCAAATATATTTTTCTTTTCTGGCTACGCAACGAAGAAGTTATATGATATATAAAGTAGATGAGGTATAACAATTTTTTCAACCTTGGGAAATCCATGTTTTATTTTAGAAAGCTTATCGGACGGAACTAGTTTGACATATTACTTTTTATTGTGACACTATTAGGACAAACCAAATAGTTGAATCGTGACGTTCAAAAAGGTTACCTAAGTTTCTGACAATGTTCTTATGTGCAAGAGATGTTCCTTGCATTATTTATTACCGCTCAAATATTTTATTCAGTCTGGTTGCGTATTAAGAAAGAAAAACATTTTGTCGCAACTATATTCTTAAAAATATTCTTAGTTGGCAACTGGTTGTGTATTCATGTAAAATGTTCTTCATTCACAACTAGTTGCCAACAAAGCAGGAAAATTCTTCCTTTTCAACTGGTTGCGAAACATGATTGCGATGGCGGCCGAAGGGCTTCGGGTAATGACCTTCTGGTAAGAAGAAGCGCCGGAAGAAACTCACCAGTTTCTTTTTTCAAACACTCTTTACAAGTATTACAATAATATGACGTTAATACATATAGTCTTCGGATTCCGCGAATCTACCCGCGACCACAGTCGCTGTCGCTGTGTAAAGTAAAGTAGGTAACATTCGTGATTCCACCCGTTTAAATAGTTTCATTACAATATGTTTTATTTTGACGTTTGGAGGTCCTTTACACCTCCTAAGCATGTTTTGACAACGGAGACCCCTTACATCTCCATTAATTTTAGTGTATGTCTCTCTATTTTCCATATTTCTTTTTAATTAATTTATCTTGTTTTGACGCCTAGAGACCCTTTACATCTCTAAAAAAGTTTTATGTTTATTGAAATGTATACCTATTAGTTAAGCAGTTGTTTGATGAATTGTATTACTTATTGAAATTGCATTTTCACAATTATTGTAATGCTCAATGTTTATTTTAAAAGAGAAACTGGTGAGTTTCTTCCGGCGCTTCTTCTCACCAGAATGTCATTTGCCGAAGCGCCAAAAGAAAGAATCAGACATGTGAAAGAGCCCTTGAGGCCTACTTACAGAAATAAATTATTTCATTTCATTTCATTTCAATTAGATATGGTAGTAGGTAATTAGTTGTACACGTATACGTCCCACCGCAGGGCTCAGAAATCGGTATTTTCTCCATTAAAAATACCAGTATTTATTCCGTTCTTTTCGTTCTTTGGTTTATTATTTCATTTTTTATCAGACAATCTAATAATACGAAGTCATTACTTAAATACATTATTGAGCCCTATACATAAAAAGCATAAAATAAGCGCCTATTAGTCGACCAGGCAGCCAAGTCTTTAATACTGATTTAAATCTGCTATACCGCAAAAAAACGTTCCGATTCCAAACCCACGCATATTCCGGTTAAGGCCCGAAAAAATCGGCTAATGAATAAATAAGTCGTGTGATTAATTCCAGCAGCAGTGGTGCGGGCGCCGACGGGAGCTCACCGGCTTTTCAACAAATTGCCCGCTCAACCAACGAGGATTAAACAAATATTTTTTCATAACACTTGCTCGAAAATGGTGTCATTACACGTAAGTTCTGCGGGCCGTAAATGACCTATTACGCCCTAGGGCGTAATGGTTTTCTTTTTAAATTTGAAACGATGGTTTTGTTTTACTCTTATTTGTCGTGTTCAAAGGAAATGCCAATATACTTTTTTAACTTTTATCACTGAAATATTTATTTAAAGAGAACTGTTATTGCAAATACATATAAACACATATTTCTGTTACATTAATATAATGTTTAAATAGTGTATTTCAGTATTTTGCAAATATAAAATCAACCGTTTTAGGTCTTTACCGTTATGGGTTCCGAACGTGCCTTGACTTTCGCATTGTCTATGGATATGTCACTGTCAGTTTTACAATTTTATTTAGGTTAAGTAAGGTTATTTTAATTAGATTTCCTCACAAGTGTGATGAAAAACATTGTGTGTGCCACGGGCGGTAAAGGAATTACCGCCCTTGATACACAATGTACTATTTCATCACACTTGCTCGAAAATGGTGTCATTACACGTAGGTTTTGCGGGCCGTAAATGACCTATTACGCCCTAGGGCGTAATGGTTTTCTTTTTAAATTTGACGGTAAATTTTTCTTTTTAAATGACCTATTACGCCCTAGGGCGTAATGGTTTTCTTTTTAAATTTGAAACGCTAGTTCTGTTTTACTCTTATTTGTCATTTTCAAAGGAAACGCCAACTTACTTTTTTAACTTTTATTACTGAAATATTTATTTAAAGAGAACTGTTATTGCAAATACATGTAAAAACATATTTCTGTAACATTAATTAAATGTTTAAATATAGTATTTCAGTATTTTGCAAATATAAAATAAACCATTTTTAGTCTTTACCGCTATGGTTTCCGAACGTGACTTGACGTTCGCATTGTCTATGGAATATGTCACTAATGTCCCTGTCAGTTTTACAATTTTATTTAGGTTAAGTAAGGTTATTTTAATCAGATTTCCTCACAAGTGTGATGAAAAACATTGTGTGTGCCACGGGCGGTAAAAGAATTACAAACTCGTGTTATTAAAACCCTCGGCTTCGCCTCGGCCTTGTAACAAACACTCGTTTGTAATTCTTTACTTACCGCCCTTGATACACAATGTACTAATTGATATACTTGCAAATTTCCTATAAAACAAAACCGAAAAATATAATAATTGATTGAATCAGGCGTTACTATGCGGTAATCCTTGTTAATTAAAACAAATATATTGCTTTGCTAATCCGCGATATTATAACGTGTTGACATTTAGTGCTCGCCCATTATAACTATTTGCGTATATTTTTCTGTATGGTTCATAAACGTTATTTCAAATTATTTTTTAAACAATATTTCCCTATTTGACTGAGTGATAGTCTGACTAGAATACATAACACAATGAAAATACAATTAAGTATTACTGATATATGAGATGAAATGTCATACAGTGTCATAGAAGAACTGAAAAAAAAACATCTGAAACCTCTCTTCGATAACTCTACGAGTATGTTTAGAACCTGGAATCTGCCTGCAAACTACAAACTGGCATTTGACGTTGCAATAATTCATTTACAAAATAACCGTTTCCTGTCCGCCAGGTTGTATTTGGCATTATGATCACTATCTATTTTATTCACGGACAAATTAATCCGTCGGACCGCCGCGTTGACCGGACTACCTTTCGTGGCATCGGCGATTCGGATTAATCGTTTTATTTACTCGTCCATGCTTACTGCGCGATTTATGAGCGTGTTTAAATAACAACGTACGCTTCATCCCTGTTTAAATACAGGCGCGATTTGCCTGTGCCCCGATACAGGATTTCCCTGTGTTTAAATACAGGATTTCCCCGGTATTTCAACTCCAGGTGGACGACCTGAAACTGTGTCAATACTTGCATTGAGAGGTAAACGTTGGGTATCAGCGTTATTCGTCCCATTAGCTTTTCGTTCAATTCGTATTTCGTCTCATTCTATATTCGTCACACATTCTTTATTCGTCTTGTTCGCTATATGTCTCTATCTTCCTAAGTCTAATTCTGTAACTTGTCTTATTCTTAATAAGTCTTAATCGTATTTCGTCACGGTCTTCCTACGACTATGTTTTTGTTTGTCTCTCTCGTTTTTAGTATCATTCGCACTTTATCTTTAGTCACATTCGTTATTGGTCTCTCTCTTTTTTTGTCGTTATTAGCAACTCGTCTCGTTCTTTTTTGGGAACGTTCTCTACTCGTCCCGTACGACTTACGTCTTAGCCGCTATATTCATATCTTTTTGGCCGGATCGTGTATTCATAGTTTAATAAACAAATTAGAATTTAGTAATTTACGGCTTTTGACCGCTATTTTTAGAACTCTTATGCTAAAAAATGAGTTAATAATAATCATTTAAGATTGACGGGAAAAGATAGTTACAAATAGCGACCAAGACGCAAAACGAATGAAACGAACTTAGAATTGGACTGAAAACGAATGAGACTAATTACGAATGTGACCAACATGGAACGTATGCAAAAAATTTAGGTGAACAATTGAATGAGACCAAAATCGAAAAGGAATAATGAAGAATGAGCCCTAGGAAGACCGTGACGAAATACGATTAAGACTTATTAAGAATAAGACAAGTTACAAAATTAGACTTAGGAAGATAGAGACATATAGCGAACAAGACGAATAAAGAATGTGTGACGAATATAGAATGAGACGAAATACGAATTGAACGAAAAGCTAATGGGCCGAATAACGCTGATACCATCATTACAATATGAATGTTTCTACCACAAAATGGTTATAGTTGAATATTTATTAACCTGACCTGTATGAATAAGTATGTTAATTTGGACAGTGTATTTAAATTTTACGTCTAAAATTACTAACAAATATATTATTTACGAGCAACTTTTCTCTAGGTGATAATTTACTATTAATGAAATGTTCAATTTTAATAGCAACACAGTGGTAGATTTGTTGGAATTTAATTATAAATCGTATGTGTATATGGCACATAATAAGTAATATTATAGTACTAATTAAAGAAGTTTCTCTTCCTACCAAAACTGACGTACGGGCTCGACCATCACCGGTCGGAACGCACCGCATCCGACCGCAGTCTCTCTATCGCACTCGTACTAACGCAAAGGGAGCCTCAAGGCCCCGCGGCGAAATCGCTTTTTTTTAATGCGTCTGTATCCCGTTTGGTCAATTGAATGGCCACTTTGGGGAATCGGACGCACAAGAGACATTAACAAAAGAACAAAACTTTTCCAGCGCCCTGAAGGGGACATCTGGAATTGCTGCGAGTGCAGTGAGTGTAGAAAATAGTTACTGGCCTCTTGGCCAGTCACCTAAAGGATAGTGCAGCGGGTAATGCCTCACGACCTTAGCTTCCGGAACTGCTGATAATGAGAAGCTCTGACTGGTTGGACATATCGCCCAGGTCCAAAACGACCTGGGCTCACCTTTGGCAAGGAGCCTTTCTCTCTCCCAACTGAAGTCGAGTCAGGGTCCAGGTCTGGTATCGGGTCTTTAGTGTTTTTTTTTATGAAATAGGGGGCAAACGAGCAGACGGGTCGCCTGATGGTAAACGCAATCACCGTCGCCCATAGACACCTGCAACACCAGAAGAGTCACAAGTGCGTTGCCGTCCTTTCAGGTGGGAGTACGCTCTTGAATGTGTGAAACACTCCTGGCTATGCGTCGTCACCGCTCCAGGACCCATACTGCCCGAAGGTGGTCTCGGTAAGAGAAAAGGCATTAGTACAGTATAATAGCAGTAAGTTTTGTTCCTGCAAAAGGTACAAAGCGCGCTTAAATGTGTGCGCACCGTGTACGAACAAAGCAAAGTTTTCAGAATGCTCCAGTATCGATCGCACTCATACAGACGTACTATCGCGCGTGTGAACATGTGTCGCGCGCCCCTAAACGGCCGATGTTGGACTACTCGTTCATCTTTATACTTTGGCATTAGTCAAGTGATGCCACTTATAGCACTAGGTGACGAAAACCAACATTTCAGAAGCGAATTGTCACGTTGTTGTCAAATTACTCTTCACCCGGCCATTTGTCACCACGTGACGGGACTAACTTGGCGTAATTAATGTTCCGTCCCTTTCGGCTCGTTAAGGATGAAAAGAGAGGTCCGTAGGCGGTGATGGATGGATAGTTTTCTAAAGATTTTGCACCAAGGCCTTAGCGACACAAAAGGGGATATTTTAGGAAGATATTCTTGTCGCTTAAGCTGTTGTGTTTTGGGGGGAAACAAAGCTATTAAGCGTTTATTTAAGCCTAAAAGCGTGGAGGCGTGTTAATATTTTCTTTGAATTTGTGTCCTTGTAAAATTTCAGTAGCATTACTCGTAACAGTATGTAAGTAAATATATGGTATGATGGGTGCCTATAAATAATGCAGTAATTGGATGGATCGAGCTGAAATTTACATGCAAGTAGACCAAGTTCTGGATTGAAACATAGAATACTTTATATCCCGGTGAAGAGTACCCTGGGGATGATAACGGGAATAACGCGGGCGAAGCCGCGGGTAAATGCTAGTTGGTTCAATCAACTTTTTCTTGTTTGTTATTGTGTCCCGTTGTCCAAGAGACAACAGTGGCAGAGATCCTTAAAAACTGTTATAATATATGCTACTAATGTCCATAGGATATAAGTCCATAAAATTATAGGCTTATTATAACTACATAAAAAAATTTATGAACTTAAACCTTAGAAAAACTATAGGAAATCATGGTTGTATAAAGTTGTCCAGGGGACGTAACCATGGCAACGACATACAAGAAAAAGTTGATCGAGTTAGCAATAAAGGTGAGAGCAGGGTGTCGATAATTGGGCATTAGCGTGCTAACCACTAGGACGTACCTTATTTTCGTTGAAGAATAACCTTAAAGGGCAGTTGGGACGTAAACACGCTGTTTTCCCGAGGGATTTGGGAGTCAATCGCGCCGTTGATTAAGTTTGCTTTGTAAAGTTTATTATGTGGCTCTTCACCGAGACCGGGCTTGTGGTGGCGCTGGGGCGTGGCTCTCGGCACGATCATTTAAGAGCTTAGCTCTTGTGAAGATATTTTAACTAAAACATGGCTATACAACAAACGATAATACATGATTTGATTTTGAAGAAAACCCCGAATTGAAAAAGTTGACAAATTTTTTAAATTATGAATTAGTAAAAATTTGTATTAATAAAAATATAGATTTTTTAGATTATTAATACTGAACTAACTCTACATTTACTTTTTTTTTCAAAGAATACAAATGTATTGAGAAGGTTAACCTTCATGCAAATTATTCATATCACAATTTAACGATGACTTTTTTAAATCTTAAAGATTAATCTTTACTGAACGGTACGGGATATGAGTATATAGTTAAGAATAAAAAGTCGCTTGTTTAATCACTGTAATTTACTACAACAAAAACGCTACGCTGGATTAAATTTAGCACCAAAAGTAACAAAATTTCTGACGCTGAAAGTACTACAGGGCATTTCTTCAGAAATATGTCTGCCGTCACCTCATTCATCTGGCCCTTTTTCATACTAAATGGATGGAGACAGATTAATGAGTCGTAGACATATTTCTGAAGAATAGCCCTACAAGATGAGTCTTTTTTTTTCTAAGACACGTGTGCTACGAGAATTTCCTGCAGCGCGCTACGAAAGCTCGGGGATGAGCTACGCCGTAGCACGCTACGCGTCGTAGCTTCGTATTAGAAATTATTCAGTCGTATAAAGTGTCAGTAAAATGTTTGCTAATATTACCACATCGACAGCCTGTATACGTCCCACTGCTGGGCACAGGCCTACTCTCATAGATGTGAGTGAATGGGATGTGTCCCCATGCTAGCCTACTGCGGATTGGGGACTTCACATACACCTTTGTATTTCTTCACGGATGTATGTAGGTTTCCTTACAATGTTTATCCTTTACCGAAAAGCTAATGGTAAATATTTAATTATATTTCTTAGGTTTCATAAGTTCCGAAAAACTCATTGTTACGCGGCAGGAATCGAACCCACGAACTCCATAGCCATACCATACCATACTTAAAACGAATTTTTAAAATATAGAAGTATATTAAGAAACGGTTGGATGGTTGGACGTCATAGAAATGTATTAAGTTTACTTACAGAAACCTTATCTCTTGTACATTTAAATCATACCGAGAGGCTGGACTAGGTCTCCCGAAACTACCTCCACAACGACCGAGGTAAATTCATATTACCTATATACACAATAAAAGGAAAATCAAAATTACCTCTTTCTCTTTGAAGTCGGTTAGTATAATTTAAAATACATTTTTATGCTTTGGGCTTAAAATCACTAAATTTCATTTTACCTCATTATCAATATTCCCAGATCTCAAAACTTCATGGCCTCAAAATACCTAAATTGCAGAATGCCTAAATTTTTTTCACAATCAACCGAAACCTTAATATCGCCAATGTTCAAAATACCTTAGGCTCATAATACCTAAACTTCAAAACAGCATTATGGCAAAACAACATATGCTTAAAACAACCAAACCTCAAAATACCTAAATTTATACTATCAAATAAACACACGTAAAATAAATTAGGTATTTTAGGATAGGTAGGTAGGAAAAATGCCTAAATTTAGGTATTTTGAGGTTGAGTTGTTTTGATATTTTGTCATTTCTGTCATTCGGTAATTGAAGGATTGTGCATTTCAATCTTCAGGCATTTAGAGAATATGCCGTTTTAAGTCAAAGTCATAATGAATTTCGTTCATTTTAAGAATGTTACAATTTGACATTTAGGTTTTATGAGCTCATGGTAATTTGAAAATAGGGTGTATTGGCAAATAAGGTATTATGAGATTTAGTGATTTTAAGCCCAAAGCATTTTTATCTGTTTATGTTTTTGTACATTTTACACAGAATGACATCTTGTACAAGGCCCGCTCTAATTTTGCATGATCAATCGATAAAATAAATATCAATAAAATTGTCTTCGGTCGGTCGTTTAAATAATTTTATGGCCACAAAATCGATTAGGCTGCAATATTTACATATATTCAAATTGTATTTACTGTCCTTGGATTCCAAATAGTGTTGAAGGTTTTCGATAAGTCATATTTAAATGATATATCAGTGTCACATAAATTCTATACTCATAAAAATCATAAATCGGATATCAGACTTGTGTACAGTCGAGTTCATTTACATCTACACATATAACAGAACAAAAATATCTGAACACGCTTTTATGCTCTTGAAAAGTCGTGTTCAGATATTTGTGTTTTATGGGAGTGTGCAGACGTAAATGAACTCGACTGTATTTATAAAAAGTATACGATATGATTTCTTTTGAAGAATGGGTCGTTTTAAAAAAGATGTCCAAAGTTAAGGGTTAATGGAACAAAATGTTAACCCTTTGTGTAACGAAAATTATCCATATAAATTGTATGGTAACTAACTACCGTAACACAAAGGAACAAGGTTAACATTTTGTTCAATAAACCCTTAACTTTGAAAATTACCTGACTAAAATTTAAATAAATAATTTCACATAATCTCACGAATGTTCCTTTATGAAACCTCCATTATATCTTTTATTCATTATTAAAATATAAAATACAGATGTTAAACAAGAGATTAAAAATAAATTAGAGACCTGATTTCATCAACATTATTCTCGTCGATTTTATTTTTAATATGAGCTAAATATAAGGTGAAGCGTGAAAGAATAATGAAAAATAAATCATCAAAGGCTGGCTCGGAGAAAGCGTTGATTGAATTTCCCTGAACTGTACAGTCGACGGCACAAAAAAGTACGCTTACTTTGTAGCTTTATTTAAGACAGCTTCTCTCCTACAAAAGTTAGTTTAGTACTTACAAATTACTAATGTTTCTTCTTTTATTTGCTTTAAGTAGGTACATCTGCATGCAAATACAGTTCTGAACATAACAATGCATTAATTTCTAAATTATTATTAGTTTGACTAATTGATATTCTGTCTCAGGACAATTCATCTCATACTCTACATTTTCTTAATCACAGATCCACTAGTACCTATTCGTTTGGATTAATTAAGATGCGTGTGACGCGTGCAGCCGTAATGGATCCCCTCGCAAACCGGGCGCGCAAGTAGCGCGCCGCGGCGCCGGCGCATCCATTGTGCGTGCGCGCAACCGTCCCGAGACCCACTCGTGCGCACCCGCAGCCCCTGCATAGCAACTGCATACTGCAAGCCACGATGTCTCGTCGTATAAAACTTAAATTAGAAATTTACAAATCACTCAATAAAAAAATACGTAGAATATTAAAATAAATAAATAATAAATAAATAAATAAATATTAGGGGTCTTACACAAATCGAACTAGCCCCATAGTAAGCTCAATAAGGCTTGTGTTATGGATACTAGACGACGATATATTTAATAGATACATACATACAAATACTTAAATACATAGAAAACATCCATGACTCAGGAACAAATATTCGTGCTCATCACACAAATAAATGCCCTTACCGGGATTCGAACCCAGGACCTCTTGCTTCATAGGCAGGGTCACTACCAACTAAGCTAAAGCGGTCGTCATATTATATCATAACTCCGGCATTTTAATTTCAAATTAGAAAATGTCATTAACGGCTAATCCAATTTTTGGTGGAACCCACTCTCGGTTAACCCCTCCTTTCAAACAAAAAACCGCATGGAAATCCCATTCACGGACAATGAATTCGGGTAATTTTCTATGAACAATTATATAGACAATGACCCGAATTCATTGTCCGTGAGTGGAGCAGTTATTTTCTTCCTACAAAGGTACATCGCGCGCTTGTATGTGTGCGCGCCGTGTACGAACGCAGTACAAGCAAAGTTTTACGAATGCATAAGAATGCTCCAGTACGGATCGAACCGTATGCGCCTCGACCATGAATACATATCGCGCGCTGGTAAACGGAACTGTCAGTAAGAAATACTCGATAGGCACTCGGGTAAAATTAAATAATATTTAAAAAGGAACTATCCAAGAATAAGAGAGCTGTCGGCAAAGTCAGCTTAATTACGTCTCTTAGGCTTTAATGGAAAAGCTCACTCAATACCTGCAATACCTTTTAATTAACGCCCATACCGGTAAAATAAACTGATAAGTACTTAGAAGAAAGAAAAAGTATTTTACTTTATGGTAATACTCCTCTCTTCTACTAAATTCCAGGAAAGGGGTTTATTCATCATTTTATTTACGAGTCTCAAGTCTGTTGCGTTTATTAATATCTTATGCACGCGACTTCGTTGAACCGTAATTTGACACCTTCCGTTACATTATAAAATAAATAAACGTTACATTACACCGTCATTAAATAAATGTTTTTATTCTGTATCTGACTTTTTAAATGATGACAACTATAACTAAGGCAACTGTTATTATGTAAGGTAATTTTTAATATTGATTGACATGTTTATTTGTAATATATATTTTATTTTATTTTAGTACCATTTGACCTGTTTATTTATAATATGCCTATGAATTTAATATTTCTACGCCAATATTGGCTGAATATGTTGCACTATGTCACTTTATTCCAACCAAATGTACCATATTCTGAGAAATAAACTATTTGATTTGATTTGATTTGCTTATTAGGTAAGGTACACGTGCCAGTGCTTGACACGATACTCGTAATACCGAATAGATGACAACCTTGCTATCGCCTCTATAGCTAAGGACTTAACATTCGACATGGCAACTATTTTTTTTTATACAACTAGGGTGGCAAACAGGTGTAAGGCCTGCCTGATGTTAAGGCCCGGTAGGACCTGGCTCGCATTTCACATACAACTAGGGTCGGGCGGAATGCAGATTATTGCAGATTATCTTCGATTTCTAACATAAAAGTATACGTTATCAACCCAAACATGAGAGGATGCCCTGCATGACTGTGAAATCATGATTGTCAGGTATTAATTTTGTCAGAAAAGGTAACTGGTAATCAACAAAATGAAAAAAATACTTTATTTTATAGTGTTTTCGCGCTACTTTTCTATCGAGCGAAGTGTTCGCTATCGTGTTCTAAGTGAGAGGAAGCCCTAGATACAGTTCTGAATATTATTATATATGTTTTACAGTGACCTACGAGTCTCTAAAAATGATTTGGAAACTAGGCTTCCGTGCCCGATTCTGGTCTAGCCTCGCCTTAAGCACAGCAGCCTATGGACGCTTGCAACACCAGGGGCATTACGTGCGTGTTGCCGACTCTTTAAAAACCTATTCACTGACTATTGAAGAACTTTATACTGTAGCCTACCGGGAAAACCGCGGCAGGGAGCTCATTCCACAATCGGATTGTGCGCGGTAGAAAACTGTTGTTACTGAGAATTGTGCAGCCTACTTAATACAACTGTGAAAGTTATTAAGAGGAAACAGTAAGGCCGAGAGAATTGAAAATTAGGTATTTGTAAAATGTGTCGCTGTCCCGCACTGCCCGCCTCTCTCCCGCAGAGCGCGATAGAGACAACTGCAGCTTGGACCGAAAATACCTTTTAAAATTTCATGAAAACAACGTTTCGTAGTCCCCTGATTTCTTCCCCAAAACTTAACCTATTTAACTAATTTTTTCATTAAACATTAAAGAAAGGCTTTGGCCGTGTTCCTATGTTTTCCTTTTTTTTTAATAATCTAGTCAAATTAGTTTTCTGGATGTGTGAACACAGCGGAAAATCTGGCATTTTTTTTAGGTTTTTGAAGGTTAATATCTCTTTTGAGAATCGATTTATCGTAAAAAGGAAAACATAGGAACATATCAATAGTAGCCATAGATTTTTGGACAAAAAATTATTGCTCTACTGGCATTAACCAGGGAGGAAACAGGGGACTACGTTTGTATGGAAAAACTGCCCTCCTGTTTCCTCTTAAAGACGTTTGGATGTCTGTTACTTAATAACAAGATAGCAATGTAATGGGTAGAGATGAAATTCGGCATAAGAGTTCCTGGATTGAAGTATACTTTTAACTAAATGGACAATACAATGCAATATGAGTTGCACATCAGAATAACATTGCAATGCAAACTTAAATAAAATCAATTAAATAGAGTGGAATATAATAGAAAAGTATTTATTTAGATAAAGCCACATTACATAAAAAAGGAACACTATCTAAGACAGATTTGCAACCTAAATGGTCCCCACTCAATAATAGTAGGTGATGATAAACTATAGAGTATGGAGTGGTTTTACAGAGAGACCTCTTCCAACGGCCATTCTCACGAAGTATGACTGCGTCTAATTACCGCGTCTCCATACATTTAGTATGAAAACAGCGTCGCGGTAATTAGGTGGCCGCAGACAATATACTTCGTGAGAATGGCCGCCAAATAACCTTTGAGTAGTGGTATATAAATTACTTTGGTTTTGGATCAAGAAGTCACTCAGAAATATGTACATCGCATTAAAATGTAATATTTCCCGCGTCACTTATGCGCGGCTTCTGTTTATTAACGCGAACGGAGGCGAGGTAAGACGTTATTTACTGCTCTAGGGTTATTAATAAAGCTTCCAATGTCAATTACAATTTATTTCCATCCCTACAAGTCAGTCGACGACCAATATTAATAATCTCTTAAATATTAATATGTGGGAGTTTTGGTTCGTTTGTACGTTCATAATGTTGCAAACATTGACACTGTAGCTCCAACACATTCCATGTAATCCGTAATTTGCACTACTTTTAGTCGCGCAAAATATTAACTACATCTATCTCTTTTCATTAAATATGGTGTGAAAGTGACATAGATATAGATCAGATACATTCAGAAATTAACAGTCAACATCATTGCAAAAAACGGTGATAAGAATTTTGCTTGATTGGTACTGATAATAAACGCCGAGTTAGAAGCACTGAAAAATTAACCCGCAACCCTCTCACACAAAATAGCCGCATTTAATGCGCCTATTGTGTGTAATATAGTTAGGTGTCAAGTTGTGGAATACTATTCCGTGTAGCGTTCGCGGTTACTGTGGCAGCGCGAGTGAAGTGCCGCCCGGCGCCGCGCGGTGTGCGTTCGCGCAACCGAGTCGGTGCGGCTGAATTTGCAGGGCAATGGCCGCCATTTTCACGGTAACGTTATGTCTACATTTTTTGCGAAATTATTTGCGAAAAATCTCTGAGAGAAAAAATTTACAAACCCTTACTATTGGTTAACAAATAAGTAAAAGTTTTATTCAAAAATACGTTGATCGTTGTAAGATGAGAAAGGGTTAGAAAGCAGCATTTTAAAGCACATAACAACAGATTTTCGTTTGGTATAACTTAAATAGTTACTTAATATTCATTTCTGTTAGCGTTGGATCGGCTTTTATGTCTAATTTTACTGTTCGCCCCGCGGTTTCGACCAGTAACTTTGCGACTGCTGCCTTTCCAACTTCCAAAATTTAGAGCCTGACCGATTCTACTCTACTTTCTCGCTTGCTCGGTCAATAAAGATATACCTAATAAGGACAAAAGGTAAAACAAAGCGGCGGAGGCCTATGCTAAGCGATGTAAAAAAATTAAGAAAAAAACGTGTACTATGTGTATTTTTCTTACATATTATTTATACTCTCTAGGGATCTCAAGGTTTTGAACAGATTGAGGTAAACAACAGATGGTCTTACAGCTAAAGAGCGATCACTATATCATTATAAAGAATGACCAATATTGCTAGTACAATCGCAAAATTCGCAAATATATCCAATTAAAATTGATCATTCGTTAGATTTATCGCGTTAATTCCGATTCTAAGCGCGCGCCGTGTATCAAATTGGTTTTGTTTTTGTCGATTGGTCTCTACGACAAACAATTATTTATGTTATTACTACTATAAAGAATTGTACCCTTATTTGTTTTCATATATGTTAGGATGAAAACACAATTACCCGATCCGTCATGTATTTATACTGCAAATAGACTACAGGCGCACTTTGAAAAATCTAAACCAGGGGTCGCCAAATGGCGGACCGCGAGAACACAGCAACATGCACTACAGAGGACGAAATTTAATAAAAATGTACCCCCCGCATTATCTTTGTTGACGTCATTTCAAAAACGGCCAGGCGAAGTCAAAAATTCCTTTGTTATTTCCGTAATTACATGAGGTAATGGTGTGCGGACCGCGATGGTCATTTCATTTCTTAAAACGGACCCCGAGCGAAACTAATTGGTGACCCTCTGATCTAAACTACCAGCGCCACAGAATAAGTATTAGTACTACGTATTAGGAGCCTATCCCTAACAAAACTGTCGTTCGCGTCCGACGATCGGGCGGAGCTGACATCCGACCGTCTCTCTCTATCGCATAACGCGTTCTAACGCTCTTTCTGGCCGCTGGCGTACCCATGTGTAGGGATAGTACCACCCATATAATACCACCCACCATAGGTGGCGAGATTTAATAATAATAACCGCGCAACGGGATCGCGGAGTGAGTCAGTCCTGCCAGTGCTTCGGAAAGTAACATCTGAAGGGAAGAGACGCCGTAAGGAACTCCTCAATTCATACGACATCGGATCCAGCCGCGCGATGTACCTCATGTAGGAAGAAACCACCAAGTGCTACTCAAGCCAATCGATAGTTATTGTATTTGAATAGGGATGTAACGATACATAATTTTGCCGATACGATACCGATACCGATATTTGTAGTAAATTATCGGCGATACCGATAACGATACCGATATCTTAGCTAACTAATGAAGTATGAACTTCAGATTTATTATTTGTATGTCCTTATTAAAAAAAAAAAAAAAAAAAAATTATACCTAAAACTTGGCTATATTTAACAGAGAGTCAACCTTGAAGGTGTAAAGTAAAAATAAATAAATTACCAACACAAAATATTTTTCTCTTTATTATGAACCAAATATATATTTAACATATACCATATATATAATTATTCTTGAACAAGGTAATAGACCAATATATAAATTAAGTCAGTAATTGAAATTACTTTCTGCAGATTTTTTTTCATACAGCAAATTCTTTTCGCGCTCTTCAAATATCGGTTGTATATAATCAGTATCGTTACATTACATCCCTATATTTGAATGTTATTCAACACTGGGCAATCTTAATAAAATAATACTACATTGTGCACCAAGGGTAGTAAGAAGGGGATTACTAACGAGAGTCTATTAGTAGCCCGACGCCGTAGGCGGAGGGCTTTTAATGACTTGAGTTTGTAATCCCCTTACTGCCCGTGATAAACACAATGTTTTTCATCACATTTGCCCCGCGTGTTATAACACCCTTTGCGAGCAAGTGTGATGTAAAACTACTTACTAAATAAACTTCGATAGTTGGTTAATGAATAAACAAATTAAAATCGTATTCCGAACAGGAGTGGCCACGTATCTGAAACTTTTGCGTTATATCGCTGTTTTCAATTCGTTTGCTGCCGGTTTTTTGCCACCAGTTTGTATAAAAGGAAAACGAAAAGGCGAATAGAGAACCAGCCTTTGAAAATCCCTCGCGTGACATGCCTAGATCCCGTCAATACCTATTGTAGGCCAACACAGAGGCCTATTTTAGGAACAATGCGATTTATTTTCAAGAATCATCTGTTTGGAATCTGGTTCTGAGTATATCTGCGGTATAAAGGGACAATAGGATAGGTACCGACCAAGGAACTCTATTTAAACAACTGACACAGAAATGGAAAAAGGTTAAGGCAAAGTATAAAGACGAAAAAGTAGTCCAGCTTCGGCCGATTAGGAGCGCGCGACACGTATTCTCACAGACGCGCGATAGCACGTCTGTGTGAGTGCGATCCATACTAGAGCATTCAAACGCATTCTTAAAATTTTGCTTGTAGTGCGTTCGAACACGGCGCGCACACATTCAAGCGCGCGATGTACCTTTTGTAGGAAGATAAATTACTATTATACATAATAACTATTATACAGTGGTTAAGGTATTTAAATACCGACTCATCTTTTTTAAACTCAAGAAAAATTCGTAATGTTAGACCCGTTTTTCCTTCACACACGCAAAACCATCACCAACAGAAATCTAATAATCATTATTGAAAAATTTATCATTAATTACCTTTTTTCAAGATTCAAAATAAAAATACAGTTTTCACCAAGACAACGTCGTAAAGTGTCACGAAGCCGCATCGTGCCACGACCACGACGTCGTGTCGTGAATTTTTACGATGTACGTCGTAGTTTTCTACGACACGACGTCATATCGAGTACTTGTGTTTCGGCCCTTAGTGAGCTATGATGCCACAGATAAGCCCACAGACAGTATAGATTCTACTATAGTGACGTCGAGTGAACAATGATAAGTAACAGAGATATTGTTACTTCTTATTGTTTGAAAGTGAATATAACCGTCAATTAACTTTTATCAAAAAAAAACGATCAAGTGCGAGTCGGACTCGAGCACCGAGGGTTCCGTACAAACCCGTAAGTAGGTACGTGAATAGTTCAAGATAAACTGTATGGTGGTGACAAACTTAACTTTGCTGTTGTAAAACTGTTATCCGCATACATTGACATAGGTTGTGGTTAGTTTAGTAGCAGCGAATAAGGCTACTAAACTAACCACGACCGATGTTACGATTTTTGCGAATTTCTAAAAAACTATGCAAGTTAGGAAAACCGTTATATTTTTCCTGTAATATTTAGGATGATTAATAATTGGTAATTATTACAGATTTATCTGTTCGGTTACTTCATAGGGGGAATGGTTTTTTAACGTTTTTCGTCCTAAATAAAAAATACATAATTAAGAAAACAAAATTCAAATGGTTTCGGAATCTACAAATTAAGCCCTTTCATTTGATATCCCACTTGATATAAAAACACAACTTTAAATTTTCGACCTCCCATTTCGCTTACAGTTTGAGACAATCCCACCTGTCATTGTGCAAAACTACTCATTCAGACGGCGTAGACATCTTCAAAGAGCGACGTACATATGCCCTGGCCAAGGTCTCCGGTAAACTCGTTAGCTCCCACCTCCCCCCTTCATCCCTCATTATGTAAGTCTTCGTGCACGCGTCCTACCGCAACAAACTCGCCCTGACTCACCCGACCACCCCCCAGGACCTCTGATCCACCAACAACCAGCTCAACTCATTACGAACTCTGAAGGCTCAAGCAAAACTGGCGGTAGACCGCACCAACTGCGTTTGCCGCTGCGTTGAGCGATTATGAACTTAATTGTGACGAGTTAAGGCGGGTGTGAAGGTATAATCTGAGCGTAGGAGGAAGCTACGTGTGAATGTTTAATGCTTTGGGTATAAATAGGCGGGACAGGCTTGACTTGTCACTTTCAGGGCAACTTTGTAACGTATATGAACTAGTGGGTGGTCAAAAAAACAGTTCTGTCTCCACAAAGCTTCCCCTTCATTTGATAACACTTAAAAACCACAGAAATATATCGAGGTAAATGGAAAAAAGTGTATGTACGCGCGCGTGCTCAAAATAAGTGGCGGCGACCTACTTTGCCCGCCGTTAACTTCCGTTTCCGTCAATATTATTAGCAGATTTGAAAATCTGATGATAATAATGGTATAATTAATTGTTCAAATACCACCACATGAAAAGGAAAATGTATGTTTTCCATCTCTAAATTACACTTTTGGCGCCAAGCGAAAAACGTAACACGCTTGGTTGCCATACAAATCAACGAACTACTTACGTCCTTCATGTATTTCCTCGATATATTTCTATGCTTAAAACGCCCTTTTGCAAAATTTGACCGAAATCTGCCAATATTTAGGGGTCGCACAAAGTTAACAATTTTTTTACTAAACTTAAAAAAATCTTTCGGGCCGTTCTGTCCGTTTCCCAAAACATCCGGTCCCGTCTCAACCGTTTCCTAAATAATCCGTTGCCCAATATAAGTGTTTCCCAAAATGTGCTTCTCCCAAAAGATACGTTTGGCTTGATATCCGTTTCCCAAAAAGACAAACGGAACGGAAACTATTTTAAAGTCAAACGGAATAAAGGGAACCTTGTGAAAAAAGTAATACTTAATATTACTGCCCTGCTATCAGTTACAATCTAACTGATAGCAGAGCAGTAATATTAGTATTAGTAGTTAAATTTTATATCACGCGATAGCATTTATTTATTATTATCATATACCTATGTAACCAGTGGAGTCAAGCTGTTTACATACCGGCTGCAGCTAACATTGCACGATCGATGCACGTACCTGAAATCGGAAATCATAATCATTTATTAGTATGTGTCTTTATCACAACAATCCCTTCATTGAAAATAATCTAGACACGCGGCAGCGTGTCAAGCCAAGTTCAAGCAAAACCGGCTAGCCAGCGCCAAGTGTAATATTACACGAACCACTTGGTGCCACTTTTCACCCTTCTATAACTCAAAACCTCTTTAACGTACAAACACATAAAACTACGTATGTTTAATTATATCCATAAGGACATCTAGAAGCCCAAATTTCATGAAGCTAGCTCAAACGGTTATAAAGATATGAAGGTCAAAAAGTCGTAAATTTTAGCACTGACTGACTGACTAACTGACATACATATAGTAGTTAAACCTAAACTACTTCCATATGACCTAGAAGGATGAAATTTGGAATCCAGCTCGGTAATTGTGTGTAAGCGTAGGAAAAAATCTAAAAATAAAAAAAGTTAAAGAATAGGGGGGACCCCATACAAATTTTTTTTAATCGTATTTAAATTTAACCTACTTCCAGATGACCTAGAAGGGTGAAATATATTGATTGTTCTACTTTTTATGCGGAAAAAATGCAGTGTTTATTTGATAAGTAATACACGCTTGGCAAGATTGCTTGAAGATGCAGGTAAAAGCTTATGAAAGTGCGATATGTTATGAAGATAATGTCAAGTCTACACATAAGGTTAAACATAGCATAACCTTTACATTAAATATTAACAGCTCTGCATTAGCTAATGTGGTTACGAGCAATCGAAAAGGCAATCCATATTGCATCAAAAATCTGACAGCTATTTCATAAATTTCGCAATATGGCATACTTTCGTTTGCAGCTATATACTTTGGTTCCTTTTACTTTTGTCTCGTGAACGGGCTTTATAACCTTCGTTCCACGGAATAGATTGACAGCACCACGACATACGATGCAGTTTTAGAGAATTTACACACTTCGTGTTTCTACAATGCATTCGCGGAGCGCATCGCTTAAATCAGATGTCAGAAACGACCAAGTAATAATAGTAGATACCACAGTCAGTCTAAGGATGATAGTTTAGAAATATACACATTATACAGTTTACCTTCTAATTTCCGAGCCAGTTCACAAAATGTCTACATTTCAACGATAATTGTTATGATATATACATAAGATGAGATTTAGTCGGATATCCTATATGGTCCATTAATACATCCGCTTTTCAGGCTTTAGGTTAGGGTTGCTGTAAGGGCTATGAATTTAGAGCTATTATTATGACGGTCCTTCAGAATATATTGTGGCCCCGCAATTTACATTTCATTATTCTGAATTAGAGGCCAAATGAGCGGGATTTGAGGGTCGTGCGCGCGTAGTGTAAAGGATACTAGACTTGTCTGTGAATTCATTGATAATACAGCATTGTATGAAAAAAAAAATCGTACAATATTGTATGTATAAAACCATCAATGGCCGACTACATCAACTGACTTCAAAAAGAGGACTTCAGTTCGTCGGAATCTTTTTATATGTTCCCTGATTACTCAAAAACGGCGGGACCTATTTGAAAAATACTTTTTCTATACTTCCCAAACGGCCCTATTGTAACCAGATCAGGATCTGATGAGATGTGATCTAGATATAATCGATGGAAGTCTTCAAATATTTTAGGCACACTTATAGTGAAATGGGTATTTTCATAGTACTCGTAATTATTGCATTTGTTGATTGAATCGAAGGTTCAAGTCGATTATTAATTTAAATTGTATATTAATTATATAAAATTAAGTTACATATGAACCAATTACATTTTAAAAACCAAGAAAAGACCCGTTTCTTTAAGTATTGCACAAGAAAAGTGTTCAAGAATACAAGTCATTAAGTTCGCTATTCGAAAGTTGTGCAATTGTGATCGATTAGGCATCATCAAATAGACAGAAACAATGAAAAACTTCAAGCGTTCAGCCGAATGTTTAATTTGCTTCCTCAACCCAGGGTTTGAGGAAGCAAATTAAACATTCGGATTCAAACAATTGCACCCATTCAGGAATGGGTGCAATTACGGTGTTGTCTCCGACGGAAGCCCGGCAAAGACGCGGCCATTTTGGGAAGATTACCCATAGTCTAAGACATGGCGTAACTTCGACCTACCCTCATCCTTTTTCTTAAGGCTTGTTTATACTTTGATAAGTAGCAAGTGCAGGTAAGAAGTGATTAGTTAACATGTTTCAGGATGATAAGTGTTAAGAATTCGTTTACACGTTGTTTAGTTGTACTTCGTGCAAGTGCAAAGCAACAAAATGGACGACGAATAACGATTGGAATTACGAAATATTTTAAAAAGGATAGTCGCGGTCATTGCGTCAGAAATCGTAAATGAGGTATTAAATCAACGTTTGCTACTCAATCCACCTCATTTTTGTACCGTTCGTGTCCATACTATGCACTTAACCCGCCATGACTGCGAGTGCGGGGAGTATGCGAGTGTGCGGGGGCAACTACTTGACAGGCAAAATAGACCGAGCGTCTATTCAGTTCACTTCGCACTCACACTTGTCACTTGACAGCGTTTACACGTTGTTCTTACTAATCACTTTACACGACAGTGTTTTCTCACAAGTCAAGCTTAAGTCGAGAATTGGCAAAGTGGTGTACGAGTTGCTGTCTTGCTTGCTGAATTGGTTCATTTTGAGAAAAATTGCCTTTTTCGGCAAAAAACGCTCATAAGATCACAATGAGTTTTTGGCTGAACTTCTCATGTTTCAATTCAAATTCAATGTCGCTAAAGTAGATTATTAACCCTCTTTTAGTTTGTATGCAGAACCGAGGTACTTGGTTCACCATTAGGGTTGCCAGACTGAATTACCCTATTATCGGGAGCAGGAAACAATATGTCGGGATTTTGAAACTTTGGTCGGGAGATGCCCCGCGCGCTTTTAGCCAGAAAGAACAGAAATTTTCGCTTGAATGGAGTTGACCTTGAGTGGATTGGAGTAAGATTTAAAATGAAGTCGTTTGTCGGGAGATTTTCTTCTCTGTGGTTAGTCGGGAGGAAATACAAAAAATCGGGAGAATCCCGCCAATTCCCGACCATCTGGCAACCCTATAGCCCATAAAGGTAGAAGCTTGTATACTACTACTGTATGTTTTTAATCTGTGGCAGTATCATAGGACACGGCTAGACGGGAGCGTCGTGGCGTGCAGTCGGCTCACGACTCTGGGTGCAGCTGAGATCTACGCATAGTGTATACGAACCCATCAATATGAGAACCGGCAAATTTCGGGTAGACTTGGTCGATACACCCCACTTTTGAGAAAACATTATTTTATAGTTCTCAAATAAAGAACCCTCCACGGGTAAATAATAGGCAAGTCGGTGGAAATCAAGTTCTGTGGACATCCCCCCGGAACTGACTTGGTTTAACTTTACATCTCAACACTTTTTTGTTGTAGACTTCGTTGCGAGACTTGCATTTTTACATGTAATGTTTTTGATGGGATTAATTTAATCATTAATCGTAAACAGTACTCCCCTTTACGATTGGGAATAATGTAACTATTTGGATTTGAGCCGTGTATACGATTTTCTGTACCTTTCTTGATGAATTTCACTTATGGTTTTCATCGATCGTCCTGTATAGACACCAGTAGCGTGGTGTCCAAAGAACTCGATTCCTACCGGCTTGCCTAATATCAGGCATCTGAGCACCTTATTCTACAGCTCTTAAAGAAAATGTACACCAAATCTGCACCGACTTGTCCAAGTATATCTTTTACGCCACGCCACTGATCTGATACACACCCACCCATAGCTTAGTGGCAATTTAAACATCTGTTGTTTATAGGGAACGTGCACAACGAAGGTGCTGCCAACTGGTGCCGCCAATCCGAATCTTGTACTCTATCATGCTGGCGCCACATTAACGGGAAACGCCGTTATTATCGCGATGATGGATGATTAACGTTAGTGTAGCCATCACTTTCTAAACTTGATATTGACATTTATAACCAGTATGTCAATTTTTCAGACCTGATAAGTTTCCTTTACTGTTGGCATACTTAGTGCCTCTTTTGTCGCTTTAGTGCCACCAGGGACCATTAAAACAAGAGGACTGTCATTCTCCATACTTTGGATCGTACCCCGACCGCAAGGGGATATCCAGGCAAAAACTAGATGGCGCTAAAAAACTAAACATTTACCGATGTTATAATTGAACAAAGAAACATAGTAAAATAACAATTACATAGTTCGTAAACAGCTAATAAGAAATTAAATAGCTAATAATTAGTTTTTGTAATCTTTTGTTTTTGGTGCACAATAAAGAATATTGTATTGTATAATAAATAAATTCTAACATTTAAATACTGTGTCACGCTTGCAAAGTTGAATAATTGTAAATATATAATTCTTATACCAAGCTTAGACATAGATGGCGTTGAAATATCGGGGAACAGCTTTTTGTATGGAGAATGATAGTCCTCTTGTTTTAATGGTCCTTGGTGCCACCTATAGATCCTGCACGTTCTCTATACTGTGGTATGTGGCTTACTATTTTTAACTCTGTTCCTATATAAAATTAAGTGATTTGACGGGTAACTACCTACAGTACTAAAACCAAGTCAGTAGATAGAGTAGTTATTTCTAGAAACGTAAGTGACTAGTTCTAGCTGATCAGAAACGAATAACCCGAAAAAACACAAGCTCAACCAATCGCCAACTTCTGCTTAAAACATTCAAGTTGCGCAATTTTATACGCGTCAACCCAAAATGTCAAGTTATGCAAAGTTGAATTTTAATACAAGGCGTGAAGGTTTACACTGTATTATGCGAATGCAAGGGTAATTTTGCCGGCTATTGGATTAAATGTGAAGGACCGACCCTTCTCCCGGCTTGTTTATTGTTCGTTTATTTGTTTATTTACTCTAGTTTTGTGAGCTACTCTATTTATTCAACATATGGCCGTCTAAACTAAAAGGCAGTAACTGTGAACCTACCCGTACGATGCATAGGACGTTATGTTCTTTCATTGGGACTATTTTCATGGCGTTTTCGGCTTTATCGTCCTTTGTTGGAACAGAATGACTTTCTGATCGATTTCTGAAAATACACATTTATTTTAGTTAAAGCTCCTCCGAGTTCATCCCCTCGTCTTTGCTTTCGCTTTCGATCATACTTAAGCCCATTTTTTCATATAATATACAGTTTCCCGTATGCTGATAATGTTCTACAGATTTTACCTCATTGATAAATTTACCCCACGATCTTATCTTAACCTACGTTGTCTATATTTTCGATCCATTGGGATCAAATTCGATTCAGTCATAAAAGAATTGTTCTCACTAATTTCAGCATATGACAGAAATAAGATAGTTCTGTTCCTTTTGGCTTCGAGACCCTTGGTCGGCGGGGCCCTGGCGCTCTAAGTCTCTTCAAGGAGTGGTCCAAGAGACTCACAGAAACCAGGATAGACCGAAGAGCTGGCAGCTTCCTCACAATCCAGCGACAAAATGCTGCCACCTTTACGATTTACGTATTTTACTTTTAGTTTATTTAATTTGAATTTAGCTTTAGGTACTTTGTACTATTTTTATTTTTGTCTATCCTATTGAACGATAAAATTTAGTTTCATAGAAAATGAAATACGATAGTTAATAAAATAGTTTTACCCCGAGCGTACCTTTGTCCTCGCATAATTCTGTTGTATTTTTAAACCACCTCAATTTACGCCCGTGTTATTATTTACGTCATAATAATTACATAAATTGAACAGAAAATAAATTAATGAAATCGTTTCGTTGTTACTCCAATTGAAATTGACCAAATTGAATTTTCGCGGCTCGAGAATCCGGCTGTAATCCGTTCCCGCAAATTATTTATCGATTTTATGTCGTTATACTACGATGTCGGCGCGAAATCGAATTGACGTGTATTATATTGGACAATATTTTATTATTGAAATGAAATTTAATACATTTTAACAATCGTTACCCATGAGAATTGTACCCCTTAACGAATACGTGTGTCCAGCAGTCCAGCTGTTAGCAATATGATGAACTACTACAAAAATACGCTACACGGAAACCAGATCAAAAGGATTCCGTGTAGCTTGGTTTTAGTTGTTGCTTCTAAGATACTGTGATACAAGAATCCTTTTCCAGAATCACCGCACCCAAACAATCTATTCACTCTCGTGTTATAAGTGTCCGGATTGCAATTAGTCGAAAAAATTAAGACAGGCAAGGAATCATATTGTCACTACTTTGAAAAAAACTCGTATCTAAAAACGTCGTAGAGAAAAACGTCAAAATTAAGAATTAAGTACACATTACAATATCTTTTTGTAGCGAGATATAAGCATGGTAGCCGAGTGGTTGGGATATGCGCCTTACAAGCAGAGGTCGTGGGTTCGAAATTAGGGTTGCCAGATTGAATTACGCTTTTATAGGGAGCAGGAAACGATATGTCGGGATTTTGAGACTTCGGTCGAGAGATGCCCCGCGCGCTTGACGCGCGAGCTTTTTTCCCGAATCTCGCCAATTCCCGATCATCTGGCAACCCTAGTTCGAATCTGACTCGTGCCAATGAGTTTTTCGGAACGTACGTACGAAATATTAGATATTTACCATTTCCTTTTCGGTGAAGGAAACGTCGTGAGGAAACCTGCATATATCCGCGAAGAAATTCAAAGTTGTGTGTGAAGTCCACAATCCACAGTGGGCTAGCGTGGAGACTAGTCCCAATCACTCTCATTTATGAGAGTAAGCCTGTGCCCAGCAGTGGGAATTATATGAGCTGATGATAATGATGATATAGGCACTAGGCGTCAATGATAGCCTGCAGTACGTCTGCAGGTTTAATGGTGGAAAAGCGAAAAGGGAAGCAGTTTGTGGAGTTCCAGAACGCACGTTCTGTTTTGTAAACACTGTGGCAAATATGTTAACACCTAAATATTATAGGTATATTGTGTCAGTAGTCTGTTCGGTGCCGTGTTCGTGAGTCCGTCTACATTGTACGCATGTATTTGCATAATACTCAAAGGGCGTTTATAAAAGCCGTCTAAATATTTAAACAAAATGTCACTTGTCTCGTCTAATACTAAGGATTACATTGCAATGTTATGACCATAATGCCGGGAACATAAGCTTACCATGATCTCATCTTATACCTCGTATCAGTACGATTAGAATTTAAACGCTCATTTTTAGGGTTCCGTACCAAAATGGTAAAAAGGAACCCTTATGGTGCGACTCTGTCTGTCTGTCTCGTCACAGCCAGATTTCTCAGGAACTGCTGCTGCTATCGATTTGAAATTTGGAATAGTTTCCAAATTTGCTAACCCGACTTTACTGGACATACTAAAAATCTTAAACCTTTTTTACTTTTTTAAAGGTGGTCGAAAAGGGAGGTCGAAAGTATTAAGTTGGGCTATTATATCAAGTGTGATATCAAATGAAAGGGCTTCATTTGTAGATTCCAAAGCCATTTTTATGTTGTTCTTAATCACGTACTTTTTGATTTAGGACGAAAAACGTTTAAAAATTACCATTCCCCCTATTATCTTCGAAGTTACTGAACAGAAAAATCTGTAATAATTACCAATGGTTTGCTAACTTCCATCGTTTTTTCGAAATTCGCTAAACTGTTACACAAACAACAGTTTTTCAACAGCAAATTTAAGTTTGTCCCACTCCCACCTTACAGCTTATCTTGAACTATTCATGTATCCACTTGCGAGTTTGTACGGAACCCTCAGTGCGCGAGTCCGACTCGCACTTGATTCTCGATTTTTATTATCCATGTTTCAGTTGAGAATATCAAAGGGTAAATAATATCGCTTATTTCAGTACCTTATTGCGTTTTTAAGATAGCGCGACTCATATTTTCCAGGATCAAGATGGTAGGTAAATATTCCTTGAAATCGCATGAAGGATAACGCACGATTTTTCTAATCTTTTTAACCTACTCCCGTAGGCGTATGATTCTACGCTTTGTCGCGCGATAAATAAATAAGGCATCCGTCACGTTCTGACAAATAGTGTGTAAGAGTGACGGATGCTTTATCATTTATTTATCGCCTACAGCACATTTGCTTACCCGGTTTGCTATGTCAGTGACCTTGGTTTGCCTACGAATCTCCTCATTTCTGATTCGATCTCGTAGAGAGATCATCCTTTCCATAGCTTGCTGGAGCTTCCTTAAGAGCCCCATAGTTAGAGGCCACGCAAACAAGTCGTTTAGGAGCGCGCGACAGTATTTACACAGACGCGCGATCGCGCGTGGTGAGGGAGGTCCATACTGGAGCATTGAAGCGCATTGGTAAATATTTGCTTGTGGTGCGTCCTTACACGGCGCGCACACATGCGGGCGCGCGATGTACCTTTTGTCAGAAGAAAAACTACTGCTATTATACTGTGTTTTCGTCTTCAAGCAAGCATGCAAGTGAGGTATCTTGGACGAGAAGACACTTTGCAGTTTCCCAAACGCTGCTCATCCGAGTTAGATCCGTCCGTTTCTCGAAGCTACATAGTTGGACTGTTTATCCTATACCTAGATAGACGTATTCGTCGACAACTTCGAGGGCCGAGTTACCAGCCAATAGTGTGGTGGGCGCCACATATTTTTTTTACATAATTAATATATATGTCGTATCGTGATAAAATAACAACGTTACATTAGCCAGAAATATCTGATTATTGGCTTGGATAAAGACGCAGAGAGGGCGCTAGTTATGACTGACCATCCAGTATTAGATCCTTTTTGAGTAATGCAGGCAGTTTAGATTAAAAGGAGGAAATATGACGTTGACGGATGAATCATCAGTCTTCTTGGAAAATGTAAGCGATTGTGCCCATCTCTGTGAATTTATCGTGTAGGTAACTTATTTTATTATCAACGCGACATTTAAAGTGTGTAAAGAAAGACATGAAGAGCAATACACCAGTACTCAAACTGGCGCGGATACTGAATTATTGGATAATTAGTGGACCATACCACTAAGGTAACCAAAGGGGATCCGGAACCCAAGGGTAATGGTTGTAGGCCTTCCTCGTCATATATATATATATATAAACTAACTGTTTTTTACCGCTGGTTCTTTTGCCCAATATTAATCACTATTACAACCATTATGTATCGTGATGTGATACTTAAGTTAGTTCTCCAATTTCTTCGGTGGGGCTTAAATATAACTTAGTTAAGTTCTAACTAAGTTAGAAACTTGATACAACTTACAAGTACCGTCGTACTTTACTTAAAATAATTAAGGCTTACAACTATAGTTCATAACTTATGTAGGCTAGAAATGGCTGAAACCGCAAATACTCTTAAATTGCCTTACTTGTTGAAACGCTCAAAGATTTAAGTTAATTTCTCTATCTAATGTATGATTTAGGACGAGTTTCGATATATTTTTTCAACGTCACCATTGAGTTCAGTAGGCTTATGTTATGATGCTACCCTTTGTTGTGCGATAAATAAATGATAAAGCACCCCTCACTCCCACATACTATTTGTCAGAACGTGACGGATGCTTTATCATTTATTTATCGCGCGACAAAGCGTAGCATCATACAGGTACAATGGAGGTAGTGACTATGTGCACAAAAATGAGAATGACCCTTACACACTAGCTTGACTCACATTTTCCGGTTTCAAGATGTAACCGTCTTTAAAATCGCATGATGCATGATGGATAACGCACGACTTTTCTAATCTAAACTTAAACGAGGTATTAGATTATTACTACATCTCTATCTCTCTATTTCTCTTGTCTCATCACTCAACTGCTCGAAGGTTAACTGGAAGGGATCCCTTAAATTAAAGGGATAAGTTCGCCTTTGTACATCTAGCTTTATTTTGCAACCCTGTACTGTATTTTGTGCAATTAAGTGTTTATATACATAGATACCAGTGGCGTGGCGTAAAAGATATCTTTGGGCAAGCCGGTGCAGATTTGGCGTTCATTTTACTTAAGAGCTGTAGAAAAAGGTGGTCAAATGCCTGATATTAGGCAAGCCGGTAGGAATCGAGTTCTTCGGACACCACGCCACTGATGCATACATACATACTACTGACCCAGTGGCGACCTGAAGAGAGTGGCGGGAAGCGGTTGCATGCGAAAAACTGAGGACTGGGTATGGGCGCGAATTGGGGAAGGCCTATGTCCAACAGTGGACGATTACGGGCTGATGATGATGATGATAAGATAATTTGACTCCAGTGAATCCAGTATCGTAAGTTATTTCAATATGCATTTTCCATCCACGAGATTATTAAAATCGTGAAAATGTCTTCCAAGAGTACGAAACATTCCAAGTAACAATGTAGCCTGAAATTTGCAAAGCTGGCACCAAAAGAAATTCACAAAATATTTAAATTACTTGGGTTTACCGACGCCAATGAAAATGGAAAAATTGTGGAATCTACTCGGATGTGAAGTTAATCTTGAGACAATTGTTAACAGCAAAAACAATTGATTTGGTGAACAAAACAGTTTTATAGCACTTTCACTGTTGCACTACAAGCAAAGTTTGACGAATGCGTAAGAATGCTCCAGTTCGGATCGCACGGTCTGCGCTTCGACCTTGAACAGGCACCACGCGCTCCTAGGCGGCCGAAGTTTGATCACTTGTCTGTCTTTCAGTGGCGTAGCGTCCAAAGAACTCGATTCCTACCGGCTTGCCTAATATTAGGCATTTGAGCACGTTATTCTACAGCTCTTAAGAAAAATGTACGCCAAATCTGCACCGGCTTGCCCAAAGATATCATTTACGCCACGCCACTGCTGTCTTTATACGATTTTAAGCTAACATGGTCATTCACATAATAACTACTATTAACAACGGGATATTTACCATGTATGTTTGTTTTTGTGAGTTACCGATATTTCGGCACTGTTGCAAGCGCCACCATCACGGACGGAGTTACTCCGTGATGATGGCGCTTGCAACAGTGCCGAAATATCGGGAACTCACAAAAATGTTGCAAGCACCATCGTCACGGAGTAACTCCGTCCGTGATGATGGCGCTTGCAACAGTGCCGAAATATCGGGAACTCGCAAAAACAAACATACATGGTAAATATCCCGTTGTTAATAGTAGTTATTGTCTGTACCCGTATTAGTCAATCAGCAACAGAGTCAGCCAACATGTATAAGGGAAGTGCCGCGAGCACGCTGACCGTAGAAAAAACAATAATCGCGACGTATCACGGCATCCAGCAAAAACACAATTAAATGCAGATCCGTTGACCTTGCTGTCACGTGTGTCTGTGTGTCTTTAGAAAGTGAACGAGCACACTAGCATAATAGACCTTAAGATGTAAGCTATAAGGTTGCTACTGAAGTGGCGGGATCTCGCGGATGGCTATTACACCGTGGTGTAAGATTACATGCGTTAAATGCATGTATTATGTGGATTTATTTTTTTATTTTATTTCAAATCATAAGTCAATTTATATTTTATGAGTCAGCAGACATTTTGTATTCAAGTGGTTTTACGTCCATATTTGAATACATTTTCCATATAGGCTACTCGGATATGATCTAAAAAAGAGTAACTGTAGAGTTTGTTGCGACGTTTGTCCTCTTCAGTTCACTTCAGACTTGTAAAAGTGCCGCTGTGGTCTATTTCCGGAATAAATGTTATTTAAGAATCACTTAGGAACTAGGGTGATAAAGTTATATAAATATTTATGAATCGCACACACGCCGCAAAATTGTCAACTGTTTACAACGTGATCCGTTTTTATTTGACATTAATTACTGCATAAGTGCAAGACAATCTTCTCTTCACATGAGAAGAGGTAATAATCACCCAGGTATGCAATTGAGAAGCCTATACGCTAATTTGATGAAATTAAACTGATCAATGCAGGGGTCGGATACCGGTATTTTCTCCATACAAAAATTCACGAAGTTGCCAAGCTGTATCTCCATTATATTTTTTTAGACAAGTAATTATCTTGTCTAGACGCGATCGCGTCAGTGTACAAGGCGGCCTCATTACTCGCCATTTGTGACGTTTGTTTGCTATTCGTCAAAGAAATCGTCGCACGCGCGGCTTTCGCGGCTCGTCTCGGCGCCCGGCGCACGCGCACGCGTCGGAAGTTACCATAAAATAACTGATATCGATAAGCTATTGAACCAATAAAAAAGTAGCCGGGTCAATATTCAGCGTGTCTGCCACGGCGTTTATTGTCATCACCGTTTATGCAAATAACTTTGCAAGAATTGGTGATCAGAATTGAGTTCTCAATGGAATGAAGGCGGTATAAAGGCACTGTCTTTTCTCAGTAGTTCTTGCACTTCAGTATTCCCTTTCACCAATAAATAAATAAATAAATAAATATTAGGGGACATCTTACACAAATCGAACTAGCCCCATAGTAAGCTCAATAAGGCTTGTGTTATGGATACTAGACGACGATATATTTAATAGATACAAATACTTAAATACATAGAAAACATCCATGACTCAGGAACAAATATTCGTGCTCATCACACAAATAAATGCCCTTACTGGGATTCAAACCCACCAATATATCATCATCATTTGATACGTCTACTGCTGAACATAGGTCTCCTCAAAGACTTCCACAGCGAAGGGACCCCTCCTGCCTCCATCGATTTCGTCAGGGTATCTTGTGGGTTGTCAGGGCAACCTACGTTTTTTTTCTAGCCGGACCACCCCGAGTGGATCGGACTGGGTGGGTGCCGGAGGCGCCTGGGGTCGAACCAGGTCACTTTGTCCCGGTCCACCTATTGCCACTTTATCTTGCTAACTCTGGCAGGGCAGCTGTGTCCTTGGGTAGGTTACTATAGGTCAACTAATTTCCTCCCACACCAATGTTATGTAAAGTCCCATTTGGGCAGTATTCACTTTAGTCAATCTATTCAATCATTATCATGAAGGTTTGTGCAACCAGGTAATGATAACGGTTCTACTAATTCGGACAAACAGCCTGACATGTACCAATATTGATATATTGGTACATGTCAGGCTGTTTGTTCGTGTAATCACATTAATTATGGAGTGGCGTGGATATTATCTTATTATGCGTAACTGGATTACAGCCACGATTTAGTTAATCGTATTGTGTTCAGGATATAATCATATATTCTGTAATTAAGTAATCCATTGAGCGTTTCCTCACTTGCTGATATCGGCACCGACTTTGGTTAGGAGAAAACTTCATCTGTTTAAAAAGTTACCCTGCACCCTGCACTTCGTTATTCCCTTTCACCACTATATCATCATCATTTGATACGTCTACTGCTGAACATAGGTCTCCTCAAAGACTTCCACAGCGAAGGGACCCCTCCTGCCTCCATCGATTTCGTCAGGGTATCTTGTGGGTTGTCGGGGCAACCTACGTTTTTTTTTCTAGCCGGATCACCCCGAGTGGATCGGACTGGGTGGGTGCCGGAGGCGCCTGGGGTCGAACCAGGTCACTTTGTCCCGGTCCACCTATTGCCACTTTATCTTGCTAACTCTGGCAGGGCAGCTGTGTCCTTGGGTAGGTTACTATAGGTCAACTAATTTCCTCCCACACCAATGTTATGTAAAGTCCCATTTGGGCAGTATTCACTTTAGTCAATCTATTCAATCATTATCATGAAGGTTTGTGCAACCAGGTAATGATAACGGTTCTACTAATTCGGACAAACAGCCTGACATGTACCAATATTGATATATTGGTACATGTCAGGCTGTTTGTTCGTGTAATCACATTAATTATGGAGTGGCGTGGATATTATCTTATTATGCGTAACTGGATTACAGCCACGATTTAGTTAATCGTATTGTGTTCAGGATGTAATCATATATTCTGTAATTAAGTAATCCATTGAGCGTTTCCTCACTTGCTGATATCGGCACCGACTTTGGTTAGGAGAAAACTTCATCTGTTTAAAAAGTGTCAACCCCAAAGCCACCAAAACTTAGAACGTCCAGAAGCGAAACTCGAAAAATACAAACGTTAATATTTATATATCTAACCAATAAAACATTTAGTGTATAAAAGTACATCAGAAAAATAACCGCGATTGAATTGAAAATGATGATATCCGCAAAAAATCAATGTAACAGATATCGCTTGCGGGATTGCACAGTTGAAGTGGCAGCGAGCAGGCCATAATAGCCCGAAGAACGGAGAACCGTTGGGGTAGTAAAGTCCTAGAGTGGCAACCACGCATAGGCAAGCGCAGCCCCTAGACTCAGTCCACAGATAACCACGTGAGAGTAGCGGGGAGTCGGTAGAAGGAGCATTCCATGAAAACATAAACTTTGTCCCTTACGAAACGCTATGGCAGCTACCCTAATAAAACGTATAACCTGCTAAGAAACACTACCAATCTTAAAGCCGAGTTATAATATTACAATGCTGATAATTAGCTTCCTGAATTTATTTCTCGGAAGTATTAAAACGGTGGTGTCCCTTACGAACTATTTTCATTGAATGCTTCAGAAGCGGTCTGCGCAGGATCGCACTCTGTGGCGATCTATGGGGGTGGCCTATGCTCAGCAGTGGACGTCCATGGCTGACAGAGAGATAGAAAAATAAGCAGAATAACCCCAATCCATTACCGCCTGAACAGCATTATGATACCAACAATCGCATTATTACATGTAAATCAAGCCCAATTATCATCATCTCGTTTTCATTGTGGGATGGAGATACATGTACACTTTAGGTACACAGCGCCTCACAGCGTGCTAATGTGATTACAGCGGGGTAGTTCACAATTTCACCGCCAATGACGTCCCTAATTTAGTTTAACCCTAGTATGATAAAAAATAGTAATAACTAGTAATACCAGGGTCTCGACTCCGTTTGTTTACCATTTTATGGCATTCGGCGTCGAGACTCTGGGCCCGTAGGGTCTCTGCGCTCGGTTCCGGTTCAGGGAACTATCGAAATGGGTCGTTGACGCCTCAGGTGATCAAAGGGCTGGCAGTTTTCTCGCCCAGCGTATCAGTGTCGCCGCCATACAGCGAGGAAATGCAACCAGCATCTAGTAAAATTACTTTAATTTAGGATACATTTATGGTTATAACTATCTATCTACTAGGGAATGCAATGACCGGTAAATTTTCATAACCGGGTTTTCTATCGGTTATAAAATATTTAACCGGTTACAAGGTCCCTCGCCATATTGTGCTGAGTGTGATATGATAGAAGATGTGTCTATCGAGATATGGTTATCTTGATGGAATGTGTGCGGAACGAGTCATTGAGGAACCAACTAAGGATTTCCAGCAATATGTTTTTAGAGGTAGGCGGGTGCAACAGTGCCCTGTAATTTCCTTTGTCGGAAGATGCCAGAGCATTGCTTAAATAAGTGAGACTGGGTCTCGCTATAGCTTGGCAACTTCGTTGGTGACACTCACGTGTGTGCTTTTTGTTATGTGCAGCCGTAACTATTTACACAAGTTACTGCCAACACGGACGGGGGTCTCCGGGGGCTGCCTCCGTCGGTCGCCGTTCGTGTTGGCGGTAACTTGTGTAAGTATTTACGGCTGCACAAAACAAAAAGCGCACAGGTGAGTGTCACCAACGAAGTTGCCAAGCTATAATCGAGGAATTGGATAGCTAAACGATAAAGCTCTTTTTAATAAAGATTAAAAAAAAACTATCTACCTACCTATCAGCCACAGACGTACATTGCTGGGCATAGGCCTCCCCCATAGATCGCCACAGAGTGCGGTCCTGTCCTGAGCACAATAGGGAATATGCATGATTTTTTTTTAACACATTTCTTAACAAAATATGAAAATGCCATAAAAAAGATGTCATAAAGTCAAAATTAAATTAAAATCGACCGAGAAATACGGAAGATATAAACATTTTAAAGCACTAATCAGACAGCAATTCGACAGAGAGATCCGATATGGACTATGACGTCATAGTACACGGCCGCCATACAATCTCCATACTATATTCTGTTTTGCTAGAAAGAGATAGAGATAAGTCTTTGTTGTCTTATATCTTGGTTATTTTTAGAGTTATTCGAAAAATATTTTTTTCTTGCGGTTTCTTATATGAACGAACTCTTATTAAAGTAAATGAAAAATATCATGCATATTCCCTATTGGTTCTTTAGGGCCATCCTACTATCGTCGTAACTGGATACAATATAACAAGAGCGTTATTGATCTATTTGTAATAATTGTTCGAAATCGGGAATAAAAATATGGGTCCGCTCGTCGCTTCGATTTTGACAGACCACAGCAACATGAGCTCCAATTACGAAATTTTATTACTAGATTACGGGTCAAATTATATGAGAGTCGAGATGACACTGGAATTTTGAATGAGCCTACAGCATCGTGCGGCGCTAACCAGCGTGTGTGCTCGCCTCATTCATATCACTTGTATTTTTATTACAGTCAATATTTGGATGATCTTTTGTTGCGCATCTTTTCAATTTCAATTTTCAACCAATGTTTTGAGTACCGAGTTAAGTTTCGATCAAAAGATATTTTTTTTGGAACAAGCTGCTTTTATTGTCGACTGTATTGTATTATGCCTAAATATACTACAAGTACAGTACAAATACTTTAGAGCAGATAAAATCTGTTACTTTTTTAGAAGTGTCAATACGTTCATAAAGTATGACATTTCTATAAAAATGACGGGTACACGGAAAGAACATGTCTAGTCACCTAAGAAACTTATTGAGTTATAGCGGTTTGAAAGTTTGTCATCACGAACCATTAAAAGTGAAAAAAAAATTCAGATATCCATATTTAATTCACAAAAAAAATTCAAAATAAGTTATTTCTTCAAGGGCTCTTTTACATGTCTGATTTGGTTGAAAACGCTAATAGTCGAAATTAAGTTAATTTTTGCAAATGTTCGAAAGCAGATTTATAGGCTAGCGTTAAATCAATTGTATTGATTAGGTACATTCATTGTTCAATAGGGTACTTGCCTATTGAATAATGAAGTAAGTTTTAAAAATAGTTTTGACAACAATGAAACTCCAGTTTTTTTTATTAAAAAAAAGGGCTAGTTATTGACAAAATAGCCATTTTAGTATTACTTAAGTCTTAAAAATATACTGGATTTTTCACCTAAACAGTCCAATAACGCTTTAATAAGAATTACTACTTGCTACTAATACGCCATACCTATATACGTGACAAAAAAAAATAATGACGATTCAAACAACAGGAAAACACACACAAATCGCGAACTCAAAGAAAATACAGTAATACGTATACGTCGAGTGCAAATTGACAGAACGCTCCCAAATTACAAGACTTCTGAATAAAATATCCGAAGACGCCAATAACAGACAGGAAAATACTCGCGCAAACAGTCCTAGGGACAACAAGACAAAAAGAAATCATTTCGTCAGTTTGTCCGATTCACTTAGACGTTCATTTATCTACATTACAACAAAATAAGCCGTATTGCTCAGGAAATAGGGAGCGAAATGAAAAATCAAACGCATCCTCGCAGCCTATTTGAAACCTTATTTTTTCTAGATTTAAGGTGCTTTTTCAAAGGGCGGGTGGTTTGGGGTTAGTAGAGCACCCCTCCCATAAGCAACAGGTCCATCGATCGTGGCGCCATCTGCGAACTAACAATGCGAGGTGTTTAATTTTTGATGCGTCTTGTTGTTCTTGCGATCGAGTGAATAAAATATAAACAGACACCACACTTGGGGAAGCGGGGAGTGTTATGGCTGCCCCTTGACTTGGCGCTTTCAGACTTTGATTTGGGACCGTCAGATATTTTTGCGTGCCCTGTTTCATCATGTATCCGGTGACTGTATTTATAACTTGTTTTTAATTTATCTACTTTAGTAAAATGTTAAGAACGGCGCGTTTAGTTAGAGTAATGAAATTCAGAAGAATTCTTTATGTGTTTTTTGTTTTGTTTGTGAGTCTACTGCTAGAACCTTTAGTAGCCACTTTTTGTCTCGGAACGTCACATGTTTATGAATTATGAGCGATATTTGTCACTACGTTGATGCTTGTTGAATCATAATTATCATAAATTCAACGTCAAGTCTTTGAGGGAGGCTTATATTTAGCAGAAGACGTCTCTGGTACTCTGCTAAATATAGATCTTCCTCAAGGATTTCCACACAAAGGGTCGCACGCTTTTTGTCTCATCAACGTCCAGCGACCCTGATTGGTTAGTGTTCTCCATTCGAGAATCTTTAGGCACCGAAAGAATGGAAGAGTTTACAAGCGTGTCGAATACAGGGCACAAAATAAAGCAGGTATGATAAATCACTGAACATAAAGACGTAGAAGCAACGTAACGGAAACATTTCCTGCGGCAAAACGAAAAGGGGCGTAACTGCAACACTCTTCCTGTTAAAGTACGCCGTTTTGTAAAAGGCGCGTTCCACGATATTGTGCGCTGCCGCAAATGGGATTAATAAATAAAGAACCCTCGATCCAATATGGCGCTTGAGAGTATTCGCTGACTGACGCGGTTTGTTTCAGCGTTTCATAACACACGAGTATGCGAGTTCAACATTGTATAATTTGAATCAACGCTTGCGATCAATCTGAACGCTCGACGCATGACGACTCATTTAGCCTAGTCCAAAATTTTTCGCGTGGTGCTCAGCGAGCACAACTTTATCGAAGTTGCGAATTTGGATTCATACTACCCTAACTGGTCCAAGCAACATACCAATACTCGTAAGTACCTACGTCATGCTTTGCAACTTTATGATTTTAACGTATCGATTTCAACAGGCCTACTAGTGCAGTTCTTAAAACTTTGTTACCTAAGCACCACTTTCTTAATTTTAAAATTACTACGGACCGACATTGCTGCGTTTCCTCGCGCACCGCTACGCTACTTCTTAAAGCTATTGAGCGATATTTTTTTGAGTTGGGAATACCTGTGGGCGTTTTATCGGCCCCTCAACCACTCGATGTTGAACACGGAGTCCCGAAGGCCTTTTATAGTTCGATGTTGAGCAGAGATGCCTGAAGGTTACCCGAAGGGCATCATGCCAAAACTTGTGCGATACTAAACTAAAAGGACGAAAAGGAAAGTTCATTTCCTAAATATAAATAAAAAGTATTAGATCCTGCACGAGTATGACCCGCGCGTGCGCGACCTTGCCATTGTTCCGGTGCGCGCGCGGTAATCGCCCGCCATTGTCAATCCATCGTTTATTGTTTTTTTTCCAACGAAAGCCGGTTTTTTCCGCGTGTTAAATATGAGATGTATTTGCTAAAAACAATTTTTTGTCTGGTCAAAACCAAGAGAGCTACCAGATTATTGGGCCTAATAACCTTGAAACTGTCATCTTAGATGGTACTTTTTAGTAAAGAAGACACTTACAGATTATTTTGCGAGATAAGTTTCATAGTCACCTGATTGATTTTTTTCTTTTTCTGAATAAATAATTTGACCTAATTTGCAAACTTATTGCTTGAACAATAGACGCCACAGTAGAAGCGCTGAAAATTTACCCTGTTGCTTCACGGACGCCAGCAAAATACATCAATTTACTGACAGTCGACAACGGACACAGGTCAAGTACACAACAGCAAATAAAATTTCCAACAATTCCGTGCAAAACCTGCGCATTTCAGCGACCTTGCGCGCCGTCCGTGACGTCACTTCCGCCGGCCATCATCAGCTCATCAGTCCGTCATTATACAATTATTATGAGAGCAGCCGCGTTTTTCATTTTTCGCGGTTGGGGGACTTTGCTAACGCGCCTTTTACGATCGGCATTTGATTTTGTTGCAACCTTAGAGTTGGAATATACATTGTGTATGTAAATACTTTATTACACATAAAATTATGCAGAAACAAAACAATAATTATTGGTCAGCTGCAGAGACAAATAACCTTATTGCCATACTACAGATGTATGATAGAGGGATTCCTTTTCTCTGCGGCTGACTGTATAAAGCGAACCCCTGTTAGGGATCTCTTCCACGGAGAGAGTTCTTTTCTTCTTTTACAGGTATTTGGGTTATACAGACTTCAAATATTTTTCCTGTGGACAACCACAGGAAATATATTTATTGGAACTCGGACATAATGACAGAAAACGGCCCAAGTACTTACATATCAATATGTTCGCATCAGGAAGGTTTAGTAGTATTACGTGCTTATAAAGGTCCTACCCTGCAAGAATAGTTCATTACACAATTAGGGTGGTAATACAAAGAAAGGCCGAGATCGCAGAAGTTTGCGGCTCGAGCTGCAAGCGAGGGACATAAATATGGGATCGAGGGCTTTCTTTATTACCTCCCGTGTTGTGTACATCATTTTATGTCTACTCTTGGCCAAAAAGCACTTTATGGCCAGGTGTGACATAAAATACTACTATTAGCCGCAAACTTCTGCGATCTCGGCCTTTCTTTGTATTACCACCTTAGTTTAGTAAGCCACTTTATGGCCAGGTGGGGCATAAAATTATTTTTTAAATAATAAATCGATGAACGTTTCAAACTTCAAAGGTTCGGGAGTGCAATTTATAATGAAAGACACATATTTGCGCCTATACTTAGTAATAAAGATGTCTTGCGATGGAATATAGGTATAGTTATTAATATGACGCTTCGGATGTAACAGACTTTGATATTGACTGCACTAGCCTAGCCTCTATGAAAAGGCTTGAATGTTGATGATAGAAATATGTTAACTAAATACGACACTTCAGTTTATTCGAACCTTCAGAACTCCTGCAAAATAAAGAATCAAGTAGTTACTTAACACCGCAAATTGTGTGAGTCTGAAGAGGGTGGCGGGAAGCGGTTGGGTGCGAACAGCTGAGGACCTGGTCTGGTGGCGCCAACTAAGGCCTATGACCAGCAGTGAACGACTACGGACTGACGATGATGGTAGCACGTAAACATTGCAGATCTAGCAACTAACGCAAATCACGAGTATATTAATACAGAAATCGTGACCAACACCGCGCGATCGACACGTTTGGCTGGAACTGCAGTCGCAACTCGCAATCATGTGTGATTGATCTTTTCACACTAATACTAACACAATTCGGTCGGGACGCATTTCGAGTGAGATCATGTAACAGCCAATGGTAACGCGCCTCTGTAACGTAGTATTTTTTAAACTGACAATACTTACAAGCCTTACTGATGACTGTTGCGAAAATCGAGCCGGGCTTGAGCCGTTCCCTAGGATCGAACCAGGTCGCTTAGCCGCGGACCACCTTGGAAGTTTCGCTGATTACTCAAAGTGAGCAACGGACCAGCGGGAGAGGTTGAAGCGGATCAACCTGTCCTTATGTAGAGGGTGTAATCGAACTAATGAGAGTTTTAATTACCGGTTCGCTAAAATCTAGCCCAGCTAAGACTCCGGCAGGAAACTTAGCTGAGCCCGACAATGTCGGAGTGAAGTTAATCCAGGATATTCGGATCCAGAAGTCATACTGCTGTGGTTTGCAACTTCAACAGAAACGAACCTGTGCCAGAAAACTAGCGTGTACCGAACAAAAATATGCGAACTGTAATTTTGCCTTCTTTTGTAATAATAGGGTTGCAAACAAGCGTACGGCCTGCCTAAGAGTAAGCAGTCACCGTAGCGTTTTTTTTTTGCCTTACTTTGGCAAGTAGGCAGACGGCCCATCCGATGGAAAGTGGTCACCGCCTTTAACGTAGATTGAAAATACTATTTAATTTGTATGAAAAAGATAAAATCTAAATTTTTCATAATTTTTAAAAGTTGTTTAATGAAAGTTTTATTGTTTGATGAGTAGAATCTACGTTTTAATTATTTGCTCCTGTTACAGACAACACCCGGTATATGTAACATAAAAATTTGGTGTAATTTACCCGCATTTAAAACGAATAAAGAAACATCATGTTTCTTTCATATAGTATTACTAAACTTATTATAATAGGAATAGGATTGTGTGGTGCCGTATTTATGCAGAGTTCATTAAAGTGATTATCGGTTAATATGCCGTACGTAGATTAATGACTATGGAATTTTCCTCCATGCTATTGTTCTAGGTGATTAGATCAGATAGTAAGACGTGGTTCGTTTTGTTTAGGGCAAGAGAAGGTCCAATTTTAGCTTTAAGAGGCAAAAACATTCCTAAACTGATTCGACTAGGGATTTGATTTAACGTTTTAATTATAATGCACTAAAAAAACGTATATAGCTAGGTACGTACGTAATAATTTATTACTGCAAGTAGGCTCTCAAGGGCTCTTTCTTTTACATGTCTGATTGTATTCTTTTCTTTTGGCGCTTCGGGTAATGACCTTCTGGTGAGAAGAAGCGCCGGAAGAAACTCAACAGTTTCTCTTTTCAAAAATCTCGAGGCCCGCGAGAGCTAATGCCTGGCTCAAACGAAATATTTCTAGTTGCAACACAAACATTTGGCAAACATTGGCCACGTGAACTGCCAACTCGACGTATTTGATAGATCGGAGCGCCGCGGGGCACAATATTGGCGGCTGTCAATAACACACAATAACTTGACGACAATGTCGCTTTGATTCCGAGCGATATTGCCAGAGAGACGTGTCCGCCAATATTATCTCAAGATTCCAAAGCAAGATACAAGGGCAACAGTCTAAGGAACATACAGTGGGTCCACGAAGACGTTTAGAGAGCGATGCGTGGACTGTGGGGTGAGATGCTAGTGGGGCGAGCAAGAGGTGAGATTAACATTTTGTGTAATTAAGGCCTAGCGACGGACATCTTTTTTGGAAATGACCCTGTACATATGTTCCAAATAGCTAAGCACAACGATTCATGCAGTTGGGGCTCGCCCCACTCGCATCTCACCCCACATTCCATGCATCGCTCTCTAAACGTCTTCGTGGACCTACTGTATATGTACAGGATCGTTTCCAAAAAAGATGTCAGTCGTTAGGCCTTAATTACACAAAATGTTAACCTTGTTCCTTTGTGTAACGAATGTTACCATACAACTTATATGGTTAACTTCCGTTACACAAAGGAAAAAGTTAACACTTGCTTTATATAAATAGCTAAGCACAACGATTCATGCAGTTGGGGCTCGCCCCACTCGCATCTCACCCCACAGTCCACGCATCGCTCTCTAAACGTCTCCGTGGACCTACTGTATATATACAGGGTCGTTTCCAAAAAAGATGTCCGTCGTTAGGCCTTAATTACACAAAATGTTAATCTTGTTCCTTTGTGTAACGAATGTTACCATACAATTTATATGGTTAACTTTCGTCACACAAAGGAAAAAGTTAACACTTGCTTTAATAAGGCCCGAACTACGGACACCTTTTTTTTAAAACGACCCTACAACCAATGAGGGTGTTTAGAAATCAGAAATCCACCAGCTGGCAGCAGAGTGGCGAAAGGTCTATTTGGCACTAGATGTGAAAATCAGGTGGTGTGATTGGTAGATCTTGACGCCTACTGTCAAAAAGACCTTTCGCCACCCTGCTGCCAGCTGGTGGGTTTATGATTTCTAAACACCCTCATTGCAGAGAAAAGTAACCCCCTTGCCATACTACGAATATAATATGACAGCGGGGTCCCTTTTCTCTGCAGCTGACCGTACAAACAGAACATGCGTTCCTATCATAGGTAAATGTGCATTTATACTTAATTCTTCTAAGATTAAAAAAACGTGCGTTATGCGTCAGTCAGTCATCATATATGGTCGTTTCGCCTATATTTCTACTCCTAATGTCCAGCCCGCTAAAAACTGGGTCTACTGTAGTTTATTTTTTAAAGCCGGACTATTTCCAAAAATGTATTTAAGTACAACGTTTGTTTTGACAACCAAAACCTTAAAAAGGCAGTATTTTTTTGATCCGGTTAAAGCACCATAAGCGTCAGGTTCAGTTTTATTAATTTAAAATATTCAAATATATTTACTTTTTTTTTAATTACACCAAGCCTAATTGGCAGTTTTAAATACTACTCCAGTTTACTTCGTAACCAAATCCTTTTAATATTATTCCCATACCCAAATGCGAGCTCAGATATGCAGCACCGACCATGGAGCAATGCAAATTGCATTCAATTATAAAAATATACATGAATGTTCACAAAAATGTTGTAAGTAACGTATTAAATTAATACTCAGAAATGCGGTCGGATAAAGGGGAAGCAGGGGTTATTAGGCTCATGGTGCAATTTGCAAAAAAAAATCGCGTCATAAATCTCAAAATTGAAGAAAGCTTTTGGAACCTGTTACGAGAAGTAATGTTGGCCTAATATGAATTCTGAAAGGTATAGCTATATATTATAACTATTATGGTAACAGAACTTATACACTTTAATGACTCATAAAGAAATGTTTTAACTAACCTGAACATTAATATAAATTACATATATAGATACAAGAAAGTACATACAAAAATTAAATGGTACTCACCTGTAGTCCAGACCGGGAATCGAACCCGGTACCTCTGGATTTCCGGCCCAGCGCCTTAATCACTTGGCCACCGGAGGACTCAGCAAGCGCCCTCAATTCTACCATCTACTTTGACTTTCGTATTATTCTAGTTTAATAGCTTTTTAACCTAATAAATGTGGTGTAATTTACCCGTATTAAAAACAAATAAAGAAACATAATGTTTCTTTGATATGTAGTATTAATTAATATTAATATAAATTGTTTCACGATAAAAAATACCGTGACGGCAAGCGCCTAATGAGTTTTCTTGTTGAAAGAAGCAAATGGTTTTAGGAAAATAGAGCTATAATTTTTCTTTTTTAATAATCTAAGCTAAGATCAATACATTAAAGAAATAATTAATTTAATCCAATTTTTAAACACGGAAAGCATAATTGGAATAAAAGTTTATCCTAAAATCCTAAACATATGAATGGTAAAGTTCAATACAACATTGACTTCTAAAGTATTCGAGTGTTGCGGAAGCGATTGGGCTTATAAAAGTTAAAACACTGCATGTAACAGTTCAAGGCCATCTTTTGTTTGTTTACTTAATAACAAACGCCGTTTCGATATTGTTATTTAACACTGCACTGACACAAAAGTATTCAACAATAGATTAATAATTATTTCTGAAGGTTACTAGCTCCTATTAAATTTCGTGTAACTTCATTATTTAAATAATAATGTTGTTTATTTTATCAGTAAACACGCACGATTACAACTTAGCACGCACCATTATAACGTGTTTCGGAAGGAAAGCTTGTCCAGACAAAGGAAAATACAAGCTTGTATTACAAGGACGGTAACAAAAGCAGCGTCAGAGCGTATGTTTATGGTCGTCGTTTTCAGCTCGAACGGCAAACATAATGTTTATTTTATTGATGAACTCGTGTTCTATCCTTTGGATAACTACCTTTTTACCTTTGCCTGTAACAGGAGCAAATAATTAAAACGTAGATTCTACTCATCAAACAATAAAACTTTCGTTAAACAACTTTTAAAAATTATGTAATCTTTAGATTTTATCTTTTTCATACAAATTAAATAGTATTTTCAATGTACGTTTACATCAGTCTAATTGACGTCGCTTGTCACTCTACAAACATAAAAAAAAACATCGCAATATATTGCGGTTTCAAATAAACATTAAAGTGTACTAAAAATTAAAACATAAGTTATTTTTAAATGGCGCTGAACAAATGTTGTTCAGATTGACGAGTACAATCTACGTTTTAATTATTTGCTCTTAGTACAAGCAACCCCCGGTATAATTTGCGATATATACAAACTACGTGATGTACGCAAAATTTGACTATAAGAACTCATAACTACGAACATAGTTCTTAAAACATTTGTTACTACTCGTAACACACCGATATTGAATTGAAGTATTATATTAAAGTTTGCGTATTATTTTTGGAATATCAACTACATAACTATATAGGTGGAAAATCCGGGAGATAATTATATATGACAATTTTAATAAAATGTTACATCCTAATTACACACATTCGAATTAATTAAAACAAAACTTTCATACATCTAAGAAGATTCATTGGCGGACCGCGCAAAACATTCCCAAGGTTGACCCTCAAAAGAAACCCTAATTAAATTATGTTTAACCTAGTGAAACGTAACCTTGGCGTAATCTCGGTCCTGGGGGTATTCACACCGCCTGTGGGGCTTCCCCAAATTGGGGAATAGTTCCGTAACTGTTATAATACTGCGCAATAGCTAACTTTGCCCTACCTTTCCTCGTAAAATAAGCTATCTTAAAAGCATGCTCTAAAATTTTCTTCACGACACTAAATTCAAAATGTTTTTATGAATTTATAGTCCTTTTATGATTGAGTCATGCTAAAAGTAGTATTATGTGTCTTTGCCACTTGTACCTAAGTACAACTTTTACGCGCGACAAATACTACCTGTCCCTTTCCATTCAATATAGTGTGACAATGACAGGTCATGCGGTGACGAGCGATAAGCGAAGTTGAAGCCAGTTGTACTAGCTGTGCTGGTAAAGGTCCAATGTGGGTCCAATGCACCGTAGCGTTGATTAGAGTAAAAGTACTGAACTCAAATTGCTGTGGGCCGGTACACAGCCCGCAGGTAAATTAGGCGTAAATTCCCGAACCGGCGGTGTGCTGCAGAATAACAATCCAGTGAGAGCACTGCAAACAGCTCGTGTTTGTTTACACTGTAACACAGGGAATAGCAGCGCGGCCACTTGACGTTTCTAACCACTTGCTATTTTCCGTTCAATGGCTGCTCGCCTCGCTGGGCCAAAGTTTTTTTTTTCTGATTAACTCGCGGCCCTTATTGGGCATAGCGATCGTCTGATCGGGTGGTCGGCCGTGGCGTTTCCTGGGTCGAACCAGGTCGCTAGCCAGCCCAGCCTGAGTGGATCGGACTGGGCTGAGTCAAAGTATAAAGACGAACAAGTAGTCCAACTTCGGCCGTTTAGGAGCGCGCGACACGTATTCACACAGACGCGCGATATCACGACTAGTATGTACAAACAGCAACACACTTAACTGCCCATTAAAGACAGAGCAGAGAGAAAATGATAACGATTGAAAGAGATATATATTTTTGTATTATGTCAACTTCATATCAAATAACGTTTGCGTATGTGTAATGTGCCTTTGAGCTTTGTCATTGTAGTTGTTTGGGCAAAGTTTTTTTTTACATACTGTAAATAAAGGTTTTATTTCAACAAGACAGGTGAATTTGTCAAAATTATGATTTAGCTTTCAGACGAACGTTGGGATGAAATAAACTACAGTCTGTTCCGTATAGGAATAGACAGAAGATAAAAAAGGTTCTTTATAGTGCCGGTTTTAGGTTGACATTCAGTAAATGACATTTCTAAAGTAGATGCTCAAAAATAAAATATTGATGATGCCCATACTTTTTGGTTGGCTGAAATTAAAAAAAGTATCCTTATAAAATACCCAAAGAGCCAGAGATAAGCAACACTCAATATAAATGAGACAGCTCACAGCTGTCATTATTATATTGTACTATCAAATATCGAATTTGTATGTTTTTAAAATTTAATTGTTTCTGTTATAGTTTGTCATTCCTAAGTATTTGGTGAATAGTTATTTGTAACATTTAATATGAGTGATTCTGCGAGGCAGTGGAAGAGGCGTTCGCTCTAGCGTGTGTTGTCACTCAACCATCGCGAAGAAGAAGAAGTGAAATTTACAGAAAACGTTTGCAATCTCTTCTTCTGTGTCCCTCTAGAGTCTATTGTTATCCGGTATGAACTATAATTATATTGCTAATGCTTTTATTGGTGCTTCATATTTTTGATATGATGCACCAATATAATGTAATTTATATTTATTATTCATTCATTCTTTTCCACGAATTCAATAATATGGCATTAATGTCAATAATGACGTTGGATCAGCCATAAAAGAAAAATTATTGTTTCAAAACTCTTTTGAATAATAGCCAATTTATACTCATAAACACACGCACATGCATAACACGACGCCTTCAAGTGTGATTCTCTTTCTTGCAGTATTTCCCATTTTTGAAGTGTATAGTTAACTGTGTTGCTGTTTGTACTTACTGCCGTACTGTTTCTAGTACCTATGTGTTTACGTGGCCAAAAATGTAGGTTGTTGGTGGTGCTACTAAATGAAATTGAACTCACATCTGTTAGTAAAAAATACTCTTAAATCTAAATTACACTAAGATGTTTTAATTGATCGTTCTATCGAGTTCATTAAAACATCCGAGAGTTTAACCAAACGCAGGGCATTTCTGAACCCATGTAAGCTGTGGCAGCGTAAATGCGACGAACCCACAGCAGATTGCATTGTACTGCGCTTAGGTCCACCAAATCACCATTTCGAAAACCGGAAATTCCTGAGTCAGTCACCGTGCAGTACTCACGCAAGAGGGCCTGATAAAATAAAAAGCTCTAAGACTAAAAATACCACAGGTTAAATATCTGGACATGTCCGAAGAAATTCAAACAAATGGATACTACGTCCAAAGCTTGCCCTGATTAGTAGGTATGTGGTGGCCTGCAGAATTCTACCTACAGTTACCTTACAGTTCACAACTTCCTCGTCAATTTCTGTCGGTCTGCTAGAAGTACCTTAGAATTATGATGATCATCAGTCAGTGAGTCAATCAGTGACAAAACTAAGGAACTTTGACGTTCAATATAGCTCTTAAACTTCACGTTCAAATTGAATGTTATTGTGAATATACTTAAGTCTTATTGTGGCCTATATATCCCTTAAACTTCATGGTTGCTTTAGCCAGCACAAAATTACGGGAGGCTGAAAATGGCCTGATAGGCTTCGAGAAAAGGATGGTACGGCCGTGCCTTTGTTTTGCTCAACTTGGCGGGGCAATGCCGTGCCCCCAGACTTTCCAATGTAGATGAGATATATGAATTTTTTTGTGTAACATTTTGTTTTTGCGCAAATGCGCTTACCAGCTTTTTTACTTTTGAATTTTATTGAGTGGTCTTATAAGTAGTTCAAAAATAGTCCACTTTCTTGGATTACTGTACCTTTTTGTGTAAAAATGTATATTCCGTGATTCAATATGGCAAAGTTAATGTAATAACATACAGAACAAAAGACAACAACCTCACGGGAATCGTTTTCGGAAGTTTGTGAACTTACAAGGATTTTCCACAAAGTTCTGTTCCGGTACGTGTTCACAATTTCAAGCCAATTCAATAGCATGTGGGCCGGAATCCCGCGGGGCGAGATAAATCCTTGTAAATGTCAATGCTGGCAGTTATTATGTTATATAGGCGGTAGGTTTATTCACAAATTTACCGACAAACTCGTAAAACACACAACATCACATAATTTGATCTGTGAACAAGTAATAGCAGTTCGTGATCGGAGATCACGCTGCAGTGATCAGTAAGAGTCGAAGTGAAGAGCGGACTAAAAACGTTTATTCCAGAAAAAAGAAATCAGTCCGACATGGAAAACATCCGCCACGTGCTTCGACAACTAACCTGATAATGCATGCAAACAAAAAGTTTTTTCCGCTACAAGCATCATTAATAGCTTAAATAATAATAATAATACACAAAAAACATGCATCGTCACGAAAAGGTTAGCTGGAAGAGATCCCTTACAGGGATAAGTTCGCCTTTTTACATAAGCATTGTTCTTTGTACTGTTTCTGTATGATTTTATGTGCAATAAAGTGTTTACATACATACATACAAAAGTGGACTGGCAAGTTGTGATGTGACCTCCGATAACGAAATGTTGTTTCTAAAAAATCCAAAATCAAATCCAAATCAAGTTCAAATTATATTGAGCGTAATAAATAATGAAAAACTAAGTAGTGGGCAGAGTAACGGGTAAACGAGATAAGTTAAGCCACAATTGATGTAGAAGAGTACCTCTTTATTCAATAGGTTGCTTATTTTATATAATTCAGATTATCGTTGATACAAGCAACATGCATTTATGTAGAAGTAAACTATTGATACTGCTAAACTTTACTACCATATTACATAAAGACGAAATTGCCGGTAAACTTTTGAATTACCCTACTAGAAGCATAGCGTTTCACATCAAAATGTCAGATTATCGACTTTTCAGATGTAATCTTTGGTTTTTGCGATTGCAACTCTATTACGAATAAAAAAGATTACACAGAAATACTAGTATGATTAAGGAAGAGAAAAACTACAGTTTACTCAGGCGATCTCATGTGACGTTGAGTGAAAATTTCAGCTCAATTGGAAACCGGTTAGTGGGTCAAATTCAAGTTGCAAGATTTGATTACAGACAGACAGACAGGCACCGGGAAAGGTAAAATTTTGTAAGTAAAAACAGGTGTATCGGTCACATTTAACAAATTTTACTCCAAAAAAGTATTTGTATAACAAATTTACTGAAGCGGCGAGCTACATCTTCGGCCTCGTAGACGCTTACCATCGCGCTGCTCAGGTCAATCGCACAGGTTAGTGGTCATAATTAAAAAAACATACAATACACAACAGCTCTAATGTGACGTCACAGAATAAGAAATAGTACTACGTACAGAGGTTTCTCTTTCTAACAAAACTGACGTTCGGGTCCGACCACCGGACGCAGCCGGATCCAGCCGTCTCTCTGTATCGCATAACGCAGGCTTTTCCTAGTCGCTAACTAAGACCTTCCGGAGGGGAAAAATTTGGTACCTACTAAATGTGGTTTTCTATCGGCAGGGCGAGACGAGACGACAGTGTTGCCAACTCCGAATTTCATTCAATGCTAAAATTTTGTTGAAAATCTGCTAAAATTATGCTAAAACTTGATAAATTCTGTTAAAAAATGTGCTAACTAAAAAAAGCATTATTCTTTGAAATTTAACGTATTGTGATTATTACAGCTTTACAATAATCCTTTTTGTGGCCCACAATAAACTTCCAGGAAAAAATTGCTAAAGATAAGTAGTAAAATTAAGAATGTCAATGTGTTATCGACATTTTTTTTATAGTACAATCAAATTAACTTTTTTACTACAGCATAAAAACATCATAGTAAAATATGTTAAAAATTAAAGTGGCAAAAAAATTAAGCTTTCATCACATGTTTATTACGACTTAGATAATTAAAGTTATTTTATCGTCAACCATGCAATCGAAGGTTATTTTACAAACTTATGTCGTCACCAACTCGAATGTTTCTAAATTTACCATTTATCTGTGTGTTTGTCACCAACAGGTAACATTTCTATTATATACAAAATTATGCCAAAAATTATGCTGATTGCTAAATGTAATTTTTTTCTGCTAAACGAGTCCAAATTATGCTAAATTTAGCACTGAAACTGCTAAATTGGCAACACTGCGAGACGAGGATTGAATTGAAATTTGTATCAAGTTGCGCGATGCACGAGCGGCGATGCGCGAGAGGATTGAAAACTTCATACAAATATCAATTAAATCCTTGTCTCGTCTCGTCTCGCCCTGCCGGTGGAAAACCACCTTTATGCCACACCTGGCCATAAAGTGACTTTTTAAAAGCCACTTTATGGCCAAATGTAGACGTAAAATGATGTACACAACACAGGAGGTAATAAAGAAAGCCCTCGATCGCATATTTACGTCCCTTGCTTGCAGTTTGGGCCGCAAACTTCTGCGATCTCGGCCTTTCTTTGTATTACCACCCTAGTTGTGTAATGGACATAGCCGCGCGGCGAAATCGCGCAGTAAACCACTCTTGGTCACGTGTACCCATCGAAAATATTCGCAGTTTACGCACCGAAGAAAACGAATCTTCGCCAAGGCCACATAACTGAACACTAATACCTATACTTAATTACTCCCGCTTGCATAACTTAACTCCAAACGTAACAACACACAATCAGAATCAAGCCATTATCAGATCTAAGACGAAGAGGTAGAGTTGAATTCGGTTTGAGTCGTGATGTGACGTGCGTGGATGGGGTCGGGGGAGCGAAGCCGTATTGTAGTCGAATCTATGTGCGTTGAAAATCGATTGGTGTGCGGATGTCGCCCAAGGGCAGTCGCTGCTTCTTGCACTTCCACATGTGACGCGGCAGTCACTGGCAATAAAACAAGGTGCTTTATCATCACTAGCGATCCTTAAGCATCATCGCCATCATCATTTCTGTGGGTCTAGTGAAAAGGGGTATAAGTCTAATTTATACCAGGAGCAAAAGGTCACAACTCTATGCTATAGACCAGCGTTCGGCAACCAGCGGCCCGCGAGCCTCCCTGGCTATTTTGTATGTAAAGGTCGATATATTCAGAATTGTATAAAATCACCATTAATTAACATAGTGCGGCCCGCGTCAATTTCGTTAGCTACTATGTGGCCCTTGCCTGCTAAAAGGTTGCCGACCGCTGCTATAGACTTATGCTCTTTTGCTCCTATATCCCTCCTTCCTGTATCCCTTTTTACGAGACCGACAGATTTCAATCCGGAGATGATGATCACTACTGACCATAGGCAAAGTATGAAGACGAACCAGTAAATAGTACAACTTCGGCCATTAGGAGCGCGCGATACGTATTCACACAGATGCGCGATAGCACGTCTGTGTGAGTGCGATCCATACTGGAGCATTCGTACGCATTCTTAAAACTTTGCTTGTTATGCGTTCGTACACGGCGCGCGATGCCCCTAGACTTTACCTGAGAACGACACAGACACACATGACAACATAGCATGTATAACAAAGCACAAAAATCCGCTAGCCTGGCAAGACTAAATTCTAAACTTCATTTCGAATACGCAATCCATATAGGAGCAATCAGCACTTCAGCACTGACAAAATGACGGAAAACTAGATATAATTTTAGGTTACAGTATTACGTTACTTGGCCCGTAACGTGAGTAAGCTACTAAAGGCCTTCGAAGAATTTCTGTATTAAATTTCGTAGCTGGCGATGATGCAAAATTGCATTCTATTGGTGTAGGTATGTTGAGAGGTTCCTGCAGATTTTGTGCGGCCCGCAAATATTTCGCATGCTTTAGTACATTACTTACCTAGGGCGGTATTTGACGCCAGAGCCGAAGACAAGGGCGATAAATATGCGATCTGAGGCTTTATTACCGCCCGACCGCCCGTGGTAAGTATTAGTACATTGTGTATCTAGGCCGGTAAGTAAGGAATTACAAACGAGTGTTTGTTATAAGCCCGAGGTGAAACCGAGGGCTTTAATAACACGAGTTTGTAATTCCTTTACCGCCCGTGGCACACACAATGTTTTTCATCACACTTGTGAGGAAATATTAATTAAAATAACCTTACTTAACCTAAATGAAATTGTAAAACAGACAGCTGACAGTGACATTAGTGACATATTATATCCATAGACAATGCGAATGTCAAGTCACGTTCGGAAACCATAGCGGTAAAGACCTAAGAGGGTTGATTTTATATTTACAAAATACTGAAACTAAACATTTAATTAATGTTACAGAAATATGTGTTTACATGTATTTGCAATAACAGTTCTCTTTAAATAAATATTTCAGTGAAACAAGTTAAAAAAGTAAGTTTTCGTTTCCTTTGAAGATGACAAATAAGAGTAAAACAGAACCAGCGTTTCAAATTTAAAAAGAAAACCATTACGCTCTAGGTGTCATTACACGTAGGTTCTGCGGGCCGTAAAGGACCTATTATGCCCTAGGGCGTAATGGTTTTCTTTTTAAATTTGAAAGAAAAAAGAGAATATTTTACCGCCCTGTGGTGTGAAATATACTATTACAAAACACTTCCGCAATGACATGGACAAACTGAAGTCAGCATTCAATTTTGTGACTATTACTAGTATAACTATTATTATTTGATAACATTACCATGCATGTTTTTAACCGATCAAACATTGACATCATCGGCTGTTTACAACGTGAAAGATTCATTTTAAATTATTTTTATTTCAATTATTATTAGAACTAAGCAATATTATATTTAAGAGTGTAAGGACCTCCGCCTCTGGCTTGCCTTAACCAAGAGTGGAGTCGCTAGAGCTATATGCTCCAGGCGTGGAAGTGTTAAAGGGCATAACGCCGCGAGTACCCTCGGAGAAGGCGCAGCACACCTCTCGACACCCTGCAGCCCTCGGCACCGGTGTTGCCCCTAGCTAGGCCATTGCTCATAATGTCGCTATTTATTTAACGGGACCATCAGCAGAGGGCAAGTCATGGTCTGTCAGTGCCACGAAAGCCATGAGACACTTTTCCTGACAGGCGCCGTCATGTCTTAATCCATAACCCAGTATTTAGTCCATATTTCCACCGCCATAGCCCAGTAGAATTAGATTCCATCAATCAACAATAAGTAGTTCTTGCATTTGGCGGGGGCTGTCTCTGCGTGCGTCCCATGACACGGGCAGGGGCAGCATCTGCTGGGTGTACACGTTGCCTTTCATTAAATTGTCGAAAGAGCCTCTACGCGTTGGCTTCGGCTCCGCGCACGCCTCCCAAAGGGCCGGGACACCATTGTCCCGTGAACGGGTAAGACATACAAATTATTTAATAAGTATAGCATGTTGCATGCTTGGACAACATTTGTATGCCGATTGGCTGAATATAAAGATACCTCATTAATATCTGAACCACCTTTGTAACCTATGCTTCACAAATAAAATATACTTTACTTTACTATTACCGTCCAATGTTACCTTCACAGTTCACATTAATCAGATCAAGAAATGAGTATTCCAGTGTCATAAGGCACAACATCAAAGTTTGTTCACCTATTCCTATTGAACTGTCAAATCAGTCAATAAAATTGGATATAATTGAGTACCAATCACTTTCCCATTCACCACATCCATATACGGAACTATAGTGCACATAATGATCAAATGATCAACTGAATAAAGCACTTCCTCTTACCCAAGCCCAATTATTAATAAATTGTGCAGGTGATTGACAAAGCGAGAGTTGCCGAAACGAAGACAATCCGGCCGATCCGCGGAGTTGCGCAAGCGCAGAGATTGCGCGCTGCAAGCCACTAGCGACAGGTTGTCGAACATCTAATCGGTAGCAGGAGCAGGGCTCGGAAACCGGTATTTGCTCCATACAAAAATACCGGTATTATTTCAGTTCTTATCGTTCTTTGGTTTATTATTTCGTTTTTTAACCAGACAATCTAATAATACGAAATCATGACTTAAATACATTACTGAGCTCTACATAAAAAGCATAAAATAATTCAAAATATTGGGCTATTTGGGGGTTTTTGCAAAATACCGGTTTCGAGCCCTGATCGGTAGAGTCCGACCGAAATTTCGGTTGCGGCATAGTTTCGGTTCCGGCTGCCATCCGATCGAAACTACGACTGAAACTGAATTTGAGGGGTTTCTTACTGCGATCGGACAGTCTTTATTTCGTAAAAGCACAAATAATTTATTTGAAATAAGAATAATTAGAGACTATAGTACATTACATAACTAGAGTGGTAATACAAAGAAAGGCAGAGATCGCAAAAGTTTGCGGCCCGAGCTGCAAGCGAGGGACGTAAATATGCGATCGAGGGCTTTCTTTATTACCTCCCGTGTTGTGTATATCATTTTGTGTCTACACTTGGCCAGAAAGCGGCTTTTTCCGTATGCGCTGCGTGCGGAAAAAGTCACTTTATGGCCAGATGTGGCATAGAATGATTAATATGTTATTTAAAAATGAAGACCGACTGATTATGATTGTCAGTTTTAGGTAGGGCTTGCATTCCGGAATTCCGGACGATTTTTCCGATATTACAGTTCCGGAATTCAAGTGCTAAATATTGAAAATTCCGGAATTGAAAATAGTGTAATGAAATTCGATTTCAGACGGATATTTTACAAAATTACCACGTTACAAAATTGTCAAACGTTAATTATCTTATCGCCCAGTCTTCAGGTAGTATTTTTCGAGCACGGCGTCTAAACCGGTGCTTGTTAGAACGAGACAGAACGATTTTGGTCCAACTGCTTATTGTTTGTCTCTATCTGTTTTTGCATTTAATTAAACAATAAACACCATCAGTACTAAGTGCAACGCCATTAACGTTAGTTGTGGGTTTCTTGTGCCCTGTGAAGTTGTAATTGTGAATTTTGCAGATTTCATGTGTGTTATGCATGCGACACATGTTGTATTTAATTTATAATAACGCCTTAACATTTATCAGAATATTTCTGCAATAAAATCCAATTAATTATTTCATACGACTTCACATCATTATTATACTACACAGCATAATAGTCGATATACATATAGGAGTTTTCTCAAGGCATTTACGAACGTACTTCTACGAAAATTCAAATAAAATAACGATGTCTAAGTCTCAAGGTAGTTTTCTACATAAAGTATCTGTAAATTTATTGAGAGGGCTATTCTTCAGAAATATGTCTGCGACTCATTCATCTGTCTCCATGCATTTAGTATGAAAAGGGCCAGATGAATGAGGTGACCGCAGGCAGATTTCTGAAGAATAGCCCGAGAGTGGTAGCAAGTCGCTCGCCGCTTGGACCGCGCTCGGCTGTTTAAGCAATACCTAATTGAAATCGCAGTTGAGATTTAAAAGCATGAGTAACGTCTTCATGCTCGCTGCGGGCACGGCTGTGACGGCTAGTTGGTTTAATGCTTTACTAGCTAAATTTATTGTGCCAAGTTAATCCATCAGATTTGTTTTAGTATTTACCGGCAGTTTCACCAACCTTATTCCACTTCTGCCGTCCTATTGTCCTCTACGGAGTTCTCATTATCATCATCAGATAATCGAAAAAATCGATAAAAGAGTCACTAGAGTCTGTGCGGAAAGAGAATAGGATTAAAATGGGGGGGGGGGGGCGCTGTAATGCTTTTCTACCGAAGAAAAAAATATTTGCCGTATTTGCCATACTTCCGCAGACTATCTATGTGGATAGTAAAGGAAACTTATCGGGACTGGACTGAAAAAAAACTGGTGATAAAAGTCAATGTTAACTATAGTAAGCCGTGACTAGGCTAACATTAATCGTCCATCATGGCGATATTCACGTCGTTTCCCGTTAATGTGGCCCCAGCATGCTAGAGTACAAGATTGGGACTGGCGGCACCAGTTGGCAGCACCTTCGTCGCGCACGTTCCCTATACAAACAAGTACACCTCAAACTATGGATCATGAAAAAAATTACAAGAAGATTATAAGCAGAAGATTGGATTCTTTGAATAGGGTTTATTAAGGACTTATTAGTCCTTTTTACGGCTTTTATTTTACTTTCTACGGTTTTACTAAGATATTAGATAGTATATACAGGGTAGGGTAGGAGAGAGATGGTGAGAGACAGTCAAATAGGCCGTGCTACGACCCCCATGACCACGACTACTCTGCCAAGAGTATACGATTAAGAAGGGAGAGTATACAGGGTGGAAAAGGAACCCAAACCAAAACCCGAAATCATAAATCCTTAAGATACCTCATTTTGCTTAAAGGAAACATTCTTTTAATTTTCATAATTTGAATCACAGGCATCCCAAATTCTTATTAGTAGCGACGCAGCGGTTTAGATGACGCAACCCTGTGAGTAAGTGGCTAAAATTTTCGCCATCCCCAATTGTCTCGAGACTATTTATTCTACCTAATTGACTGGTCTTGAAATAAAAAATGGCGAAGGACGAAACGCCTCCGTGCGATAAGAATTCCGTATTTATTTTGTCAATTATAAAAACTGGGACACTACATGGGCTATTAAAATATTAGGGTTCCGTTGGCACCATTTGGGTACGGAACCCTAAAAAGAAACAAAATGAAATAGAGTTACTTAGCTGTTAGTGGATAATTGTACATAACGATTAGGCAAATAAAATGAAAAGGAGACCAGGATGAAATTAAAGGTTAATTAATAATTAATTATAAACAAAACTAACATAAATTATGGAAAATCTGCGTCACAACGACAAACATCCATAGAGGTCCGTTTCATCAGCTTAAAACCCTAATATCCATTCAGGTTACCAATATAAACAGCACATCAAGGAAAAGCAAAAACTATATGCGCCAACTAACGAAATATAAGTTTCTGTTATGTTTTTTTTTGAGACAAGAATGGTTATTATTGCCAACTTTTTTGTATAATCGCAAACTGCACATCAAATAATTCGATACGGTGAATTAATATCGTGTAGGTAATTAAGATGATCCTCCTATGGCTCCATCATCATAGCGTCTGATTTACATATTCTTGAAAAATTTTAGCTATATCGCTTGAAGATCTGCTTCAAAATTAAATTGCAAGATTCCACCCGAACAAACATGGTTACATACCAGTGGCGTGGCGTGAAAAATATCCTTGGGAAAGCCGGTGCATATTTAGCGTACATTTTCCTTAAGAGTTGTAGAATACGGTGCTGAAATGCCTGATATTAGGCAAGCCGGTAGGAATCGAGTTCTTTGGACGCCACGCTACTGTTACATACATTGCAAGTTAAAAAAAAGCTTTAGAATATGCCCCAGCTAATGAAAAAAAGATAAGATAGCCGATTTAAGGTATATTTTACACGCGAAGAGATCATAACAAAAAAATGAGCTCTAGCGACAAGAAAAACGTTATAAAATTTATATTTTACGATACTGAACCCTAAGGTACCTAATGTTCCAGTATTGTTTGAAGTAATGAGCCTCGAATTCCGCAAAAAGTTCCATTCAATGGCAGGTGGTCATTACGTTTCAACACTGTCGAAATATTACCGACTGTCAAAGTCAAAGTGAAAGTCAAAGCCAAAGATCATTTGCACAAACTGGTAAATATATGCAGTTTGGCAGTGTGCGAAATTGAAAGGGGTCTTATATTTTTCTATGATAGACTTTTGACGTAACTTTGACACGAGATGATGGCAATTCAAAATAGACACGCTTTTGAACTTATTTGGCGTAAGCAGCACGTGTTTGTAATGAGGGTGTTTAGAAATCATAAACCCACCAGCTGGCAGCAGGGTGGCGAAAGGTCTTTTTGACAGTAGGCGTCAAGATCCACCAATCACACCACCTGATTTTGACATCTACTGCCAAATAGACCTTTCGCCACCATGCTGCCAGCTGGTGGATTTCTGATTTCTAAATACCCTCATTGATCTACAGGTTTATAATGCTTTTACAATGTTCCACCTCTATCTTACGAGTTTTCAATTATAAACAAAACTTGTTTTTATCTTTATCTATAAGAGGGAAGACACGATAAGTAGTGAAGGCTAGCTTTTTTGATTAAGAAAGTCGGTGACAAAGCAGCAAAAATTGGTAGTTCATGCAACGTATTTCCGATCTTCCTGTATAGTTTCTTAAATCAAGCATATTTTTCCTGTTTAGCCTACGAGCTACGCTCCTGGGCGCAATCAACGGCTGGATGGCGAAAAAAACCTTGCATAACACGTTCCTAGTTCCTCGACTGAAATGTAAGCGTCAGCAATACTGACTGCCAAGAGGTGAATAGTATATTACATACCTACCTAGGCCAGTAAAGAAAAGTGTGCAATGACGTATGATCTCAGGATTTCTTATTTACTGGCCACGGTTTGTATACTATTTTCCTGTTCGACGGAGCCAGAAAGCGGCAACTTCATTTAGCGGTCCGCAAGTTGACGCTTTCCGGCCGTAGGACAGAAAAGGAAGTTATTGTGGCTCGCGGTACAATCAACTATTGAAACCACTGGTTTCAGCCGTGGCAGGTGCGCCTTTAAGTGTCACCTTATACCACTGACATAACTCATACCTCCCAGTAGCGTGGCGTCCAAAGAACTCGATTCCTACCGGCTTGCCTAATATCAGGCATTTGAGCACCTTATTCCACAGCTCTTAAGGACAATGTACGCCACATCTACACCGGCTTTCCCAAGGATATATTTTACGCCACGCCACTGATACCTACAAGAGTTGTGCTAACACAAGACTTGGCTTTTATAAACCGGACTAGAACTCTGAACATACTATACACTGCACAAACTTCGGTAAAGTTTTCCTGCAACGTGCTGTTAGTATTGCTAGACGTTCAATTTGAGCCGCATGTCCCAATTTTCGTGGGTTTGTGGTCAGCTGGACCTATGTTCAACAATTAACGTGTCCCGGTCGAAGTTGGGTACTTGACAGTAAGATCCTGTTAAAATAAGCATAATAAGGAAATATGTTCAAGTTTTGAGTTTAACAACTAACGTGTAACTCTTTTTATGAGCCTCCAAAGTTGGGTGGGAAAGTCCATTTTAAAAGTATAAAATTATTAAACACTATTAATATCATTAAATAACCCATAAAATGTATAGTAACTTTTGTTATGAAACCGTTACGATAAACGCAAGTTTTAACATAGTTGCAGAATAAAGTTATTGATTTCCCCACAAAACGTATGAGTAGTGACGGCACTGTATAACGGGCTTCATTCAGTAGGGAGCGTTTCAGCACGTATTTGGGAAAGTCTAAAAATGTGATTTTAACATTGTAGTATCTCAATGAGTTTTTATGATATTGAAGTGGTTTTTTCACTAATATTTCTATTATTGAGAGGTGTTTCTATAACATATCACAGTAAAAAGTTGTCAAGTAGCCAGTTATGATGTGGTTACGTCTCGATTTTTCCTTGATCCGTCAGTTGTCGCGATTTTCATTTTATTTTCAACGGTTGTAGTAGCGACTACATATCCCCGATGACTCTAATCAAATATGAACACGGGGTAGATAATCGATCAATTTAGGTTACGTTCCCATATTTTTTGCCGGAGGTATCTATTGAATCGTCGACCCATCTGCTTGGGCTTTATTTAAGTCATAGTTGCTATGGTCATCAAGTAATGAGGGATATTCGCTTTCACATTCAAGACTTGTCTAGTCATATGGGTTTCAGATTCTACGCAAAAAGGAGTCCACCATGGTGTCAAGACACAGAAGGTAGTTTAGCGCTGTATTTATGACTCCGCATGTAGGACGAAACAAAACTTCCCGATTCAAAATAAACGGTCCCAATTTCTAGAAAACAGGCTGGCAATACTAATCACCGGTAACTCGGCGAGAGAAAGGCGGGCAGCTGTCGAAGCTCCGATTACGCAAGCTTTGTTCTAATACCGTTCTAGAATGGTTCAATCTTGTTAACTTTGAGACTAAAGGTTAGCCGAGATGTTTACGCTTTTTTACAATAACTGCAGCTTCTTTTGGCGTTTCTTCTAGCAGAGTGTCTTATTTCCCGAAGCGCTATTCAGGCTTGCAAACATCTCGTGAGATTTTGCTAAGAAAAGTATAGAATTTAACTGGTATTTTGATATAGCTGCTCTGCTGCTCTGCTGATATTCTGCTTTTATAGAGTCGCAAATTCATGATAAAGTTTCATATTTAAATTAGAAGTAATAACACTCGCCGATACTTTGGCGGCAACCAACACAATACATACTTAGAAAGAAATAATTAAAAAAATAACTTAAAACTTAGTGGCAAGGAAGGCGTATCGTGGTTGCGTTTGTCGTCGTAGATAAATCTTATCTTGTATTTTCTGATACTAAAAGGAAAATTTACGTAGAAACAGATTGGCTTATCTTAGGCGACCGAAAAACGAAGCGAGGGATAAAAACTGAAAAATGACACACCCTAAAAAGCTTAACGTGGTAGGCACCAGTAGCGTGGTGTCCAAAGAACTCCATTCCTACCGGCTTGCCTAATATCAGACACTTGAGCACCTTAAGGAAAATGGTCCGGCTTGCCCAAGGATATCTTTTACGCCACGCCACTGCTAGACACAACGCAATCCTGCCTAAGTAATGTTAACAAATAATCGTTAATTATCAGCCAGCAATCAATCCTGGTTGGATTACAATACAAAACAATGTTCTCGATCGTCAATTAAACAAAACTGTAGTGCCGCCCCAAGCTTAGTCCGGCACCAGGGCATGCAATACCGGTTTTACTTGTATGGGGCCAGTACCGAAAAACCGGTTTTTCGGTATTGGCCCATACAAATAAAACCAGTATTGCATGCCCTATCCGGCACGGCACTCTGACTGCAGGCGTGCGACTGCGACTGTTCGTCGCGTGGCCTAACGACGAAAGCCTATAGTTCTAATTGCTTTCCGTGCCATTTGCATAAATACACAATACATATGTATTGCGTCTCTATGAACATTACAGCAACGTGGACTTCGTAGGACCTTGCCGAGACCCCTATGCCAAGCATTGCCAAGCAACCATCAAACAACATGGTCAAGTTGGTAATGAAATGTGTATTTTTGACCGTGAAATTTTCATTTTTTCATTCGTGTGTTAGTATCGTCTGTCAGCCACGAACGTCCACTGCTGGACATAGGCCTCCCCATAGGTTGCCACAAAGTGCGTTTCTGAGCAGACCGCATCCACCGGCTCCCCGCTACCTTCACGAGGTCCTGTTCACTGAGTCTGGGAGTCTGGGGCCGTCCCACGCTAGCGCTACGCTTACCTATTCTTTAGAAATATGTCTGCGGTCACCTCATTCATCTGGCCCTTTTTCATACTAAATGTATGGATACAGAAGAATAAGTCACAGACATATTTCTGAAGAATAGCCCCCATACGTGGTCACCACTTTAGGACTTTACTGCCCCAACGTTTAGTATCGTAGTGACAGACAATTTTGTGTACGTCTGTGTAAGTGTATGTATGTAAATATTTCATGCTTTATTGCACATAAAATCATACAGAAACAATACAATGATCAATGGTTAGTACAAAAGCGAACTTATCACGGTAAGGGATCTCTTCCAACTAAGCTTTGAGCAAATGAGAAGTGTACGTTGCACAAATCTCCGCAAAGAACGCTAGATAGTTTTGTATCGGAAAAATGTGCTATGTTGAAAGCCTTCCGCGTTGTTCTAAACAGTGTCTAAACATCCTACGCATCATCAAACTAGAGTAGGTACAGTATACGTTACAACTTATCTCACAAGCTACAGTCCAATGGAGCGGCCGTAACATTATGACATAATATATCTTTATAACGGCGATGTACCGTTACACTATCACTTTAATTACGTCACCGCTTTGTTTCTCTTCCTGATCTACTGTTATTTCACGGGTGTCTACCGTGAGCCAGTTACTTATAGCCCTTTCTGACCGGCTCCTATACAATCGTGCAATAAACTTTGAAACATTCCGTGTACGCCCAAGTTCTTATTGTCTAATCGTTGCAACAAAATCTTTAAATGCGCTGTTTACAGATTATCATTACAAGAACCTGTTTTATCTGAACTGAATAAACTAATCTTTTTAACCGTTACATCCCCAAAAATGGCAAAACCAGCAGTACGTCGGCCTAAATCGCAAACCTCGTAACTCAATCTGACCAAATTTTACAGGAGGCACAAAAAACCTCATTACCAAAAAGTTTGCATGAAGACTTGCTTAGTATATCTTTTACATCATGTTCAGTTAAATTTTGCCGTCAGATTGTTAATACCTATTTTTGTTAATTCACCTGAACCTGGAAAATTTTGAGTTACGAGTTTTCTTCAAAATTTTAGAAAGCTTATCGGGAGTTAAGAGTTTTGCTATATAAAAATCCGTAAAAATAGAGGACAATCTTTTGATTTTATAGGTAGTTTAAGTTTAGTTTCAGGTTTAGTATAATTATTCAGCAGCACTAAAGTACTGGACTCCGCCCCTATTAGCAGCACGTACTCCGTGAGGCCGATTTTGAGCGTCTGTTACACTTCTTATTACATTCAGATGACTTTAAAGGAAATTGCAGTAGGTAAGTTACAAGCCATTAAATTTTGTCAAAGTGATAGCCAACCAGGTAAACCAGGTTACCAGGTGAAGGGCAGCCAGGGTTGACTTCCTCCCGTGACAGAACGACCCGTCATTAGCGTTTTAAGTCTTCGTAAACTTTACAGCCCCATCCAACCCAATGACACGACACGACTTTCATTGTGTATTCAGGAATGTAATGTACCATACCGTACCTATAGTCTGTTCTTTTTTTTTAATTTTTTAATTTATTTCTCACAAACACAGTACATAGTTACACTTTTCATGTCTTCGCCAAACTGCGGAACAGTTTGTTGGCGAATATAGCACTCGTTACTTAACCTACACTGTGCACTGTAACATTACTATACTACTACTACTAATGGTACCAGAAATTACATTACTTATCAAAAAAAAACTAAACTTAACTATGAATTTTCTAATAATGACGCTTTTAATTTCTTTTTAAATATTGATTTGGATGGACAGTCGTTTTTTAGGTACTTAAAAAAGGCAAACAAAGAAACCACGTGACTAGGGTCGTTCAGCCAGTGGTATTGTGCCACAGATACAAAACATTACTTTGATTGGCTGAACGACTCGAGTCACGTGGTTTTTTTGTTTACCTTTTTTTAAGTATACCTAAATGTACAGAGTATACGTTCCACAATCGTTATTCATCTTTCACAAGAGTACAATATACCGAGGCCATTAAAGTAAGAAATGTGATCAGAGGCTTTCTTATTTACTGGCCAAGGTTTTTTCTATTTTTCTGTTCGACGGAGCCAGAAAGCGGCATCTTCGTTTAGCACAGCTGCCGGCAAGATGACGCTTTCCGGCCGAAGGACAGAAAAAATATTACTTACTACTTACACGATTTTATAACAAATTGGTATTCATCTTCTGGGGTATTCTTCAGAAATATGTCTGCGGTCAGCTTATTCCTCTGGCCCTTTTTCATAATAAATGTATGGAGACAGAGGAATAAGCCGTAGGCATATTTCTGAAGAATAACCCTTCTCTCGTGTACAAAATGGAAAAGTTAATGATTGTAATAAGTGAGTTCCTATAATTGGCTCTCTACTACTACTTTAATTGTTGTTTAGTTTTTAAGGCTTTTGGTTCTCCATGAACAAATAAAATAAAATAAGCAACTTAAACGGATTAAATCGCGTAGGTAAGGTATATTACTTAATTTTTTAAGTCCCGACGTTAATCCGTTTAAGTTGTTTTTTTACAATGAGTGATAGTTGCGGAAACCGAAGACAATAGTACAATACTTCGCTACAGCAGTTTTTCTAATTAATTTCATTATTTATAATTCATAAATATGTATAACTAGTATCAAACGATGAACTATTCTCAATATCTAGTTCTTGGTATCTAGTCTAGACCCAGAACTATACAGTCATATTGAGTTTTCAAGCATTCGTTTACACGAAGTTTATAGTTGTGGCAATTTTTAGGTGCCATATTAAGGAAATGCGATATTTGCATAACGTTTCGCAATGTGAAAAACATCACAGTATTTCTTAGAATTTGTTTTTGTGACAAGTATGGCACAAAGAGTGGGCACAAAGCAACAAGTAAAAAATTGTACATTTCCCGTTTGCTTTGACTGAAAATCTTTTCGGGAAAAACCTCGCTAACATTTGAAAACATTTTTATAATGGGTTTTTAAAGTAACAAACCTGCTAAATTAAATAACGGTTTTCATCGATGCGTATAAAACAGATCTGTTAATAAAGCACTACGTGTACGTAGACAACATACAGTCACCACGCGGGAATGTTCCACTTGCCACTGTTCTTGAATTAGCCGTGTAAAGCAAATCGAGCGTATAAGTACTTCGGGCATACGCAGGGCCGCGCCGCCCCTGTGTGCGAAGTGTGCAACGCACACAGGCGCCAAGGCAATAGGGGCGCCGGAATTCGAAACACGACGACAATAAAGAGGTGCTGGTTTGCACACAGGCGGTGCCGGAGGTTGGCGCGGGCCTAGGCACACGACTGAACGAATCGACCATAGTTTTGCAGAAACAGACCAGAGGCAAGCTTCGTATAACTTGGATTATATACTTTACGCAGTTGAGCAGAGAGTTTAGTTTTATATCTAGAGTTAGTTGGTTTCTGCATATCTACGGTCAATTATGATTACACGACTAAATTGAGAACAGTGACAAGTGGTATAGGGTTATTCTTCAGAAATATGTCTGCGGTCACCTTATTCCTCTGGCCCCTTTTCATACTAAATGTATGGAGACAGAATGAAGACAGAGGAATAAGTTGCCGACATATTTCTGAATATTAACCCTATAACATTCGGGAATGTTTTGTGGTGACTTACAGACTAAATCACTGCTGATAGCGAGATGAAATTATCACGCATGTGTTTCAGGGAACGTAGATGCACTAAGAAATAATGTTTTGAAAATCGTCTGGTAGGAAAACAAATTACATGCATAAACTAAGATGGACATAAAACACAAATGTAATGTTACTTAATTTACTTAATTTAAATAAATAGTACCGTAAAGCCAGATGTCTATGGTCCAATACACTTAAGAGGCCATACATTTGTTACATAAGACGATTTAAGGGGGGAGGGGGGTCAACCATGTCTTATTTCTTCTTACAGGGGGGTGGGAGGGAGTTTTGATCGTTCTTACGTAAGATGATAAAAATGCACAAAATAATCTTAACTTTTGAAAAAGCGCACAAATCCGCACGAGAGCGTAAACGCGTGCTCAGTTGCGTATAGGCATTTTACTAAAAAATTAAAAACTATTAGTATCTGCAAATAAACGTCCCTACAAAAATGATTCATTGAAAAATAAAAATTAAAACAGCCCAAACGTCAAATCATTTTTCCTTTAGATTCTTACGTAATAAATATTAAATAGGGGGGAAGGGGCCAGCCGATTCTTATTTATTCTTACATAATGGGGGAGGGGATCAAAAACTGGCGAAAATCGTCTTACGTAATAAATGAATGGCCCCTAACTATGGTCCAAACTTTGTTGCCGCGGCATGTGTACATGCCGCGTTAATTTTGGCTTTAGTCATTTGGATCATGAGCAATAATTGAATACTTATATACTACATCAAATAACTGTAGTTAAAAATAGCGTGCAACTGTCTACATGAGAGCGCATCATAGTTCGGTTGGGCCATAGTTGTGTGCACTGGACTATAAAAAACCTGAGTTAACTGTACACCAACACGCACCGGCAAGACAATGACTTGACTCACCTGAGCAACAGCGTCCATGGCCATCTTCTCGATATCCACGCTGTAGAAGTTCAGCTGCGGGACATATCGTCGCCGCGGCCTGATGTCGTCATAGTACGCGACGACATCGTTCACCGACACGACTGGACAGTCGTCGGCCGTGCTACACCCGCTCGACACCCCGTCCACCCCGCTGTCCGAATCCCCCTCCCCCCCAAACCCTTCCTTCGAATCCCTCCTATCCCCGTAACTCTTCTCCGATCCCTCCTGATACCCTGACTCGTTCATGTCGTCGGGCGTCACGATCTCTGGGATCTTGAGCGAGTCGAACTCGTATGCGTCCTCGTCGGCCATGTCGGGGATGTCGGCGATGTCGATCAAGTCGTTGTCGGTCATTATGTCGGTCATCGTGGCACTGTTTTGATGTTACCACTGTCCACTACATACTGTTTCGCGACACTGTTTTGCACTATGGGCGCCCTGTGGACAAAATAATCGAATTAGTTTTTGTAGTGCAGATATTTTTTATACTAGCTAAATCTGTCCTACAGCTGGGCAAAGGCCTTCCATCTCTCCAGCCATCAGCCTATAAACGTCCCACTGCTGGGCTTACTCTGCGAGATGAGAGTGAATTTATATATTCTAGGTGGTCTAGGTGACCAGATTGCTGCCAATTAACGAAAGCTGTTTCACTAGACATTGGCGTCAAATGTAAATAGGTAAACTTTGCTTTGCTTTGCTTTGCTTAGTCAACCGATAGCGATTGCAAAAAAACAACTCAAGTAAACTAGAAATGCCTGAACAATGTTGATAAATATTGCAAGTAACTACTAATATTTACTTAGACATTTCCACGCACAATAAGTTATCTTTTTGGAGAATTAGAACAAGTAGGTACCTATTTTGATCAGAATAGAGTATTTATTTAAAGTCTTATTGGAATACACGCATAATCTACGATTTTAACAACATCACACATGGTGATCACACGTCCCACATAATTCCTACTGTTGGGCACAGGCCAAATATCATAGATGAGAGTGAAGGGCTGTAGTCCCCACGCTAGCTCACTGCAGGTTAGGGACTGATTTTAACAACAATTCTCAATGTATTTTCTGTACACTCCTGAAGGAAGTGATTTTGAGTTCCCAACCTTACTGAAAACCCGAAACCGGACACTCATCTGCCCGCTAAGTCTAAAAAATGGCCGCCGCGTCGGAACTATTGTGGTTACGCCCCCGCGCCTCATATAAAAGTTGGAAAAACCGGTGGTTCTCGCGAAATATGAGAGAGATAGTTTATCAAACCAAGGTCGAGCATTGTCGACGCTGCGCATTTGTTTCAAGGATACTATAGGGAACAAAAGTGAGAGATTGTGGACATAAAATTGTTATGAGATTGGTATTTGTAGAGGCCAGGAGAGGCATTTTAAGCCTATTAGTCCTGGATTAATGCGTTCAAAATAATGAAATTTAGGAAACAAGGAAAACACTCCTTTCTTTGGGCAGTCGTGTAATTACAAGGTGTCACTGATGTTTACGGGTTTTTTTATCAAAACGGATGTATGTACAGGTCGATTCACGAAAGCTGGCGAGAGATTTAACAGAATTTCTATGAAAATAGCTGTCACTCAGTACAAATCTCGCGCCAGCTTTCGTGAATCGACCTATGTAAAGCAATTCCAAACAAGAAATTGATAATGCTACTTGAATGCTTAGAGGTTTCAATGTTTGTAAATAAATAACGCGGTGTAGTGATATTTGACATACAAGTTCTGAATTGAAACGTTGAATTTCGTGTCACTTAAGTATGTGGCCGGCGTAAGACGCTGCCACGCCCGTTTCGGTCTTACTTAAATAAATCCCATAAAAAATTACATGTAAAAAGATGCAAGTCTCGCAACGCACTTCTTTTACAACAAAAAAGTTTTGAGATGTAATGTGAAACCAAGTCAGTACCGGGGGGGGGGGGGGGGGGGGTCCACAGAACTCGAATTTTACAACATAATAATATAGTCACATGGATTGGAAAAGACTAAATTATCATAACACAAAAGAAATAAACAAAAAATTTATAAAAAATATAAAGTTAGGAGACCACCACCAGTTTAAAAAAAACGATATTTTTTTTATCGTCTTAAAGAAAAATTCAAGTCAATTTCGGAATGCTTAAATAACACTGAAAAAATAAATGTATTACAACTATGTGCTTAAACGCACTTTTTCGTGCTCACAATGGTAAAACGCTATTTTTTTCATACAGACTTATACTTATACAGCGACGGAACGGATGACGTCATAAGTTCCTACCGTTTTGTATAGAGCGTTTTCAATGCTCAGTGCAATCAGCTACTTTTGATTACAATTTGTGGCTGTTATACTTATACAAATGTATTAGGTGTCATATAGATATTTGTTCCTCACAAATAGTAGAATCGATTTACGACAGAAAAAAATCTAGTCAACAGGCGAATTGGTAGCGCGCCTGTGTTAGCGTTAGCGCGGAGAGCCGTAGGAGACGCAGGTTCAAATCCTGCCCGCAGGCATATAATTTTTCAACTTTTCTCATCTAATAAAATATATATAGAGTTCTATCTTTGCATCGCAGTTTTCGAGTAAACTCGTCGCTGTCAGTAGTGACGAGGGGTGAAGAACTCTCCACGTCTTGTTAGCAACGACTCCGCTCCAAAACGACCTAAGTTTCTTTAAAATGCATTGCTATATGACATTTTGAGTATTCAAGTATTGCTGTAGCATTGTCTGTGTAGGACTGTAGCTCTTATGGTATTGAGAAAAGGCAGGTTTTTGTTTGAATCGAAAGGTCAGCGCTTTTCTTTTATAAATTCGTTAACATTATGATGCTGATGACCACGTGATAAATGCCAAAGCAGTGCCAGATTAGCCATATAGCAAGAGTAGCAAATTCTACGGGCCCCGCGCATTGGGGGGCCCCGCGCCCACTCGCAAAAGGAGACCCCCCGTCGATATGTAATTCTTAACGTATAAAATTACCGGCGAATCGGTATTTAAGCATATCTAAGACCAACCAAGCGCCTCTTTTAAGAAATGCTACAGGCCCCGTGCTGGTTCAACTGGCACTGCGCAAAGTGTGATAATCACACAGTTGCGATTTTCGGGCCAGCTGCGGGTGAGTTTCCATACAAAACCAGTCGCAGCGAACTCGTGGCGAGCGACCGACATTTGTATGGAACTTCTAACTCGCCCGCAAATCGCAAGTGTGGTAGAGCCCTTAGGTATCTATCTACTATACAAAAAATAGAATCATGTGCATGCAAGATTTTTCCAAAAAAGTAGCTGGCGAATGTTAAAAATACCTAAGAAATAAAATATTTTTGGGTTTTGTCTGTTTGTTTGTTCGCACAACACGCAAAACCTTTTACAGCCTATGCACAGTATGCACACAGCGTGTTTTAATCGCTCCGTCGACGCGCGTTTCGTAACGCTCTCGCTGTCTCTATTCATTTTTATATTAGCAAAATATTGTTAGTAATTAAAATGCATCCTGTATTTGTAAATAGTACCCTATATGAGGATATCATATGTGTTTCAATAGTTATGAGTATATATTAAAAAATGTGTCTAAAACATACATTGTTGTTACTGGAAACATTATAATAATGTGGATAAAACATACTCAGTCACCCGCGGCACATAAAGACTGGTTAGGTTTTATTAATAAATTGTAATAACAATGATAATGAGCTTTGGGATACAAAGCGTATTTGTCATACATATCCAAATAATCGTATTTTTACATTTTATTAAGAACGTTAATACGATTAATAAAAATAAAAACTTGCACTCTTTTTACTTTTATAAGACACCCTTATTTTCTGAGACAACATCCTCTCTTATTACGTTGGCTAGAAACAAGTCACTGTAAAAACCTCTCAGATCCCCATAACACATTCGTCGTTACAAAGGAAAAACGCCTCAGCCTTCGCCACAGATAAGACACCATTCACTAACATGAGACACCCCTAACGTAACTAGGGTTGTCAGATCAAAATTAAATTACAAATCTTTTATTTTCATAGTTGGATTTTACAACCACTTTATGACGTCAAATTACATAAACATAAATATAATATTGTATGCTACATTTAAAAATGACCATAAGATACAGTATCACAGTATCTATGTAACAGTACTATATATCTAAATATTTGAAAGTCCGGAATAAGTTGCATTTTTACAATAAAAGCCCCGAGAATTTATCACGAGTCATGCTTTGTACCTCCACTCACAGTCTAAAAGCTAAATTTCGTATATTAAAAGAAGACAAAATTTTGTTCAGAACAATCGAAAATCCCGATATTTCAAAAGTCTGGCCGCAATCATTATAAGCCCAAAAATCCTGAAATCTCAAGACATAAACTGACATATGGTAACCCTAGGCGCAACAGGCTCGCCCCTAACGCGAGAAACAGGTCAGGGTCATGCCATTGCCAAGCAACAAGTCGCAGGCGTTAACGCTGATGTATTACCGACCTTGGAACACGGGGTGAGGGATAACATTGGTTTAAAGGGGCAGAGGATAGAATGGCTTGTTATGAGGAAAATTAGAGAATATGGCGTCGATGATGGGAAATGCGGCTGCGATCTATTTATAGGGTTAGTGGGGTTTTTGGCACGTAAAGCCAATTTTGTAAACTATTATTATGTATATGGTTAAGTAATACCATAAGTATTATGAAAGAGTTTGCTAGTGATAAAGATTGTTTCTTAATTTGGAAAATGTGATTGGGTGATGTCGAGGGTTTCAGAATGTATTTTATATTGTCTCTGTTTGCTGTCTATCGAAGCCTAAATCCCGTACATTTTTGGTCCTTCGAACCGGATTCAATAAACAAGCAATCGAAAACCAAGGCAGATGACTTCTAACTAAACACAATAGACTATATAAATACAGTATAAAACCTTGACAGGTGTCTTGTGAAAGCCATTCGCTACACAATAATTTACAAAATAAGCATAATTTTCATACAACCTACTTATGTTTGATGGCACACGGATATTTGATTGCAATGCGATACCAATCAGCCTATAGCGATTCCATGATGTATGATTTAGTAAAATAAACGGCTAAACCATCATTAACATTAAAATAACACATACATTTACCTGTTGCACAAATTATATCCCGGACACTTAGGTTCAGAGTGCAATAAGGCATCTACTGGGTGAGCTCGCTTCACCGGAGGCTCCAGCAATGCTTATCAGGCATCATTCGAGATAAGAGCCCGTGTAACGCAATAGTACATTACACAACTAGGGTGGTAAAATAAAGAAAGGCCGAGATCGCAGATGTTTGCGGCCCGAGCTGCAAGCGAGGGACGTAAATATGCGAACGAGGGTTTTTTTTATTACCACCCGTGTTGCATTTTATGTCTACACTACAAAGTGCCAGCGTGCGGAAAAAGCCACATTATGGCCAGGTGTGACAAAAAAAATTGCGCAATGTTTTCTCACATTTCTTTAACAACAAAGTTAAGGACCATAACGGCTTATATTTTACTCTTTGGCGCTTTGCCAGCGAGTTCGTTGTCATTTCGACAACAATCGTCTAATTCTAGACCATGTCCGTAACGGCCGATTTGCTATGCACGCCATTATCAACCTTATCACCTCGTAATACGCGAGTTTAAGATCACATGAGCGACGCATAAATAATTTGGCAGCTTGCCACTTCTCGGTGCATAGCTGGTGACACAGCTCTTAAGATCAAAGTTTGATAATATTTACCGTGAGAAAGTCGATAAATGGTATTAAATACATCAATACCAAAACACAATTTAAAACATATTTCATATTAATAAATCATCCTAAAAGTACGTGATATGACTAGAAATATACAAGTAAGTTATATTTACATTTAAATTACTTTAAATTGCAATGCTTGCGACAACCCTGGCATTGGCGGGTCGAAAAGCAGATGTTCATGGACGGCCGGAGTCACTTGTTGCATTCATTCATTTACTTCATTCATTCCATTCATTCATCGTTCATGAATTTCTGTATCGAGCGAGGGGTGTTTTAGGGTTGCAACTCGTTGCATTAGTTAGGTATTTTTAGAGCTGGCAATTAGAGAAACTATTCGAGCGCATGACCGTCGTGACGTGGTCAAGTTGTTGTTTATTTTTAAACTAGGAAGGAACCGTCTCACGATCGAACATGCATTTAATTTTCATTAAAATTTTAGCGTTTAGAATCTCAGCTTAATGCTTATAGCATAACTTTAAAAAAATCTGCCGAAATAATTCGTCTACTGTAAAATTCTCTTGAGGCTTTCTGTTAGGGGCATTAAAATTCACTTGGAGCGCAAAATAAGTTAAGGGTTCCAAATGTACGAAATCTAACACCTTCCATGAGGCGTTACGCAACTAAGATTCTTTTAGTTTCAAACAGAGTAGTTTGCTATCGACATCATTTTAATCCGGAGTATCCCCTACGGGTTAAATTGCAGATCATAGGTCTCCAGAAAAACTTTCAGAATATAATTATGTGATTGGACAGTGAGACAGTATGGACAGTGAGAGACTGTACCTATTTTTCCAAAATTTAAAGCATATTTTAAAGCAGGTCTCCAAACTACGGCCCGCGGGAAGAAAGTGGGAGAGCCTATGGACCGGCCCGCGAGCCCGCAGGAGAGCCTATGGTATTACCCGAGGGTCGACCGCCAAGGACAGACAGAACCCCCCTTATACGATCTTATGTTGGAATATAAGAACGCAACCTTTTATGTTCTTTTACAGTTCTATCTATGGTTACTTCTGTCAAGTTGTGTCGTACTAAATTCGAATAACGGATTACAGCAATGTCTTAGCGTTTGTTCTGGTTTTAAGCGTGTCACACACTACGCAGATACGATAATATTTTATCTGCGTATAATAACTTAATGATCTGAAACTATCACACACTACGCAGATACGATAATATACGAGACGATACATTCAGTCTAAATCCTTCAAACTGAACTGATGATCTGCAGATAAAATACTATACCATATTTATATCGGCAGATATTATACACAGATCAATTTATATACGCAGATAATATCTTTGCCATCTGTCGATATATGTCGGTGCCCACAGATACTTTACGATAAAATATAAGTTATCTGCGCTGTGTGTGTTAGCTCATTGAATTGTATAGGGAGCGATATTGACAGATATGCGTTCAGATACAGATATCTTATCGTATCTGCTTAGTGTGTGACACGCTTTATTTAATATAATAGTCCAAGTTTAGCCGTTTTCCTTCATCTTACGTAACTCTAGGGTCGACCATTATCGTGTGGCCCGCGCGACATTTTCAAAGGTGCTGTATAGCTGTATCTGAGAAAAAAGTTTGGAGACCTGTTTTAAAGGAACTGGCAATCTCTGCTTCAGTCCATTCGTAATTAGTTCGAACGGCTGAACGATTCGGGTCAGGTCAAACCGGTCTGGTCGATCGGTGGAAACAGCAGCTAATCGGTTTGGGCGACCGGAGGTCAAAGGTCACGTGAGTGGGACCTACCAGGGAGGTACCTACACCGCTTGTTGCTAGGCAGTTCTGGGCTGGTAGATGTTATTCTCAAATTTTACACTAGTACTGTTCATAAATACAATAAAATATTAATATATATACACGTGTCTAAACTGCTGTATACCAGGTAAACTGAGATTTTTTTTTTATCTCGGGCTCGTTACGATTTTATTTAGTTTGGGCGTAACGAAACTGAGAAATTCAAAATGTGTATGGAAATTTTGGACATTTTGGACAGTTTTTTTATTTCATAAATGAAAAGTGCTCATGATTCTGAGTAAAATGGTATATAAGACACACCATGATCAGACAAAAAAAGTAAAAGGTAGGTACATTTTTTCTGTAATTGACCCAGTTAATACCTTTCAATGTAACCTAATCCAGTGCCTAATCCAATGTTAACTTTTACATTAATTAGATTACTAATTAATTTAAAAGTTTGCGAATATGTTAAGATGTTTAGATAAAACAGTAACAACTGAATGGATTAGGCTGAAATTTGCCAAGCAACTAAGTGATTTGGTCTAGCTAGACTAGACCAAGGCCTGAATTGAAACATACGATACTTTATATCCCGCGCTTTAGAACCCGCGGGTAAGCACTAGTTGCTCAAACTCAAACTCAAACTCATTTATTTCTGTAAGTAGGCCTCAAGGGCTCTTTTACATGTCTGATTCTTTTCTTTTGGCGCTTCGGTAGATGACCTTCTGGTGAGAAGAAGCGCCTGAAGAAACTCACCAGTTTCTCTTTTAAAAACAACATTACAACAATTGTGACATTATTACATAAGATGACAATATTTATAAAATGCAACAAGCAAATAACTGGGCACAGTTTTTTTTACATTTTACCGAGAGACGTATATAATCTCCGGATCCATTACATTACAAAACTTAAAACTACATTTTTAGAGATGTAAAGGGTCTCTAGGCGTCAAAACACGATAAAAAATATAGAAAATAGGCAAACATAGACTAAACTTTATGGAGATGTAAGGAGTCTCCGTTGTCAAAACATTATGTTTTGGAGGTGTAAAGGAACTCCAAACGTCGAAATACAAAATGGGAAACGTATGTTTCACGTCGAGAAATAGACTATTAAGCTAACAGTCATTACAACTAGCTACAGTATACATAACAGGTATGTATTCAGTATGTCAAAATGCAAATAATGAAATAAAATTACAATAAAAATAAATGTAACAATGGAACGATACAGCCCGTAGCAGCGACGCCATCTGTAGGCATCATGTACCTAAACCTCTCCGGGACACTGCCCTATTTCGACGACTGCTGCGACTGATGCTTTGGCCATGGTTCTTTGTCATCCAAGTAATCTTGGACTTTATAATAAGCTCTCTTCAAAAGCGCAGATTTAATGTAATTTTTAAACGAACTATAAGGCAGTTCCCATGCATCTAGGGGTACCTTATTGTAGAATCTAACACAGTTGCCCACGAAAGATTTTCTTACTTTCTGTAGACGGATTTTTGGGACAAACAGCTTATGTTTGTTCCGCGTATTTAAACTGTGGACATCAGACTGCTTTTTGAAGGAGCTGATATTCTTGTGCGTATACATTATCACGTCTAATATGTACTGTGAAGCCACTGTGAGGATTTCTATTTCCTTAAAACGTTCTTTCAGCGAATCTCTAGATCCTAAGTTATATATGGATCGAATCGCTCTTTTTTGTAGAACAAAGATGGTATCTATGTCTGCTGCTTTACCCCAGATCAGTATGCCATAAGACATAATACTATGGAAGTAACTGAAATAAACAAGGCGAGCGGTTTCCACGTTAGTGAATTGCCTTATTCGTCTTATAGCAAAAGCGGCAGAGCTCAGCCGGTTAGCCAAAGTAGATAATGCTAATAATGGTAGTAGGTACCGGTGGCGTGGCGTAAAAGATATCCTTAGGCTAGCCGATGCAGATTTAGTGTACATTTTTCTTAAGAGAGAGATAGATATTAGGCAAGCCGGTAGGAATCGAGTTCTTCGGACGCCACGCTACTGGTAGGTATGTGGATTGTGCTAGGTAGTTACCTAGCACAATCTAAACTAAACATTGATAATGTAACACGTACATGGTGTTTAATAATACTTCACCTAATCTCTAATTATGGTACTGTCATCTGCAGAAAAAGTAACCCCCTTGACATACCTACTACAAATGTAAGGGGGTTCCTTTACACTGCAGCTAACTGTACCTAAATACCATCTAACCTACTTGTTTATCCTGGTACCTACTAACTTCTAAAAACGAAAGTTCCTAATCTTAATAGATTATTCCGTCTACAAAACTGCTAAAGGAATCCTCTTTAAATTGTAATTGATTTGTGAACTTCCCCGCCCCTTGAGGATCCTCAGAAGAACCTAATCCTAACTTCACAAAGATGTAACCACCACAATTACCCTACCAACATGTAGCCCTTTGAAGCTGCATGGTACGGGTATCTGTAGCTTTATCCATTATGCAGATATTTTAGACGAGTTAAAAGGTATCGATGATTGACGTCACGCCATTTGGGAATTCTGCTTTTACGGGCGATTCCCCGAGCGGTTTGACCGCGCGTTTCGAAAGTTATTGATTTTGATGTCTGTCGACATATTTTCGAAGTTATCTCAAGAGCGAAGCCGCGGGCAAAAGTATTACAAAGCAAACAAATGTACTAATAATAGTCTTACATTATTCAATTTATCTGCAAGCATAGCATTTCTGAAAATTTGGGCAATTTTGTTAATTGTGAAATTTTCTGCCAATTTTATGTTATTTTTATTTCTTCTTACTTAGAATTTTTTCTCAATTTTTCTTTCTATTTTGTTACCATTTTTCCATATAGGTACTTTTTATAACGAAAACACAAAGAAAAATTTCATTAATGGATGGAATTTTCGGCACACGTTTTTCTCTTAGAGTCTGTGCGGAAAGAGAATAGGATTTAGATTTGGGGCATAATGCTTTTCTACCGTATTTGCAAAAAAAATGCTATACTGGTTAGGTTAGTTCCGTTTTGTGCCACGCCGATTCTCTTTCCGCACAGACAGACTCTATTGGTATGGAAAAAGCTCGAAATTCTAAGTAAAAATAACATAAAATTTCACAATTAAGAATATGACAAAAACATTTGAAATGATCAATAACTCAAGCAAATTTTTATAATGCTTTCATTATCATCACACTCAACAGCCAAACGAAAACGTAGTAAACGTATGTACCGCTTCATGGTCCCTTACAGCCTTTCATCGCCTAATCGCGCTTATCGGCCATGACAGTTATCGTGTTTACAAAATGGCGGCGATCAAATATGGCGGCGCGGCTAATTCGCACGTGGCGAGAGACCACGTGCTTTGATGTTTTAATTATTAGATTGATGGTGGGTTTTTTTTGCAATAGCCATGTTTAGTTCACACATACAATCAAAACAAAAGGGCTTATAACCTTTAACCCCATTCAATTCAAAAACGGAACCCTTATAGTTTCGTCGTGTCCGTCCGTCTGTCTGTCTGTCCGTCTGTCCGTATGTCACAGGCATTTTACTCAAAAACTACATGATGGATATAGGTGAAATTTGGAATATAGGTGTCTTGTATGAGCCGCTACTTAGTTTGGTAGTTAAACAACTAAAATAAATATATTTACTCCATATATGTATGTTACAGAAGCTGAAAAAAAAATTTTCAGCAAATATCAACGTGTGGTATATAGTTCGACAGCTCTTTAAAAAACACTATAAGGTTTCAAAGTAATGTTTTTGATAAGTGAATATATTTGGAAATAATCGCTCCGAAAGTTGCGTGAATTGTGTCCCCCCCCCCCCCTCTATCTTCTAAACCGTATGTCCGAAAATTATGAAAAAAATCACGAAGGTAACGCTTAATTAATACTTTACCTACACGAAAATTATTTTCAACAAGATCGAATTAACCGTTTTTGAGTTATTGCCGATAAACTGCGCTTCTCAACAAAAGGACGTAATTGCTATGAAAATACGCTCTTTTGTTGTTACACTTTTTTAAAATCGTATTTTTTACCTTATAGTTACGGCTATGGAACCCTACACTGAGCATGGTCCGACATGCTCTTGGCCAGTTTTTTATACTTTAATTCCTATATTTCTAAGACCAGGGTTAATATACTGGCCCTGGACACAAAAGAAGATCATACAAACACCCGTAATTAGGAAGATATTCTAGAAAATAAAATTAAGCGTTTACTCGCATTAAAAACAGTAAATAAGTCAATATTAAAATCGTTGCCATCCAGACCTTCTATTAGTTTAGTTTATTAATTCACAGCGTTATAAATTTCATATACACATTGCACATTATATAATAGTATGACTTAGACTAAGCAGAAAATAAGTGAAGAAGTATATCTACTTCATAGGAGGAAATAGAAAAGGACTATAGGTACTAAAATTAATTGAAAATTAAACAGGAAGGATGGTTGGACACCTTTTACGACACGATGATGACATCACGACCATCATGGAAAGGAAGATTAAAGGGCAAAGAAACAGGGACCGGATAAGGAGTTATATGGATTAAGTGAAGGAAAGAGTAAACATCGTGTCATATTAGAATTAGACCATCAGACAGAAGTTCGAAGTGCAAATTAATCCACCGACAAGACCTCAGTTAAACACGTGGTGATGAGTGTGGCTATAAAACTGTTTTACTACTAGCTAAGACTAATCAGTTTTGGTCTGAATTATGGCCCGCATAAAAATGCATAAACTTGTAATACTAAAATAAATCAACTGAAATCAATTATGCTCGTCTACCACGCCGTTTCGCAAACTATTCGCTTTGATCTAAAACTAGGTGAGGTGCAGAAATGCATAGCGAAGTGACGCATCGAATGCCTTCCACGTTATATTTATCGCACGCACACAACACAAACGCCACTTTTGGACTATCCATGTTCACAATGACGTATTGTGTATTGATGAATAAATTCTACCCAAAGCTTAACAAGGTTACGTAGGTAATAACATCATTCTTTGGTTGCAGAACGTATTTACTGAATTTCTGTCGGATCAACGTTTACATACTTACATGTTTTGATTTGTGCAAAACACGCGAACATTTTATTGCACGCTCACGAGATGTACGGGTAGAACTAACAACAAGCTTGTTATAAAGACTAGTCTTGCTGTGGGTATCGTTTAGACACATAAGTCTTTTTCATCAAACGGTGGAACCACCAAAAACATCAATGACTTAAATTTTGTTTTACGACATAATATTAAGACTTTATCGTCCAATTACGTACTTTTAAAAGAACGTCTTCATTTTTACAGTATTGTTGTTCTAAATTGCCGCTCAAACAATATTGACAACACCAATCATATGTATTCAATACATTATTAGCCCAATACATATACACAATTATCGTTAGCAGTGGAAACATCCAAAAACAGCTGATTCACGATGATGCAAGGTTTTGTAAAAAGTGAGTAGCATTTGGACTTCTGTGACCGACTTTGTACTGTTACATTGTCTGCAATTTGGAATGGTTTTTGTTCTTCCGTCTGTTGCTGAAAATATGTCGGTAATGGCGACATTTGCGAAGTCTCAAGGTCCGTGTTTTGATTCAGACGAAAAAAGATTTGCTAACCGCATCTTTGGGCGAAGATCAAAAGGAAGGCGCGTTGAAATAAGTGGTCATTAAATTTCTAAAAATGGAAAAGAATAGACGTTTATCTTCACACAAAATGAAATAGAAATCCGAATTGAACACGAATGCTTAGTAAAAATGAATAACGACGTATATAAATATATACTGAACAGGAGAATAACTGAAAATAGCTATCTTTTTGTGGGAAAAGGAAAGCTGTCATTAACGTATACTCGGATTTGAGACCTTGCCTGCGTCAGCTTCAATACGCTTCTGGGTTCATTCTTGAAAATTATCATTCCCTGTGCACACATATTGGCGAATATTCAGAAAATCACGCCTCTAAAGAATGGAATTTTTTTGGTTATTACGTAGTTCCAGCCATCATCATCATCATCGTCATAAATTTAAGAGACTGGCTCTTGTCGGTGGAGTAATCGCCATTCCGTTCTTTTTTCTGCTACCATCTTGAGCTCCTGATACGACGTCACATTGATTTTCTCTTTAGCTTGATCCACAAACGCACGCCTCGGTCTTCCACTGCCTCTTTTTCCTTCTATTTTGCTTTCAATTATGGTTTTTATATAGTTGTCGTGTCGTATGTCGTATAGTTCCGGCCAAGCTGTCCAAATTAACCAAAAACGCCAAACTAATGAGGCGGAATCTTCTGAACATTTGTGGCCAGGGAAATCATGTTCTTCCAGAATCGCCCTATGACGTAGTAAGTTCACGCGTTATCATCAGTTTGCACAGGAAGAACATTACCTTAGCTGTACCTCTATCTCAACTGTGACACGCGGTGAAATGTTACCCAAACTCACCCAAACTGTAACACAATGCTGAGTCAAGGCCTTTTCATTATCGCACACATTGCTGGACCCACTATGCACTTCTGAACGCATATGTTATGTGATCTGTATGTTCTGTGTATCTGCCCCAAGACCTGTTTTTGTGCGCGTTACTGATTAAACGTTTTTTTTTCTTTCTAGTACTACCTGCCTCTTTCCTCCCAATATAGCGTTACCGTGCCAGGTGACGCTCTGTCGCGCGAGATACGAACTCGCGGCCAGTTAAGCTAACCTTTACCTCTAGCACAACTATGACACGCGACTCTTTGTCGTGCGACAAATGCTACCTATCTCTTTCCACTCAATATCGTGTGACAGTGACAGGTGATGCTCAGTCTTGCGAGAAACGAAGTCGCGGCCAGTTATGCTAGACAGCCTGGTATCTCAAGACATCAAAACGTCTAAATGGTTACCTATGCCAGAGCGAACGTAGCATGACGCACCACAAAAGTAATAACATCCATGACGATTAACGACCAGTGATGTCTGCTGTTTCGCGATAAAATACGCGGTTCAGCGTATTAACTCGTCCCTCTAATGTGGCTTATTACGATGCTGATAACTTGCGAGGTGCCAGTCATGGTGCTTCTGTTTACGTTCGACCGTGCCCTGGAAGTGGATCATTATGACCTGACCTTTGAACTTGAAGCGTTCAGTATGGAGTTCTTCAAGAGGGGAGTGAATAGAGATTAAAGGGTCGATAACACGCATGTAATGCTACGGCATTACAAGCGTCCATAGGCTTCGTTGACTTTTAACATTAGGCAGGCTAAACGCATGTTTGCCACCCTAATATTATAAAAAAACTGGACAAGTGTGAGTCGCCCACCGAGGGTTCCGTACAAATACTTTAAATGAAGACTATATTTTTTAGGATTTCATTACAAATGTATAGTTTTCAGATTTTTCCCTATACATGTAGTATAAGACGGTATTACTTGCCAAATTTCATAGTTCTAGGTGTCGAAATATACATTATTTTCGGCATAAATGGCCATTATCTTTTTTACGTAACCTAAAAATTTCATTTTTTCACAGCTTTAAGGAACCGTAGACCTGAATATATGGTTTAAATTTCATCTTGACACCTCCACGCGTTCCCGAGATAAAGGGCCTTGACAGACGGGCAGACGGACAACAAAGTGATCTTATGAGGGTTCCGTATTTTCCTTTTGAGGTACGGAACCCTAAAAAGCGACATTGTGAACAAAGAGCATTGTGCGAAGTTGGATAACAAGAAGTCGGATAAAAAGTATCCAATGTGTTAACGGGGGCCATAATCTACCTGAATACCAAATTTCCGTCCGGTAGTTTGCGTGTTGCGAAAATTTCTAGATATAGGTACAGAAGTTCTTTATTTTATTATAACTATACTTGTAAGTATAAATTGTAGGAATTAATATTTTACTGATACTGATCTCGCAGTTGGCAGCCCGAGAATACCTACTTTTAGTATGTAATTTAATTTCACATTCGGCAGATATCAGGCTCAATTCAGTCTAGCGGTGTTTATCGCCAAGTATCATTTATGTTATTCAATATTATGTTAATTGGAATTACTGAACACGCAACTAAAGTAACCATCAGCAAAATAAATAGGCACAAGATCAGCTAACGAGTAGTCAGCTCAAGTGAACAATTAGATTGTTCTGCTGACTCCGTATAATGTAATTGTTTCATTTGGAGATAGCCTGGTTAATGGGATTCTTGGAACTAGGCTATGTGCACGACTACAGCGCCACCTAGTGTCTGTAATCAGATTAGCATTTTCAGAAGTTTTCTGCCCATTTTATATTTTTTCTACTTACAATTCTTCAGCTCTTTCCATCCCAATAGAAAAAAGTGTCCCATAATTTCCATACACTAATGAAACTTTCCTATGTGTTACCGTTTTATACAAAGCATATTATGGACTGTAAAATCTCATAATTCTTGGTTGAAATCCCACTAATATTATAAATGTGAAAGTTTGTGAAGATGTTTGGATGTTTGTTACCTAATAACGGGGTAACAACTAGATGGATCAAGCTGAAATTTGGCATGTAAGTAGACCAAGTCCTGGATTGAAACATAGGATACTTTACATCCCGTTAAAGAGTTCCTTTGGGACAATAACGAGAACAACGCGGGCGAAGCCGCGGGAAACTGCTAGTAACATAATTTAATGAGCAGAAAATCGCACGGAAAAAAATGGCATTTTCTTTTAGAAATAGTCAACGGGTTGTCAACCGTGAAGAAGTGTCAAAGTAATTTAGATAATGATGAAGACAAAGGTCATAACCTGTCACTGTCACACTATATTGAATAGAAAAGGACAGGTAGGTAGTACTAGAAAGAAAAAAAGAAAACGTTTGTCCAGTAACGCACACAAAAACAGAACTTGGGGCAGATACACAGAACGTCAGATCTCATAAGATAATGCGTTCAGGAGTGCACAGTGGGTCCAGCAATGTGTGCGATAATGGTAAAACAGCAAAAGCCAGGAAAGAAAAAGAGAACGTCGATATTAATATATATGTCGGCGGCCAATCGTATAATTCGCCAAATCATGAAATTCCTAGGCATATCATGAAACGCCGGCATTTCATGATATGTCTAACTAACATCCGCCACATCGTTCAAAGCTAATCGTTTGACGATTTGCCTAGCAACGTTAAGGCAAATCGATTAATAAGACTACTTTTTTTCTACTTCACAGGTCGGATTATATTGGGAACGAGATTGGTGACAAAGTCGTGAATTGCCCTATAGGCCGTAGAAACTAGTAAAGTAAATATAATACAATCCGTTTTCTTCCTCGCCGCATTAAGCTGTGACTGGAAAATCAATTATGTCACACCGTAAAAAATACCCGTAATGTATTGAAAATGACGAAGTGTTGAACGTTTTATGTATTCGTACGTCCAATTTAGGTAATATCGCCGTTGGAAAAATCCGCTAGTCCTGCGCTGCAATCGCTAAATATAGCGTCGTTAGTCCTGTCATACCGAACTGAAGTTCCGTACGCGACTATCTGCTATTTGTCTACGCCGGGTACTCGAATATTTTGGTCACATTGCCAGGAAGGATAGCGACAACCTGGAAAAGTTGATGGTCACTGGAAAGAGGCAAGCGTCCGAGAGGCAGGAGTCCCACTCGTTGGACGGATCAGATACGCACTACTCTCGAAACTACGGTACACGATGCTCTACACTCGGCTGCAGATAGAACGAGATGGCGGAACATCATCAGAGATAAACTGGTCCGAAGAAATGACCACGACCCTCAGTAACGAGGAAACCGATGCAAGGAGGAGGAGTCCTGTCATAGAATAATTAATAGTACTACGTCAAAAGTTTCTCTTTACAACAAACCTGACGCTTGGGTCCGACCACCGATCGGAACGCACCGCATCTGACCGTCTTTCACTATCGCATAACACGTGATCTTTCTGGTCGCTGGCTAAGCCCCTCCGCTGGCAAATTTTGGTACTAGTCTAGTGGTAGTTCGAAATCGCGGATTGAGCCACTCCAGGTCCTGTGACGTAGTCGGTAACACGCTGTTGGCGTAAGGGCGGGGCAACCCCGCCGTTTAGACTTCGACCGCATCAAATTGGCGCGTCAACTCTAAGCTGAGCTTGCAAATCCACTGCAACCTACTTATAGTGCACAGGTAGTCTATTTGATCGTATGGATGCATAGATAGCAGCGTTTTCGTTGCTGTCATTTAATCAAAGTTTGTATTGAAAAGGAATTTAAATGTCATCTGTAATATTATAAAATTGAAAAGTAATTTAACATTTTCAGTTCAAGTGTTTCACAAGACAACCAAACACATTCGAACCTAAATGAACAAACATATGGTTCATAATTCGACCAGGAAAGTCAGAGTAGAACTACTGTTAGAATTACCCAAGTGGGTTAATTTTCATCACATTTCGAGCTATGCGACCCTCATCATCATCAGCAGTCCACTGCTGGACATAGGCCTCTCCCAAAGTACGCCACAGGGCCTGGTCTACTGCTTTATGCATCCAGTCGCTGCCGGTCCCCTTTAGAGTCATTATCAAAAAAATTGTACACAATTAAGGGATTTAATTAAAACAAAACTTAATTTATTCCTCTGTGTTACGAAAGTTACCCATTACGTATGCCTAACTTTCGTAACACAGAGGAAGCGATCGTGATTTTGTTTTTATTAGGCCCTTAACTATGTACAATTTTTTTGAAAATGACTCTTTAGTCTTGTGCGCGCTCGTACATTAAACGGATCGCTCCGAATTAGTACAATCGTGCTAATGTACTAGTTCGGTCTTTTAGTTCATTTAGTTCACTAGTACACCACTGTTTATATCTAAGCGTTGCTCCCGTTTTGTTCTGTACTGTTCCACTCTGTCCGATCAGGATCAGATCGACCGATCTATTCCAGCGCTGTGCTGTTGTGTTCCATTTTCTCTTTCATTCAGAGTTGTTCCATGTCGGATGTCGGTCGGCGGTTGATCAGACTTGAACGGTTAATGTACTAAACGTACTAAAGAGCGGAAACGAAACGGAATAGTTTGTTCTAGTACAGTGAGCGGAATTCATTCTTTTCAG